>OX402007.1:2500-2608000 GCA_947859395.1 Eupithecia insigniata
CCTAACCTAACCTAACTAACCTAACCTAACCTAACCTAACCTAACCTAACCTAACCTAACCTAACCTAACCTAACCTAACCTAACCTAACCTAACCTAACCTAACCTAACCTAACCTAACCTAACCTAACCTAACCTAACCTAACCTAACCTAACCTAACCTAACCTAACCTAACCTAACCTAACCTAACCTAACCTAACCTAACCTAACCTAACCTAACCTAACCTAACCTACCTAACCTAACCTAACCTAACCTAACCTAACCTAACCTAACCTAACCTAACCTAACCTAACCTAACCTAACCTAACCTAACCTAACCTAACCTAACCTAACCTAACCTAACCTAACCTAACCTAACCTAACCTAACCTAACCTAACCTAACCTAACCTAACCTAACCTAACCTAACCTAACCTAACCTAACCTAACCTAACCTAACCTAACCTAACCTAACCTAACCTAACCTAACCTAACCTAACCTAACCTAACCTAACCTAACCTAACCTAACCTAACCTAACCTAACCTAACCTAACCTAACCTAACCTAACCTAACTAACCTAACCTAACCTAACCTAACCTAACCTAACCTAACCTAACCTAACCTAACCTAACCTAACCTAACCTAACCTAACCTAACCTAACCTAACCTAACCTAACCTAACCTAACCTAACCTAACCTAACCTAACCTAACCTAACCTAACCTAACCTAACCTAACCTAACCTAACCTAACCTAACCTAACCTAACCTAACCTAACCTAACCTAACCTAACCTAACCTAACCTAACCTAACCTAACCTAACCTAACCTAACCTAACCTAACCTAACCTAACCTAACCTAACCTAACCTAACCTAACCTAACCTAACCTAACCTAACCTAACCTAACCTAACCTAACCTAACCTAACCTAACCTAACCTAACCTAACCTAACCTAACCTAACCTAACCTAACCTAACCTAACCTAACCTAACCTAACCTAACCTAACCTAACCTAACCTAACCTAACCTAACCTAACCTAACCTAACCTAACCTAACCTAACCTAACCTAACCTAACCTAACCTAACTAACCTAACCTAACCTAACCTAACCTAACCTAACCTAACCTAACCTAACCTAACCTAACCTAACCTAACCTAACCTAACCTAACCTAACCTAACCTAACCTAACCTAACCTAACCTAACCTAACCTAACCTAACCTAACCTAACCTAACCTAACCTAACCTAACCTAACCTAACCTAACCTAACCTAACCTAACCTAACCTAACCTAACCTAACCTAACCTAACCTAACCTAACCTAACCTAACCTAACCTAACCTAACCTAACCTAACCTAACCTAACCTAACCTAACCTAACCTAACCTAACCTAACCTAACCTAACCTAACCTAACCTAACCTAACCTAACCTAACCTAACCTAACCTAACCTAACCTAACCTAACCTAACCTAACCTAACCTAACCTAACCTAACCTAACCTAACCTAACCTAACCTAACCTAACCTAACCTAACCTAACCTAACCTAACCTAACCTAACCTAACCTAACCTAACCTAACCTAACCTAACCTAACCTAACCTAACCTAACCTAACCTAACCTAACCTAACCTAACCTAACCTAACCTAACCTAACCTAACCTAACCTAACCTAACCTAACCTAACCTAACCTAACCTAACCTAACCTAACCTAACCTAACCTAACCTAACCTAACCTAACCTAACCTAACCTAACCTAACCTAACCTAACCTAACCTAACCTAACCTAACCTAACCTAACCTAACCTAACCTAACCTAACCTAACCTAACCTAACCTAACCTAACCTAACCTAACCTAACCTAACCTAACCTAACCTAACCTAACCTAACCTAACCTAACCTAACCTAACCTAACCTAACCTAACCTAACCTAACCTAACCTAACCTAACCTAACCTAACCTAACCTAACCTAACCTAACCTAACCTAACCTAACCTAACCTAACCTAACCTAACCTAACCTAACCTAACCTAACCTAACCTAACCTAACCTAACCTAACCTAACCTAACCTAACCTAACCTAACCTAACCTAACCTAACCTAACCTAACCTAACCTAACCTAACCTAACCTAACCTAACCTAACCTAACCTAACCTAACCTAACCTAACCTAACCTAACCTAACCTAACCTAACCTAACCTAACCTAACCCCTAACCTAACCTAACCTAACCTAACCTAACCTAACCTAACCTAACCTAACCTAACCTAACCTAACCTAACCTAACCTAACTAACCTAACCTAACCTAACCTAACCTAACCTAACCTAACCTAACCTAACCTAACCTAACCTAACCTAACCTAACCTAACCTAACCTAACCTAACCTAACCTAACCTAACCTAACCTAACCTAACCTAACCTAACCTAACCTAACCTAACCTAACCTAACCTAACCTAACCTAACCTAACCTAACCTAACCTAACCTAACCTAACCTAACCTAACCTAACCTAACCTAACCTAACTAACCTAACCTAACCTAACCTAACCTAACCTAACCTAACCTAACCTAACCTAACCTAACCTAACCTAACCTAACCTAACCTAACCTAACCTAACCTAACCTAACCTAACCTAACCTAACCTAACCTAACCTAACCTAACCTAACCTAACCTAACCTAACCTAACCTAACCTAACCTAACCTAACCTAACCTAACCTAACCTAACCTAACCTAACCTAACCTAACCTAACCTAACCTAACCTAACCTAACCTAACCTAACCTAACCTAACCTAACCTAACCTAACCTAACCTAACCTAACCTAACCTAACCTAACCTAACCTAACCTAACCTAACCTAACCTAACCTAACCTAACCTAACCTAACCTAACCTAACCTAACCTAACCTAACCTAACCTAACCTAACCTAACCTAACCTAACCTAACCTAACCTAACCTAACCTAACCTAACCTAACCTAACCTAACCTAACCTAACCTAACCTAACCTAACCTAACCTAACCTAACCTAACCTAACCTAACCTAACCTAACCTAACCTAACCTAACCTAACCTAACCTAACCTAACCTAACCTAACCTAACCTAACCTAACCTAACCTAACCTAACCTAACCTAACCTAACCTAACCTAACCTAACCTAACCTAACCTAACCTAACCTAACCTAACCTAACCTAACCTAACCTAACCTAACCTAACCTAACCTAACCTAACCTAACCTAACCTAACCTAACCTAACCTAACCTAACCTAACCTAACCTAACCTAACCTAACCTAACCTAACCTAACCTAACCTAACCTAACCTAACCTAACCTAACCTAACCTAACCTAACCTAACCTAACCTAACCTAACCTAACCTAACCTAACCTAACCTAACCTAACCTAACCTAACCTAACCTAACCTAACCTAACCTAACCTAACCTAACCTAACCTAACCTAACCTAACCTAACCTAACCTAACCTAACCTAACCTAACCTAACCTAACCTAACCTAACCTAACCTAACCTAACCTAACCTAACCTAACCTAACCTAACCTAACCTAACCTAACCTAACCTAACCTAACCTAACCTAACCTAACCTAACCTAACCTAACCTAACCTAACCTAACCTAACCTAACCTAACCTAACCTAACCTAACCTAACCTAACCTAACCTAACCTAACCTAACCTAACCTAACCTAACCTAACCTAACCTAACCTAACCTAACCTAACCTAACCTAACCTAACCTAACCTAACCTAACCTAACCTAACCTAACCTAACCTAACCTAACCTAACCTAACCTAACCTAACCTAACCTAACCTAACCTAACCTAACCTAACCTAACCTAACCTAACCTAACCTAACCTAACCTAACCTAACCTAACCTAACCTAACCTAACCTAACCTAACCTAACCTAACCTAACCTAACCTAACCTAACCTAACCTAACCTAACCTAACCTAACCTAACCTAACCTAACCTAACCTAACCTAACCTAACCTAACCTAACCTAACCTAACCTAACCTAACCTAACCTAACCTAACCTAACCTAACCTAACCTAACCTAACCTAACCTAACCTAACCTAACCTAACCTAACCTAACCTAACCTAACCTAACCTAACCTAACCTAACCTAACCTAACCTAACCTAACCTAACCTAACCTAACCTAACCTAACCTAACCTAACCTAACCTAACCTAACCTAACCTAACCTAACCTAACCTAACCTAACCTAACCTAACCTAACCTAACCTAACCTAACCTAACCTAACCTAACCTAACCTAACCTAACCTAACCTAACCTAACCTAACCTAACCTAACCTAACCTAACCTAACCTAACCTAACCTAACCTAACCTAACCTAACCTAACCTAACCTAACCTAACCTAACCTAACCTAACCTAACCTAACCTAACCTAACCTAACCTAACCTAACCTAACCTAACCTAACCTAACCTAACCTAACCTAACCTAACCTAACCTAACCTAACCTAACCTAACCTAACCTAACCTAACCTAACCTAACCTAACCTAACCTAACCTAACCTAACCTAACCTAACCTAACCTAACCTAACCTAACCTAACCTAACCTAACCTAACCTAACCTAACCTAACCTAACCTAACCTAACCTAACCTAACCTAACCTAACCTAACCTAACCTAACCTAACCTAACCTAACCTAACCTAACCTAACCTAACCTAACCTAACCTAACCTAACCTAACCTAACCTAACCTAACCTAACCTAACCTAACCTAACCTAACCTAACCTAACCTAACCTAACCTAACCTAACCTAACCTAACCTAACCTAACCTAACCTAACCTAACCTAACCTAACCTAACCTAACCTAACCTAACCTAACCTAACCTAACCTAACCTAACCTAACCTAACCTAACCTAACCTAACCTAACCTAACCTAACCTAACCTAACCTAACCTAACCTAACCTAACCTAACCTAACCTAACCTAACCTAACCTAACCTAACCTAACCTAACCTAACCTAACCTAACCTAACCTAACCTAACCTAACCTAACCTAACCTAACCTAACCTAACCTAACCTAACCTAACCTAACCTAACCTAACCTAACCTAACCTAACCTAACCTAACCTAACCTAACCTAACCTAACCTAACCTAACCTAACCTAACCTAACCTAACCTAACCTAACCTAACCTAACCTAACCTAACCTAACCTAACCTAACCTAACCTAACCTAACCTAACCTAACCTAACCTAACCTAACCTAACCTAACCTAACCTAACCTAACCTAACCTAACCTAACCTAACCTAACCTAACCTAACCTAACCTAACCTAACCTAACCTAACCTAACCTAACCTAACCTAACCTAACCTAACCTAACCTAACCTAACCTAACCTAACCTAACCTAACCTAACCTAACCTAACCTAACCTAACCTAACCTAACCTAACCTAACCTAACCTAACCTAACCTAACCTAACCTAACCTAACCTAACCTAACCTAACCTAACCTAACCTAACCTAACCTAACCTAACCTAACCTAACCTAACCTAACCTAACCTAACCTAACCTAACCTAACCTAACCTAACCTAACCTAACCTAACCTAACCTAACCTAACCTAACCTAACCTAACCTAACCTAACCTAACCTAACCTAACCTAACCTAACCTAACCTAACCTAACCTAACCTAACCTAACCTAACCTAACCTAACCTAACCTAACCTAACCTAACCTAACCTAACCTAACCTAACCTAACCTAACCTAACCTAACCTAACCTAACCTAACCTAACCTAACCTAACCTAACCTAACCTAACCTAACCTAACCTAACCTAACCTAACCTAACCTAACCTAACCTAACCTAACCTAACCTAACCTAACCTAACCTAACCTAACCTAACCTAACCTAACCTAACCTAACCTAACCTAACCTAACCTAACCTAACCTAACCTAACCTAACCTAACCTAACCTAACCTAACCTAACCTAACCTAACCTAACCTAACCTAACCTAACCTAACCTAACCTAACCTAACCTAACCTAACCTAACCTAACCTAACCTAACCTAACCTAACCTAACCTAACCTAACCTAACCTAACCTAACCTAACCTAACCTAACCTAACCTAACCTAACCTAACCTAACCTAACCTAACCTAACCTAACCTAACCTAACCTAACCTAACCTAACCTAACCTAACCTAACCTAACCTAACCTAACCTAACCTAACCTAACCTAACCTAACCTAACCTAACCTAACCTAACCTAACCTAACCTAACCTAACCTAACCTAACCTAACCTAACCTAACCTAACCTAACCTAACCTAACCTAACCTAACCTAACCTAACCTAACCTAACCTAACCTAACCTAACCTAACCTAACCTAACCTAACCTAACCTAACCTAACCTAACCTAACCTAACCTAACCTAACCTAACCTAACCTAACCTAACCTAACCTAACCTAACCTAACCTAACCTAACCTAACCTAACCTAACCTAACCTAACCTAACCTAACCTAACCTAACCTAACCTAACCTAACCTAACCTAACCTAACCTAACCTAACCTAACCTAACCTAACCTAACCTAACCTAACCTAACCTAACCTAACCTAACCTAACCTAACCTAACCTAACCTAACCTAACCTAACCTAACCTAACCTAACCTAACCTAACCTAACCTAACCTAACCTAACCTAACCTAACCTAACCTAACCTAACCTAACCTAACCTAACCTAACCTAACCTAACCTAACCTAACCTAACCTAACCTAACCTAACCTAACCTAACCTAACCTAACCTAACCTAACCTAACCTAACCTAACCTAACCTAACCTAACCTAACCTAACCTAACCTAACCTAACCTAACCTAACCTAACCTAACCTAACCTAACCTAACCTAACCTAACCTAACCTAACCTAACCTAACCTAACCTAACCTAACCTAACCTAACCTAACCTAACCTAACCTAACCTAACCTAACCTAACCTAACCTAACCTAACCTAACCTAACCTAACCTAACCTAACCTAACCTAACCTAACCTAACCTAACCTAACCTAACCTAACCTAACCTAACCTAACCTAACCTAACCTAACCTAACCTAACCTAACCTAACCTAACCTAACCTAACCTAACCTAACCTAACCTAACCTAACCTAACCTAACCTAACCTAACCTAACCTAACCTAACCTAACCTAACCTAACCTAACCTAACCTAACCTAACCTAACCTAACCTAACCTAACCTAACCTAACCTAACCTAACCTAACCTAACCTAACCTAACCTAACCTAACCTAACCTAACCTAACCTAACCTAACCTAACCTAACCTAACCTAACCTAACCTAACCTAACCTAACCTAACCTAACCTAACCTAACCTAACCTAACCTAACCTAACCTAACCTAACCTAACCTAACCTAACCTAACCTAACCTAACCTAACCTAACCTAACCTAACCTAACCTAACCTAACCTAACCTAACCTAACCTAACCTAACCTAACCTAACCTAACCTAACCTAACCTAACCTAACCTAACCTAACCTAACCTAACCTAACCTAACCTAACCTAACCTAACCTAACCTAACCTAACCTAACCTAACCTAACCTAACCTAACCTAACCTAACCTAACCTAACCTAACCTAACCTAACCTAACCTAACCTAACCTAACCTAACCTAACCTAACCTAACCTAACCTAACCTAACCTAACCTAACCTAACCTAACCTAACCTAACCTAACCTAACCTAACCTAACCTAACCTAACCTAACCTAACCTAACCTAACCTAACCTAACCTAACCTAACCTAACCTAACCTAACCTAACCTAACCTAACCTAACCTAACCTAACCTAACCTAACCTAACCTAACCTAACCTAACCTAACCTAACCTAACCTAACCTAACCTAACCTAACCTAACCTAACCTAACCTAACCTAACCTAACCTAACCTAACCTAACCTAACCTAACCTAACCTAACCTAACCTAACCTAACCTAACCTAACCTAACCTAACCTAACCTAACCTAACCTAACCTAACCTAACCTAACCTAACCTAACCTAACCTAACCTAACCTAACCTAACCTAACCTAACCTAACCTAACCTAACCTAACCTAACCTAACCTAACCTAACCTAACCTAACCTAACCTAACCTAACCTAACCTAACCTAACCTAACCTAACCTAACCTAACCTAACCTAACCTAACCTAACCTAACCTAACCTAACCTAACCTAACCTAACCTAACCTAACCTAACCTAACCTAACCTAACCTAACCTAACCTAACCTAACCTAACCTAACCTAACCTAACCTAACCTAACCTAACCTAACCTAACCTAACCTAACCTAACCTAACCTAACCTAACCTAACCTAACCTAACCTAACCTAACCTAACCTAACCTAACCTAACCTAACCTAACCTAACCTAACCTAACCTAACCTAACCTAACCTAACCTAACCTAACCTAACCTAACCTAACCTAACCTAACCTAACCTAACCTAACCTAACCTAACCTAACCTAACCTAACCTAACCTAACCTTTTTTTTTTTTTTTTTTTTGTTTACCCGGTTTCAAATCCTTTATGGATACCAGCTGTCCGGGGGGACAACTGGTTATGTGGGAGTCTCCACCTCTACAGGTGGCATACCCACTAAACATAACCGGGGGTTTCCCTACTTCAACCGCATTTGAGGTGAGATAGGGTCGCGTTAGCAGTCACTATCTCACCTCAGCGGGCGGCCCGGGAACCACCCGGGCCTCGACCTAGTGTAGGGGTGGCTTTCTCCACAACGGCCACCCCTCCGGAATGTGTGGGGCCGTGCAAGCCGGTAGAGAGTCCCCCAACTCCCTACCAGTTGGCCCCACTACTGAGGGTGAAGGAGGCGGCTAAACCGCCCCCTCCGCCCCCCGGGACGTCTGCGCCGGAGCGGGTCAGATTGGACATCATCCTCCCTGACCCGCTCGGCGGCCTCCTTCTGCGACATCACGGCTTCGCAGAAGGAAACCATCGCCTGCCACTCTCTCGCACCGCCGAGCATGGCGTTCACCACGCTCGGCAGAGAGAGGTCCCTGCCAACGATCGCTGAAAGCGTGTGCCGCATGGGACTCCACGCGTCACACGCCTCCAGCGTGTGGAGCGCCGTATCCTCCGGCGCCCCACATTCGTGGCAGGCCGGGGTTACCTCCCGCCTCGCGATCTGATGCAGGTACTTCCCGAAGCACCCATGACCGAACCTAACCTAACCTAACCTAACCTAACCTAACCTAACCTAACCTAACCTAACCTAACCTAACCTAACCTAACCTAACCTAACCTAACCTAACCTAACCTAACCTAACCTAACCTAACCTAACCTAACCTAACCTAACCTAACCTAACCTAACCTAACCTAACCTAACCTAACCTAACCTAACCTAACCTAACCTAACCTAACCTAACCTAACCTAACCTAACCTAACCGAAATTGTATGCTATATATAATGTTCACTAATGTTAATGTGTAATATAGTAGAAGTATGTAAAAAAATATAAAGAGTAAGGTAAACTAAAATAATGATTGGACACAAAGAGGGACACAAAAAAAAATATTGGAAAAAAAACGGAATTAAAAAACCAAAGGAAAGAAAAATAAATAGACTAAAACAGAAAAGAAAAATGAAAAAAAAATTATAATTAATTTTGTAGTCACAGATATAAATTGTAATATTGATTTTTGTTTAATTTATCTATGTATGTATGCATAAGTGTGTGGGGTGTGTGTGTGTGTGTATGTGAGAAGTTGGGTTCTATGTCTGAGTGAATGGGTTAGTAGGTTAATGTTTAAGTGAATGAATTGGTGTAATTTATTGATTTGTGTAATTGTAACTTAAATTCACAGGACATTGTCAATAATGATGTTGCATTAATAGCAACAGGTTATAATGGATTTTAAAAATAACTGCAGGCTAGCGAACTCGCTGACTCTGTAGTCAGTTAAGTCTACTAGTGTGCAACATATAAAAAAAAAAAACCTAACCTAACCTAAAATGCAATAAAAATAAAAGATCACAATTGCGACTGTAACCTTATTCGCTGGATACGTCGATATATGAAGACGGATATAAGAAAGATCAAGTATGAAGACCGAAAGTGCGAGAAGCATAAAAGTGAGAAATGGAATGAATGGCTCGTGCAAACCGGACCTGGTTTGCACTAGCCATTCAGCCTGTTTAAGCTAGGGGTAGGATTTAAAAAAAAAATCTTACGTAACCTAACCTATGACGAATGATAGACTGTGGATAGAAGCTTTTGTAAGACACTTCTCAGTTTTCAAATAGGGGCTTTTTGGTACTAGCTAGAGTTTCTAGTTTAGTAGCTTAAAGTTCCAAAGATACCTAGAAGTCTGACTTTTTATGTGAGAATTATTGTGTGCTTGGTTTGAATTCAAAATATCACAAATTAATATTCCCGATGTATGAAGTTAAATTACATCCGACTAGACAGGGCGGGGAGGCGCACTGTTCAATCGCCGCTTTTAAATTCAGTCTGATAGAAGGAAGAATGATTATTTCAGGACCTACAAAACTACCGAGGCGATTTCCTCGACACATAAATTAAAGGAAGCCTAGATAAACTTCTCAGTATAGTTTATCCAAATTTACAACACAATTTAGGTTAAAATACTTCGAATTGATTGAACTTTATATTTTATTAATTATAATTTGATATTAGGACTGTAGGGATTTATTCACTTTAAATCAAATGGTTTGTCTTTAGCACCTAAATGAATCTAAGTTATTGCTACACAACATAAGAGTCCTACCACCGATTTTTGGCCACACATCATTAATTCTACATTCGATAGTTAAGATCAGAATCATTTAGGTTATCTAAGGTTTAAGGTAAAGGTAGTATAGGTTTTGATAGGTGAGGGGGTTTTTACATTGTGTAGACTGTTTTTATTTTAATTTACTGCCCCTTGTCGTAACCTACGTCTTTGATTTTGTCGAAATCGAAATCCAAGAGGGAAAACTGCGATAAAAAAATGTCAGCTATCTTGAATTTAGAAATGGACATCTTTTTCGTTATCTAAGAGTTTGACTTATTCGAAAACGTTACCCACATCAGTTTTTTAGTGGGAGAGGCGGTTCAAGGGGACTAGGGGCGTGAGGGGCTTGGTTCGCTCGCTGTGCTGTTTCTCGTAGTCAACCTTGTAGTAGCATTTGCTCGCTCCCCTGGGTTCTGGGAGAGGAGGTTGTTGCGTTGGGGGGGCGAGCACGGCTCGCTTCGCTCGCCGTGCTGTGCGCCGTAGTCGTATAACGGCTCGCTTCGCTCGCCACAATGCTCCCCTGGGTTCAGAAAAGGAGTTCTTGTGGGCGTTTGGGGCTCACTTCGCTCGCCGCAATGCTCCTCTGGGTATACTGGGTATACATGACTCAAAAAATAAAATTATTTCAAGTCGTGGGAGACACAAAAGGGGGGAGTTTTTTTCGGGGGAAGGTGGAATTTTTTTTTCTTTCAAAAAGAAACCTATACGATCCCGCGATCGAAACCACCCTATGACGACGGCATCTGGGAGCAACCTCAAAAAGGGGGCATTTTTGGGGGCAAAATTTTTATAGCATTAAATATTAATTGACATCCTCTTTACAGTCCTAAAAAAATGTAATCACTATGGCTTCGCTCGGGAGCTCCCTTAGAGGGGGGAAGAAGGGGGGGTCGGGGGCGCATCACTCGCCGCTATGTTCCCCTGAGTTCAGGAAGAGGAGGTTTTGGGGGCGTTGGGGGGTCATAGCGCGGTGAGCGAAGCAAGCCGTGCTGTTCTCTGTATAGTCTCATCGCACTTTTTTTTACTTTCGGAATTATTTTACATCTCCTAAATGACCCAAATAAAAAAATTCTTTCAAGTTGCTCTGCTTGGGAGAAACAAAAAGGGGGGGGCAAATCTCAAAAAGTCGGAATTTTCCCTAGGTCCCATAAACACCCCCTATACGTTTGCAATAAAAAAACATACCTCCCCATCCACCACCAATGAGAACAATTATGTCAGTCAGTCAGTGAGTCAGTGGTAATCCGGATATAAATAGTATAATAAAACGAAAGTTGGTAATTACATGAACAGATTTATTCGTTGACTTCTCGGCAAACTTAATTGGTCCACCTTTATTGCTTGTGACTAGATACATGTGCGCTCTCACGCGGCGGCGTGCGTTGACGGCCGCGCCGGGGCCCGGTGGACCAGCCAAGTGCCGCAGCGGGGCGGGGCGCCGCGCCGCACCTACTCTCACACTTAACCTATCTATATACAGAATTAGTACCCGTTTAGACGAATGTATGTATCTATATCCTTAGTAAGTATGTACAGTATGGCGCTAGTGCGCGGCGGTAACGGTCGGCTGCGGGGTGGACGTGGGCGGAGGGTCCGCGTCCGCGACGCGCGCCAAGGCCTTGTAGAGCTGCGAGTTGACGAAGCGCGGATAGGAGTCGCGGTGCATGAGCGTGTAGATCTGCAGCTGCGCCTCGTCGAACGTGTGCGGCGTCGGCTCCACCATGTTCCGGTTAACCACCTCCCGCACGCGCGAGTCCAGCGACACCTGCGGAGAGGGAGGGCTGTAGCGGTTCTACGGGAGGGACAGAGACGGAGACACATGGACGCACCTCCTTGGGAGACAGGATGGAGATGTAGTCCTCGTATATGAAGCGCGCCTTCTCCTCAACGGCGGCGGGGTCCTGCTCGCGACGCAACTCCTCGCATGCCAGCCAGAACATTATGTTCTCCTCCGAGTACTCGCCGCGCAGGAAGTCGCGGAACACCGCGCGTCCCGCTGCAACACAAACATCATCAGATCATACCTAGGTACGCTGCAGTGCATGTACCTACAACACAACAATAGGTACCTAGGTATATACCTCGAGGAGCATCCTCTATTTTTGACAGTTGCTGCGGCCCATTCCATTTTTCGATGCCTAATTGGAGCAGACATTTTTAAATTGTACTTGTACTTGTTTTGATACAGCTTTGTTTGGGTAAGCAAAAATCCTTAATATTTATTTATACGGTTAATTTATTTATTTTCTTGGGAAACAAAAAGCTTACCTAAATAACATAAATTTCAAAGCTAGAACATTTAAAGCTATGATAGCTTCCGCTTATAGAACACAATTAATAACATTATGACAACTAATAAAGTGCCTAATTTGAGTAACAACCAAAATTACAAAATGAAAAAAAAACCCTAGTACAGAAAATACAAAATATGCCTGTGGTCAGTTTACAATCAAGTACCTAGATGGAGTGGCTACGGAAAGGGAGCTAGGATACATATATACATTACATAATGGATACATAATATAATATAAAAGCCTTATTTAAAGAAGTTGGTGTTGATTCGTTTTTTAAAAGTATTACCTACGCCTAATGTTGAACAAATCAATATTTTTTGAGTAGCTATTGTTAAAAACATGCATGGTCCGAGGTAGGTACGAGTTTTTCCGATATTTAGTGGCACAGGGCGGGACATGAAGTTTTAGGTAGGTTCGCGAGAAGCCCGACTGGACGGAACAGTTAGTCCGATTCCGGATGAGAGCGGGGGTGAGTCAACCATATTTACGATAATGTTTATCAGTAGTGACAGGTCTGCGGCTTCTCTTCTCAACTGCAGGGGTAGCAAGTGATGATGTTTGCAGCTATCAATGTAATCGGGTTTATATATTTTGTGCTTGTAATTGATGAACTTTAAAAATTTCCGCTGGGGTTTTTTGAGCAGGGCAACGTATTTGTTATACTGGGGATTCCAGACCTGTGAAACATATTCAAGGTGACTTAGAACCAGAGAGCGGTAGATAATTTTAAGCGTTTTAAGAGAACTGAAGTCCTTGGCCACCCCGAACAGAAAGCCAAGCATCTTCATTGCCTTAGAGGTAATCTTTTCTACATGTTAGCCAAACAATAATTTAGAATCTAAGGTAACTCCTAGATCAACTATAGAGTCAGTCCTTACGAGATTTTGATTGTTTATGCTATAGTTGTAGGTTAGGATGTTGGGGACCTACTGAAAGAGATGCAATAGCACTTTTTAACGTTAAGATCGAGTTTATTGACTTCGCATTACCTATGAAGGCGGTCTAGATCACTTTGAAGAAGCAAAGCGTCAGACGGACTATCAGTTTTAGAGAACATTTTCATATCGTCGACGAATAATAGAAACTGGGAGTATGAAAACAAGAGTCGATATCATTGACAAACATGATAAAAAGTAGTGGACCGAGAGTCGAACCCTGGGGTACGCCGGAAGATATCGGCGAAACCCCAGATTAGGGATGGGACGTATTTACTCGACCAGATTTTAATATCTGGTATTTGCTTGCAAGTACGAAAACCTAGTATGCGTCGAAATACTTTACTTTTGAGGCAAGTACGTACTTGCAAGACCGAATACCGAGGTATTCGGAGCGTGCGCGGACTCTATCGATGACTTACTTCTGACTGCGACAGTGACAGTGACACGAAGTTCAAGTACTAGGTACGTACTTACCTACGTATTTTTCAATCCCCAAAAATCACCATTTAGTAATTTTCATCAAAATGGTTTGAGGAATTTCCGACATCTTTACAAACAAATACGACTATGAATTTTATTTCCATGGAAACTTAGATCAATTTCGTTGTATAAGTATTTTACTCTGAACGTGTTCATAAGACAGTGACAGACGTGCGTACATTATTTTATGCTAAAAGTATCGGCTAACTAACTGAAACACAATATCGATTTTATTAGTTGACAATGACATTAAGTGTGATCGTCGCGGGTTGGCGCGAGATTCAATTTGTTTTAGATTTTAATTCCAATTGCGGTTTACCAATAATAAATCTACTTAACGGAAAGGTAATTTGGGGAAAATCGAGATCTATTTTATATTAACCCATAATAAAACAAAATTCGATTTAATTGTCTCTTAGTCCGAAATCATGCATCTGATAATTATTATGTAGGTACCTAGATACTTAGGTAACTACTTTATTGACAAAGAAAATTACAATCAAATAATAGAAACAAATTAGAACTAGTATTCTTTTAGAAATTAGGTACCTACTTATCTATCTAGTATCAATCTACTTAGCCACCGAACCTACCATACCTACTAGGTACTCTCGGTACATAACTAGATAGCGCATGGGTTAGTTCTCTCTGGAAAACTCTGAAAACACGGTTTCCCAGAGACGAGGCGACCTATTTAGCTAAATTTATTTTTTGGTCCTGAAAATCTCATCATCATCATCATCAGCCCATACACGTCCACTGCTGGACATAAGCCTCCCCCATACGACGCCACGAATAGCGGTCCTGAGCCGCCTCTATCCAACAACTCCTTGCGACCGCTACGATGTCGTCGGTCCATCGAGTGGGTGGTCTCCCATGTAGGGGGGGATTTGCCATAATCACCACGCTTGGCAGGCAGATTGGTGATCGCAGTTTTGGTGTTTAAAAATACTCAGAAGGAAGCTGCTGCCCTTCCTCTGGTAGGTTCCCTTAGTCGGCTCTTACGACATCCACGGGTTGAGTTGGAGGGGTCGATATTCATACTAAAAATCTCAATTGGTAAGTAATTATAGCAATTTTAATTAAAATTGTTTTGTAACTACAGGCAGCACATTTCAGAGTTCACAATTTGATTGACATTCGTATCAAACAAATATGAGGTACCGGTATTTAACTGTGTTTAATAGTCTATGACAAAGTATAACATTTACCTACCTACAGTAAGTAAACAATTTAGGTACTGTTCTTAAAAAAGTAAAGTACCTACCTAGATAAATATCAATTTTAAATAAAAATAATGTAAGCACCTAGATAGGTTAGTTGGGTATCTGCATCAAACTTATGTAAAGTAGATGAGTGAGCACAATCTCATTTTATATTATTACTTATGAAAAGATAATACCTACTTTGTAAATAAGTACGTCATAACCACATAGAGTGCCTAGAGTGAAAAGTGAGTCCCGTACTAATAAAAACTAATAATAGCTACCTACGTCCCGTCTCGTCTGCTACAATTTTTATGCAGGCGTTAGTGTTAGATATAATTATGTATCTAGGTACAACATAGGTAATTTCCCTATTAGGACTAGGTATTAGGATATACCTACTGGTATATCCTAATACCTACCTATTAATCTGTCAGCTATATTTACTTACAATTAATAATATGAGTATTGTACATAAATCATAGTCATAGTCAATCATGCTGATAAATTAAAACATTCAAAAGTTTCTAGTTGTACAAGTATTTTTTTGTTCACACTATTTTGTTCTTTATAACACATGACGCGCGGATCAATTTCCTATGAAAGTATTTTTACCCGTACGAGAGCATGGAAGTATTTTTTCTGTAAATTCAATTACGACCTTTTTTCTCACACAGACTGTGATCAATTTCCCATGCAAGTATTTTACTTTCAAAGTGCGTGACGCACTGAGACCCGCCACGAGTCGCACCCGCCCGCGCTATCCGTACTTCGAGTATTTTTGATACCACATGGTAAAAAATACTTGGAAGTATTTTAGCCCTGGTTTTTGGCGCTGGTTTTTATACGAGGACGTACTTGGAAGACTTGGTACTCGATTTTACAAGTATGTCTCATCGCTACCCTGGGGTAGCGATATGCATCTGGATGCATATCCGTTGAGGACAACAGTCTGACAGCGACCATTAACGTAAGAGGCAAACCACCTAAGTAGATTGCCTCTTATGCCAGCAGTGCACAATTTGTCGAGTAAGATGGAGTGGTCGATACGGTCGAAAGCTTTACTAGTCAGTGTAAATTGTATCGACCTGACTCCCCGACTCCATTCGATCAGTAACTGAATCTATAAAACTTATAAGATTGGTGGTAGTTGACCTCCCTCTGAGAAAACCATGTTGCTGGCAAAGGAAAGAATGCTTTAAAGCCGAATAAACCTGTTGATAAACAATTTTCTCAAGAATTTTGATAAGTACACACAATTTAGATATTGGTCTATAGTTACAAATGTCGCGTTTAGGTCCCTTTTTGTGAATAGGAGTAACAGATGCTGATTTCCAAATAGAAGGTACCATACCTTTTGATAGATAACTACTGAAGAGTAAACAGATGGGATAACATAATGACTTGGCGTAACTTTTCAATATCATGAGATGGAGACCATCTGGACCAGCTGATTTATTGCAGTCTTCAAGAGTTTTAAAATTTGTAAGGGTGAAATTTCTATAGTACTTAAATCGGTAGCAGATGTAAGATCCATAGTGGAGACCTGAGCCAAATAATCGGAGTGGGAAGAAGTTGAAGCTTAGCATGAGGATGAAGGGGGAAGGTAGTTAGAATTAAAGAAATCAGCAAAGGCGTTGCAGATGTTGGCACCTTAATTTATGTCTGTGTTCATATAGGTCATGCAAGAGGGATACGAATTATGATGTTTGTTCGATTTAATATATGACCAGAATGCCTTAGGATTAGTTTTAATGGACTATTCAACTCTCCTCACTCGGGCTCGTAAAACCTTGAACGAATTTGTATCCGCCTTATTTCCGTAGTTTTTTTTTGTGGTATTTTTTTTTTCTTTAATAATCTATACTTATAATAAAACTGTAACAGGTCCAATTCTGTACATTGAAGATGTTTGAAATTTTTTTTGGAGTTCACTCTATTATCGATTGTCGGCGATAAAACCCTTATGTAAGATAGATTACGTCGATTAATTGTAATTAGAAAGGTTTATTTCATAGTTTTATCTCTAAACTAGATAGATGTCAATTTTCACTTAGAATTTACGATATTTGCATTTATATTGTTTTCGTTTGTAGATGTTTTGTTGTGAAATTGATGTTTTTAGAAAGGTAAGGATTAATAACCTAACCTACCTTAAGGTAAGGCTTAAGGATTAATTTTCCGTTTAAATGATGTAAATCGGATTATTAGTTTTAGAGATATTTTAAGATTTGTGTAAGGAAAACGTTCCGAACTGTAGTTTTTTGTAAGTTTTGTTCTAGGAACTTTTTATTTGTACGTAAATATTTAAATATTATTATTTTATAAGGTAAAGGGTATAATTCCCTATCTAAAAAGGTATAATATGTAAGGATTCTGTGCAAAAATAATGAATAAATAAAGATCAAAGGGTTCGGCTCAAGTAAAAAACAGCTAGAAAGTTCGAGTAAAAATAAGTCGTCATCTTGCCGGTAAGGCGCGACCATATAAATATACGGCGCGTTTCTTGCCGGGCAGTTAGTCGCAGCTCAGCCACCGAAGAGGCAAGAAGTGAAAGGAACACAGCAAGTAGTGGTAGGGAGAATAGGAACGAGCCGAAGCCTAGGATCCAGACCAGAAAATTGCTGCCTTTCATTTTCTTCGAGTCGAGGTTCCCGAAAGTCATCAGGTCGGCGTACCCACACTTACGCATTCAGGGGTGCGTGGCGGCGTGCGTCTACCAGCCAGGAAGAGGAAAGGAACGCACGTCGAACCTTAGTGGGATACTTTCCCAGGGCGTATCAGGCAATCCCGGTAACCGTCCGAAACATCGATACTGATGCCAAAAAAAAAGTTTTTTTTACATCATGTCTGTCTGTATCTTGGCCGCGCATAGCTTCGAAACTACTGAACGTATTGAAATGAAACTTAACATAATTTAAGTTCATATTACGAGAAAGGACATTGGATACTTTTTATCTCGGATTTCAATAGGGTTCCCTTGGGAGAGGGGATGAAAGTAAAATTTGTTGGCTGCGCATAGCGCCGAAACTACTGAATGTATTCAAATGAAACTTGGCACGATTTGAGTTCATACTACGAGAAAGGACATAGGATACTTTTTATCCCGGATTTCAATAGGCTTCCCTTGGGAGAGGGGATGAAAGTAAAATTTCTTGGCTGCTCATAGCCACGAAACTACTGAAGGTATTCAAATGAAACTAAGCATGATTTAAGTTTATATTACAAGAAAGAGCATAAAATACTTATTATCCCGGAATTCAGAAGGGTTCCCTTGGGAGAGAGGGTGGAAGTGAAATGTTGCGCGTTGCAGTATGGCGCACGGAGCAAGGGCGGTAGAGAGCGATAGCCCCCACTGGGGGGCACTGGCAGTGGGGCCCCAGGCAGTGGGACCCCCGCGCAACTGGACCCTCCCAGTAGCCCCCCGCAGTGGGGCCCCACATTGCCCCGCAGTGGGACCTCAGTAGCCTCCACAGTGGGGGTACCGGCAGTGGGGCCCCTGAAGTAGTGGGGGCCGCCGGCAGATGGCCCCCCACATCGCCCCGCAGTGGTACCCGCTCATTAGACCCCACAGTGGGGGCGCCGGCAGTGGGGCTCTCGGCAGTGGGCCCCCCACATTTCCCCGCAGTGGGACCTCCAGTAGCCCCCCACATTGACCCGCAGTGGGACCCACTTTTGAATTATGTAGATCTGCGAGACGCCATGAATCAAGATAGAAATTGTGAAGATTTAGGACGACTGGTGATTCTTCCTTCCAGTTTTAGAACTGGACAATAGATTTGTAGTGACCTACTCTCCATTAGGTACTACCAGAAGCTTTTGAAACGCATAATATACCTAGGTAAATGTGGAGCTGTGTGACGTCCAGTCAATAAAATCTAGGTATATGTAAATCTACATTAATAAAAATAAGTAAGGTTTGTGAGGTTGTAGGGAGTAATCTCTGAATCTACTGAGCGAATTTTGAATATTCTTTCACCTATTGAAAACCACGTTATTTGCGAGTGTTATAGGCTATATAAAAATGTTTACCGCCCAACGAAGTGGGCACGGGTCAGCTAGTATGTAATAAAATAAAGCTGAGGAATACCAAGGAGGAAAAACCGGCATTAGTAATTGACCTGCCGCGAGTAAACCCTAATTGCTTACGATGTAGCAGGTCATTGCCATTGAAATGCCTAAGCAATTGATGTAAAATAAGTTTTTCAAAAACTTTGCTGAATGTAGGCAGTACTGATATCGGTCTAAAGTTAGTGGGGTCAGACCTACTACCCGATTTAAATAGTGGGATTATCTTACAATGTTTCATCAGATCAGGAAAAACGCCACAATCAATATGTTCAGAAGTCACGTTTAGCGCCATCTATACAGCTACGGCGGAACCACTTCGCAACAACAACCCATTCATATGTTTAGAAATCGATTTTTTATTTTATTTTTAATCTGTATCCATTTCGTTCTATTTCAATCGTTTCACTCGTTCTTTGTATTCTTTCATTCACTTCATATCAAATTCGCTGTGTAATGGTAATCGAAAACCCAATTATAACATTTATGAATCGTATAAACCAACTCTTCATTGAAGTACTCCTGATTTCCTCATCCAGATAGGAACATATATTAGGCAGTACGTAACACAATAGATTCATTGAAAATAAAAGCTAGATCTGGTGCAATAGTATAAATCAATGGTTTAATAATTCTAACGGAAATGCCCCAGAGATCTGCAGATTTCTTTATATTTAATAGTTTAAATGCTTTTTTAATATCTTTTTCATCGACATGGATGGAAGTTAAATTTATTTTCGCATGCATTTAGAACTGTACTATCAAAAGCTTTTGAAGCGCATCATATACTTAGGTAAATGTGGAGCTGTGTGACGTCCAGTCAATAAAATCTAGGTACTTATATGTTAATCTATACCAGTGATCCCCAAACTATTTTGGACAAGTGACCCCTTTCCCAAAATGAACTGTTACCTCAGACCCCCATGGCCAAATTACCTACTTTTAAGATCAAGCTCCTTATTCATAATGGTCCGCTAACTTACAACAGCTGCTACAGAGTGTTATTTTCCATTCCGACTTAGTTTAATAGAAGAAAACAGAGTGAGAATTAGCAATGCAGTGGAAGGTCTTTAGTTTCTTCCTATTGATACAAAATACCTAGGTACTAAAGGTACCAATTGGAAAACTTTGCACTTGGTTAAGTGAGTAAAGTTGACTTCATTTTCTCATCAAAATTTAACAAAATAAAAAGATATACAATTCACTAAATGTCAATTTTAATTTATAATGATTATTACAAATTAAGTACTTAAAGAATCTTAAGTAGGTAGGAAATTATATTTAAAAAAGTATTAATTCGCAAAGAGAAAATAAAACATTCAGTGTGATGGATGAACCTGGTGACTATCTACCAATCTAGCTACATCCGGTTCAATATTGGTGAGTTGCAGCCTTAAATCTCCACGTTCGTTGATTTTCAAACGGTTTCTTTGTTTCGTCAAAATGTTTGTTACCACACTGAAGCTTTTTCAACTAGGTATGATGATGGAAAAGCGATAAGGTTTTTTTCAGCAATGTTCCACAATGTAGGATACCGTGTTTCAATGTGCAACCAGAACTTCTGATAGCTTTGGATGAACTTCTGCTTAAGCTCTTCGTCTGTGCTGATGGTATTCAACTCTTCTTGCATTATCACATTGGTTTCTTCTATGGCTGTGGTATTGTACGGATTTATTATCCATTGATAAATTTGTAAATTTAAAAGATCCTCAAACCTCTCCGTAATATCCTTGTGTAATGCGTCCAAGCGACTGACATATAATAAAATGTCATCATCTTGAAGCATTTCTGGAGTTGGGGAGAGTTTATATAGAGCGTAGGACAATCTGCTAACCCTTTTACTCAGGACCTCTATATGTTTCTTCCAATTAAGCTTTTCGACAATTTGTAAACCTAGGAATCGTGTAGAGTCAATTTCTTGTATAGTATTATTGTAAGATGTCAATTTAACGTTTAAAGGATTATGTGATCTTTGGTTGAAGTGTATTACAGTCGTTTTGCTCAAATTGATTTTTAAATTATTATTATCTAGCCAACATATAACTTAGTTCAGTGATTCATTAATATCCGATTCATAGGTTTCCTTGTCAATACATTTAATAGTCAATGTCCTGTCATCAGCAAATAAAATAATCAGTTGATTTAAAGCTTTCGGCAAGTCATTTATATATAGAATAAACAGAAGTGGACCTAACACACTGCCTTGTGGCGGTGTGTACGGTGTCCCACCGTAAGTTATACCTCTGACGCTTGATTTGTGTGTGACTTCTTGTTTAGTTTTAAGATCAAGCCTTGTAATTTCAGTAATTTGTTGACGACCTGTAAGATATGAATCAATCCATTTTAAAATATTGCCTCGTATCCCATACGCTTCAAGTTTATTTATTAGGATTTTATCATGTAAGTCAAAGGCGTGGGTCATGTCACAAAAAATAGCGCAAATAGGTATTCTTTTGTCGACATGACATATTTAAAAAAATCGTATATTGCCATATTGATAGTTTTTTTTTGTCGAAAGCCTTTTTGCTAATTGCACAAGATGTTATTTTTCTCTATATATTGATATATTTAGTATTTTTCATATATCTTTGAGAATATATGTAAAATACTATGACGATAAGTGCTATGGGTCTATAATATCCCATAAGTTCTTTATTTTGTTTCTTAAAAATTGGTTTAACTATAGTCATCTTGAGAACTTTAGGAAAGTTACCGGTAAGTATACTTAGATTTATTAAATAACTTAAATGTTGGCAAATATATTCACTGACAGCGTTTATTATTTTAGTGTTCACTTCATCATGTCCTGTGCATTTCGTATTTTTTAAGATTTTATGATTTTTCTAACGTGTTGGGGTAAACAAGGTGCCATGAACATTGATTTTTCACGATTCCTTATTCCACTAGTGGACAAAAAATTGAAGTGAAGAGAATATGAATAACACCTTATTTCTTATTTGATAATAATAACTATGTTTATAGTATAAATTTGACTTGTCTAAGTGCTTATTTTGTAAGCCTAAAGAAATAAAGTTATTGATTCTGATGATATATGTTAGCTGTTACCATTTTACCAGCGCCGGGTCAGTACCCGGCGCTTGGGTAGCGTATGGGATATTTTGTTGACAAGATTGACCCAGTGGTCAATCTTGTCAACAAAATAGTTATTAAATAGATTGGCAATGTCAGTTGGATTAGTTATATAGTCATCGCTATTTTTAATTTTTATCTTTTTCGTTTACTACATATCTTAATTCCTCGGGAAACCCATTTTGGTTTATTA
The DNA here is from genome assembly GCA_947859395.1 of Eupithecia insigniata. NCBI lineage: Eukaryota > Metazoa > Arthropoda > Insecta > Lepidoptera > Geometridae > Eupithecia > Eupithecia insigniata. Next base: position 25,592 of record OX402007.1, read on the forward strand.
ATAATTTGTATAGTAGTCAATCTTTTCGGGAAACAGAGGTCATAAAAAATCTTGAAATGATTTATGAAATAGTTGTAAGCCATGGAAGCTTCCTCAATTCCGTACATGTCAGAGAAAGTAAAAAAAATTATACCCATTACAAACTTTCCTATATTTTCTGAGCTATAGTCACGTGTTACTTTTCACCAATACTTAAACTTCAAAATCTTCTTAACTGGTATTTTGATAATTTGAGCTCTATGATCCGACAAGCCAAAATCGATCACTTCAGTTTTACAACTTTTATTGTAATTGTGTGCATAGTTGTCAATACAGGTTTGGCTTATCAAGCGTGTGGGTTATCTTATTTCTAATTTCAAGTTATAATCAAGTAATAAGCATTCAAAATCTAGAGTCACATTATTAGTTTTTAAGATGTTTATATTAAAATCTCCTGTCAATACAATATTATTAGAACTCATTTTTGTTTTTTCAAACTTTATCTTATCTATTAAAAAAATGTATTTAAATTATTGGCCTTGGGAACCCTATATATGCAAATTATAATTATTTTATAGTCTAGTAATTCAATTGCACAAGATTCAAATATATTAGGTAGTGATAATATTCTGACTTCTTGTACTTCTCTCCAATTATGATTTCTTTTGACTAGAATACATGCTCCGCCTCTTTTGCTGTCACTTTTACTGTAACATGCAGCTAGATGATAATTTTCAAGGTTCAGATGCTGTTCATATCCAGTTTGCATGAAGTGTTCAGTTATATATGTATATATCATACTACGTCAATATCTATGTCTTTATCAGTTAATTCATCCAGGTTCACCATAAGAGCATCAGTTTTGTTAAGGAGTTCAGCAATATTTTGATGGAGTATATTTACATGTTTAGTCTCGAAAAAAAAAATGATTCTTCAGCCGTTGTGTCCTGGTCTTTTCCATTTAATTGTGTCGTGTTCTTGTTGTTGTTTTCTCGTATAGCGTTAGTGTAGTGCCGAAGGTTTGTAAAAATTACTTTCATACCCTTTTTTATTTATTTTGCCTATGTTTCTATCAAACATGGTGTAGTCATAATTAAGTTCTTTGTTTGTGTCTAGTATGTAAGCGTGTTCATGTGTAGTGACGTCTAAGTAGAGTAAGTTATTGAAACATTCCACTCTCCAATTGAACATATCTGTAGAAGTCCCAATATTGTATGTCGGAAGACAAATCACAATGTTCGTGTTCTTAGTTTTTTGTAGTATGTCTCTTATCTCTATAATTGTAATGAAGTAATTATGTTTTTTTTTTTTGCTAATGTTCGTTGGTTGTTCTTTGTGTGTATTTGAATCTATAATCTCTATGTTGTTAGATTCGATGTATTTTTTTGTGATTTTTGTATAGTTTTATTTGAATCAGTTATCTTTTTTGGTGTAGGTTTACCTTTAGGTGTGATATCTTAATTTTTGGTTTGCGTGTTTATTTCCGAAGTTTGTACAAAATTTGTTTGTGTTTCTTTTTCTTGTCTTTGCGTAGTTATTTTAGTATTTCTGTTTGTATTTGCGTTTCTTTATGGTTTTTTTACTTCTCTCTTTCGGTATCTTTTACTGTTGTAATATCCGCTGGCGTTTGTTTATGTACCTTAAGTTTTGTTTGTTCTTTGCCACTATTTCGAGGTGTTGTTAAGTTTGTAGTCAGAAATGTAGCCGAGCTGTTGCTAATTTTTTGTATAGTACTTTTTTTTCGTCAATTCTTGATTCGCTTTTGCTAGATTCCCATTTTGTAGAGATAATTTCTCTATTTTGTTGTGTGCACGTCTTAAGAGCTGTGTCTGAAGATGCTCTATTCTTTGTGATAGAGATAAGATTTGCTCATTATCGATGGAAACGTCCGGCATGCTACTGGTGGTGACATCTAGCGCACCGATACTCATATTTGACTCGTTTGTCTTATTACAAAATTTCAGACTATCTAGAAGATAAAAAAGCTTGGGACGGATTTTGCTCCAACTCGAAAAATAACTCTAAAAATAACACCTAACAGGCTAAAGGTTTCTTCGTCGCTTCTTTACTTTAGTCTACATACCGAAGCGACCGAAATCAAAATATCACTTTATTTCCAAATCAGTGTTTAATTTTAAGAATTTGATCTGTTCTAAGTGTACATTTATTGTATTTACGGAAATAAAGAAACTTTGACTTTGTGCTTATAGCCAAGTGCGTGTGGGCTCGTCTATAAGTGATATTTTCTTGCTGATCCATTTTGTTAGACCCAGTCACACTTCTATTGCTCGCTGCTCGCTGGTGTTGACGAGGAGATTTTCATTCAAAAAGAGTACCTGTGTTATGGTTCGAACATAGTATCGTCGGTACGTAGATCCTCCGGTGCGACCGCTAGACCACAGTAGCTTAATGATGAAGTTCGAAATAAGTGTTCAGTTCGTAATGATAGTGAAAGTTCGTGGACTGTTGTAAAGTTCGTTACTGCGATGAGTCACACATTTATCACAACACCGTCAAAACATTTTTTCTCGAACGAAAATGTGATTTTGATAACTTACTGCGATTATCTTTTTATTTTATATATGTTTTGGGTTAGCACTGGATATAAGTAACTCTATTTGTGTATTTGTACAGTGATTTCAGGTTCAATTAGGTTTTTGTATACTTTGCACTTTAGATCACTTTGCACTGTAAATGATTGGAAGTTTGTTTGGAAAACACTGCCACTTGTGATTTGAGGTGTTATTGTTCCAATTATGATAGGATTTTATCAAACTTTCACTTTAACCAATTATTTAAATTAATTTTATACGGAGCCGATGTTTATACGTGCAGCGCCATCTAGTTGTTCCAGTTGTTTTTTGCTAGTTGGGTTTCGAGTAGAATATCCCTCGGATGAAGTATTAGAGGATACCGCCAGATACAGTTCTACGCATGTTGTTTTTTGTTAGTGTGCGTGCTGTTGCAGACTTGTAATAGTGTGCGTGACTAGGGATGTGACTTCGCTGTCAAGCCGAACTGCACGGCTATTCTAACTCAATCGAAAAGTTTCAGTGACTCGAAATCTCACACAAATCCGCGCTAAATTCAAATAATCCGCGCGAAATTCAAATATTTTAGTGGTTTTTAATATTTTCTGCGTTCTACAAGGAATAAAACGACCTAAAAAGTAGTTTTTCATAAATCGCTGACCATTTTCTATGAATCTATGTTCCAATGAAGTACGATTAATGGGGCTTTCGGTAATGATGTTCACTTTTAGTAATACATCTCATATATTATTAATTTCTCCAAAAGTCGAGTCGAATCGAAATTAGTTAAAACATTGGTTCATAGAAAATGTTTTACGATTTACGGTAAACTACTTTTCTGCTATTGATATTGCTTGTAGAACGCAGAAAATATTAAAAACCGCTAAAATATTTGAATATCGCGCGGATTATTTGAATTTCGCGCGGATTTGTGTCAGATTTCGAGTCACGGTAACTTTTCGATCGAGTTAGAATAGCTGTGCTGGTTTCGGCCCAAACTAGTCCGAATCAGGAAAATAAAATGTTATGCCAATTTCATTCCTGTTTCGTTCCATATTTCCTCCGCTGTCTGTCTCTCTGTCGATCTATCGAGCTTTATTGTATCTCATGATTCGTAAAAGGTAGACACCTGCATTTTTTGTGTGTATTCCATTTACCGATATAATAACATATTATCAAAATATATATTAAAATTAAAGGGAGCTACACAGAAACATGTCTTTTGACCATTTTTTGCTCCACTCACGCGATGCAAAAGTCTAATAACGGGGGTTAGGGTTCGCTCCGGTTTCCGTTGCCTTAGTTTCTTTGTCATTTTGGGCAACTGCCGCTATAAAACCTGAAATTTCTTGCTAATCCTTATTTAACAACTTCTGCGTGAACGCAATAAAAAAATATTAAAAGTGATTACTTATAGTTTATATATATATATATATATAGTATTTTGCAAGCCGAATTAATCCACCTTGTCTGCTCCTATTTTTTCGGTCAGTTATAACCTGGGTCTCTTTAAGACGAGTGAATAAGTGTCTTCCGGTGGGTACACAGGTACGTACATACTCGATAAACTTGTCGATCTCGAGCAAGTACGAACGTGTGGACCATGCAAGACTCAAGACAAATCCTCGAAGCCAACCAAAATGTTCGATTCGAACAAGATTCAAACGTACATAATTCTTGCACGATGTTCGAAGCAAAAATGTTTGTACTCGTATGTAGCCACGACGTCGAGTATGTTAATCGTGATTAATATTTTTGTGAATAAGGCGTTAGTGCACAGCTATAATGTCGGACTTTCGTTAATTTTCTCGAGATTTTGTGGAAAAATTTATGAGATAATTAATATATAAATTTAGTTAATCAATAATTTTAATTAATTCATAAATTTTTAATTCAGCAAATAATACAGCGTAATGCGTCGCAGTAGACCAAAGTAATGATGGCGCGATGAACTAGACACCTTCGATAGAACGTGGGCCCAACTGGCTCAGAGTCGTAATTCATGGAGAGATTTGCCCAACAATGGGACGTTACAGATTAATTGTAATTAAATTAACATGTTCTTCGAGAAAGCTTTTATGTGTAGACGCAGGGTCGAGCATGTTTATAGATAGCCCTGCTCGGATGAAACATGCTCGTTGAGCATGTACTTACATACGTGTGTACCCACCATTCTAGACCTTCCTTTTACACCAAATCGACAATTTCCATCAGGTGAGATTGTGGTCAAAGGTCTATCAACGTGATAAGACTTAGCTCACAGCGCGCCATACAAACGAACAAGAATGTTTGCATAAAGGTAGGACTAGGTTAGTATCAAAGAGGTTGTTATATAGTCTAAAGCGCTAATTGACACTATAAACTGGTAGTCACGGGTGTAAAATATCCTTCATTCAGGGAGTCTAATGGATAAGCTATGAGGACTTATTTTGCGTAAATTTATAATCATGATTGATGTATACATAGATATTATATATTGTTAATTTTAAGGATATTGTATAATCTTTGTGCTTTAGTACAACGGAAAATATAAACAAAGTAAATACCTATGTACCTACCTACGAGAAATTGATTTTATAACTAAAATCAAATTATATAACTTTTGGAACGAAAACTTACGGATAAAAACCGCGTAAAAATAATTCCAGGTTATTAAAGTTAATATCTTGTGTATTTCTACTTTCTTCGTACTTTCGAGTTACATAAACTAGTTAAATAAATACTACGGAAAAATAATAATAAATCAATGTATCACGATGTAGCGGTCGCAGAGAGTCGATGGAATCCGATGGATGGAGGCGACTCGGGACCGCTATTTATGGCGTCGTACGGGGGAGGCCTATGTCCAGCAGTGGACTTGTATGGGCTGATGATGATGATCACGATGCTACATGCACGAGAAGAGTGTCAAAGATATTACTTTCCCGTAAGAAATGTTGAAATCAGGAATGAAATCAGCATACAATTTTACTATCCGGATTCGGGCTCGTTTCGGCCGAAACTAGTGGGAAGAATGCGGAATAACCCGAAAACTAAATTTGACGGTACACCCACCACTAGCACAGATGCTAAAATGATCTCGGCTAATTATTCATGCTTTTGGACATTATAATTATGTATCCTAGACTCATAGGAACACATGAACTAGATTGTTAAAATGTTCTTACTACAGATTTCTAGTAATAAACATAATTACTTAAACTTTTATACTGAGGGAAAAACTTAGGCATGTAATGATAAATCTGGGAATTTTACTCCACCTTTTGTCCTTCTTGAAGGACTGTACACAGCGGAAACCGACATATTTTCACTTTTTCAACAAAGTTTTAGGTAAATCGTAATTTCTCGTAACCGCAACTTTAGAGTAAACTACTGTGTCAGCACCTGACACGATTCACACTGACAGTGCAGCATAGCCAAATTACACCAGCTATCTCTTTTACTCATAGCTTGCCTCCGAGGGAGAGACACACATACATGACAATTATGGTGATACATAGATATAAGACCGGAAATGACTTATGCTATCTCTACCTACATATTTACTCTATGGAATATCCAGAAGATAACGGCTCTATCAAAGATTTATATCGTTAGATATGCCCTGACACCAAAAACTGTGGCATTGTCTTTGAATGTATGCGTTAACAAAATGCCGACGCACGCACACTAATGAGACCTACTAGTTAAAAATAATGTTTTTGCAAACCTAACCACGGACCTAACTGTTATTATAACCATATTGTGTGCAATGTGGTTGCACACAATATGGTTATAATAACAGTTAGGTCCGTGCCCAGCCCTGAAATCGAAAATGTCTTAATGTGTGAGTCAAAATCCGACGCACGCACACTACCAAATGAAAAGTTAAAAATAGTGTTTTTGTCAATAAACCTAAATATTATTAATCCCATTTATTGTGCAATCATATTGCACGCATGTTTGTGAAAAATAAAGGTCCTATCATGCCCTGAAATCGAAAAGTGATAAAGTGTGCAGTCTATAGACGTGTAAGTGTGTAGACGTGCGCGCCGGCGCCGCGCCGCTGTTTTCTCACGCCGCCGCCGCCGTCTCGATCAGTCGCGTCGGTGCGACGACCAGCAACCAGACCGGAGGATCTGTTCAAAACTCTCCAATAAACATATAATTTATCCCTCCAGTACTTAAGAATGTAGTCTCATTCAAGGTTTTCTGTGATTGCGGTTGCTAGAAGAAGTAGAAATCTTCAGCGCACCACTGCTATGTTTCTTAGAGAGTTTTGATAAAACAGATTATCTATACAGTCTGGTTGCTGGTCGGCGCACTGACTGATAGACTACACATGGGGCAGCGACGGCGCGGCAGCTGCAGTGGCGCGGGGCGGCAGTGGATTGTCTCGAAAAACGCTCGCTCCTTTCGCTGTTATTACTGTGTACCCTACACTAAATACCGACCTATCAAATGAAAGCTCTTGTAGCCTAGATCGAGCTGTATTTTTTTTTGTTTTGAAATATGGCTTCGTATATCTCTTTCTATAACAATTTTAGCGAACCTCTTTGACCGTTCATCCAGGAGAAAGCCAAAAACAAAAAGAATCCCATTTTTAAATGGTTTATTGATTTTTTATCATTTTTGCGCCTTACGTCTTGCAATGGCAATTTCAAACCGTCATAATATGTAGCTCTGGAACAGTAAATTTATTGTTAACTATGAGCGTGACATGATCACTCTGATCAAACCCTCTTTAATGAATAAAGATATTTAAAAAAAAAACTCGAGACAGACGATTGAAACTAACACAATCACGACTTTACGGTTAGGGGCTAACTACTAGTTAATATTAAATACCTACATAAGAGACAAAATATCAAACGACGCCGGCGCGGCGGCGGCGCCGCCACGCTGACCGTGGAGGTTTCGCCGGCAAATTTTGGGTCGGTTCGCACGTCTAAGTCTGTGTACCACAGATTAGCTGGTAGTTTTACTTTGTTTAAAGTCCGGTCGCAACGCTACAGCAGCGGAAGGAAAAATAATAGTTACCTATTTAATTATATCGCAATCCTAAGAGTGAAATGTTCGGGCTTTGGATTTATTTGTATTTTAAGAATTTATTGTTGCATTTGCGATGGCATTTTGAGACACTTTTCAACAAAAAAAGCCAAAGTTAAACAGGTCCAGCTAGCACCGTGTTTAGATGTACACTGATTCCAAATGAGCGAGCTATCTCATTTCGCGTGGCACACAAAACGGCGCGTTCTCAATACGGTAAGGGCGTATCTAACGATTTACATTTTGGGCTCTATACTAGGGTTCTATACAATAGGTAGAGATACCTATGTAGTGGTCACTTGCGTAGGTACCGCGGCGGCGCAGGCGCCGCGGTTCCGCGACCTAGAGTTGAGGCGAGCACTGTTGTATCGTATCGGAATGTTAACGCGTTGCTCGCTCTGGATCGCGGCGCGGCGCGGGGCGATGTGTGCGACCATTATGTACATGTTGGAGCGAGGATGCGTGGCGCGGGCGCAGGGTACACACACACGCTCGGTTCGCGTTACTCTAATGTAAACAATTAAGGTCCGTTTATATATACCGACATGGAGCGTAACAGGCACGTGCCGTGGCAGACACCGGCCGACACCGTTTATTTACTTCTAACGTAACAGAAGCGTGCCGCGTCAGATAACGACAGACTATATATGTAGTAGGCACTAGATTAACCTTTTAAACACTCATTTTCTTTGACTGAACTGTACTGCAATGCGTACACCTTACCTTTAGTGTGGCTCAGTGGCGGATTTACACATTTACCGCCAGTAGGCTATTAAAATTTTGCCTATTATTATCTATAATTCGATACCGGATACCCTCATCTCACAATCAATTCACAATCATATTTATTTTAAAAGAAGTTGTCAATGAAAATTTTATTTTGTCCTTACTCAAGATGGATCATCTTTTTCCCGTTATTAGTATGATTTTGTTGTGAACTAGGGGATCAATGTGTCAGTTTCTAGATTATTTTTAAATCTCACGCTTTAGTGAAGATTACACTGGACCTAATAACATTTAGGTATTCATTGACATTCATTTCTATTTCTCTAAGTCACTGTATGGAAGAAAATTTTTTTGTCTGCCACGGCACGTGTCTTATACGTTCATGGCACGCTCAATGTTTGAAGATATAAATCCACCGTTCCATCACTCACCGGCGCTGCGCATGAGTCGGTCGAAGGACTGCCCCCAGCTCTGGATGTCCTCCAGCGACGGGCTGGAACCAATAAGCGCCTGGTTAGTGAGGTCGCACTCGAGGACGCGACGGCGGCAGTATTTCGTGTCGGTCGGTACTCACGGCGCCTCGTGGTCTGGCCGCAGCGGGTCTATGGGGCTGGGCGGCGCGCCCCGGCCGCCTCTCCGGCCGCCCCGCCGGCCGCCGCGCCGCGCCCCGCGCGCGCCCTCAGCGCCGCGCGCCGCCACGCTGCAACAACAACAACACTCACTCTACCAGAAAAACTTTACCTGGCTAACACTGCATTCACTGCAACTGCATGCCTCACACCACACATACATACCTAACCTACATACATATGCAGTTCTGGATTTACACATTTGCCGCCACAAAGCTATAAAAAAAAACTAGATTACTCCTTAAAAAAAATTTTTTAAGGAGTAATCCAGTTTAGCCCCGCTGCCGGCGCTGGCGCCGCCGCCGCCACCGCACCCTCACCTCGTGTCCGCAGCCTTACTTTTTTTCTGTACCAATTATTTTGGGCCAATTTTGCCCCCCTAAGCTTCAGCTTTTTCAACTTCTATGGTAAATCCGGCATTGTACATAAGTATTATTATATTACGAAGCGAATTAATGTTTCACCGTAGTAAATAACCATTACTTGAATAGGTACTCGGCACTAATTCTTCTGTTCCAAATATAACAATTTTTATGTTGGCACATTTTTTTATGTTGACTTTAACCCTAAACAATATTTTTTTTACCGACTTCAAAAAAGGAGGAGGTTTTCAATTGTTTTTTTTTATATAGGTACATATGTTACGTGATAAATCCGATGGACCGATTTTGAAAATTTATTTCACTATTGTACAGAAACTGATCCCGAGGTGGTTCCATAAAAATATTTTCCTCAGGGGATTAGTATTTATCCCGCAAAACTTAAAAACAGTGTAAAAGTAAGAGAATTTGAAGTTGGTTTAACCTTTTTTAAAACACGCCAAAATATTATTTTATTTATTTGGACAAGTAAACAAAAGGTAAATTTTAAAACTAGAGCAAATGAAGTTAAAGACAGTTTCCACTCGTAGTTTGTAAAAATAACTGAACTGAGTAGTTAGCACAAATCAAATTAAATTATATAATTTCATATATTATAATATAATTTAGCCATGTAGGTAGTTAAGTACCTATAGTATTGCCAAATTCAAGATGGAATGTTTGTCAACAAAAGAAAACAGCTGATATCTAGGGTTGTCTCCTGAGAATGTTTCACAATAATCACAGTTTTATTGTATTTAGCTATGAACTCAACTAAAAAACAAACAAAACGAAATAAATAACCTTAGAAATGATTCACTTAAACCGTATACTATTTTATAATAACCACAAATAGCTATATACTGAAAAAGAAAATACGATTATCATTTCCATTCGAAACCGTGTCAACCATAATGCATTTGTGATTTGAAGGGAGCAATGCCAAACATTTGGCACTTTCTTTAATAAGCCTCCAAGTAAAGGAGACCTCTGTTTCCCAACAAAATTCAGAACGAAGTTTACTTTTTTTTTTGCCGTTTTAGCTTATATGCTGCCTTTGTAACGTTCCGATCACGCTGGAAGAAAAAATAATAATAACTTTTTAAAATCTAAATGTAAGTAATATTCTGTTTCAAGTACACAGCGACTTAAATAACGGGTTTAAATTTCAATCTTAAGATGATTTTTAGAGTAGAAGACATTATAGACACGTGTAACGGAACGCACAATGGCCGACTTCATCACTTGTCTGCTTCGTTGAGTTGCGTATGCTTTCTCCGAGTATTCCAAGTTATTTCTGCCTATTGTTATCGCGATATCTTGTTAGAGTTTTTGTTATTTGTTATTCGTTTCTGTTTTTGTTATTCGTTGAGTGTTTCTGTTGAGGTTTGTTATTACTTTTTGAGTTTGGGATGAGTGATCAACCTGGGCCAAGCGCCTTGCCGCGTTTTCCCTCGCCGAAAAAGAAGCGCCAGTAAAAGACGCACCTTAGCGCAGCCGAAAAGCACACTATCATCAATATATGTATATAAGTTGGTGGAAGAATCTTGGCCTAAAGATAATTTTTTGTACAAGAAAGACTTGGCTACGAAAACTGCAGAAACCGCCACTACTACCGCCGGTGTAGCAGTATCAACAGTTTACAGTGTGCTTAAGCAGTACCAAACTGAACACCGTGTCAGTTAACCAGCGGCTCCTCCTCAGCGTATAAAAAAAAATTGACAAACTCCTCGACTTTGAGTTCAGTGCTATCCGAAGAAAAGTTCACGAGTTCTTTTTTAGAAATGAGATCCCAACTATTGAAAAGGTATTAAGATTTGTGAATGATGATGATGACCGCCTAATTTTAAAATGACAACCTTTCATAAATTGTTAAAAAAACTTCAAATCAAATACATGAAAAGATCACGGAAAAGTACTCTAATTGAAAGGAGACAAATAGAAAGATGGAGGCGCAGCTGCTTACTGAAAATTGGAAAAATGAGAGAGGAAGGGCGCAAAATTTACTACACTGATGAAACATGGTTAAATGAAGGTATTTATTTTAATAATCAGTCTCATCATCAGTCCATACACGTCCACTGCTGGACATAGGCCTCCCCCGTACGACGCCACAAATAGCGGCCCTGAGCCGCCTCCATCCGGCGGATTGGTGATCGCAGTGTTGGTGTTGAAAAATACTCAGAAGGAAGCTGCTGCCCTTCCTCTGGTAGGTTCCCTCAGTCGGCTCTTACGACATCCACGGGTTGAGTTGGAGGGGTCAATATTCTATGCCGCGGCCCCACGGCCTAAAACCAATCAGTCTACATTTGTTTAATTTTCAGCGTCAAATCTAGTTTTCTGACTAAGCGCTGATATGGTTGTACCCAAAGTGCACGCATAGGCATCAATCTGTAACACACCAACCTCTTGAACAGTTTCTTGAATAAAACATTTTAACACAAATGTTAAAAAATAAAAATCTTTTGCAGCTTTAGTCACTGATTGTGTATTATTGTGTTATTAGATAAACTTACATTATTGTTTTGTTTTTTAAAAGTCACACAAGCACAAAGGTGTGGCAAGATACAACCATAAATTCTGCACGAGAAGCACATAGAGAAGGCTTGTCAACAGGTTTAAAGGGACCTTCAGGAAAAGGAAAGCGGCTGATAATTGTACATATTGGTAAGCATTTATTATATACTAGCTCTCTACCTTGCCACGCTTCGCTGTGGAAATGTTTTTTCATTGTGGCGGATATGTGATCGATGCAAAACACAATCCTTGATCATCATCATCATCATCATCATCAGCCCATACACGTCCACTGCTGGACATAGGCCTCCCCCGTACGACGCCACAAATAGCGGTCCTGAGCCGCCTCCATCCATCAACTCCCTGCGACCGCTACGATGTCGGTCCATCGAGTGGATGGTCTCCCATGTAGGGGGGGATTTGTCATAATCACCACGCTTGGCAGGCGGATTGGTGATCGCAGTGTTGGTGTTTAAAAATACTCAGAAGGAAGCTGCTGCCCTTCCTCTGGTAGGTTCCCTTAGTCGGCTTTTACGACATCCACGGGTTGAGTTGGAGGGGTCGATATTCGTACGCCGCGACCCCACGGCTTTCATCCTCCTTCGTTCAATCCTTGATACGGATTATATCATGCTAAAATTCCAGCTCGATCGGTGCGGAACTTATTGAGTTTTTGAAGCGTACACAAACCAACATAATTTTTTTATTGATATAGATTAATTATAAAGCTTTTTTACTTGTAATGAAAACATAAAGTATCATGTATATTCCACATCTGGATTTAAAGCAGTGCTGGGAATAGGCCTTTCAGTTATGTTAGTAGACCACCATGCTCCTGTGCTAAACACCACAAAATGTGGATACTACATATACTAAAATTAAATTTCAAACCATCAAAAAATCATTCCATTTGTATAACCAGATAAATAATTTGTTATTTATTTTCAGGAAGTGAAGATGGATTTTTAGATGGAGGAGAACTGATTTTCGAGGGAAAAAAAGGCGACAGTGATTACCATCAAGAAATGAACGCTGTGTTTGAAGAATGGTTCGGCAAAATCTTGGATTTAATGGAACCAAACTCTATAATTGTTATGGACAACGCTCCCTACCACTCTCGTCGCCTGGAACGAGTACCAAATATGAACTGGAAAAAAATTGATATTCAAAACTGGCTCACCAGCAAAGATGTCTCGTTCCAGGAGTCTATGATTAAAAGGGAGCTATGAGAACTTGTGAAACCCCTAAAAGAAAAAAATTCAGCGTATGTTACAGACGCAATGGCTAAAGAAAAAAATAAGGAGGTTTTGCGTTTGCCCCCATATCACTGTGAATTAAATCCGATTGAAATGATATGGGGGCAAGTAAAAGGCCATGTTGCGGGGAAAAACAAATCATTCAAAATGGAAGAATTAAAACCATTATTAAAAGAATCATTAAATCTTATAACCCCTGCAGCATGGCAAAAGTGTATAGAACATGTAAAGAAAGTAGAAAAAAAGATAAGAGACCTGGATGGCATAAGTGACAATGTCATCGATCAATTTATAATCCAGGTGTCAGGTGGAGGTGCTAGTAGTAGTTCTAGTAGTAGTAGTAGTGACGACTCAGAAAGTGACGAAAGATATGAGTGTTTAAATAAATATGTAAAACAAATACAACATTTTGTTTCACTTCAACTGTTTTCTCCATCCTCTTTTAGGCAATTTTTATGGTATTATATCTCATAACCCAATAGACCTAACCATAAATAAAGCTCTCTCGCAAATAAATATGTATTGGTATTTGAATCCTACTAAGATAATTTACCTATGGCAGATAATTATCAGCGGTTCGATTCCCGTTACAGGACAAATTTTGTGTACCCTTATGGTTATTTAAACTCTACATTTTTAAAAGCAAAGCTCATTTTAGGTAATTGACTGCTCCAATGAATATTGTAATCAACAAAATTAATAAGGAATAAGAGACTAATCGACAAATCGGGTGCGCATAGCATCATTTTGCTATACTGCCATGCTTCTTGTTTGATACAATACAATTGTCAGTGATGATAATGATATAAAATTCTGACTAATAAAATAACGCGGTCAAAGTCGCGAACGAAAGCTAGTCTACATGATGAACATAGCAGAAAAATGTTTATCATTTCTGCCTAGCAACCAATGCCTAGCAACGCTTTGTCATTAAACATTCCATCTTGAATTTAGCAATAGTATAGGTAGGTACCTGTAGTGGGTATCGTATTGTTGAATCGTCAACACAACACAGGTATGTAGGTCGCTATGGCAGACTGACTACTCTCAGTCCCAGCCTCAGTCTTTGAGCTTATGCTTAATATATACTTTCGTCATGAGGGTCTGCGGTATCTGTGACGAGAAGATATTGCGAAGTTTCCCGAACGCTGCCCATCCGAGTTGGATTCGTCGGCTGACCTCTTTATCGAAGTTGGAATTACCTAGTTGGACCATTTGGCCTAGGTAGACATAATGATCAACAACTTCGATAACATCGTTCCCCACATAGACCGGTAAGGGTGCGACATGGGCATTACACATGATGTTTGTCTTACCCATGTTCATTGTAAGACCCACTTGTCGGGAAACGATGTTGAGGTCTCTGAGCATTTTGCTAAGGTCTTCCAGCGATTCTGCCATAATGACTATATCGTCGGCAAACCGAAGGTAAGAGATGTAATCGCCGTTGATATTGAAGCCATATCCGTCCCAGTCCAAAAGCTTAAAAATATCCTCCAATGAAGAGGTGAACAGTTTCGGAGAAATAACGTCTCCCTGTCTCACCCCTTTTTGCAGTGGGATCGGTAGAGAGACTGCAGGACTGCCCAGGTTTCGACTGAATCAAAGGCTTTCTCGTAGTCCACAAACGCTAGACATAACGGCCGGTTATACTCTTCTGTTTTCTGTATAATCTGCCGGAGCGTATGTATGTGGTCTACGGTACTAAAGCCTTTTCGGAACCCGGCTTGTTCCGGCGGCTGGAAGTCGTCAAACCTTCGAGCGAGACGGTTGGTGATTGATTACTCTCGAAAACAGCTTATAGACGTGGCTCAGCAGTGAGATGGGCCTATAGTTCTTTAGAAGGGCTTTGTCAACCTTCTTATGGAACAGTACAGTACTACCACGCTCCTATTCCACCCCTCAGGCGTTTGTCCCTCAAAATGACGGAGTTCAACAGCCTCTGAAGGACTTTAAGTACTGGTGATCCACCCGCTTTCAGAAGCTCTGTCGTTATTCCGTCATCCCCGGGTGCCTTGTTGTTTTTAAGCTGTTTGAGAGCCGTCCTTATCTCGTAAAGGCTGACGTCCGGGATATCCTCGGTAAAGTGTCGGATTAAACGGGCTCTTTCAACGCCTGCCGTGCTATTTGCAGGGCATTGCGATGAGGAGTAGAGCTGTCCATAAAACTTTTCAAGATCTCAGGCTTGGAGGAAATTATTATATTTGGGTCTTCCAAATGTAAAATTTTTATAACAATCTTGTAAAGATTGGCTCTCTTTATTACAAGTATGGCCTCCGAGATTTGAACAAAAGGTTTGTGAAAAAAGGTCTAAATTGAAATTAATAAATAGTATAAAAAGGGAATATTGTACCCTTATTGAACATGGGGCATGGGGGATTTTAAGGGAGAACCTATCCACTTGTCTATTGACCCAGATGTAAAGCCAATATTCATGCCGGTAAGAACTGTCCCATTTGCATTAAAGGACAAAGTTAAACAAGAAATTGAAAGATTAGTTGCAAATAAACGAATCGAACCAGTTGAGTACTCGAAGTGGGGTACTCCAGTTGTACCTGTTTTAAAACCAGATGGGGCAGTTCGGTTGTGTGGTGATTTTCGAATCACAATAAATAAGTATTTGCAGATTGACCACTACCCATTAACAAAATTTTGATGAAAATGCAAGGAAATAATTATTTTAGTGAATTATATTTACAGGAAGCATATTTACAAGCTCCATTAGACAAAGAATCACAGGAACTAGTAAGAGTAGTAACGGAGGAGGGAATCTACAAGTACTTATATTTGGCATTAGTACCGGGCCAGGCTCATTTCAAAGATTAATTACACAAAAATTAAGTAGATTAGATGTAACTGTTTACATAGATAATGTATATAGAAAAACAATATCAGAGACATTTGATAAATTGAAACAGGTACTGCAAAGACTTGAGTCAGGATTAAAACTAAAAATGAACAAATGTAAATTATTTATATATATACATATATTTACAAAGGATACTTTTGGATTTGAAGTAAATAAAACAGGAGTAAAAATTATAAAAAGTAAAATAGAACCTTTATTGTCACTGCCTCGACCAAACAATGTAATAATGCTACGATAATTCCTAGGAAAAGTTAACTACTATAACCGATTTTTACAAAACAAGGCAATAATATTATAGCCATTATATGATTGCTTAAAGAAGGATAAATTTTATTGGACAGAGGGTTGTGATAAATCGTTCCAGGAAATAAAAACAGCTTTAGCCAATGCAACACGACTATCACACTTTGATCAAAATTCAAATTGTTGAATTTTAACTTGTGATTCAGCAGACACGAGCGTGGCGGCTGTGCTTTCTATAAAAGACAATAACAATATCACAATGCCATAGACCTGTGTCGATCGATCATTTTTCAAGACCTGTTCGATCACGATCGAACTTGCAGAAAGATCGAATCAAAAAGACTCGATCGTTTCGCGGGTCGCGGGTCGCGAAGACCCATGACTTGCCACTGCCATGCTGCGCCGGTGCGTGCAGTCTATCGTTCGATCGATCGATCGTTCGTATTTGTCGGGAAACAACTACCTTACCGTTACGTCATAAGGTTCATATTTCTTTTACAAGCAAATTAAGCATGATTCAATATTCAATCAATCGAACGAAAGACCCGATTGTTTTGAAAGTCGCGGGTCACGGTTTTTTTTCGAGAAAAACTACCATAATAGTCTCAACCTAAGGTTCAGTTTTTTGACTGTCATGCAGTCTGTCATTCATTCAATCAATAGGTCGATCATTCATATTTGTCACTTTGTAACTTTCACATCATAAGGTTCACTTCTTTTTACAAGCATCAACGCCAGAATGATCGACTGAACGATCGAATCCTTTTAAAACTAGGGATTCGATCGTTCACTCACGGGTCGCGATCGAGTCTTTGTGATACGATCGATCACGATCGACACAGGTCTACAATGCCAGTACCATTTGCAAGTAAAAAATTCAATGATACACAAATTAAATACACAATTTTAGAAAAAGAGGCTTATGCTATTATTTTTAGAGTCAGTAAATTTTATGAATTTTGTTTGGGGATAAATTTATTTTGCAAACGGATAATGATGCATTACTCAAAATATTAGGACCAAAATATGGCATACATAAAATGGCAGTAAGGCTATTACAATATTGGTCAATTTTTTTGAACGGATTTAACTATGAAGTTCAGCACATAAAATCCAAAAATAATCCAGCAGACTACGCCAGCAGATTATTTATCACGAGGTGGTACAGACAACTTAAGAATGAGTGGAATGATTGATAAAAGTTTTGAATGCAATACTGTTAACTATATAATTCAGTCGGATCTAAAAACATTAAATTGGCAAACAATTCAAAATGAAACTAAAAAAGATAAAATATTATGTAATGTAGAGATTGTAGAGATGGCTGGCCCGTTAAAAATGATTTGGGTGAAGAGTATGAACCATATTTTAGAAGAAAAAATGAAATCAGTGCGGAAAAAGAATGTCTATTATGGGGTTACAGAGTTATAATACCAATGAAGGTTGCCTGGAAGAGATCGCTCAAAGGGATAAGGCCGCCCTTTGTACTTCATTGTTGTCAACTTTTCCTTCTCTATGTATTTTGTGTTGTGTGGTATAATAAAGAGTTTTCTATCTATCTATCTATCTATGAATATCAGAGACAATGTAATGAGTGAGGCACATGCTAGTCACTTAGGTGTAAGACGCATGAAAGTGTAGTGACACAGATTAGCATATAGTACGCGGCGCATTTGGTTTTCTGCAATTAAGAAATTTTCATTAGCAAGCCGCTGTCACGCCAGTCACTTCTAAACCCTCTGATCATTGTACACGTATCCCAATATTGGATAATAGAATATCGTAATTACCATTTAATGTATTTGTGTTAATTATTAATGAATAGACTCAGTTCAGTGTAATAACTCTTTTATTACCAACCGCACACCCACAGTAATAATATATCTATAGACATTAAAAATAACAAAAAAAGAAATATAATATAAGGTCATACTTTAGGTGGCCAAATATGGATAGTGAAATAGAGAACATAACAAAAAGTTGCATTCAATGTTTACAAAATCATAAAAATCCAGAAAAAACTAAGTTAACAAACTAAGTTACAAAATCATAAAAATCCAGAAAAAACTAAGTTGGCCTTAACCCCCTACTGTTTGGCACACACTACACGCTGATTTCCTGCGTCCATTGTATGCAAATTTTTTTTTAGTAATAGTGGATGCCTATTCAAAATAGCCAGAGGCATTTCTTATTAGTAATATAACAGCACAAAAAACCATTGATGTATTTAAAAGTATATTTGTTCGTTATGGGTATCCATTACATTTGGTGACTGACAATGGACCTACATGGACCAGTGAAGAATTGAAAAGTTTTTGTAAAATAGTGGGAATTAAACAGACATTCAGTCCACCATACTATCCAGCTACAAACGGGCTAGCAGAAAGGTCTGTAGAATCATTCAAGTCCCACGTAATAAAAATTGTAGAGAGCGGAAAAGAATTGGAGTATGCTTGTATTTTTTTTCTATTTGATTATAGATGTACTGTACACAAAACGACGGGTTATAGTCCAGCGAAATTGATGCTGGGAAGAGAGTTGAGATGTCGTTTCTCAGAGACCAAATCCAGTAAATGATAAAGTAAACTTTGAACAAGTAAAATTAACAATAAATATGTATGTAGTAAATATAATAATAAAAAATAAAAATTTCAGTGTGAGAAAAGGTGATGGTAAAAGACTCTAAAAAAAATGGTCTCTAAAAAGAAATGGTCATTAGGTAAAATTAATGAGATTTTGGTACCAGGTGTTACCTACATCGTGGAAGTGGATGGTCTTCAGTAGAAACAACATCCCAATCAACTTTTAGAATGTAGTCAGTAGTTTAGAATAAAATTGTAAATGCCACTTCATTATGTACACATTAAAAACTGTATTATCTAGTCTAATAGATAAAAAATTATTCTAGTAAGTTTAATTATTTTTTAAATTTTTTATAATATGTTATTTATATAAGTACCTAGACAGTTCATACTTAACTTATCTATGTTTCCATTTGGTTAGTCTAGTTTAGTTCTAAATTCTTTCTAGTAAAGTGGGAAAGAGTGTAGCGTATTATGTCGACCGACTTGGCAACACTGAACATGGGACTGGCAATTGGAAAATGTCATGTGAGTTCTTCTAACAAAATATAAAATAATAAAGAGTGGTTTATCAAATTATAGTTGTATTAATTAATTACAACTACGAAAGACCCAAATATAGCCTCTATCGGTCTTCAGGTTCGTCAACTGGCTCTGCCCAAGCGACAGATATCTTGCGAACACTTTGGAGCCCTTGTTCCTCACACTATAATTGGTATTGAATGAGCGCAAATCGTGTCGCATAGACTTCGAGATTTGTTTGTTGAGCGCACCGTATGTCGACATGTCTGCCGAAGACTGCAGCCTCATTTCACTCCTCTCTGCCATTAACTGCAGAGTGTGATCTGAGAGTCTGTCTTTTATTTCTGCGGGGGGTCCTAAAGAGGTCCCACCCGCACGGACAGTTTCCACCAGCCCGTTATTTAGTTCGTCCAACTGAAAGCTCTCGGGATTTTGTATCTGGACAGGGTTTGGACGTAGAGTAGACCCTATCGGACGATACCTTTCTAGCTTTACAATGATATTCAATGACGCTGGTCAATGACGGTGATCGCTGCCGGTTTTAACCCTGTTGATCACAGAGACGTCATTGAATATGTGCCTGTGGGTCGTCATGATAAAGTCTATCTCGTGCTTATAGCCGCCGGGGTGCAGCCAGGTCCATTTTCTGGACGGCCGCTTCTCGAAAAAGGAGTTCATCGCAAAGAGTCCCTCCTTTTCCATGAAGTCGGCCAGTCGCTGACCCCTTTGGTTTCGCTGTCCAAATCCAAACTGGCCCACTCTCAGTTCGTTACCGCTCTTTGCGCCTAAGCACGCGTTGAAGTCCCTCATCACAACAGTGTACTGTTTTCGAGGCATGCATGACCTTGGAGATGTCGTCATCTCCACTTCATCGTCAGGGCGTCCCGAGTGCGGAGCGTATACCTGTATGACCTTCAGCGAATACCGGTTGGTGATTCTGAATATAGGATACGCCACCCTGCTCGAGACGCTCTCAATCTTTACAATGTTGGTGACGAGGGACTTGTGGACGAGAAACCCGATACCGTGTTGGGACAGCTGGTCGCCCTCCCGATAGTAGAACAAGTTGCCGGAATTAAGTCCTGTCCTCCTTAAGTCGTGTCCTCTCCCTCTCTTCGGACTTCCGATAGCCCTATAATGTCCCAGCGCAACTTGTCTACCGCTTCTTCCAGCTCGATTACCGTCTCATGAATATGCGGTTTTTTTACAAATCGAAGGTGGTGAATACTTATTTTTTAATATTTTACTCATTCCGATGTATAATAGGACCCAATTTTTCGGACCAGTTTCTTAATGTATGTTTATCATCGGGTCCTTCCTAAATTGACGGAGACGTGGGCCATAATAGGTACAAAGGGTTTATAAAAATAAAGTTATCGTGCTCGAATATGACCTTATGGAAGTCTATACAGCAATGCTACTGTTTCACACAATTCCTGTTAGGGATATTACTTCCGCGGCAGTAGCTAGATCTACAACACAAGGATATTTCAGTGAACTGATGATTATATAAAAATATATATAAGAAACAGCATCGGACAAGATCGCCTCTGACATTTATCAAATATACATAACTAGCTGCTGCACGCGCTTGTCATGATGTTTTCGCTATGTCAGTCCTCGGGATACCATCTACCTCCCTGGCAAATTTCATAAAGATCCGTTCAGCCTTTTAGGCGTGAAAAGGTAACAGTCCGGCAGACAGGCAGATAGACAGTTTTTTTCCGCCTTTTTTCCTCCTGTATGGATCGGAGACATTTTTAGGCTAACATTTGGTAACATTTGATGACATTCTGATAGACAGAGTTACTTTCAATAATACCTATAATATAAGATAATAATTAATAAGGTAGATCGTACGGTCGGTGGAGCAAGTGGCGTAACCGCCCAACAAAACCAAAAATTACAAGAATTTGATATTTTGAATTTTAAAACTTGGAAGGCGCTTTGTTTTGATGAGATGGGAACCTGTCGGGGTAGTTATGTAGGTACATACATACGTAGGACGGAGCCGTCGGTTGGTGCGGGGAGTGCGCGGGTAGGTAGGTACTGACCAGGAGGAGCAGGAGCAGCAGCAGCACCAGCAGCACCAGCTGAAGGGCAGCTTGGCCAGTGGGGCGGCGGGGACGGGTGCGCGGGGCCGGCAGCGCGGGCCCGCCAGCGCCGCCAGGCTGCACATCTGCAACACACACGATACTCTCTGACTCCTGCCTCTGTACCCCCACCCCGGCCCCGTGCACACCCGCACACCGCACCGCACCCCGCGACTGTTCCTACACCCGCCCGCTCACAATCATCTATTGTAGCCTTCGCGAGTACTTACTACCAATCCAATATACCTACCTAGCCTCTGACTGAAGTAACAACACAAACAGCTCGATACCTTCCTACAGATGGACTGTACAGCCTGTCTCCGCGCGCACGGGGAGGCACTCCACTCGTCGGCGCGCGGCGACGCCAACAACGATCGGTCTAGACGACATGCTCTAACTGACAGTCAACTATCTATCTAACTTGAGACCGATATAGTAAATAAGAAAATGTTTCATTAGATACATAGATAGTACTGTATATACTTAGTATTATTGCAGGTACCTACCTAGTGCGGAATGCGGATTGATTACCTAGTTTTGTGGTGTACTGAAATGTGCAGAGTGCAGAGTTCATTTCGATAAAGAAAATACCTACCTAAACGATCTTCTTAGTAGGTACCCACCTACCTATTGCGAGGTGTAGGAAATGACTGAAGAGTTCTGTTCTAATATAACATGTACTCGTAACATCGTAAGTAGATTACCTACCTACGTACATTAGTCTTTCATTAGAGCGGAGACCTTTCAACATACCGTTCTAGTTCAACATAATAGTTGAGATTTTAATCTTCCCCAAACTATCGGTCGTCCATTGGGAGAACTAAGTAGGTATCCGTGCGTTAGTTTCAGTTGGGCATTAGGGAATAGGACTAATGCTGAAGATCGGATCGGAACCAGTTCTGGAGTGCAGCACGCGGGTGTGCGGTCGGTCGGAGTGGTGAAACGGGGCGCGGTTAGGAGTGGATCAGAGAAGTACGCGCACGAGGGCGCGGTCACGGACGTACGGTCTCATCGTGGGACGCGCTGGGCGAGCGCGACATGCTGGGAGAGCGCATGCGCGGGTCGATGCGAGCACGTCGCCGGCGCGCGCCGGCGCTAGCGGGGGCGCGGCATGCGGGGTGCGGGGCGCGCCCACACCCAGCGAGCGCGCAGCGAGCGGCCGTCTGCGTGCGGGGAGCCGCACTCTCGGCGCCGCACCCGACGCGCGACTGACGCCCGCCCGAACGCGCCGTACCCGCGCCCCGCAACCCATACCCGCGCGCATGCGCCACAACTACACACACTTTAATGAAAACCCGCGAGTTTCCTATCGATTTTATTTGATGCCAACGCATTTCTCTATCTCACGAGAAAACATTTAAATTATCAGGAAGAAAATACGATTGTAAGTCCGATTACAACTTTCTCAAGTAAGCAGAACTAAAATTAAAGATCTTTACGTTACTGAGGTGTCCGTCTATCTATGAGATTATAGGGCGGAGGTGAACGCTACGCCGAAGTCGAACTACGGCTACCGTAGCAGTGCCTCTACGACGCGGCCTGTAAACGTGCTACGACGTAGCCTGCCCCCGCGACGCCTGAAGCCCGCCCGGGCTGCCCGTAGCCATCTGTAAGCCTCAGCCGAGCTACGGCTACCGTAGCCGTACGCAGCCTCTACGACGCGGCCTGTAAACGTGCTACGGCGTAGCCTGCCGCCGCCTGACGACTCTAGCCCGGGCTGTCCGTAGCCATCTGTAACCCTGAGCCGCTACGACGCGGCCTGCAGACGTGCTAAAGCGTGGCCTACAGGTGCGCCGACGTGCCCTGAGCCTATACGTAAGCCCATTTTGAGGAATCAGAATCAATAACTTTATTTCTTTAGGCTTAAAAAATAAGCACTTACATTAGTCAAATTTTATACTATAAACATAGTTATTATTATCAAATAAAAAATAAAGTGTTATTGATATTCTCTTCTCTTCAATTTTTTGTCCACTAGTGGAAGAAGTGAAAAAGAAACCACTAGCACATTTATAATATCACTTGTGTCTAATACATGTTTATTTTGCCTATCTAAATCTAAATTTAATGCGATTTAGATACATGTCAATACTTCTTTAAAGCTAAACAGAACATTGGATTTCTTACATACTACTGACAGTGCGGAACGGAGCGACATCTGGCCAAGCATTAACATCATTGATGTAATAATCTATGGAGTAAAAGGCCTTCCTGATAAGATTTTGTTTAATGTACTGTTTAAATTTACGAATAGGGAGTTCAGTTGCTTCAGATGGAAGCTTATTATAGAAGCGCACGCAATTGCCCATAAATGATTTCCCTACCTTTCGTAATCTATATGCTAGGATGTGTAATTTGTTCTTGTTTCTTGTATTTCAATTGTGAACATCACACTTTTTCAAAAAGCTATCTCTATTTTTGTGCGTATACATAAGATTTTCATAGATGTACTGCGATATTACTGTCAAAATATTTATTTCTTTAAATAATTCCCTCAAAGAGTCGCGTGGCTTTAATTTATAAATTGCGCGTACCGCTCTTTTTTGGAGAACAAAGATAGTCTGGATGTCAGCTGCCTGTCCCCAAAGCAAAATACCATAAGACATAATACTATGAAAGTAACTGAAATAAACTAACCTAGCTGTATCTTCATCGGTAATATATCTAATTGTACGAACTGCATAGGCTGCTGAACTAAGTCTGCCTGCGAGAGCATCAATTTGCGGTTTCCATTGAAGAGTGGAATCAATATGTACTTAACCCTAAGAAAACAGTAGAGTCTACAAAGTCAACAATCTCATTCTTTAGCATTATCTTCGTTGGAAATTCTCTTACATTAGGTAACATTAATTTAAGGGCTGACATTACTTTAGCTGGTCTGGACCGCAGGTGGCTCACAGATAGTAGCTACTTTACTATGTAATTAATGCAAATTATACCTCCATACTCAACCCGTGGATGTCGTAAAAGCCGACTGAGGGAACCTACCAGAGGAAGGGCAGCAGCTTCCTTCTAAGTATTTTTAAACACCAACACTGCGATCACCAATCCGCCTGCCAAGCGTGGTGATTATGGCAAATCCCCCCCTACATGGGAGACCATCCACTCGATGGACCGACGACATCGTAGCGGTCGCAGGGAGTCGATGGATGGAGGCGGCTCAGGACCGCTATTTATGGCGTCGTACGGGGGAGGCCTGTGTCCAGCAGTGGACGTGTATGGGCTGATGATGATGATGATGATGATACCTCCATATAAATAAATAAATATAAATAGAACTCAACGTGCAAATAAATGGTGAGGGGCGGCGGAGACCCGCTCCCCTCGTCGTGCTGCGGCTTCGGCGGCCGGCGCGGGCGGCCCTGTGCTACGCTGCAGCCCCGGGCGTCGCCGTCCCTGCGCCACGTTGCGGTCCGGGCCATTGCGAGCGGCCCTGTGCTTTACTGCAGCAGCCCCGGCCGTCGCGGGCAGCCCTGTGCTACGCTGGTCGAGCTAGTCAGCCATACATTTGTAGCAACAGTATCTATCTCACCCACCTCGTACTTGTATATTATAATAATATACAGTACCTGTGCGATATATCTATACGGGATCCTACATGGCTGTTACATTTCGTTATTTCATTAGTATTGCTTCTGTATATTATGCTTTAACTGCCGGTAATTTTCAAGACCGCCTGTAAAACGAATCGAAGTGAAGGGAGTATGCGGGCGGGCGGGCAGTCGAGCGGGTGTGGGATGTGGGGGTGGGGGCGGTCGATAGTCTGGTGAAATGAATGGCAGAGTGGGTGCGGGTGGCGGGGCGGGGGCGGCAGGCGGCGGGCGTCAGTCGCGGCCGGCGCGCCGCTCCGAGTTGTGGTGTGTCCGCGCGCGCGCGCGTCCCCGGCACGCAGGTGAGCGCACCCCCCGCGAGGGGAGGCACACTCCACCCGCGCCCGCTGCACTTGCAGGGGGGCGCCTCCCCGTTACAATTGGACACGTGCGAGTACCAGGCCTGGCCGCGGCGGCGTTTCCTTCACCCGTTGCTTGGATAAGAAGTAGGAACTCGATTAAAGTAAACAAGGACAGACAATAAAAACACCCCACTACACAGCTTTTATTTATACAAAATACCACATAAATAAGTTGGTACCTATCAAAAATGGTAAAACTTACTTACCTACCTACTTAGGTACAAAATGAATTGAGACTGTCTCAAGTCTGTCTCCAAAAGTGATTTGTTAGAATTTACCTAGTTACCTAGAGTTAGTCGTCGGCATACCAAATACTATGCACGAAGTGGCATAACAAATCATCTAATTAGGTACCTATGTAGGTACGTACAGGGTGTTCCATTCACATAGGTATGTAGACGATAAAACGGAGTGGGATGGTTTCAACTTCTGCTTATAGGTACTTTTGCGATTATACTTTTTGTTCCAACAAAAAGTAGATCTCTAACATCGACATAGACTTGCATGACCATTCGACGCATTCGGTTCTAGTAGAGACGTCGAAACTAGATTTGTGGATTATATATAGATTCCATTATGGTCCGTGATATTGAACCCATCACTTTATAAAAAAGTCGGTAAGTTATTGAAAATGTACAAATTATTAGTCACAGTTATAATTGAGACGCACGCGCGTGCGATACTGTGGGAAAGTAACGGGCGCGGGCGACGCAACGCAACCAATAGCACTGACTGGCTGTCTGTCTGTCTGTCTATACAGAAGAGAACCATTGGCCACGCTTTTGGTCCCCTCCACATATATCTCAGACATTATCAACCTACAGGTTTGCAATTTTGCATTTTTAGTCTGATCAATGAATAGAGTAGGAATAGGGAGCCCGGGTAGACTTCGGACACGGGGAGACAATGGACACATTCAATTTGCCGCTATTATTCAAGTTCATTCAATCTTGTCTATGGTCGATATGTTGGCAAGCCTGCGATTATAGGTTTGAATCAGTCAGTTGACAGTTCGTCGCTGGAAAAAAGTTGGTGAAGTTCAAAAGACGTTTGTTTGTTATTCTGATGTAAAATTTTCGAAATCTAGTGGATCGTTTATTTGTTATTTAAAATCTTAGTAAGAGTGTTTTCTTTTTTATTCCTGAGGAAGGATGAACTGGGGATATTTGAAAACGTAAGCATTTATAAATTTCAAATATTTTTCTAACAATTTATTCATATTTTCAAATCCTCACTACCGGGGTAGACTTTGGACAGACTGTCCGAAGTCTCCCTTTGTGTCCGTAGTGTCCCCGTATTAACATTTTATTTGAAGGTCCTATTGCTTTTTGTTACAGATAAACAGAATAAGAGTTGCCCAGGCATTATAAGAAAAAAACTAACCGCACATTTTCTCCTGAGGCACTAAGAAAAGCCATAACAGATGTGCGATCCAAAAAATTCAGCATTAGGAAGAGTGCGGCTAAACATGGTGTTAGCAAATCAAGACTTTTTGATTATTTTAAAAAGACTATAGGTGAGGATAACATTGACTCTGTAGATTTAACAACTAATTTCAGAAAAAGCCAAGTTTTTCCTCCAATCATGGAAGCTGCTTTGGCTGAATATTTAATTAAATGCTCAACAATGTTTCATGGTCTCACACCTAAAGCTACTAGACGCTTAGCTTATGAATATGCAGAGAGAAATAATTTAAAGTATCTTTCAAAATGGAAAGAAACTAAATCTGCAGGACCTGACTGGTCTCATCATTTTTAAAACGCCACCTTACCCTTTCAATACGGATACTGATACTTCTAATGTGCCTGAAGGGAGGTTTATAATTGTTAAAGGATAGGATTTGGAAAACAATCAGGCCGCAACTATGCAGCAAAGATTATAAATAAAACGGCAGGTGGTTATAATGTCGAGTTTTACACAAGGAAAATGCCTTCTAATAGATTTATACGAACGAATGAAGAAGAAGCATTCGACACCTATGAGGATGTAGTACTCGTATTGCCAGTTCCTTCAGAAGACAAGAGGCCTCGCTTTCAGGGCATGATATATTTCCACTGCAATTTGGATGAGTACCAACTACATTAGTTTTTTTTTTAAATAAAAATATTGATTTAATTTGATTTAAAATGTGTTTATTTTATGTCCAAACTCTCCCCTAGAGATGTCCTAAGTCACCCCAGGTACGGGGAGACTTCGGAAAACTGACATGTTTTTAAAAAAAATAACACATAATCAATTTTTATGATGAAAGTAATAACGTTAAAGTATTTTATAATAGTTGTAGTTTGACAGGAAATATTTAGATTTTCAATAACTGTTGTGAAAATTTATTCAGATCAACTTATGTCAAAATCGTCCGAAGTCTACCCGGGCTCCCTAAATTTTATAAATAAACAAGGTGACCTCTGCGAACGTTGTTTTGCCATCGACCACTGAGGGTTGAACATTATTACAGTACCTACTAACTAATATCGCTATAAAATGGGGGTTGGTGTAAGAAAGGTGAAGATTTAGGGTTATATGAATTTTTAATGCCAAATTATTAAAAAAGGCATTTTGGCCGAAATAAAAGGGGTTGGCCACAATTATCACTTAGGGGTATAAACCAGTTTTGTATCTAATGTATATTAATAATTTACCATACGTTACAGATCACCTCTGTGTGATGTTTGTAGAGATGATGCCACAATCATTATACCCCAAATGAATCGTAGCTTTTGGAACAGGATTTTGAAGCGGAAATTAATAAAACCCTTCACGAAATACTTCAGTGACTGAGAGAGATGATCGTTATTTGAAAGTTAATATTGACAAAACAAAATTTCTTAGGTTTAAAAACTATAAAACAACGACGATAAATTTAAAAATATGTAACAAAGGAAATACTGAATAAGTCAGTGATATAAAAATTCTTGGAATAGGACTTGACACCTATTTAAATTGTAAATACCATATTACTCGTAATAAATAAATAGCAAAATATCTAAGTATAGTACCTATAAAATATGGAGAGCATAACAGTACCTGTTATGCTCTCCATATTTTAAGTAATGTTTCGTCAAAAATGATAACAAAGAACGCGTACTATTTACTCGTTTTCCTCAATTATGCTACGGAGTGATCTTTTGGGGAAATTCAGATGATGTTCAATCAATCGGTTTATGTTGTGCAAAAAAAAATGCATTAGAGCAATATATGTATAACTTAGAGTGTACCTACCGAGTCACTGCATGATGTATTCAAAGACAACAATATTCTAACATTTTCTGGGATTTTTTTTAGAAATCTGCTTATTTGTAAAAAATTATTTAACTTTCTTTAATTTAAAATATAATAGATCTGATTATAACAGCTGTTAAGGTCTATAATCATTTACCACTAGAGAAGTTAGGCAATGATCTGCCTGATTGATTACTATTGTATTTTTATCAATATTGTAAAACTAATTATTATACCTATGTCCGAACAGGATAAAATTGTTGATACTCTCATTTAATTTTAAGACATTCATGTTCACACAATTTTACAAAAATAAGTATTCTATTCTAAAAAAAGTTAACAACCTATTCTATATGTACCAAATGTACAGACAAAATTTCATTAAAGTCGGCCGTTTCGGAGGAGTTTCGTTACAAACACTGTGACACGAGATTTTTATATATGTAGTATGTAGGTATAAAATATAGATCGATAAGGTCCCTTCTAGGTTCCACGACACAACAGGTGATTTTTAGGTGATTTTTCAGAATTTACAAAATACACGAAACGGAAACATTTTCTATACCTACAACTGCAAAATCATTTGTTTCTCTTTCGCACTTATGAATACCGCAACGAGAAATATGTAATGCTTACTCGCTCATAGAATGGCTTGCTCCGGTTCGGTTGCTAGGGATTTCCGTGCGTTTCTGGTTCCAGACAGTGAGCGATTTGTTTCGTTTATTTGACGACCTCTGTGGCGCGGTGGGCGAAGGTCTGCCTGGGACGCAGGAGGTTGCGGGTTGCGACTAATATTTGTACGATCTGATATTTGTTCAGGGTGTTCTGGTCGTTTTATATGTATAATAAAAAATATTTATATATTTAATATATTGTATTAAGTATATCAGTTATCTAGTACCTACCCATAACACAAGCTCTGCTTAGCTTGGGGCTAGATAATGTTGTGTGAATTGTCCAGTATTATTTATTATTCATTTATTTATTATTTATTTGAGTTTAGTTCTAGGAAGTGTGTTGCCCGTGGAAAAGTTTTTATTTTATACTACACCTGCATGGAAAGTTGCCTATTCCTTTTCTAAATATACGATAGAAGTAAGTCATTGCAGGCGTATAGGAATCCGGGAGGAAAAACTCTATAGAATTTCATTTCTCACGCGTTCTAGCGGGAGGGAAGAGTGTATGGAAATCCATTTCTAACCAAAGATTTATATCGTTAGATATGCCCTGGCACCAAAAACCGTGGTCCGTTGTCTTTGAATGTGTGCGTTACGAAATGCCGACGCACGCACACTAATGAGTAGTTAAAAATTGTGTTTTTGCCAGTAAAATTAACCACGTACCTAACTGTTATTATAACCATATTGTGTGCACCCATACTGCACACTCTTTTGTGAAAAAATAAAGGTCCTATCATGCCCTGAAATCGAAAAGTCTAAAAAGTGGACAATCTGGGTTGTACCACAGATTAGCTGGTAGTGTTACTTTGTAGTGCGGTCAAAACGAATCAGCGGAAACACAGATTTATAAAACAGAAAGTAAAATAATAGTTATTTAATTATATCGCAATACCTAAGAGTGAAATGTAACGCTTTTGTCTTTATTTGTATGTTTATAATTATTGTTTTATTAGCGAAATGCGCACGATGGTATTTTGTGACACTTTTCATCAAAAAAATGGTAATTTACAGCACGTCCGGCTGACACTGTGTTTAGATGTACACTGATTCCAAATGAGCGAGCTACATATGGCACCAACACGGGCGCGGTCTCACTACGGTAAGGGCCTATCTAACGATATAAATCTTTGTTACTAATGTGTTATTTTTTTTAATTTCCTAAAAGATTGGCCGGTAACTATGGTTATTTTCATTATAGGCAAACGACAAAAAGTTTTGACTCCAAGTCCGCTTATGCCTTTTCCGATTAACGAACAATATTTTGAAAAAAGAACCCAAGAGATATAGGCTGGCACCTAAGTATAAGTTCTTCTAAATTTAAATTTGGTGTTGGCAATTTTATTAATTCTGCAGAATATCCTCGAGTGATAGTTAACGTTTTATGACACCCCGCCAGAAATGAAAGAAACTGCTCAAACAGTGATTAAGGACCTATTGCCTGAGATATCCAAAAATAAATACAACAAGACTTATGAAGATTTTTGTGTCTTGGAAAAACGAGAAAAAAGCAAGTTCTTTTTCTGAAAATGTTTTGCTGTTCTACTTTAGAGAAAAGGCTAAAAAAATATTACATTGAGTTTCAATAACTGTAATAATTTTAATATAAAAATTATTTATTCCGCTTTTTATTTTCCTCGAAGGTGTAGTATAAAGCACTATGTATCACTCGGCAGAAAGTGCGATTCCTACCTCGTGTGATTTAAGGCCAAATGACACACTCGGTAGGAATTGGGTACTTTCTCACCTAGGTGTACAATGTTCTTCTTCTTCTTATAGTGGCTCTCCACTACTGGAGCTTAGCCGTCAGCTCAGCGAATTTTTCGGGATCTTGCGCCAAGCGAAATAGGTCTTCCACGCTGGCGATATGGGTCCACTCGCGGATGTTCCGCAACCATGACTTTTTTCGTCTGCCAACGCGTCATTTACCCCTAACTTTGCCCATCATGATAAGCTGGAGCAGTTGGTATCTTTCGTGCCTAAGCACGTGTCCTAGATACCCAACTTTTCTACGCTTGATGGTCTTCAATAGTTCTCGGGTCTTCCCAACGCGCTGGAGCACTCTCACGTTAGAAACCTTCTGCGTCCAGCTAACGCATAACATTCTCCGGTAGCACCACATCTCGAAAGCTTCGAGACGCTTCTGTATGTCTGCTTTCAGGGTCCAAGCCTCGCTACCGTATAAAACTACTGGCCAAACGTAGCAATGGAGCATTCTTACTCTGAACTTAGTGTTTAGTACGCGGCTGCACATAATTTCCTCCATCTTCTGAAATGTTGCTCGGGCGATTTCGATCCGGGTACGGATTTCCTGTGTACTGTCCCATTCTTCATTCACCCAAGCACCGAGATACTTGTATTGCCGAACTCGCTCAAGATCTAGACCAGCCACTTTAATTCTAGGATTTAGGTCCCTGTTACCCGATGCCACCAAAACCTTTGTTTTAGACACATTCATATTCAACCCAGCCTTCAAACTGAACTCCTGTACTCTGTTTAATATATGTCGCAGGTCTTGTTCTGTAGACGCGATAAGTACAGTGTCATCAGCGTACCGTAGATTGTTGACAGTTTTGCCGTTGGTGGTGACACCGACTTCCAGATTTTCCAGAGCTTCTGATATTATTGCTTCTGAGTACAGGTTGAACAGGAGGGAGTACAGAATGCATCCCTGTCGCACTCCACGGCACACATCTACCTGGTCAGTCTCCGAATGCTCCACCCGTAGCTGTCTGGTTCCAGTACAGATTTTTTATTATTCTGAGATCTTTGCCATCGAAGCCGACGTCCATCAAACGCTTCATTAGTATCTCGTGTTTAACACGGTCGAAAGCTTTTTCATAGTCAATAAAGCATAGGATTACATCGGTTTGCATATCTTTAAATTTCTGTACTAGAACGTTCAATCCAAAAAGAGCTTCTCGTGTTCCCATTCCAGATCGAAATCCAAACTGGCTTTCACTGTTCGTCACACTTAGGTCGTATTCGATTGTGGATGACACATAGGAATATTTTCAGTATGTACATGGCTCATCAGACTAATAGTACGATATTCAGAGCACGTTTACAGTGTACAATGTATTATTTTTTACATCATAATGCTCGGCAAGAAGGTTTTACAAATCAAGCAAAGAGGCTGTGTAAAATGGTAATCGCAACACAATACATTTTTATAGGAATTCCATTTTCAAATCTCATTACCTACGTCACACTTTGTTTGAATTGTAAAGACTTTACAGTTCAAGCTATGCAAAACTCCTTGGTGAAAGAATCTCTTTTCTTATAAAATGATAAGAAAACATTTTACTAAAAAAAAAAACTGTGGAAATGGCGGCATATGATTTGATTTGTGCGACTGTAATAAACTAAAGTTAAAAGTTAAAACTGTAATAAACAAGTTTAAAGTGGTAGTTCAGTATGTCAAGTACTTCATCAGATGAAGAACTGGTCCGCACGCCTGATTTCTGTCATCACGAAGCAGAAGATGTTGTACAAAATCTTTTAATAAATAATAAATTTTTCTAATAAAAATTACATTTTGTCATACCTAAGTATATAAATGTTTTATTTGTCTCGCCATTATGATGTAAAGTAGAATGCTTACCTCGGTTGCAAGTAGCTATTACACCCTCGAACTATGTTCTCGGGTGCACTCGATCCATTAGCGCCCTTTGCGAGCGCTCGCAAGGGCGTGAAATTGGATTGAGTGCACCCTCGAACTATATTCGCCCTCTCTTCGCTCGGGCGTCTAAATATCTCGGGTGCACTCAATCCAATTTAGGGCCCTTAGCGAGCTGAGCTCGCACTGGCGCCAAATTGGATCTTGTTCTGTAATAGCTCCCTTACTACCCTTGTGTAACAATCTACTATTATTGTAGGCACCTACATATCTCAAGTTACAAACAGTGTATCTATTTGTTTTCTCAAACCATTTATAAGGGTAGAAATCTGATAGAATTACTCGAAGGCATGTAGTTGTGGAACACAAGGGGCCATCTTGGCACGTCTTGAAGTACGTATACTCGTAGATAGCAAAAATTGAAAATATAAGGATCTTGAGTTATTAAGGTGTGTAAAGAGCCATTTTTAATAATATGGCGTGTTTTAAAAAACGATAAACCGACTTCAAATTCCCTTACTTCAAGTATACTTATTTTAAGTTTGGCAGGATAAATACTAATCCCCTGTGGATAAAATTTGTATAAAACCCGTTCGGGATCATTTTCTATACAATAGTGAAAGAATTTTCAAAATCGGTCTATAATTGGCGGAGATATAGCGTAACATACCACCAATGTCCTGACTCCCATTTAGAAACGGCCAGGAGACGGACGCGATCTGCAGAGCTGGAGCACGTTTGTACCTAATAAACAATTCCGTGTCAACTCACACAGAGGCCCGTCCCATTGCCAAAGTCAAAGTCAAAGTTTATTTATTTCCGTAAATACAATAAATGTACACTTAGAACCGTTGCCGTTGGGACAAAAGAAATTTTGGAGGAGCAGCATCAGGGCAAGCACTGTGCCAAGCCGTTCGAGCCTCGTCTAAAAACGAAATTTTGAATGAATTTCCAGATGAGACCAAAGGAGGAAAAAAAATTCCACTAAAGAACTAGTGCTGTAGACGGAAGACAAGAACGCTGGCAGGGCTACACTTGAAATTATGAGAATACCTAAACCTCCCAATTTGACAGGCAGGGAGGCCTGCGACCGACTATACCTTGTCTTCAAAACCGATGATAAAGTATTCTATACTTAGTAGTATGTTGTCTAAGCCTTCCAAGAGCTCGCTGTGTTTCCATAGTTCACAATATCACACAGAACACGTAAATTTTGGTACAAACAAGCAAAACCGAATAATTGTAAAAGCCATGGCTGTATGTTCGAACCCATATCCGGGGTATGTTAGTGCTCATATACACGAGCGGCAAAGTGCCAACGGCAGAGGTAACTGTAGCCGTCGACGCGTGGACGGCTGCTGTCGATAGTCGACGGCTGCCGTCAGCGCGTGTCAAGGGCTGCCGTCGACAGGTGTCGACGGCTAGTACGCCGCGTCAGACGGACATCTGATTTTGTGTCTCAGTGAGGAATAGCAGATGTGGTTTAGCAGTTTCGAGATGGTGGTGGACTGCGTCGATATTGGAGTGCAGACCTCGGATGTTAATGAGGTGCACTAGGAGAGAGAGGACGTGCTTCCGCTGTTTTACGTTTCTGCTATTTCTTGTCTTTGTAATAAGCAGTAGGGCGAGGCACAACTTTACAAAGATATGAACCTGAGACGGCAGGCCACACCATATAGGTTACCATTCGAAGGAGACTGCGGGGATGCCCGACACCCCCCGGGAGTGGCCATCTGGTCCTCTCATCTGGTCGCCAACCGACACGGTGGAGCTCTCCGGAATTTTTTGCAAGGTGGCGGGGCAGCCTTTCGCGTGTGGCTGGCACGCAACTTGGGCCCCCTACAACCTGCGGTCGGCCGGAGAACCGTGCTTCGGATCCCGTTACGCTCCACGACTGGTCACCTGGTGCAGCTGCAACGTCACGTCGTCGGCAGGCTAATGCTTCTCCGACCAAGATGTGCCAAAACTGCCCTGACCCCCGTACTCTACTCACTAATTGGTTACTACTCGTACGTACGTACGTACGTACCTACTCATGATTGAGCAGAGCCTTTTTTATGTGATGTTCTTTTGAATTCCCATTTTATGCAAAAACGACAGCATTGTTCTCTTAATAAATAAAAATAAATCGACGTCTAACCATCACCCCCAACATGATAATCTTGTTATTTATCGCTTCGCTTGGTAGAAAACCTACCCACGCTATGTCGCTACTGATTTCCTACAAATTCTTATACCTTTAAACGAGCAATTCTTGTATATATATATATATAATCTGAATCTCGGAAACGGCTCCAACGATTTTCATGAAATTTAATAAACAGGGGTTTTCGGAGGTGATAAATCGATCTAGCTAGGATAAATTTTTAGAAAATGTCATTTTATTCGTGTTTTCGATAATCAGCTTTATCGATAGGGCACTCCCATAGACAAAATTTAGACGCTACAAAGCCTTCATCTATCATGTATGACAGCTTTAATTACACAGACATGGTAGAGCTGCGCCTAAAGTTTAATTATAAAAATAAAAAATTCAGTTACGACTTCACAATGGGGTAGGAAAGTTGTTAGTAATAGATGAACCCATAGGCAAGGCCATAGACATAACGTTCATGATTTTGGTTCGTTAATAAACTGCCGTGACATAAACTGATAAATATGACTCTTCCTGACATCTGTTGACGAATAATATTACTATTATTTTTTAAATTGGGAGCAACTAAGTGCTCTAACGACACAACAACACTAAAGCTACTCCAGCAGGTGGCGTTGTTAAGCAACACTAAGCCAATGAGTGTTTGGTCTGAGGTTAGACCAAGAAAACCAATTGTTTATTTATATTATTTGTGTCTTTAGAAATTATATTTAACACGTGACTTAAAAGTCACGTGTTAAATATAATTTCTAAAAACCAGAATATACCAAAAAAATATATACCAAGCAAAGCTCGGTCAACCAGGTAATACTTATATACCTTGTACAAAGTACAAGTTATTCATTCCATACGTGTAATATTTAGTTCACCTACATTATAATAGTTTAGTAATGTGTACCTACTTCCAATAAGTACGTGATGTTTATTCTTCCGTATTAACCTAAAACTTTAATCTTTCATTTTAACCTAAATCTAATTAATAAACAGTTGCGATCAAACAGCGTTAGAATTATCATTTCTCTTTCTCGGTAGCTCTAACGTTCTTCGAGCCGGATTCACAGTATCGCGCTCACCGTCTGTCGAAGGACAAAGTGATAACGTACGTTACTTAAAGCTACTACGTCGCGTACACACGTAGTAGTGTGCGAATCGTGTTCCCTAAATTGCCTTTCGGAACCTTCATCGCAGAGCAGCTGCTGGAATCTGAAGTGTGTTCCCTACATTGCCAGTCGGAACCTACATCGCAGAGCAGCTATACAAGTATCCTATATCAAAGTGGTCTTGTTTTACCTACTAATCATGGATAACTTGATGTGGAACCTTGAGGAGATCCTTGAAGCCATGCTACATATCAGGACCACCTTCCTCAAGGATCCAGCCAGTCAGAAGACTCATAAGCATCTTCTAACAAGTATATATAGACTAGACAAGCTTCTGCAATTCATGGAAAATTAGTTCACTACTCTAGTACCAATCTTGAAAAGGGAAAAGGACACATCCGTGGTGCAGCCTCCGAAATCCAGTTCATTATTATTCAAGAAGGAAATGGATATTTTAGTGCAGCAGCCCCCGAAACCAAATACCTATCAAGCAAAGAAACCCTTCAGCCAATCAAGGAAATCATACAGCAAGCCAAGACCCTTCTCCCACTATGAGGTTCATAAAATAATTGAGAGTGGAGTGACTCGCAAGACCACTCGGGACATATATGAGATTTCAGTGTCTCTCATGAATGCGGTAGCAGTACCTTATTCTTATTCTTAGTGGGGGAACTGAGATCTGCACCGACATCTCGCATACAATACGCTCCTGTATTGTGCATTATCCCCCTGCCTAGACAGGCCCTAACCAGCCCAACTCCTTGAAGTACCGGAGCAGGACTTTTGTTGTGTTTGACAGCTTCGTTTCAGCTTCTCTGTGGGTGTGGATGCGGTTTGTGTCTCAATGAGACTTTTCAGTCCAGTCTTGTGTCTGGCCTCCTCTGTGGCCGTACAGTGTACAACAACGTTTTCCACTGTTTCTTCTTCTTGGAAGCAGCCACGACACAGACTGCTGTCTGTGGCTCCAGTCTTAAAAAGATGATGGTTCAGTTCGCAGTGACCTGTGATGATACCGACCATCATTTTCAATTCCTCGCGGCTCATCTTGAGCATCGTATTAGTGGTTTTCCGATCTTTGGAAGGGTATAATGATTTAGTATGCTTGCAGTCTGTTTCACGCTTTTTGGTGTTCTTTTTCTGAGTTTAGTTTTAGTCTATTTTTGACTTCCGCTGTGGGCGGGTTAGAAAGACTAATGTCATGTTGTGTTGGAGTCTGTCTCGCTCCTTCCTTTGCCAGTCTGTCTGCATTTATGTTGCCTGGGCAGGATCGACTCTCAGTCCATTCTACGTAGACTTTGCTATGTTGAGACAGATCTTGTAGAGCGTTGTGGCATTCTACAATTGATTTTCATCTTGTGTCTGTCCTTTTGAGTGCGCTTATTAGTGCAGCGCTGTCTGTTTTGAAGATCAACTGCATCGGTCTGGTTGGCTCTTTGATGATTATTTCCAGAAGTATCTGATTTGCTGCCAATTGTAGTCCCAGTGTTTCGGCCTGAAAGGCCGTGGTAATTGAGTTTAGTGGTTGGGCTATTGAGAGTCCGATTTCGGAACAAGAGTAGCCACAGCCAGCTCCTGTTTTGTTCTTGGCCCCATCTGTGTAGATGTGATATGTGATAACGTCATGTGAGGTGCTTGCTTCTGCGTTCTCTTCATGCGTTATTACGTAGGTCTTCAGTTCAGTTCAGTTCATTTATTAAAAAACAATTTACATTGTGTATGAATTTAGGTACAATTATATAATTTTAACATTGACTAAAGAATACAAAACAAACAAAATAATAATTAATAGCATGCAATTGTAATAAAGATAATCCAATTCATATTTATTTCTAACATAATATTACTTTCGTCTGATAAACTCGTCAATTGTATAAAAACACCCCTTCAGCAAAAGTTTTCTTAACTTATTCTTGAAAATATTTGGATTGTCAATTGCTTTAATTTCAGTAGGAAGGACATTAAATAATTTGACTGCCTGATACCTACTGGCATGCTTTGCTACTTTAAGCCTCGGATAAACCTCGAGGTCTAGGTCTTTTCTTCGTGTCATGAGTCTTTTTGTTCTCTTCTCTGCAGTTTCATATTTGAGAGGGTTTCGTACAATGTCCATCAGGACAACTAATATGTATAAGCTGGGCAGGGTGAGAATTTCTAGCTTATTGAAATACTCTTTGCATGATTCCCAAGGAGGGATGCGCACAATAGTGCGAATAGCTCGTTTTTGTATGACGAAAGCCCGATTTATATTATACAAGTAGCTATTACCCCAAAAACGTATACTGTATCTCAGTTTGGACTCTACTAGAGCATAGTAAACCGTTTTTAATTGCTCTAGGCTTATTTCATCCCTCAGACTTCGCAGCGCATAACATGCGGAGCTTATTGTGCTTTCGATGGCTCCCAGCTCGGTTTTCCAATTGAGGAAGTGGTCAATGTGGACTCCCAGGAATTTTACATAGCTCACAAATTTTATCTTATCACCGTAGTTGGTCAATGTCATGTCAATAGTTTCATTCTTATTTGCAGTTGTTCTAAATAATATACCATTAGTTTTAGTCATATTCAGTCTTAAATTGTTTACTGAAAACCATTTACTAAAGGCCTCCAGAGTAATATTTATTTTAAATGTCAATTCTTCTAAATTTATGGCTGAGATTATAGCATTTGTATCATCTGCGTAAACTACTACACTAATACCTGGGACAGCTTTATTCATAAAATTAATAAGGTCATTAAGAAAAATAATAAAAAATATTGGGCCTAAAATAGAACCTTGTGGAACTCCCCGTTTTACGTCCATTTCCTTAGATTTAGTCACAACTTCTTTGCCATTTACAACGTTTCTAATTTCAATAAATTGTTTTCTATTATTAAGGTACGACTTCATTAGATTTAGTGCTTTTCCCCTTATACCACAAAATTCAAGCTTCTTTGTTAATATGTCATGGACTACCGTGTCAAAAGCGGATGACAGGTCCAGGAATAGGCCAGCTACTTTCATTTTACTATCTAGATTGACTAGTACTTCATTAATTAGTAGATCAACCGCGTCAACTGTTCCTACCCCACTCTGGTAGCCGAATTGCCGTTCATTGAGTATTTTGTTGGCCCTCAAATGAGTCACCAACCTTTGTTTAATTAATTTTTCAAAAATCTTTGAAAAAATAGGTAGTAGTGAAATAGGTCTAAAATTTTTAGGATCTGTTCTTTTCCCCTTTTTATAGATAGGTAGTACTTTTGCAATTTTAAGTTGATCAGGAAAGTATCCTTGACAAATACATTCATTGAAGTAGTTGGCTATCAGTTCAGCTAGGATGTCAATATTTTCTTTAATTATTATGATGGGAATTTCATCATAGCCATGTGAGTGTTTTATCTCCATTCTCTTTACAATAATTTTAATCTCACTACTATTTGTAGCATCAAAAGCCATCTCATCTTTAATGAGATGGCAGGAGTTGGTCATAAAGTTTATAGCTTTTATATTTTTCTCATTTACGTCAGGGTCTTCACAACTATAGTCATATTGATTTGCAAAGACTGGTGCTATATCTTTAGAGTCGTCAAGAATTTTATCATTATATTTAAGTACATAATTATCATACGTTCTAGTTTTACACTTATTTCTATGTTTATTGATTATGTTCCATATTTGCTTTGTATTATTTTTTGCTAAATTTACCTCCTTTCTAACAGCATTCTTTTTAGATTCTGTAATGACCTTCCTATATAGTTTTATATATTTATTTCGATATGTGATCAAAGATTCGTGGCTGTCCCTGTTATTCATGGTGTTTAGAAGCCTCTTCATTTTGCTTGCAGTTTTTATTCCTTTATATATCCATTTTAATTTGACTTGTTTGTTTGTGTTAATATTTACTTCCTTGTTTGTAAAAGACATATCAAAAATGTTTTGGAAGTTTGTTAAGAAGTTCTTACTGCTCGATAGGTTTTCCTATAAGCTCTGCCTAATCATCCTAAAAGAACTCTTATTATCACTGGAGTCTACGCCTTCCAAATTAAGACTGCAGAGTAGCCCTGCGTGTCCATCCCCAAGACCATTTTCATCAACATTCACATTAGTGAGTGTTTTTCTTTTGCCAGGTTTGTAAGTATGTTGTCAATGCATGATTCGTGTCCATTCCGAAAAAAAGTTGCTGAGTTTACTAAATAGCTGAAATTAAAGCAATTGAGCAAGGTTTCAAATTAATTTCTATGTTTACTTTCCTTTAGTAGGTCTATGTTAAAGTCTCCTAAAATAACACACCTTTTATTGAAGAAGTGTTCTAATAAAGATTCTAGTCTAGTTATGAAATCACTTAAATTTTTATCATCCGGCACTCTGTACAGACAACAAATATTAAGTTGTAATATAGTATCCCTAGCACCACTTATTTCAAAACTATCTTGCTTATACAATTTATTACATATAGCAAGCTCTTCGGTGTTATTTTTAATGTGTGATAAAATTAATGTTCCTCCCCTTTTTTTGTTGACTCTACAGTTAAATGATGCCATATTATAGTTTTCCAAATTAAATACATCAATATTATGTTTATTAAGAAAATGTTCTGCCACGCATATGTAATTTATGTTAATATCCATGTCATGTAAATAAATTTTTAAGTCATCTTTTTTGTTTGTTATTCCACATAAATTTTGGTATAAGATATTTAGATCCTTCCCGGTAAGGCATGTAGACGCTACCCTGTCAGTGCCATTCGCCGCCTCTGGAATTGCACCAATGGCTTTGCCTAGTATTCTGCAGTGGGTTGTTAGGCGTGTGTCGCCTTTTCACTGGTTTGTTGATTCTATTCTTAGAGACGCCGCCATTGCTTCTTGTTGTATGTGAACGTGCATAGGTGTCAGTCCTAAAACTATGTCCAGTGCTGCAGATGGGGTTGATTTCCTGCATCCGCAGATGAGTGTGCAGGCCAGTCTTTGTACTTGCTGTAGTTTGTTAATGGTGGTGACTAAGTTTGTTCTAGGCCACCATACTATTGCACCGTATGTTAACACTGGGCGGACCATGACTGTATACAACCATAGGCACAGTTTAGGCTTTAGGCCCCAGTCCTTGCCCACCGCTCGCGTGCATTGCCATAAAACGTTTGTGGCTTTTGTTACAACATGATCTAGTTGTTTGCCCCACAGTAGTTTACTGTCTAGCCATATACCAAGGTATTTGACCTCCTTACTTAGCGTCAGTGTTGTACCTAGCAGTGACGATAGTTCAAGTCTTGGTTATTTGGTTTTACGTGTAAATAGTACAAGTTCTGTTTTGTTCGGGTTTACTGACAGACTGTGTTTGGTGCACCATGTTTCCACAGTCCGTAATGCTTTCTGCATCTTCTCACACAGAGTAGCTTCGAAAAGTCCCGATATCATCATTGCCAGATCGTCTGCATATGCGATTGTAAGAAAACCGTCTTTGTTCAGCGAGTCCAAGAGTTCATTCGCGACCAGTATCCACAGGAGCGGCGAAAGGACCCCGCCCTGTGGACACCCCCGCGTCATCCTGCATTTGGTTGTCTGCCCCAGGGATTCTGAACTCTCGATTTTAGTTGCTCTGCTGGATAGCATTTCAGTTATCCACTGATTTAGGTTTTCATCAACATCTTGATTTCGCAGTGCGTTTTCTATTGATGGGAAGGTTGTTTTGTCAAAGGCACCTTCTATGCGCGGGCTATTCCGACGTGCTATACACTGTCAGGGCAGCTACGCCAGCTACTTACTAAAGCTACTGGTATGCGTGATCTCGGAGTCTACCACGATCCAAAACTACTCTTTGACGTTCATATTGACAACATAATTAGTAAGGCTTCGAGATCACTGGGATTTGTCATGCGAATCTCTAAAAGCTTTAACAACGCCAAAACTCCTATACTTGTACCTATACTGCACGTTTGTAAGGAGTCATCTAGAATACGCGTCTCAGATATGGAACCCACGTTACCATAAGTATGTATGTACATTGATCGTATTGAAAGTACTCAACGGCGGTTCTTACGATACCTGTGTTTAAGAGTGATGATCCCTTACAAATCTTTTACCTCCGATGAACTCTGCAAGAAGTTCCATTTCTTGCCATTCAAAAATAAACGGGACATAGCGGATTATGTTCATATTCATAAGTTTATCAACAATGATGTTCCTGTCCAGAACTTTTTGGCAAATTAGACTTCAATGTACCGCGTAAACAGCTTAGACACAACCCCCTTTTTTTATTATCCTGAGGGAAATGCTCATATCGTACTGCCACGGGGAGACAGTACGATTATGTGGGACTTTAACCCACTAAAACCCTCAGTGTGCCGCTTCTGCCGCTTGTGGTGGGAACACGGGAACGTTTTCTTACGCGAACCCAACGCGGATGCCCAAAATCGGGCCCTTACTGGGGGGTATGGAGCACCCCCCTTCGCGGCGCACCAGAAACACATGATGCGCCGCGACCACCTCGGGGACCCTTACCCTGCCAAATGGGCGCCAGACGATAGATAGATAGATATATTGTTTATTTGATTCACAAACATAGACAGCACAAGACAAAAAAAAACAAACATAGACATTGTAGTAGGTAGGTATCAGTAAAATATACTTAACAATAGGTACATATTTTTAGGTAAGTAAAACACACAAACAATTTAAAAGGAAGAAAGGAACATCAAATATACTAAATTTTAAACTTAGGGTAAGAGTAGGTACCTACCTACCTACACGTACCTAGGCTAGTCTCATGTAGGTATGTCAGTGCTGCCAAGACGATCCCGTGTCCAAACGCCCTTAGGTCGAGTGGTCCCGCCACCTGCCACACGGTCACAGAGGATAGGGAGAGCGGCCCTCGCAATACCGACCCCACCGCGTCGGCCATCAAACGGTGGCGACCTCGCCAAGGCCGCAGAAGGCAGAGAGAGCGGCGCACCTCTATACCGGCACTCCTCTCCCGCCGCGGCTTCCACCTTTCTGCGGCCATGCCGCCCATACGGCACAGCCGCTCGCCTCAGTTGGGGTGCCTCCCATACGACACCGCAACCTACTACAGATCCAACTAGGCTTAGAGAGCAAAACCCAGGGGAGCGGTCCGTCACGGGGCCGGCCGTGTCGCCGTCTGCGTTGGCTTGGCCCCATGGGTTCCTCTTAGCTTCATCGCGGGTGAGCAGGCCGCGATTACTAAGCGTTTATTGTGATATCTAGCCAAATGATGTGAACTTGTTACTGACGAAGGCGTAGGTACTTACCTACATAGTATGTATGTTGTGTGCAGGTGTGTGCAACGTGATGGAGGGCGGGGGGGCGGGGGCGGGCAGCGTTGCCTCGCTAGCGCTGGACTGTGAGGACATGTTCAAGGAGATCACCAAGAAGCTGTACGGGGAGGAGGCAACGGAAGGTGTCGCGCTCGAATTCCCCGGCGCGGGCGAGCTGGATGACACCCGGCCTGAGGAACACCTCACGGCGTGGGGACTGGCCGCGCTCATGCAGCACGGGGTGCCGCCGCCGGGCATCCTGCAGGCCAACTTCACGCCGCGCACAGACCCTACGGCTGAGGACCGGTGGACGGCGGCTGAGGAGCCGCTGGCGTGGGCGCACTCGCGCGTCGCCGCCTACAACCCGGCGCAACGGCTCTTCAAATGCGCCGACTGCGAGTGTGTGGGCTTCCTGGCGCGCGTGGCCGAGCACTGGCTCGGCACGCACTCGCACGCGCGCGCTTTCCAGTGTCCATTACCGGCCTGCGGATTCGCGAGCGGCTGGGCGCGAGCCGTGCGCCAGCACCTCGCGCGAGACCACCACTCGGACCCTGCAGCGGCCGACCATCTGCTGCGTGACAACCCTGCGCTCGACGACCTAACGCGCTACCTGCAGCGCCTCAAGGCCAAGGTGAGTACGACCGAGGTCTGCGTCCACCCACACACACCCCGTGTCTACAACTCACTACTGACACTCTCGCAGGTGG
Organism: Eupithecia insigniata; assembly: GCA_947859395.1. Classification (NCBI taxonomy): domain Eukaryota; kingdom Metazoa; phylum Arthropoda; class Insecta; order Lepidoptera; family Geometridae; genus Eupithecia; species Eupithecia insigniata. The sequence goes on from OX402007.1 coordinate 69,599, forward strand.
AGTCGCTGCGCCACGAGCGGCGGCCCTCCTCCGGCGGCAGTGCGAGCGGCCCCGAGGGGGCGGCGGGCCCCACGCCCTCGGGCCACGCCGCCGCCCCCATGGATGGCGATGGCAAGCGCTACATATGCGGCGCCTGCCCGTACGCCACAGACCGGCGTGACCTGTTCACGCGGCACGAGAACATCCACCGCGACGAGAAGCCCTTCCACTGCTATCTCTGTCAGAAGCAATTCAACCGCGCCGACCACGTCAAGAAGCACTTCCTACGCATGCACCGCGACCAGCCCTACGACCTGAACCGCATTCGGCGGCACTCCACCAAGGCGAGCCCGCCGCCGCCACCGCCGCCCGCTGCGCCCGCGCCTCACTACTACTCCAAGCCGGCCGGCGAGCCGGCGCCGGGCGCCGCCATGCCGCCGCTGCTGGCCGCACCACCCGCGCTGCCACCGCAGGTCGAGTACCGTGCGCCGCCGCCGCTCGTCAAGCAGGAGCGCGTGCAGCTCAAATCAGAGCCGGCGGCGCCGCCTCCGACGCCACCAAAGCCGGCGCCGCCCGCCCCACCCGTCGCCGCTGCGCAGCCGCCGCCCTCGCGCCGCAAGGTATGTATAATGATGTGTGCCACCAACGAGCGGGTGCAGCTGCTAGGGATAGCTAAATAATATTGTAAAAAATATGAAAACAGTAGTGCTGAAATAAGGTCATGTAACAATGTGGTGGTTGTTTCACCAGGTTCTGATTCATTGAGCTATGATTGTTATTCCACCTGTACTCTGAGGGGCAAGTCTGGCAAGGCGTGATCGTGGCGTCGACGCCACGATCACGTCTCGACTGCTCGTAGTCCGGTAGCTATCGTGGACGTGTCGAGTAGCTATCGAGCAGAGACGTAAGGAAAAGGTTCGTATCTGAAACGCACCTCATTTACGAACCACTGATGTTCACCACCTGACGACTCAAAGGACATTTATTTGCTTATTTTATTGTATTACAAAATGAGTTGCCTATAAATTCTTCGTTATTTTATTATATCGGTTTTCCTACATGTTATAATAACAAAATAAATAAGCGATTTTAGCGCCATTTTTGGGTAAAATAAAGAACTTCACGGTCTATGAACCTAGAGGGTAGTTGTAGTTGCATTATTAATAGATGGCGTTAGAGTCGCGATTCTTCAAAAATATTATTTACGCCTTATTTTACGTGCTTACGTATTATTTATCACTTTATAACACTCCGACAAACGTAAGGTACATACCACAAATCGATTTATCACTAAACATGGGTCACAGGTAGGTAGGGTTGGTATTTGTTTAGGTACCAATGTAGTAACCTAAGAATTCTTAAAAAATGTGTTTTAGATACTGTTAAAACGAAAAAAAAAAATCTAAGTAATAAAACAGTCTATTGTAATTAAGGTAGGCATGGATCATGTGTGGAGGATCCACCATGTAAGATTGTAGCATCTACGAATTATTTTAAAGCTAATTCAACAAACTCTAAAATAATGTAATTCTTAGAAAACTAGCAGCGTTAAAATAATGCAAAAATAATATAGATAATAAACTATACTAAATCTTCATTTGAAATCAAGCGTAGCAAATTATTTTCTCATTTTTACTATGAAAAATGCAACATTTTACAAAATATTATTTTGTGATTGACCATAGAGAAAAACTATTTTCACGTCAATTCTTGCTACTAAAAATATGATAAGCATTTTGAGACCTTATTTATACTTCTAAACGGTTTTATACTACACTTGCGAGCTATAAACTGGAATCACTTCATCGCTGGTTTTTGCAGACCATATTTTACAGTTTTCATGCAATAAACTGTAGGTTGTGGTATATTATTTTAAAGATAATTTTATTAACTTTCAAACTCTTTCGATATCATAGCGAAAAAAATGTTCATCATATGTCATGGAACGTGAAAACAAAAGACATAAATTTTTGGAACGAAACATCAATTTTTTCAACCTCCTGAATCCCTATAAAAACTGGGAATTTATGCAATTTTGTCATCAGTCCAATATATCACGTCACTCAAAATACTGGAATTACAAGAAAATGGAAACCACACCAATAGAAGCCGCTTAAATCTTCACCCTAATCCAGCAAGGGTTCTCTCAGCGTACTATCGCTCGACAGCTTCATCTGAGCCAGTCCTGTGTCTCCAAAGTATACAAGAGGTTTAGAGAGACTGGAAACTTATCCGAAGACCAGGATCTGGACGAAAGCGATGCACTTCGGCGAGAGATGACCGATTTATTGTCAGCACTTCTCTCCGAAATCGACATCTAACCGGCGTTGACGTCCAGCGCGAGCTCGGAGAAGTTTGAGGGAGAACTGTCAGCGAATGGACAGTGAGGCGAAGACTCAAAGAAGCTAACTTGACCCCAAAAAGGCCAGCAAAGGGACCCAAATTGTCTACAGCCCACCGACAAGCCCGACTTCAGTTTGCTCGTGATCACTTACATTGGGATATACAGCAATGGAGCTGAGTTTTGTTCGCGGACGAGACTAGGATGTGCCTGCATGGCAGCGACCGTCAACGGAGAGTCTACAGGGAGACCGGGAGAGCGATACGCACAATGCTGTATAGCGGAAACAGTGGCATATGGAGGTGGGTCTTGTATGATGTGGGCGGGGATTTCAATTGAAGCTAAAACGGAGCTGGTATTCGTACCCGGTGGAGGTCGGGGAGGAGGACTAACCGCAGAAAGGTATATCAACGTCATTCTGCTGGGCCATGTACTCCCTTACGCCGGGTTTATTGGCGAAAATTTCCTGCTAATGCACGACAATGCCCGTTCCCACACCGCTCGTGCGACTAGACAGTACCTGGAAGAAGTCGGGATTCCCACAATAGACTGGCCAGCCGTCAGCCCTGACATGAACCCTATCGAACACCTGTGGAACGAGCTGAAAAGGCGGGTACGAGGAAGATCTCCAGCTCCGGCGTCAATAGAAGACCTAAAAACTGCTCTTATCGAAGAGTGGCAGGAAATTCCACAGGATTCCATCAGGAAACTCATTAGGTCAATGAAAAACCATTTACAAGCAGTCATTAGGGCCAGGGGGGCAATACAAAATATTAAGCGGGAAATAACAAAGATTTTAAATAAAAATTTGATATTTTCATATTGCTTCTTACTAATTTAAACATCCACAACTTCGGCCTATTGTAATAATTCACTAAATGAAGGTAGGACACTTAATTAAATTTAAATAATTTTTATACCAGCCGCTATATTTTTTATATAGCTATATTTTTTATATTCGAGCCAGTCCATCGCTTAACATTTTCAAAACTAAGTTAAAAGAGCACTTCCTACTATCATAAATAGTTTCTATTTTATTAGTATATATATATACATATATATATATATTGAAAATTAGGTATTTATTAGGTTTATTTCGTCATTATTATTTTAGTTTATGTATGTTTATTATAATTATATGTATTGTATGTAGCTAAGCTACTATTAGTTATTGTTAGTTTATCTATTGTTCGATTTATTTTATTTTTGTACACTTCCTCTACCTGTTCGATCGCCTCTCCTATAACTCTAAGGTTTGCTGGAAGAAAACTCTTTTCAGGGTTAAGCTCGCCTATGTACATAATCTTTTTAGATAAGTTGATAAACTGTATTATTGTGTACAATAAAGAATTAAAGAATTGAAGATACCATTCGAAAGCTAACAAAATTTCTTTTCAAACGGTATACACCAATCTGCAGTTTATTCCATGGAAACGGTAAAATATGGTCTGCAGAGACCAGCGATGAAGTGATTCCAGTTTATAGCTCGCAAGTGTATTTTAAATATAAATAAGTAAATCTTTACGTTAGTAACGTCAACATCATTCGGACTCGCAATTCTGTCATTTTCCTAGAGATTTGGACGTCTCCTCACGTTCGTAACGTAAAGCGATCGAAAGTGTAGTTCCACGTACGCACGATAGAGGCGCTGTACCAAATTGTATGGAAAAAAGAGACGTCTAGATCACGTCTCGTTACTAAAGTCAGGCCAGACTCACCCTACTGGTTCTCTGAGTTATGATGGTTATTCCACCTGTGCTCTGGTTCTACGAGCTATGATGGTTAGTCCACCTGTGCTCTGGTTCTACGAGCTATGATGGTTATTCCACCTGTGCTCTGGTTCTACGAGCTATGATGGTTAGTCCACCTGTGCTCTGGTACCTGATTCTTTCTATTACTGGGACGCATCCCCGGCCAATCTATGGCCTCCTACCTCCCCTATAGCCATCCCTAGCCTCGCTCTTTGTCTCTGATCTACCTGTCCGCAGACAGACCAACGCATTGGTAAACACACAACAATAATATTCTGAAACTGGTTCTAATATCGGTGGCAAATTTCATGCACAGTAACTCAAATTGACTCCCCGATGTGTCTCTCGCTCGCGGTCTCGTACAGAATGCAAGCTCAGTCCGTCGACGACAGAAAGCGCCGCGCGCACGCCTCCTCGCCTCGACCCGTGATTTTCCATGCTAGTCTGTTAAAATAGATAGGTTTGTACTGATCAATGATCATATTACTTCATCTTCGCGACATCTGTTGCAGGGCGAGCGGCGATACGCGTGCGGCTACTGCGCGTGGTCGGGCGTAGACAACTGGTGCCTGAAGCGGCACCTCAACACTCACCTGAAGCCATTCGCGTGCGCGCTCTGCGAGTACAAGGCGGCGCGCGCCGAACGGCTCGCCACTCACGTGCACAAGGTGCACAACAAGAAGGCGTGCGGCAAGTGCGCGTTCCTGGCCGACGACCAGCCGCAGCTGGCGGCGCACCTGCGTCAGGCGCAGTGAGTACCCGTTCCTTTCCTTCCACCTCGCGCGCACAGCATCCGCGCGCCGCACTCACCTGCACCTCTCTGTTCGCAGCCACATCGAGAGCCGCAACCTGAAGGTGCCCTCGGCGGGAGTGCGCGGCGCGGCCGCCCCCGCCCCCGCGCCCGCACCCACGCCCGCCGCTCCCACCACCGCCACCCCCGCCGGGTACAACGTGCCGCCGCCCCCGCAGCAAACGGACGGGCAAGCGGCGGCTGCTGCGGCGGCGCGGCGGCGCGAGGCGCGCGCTGGCGGCGGCGCGGCGCGGCTGTTCGGGTACCTGGAAGCATCGGACGGGTCGGGTGACGAGTACGAGGCGGCGGCGGCGGCGGCTCTGGCGGTGGATTACGGCGCACCCGCCGCCCCCGAACCGCCGCCCCCCGACCACTACGCGCGCGACAAGGAGAACGCGGCGCCCCCGATGCACCACACCGCGCCCCCACTGCACCACGACCACTGTTTGCGCTACTAGTCACGCGCACGCAGCCTAAGGGCTCATTCACACAGTATCCATTTATTTTCCCGTGGTACGTAGTCGTTAGAGCGAGTTCACACATCTAAAAATATTCCGGATCCAGTAAATGATTGTTTTTCAGTAGCAAAGAATCCGTAAAATCGGTTGCGCTGTGTGAATGCACCCTTACCGTTCTAAGCCGCTTGAAAGCATTCTCATTGATTAGGTTTATTAGGTAGGTACCTGCCAACCTCACATGAGTTTGAATCTTTACTGATCGAATGAACTCGGGGAGTCAGGTCGATACAATTTATTCATTTCATTTTGAATCTTTAAGTAACTAATGTTTTTCGTTAATTTAAATCGTAGGTATCTATACAAATACAATTTACATTAACAAAGCAAAGCTTTCGACCGTATCGACTACTCCATCTTACTTGACAAACTCGACTGCTGCTGGCTCCTGGCTTAATGTACCTACCTAAAGGGCAACCTAGTCAATATGTGGTTTGCTTCTTACGGTCAGATTTTGTCTTCAACGGATATGCATCTGGGGTTTCAACGATCCCTTACTTGATATCGGCTGGCGTCCCCCAGGGTTCGATTCTCGTACCTTCCATTACTTTTTATAAATATAATATATCCTATTAACAAACAGTAGATGACTCACTGACAGACAAAGCACAGCCTAAACCACTTATCCTAGAGACATGAACCTTGCAGGGTGTGTAGGTATTGGTGCGAAAATGCGTAGTAAGAAAGGTATTTTCATTATTTTGGACAAAATACGGGCTGAATGTTCTAACAAAAATGATAGAAAAAAAAACGACAGTTTTCTGATATTCAGACGTAATTTTGCTTCATCTAAATTTACACGCAAAACTTAAGTTCTGTATCTCAGCTTCCGTTAGCAATGGAACTACAAAATTTGGCATGTGGGTAGTTGCCTCTTATTACGAGGGATATTACAAAAAATCACGAAATTGCACGGATTCGTTGTCCAAATTTATGGATTTCGTTCGTTGCTTGAAATAACAATTACTTGTTAATAATAGCTTGCTGTTAGTGTGTAATCTTCGATATATAAATGAAAGAGTGGAAAAGGGGCTGTATTCGAGGACAAAGTAACGTGTGTGAATATTGGTTGGTGGCCCAGAGGTGAATGTTGCGGCGTCGTAGACGCGGGTGGTCCGGTCGGCTGATGTCGGCGGCTCTCGTGATAGGGGTTTGAACCGGTTGTCTCCGACATACTCCCCGGGTTGAAGCAGGTAGATAGGCAGGCATTCAACAGAATTCTGGAAGGAGACAAATGTTGTTAAAGGCCCTTCGAATGATCCCACCCTTGGTTCTCAAGTCGGCTACTCTGGAGACTCGGTCCCTTGGTCCAGGGTAAACGGCTTCCACGCGTCCTAGTAACCAGCGCAGTGGAGGTAAGGCTTTGTTCTTGATTAGGACTAGGGAACCTAATTTGAGCTCGCTTGTAGAAGTAGGCCATTTTGTTTTTTGCTGTAAGGACGTGATATATTCTTTGGAGAATCGAGCCCAATAATGTTGCTTGACGTATTCGATTCTCTTATATCTTTCAAGGCACGTAATCCTTTCTGACACCTGCGGATGTGGAACAGACAAAAATGGTCGTCCTATGAGGAAATGAGCAGGCGTGAGGGGTGTGAAATCGGAAGGATCATAGCTTAAGGCGGTTATAGGACGGGAGTTAAGTACGGCTTCAACTTGAGTCAAACATGTTTGCATTTCTTCATATGTGAAGTGAGTAAGTTGGAGAAGTCTACGAAGGTGATGCTTGGTTGAACGGATAGCTGCTTCAGCCATACCATTAAAATGGGGTGTATAACTGGGAACAAAATTAAACTTGATTCCCTGTTGGGCAGCCTCAGAACTGATTTGACTACTTGAATCTTGCAAGAAGCGATGCAATTCATTGCAAGCGCCTACGAAATTCGTGCCGTTATCTGAGGTGATACTTTGTGGCTTGCCTCGACGAGCAACAAACCGATTTAGGGCAGCCATAAAACCTTCCTTGGTAAGATCTGTAACGAGCTCCAAGTGTACAGTCTTTACAGACAAGCAGAGAAAGATACACAAGTAAGATTTAATTAGCTGGCAACCTCGACCTTTACGATTGGCTGTCAAAATACTGCCTGAGTAATCTACACAACAGTGTAAAAAGGGAAATTCAAGTGTAGTTCTAGATTCTACTAACTGACCCATAATAGGTTGAACATTGCTGGCTTTGAACCTAAAGCATTTTATGCAACCTTTCACAGTACATTTAGATAAGTTCCTGCCTCCTGAAGGCCAATAAGCTTGACGAATGTTGGATAGCAATAACTGCGATCCAGCATGTAAAAGTCTCAAGTGATACATATGAAATATCATTTTCACTTCTCTTGCTCAAAAAGTATATCATAATAGTGTAGCTTAGCAGGCCTAAAACCTGACGAGTTTAATACCTCAGGCTAAAAAGTATTTTTTCTTTTTAATTTTTGTCTAAAATCATCAGCCCGTACAAAGCATTCGTTCTCTTACATAAAAACTCGACTTCTTGGTGCTCCGTCAATCTTTTTTTTTGAAAATAGAACCATCTTGATGATGTTCTATGAAGGTTGATTCTTCCTTTCACGGTAGAATGCGAACTGTTTCGTTGCGGCATTAAATTTTTAATAAAATTTCAGAAAATTGTCTAATTTTGAATTGTTTTATTTTCTCGCAATCGAAGTGAAAAGTAGAGTGTTTTACTCGGGCCAAAACCACCCATTATAACTCGGTCTTGTCATCCTCCCTCGCTACACTCGGGAGTATTACAACCTCGTATATAATGGGATGGTTTAGTCCCTTGTAAAACAATCTACTATTTCGTGATGTGATGTTTGCTACAAAGCAAAATAGGATGCTTTATTTCGTAGCTGAGTTATCTAACCTGCCGCCTACTCTCAAGATATCATTGTTATCTAGAAACGGGGTCAATGATATTAATCTATTTTTCTTAGACAAAGAGTTTCCTGACTTTAAAATACGATATACACCTGGAAACATTTCTAATCGGGCAGTGTGCATGATAAAATTAGACGATTTATTTAACTCATCGCAAGAAAGATGACCGGTATATTTATTTGACTTGTTTTTACAATTATGAATGAATCTATGTACGTACGCGATTATTCTTTGTAAATGTGTAAATTTTGAATACCTAGATAAGAGATTTGTAAATAGGTCATCGTTCTTGTTTGAATCATCATGTATAAGTAAACATGGATTTAGATCCGGTAGGTGTTTCTGCGAATCGTTAGGCATTTTAGGCCAGTTTTCGACTGACTCGCGTAAAAAGGACGGCCCCGACTACCATAAAGAGGCCCCGCTGATAGAATCAGCCTTCACCCCGCGAGAAACAAGATCTGCCGGGTTCTCCTGGACGGGACGTAGCTCCACTTGTGGCCAGCGGTATTTTCCTGTATTTCATGAACACGATTACGAACAAATTGCTTAAGTTGGCTAGATGGCGTGGACAGCCACCCTAAGACAATCGTGGAATCGCACCAAAAATAACATGTATCTATTTTGTGTGTTATTGAGTTTTGTACCTTAGTACACAGTCTTGCACCTAGTAAACTCGCTGATAGTTCGAGACGGGGCACAGTACAAGGTTTCATAGGTGAGACTTTGTTTTTTGAAATTAAGAGCTTAACACAAACCGTTCCTGAGTTACTCACAGACCGGACATAGACACACGCTCCATAAGCGCGTTCCGATGCATCTGAGAATGTGTGAAGTTCGACCTTATCGTAAAATTCGCTAAGAATCCAACGTGGTATCTGTAACTCATTTAGACATGGTAATGTGTTCGCAAAGGAAGACCAAGCTTGCTGAATTTCTGACGGTACCTCTTCATCCCAAGAACATCTGTTCACCCACAACTTCTGCATAATGATTTTAGCTTCGACGACGCATGGACCTACTAGTCCTAATGGGTCGAATATCTGACTGATAACAGAAAGTATGTGGCGCTTTGTTATCTTTTTATGAAGTTCAATGTCGATAGAAAAGGATAATATGTCCTATTTACAAAGCCAGTGCAAGCCTAGCGTTTTTGAAGACGAGTTAGTGTTATCTGACAAGTCTAATTTTGTGTTAGTATGGACATTGTCACCTGAAAACAATTCGATCGAAATATGAGTACTATTCGATTTCCATTTTCGCAAATTAAATTTTGCTGTGCTCAAGACGTGTGCGACACCTTTACAAAGGTTTATAGCATCGCTTTCTGATGATGACCCGCTAAGTAAGTCATCACAATAAAAATCGTGCGTGATACTTTCCCTGATAGCGTGCAGCGTAGGTTCACTGACATCGCTCAAGGTATCCGCATCAACTGCAGACGCCAAACTAACCAAACACTTGATCGCAAGGAAGGGAGCCGAAGCAGTACCTTGACAAACCGTGTTAAGAGTGTAGGTATTTAGGCGTTCTGAAGGATCGTATCTAAATATGATTTGCTGCAAAGACCGTAGTGAAGGAATTATTTCTACAGATCTATACATTTTCTCGACATCTGCCGAAACCACATACCTATGCTGGCGGAATCTGAGGAGGATCGATAAGAGATCATCTTGGACCGTAGGACCGACCATTTGAATTTCGTTAAGTGAAACTCTTGAAGAGGTAACGGCTGAAGCGTCGAAGACTGTACGCAACTTAGTAGTTGTACTGGACTCCCGAAGTACACCATGGTGTGGAAGATAATAGCTTACGCTACCACTGTAAGGAAAAGGTGTTTTATTCTGTGTCATGTGACCTAACTGCTCGTATTCCTTCATGAATGCTAAATATTTATCTTTAAATGCTGACTCTCGCTCAAATTTACGCTCAAGCGATAAGAAACGGCGTTTAGCCATTTCAAAAGAATCGCCTAAGACCTGAGGATCTTGTTTGAGAGGAATCGTGACGACAAAACGACCATCGTCATTACGAGTTGTGTTGAGAGAGAAGCTCTCTTCACACGCTCGCTCCTCCGCAGAAAGAGAGTGCTTAGAAGAAATCGTATCTAGTTCCCAGAATCGAGTTAGGTCATGCTCATTTTGAGTTTGAGTAAAAAAACATTGCCCTAATTTATCTTTAGAGTTAAGAACGCGACCGGTAACGATCCACCCTAACTCTGAATTACGTAACTCAGGAAGATTTTTACCTAGACTAATCTTTTGACTACCTAGTACATCCCAGAAGGTGTCTGCCCCGATAAGAAGATTCACTTTTGACGGAATATTATAAGACGGGTCAGATAAACTCAAGCCTTGAGGAATGTGTACGTGTTTTCTGTCTATGTACGTGATTGGAACAACCGATGTGACATTTTCGAAGATATGACAATCTAAACGTGTACTATAGCTGCTATTCATCGACTCGAGTGCGAGTGTGCAAGACTGTGTGCTATTAGATACATGATTGTTAAAACCTGCCACTGTGGAGCTCACGTTCCTCCTCAGCAAACCTAGCTTACGACAGAAGCTGTTCGACACGATGTTAATGGCGCTGCCGTTATCCAGGACCGCGCTCGCAGTGTGTTTGTTGCCTAGGCTGTCAATCAGTCTCACCAGCGCTGTGGAGAAGAAAACACGCGACGGAGTAGCATGCTGTACGCTTTGTATGATTTCTGTGGTCAGAACAATGCCTTCTGACGGAGAATGTGATGGTGATTCATTCGAAGAAGAAGATGAATCTGTGTTTTCCAAGTGTAAAAGAGTGTTGTGTTTCTTAGTGCAGTATTTACAGTGCGATAGGAAACATTTGTTTGCAGCATGACCAAAACGTAAGCAATTTTCACACACTTTGAACTCTTTTACCTTAGCAATACGAGACTCGAGGGTAGGCTTCGAAATGATTCACATGAAAACAGGCTGTGTGACTCATCGTCGCACAAAGGACATGACCTGCGTTTTGATTTTTGTTGTGATTTTTTATCAGAGCCTTTATTTACAATCAAACTCTGCATTATCTGTGGAATCATTTTTAAATTTGCTATTTTTAGGTTTACTTTCTTCAATGGTTTCTAACAAATCCGCTCGTTTATTTAAAAATGCAATAAATTGTGTTAGGGTAGGTGAGGAATCTATATTATTGCCCCATTAATCCCCATTAATCGTACTTCATTGGAACATGGATTCATAGAAAATGATCAGCGATTTATGAAAAACTACTTTTTAGGTAGTTTTATTCCTTGTAAGAACGCAGAAAATAATAAAAACCGCTAAAATATTTGAATTCCGCGCGGATTATTTGAATTTCGCGCGAATTTGTGTCAGATTTTGAGTCACGGAAACTTTTCGATCGACTTAGAATAACCGTGCTGGTCATCAGTTTGTAGCTCGTCGCTATGAATTTCTATTTCTGTCTGTAAAGAATCGAATTCCTCATATAAGGGCCCAAATTTTGCGCAAACGACATTCTAAGTCGGTGACTTGATTTTCTATTAAGGGCTTAGAAACAAGAGTTTTTAAGTGATTGCTAAAGATAGTAAGTTTACCTTTAATGGTAGAACGTTTTTTAATTAAAGTTTTTAATTCTGCCATAATAACGTACCTAACTGCGTATTATGAATGAAATGGAACACTACTGTTACAAATAAAGATCTATCAGTTATTTAAAATGCTTTGTAAAGAAAGATAAATTGGAAAGATAAGAAATAGACACGTAAGCGCAATAGTGCGTGCGTGGTAACTGCGTAGCAAGTATAGGTAGTTATGCGTATGAAGGTAAGCAAAGGTTATTTATCAATTAGCGTTCGAGTTTTATGATTGCAATCATTTTACAAAGGCTTCGTATTACTGTTAACGATTTATCAATTAAGCTTAATGCTTTTAAAGTAAATAAATAAAGTTGTGGAAGTTGTAAGCGTACAATTATAACTCAAGTTGTAGCTAGAAAAAGAATGAAAAAAGAATTTTGAAAAGGAATATTTGACTGAAACAAGAGACGAGGGGATAGGAAATAAATAGGAACGAACTCACAAGATTGTCATGTATCCTTTTACCACAGGGTCCAGTTGACGTGTGTTTGTCCTTCACTTGACCTCGTCCGGTCACTGCGTCAAATATTTTGTAGGCCACTACAAATGCCAATAAACTTCTCAAGACACTTCTTTGTCCTTATTTTGAGGATGAAGGACCATTTGTTAGTGTGTATTCTTCGATATATAAATGAAAGAGTGGACTGTATAAAAAGGGGCTGTATTCGAGGACAAAGTAACGTGTGTGAATATTGGTTAGTGGCCCAGAGGTGAATGTTGCGGCGTCGTAGACGCGGGTGGTCCGGTCGGCTGATGTCGGCGGCTCTCATGGTGGGGGTTAGAACCGGTTGTCTCCGACACTTGCTTTCCCTAGTAGAATAATAGCACAACAAATTTTAGATTATTTATTTATTTATTTAGTAATAACCATTCTCCCGATGCATGTTTAGGCAAAAACTCTCGGAGACCTATTTTAGATGCTCTAATTTGTAGATTAGATTGAATATAGACCACAAAAACTTTTTTTTTTCATATCACTTATATCCTATACTTGAATAATAATATAACACATTTTCGATTTATGCCTTTTATGTTTAAAAATAAAAACAGGACCGAACTCAATTTCAACCGAAAAGGCTTCGAAACAAACCATCCTATATATCCAATATCTCCATAGTTATACATAATTTTGACATAATATTTGTACGAAAATAAACTTCAACATTTACTTAAACTACAATATTAATTTTACTTTTTAAATCGTAACTATTATTTTTTAATGATTTAGTTAAAAAGACTATATATTTCACGGCGCCGGCGATCTGATCTCAGTACCGTGCGAAATTTTTTGCGGGAAAGGGAAGCAGGCCTGTACTTCCCTCTCTCCAGGCTGCCCGCTGCCACAGAATAAGTAATTTTACTTCGTAACATACGCAGTAAAAATAATTTCAATTGCAAACCGAAATATGGCCAATTTTTGACCTTTTTTTTCGGGTGGAGCATTGTGACGAGCGAAGCGAGCCGCAATGCTACTACAGGGAACAGCACGGCGAGCGAAGCGACCAGTGCTTTGACCCCCCCGACGCCCCCTTCTGCCCCCCCTCTGGGGGGTCTCCCGAGTGGAGCCATAATGAATAACATTTTTAATGGGGCTGTATAGAGGATGTCAAGTGGTTTTCAATGCAATAAAAAATTGCCCCCCTTGCCCCAAAAAAGGCCCCCTTTTGAGGTGTTAAAGATACCCCTTATGAGGTAAAAGATGTCCATTTCTAAATCCAAGATGGCTGACATGTTTTAATCGCAAAACTTCCTCATGGTTATCGATTTCGACTAAATCAAAGACGTAGGTTACGAAAAGGGGAACTAAATGAATAAATAAACAATAAACAGAACAGCCGCGAGCAGCTTGCAGCTCACGCACTCAAACTAAACTAGTTTATTTATTCATCATCATATCAGCCGATCGATGTCCACAGCTGGACATAGGCCTCCCCTAAGGATCTCCACAATGACCGATTTTGCGCTGCCCGCATCCAGTGACTTCCGGGGCGTCCCTCACCAGGTCGTTGGTCCATCGCGTGGGGGGCCTACCCACACCGCGCTTTCCGGTACGTGGTCGCCACTCTAGAGCCTTGCGGCCCCAGCGGCCGTCGGTCCTATGAGCTAAGTGCCCTGCCCACTGCCACTTGAGGTTTCCCAACTCTGAGAGCTATGTCGGTTACCTTGGTTCTTCTGCGGATCTCCTCATTTCTGATTCGATCTCGCAGAGAGACTCCGAGCATAGCCCTCTCCATTGCTTTCTGTGCGACCTTGAGCTTTCTGACGAGGCCCATAGTAAAGGACCACGTTTCAGTGCCATATGTCATCACTGGCAATACACACTGGTCGAAGACACTGTGGTAAGTGTGACGAAAAGACACCACGTAACTTCCCGAACGCTGCCCATCCGAGCTGGATTCGGCGGTTGACCTCCTTCTCGATGTTGGACTTTCCTAGTTAGATGGTTTGTCCTAGGTAGACATAATGGTCGACAACTTCGAGGGTGTTGCTTCCGAATAATACGGGAGTTGGTACTACATGGACATTTGACATGATTTTCGTCTTGTCTATGTTCATTCTAAGACCAACTCTTTCGGAGGCTCTACCGAGGTCACCGAGCATTGTACTAAGGCCCTCCATGGTCTCAGCCATGACTACGATGTCGACTGCAAAGCGAAGGTGAGTGATGTACTCGCCGTTTATGTTGATGCCTAGCCCTTTCCAATCCAGAACCTTGAACACATCCTCCAGCGTAGCGGTGAACAGTTTCGGAGAGATGACTTCTCCCTGACTCACTCCTCGCTGTAGTGGAATAGGTTTTGAGTTCTGGTCTTGTAATCGGACTGACATAGTGGCTTTTTCGTACAAGCATTTCAGCACTTCGATGTGTCGATAGTCAACTTGGCACCTCTGGAGGGACTGTAATACAGCCCAAGTCTCGACCGAATCGAAGGCTTTCTCGTAGTCCACAAACGCTATACAGAAGGGCATGTTATACTCTTCAGTCTTCTCTATAACCTGCCTTAGCGAATATGTGTGGTCTATGGTACTAAAGCCTTTCCGAAAACCAAAAAACTTGTTCGGGGGGCTGGAAGTCGTCAAACCTGCGCGCAAGACGGTTAGTGATGACCCTGGAGAACAGCTTATAAACATTGCTCAGAAGCGAAATGGGCGTATAGTTCTTCAGTAGGGTGTTATCACCCTTCTTGAAGAACAGTACCACTACGCTTCCGTTCCATGCCTGTGGCGTTTTTCCCTCGAGAATGACGGAATTGAACAGTTTTTGAAGGGCCTTGAGGATCGGTTGTCCACCCGCCTTCAGAACTTCAGAGGTGATTCCGTCCTCACCCAGTTCCTTGTTGTTCTTGAGCTGTTTAAGAGCCATACTAATTTCGTACAGGGTGACGTCCGGGATATACTCGGTGTAAAGCCGAATTAAGTCTAGCTCTTGGGTCTTTTGCTGAACTAGGGACGGGTTTTTGCACCGATGTGTACAGCTCCCCTCTACCTCCCTCAAAAGCTCGGGTTTCAACGAGATAATCCTGCCATCATGGGTCTTCAGTCGCAGTCAGTAAAGCATCTTGCGACTTCGCCCAAGCATCAAAAAGATGCGATACTAACTCCACACCGGCATCACTAGTTGACCTGCCGCGAGTAAACCCGAATTGCTTACGATGTAGCAGGTCATTGCCATTAAAATGCCTAAGCAATTTATGTAAAATAAGTTTTTCAAAAACTTTGCTGCATGGAGGCAGTACTGATATCGGTCTAAAGTTATGCCGTGCTGTGTCTCCCCCCGGCCGGACTTTGCCGCCGTCGTGGCGAGCGAAGCGAGTCACGCAGTGCGGGGGTGGTGTAGCATTGGGGCAATGGTTTGCGCAAAATCGAACTAAAAAAAAATATTAGTGACATTTAGTTAGTGGTTTTATTTATTTAAACAGGTTGCAACCGTATTTTTAACTATATACTTATAGTACTTCAACAATTTTTACAGCATATAATAATAATAATAATAACCTGCAGGGCAGCTTGTGGCGAGCTGTTGGTGAGTAGCGACACCACGGGTATACCGAGTGCTCCCGGGGAAGTTCCTGGTTCTCGTCTCCGCTTGCGGAGTGGTATCCCAAGAGAACCAGATCCACACCTCTTGCTTGCCTTCATTGGCCGGTCTGAGTTGAGTCGCGAGAGATGCACCGGGGCCGCACCTCTCGACACCCCTTAGTCGTTTGCACCGATGTAGTTCCTTTACCGGCATTTACGCCAACATTTTGAGGAACCCATCCAGCATTCGGCAAGCCACCGTCTGCCGCTTGTAACAGTATTGAGAGTATGTTTATGGCAGGCGTCCATAGTTTCCCCCATAGCCCAATTACCCAGTCCATCCATTCATCACAATAACATGGCTTTTTTGTTATTTTCATTTTCCTTTGCAATAGTCTCTACACCTGGCGGATATCATCTTCGGGTGTATCATATTGTGCAATCAAGGATGATACCCGCTATGTGTAGCTCTCGCCTTTAGATTAATTCTCATAAAGGGCCTCTGTGCTGTTGGCTTCGGCTCCACGCATGCCTCCCAAAGGACCGGGTCACTATATGGCCCGTGATCATGGAAATGAGAAACAGAGTAATAATAATAATAAACCTGCAGGGCAGCTTGTAGCGAGCTG
This sequence comes from Eupithecia insigniata, assembly GCA_947859395.1. Classification (NCBI taxonomy): domain Eukaryota; kingdom Metazoa; phylum Arthropoda; class Insecta; order Lepidoptera; family Geometridae; genus Eupithecia; species Eupithecia insigniata. The sequence continues at coordinate 86,126 of OX402007.1, forward strand.
TTGGTGAGTAGCGACACCACGGGTATACCGAGTGCTCCCGGGGAAGTTCCTGGTTCTCGTCTTCCCTTGCGGATTGTTATCCCAAAAGAACCAGATCCCCACCTGTTGCTTGCCTTCATTGGCCGGTCTGAGGGCTCCACGCATGCCTCCCAAAGGACCGGGTCACTATATGGCCCGTGATCATGAAAATGAGAAACAGAATAATAATAAACACGACACCACGGGTATACCGAGTGCTCCCGGGGAAGCTCCTAGTTCTCGTCTCCGCTTGCGGAGTGGTATCCCAAGAGAACCAGATCCCCACCTCTTGCTTGCCTTCATTGGCCGGTCTGAGTGGAGTCGCGAGAGATGCATCTTAGGATGTAGACTCGGGGGTAGAAGTGTCTAATGGCGTAATAACCAGGAAACCCGCTCACGTGTCTTCGTGATGGTGAAATCGGGGCCGCACCTCTCGACACCCCTTAGTCGTTTGCACCGATGTTGTTCCTTTACCGGCATTTATACCAACATTTTGAGGAACCCATCCAGCATTCGGCAAGCCACCGTCTACCGCTTGTAACGGTATTGAGAAATGGCATATCTAGGTAGCTTATTGTTTTCTCTAAATTTTCAATCTGTTATTTTTTTTACACTTACACTATTCGCAAACAACTCACACAGTAGAACAGTAGTGTCTTAGAAGTACATAGGAAAATACTGTGAGCTATCAAATTGACACATAATGTCAAATGGACACTGTCAGATGTGACAGAAGCTGTCACACATGCAAAATACCTATTCACGGAAAACGGACTGTTTCGGTCAATATTGGCAATAAATGTGAAATTGACGGTAGATGTCCTAACTAAAACTATCATATCTCGGAAACTAGTCGTCCTAGACTGTCAGTTCCTATCGATTTTTTTTATGTACTACGAGTATATACCTTCTTTTGGCCACAATTTTAACTGATGGAATGGAAAGTGACGATGTGGCCGACGGTGTATCACGAAGGTCTAGAAGATACCTATTCACTCTTGTCTTGAAGAGACATATTGTAATTGGCAGGAAAAACAGAAGCAGGCAACGAGTTCCAATCCTTAGCGGTCCCAATGATGAAGGTGGAGGAAAACCGCTTAGTACGAATGGATGATATACCTATCTACGTATCCACCAGACAAGGATGGTATTGAACCGTCCGTCTGCTTGACCTGGAGTGGAAGGGAGATGGTGGGATCAGGTCATGAAGGTCCTGGGAGGATTCACCGAAAAGTACTATGATCTTATAAAAGATCGAGAGACTAGCAACCTTGCGGCGGTGTTCGAGACTTTGGATTTTAGCCTCTGCAAGGTTACTGCTCGTGAGTATGCAATTAATATGAAAGCTCTTCGTTCTATCGAGTTTACGAAGTTAGAATTATGGTTCTCAATTTACTTACAATAGACCGTCATTATAACAGGAGGAGCGAGCGGAACTAGTTATCTACAAGGATTTTTTCAGTCTTTCATCGTAACTGGTTACGGATCTAATATCGGTGGCTTTTATGGAAAAAAACGTATTCCCTAGTAACTAGTTACGAACGGAACAGAATTTTTGTTTTACCGTAACCAGTTTACCCTACTAACTGGTTACGGTAAAACAAAAATGTCGGCTATTGCCGGTCACAAGTAAAATAAGATACTAAACTGCTGAAAAAAAAACTTATTATTGAAAAACTGTTTAGAAAACATAACTTTAACTATTATTCTAATATATTGAGAAACAATGAGATCATTTTTTACAAAACATAATGGCACAACAGACATTTTAAAAAAAGTATCTTTGACCGGTGTACGGTTTGCATACCATACAGTGTCACATTTTCCCGCGGGTCAGCAGTTTACGTTATGACGTGTTTCTACGGCTAATTAGAGCCAGTCGCAAACAACTGTCCTTAGGGCAACACGTCACGGCGTACACTCGGGACGCGACCATTAACATAACGTTAAACTTACGTACGATTAAACCGTGAAACTTACAACAAACTCTACCAACAACTTATAGGATTGTAGGGGGCACACTACGCACCCTACAACCGGCATTGCACCACATAGCGGGCAATACCGGTCAGTCAGTTTAACGAAACGCACAAATCACTTAATAATCTTCAGGGGACTCATATCCCGAGTATTCAGAATAGAATTGTCTCCAAATTGGCTCCAATTCACCTTAAATCTTTGGCTACTAGCGCAATGTTTCAAGATCCAAAATATTTAAAATAATTTAAATGTGTAAAGAGACAAGTGTATAAAAACTCAAAAGCGACATTAATTTCTTTAATATTTATAATGTTTTCCTAATTTTTACGGTATAAATAGAACCAATTCCTCTGAAATAAAATTTTTATAGAACCACTTACCTTCTAGTCGTGACATGCGTGCACTTTTGTGGTTAAAAGTTATTTAAGAAAAAACGTGTCGTAAATTGCTTGAAATTTACCAAACGAATAGTTAGATAGGTAACTGATGAGCAAAAATTATTAGAGACAGTAAATAGAATATGAATATTACGATACTCACCTCTTATTTTCTGAGGCCAGAAACTTATAAGAGTGTGTGGTAAAATACACATGCGTCCTACCAGTGATCAGTGATGCACGGTCGAATCTAAGCGGGGGTCGGTGCGTTGGGGCAGGAAACGGATCACGCCACCATATTTGCATGTGTAAACGTAGTAGGTACGTATTGTGTAAGAAAGTTTGGTGACCGGTATTGCCAACAATCGGGCAATGCCGGATTTTACCCTACGAACGTGCGGTTTCGTATGCGGCCCAAAGGGCATTTTGTCAAATGGGTATTTTTTACTGGATCCGGAATATGTATTGTGTGTGAACTTGCTCATACAACTACATACGCCATCAAATAACAGACCTGTAAATCGGATCGCCCTAAGTGTACCTATTCTACCTACACTTACTTGGAGGAGAGCGAGGGGGGGGGGGGGGGGGGGGGGGGGGTTGGAGGGAGATGGCGGGGCGTGATACTATTGTAAGTAGGATTCCTTAGATTAGGTTCTAGGTTTTAAGACTTTGTTGTTATTTGTATGAACCTTACTACCTAGGTAGGTACTTATTCTAGATGTATCGAATATATTTAGAAGATTTTGTTTAATGTGTTGTTAGACCGTAAGTTTCAATGACTGCGAGTGCAGAAATAAATAATATTGATTCACCTGACTTGTGTAAATATTTATTATAATATCCTAACCTAATTACAGTGGCTCATCAACATCCGTACCTAGGGGCGGACGCCAGGCTCGAGGTTACATTCCGCGCGCGAGCGGGAAATATGTAGGAATAAAATTATGGCCACCTAGGTATACCTAAACAAAGATGTAAATCGTTAGATATGCCCTGACACCAAAAACTGTGGCATTGTCTTTGAAGTATGTAGACGTGCGCGCCGCGCCGGCACGCGCTGCTGTTTTCTCACGCCGCCGACGCCGTCTCTATCAGTCGCGTCGCCGGTGCGACGACCAGCAACCAGACCGGAGAATCTGTTCAAAACTCTCCAATAAACATATCATTTATCCCTCCAGTACTTAAGAATGTAGTCTCCTTCAAGGTTTTCTGTGATTGCGGTTGCTAGAAGAAGTAGAAATCTTCAGCGCACCACTGCTATGTTTCTTAGAGAGTTTTGATAAAACAGATTATCTATACAGTCTGGTCGCTGGTCGGCGCGCTGACTGATCGACTACACATGGGGCAGCGGCGGCGCGGCAGTGGATAGTCTCGAAAAAACGCTCGCTCCTATCGCTGTTATTACTAGAGATGAGTCCGGTATTCAATAACTAACTCAGTACCTGTTAGCATGGGCCTAAAATATCTAACGCTATTATAAAATCCGCATACCGCTAGGGAATAACTGTGCAAAGCGAGCATCGCGCCTAACCGACCGTGAGCCATAACTACCCAACGCTTCAATACCTATACTTACCTAACCTATCATCTACGCATAGATACTAGCGGACCGTTCACCCGTAAAGTTATGTAGCTGCAACAAGTATTTGGTATTTCTAACCAAATCGGTTAGAAATATATTGGGTAGAAATCAGGACAGGTATAGAGTATTGTAATGTTATTGGGTACCAGTTGGAACTAACGGAATTGAAACAAAATACCCAACTAATAAAAGGTAGCCAAAATATCCAATATTTTATTATTGATTTTTTATAATTTTTGCGCCTTACGTCTTGCAATGGCAATTTCAAACCGTTATAATATGTAGCTCCGGAACAGTAAATTTATTGTAAACTATGAGGGTGACATGATCACTCTGATCAAACCCTCTTTAATGAATAAAGATATAAAAAAAAACTCGAAACAGACGATTCAAACTAAAACAGTCACGACGTTACGGTTAGGGGCTAACTACTATTTAATTTTAAATACCTAAATAAGAGACAAAAAATCAAACCACGCCGGCGCAGGGGCGCCGCCACGCTGACCGTGGAGGTCGGCGCGCCGCCGCCGGCAAAATTTAAGGTCGGGTCGCACGTCTAAGTCTGTGTACTACAGATTAGTGGTAGTTTTACTTTGTTTATAGTCCGGTCGCCACGCTACAGCAGCGGAAGGAAAAATAATAGTTATTTAATTATATCGCAATCCTAAGAGTGAAATGTTACGCCTTTGGATTTATTTGTATTTTAACAATTTATTGTTGCATTTGCAAAATGCACGCGATGTCATTTTGAGACACTTTTCAACAAAAAATGCCAAAGCTAAACAGGTCCAGCTAGCACCGAGTTTAGATGTACACTGATTCCAAATGAGTGAGCGATCTCATTTCGCGTGGCACACAAAACGGCGCGGTCTCGCTACGGTAAGGGCCTATCTAACGATTTACATCTTTGTACCTAAATATGTGGGAGTAAATTTATTGGTAGCCCTGCATTGGTACCTATTTGTTTTAAATATTTGGTCAGCCGAAAAAATCATATAAAAAACTATTTGGACAGACATAATATAGTACAGTCTGTAGTATTAATGATCAAACGAACTTAAACAAGTGAAGTTCGATCACAATTATGTGAACGGCTTCATTCGACGCGATTTATTTTACATATTGTAGAATGCTTCCACACACCAGCCTTGCTCACGGATTTTTAAATATTTTAAATTTAATTTTTTTTTAAAACTAGAAACCCTTTTTTAGTCTTTAAACGACTAGGTACTACTCTGACGTTGTTGTGCTACCTTCACTCAACGTTGTCTACCTGCGGCGCGCTTGTTCGATTTTAGTCATTTTGTTTAAAGAAAGTAGGTAAGTTAACGTTAGCCTATTTCATAGTAGGACCTTACTTTTGGCTAGTGTATTAAGGGATGGGATGTGTTATATTTAGTTAGGTAAGAAAAGTATAATTTTCTTCTAGGGAGGGTGTGTATAAATCGCGTCGAATGAAGCCGTTCACATAATTGTGATCGAACTTCACTTGTTTAAGTTCGTTTGATCATTAATTATGTTTCACGGCTTCATTCTAGCGATTTATTTTACATATTGTAGGATGTTTAGAGGTTAACGTAAGGACCTACACATAACATTGTGAAATAGGTTTAGGGAAGTAGGTGCAATAAAACGTAAGTATTACAACACCATCATTTTATTTAATCAGCAGATAGAATTGAGTTACTAAATTGTAAACTATCCTTAACAATTTCTCTATTATAAAATCTAGCAAAAACTGCTGAAGAATCAGTCCAACCAGCAGTTCTACGAATTACATCTAGACTAACACCGAGCCTGTTGGCAGTAGAGGTGGCTGCATGCCGTGTACTGTGACCACTGAAGATACTTGTATCTATGCCGCTGGATTGGAGACTATCTTTTATCCAGTGACTTAATCTTTGTGATGAGATTTTTGCATGCGGTTTTCTATAACTGATAAATAAATAATCGTTATCAACAGAACGTAATGATCTTGTTTTATTTATATACGTTTCCAAACATCTAGCGGGACAAATTTCAGGATTTTGATTAAAGAAAGGGAGTCTTAAAATAGGCTGTACACAATTAGGCCTAGACGTTTTAATTAAATCAGGTATTTTTATCAAAATGGCTGTGCGAGCATCTGATATTTGAATGTTACTTAATTTTATTAATGAAAATGTTTGGACACGATGTGCGGTCACTAGAGCCAACAGAGTCAGTGTTTTCTTCGAAAGAGTTTTTAAATTGAGACTGTCATTTGGCCATTTTTGAGAGAAATAATTTAAAACAACAGAAGGATCCCAAGTAGCATCGTATTTGGGAGCCGGCGGTCTCAATCTAAAAACTCCTCGCATAAAGCGTTTTATATCAGAACTATTTGACAGCTCGTTCATTATGAGCGATAAGGCAGACTTATATGAGTTGACTGTACCGTAAGCTACACCACTGTTGAAAACTTCAGTTAAAAAATAAATAACTTGTGATACTGTAGCTTTAATGTGATTATAGTTATTTTTGAGACAGAACTTGACCCACGCTCTAAGACAACTGTCATATTGCTTATAGGTGTTGTCTGATAAAGAGTTTAACATTATCTCTATTGCTCTATCTGTTAATCCTTTGCAAAGTAGCGTTTGCCGGATAATTTCGCGGCCACTAGCGTCAGCGATCGGTAGAGTTTGTGAGTCTTTCTGAAAGGAGATTTTAGAAGATTAATATCAGGTTCAAAATAAATAATTTCAGATGTCACAAGCTTTGTGAATACTGGGAACCACGGCTGTGTTGGCCAGTAAGGAACCACGACTATTCCCTCTGCCTTATCGCTTATAATTTTATGAATTAACTTAACAATAATCGCAAAAGGCGGAAAAGCGTAGAAAAAACAGTTTTTCCATGAAATAGTAAATGAATCAACGGCCCACGCTTCAGGCTCGTTTCGCCAGCTTACAAAAGTAACGCATTTTGCATTACAACGACTGGCAAACAAATCTATTTGTGGTGTACCTAACTTATTAACAATTTTATCAAATGCGTAATTAGCCAATTCCCATTCGGTATCTTCAAACTTTCTACGAGACAGTGAATCTGCATCAGAATTTTCTTTTGTATTAATATATGAAGCAAAAAGCCACATATTTCTACTTTCACACCACATCCATATATCTCTAGCTATTGTATTTAGATGTCTAAACTGGACACTGCCCATTCTATTTATACTAGCTATTGCGGTAACATTATCTAATCTTAAAAGTAGTTCACAGTTGTTTAGGCTTTTTGCAAAACATTTGATTGCTATGAAGGCAGCTTTTAGTTCCAACTCATTGATATGCAAAATCTTTTCAGTTTCTTTCCAATAACCAAAACATCTTTTGTTATTACAAAAAGCTCCCCAACCCGTAGTAGAAGCATCTGAGAATATTTCAAATGTATACTCATTAGGTTTTAATTCGGAATAACCTGTATCAATATGTGACAACCACCAGTATAAATCAGGTTTCAAATTATTAGGAACGTTGATTATTTGATTATAACTTGGGTTTTCTAATAAACACCTATATTTGTGGTGCTCAAACTCTTTTGTGTACAACCATGAATATTTGATTGCGGGACATGCCGATATTCACATACCCAATACACTAGCAAAATCTCTTAATTTAATTTTATTGATTTGTAAAATATTGTTGACTTTATTCTTGATTTTAAATTTCTTTTCCTGGGGTAATTTTAAGATCATATTTCTGGAGTCAAAGACAAATCCCAAGAATTTGCATTCAGTGTTTGGAACCAAACAGCTTTTTTCCCGATTCAATATAAAACCAAGACCAACTAGTAACTTCTTTGTTGAATTTAAGTTAGATTGACATTCAAGAAATGATCTACCGATACAAAAAATGTCATCTAAATAGATTACTGAAATAAAACCTTGTAATCGTAAGTGTTCCATTACGGGTTTTAGTAATTTTGTAAATACATAAGGGCATGTGCACAAACCAAATGGTAAACAATTAAATTCATATAGGTTATTATTATATCGAAAACGTAGGTATTTTTTATGACAATGTTGAATCGGGACCAAAAAATAAGCATCTTTCAAATCAATTGAAGCCATAAAACTATTGCGGGTGATAAGCTTTGACGCTGTCCGATAATCTTCCATTTTAAAGTGATTAGTTTTAATAAACTTGTTTAGACACTTGAGGTTCAAAATAAACCTTTTTTCACCATTTGGTTTAGGTACTAGAAATATACTAGACAAAAATTGTGAACTATCGTATTCACATCGAGAAATGACATTAATTTCTAACAACCTATTTATAGATACATTAAAGTCGTTCGATTCTTCCTCCGATTTAGGATAAACGCTAGGGTCATCATTGCGGTGAGGGATGGACGTAAAAGGAATTTCGTAGCCTTTGATCCATGAGAGTACTAATGGATCATCTGTGATTTGAGACCAAGCGTGAGTAAAACATTGCAGTCGACCTGCATACTGCGAAGGAAAATGTACCTCATTTATCTCCGGGACGGCGGTGGTGCCCTCTTGGGCGGCGGCGAGCGCTCGCGGCGCGGCGCTGGTGGCGGGGCTCTGTCCTGCTGGGACGGGCGTGCACCGCCGCGGCTTGCAGGCCGCCCTCCGCGGGCTGTCTGCGTGGCACCGCGTGTGTAGCTCTTGCGGTGCTGGTAGTTTAAATTGTTCCTTTTTGCATTTTTATTGTTAAAGGACATTTTCTGTGTAGCTGGGGCCTTTAAGGCCTCGCCGGATTTTTGAATCGTCTGTGCAGCCTTAACCTTATCGGTGATATTATTTCCGAATAAATAATTGTCCCTGGGGGCGTTGATCAAGGCATCTTTGAGTGAAGGGTTTACCGTAGACACAACGAAATTTCTGCGAATACGAGTCTCACCATAGTGATTGTCGCATAAAATACGGCAGGCATCGCTCAACGGTTTTATGATGCTTTGTTTTGAGTCGTCTTTTAAGAGTCTGTCCATCGATACAGCTAACGCGGCCAGCGCTGATCCAATTTGTTTTTGTTTTGCGCATAAGGCACCATCTCGTTTTATCGATGTGTCGGGTAAAGCGGCCTTTACTTCCGCGTTTAGCTCAGGAGCTAATAACAATTCACAGTTACTTGGAATGGCATATTCCTTTATAAGTTTTTCTTTTGTCTCCTTTTGGAGGCCGTTTTTAAGGATTACTTGCCATCTAGCGGCAATATCTTTGTGGACAGCTGGGCCTAAAGCTATTTCAGCTTGGGGTGCGTCACCAAGCAATTGTAGGATTTCGTCGTCCAGTTCCATTTCAACGACATTATCCGCAATAACAGAAGGAGGAACAGCGGAATCGAGAGCCTCTATCAAGGCAGGGTTGACATTAGCGGCGACCTCGGAGGCGCACACACCAGCGGCGGCTTCGGCGATGGCATCGTCGGCGACGTCTGGACTGGCACCGGCGAAGCCTGACCTGGCGTCTGCGCAGGCAATAGGGTCATTCTCCGAGAATGACTCATGTACGTCAGCCACGGTCTCGATATCTGTTGAAAAGAATAAAATGCGTTAGTACGCAAAGACGTGACAGTATCAACCCGAATAATGGCAGTACGCATCACATTTTCACCACTTTATAAAAATAGATGACGTCCAAAAGAATAAAACGCGTAAATACGCAAAGACGTGACAGTATCAACCCGAATAATGGCAGTACGCATCACATTTTCACCACTTTATAAAAATAGATGACGTCGAAAGAATATAGCGCGTAAATACGCAAAGACGTGACAGTATCAACCCGAATAATGGTGAGGTGTAGTACCTATTAATTATGTCATAAGCTAGATAAGTTATATTCATTAGTAATAAACCTACCGCAGTCAGATACAGTCGTTTCAATTACAACACCAAAGCTATACTTCCCCTCATGGCGACCCTGCCATAAAAGGCGCGCGAGGATCGGGTTTTGCCGCGACGGATGCGAGCGCGATGTTTTTCATTAATAATATAAATTTTAATTAACATTATGTACGTTTAAAAAATTAAAACAATAAGGCACGCGAAATAAAAACAAAAAAAAATGTGTCGGTCTAACATTGAGAAGGAGACAGTATTCCTGAATCAAAATGCAGCTGGAAATAACAACGGACACCTAGAGGAAATAAAGGACCACTTGTCCATGATGAGCATAATGATGATCGTCGTGTGTTCGCTTCTTCTGGTCGCTGCCGGGTACATCTTATACAAACAATATAAAAAGTGCCACCAACGTTGGGCTCTGCAGGAGTTTCAAAGATCAAACAGGGGATCTATCTCTCGTCGCCGTCGACAGCAACAGCAGATAATATATCCAGAAATGAAAATAGAAGAAAGTAAAATATAATACAAACGAAAAGTGCAGTGTGTTTAGGCAGTGAAAGTGAAATTATAATATTTTATTTTATGGCAATAACTCAGTGTTCTACATAAATACGAAAACGAGATTTAGTAAACTTTAGCGCGAATATCAGAAATCCATATTGAGACATTTTACAATAATAGCGGGACAGTGAAATCATTATTTTACGAACAGTAAGAATAGGAACTCTCAAAATAATGCAACATGAATTCGTGCCCTATATGGACAGTGCCGAGAGCTCCGAGAACATCGAAGTGCCCCTACTACCGTAATGTACTCGAATCTAGAATGGTATGTAATTTTAAAACTTATAAATATTGTGTATTAACTACACGTAAATGGAACAAGAATTATTAGATTGTGTTTATAAACTTATAGAAATAAAGAAATATTTAGTTAAGAAAGGAAAATCAAGGTATAAAGGTAATGTAATTCAAAATAAACTGAATGAAACAGAAAGTTTGTATGAGAAAGGTAAAACATTGATAGAATTATTGAATAAAAAGGGAGTAACTGAAAGTTCCGTGGAAACGTTTGCAAAGTGTGTAAAGTTAATTGAAGAAAATTACTTAAAAATAAAAGAACTATGTAAAGAAACTAGCGATAATAAATCGGAATGTAGCGATAGTGATTCGGAATTTAGTAAAGCTAGTGCATTAACTGATTCAACCATGGAGTTCGATCTAAAAACGGCGTGTAGCTTGATCCCTGTAATGAACAATAATGGAAATAATATCAAAGGTATCATTGACTCTGTGGAAATGTATTCAGAAATGCTATCGGAGGCAGGAAAAAAGTTACTAATAAAATTTGTAGTGAAAAGTAGATTGACAGAGAATGCAAAATTACGAGTATCTAGGGAATATTCAGCCGTAAGCGGTCTTATCACAGATTTGCGGAAAAATTTATTGCCTAAACAGTCATTTACGGCTATACAATCTCGATTATTAACAACAAAACAAGGCTGGCGCACAATCGACCAGTACGCGACAGAGATTGAGAAGTTATTTACTAACCTCACAGTTTCGCAAGCAGATGGTAATGCTAATAACTATGCCGTTCTGCAACCCTTAAACGAGAAATTAGCCATTAAAAGATTTTCAGAAGGTTTACGCGACAGCAGGCTTAGTACGATTATAGCGGCGCGTAACTGCGAGAACTTGATGGATGCCATCCAAGGAGCCAAAGATGAAGAGTTGTCAGCTGAATCTACTCCAAAAGGTGACGATAACATCATGAATTTTTCAAGAGGAAGAGGTAAGTCGCATTCCTATAATAATTTCAGGAATGGTCAGAAAAATTACCGTGGAAACTCGAACTCGAACGTGAACTCGAACTACAGAGGTAATTATTTCAGCCGAGGGAGTTACCATAACAACAGAGGGAATTTTGCCAATTCTCGTGGCCTACCCCGTCCACAATATTATTCGCGAGGTAATAATAGAGGTGCATATCATGGTTATAATAACCAGCCTAGACGAGGTTACCAAGGTCCGAATGAGAACCGATCGAGTTATGAGACGCGTGGTAGAGGTAAAAACCATCGTGTTTTATGTACGGAGCAGCCAAACAATAATGATTCGGTAAATACTGAACCAAAAACTGAAGGAAATAACATGCAGTTTTTTCGATTTTAAGCATAACATCTTAGCATTTTACGGTAAAGCGAAATTTGTATCTTTTTACATTGGTAATAGAAAGTACTTTTGGTTACTAGATACAGGAGCGTCATTATCGGTTATAAAGAGTGACTCATTACCTAGAAACAGTGCCATAATAGAGGATGAGACATCTGTAAATGGCATAGGAGGTCAAATAACGTCAACCGGGTTTGTTCATCTTAGTTTGTTGCATCTAGAAGACAAACATCGAGTCGAATTTGATATCAAGCTTCATATTTTCGATAACATACCTTTAAATGCTGATGGAATATTAGGCTTAGACTTTTTGTGTCACTATGCATCGAATATCAATTTCATGACAAACATCATAACACTTTCTAAATATGGCATGGAATATTCTTTGAAGTTGTTTGACACTATCGATTACTCGAACGAAGTGTTACACATTCCAGCGCGAAGTGAATCAATTCATTATTTACTTTTTAATACTGATATGAAAGATTATTGCATTGTTCAAAACCAACAATTAACAGAAAATATTTTTCTAGCAGGAAGTATAGGCAAGGTACGGAACAACAGATTACCTGTAAAAATTTTGAACACAAGTGAACATGACGTGACATTACCAATGATTCGACCTGAATTATTATCATTGAATGACTATGATTTATGTAATTTTGAACAAACTTCGAATGGCTTAGAGAGAGCGAAAGCTTTACTTCAAACTTTAAAGTTAGAACATCTTAACATAGAAGAACGGAAATCAATTCAAGCATTATGTGCTAAATATTCTGACGTTTTCTTTTTGCCAGGTGACAAGTTGTCAACAACAAATATTTACGAACAGTCAATAACTTTAAAGCCAAATGTTAGTCCAGTATACGTTAAACAGTATAGATTGCCACATGCTTTGAAAAGTGAAGTAAACAAACAGATTAAGAAAATGTTAGAAAGCGATATAATTGAAGAAGCAAAATGTGAATGGTCAAGTCCAGTATTATTAGTACCAAAGAAAAGTGAAAATAACAACAAGAAATGGCGATTAGTAGTTGATTATAGGAAACTAAATGATTGTATCGTAGATGATAAATTTCCACTACCGAACATAACGGAAATTTTAGACTCATTGTCAGGTTCAGTCTATTTTACACATTTGGACCTTGATCAAGGATATTATCAGGTTCGTTTAGATAAACCAAGTAGAGAGTACACAGCTTTTTCTACAAATACGGGACAGTACCAAATGAAGAGATTACCAATGGGATTGAAGACAAGCCCCAGTGCTTTTAGTAGAGTCATGTCAGTAGCAATGTCAGGTTTAACTTTTGATAAATGTTTTATTTATCTTGATGATTTAGTAGTTTTCGGAAGAAATTTAGAGATACACAATAAAAATTTAAATGATGTTCTAGTCCGAATGAGAAAAGTAAATTTAAAATTAAACCCAGAAAAATGTAACTTTTTGAAAAAAGAAATTTTATATTTAGGTCATACAGTATCGAAAAACGGAGTATTACCAGACCCAGCTAAAGTAGAAGTATTACGTAATTATCCGGTGCCAAGTAATACAGATGAAGTAAAGAGATTTGTAGCATTCTGCAACTACTACAGAAAATTCATTAAAAACTTTGCAGAAATAACTCAACCACTTAATAAATTAACAAGAAAATATGAAACATTCGTTTGGACACCTGAATGTCAAAAAGCTTTTGAAAAAATGAAAAGTGCCTTAAGCACTCCACCAGTTTTAGATTTTCCAGATTTTTCGGAAAGTAATGAGTTTATAATACAAACAGATGCATCAGGTACCGCCATCGGTGCAGTTTTGTGCAATAAAAATATGAAACCAGTCGCATACGCTAGCAGACCACTTAATAAAGGAGAATTGAACTATCCAACTATTCAAAAAGAATTAGTAGCTATTGTTTGGGCTATTAAATATTTTAGACCTTACGTTTATGGAAAAACATTCACCATAATGACGGACCACAGACCGTTAATTTATTTATTTTCGATGAAAGATCCATCGAGTAGACTTTTAAAATTCCGACTAACTTTAGAAGAATATAATTTTAAAATAATATATGTGAAAGGAAAAGAGAATAGTGTCGCAGATGCACTTTCTAGAATTAATCTAACATCAGATACATTAAAACAGATGAATGAGGAAATAACTTTGGTGATGACAAGAGCGCAGAAAAGAAAAATGAATCAAGATTCGAATAAAGCTATTTTTAGTAAAGAAAACGACAAGTGGCCTGATCAACCACAAGTTGTAGATATTCTAAAATTGCCTAGTGATTCTGTAGAATTGACATTTATTGAGAAAAACGAATTAAATAAATTGAGAAAAGAAAATGAGATAGATAAAGAAAAAGAAAGTCTAATTTATAGTGAGAGTAAAAAAAACATTGTATATTAATCTTGATTTTAGAGCACAATTTACGCGAGACGAATTTGTGACTAAATTAGGAGAATTTTGCAAAGAGATAAAAATAAATGAACTATGCATAGTAAAAATAAAGAAATATGAAAGTTTTATAGAAGACTTATTAAAAGAAATAAAAGAAAGAAAAGATTGGAAAGGTCCAAAGATTTATGTATTAAAAGGAGTTAGAAGAATAGAAAAAGAAGATGAAAAGAATTATATTTTACATGATTTTCATTTGCTACCCACTGCAGGTCATGCAGGTGTACGTAGAATGACAAATAACATAAAACGAAGATTTTACTGGCCAGGTTTAGATAAAAATGTAATAGAATTTGTGAGCAAATGCATTAAATGCCAAAAAATGAAGCATTGTAAATATGTCAAGGCGCCCATGGAGATAACTACAACACCATCTTATGCTTTTGAGAATATCTATTTGGATATCATTGGTCCTTTAGATAGAGATACAGTAGATAATCGTTATATTTTAACACTACAATGTGGTTTAAGTAAGTTTGTAGAAGCATATCCATTAAATAATAAGGAAACAGTAAGTATAGCTAATGCTTTAGTTAATAATTTTATTTTAAGATTTGGTACTCCAAAGGTCATCATAACTGATCGTGGAACAGAGTTCGTATCTTCAGTGATGGAGCAGGTATGTAAATTACTAGAAATAGAAAAACTAACATCTACCTCGTACCATCATCAAACAATAGGTGCATTAGAAAATTCACATAAAAATCTAGGAGCATTTTTACGAATAATGTGCAATGGACAAAAAGAAACATGGAGTCATTGGTTACCATTCTGGTGTTATAATTTCAATAACACAGTTCATACAGAGACTAAATACACACCTTTCGAATTAGTTTTTGGTAGACCTAGTATAATACCATGTAGAGTAAGTGATTATATTAAACCTTTGTATAACCCCGAAGAATATCCATTAAGTTTAAAATATAGGTTACAAGTAGCACATCGAGATGCTCGTAACAACTTACTTATAAGTAAACATAATCGGAAAAATACTTATGATAAAAATGTTAACAATGTAACATATGTTAAAGGACAATTATTATTAACTAAGAACGAAACAGCAAGTAAATTAGATACTTTATGGGAAGGCCCATTTGTTGTTATAGAAGATTTAGGAGTTAATGTGAAAATAATTAAGAATAATAGAGATTACGTAATCCATAAAAATAGAACTAAACCTTTAGTAACATAAAAAAAAATGTAATGTAAACATAACTTTTTTTTTTCTATTCACCCCCGAGGTGAGGTGTAGTACCTATTAATTATGTCATAAGCTAGATAAGTTATATTCATTAGTAATAAACCTACCGCAGTCAGATACAGTCGTTTCAATTACAACACCAAAGCTATACTTCCCCTCAATGGCAGTACGCATCACAGAATCAGAATCAGAATCAATAACTTTATTTCTTTAGGCTTACAAAATAAGCACTTAGACAAGTCAAATTTTCAACGAGGTGGTGAAAAATAAAAGTATATGATCGTTAAAACGACAGAGTCAACCCAGGATAGTTGCTCGCATCGTGGCCAAATGTAAGCTTGAATTTTTATAGTGACAGTGGTAGCCCGGAATCAGCACCACGCATCACAAAATTTAGCTTTAGGTACTTGTTATTTTTATGAACAAAGACAATTGTACTTACGATCATTTTCGTCTTCCGATGAGGTAATAAGCACCCGGCGGCGTTTTTTGCATAACTTCTTTTGGAGTTTTGCAATCTTTTTCTTTATCTCTTCATCGTCGGTACTGCTGCTGCTGCTATAACTTCTTTTTCTTCCCATGTTGAAATTTTCACAACGTAGACACAAATTATAACTTCACAATTTTTGCTTAGGGCTCTGTAGTTGACGTGCGAAGGCTTGAGCACGGAAACACGGAATGACTAAAATCGAACAAGCGCGCCGCAGGTAGACAACGTTGAGTGAAGGTAGCACAACAACGTCAGAGTAGTACCTAGTCGTTTAAAGACTAAAAAAGGGTTTCTAGTTTTAAAAAAAAATTAAATTTAAAATATTTAAAAATCCGTGAGCAAGGCTGGTGTGTGGAAGCATTCTACAATATGTAAAATAAATCGCTAGAATGAAGCCGTGAAACATAATATACAATTATACATTGTAACTAGATGCCTAAAGATCTAGGTATCCTGTCGCTTCAGAGTAATCGAACACGCAAGTGGCGCGAGTCAGGAGTTGTTATTTGACCGCGGCCAGAGATAGACGTGTGGCGTTTACCAGGGAACCGATAACTAAATATGCGTAATCCAGGTTACGATTTTCCTTATTTATATAATAACATAGTGTACACTACATTATGGCGACAAGACAAATGGTGAGGTTTTTTCAAAATTTTATAAAAGAAAAAGGAAAAACAATCGAATAAAATTAGATTTTGGCAATAAGTCCGATTTCAGTATTTATTTGTACAAGGTACAAAGGTAAAGGACATATACTAGGTAGGTATTATGTTTCTATTTGGTCTAGATAATTCCTTTACTTGCACTTGAGATGCACTTAAAGGGACGGGCGGTAGGGTAGCGACCATCGAGATAATATAAAGAGACGTTCTTCCAAACCAAAAACTTCCGCAAATTGCTCGATGACCTTAACAGCGACACACAAATAAACCGATAATCTTATAAGCATACAAAGAAACAATTCGTTTGATTTGTAGATTTACGTTTAGTCAAAACTAGCCAACGTCACAAATTTGGAAATAAACCATGACTTCTATATATAAGATTTATTTTACTTTAGCTGCATAACGTATTAACGGTCTATAGTCACATCAACATTCAATTGACGAGTTAATTCCGCTACTTGATCATAGATGGCGGGTATTCTCGTGATCGCAATAATAAACTTAATTTAATTAGGTATATGATTGATATTCGCGCGATAAGTCGATATTCTACTGCTACTCAACCAAGGCTGCACCACAGGTAGTACGTTGAATCACATTATCGATATCGATAGATACCCGATAATTTCCTTAAATTTGCAATAATAAGACTTGTTGGGAGTTTATTTATGTATTTGGTACATAAACAGTTGAACATTTTAAATCATCTATAAATACACTTATAGAAAGGCAGGTAAAAATAGATAAACTTGTATTTATTGCCCCTGAAATAAAACGTATTTGATAAGAAACTGGAATCTTATTTTAATTTTAGTATGGATATGAGAACCATTACATATTTTTATTAACGATTGCCTTCATCAAATCAGTGACGTGATTGGACGCAGGAAAGTCCCGCTGGAGGTTTCGTACACCGAAATCTTATTTTAGATTTTATTAAATCGACTTCTAAAAAATGTTCGGAGCGTATTGTGCTTGATTTGATTAGCATCCAATTAACTCTACCCGTTGCATCTATCCATTTCTCTTTGACGTTTGCAATTTTGCATCTATGGGAAACCTACAAGTAATGACAATGAAGGTTAGAGGACCTAATGTCTATTTAGTGACTTATATTGTACTGAAAATACTAAACGAATAATTAATTTAAAATTAAAATATATTT
This sequence comes from Eupithecia insigniata, assembly GCA_947859395.1. Taxonomy (NCBI): domain Eukaryota; kingdom Metazoa; phylum Arthropoda; class Insecta; order Lepidoptera; family Geometridae; genus Eupithecia; species Eupithecia insigniata. Next base: position 104,075 of record OX402007.1, read on the forward strand.
TTTTATATCGATGTCAATAGATAAAATCACCATCCGACTTGAGTACATCAGTAATTGAATAGCGTGTTTGACCTTGACGCGCTTTGTTCAAACATAGATTTTACACTGCGCAGAGGTGACACAGCTTTTTTACCTACAAAACTTCATAAGAATTCAATAACTATTTCAAATTTTTTGTATTGCAAGTAACGTAGAAACGTAAAATAAAATGAATTGTTCTGCGTTTATTTAAAAATAGACAAGTTAACAATAGTTAAAAATCCACTAATATAAGAAGTCAAATAAATTAATATCTAAGTATGTCCTAAGATATTATTGAATACATTAATTTAATTATTGCATACAAGTATATACTTTAAAGAATTCAGAGTGCGCTTTAGCGTCTATAAGTAAATGTCTAGTAATTAATTAATCTCTTAATTTCCTAAAAACACCGCGTCAAGTCTCGTCCCATCCATTAATCACATATTTTTACCTACAACCGGTTTTGAAATGGAACATCTGAATTTTTTAGTCTATGATTATAATGGCGTGTATATTTATGAAGAATTATTTGTATCTGTTGTGGTATTACGATATAATTACCTATTTATTTACATAATACAACAACTAATTTTACCTACTCGACTAATGAATTGTTTTTTCGCGTTATTTACCTTCAGATTCACACTTAACATAGGATTTTCGTATTAATAGGGTAGCTCCATACGCGTCCACGCGTTAACGTCGAAGGCACACTAAAGTAAGGTGTATGGATTGCAGTACAGTTTAGTCGAAGAAAATGAGTGTTCGCATCGCGAAATATAGTGCGTAGTACATATAATAATATATCGACGCCACCGCCGCTGCGCCGCTTTGTTATGGTCAAAATGCGCCGTTTTGTTATGGTCAAACACATGGTCAAAATATCTTTTTGGGCCTGGAAAAAAAATACATTTTGGATTGTATAAATAAAGCAATATAGTTCATTTCAGCTTGTGCCTTAGCGTCAGAACGTAAAGAAGCTAACAGATATCTTTTTGTCGAAATAGAGGGCATCTCGTTTTACACTATGGAAACTGAGCGTGACTTTAGATCCACTCAGTGAAATAAGTTTTTACAAATAGAGACGTTATACTCATTATAAAGAAATAAAAACATGGCAATATTTTACTATAGCTACCTACATAGAACTATGGAACTTTATTTCTATCACTTAGCAGGATAAAAGATCACAGAAATATATAGGACCCCGTTGTCAGAAAGAGATAAACATTTGTATTTGTATTTATTTAAAACATTACTTCTATTATTACAGGTATGCCCTAATACAATAGAGTAGTCAACAAATTAATTCCTAAGTAACATAATTCAATTACAACAATTAGAAAAAATATTCAATAGGTCTAAATAAATGTCAATTAGTAAGAATAAAATAATTAAATACAATTGTCAAAAAGCAAAATAAAATAATTCGGTACCAAAGTCGTCAAGTCAAACAATAAATATCAATCAATGAGCAAAATAAATTCAATAGATATCAATAGATTACAAAAAAATATAATTATTTACCCATAGCATAAATTGCATAGTATAGCCCTTACGAACTCGCTCTGCGAACAGCGTCTATGTTCGCCGCTACCAGATTAAGTGTTCGTATGGTACGCGTCAGTGGTGCCTTGTTCAGCAGGTTAGTCCTGCCGCGAGGCACTGCGAACAAAGGCGGCCGCCTGCGCCGCCCTACATACTCGTCCGGTACCCACAGCTTCAACATCTCTAAGATAGTGGGGTTAGATATCATCCCCCGGAACACCTTAAACACATACAGCGCAAGTGCCAGATCCCTCCTGATTTCCAGCTTGTTGTATCCAACCATACCCAAAACGAATAAGGTTGGATACATCAAGGGATAGAAAGGGTAAACGCCATATCTGTTCCAATAAAGGTATCGAGTGAACTTGTTCTGTATGCGCTCCATCATGAGACTATATTTAGCTTCATGAGGAGCCCATACAGAAGCTGCGCTTTCCATCTGGCTTCTGACCAGGGCATCATACATTGCTCTTAGAGCCCTAATGTTGGTGAACCCGTTTGCTTGTCGTAAAATGAATCCTAGAATTCTGTACGCTTTTTTACAAACGCAAACAATATGGGCTCTAAACCTCAACTCGGTGTCCAGTAGAACCCCAAGATCCCTCACCGAATTCACACGTTTCAACTGCGCTTTCTCTATCTGGTAGTTGTAGTTGAGTGGAGCAGTTGCTCTACTAAATGTTATTATGGAACATTTGTCCACATTAAACGGCAACTTGTTTCTCTGGCTCCACTCCACAACCTTATCCACGTCTTGTTGAAGACGTATGCAGTCTCCTTCTTCCTTAATCGGCAAGATCAGCTTGAGGTCGTCTGCGAACAATAGACATTTGGCCTCCGTGACAACCTCGGGCAGATCGTTGATCATTACGATAAATTCCAACGGTCCTAAGTTGCTACCTTGGCTTACCCCTGTCCTCGTGAAATAAAGTTCAGATTTACGTCCCGCATACTCTACATACTGCTGCCTGTTCTTCATGTAGCTCGCAAGGAACTGCAGAAGTTTGGTGGTGCAGCCAATCATCGCCAGCTTTGTCAATAAGATGTCATTATCGACAAGATCAAACGCTTTTTTAAAATCAAAGTAGGCGACGTCGACTTGAATGCCTGCTTCTACGTTTGGAAGACATCGAGTTGAGGAGGTTGCTGGTCGTGCTGCGGGCTGGTCTGAAGCCGTGCTGAGCGTCCGAGAGATAGGCTGATATCTGCTGCTGCATGCTGCGCTGCACTGCCGACTCGAACACTTTTGCCGGTGTTGATAATATCGCTACAGGTCTAAATCCACTTACCTCGGAACCGCTGTCACCTTTCGGTATCGGAATCACCCGCGTCACCCTCCAGCGTTCGGGGAAATAAGACCCCTCCAGGCATAGGTTAAATATGTGCCCGAGCGGCTCCGCGAGAACCCTACGACAGTCTCTTATTACAAACACGGGAATTCCATCCGGGCCTGCTGACTGCTTCGGTTTAAGCCGTGTGAGTGCCGCCCATACCTCTACCTCCGTGAGGCGCACATACGTTCACAGTTATGTACATGAGCGGCTGACGGCCAATGACAGCCTATGACATCGCATAGGCTAGCAGCTAGAGTGAACTGGGGTAAAAAAGGGGCATAGCATGCAGTATGAACAAAATAAACATGTCCTTAAAAGTTTGCGAAAAAAATTCGTAACGTACTTTTCACTTTCCACAAAGTGTTGAGAAGAAATTGTTGACTATGTCGTTGGGATCCATTCATCTTTTCGTCTACCTATGTTCTTTCTACTCACACACAAGAACATAGGTAGAGCGCGACTTACGCCCCGGACCGGCTCAACGTCGCGAACAAAATACTTATCCCGACCGAGCCGGCGGCCTATTAAAACTGAGTATTCTGTTTTAATAGGCCGACTACACGCTCAAATATTTGTGCATGCTTGATTGCAGAAACCAGTGTAGCGATACCTCATACATGCTTATCTGTACGTACTCATATGACATGTCATAGGTAATGCATAGTTGCTATTATTAAGCTCACTCATGTAACGTAAACACTACGAGACATTTGGCCCAAACACATAAATTGCCAAACCAGTTTACGCAAGCAAGATCCCGGCCACACGCTCCATCTTGCTTGAAATGAAATGAAATGAAATTATTTATTCAAAAAAGAACAGCATTATTACAAACATATTACCTAGTCGGTAAAATGCGATCAATTTCTTGTCAAGTCAACAATAAATAATAAACATACACATAGGTAAATGTCTTAAAAATAATTATAGTAATAGTCACATCATAAACCTAATAATGTCTAAAAGTTAAAAATTTAAAGGACAAGCTGCAAGCATGTTTCTGTATTATTTTACTTATCCATGAAATGGCTATAGTCGTTATTTAAACATTCACTAACATTATAAATAGTTTTTTCGAGTAGGAGAGTGTTAATTTTATTTAAATATGAATTATTATTTTCCGTTAATCTAATGCACAAACTGTGTTTGTGCATGCATGGTTGCATAAATGTTTGAGCGTGTAGCCGGGCTTTAACGTCTAGCCGCGACCTTGAACCGGTCCCGGGTGCAAGTTTCCGCTCTACTTATGTTCTTGTCTACTCAGATGCTACTTGTACCCATTTTTAATTAATAAGTTCATCTTTTGGAGATCTAAAATAAAATGAAGTTAATGTTGATAGTCAGATGTTAAAAAATCTTATATTTACCTACTATAGATAAAATATACGTATTGGATACCAGTGGTGAAAAATATTATTGTAGCAAGCTAGGAAGGCCGATGTGAAATTCGATCAGTCACATCACATATCAGCCCAACCTCCTCTGCGTCGTTCGAACTGACAACATCGCGCGCCCATTATCTCCTCTCTGTCACTCACAAATGCAACGCACTAACTTGTCTCGTTCGTGTAGGTGGCAGAGCGGCAACAGCGCGGGAGTGATTTTTTTATAAAATAAAATTTATGATTTTTAATTTTAAATAGACTAAACGCTACTTATAGATGAAAATAAACATCCTACCTGCTTTTTACAGTTGTCCTAGTATAAGTACTACACTTTCTGAACTCACAACATGGCATTTTTTTTTTCGCACTCCAAAGGCGCGCAACGCTCGTTCGTGTCGCGGCCGGACGCAGGGCCGACTGAGTTCACTCAAGCTAATTAGCTTGTGTTTATATTGCCTGCGTGGCAACCTCGGTAAAACGTATCTACCTCAGTTTATATAGAATATCATTGTGTACAACCACTACTATTATTATTATTTGTGGCAATTCCTGCGTACCTGTTTTTTATCTAAGCTACAAAATACAATATTACTGGCTTTTACGATGTAAGGTTAGTCAAAAGATTATTTCAACAAATAGTTGTCGTGTTTTGTATTTATTATCTTACTAAGTTATTTTACTGTCAGTAAGTATATCAAATTATTTCAGTACCTTCAACCATACTGCTCTCCTTACTTCAGAGCAAGTAAGTCTTTTCTGCAAGATTATTGCTAGTTATAAAAAAGAGAACAATAATAATAGAATAAAGTAAGTAAGTAGTTAAGTACAAAGTACTTTGGAGGTCAATTAACTAAATAATGCATAAATGCCTGCAATTCATACAATCAATTGTTTACTACTTACTTCACAATAATATATTGTTCTATCTAGGTAGCAGAATTTTATCCGTTCTCTTTAGTTAGTGGTAACATAAACAACACTCTTATTTCATGGTGATGTTTGGCTCTAGGTATAACAAAGCTAGACTGTTTTGTAAGTAGATGAACAAGGGCACACAACTCAATGTGTTTATTATATAACGCATTCGCTGGCAGTAACGAAAAGCTGCCGGGGAATATGTGCGTCTTGGGCTATGAAAATATTAATTCAACCTACCAATTGAGTTGAGTAAGTATTTAATAATATACAGAATTAAAATTAAAACATTTTAATCTTTTAATGTTACAGTGATTGATGTGTTTGTTAGTTTATAAACATGGCAATGCCCTATCTCATCGTAAGATATTATACTATTGAAAACCAACCAACTCCGACAAAATGGTATAATATACAATTAGAGGAAAGCATTCAATTAATGTACTTACCGAGCAATCACAAAAAATCGCTGCTGTGTGCGGTTGATAAATCATCCGGGCCGATAGGTTTTAAGTCACTTTATAACTTTTAACAGATCTAAAATTCTGAAAATCGTATTTTGTTACTTTATACAGAAGTACTGGAGAATATATTACAAAAATATATGTAGATAAGTATCCTCAATTAAAATTGTGTAGTACAGCAGCATAATAAGCAGGAGATCAGGGAGACCCAAAGAACAATGGTCTGATGCACTGATGTATTAAAAAAATAAAAAAAGGAAGATAGGTTACGTTCTCCCAGACCTTGCTCAATAATTGGCCTGTGTGTTACAACTACACGCAAACACATACGCTGCTCACAGTTACATTTCCAGTCCTGTGCAATATAAAGAGCAACAAAGATGGTAAGACGTACCTAAGACCGAAGTGAGACCGAGACAACAGTATTAGTCGCTAGTCACCCCGCCGACTATATTAAAAACAAATTCGGGATTTCCCCGTGTTTTAGGATAGAACGGTCAACAAAACATAATTGAAGGAAAAATAGGAACAACACTTTTTTACTACGTATTTTATTAAATTTCCAAAATACACAAGATTCAGATACATTATTTACGATTTAAGTAGGTAGGTATATACAAAATTATGGTACATGGTGTATGCCCAGATCATGGACATAATTATTACCTAATTAAAAGTACCTACAAATACATATACATACAACTATAATTAGTCGGTATCCAGTTTGGATCTTTTCTCTGTTTTCTAACAACTAATAGCCATTTATGTTTTGAAGTTCATCTTGTGGAAACCTACGAACAAAGAAAATATCAAATCGCCGTCTCTATTAAATCTCTAATTATTTATCTATGAAATAATATGTAATAAATTACCTAATAGATGTGCAATATTTTTATTAAATTATTAAAATATTTACCTATTAATTTTTACTAAGAAATTGTTAAACAATTAAAATGAACTACATAAAACTTTTTATGCTAACGCTACCCATGCACGCCGACTCATAGAGTTTTAGAGTTGTTCGTTTAACTCACACCATTAATCTTGTCCCAACTGGTACCTATGATTAGTATGAATATACATAATTATGTTATTTTGTGTTTTGTAATGTGAAATGAATAGGTACAAATGATATAAAGGTTCCACGAATAGAATTTAAAACTTTACACACATACAGAACTGTAATCTGTATTGGAACCTAAAAATGACCGTTTTTTTTGTGATTGTACTCGACGTATAAATTTAATGGAAACAAAGGGATGCGAGTTGCAGAGGGAAAATAATATAATTTTTATTCTGCAACTCGCACCACTATCACACCAATTGGGACAAGATTGATGGTGTGAATTGAAGAACGACTCTACTCGCAACAAGACTATTCTTTATTCATTATATCTCTTTTAACACACTAATGTTTCGTATATTTCTTTCCCTGTCTGCAAATGGCGAAATTGGGCAGCAAAATAATCATAAAATATAAATTTTTGGTGTACTTACGAGTGAAAGCTGATGCCTTGAGCTTTGTTTTTTGTTTTGGAGCTGTTTGTACACCTAGTGAACGAGCACGACGGCATTGCTACAGTTTTTTAGTCAATAAATCACACAAGTTCTTGATAACAAGCGCGCGAATCACGAACGCCCGCGCCGCCGATCCGACTATGACTGAGGTGGGGGGACCAGATTGGACCAGATTTGAGCTTGCCATTTTCGGGAAGCTAGTGCCTTATCTTCTGTCTGAGATGACACAAAAAACTGTAGCTAGCCGATAGTGGAGTCTTGAAACCAGAGAATACTTAGCTACTGGAGTAATAGATGCTGACAATGATGGTACAAAAGCACCGGCAATGAAATTGTCAAAACGTATTTAATTACGGGCTGCAAAAGTAGCGGGCATTAAATTGCTAAAGCCGTATTAAATTACGTGGTACAGAAGTACCAGGTATTAAATTGCGAAAGTCATATAAAATTACGTGGTATAAAGTACCGGGCAATTGAATTGCAAAAGCCGTATTAAATTACGTGGTACAGAAGTACTAGGAATTAAATTGCGAAAGTGGTATTAAATTACGTGGTATAAAAGTAGCGGGCAATTAAATTGCAAAAGTTGTATTAAATTACGTTGTACAAACGTACCGAGCATTAAATTGCGAAAGTCGTATTAAATTACGTGGTACAAAGGTACCGGGCAATTGAACTACGTGGTACAAACGTACCGGATCATTCAATTGCGAAAGTCGTTTTAAATTACGTGGTACAAACGTACGGGACAATTAAATTACTTGGTACAAATGTACTGGGCAATATATTTGCGAAAGCCCTATTAACTTACGTGGTACAAAAGTACCGGGCAATTGAACTACGTGGTACAAACGTACCGGGACATTCAATTGCGAAAGTCGTATTAAATTACGTGGTACAAATGTACCTAGACATATAATTCTGAAAATCGTATTAAAATACGTGGTACAAAAGTACCGGATATTAAATTGCGAATGTCGTGTTAAATTACATAGTACCGTAGTACCAGGCATTGAATTGTGAAAGTTGTATTAAATTACGTGGTACAGTTTATTATGAGCATTAAATTGAAAAAATTACATGGTGCAATTTGTACTAGGCATTAAATGGCAAAATGTGTTTATAAAAAGAAAAAATGTGTGGTTAGTACTTCCGAGCATGAAATTGCGAAAGTTGTATTAAATTACATAGTTAGATTTAAGGTCATCAATTGTCTTGGCCTTGAGTACCAGGACATTAAATTGAAAACATCATCGGTTAAAATTAAGAGTTCATGATGAGAACATAAAACATTTATTTTCATTTTGGGTATTGCTTTTGGAGCCCTAAGTTACAGAATTGGAAAATATCTGTGACAAGTACCTGTGACAAAATACTAGCTAGTATTTCTAACAATCACGTATATATTCATTGTTTTGCTGATTGAATAATATATTTATTGTAGCGATGACTGAGTTAGCATGTTTACTAACCGAATAAATTTAAACGGTATTTTCTTCAACAATTTTCTTTCATTGCGGTATACATTTGAAATTTCCAAGTATAAAATACTAGATGTGTCTCTTTCTGACTTGGTGATATTGTCAAGGAGAGAGTGTAGAAGCGTTATTATCTAGCTGAAGCGATTTATTGCGTAGGTACCTAATAAAATAGCAGCGATATAATATCGTGCACTCGTGTGCAGTGCCTGTGTGACAGTCACAGATATATTGTTTCTGTCACTGTGACATACCACAAATGTTCTATATCTGTAACTTTTATCGGTGACGATAAATACGCCTCAAGCCTACATACAAGACTTTTTGTAGTGATTTTATATTGTACAAGTAGGAAAAGAAATACTGTTATTTATGTTTACAGAACACCACCTTAATTTGTGGCTGCAAAGCAGTCACACATTCTATAATCTGTAGATAAGACTGGAAATAGACTTTGATATTTTAATTATATGTATATGTATTTCGGTGACAATTTCGTTATAAGGTGCTAATGATTCAGGCTTTGACATATCATTCCGATGACCGTATATTCCAAAGAAATGAGAGACATAAGAAAAAATTAAACGAGATAGAAGTAGCAACATACTCTAAGATTGGAAGTTAAGGTCAAGCTATTTATTTATGAAACAAATGTTACAAGCTTAGTTCAAATTACGTAGCCGAGTCACATACACTCAAAGAAGGCATTTGATAAACTTATAAAATAAAATAAAAAATATTGTTGGATACAGCATCGTCTGACCCCAAAGTAAGCAGAGCTTGAATGTTGTTATTATTATAATTTATTTATTAGAATCAGAACTTATTAGAATCTTTGGGCTTACAAAATAAGCACGTAGACAAGTAAAATTTTATACTATAAACATATGTAGTTATTATTATCAAATAAAAAATACGGTGTTATTAATATTCTCTTGCAGCTCTCAGCTTCATTTATCATCAGCAATGCGAATACTGACTGGGCCGGCCACCGATAGGGATGAAACTTTGGCTTAGGTACCATTTATCTTGTTTTGGGATTTGTTTACCAGTGATATACCACACACGAGCACATTTACTAACATTGGGGTTTTCGACCCTTACTTAGACTTTTGCATCTGGTTAGATCCCCATTTTTTAACAGACTTCAAAAGGTTCTCCATTCGTCTGTATATATTTTTTTGTACGTATGTTACGCGATATCTCCACCAATTGTATTTCGTTCATTCGTCCTTCTATATTTGAAAACATATGTAGTATACGTGTTAGGTATCGCCAATCTACCACTAAAGTTGAAAGGAGAATAACTGTCTAATTTTATTTTTTTTATTTTTTATGTGCGGGTACTCCTTTGTCCGTCTGCTTGGATTGATTGCCATTCGCGTTTTAGTGCGTCGCCGATCGCCACGTTTATTCGTAAAAACTTCAAAATAAGTGCGTAGCAAGGCTAAAACGTCGTCGCAGTGATGAGAACGATGAGAACAGTGACTATTTTACACCGGAAAATGAAAAAATAGGAGGAAATACTCGAAAAAAGACGTCACAGTATTTGTTCACATAGTACCAGCTCACCGGTGATTATTTCACCACTCTGCCCGATGGCAGACCGCTGAACATGAAGGTAGGATGGCACCTAAGTACACTTCATTAGAACTTTTTTTCTACATTTTACAACAATGTTTAAGAAGCGTGATGTGTTCATCTCTTGGAGATGTTTCCTTCATATAACTGAGTACATTTTGAAAGGAATATTACCTTCGTTATTCTTTTATGACAAAATTAGATCATGGTACGTACATACACCTATCTAATAAAACAATACAATACAAAAATTCTTTATGGTACACCAGAAAAACAACATTACATACAGAGAGATATTACATGGTACAAGTATAATGGGCGGCCTCATCGCTTAGAAGCGATCTCTTCCAGGCAATCTAATACCAAAATGCTCAGGAACCGTGATGTGTTTATCTGCAGATTATAGTAGGTGTAGTGTACACTATGTTATTACATAAATAAGGAGAATCGTAACCTGGATTACACATGTTTAGTTATCGGTTCCCTGGTAAACGCCACACGTCTATCTCTGGCCGCGGTCACATAACAACTCCCGACTCGACTCTGTTCGATTACTCTGAAACGACAGGATACCTAGATCTTTAGGCATCTAGTTACAATGTATAGTTGTATATACTGCAGTACGTACATACACCTACCTAGTACCAAAATGCTCAGGAACCGTGATGTTTTCATCTCAAGGGGATGTTTCCTTCACATTATAATCCTTATCAAGGTTGTCTGGTAGAGATCGCTAGTGAGCGATAAGACCGCCAATTGTCACATTTCTTTTTTGTTTCAAATAGTTTGGAAACTGTTTTGTTAAGTGTGCAATAAAGTATTTTCTATCTATCTATCTTATAACGACTGTGTACATTTGAAAGGAATGTTACCTTCGTTTTTATGACAAAATTAGATTATAGTACATACATCTACCTGTTACGAAAATGCTTTGGAAGCGTGATGTGTTCATCTCAAGGGGATGTTTCCTTCACATTATAACGACTGTGTACATTTGAAAGGAATGTTACCTTCGTTTTTATGACAAAATAAGATTATGGTACATACATCTACCTGGTACGAAAATGCTTTGGAAGCGTGATGTGTTCATCTCAAGGGGATGTTTCCTTCACATGATTACGACTGTGTACATGTGAAAGGAATGTTACCTTCGTATTTTAAGACAAAATTAAGTCATTTTTATGAATAGCTATGTACATAGTTGTATGAACTTCTGCCTGAGAAATATTAGTACCTATTGGAAAATTACCCATAACACTACGAAACCTCAAAGGTTAACATAAAATTTTGGACCAAAATGTCGTGGCCATCTAATAGGGGTGTTCTCTTCGTTGTGAATATATACTTACCTACTTACATTGTACTTACCTAAACCTGATAAGGATTACGTATGCGTTGCACAATATCATGGCCATCTATTTGGGATGCTTTTTTTGTGCTTTTAGAAGTAGGTGCCCATATTGCAGAAAATACTAAAATATTTTAAATCTATTGATAGAAACACCATAAAAGAATAAAAAGATGGATACTTATGTTAATCGAGCTGTGCGCTGGACACAAATTCCTAAACTACTGGACATACATACATTGATTCCAAGAAATTGCACGCGCCGTAGCTAGGTATACCCTGGGATAAATGGAGCTTTACCTATCCAATTCGCTTCTCAAAAGGATGAGGCGTATTACTTGCATAAGTGAAGTTATTATTAGATTGTTTACAATAGAACACAAGGATCAAATGGCCGTCTTATGTGTAAATTCTCAACTTATAGAATCCATTATTATCTATACTTATAATAAAACTGTAACAGGTCCAATTCTGTACATTGTCGATATTTTGAATTTTTTTTGGAGGGCTCTCTATTATCGATACTGGTAGCATTTTTTTTTCCATGATGTCTGTCTGTCTGTATCTTGGCCGCGCATAACTCTGAAACTACTGAATGTATTGAAATGAAACTTGGCAGGATATGAGTTCATACTACGAGAAAGGACATAGGATACTTTTCATCCCGGATTTCAATAGGGTTCTCTTAGGAGAGGGGATGAAAGTAAAATTTCTTGGCTGCGCATAGCGCCGAAACTACTGAATTTATATTCAAATGAAACACGATTTAAGTTCATATTACGAGAAAGGGCATAAAATACTTTTTATCCCGAAATTCATTAGGGCTCCCTTGGGAGAAGGCATAGAAGTGAAATTTTGGGCTGCGCATAGCGCCGAAACTACTGAATGTATTCAAATGAAACTTGTTGGATTTGAGTTCATACTACGAGAAAGGACATAGAATACCTACTTTATATCCCGGATTTCAATAGGGTTCCCTTGGGAGAGGGGATGAAAGTAAAATTTCTTGGCTGCGCATAGCGCCGAAACTACTGAAGGTATTCAAATGAAACTTAACATGATTTAAGTTCATATTACGAGAAAGGGCATAAAATACTTTTTATCGTGTGCGTTACCCCAGCAGAAAAGTTTCTTCTAGAATGAAGTGAGTTCCACAAATAATTAGTGCGTTCTACGCTGTAAATGTGCGTCAAGTTAAAAAATTTGTGCATGTTCACGTTTTGGAATAAAACGCAAAATTCGTTTCCTGCTGGGGTAACGTTTTTCCAGCAGGAAGATTCTAAACGAATGACCCTAGACAAATTTTACTTATATGGGCAGATAGCTTATATTTGTGTATAAACGAGGGTCTAAAAATAAAATTTGTGCGTCTAAAGGTTTTTGAGACATTCAATTTCCTGCTGGGGTAACGTTTTGCAAAAGCTTGTTTCTCGGAAACCATTGAATGTGCATCTACAAAACATACATACACTAGTAGCTTATGATTAGTGCTTATTTATGAAAAAGTAAAATTTTCAAAATTATGTACAGTTTTTATGTAATCTTGTTTTTCTTTGAAACCTTAAAAAAATTCTAGCTCTTTAATGGACAGATATAGAGGTTCATTGTAAACGGTGTTCGGTTCTTGCTGTTATTCTTTGTAACCATAAAAAGTTTCAAGAAGATTCATACACGCGTTTTTGAATAATATCGATTAAGACGTAACTGATAAGGTCATAACTTTGACGTCAAAATACAAGAAACCTTTCAACCCAAGATTGTAGGTAATAACAAAACAATCAGTGCGTTCCATGATAATTATATCCTGAAAATTTCAGCTCTCTACGTCTCGTATTGAGCTAGTTGTAAAGGAATGACTGAAATAAGAGTTACACTTCTTAATCACCCTTATTCTACCAGGTGATACGACCAAATTCGAATGACCACTAAAAAGCGACTGTTTCATACATATTGATGACCTTTTTAATTTTGCTACCGAGACGCATTGGGCCTTGGTACACTCGAGTACAAAAGATCGATAATTTCTGCCAACTACATATTTTAGGTCCAAGACAGTAGGTAAGTACCTACCTATCTTTTTAACGTACGAAGTAGGGTAAAGTTTTTCGAGGATTGTATTCCTACATAAGTGATTTTAATAGTTTGTATATATTATACTCGTAGTATTATTTAGTAGAAGACTTTTAAGACATCAGCGGGCTGAGTTGTAAGGGTCAATTCTTAAGCCACGATTACCACGGCCTAATAATTTTAAGTACCTAATATATGTTCCTAATATACCTATAAGCATAATATGCTATTTTAAAACATAATTTAATACCTTACAGGTAAAATGTGATCTGTGATTTGTAAACCATACCTGTTGAGTAATTGATCTGTGATTTAAAGCTAATTAAAAATATAAATAATATGTCTTTAATTAATTTGTTTTCTTTATGATTTTTTGTTTATTGATAATAAGCTGTTCCCCGCGGTTTCACCCGCGTTAAATTCAAATTTATATATTTAGGGGTAAACAAAAGTAGCCTATATAAATATAAATAAATAAAATAAAAATAAATAATGTTTAACAATCTACACAACATCATCTAGCCCCAAACTAAGCAGAGCTTTTGTTATGGGGTACTAGATGACTGATATACATAATACCATATATTACATAGATAGATACTTTTTACATACAAAGAAAATACCCAGAACAACCGAGATAAATATTTGCAGTTCGTAAAAACATTAGTCCCAAGGCGGGAATCGAACCCGCAACCTCCTGCGTCGCAAGCGGACCTTCACCCGCCGCGCCACATCGTCGTCAACAACAATTACAATATGTTACTCTCTATCCATTCAACTAACTCTATGCCAATAATCAAGTCGATTCGTTGCTTAGTTAGGGCGTGAAGGAAGGACAAACAAAAGAACACTCGCATTTATAATATTAGTTAGGATGTTGATTCGAATCATTAACCCTAACTAATATTATAAAAGCGAAAATGTATTTGTTTAGGTATTTATTTGTTTGTTCGTCCTTCCTTACGCCCTAACTAAGCAACCAATCGACTTGATTTTTGGCATAGAGTTAACTGAAAGGATGGAGAGTATAACAAACAGACAAGTTACTTTTCAGCTGTTTGTTCTACTGTCTTTAGATATTATAGTCATAGGTACATTATGTTATTTTTAATGTTTCATTCCTTATAAAATAGTTGGCAAAAATTATCCATATCTTTTGTACTCGAGTGTACAAGGCCCAATGCGTCTCGGTAGCAAAATTAAAAAGGTCATCAATATGTATGAAACAGTCGCTTTTTAGTGGTCATTCGAATTTGGTCGTATCACCTGGTAGAATAAGGGTGATTAAGAAGTGTAACTCTTATTTCAGTCATTCCTTTACAACTAGCTCAATACGAGACGTAGAGAGCTGAAATTTTCAGGATATAATTATCATGGAACGCACTAATTGTTTTGTTATTACCTACAATCTTGGGTTGAAAGGTTTCTTGTATTTTGACGTCAAAGTTATGACCTTATCAGTTACGTCTTAATCGATATTATTCAAAAACGCGTGTATGAATCTTCTTGAAACTTTTTATGGTTACAAAGAATAACAGCAAGAACCGAACACCGTTTACAATGAACCTCTATGTCTGTCCATTAAAGAGCTAGAATTTTTTTAAGGTTTCAAAGAAAAACAAGATTACATAAAAACTGTACATAATTTTGAAAATTTTACTATTTCATAAATAAGCACTAATCATAAGCTACTAGTGTATGTATGTTTTGTAGATGCACATTCAATGGTTTCCGAGAAACAAGCTTTTACAAAACGTTACCCCAGCAGGAAATTGAATATCTCGAAAACCTTAAGACGCACATATTTTATTTTTAGACCCTCGTTTATACACAAATATAAGATATCTGCCCATATAAGTCAAATTTGTCTAGGGTCATTCGTTTAGAATCTTCCTGCTGGAAAAACGTTACCCCAGCAGGAAACGAATTTTGCGTTTTATTCCAAAACGTGAATATGCACAAATTTTTTAACTTGTCGCACATTTACAGCGTAGAACGCACTAATTATTTGTGTAACTCTCTTCATTCTAGAAGAAACTTTTCTGCTGGGGTAACGCACACCTGAAAATCCTCAATGAATTCAAATGACAATTGGTATCAGGGACTCTTTTCGGCTACCGTGGTAACGGTTAATCAGCGCAAATAGATTTCAGTACAGATTAATTTAACGAAAAACTTTCTATAGTTATTTAACCTGATTTATATTTCGGCTACCGAAATCGGACAAGCGCGTTGCGGGGTGGCGTGCGGGGGAAGGGCGGTAGAGAGCGAGAGCCCCCCACTGTGGGGGGCCGGTGGGGGGCAACAGCAGTGGGGCCCCAGGCAGTGGGGGCCCCGGAAGTGGAGACCCCCCGCTGTGGGGCCCCTCACGCAACGGGGCCCTCCCAGTAGCCCCCCGCAGTGGGACCTCAGTAGCCTCCACAGTGGGGGGCACCGGCAGTAGGGCCGCCAGCAGTTGGCCTCCGGCAGTGGGACCCATTCAGTAGCCCCCCGCAGTGGGGCCCCGGCAGTGGGACGCACTCAGTAGACCCCACAGTGGAAGGCACCGGCAGTAGGACCCCCCAGCAGTTGGCCCCCGCAATGAGGGCCCCACATTGCCCCGCAGTGGGACCTTAGTAGCCCCCAAAGTGGGGGCACCGGCAGTGGGGCCCTGGCAGTGGGGCCCCCACATTGCCCCGCAGTGGAACCCACTCCGTAGCCCCCCACAGTGGGGGGGGTACTTGCAGTGGGGCCCGCGGCAGTGGGGCTCCCGGCAGAGGGCCCCCCACATTGCCCTGCAGTGAGACCGTCCCCCGCAGTGGAGGGCACCAGCAGTGGGTCCCCCGGCATTGGAGTACCTGGTAGTGATTATTCCTTCCAGTTTTAAAATTGGACGATAGATGTGTAGTGCCCTATTCTCCAGTAGGTACTATCAAAAGCTTTTGAAGCGCATAATATACATACATGTACATATGTACCTAGGTAAATGTGGAGCTGTTGATGTCCAGTCAATAAAATCTAGGTAAATCTATAATATACACTACATTAATAAAATAAGTAAGGTTTGTGAGGTTGTACGGGGTAATCTCTGAATCTACTGAGCCGATTTTGTAAAATTCTTTTACCTATTGAAATGCACTTTATTTGTGTGTGTTATAGGATAATATATATATATATTAACCTATATTAACAACTAAAAATGTTTACCGACCAACTAAGTGGGCACGGGTCAGTATCTGTACCTTACAATTAGATTCATTACAATGTAACCTAGATTGTTTCTAAATAAAATAAATTATGAAATGACAGAGACAAGCTAGCCAAGTCTTTAAACCAGAGACCCCAGCTCCCTGCAGCCAGGCACGCCGGAGCAGAGGTGATACGTCTTTGTACTCAGGAGGTCAAAAACGTACGTGTACCAAATTTAAGTTGATCCCCGCATAATATGGGCTTTTTGGAACTTTATTCAAAAATATACGTCCGTTAGTTGGTTGCTATATTCGAGGCTTAGCAAATAGAACATCCAAGATGATCGATGTTTTAATAGAAACGAAAACGCAACATTCAGTAATACTATTTATTGAGTACATTTCGGTTAGACACAACCTACAACATACAATAGGTAGGTTAGGTCGGATACAACCTACAAAATACAATAGGTAGGTTAGGTCGGATACAACCTACAACATACAATAGGTAGGTTAGGTCGGATACAACCTACAAAATACAATAGGTAGGTTAGGTCGGATACAACCTACAACATACAATAGGTAGGTTAGGTCGGATACAACCTACAACATACAATAGGTAGGTTAGGTCGGACACAACCTACTACATACAATAGGTAGGTAGGTACATTAGGTCGGACACAACCTACTACATACAATAGGTAGGTTAGGTCGGGTACAACCGACAACATACAATAGGTAGGTTAGGTCGGATACAACCTACAACATACAATAGGTAGGTAGGTACATAAGGTCGGACACAACCTACTACATACAATATGTAGGTAGGTACATAAATCCATAAAAAACTAGCAGATCCATATAGATAGGTATAATAGTGATGAGTCGCGTCGATGCGATACTAACTTACGGCTAAGTATTAAAATAAGGCAGAGGCGTTTCAACCCGGTAAAATGAATTCCAAAAATATAGTCGCCTCGCTAGTCGTGGGGCTGAGCGGGTTGCAGTTAGGGCTCCTCGTGGGGCTCCTCGAGAGGCTGTGTGACGGGGCGCGGGTGGGGCGTGGGGCGGCGCAACAGCGCGGGCTTGGCGGCCAGCGCTGGCTTCAGCGAGCCGCCCGTCAGTGTCAGCTCTGCGAACTTGGCACACACGCGCGCCGTGTTGCGCGCCGGCACGGGACTCTGTCCCGCCGGCACAGGGCTGCCTCCCGCCGGCACAGGGCTGCCTCCCGCCGGCACCGGGCTGACTCCCGTCGGCGGTACAGGGCTGCCTCCCGTCGGCACCGGGCTGTCTTCCGTCGGCACCGGGCTGCCTCCCTCCGCCTCCGCGCCGCTCTCATCAGCGCTCTCCTCGCCCGCCGCCGCTCTGCAACCGTAGACATGTGTTTACAATTTTTTTATGGATTTATGTACGACGTCAAGGGACACCAGACAAGAGGACATCATATTCATCAAGTTAGCAGCTCGGCCTCGGAATTCGGTGATTTCAACTTGGCGAAATAACTGTGTTGACAGAAATAGCGCCCACGGAGCTCCAAGCTCGGAAGTAGCACCGCAGTTATACAAGTGGATGTCGTAAATGCTAACCGTATACAGTCTCTGAGCATCGTCTTGTAGCTACGCTGGTTTAGGTACAGTCAGCAGAGAAAGTACATCAACACATCCAAAATTATAAAAATAGAAATAAAATAATAGTACATTGTTCACCTAGGCGAGAACGTGCCTAATTCCTATCGAGTGTGTCACTTGAAGCCCGAGGCGCAGCCGAGGGCCTTAAAACACACGAGGTAGAAATCGCACTTTCTGACGAGTGATACATAGTGTTTTATACTACACCTTGGAGGAAAATAAAAAGCAGAATAATTCTGGCGGTGTCATAAACCTTTCACTATCACTCGACGACATTCTGTAGAATAAATAAAATTGCCTACACCAAATTCAAAATTAGAAGAACTTCCCGCGCCAGCCTTTATCACTTAAGTTCTTTTTTCAAAATATTGTTCTCAAATCGGAAGAGGCAAGCGGACTTGGAGTAAAAACTTTTTGTCGTTTGACCTATTATGAAAATAACCATAGCTACCGGCTGATCTTTTAGAAAATTAAAAAAAAATAACACGTTAGAAATGGATTTCCATACAGTTTTCTCTCCCGCTTAAACGCGTGAGAAATGAAATTCCATAGAGTTTTTCCTCCCGGATTCGTATACGTGTGAGAGTACAGAGGTAGCATTTATAATATTAGTGTATGTATGAGTACATGTGTATCACAGTTACAATCACAGTTAGATCATCTAATAATAACTCGCACATGATCTTGCGTTTTTTGCTATAGATTTTAATTTTTGTTTATTTTGCGATGTTAATCCTAACTAATATTATAAATGCTAGTTATATTATACCTCTGTAGTGTCAGTAGTTCAGTTGTTTTGTTCGGTCCCGGGCTACTGATACTTAAAAAGTATCATTAGTTGATTTTGGCAGTTAGTTGAAAGGATGGCGAGTAACATAGCCTACTTTTTGTCTTGGTAAAACATCGAATTTCCATGTGAGATTTACGGTAATAAAGACCGTTTTATCTCCCTAGAAATGTAAAATTCGAACTGAACGCGAGTGAAACCGCGGGGAACAGCTAGTTAATTATATTTTCAAAGGAAAAATTATTTCAGTTAATGTGGTTTACATAAGCATTATATACCTACTTAGGTATATATTATGATTAACACAGCACATACATACATATGTGTAGAATATACAAAGAAAAAATCATTAAATAACCCACCCCTGACTGTTCCCGGTGCAAAGGTGCCCATAATGCTTGCAGCATTATCTCGCTGAATAGCGATGGAAATTCTTTGCACCAAGAACGACCCGGAGCGGGAGTCTCTTGTTATCTGTCTGTGTCTATTATTGTTTATTATGATTGGTTTAATATACTCTTGATTCTACCCATAAAATACTTTTTCTATTTAATTTAGAAAATAAATATGCGCCTAGATTTTTTCATCCGCATCCAGGGCATATTTTACATAAATGATACTTTAAAAGGCGCTCCAAGGAAGCTCGATGCGCCGCGGCGACAGTACGCACTTTGAAATGACGCGACGTTGAATGGCTCGACGTAGACTAGCGCGCTATTCCAAGGCTCACCGTAGTGATAATGCACCGTTTACTCGCGCTCGACGTTGAGCAGCGCACTATCATTTCGCGCGACGTTTCGTTAACGCACGATCACGAGCACCATTCCTGTAACATCCAATCTTGACATCGTTGCTCTTCAGTCAGATCTGTCCCGTCTTGAAGACTTGCCACTTAAATAAGCTTGAACTAAATCCCAGCAAATGCTTCGCTACTACTTTTACGCGTAAGGCGCGGGCTATTCCGACGTGCTATACATTGGCAGGGCAGCTACTTACTAAAGCTACTGGTATGCGTGATCTCGGAGTCTACCACGATCCAAAACTACTCTTTGACGTTCATATTGACAACCAAAGATGTAAATCGTTAGATAGGCCCTTACCGTAGTGAGACCGCGCCGTTTTGTGTGCCACGCGAAATGAGATCGCTCACTCATTTGGAATCAGTGTACATCTAAACACGGTGCTAGCTGGACCTGTTTAACTTTGACATTTTTTGTTGAAAAGTGTCTCAAAATGCCATCGCGTGCATTTCGCAAATGCAACGATAAATTGTTAAAATACAAATAAATCCAAAGGCGTAACATTTCACTCTTAGGATTGCGATATAATTAAATAACTATTATTTTTCCTTCCGCTGCTGTAGCGTTGCGACCGGACTATAAACAAAGTAAAACTACCAGCTAATCTGTGGTACACAGACTTAGACGTGCGACCCGACCTTAAATTTGCCGGCGGCGGCGCGCCGACCTCCACGGTCAGCGTGGTGGCGTCGCCGCGCCGGCGTGGTTTGATTTTTTGTCTCTTATGTAGGTATTTAAAATTAAATAGTAGTTAGCCCCTAACTGTAACGTCGTGACTGTTTTAGTTTGAATCGTCTGTATCGAGTTTTTTTTTAATATCTTTATTCATTAAAGAGGGTTTGATCAGAGTGATCATGTCACCCTCATAGTTTACAATAAATTTACTGTTCCGGAGCTACATATTATGACGGTTTGAAATTGCCATTGCAAGACGTAAGGCGCAAAAATAATAAAAATCAATAAACCATTTAAAAATGGGTTTCTTATTGTTTTTTGCTTTCTCCTGGATGAACGGTCAAAGAGGTTGGCTAAGTTTGTTGTAAAAGCGGTGTACGAATTCATATTTCAAAACAAAAAAAATTACAGCTCTATCTAGGCTACAAGAGCTTTCATTTGATAGGTCGGTATTTAGTTTAAGGTACACAGTAATAACTAAGGATAGGAGTTATTGGATATTTTGGCTACCGATTATTAGTATTATGTTTCAATTCCGCTAGTACCAACTGGTACCCAATAACGTTACAATACTCTATACCTGTCCTGATTTCTACCCAATATGTATCTAACCGATTTGGTTAGAAATACCAAATACTTGTTGCAGCTACATAACTTTACGGGTGAACGGTCCGCTAGTATCTGTGCGTAGATGATAGGTTAGATAAGTATAGGTATTGAAGCGTTGGATAGTTATGGCTCACGGTCGGTTAGGCGCGATGCTCGCTTTGCACAGTTATTCCTTAGCGGTATGCGGATTTTACAATAGCGTTAGATATTTTAGGACCATGCTAACAGGTAGTACTGAGTTAGTTATTGAATACCGGACTCATCTCTATAATAACAGCAAAAGGAGCGAGCGTTTTTTCGAGACTATCCACTGCCGCGCCGCCGCTGCCCCATGTGTAGTCGATCAGTCAGCGCGCCGACCAGCGACCAGACTGTATAGATAATATGTTTTATCAAAACTCTCTAAGAAACATAGCAGTGGTGCGCTGAAGATTTCTACTTCTTCTAGCAACCGCAATCACAGAAAACCTTGAAGGAGACTACATTCTTAAGTTCTGGAGGGATAAATGATATGTTTATTGGAGAGATTTGAACAGATTCTCCGGTCTGGTTGTCGCACCGACGCGACTGATAGAGACGGCGGCGGCGCGGCGGCGTGAGAAAACAGCGGCGCGTGCCGGCGCGGCGCGCACGTCTACATACTTCAAAGACAATGCCACAGTTTTTGGTGTAAGGGCATATCTAACGATTTACATCTTTGTTGACAACATAATTAGTAACGCTTCGAGATCACTGGGATTTGTCATGCGAATCTCTAAGAGCTTTAACAACGCCAAAACTCTCAAACTTCTTTACTGCACGTTTGTAAGGAGCAGTGATAGGAATAGGTAGTGCAATTTCATGGGACTTCATGAGGATATCTTAATATGGACATGCCATACAAGTCCCGCGAATTGAATGAAAAAATAATAGGTAGTGCAATATTCCGAGACTTCATGAGGATATCTAATATGGACATACCATACAAGTTCCGCGAATTAAATGAGAAAATATTATTTGTACTATGTAAAATAAAATTTTAGATATAAATTCTTACGATTTATATTATCAAATCATCATATTCTGTATGAAGCTAAACTTGCCGCCATATTTGTATTTCAAGTGAGACAAAAGATATTGTGGAATGCATTGTTTCGGCATCACAAAGGCGGCGATAAGATAAGAAGGGATTAAATCACCGAGCGAAACAAAGTTCGTTCGTTTAGTTTACTCATGTCATTGTGTTCATTGAGTGCGCAAGTGCAATTTTAAGTTACTTGATTGATTTGATAATTTTAACGACACCTTGGCTTGTTTTGTGGACTGATTCGATCTCTGTGTGTGACCATTTGGCTTTTGTATAACGGACCTTGATTATGCTACTGAATTGGATTTTTTTTAGAAGAGACAAGCCCTTTAAAAAAAAATTAAAAAAATTACAAAACTGAAGTTTATCAATAGTCGATGCTTTTGAAATATTCAATGAAGCCAGGATAATCATAAAATGGAGCAAATGTTTATCCATAGAAAACAAATTAGTAGCTGTCATGGATCGAAATCCGGACTTGGATATTATTAGTACATATTCAGAAGAAATCGCGAACGGTTCGTCAATTGACGATATTTTAATATTTAAACATTAACGTCAGTAGAAGTACAAAAGAGTTTTTCTACTTATAAGTGGTTACTTAATGTCAAAAGGAATAGGTTAAAAGTAGAAAATATCGAAAAACTTATTGTAACAAATTTTAATTTCATGGCAAATCAACAAACAACTTCAGGTCTTGAAAGCGATAGTGACGGTGAAGAGGGAACAAAATTTAACTTAGATTATGTTTTATTCATGATAAGTTTCAATATGTATATCTGTTGAATTTTTACTTGGTATTGATTGTTGACATCTTTTTTAAAAAAATAATAAAAGTATAATGAAAATAATGATTTTGTATCTGAAATATGTCCCATCCTATTTTTTCCCGTATTTGTTACAATAAGTTTTTCGAATCCCGGGGGGTTATCCATACTATTGATAATGTTTGAGGTCATCAACCCCAAATTGCACTACCTATTCCTATCTCTGGTAAGGAGTCATCTAGAATACGCGTCTCAGATATGGAACCCGCGTTACTATAAGTACATTGATCGTATTGAAAGTATTCAGAGGCGGTTCTTACGATACCTGTGTTTTAGAGTAAAGACCCCTTGCAAATCTTTTACCTACGATGAACTATACAAGAAGTCCCATTTCTTGCCACTTAAAAATAGACGGGACATAGCGGATTATCTTTATATTCTTAAGATTATCAATAATGATGTTGACTGTCCAGAACTTCTTGGCAAATTAGACTTCAATGTACCGCGTAAACAGCTAAGACATAATCCCCTACTACATGTTCAACATGTTGGAACTAATTATAGACAAAATTCATTTGTAGTGCGAGCGAGTAGAACTTTTAATGAATTCAGCAGGACGATGAACATTGACCCTTTCAATACCAGCATTTACAGGGCAAGGCGATGCATCACTCTCTACTTTTTTTGCACATAATGTTGTTATATTCATACTTTTTATATATTATTTTGTTTTAAAATGTAATTAATATAATTTTATTTCATTAGTAAGTACGCAATTGTCGACGGAACAAATTTTAGTGTTCACTGTACGAGCACGTACATTGTGCATTCACCTAATTAATGTAAACCCCTAATGGCATTTACGCCACTCATCAATTTTAGCAATACTTTTTATTGTATTCAGTTCGCGATCACCTCTCAATAGACTCACGCGTCTCATTATCATTTATTAGTTACTACAGTCTATCGTTAAATATATCAGTTAAAATGTATCTCTTGGTTTTTCTGATATATCCGGCTTAGTTAGTATACGTGGTGTACGGACCGTACATTCACACTTTTGGTTCAGTATGATACTATTAGCGAATGCCTATTAGTAGGTTTCTGTGTCTATTTTAAATTGTACTGTAATTAGTTAAGGTGATGGCAATCAGAATTAAATAAATATATAAAATTAACTTCAGACCGTAATATATGTACATATATTATAAAACATCTTAACACTAAACCGTTTCACAATTGAGTGACAGACTAAACAACAAAATTTTCTTGTGTTGTACAGTTACAAAAATCAATGAACACCAATTTTCCAAAAGTAAGGAAACATTTTATAAAACTAACATCATAGAGTAAAAACTCGCTGCTATCTCAGCAGAGGGATAGTGTCATTCAACAATTTGTCAATTTGTATAGCCAAAAACCGATCTATGTGTGTTTTGACAGCACGTAAATACAGTGATGTCACTCACACAATCATATGATTGAATGTTGCCAGTGAATGGTATTTTCCCTAAAAAGTTGGGTAATTTTCTTAATTCTAATATACCTAATTAATGTCACTAAACAAAATTAAAAAAGAATCAATTAGAGAAAAGCGCTCTTGAGGCCACAGATTATGTCATAGTATTTATTGATACCCATTTTCATTTTGAGTTTACAATTTGAATATTCTCAGAATATCGTTGAATGATTTTGATGATTCTTAAACGACGATTTTCCCTTGTAGATGTAAATAAAGCACTATGTATCATTCGGACGAAAGTTCGCCCCAACAAGTATGTTCATATCCAGTGTGGATTTATTTCTCTATAAATTTCATAAACTAAGTAACAAAATCGGGGTAGTTTTTTCGCGAGCATAGAAACATTTTCACGAAAATGGAGGACAAAAATTTTGAATTTATTTATGAGCTTTGATGACTGTTTAATGCAAAATTACAAATTTAATATTTGTACTTACCAGTGAAATGAAACTTTACTAGTGTTATTTTTCTTATCAGTAGCGTTTGAACACCCTTTTACCGCACAATACACCATTGTAATGTTTTTATGTGAAGGCTGCTTTCCGCGCCATTTGATGTATTGTACTAACGGTTCGAGTTTGAAATGAATTTTCTTGGATGTACCTCGTTTGTGTCAACTGCTATTCTGGAGCCTTGTAATTCTATGACTAACATTTACTCTATATTAATAATTTCGTACCGGTCTACGGTAGACTCGAACGACATGCACATCAAATTCAAGAGCGTCAAAAATTAGTCGATCCGAGTCGACAACTTATAAGCGGAAAATTCGGATTATCGAGTATTTTTAATATAAAAAGCAAATAATTTGCTTTCTAATGGCGTTGCGAAGTAAACATGTCAAATGTCATCAATGTGTCAGTGTCACGTCATCACGTGTCACAGGGTCACGTCATCACGTGTCACAGGTGACATGTGTTTGTATTCTGTTCTCCATTATCTTATAGCCCGGCTACACGCCCAAACATTTGTGCATACGCTCCATCTTGCTTGCGCACACTGGCTTGCACAAGCAAGATGGAGAGTGTGGCCGGCCATCTTGCTTGCGTAAACGGTGTATGTGCAATCTGCATGCACAAATGTTTGAGCGTGTAGCCGGCTATTAGGAATATTTTTTTTTACAAACTTCTTGCGTCTGAGGTCCGCGGGCTATTCAACTTCAACTTCTTGATTAATCTGCGGTTCTGCGTTTGGATTGACGCAATTCTATCAGTGTCCGTCTCATGGCAGCATCGCAAGTTCTAGCACATTATTTACAATCGTACACTGAGCACAGAGCATAAATTCCTAAATCTACGTTTACAAAAAAACATGTGAATTTCGCGCGGATTTCGCAAATGATATAGTAAGTACTTAGGCCCACTAAGTACTTACTACCTATATCATTCGTTGAGAACCGATGACTACAGAAGTATCATTTTCATTCATTCACATCAACCCATACACGTCCACTGCTGGACATAGGCCTCCCCCATACGACGCCACAAATAGCGGTCCTGAGCCGCCTCCATCCATCGACTCCCCGCGACCGCTACGATGTCATCGGTCCATCGATTGGATGGTCTCCCATGTAGGGGGGGGGATTTGCCATAATCACCACGCTTGGCTGGCGGATTGGTGATCGCAGTGTTGGTGTTGAAAAATACTCAGAAGGAAGCTACTGCCCTTCCTCTGGTACATTAGGTATATAAAAAAAAATGTGGAATATTATAATAAGGCTAGATTTTACCCGAGCGAAGGCGGGTTTTCATCTAGTTTATTATATTTTAGTCACGAGTGATGTACAGTAATTAACAAAACAAAACAATATGTAATTTTCCAAAAATCGCTAAACATTTTATAAAACGAACGTTTTACTTAGTTAATATAATTTTGTCAGTTGTGTGTGTACAGGTGTATGCATGTGTGCATGATTTTGATTTGATTTCGATGTTTTTATTTAATTTTAATGTTCAGTGGACAGTTGCAGTCAGAGTGCGAAGGTCGCGTAGGTAGCACCGTGCCTTATCTGCAGAGTGAGGCGCGCGGCAACACGCCTGGCTATTCGGACTGTTAGCCTATCGTTCGATCGCAATTATTATAATTCTTAACGTATAATCTCGTAATCGAGGCAGTTCATTTTGGCGTACCCGAACAGATCATGGAAAATACTTTGGAGAGAAGTACTGCTACTTAAAAAGCGTTACAAATTCAGAAGACATGGAAGCGGAATTGGACATTAATGGTGTCAAGAAGACACTGAGAGAAATAAATAAACAAGAAAATAGTTCCGCATTGGTAAAAAGGATTTCTTAAATAAGAAATACCAGATTTTCAAAACATTTGGTATATACTATCAAACATATATTCACTAAGATTATGGAAATATTTTTATTATAAAAATACCTCTTTTCTTGTTCTGGTATTATTTTATTCTCAACTTTGTTCTAATTGTAAGGTGTGGATGTTGTTGTCCTTACATGAAAGTTGATGTTGAAGGTGTAGTTGTAGATAGGTACCACAAGTTGTGCGGCACCACACTATATGTCTATCACTGAGTTCACTGATAGGTAAGTAGTTAAAGTTTATGCCAGTTAGTTTAAATGAGCACGACCACAAGATTCACAGTTACAGTTAAGTTTATTTACGCAGTTATGTAAATACAAAGATAAGGTGGCAAATCTTCCTTTGATATGTGTTTCTTGCTCAATAGTAGGTCAAGTACTGAAGTTAGGTATATAAAAATTATAATATAACAATCAAAGTAAAATGCAGTGCATGCAAAATGCCGCGTGCGACATGTTTGCTTATGTATGGTGAAACCGTACACTAATATTAAGAAAAATATCTCCATTTCAAGACTTTTTTTATTTTTAATTCTATAATTAGACTTTACTTAGAATAAGAAATGTTATCTCCTTACATTAAATTAATTTTTACTCTAATATGTACATATATCAAATGTCTTGGATGAACATTATTTATTTGCAACAAAAGATTCCCTAAAATTAAATATATCTATGTATATATTAAATCTAAAGAAAAAATATTTCTATTTGTGAATCTGGTGTACTCTATTGAAATTAAACTAAATGAAAACATTTACTTATTTATATTTAAAATAGTATAAAACCGTTTAGAAGTATAAATAAGGTCTCAAAATGCTTATCATATTTTTAGTAGCAAGAATTGACGTGAAAATAGTTTTTCTCTATGGTCAATCACAAAATAATATTTAGTAAAATACTGCATTTTTCATAGTAAAAATGAGAAAATAAATTGCTACGCTTGATTTCAAATGAAGATTTAGTATAGTTTATTATCTATATTATTTTTGCATTATTTTAACGCTGTTAGTTTTCTAAGAATTACCTTATTTTAGAGTTTGTTGAATTAGCTTTAAAATAATTCGTAGATGCTACAATCTTACATGGTGGATCCTCCACACATGATCCATGCCTACCTTAATTACAATAGACTATTTTATTACTTAGATTTTTATTTTTGTCGTTATAAGAGTAGCTAAAACACATTTTTCATGAATTCTTAGGTTACTACATTGGTGTGTACCTAAACAAATACCTACACTACCTACCTGTGACCCATGTTTAGTGATAAATCGATTTGTGGTATGTACCTTACTTTTGTCGGAGTGTTATAAAGTGATAAATAATACGTAAGCACGTAAAATAAGGCGTAAATAATATTTTTGAAGAATCACGACTCTAACGCCATCTATTAGTAATGCAACTACCCTCTAGGTTCATAGACCGTGAAGTTCTTTATTTTACCCAAAAATGGCGCTAAAATCGCTTATTTATTTTGTTATTATAACATGTAGGAAAACCGAGATAATAAAAAAACGAAGAATTTATGTATGGGCAACTCATTTTGATATACAATAAAATAAGCAAATAAATGTCTTATTCCAGCCTTTGAGTCGTCAGGTGGTGAACATCAGTGGTTCGTAAATGAGGTGCGTTTCAAATATGAACATTTTCCTTACGTCTCTGCTCGATAGCTACTTGAGACGTCCACGATAGCTACCGGACTACCAACAGTCGTTGCCAGACTTGCCCCTGTGAAAGCGCTCGACACCCCCTTTTGTACTTAGTAGTATTCAACATAATTATTTTATTATAATGTAGATCAATAAATAGTTCCTACCAACTAAGAACAAGAATTATAACGAGTTCAGATTAAAAATAAATATTTTACTTCAAGAGAAATAATTAAATCGGAAATTACTATTCCTAACAAATTCATTTCTTGATTATAGATAAATATTATTTTATCTACATGTGGAAAAAAAAACTTTTCACTTGAAGACCAGACTCTCCTTGACTATACAAATAGTTGGTGTGTTGGTGTTAATTAATTTGTTTCTTGGATTTCACGTTTTTTTCTTGAAACATAGAAATATATTTAAGACAATATTTTACTAATATGAAGTGAATATTCTCTAACGTCTATAGGGTATAATATATCATTTTCTTGGATCTAATAAGGTTGCTTTGATGCAAAGTAATTTATCTTTTTTCCGTGCGAGGATCCGGGTTCATTGGAGACAGTTTCGCGAGAAATAAAATTATTTACTGCGCAGCACTTGTGATAAATATATATTAACTGACTAAAACGTTAGTTATATAATATCAAATGTTCCGTTCGTTTTGTAAAATCAATGTTCATAGATTTGTTTAATCATACAAAACAAGAAAATTTCGTTGTTTAGTCTTGTCGCTCAATTGTGGAACGCTTTAGTGTTAATATATATTACATACATATTATACATATTTGTACTTCTCGCTTAGGACCCTTCTTGTGTATAGGTGTGATGGTCGCAGACTTCCAATCCAAATGCCAGGTAGTGCTCCTTCATTGAGAGAGCGCCTGCTTAACAGTGACACTGTAAGCGCTAGACCTGAGAACCTGAGCAACGCGAGATAAGACTAGGAGCAATCCCTCTGGCCCAGTAGATTTTCTGCAATCGTTTATAGAAGATTTTGGACAATTTTGGCTAATTTTGGCTAATCTGTACCTATTTTTATTTAATTTTACCTAAACAATGTAATTAATTAACTAGTTGTATTTATTTGTCGATTTTATAATTTAATTTTTACCTTTAATTTGTGGCTGATCTTATTAGTACCCTGGAAGGAATGCAGTACCTACGACACAAGTCTAACCACTTACTGCAGGTGATACAACCCTTAGGTCGAAGCCAAGCAAAAATTGTCTATAGTATTTAGTTAAATATCATAAGACCTTGAAATGATTGATTTGAAATAAACATTATTTTATTTTATTTTTTATTTCACATTTGACTCTACGATTTCAACTTCTCTTCTAACAGAGATGGGATCGACGATCTCGGTGCTAGAGGTAACAGAATCCGTAGGTGAACTTTGTAGGAGAGATTGGAAAAAAAATCTGCAAACGCGTCACAGATGTTAGAACCAGAAATAAGATTTTTGCCATCAAAAGACATATTCACGGTCTTTCGTTGCTGACTGTACCTCCCCTTAGTGCCCCATCCAAACAATCCACCCTTAACTAACTACTAATCATTCACTGAGAGTAGAGAGAGATCATACTAGTGTGGTGAGACAACCGCGGCGGCTAACTCGACTGTTGCAAGAGTAGGCTACACTGACCTGGGAGCGGGCCTCTTCTTGAGCGTGTCTCGGTTGTGCGCGAATGTATCCGCGGCGTGAAGCGGCGGGGGCGCAACTTCCCCCGGCGCCGCGGGGGGCGCCCTGAGCGGCAAGTCCAGCACCAGGTCGGGCGTGCTGTCCGCCAGCAGGCGCCTGCAACTCATCACACGTTAACAATGAACGTGCCCAAATAGTACACGTCTAAATCAGAGCCCGAGTTTGGTATCTCGAAAATATCTTGACGTCATCGACGTAGTTCTATGTCCGCACGTTAGAGGCATTGTACCGAACCGAAAATGGAACGTCTCACTCGATACTATCGGGAAAGCAAACTCTGGCTTCTGGTATGGTTACCGGCATGGCGGAGTGGACGGCGGCGTGGCGGCGGCGTGGGGCTCGGCGGGTGGCGCGGCGGGGGGCGCGGCGGCAGGGGGTGCGACGGCGGGGTCCGGGACCTGCTACGCAAACTTACATTTATTACTTTGTCATGGACAAACAAAACAATGAAAAAGTTTTAGAGTTGTACCGTTTTCGAAGAAATTCGATCGTGAATCTAACGACGCGACGGAACGGTCCGAGGGGTGCATCGACTTATCTAATGACGGGACGGTCCGAGGCAATGACGGGACGGTCCGAGGGGTGCATCGAGTTACGGGCTCCAACTTCGCGTGATTATAGTGTGAGTAGGTACCAACCAAACCACAAAATTGTACTATGCCAACTCAGCTTCCTTTTCGAGAACGCGCCAGTCAAAGTTGGGAGGCCGCTATGTATATGTATGTATATAGTACATACATAAATATATCTGCGTCACCGAGACGACGCGACGTGGCGAACAGACTAGCGGCAGCATGCGAGTCAGACTCATTGATTTAACACATCAACATCGTCTAGGGATATTTCATATTTTCTCAATTTACTCAAAATTTGTTATAAATAACATGCAACATGTATATATTTTTGAAAAGCCCGTTTAGTAGACTAGACCTTCGAATACAATAGAAATATTTTTATTGTGTAAATAATATTTTATTCAATAAAAACAAAATATGAAAAAAATTACATTTAGGATATTGTGTTTTTAAAAAAAAAATGCAAAGTTATGCGAAATTCCTGTTTTTTGCAATTATACGAAAAATCAGTAGTCATTAAAACCACCCATGACGTTACAAACGGTCCTGCAACGGGTTTTTATGCTTTGAATCAAGTTATCAAAGTCTTGCTCCGGGATATTGTCCCAGGTCCTGCTAAGATGCAAAAAAAGTTGCTCTTCAGTCGCGATGTTTGCAGGAAAATGGTTCATAGCCCTTCTTTGGAGCATGTCCCATGCATGCTCTATGGGGTTTAGGTCTGGCGATTGCGCAGGCCAGTTTAAGACCGACACGTCGTGCTCCTGCAGCCAGCTGGTCACCACTCGCGCTGTGTGCGGACGGGCATTGTCGTGCATGAGCGTTAATTCTTGGCCCATTTGTAGTCCATGGGGGAGACTATTGGTACTAGCATCTGGTTACGGTATTTTTCAGCGGTCATGGTGTTTCTGATCCAAACGAGATCTGTTCTTGCACCAATACGTATTCCCGCCCAAACCATAACTGTCCCACCGCGGTATGGATGGACTTCCTGAGGGTGTTGCAGACGGCTCTCACGACCAGGAACTCGCCATACACGTACTCTTCTTGAATCGGGATGGAAACCGAATCGGGACTCATCGGTAAACAGCACCACAGACCACTGGTTCTCTTCCCAGAGCAAATGTTCACGAGCCCACTCTAATCTTCGTCCACGATTTCCTCGGCGTAGTGCTGGAGTACGAAGCGGTCTGCGAGCATGAAGGTTGGCTTCATGCAGTCTTCTCCTCACAGTTTGGTCACTCACCAGCAACTGGTGTTCTGACTGGAGCCTTTGAACCAACTGCATTGCCGTAACATTTGATTGTCTTCTAGCGGAAACTTGCAAAAATCGGTCTTGTCGATGGGTGGTTATGCGCTTCCCGCCTGGGTATCTTTGAGCCACTTTACCGGTAGCACGATAACGTGACCATAACCTTGAGATCACGTTTTGTTTTGTTCCAATCTCCTCAGCAACACTCAGCTGAGTAGCCCCAGCTTGGAGCATACCTACTGCCCTTAACATTTTATCTCTAGTTAAATGGCGCCGCCGCATGATGCATTTAGTAGTATAAAATCGAAATTAATTAATAACGTGTTTTAAAACTTCAATTTGACACCAAAAAAATACCATAAACTATGGAAGATAAATTGTAACTTTCGACCTTCGCTATAGCAATGCCGCGCAAATCTTTTGTTTTTTATTCATTTGGTCAAATTCAAATTTGGAATCATTCAAAAAGGCCTAAAAAATAAGGTTTCTTCAAAAGATTTTAAAACCGGCCAGTATTTTTAGAGTTCAAGAACTTTATACAAAATATCCCTAGACGATGTTGATGTGTGTATTTTGTATTGAATTGATTGAATTTTTTGACAAGTGTCGACCGTTATATCTGCCAAATAATCGTTTATTTTTCTCTTCTGTTGAGTTAAGCGTGAGCTGTGCTTCAGAGCTGTGCGGACCTTTTAAAATGGAGTCATATGCAAGTAGTACGCAAGTTACCAGTAAATGCAACTATACCGATATCGAATATCGAGTATTTATTGGAAGACGAAGGAGGTATTTTATGGCCTCAACCTCACCATAAGGTACGCCTAGGGTTGGCGTACGTACACTCGTGTACAAACAAGGAGTTTGAATAGAAACTAATAAATAGAAAGACGGCAACAGTCACAGACACCGTCTCGTTTAGGTACGTCCACGCCCCAAAGGTCCGACAAGCAGGTATAGAACTTTTATGACCCTGTAGAGAATTTGAATGAAGTGTCGTTTCTGTCAATTTTCTGGAAAATATTTCATCAGTAGATACCAAAGTTAAATTACGGTCAATTGATTAAATAAATCAAAAATAATAAAAAAAATTGCAAGAGATTAAAAAAAATTAGTGAACAAATTAGTGGAGAAATTCTCAATTCTGTCAGAACTATTTAACATATTTTTTCTAAAACGAATCTAATACCTATATGAGTAATGAAACAAATCATAAAATATGACCAACAAAGGTGAAATTGTTTAAAAAAATGTAATATCACTTTAATTATTTTGCAAAGCGCTTTATAAAAATGTGTTTTTTATTATAGGGATCTTTCAATGAATTTCAATTTAAATATTTTATTTAAGTACATTGTTTATTTATTTATTCATCTTATAATATCTACATTATATATTTACACGCTCGCACACTGTTCATACATTGTTTATACCCTGTCCAATTGTCCATACAATCTCCCGTTCATACTTGCTTAACGTTCGTACTCATACACCATGTTCATACTCTCTACTCCTACATGTTGCTTTCACATTTCTTACCACTACCCTCAATGATTTTGTATCGATATTTTATATCTTTATTTATATGTTTGACACAAAGGTTTCCCACCTGGTTTATTAAATAGTATTTAGTGTTAGATCATATTCGTTTTACTTAACGATCTTGCAAACGCAAAGTTTCTCGATACTCGGCCGCTTGCATCGGCCGACCGGTTTTGTAATCGCAAAACTTAATGAGCTCTGTGAACATAGGCACGGAAGCAATACTGCGCAAGTACAATCAAATAGAAAAGTGATATTTACCAACTAGCGACCAACCCGGACTTCGTCTAGAAATCCTTTTTATGGTGCTCATAGACACACCTGTTGCAGCTGCAGTCCACTGAAGTACCATTTTGAGGTTGAATTCATCGGCTTCTTTTCTCATAAAACTTATGACATCGAACACCATTTTCCATGTTTGACGACGCAGTACGTTATTCCGCCCGCGAGGCATATTTAACTTTTAAGAGAAATAGCTAATATCAGGGACACAAAATGGCAAGAATAAACTATCAAGTCAACGAAACGAACACCGAACAACCGTAAAGTAAAAAGACTTTACTGCGTCATTGTACTCAAAAGCATTCATTCGACAGTATTGCCAACTAGATTATAAATAAATTTGCTACATAGTAATTATTTCATTTTCAAACTTGGGTTAATTGCGTTAGATATAAAGTTTAATTTCTTCTAACATTGTAGATTTTAAATCATCTGTTATTGAGTATAAGATGTTTTTGCATATTCTATAAATATTGAATTGAAAAATATAGTAATGCATAACAAAATGTGCTAGACACAATAAAAATACGCCAAAACTCTTGCTGGCAACCCTGGTTTGACAGTCAGGTCCCCTCTCACCCCGCTTTTTCCCCTCAACACCCTATTTTTGGTTCAGTGCGCAGCCGTTGAAGCCAACTTCACAGAGCTCATAAAGATTTGCGCGTACTTTACCAGCGCGCGGGAACTCCCCGCGCCCCGTACCTCTTTCCGACCGTCACCTGAGTTAGTCGTATGGAATCTAATTCCCGCGCGCACTGCTCTGTATCGAGTTGCATCTTAAAACCTATTATATCACACCGATCTCGCTATTACTTCTTCCTATCTCTATTCTATCTTCTACTGTGAAATCTGATCTACCTACTGTGCCTTCAGCTCCTTCTATAAATAAATGTAGTGAACAATAAACGGGCCTGTGAACTAAACTGTGTGTCACTT
This sequence comes from Eupithecia insigniata, assembly GCA_947859395.1. Taxonomy (NCBI): domain Eukaryota; kingdom Metazoa; phylum Arthropoda; class Insecta; order Lepidoptera; family Geometridae; genus Eupithecia; species Eupithecia insigniata. The sequence continues at coordinate 139,032 of OX402007.1, forward strand.
TACCCAACAACCACAACAGCGCAGGCAACCCCCGCTACGTTTATTATTATTGTACCGAATCTAGTAATAATTACAAAAATCTTTATATTTTAAAGGAAAGATATGATATTTAATGTTTTAATGTTTGTTTATTAATTCAGAGTTAAAACCCTCATTTTTTGTTCTCTAAGAGTGATTTATTACAAAACTACACAAAATATTGTAAAATGAAATATTTGAAAGTATAGATCAGATATTGGTCATATTTTGTGATTAGTTTCATACTACACTTATATTAGATCAGTTCTAGATAAATCTTTAAAAAGGTGAGGACAGAATTGGGAAAGTTTTCACGGAGCCCCCTTTAACCCATTCCCTCCTTACGGTACTTAGAAGTAACTACACATTTTTCGTCTAATAACTTAAGTGTTAACACTTCATGTTAACTACAGCTGACGATCCTTTAGAGTACCGTTTCTGTAAGCCAATCACAGCGCGTTATGTGAATTACCGCGTGATGTTGCCGAAGAATTTGAACAGTGAGTTACAGCCTGTCGAACATTTTGTCATTTCGCTGTGCGGTGTAATTGTAAATGTTATCATAGGTAAGTGCTATTTTTTTTTACTTTTTATTTTGTTTATATCATTGACTACATTTCTAAAAGCAGTTATAATGTATTATCACTTTATTTTATATGAATATTTGATAAAAACTGAAGTGGACTTAAAAGTATCGTCAGGTGATTTTAGCCTCAAAAATTATGGGTTTTTTATAATACACATACTCGATGAAGTGGGTATTTTGTTTTATCATAAACGAATGTTTTGTTATTTTTATTATTATTCTGACCTATTTACTTATTGTTTTAGCTATTGAGATGGATATTACAAAAAATACTGCTCTAATTGAAGCCCTGTTATTACAAGAGCTTCCGGACTGCGACGAAGAGTCTGATGCAGGTTTGTCCGATGATGAATTGGAAACTCTTCAACTACCCTCACCAAGAGGCTTCATCGAGGTTTTTGAAAGACCTCTAGAAAGTGTTTATGCCGAAGTTCCACCATCGTCGCCGTCAAATGACGATGTATTGGAGTGCCCTATAAATAAGGTACCCAAATCTCCAATACATGGATCTAGTGTTCAGACTGATCTACCGTCTGCAAATACGTCTTCACAGAGAACTAACCAACGATTACCCGAACCAAACCGTGAATGGAAAAAGAGGTAACTAGATAAAATTTTACCTGAATACCTTGCAGATACTGGAGTAGTGAAAGACTGTTTTGCTCACTGTACCACACCGACAGATATGTTTTTAGTACCTATTGATTGGAGATATTATTGACAATATTGTATACCAAAGTAACCATTATGCTACTCAGAAAGGCAAGGTATTGAACCTAAAAAAGGAGTAACTCCTAACATTTATAAAAATGATTTTTTTATGGGTTACGACACTCGTCCGGCGTGGAGAGACCATTAGGTACTCTTCGCCACCTGATCTCAACGATTTCAACGATGCACTTATTTGCAAAACAATGCCAAGAGACAGATTCGCTATTATTTTATCTCATCTGCATTGCAATGATAACTCCCAAATGCCTAGAGAATGCAAAGATATGGCTTGATGAGTGATGACAATGAAAAATACTACTCAGAAAAGAAAGACTTCTACTGATAATACTGCGAAAGGCAGCCCTTCCAAAAGAAAGACTTCTACTGATAATACTGCGAAAGGCAGCCCTTCCAAAAGAAAGACTTCTACTGATAATACTGCGAAAGGCAGCCCTTCCAAAAGAAAGACTTCTACTGATAATACTGCGAAAGGCAGCCCTTCCAAAAGAAAGACTTCTACTGATAATACTGCGAAAGGCAGCCCTTCCAAAAGAAAGACTTCTACTGATAATACTGCGAAAGGCAGCCCTTCCAAAAGAAAGACTTCTACTGATAATACTGCGAAAGGCAGCCCTTCCAAAAGAAAGACTTCTACTGATAATACTGCGAAAGGCAGCCCTTCCAAAAGAAAGACTTCTACTGATAATACTGCGAAAGGCAGCCCTTCCAAAAGAAAGACTTCTACTGATAATACTGCGAAAGGCAGCCCTTCCAAAAGAAAGACTTCTACTGATAATACTGCGAAAGGCAGCCCTTCCAAAAGAAAGACTTCTACTGATAATACTGCGAAAGGCAGCCCTTCCAAAAGAAAGACTTCTACTGATAATACTGCGAAAGGCAGCCCTTCCAAAAGAAAGACTTCTACTGATAATACTGCGAAAGGCAGCCCTTCCAAAAGAAAGACTTCTACTGATAATACTGCGAAAGGCAGCCCTTCCAAAAGAAAGACTTCTACTGATAATACTGCGAAAGGCAGCCCTTCCAAAAGAAAGACTTCTACTGATAATACTGCGAAAGGCAGCCCTTCCAAAAGAAAGACTTCTACTGATAATACTGCGAAAGGCAGCCCTTCCAAAAGAAAGACTTCTACTGATAATACTGCGAAAGGCAGCCCTTCCAAAAGAAAGACTTCTACTGATAATACTGCGAAAGGCAGCCCTTCCAAAAGAAAGACTTCTACTGATAATACTGCGAAAGGCAGCCCTTCCAAAAGAAAGACTTCTACTGATAATACTGCGAAAGGCAGCCCTTCCAAAAGAAAGACTTCTACTGATAATACTGCGAAAGGCAGCCCTTCCAAAAGAAAGACTTCTACTGATAATACTGCGAAAGGCAGCCCTTCCAAAAGAAAGACTTCTACTGATAATACTGCGAAAGGCAGCCCTTCCAAAAGAAAGACTTCTACTGATAATACTGCGAAAGGCAGCCCTTCCAAAAGAAAGACTTCTACTGATAATACTGCGAAAGGCAGCCCTTCCAAAAGAAAGACTTCTACTGATAATACTGCGAAAGGCAGCCCTTCCAAAAGAAAGACTTCTACTGATAATACTGCGAAAGGCAGCCCTTCCAAAAGAAAGACTTCTACTGATAATACTGCGAAAGGCAGCCCTTCCAAAAGAAAGACTTCTACTGATAATACTGCGAAAGGCAGCCCTTCCAAAAGAAAGACTTCTACTGATAATACTGCGAAAGGCAGCCCTTCCAAAAGAAAGACTTCTACTGATAATACTGCGAAAGGCAGCCCTTCCAAAAGAAAGACTTCTACTGATAATACTGCGAAAGGCAGCCCTTCCAAAAGAAAGACTTCTACTGATAATACTGCGAAAGGCAGCCCTTCCAAAAGAAAGACTTCTACTGATAATACTGCGAAAGGCAGCCCTTCCAAAAGAAAGACTTCTACTGATAATACTGCGAAAGGCAGCCCTTCCAAAAGAAAGACTTCTACTGATAATACTGCGAAAGGCAGCCCTTCCAAAAGAAAGACTTCTACTGATAATACTGCGAAAGGCAGCCCTTCCAAAAGAAAGACTTCTACTGATAATACTGCGAAAGGCAGCCCTTCCAAAAGAAAGACTTCTACTGATAATACTGCGAAAGGCAGCCCTTCCAAAAGAAAGACTTCTACTGATAATACTGCGAAAGGCAGCCCTTCCAAAAGAAAGACTTCTACTGATAATACTGCGAAAGGCAGCCCTTCCAAAAGAAAGACTTCTACTGATAATACTGCGAAAGGCAGCCCTTCCAAAAGAAAGACTTCTACTGATAATACTGCGAAAGGCAGCCCTTCCAAAAGAAAGACTTCTACTGATAATACTGCGAAAGGCAGCCCTTCCAAAAGAAAGACTTCTACTGATAATACTGCGAAAGGCAGCCCTTCCAAAAGAAAGACTTCTACTGATAATACTGCGAAAGGCAGCCCTTCCAAAAGAAAGACTTCTACTGATAATACTGCGAAAGGCAGCCCTTCCAAAAGAAAGACTTCTACTGATAATACTGCGAAAGGCAGCCCTTCCAAAAGAAAGACTTCTACTGATAATACTGCGAAAGGCAGCCCTTCCAAAAGAAAGACTTCTACTGATAATACTGCGAAAGGCAGCCCTTCCAAAAGAAAGACTTCTACTGATAATACTGCGAAAGGCAGCCCTTCCAAAAGAAAGACTTCTACTGATAATACTGCGAAAGGCAGCCCTTCCAAAAGAAAGACTTCTACTGATAATACTGCGAAAGGCAGCCCTTCCAAAAGAAAGACTTCTACTGATAATACTGCGAAAGGCAGCCCTTCCAAAAGGCGCAAATCTGACTATTCCACTATGAAAGACGTACGCTTGGGTAACAGAGGCTATTGGCATACGTTCGTAGAGAACAGGGGAAGATGTGAGTTTTGAAGAAGATTCAGTCGAAACCTCATAGTAAATGTTCCAAAAATTGTTTTGTTGAATACCACGAGGTTAATCTGTAATTAAAAACCTATTAATTTAATTATTACTAAGTCAATATTCGATCACATTACTTTTCTAGTTTCTATCAAAGTTCCTAACATTGTGATAACACGAAGTTCCTGACGGTACTTTTAAGTCTAGGTCTTGGAAATAGTACTTCTAAGTAAAATAAAAATAAAAACAAAATCTGTGCGTTTCGTTTTACCGACTTTATTGTGATAATAGAGTTCAAAAGCGGAAATTCGTAAAAAATCACTACCCCGGGGGGAAAGGGTTAAGGTGCGTAAATTAATAATATTATTTAATTAAAAATTGTAGATTTTATCAAAATTTGGAAAAGGAACAGAATGGAGAGGATTCGAACCAGAGTCTGATTCGCATGCCGCCGCTAGTCTATTCGCCACATCGCGTGACGCACAAATGTTCCAGTATGTATGTTTATGTATGTCCTATATAGGTACATATATATATATACATAGCGGCCTCCCAACTTTGACTGGCGCGTTCTCGAAAAGGAAGCTGATTTGGCATAGTACAATTTTGTGGTTTGTTGGTACCTACCCACACTATAAGCACGCGAAGTTGGAGCCCGTAACTCGATGCACCCCTCGGACCGTCCCGTCGTTAGATAACTCGATGCACCCCTCAGACCGTCCCGTCGTTAGATAACTCGTTGCATCCCTCCGACCGTCCCGTCGTTAGATAACTCGTTGCATCCCTCCGACCGTCCCGTCGTTAGATAACTCGATGCACCCTCCGACCGTCCCGTCGTTAGATAACTCGATGCACCCCTCGGACCGACCCGTCGTTAGATAACTTGATGCACCCCTCGGACCGTCCCGTCGTTAGATAACTCGATGCACCCCTCGGACCGTCAGTCGTCGTCGTCCCCTCGTAAATTGCAGTTTATTATTGTAATTTTAATCGTACTTACTTTAAAAAACAAATGTTTATTCCAGATGAATAGAGTATAGTTCTCGCTATCAGAATGGACGAAACCTTTTCAAAGTAAATATATTTGAGGGCACATTTAGAATACAGAGTGCAGGTACAAACCGCAAGTCGTCAATCTGCGATGGAGCCTTGTCCACGTGTGCCTCAGTGCACTTCCAAATTCCCATTCTGTGCAACATTCTGATCGCACCTGGATCTTATTACAGAGGTAGCAACAGTTGTTTAGTCACAACAAGCCTCGACTGGACGTGCGGCCTCGGGCGGCCGCACGACTCGTCGTGCGGCTCCGGGCGGCAGCACCGACCAGCAGTGAATCAAACACAGGCATGCATAGCACTACGTTTATTACTACAACACCACCACTAAACTATCTACACTATGTATGTAGGTATATGTAGAGCCCTGAGTTCGGTGAGTCGATAGTATTGTCTCGGTCAATAGTATTGACGATCCATTTATGTATGGCATACCTAGTAATTTAATTTCTGCTTGGTAGAAGCGGATATATGAACCCCATGCTCTTATTTAGAGCGCGTCGTCTGTACGACGAATTGGCTTCCAAAAACGCTGATTTATATATTTTTGATTCCAATATTTATAAATTTAAGCAATGCATAATCAGGTTGCTATATAGTGTTCAACAACAATGTTAAATAATGTTTATCCTATTTTTTAAGTTTTTATTAAGTTTTTTAGTAATTTGTGTTTTTTTCTTAGTTACTAATTTTATTTTAACTAGTAAGTTGCGTAAAATTTCGAGTTTTATTGGTAAATTTAAAATTTTAGCTTGCAACATTTTTCAACGCTTGTTATGTTTGCATATTTGGTTAAATCTAGCTCGTATGTTATAAGAATGTATCTACTGTATCTTTTTATGGATCTTACTCTGTTTTGTGAAGTAATAAATGAATGACTTCCCAAGCTCAGGGCTGCAGCGCGGCCCTCGCCAGCAGCCTGCAGCGCACCGCACGAGGTACGGAGCGCTTCAACCGGTCGCGGACGAGGCACATTGATATTAGCTAGTCTCCTGTACAACTGTTACTGGACATTCCTCTGGTCTAGCAGCTCAGTGTTCAGGCCGGACAGAATAGACTACTCACAAATGGTCTCAATTCTTTATTATTTTCTGCGCCTTTCCCTTGATTCTCCGCCCCTCTGATGCTGTGCTGTGCACTATTGCTATTGCCTACACGACATAATCTTTCTTTAGAAGCGAAATTAAAGAAACTATGTTTATGTACCGATACAATCGAAACCATTTATCAGTTAGATAGTATTATATTACCTATGTATATGTGGTAAGGTATAGAATGTCCAGAAACTATTTGTATGGAGAGCCATCAATCAGCTTAGAACAACGCTAACTAATAAATAATCTTAAATGATCACAACTCAGGTAATAAACAAGCAGTATGTGATATAATATATGAGCATTATCGTTACAAAATTAAAGCTTGAAGGATCCCATTGGTCGCGTCTCGGCGGCTCGGGTCGGGGCAAGAAGCGGCACACAAGGAAAAGTAACACCCTAATGAACTAGGCAGTACATCACGGCGCGCTGACAAATACTATTTGACATGTCTCGCTGTATATACAAGTGCATGCGTGGAGTGGACCGTCCGGCAGCCGGTAGTCAGACGCGCGTCTCGAGCGGTACCTGGGAGGCGCGCCGCTCCGCAATGCTGCTTCTGCGGACAAAATATAATATTCTCAATTTTACACGGAAGCTACTGAACGCAAAGATTTATATCGTTAGATATGCCCTGACACCAAAACTGTGGCATTGTCTTTGAATGTGTGCGTTAACAAAATGCCGACGCACGCACACTAATGAGTACTAGTAAAAAATAATGCCAGTAAACCTAACCACGGACCTAACTGTTATTATAACCATATTGTGACGCACGTGATAGATTATTGAAACATAATGTATAGCTGTGTATATGCTCCTGAATAAAATAAAGTAATAATACTGTACAACATTACACCTACTTTGATTGTATTGTTTACTTTTATAATTTAACCTTGTTTTGCAGGTTAAACTGTAATTTTTATGCTGTTTTGTCTGCAAAATAATTTATTTATTCGAAGTTAATATTATAAATACTATTTAAGTGAAATTATAAGCAGAAAACAACTTTTTTGTCAAATAACCTGCAAACTGGTAGTTGTTTACTCGGTGATATAAAAGGCCGTCGCGCGGCCGACAGTGGCATTTGTCTCTTCTCCGTAGACCGAGACACGTTCTCGGTGACCCCGTTGACCCAATCACCGCCGCTAACCCGGAGGTGACGGCAACCAATTCGCTTCCGCACACTACACAACCGACCAAAAACCGACCCCGCCGGATGCGGGGTCGAAGAATTCCCCGCTTCCGCCCTTAGGTGCATTCGTGCACCTAGGCGAAACCTCCATTACCCTATTGTGTAGCATCTGGCGACAGCCCAAGCCGAGGCTCGCACCTAAGTGGTGGCCCTTGTGCGTGTCGCCCCAACCTAATTTTACCGGCGAGGCGCCCTCTGCGCCCGCGAAAAGCCCGGTAACGCTGTCATGGCCATCTGCGGTCAACAGCATTATAATCCTTTCGAAAAAAAAAAAACAGTGGCATTTGTAGAGCAGCCGTCGGAGGGAGCGGAGCTCTCCCGCTTTGCAAGTTGTCTAAGCTAAGTAATTTAATTATTGTATTGCTACTATTTTGGATAGCGGAATTATATTATAGGTACAAGAAAATAAATGATTGGAAACTAACTTGTTAGTATTTAATGATGATTAGAATTTTATGATCAATTAAAAGAAACAGTTTACAATATAAATACAGTAATTTTTATTAAAAATCTCTTACACGCACACTACCAAATGAAAAGTTAAAAATAGTGTTTTTGTCAATATACGTAAATATTATTAATCCTATTTATTGTGCAATCATATTGCACACATTTTTGTGAAAAAATAAAGGTCCTATCATGCCGTGAAAGTGTGTATACGTGCGCGCCGCACCGCTGTTTTCTCAAGCCGCCGCCGCCGTCTCTATCAGTCGCGTCGGTGCGACGACCAGCAACCAGACCGGAGATTCGGTTCAATACTTAAGAATGTAGTCTCCTTCAAAGTTTTCTATGATTGCGGTTGCTAGAAGAAGTAGAAATCTTCAGCGCACCACTTCTATGTTTCTTAGAGAGTTTTGATAAAACAGATTATCTATACAATCTGGTCGCTGGTCGGCGCGCTGACTGATCGACTACACATGGGGCAGCGGCGGCGCGGCAGTGGATAGTCTCGAAAAAACGCTCGCTCCTTTCGCTGTTATTAATGTGTACCTTACACTAAATACCGACCTATCAAATGAAAGCTCTTGTAGCCTAGATCGAGCTGTATTTTTTTTTATTTTGAAATATGAATTTGTACACCGCTTTCTACAACAAACTTAGCGAATCTCTTTGACCGTTCATGCAGGAGAAAGCAAAAAAGAATAAAAATCCCATTTTTAAATGGTTTATTGATTTTTTACTATTTTTGCGCCTTACGTCTTGCAATGGCAATTTCAAACCGTCATAATATGTAGCTCCGGAACAGTAAATTTATTGTAAACTATGAGGGTGACATGATCACTCTGATCAAACCCTCTTTAATGAATAAAGATATAGAAAAAAACTCGAGACAGACGATTGAAACTAAAACAGTCACGACGTTACGGTTAGGGGCTAACTACGAGTTAATTTTAAATACCTACATAAGAGACAAAAAACTCAAACCACGCCGGCGCGGCGGCGCCGCCGCCACGCTGACCGTGGAAGTCGGCGCGCCGCCGCCAGCAAATTTAAGGTCGGCTCGCATGTCTAAGTCTGTGTGCCACAGATTAGCTGGTAGTTTTACTTTGTTTATAGTCCGGTCGCAACGCTACAGCAGCGGAAGGAAAAATAATAGTTATTTAATTATATCGCAATCCTGTTGTCGCTCTCGTTCTTTTCCCGCTACTTCGACGAAGCGCGCCAAATTCAAACTCTCGAGGCGTGCACCGATGACCCTCCGACCGTCCGTCCGACCGAGCCGACCGAGCCTCGCATCGCAACTCGAACCTGCGACCGAGCCGAGCCGATGCAACCCGAGCCATCGACTTCAGCAAGCCACGAGAACTCTTTACTTTGCTCCTGACTGCCGAACAGTGAATAGCTCACTAAAACCTAGTACCGTACATTCGAGCTATATATTTTATAGTAAAGTATACTTATGTAGATACCTTATTACTGTTATAATTTAATGTACCACGTGTTAGTGAGATTACACGATTCGTTGCCTAACCCTCTGCTTTCTTTTATCAGAAGTGCTTACCGTGCCACACCCACAATATGCCACGCCGCAAAAGGAAGTCGAGAAGGGATACCTCGAGCTCTTCCTCTGATACGTCCAGCTCTAGCAGCAGCAGCAGCGCTAACGAGCGCCGACGTCGAAGGAGGAAGCGTCACCGTAAGCTATCGCCAACCGTGAGTCAGAATGTCGTATTATCGTCCGTGATTCCCGAATTTGACCCGCTCGTAGATGATGTGAATATGTGGATTAATGTTGTAGAAGCCAATGCCCGTGCATTTGGCTGGTCAGATAGCATGACCAAGCATCAGGCTCTTCAAAAATTACGAAATACCGCTAAATGTTGGTTAGATTCTTTTCAAAAAAATCATACGAAGTGGACCACGTGGAGGTGGACAGCATGGCGCGACACGTTGTCGGATACCTTCCAGGTTCATAGAAATATGTTTCAATCTCTTAAAGAATTAATTGACACAAAACCCGCAGTGAACCAATCCTTGTACGAATTCTATTTTCAGCAGAAATCTAAAATTGACAGCTTACGGCTAGGGTTTAGGGAACAAGATATAATTTCCGTTATCGTAGGTTCAGTAGGCGATAAAAACATTACTGTTGCTGCGGAGGCCGGGAATTTTCGATATTGTGATGAGTTGGCGGCCTTTTTGCATGGTAAAACTCACAAACCGACTGATATTGAAGGTACACAAAAGAATTTAACGTCCACGAAAAATTCTTTTCGAATGAACCCTAATAATGGCCCAAGTAAATCCGATGTAAAAATAGAACCTTCAGCCAATACTAGCAATATTTTGACGTGTTACCGTTGTGGGGAAGTAGGGCATAGAAGGAATCAATGTCCTATCAATAATAACGTAAAATGTTCCTTCTGCAGTAAGATGGGTCATTTAGAAGGTGCTTGTAAATCAAAACCAAAAGCGAAAGTAGACAAAGAGGCTGAGGTAAAAATGATTTCCAACCCAGTAGGTAAGCAGAAGTTTCACAAACAAATATTGCTCAATAATCATAAATGCGCAGCATTTTTTGATATGGGTAGTGATTGCTCCTTAATTACAAACACTCTGGTAAAACAGTACTGCTTGCAACCGTACTCTCTAGATGATCCCATAAATTTGGTAGGGTTCTCAACCGAGTTATCAGCCCAAGTAACTCGGTACGTAACTGCAACAATAAAAGTCGATTCAGTAGAACTTTCTATAAGGTTATATGTCATTGAGGCGTTATCTGACTGCGACATTCTAATCGGAAGGGACTTTACGGAGTCTCAAAGTATCATGTACATACGTTTGGGTGATACGTTAACATTTCAACCTGTGCACTCTATTAATGTGTGCAATATAATCACGAGTTCTGAAGGTAACGTTTAGGACAATCACAAAAAAATTCTCGATGATATTTTGGCGAAATTTTCTCAGTGTTTTTCCCAAGACCTATCGAATCTAGGTAAAACATCTTGTGTTGAATTAGAAATAACCTTAACATCTAACAAACCGATTTGTCAACATCCGTATAGAATGTCGGAGTCGGAGAGAGCTATTACTCGAGAAATAATAGATGATCTTTTGAAAAATGGCATAATACAGAACAGTAATTCCGCTTACGCGAGTCCAGCTCTTTTAGTCAGTAAATCATCGGGAGCCAAAAGGATATGTGTAGATTATAGGCAGCTTAATAAGATAACAGTTAAAGAAAAATACCCAATGCCTATGATTGAGGACCTAATTGACAGATTACAGGGATGTAAATTCTATACTTCGCTTGATTTAAAAAGTGGGTACCACCAAATAAGTATAAAGAGTGCAGACGTTCATAAAAGTGCATTTTGCACAAATGACGGTCACTACGAATGGTTACGTATGCCGCTAGGGGTATGCAATGGACCCGCTGTGTTCCAAAGGTTAATGAACACAATTTTAGGAAATCTTCGTTTTGGTAGGGTAGTTTGTTATATGGACGATTTACTAATTGCAACCAAAACCATTGATGAAAACATACTTTGCTTAGAAAAAGTGTTATATATTCTTGAAAAAAATGGACTAACGGTCAATTTAGAAAAATGTGTATTTTTTAAAGATAAAATAACATTTCTGGGCTATGAAATTTCTGAGGAAGGAGTACGTCCTAGTGTTCGTAAACTTGATGCAATCTCAAAATATCCTGTTCCTAAAACTGTTCACCAACTAAGGCAATTTTTAGGACTAATAAATTATTTTAGGAAGTTTATTCAAAATTGTGCTACATTGTGCAAACCACTAACAGCTTTACTAAAAAACGGAGCAATCTGGCAATGGGGCCCTCAACAAGAGGAATCTGTAAGTAATCTGAAAAACTCTTTGATTGACAACGCGGTACTAAAAGTTTTTGACCCTAAGCTGCCTATCAATCTATACACCGATGCTAGTCGAGACGGAATAGGATGTATTTTAGCTCAGACAACAAGCAATGGAGAAAAACCTGTATACTTTTACAGCCGCCAGACAAACAATGACGAAAAGAAGTACCACTCTTTTGAATTGGAGCTATTAGCGATTGTATCAGGTTTACAAAAATTTCGTCATTATTTGTTGGGTACTTCATTTAAAATAACTACAGACTGCAATGCTGTTCGCTACGCTTTGAGTAAACAAGAGATAATTCCGCGCATTAGCCGTTGGGTACTCTACACACAGGAGTTTTCTTTTGATGTTGTTCATAGAGCAGGGTCACAAATGCAACACGTAGACGCACTGAGTAGGAACCCTGTTGTCGACGAAATTAGTAATGTGATTGAAGTAAGGCAAACTGTTTGCACCATAACCGAGGGTGACTGGCTGCTATCTGTGCAGTTACAAGACTCTAACATTTGTAATATTAGAGATATTTTACAGTCAGGTGAGGCCGATTCGAATAAACAGGTGTTTAATGAATATGAGTTGCTAGGGAACAAGGTTTATAGGCGAACTGATTTCGGTCGACGTTGGTTAGTACCTAAAGAATGTATATGGTACGTGATAAGAGCCAACCACGATGAAGTGGGCCATTTCGCAGTAGATAAAACAATAGAAAGAATTCGATCTAAGTATTGGTTCCCGCGCTTAAAGAAAACTGTAAGTAAGTACATAAAAAACTGTTTGAACTGTATTTATTTCAAAAATATTCACGGTAAGAAACCTGGTAAATTATATCCTATTCCAAAATACGCCAAACCATTCCACTCCACGTTGATCACCTCGGTCCGTTCGTCAAAACAACAAAGCAAAATTGTTACCTATTGGTTCTTGTAGATTCGTTTACAAAGTTTGTTTTTATAGCGGCTGTAAAAAACACGAAAAGTCAAGTCGTAATTAACGAGTTAGATAAAATATTTAAAGTATTTGGAAATCCCAATCGTTTGATTTGTGATGCGGGTAGTGCTTTCACATCAAAATTATTTACGAGGTACTGTAAAGAACGAAACATTAGGGCGCATATTATAGCGACAGCCGTGCCACGCTCGAATGGACAGGTCGAACGTTATAATCAGACTATCTTAGAGGCATTACGTAGCATGGGTGCTGATACTGAAAATAATAATTGGGATCAGCATATTACAAACATTCAGCAAGGCATTAATAGCACTATAAATAAAACCACATCTGCAGTTCCGAGCGAGGTCTTCTTTGGGTATAGAATTCGGATGAATAACGATATGGTCACGGTTGACGATAACACGGAACATTCTGTTGACGTCACGGCTTTGCGGAATACGGTTGACGCGAATATTAAGAAAGACGCTATAAATCAGAAGGCTTCTTTCGACGCTAAGCGAAAAGACGCACCTTCATATGCAATTGGAGACTTAATTGTACTAAAGATTCCGAGTCATTCTAACGACGGTCAAAGCACAAAGCTCATGCCGCTCTTCAAGGGCCCATTTCAGGTGACAAAGGCATTAGGTCACGATAGGTACCAAGTGGCGGACATGAGAGGAGCTGAGAGGACTTCTAAGCGCTACGATGGCGTAGCGTGCGTAGAGAACATGAAACCATGGATACGTCTCGCTGAGTAATGTCGGATGTTGTCCATTTGTGAGTATGTATGAATAACACTAGGCACACACATAAAAACTTGAGATAGGTACCCTATTATGAGGTTGTTGGTATAGTTCTATTTTTGAATACAGTTTGTTCATATTTGTTGTCGTAAATAATTGGTTGGTCTTATAGTTAAAGCTTCAAACATTGTTGATGTATTGTGAAGTGTTGGGTTTAAGCTACAGCAGGCATCCTTGTGAACGCTGTTGTTAAGTGGTGATAAACAACTAGCTGGTCCCTGGTGAACATCGGCTGGTTCAAACCACAGAGCTTTTTAATCCAATTACTTTGTGGTACACACTCTAGTCTTGAAGCATTTGCACTTAACTATCTACCTGTACATTACACGGATACATTTACACGAAAGAATTATTAGTAACTAACTTATGCGTTATATTTTCAGCTTCACCTATGAGACCAAGACGCATTCGGAACGAATGCGTGAGCAGGATAGCCGGATGTTGTCGCTCTCGTTCTTTTCCCGCTACTTCGACGAAGCGCGCCAAATTCAAACTCTCGAGGCGTGCACCGATGACCCTCCGACCGTCCGTCCGACCGAGCCGACCGAGCCTCGCATCGCGACTCGAACCTGCGACCGAGCCGAGCCGATGCAACCCGAGCCATCGACTTCAGCAAGCCACGAGAACTCTTTACTTTGCTCCTGACTGCCGAACAGTGAATAGCTCACTAAAACCTAGTACCGTACATTCGAGCTATATATTTTATAGTAAAGTATACTTATGTAGATACCTTATTACTGCTATAATTTAATGTACCACGTGTTAGTGAGATTACACGATTCGTTGCCTAACCCTCTGCTTTCTTTTAATCCTAAGAGTGAAATGTTCCGCATTTGGATTTATTTGTATTTTAAGAAGTTATTGTTGCATTTGCAAAATGCACGCGATGCCATTTTGAGACAAAGTTAACAGGTCCAGCTAGCACCGTGTTTAGATGTAAACTGATTCCAAATGTCCTCCTGTCAGTGTCGCGACGTGACGTAGCAAAGCAACGAATGCAAGAAGTCAAGTCAGTTGGTTGAGTGAACAATGTTTTTGGATATGCTTGGATTTCTTATGTATGTTCAATGTGTAAATATATAAAGTACCATCCTAGTTTTAACTTATGTATCGTGTTTAAATAATAATAATAATTATACTTGTCAGGCACTCTGCCGTCGTCACTCCACAAGGGCCCTACTGAAAACCAGCGCAGTATTGGACAATTAATTGCCCAATACTGCATAACGCTGAGATAGGGACCCTTTTTACCCCATTTTATTCTATATGTCTCCTATATTAATGTTAGACTGTTTATTTGTTGTTCTTGTGATTTAATTTTGTGGGTAAATAAATAAATTTTATCTTTATCTTTAAATGAGCGAGACGAGCGTTCTCATTTCGCGTGGCACACAAAACGGCGCGGTCTCACTACGGTAAGGGCCTATCTAACGATTTACATCTTTGACTGAACGGATTACGCTCAAATTGTGGAATAACACAGAATACTTTATCCTTATGAAAGTAACTCAGTCTGTCTGTCTGTCTCGTTTTCACGCCAAAACTACTGTACGGATCTTAATGAAATTTGGCACGGAGGTAGATGGTATCCCGGGGACGGACATAGGGTACATGAAGCCGGGGGCCGCAGCTAGTATGCGATAAATCAGTTCCCGCGATACAAAAATAACCTCAAAACGTTTCCATACACCAATAATTATATTTTTGTTAACTTGGATGAATGTAGGTACCTATGTACTCGTATCTATAGGCTACTTGTTATCTTGCCCGCGCCCGCGCCCGGACACCTTCACTTCTATACCCACCAGGTCACTTATTTACAGATCGACGATCGATTCGTTTGACGAACGCGGCGCAGCAGACGAAGGTCCGCCTACGATACAGAAGGTTGCGGGTTGTTTTAAAGATCGACAGTCGATTCGTTTGACAAACGCGGCGCAGCGGACGAAGGTCCGCCTGCGATACAGAAGGTTGCGGGTTGTTTTATAGATCGACGATCGATTCCTTAGAGTATCTAGAACGGAGATGTCAACGCAAGGCGTACCCCTCTGCCGGCCATATGGCCATACACGATATATAAAACTACTTCACTCGTAACCGCGACCATTATCTGTCGTTTTGTGTCGCGAAGTAGTGCTCAGTGAAAATGATGAATTGTGCGGTATTACGGTGTAAAAGACGATCAGAGACATCAAACTTAAGGTACCACGGTATTTCCTATCACAAGTAAGTGATATTTTTGTCAATTGTTTTTTGTAATATTGTTTAATTTAGATTCAAATGGAATAGCAGTTGCGACAGTTTTAATACGACGCCAACGTCTTGGTACAGGGTGTAGGTGAGTAATGTGAGTATAAATTCCTTGGTAGAAGGCGTAGTGTGGGGACTAGTTGAATGAAATTGATTGAGTGAATGATGGAATGCATAAAATGCCATGTGGTTTTTGTACCCATATTTAACCGATTTAAAAAAGGAGGTTCTGTATTGGACTCGTAATGTATGTATACAACATCATTTCAAATTAGTTAACGAAACACGGGGACAGGATCTCTATCGGGAATACATTACTTGGAGCATTCAGAACGGGAGTAGCCGAGCGTACGCAGTCCGAGGTACATGAACAGTCATTTGTGTCTGTTTATAAAAACTAGTTTGCTGCGATTGTCTCTGTCATTCTGCCTTCAACATGTCGATTTATGGTGCTCCCTTAAAATTTTGGTGGTGCTGTGTCGTTTGTTTATTGCTATTTGCTTTGTACTTTTTGAACGCAGAAACATACGTGCTTTTTTGTACAGCTGGTGTAGTATGTAAGCTGGATAGTGACATGGGCTACTTTTTTTCATCACAACTTGGATGAAACTGCGGTGCATAGCTAGTTCTTTATAAATAGACTGTGGATTGAAATATCAAAGATGCTCCTAATGCTTATAATGACACATTTATCATTTGTTACTTCAAATTAATATTAACATAAGTTATCTGTTTTATAGATTTCCGAAGGACCAAAGAGTCTTTTGCGAAAACAGTGGGTTACGTTTTGCCAGAGTAGCGATGGTTGGGTTGGACAAATAGTATTTACTCAGGTCATTTTGACCCTTTAAATTTCAAATTACGAACAAAAAAAAAAAATACTGAATGAAAATGCCAAGCCAACTATATTAATTGAAGTAAGCATTTGGTGCTAGTTCTGTAGTAGTCGGTAGTAGTCAATCACAATACGGAATTAGGAAGATTGGTTATGCAAAAGTATACAGATACTAGAACCTAATTTCTTATGAAAAAAACAGAACCAAATAAATGTGTACGTCACATTTACAATAAAGTCCATTTTAAAAACCAATGGTGTAAATATTATGTAATATACATTTATATTAAACACCACAAAATTTGAAAATACGCGGCCGCTATTCTTCTCCTGCTCTTTATTTTTCCCACCCCATCACACCAATTAAGAAACAAAATAGTTATCAAAAAAATGCATTCATGAAAGATTCATCGAAATCAGTTCAGTCTTAGAAGTTCTAAGACTGAACCTATTTCTATGAAGATGTTCTAAGTTAGAACCCTAAGATTCATAATTGCGTAATATTTGTTATAATTAAGTAAGTACATACAATAACTATTAGCGCACCGCTGTTTTACTTGCGTAGATAGAAGCCTTAGATAGCCTTATGTTACTCAACAACAGTGTAGCTTTCTATTCGTAGAATAATTTTGAAAATCGGTTCGGTAGTTAAAGAGATTACGTACGCCCTACAAATCTATAAAAAAGGAAAAGTATATGATTTTGAACAACTCTGATTTCATTCATTTGAAATCATTCATTTTATCGGTCTTTTTACACCCCTTCTCTACTTTTTTGTGTTAGTGTGTAACTAAACAATAGTGTAACAACAGTAATTCTTTAATTGTGTGCTTGTTTTGTGTTTGTGTACAGCTTTTACTTGCGTGTGCGTTTATAGGGACGCTTAATTTTTCTGCATTAGTGTGCGTGATTATGCTATGACAAGCCTACCAATCACCACTGAGAATGATGGCCCTGTTAGTAGGGTAACCTTAACTTCTGAGAATGACAAGATTAACACTGACAATAATGACGAAGGTAAATGGCAACAAGTTACCCGGAAAGGACGTCGCCCAACAAAACCACGTCAAATTCTGACAGGGTCGGGCAAAACCGGAGATGAACTTCAGACAGCAGAGCGTCTGAAGTTCATACAAGCATGGTCGTTTAGACCGGAAACCACCACTGAGCAAGTCCGCAATCATATAAATAAGATAGCAAGCTGCGAGAAATACGTAGTGGAAAAACGGACTATCAAAACGGACCAGCACGCTGCTTTCGTCATTGGTTTCCCGGAAACATACTACAATGTCCTGTGTAACGCGAACGCATGGCCACTGGGCATCAAGATCTCGGACTGGTTTCGCATCGCCCCCCGCACCTTGGAGCGGGGATCGCTTGCACCCGAGGACGGCCGCATCGCCAGTGCCTCGTCGGAGCGCGCCAGTCGCTAAGAACACCAGCAGATGCAGCACGTATGATTCTCAGTTGCACGGTAATCAGTGTGAAAATATAGTCGTGTGTCATCAGAATATTAGGTCATTGGACAAAAAATCACAGAGGTTAGAAGTGCTACTGAGTAATGAGTTAAAATGCGATATCCTTGCGTTATCAGAACATTTTTTATCCGAGCCGAAACTTAAATGTGTTAATATTAACGGTTACAAATTAGCTTCATTCTTCTGTAGACAACAAATAGTGCACGGCGGTTCATGCATTTTTGTGTCGGACAAAATAAAATGCGTCGAAAACACTGACGTAACTTGTTTATCGGTTGAAAAAATTTGTGAAATATCGGCGGTAGATTTATTAGACTTTGACATGACAATTATGTGTATTTATAGAAGTAACAACAATGTTTCGAATAATGATTTTATTGAAAAATTGGAATTAGTTCTCGATAAAGTCAGCGATTTAGGTATAAATAGTATTATAGTTGGAGATTTCAACATTGACGTTTTATGTTGTCTTGATAGTTCAGTCAAGAAACTGTCCGATGTACTGTCGGTCCATAATATGCGTAATCTTGTCGACTTCCCGACACGTACTACGGCGACTAGCTCCACCAGCCTGGATCACCTGTACACAAACCTGACCTGCGCTGTGAGCGTGGTTCCCGTGGACACCAATATTAGTGACCACTTCGCCGTAAGGGCTGTTTTCATGTGCCCAAAACTACAGCCTAACTCTGTCTCTTATGGTAGGAATTTCAGCACTGCAAATAAAGCGAACTTCGTTGCATCATTAGACAGTGTTGACTGGGATGAAATATTGACTAAAAGATGCCATCCTGCAGACATGCTGACATCAATTATTAATATAATTAGAAATAAAATTGAAATTTGTTTTCCATATAGAATAATTACTAGAAATAAGAGAACGGACTTATCCTGGATATCTCAGGATATAAAGGACTATAAGCTATTACTTTCTGACATTATTAGACTTAGTAAACTAGATTCTAACAATGACCTTATTCAAAATCTATTATTTGACATGAACAAACATTATGAAATTTTATTATTGAAGACTAAACGCGACTATTACAACAACGTTATTCAGTCTAACACGAACCCTACGAAAGGTATGTGGAGTGTAGTAAATAAGGAGAGAGGTAAGAATAATAGTCCTCGGCTAGATATTACGGATGTGGTCACTAATTCCAATGGTGCCAGCTTCTCAAGTAAATTAGAACTATTAAATGCAATGAACTGTCGGCTTCTGAGCGCGGCGGCAGCGTGCGGCGCGCCGCGCGCTATTGTCGCCGATGTGCACCGCGCCTTATGTTCTGCGCGGTCGCCGGCGGACCGCTCGCTCCGTCTCCGTCCGTTCACAGCGGATGAAGTGTTTGTTATAGTAACAAAACGAATTCCAGCTAAAACATCACAAGACGTTTATGGAATTTCTATGAAATTGCTGCGCCAAGCCATACTCGTACTAGCCCCTATACTCGCCTACGCTTTCAACATCTGCATTCGGCAGGGCGAATACCCAAATGCCTTAAAACAGAGCAAAGTGTCACCTTTGTTTAAGGGCAAAGGGCAAAAGAGTGACATGGACAGTTACCGACCAGTGTCGATAATTCCCGCATTGGCTAAAGTCTTGGAAAACGGCTTGAGTCAGCGCCTTACAGAGTTCCTGTCGTCGACTGAAGCGCTATCAGACCGACAATACGCGTACCGTGAGGGTCGGTCTACGACGTCGATGACACGGACTGTCGTTAGCCTTGTGGTCGCCGCACGAGAGAGGAAGCAGCAGGTCGCAGTCATGTGCTGTGACCTGTCAAAAGCGTTCGATGTAGCCGACCACACCATCCTCGCAGTTAAGCTGAGGCACTATGGAGTTGATGGGACAGCTTACGCGCTGCTGACGGACCTCATGCAGGACAGGTCGCAGGTGGTGAGGGGAGGAGGCATCATGTCGGACCCACTGCGGTCGAACATGGGCGTGGCGCAGGGATCCTCTGTCTCAAACATATTATTTTCGCTACTATTGAACGATCTACCGGAGGCGGTTCCTGAGGCCGAGATCCTTATGTACGCGGACGACGTGGCCGCAGTTGTCTCCGCCCCCTCGGTCGACGCTCTGGAGAAGCAACTCAATGCCGTGGCAACACGTCTTGCTGTGTGGTTTCGAATGAACGGGCTCGCTCTTAACTTGGGTAAAACCCACTATATTCACTTTCGGTTCTCGGGTGCGCCGGTCAGGGCGCTATCTGTCACCATTGATGGCAAGCCTATCGACCAGGTTCAGTGTACAGTGTTCCTGGGATTTCAGATTGATAGGGGACTGATGTGGGCAAAACACATTGATGTGCTGTGTGGACGGCTAGGCAGCGCGTGCTACGCGCTAAGCCGAGTGAGCCGGGTGGTGTCCGCGGACATAGCCCGAGCATGCTACTTCGCCACCGTGCACTCGCAACTCCAGTATGGCGCCGAACTGTGGTCGCGCGCTGCTGAATGGGAGCGCGCGTTCCGCATGCAAAAAAGGGCTATACGTGCGATGGTGCGGATACGTAGCGACGTCTCTGCCAGACCACAGTTTAATAACCTAGGTATTCTCACACTGCCCTGCATTGCCATCTCGCAGGTAGCGCTGTATGTGAGGAGCAACCTTAGCTCGTACGCGACGCACGGTGACTTCGCATACCGCACTCGTAACCAGCACAAACTGGTGTCACTGGCGCGGTCCCTGACGAAGTCGTCCAAGCTGACTCATATTATGGGCCCACAGGTGTACAACAGGTTACCAGATTTGATAAAGGAGGCTGCAAATAATACTATATTTAAGCGCCGCCTAAAACGCTGGCTTATCGAGAAAACTTTTTATAGCTTTGACGAGTTTATAAACTCCAAATGACATTTTAATCTGATTTAAATTTATTTTTTCTTAATTGTATATTATTTGTATTATTTATAAGTCTTTTTATCTTATAGATATATTATTAAATGTTATTTTACATTATGTACCTACGCTTAGCTAAAATTTATAATATAATTGTTTAGCCAAGTTTGTAATCAGACATGTAACATCTTGTTATCAATAAAGTACTACTATTGAACTATGTAAATGTGTGCTGTACCGTGCTACCTCGCCTTCCGCGAAAACTGGCAGAATCATTTTAGTACTAAAAGTAGCGCTTGGCAACTCCATTTCTAGATACTCTAAGATCGATTCGTTTCACTGTGTTTCGTCTAGAACAAGCCAGCTGGACAAAAACAACATTATCATTTCCAAGAAATGATAATGAAAGTGGAGTATGCTTGCTGGACATCAGGTATTGCCGTCATTTTACAGTCTAAGAATGGCCAAAAAATAATCATTAAGTAAATACTTCACAGAAGAATACAATTTCTAGGAAGTATTTACCTAATGATTATTCATTATCACTAATTAGGTTAATTATAGTTATCATTAATTAGGTTAATTATATGTATTTTCTAATTTCTTTTATTAGCTGTAAGTGATTAAGTTAATTACTTGTATCCATAGATGAGCTAAACAAGCGTGGCATCGGATGTACAGGGACTGTGATGAAAAATAGAATACCTCGGGCTGCTAGAAGCACCTTGCAAGAAGATAAGGCGCTGAAACGTGAAGGAAGAGGAAGTTCACAAGTTATAGTGAGAGATGATGAAAAAATAAGCATAACAAAATGGTACGATAATAAACCAGTGAATGAATGAATGAATGAAAGATTATTATTTACCTTACGAACTACTACAAAATAACTCTAAAATATTTAATACAAAGGTTTTGATTTTGTGCGTAGCAGAGCGCAAGGCAAACGTGGCTCCGCTCAGCATTGTGCTGGATACACACTGATGTATGCACCCAACGCTGGTTGTCAGCGGGAACCAAGCGAATCACGTCACGACCCTCTAGGTGCAAAGATACCTACAACATAACAATAAAAGATGAATATAGAATAATACTAGGTTCTTATACATTATAACAATACAAACTATAAATACTAAATACAAAAGCTTAAACTTACGTAAGTCTATATGTATATGTATATGTATACTCTAAGCAAAACTATATAAAATTAAGAGTATATGTATAAATATAAAAAACGCTTATTGATAAACATTTATGCTAACGTAACATTATATTTTAGTGTGTTTTAGTGTGAGAATATACCGGAAGTAATGGGTCTCCTGAGGACACCAGTCTCTTAAGAGTCTGGGCAACAGGAGACACCATTGGTGTGTGTGTGTGCGTGTTTGTTGTGTAGTACGTGCGTGTGTTTATGACTAGTGCTCCTGAGGACACCGGTCTCTTAAGAGTCCGGGCAACAGGGGACACTGTAAGTGTAATGTGTGTATGTGTTGTGCGTGTGTAGTGTGCAAGTCTTTGTGAGTTGTGCTCCTGAGAACACCGAACAACAGGGGCTTCATCGATTTTTGTCATATTTTCTTATGTGTCTATGTGAACAGGGTATGTGCAATAAAAGTAACACATTTAAATTTCAAAATTAATAATTTATGTTAACTCTATTTTAATGTTCGTCAAACGGTCTCCGTTGGTCGGCTCAGTCAGTCAGTCTGACCGTATTTCGCCGTGTGTATGTACTTTCAGCGAAAAGGGTAAATTTATAATTAATTAAATTGGTAATTGCTTGGATTAAGTATGATGAATTTATTATAAAGTTTAAAGTAAATTAAAATTTTATGGGTGAACCCATTTACAAAACACTATATAACGGACCGATCATTATCTTTTAGTCTTTCATCCTCTACCGTTGGTGAATACCGTTTGGTGATTCTGAGTATAAGGTACGCCACCCTGCTCGAGCCGCTCTCGATCTTTACAATGTTGTTTGTTGAGGGACTTGTGGACGAGAAACCCGATACCTTGTTAGGACAGCTGGTCGCCCTCCCGGTAGTAAAACAAGTTGCCGGAATTAAGGGTGATCGTGTACTCTCCCTCTCTTCGGAATTCCGATAGCCCTATAATGTCCCAGCGCAACTTGTCTACCGCTTCTTCCAGCTCGATTACCTTCACGGCGGTCCTCAATGTTCGTGCGTTGTACACATACATATATATGTACAGTGGATCATATACATACAATCGAGCAGGTAATTGAAAAATACATGCGAGTTCAACAAATATCTTTATTTAGTATTTGTCGACTACACCAAAGCTTTCGACTCAATCCACCATCAAAGTATCTGGAACACTCTTCAAGCACAGAACATCCCTTATAAATACATTAACATACTAAACGATATTTACAAAAAAGTTAAAGTAGAGTTTAATTAGATAAAACCGGTGAAGCTATAAAAATTGGCAGAGGAGTCAGACAGGGAGACCCTCTGTCGCCGAGGCTATTTATCGCAGTGCTACAACACACAATGTCAAATCTAGACTGGCACCACAAAGGCATAAACATAGACAACACATACCTCAGCCATTTGCGATTCGCAGACGACATCATTGTCATATCGGAGACCTCCCGCCAACTAGAGGGAATGTTAAATGAGCTTTACAAGGTCAGCAACGGAGTAGGACTGGAAATGAACACCTTGAAAACAAAAAATCTTACAAATAGAGAGAAAGAACCAATATATATTTGTAAATAACAGAGAAATTGATTACGTGGACAGTTACATATACTTAGGAAAACAACTATCATTTGAAAAGAAAAGGAACTCGGAAGAGATAGAAAGAAGGATTAAACTTCCATGGAGCAAGTTTTGGAGCTACAAAGAAATAATGAAATCCAAACTACCAACAAAACCAAAGGCAAAAGTGATGAACTCATGCTTACTAGCATGCCTCACAAATGCACGCCAAACCTGGATTTTTAACAATAAAACTAAAAACAGTATACATGTTTGCCAACGAGCTATGGAACGGAGCCTATTAAATATAAAACTAATCCACAAACAAAAGAACTCTGTCATCAGAGAAAAAACCAAAGTAGTAAACGCTCTTCAACACACAAAAGCCCTCAAATGGAGATGGGCGGCTCACTTAATCCGCTCAAAAGATGAGAGATGTACACACAAGACCACTATCTGGAAAGGCCCAAACGGAAAGAGGAGAAAAGGAAGACCACAAGAAAGATGGCAAGACGAGATAGTAGAAATAGGTGGAAAAACATGGACAAAGAAAGCAGAGGATAGAAAAAAATGGCTACAACTGGAGGAGGCCTATACCCGCAGAAGGGTCCTTAGCAATTAAGTAATTTTATATATTTAATACTAAATTATTTTTCAAAATATTTTAATTACTTGTTAAAGGAAAAATAAAGGTCTTTTTTTAACTCTTGCTTTTCATGCCTTCAAGGCTAATGCTGGGAAATCTTTCGGCATGATTGCCGGCGGCCTTAAAGACAATGTGTATTGTACTTTGATTTTCGTAAACCCTTTGACAGAGTCAACAATGATGTACTCACAAAACTGAGTGCACAGGTTGAGTTGTGAGTGGATAGGTTTCACACCTGGTTTGCTCAGGCTTATTGCTGACTACTTTAGAAGTACTCGGCTAGGAGTTGGTGAGGCAGAGTCTGATCCGTACCACACGCGCTCTGGGGTTGGTCAGGGATCCATACTTGGCCCTCTTCTTTTTATTCTGATAATCAATGACATTTCATCGGTTGTACAGCACGCTAAATGTCTCTTGTACGCTGAAGACCTGTAGTTGATCTTAGAACAACAACAAGCTAGTAGCTAACTCTCCACATGTAGACATATTTGATGATGCATTGTAGGACTTCATTAGTGAATGTATGTGATTTTGTGAGATTGACGGATGATTTTACATTATTTATTGTACTTATTATTTTTGAAAATGAATCTTAGCTGTTGAATAGTTATTTAAACATTTTAATTCTATTATTTTGTAAATATGCATTTTATCAGGCATAAAAGTACATATGTATATTGGACATTTACTCAATATGCCCTGTTAATGCCCGGCATAAATAGTATATGACTAACTGACTGATACTTTAAGAACACATTTCCTTTGTTTTAATATAAATTGTATGTGTATTTATATATCATCCGAATTATCCGAATAGTAAGGCTCACAAATATCCGAAATATCCGGATAGGAAAATTTGTCGGATAATGCAACCCCTACTTGCAACTGCACACGTAGGGCCTTCTACCACTGCAACCACAAGTGGGTGGAAGTGGATGGTCATGGAGAAAGGCTAGACATGCAAACGAACACTGCCCTTTTATAATATATATTGGATTAAACTAGTATTTACAATTAAAACAATTGAGTTAACTGCAGACTGTTGCAAATAATCTACAGATAGCTCAACTGGTCCATATCAATACCAGTCGGAAGCGTCCCCAAGGCGCTGGCTGCATTGCCCCGCTGTATGGCAATGCTAATGCGCTGCGCCTTGCAGCGCTTTTTGATGCGCGTTATTGATCTCCCTTGACTTAATATTTTTAGTTAATTTTATTTTAATATACATATATCATTTTCCGTAAACCGTATCATTTTGGATCGAATTAAAATGTAACCTGTGTAACTAGTATTATTAGAATTTGACGACCGATGTGGCGCGGTGGGCGAAGGACCGCCTGCGACGCAGGAGGTTGCGGGTTCGATTCCCGCCTCGGGACAAATATTTGTTCAGGGTGTTCTGGTCGTTTTCTATGTATAATAAAAAAAATATCTATCTATGTAATATATTGTATTATGTATATCAGTATCTAGTACCCATAACACAAGCTCTGCTTAGCTTGGGGCTAGATAATGCTGTGTGAATTGTCCAACATTATTTATTTATTTATTTAATTAAATTCTGTACTAGTTCAATAAATAAATAAATACATAGATGATGCCAGAATTATTTATTAGATGATACAAGAGTTGGTTCAACAGTTCCCCCCGCACCCCGCACTCACCCGCCGGCCGCGTCTTCTGGCTGCCACTCGCCGCTATCCGGCTCGGAACTCGACTCCTCTGGAAAACACAAACATAAGCTCAAATTTATGTATAACATGAAAAAAATGTGAACGACTCCATTTTCGTAATCTACATCCTCGATTTAGTGCACGATATCCATATAAAGATAAAAATAAAAAATCCGCAATTTTAGAATATTGGTAATCTACACCTACAGTAGAACACGAAAATGGATGCCTTTTCTGTAATAAACCATCTTCCTCAAACAATGGCTGAGCAAGTTCAAGTCGGACTCACGCACCCAGGGTTCCGTAAAGACCTTGCTTCTTGCCAAATTTTATGATTCTAGGTTGACGGGAAGTACACCATAGGTTTTGGTCCAGGGCAAGAATCAATTTTGTTTTTGTGACTAACTAGAAATTTACCTTTTCCGGAATTTCCCCTTTACTTTTGCTATAAGATCTTGCTTCTTGCCAAATTTTATGATTCTAGGTCTACATGACCGGGGACGTATTATAGCCGTGAAAAATCCGAAAACCGTAAATTGGTAGCTTATTCTCATAAAAAATTATATTTGATTCTCACGTTTGACCGAAAACCTATAGGGTATTTTCCGTTGACCTAGAATCATGAAATTTTGCAAGAAGCAAAGCCATGGAGCACAAGTAAAGAGAAAAATCCGAAAACTGCAAATTTGTAGTTTAATCACAATAAATATATTTTTTTGTTTTTGAAAGTGACAAAAACCTATAGGGTGCCATCATCATCCAGTTGACCTAGAATTATAAATCAAGAAACAAGATCTTATAATTACGGACGTAACCTCGGTGTCCCAGTTGAACTTGCACTTGACGTTTTTATTCTTTAGTAAATTTAAAATACATCATTAAAAAATACGTCAATATGATAAAGAAAAATTTATCAAATAAGTTGTTTTAAATTTGATCCTTATCAAGTTTACATTCAAATCTCTGTAGCTTTTCGGTATATTATGGATATGCATATATTTCGAGCAAAGAAAATTATGTGTTGTTATGGGGATGTCATATGTCCTGCGTATTCAAGGTGACTAGTGACCAGTACAGTATCTCTAGTATTTTCAGAGACCTTGACCACCCGGAACAGAAAACCGAGCATAGCCCTAGACGTGCTCTAGTGTTTTCAGAGACTTTGGCCACCCGGAACAGAAAACCGAGCATAGCCCTAGACGTGCTCTAGTGTTTTCAGAGACTTTGGCCACCCGGAACAGAAAACCGAGCATAGCCCTAGACGTGCTCTAGTGTTTTCAGAGACCTTGGCAACCCGGTACACAAAACCGAGCATAGCCCTAGACGTGCTCTAGTGTTTTCAGAGACCTTGGCCATCCCAAACAGAAAACCGAGCATAGCCCTAGACGTGCTCTAGTGTTTTCAGAGACCTTGGCCATCCCAAACAGAAAACCGAGCATAGCCCTAGACGTGCTCTAGTGTTTTCAGAGACTTTGGCCACCCGGAACAGAAAACCGAGCATAGCCCTAGACGTGATTTTTTTCTACATGTTGGTCAAACAGTAGTTTGGAGTCCAAAATAAGTCCAAGATCGACAACATAGTTAGTCCTGGTGAGTTTTTGATTACTATTTATGTTATCTGGACTCCACGATACGATATCTATATTAACAGAATCGAGCCGATACAAAACCAATTTAATAAATATCTTACTTTTCGTCTGAAGGTCCCGTATAGTTCCTCTAATTAAATAGATATTTGCCGTAAATTTCACCATCTTCCGCTGAGTAAAAGGCGCGATATTGGCGACCTGCAATTTTTACTCAATTTCACGAACAACCATATTAATTGCTCGGAACTAGGGGTCGCAAACCGGGATCCCGAATCTCGAAAATACCGGGATACCGGACCGAAACGAATGCTTTCAAATACCGGGATTGAGTGAACGGAAACCGGGATTAACGGTATTTTATTACAAATCTTCGTTAAATAATATTATGTCAATAAAAAATTATAAAGCCCGCAAAAGACTTACTGAATCTCTTTCCTAGATCCTACCTAGCATATTTAAAACTGTCAAAGAAAAATGTCAATTAAGTTCAAATTGAGAGTGAATGTGAATTGCGAATGATAGTTTCCAATTTCCATGATAAAGAGTGAGACATTTACGTTTTTGTTTACGAATAAGATAATTCGCCAGAGCATTATAGGTTTTGTTAAAACTGAGCATTACATAAATAAATATAACGATTTCGGTTTTTGTGTTTATCTATGAAGAATTTACTTAGGAGTATTTTATGTTTTAAGCTGATTACTGTTTTATTTAAAGAATTTACTTACGTTAAAAATAACTCTGCAACAGTAATTAATTTATTAAACTTCCAATTAATTTCAATTCATTTATTGCAAGACATCTTAATACAAGATCTTAAATGCAAAATGTGTTAATAAATTCTTAAAGTAGGATTCTATATAAATTACATTTAAATGATCTTCTTGTCTAATTATTCATGAAGATCATTTAAATGTACTTTATATAGGATCCTACGTTTAATAATTGAAAAATAAAGACAATACTGATTACTGTATGTTTCAACTTTAGGTCCATGAGTTCCTTAACCACTATAGAAAGCTTTTTCAATGAGCCATAATTTTAACTTTTTTATGAATAGTTTCAACTAGAGATGAGTCCGGTATTCAATAACTAACTCAGTACCTGTTAGCATGGTCCTAAAATATCTAACGCTATTGTAAAATCCGCATACCGCTAGGGAATAACTGTGCAAAGCGAGCATCGCGCCTAACCGACCGTGAGCCATAACTACCCAACGCTTCAATACCTATACTTACCTAACTATCATCTACGCATAGGTACTAGCGGACCGTTCACCCGTAAAGTTATGTAGCTGCAACAAGTATTTGGTATTTCTAACCAAATCGGTTAGATGGTATTTCTAACCAAATTGGTTAGAAATATATTGGTACATTTTTAGTAATCTATAAAACTCGCAAATAGCGTGTTTTAAATGATGCGTGTTTAAACAAATTCAATAGGTTAAAGAATTTTCAAAATTGGCTCAGTACATTCAGAGATTACCCTCTACAACAACACAAACCTTACTTATTTTTATTAGTGTAGTATTACTTAATAGTATAGATTTAAATACACCTAGATTTTATTGACTAGACGTGACACAGCTCCACATTTACATAGGTATATTATGCGCTTCAAAAGCTTTTGGTAGTACCTACTGGAGAATAGGGCACTACGCATCTATTGTCCAGTTCTATTCAATATTGTGTGAAAAATAAACTAGATCTTAATGTTAATAAATGTAATATTACAACTTTCACAAGAAAATCTAATTTAATTAAATTCAATTATAAGCTAAAACATCATATTCTAGAAAACGTTAGTAGAATGAGGGATCTTGGGGTCATCCATGACTCAAAGCTTTTATTTGATGCTCATATCTCCTCTATTGTCAGTAAAGCTTCTAAATCACTTGGGTTTATCATGCGGTCTTCAAAAGACTTCAAAAACATCAAGACGATCAAGATTCTCTATAGTACGTATGTGCGTTGCCACTTGGAGTATGCATCCCAAATCTGGAACCCCAACTACTCTACCTATATCGATAGAATTGAAAGAATACAACGCAAATTTCTGCGATACATAAACTTTAAACTGCGACTGGATGAATCCGATTACCTTATTAAATGTGCCAAACAACATCTTCTTCCACTGTACCTAAGGCGTGATTTTGCAGATATAGTCTATTTGGCTCAAATTTCAACCTCTCACATAGATAGTCCAGAGTTGCTGAGCAAAATCCAATTCTGTATTCCAAACAGGTCTTTTAGACAAACTAATCTTTTCTATTTACCTCCAGTATCGACAAATTACCGCCAAAATTCCTTTTTGTACCGAGCGAGAAAAAAATTTAATCTAGTGAATACTGAGCTTGACCTTGACATCTTCAATAGCAGCATCTCTAGTTTAAAAACCAAACTTAATAAGTCTTTCTTTGATACATATACATTTGATAAAAAATAAGTGAATGAATACAGTAGAAAAAGTGAACATAACTAAAAAAAAAAAAAAAATTAATTGTACTAAATCTATGGTAAATGCGAATGTTAGCTTGTTATTATTATTTGTGCTTCTTGTAATTGTATTTTGTATCTATAAGTGGGAACTTATTAATAGCCACCTGTTATCTTTACACATCTCTAATATGTATTATTGTGCTGAAAGATCCCCTAAAATAAATAAATAAAATAAAATAAAACTGGAAGGAAGAATCACCAGTCGTCTTAAATCTTCACAATTTCTATCTTGATTTATGGCGTCTCGCAGATCTACATAATTTTCAGCGCGCAGTCTTCTCTCATTAGTTCTGTTCTGATGTATACCAAACGCTTCGTTTGAATTTTAGCGTAAGTTTCCACCAGCCATTTTAATTTCGGCGTAAGTGTCCACCAGAAAACGGTTAAATAAACCTCGAAACCTTTGCAGGTGAGCAATGCAACCTTCTCTTATTCGTAAAATGTATCTAGGCGTAGAATTGCATTGCAGAAACTTTTTAGTGTCCAGGTTCGCCAGTTTTCGGATTTACATGTCGAAGATCAAAGTTGTATCCGTCTTCGCCACGACAGTATACCTACTGTCCAGGCATTTGATGCTCTTCAGTCTCTACTCGCTTATATACCATAAGCGAGTAGAGACTGAAGAGCATCAAATGCCTGGTGCGTTTTGCCAATGCATTGCAAGCGGTCATCCCGGGTACGCAGCACAATGTCCGGCCTGTCACAGTGCTGATCTACCAGGACGACGACGGCTACCAATGATGTCATTGGTAGCGAGAGCTTTGTACCGACCGGATGCTGTCCAGTAGGTCGTTTATCGGCGCTAATAACAATTTTGTAATCATTTTATTGGCTTTGGGGTATGGCCTCGTATTTTATGTCCTTCCTCGTAGTACGAACTCAAATCATGCTAAGTATCATTCGTATCCATTCAGTAGTTTTTGCGCTATGCGGCCGAGAAATGTCACTTCCATCCCCACTGCCAAGGGAACCTTAACGAATTCCAGGATAAAAAGTATTACATGACCTTCCTCGTAGTATGAACTTAAATCATGCCAAGTTTCATTTGAATACATTCAGTAGTTTCAGCGCTATGCGCAGCCAAGAAATTTTACCCTACTGCGAGGGGGCCACTACGGGGGGGCTACTAGGGTTCCCACTGCTGGGCAATGTGGGGGCCCCCCTACCGGTGCCCTCCACTTTGGGGGCCTACTGAGTGGGTCCCACTGCGGGGGGTACTGCGGGGGGCTTCTGAGGGTCCCACTGCGAGGAAATGTGGGGGCCCACTGCCGAGAGCCCCACTGCCGGTGCCCCCACTGTGGGGGGCTAATGAGGGGGTACCACTGCGGGGCAATGTGGGGGGCCCACTTCAGGAAGCCATCTGCCGGCACTGTAGGGGGTTACTGGGAGGGTCCGGTTGCGGGAGGGGCCCTACTGCTGGGGTCCTCACTTCTGGGGTCCCCACAATTTCACTTCCTCTCTCATAAGGGAATCCTTCTGAATTCCGGGATAAAAAGTATTTTATGCCCTTTCTTGTAATATGAACTTAAATGATGCTACTGAAGGTATTCAAATGCAATTTGAATACCTTCAGTAGTTTCGGCGCTATGCGCAGCCAAGGAATTTTACTATCATCCCCTCTCCCAAGGGAACCCCATTGAAATCCGGGATAAAAAGTTTCCATGTCCTTTATCATAGTATGAACTCAAAGTCCAAGTATCATTTGAATACATTCAGTAGTTTTGGCGCTATGCGCTGCCAACAAATTTTACTTTCATCCCCTCTCCCAAAGGAACCCTATTGAAATCCGGGATAAAAAGTATCCTATGTCCTTCCTCATAGCATGAACTCAAATCCTGCTAAGTTTCATTTGAATATACATAGTAGTTTCGTCGTAACGCGCATTCTAAAAAATTTGCTTTCATCCCCTCTCCCAAGGGAACCCTATTGAAATCTGGGATAAAAAGTATCCTATGCCCTTTCTCGTAATGTGAACTTAAATCATGCTAAGTTTTATTTGAATACTATAATAGAATATAATATAATGAACCCTATTGTAATCCGGCATAAAAAGTATCTTATGTCCTTCCTCGTAGTATGAACTCAAATCCTACCAAGTTTCATTTCAATACGTTCAGTAGTTTCGGAGCTATGCGCGGCCAAGATACAGACATGATGGAAAAAAATTACATTTTTGGCATCGGTATCGATAATAGTGCCCTCAATATTTTTTTTCAAAATATCTTCATCATCATCATCATCATCAGCCCGTACACGTCCACTGCTGAACATAGGCCTCCCCCAAACGAGGACGCCACGAATAGCGGTCCTGAGCCGCCTCCATCCAACGACTCCCCGCGACCGCTACGATGTCGTCGGTCCATCGAGTGGGAGGTCTTCCCACACTCCGTTTCGCATTGCATCGCGGTCGCCACTCGAGAACCTTTACTCCCCAGCGGTTATCGGTTCTACGAGCTATATGGCCTGCCCATCGCCATTTCAGCCTGCTGATTCTGAGAGCTATGTCGGTAACTTTGGTTCTTCTACGAATTTCCGTATTCCGGACCCTATCGCGTAGAGAAACTCCGAGCATAGCTCTCTCCATAGCTCGCTGGGTGACTTTGAGCTTATGCACAAGGCCTATAGTGAGCGACCACGTCTCGGATCCGTAAGTCATCACTGGTAGCACACATTGGTTAAAGACTTTCGTCTTGAGGCTCTGCGGTATCTGTGACGAGAAGATATTGCGAGGTTTCCCGAACAAAAAATATCTTCAATGTACAGAATTGGACCTGTTACAGTTTTATTATAAGTATAGATACATGTAAATAACAAATCAAGACGAATTTTCAGCTTCGCCAATTTTTTATTTATCATCTGTGAATGGCAAAGACATTTATGGCTACCTATCTTGCTACCTATACAGCCACGTGATCACAATTTGTACTAAGCAAAAAGACTTACTTTGCCAAGAATTTAATAACATTTAATAACACTGGAACATTAGAGCGCTGTGATGTTCCAAATTAAAATAAACGCTCTTGCCATGGATTTGATTTTCTTTAACCGTACATTCGATACTTCGCATGTTCTTTTTTGACAATAATGACAATATTTCCATGCATGTTTGAGAAAAAACAATTTAAACTGTATTCAAAGATTTTTGATTAATCTCCAGTCTGAATCGGGAATCGAACCCGTTAAATTGTAAAAAAAAACAGCCGTTTTTTTACCATACTGATCAAAAGGCTCAATCATATGGATATATTTTTTCCAAATGACATAATAAAAGGAATAATATAATTTTAAATAATAATAATCTTAAATAAAAGGAATAGCATAAAATTTCACATTCATAATTTCAGTAAAATGAATAAATAATATGGGCTGATGATGATGATGATGAATAAATAAATAATGCTGGACAATACACACAGCATTATCTAGCCCCAAGCTAAGCAGAGCTTGTGTTATGGGTACTAGATAACTGATATACATAATACAAGATATTGCATAGGTATATAGATATTTTTATCAAACATAGGTAACGACCAGAACACCCTGAACAATTAATATCTGCAGAACCCGCAACCTCCTGCGTCGCAAGCGGACCTTCGCCCACCGCGCCACATCGGTCGTCCGGTCCGGTCGAGTAGTTAGCCTTTCCTTTAACTTTGCCATGCTGCTCCGAACAACGTTCAAAAGCAAACTAAACTTGTGGCTTATTGAACAATGTTATTATACATTTAATTAATTATTATATTTAAGAAATGACGTAATGAATAAACGAACTGAAACTGAAACTATCCATTTGAGAAATAATACATCATCATATCAGCCCATACACGTCCTCTGCTGGACGCAGGCCTCCCCCGTACGACGCGACGCCACAAATACCGATCCTGTCCGCCTCCATCCGTCGACTCCCTGCGACCGCTACAACGTCGTCGGTCCATCGAGTGGATGGTCTCCCATGTAGGGGGGATTTCGCCATAATCGCTTGGCGGATCGGTGATCGCAGTATACATAGGTGTTGATAATACTCAGAAGGACCTACTGTCATGATAAAATAATAATTTGATTCATAAATTCACCATGAAAATATAAATAAATCAAGAGGGAGTGAAATTGTTAGGAGAGTGAGTATTCGTATACCTACTACAATGGACACATTTAAAGCATTTTGCTACATTCAATTAATTGAAAGCAAAACGTAATTATTTTAAATAAATATAAAATGTAATGGTCTTCCTTAGATTTAAATTTAAATTGCCTTTTGATCGGTGTCGTAACATTACTTTAAACGGCTGCTATTTAGGTACAGTATGAGAGCGTGTTATTTACCGTCAGTGTCGGAGAGGTCGCGGTCGTGTGACGGCACGGGGGGCACGATCGCGCCGGCCGCCCGCTCCTCGCCCTCCTCCTCCTCCTCCTCCTCCTCCTCATCGTCGCTGTAACAGGGGATAGAGGCGCAGTAAGCGTACCATATCTCGGATTACAAAATACGCGCACAGGTTTGGAATCCGAGATATGGTGTAAATTATATTAATAATAGCTGACCCGCTCGCGATTGCATAAAATTAAATTTTTTTAGTACTTGTCCAGGCTCGGTTTCAAGCAAATCACGTTACACGTATTACAAACATACTAAACAAAGCATCACAAAAAAACACACTTTAACTCCCTACTTAAAACCATTTTGTGTTGTTTTTAAATTTTCGTATTTTACACAAAATTTTATGAAAATTGGAGGATCACGAAAAGTTTACCGTTAGCGTAGCATTACCCATACACTGATGTTTGTATGAAGTTTCCTGGAACTCTCCTACCACAGTCATCACTCACACCAAGTATCAAACAAATCAAAACTAATACAGCTCAGAACTGAACTTAATTATGAAACATAATTTTTATCATCCCAAATGGGCATGATTCTGTATGACAGGAAATTCCTTGCCCAAACCGTGTGACGTCACAACGTGTTTTAAACACAAACACGATTCCTAATCGTGCCTTGGTGTGGAATCTATTAAATTGTATTCTGTATGCCACAAGACTAGTTGTCTATGCCCCGTGTTTTGTTTTTCTATCATTTCACATGATTCGTTCAAAATTTTACTACTGGTCCACTCGGAAATTATCGGTTTTATTATAAATTATATTTGTTTCCAATTTTTTACTCAAGATAGAAATATCTTCAATTATAAGCTTGCTTAATCGTAATATACAATAATTTAGTGTGATTAGAAAGTTTAGAGGTCAAAAAAATATGATTTGTATCATTCAAACAGGCATGACTAGTTTCGGAACGAATAGTTTTCATTTCATTGTTTGTTTTGAATAGTATATATAACCTAAAAATATCTATCATTTTTAAACCACAAACTACTAAGGTATTCTAAACAATATCCATGAGAGAAGCAGTAAGAATAATGGATATTCTTCTACGAAGACGCGTAAGATGCTGGCGCCAACAAAGCACTAGAAATAACAGGAGGTTACTCAGGGATTCTGCGGACCCTCTATCAATGGACCTTAATTTGTTTGTGCGCTACAAAAAGAATTATATTCTTTTTTATGCGGGATCCTTGCAAGCAGGATGACTCCAAAGTGTACAAGCATAACACCAGACATAAGTAAGTGCATCAATAAAATTAGTAATACACCTACGCTGTTATACCTAGTACCTTTATATTGTACCTATTTTTTAATCCTTAAAACTGACAGTAAAGTGATTTTAGTAGCTTAGCTATATGTAGGCACCCATAATTTTTTTTTTTTAGATGTAACACTTAATTTCCCCTAATTGTTGTAAGTATCAAAGATACCATGCCATCAATGGTGCCATTGTAAGTTTACATTACATTTTAGTTCATCATGCCCGTATTTCTTGATGGTTGTGCAGAGTTGCATTTAACTGATGATCTGCAAGATTGTCCAAGGGAGGAGGATGGCACCTATTTTTATCTATTTGACACAATGAAAATTATATCTGCCTTGTTTCAGATATGTGACAGAGCAGCGGTTTGAAAATAATTGGCATATGTGCAAAATTTGGAGGGCCGCTCATGATAGTTATGTTCGGCAATCATGGTCTATAAGCCGGTTCATTGAGGATAGCACAACAGTGGAAAATTGAGTGGCTTCTAGGGGACTCTGGCTATCCCCAAAACCAATTAGAGCTGATCATACCTCAGAAGCCCACTACATTAATATGCACATTTATACATCTGATCTGTGTTGAACAGTGCATAGAACTCCTGAAATGTTTACCCCACAAAGTGTGCAAAAATAATTAATGCATGTTATTACTATTACATAAGAAATTAATGTGATTGTAATGTGTAAAATTTTATCTCTTGTTTGTAATAAATCTATAAATTATGTCTTATTGTCTGTGTAAGCATCTCTGTTGTAGGTGCATCTCTTGTTTATAAAAACGAAATAAAAGAAAGATTGTTATTTGGCAAATTTATTTATCAAGTTTATTTCATATATCCTGTTAATTTTTTCAGTTTGGTGGGTGCACTGCCCACCCACCAACCTGAAAAAAGTATATCTAGCTATGGATCTGGTATGTGTACTCTTTTATCCGCACTGAGACTCCGGTCCATTGTGCATGGTTTTTTTTGCTAGTGTAACCAGCCTTTGTTCAAAAGCGTAGAATCTTTCTGGAATCTTCACAGGCTTCGAGGAGTGACATGAGTTGGTCGAGGATTTTGTGTCGTTGCGCTGTTACTCTTGAGTTCCATGACTACATGAGCAGCTGATTCTTCGTCGCTGAGGCACCCAGAAAGGGCTGTCTGTTGCTCCGACGGTGAAGAGGTGTTTGTTCAGTGGACAGTGCCCTGTGAGTGTCCCCACTAGGACGCGTTCTGGTCAGGTTCAGTAGACGCTTAGTTAGTCTTGGTGATGGGCCAATTGTCGGCGTGTCGGAGTCTTTCCGTTCCATTTCGTCGGCGGCGACGTCGTTACCTATCCGATGTATACTAGAGGAGATCCTCTGAAGTGCCAAATGACGTTAGTGCACGAGCTTGGAGTTGCAGCTGTTCCCTGCG
Organism: Eupithecia insigniata; assembly: GCA_947859395.1. Lineage (NCBI taxonomy): Eukaryota > Metazoa > Arthropoda > Insecta > Lepidoptera > Geometridae > Eupithecia > Eupithecia insigniata. The sequence continues at coordinate 176,266 of OX402007.1, forward strand.
AAGGCCAGCAGTAGCCAGGATGCGCACGCATTGGTTGTCTATAGGTATCCCTTTTTTGCATTGATAGGTAGGTACATTGATATTGAGGTCCATTGAGTGAATCCGCTCCCGTAGCCGTCTTAGCTGTCTTAGAATCGTCCGTATATTCTCAATTCGTGGGTGCCTGATAAATCTCTTTGATCTTCTCTATGTATAATGCATTTAGCTTATAAATTTTTTCATAATAGTACAAATACACAATGTAAACAAAAAATCACATACACAGAGACTAAAAAGAAACGAGCCGTAGTAACTATTGCAGGAACCAAGCAGGAACACGCTAATCTGTGCCATAACACGCAAGGAGCGACCGCGTTTATTTGACAGTTCAAATCGTGCTCTAATCGCACCGTGTCGCGGTAAGGAATGGCAAGTATGACATAGGGAATACGATTTTGTCCGATTCCACGCCGCTGTCTTGTCGTATCTGTGTAACGCGTTTGGATTGTCCATACAGAATCATGCCCATTTTCATTATGTCACAGTGCTGATCTACCAGGACGACGGCAACATCATTGGTAGCGAGAGCTTTGTATAAACCGGATGCTGTCCAGTAGGTCGTTTATCGGCATTAATAACAATTGTGTAATAATTTTGTTGGCTTTGGGTTATGGACTCGTATTTTGTCCTTCTTCGTGGTATGAACTCAAATCATGCTAAGTATCATTCGAATCCATTCAGTAGTTTTTGCGCTATTTTAGGCCGAGAAATGTCATTTCCATCCCCACTCCCAAGGGAACCTTAACGAATTCCAGGATAAAAAGTATTACATGACCTTCCTCGTAATATGAACTTAAATCATGCCAAGTTTCATTTGAATACATTCAGTAGTTTCAGCGCTATGCGGGGCAATGTGGGGGCCTGCGGGGGGCTACTGAGAGGGTCCGGTTGCGTGAGGGGCCCCACTGCTGGAGTCCCCACTTCTGGGACCCCCACTTCCAGTGCCCCCCACAGTGGGGGGCTATCGCTCTCTACCGCCGCAAAATTTCACTTCCATCTTCTCTCATAGGGAACCCTTCTGAATTCCGAGATAAAAAGTATTTTATACCCTTTTCTTGTAATATGTCAGTGACTTAGAGCTAGATCTATTCAATGAGTTTCACAGGCACCAGACACTGACTTAGAGCTAGATCTATTCAATGAGTTTCACAGGCACCCGACACTGACTTAGAGCTAGATCTATTCAATGAGTTTCACAGGCACCCGACACTGACTTGGAGCTAGATCTATTCAATGAGTTTCACAGGCACCCGACACTGACTTAGAGCTAGATCTATTCAATGAGTTTCACAGGCACCAGACACTGACTTAGAGCTAGATCTATTCAATGAGTTTCACAGGCAACCGAAACTGACTTAGAGCTAGATCTATTCAATGAGTTTCACAGGCACCCGACACTGACTTAGAGCTAGATCTATTCAATGAGTTTCACAGGCACCCGACACTGACTTAGAGCTAGATCTATTCAATGAGTTTCACAGGGACCCGACACTGACTTAGAGCTAGATCTATTCAATGAGTTTCACAGGCACCAGACACTGACTTAGAGCTAGATCTATTCAATGAGTTTCACAGGCACCCGACACTGACTTAGAGCTAGATCTATTCAATGAGTTTCACAGGCACCCGACACTGACTTAGAGCTAGATCTATTCAATGAGTTTCACAGGCACCCGACACTGACTTAGAGCTAGATCTATTCAATGAGTTTCACAGGCACCCGACACTGACTTAGAGCTAGATCTATTCAATGAGTTTCACAGGCACCCGACACTGACTTAGAGCTAGATCTATTCAATGAGTTTCACAGGCACCCGACACTGACTTAGAGCTAGATCTATTCAATGAGTTTCACAGGCACCCGACACTGACTTAGAACAAGATCTACTTAATGAGTTCCACAGATATATAAATAAATAAAAAAATCATCTATATTAATTTTACGTGCATAGGTGTATATTATTGCATGTCATTGTCAAGCGAGCTTTTATTTACTTAATTAGTTAATTATATTTTAACTATAGGAACGTGAAAATATATAATTAGCTTTCTGTTAATAATACTTGAATATAATATGTGGGAAACATATGTAGCTGTTTATTTTCCAATAAATAAATCGCATGCGGTCGATGGTGCGCGGGTACCTGGGCGGCGGTCGGTAGAGCGCGTGCGGCGCCACGTCCTGCGGGAACACCTCGCGATGGTGCACGATGGTGCGCTTTACTAGCTCGTTGAGCAGGTTCTGATGCGCCAGCTGGTGCGCGGGGGCCGGAGGGGCGGCCAGCAGCGTGGGGCCTACGCAGATGGCAAGGTTCCAGGCATCCATCATGTTGTGGCGGGAGTGCCGCGCCAGGTGCGCCAGGAACGCGAACAGGTAGCGCAGCACCAGCAGGCTGGGCAGCGGCAGCGCCGCCAACGTGCCGCGGAGCCGCGATGCGAACGTACCGTCCTCCGGCAGCGTGGCCAACCGCGCCAGCCGCTCTGCTAGCGCGGCCGGCAGCAGCGGCGGCCGCACGCCCCGCAAGTACATCTTCAGCAGGCCGCAGACCGAGTTCACGTCGCTGGCGTCGCGCGCACCGCGCAGCGGGTCTTCACCACGTTCGAAGGCGGCCCGGAGCGCCTGCATCTCCACCTGCGACCCTGACACGCGGAACACGCCCTGCTGCCGCAGTCCGTACGTCGAGATCACGCGCACGCACTCCGTTAGCACGCGTGGCAGCTCCGTCTCTGTCTCCGGAGCAGCGAACAGCGAGCGGCAGCCGGCGCGGGTGGAGGCGCGGGGCGCGCGGCGCGGCGGCGAGGCCGGCAGGGGTGGGAGCGGGGAGGAGGGCGCGCCAAGCGCTGCGCCGCCGCGCAACGCCGCGGCCTTGGTCTCGAGGCGCGCGAGGCGGCCGGCGCATGCGACATAGGCGCGGAACTTGGCCAGGTAGTAGTCCTCCTGGTCCTCGGCGGGCGGCGGCGGCGCCGATAAGGTGGGCGCGGAAGGCGCGAGCCCGAGTGCGCCGGCGCCAAACAGCGGCGTCACGTCCCAGTGTTCGTCAGGGCCCTCCATCTGGCGCAGCAGCTCCGCCTCGGCCGCGTCCAGCGTTTTGGCACTCTCCTGGCACTCTGCGCGCAGCTGCCTCGCGCCCGCCTCCAGCTGGTGCAGCCGCGCCGCCAGCTCGGCGGCCAGCTCCGCGTCCGGCTCCGCCTCCTCGTCCTCATCGGGCGCGGCCGCGGGCGGCAACGGGCGCGGCAGTGCGAATGCGGCCGAGTGCGCGTGCAGCAGACGCGCTCGGTCGTGCAGCGCGTCCAGCGCATCCGCCTGCCGCCGCAGAGCCGCCGCCGCGCCGCTCGCGCCCGCGCCGCGCGCACTCTCCGCGTGCGACATGCAACGCACCACGCGCCCCACCACCGCCTCGAACCCCACCTCCATGCACTGCAATCGATCACATAACGTAATAGAGTTACAAGATTTCATTGAACTTACTATGTATGTATGTTTGTTCGGGTGAAATCTTGTAATTCTTTAGAGCACTTATCCTCAACCGATTGAGCTGATATTTGGCATACTTATGTTTGTAAGTTCGGTGAAAATGCAATGCCATGGTACCATCGAGCTGGTCTGATGATCGAAACCGAAGGTGGCCATAGGAACTCCTAAACGAAACGACTTAACCACGTCGAGTTTGGGTTCGTTTGATTTGTCTTCCCAAACACTTTGATTCTAGATGATATAAAAGCTCATATTTAAGTTTTATAAAATATAAATATAGGGGAAATATATGACTCTTCAGACCAAAGCAAAGCACTTTAATCTGATTGATTTCATTATTTGTATCTACTTTATTAGATTATCTATATAAATTTAAGTTTAAGATATTGAAGTTGTACAAGTGAAAAGTATTAGGGTTAAGTTAAGCTACGCTAAGCTATTTCAACTTTAGTACTAAGTTTAATAAGCTGTTTGTTTTCCAAATAAATAAATAAATAAAATTTTGATTAATATAATTTTAATACATTATTAATAAAGGTACGCAAATCGACATTTCGACAAAAAAATGTTACTGTTCACACTTAATTAAAGCTAGGACAGCTTCCGCTTATAGAACACAACTAATAACATTATGACAACTAAGAAAGTGACTAATTTGAGTAACAACCAAAATTACAAAATGAAAAAAAAAACCCTAGTACAGAAAATACAAAATATGCCTGTGGTCAGTTTACAATCAAGTACCTAGATGGAGTGGCTACGGAAAGGGAGCTAGGATACATAAATACATTACATAATGGATACATAATATAATATAAAAGCCTTATTTAAAGAAGTTGGTGTTGATTAGTTTTTTAAAAGTATTACCTACGCCTAATGTTGAACAAATCAATATTTTTTGAGTAGCTTTTGTTAAAAACATGCATGGTCCGAGGTAGGTACGAGTTTTTCCGATATTTAGTGGCACAGGGCGGGACATGAAGTTTTAGGTAGGTTCGCGAGAAGCCGGACTGGACGGAACAGTTAGTCCGATTCCGGATGAGAGCGGGGGTGAGTCAACCATATTTACGATAATGTTTATCAGTAGTGACAGGTCTGCGGCTTCTCTTCTCAACTCCAGGGGTAGCAAGTGATGATGTTTGCAGCTATCAATGTAGTCGGGTTTATATATTTTGTGCTTGTAATTGATTAACTTTAAAAATTTCCGCTGGGGTTTTTCGAGCAGGGCAACGTGGATTTACTCATCAGCTTTATGGATTCTATTAACGAATGCATATTATTAGGTTTCTGTTTTAAACTCTATTGTAACTAGTTAAGGTGATGGCAATCCGAATTAAATAAATACATAAAATAAATAAATGAACATCGATGTGTTGCACTGTATGAGGGTCAGGTCAGGTCAGGCAGGCGGTGCTCACCAGTATGATGTCTGCCACGTCGTCGAGGTAGTAGCGCTGCAGGTAGGTCAGTTTACAATCAAGTACCTAGATGGAGTGGCTACGGAAAGGGAGCTAGGATACATAAATACATTACATAATGGATACATAATATAATATAAAAGCCTTATTTAAAGAAGTTGGTGTTGATTAGTTTTTTAAAAGTATTACCTACGCCTAATGTTGAACAAATCAATATTTTTTGAGTAGCTTTTGTTAAAAACATGCATGGTCCGAGGTAGGTACGAGTTTTTCCGATATTTAGTGGCACAGGGCGGGACATGAAGTTTTAGGTAGGTTCGCGAGAAGCCGGACTGGACGGAACAGTTAGTCCGATTCCGGATGAGAGCGGGGGTGAGTCAACCATATTTACGATAATGTTTATCAGTAGTGACAGGTCTGCGGCTTCTCTTCTCAACTCCAGGGGTAGCAAGTGATGATGTTTGCAGCTATCAATGTAGTCGGGTTTATATATTTTGTGCTTGTAATTGATTAACTTTAAAAATTTCCGCTGGGGTTTTTCGAGCAGGGCAACGTGGATTTACTCATCAGCTTTATGGATTCTATTAACGAATGCATATTATTAGGTTTCTGTTTTAAACTCTATTGTAACTAGTTAAGGTGATGGCAATCCGAATTAAATAAATACATAAAATAAATAAATGAACATCGATGTGTTGCACTGTATGAGGGTCAGGTCAGGTCAGGCAGGCGGTGCTCACCAGTATGATGTCTGCCACGTCGTCGAGGTAGTAGCGCTGCAGGGTTGCGTTGGCGGCCTCCAGACTGAGTACGTACTCGACGCGCGCGCGCAGCGCCCTCCCGCGCGCCGCGCCGTGTCGTGCGCGTCTCTGCAACCGAAAGAAAGGGGGTGGTGCCTACGACGAGGGTACGCTCGTGCCGATCGCTCGCTTACTCAGTCAACGAGACAGTACCTACCTTCTCCAGCTCCTTGTCGAGTGCTTTCACCTTCTTGTGTTTGGGCGGGTCCTGACGGGCGAGGCGTGCGAGCCGCAGCTTGGCGGCGGCGGCGCGCCACTCGGACTGCAGCGCGGCGTGCTCCTTGCCGGCGGCGGCGGCGGCATGCAGGGCGGCTCCCAGCTCCTCGTGCCGCTCCTGCAGGATGTCGCGACACTTGCGGTGCAGCCGCAGTGCGTCCTCCGCCGCGCGCTGCAGCCGCGCCGCCAGCACGCCGCCGTACAGCTCCGCCACGGCCGTGTGCTCGCGCGCGAGTGAGCGCGTCGCCTCCAGCGCGGCCTGCCAGCACTCGAAGGCTCCAGTGAGCGGCCACTGCTCGCGCTTGTGTCGCTGCTCCTTGTGTCTTGCGTGCGCGGCGCGCGCCAGCTTGTCAAGCGCGCGCGCGTACTCATGCTCGAGGTCGGCCCGCCGACGGCAGTAGTCGTGCAGCTCGCCCGCCACGCCGGCGGACGCCTCGGCGCGCGCCTCCAGCACGCGGCTCTGCTCCGCCAGCTGCAGCTTGATGTCTGCAACACACACACACACACGGTACCTATGAACCTCTCGCTCGCTGGTCCGTTAAACTTGAACAGATGTACGTTTTGAGGAGACATCACGCAAGCAAAGCCTATAATATGAGTAAATAATACACTCATGGACAAATTTAGAGGACGCAAAAATAAACGGTAATAATAAACGGTTGTTAAATTTTTATTAACAACGGTTTTTAATTTTTGAATTTGATAGGTACTGGGCCATGTAGAAGTCACTTCAATAAGTAATCCAGAATGTTTTCAGATTTTTTAAAAGCCTAGATAACTTTGTAAGCCCGACTGTTCCATAAAATATCCTGTATACACACCGTGCACTGGAAAATTAGTATACACACGGAGGGTTAACTTATAGAACAATACTTTCGTACAGATATCCAAGTACTCAAAAGCAAACTAAAGTCACCAGAAGCATTACACAGAAAAAACTAAACACCTACATATATCAAAAACGAATAACGTATAAATATGTATGGCAAGCGAACATCTTATAACCTAATACTTTATTCAATAAATATTCTACGAATGGTAATTAAAAGTAAAATATATCAAAAAGTATTAAAAATCTATACTTAAGTATAATAAAACTGTAACAGGTCGAATTCTGTACATTGAAGATATTTTGAAAAAAATTTTTGGAGGCCACTCTATTACCGATACTGATCCCAAAAATGTAATTTTTTTCCATCACGTCTGTCTGTCTGTCTGTATCTTGGCCGCGCATAACTCCGAAACTACAGAATGTATTGAAATGAAACTTGGCAGGATTTGAGTTCATACTACGAGGAGGTGCCGTGGGGCCGCGGCGTACGAATATCGACCCCTTCAACTCAACCCGTGGATGTCGTAAGAGTCGACTAAGGGAACCTACCAGAGGAAGGGCAGCAGCTTCCTTCTGAGTATCTTTAAACACCAACACTGCGATCACCAATCCGCCAGCCAAGCGTGGTGATTATGGCAAATCCCCCTATATGGGAGACCATCCACTCGATGGACCGACGACATCGTAGCGGTCGCAGGGAGTCGATGGATGGAGGCGGCTCAGGACCGCTATTTGTGTTGTCGTACGGGGGTGGCCTATGTCCAGCAGTGGACGTGTATGGGCTGATGATGATGACTACGAGGAAGGACATAGGATACTTTTCATCCCGGATTTCAAAAGGGTTCCCTTGGGAGAGGGGATGAAAGTAAAATTTCTTGGCTGGGCGTAGCGCCGAAACTACTGAATGTATTCAAATGAAACGTGGCAGGATTTGAGTTCATACTAAGAGGAAGGACATAGGATACTTTATATCCCGGATTTCAATAGGTGTACGAAGTACAATGTAGAGTTCCTTATCAACAGGGAAGAATCCTAGTTGTGTCTGGATTCTTTTATTATTTGTAATTCTTTCATAATTTACATATTACTTTGTCTTCCCTTTTTCTAGTGGCCAAGATGTACAAGGCACAAAGTTATTCAGGAAGTACGTGTATCTAATACCTATCTAGTTCACCAACATTCCTACATTAGGTTAGGAATGTCTACCTACGTTTAATACGTGATGTATGTTCTTCCGTATTAACCTTTCATTTTAACATAAGTTTAATAAATATACAGTTGCGATCAAACAGCGTTAGAGTTATCATTTCTCTTCCTCGGTAGCTCTAACATTCTTCGAGCCGGATTCAGTTTAAATCCGCGATCGCGCTCACCGTCTGTCGAAGGACAAAGTGATAACGTACGTTACTAAAACGTTATCCTTAAGCTACTACGTCGCGTACACACGTAGTAGTGTGCGAATCGTGTTACCTACATTGCCATTCGGAACCTTCATCGCAGAGCAGCTGCTGGAATCTGAAGTGTGTTCCCTACATTGCCCGTCGGAACCCATATCGCAGAGCAGCTATACAAGGATCCTATATCAAAGAGGTCGTGTTTTACCTACTAATCATGGATAACTTGATGTGGAACCTTGAGGAGATCCTTGAAGCCATGCTACATATCAGGACCAACTTCCCCAAGGATCCAGCCAGTCAGAAGACTCATAAGCATCTTCTAACAAGTATAGATAGATTAGACAAGCTTCTGGAATTTATGGAAAATAATTTCATTAGTCTAGTACCCATAATGAAAAGGGAAAAGGACACATCCGTGCTTCAGCCCCCGAAATCCAGTTCACTATTATTCAAGAAGGAAATGGATACTTTAGTGCAGCAGCCCCCGAAACCAAATCCCTATCAAGCAAAGAAACCCTTCAGCCAGTCAAGGAAACCATACAGCAAGCCAAATAATCATCAAATATCAAGCTACAGTAAGTCAGGCGACATTGGATTTATTTCGACAGCTTGCACATTACTGGCCTGTCCTTATTGTAGCAACAATCATGCAATATATAAATGCGATGATTTCATCAAACTCGATGCCAAAGACAAATTAAATGTAACGACCCAGTTAGGCATTTCTAAAAATTGCCTCGTGCTGAAGCACGAGGTAGGTCAGTGCCGTTCAAGGCGGTCATGTAGAGTTTGCAAAGGTCGACACAACTCTTTATTGCATGACGCATTTTGGAAACCTGAATCATCCACGAATACTTATGTGAAGTTGACTTACATTGAAAAGATCTCCTCAAGCACAGATCACATCCATCAGTCACTCCGGAATGAACAAACTTCAAAACGATCGAGGAGATTACAAACATTCGTTTTAAGGCTATGGCGCAGCATATAGACGAGATTCGGCACAGCGTACACCAGATACAAACCGAATCTTTTGAAATAAATCGGAGAGAGGAAAATTTAAATCAACGTTCTTCTCGTGCACGACGACGACGAAAGACACAGCGAGCCGACGCAGGACCTCATCTGATGGCGTCGGTCAACTCGACGGCACGTGTGGAAGGCCCCAAGGCAGCTCAGCATCGAGCAGCGTGTAAGAAGCAGTGCGCGCTGAGTGTTTCGCGCTATAAAAACGGTTTAAATATCCCGACAGTGATCAGTGATACGCCATATAAAAACGGTTTGAATATCCCTACGATAGAAGCACGGAATCCAGCAGCGCCGAGTGTTTCGCGATGGAGCTTAGGATTGAATATCCCCAGTATAGAAAGTGACAATTGAAAACATAAGGACATTAAGATCTCTATTTCTCATACAGTTTTAACAGTTTACATTCATTTAACATTTTACAGTTTTAACAGTTTTTTATACAATCATTTTACTTTTATTTACAATCATCACATCGTGTGAATACTTTGTTGTTTTGTCATGTTTTAATAAATACTTGTTTCCTTTTGCGAGTGGCCAGGATGTACGAAGTACAATGTAGAGTTCCTTATCAACAGGGAAGAATCCTAGTTGTGTCTGGATTCTTTTATTATTTGTAATTCTTTTATAATTTACATATTACTTTGTCTTCCCTTTTTCTAGTGGCCAAGATGTACAAGGCACAAAGTTATTCAGGAAGTTCGTGTATCTAATACCTATCTAGTTCACCAACATTCCTACATTAGCTTAGGAATGTCTACCTACGTTTAATACGTGATGTATGTTCTTCCGTATTAACCTTTCATTTTAACATAAGTTTAATAAAGAAACAGTTGCGATCAAACAGCGTTAGAGTTATCATTTCTCTTCCTCGGTAGCTCGAACAATAGGGTTCCCTTGGGACAGGGTATGAAAGTAAAATTTCTTGGCTGCGCGTAGCGCCGAAACTACTGAATGTATTTAAATGAAACTTGGCAGGATTTGAGTTCATACTAAGAGGAAGGACATAGGATACTTTCTATCCCGGATTTCAATAGGGTTCCCTTGGGAGAGGGGATGAAATTAAAATTTCTTGGCTGCGCATAGCGCCGAAACTACTGAATGTATTCAAATGAAACTTGGCACAATTTGAGTTCATACTACAAAAAACGTTATAGAATACTTTTTATCTCGAAATTCAGTAGGGTTCTATTGAAAGAGGGGATGGAAGTAAAATTGGAGGGCCCCTTTGCAGTGGGGGCAATGGGGGCCCGACATTGCCAGTTGCTGACAGTTGCGGCACCGGCAGTGGAGCTCCGGCAGTGGGGCCCCAGTAGTGGGGCCCTAGCAGTGGGGCCCCACATTGCCCCGCATTGGAACCCCCAGTAGCCCCCCACAGTGGGGGGGCACTGGCAGTGGGGTCCCGGCAGTGGGGCCCCCACATTGCCCCGCAGTGGGACCCATTCAGTAGCCCGTCACAGTGGGGGGCAACGGCAGTGGGGGCACCGGCAGTGGGGGGCCCCACATTGCCCCGCAGTGGGACCCCCTGTAGCCCCCCGTAGTGGCCCCTCCCGCATTAGGGTAAAATTTCTTGGCTGCGCTTAGCGCTGAAACTACTGAATGTATTCAAATGAAACTGATTTAAGTTCATACTACGAAGGATATGTAATACTTTTTTCCTATAATTCGTTAGAGTTCCCTTGGGAGTGGAGATGGAATTGAAATTTCTCGGTCTCGCATAGCGCTAAAACTACTTAATGGATTCGAATGAAACTTAGCATTATTTGAGTTCATACTAGAGGAAGGACATAAAATACGAGTCCATACCCCAAAGCCAACAAAATGATTACAAAATTATTATTAGCGCCGATAAACGACCTCGTCGGTACAAAGCTCTCGCTACCAATGATGCTGCCGTCGTCGTCCTGGTAAATCAGCACTGTGACAGGCGGGACATTTGTGCTGCGTACCCGGGATGACCTCTTGCAACGCAGTAGCGAAACGCACTTCATAGAAATTGTGAAGATTTAGGACGACTGGTGATTCTTCCTTCCAGTTTTAGAACTGGACAAAAGATGCGTAGTGCCCTATTCTCCAGTAGGTACTATCAAAAGCATTTGAAGCGCATCATATACCTAGGTTAATGTGGAGCTGTGTGACGTCCAGGCAATAAAATCTCGGTATATGTAAATCTATACTACATTAATAAAATAATTAAGGTTTGTGAGGTTGTACGGGGTAATCTCTGAATCTACTGAGCCGATTTTGAAAATTCTTTCACCTATTGAAAACCACGTTATTTGTGAGTGTTATAGGCTATATATATTAACAACTAAAAATGTTTACCGCCCAACGAACTGGGCACGGGACAGCTAGTATATTAATTACATATTATCTCTCTTAAGATCATTTATTTTTACTGTCGAGCTTCACTCATTTTATTTAACTTGTTAACGAAAACGAGCACCTGTAGTTGAACTCGAGCACAGTGAAATCACTGGTCGCACGTGATTGGTAGATCGCCTGGGTGCGGCTGCCGAGCCATGCAGCGGACGGTGATCATTGTGTGTGTACGGTCCGTACACCACGTATACTAACTAAGCCGGATATATCAGAAAAACCAGGAGATACATTTAACTGATATTATTTAACGATAGACTGTAGTAACTAATAAAATGATAATGAGACGCGTGAGTCTATTGACAGGTGATCGCGAACTGAATATAATAAAAAGTATTGCTAAAATTGATGAGTGGCGTAAATGCGAGGTTTTCATTAATTAGGTGAATGCACGTATAATGTACGTGCTCGTACAGTACAGTGTGTGTGACTGCCTACCGCACCACTTTCCGATGCTTGCTTATAATGTAGTGTAGTACTAAGAGAGCCCTAGTGTCTAGCTAGCATAAACCTAACTTAGGATTTAGGATGCTTTTAACAGAAAAGTGTAAAAAATAGTTTGAATAAATAAATATATCTGTTTATCCAGGCATGCGTTGTTTCGTTAGTTTGCGGATGGCGGAGGCCGGCCGGGAAAACGACACGTGTCGATGGAAACACAGCATACCTACTGCTCGGCGGGATGAGCTGGCTATTAATGAATTGCTCCAAAATATTATTTAGCTAATTGAATCGTCCTCCTGCCATAATGAGAAGCTGGGATCAGGGCGTGCAGTGCAGTGCAGTGCAGTGCAGTGCCTTGATGGTGAACATGTATAGATATAAGTATCGATAGGTCAGCCGTGCGCGCTGCGCTGTGAGGTCTCGGTTGTTTGTTTGGGTCGGCGCGCGGGGCTACGAGCTAAGAATAGCGCGCCGATCTCCCGCTGAGTCACGCCCACACTCGGCGTCGCCTCGCTCCTAGCTTATACTATGGTTAATACATACCTACCATGGATAGGTGTAGTGTACCTATACGAAGTGCTATCTTGTTATTCAAGGAGGTCACACAACCATGATGTAGTCAGCTTCTCTAGAGAAGCTGACACTTTTTGGTGTAAACTGTGAGCTTCTATAGAAGCTCACAGTTTACACCAAAAAGTATTAACTACGTAGGTACTACTTTACTATCTAGGGTACAGAATCTAAGTGTTAATGAGTCTGTACTACAGACTCATTAACACTTAGATACACCCCTGCCTTACTTAAATTCGTATAATACTTTCCATCCAAAGATTGCCTGGAAGATATCGCTTCTAAGCGATAAGGCCGCCCATTGTAGATGTTTTATGTTATGTCTATTTTGAATGTTTTCTTCGTGGTGTACAATAAATAATTTTGTAATTGTGATTGTAATAAACATATGAACAGAAGATAGGCTGTCATGAAATAGGTCGACATGTTGGATGGAACTTCACTAGAAACTTAACAATAAGAATATCTCTCGGATCCCAGTTAATTTAACTCTTGTTTATGTCATCATCATATCAGCCCATACACATCCACTGCTGGACTAAGGCCTCCCCCATAGGACGCCACAAGTAGCGGTCATGAGCCGCCTCCATCCATCGACTCCCTGCAAGCGCTACGATGTCGTCGGTCCATTGAGTGGATGGTCTCCCATGTAGGGGGGGTTGCCATAATGACCAAGCTTGGCAGGCGGATTGGTAATCGCAGTGTTGGTGTTGAAAAATTGACAGAAGGAAGCTACTGCCCTTCCTCTGGTAGGTTCCCTTAGTCGGCTCTTACGACATCCACGGGTTGATTTGGAAGGGTCGATATTCGTACGCCGCGGTCCCGCGGCCCTGCTGACTTGTTTATGTACGTCTGACAAATGCTGTAGAGTGAGTATAATCGCAACTCCAACGTCCTGAACTGCGACACTGCGAGGCCAATCTCATTATTTTAGTTTTATTTGCATGGAAAACAAACAGCCTGTAATACATAAATGTGTAGGAACAATGGTTTAACCAAAGCTTAACAGTTTTCACTTGTAGAACTTAAATATACCTTAAACTAAAAACAAAAATCTAATGAGGTTTCTTAACGCCAACACAACGTTCATTAACAATGTAACAAGTAAAAACTCTTTAAAAACCAGTTTAAAGAAGCATTACTGTGTCCTTAATCATCATATCAACTGCTAGACATAGGCCTACCCCATGTGTACTTAATAGTTTCTAAAGATTATAAATTACCACCTGGCAAAATTTCATTTATTTCCGCTCAGCCGTTTTGGGCGTGAAAGGATCACAAAGCGAGTGAGATGTAAGTAATATTGTAATTACTATAACACAATAAGAACTCCGCTTTGCATTTGTCATCATAACATAACTCATAATTAAGTATAGAAATGTCTCACGTAGTAAGGTATCAAATAAGAAACTCATACAATTTGGATAGAACTACACCAAAGGTTAGTTTAATCTCTAATTGTATTTCGTTCATTCGTCCTTCTATATTTGAAAACATATGTAGATTTTGAAAGTTGTGAAATATTAAAACTCATGTGAATTATATTGATCACCAAACAAAACAAATAGTTATTTCCCTCTTAATCATAACTAAGAAATTTAGTTAATGTGTCATCTACGTCAGTATTTTTAGAATTGACAAATCTCTACGATGAAATCTGGAAAAACCATTTAAATTGCTTTACACGGTGGTGTTACAAAGTTATTCTGTCAATGCTACAGCTCTATTCGCGTTCGAAGTGGCGGCGTGTCTGATAAAATAAGCTGAGAATATAATGTTATTTTTGTATCCAATTTATGAAATTCTTAAGTTGTTACTGGTAAACAGACTAGCTTCATTGTTACTATTTATTTAGTTATGATATCGTCCTTTCAATTTAGGCGGAAGAGCCTGCTCACGGCAGGTTTCTAAGCGATTTTTATAACATGGGATAACTATGGATATCTCCGATCCATATTTGAGCTGGTCCTGGAAGCGAGGTTTTAAATAGATCTTGTTTGTTTAATTTATTTTGCTTGCCGTAGGCAAATACATTGTCTAATTTTATTTTATTTATTGTCTGTAAGTACTCTAAGGTGCAGTTACCGACATTTGTATGGTTACTAATTTTATGATTAAATATTCAATTTTAAATTGTCATAAGGGAACCTTTCAGACGAAATTTCTAAATTAAATTATTTATCTCAGATTGAGTTATACATATATATTTTGGGACTGAGCGAAGTCTATAGAAGCCGTTGAATAGCCGAGTAATACGGTCATCAGAACCTACCCTTGATCAACGAGTGACCAGAACGAACTGTACAGAGAACCGTTCTGTTAGGCAATAAATAACTATAGGAGTTGACGATTAGTACACATCAATAACCATGTTATTTAAAAAAATAATTATCCTCTAATAGCAACATCATAGTACGGCTTAATTGAATTTTCCCACATTGAAGCAATATAGCGAAGACGGTGGCACGCTTCTTTTTAGTAATGCCGTCTTGTTATCTTGCCCCTTGCCCACAATGAACGTCAGCCCCGGGTGACTGTTGCTAACAGACTACAATTCGTCATTGCTCGTTGGGACTTAAATTGTATTGTATCAAAACAGAAAAATCGTGAAATAGGGGAAACTAGGGTTGCATAGTCCAGATAAGAACCATAAATATTGGTTTGTTCGTAATATGTTATCAAAGTTAGTCTGTCCGTTATAATTTCAAAATGTATAGAAATGATATATAAAATTTATATTCAATCCGCAAGGCATTTACAGTGAATTCTCCTAGATCTAAAATCCATGAGACACTTCTTCATAATATTACAGGCCGTGTTCGGCAGGGAGCTTTAAAATGTTTGTGATAGGTAGGCATGTTTTTAAACACACATTTAGTGTCTTGATGAACTCTCCGTGACTCCCCAATTTGGTATTTCGTTATCTTCGGAACTAGTACTAGGTACGAGTAACTAGAAATAAGTACGAATATTATCACACCATTATTGCCATAAAGATGTCACATCAGTTACATCAGTTAGTCATTCTTTTAGATTTTCGGCAAAGATCTGCAGTTCTTATAAAATTGCTATAGCCACGTAACGTATTTTTCTGATTCTGAGATTGACCATTGAACACCAACAGTCGCCTGACCACATACCACCCCCTAACCTTTTTTTTTTGTTAACCTAAGAAAAAACTTCAGGCAAGACGTGTCTTCCCTGATCAGGTTGACTGCGTTATCTCTCTCGGTCTCCTTCTCCACAAACAAGGTTAACTTCCTAATAAAAAATCGTTAAGTTTTAAAGACATAATAATATACTATCATAGCTGTTTGTGTGACACAGAGCTAGGGTATTTAAATCTCGCCATACATTTAGATTATTTAATCCAATCGTATTGGATTGGAAAAAAGGTAGAACTAAAAATTCTATCAACGAATTCTAGCACTTAAAACGTAAGTACTTTCTAACATCTGGATAATAGAAACCAGAAAATAAATAATTACTTATATGCGTTTTTCAAAACCCAGTCAGACCAAGAAGCAATTTTTGATTTATTTTAATATTGTTCTCGGAACGCTGATTTTAAAAATTTTGGTTGGAATCTGTTTTATCATAAGGTTTTTTGTTTCTTAGTAAGAAAATAACTAATAAGGATGACGAATAACTGTTCCTGACAGGGTTCGTAATGAGAAATGGTTCCGCTCTCAAGAAGACTAGCAACGGTCTCATAGTTTTAAATAATATCTGGTTAATTATTGGACTATTTGGTCCATAATTTTGGAAAACAGTGTTCGTGAAGACCAACTCTTGACCACGATAATATCAGAGGATCATTCATTTCATTAGTAATGAATTTCCATTCATCGTAAAAATTGGTCAGATGTCCAGCGGAGCTTAGTGGGTCTAGCGACCGACGCGACGCACGGCCAGGGGCGGCTGCAAGCGCGGGGCGGCTGCCAGTGCCAGCGCGGGCGGTAGTAGCCGTTTGGGCGGCTGCTGATGCAGCTGTTGAGGTACGTGGCGGCTGGTATCACCTCTGCTCCGGCGTGCCTGGCTGCAGGGAGCGGGGGCCTCTGGTTTAAAGACTTGGCTAGCTTGTCTCTGTAATCTCATAATTTATTTATTTTATTTAGATACAACATCAATACAGGTCTTTTTTTTTTAGCCCTATGGCGATGCTAATTTAGGTTACATTGTAATTAATCTACAGCTACTATAGGAAATATACATTTAAACATGATATACATGGATAATAATGGATTCTATAAGTTGAGAAACACATTAGACGGCCACTTGATCCTTGTGTTCTATTGTAAACAATCTAATAATAACTTCACTTAAGCAAGTAATACGCCTCATCCTTTTGAGAAGCGAATCGGATAAAGCTCCATTTATCCCAGGGTATACCTAGCTACGGCGCGTGCAGTTTCTTTGAACTCAATGTATGTATGTATGTCCAGTAGTTTAGCAATTTGTGTCCAGCGCACAGCTCGATTAACATAGGTATCCATCTTTTTATTCTTTTATGGTGTTTCAATAATAGATTTAAAATATTTTAGTCTTTTCTGCAATATGGGCACCTGCTTACTGTAATTGGTAAACCATAATAATCATATACTTAGTATATAATTATAAAAGCACAAAAGAAAGCATCCTAAACAGATGGCCATGACATTTTTTCCAAAATTTTATGTTAACCTTTGAGGTTTCGTAGTGTTATGGGTAATTTCCCATAGGTACAAATATTTCTCAGGCAGAAGTTCATACAACTATGTACATAAATTATTCATATAAAGTGACTTACCTAATTTTGTTTAAAAAACGATGGTAACATTCCGTTTAAATGTACACAGTCTTAATAATGTGAGGAAAACATCACGCTTCCAAAGCATTTTCGTACCAGGTAGATGTACGTATAAGTACCATAATCTAATTTTGTCATAAAAACGAAGGTAACATTCCTTTCAAATGTACACAGTCGTTATAATGTGAAGGAAACATCCCCTTGAGATGAACACATCACGCTTCCAAAGCATTTTCGTACCAGGTAGATGTATGTACCATAATCTAATTTTGTCATAAAAACGAAGGTAACATTCCTTTCAAATGTACATAGTCGTTATAATGTGAAGGAAACATCCCCTTGAGATGAACACATCACGGTTCCTGAGCATTCTGGTACTAGGTAGGTGTATGTACCTACTATAATCTGCAGATGACCACATCACGGTTCCTGAGCAATTTTGCATTAGGTTGCCTGGAAGAGATCACTTCTAAGCGATAAAGCCGCCCATTGTACTTGTACTATGTAATATCTCTCTGTATGTAAAGGTATTTTTCTGGTGTACCATAAATAATTTTTGTATTGTATTGTTTTATTAGATAGGTGTATGTACGTACCATGATCTAATTTTCTCATAAAAGAATAACGAAGGTACCATTCCTTTCAAATGTACTCAGTTATTTGAAGGAAACATCTCCAAGAGATGCTGACGCTTCTGCGATGATCACGCTTCTTAAACATTCTTGTGAAATGTAGAAAGGAGGTTCCGATGAAGTGTAGTTAGGTGTCATCCTACCTTCATGTTCAGATGGCAGTGAGGTGAAATAATCACCGGCGAGCTGCTACTTCGAGAACAAATACTGTGACGTCTTTTTTCGAGTATTTCCTCCTATTTTTCATTTTCCGGTGTAAAATAGTCACTGTTCTCATCGTTCTCATCACTGCGACGACGTTTTTGCCTTGCTACGCACTTATTTTGAAGTTTTTACGAATAAACGTGGCGATCGGCGACGCACTAAAACGCGAATGACAATCAATGCAAGCAGCCGGACGGAGGAGTACCCGCACATAAAAATTATTGCAGATATTCTGCTTTCAACTTTAGTGGTAGATTGGCGATACCTAACACGTATGCTACATATGTTTTCAAATATAGAAGGACGAATGAACGAAATACAATAAAATAATAATAAGTCAATCTAGGTTACATAATTAAGGAATTACTAGTTTATATTTACAAGTTAATTAATCTTTATTGACAAAGAAAATAACAATCAAATAATATAAAGAAATTAAACTAGTATTTACAATTGAAACAATTGAGCTAACTGCAGACTGTTGCAAACAATCTACAGATAGCTCAACTGGTCCATATCAATACCAGTCGGAAGCGTCCCCAAGACGCTGGCTGCATTGCCCCGCTGTATGGCAATGCTAATGCGCTGCGCCAGATACTCACCAGCTCTCGGGTCACGCGTCGCTTCGACCAGGCGCTCAGATAATTTTTTGAAAACCCGGAGAGCCTCGGTACCCCACGGACCTAGGGTCTCGACTCCAAGGGGAGCAAATGCGTAGGCTCTGTCGAGACCTGCATATTTGCGCCTCTTGAGATCCTCGGCCAAATCTGCCGCCGAACCAGCCCTCACGGATGTCCTTGAAAGATGGGAAGGCGCAAGTGTGTCGACACATGTAGCGTCCCACACAATAGGCCTGCCCAACTCCCAAGGGACTAAAGTCATGCCGTCGGGCCTCTTACCATCGTCACGCAACAGACCAATCGGTTCGAGAATCGCTGGTACGTTAGCGGTGACAAAGGCCCGCCGGATGATGTCGTTAAGGCTGGCATGGCGAGATATCCGACCGGCAGCCCTAGTACACGATAATCCGTGATGACCAAGCTGTTCGACAACAGTACCGCACTGGCATTGATGAGGCGCGCAACACCTTGCACCCAACCGAAGACATGTTGCTATACGGAAAGTTACGGGATCCAATAGAGTGCCAGTATTATATGAAGGAAGTGCTTGCAACCAATGTCCTGACTCCCATTTAGAAACGGCCAGGAGACAGGCACGATCTGCAGAGCTGGAGCACGTTTGTAACAAACAATTCCGTGTCAACTCACACAGAGGCCCGTCCCATTGCCGTTGGGACAAAAGAGATTTTGGGGGAGCAGCATCAGGGCAAGCACTATGCCAAGCCATTCGAGCCTCGTCTAAGAACGAAATTTCGAATGAATTTCCAGGTGAGACCAAAGACGGATTTAAAATTTTTTCCACTAAAGAACTAGTGCTGTAGACGGAAGACAAGAACGCTGGCAGGGCTACACTTGAAATTTTGCGGATACCTAAGCCTCCCAATTTGACAGGCAGGGAGGCCTGCGACCATGCCTTGTCATCGAAACAGATATTCAAAACCGATGATAAAGTATTCTTTATTATGTTGTCTAAGCCTTCCAAGAGCTCGCTGTGTTTCCACAGTTGACAACATCTCAAAGAATACGTAAATTTAGGTACAAACAAGCAAAACCGAATAATTGTAAAAGCCATATGGCTATAAATTTTGAGAAGTCTGTTCGAGGTTTTGTTGAAATTTTGAATTTTCTCATCTACAAATGACTGAAAAGACTCATCAAAAATTGGTGAACCAAGGAGGCGAAGTGAACATTTATCTACAACTGTAATGTTGGGAGCCAAACTATTGAATTTTATTATGATATTGTTTTTGTCTACACAAGAGTCCGAAATAAAAAGCTCGCACTTTGAAAAATTTAGTTCTAAACCTATTTGCCGAAATTCATCTGTGATGATTTTTAGGTCATTAAAAACTGTGTCCACGTCTCCCCCTATCGTTCCGTCATCTAAATACCAAACATTAAGTTTGGATTTAAGACGTTGAATTACTGGTTGGATAGCAAGGCTAAAAATGGCCGGACCAAGAGGGTCGCCCTGCTGACAACCAACCGCGGACGAAATGACATTGTTTCTGTAAATTAATTTTGACGGTGAACCGTAGCATTGCCAGAGATAGGGATAAATTTCTGGAATTTTGTCTTTAATTTCTTTTAGCAAGGCGCCCCTGTCTACGGAATTGAAGGCGTTTTTGACGTCTACCTTCAGAATTACCTCCCCATCATTTTTGTCCAAAAATGTACGAAGGGAATGTACTGCGGCCTCACATCCGCCTCGCGAACCAAAGCCTAGCTGAATTGGTCGAAAATAATCGCCTAGATAGTCGGCTTCTTTCCGACAGCAGACTTTAGACGCGAGGCGGCGGTAGGTGGTGCCCACGGCTATGGGTCTTATTCCGCCATCCTTCTTTTTTAGTGCGCAAAGATTCGCACCGTACAAGAGTTCTGTGATCTCGCTGTTGACTCGACCTGACAACATCAGGTTGATTAAAGATGTCAAGTTTTCGAGAAGGACTTCACCTGCATGGCCAGACCCACCAGAAAGAAGATCTTTTAGATGCTGTGGAGTCACAGCATCCAGGCCGCCGGCGGAGCCACTCTGGAAAGACATGACAGCTTTAAGCACATCCTGGCTGATCGTGTCCACAGCGACATCACTCTCTTGCGGTGGATCGGGGAGTTGGATATTGGCCCTTGCAGCTGGATGCTTACTCTCAAGAGATATGAGAGTATCATCGTTATTTGGCGCCATCGTGTCATTTGAAAAAAGTATGCGAGAGGCACCTTTTATGTCACCATCACTGAGTTTACTCTCTACAAGTCTATAGATAGTAGACTCAGACAATGGTTTATTTGATTTGGAATTTTGTTGTGACCTGATCAACAATTGAAATAGGCTGCCCTTCGCACGCAGTGTACCTAACGCAATTTTGTTTGATTCTAACCGTGATAGAAGCTTTGTTGGCCAAATCTTTTTTTACATGTAGTACTCTGTAAGGGAAAACTAGTAAATGCTCCCAAGCTCGTTTGGTGTTTTTTGATACAGTATTCCTAATGGCCTCTGAGAGAGCAGAAGCGACAGAGATGCGGGCACCTCTAGGAATACGTTTAAAAACAGGGGTTGTAGCCTAGTACAAGTTAATTGAATGTTGTCCACGAGAGATACTGCCGACAAACTGTTGCACAGTTTGACAGTAAAGATTTACTTACTTACTGCAATGTACTTTTAAGTTGAAAAATAAACAATGAATAAACAGGTTGATACGACTTATTAAATAGCTAAGTACTTAGTAGCTTAAATAGGTAAGAAATAGGTTGATACAAGTTATTTGCAACAGCTGTTCGCAAATGTTTCTTACGAATTTATTATAAAATAATTGTTTTTACGTAGTTTTTCGGAGCCTTTTCCGATTCCATCGCATATTTCCAACATAAAACAAGTGTATAAATAGATAATAGGCGTTTATATCGTGTTATTAGTGTGTTTTTGGCCATTGGAAAATCGTCGTTTTCGGTTATAAGTTTTGGCTGGTTTGTGTTTTCTGAAGTGTTCTGTGCTTACTAACACCGATTTCTCATGTGAAGGAATACTATTTCCGATAAAGTTAACATCTATGTATATAGTCACGTCAGTACATACCAACTTTTTTTAAAATCATAACCTAGACACTGTAGATTCTGCCTTTCTTTACCAGTTGTGTGTTTACAAGACAGTCATCATCAGCCCGTACACGTCCACTGCTGAACATAGGCCTCCCCCAAACGACGCCACGAATAGCGGTCCTGAGCCACCTGCATCCAACGACTCCCTGCGACCGCTACGATGTCGTCGGTCCATCGAGTGGGAGGTCTTCCCACACCCCGTTTCGCATTGCATCGCGGTTGCCACTCGAGAACCTTTACTCCCCAACGGTTATCGGTTCTACGAGCTATATGGCCTGCCCATCGCCACTTCAGCCTGCTGATTCTGAGGGCTATGTCGGTAACTTTGGTTCTTCTACGAATTTCCGTATTCCGGACCCTATCGCGCAAAGAAACTCCGAGCATAGCTCTCTCCATAGCTCGCTGGGTGACTTTGAGCTTATGCACAAGGCCTATAGTGAGCGACCACGTCTCGGATCCGTAAGTCATCACTGGTATTACACATTGGTTAAAGACTTTCGTCTTGAAGCTCTGCGGTATCTGTGACGAGAAGATATTGCGAAGTTTCCCGAACGCTGCCCATCCAAGTTGGATTCGTCGGCTGACCTCTTTATCGAAGTTGGATTTACCTAGTTGGACCATTTGGCCTAGGTAGACATAATGATCAACAACTTCGATAACATCGTTCCCCACATAGACCAGTAAAGGTGCGACATGGGCATTACACATGATATTTGTCTTACCCATGTTCATTTTAAGACCCACTTGTCGGAAAACGGTGTTGAGGTCTCTGAGCATCCTGCTAAGGTCTTCCAGCAATTCTGGCATAATGACTATATCGTCGGCAAACCGAAGCTGAGTGGTGTAATCGCCATGGATATTGATGCCATATCCGTCCCAGTCCACAAGCTTAAAAAATATCCTCCAATGCAGAGGTGAACAGTTTCGGAGAAATGACGTCTCCCAGTCTCACCCCTTTTTGCAGTGGGATCGGATTTGTGATTTGGTCCTGGAGAGGAATTAACATAGTGGCCTTGCTGTACAAACACTTCAACACTTGGATATACCGATAGTCAATTTGGTACCGCTGGAGAGACTGCAAGACTGCCCAGGTTTCGATTGAATCAAAGGCTTTCTCGTAATCGACAAACGCTAGACATAACGGCCGATTATACTCTTCTGTTTTCTGTATAATCTGCCGGAGCGTATGTATGTGGTCTACGGTACTAAAACCTTTGCGGAACCCGGCTTGTTCGGGCGGCTG
Organism: Eupithecia insigniata; assembly: GCA_947859395.1. Classification (NCBI taxonomy): domain Eukaryota; kingdom Metazoa; phylum Arthropoda; class Insecta; order Lepidoptera; family Geometridae; genus Eupithecia; species Eupithecia insigniata. The sequence goes on from OX402007.1 coordinate 199,446, forward strand.
GAAGTCGTCAAATCTTCGAGCGAGACGGTTGGTGATTACTCTCGAAAACAGCTTATAGACGTGGCTCAGCAGTGAGATGGGCCTATAGTTCTTTAGAAGGGCGTTGTCACCCTTCTTATGGAACAGTACCACCACACTTCTGTTCCACGCCTCTGGCGTTTGTCCCTCGAGAATGACGGAGTTGAATAGCCTCTGAAGGACTCTGCTCGTTATTCCGTCATCCCCGGGTGCCTTGTTGTTTTTAAGCTGTTTGAGAGCCGTCCTTATCTCGTAAAGGCTGACGTCCGGGATATCTTCGGTATAGTGTCGGGTTAAACGGGCTGCCGTGCTATTTGCAGGGCATTGCGATAAGGTGTACAGATGTCCATAAAACTTTTCAAGTTCTCTCAAGACCTCAGGCTTGGAGGAAATGATGCTGCCGCTATCGGTCTTCAGCTTCGTCAACTGGCTCTGCCCAAGCGACAGATCTCTTGCGAACACTTTGGAGCCCTAGTTCCGCTCTATTACGCTCACAATAAAATTGGTATTGAATGAGCGCAGATCGTGTCGCATAGACTTCGAGATCTGTTTGTTGAGCGCACCGTATGTCGAGATGTCTGCCGAAGACTGCAGCCTCATTTCGCACCTCTCTGCCATTAACTGCAGAGTTTGAACCGAGTCTCTGTGTTTTATTTCTACGGGGGTCCTAAAGAAGTCCGACCCGACCGCACGGACAGTTTCCACCAGTCCGTTATTTAGTTCGTCCACTGTTGCACATTCCGCGAGGCATTCAAAGCGGTTCTGTAGCTCCAACTGAAAGCTCTCGGGATTTTGTATCTGGACAGGGTTTGGGCGTAGAGTCGACCTTATCAGACGATACCTTTCTAGCTTTACATTGATATTCAATGACGCTCTTACCATACGGTGATCGCTGCCGGTTTTAACCCTGTTGATCACTGAGACGTCATTGAGTATGTGCCTGTGGGTCGTCATGATAAAGTCTATCTCATGCTTATAGCCGCCGGGGTGCAGCCAGGTCCATTTTCTGGACGGCCGCTTCTCGAAAAAGGAGTTCATCGCAAAGAGTCCCTCCTTTTCCATGAAGTCGGCCAGTCGCTGACCCCTTTGGTTTCGCTGTCCAAATCCAAATTGGCCCACTCTCAGTTCGTTACCGCTCTTTGCGCCTAACCGCGCGTTGAAGTCCCCCATCACAACAGTGTAGTGTGTTTTCGAGGCATGCATGACCTTGGAGATGTCGTCATACATGATCTCCACTTCATCGTCAGGGCGTCCCGAGTGCGGGGCATATACCTGTATGACCTTCAGCGAATACCGGTTGGTGATTCTGAGTATAAGGTACGCCACCCTGCTCGAGACGCTCTCGATCTTTACAATGTTGTTGACGAGGGACTTGTGGACGAGAAACCCGATACCGTGTTGGGACAGCTGGTCGCCCTCCCGGTAGTAGAACAAGTTGCCGCAATTAAGGGTGATCGTGTCCTCTCCCTCTCTTCGGACTTCCGATAGCCCTAGTATGTCCCAGCGCAACTTGTCTACCGCTTCTTCCAGCTCGATTACCTTCTCGTCAGTCCTCAATGTTCGTGCGTTGTATGCTACCAGGTGCAAGGGTCGTCGGTGTTGGGATTGGTAGCTCAATCTCTGCCGGAGATTCCTAGCACCCCCCGCCATAATCACCACGCTTGGCAGGCGGATTGGTGATCGCAGTAAGGTGTTGGTAGTACACAGTAGGAATCTGCTGCCCTCCCTCTGGTAGGTTCCCTTAGTCGGCTCTGACGACATCCACGAGTTGAGTTGGAGGGGTCCATATTCTATGCCGCGGCCCCACGGCTTACAAGACAGTAAACACATTAATTCATAATGATGACTCGCAAAGCCGACAAGTTGAACCAGGTTTTACTGGAATTAAAGTCAGCTAAGAGGCAGATTGGACAATTAGAAGCGGAATTAGCTGATAATGAAAATATCATCAATCTCGTTGATAGATCGCGCTAAAAGAACGTATAATAGTCATGTATTAAAATTGATTACCACTAATCATATCAATCAGCAATTTAACAACTTTTATAAAATTTTCACTGGTGGATCAAAAGACGATGTTAAAGGTGCTTTCCTTGACCCCTATCTTGAATGTAATGGTAAGTTTAGAATTGATTCCAACACATCCATAATGCATATTGAACTAATTGCCATAGCGGAATTAAGCTTTGTCATACATTAATTCAATTAATTTCGATAAATTTCATTTTGACTGATTCTGAAAGCTCTTTGCAACATTTGGCTCGATGTACCTCTCATGTGAGAGGAATACCGATTGCCTACCAGATATTGGAATCAATTCTAACGCTGAAATCTCATAATAAAAAGGTGTCTCATAAAAGAAATTCTTTGAAATCTATACTTAGATTGCGCTCCGATAAACAAATTTGCTTTTCTCATGAAAAAAGTCACCTCGCCAAATTGTGATGAGTGTGGTGTTATCGAGGACATTCAACATATCTAAGTGGAATGTGTCCGGAATGCAACATTCAGATCCACTTGCTTCGATAAAAATCACGTTCTTAATGGATGTAGGATATGACATGTGAATGGCCTATTATCCGACCCTTCTTGTCAAGATATAGTGCTCTTGATTAAGTTATTAGAGTTAGGTTTAGTAACAATATGTATGATTTTGTTTTAGTTTGTTTATGTTTCTGTGTATTTTCTTTCGTGCTTCTATGTTATCACTAAGCGATAAAGCCCTCAAATAAACTGAAAAAAGAAAAAATATGAGATACTAATTATGTGTCTTCTAACAGATACCTTCTGATCTGAACTGTAGGAGCGTTATTATTCTAAGACTGTGGGTATCAAAAGTATAAAATAAATGAGATAAAAAAAATTAATTATAAAATCAAAGTTTTTATTCGACATGTTCTATGGTACATATAATTTAGGGATTAATTTTTTCGCTCAATCATATTTTGAAGTTGATTTTACGTTTGCAAAAACACTATACCTACCTAACCTACCTGCTACCTGCCCCCCTAGCACGGGGATTGTTCTCTAGGGTAGAATAGACAATAATGACATCGCATCGTCCTACATTGCGTACATTATTGAAGTTGAAGGAATTCATTTCCTACTGAAAACCAGTGCAGTATTGGACAATTATTTGCTCATTACTGCATAACGTTGAGATAGGGACCCTTTTTACCCCCTTTTTTTAATAATTGTTAGATAATAGAATTCTATGTATGTATATATGTATGTCTCCTATGTTAATGTTAAACTGTTTATTTGTGTTCTTGTGTTTTAATTTAGTGGGTAAATAAATAATTAAAATAATTTACGCATTCGATGACAAAGTGACGTAATTTTTCTCTATTCTACCCAAGACAACAAACCCCGTGCTAGGGGGGCTGCACTTAAGGCGCATTAGCGCCACTTTTTATTTTTTCTTGTATTATAGTTATGGAAAAGAATTACCAAAAGTTCTCGCCGATGGATAATAGGTACCTCGTATAAGTAATTTTTTAATACCGCTGTAATAGTTTTGTTTTATTTCGATGAAACCGAAAATGTGTTTTAACTTCGGTGGCCACCAAACGCAATAAACCATTTTCTGCTAATACTAAATGAAACAAAACTATTAGGTATACTGGGTCCATTGGCGTCGAGAACACTTCGAGTGACGGACCCTGGAGTGTTATTATAAACGTTTTATTAAGGGTTCCGTCGAGAGGTTTAGGTGAAAGCGGGACACAGTAAAAACAGTAAATAAAATTAAAAAGGAAACAATCAAGCATTTGTATTTACGGTCATGTAGGTACACAGTGTTACATAATAAAAAATGAAAAAACGATACATCTACTAAAGTTACATATACATACGTACATATAATTAACATACCTAGATTACATACTAACTAGATTGATGGCACCTCCATCCCGCCATCAACTTGTTGTTCGTAGGTGTTTTGCGATGTTATGTTGTGCGTGCGTGTGGTGTGCATAGTAGCAATGATTCTCACGAGGCACCAGTCTCATAAGAGTCTGGACAATGGGAGAGCATGTGAGTGTTTGTGAATGATTTGTGTGGTGTGTGTGAGTGTGATTATTAATTATGTGAGTAATGATTCCTTTACTTTCGCATACTTTGTTAGCCATTTGAGAGTTTAAAGGTTGTTTCTCAACTTCTTCTTTTAAAACAACCTTTAAACCCTGTGATTTTGTGCTTGGTAATCTTAAGTAAATTCGCGTGTTTGGAGCGAGTGTTCCGATCATGACATTCTTTGGCCGAAGTAAATCTCTCAAATAGGAATTCTGGATTCTTATTTCAAATATTTTTTTGTGTTACGCATGCTATATGAAGATCCCACCTGTTCTTCATGAATTTCACTTAGAGGCTAGGTGTTAGGGCGTCATGCAACTTGAGACGTTTTAGGTCCACGGTGAGAAATAAATAAAAAAAAAATTGTGAATAAACCACAAATTTACGGTTTTTGGATTTTTCCTTTAGTTGTGCCTCTTGCCAAATTTCATGGTTCTAGGTCAATGGGAAGTACCGTATAAATTTTGTGTTAAAATTGGGTAAACTCTGTAAATTTTGATTACGTTGACTTAGAAGTTTGATTTATATCACAGCTCCAAGAGGTTACGGACATGGATATTTGATGTTAGTTTCAACTCTATAGCTCCACGTGTTTCTCAGAAAAGAGGTTTGAGAAGGATCGGAAGAATGAGCGGTGGAAATGTATTCTATTATACCCAGTGGCGTAGCTATCGGAGGGCTGGGCGGTGTCGCGCACCGGGGCGCTCAAGCTCAAGGGACCCTGATCAGCAAAACCTCAAACATACTAAGTTTCTCCCATCCTAAGAATATAAATATAACATAATAGATAGATAGCAACAAGAGTTTAATTGTGGCAACTCAGTTGAAAGAAATTCATAAATTGTAGGGAATTCCCCTGAATTCTCTCTGTTGTTTGTGCAGTTTTGCCAACTTGAAGGATTCGGCGACAGATTTAGCGGGCTGGGGCAAGAATAAACAGAAGAAGCTATTATAATCGTTAACAGATTTCGGAATAATTAGATATTTACCCAATCTAGACTTTGCCGATTTATTAAAAAAGGGGTTAGGTAAATCCAAAAAGCGGCCAAGTGCGAGTCAGACTTGCACACAAAGGGTTCCGTAAAAAAAAAACGTTTGTTTTGGTCACAGCTTACAAACTACATTATTAATAGGCGTTTTCATTATTTGTTGTTAAGGTGGAATGTCTCGCTTGTGGCGGGAAATTTAAATTTAGAACCGTTTTTTTTGTTTTTGAAGCTAGACCAGGTAACTATTGTAAATGAGAGTAGAATGATGACCTCAGTGGCGCGGTGGGCGAAGGTCCGCCTGCGACACAGGAGGTTGCGGGTTCGATTCCCACCTCGGGACAAATATCTGTACGATCTGCAGACATTTGTTCAGGGTGTTCTGGATGTTTTCTATGTATAATAAAAAATATCTATCTATGTAGTGTATTATATTAAGTATATCAGTTATAGTACCCATAACTCAAGCTCTGCTTAGCTTGGGGCTAGATAATGCTGTGGGAATTGTCCAGCATTATTTATTTTTTATTTATTTATTTAATTCGTGATAATCTTAAATAATTCTTGATTACTGTTTCTTAGATATTTATTTATCTTTTATGCGAGTTCTAGACGAAGGTACTGCACAAGCTAGAGTAAGATTTTATTTTTGCTTGTTTCCTCCTTTTTCATGCATGGAAAAATAATTGAAACATAATTTAATTGTATTTTTTATGAAATATTCGGTTTTGTTCCAATATTCAACACAAAATATCAGTCAAAATGTCAGACAGACAGACAGCAGTGTCTTTAAGGGAAGCCAACCCGTCATACTTTCCGTACAAATGCTCGTACGTAATTATGGACAAACATTTTTCTTCTGATTTTTTTATAAGATATGTATTTTCTGCACTATATCTAGGTTTCTAAAGAAGCAAAAATGTTTCATATTTTAAAACAAATTCAATAAGAACCTCCCAAAATCAGCTTTTTTCACTTATTTTACCAGAACTTTGGCCGTTCATAATTTAATCATAAATTGTGAAAGTGAAGAAACAGCTAAATAGAAACCTCGCAAATGTAACCGAAATACTTAATAATAAACATTTTTTTTACAAACTTGTATAGGCCTGTCATATCGTACAAATAAAAACGCTGAAATAGCAATAATTGCGGTAAACTTGCTCTTTTGGTATATTGTTTGGGTCCACCTAGATAGTATTTTTCCAGATTTGCAGCAGTCTGAAATGTACGCGTGCTGAGTAGTTGCTGAAAAACTACAAAAAAAAAAACGACTTTAGAAGGCTCTGACGACAAAGGTCATAATTATTCTTTTAAAGTGTACAAAATTCCTGATAGTTTGAACCCTATAACAATTATTTAGATCTTATAGATCCCATGATACAGGGTTCTCAATATTCACTATCTTCCCCAAAATGTGGGGAAATGGGCAATGGCCAATTTTCGACAAAATATTAGGTATGATGAGGTACCAGGGGAAATAAATGGGAGATGAAGTAAACTATCAGGAATTTTGTACACTTTAAAACAGTATTCGTGACCTTTGTTGTCAGAGCCTTTTAAAGTCGTTTTTTACACAAAACTAAAAAACGAGGGTTTTTTTAGTTTTTCAGCAACTACGCAGCACGCGTACATTCCAGACTGCTGCTAATCTAGAAAAATACTATCTAGGTGGACCCAAACAACATACCAAAAGAGCAAGTTTACCGCGATTATTGCAATTTCGAACGTAACATATGACTGGCCTATGTAAGAATTTTTCAAAAACACGTATGACCTGGAACAAGTTTTATGAAATTTCCGCGCACAAATTTTCGTTATTATCGTTTTTACGCGCTAATTTTAAATTTTCTGACTGCCAGCTGACAACTCTGGCACTGTCTTTCGTTTTTCTTTGTAAAGTCTTTTTCGAACATTACGTTGGAATAAGCTTTTAAACGATGCTTGCGTTGTACTTATAGGGCTCCGTTTGCCTTTTGGGTACGGAACCCTAAAAATCCATGCCGATGGCTTTTTATATTTTCAAAAAATACTTTTTAGACACCCCACCTTTTTGCTTGAGAAACGCTATTCTCTAGTGCATTAAAGTATAGTTGTACTACCGCCACCTTTCGATAATCTCTAACGATAATCGATTTAAATGTTTGCCGGGGATTCCCCACTGACGTTTTTTACGTCCCCATTACGTTTCCCGTTTCTTCTTCATTTTGACGCCCGCGCAATTTAGGTAGCATTTTTATGGCTAGGCATGAAAATTTTCAATTTAGCAGACAGCGTACTTTTTAGCATTTTTCCTGGTCTACAACTTCTCACTATTCGTATTTACATAGTCCTGCCATCCAGCGTGAAATCGCACTTATAGAAATCTATTTGTCGTTGGATAGGGGCAGTAGGCCTGTAGTGCAAGATAACGAGCTGATGATAAAGTAGCTTTACACCTTAACGATCCTTATCCTTACTAATATTATAAATGTGAAAGTAACCCTGTCTGTCTGTCTGTCACGTTTTCACGCCAAAACTACTGAACCGATTTAAATGTGGTACATAGATACTCTAGAGCCTGAAAAAGGACACAGGCTACTTTTTAATGTGAATAAAGGGTTGTAAGGGGATGAAAGAGCTGTTGAAAATTGTATAGAAGTATCGTCGTTTTTAAAGCTAAAGGCTTTGAATTTAGGCTGTTGATTAGATAATAATAAAAATGACATTTAAAATTTCTACAAATTTTACTCTATGGAGGTAAAATTATAATAATTTCTCTACCCACTGTCACTATTCCACGCGGACGAAGTCTCGGGCACAGCTAGTATTTATATAGGTATATTCATCAGTTTAAATAGGGCCCCAATAGTTATTTTGCACCGGGGCCCTTGGTTACCTAGATATGCCACTGATTCTACCCTAGAGATGAGTCTACCAATGCGAACATGGGGATCAGTTTACTTGTTTCTTGACATTTGTAAATAGAAACATTTCTAGGAAACAAGGTCTTATAATTACGGAACCTTGAGTGCGAGTCCAACTCACACTTGACTTTTTTTTATCTAAGATCTCCAAAAGTTCTGATCAGATCATATGGTGTGTAGAGCCATGTTCAAATCACATTCAATGTTTGGACCATCTGGTTTGGTTCTTTTAAAAGAAATAAAGATTCTAGTTTTTGAGATTATCGTGTTACCATGAAGCATGGACCTCAACTGTTGATGTATCGATTAGTATATTTGTCGACAAAATGTTTTGTTCAGTCAAAAGTCCCAGATAACTATGATCTTTAGGTACCTACAGGGTAGCTTTTGAAATGGGTGTACCTATTTTGAAAGCTTTCTGTGAACTTAACTAAACTTTGACATGAATGTGGGTTGGTTCCAGTTGGAGTATCAGAGTCCAATTCCTAATGTCATTGGTATAAAATTTAGTGTAATGTTTTACAATCTACATCCATGTTTGCAAAATAATTGGTGAAGGATACTACAATCACTATGTTAGCCAAACAAAACAATTGACTGTTGTAATAGAGACTTCAGCAATTGTTATTTTTAAATGCATTTCATATTCCGCATTGGCAGTAATATAATGCATTACAGCCAACCTTGAAGTACATACAAAAATATAAAAAGATGCACAGTATTGTTATAGAGTCTACACACCAATGTCGGTGACCATCCCGGAAGGTTGGTACGACTCAGTGAATGTATGTATGAATATTAGACATGTGGCAGTGTTTTATGCACATAAAAGCAGGTGGATCGGTGAATCGCAGTGGTTAATACTTACTGTTGAAGGCTGCCAGCTTCCTGGTGGAGCCGAGGCGTTTCATAGGCGTGCGTGGCTCCAGGTCCCGCTCGTCCAGCGGCGGCGCCTCGGCCCCCGCGCTCACGCACGCACCTGCCTCGCCGGACATGCTGCTCACTTCGCTGCTCACTGCACCGGACCCATCACTACAGTACGCGGGACACCAAACTACCACTCCGTGCCGGCGACCTCCTATGTCACTTCCAACTTTGAGCTTTTTGTACTTTCCACTAACTAGGTAATAAATAACAAACCGGTCGTACTCGGTTAGAGTAGAGCTATGATATCGTTTGTTGAAGTCCGTCCGACAGTCCGGCACTGATGAAGGATGCGCAACAGGACGTAAAGCAAAGTTTCCGTGTTCACGACAAAAAAGTTGTAAAAGCTCAATCCGGAAATCGGACTAAATATAAAACCACAGATGTAAGATGCTTCATGCTAACATAATTGTCACAGATGTACTAGTAGGCGTAGTTTGTGCTAGTGTGATGCTACGCCACAACGCCACAACAGTCAAGGAGTTGCAATGCAGTAAGTATGTGCGTGCAACCTTGGAGTATCTAGAACGGAGATGTCAACGCAAGGCGTACCCCTCTGCCGGCCATATGGCCATACACGTTATATAAAACTCCTTCACTCGTAACCGCGACCATTAGCTGACGTTTCGTGTCGCGAAGAAGTGCTCAGTGAAAATGGTGAATTGTGCGATATTACGGTGTAAAAGGCGATCAGAGACATCAAACTTAAGGTACCACGGTATTTCCTATCACAAGTAAGTGATATTTTTGTCAATTGTTTTTTGTAATATTGTTTAATTTAGATTCAAATGGAATAGCAGTTGCGACAGTTTTAATACGACGCCAACGTGTTGGTGAGGGTGTAGGTGAGTAATGTGAGTATCAAAGAGAAATAAGTAGGTAGAGGTAGCATAAGTCATTTCCGGTCTTATATCTATGTATCACCATAGTGTCATGTATCTTTGTCTATCCCTCGGAGTAAGCTATGAGTAAAAGAGATAGCTGGTGTACGTATAGCTATACTGCACTGTCAGTGTCAATCGTGTCAGCTTGTAACTGACTAGTTAGTTCAAAGTTGTGGTAAGACTGATGAACTTTATTAAAATTCTAAGAAATTACTGCGTTTTACCTAAAAATTTGTTGTAAAAGTGAAAATATGTCGTGTTCTGCTGTATTCTGTCCTTCAAAAAACACAAAAGGTGGAGTAAAAGTCTCGGATTTGTCATAACATGCGTAAGTTTTTCGCTCAGTATAAATACTAAAGTAATGATGTTTATTACTGGAAATCTGTAGTAACAACCTTTTAACAATTTAGTTCATGTGTTCCTATGGGTCTAGGATACAAATAATTTCTAAAACTATGAATAATTAGCAGAGATAAATTTAGCATCTGTGATAGTGATGCGCTTACCATCAAATTGATTTTTCGGGTTATTCCGCATGCGTCCCACTGGTTTCGGCCGAAATTGGCCCGAATCATGAAAATAAAATTGATTGCTGATTTCATTCCTGATTCGTCCCATTTCAAGATTTCGTACAGAAAAGTACTGTCTTTCACACTCTTCTCAAGCATGTAGTATTGATTTATCATTATTGTTTCCGTAGGATTTATTTAACTGGTTTATATAACTCAAAGTACGAGGAAAAAAGAAATACACAGGATAATAACTTTAATAACCTGGAATTATTTTCACGCGGTTTTTTTCGGAAGTTTTCGTTTCAAAAGTTAGGTAATTTGATTTTAGTTAAAATAAAAAAAATTGTAGGTATTTACTTTGTTTATATTTTTCTTTTATTAAGGCACAAACGATACAATATCCTTAAAATTAACAGTATATAAATATCTATGTATGCATCAATCAAAATGCCAATGCCACTAATATAAACATTATTTACAAAAAACAACAACGTTAAATCAACCATGAGGGCAAAGCCGCGCGCATTTAGCTATATAATAATATTGTAATGTGTTATCTTATTTATTGCCCCTATATTTTATAAATTTTGCAAAATTATATTCTTAGTCTTACAAAATGATATCGACACTGAAGTAAAATTTTGAGCAAAAACAACATATAAACAATTACGAATTTACGCAAAATAAGTCCTTATAGCTAATCCATTGGACTCCCTGAGTGAAGGATGTTTCACACCCGTGACTATAAGTTCAAAGTGTCAATTAGCGCTCTAGACTATACACGCAGGAATTGGAAGAATGAGCAAAAAAATGCCAAAATCACCAAGAGAGTAATGCAACAGAAAGCGGAGCGAACACTAACCCTGTTTTTAGATTTCTGCATCGCGTGAGTGGAGCACAAAAATGGCCAAAAAACATGTTTTTTGTGGGGCCTCCATTAATTTTAATATTTATTTTGATAGTAGGTATGTTATTATAGCGGCAAATGAAATACATACTGAAAAATGCAAGTGTCTACCTTTTAGGACTAGAGATACAATGAAGCCCGTAGATGGACAGACAGACAGACAGTCAGCGGAGGGTTAGTACTAGGGTCCCGTTGGTACCTTTTGTTTACTGAACCCTAAAAAAAGTGCGTAGCTTTTCTATAAAATGTGTATAGTTTTTCGAAACTCATTTTCGATTGGTAGAATCATCTACATTGAATTAGTGTGGCATACTCGGTTCGCGATTCCGACACGCACATGGCAAAAATCAGCATCAGCATCAGGTTATGTGTCAAAAAACGGTATCGTTGCTGATACCGTTTTTTCCTGATTAACCCTGGTTGAAAGTATTAAAACGTGCCTGTTAAATATGGGACGAATCAAGAATGAAATCGGCATTCAAGTGTATTTTCCTGATTCGGACCAGTTTGGGCCGAAGCCAGTTCGGCTCGGCAGCAAAGTGACGTCCCTAGTCATGCACACTATTACAAATCTGCAACTGCACCCTAATAAACACGGACATGCGGAAAATTGAAAGGCGGAGCCTTTCAATTTTCCGAATGTCCATAAAATTCTTGGTCCTAGGTGAGTATACATTCCTTAGTAGAAGGCGTCACTACGCCTTGGGGACTAGTTGAATGAAATTGATTGAGTGAATGATGGAATGAATAAAATGCCATGTGTTTTTTGTACCCATATTTAACCGATAAAAAAAAGGAGGTTCTGTATTGGACTCGTAATGTATGTATACAACATCATTTCAAATTAGTTAACGAAACACGGGGAAAGGATCTCTATCGGGAATACATTACTTGGAGCATTCAGAACGGGAGTAGCCGAGCGTACGCAGTCGCAGTCACATGAACAGTCATTTGTGTCTGTTTATAAAAACTAGTTTGCTGCGATTGTCTCTGTCATTCTGCCTTGAACATGTCGATTTATGGTGCTCCCTTAAAATTTTGGTGGTGCTGTGTCGTTTGTTTATTGCTATTTGCTTTGTAAAAGAACTAAAGAGTCTTTTGCAAAAACAATGGGTTACGTTTTGCCAGAGTAGCGATGGTTGGGTTGGACAAATAGTATTTTCATCAAAATGACTCAGGTCATTTTGACCCTTTAAATTTCAAATTATGAACCAAAAAAAAAAATACTGAATGAAAATGCCAAGCCAACTATATTAATTGAAGTAAGCATTTGGTGCTAGTTCTGTAGTAGTCGGTAGTAGTCAATCACAATATGGAATTAGGAAGATTGGTTATGCAAAGGTATACAGATACTAAAACCTAATTTCTTATGAAAAAAACCGAACCAAATAAATGTGTACGTCACATTTACAATAAATTAGTCCATTTTAAAAACCAATAGTGTAAATATTATGTAATATACATTTATATTAAACACCACAATATCATATTTTTTTTTAATTCCTAGTCTTACATATCCGCTTGGGGCAGTACATTTGCTAACACCCGCTATTCTTCTCCTGCTCTTTATTTTTCCCACCCCATCACACCAATTAAGAAACAAAATAGTTATCAAAAAAATGCATTCATGAAAGATTCATCGAAATCAGTTCAGTCTTAGAAGTTCTAAGACTGAACCGATTTCTATGAAGATGTTCTAAGTTAGAACCCTAAGATTCATAATTGCGTAATATTTGTTATAATTAAGTAAGTACATACAATAACTATTAGCGCACCGCTGTTTTACTTGCGTAGATAGAAGCCTTAGATAGCCTTATGTTACTCAACAACAGTGTAGCTTTCTATTCGTAGAATAATTTTGAAAATCGGTTCGGTAGTTAAAGAGATTACGTACGCCCTACAAATCTATAAAAAAGGAAAAGTATATGATTTTGAACAACTCTGATTTCATTCATTTGAAATCATTCATTTTATCGGTCTTTTTACACCCCTTCTCTACTTTTTTGTGTTAGTGTGTAACTAAACAATAGTGTAACAACAGTAATTCTTTAATTGTGTGCTTGTTTTGTGTTTGTACAGCTTTTACTTGCGTGTGCGTTTATAGGGACGCTTAATTTTTCTGCAATAGTGTGCGTGATTATGTAAATGTGTCCGGGCATGATTCTCTATGACATAGGAGATTCCTTGCCCAAACCGTGTGACGTCACAACGTGTTTTAAACACAAACACGATTCCTAATCGTGCCTTGGTGTGGAATCTAATAAATTGTATTCTGTATGCCACAAGACTAGTTGTCTATGCCCCGTGTTTTGTTTTTCTATCATTTCACATGATTCGTTCAAAATTTTACTACTGGTCCACTCGGAAATTATCGGTTTTATTATAAATTATTTTTTGTTTCCAATTTTTTACTCAAGATAGAAATATCTTCAATTATAAGCTTGCTTAACCGTAATATACATTAATTTAGTGTGATTAGAAATTTTAGAGATCAAAAAAATATAATTTGTATCATTCAAACAGGCATGACTAGTTTCGGAACGAATAGTTTTCATTTCATTGTTTGTTTTGAATAGTATAACCTAAAAATATCTATTATTTTTAAACCACAAACTACTAAGGTATTCTAAACAATATCCATGAGAGAAGCAGCAAGAATAATGGATATTCTTCTACGAAGACGCGTAAGATGCTGGCGCCAACAAAGCACTAGAAATAACAGGAGGTTACTCAGGGATTCTGCAGACCCTCTATCAATGGACCTTAAATTGTTTGTGCGCTACAAAAAGAATTATATTCTTTTTTATGCGGGATCCTTACAAGCAGGATGACTCCAAAGTGTACAAGCATAACACCAGACATAAGTAAGTGCATCAATAAAATTAGTAATACACCTACGCTGTTATACCTAGTACCTTTATATTGTACCTATTTTTTAATCCTTAAAACTGACAGTAAAGTGATTTTAGTAGCTTAGCTATATGTAGGCACCCATAATTTTTTTTTAGATATAACACTTAATTTCCACTAATTGTTGTAAGTATCAAAGATACCATGCCATCAATGGTGCCATTGTAAGTGTACATTACATTTTAGTTCATCATGCCCGTATTTCTTGATGGTTGTGCAGAGTTGCATTTCACCGATGATCTGCAAGATTGCCCAAGGGAGGAGGATGGCACCTATTTTTATCTATTTAACACAATGAAAATTATATCTGCCTTGTTTCAGATATGTGACAGCGCAGCGGTTTGAAAATAATTGGCATATGTGCAAAATTTGGAGGGCCGCTCATGATAGTTATGTTTGGCAATCATGGTCTATAAGCCGGTTCATTGAAGATAGCACAACAGTGGAAAATTGAGTGGCTTCTAGGGGACTCTGGCTATCCCCAAAACCAATTAGAGCTGATCATACCTCAGAAGCCCACTACATTAATATGCACATTTATACATCTGATCTGAAAAATGTATATCTAGCTATGGATCTGGTATGTGTACTCTTTTATCCACACTGAGACTCCGGTCCATTGTGCATGGTTTTTTTTGCTAGTGTAACCAGCCTTTGTTCAAAAGCGTAGAATCTTTCTGGAATCTTCACAGGCTTCGAGTGACATGAGTTGGTCGAGGATTTTGTGTTGTTGCGCTGTTACTCTCTTGAGTTCCATGACTACATGAGCAGCTGATTCTTCGTCGCTGAGGCACCCAGAAAGGGCTGTCTGTTGCTCCGACGGTGAAGAGGTGTTTGTTCAGTGGACAGTGACCTGTGAGTGTCCCCACTAGGACGCGTTTTGGTCAGGTTCAGTAGACGCTTAGTTAGTCTTGGTGATGGGCCAATTGTCGGCGTGTCCGAGTCTTTCCGTTCCATTTCGTCGGCGGCGACGTCGTTACCTATCCGATGTATACTAGAGGAGATCCTCTGAAGTGCCAAATGACGTTAGTGCACGAGCTTGGAGTTGCAGCTGTTCCCTGCGAAGGCCAGCAGTAGCCAGGATGCGCACGCATTGGTTGTCTATAGGTATCCCTTTTTTGCATTGATAGGTAGGTACATTGATATTGAGGTCCATTGAGTGAATCCGCTCCCGTAGCCGTCTTAGCTGTCTTAGAATCGTCCGTATATTCTCAATTCGTGGGTGCCTGATAAATCTCTTTGATCTTCTCTATGTATAATGCATCTAGCTTATTAATTTTTTCATAATAGTACAAATACACAATGTAAACAAAAAATCACATACACAGAGACTAAAAAAAAAAGAGCCGTAGTAACTATTGCAGGAGCACGCTAATCTGTGCCATAACACGCAAGGAGCGAGCGCGTTTATTTGACAGTTGAAATCGTGCTCTAATCGCACCGTGTCGCGGTAAGGAATAGCAAGTATGACATAGGGAATACGATTTTGTCCGATTCCACGCCGCTGTCTTGTCGTATCTGTGTAACGCGTTTGGATTGTCCATACAGAATCATGCTACCTCGCCTCCCGCGAAAACTGGCAGAATCATTTTAGTACTAAAAGTAGCGCTTGGCAACTACCTTTCTGGTTACTCTAAGCGTGCAACCGGTGCAACCACAGAAATCTAATAGGGAAGCAGAACAAACATTTCTAAAACTATGTGTGCCAATTACACTTACATACAAAACTCAGGGACATGAGGGCGGGGGTATTACAACAGTGGCATTATAATCTATTCTGATAAAAATACTGCTACATTTACAAATAAATAAACACAGCTATACTCTGTACTAGCTGACCCGTGCCCACTTCGTTGGGCGGTAAACATTTTTAGTTGTTAATATATATATATATATATATAGGAGTGGGTTCCACTGCGGGGCAATGTGGGGGGGCCCCACTGCCGGTGGCCCCCACTGTGGGGGGCTACTGAGTGGGTCTCACTGCGGGGGGCAACTGAGTGCGTCCCACTGCGGGGCAATGTGGGGGCCCCACTGCGGGGGGGCAACTACCGGCGGGCCCCACTGCCAATGCCGCCCACTGTGGAGGCTACTGAGGTCCCACGGCGGGGTAATGCGGGGGGCAACTGGGAGGGTCTTGTTGTGTGAGGGGCCCCACTGCTGGGGGTCCCCACTTTCGGGGCCCCCACTGCCTGGGGCCCCACTGCCGGTGCCACCCACCGGCCCCCACAGTGGGCCCCACTGCAGGGGGTCCCCACTTTCGGGGCCCCCACTGCCGGTGCCACCCACCGGCCCCCACAGTGGACTCCCGCTCTCTACCACCCTTGCCCCGCGCGCCATCCCGCAAAACGCTTGTCTGATTTCGGCAGCCGAAATACAAAAGCGGTTAAATAACTATAGAAAGTTTTCCGTTCAATTAACCTGTACTGAAATTCATTTGCGCTGATTAACCGTTACAACGGTAGCCGAAGAGAGTCCCTGGTACCAAGTTTCATTTGAACTCATTGAGGATTTTCAGCGCTATGTGCAGCCAAGAAATTTTACTTCCATCCCCTCTCTCAAGAGAACCCTACTGAATTTCGAGATAAAAAGTATTTAATATCCTTCTAAAATTTGTAGTATGAACTCAAATTGTGCCAAGATTAATTTCAATACATTCATTAGTTTGGGCGCCATGCGCTGCCCAAAATTTCACTTCCATCCCAAGAGAACTTCTTAATTCCGGGAAAAAAAGTATTTTATGCCCTTTCTTGCAGTATGAACTCAATTTATGCTAAGTTTCATTTGAATTCATTGAGTAGTTTCAGCGTTATGCGAGGCCGAGAAATTCCACTTCCATCCCCTCTCCCAAGAGAACCCTAATGAATTTCGGGATAAAAAGTATTTTATGTCCTTTCTCGTAATATGAACTTAAATCATGTTAAGTTTTATTTGAATACATTCAGTAGTTTCGGTTAAGTTTTTAAATTTTACTTTCATCCCCTCCCCCAAGGGAACCCTATTGAAATCCGGGATGGAAAATATTTCATGTCCTTTCTCGTAGTATGAACTCAAATTCTGCCAAGTTTCATTTGAATACGTTCAGTAGTTTCAGAGTTATGCGCGGCCAAGATACATACAGACAGACAGACAGATAGACAGACAGAAGGACAGACAGACAGACATGATTGAAAAAATTACATTTTTGGCTTCAGTATCGATAATAGAGTCTTCTTCTTCTTCTTCTTGCCCTTATCCTACACTAGGTGGGGTCGGCACAACATGTATTTTTCTTCCACCTCTGTACTTACCTTTCACTACACTACACCTTTCTTAAACATGTCCTCTTTCACACAATCCATCTATCTTTTCTTCGATCTTTCTCTCCTCTTATTTCCGTCCACATCTAAATTTAACTCTCTTCTCGTCAAATGACCTTCCCTCCGCATAATATGCCCATATCACCCTAACCTGTTACTCCGCCACTTTCAGACTTCCTCTAATGTACTAGTTCCTTATCTTATCCATCCTTGTTACTCCACACATCCATCTCAACATTCGCATCTCCGCTGCATGCACAGTTCGTTTATTCTTTCCTTTCGTTGCCCAACATTCAGATCCATACAGTACGATAGGTCTAATCACGGACTTGTATATTTTCCTGCCTGTAACCTGTCGCCATTTCATCCATCCTACTTTTATCCTGTTCTTGACGTCCTTGTCTATCTCGCCGTCGTTTTGAATCACAGGTACCGAAAATTGGAGCAAACTGGTAGGGATACACCATGGTATAAGAAAACAGGTATGCTCTTCCGAGACACGATGGTCACGTGGGTGTCGCCAGGCTACGTCATCGTAGCCATCGGCGAATGAGAAGACGACTCTGTTTCCTGGTGTTACCAGTAGCGTACAATCAAAACTCCCCGAACTCCTGTATGAATCTGATAAAACTATGTGGTTTTGTATTTACCAATTATTTATCAAATTGACTCGTGTTTAACAAACGCTGTTTTGACTGATTTAACAAATATAATTGACATTTTTTATCGATTTTTCAATTGACTCTTATCACATTTGTTTCCCAAGTTCTACATTTGTTGAAATGAAGTGGCAACTGGACAGTGACGTCACATGGCAACACTCCCGGAAGAGCATACCTTGTTTTCTTATACCATGGGATACACCATCTAGGTCAATATTGGCAAAACTGGAGGCACCGCCGAAATCAAGGAACAGCTGTTTGGTTTTCGACTGGCTAATTCTCAAACCGACACTCCAATTTTTGCTGCCATTTCACCAGTCTGCTCTGGACCTCCATTGTATCCTCCCAGACAAGAACAATGACGTCAGCAAACAGCATGCATCATGGTGCCTCCTCCTGTATGTCCGATGTTAGAGCATCCATAATCAGGAGGAACAAATAAGGGCTTAAATCACACTAATCGCTTAATCAGGGATCGGCCCTGATGCAAGCCTATTGAACTTATCAGTGACACCAGCTTCAGATCGGACCTAAGTACGAGCTCTACTGTACATCATACGCACAAGCTGCAGGTATTTCCCGGGCACTCTCTTTCTATCATAGGCCTTCTCCAGGTCAACGAACACCATGTGCAGGTTTTTATGCGCACGCTGTATTTTTCGCACAGAGAGACACAATACAGAATAGAGTGCCATCCAAAAAAAAAAAAATATCATCAATGTACAGAAAGGGACCTGTTACAGTTTGTAGCAGTAAGGGTTAGTCAGACATGTGGTAGTTGAAGCCAGCGGTAGGCAGGTAGACGGCATCGTGTTGAGGGGCTCGCGCCGGCGACAGTTCTAGGAACTGGCCGGTCCGTTAGGTTAGATGCGTGACGCGATCTGTGCCGACCAATCCGAGACGCGATGGTTCCCGCCAAACACCGAGACGCGGAGAAGAAAGGCGATCGGGAAAGGACGCACCCGCCGTCGCCGGCAGGGGTGGCCAGTCGAGATTTCCATCTTACGCGCGAACCACGTCATCCGAATATACAAAGTCTTCCGCGATTCTCGGCTCAAAGAGGTCTACCGTATATGTAAAAGTGACTCTAAAGTGTACCTATTCTGTGTATTAGTGTATTTACCCGTGTTCTGACTATTGTTTTCTTCCTTGTGTCCTCACGTTTTGTGTGTGTAATTGTTCGAGTCGTAATTTTGTGAAATATAACTATTTAACTGAAGTGAGTGGGCTTTCCTTTAGCTAGGGCTACCCCTCCCCGTTAAATCTGGCGCCCATCTAAGTGGCCGAACCACGCAGATACGTACGAGTAGCCGAGTGCTTTACGCGGGAGAGCGAAAGCATTTCTCAGTCGGCACGTGTGTCACGTGACGAACGACGCTAAAATGCCGCTCACACGTAATGGGGCAGCTCGGATACAACAAAACCAGTCGGAACATGAAGAAGAAGGTACATTGACTGGAGCGGAAGAGAGGTCAGAGACGAACAGCATCGTAGAGGGGCCCGTCGCAGCCGGCAAGGCGCCAGAGCAGCCGCGCGGTCTAATGATACCTACAGACTCTGACCAATTCCTGACTACATTGATGGAGGCCATCACCAGAGCGCAGGCTGAGGCCAACAAAGCCCTCGTTAGCGCCCTTATGACGGTACCCCGTGGAGGCCAACACTCCGGGGTATCCTCACCAGCAGCGCCGGTATCGAGCGCTGCCCCGCCGCTGTGTGGCAACAGTGGCACAACCGCCGGCAACTTTACGAGGTGCGCGGCGAGATTCGACGGCGCGTCGCGGGACGCCCAGGTTTTAGAAGCTTTCCTAGACGCCGTCGAAATCTACAAGGACTGCGCAAGCGTGTCGGACGAGCACGCGCTGCGCGGGCTTCCCATGCTGCTTGGAGGGGACGCCGCCGTATGGTGGCGCGGCGTTCGCGCTCGCGTCGCATCGTGGACGGACGCCAAGCGGCGGCTGCGCGCCATGTACGGCGCGCCACGGCCGGCACACCAACTGTTTCAGGATGTATTTCAAGGTGAACAGGACAGTGAGGTCAGTGAAAGGTTTATCTGTGCGAAAAGAGCCCTTCTGGCCCAGCTACCGTATCGGTTGGCGGAGGAAGTCCAAGTGGACATTGTATACGGACTCCTCGACCGCCGGATCAAGAAAAGAGTGCCGCGTGAATCGATTATAGATTTAGACGACCTCTTGGATAAGGCGAGAATCACGGAGGAGACCGCGAAGGATACTCGGTCGAAGTCGGCACCGCTCGCGTCACGTGTTACACCTAGCAATCAAAATTATGTCCCTAACGCGAGCTCTTCGCACGAGCTAGACGCCAAAGCCCGCTGCTCGGTTTGTAGAAAGTTTGGGCACGCCACCGACGAATGTCGCCGTCGTAACAAATTAGCTAGTACAAGTACGGATAGTGGGAAGCCGAGCACCAGTGCTAGCAAAAGCGAACCGGATAAGGCAGGGAGTACGTTTAAGTGTTACGGGTGCGGAAAACCCGGGGTTATCCGTTCGAAATGCGAGGTGTGTAACGCGGAGAAGCAAAAGGCCGAGTTTAATGTCGCTGATATAATACACGTGCTCGAACGCGGCGTCGGTTCGAACGATGAAAGCGAAGCGACCAATTACAATAGGGTAGATTCAGGCACAATGGCTGTAGGTAGCGCAACCCTCGAGGCCCAGGTAGGAAATAGGACTCTAGTAGGTAGTAGCGCAGCCTTGTTTGGTTTGGCGAGCCCCGAAGAGGATTCGACCCACATGTTGACAACGGCCGATTTAGAAAATTCCGGCCGTGCCGAAAGGGCCGATCGTGCCGGGATCATCAACAAGGTAGGTAGTCGAACGAACGACGAACTCAGGCTCGGTGATGTAACCGTCGTCGTACCGGAAGATACCACAGCGCCATTGACAAGCATTAATATAGGCACAATGGGCCGGCGCGGCGTGGCCCTCGTCGACACTGGTGCCACACGTAATATTGCTAGTCCAGCATTGTACCAGGTGCTAACCGAGGGGGGCGCGGAATTCGCCGAAGTATCGGTAAGTATTCGATTAGCCGACGGGACACAGATCACAAGAGAGGTATTGACCACCGAGGTCCCGGTATATTTGGAGGGACGAGAGATCGTCGTCGACTTCTTAGTCATACCCGGCGCAAGAACCAGAACACTCCTCGGCGTGACTTTCATCACAAAGGCAGGACTGATTCTGGACGTAGGTAGAGGTAAGTACGCCTTTGCTGACGAGCCCGAACGTTCGTACAATTTCGTACAGGATATCGAAGTTAAAACCTCCACCGCCGACGTGATGCGAGCCGAGTCCGATCTCGTATTGCGGGGCGACGAAGGAGGCAAACTCACGACCGAGCAGCGACGTGCCCTCAACGAACTTATCGAGCGGAGAGCAGCCACATTCGCGCTAAACGGACCTGCTACGGATTTCGCTACGCATCATATAAAGGTAAGTGCCAAACAAGAGCCGATAGCCTCACCACCTTATAGGATGTCACAAAGCAGGAGAGAAGCCCTACAGAAGGAGTTGGAGAAACTTCTTCGCGATGACGCCATAGAGGAATGCGAATCCCCTTGGGCGTCGTTGTCACCCGGACCGTTTGAAAGACACCTGGCGGATCTGGAAGCTGTTTTTGATCGTCTGGAGATGTTCAAACTCAGAGTGAACAGAGAAAAAAGCTGTTTTGCACGGGACTCTGTAAAGTTTCTAGGGCATGTCATTGTTCCAGGAGGGATACAGGTAGACCCGGGGAAGACATCAGCCATAGACACCATGGCGATCCCACAAAACGTAAGGCAGTTGAAGTGTTTTCTGCAGACATCAAGTTGGTTTCGACGCTTTATTCCAAAGTACGCGGAAGTCGCAAGGCCCCTTTCCTGTCTCCTCAAGAAGTCGAGCGTTTGGAAGTGGGAAGCCGATCAGCAGAGAGCTTTCGATACAATCAAGGCATTGCTCGTAACCGCCCCTATCCTGCGGCAAGCGGATGAGTCGACACCATTCGTCCTTCGAACTGATAGCAGCGGTTATTGTTTAGGTGCAGTTCTCATGCAGGGGGAGGACCTTGATGAGAGACCTATAGAGTACGCGAGCAGACTCCTCACCAGCGCCGAGCGGAACTACTCGACAACTGAGCGAGAAGCTCTCGCAGTTGTATGGGCCGTAGGTAAGTTCAGAGGGTATATCGAAGGAGCTAAGATTCACGTCAAGACCGACCATCAACCCCTACGCTGGCTGATGAACCAGCGGTCACCGAGTGGTCGATTAGCCCGGTGGGCCCTGACGTTACAGGAATTTGACCTTGATATTGCATACACACCCGGCCGCTCTAACGTGATAGCGGACACGTTATCGCGACCCGTATGCTCGGAAGATCAAGACGGTGAGTTATGTCTCGCGGTCGTCGACATGCCTAAGAGAGGAAGTGGCGAGATTCGGGAGAATCAACGAGCCGATCCTGAGGTATGCAAAATCATCGACGATCTGGAGTCGGACGAACCCTCCAGGGGGAGGCCGTGGTCCGATCGGGGGTACGTATTATCCGATGGCGTTTTATATAGGTACAGTCTAGAGGCAGACGACGGCGAGGAAGCATGCATAGTCGTACCCGAGCACGAGCGCAACCAGGTGATGGCAGATTTCCACGACGCCCCGACTGCTGGTCATTTGGGTGTGGAAAGAACCATGGGGCGCATCCGTACGCGGTACTACTGGCCTGGAATGCGCGCGTTCGTAGCGAACTATATTAAAGGATGCGTCGCCTGTCAGCGGTATAAAGCTGACAACCGAAAGCCGACGGGGCTTCTACAAACACCAGCCGTGACGAGACGTTTCGAGGTGGTCTCTGTCGACCTTTTTGGTCCGCTCGTCGAAACATCACGGAAAAACAGGTGGGTTCTCATCGTCGAAGACGTCAGCTCCCGCTGGGTAGAGCTCTTCCCGTTAGAAAGCGCTACCAGCGCCGAGTGCGCCCAGACGTTAACAAACGAGATTTTTCTACGGTATGGTATACCCCGTCGCCTCATTAGCGATAACGGCGTACAGTTCGTTAGCGAAGTAATGCAACAAGCATGTCACGTGTTAGGCATCAAACAATCGTTGACACCATACTACCATCCCGAGGCTAACCCTATCGAGCGTAAGAATAGGGATCTTAAACCTCAGCTCGCTATATTAGTAGGGCAAGCTCATGACATTTGGGACCTACATCTCGCGTCGGTAAGGTTTGCCATGAATTCCGCCATTACCGCTAGTACTGGATTCTCCCCAGCGTACCTCACCTTTGGGAGAGAACTCCGAGCGCCTTCGGATTCTGCGACCGATATGAGGGCGATCGTTGATAACGACAACTTCGTGCCAGGTATCACCCCTTATCTTAAAAGGTTGGCAGCTACCCTAGACGAGGCTAGAGATACACACGAGAAGGTCCAGAAGCGTAACGCGGACAAAGGCAGGAGACCGCCACCCAACTACCAGATAGGAGACCTGGTTCTTCTGAAAACTCAGAGACCCAACGACGTAGGCCGCGGTCAGTCCGCAAAATTTATACCACGCCGCGATGGCCCATATAAAATCCGAGAAATTGTTAGCCCGACGACCTATATGTTAGAGAGCACCCAAACCGGGGAAGGGATAGGCAAATATCATGTTTCACACCTCACAAGTTTCGTCGGACCCGTGGAACGCCCCGTACGGGAGAAACGTAAACGCGGCAGGCCACGCCGGCTAATCACTGAGTGTTAACTGCTAACCCCACGGCGAGGGCGCTCTGTAGGGTTATAGGGGGAGATTGTAGCAGTAAGGGTTAGTCAGACATGTGGTAGTTGAAGCCAGCGGTAGGCAGGTAGACGGCATCGTGTTGGGGGGCTCGCGCCGGC
The DNA here is from genome assembly GCA_947859395.1 of Eupithecia insigniata. Lineage (NCBI taxonomy): Eukaryota > Metazoa > Arthropoda > Insecta > Lepidoptera > Geometridae > Eupithecia > Eupithecia insigniata. Next base: position 223,409 of record OX402007.1, read on the forward strand.
GACAGTTCTAGGAACTGGCCGGTCCGTTAGGTTAGATGCGTGACGCGATCTGTGCCGACCAATCCGAGACGCGATGGTTCCCGCCAAACACCGAGACGCGGAGAAGAAAGGCGATCGGGAAAGGACGCACCCGCCGTCGCCGGCAGGGGTGGCCAGTCGAGATTTCCATCTTACGCGCGAACCACGTCATCCGAATATACAAAGTCTTCCGCGATTCTCGGCTCAAAGAGGTCTACCGTATATGTAAAAGTGACTCTAAAGTGTACCTATTCTGTGTATTAGTGTATTTACCCGTGTTCTGACTATTGTTTTCTTCCTTGTGTCCTCACGTTTTGTGTGTGTAATTGTTCGAGTCGTAATTTTGTGAAATATAACTATTTAACTGAAGTGAGTGGGCTTTCCTTTAGCTAGGGCTACCCCTCCCCGTTAAAAGTTTTATTATAAGTATAGATTTTTAAACAAAATACTTGTTTTAATGATTTCTTTCCCTAAATGGGAAAAAATCATTAACACAAGTATTTTGTTTTGCTAAGCATTATGTTTTATTCTTAAATCTACATAAAATTTAACAATAGCCTAAATCAATAAATGCAAATGATCAAATGCGTGTTCATCACTGGTCTTAAAATCACTGCAATAAATAATTAGATTATTCAGCTATATACATAATCACACTATTATAGTTAATATTTTCTTTATTCTGTTCTTCTTTTTCCAATTAATTCTGTTCATGTTGGTAACCAAGTATTCGTTAGGTTTTCATGCTGTGGAAACCTGAAAAATTTTAATATTGGTCAATAAATATGTATATTATTCAGTCTATTTGATACCTTTCAAAGGTTTTCTTAAGAATGGATACTAAACAATAAAACTGCTAATATAACTTCATCCATCACACACATTTCTAAAACAGCTGGACCCAGGATGGACCTAGATGCGGCTTTTGAAAATATATGTAATAAATTATATATAAAAAAGTATATGAAAAGTCAAAACAAAGCAACAATGTTTAAAAAGCTGATAAATATTATTACAGGACTATTTATAAGCGACCTTAGTACATGTTTTACGAGATCCTGGACATAGAACAGTTAATCACTGCACAAATAATGACGAATTATCGCCAAATATCCACACAGTAATCCAAAAACAATTCGAGATATTGTAAGGCACAACAAAATATATTTTCAATACGATGCCTTACCGCACAAAGGTGCACTACACTTCATCATTTATTTCAGTCTTTTTCGAACATATTTCACAAGATTTATATAAAATAAAGAAGTAACAACACGCACAATACTTTCATAACATGACAATTGGCTGACAGTTGTCGTTATCAGAATCAGAATCAATAACTTTATTTCTTTAGGCTTACAAATAAGCACTTAGACAAGTCAAATTTTATACTATATATTTTATTGCTTAGCAACATGATTGGCATGGCAATTTGCTTCATCTTCAATTATGTCTATAGGTGAGTTAGCGTTGTTACCTCGGATGAAGTATTAGAGGATACCGCCAGACACAGTTCTGCGCATGTTTTTTGTTAGTGTGCTGTAGTTGCAGATTTGTAATAGTGTACGTGACTACGGATGTGACTTCGCTGTCAAGCCGAACTGGTTTCGGCCCAAACTAGTCCGAATCAGGAAAATAAATTTTTATGCCGATTTCATTCCTGATTCGTCGATCTATCGAGCTTTATTGTATCTCATGATTCGTAAAAGGTCGACACCTGCATTTTTAGTGTGTATTCCATTTACAGATATAATAACATATTAACAAAATAAATATTAAAATTAAAGGGAGCTCCACAAAAACATGTTTTTTGACCATTTTTTGCTCCACTCACTCGATGCAAAAATCTAAAAAAGGGGTTAGGATTCGCTCCGCTTTCCGTTGCCTTAGTTTCTTTGTCATTTTGGGCAACTGCCGCTATAAAAGCTAAAATTTCTTGCTAATCCTTATTTACTAACTTCTGCGTGATCGCAATAAAAAATATTAAAAGTGATTACTTATAGTTTATGTATCTATATATTTTGCAAGCCGAATTAATCCATCCTTGTCTGCTCCTATTTTTTCGGCCAGTTATAACCTGGATCTCTTTAAGACAAGAGTGAATAGGTGTCTTCCGTTGGGTACACAGGTACGTACATACTCGATAAACTTGCTCGATCTCGAGCAAGTACGAACGTGTGGACCATGCAAGACTGATTGTCGAAGCCAAGCCAACCAAAATGTTCGATTCAAACGTTCATAATTCTTGCTCGATGTTTAAAGCAAAAATGTTTGTACGTGTAGCAACGAGGTCGAGCATGTTAGTCGTGATTGATATTTTTGTGAATGTTAGTGCGCAGCTGTAATGTCGGACTCGTTCATTTTCTCGAGATTTTGTGGAAAAATTTATGAATTAATTAAATTATTTGTTTATTTAATCAAGAATTTTAATTAATTCATACATTTTTAATTCAGCAAATAATACAGCTTAAGGCATCGCGGTAGACTAAAGAAACGATGGCGCGATGAACTAGACACCTTCGATAGAATGTGGGCCCAAACTAGCTCAGAGTCCTAAAACATGATAAGATTTGCCCAACAACGGGACATTACAGGCTAATTGTAATTAAATTAATTGGTAAAAATTTTCCCCGACAGTAAACGTAGCAGGTTATGCCCACTAAACACAACAACGAATCGTCCGATGCTCAAGGAGTTTCAACGCACACTAAACATGTTCTTCGAGCAACCTTTTACGTGTAGACGCAGGGTCGAGCATGTTTATAGATAGCTATGCTCGGATGAAACATGCTCATTGAGCATGTACCTACGTACGTGTGTACCCACCCTTCTAGACCTTCCTGATACACTGTCGGCCAAATCGTCACTTTCCATTAGGTGAGATTGTGGTTAAAGGAGGCCTTTCAACGTGATAAGACTTATAATTGTATATAAGGCACGAACAGTATACAATATGCTTATAATTAACGGTAGGTATATAATATATCGATGTATACTTCAAAATGCAACGTTAAATCAATGCGGGCAAAGCCGCGCGCATTTAGCTATATAATAATATTGTATCTTATTTTTTGTCCTTTTTTATATATTTTGCAAAATTTTATTCTTAGTCTTACAGTTGACTTTGACATCGATGTAAAATTTTGGGTATGTTGTGTTTGCCTATTATTTGCTCATTATTCTGCTTTTAAGTGCAGCTACTATCATGTCTGTGGGTGCAACTATACTCAACTATACGTGTTGCCAGGGCCACGGTAATGTTATAGTATCATTAGTCATTACCGTGCCAGGCAAAGATGTAAATCGTTAGATATGCCCTGACACCAAAAACTGTGGCATTGTCTTTGAAGTATGTAGACGTGCGCGCCGCGCCGGCACGCGCCGCTGTTTTCTCACGCCGCCGCCGCCGTCTCTATCAGTCGCGTCGGTGCGACGACCAGCAACCAGACCGGAGAATCTGTTCAAACTCTCCAATAAACATATCATTTATCCCTCCAGTACTTAAGAATGTAGTCTCCTTCAAGGTTTTCTGTGATTGCGGTTGCTAGAAGAAGTAGAAATCTTCAGCGCACCACTGCTATGTTTTTGGAGAGTTTTAATAAAACAGATTATCTATACAGTCTAGTCGCTGGTCGGCGCGCTGACTGATCAACTACACATGGGGCAGCGGCGGCGCGGCAGTGGATAGTCTCGAAAAAACGCTCGCTCCTTTCGCTGTTATTATGTTTAGATGTACACTGATTGCAAATGAGTGAGCGAACTCATTTCGCGTGGCACTCAAAACGGCGCGGTCTCACTATGGTAAGGGCCTATCTAACGATTTACATCTTTGGTGCCAGGGCCATAACATAAGTTGTTACAGATTATTGTGACGGATACGAAATTCTTTATAACTATCAATCATAGCCAAATCACAGCCTCCTCAGCGCGCACGCACACCGACTGGCACTGCAGTACCATATCCACATAGCTGATGTTATTGATCCTCTGACCATCGATGAAGCACCCAGCATGCATGATGAACCCATCGATCCCGCGTTCAAAAAAATACCTATTCATGGTAAAATTTCGCGAACATTTTATTGAGATATTTCAATAGGTACCTATTTATAACGTGTTTCAACGTTATCAGATAAAAGGGTCTCTTTGAGTCTCAAAATAAATAGGTAAGTAGAATCCCTTTATTTTAAGCTTGGGGGAATACATTTTATAAACTCCTATGATCTGTATTTTATGATAAAAATTACTACCGTTTCGCTGAATAATAAAGACGTGTATTTTACACAAAACTAAAGAAAATAAAAAAAAATAAGACAAGGCAATATGGCTAGTAGCGCTATCGCCTGTTCATTAATAAAATGAACAAAGAAACAAAAAAAATGAATAATAACAAAACCTATGTTTGCGAACTTTCACCTTGAAAAATTTGTTTTGCACATGTGGGCAGCGTTGCCGGTGCGGACCATTTTGGTCCGTTTCGGACCCTTTTCTGCCTCTGCGGACCTTTTGCGGACCATGAGCATTTGCAGACCTTTTCGGACCAAAACACCTATCCAATGGGCCTCAGTCTGGGATATCCCAGAGCATACCTTAAGATTTGGAAAAACATCACCAGTACTTATGAAAAAGGCCAGGAAGTAGGGCCCAATAGACTTGGTCCTTGATTTGTCCTACTGGACATACTATATGTCCAGTAGGACAAATCAAGGACCACAAATTTTTTAAAGAGGTTACTTTTTCGGTTCTTTGGTCCCTTCATCTTTTTGCGCTGAATGAATGGAATGGTGGACTATGAGATTTTGCTAATTCACGTTTCACTTACGTTTGAAATTTGAATGAATTTTATGAGTACTAGCTAGCTAGGAACATACTATAGATGTACTAGTACTAAAAGCAATTCTGACTAAAGGCATACATACGTGGTTGAATGTTATTGCGTGACGTAGGGATATAATATAGGTAAGTGGATAGATCCAGTTTATATAGAATATCATTAGATAGATGGTGTTTTATTTATTGTTGCTTTCAGCATTTATTAAACCAGTTTTAACAGCATGTGCACATACGAACCAACCTCAACTTACCTTCATACATTATACTGGGTATTTACATAACTTTTTAAAACCGTTTTTAAGAGTAAGAGTAGGAAGTATGTGTTTGAAGGCAGGTTGGGGGCTCGGGGATTATCAATTATAATAAAAAATAGAAAATATTTGCCCTTTATTTTATAGTTATCAATAATGGATGAATTTAATTATGATTATGACGATTGATGTATTAAGCAAAAATTTATAAAAGTAACATCATCATCATCATATCAGCCGATCGACGTCCACTGCTGGACATAGGCTTCCCCTAAGGATCTCCACAATTACCGATTTTGTCGCCCGCATCCAGCGATTTCCCGCGACTTTCACTAGGTCGTCCGTCCATCGCGTGGGGGGCCTACCCACACCACGCTTTCCGGTACGTGGTCGCCACTCTAGAGCCTTGCAGCCCCAGCGGCCGTCGGTTCTACGAGCTATGTGCCCTGCCCACTGCCACTTGAGTTTCGCAACTCTGAGAGCTATGTCGGTTACCTTGGTTCTTCTGCGGATCGCCTCATTTCTGATTCGATCTCGCAGAGAAACTCCGAGCATAGCCCTCTCCATTGCTCTCTATACGAACTTGAGTTTTCTGACGAGGCCCATAGTAAAGGACCACGTTTCAGTGCCATATGTCATCACTGGCAATATACACTGGTCGAAAACTTTCGTCTTGAGACACTGCTGTAAGTGGGATGAAAAGATGATTGATGATTTTTGTCTTGTCCATGTTCATTCTAAGACCAACTCTTTCGCAGGCTCTACCGAGGTCACCGAGCATTGTACTAAGGCCCTCCTTGGTCTCAGCCATGACTACGATGTCGTCTGCAAAGCGAAGGTGAGTGATGAACACGCCGTTTATGTTGATGCCTAGCCCTTTCCAATCCAGAACCTTAAACATATCCTCCAGCATACCACCTCCACGTTGAACAGTTTCGGGGAGATGACGTCTCCCTGTATCACTCCTCGCTGTAGTGGAATAGGTTTTGAGTTCTGGTCCTGTAATCGGACTGACATAGATAGTGGCGTTTTCGTACAAGCACTTCAGCATTTCGATGTAGCGATAGTCAACTTGGCAACTCTGGAGGGACTGTAATACAGCCCAAGTCTCGACCGAATCGAAGGCTTTCTCATAATCCAGAAATGTTATACAGAGGGGCATATTATACTCTTCAGTCTTCTCTATAACCTGCCTTAGCGAGTGTATGTGGTCTATGGTAATAAAGACTTTCCGAAAACCAGCTTGTTCGGGGGGCTGGAAGTCGTCAAACCTGCGCGCAAGACGGTTAGTGATGACCCTGGAGAACAGCTTATAAACATGGCTCAGGTGCGAAATGGGCCTATAGTTCTTCAGTAGGGTGTTATCACCCTTCTTGAAGAACAGTACCACTACGCTTCCGTTCCATGCTTGTGGCGTTTTTCCCTCGAGGATGACGGAATTGAACAGCTTTTGAAGGGCCTTAAGGATCGGTTATCCACACGCCTTCAGAAGTTCAGAGGTGATTCCGTCCTCCCCCGGTGCTTTTTTGTTCTTGAGCTGTTTAATGGCCATACTAATTACGTACAGGCTGACGTCCGGGATATCATCGGTGTAATGCCGGGTAAGTCTAGCTCTTGGGTCTTTTGCTGAACTAGAGACGGGTTTTTGCACCGATGTGTACAGCTGTCCATAGAACCTCTCTACCTCCCTCAAAAGCTCGGGTTTCGACGAGATAATCCTGCCGTCATTGGTCTTCAGTCTTGTCAGTTGGCTTTGCCCAATCGACAAATCCCTCGCGAACACTTTAGAGCCTTTGTTCCGCTCAATAGCCTCCTTAATACGGTTGGTGTTGTATTGGCGTACGTCGTGTTTCAGTGATTTTGAGATTTGTCTATTGAGCCGCCGGTATTCTGACGCACCCGCTGAAGACTGCAAGTTTAGTTCCCGTCTTTCCTCCATAAGCTTGAGGGTATGGTCAGAGAGTTTCTTAGTTCTATTTATACGTTGGGCCTTATAGAACTTAGACCCTGTCGTAAGGAGAGTCTGCACAAACCCTTCGTTATAATCGTTCACGGATTCAACGCTTGCCAGGCATTCGAAACGGTTTTGAAGCTCGAGCTCGAAAGTACTTTTGGCTTTACTACTCTCTTTTTTACATTTGATTTATGGCAATTCTGCGGGGAGGTACAATTCAATGATATTTCTAATACATACCTAAGTTACAATAATATATTTTTTTCTCTCAGTCCTTTAAATATACCTTGTCTTTCTATTTTCAGGTTTTCCTAACTTTTGTAGTAAAATGTAGGTATTCAAAAATAAGAAAAATAAGCGAAAGTTATTGCAGTTCTCATAGATAAAGCAGCATACAGTAAAATTCATAAGAAAGACTGATAAGAATCCCCGCTATTGAATATTTTTGTGCAAAATGCAAAAACGGACCTTTTTGTTATATTTCGGACCATATTTGCGTTCGGATCGGACCTTTTTGAGTTTGACTGCCGGCAACACTGCATGTAGGACCAAGTGGAAATTTTCATATTTTGTTTATATGGTGTCCTAATCATAACAATTTTCAGCTTTAAGCAAATGCTAGCCTACCCTTTATTTTCGGGCTAAACTGACCAGACTACAGTTGTAAGATGCCGAGAGTGAAAATAGAATATGTTGTTAGCTTTAGCAACGAAGACCCGGTTAGTATTCAGATATTTAAGGCTGGTGTTCACTGATAGAAAATAAGACAATAGGCAGCTGTGTCGGTTATTAGTGTATTTTGAATGCTTTAGTAGGTACCAAATGCATTAAATTCATGTTACCTAATGTAAGAGAATTTCCAACGAAGATAATGCTAAAGAATGAGATTGTTGACTTTGTAGACTCTACTGTTTTCTTATGGTTACATATTGATTCCACTCTTCAATGGAAACCGCAAATTGATGCTCTCGCAGGCAGACTTAGTTCAGCAGCCTATGCAGTTTAATCAATTAGATATATTACCGATGAAGATACAGCTAGGTTAGTTTATTTCAGTTACTTTCATAGTATTATGTCTTATGGTATTTTGCTTTGAAGACAGGCAGCTGACATCCAGACTATCTTTGTTCTCCAGAAAAGAGTGGTACGCGCAATTTACAAATTAAAGCCACGCGACTCTTTGAGGGAATTATTTAAAGAAATAAATATTTTGACAGTAATATCGCAGTACATCTATGAAAATCTTATGTATACGCACAAAAATATATAGATTTTTGAAAAAGTGTGATGTTCACAATACAAATACAAGAAACAAAAACAAATTACACATCCCAGCATATAGATTACGAAAGGTAGGGAAATCATTTATGGGCAATTGCGTGCGCTTCTATAATAAGCTTCCATCTGAAGCAACTGAACTCCCTATTCGTAAATTTAAACAGTACATTAAACAAAATCTTATCAGGAAGGCCTTTTACTCCATAGATGATTACATCAATGATGTTAATGCTTGGCCAGATGTCGCTCCGTTCTGCACTGTCAGTAGTATGTAACAAATTCAATGTTCTGTTTAGCTTTAAAGAAATATTGACATGTATCTAAATTGCATTAAATTTATATTTAGATAGGCAAAATAAACATGTATGAAACACATAAGTGATATTATAATGTGCTAGTGGTTTCTTTTTCACTTCTTCCACTAGTGGACAAAAAATTGAAGTAAAGAAAATATCAATAACACCTTATTTCTTATTTGATAATAATAACTATGTTTATAGTATACAATTTGACTTGTCTAAGTGCTTATTTTGTAAGCCTAAAGAAATAAAGTTATTGATTCTGATTCTACCAAAACATCAGATTTGAGCTAAAACATTTGTTCTATAGACCAAAATTAAACTGGGGAGCAACCACAGAATTGGGAATAATAAGTTACCAATTCTATGGGTCAACTGTGTACCTAGTTTCCCATAAAGTTCCGATTAGTTTGCAACTTCAAGGTTCTAGGATTTTCAAAACAACCCTAATATAAGAATGTTGTGTTGGCAGGAGAATCCGGTTGCGAACCTGCTATTGTGGGAGGCGGGGCGAGGGCGCTGGCTGTGCGCGCGCGGCGAGCCCGCCGCCTCCGCGGTGCTACAGCTCGCGCGCGCTTGCACGGTACAGTACTCATATTCATATTTATTCATAAAATTTCAGGTTACAATGATCTTTTTATTCTTAAAGTACTAGGTACTAAAACCTGTCTTTCCAGACGTATGAATATTTAAAATCTAAATTATTATTGATTGCGTACAAATCACATAGAATATTAACAATAAAGAGAATCATGTCAAAAATAATAATTAAATTGTATAGATAAAATTCATTACAATTTATATTTAAAGAATTCATTTATACTATAAAAACATTATTCAGTCAGCCATTTGGTCAAATTAAATTTAAATTTAGATTATAATGAAATTTCTTTAAAAGCATCAGGAATTTTACTATAAATTTTAATCTCGATCTCTCGATCAGCTATTATTACGGGATAATGTCAATCTAGTTTATGGTTTGGATAATTTATTTTTGTATTTTGATCGGAAGCTATAATTACGCATTCGATTTGCAAATTGAAATATGTTTTTATCCTTAAAAACAAACACACTTATATCTAGTATGTATAAGCTAGTCAACATTAACATCTTATATTGCCTAAAGTAGGGCCTGCAAGAGTCTGTCATTTTTAACCCAAAAATAGATCTCAAACATAGCTTTTGCATAATAAAAACCTGTTCTATGTTAACGCATCTGCCCCAAATCAATATTTCATAGCAGAGAAGAGAGTTTACATATCTGTAGTAAGCTGTAATAGCAGACTCTTTGGATACTGTCTGAGAAATGCGTCTTAGTGGGTATACAAAACTATTTAATCTTTTACAAATATAATCTACATGTTGTTTCCAAAAACATAAATAATCTAGTATATGAACTTAATACAGGTAATATTTTCAATTGTATGGCCTGTATTAGACACTTTATGATTTAGTTGAGTTCCCTTATTTGTTTGACATTGTACTTATATACTTTGTTTTTTCTATGTTTATTTTCAAGTTGTTTTGATCAAGCCAAGTTATAGTGGCTTTTAGTGCATTATTTATATTTCGATCATAGTTAAGTTTATCAACTCCTTCTACTACAATAAGGTTTAAAGAACTTTATTCGTATACAAACACATGGTTCACTTATAATGAGATACATGATAAAAAATTTATCTAGGTTATACAATATTTAAACTAACTTCCTGACACACAATTATTGTATCGTCCTTAAATAAAATATGGTTGATTGACTGCTCTTGGCAGATCGTTGATATATAAGAGGAACAGCAATGTGCCTAGAATGCTACCTTGGGGTACGCCGTATTTATTAGTTAAAAAACTTGATCTGAATGCTAATACTGACTTCGTTTTTGTTTTATAATTCGAGGTCTCGACACACTGTTTTCGGTCCCCTAGATAAGACTTCAGCCAATCATATGCTGGTCCTCGGATACCATACTTATAAAGCTTATTTAACAGTCTTTTATGACAAACAAAGTAAAAGGCTTTACTCATGTCCATGAATATTACCGATACTGAGGTTTTCCTATCCAGATCCCTAAAATCCCTAAAAATTGCGACATTTGTACATATTGTAAATACTAGAAATAAGAATAAACTCGCTGTGCCCGAAACTAGGTTACACAAGATTAATGTATCTTTGAAAGGGCGCTTCTACAACAAAACCCCTAGCGAGTTGCAAAAACTTTTTATAAATAAATTCAAACAAATTGTCAAACATATCCTTTGTAAAAAGGCTTATTACAACATTTCAGACTATCTAGAAGATAACAAAGCTTGGGACGGATTTTGCTCCAACTCGAAAAATAACACCTAACAGGCTAAAGGTTTCTTCGTCGCTTCTTTACTTTAGTCTACATACCGAAGTGACCGAAATCAAAATATCACTTTATTTCCATATCAGTGTTTAATTTTAAGAATTTGACCTTTTCTAAGTGTACATTTATTATATTTACGGAAATAAAGAAACTTTGACTTAGAGCATTAGTGATTTTCTTTACTAAATTGAAAGTAGCCAGAGACGTACTTTTGTCGATGAAACTATATATTCGCCTATACATTACTTTTTCAAATATTTTAGAGAAAATTGGTATCAACATGATAGTTGTTCATCTCTGATATATTGCCCTTTTTATACAATGGTTTTACTATAGAAAGATTAAGATTTTCTCGAAATATACCTTGCTCCAAGGAAAGATTAATTACATGCAAGAGTGGACCAGATATGCAGCTAATAGATAATTTAATAATATCTGTGCGAATGTTATCGTAACCTACAGATTTAGAGTTTTTAAGAGAGCTTACAATCTTTCTTAGTTCTTCTAAACTTAACGGCGTAATGTACATGCTATTCACATTGGATTCATAATTAAAATTAATAGAGTCATCGTCAACAGTTATATGATTATGCACAATGTCTTTAAAAAAACTTTTTAAAACAATTAGTAATAGAGACAGGATCAGTCACTTCCCTATCATTAACAATAATTTTAGTATAATCAGAATAATCAATTTATTGGTAAGAATTTTACATGTCAAAGAACAATCATTATACTTAATTATAATAATAAAATTATAATTTAGATGATGTATGTATTATATAAAATAAAAAAATAACAATAATGTCAATTACAATAAATTAACAACAAACTAAATTGTGTAGTTAAATAGTATTATTATTAGATTTTCGGCAAAAATTCGTCAACATTATAGAATGCCTTCTTGACGAGCCACGATTTAAGTCTACGCTTAAACGTAGAGAGGCTAGTTGCAGCGACTATCTGACTCGGTAGGTTGTTGTACAACGCGGGTCCCAGCACGTGCGTGAGTCTGTCCGAATTAGCTAGTCTGTGGGATACTGCAGACAGCTTGCCAGCTCCTCGGCTGTTATAGCATCGCGCGTGGTGATCTCCGCGCGTTTTGAACCGCTCCAGGTTTTGTCTAACGTGCATTACCACCTGGAATATAACAATTGAAGGCAGCGTAATAATCTGGAGCGAAACAAAAAACGGTCGCGCGGGCGAGTCCCACGCTGCTTTTGCGATCGCCCTCACAGCACGTTTCTGCTTGCAGAAGACGCGCTCCCGATCAGCAGCGCGTCCCCACAGCTCTGCGCCGTACTGGAGGAGCGAGTGAACGGTCGCGAAATAGCAAGCGCGGACCACGTCCGCGGACACCACGCGCGACAGCCTGCGCAGTGCGAAGCATGCGCTACCCAGCCTGGCGCACAAGGTATCAATATGGTTGTTAGAGCTACCGAGGAAGAGAAATGATAACTCTAACGCTGTTTGATCGCAACTGTATATTTATTAAACTTATGTTAAAATGAATATAAGATACACGTACACCTACTTCCTGAATAACTTTGTGCCCTGTACAGCTTGGGCACGAAAAAAGGGAAGACAATGTTGAAGTGTTAGATAATCGATTTTACATCATCATCATCATCAGCCTATATACGTCCACTGCTGGACATAGGCCTCACCCGTACGACGCCACAAATAGCGGTCCTGAGCCGCCTCCATCCATCGACTCCCTGCGACCGCTACGATGTCGTCGGTCCATCGAATGGATGGTCTCCCTAGGGGGGAATTACCATAATCACCACGCTTGGCAGGCAGATTGGTGATCGCAGTGTTGGTGTTTAAAAATACTCAGATGGAAGCTGCTGCCCTTCCTGTGGTAGGTTCCCTTAGTCGGCTCTTACGACATCCACGGGTTGAGTTGGAGGAGTCGATATTCGTACGCCGCGGCCCCACGGCCCATATTTTACATACTTTACGTTAATATTACTGAGCTAGAATAACATAGGAAGTTAGGCATTCATACAGAAGTTAGGCATCTCATGCATAGCCTGAATAACACATTGTACCTTGTACATCTTGGCCACTAGAAAAAGGGAAGACAATGTAATATGTAAATTATAAAAGATTAAAATATAATAAAAAATAATAAAATAATCCGGACACAACTAGGATTCTTCCCTGATGATAACGTACTCTACATTGTACTTCGTACATCCTCCAGATTTAAATTTTCACGACTCCGACTTTTTTCAAGACATTCGGTTTGTACCTGGTGTACGTTGTGGCGAATCTCTTCTATCTGCTGCGCCAAAGCCTTGAATCGCATGTTCGTAATGTCCTCGATCGTTTTTATAACTTCAAATGTACTTTGTTCATTCCGGAGTGACTGATGGATGTGATCTGTGCTTGAGGAGATCTTTTCAATGTAAGTCAACTTCACATAAGTAATCGTGGATGATTAAGGTTTCCAAAATGCGTCATGCAATAAAGAGTTGTGTCGACCTTTGCAAACTCTACATGACCGCATTGAACGGCACTGACCTACCTCGTGCTGAAGTAGGCAATTTTTAGAAATGCCTAACTGGGTCGTTACATTTAATTTGTCTTTGGCATCGAGTTTGATGAAATCATCGCATTTATATATTGCATGATTGTTGCTACAATAAGGACAGGTCAGTAATGTGCAAGCTGTCGAAATAAATCCAATGTCGCCTGACTTACTGATAGACCTACTGAAAGATACACGTACACCTACTTCCTGAATAACTTTGTGCCTTGTACAATGGTTATCCCAGTTTAGGCCGCGGTCTATATGGAAACCCAGGAACACGGTCGTTGGAACCTGTTCAATGTTATTTCTTTCTATAGTTACGGACAAGCTCCTAACCTGACGCCCAGATATGCATGAAGTGTGTTTTCTTGTAGCTAAGAGCGAGTCCGTTCCACTGAAACCATTGCGACACCTGGCGTGCGACCGTGTTCAACCGCTGCTCGAGCCGATCCAGTGACGGTGCGTTGACGACCACAGCCACATCGTCCGCGTACATGTACGCCTCCCTTTCCGTCACGTATTCCGGCAGGTCGTTCAGTAGCAACGAAAACAGGATGTTGGATACCGACGATCCCTGCGCCACGCCCATCACCGTCCCGAGAGAGTCGGACTTCGTCTCACCGCCGTCAGCAACCACCTTCTGTCTCGCAACAGATCTGTCAGGAGCGAATGCGGCGGTCCCCGTATACCGTAGTGCTCGAGTTTGGAGGCGATGACGCTGTGGTCTGCGACATCGAAAGCTTTTGATAAGTCGCAGCACAGAACTGCGACTTGCTGTCTCTCCTCACAAGCCTCTAGCACTCGCCGTAAGACTTCGCGGGTGAGTGAGGTAGTCGAGCAGCCAGCGCGGTACGTGTATTGCCGCTCCGACAGCGCTCCGGTGGCCGCTAAGTATTCGGTGAGACGTGTACTCAGCCCATTCTCAAGAATCTTCGCAACGGCAGGGATTATTGAAACCGGTCGGTATCCATCAATGTCATCGCGTTTGCCCTTTCCCTTAAATAAAGGTGAGATTTTGCTCACCTTTAGTGTTTTTGGGTACTGTCCAGTCTCGATGCAGCGGTTGAACAGGCCGGCCAGACACCAAACCAGGGGTTCCGCGGCAGAAGCGAGGAGTTCCATTGAGATGTCGTAAATATCACGGGTGGGTTTCCTAGGAATCTTTGACATGATAATGTGGAACACCTCTTCCGCACTAAAGTTGACCTTATGAATTTCTCCATTTCTAAAGGCTGTGAGACGAGTATTTTTTAATTATATTCCAAACTGCTTTGGCCTTATTGGGTGCATCTTTTATGTAGTTCATGTTATTGTTCTTCTGTGATACAATGTAACATTTTTTAGTAACTTACAGTACTTTAAATATGCAGCTTTGTTTTTCACACTACGTGTGTTATTTCTATATTTAAGGTACAAAATTTGTTTGGTAGGGCTACTTTTTTTAAGACCTTTTGTTAATTTTCATTTTTCATTTAGAGTTCCTATTCAAATTATTGGTTTTTCAAATTTTTCCTACAGGAAAACACAAATTATAAAACAGCGTAAAAGTTTCTGAAAAAGTATCGAAGGCTGAGTTCGCAAGAGTTTCGTCAAATACATTTTGAAAGGAGAGACTGGATATACAGTTTAAAAATTTTCTACAGTTGTCATCGTCGTAGTCCCTCTTAAGTTCATACCAATACTGTATTTTCCTCCTTTGAATTTTAGGTTTTTGTTTTATAGTCCATTGAAACAGTTAAGCCGTGTGGTCAGAGAGACCTAAGTCATGAATTGATGCCATACCGTCTTCAATATTGGTGGCAATGTGGTCAATACAAGATCTTGATGTTTCTGTGATTCTTGTCGGCTCTAGGATTTTCTGATCGAGTTTAAACGCCTCCAATATATTCATGAAGTCAGATAAGTCTCTAGATTGTTTAAAAATATTAATGTTTGTGTCTCCGCACCTGATAATTTTTTTTCGTGTGTTTCTTCTCAAATTTATCAACATCTCTTCCAATTTTACTAAAAATCTGTTGGTATTTTCAGAATCAGAATCAATAACTTTATTTCTTTAGGCTTACAAAATAAGCACTTAGACGAGTCAAATTTTATACCATGAACATAGTTATTATTATCAAATAAGAAATAAGGTGTTATTGATATTCTCTTCACTTCAATTTTTTGTCCACTAGTGGAAGAAGTGAAAAATTTGATGATGGTGTTCTGTAAAGGCAGATCAATCTTACTTTAAATTCAGTGAGATCTACGGCGCAGCATTCAAAAGTACAGGTTTCACACATATCAACAGAAATATTCTTGAACTCCATGTCATTGATAAGAAATATAACGACGCCACCTCTCTTAGAATTTTTTCTTGAATAAGAGGCTGCCAATCTGTAGCCTTTTATTTTGAGATTTATTTCTGTTCCCTCTTGTATGAATGTTTCGCAAAGGTAGATAATGTATACATGTATACCTCGTTTCTTGATGTATAAGTGAACAGTACAAATCTTCTTGTTTATTAATGGCACCTGCTATGTTGAGATGTAGTAAACTAATTGATCTGCTGTGAGTCACGAAAAAACTGCACATTTTCTTCCAGGATGTCCGCTCTACTCGCACAGTTCACGTTTTCTTGCATATTATAATACTGAAATCCAATGATGAGATGTTTCAGGTTTTTAAAGATAATTGTCATTCCTTGGTTATTTATTTTTCCAGTATGTATCCAGTATTATTAAAGCTTTCCACTCTCCAGTTATACATATCCATGAACCTGCCATATTTATATGTAGGCAGGCAGATTATTATAGTTGTATTGCAAATACTCAGCGATAGTTCCCTAATATCTTTGATTATTTGGAAGTAGTCTTGGGTGGTAATTTAAAATCCTTATTTCCAATAAAAATTATATAATAATCATTCATTGTGAAGTCAGCTAATTTTGTCTCTAAGCCCGCTAACAACTCGTTGGTATTGCAACTTGGTTTCAGATAGTGACATAAGTTTAAGTTGGTAGTTCAATGTGTTCTCGGCGAGTTGTTAGAATATTATTATCTTTATTTGTACTGAGGATGCAGATTTTTGGTTGCGGATGATTTTGACACAGTTTTTGTGTATTTTTTATATTATATTCTGGCTCTTTTAGCTTGTGAGTTTGAGTACTTTTGTCCGTTCCCATAACAATTTTACTATCGTTTATTATCTGTTTCTTGATTGTTTTTCTCTGATGTTTCATTCTGTATTTTTATGCCGCTCTCCATACACGTTTGGTTTTCCTGATGTTTCTTTGGCTGTTTTTTCAGCCATTTTTTGTAATCGTCATCTGTTTGTGTTTTTTTTTTGTTAAGTTTGGGCTGCGATTGCCCTTTTGCATTTCGTTTCAGTGTATTAGGAGAACACGAAGGGCTCCCATCTTTTTTGTAGTTATTTTTTTTTTAATAACTCTTAATTGGATTTTTTTTATATTTTTATTTTCAAGTGATAATCGTTCTACTTTATTATGAGCGCTGCTCAATTCTATTTGTAGTTCTTCTATTTTTTGTTGTAAGATTTTTATTTGTTCATTGTCTACAAGTAGAGCCATCTAGCGCGGCGTTGTCGTCAACACTTATATCTGAGCTCGTGTTAATATTTATTTGCGTTAGCGCACGTCGCATTGTGACATTGTTTTGAAGTGCCATTTTGATTTTTTAACCAACTGTGCTTATTACCTACTAGCGACCTTTGGTAGATGTCACTAAAAACTTTTCAGCATTCAAAATTTCAAATAAGATTAAGGTGGGATCCGAACCTAGTATTAGCGCAATAATGTGGCAATAAAGTCACTCTGGTCAACCACTAGACCAATCTGAACTTGGTAATAATGAGGAAATTGATGTTCCACTTCGTGAAATATTCTTCAAATGTGTAAAGTTCGGTAGGCATGAGTCATAGTTATTTATGCACACCGTCATTTGCAAAATAATTTCATACGCACAGTTGTTAAGATGTATGTTATTTTTCACTTTTAACACACTATTTGGCATTCACAAACTCTAGTTCACTGATGGATATCATTTGTAAGTTTTAACAGATCATCGCGATATCACGAATTTTTATGACTGTTTATTATAGTTTCAATGATTATCACTTCGCTTGAGTTTTAGGACTTAATATCTTGTTATTTTGGACAGATAACATTTTTGTATACTTTGTTTACTGTTATTAACGTTTTAAAGCTATATTTGTCACTGAAATCTTGGTAAATCTATTTTTTCGAATATTTTACGTAGAGCTAATGTTTACATGACAGCACTAGCGCCATCTCTCTCTACTGCCTCTCTACTGTAACCTGCTATCGTGGGAGGCGGGGCGAGGGCGCTGGCGGTGCGCGCGCGGCGAGCCCGCCGCCTCAGTGGTGCTACAACTCGCGCGCGCTTGCACGGTACAGTACTGCCTCTCTACTGTAACCTGTGGGGCTAGCACAGGCTTTCTTGTTTAGGTAGAATAGATAAAAAAATAACATTTAGGTGTAGAGAGTAGAAAGTTTTCTTCGTTCGAGAACACGGCGTTCGGAAGAATAAGCGGTAGAAATGTTGTCTATTCTACCCTAGAGATGAGTCTACCGATGCGAACATGGGGATTAATTTACTCGTTTACTCGTTGACATTTGAGAATAGAAACATTTCTCCTAAAATTGTCTACATCTCTCAAGACCTAAACAAGGTCTTTCTTCCCTCGCATCTCTCACTATTTGGATGTTTAGTTGTATAACACTGCTTGCTTTTTGGGGTTTTTGTGTCTAGTTAATGGCCCCGCAGCCATTACGAGCAAATGCAACATAAAAAATCGGAAAATAATTTGTTTGTTTGTTTGCTCCAAAACCAAATTAATCTTCGTTATTCTATATTGTATATGCTATGAGCTCAATAATCTTCATTTGCCACCTTTGCCAGAGACAGTATTTCACCGAAACATTTTGCGAAAAGATTTCGGTATTTCTTTCGTCCAATATAAGAAAAAATCTTTGAACGAAAGAAATTACCCTTCAAAACATTGTAATTGACATTGACAAATACAATAAAGTGACATTTTTGTGTAATCAAAAAACGTTTTGTTTTACGTGCTCAGTTTTCTTTTTAGCGATACGTCTGGTTGTATGTTGATTTTCTTGGTAATGAAACGCAAAGAACGAACTTTTTACAGCATTTATATTTTTTTCTGTGGTTTCGTTCCCGTTGCTATAGAAAGCGCTTCTCTACGAAGAAACTGTTTTCTAGGGTTTGTTTCTCGAAACGGCATATTCGGGCAAGAGAAAGATTATGGAGACAAGAAAGAAACTGTCTTCTCTAGTCTAGGTAGAGTAGAAATGAAAAGCCCGTGCTAGCGGGGCTGCTATCGTGGGAGGCGGGGCGAGGGCGCTGGCTGTGCGGGCGCTTGCACTAGCTCTAATAGCGAGCCTACTTCATTCAAATATCTTTATCGGTTTCCAGATATCCTCCGTGACCATCGGCGCTCATCAAGCAGCACTGGTGGAAGTTCTGGTGGGCCGATCGGAGACTCCCGCCGAACCCTATCAGGTAATGGTGTACTATGCATAAAGTTATTCAGTCCGTACGTGTAATACCTATAAAATAAATAATAAATAATGTTGGACAATTCACACAACATTATCTAGCCCCAAGCTAAGCAGAGCTTGTGTTATGGGTACTAGATAACTGATATAGGTACTTAATATAATAGACTACATATGTAGATAGATATTTTTTATTATTCAATTCAATGCAAATCGTTTATTTCAGCACCAATAGTACCATATGCACACACATAAAAATTCATAGAGTGCATTGAAACTAATTTAACATAACATAATTTAACATCAGAAAATTGAATCGGCCCAAATTACACATTAAATTTCAATCACAAACCTAGCTAAAAAAATACAGTTTATACATAGAAAACATCCAGAACACCCAAAATCAAATCAAAATGTTTTTTTGCAACCATATTGTACAAAAATATATGATATATTTTACAGTCTCAAATATGGACCCGGTTAGGGCACAGCATGATAAGTACTTAGTACTTAAGTTCTAAGCTAGGTGACTTATGAACTTATGATACCAGAAATTGCTTAAAAATGTGCTTTCTAAACTAAGAACTATCTTATATCTAAGTAATTATAATATTCATTAATCTTTATTGACAAAGAAAATAACAATCAAATAATATAAAGAAATTAAACTAGTATTTACAATTGAAACAATTGAGCTAACTGCAGACTGTTGCAAACAATCTACAGATAGCTCAACTGGTCCATATCAATACCAGTCGGAAGCGTCCCCAAGACGCTGGCTGCATTGCCCCGCTGTATGGCAATGCTAATGCGCTGCGCCAGATACTCACCAGCTCTCGGGTCACGCGTCGCTTCGACCAGGCGCTCAGATAATTTTTTGAAAACCCGGAGAGCCTCGGTACCCCCGGACCTAGGGTCTCGACTCCAAGGGGAGCAATTGCGTAAGCTCTGTCGAGACCTGCATATTTGCGCCTCTTGAGATCCTCGGCCAAATCTGCCGCCGAACCAGCCCTCACGGATGTCCTTGAAAGATGGGAAGGCGCAAGTGTGTCGACACATGTAGCGTCCCACACAATAGGCCTGCCCAGCTCCCAAGGGACTAAAGTCATGCCGTCGGGCCTCTTACCATCGTCACGCAACAGACCATTCGGTTCGAGAATAGCTGGTACGTTAGCGGTGACAAAGGCCCGCCGGATGATGTCGTTAAGGCTGGCATGGCGAGATATCCGACCGGCAGCCCTAGTACACGATAATCCGTGATGACCAAGCTGTTCGACAACAGTACCGCACTGGCATTGATGAGGCGCGCAACACCTTGCACCCAACCGAAGACATGTTGCTATACGGAAAGTTACGGGATCCAATAGAGTGCCAGTATTATATGAAGGAAGTGCTTGCAACCAATGTCCTGACTCCCATTTAGAAACGGCCAGGAGACGGGATTATAATATTCTATAATAAATATACTTAACCATAAAATTACATAACAAAAATTATATTTATTATGAAATATTAAATTCAAGATATACTTTTTACCAGTGCCTATTTATTCTATTGTTCTAAAAATTCTTGCAAGGAGTAAAAACTATGATCAAATATTTTTTTAGTTTGTTTTTGAATTGACTAGGTAAATATTTTTTAGTTTATTTTTGAATGAGGAGTACTCATCCAGCCTAGTACGACCTTTGAGTCGCACCAGAAATATTTGTGTTGTATTGAACAACGAAGTGACTCTATTGCTTTATTGCACAAGCGAGCGGCCAATACCGCCCCACACAACTCAAGTCTCGGTATCGTAGATGTTTTGAGGGGTGCTTGGTGACCTTAGATTTCGCACATAAAAGACGAACTGATGAGTGTCCCAGCGCTACAGTAGAACTAACATAAATACATGCTGCGGTAGCGCACATGGATGCATCCGAAAATGTGTGTATTTCTATTTTGTTTGGGTTTGGACAGACCGCTTGGCGTGGGATGGAGAGGTGCTCGATATGTTTTAAATTTTGAATCACTTTGTTCCACATGTCTGAAATATCTTGGGGCACTTCTTCATCCCACCTAATTTGCTGTAACCACAGTTTTTGCAACATAATTTTACAAGTTATAACGCATAAGCACAATAAGCAAGTGGATCATAGATGGATGAAGACACTGATAAGACCAGACGCATGGTTATTTTTGTATTTTTAAGTTGTTCATGTCTTTGTGAAGATTTGCCTACAGCGATAATGATTCAATCACTGTTAGGATCCCATTCAATACCAAATGTGTTTGTCACATTTGATAATTTTAATTTTTTTTGTTTGTTTTCATCGCAGCTATTCGATACAAGACCTTATAAGGCTTGAGAATTGCATTTAATTTTTCTTAAATTAAACCCAGCTGATGCAAGTTGCTTTGATATGGATTTATAGATATAATGAAGTTCTGTTTCGCTCGAAGAACCTGTTATGACATCATCTATGTATACATCATGATTCATGATGTCCCTTATCATCGGGTCGTTGCATTCATTTGCTAGTTGAATGATACATCTAGTACTAAGATACGGAGTTGCTGATGTTCCAAATGTCAATGTATTTAATACTAAATAACAAAGTGGTTCATATTCATTTTTCCGCCATAATATTGATTGCAAATGTCTTTGTGATTGTTCTACCATCACTTGCCTAAACATTTTTTCTATATCTCCTGTCAATATGTATGTATGTTGCCTAAGCCTGATCAATATTGAGAAAATATCATCTTGATGAGTAGGTCCTACCATCGTAATATCATTAAGTGAGAAGCCTGAATTTGTTTTGCATGATGCATCAAATACAACCCGACATTTAGTGCTTTCACTTTGTTCCTTTAGCACAGGGTGATGCGGTAAAACCAATGCGCTTTCAGGTTTCTCAGTCCTTGACAAATGACCAAGAGCTTCATACTGCGCCTTTATATCAGGTTGCCTTCGAAAACGTCGTTCTAATGGCTCGAATCTTTTTCGTGCAATATAATGCGAATCACCTAATACACTTGGATCCGCTTTCAAAGGCAACGTGACGCAAAATCTGCCGTCCTCAAGCCGCCGGGTGTGCTGCTCGAAATGTTTTTCACACTCTATCTCTTCGTGAGACATAACGGGCTTTTGAGGCACTTCTTCTAGTAACTAGAAGAAGTGCCTCAAAAGCCCGAACTAGAATCTAGTTGCCAAAATTTATCTAACTGATTCCTAATTTCCTGACTGAAATTACATACATATGACATTTGATTGTTATTGTTGTTTTGTTTGCTAGTGATTGGCCCTGAAACTAACCAACCAAACATTGGATTTTGTAAAACAGGCAACTTGTTACCTAATTTGATTTGTTCTGTGCATAATACACCACTACAGTTTAATTACCAGAAAAAAAATATTAGCTGCTGTAAATGAGGGCTACCATTGTAAATGTGAAGTTAGTTTTTATGTTTTACTTTTAATAAGAAAGTTACATCATGTTAAAGTTTTTTCGAAATTCTGGACATAGTACATTGTATAGACAGCTGATCATTCGTTTCTGCACCCACACTACTAAATTTCATTAAATTATCGCGGATGCGTAGATAGGAAAGAGGCTAATATCTTGTACTCTTTCACTCTTATGGCGAGCGCAACCGCTTTCCTTCGTCGGCCGCCCGAGCGCGAGCGGCGCCGCGCGCGCCGCCCGCAACACCGACTACCTACCTACTCTGTTTACGGCGATAGTTAAGTACCTATGTGTAGATATTACGTAGGTATGTAATAATAAAAAAATAATAAACAAATGTTTTAATAAACTTCTTTATTTTCTTATTCTAACTTTCCCTTCATACTTTACGGGCTTAGGACCGGCAAAATTACTAAACAAAATTGTATCTAGGTAAGCAAGCAAGTACCTACCTACTAGTTAGTTAACTACATAGTTGTGTACGATAGGTAGGTACCTACTTACGTTCCAATACTCATGTAGGCACATAGGTTAGTTACCTAGTTTAAAATTACTAGTAATTTTGGCGTATTTAAAAAGTTAGAATCAGCTATTTACAATGATTGATATTTACAAAAGAGATTAATTGTTATTTACCTATTTACAGTTTTAGGTGTATTTCAGCAACTGTTCAAAATGTCCACCTTCATTTGCAATGCACAAACGCGCACGTTTTTGCAAATTGTTTTTTACACTAATTAACACTAAATCTAAAAGTTTGACTTCTTCGAATGCGTCTATTATGCGCTGTTTTAGCACTTCCACAGTGTTAGGTTCACTCACATACACACGTCTTTTAATCTCACTCCACAAAAAGTAGTCCATGGGCGTCAAGTCGGGTGAGCGTGGCGGCCACGGGACCGGACCGCCGCGCCCGATCCATCTGTCCATCACCCGCAGCAGATCCAAGTAAGTCTCTCCTGTGAGACGTCCTTCAATAAAATACGGGCCGACGAGTTTGTTGTTCAGTATTCCAGCCCAAACATTTAAACTAAATCGGTGTTGGAATGAGTGTTCTCTGGTCAACTTGGGGTTGCGATACGACCACCAATGTTCGTTGTGTTGGTTGAATAACCCGATCCTTGTGAACAAACACTCGTCTGAAAACAAAATGTTGCGATCAGGATTACTCAACACCCACTGACAGAATCCAATTCTTGGCGCCCTGTCGATAGTCGTCAGCTCTTGAGTCTTGCGATAGTGGTATGGGTGCATTCCAGCTGAGCTCACGAGCTTCCACGCGAAGTATTGGCTGACACC
Source organism: Eupithecia insigniata (assembly GCA_947859395.1). Taxonomy (NCBI): domain Eukaryota; kingdom Metazoa; phylum Arthropoda; class Insecta; order Lepidoptera; family Geometridae; genus Eupithecia; species Eupithecia insigniata. The sequence continues at coordinate 247,213 of OX402007.1, forward strand.
AAAACGGCGTGCGGCGTCATTAGTACTTCTACGCGGGTCCTCTTCGAAGTACTCAAGAACTGCATCGTGTAAGTTTTGCGGGTACGCCGGTCTTCCACGTCCTGAAGTCGACGGTGTAAACGTACCATGATCTAAGAGAGATTGGTATGCTCTCAGCATGGTTGAATAATTTGGTTGACGAGCATTTGGGTACAGCTCCCTGTACATTCGCAAAGCGGCACTCACATTTTCACCACTTAAAAAATACGCGCGAACCATTAATGTGTACTCCTCGCGACGTAAATTGATAAGCCATTGTAATGATATGCGAAACGATAAGCGATAAGATAATTACGCAACAAGTGCGCCCGTACCACTGAGGCGGGCGCGCGGCGCGTGCGGTGCGGGTGGGGAAGCGGGGGTGAGGGGTAGGGTCCGGTGGTCAGTAGGTTGAGCTTCGACGCGAGTTTGCTAAAATTTAATGAATGAATAGTTGTAACCGCGAAATTACGCTACGCCTACCACAGAATAGTAAGTGTTTAATAGTTAGTATGCCGGTTTATGTTGTCTGTATTTTTAGCGATATGTGGGACAAATCTTAGATTTAATTTTTAATATTTTTTATTTCAAATATGGGTTCAGTAACTGCTACAGATATCCCAGTTTTTTTTTTCTGGTAATTAAACTGTAGTGGTGTATATCCCAGAATAAGTCTGCTCCTAACAATAAATCAATCTTCGCGGGAATGTTATAGTTGAAATCCGCTAGCGCCAGATTTTTAGGAAGCTTGATTTTTGAAACATCAACTGCCTGACTTGGGAGCGAACCTGTGATGTTTTTGATGACAAACGCATTGACCGAAGTGCTAAATGTGTTTGTGCGCGACTGTACTTTGATGCTACAGCGCTGTAAAGCATCAAATTAAATGCTATTGATTCCTGTGACACATACTGATTCAATGTTTTCAGTTTGAATGTTTAGTTTGTTTTTTAGTTCTTCACTGATAAAGCACGACTGACTTGCACAATCGAGAAGGCAACGTGCCTCAACACACTCTTTAGAAGTAGTGCTGAAAACTTGCAAACAATTGCAGTTGAAAGTAAAACCTGTTCTGTAGTGTTACTTGTTGATAGTGAAATTGGACCTGAAAGCAACGGGCTCTCATTAGTCGCTGTTGGCTTGTCAAAATGTAAAAGTGTATTGTGTTTGCTGTTGCACACCTTGCAAGATCTACCTTTACACTGTGGAGCTACATGTCCGCTACGAAGACAGTTGATACACCATTTTTTCTTAGTAATGAAATTGTACCTATCTTTCGGTGACATGACCAAAAACTTTTCACAATAATATATTATGTGATCACCCTCACACTTTGTTGTGTTATTTTTATTTGTTTCACTAGCTGCAGCCACAAATGATTTTTGTTGATTATTCATACGCCTATATTCCTGTGACTGCTGCTTTGCTTGCCGTGGCTCTGAGTGCTGTTCGCTGCTACTCTCGGCTGTTGCCTCGAGGACGTTAGCTCTCATACGCAAAAATGTATAAAAGATTTCTAATTTTGGAATCTCAACCAAAGACCCTTTATATTCTTCCCATTTTCTACTTGTAATGCTATCTAACTTTACTGCAAATAAATATATTACTATTGTATCCCAGTTGTTTGTTTTTTCACCCAATGTGCTTAATGCCCTTAGATGTTTTGCAATATGATCTGCAAGTGCGCGCAGATAGCTTTCTGACATGGTGTTGGTTGTATCTATGGATGTATCTAACAAGGTCTTGAGATGGGTTTGGACCAATTTGCGCTTATCATTATAACGTTCACATAATAGTTTCCATGCAACTTCATAGTTACTACTTGAAAGTTCTAAAGATGCTATAACAGAAGCAGCTGAACCGGTTAGAGCACTTTTCAAATATTGATACTTTTTTATACTTGCAATAGAATCATTACTATGAATCATCGAAGTAAAGGTGTCGTGAAATTCTAACCATTTTGTTCCATCACCATCAAATTAGGAATTTTAAATTAAGGTAACTTTATGTTTGCTTTTTGGACAGATGTGGTTGAGCATAAACTCAATTATGAACCTGTTCTATGACCTCATGAGCATTTGCAATAGCTTCATAAAACCTTTTTTCAGTAGTTTCCCTTTCAGTTTGATTTTCCTGATTATCTATCTTTATTTCAATGGCAGTTTGAATTAAATCATATTCTCTAAAAATATCTTCTAGTTTTTTTAACCTTGTTTTTGTTTCATGACATTTTAGTTTACTGATAGACTCTACTGAATTTATTTCCTCTATGTATTTTTCAAAGGTAGTTAGACGTCCTTTTATAGAAGATCTTTTTGACTTAAGTTCTTTCAAATCATCTGAGGTGGACATGTTGCAAAGAAGACAAAAATATCAAATTTATAAATACCTTTTATCTTGCAAACCGAAACAACTGTGAATCCTTCCGAAAAATAGGAACTGCAGGTAGGTACTTGTGCCTGAATGAGGTCACTTCCTTGCTTGTATGCACTGATTAGCTTAGATTGCCACTTTTCATTTGTCGTTGAAAATGGTCTGGAATTGATCAAAACTTTTAATGAAAATTTAATGAAAAGTTCATTCGTCCTTCTATATTTGAAAACATATGTAGCATACGTGTTAGGTATCGCCAATCTACCACTAAAGTTGAAAGCAGAATATCTGCAATAATTTTTATGTGCGGGTACTCCTCCGTCCGGCTGCTTGCATTGATTGCCATTCGCGTTTTAGTGCGTCGCCGATCGCCACGTTTATTCGTAAAAACTTCAAAATAAGTGCGTAGCAAGGCAAAAACGTCGTCGCAGTGATGAGAACGATGAGAACAGTGACTATTTTACACCGGAAAATGAAAAATAGGAGGAAATACTCGAAAAAAGACGTCACAGTATTTGTTCTCGAAGTAGCAGCTCGCCGGTGATTATTTCACCTCACTGCCATCTGAACATGAAGGTAGGATGACACCTAAGTACACTTTATTAGAAACTCTTTTCTACATTTCACAACCATATGTGTGCATCTCTTGGAGATGTTTCCTTCATATATGTAACTGAGTAAATTTAAAAGGAATGTTACTTTCGTTATTCTTTTATGACAAAATTAGATCATGGTACGTACATACACCTATCTAATAAAACAATACAAAAATTATTTATGGTACACCAAAAAACAACATTACATACAGAGAGATATTGCATAGTACAAGTACAATGGGCGGCTTTATCGCTTAGAAGTGATCTCTTCCAGGCAACCTAATGCAAAAATGCTCAGGAACCGTGATGTGGTCATCTTCAGATTATAGTAGGTACATACACCTACCTAGTACCAGAATGCTCAGGAACCGTGATGTGTTCATCTCAAGGGGATGTTTCCTTCACATTATAACGACTGTGTACATTTGAAAGGAATGTTACCTTCGTTTTTATGACAAAATTTGATTATGGTACATACATCTACCTGGTACGAAAATGCTTTGGAAGCGTGATGTGTTCATCTCAAGGGGATGTTTCCTTCACATTATGACGACTGTGTACATTTGAAAGGAATGTTACCTTCGTTTTTATGACAAAATTAGATTATGGTACTTATACGTACATCTACCTGGTACGAAAATGCTTTGGAAGCGTGATGTTTTCCTCACATTATTAAGACTGTGTACATTTAAACGGAATGTTACCATCGTTTTTTAAACAAAATTAGGTAAGTCACTTTATATGAATAATTTATGTACATAGTTGTATGAACTTCTGCCTGAGAAATATTTGTACCTATGGGAAATTACCCATAATACTACGAAACCTCAAAGGTTAACATAAAATTTTGGAAAAAATGTCATGGCCATCTGTTTAGGATGCTTTCTTTTGTGCTTTTATAATTATATACTAAGTATATGATTATTATGGTTTACCAATTACAGTAAGCAGGTGCCCATATTGCAGAAAAGACTAAAATATTTTAAATCTATTATTGAAACACCATAAAAGAATAAAAAGATGGATACCTATGTTAATCGAGCTGTGCGCTGGACACAAATTGCTAAACTACTGGACATACATACATACATTGAGTTCAAAGAAACTGCACGCGCCGTAGCTAGGTATACCCTGGGATAAATGGAGCTTTATCCGATTCGCTTCTCAAAAGGAAGAGGCGTATTACTTGGTTAAGTGAAGTTATTATTAGATTGTTTACAATAGAACACAAGGATCAAGTGGCCGTCTAATGTGTTTCTCAACTTATAGAATCCATTATTATCCATGTATATAATGTTTAAATGTATATTTCCTACAGTAGCTGTACCTAACAATTAGATTAATTACAGTTTAACGTAGATTACGATCGCCATAGGGCTGAAAAAAAAAAGAAAACCTGTAATGATGTATCTAAATAAAATAAATAAATTATGAGATTACAGAGACAAGCTAGCCAAGTCTTTAAACCAGAGGCCCCCGCTCCCTGCAGCCAGGCACGCCGGAGCAGAGGTGATACCAGCCGCCACGTACCTCAACAGCTGCATCAGCAGCCGCCCAAACGGCTACTACCGCCCGCGCTGGCACTGGCAGCCGCCCCGCGCTTGCAGCCGCCCCTGGCCGTGCGTCGCGTCGGTCGCTAGACCCACTAAGCTCCGCTGGACATCTGTCCAATTTTTACGATGAATGGAAATTCATTACTAATGAAATAAATGATCCTCTGATATTATCGTGGTCAAGAGTTGGTCTTCACGAACACTGTTTTCTAAAATTATGAACCAAATAGTCCAATAATTAACCAGATACTATTTAAAACTATGAGACCGTTGCTAGTCTTCTTGAGAGCGGAACCATTTCTCATTACGAACCCTGTCAGGAACAGTTATTCGTCATCCTTATTAGTTATTTTCTTACTAAGAAACAAAAAACCTTATGGTAAAACAGATTCCAACCAAAATTTTTAAAATCAGCGTTCCGAGAACTATATTAAACTAAATAAAAAATTGCTTCATGGTCTGTCTAGCTTTTAAAAACGCATATAAGTAATTATTTATTTTCTGGTTTCTATTATCCAGATGTTAGAAAGTACTTACGTTTTAAGTGCTAGAATTCGTTGATAGAATTTTTAGTTCTACCTTTTTTCCAATCCAATACGATTGGATTAAATAATCTAAATGTATGGCGAGATTTAAATACCCTAGCTCTGTGTCACACAAACAGCTATGATAGTATATTATTATGTCTTTAAAACTTAACGATTTTTTATTAGGAAGTTAACCTTGTTTGTGGAGAAGGAGACCGAGAGAGATAACGCAGTCAACCTGATCAGGGAAGACACGTCTTGCCTGAAGTTTTTTCTTAGGTTACCAAAAAAAAAAGGTTAGGGGGTGGTATGTGGTCAGGCGACTGTTGGTGTTCAATGGTCAATCTCAGAATCAGAAAAATACGTTACGTGGCTATAGCAATTTTATAAGACCTGCAGATCTTTGCCGAAAATCTAAAAGAATGACTAACTGATTATGGTATTGCCATAAAGATGTCACATCAGTCACATCGTGTGAAAATATTCGTGGGTGTTTAAAAACATGCCTATGACAAACATTTTAAAGCCCCCTGCCGAACACGGCCTGAACTAGTATGAAGAATTGTCTCATGGATTTTAGATCTAGGAGAATTCACTGTAAATGCCTTGCGGATTGAAGAAAAATTGTATCTTATATAGGTATTATTATTATATATATTTTATCTATCATTTCTATACATTTTGATATTATAACGGACAGATTAACTTGATAACATATTCATACGAACAAACCAATATTATGGTTCTTATCTGGCCCATGCAACCCTGCAACCCTTTGCCCTATTTCACGACTTTTCTGTTTTGATACAATATAATTTAAGTCCCAACGAGCAATGACGAATTGTAGTCTGTTAGCAACAGTCACCCGGGGCTGACGTTCATTGTGGGCAAGGGGCAAGATAACAAGACGGCATTACTAAAAAGAAGCGTGCCACCGTCTTCGCTACATTGCTTCAATGTGTGAAAATTCTATTAAGCTGTATGATGTCGCTATTAGAGAATAAGTATTTTTTATAAATAACATAGTTATTGATGTGTACTAATCGTCAACTCCTATGGTTATTTATTTCCCAGAATTGTTTAAGAACGGTTCTCTGTACAGTTAACCTTCTGGTCACTCTTTGATCAAGGGTAGGTTTTGATGACCGTATTACTCGGCTATTCAAAGGCTTCTATAGACTTCGCTCAGTCCCAAAATATATATAACTCAATCTGGGATAAATAATTTAATTTAGAAATTTCGTCTAAAACGTTCCCTTATGACAATTTAAAATTGAACATTTAATCATAAGTAACCATACAAATGTCGGTAACTGCACCTTGGAGTACTTACAGACAATAAATAAAATAAAATTAGACAATGCCTACGGCAGGCCAAATAAATTAAATAAACAAGATCTATTTAAAATCTCGCTTCCAGGACCAGCTCAACTATGGATCGGAGATATCCATAGTTATCCCATTGATAATAATAACTATGTTTATAGTATAAAATTTGACTTGTCCAAGTGCTTATTTTGTAAGCCTAAAGAAATAAAGTTATTGATTCTGATTCTAATTCATTGTTACGAGAGTGATATATAAATTTCACCTTCTTCCGCTGAGGAAAAGGCGCGATATTGGTGACCTGCTATTTTTACTCAAAATCACTAACAACCATGTCAAATGCTCCGAACTTCTTAGCAAGATAGCATTAAACGTTCCCCAAAAAAGGGTCAGGGGGCCTACTCGGAAAAGTAAAATCGAAGTTACGTTTTCGTGTAAAACCAACTCTTATGTTGCTTGCATAAGATTAGCGTTTGCACGAAAAAATATCAGAAACTTCGATTTCATTTTTACGAGTACGGGCCCAGATTTAACGAAATCATTCATAAGCCAATAGTTAGAACGAATTATCGTCAAGAGTTCCTTCTTGTGGCGAGTTAGCGATCAATTTAATTAACTCTTTATGCAAATGGATCTGGATTTCTTCTTTTCCAGCATTAAATACGTGAGATGGCGGTTGAGCGTATCTTTCTCCGGATCGTCTCCATGCTTTAGTCCTTCCATCAACTGCCTTCTGACAAAATCTGGAGTCATTAGTAAAGAATACTTTCCCCAATCATCATCATCCAAATTAAGATGCGAATGAGCAAAGCTGGACTGAGCTACTCGATGACCTGTGGTGAGCAATAGGCCTCTGGCCGTATGCTCTTAGACCAGATGCCTTAACTCGTCTTATCGTTTTGGTGCAGCTAACTGTTACATTTGGTGAACTTCCTGTAGCTTTTTCCGTACCTCGGAACAAGTCGAAGCAAAACTACTTACAATAAATCTGCCGTCCCTCTCTGTGGTTACTCTTTTGCGAGCTTGTCCTGTACGTGTGGTACACTCTATAGTCAGTCGGTATCGTTTAACATTGCGAAAAATCACAGAATTGGGAACAAGAAAATATTTTATGTTGTTCTACCTTATTTTTGCGTTGTTCTAGATTTGTCCATGAGTGTTGTTTAAAGTATACACTCATTTTATTTTCATTATCGTTTCGTTTTATTTGTATCGTTGTTGTGTTTCTGTTATTAAATGGACATCGTTAAACATAACCTTGATAAGTTGACATCCAAATATTTAAAGTTTATAATTGAATTTAAATGTAACCTGAGGGGCAAAGTCGAGGCGTCGACGCCTCGATCACGTCTCGACTGTTGGTAGTCCGGTAGCTATCGTGGACGTGTCGAGTAGCTATCGAGCAGAGACGTAAGGAAAAGGTTCATATTTGAAACGCACCTCATTTACGAACCACTGATGTTCACCACCTGACGACTCAAAGGCTGGAATAAGACATTTATTTGCTTATTTTATTGTATATCAAAATGAGTTGCCCATACATAAATTCTTCGTCATTTTATTATAACAGTTTTCCTACATGTTATAACAACAAAATAAATAAGCGCTTTTAGCGCCATTTTTGGGTAAAATAAAGAACTTCGCGGTCTATGAACCTTGAGGGTAGTTGTAGTTGCATTACTAATAGATAGCGTTAGAGTCGCGATTCTTCAAAAATATTATTTACGCCTTATTTTACTTGCTAACGTATTATTTATCTATCACTTTATAACACACCGACAAAAGTAAGGTACATACCACAAATCGATTAATAACTAAACATTGGTCACAGGTAGGTAGTGTAGGTATTTGTTTAGGAAACAATGTAGTAGCATAAGAATTCTTAAAAAATGTGTTTTAGCTACTGTTATAACGACAAAAATAAAAATCTAAGTAATTAAACAGTCTATTGTAATTAAGGTAGGCATGGATCATGTGTGGAGGATCCACCATGTAAGATTGTAGCATCTACGAATTATTTTGAAGCTAATTTAACAAACCCTAAAATAAGGTAATTCTTAGAAAACTAGCAGCGTTAAAATAATGCAAAAATAATATAGATAATAAACTATACGAAATCTTCATTTGAAATCAAGCGTAGCAATTTATTTTCTCATTTTTACTATGAAAAATGCAACATTTTACAAAATATTTTTTTTGATTGACCATAGAGAAAAAATATTTTCACATTCCCTGCTACTAAAAATGAACCGCACGATAGAGGCGCTGTACCAAATTTTATGGAAAAAGGAGACGTCTAGATCACGTCTCGTTACTAACGTCAGGCCAGACTCACCCTACTGTTACCTTACGTGTGGGACGGTAGTATCTATAAGTAGAATATATTTCTGTAAGTACTAGTTCAATAAATTATAACCTGCGTCGAGTCGCTGGCGGACCTTCTGTCGCGCCACATCGGTCGCCGGTCGAAGACATTTGTTCTGGATCTTTCATAAGTAGGTATTATATAAAATATATGTATATACAGGGTGGAATCTTGTAATGCCACCTGAAGGGAAAGTATTCTTCCTTAATTTTTGAGAAGAAATAAAGTTGCATTCAAAGATACTCGAAAACTCGCTTGCCACACTCGGGAATGGAACCGACTATAATCTGTAAAAATTACACACTGTACTTTTATTGCATCGATCGTTAGGGTTAATTATAAGGATGAAATCTCTTTAACAAACTTGATAAATAAATTATTAACAATAAAAAGGTTAACTAATTAGTTGCTCGAAATGGGCTCCCTTTTCATGGATACACAATATTCTTCTAACGAATTAATTTCTAGTAAACTTAGTAACGTGTTGCGGTGAATATTATAAATTGTATTCAGAATTGCTATCGCTAAATCTAAATAGTAATTTTATAAATTTTATTGGATAAATGACGTCAATGATAATTATTAATTACTTAACATAAGTAAACAGATGGATCTTTGAGTTAAAGTGCTCTCACTTGACCCATTGAATTTATAAGTTCAGATTTCATGGTTTTCCTTTCAAATTAATTTATCAAGTTTGTTAGAGAGATTTAATCCTTATAGTTGACCCTTGTAAGGTGTGGATGTTGTTGTCCTTACATGAAAGTTGATGTTGAAGGTGTAGTTGTAGATAGGTACCACAAGTTGTGCGGCACCACACTATATGTCTATCACTGAGTTCACTGATAGGTAAGTAGTTAAAGCCAGTTAGTTTAAATGAGCACGACCACAAGATTCAAGGTTAAAGTTAGTTTATTTAAACAGTAAAGTAAATACAAAGATAAGGTAAGGTGGCAAATCTTCCATTGATAGTTGTATATATATATATATATGACGGCGCTACGTCTTTGTTCAATTTTGTGAAGCGCGTGCACCGATCGAACGACGTCGCGATACCCGCTTCACCCCGCCCGAAGTGGGCGCACATACCTGTGAGGCGGGCGACTGGTTACCTGCGGAGCGCTGCGCGCCTATTTAAGGCACGCGCTCGGCAAGAACGTGGCATTCTCGCTCCGTCGCTCGCTCAGTGCACACGCTATCGTAGTGCTCGGTTTTTACTAGTTGTAAAAATTGTTAATCACTGTAAATTTTATTTACGGGCTTATTGTGATCGTGATATAAATTATTGAAACGAATAAGTCTGGGTTTTTCTGACGATGTCTGACCTTACTCCTACATCAGAAGTGCCGGACTTGCCCCCACAATCTTCACCCGACATGGTTGATAATTTTACGACGATGTTCTCAACTGGCATCGAAGCAATTCTTCAGAAAATTGCCGATATAAAACCACAAGCTCATCAGTCATCAGTGAAGTGCTACATCTGCAGTGATCCTTCACACGTCGCGTCGGGCTGCCCCAAGCGCTGGACAAAGAAAGAAGATGCCAAGCCGAGTACCAGCAGCAAGCAAGTGAACCTGTGCTCCAAGGCAGCTGGAGGTGTGTTACAGATAAGTGAAATTGAGTTACCTTTTATTTTTGATTCTGGGTCAGAATGTAGCCTAATAAGACAGGGCAGTTGTAATTTACTTCAAGGCGATAGGTTTCATGAACAAGTTATATTGAAGGGCATAGGACAAAAACAAATTGTTTGCTCATCACAAATTAAATGTCGCACTCAAGTGCAGGGCCTTTCTCTCAACGTGACTTATCACATATTACCAGACGCTTGTCTCAGTGAGGATGTTCTGTTGGGTAGAGATATTCTAGAGGAAGGGATTTCAGTAAACATTTCTAATGACACCATAACATTTTCTAAAACAAAACTGTCTAACATCTTAAAATCTACGAACGAACCATTTGACTTGAGCACAATTGACACTGACTTGAGGGGTAAAGATAAAGAACTGTTAATCAAAATACTGACCAAATATTCCGCGTATTTTGCTAGTAAGCTTCCAACTTCACGAGTTACGACGGGCGAGCTTCAAATCAATTTGATAGACCCTACTAAGACCTGTCATAGGCGTCCATATAGATTGTCCCCTGCTGAATTAGACACTGTAAATAGTAAAATCCAAGAATTACTTGATGCAAATATTATTAGAGAAAGTACCACTCCATATTCCAGCCCGATCTTGTTAGTTAAAAAGAAAGATGGAACAGATCGAATGTGTGTGTAGATTACCGAGAAATTAATAGTAATACGCTACCAGATAGCTATCCCCTTCCACTTATTAACGATCAAATAGACAAATTACATGGCGCTCACTATTTTTCCTCGATAGATATGGCTTCTGGGTTTCATCAGATACCAGTTCATAAAGATTCGATCCCTAAAACAGCTTTTGTTACTCCGTCGTCTCAATACGAGTGGTTGTGTGTCCCATTCGGACTCCGCAATGTGCCCCAAGTCTTCCATAGGGCCATAAATACGGCACTTAAGCCCCTCAAAGACAATAGGATTCTAGTTTACATGGATGACGTGCTATCTGCATCAGAAACTATCGAAGAAGGGTTGTCTCGTCTCGATAAGTTGCTAGATACTCTCTCTAAAGCTGGCTTCACATTTAATTTCAAAAAATGTTCATTTTTGAAAAAGAAAATCGAGTATTTAGGCTTCGTTATATCGGCAGGTGAAATAAGACCAAACCCACGAAAAGTCGAAGCATTAAAAAATGTTCCTACTCCAAAAACTGTGACACAAGTTCGACAGTTTATTGGTCTGGCTACCTACTTTCGGCAGTTCATTCCAAACTTCTCAAAATTAATGAAACCTTTATACCCATTGACCTCAGTCGGAAAAGGTAAAATTAACTGGACTTCTGAGCATGACAAAATTCACAAAGAGATAATTAAACTTCTTGTATCTGAGCCAGTTTTAACTATTTTCAAACCAAATTTACCCATAGAGCTTCATACCGATGCAAGTAGTGATGGATATGGTGCTATTCTTATTCAAAAAGAAAACCACCTGCCTCATGTTATCGCCTATTTCAGTCGTAAAACCACTGATGCGGAAAGTCGCTACCACTCTTACGAGTTAGAGACTCTAGCAGTAGTTAAAGCCGTAGAAAATTTTCGTCATTATCTGTACAGGACGTAAATTCACAGTCTTCACGGACTGTAATGCTTTAAAAGCTTCTCATTCTAAAAGGGACTTAACGCCTAGGGTCCATAGATGGTGGGCTATATTACAATAATATGACTTCAACATTGTTTACAAATAGGGGAAAGCTATGACACACGCGGATTTCCTGTCTCGTAATCCACTAGAATCAAAGGAGCAAGCACAATCTACGTCTGATGTTAAAATCGTGAATTTCTCAGAGTTAGAACAGGGATGGTTAGCAGTAGAACAATTACGCGATCCTGATATATCAGATACTATAATTAAATTACGATCAAACGACTTACCGACTGACATATCACATACTTACGACATACGACAAGGCATCCTATACCGTAAAATTGAACGAGGTAAAACGACTAAATGGTTACCTATTTTACCAAGATCTTTGGTCTGGTCTCTCATTAATCATGTTCATAATGATTTAAAACACCTAGGCTATGAGAAAACCCTAGATAAACTGTACGAACTATATTGGTTTCAAAACATGTCTAAATTCGTGAAAAAGTTTGTAGACTCTTGTGTCATTTGCAAAGCCTCAAAAGGACCTTCAGGAGCTCAACAAGTACGTTTACACCCCATCCCAAAAATAGCCATTCCATGGCATACTATCCACCTAGATTTGACGGGTAAACTCAGTGGGAAAAGCGAAAGAAAAGAATATTGTTCAGTCATTATAGACGCCTTTACAAAGTTTGTCCTCCTGGAACATTCTCTAACCCTCAACTCATCAGATGCCATTAAAGCAGTTAAAAAAGCAGTCCATCTGTTTGGTGCCCCAAAACGAATTATTGCCGACCGAGGTCGTTCTTACGATAACCAAGATTTTAAGACTTTCTGTAAGGGTCACAATATAGAACTTCATCTAATCGCCACGGGGTCTAGTCGGGCCAACGGACAAGTTGAACGTGTCATGCGGACATTAAAAAGTTTGCTTACAATAGTCGAGTGTAATACAGACTGTCTATGGCAAGACCAATTAGGAGACATTCAGTTGGCCTTAAACAGCACGCGATGCAGAGTGACAGGTTTCACTCCTATCGAACTTATGTTTGGGATTCAGGGTAATTCATTAGAAATATCAAAAATTTCTACTCATTCAAACGACATTAATAGACTAGACCTTGAAACAGCTCGATCAAATGCATCCAGCAACATTGAGAAATTATCTCTATCTGATACCGTCCGCTTTAACAAAGGTAAGGCAAAAGTACGACCTTTTTCCGTAGGTGATTTTGTTTTTTTTTTAAAGTGAAGAGAGGCACCAAACTAAACTTGATCGCAAATATAAAGGCCCCTTTAAAGTCACTGCAGTTTTAGAAAACGATCGTTATGAATTGAGACATATTAGTGGAACTAACAGGATTTACAAGTTATCTCATGAAAATTTACGGGAAGTACCTCGTGGTCAATCTGGTTTAATAGAAATTGCAGAAAATTACAGTGATGACGACGTGACGGCGCCCGATGAACTTTTTCATGAAACTGACCTCTTAAACAACACAATGTATTTAGGTAGCGATACAAAAACAACATCCGTTAGTAACGACACTATATCGACAGACTCTCCTTAACAGCTAGTAGCATTTCCTGAAATCAACAATGACTATGTTATAGCGCATCAGAATAAAAAAAAAAAAAACAGTTGATATCACAACAAACGCAAATTGTATAGCAATAAAATGAAATGTAAAATTATAGAATTATGAAAATTATGATGATGAGTCGTAATGTGAAATCTTAACTAAGGTGACATAAGAATAAGGTTAAGGAAAATAAAAAAAAATATTAGAAAAAAAGATGGAAGCGAAAAAAAAATAGTCGCTTAAATCCAGGCCAGCTATAAGCTGAAGGGATAAAAAGGGCGAAAAAAAATAGTCGCTTAAATCCAGGCCAGCTATAAGCTGAAGGGATAAAAAGGGCGAAAAAAAATAGTCGCTTAAATCCAGGCCAGCTATAAGCTGAAGGGATAAAAGGGTAAAAAAAAATTTGCCACATAAATCCAGGCCAGTTGTGTACTGAAGGGATTCTAAAAGTAACAGGGACCGATTTGTTCCGAACTAGTATCAATTAGGGCATACAGTACAGGTATGTTTTACCTAGTGGTTAGAACATAGCTGAAAGTTGTAAAAGCTTAACTCTGACTAATACAGATGTTAACCATCTACTAGCCATCATAGCAATAAGATTTGTTTTGTCAGGATAAACGAGCAATAACATTGTTATTTTCTCTTTCTCAGATGATGCACTGTAAGCCTACGCGAACGAGGACGTTCGCACGTCAGCATGGCCGTGACGGCGCTACGTCTTTGTTCAATTTTGTGAAGCGCGTGCACCGATCGAACGACGTCGCGATACCCGCTTCACCCCGCCCGAAGTGGGCGCACATACCTGTGAGGCGGGCGACTGGTTACCTGCGGGGCGCTGCGCGCCTATTTAAGGCACGCGCTCGGCAAGAACGTGGCATTCTCGCTCCGTCGCTCGCTCAGTGCACACGCTATCGTAGTGCTCGGTTTTTACTAGTTGTAAAAATTGTTAATCACTGTAAATTTTATTTACGGGCTTATTGTGATCGTGATATAAATTATTGAAACGAATAAGTCTGGGTTTTTCTGACGATGTCTGACCTTACTCCTACATATATATAAAATTATGACAATCAATGTAAAGTGCAGCGCGTGCAAAATGCCGCGTGCGACAAGTTTGCTAATGTATGGTGAAACCGTACAACCCTAACGATCGCTGCAATACAAGTAAGGGTGTTATTTTTACAGAATTTAGTCGGTATCGATTCCCGGGTGTGACAAGCGAATTTTCGAAAATCTTTGAAAGCAATTTCGTTTCTTTTCAAAAATAAAGGAATGTTTCCTTAGAGTAAATTTTTCTATGTACAGTATAAAGAGTACTTTCCCTTCAGGTGGCATTGCAAAATTCCACCCTGTATATAGGTATCTATGTAGTGTATATTGTTTAATGTATATCAGTTATCAAGTACCCATAACATAACGCAAGCTCTGCTTAGCTTGAGTCTAGAATTCTATATGATGCTTTGTGAATTGTCCAGCAATAGGTATTTATTGAAATGAAATGAAAATATTTATTGAAAAAGAAATACTCAATAAGAATGTTTGACTCAATGTTAATCTAAAGTAAGGTGTTACCAGTTATTATAACGAGATACTTCCATTAGTTCCCTGTGCCACTCCAGTGGAGTTGAGGAGTCTGGCCTGGACTAGGGTAGAGTAGAGTAGACTACACTTTAAGCTAAAACAATCAGAACGATATGATCTAGGATGTCTATGTCTCCGTGTGCAGGTGCTGGTCCCTAGCAGCGTGTTCGTGGGCCCGCGCGAGTCGCGTGGCGCGGGGGCGGGGACGGAGCGCGTGCGCACTTTTGCGCGCGCCGCGCTCGCGGCCCCTGCGCGCGACCAGCGCTGGGACCGCGTGCGCGTCGTCGCCACGCAGCCTTACAACAAACATTGCAAGGTGACATATATCATTGTGAATAAGATATAGTAATATGTCGGTAAGGTACCCACCGGTGCGCGGCGCGGCCACCTCGTTTCGATATCAACTACTATAGTAGTTTATGCAACTGTGCATAATGGAGGGCATTACAACACAAGTGTGGCTTTAAGAAACGAGCCGAAGGCGAGTTTCTTAATAGCATCACACGAGTGCTGTAATGCCTAATTATGTACAGTTGTATACACTACTTTATCTACCCAAATATCGTAAGGGCTCTATGATGGGTTCAGGAACCATAGGGAAATGACCAGCATTGTGACCAGTGTAATGCAATAAAAAATAAATTGAACACATACAGAAGCAAATTATTTATTCTGAGTCACTATCACTCATTTTCGACAGAAATAAAGAACTTATTCAACTTATCTGAAAATTTGTCAACTCGTAACTGGAAATAAAAAGCTAACGAACAAATGACAGCTCCAGCTACTTACGAAGTATACTAATTGGTCTATAGACAGCTCGAAATGGCGGCGTTTCTAATATCTGTATTTTTTTAAAATTATAGACAAACGAACAAAGTCACTATTCTTGTGTCACTCGAGATCAAAATGTTGTGCGATTTATAGTTAGAATGTAGATACTAGTATAGCACACTCACTTGAATTTGACACCTGTTCCAAATTTAAACTCTATAACCTAAGGTTTTCAGTAGGTTATGAGTTCATTACAGTTCCGTTTATTTCTGGTGGTTGGTAATGCTCGTCATTGCCTATGGTTTTTGAATGAATGCATTGGGTTTATGATATTTGGGTAGATAAAATCCCGTACCTACTCGTAAATTAGTAATACTAAAAGACAAATAAATGCGTAATATATGTACGTAGTGAACCGTCGCTTGTTGAATAATGACGTAGGTATACCTATAACAGTCGTTAGACGAGGCCTTGCGCACTATACATAGGTAATAACAAAAACTACATATACATATAATTATTCTGTAAGCTGGTCGTTGGTTGCTTCCAGTACGGCATATCGTTCTTGCACATGTTCGAGCCGGAGCAGGCACCGGCGGTGCCTCCCCCGCCGCCCGCACCGGTCGTGCTCCCCCTGCCCGAGGAGGAGGACGAGGAGGAGACGTTCCGCCCCGGCGAGCTGTTCGCGCAGCATCGCCGCGCCGCCGCCGCTCCCTCCGACACAGGCGAGAAAACTCAAAGATTATTTAAAAAAAAAAATAATTACACACTAGCTGTCCCGTGCCCAGTTCGTTGGGCGGTAAACATTTTTAGTTGTTAATATATGTATATAGCCTATAACACTCACAAGTAACGTGGTTTTCAATAGATCAAAGAATTTTCAAAATCAATTCAGAGATTACCCCACAAACCATACTTATTTTTATTAATGTGGTGTAGTATAGAGTTACTGGTGGGGCCCCCCGCTTCCTGGGTCACCATTGCCGGGGGACCCACTGCTGGTGCCCCCCACTGCAGAGAGGCCACTGCGGGGCTACTGGGGAGCAATGTGGGGGGCCCACTGCCAGGATCCCCACTGCAGGGAGGCCACTGCGGGGGGGCTACTGCGGAGCAATGTAGGGGGCCCACTGCCAGGATACCCAATGCCGGAAGCCCCACTGTGGGGGGCTACTGAATGGTTTACACTGCGGGGCAATGTGGGGGCCCCACTGTGGGGGCTACTGAGGTCCCACTGCGGGGCAATCTGGGGGCCACACTGCGCTTATTCGTAATCAACGCCCTAGAGTTAGTCAGAAACGGCACCCGTAATTGAAATTAGAATAAACAAAATATCCGTCATCTTTAAGTCCATTAAAAACACGGCATATTCGTAATCTGCATCCTCAAATTCATCAATAACAATGAGTAAGTTTGAAAAAGAAGTATCCACCATCTTGGATTTGTAAAAACATCGCATATTCATCATCTACGCCCTCAAGTTAGTCAAAAAAGTCTCAAATAATTTAAATTTAAAATAAAAAAAATATCTGCCATCTTGAATTAAAAAAACCACCACATATCTGTAATGTTGATGCGGATGTACACCTAAAATCAATAAGTTTTACTTTGACACTAAGATGCGACAACCCTGGCTATTTTACGCTGACGCGTCACTTGTCGGATCGGACGGCGAGATCAAGGGCGTCGGCCTACTGTATGTTTTTATCATCATCATCAGCCCATACACGTCCACTGCTGGACATAGGCCTCCCCCGTACGACGCCACAAATAGCGGTCCTGAGCCGCCTCCATCCATCGACTCCCTACGACCGCTACGATGTCGTCGGTCCATCGAGTGGATGGTCTCCCATGTAGGGGGGGATTTGCCATAATCACCACGCTTGGCAGGCGGATTGGTGATCGCAGTGTTGGTGTTGAAAAATACTCAGAAGGAAGCTGCTGCCCTTCCTCTGGTAGGTTCCCTCAGTCGGCTCTTACGACATCCACGGGTTGAGTTGGAGGGGTCGATATTCTATGCCGCGGCCCCACGGCCTTTGTGTTTTTATACTGTGGCATAACTAAGTCTCTTCGATAGTTTATCTATGTGTGGGCCCCATTGAAGTTTACTATGTATTCTATTCTATATGGTTATTCCTAAGAATACGGTAGTGTCTACAATTTCTAAAGTTTCTCCTTTTACGTTTTATTATATATTTTTTTATCATTATTTATGACGTAAGTAATTGACATACCTACCTACTGAATTATTATTGTAATTGTTTGATTCATATGCTTGACATTTCCTATATTTTCTTACTACTGTTTCAAGCTATAAATAGACTAAGTACCTATTATTATATTGTAATTTATAAATAAATTGGTGCGCCCGCACAGGGTGGGTACATTTACTTAAATAAGCACTAATTACCACATAAGTTAAAACTACAATGTGTGTATGTGAGTATGCAATAAATAAATCTAAATCAACCTTCCCGGCCGGCAGCGACTCTAACTAAAGCTGAAGTGCTTTTACAATCGTTACTTTACATCGTCTTCTGAAGATAATAATGAACATGAGAGTCTACATTTATCCCAGGAAGCTAAACGATGACGCATTGAAAGCTTACATCCTATAATTCTCTGTCATAAAAGCAACGACAATATGTGCGGCGAGATCGCCCTGTTCAAAATATTGGGCTATATAAGAGTTGAACCTCCATTTGCGGAAAAAAAATGTATTTTTCTATGATACGCCATTGTCTTGATATGTCTACACCACACATAATGCTTGGCAGTTATATAAACACTTGAAGTTTCGCCGATCTGTGACAACTTCCTTGTTGTTATCCTTCAAGAAGACGTCAGAAGACCTGGCCGCGATTCTAAGAGCTTTCAGGAAAGTTCTCAGTACATGGGACATACCTATAATAAATAAAGTACGTATATGAAAAGGCAACGTCTAGTTTCGTTGTGCTGCTTTACTTGTGTCAAATGTAGTGTCGCCCTGCATACTGAACAATATTTTCAGTCAAATCATATTATTATATGATATGACTGAAAATATTGTTGTGTTGTAAAATTGTAATAAATAAACGTTTAAAGCCGTTGATATTTCGCTTTATTTTTTATTTTCACGAAAAATACATGTTAACGTCATAGATAAATTACTACTGTCGGTTATGTTATAATCGACACCATTTTCCAGCTTTTCCGTTAGAGGGGGATTTTTTCACATGTATTTATTTTATTTCTACTCCAAAACCAAACCGTTCTATGAATTTAATAAATGTATGTTGAAATTAGGCATTGCAGTAACAAGTGAGTTAACTTGTTTTACATTTGCTAGAATAAATCTAATACATTTAGTTTTGTTTTCGTTAAGCAAAAGATTATTGACACTAAACCAGTGGACTACTTTTGATATTGCATTGTTTACATCGTCAAAATTTGTGTTTTATCTAATCATCTTAGAAATGAAAGAAGTATCATCAGCAAACAATAAAATTACACCTGATACCAGATAGACCTTCGTTTGAACACGTTTCGTTTGAACCACAATCTCACGTAAGTGACGATGTGGTGGACGCGACGGTGCACCACGAAGGCTTAGAAGACACCTATACTACCACTGTTGTCTTGAAGAGACCCACATTGTAATTGGCCGGGAAAAAAGAAGGCAGCAAGTTCCTCTCCTTAGCGCTACGATTGATCATAGATGAAAGAAAATATAGATAGGCAATGCCTTTAAACAAAGTTGTGTACCTACCTCCGAAAAAGCTCGAAATTCTGCCTAATTCCAGATGGCGCTGATCAATAGCCCCAAAATCGTTATATTCCACGATTTAACCAAGTAAATGAATAGGAGTCGTTTTTCATCGTTTTCAATAACTTTTTGAGGATTACCAATCGATATTTTAAAACTTTTTTTTTAAATCGTACGCCTAGATTTTTTTTCTGTTTTAATAGTAGAGAGAGAATGCTGCTGTTAGGCTAGTCTCTGGTAAATAAAAAAAGATGGCGTGGCAATCGTATACAAGATAACGCGTCCTTATTAGCTAGATGGCACACATTCAATGTTTTTTTTATGACTTTACGTGGTAAGTTATTTTGTTTTAATTTCTCACAAATCACGATGGGAAAAACTCCCAACGTGTCACACTGTGACTGGATCTGGTGTGACTCGTTGGGAGCCCACCTCTCCGAACAACCATTCTTCCTACCAACAAATTTATACACAAACTCCTGTCGAATGGCTAGGCGAAACCATCGCAGAACTCACTAGTGATCTCAGTGGCGGATTTACTCATTTGCCGCCAGTAGGTTATTCAAATTTTGCCGCCCCTAATAGCCCGGCTACACGCTCAAACGTTTGTGCAAACATGCATGCACAAACACAGTTTGCGCAAGCAAGGCGGAGCGTGTGACCGGGCTCAAACCAATTTTCGCAAGTAAGATGGAGCGTGTGGCCGGGCTCATCTTGCTTGCGCAAACTGGTTTGTGCATGCATGTTTGCTCAAATGTTTGAGCGTGTAGCCGGGTATAACTGACTTCTATATTCAATACCCTAATCTAATTCACAATCATATTTTATTTTAAAACCAATTGTCGGTGAAATTACAAGTTTAAAATTTTAAAGCTTTTTCCCGTTAGTACGATTGTGTTGACTAGGGGACCAATGTGTCAGTTCCAAGATTATGGAAGAAATCGCTTCTAAGCGATAAGGCCGCCCATTGGACTTTGTTTATTTATCTTTGTGGTGTAAAATAAAGAGTTTTGTAATTGTAATTATTTATAAAACTCACGATTTAGTAAAGATTTCGCTGGACCTATTAACATTTAATGATATTCTTTTCTATATGTCCAAGACAATAACTTTTGGCCCTAATTTGCCGCCCGCTCAAATTTGCCGCCCTAGGCTTCAGCCTACTCAGCCTGCTGGTAAATCCGCCACTGAGTGATCTCGATAATAACCCTAACCATAAATTGAGCAAATCGTTCGCGCTCAAGGTTAATCCTATTAAAACTCAACGCTGCCAAGTGACGAGGAGAACTATGCAAACAAGTTGGTGGTATGTCACCAAAATATATGTTCTCTTAAAAATTAAACTAGAAAACTGGAATTAATGGTTTAAAATTTAATGAAATGTGAAGTTCTTTGCGTAACGGAACACCACTTAAAATACTTTCAAATAGAATTTCTGAGTGAGTACAAAGCTACAACCCCTATTTTTAAACGTATTCCTAGAGGTGCCCGCATCTCTGTCGCTTCTGCTCTCTCAGAGGCCATTAGGAATACTGTATCAAAAAACACCAAACGAGCTTGGGAGCATTTACTAGTTTTCCCTTACAGAGTACTACATGTAAAAAAAGATTTGGCCAACAAAGCTTCTATCACGGTTAGAATCAAACAAAATTGCGTTAGGTACACTGCGTGCGAAGGGCAGCCTATTTCAATTGTTGATCAGGTCATCATCATCATCATCTAGGGGAGGCCTATGTCCAGCAGTGAACGTGTATCCACTGCTGGACATAGGCCTCCCCCGTACGACGCCTCAAATAGCGGTCCTGAGCCGCCTCCATCCATCGACTCCCTGCGACCGCTACTATGTCATCGGTCCATCGAGTGGATAGTCTACCATGTAGGGGGGATTTGCCATAATCACCACGCTTGGCAGGCAGATCAGGTCACTCAACAAAATTCCAAATCAAATAAACCATTGTCTGAGTCTACTATCTATAGACTTGTAGAGGGTAATCTCAGTGATGGTGACATAAAAGGTGCCTCTCGCATACTTTTTTTCAAACGACACGATGGCGCCAAATAACGATGATACTCTCATATCTCTTGAGAGTAAGCATCCAGCTGCAAGTGCCAATATCCAACTCCCCGATCCTCCGCAAGAGAGTGATGTCGCTGTGGACACGATCAGCCAGGATGTGCTTAAAGCTGTCATGTCTTTCCAGAGTGGCTCCGCCGGCGGCCTGGATGCTGTGACTCCACAGCATCTAAAATATCTTCTATCTGGGGGGTCTGGCCATGCAGGTGAAGTCCTTCTCGAAAACTTGACAACCTTTCAACCTGATGTTGTCAGGTCGAGTCAACAGCGAGATCACAGAACTCTTGTACGGTGCGAATCTTTGCGCACTAAAATGAAGGATGGCGGAATAAGACCCATAGCCGTGGGCACCACCTACCGCCGCCTCGCGTCTAAAGTCTGCTGTCGGAAAGAAGCCGACTACCTAGGCGATTATTTTCGACCAATTCAGCTAGGCTTTGGTTCGCGAGGCGGATGTGAGGCCGCAGTACATTCCCTTCGTACATTTTTGGACTAAAAGGAGGTAATTCTGAAGGTAGACGTCAAAAACGCCTTCAATTCCGTAGACAGGGGCGCCTTGCTAAAAGAAATTAAAGACAAAATTCCAGAAATTTATCCTTTTCTCTGGCAATGCTAGGGTTCACTGTCAAAATTAATTTACAGAAACAATGTCATTTCGTCCGCGGTCGGTTGTCAGCAGGGCGACCCTCTTGGTCCGGCCATATTTAGCCTTGCTATCCAACCAGTAATTCAACGTCTTAAATCCAAACTTAATGCTTGGTATTTAGATGACGGAACGAAGCCGGCCAAAACTAATTTCTTAAATTTTATTAGGCTACTCACAAATATATCGATGTTTTGATCGACCAACAATAAATCATTAAACAAGCGACACATTCTTACAACCGGATTGTAATATGAAGTATTATTTGAGTAAACGTGCAGGGCGAAGGTATTAAGGAATGGTTTTCTTGACCTTGGTTTGATATTAATGCTAATTTGCGAAAGCAAATTAGGACAATCAATATGAGAGTGGATTATTTTATAGAGATTTATTAGGTCAGGTAATTTACGACGATTTTCCAAAGACATCAAATTAAATCTTTGAAGCTTTATGTAATAGCTTGGTATACTTGTTTTGGTCATGCCACTCCTATAGCACAGGATATTCAGAAACTTACTTTGAACTTTTTCTAAACGATTCATGTGAACTTTGTAAAATGGCGACCAGATTACGCCCGCTGAACAGCGTCAAAAAAAAGATGTACGATATCCCGTACACTCATAATTACTGTATTGTGATCGACTTTCCCACAAGGACAACTGCTACGACTAGTACCTGCCTGGATCATGCCTAAGTTAGCGGTGAGCGAGTGCAGGCCGGGACTGTACGCGCGGCCGCGGCACGCATGATGTGGAGCGACCACCATGCCGTGCAAGTCGATCTACTGTGCGAGTCTAAAGCCCTGCCCACACCGCGTCATGCGAGATCGTATACCGTCGCGAATATATCTAATTTTATATCTGCGATTGAAAGTTTTGACTGGTATGAGGTAAGTCAAAGGCGGGCGTCTGCGGACGAGCTGGCTCAATCAGTTATAAACATTTTACTAAATAAATTAGATATTTGTTTTCCTATTAAACTTGTGCCATGTAGTACAAAGACATATTCATGGGTCACTAAAGAAATAGTGAGTTTAGAGTTCTTTCTTTGAGAAATAAAGACTAGCGTAGAAAAAATCCCTTTGAACCAAGCTTTGTTACATAAATTTTACGAAATTCAAAATAGATTTGATAAAATTTTAAAAACGGGAAGAAGCCGTTTTTATTTCAACATTATATCCAGCTCAAATAACACTACGAAAACCATGTGAGATGTAGTAAGGCTCGAGACCGGACGACGCCGACTGAACCTTGAGAGGATACCCTCCGGACACCTGGCGGCTCCAGGTACGCGACCGGGGATGAGGCAGCAGACGCGGTAAATTCGCACTTTGTGAACGGCGCGGTGACTTGCGGCGCGCCCACGGCCGACGTTACGTCTGTGTTACGTGCACTGGTAGGCGCGAGGGCTCCTGCAGACCGCTCACTCAGGTTGAAACATTTCACGCCTCTTGAGGTCTCCAAAATTATATCTAACGGAGTAGCGCATAAAACAACTAAGGATATTTATACGAAATATCGGTGTCTTTGGTAAACGCCGCCGCGCGACATTCTTTCAATTTTATTTAAGTTATGCGTGCGAGAGGGACGCTATCCACAGGTATTTTAAAATATCCGAGTCTCACCTCTATAAAAGGGTAAAGGTAAAAAAGAAGAGCTCAATAGTTACCGACCAGTCTCAATTATACCAGCCATAGCATACGTTTTTGAGTACGGCCTCAGCGGAAGGCTCACGGAATACCTTGCTGATACTCAATCCCTTTCCGACAGACAATGTATACGGACGACGCTGCTGCTGTCGTCACGGCGCCCACTCTAAACGGCCTGGAGAGGAGGTTGAACGTGGTGGCTGCGAGGCTTCATGAGTGGTTTCATCGTAACGGCTTCCTTATGAACGTAACTTAAACCAACTTTGTGCACTTTAACCTTGCAGGCCGTACCTGTAGAGGCTTGGATGTCTCCCTAGGGGGTGCAGAAATCACTCAGGTGAAGCACTCATTATTCCAGGGCTTTATAGTCGACCAGAACCTTACGTGGGAGCTTCACACTGATGGACTCTGCGAGAGAGGGGGAAGGGCATGCTTCGCTCTATGGCGTTTATCGGCTACTCTCGAAGAAGGGATGACCAGAAGCTGCTACTTTGCATCCGTTCACTCGCTCCTTCAATATGGCGTGGACCTGTGGGGCAGAGCTGCCGACTGGGAGCGAACGTTCAGGATGCAGAAAAGAGCTGTTCGAGCTATCGTGAGAGTTTCCTGGGATACCTCGGCTCGTCCATTCTTCAATAAACTAAAAATAATGACTGTACCCGCCCTCGTCATCTTTAGCGCAGCTGTGTATGCTCGCCACCCCCTGGATGAGTACGCAAGACTAGGCGATGCCCATGGGTACCCGACACGACACGCTCAAAGACTGAAAGTGGTACGGCGGCGGCTCGTAAAATCAGGGAAACTGGTTCACGTGATGGGGCCAGCTGTCTACAACCGTCTTCCTAGAATTATTACCGCAGCCCGTTCAGCGCAATCATTTAAGCTCATGCTGAAGAAATGGCTTATCGAGCAAGCCTTCTATAGGGTTAACGATTACATCAGTGAATATGACTGTACAATGTAAGATATAGGTACTTACTTTCTTATATGTAAGTATATATATATATTTTTCAGTTATTTTAATGTTAAATTTATTATTTACCATGTATGTAGCTTAAATTAATTTATGTGATGTTTTTATTAATATTTGACAAAGTATTAATGTTGACTTGTTATCATAGTTAGTTATATAATAAAGAATCTGTATCAAGTTATTGTCTTAGGTACTCGTTGTATAATATCGCGAATAGTTTGGTTTGACTTGCCAAAAGTCAGTTTTGATGATGTCACGGTTGAGATCAGGCAAACCGTTTGTTGTTTGTGGATTGATTGTAGACAGGCAGCCAGCTATCATGGGCTCCTGAACTAGCAGCAGTAAACAGGTAAAGATTTAGGATTGATTGTAGACAGGCAGCCAGCTATCATGGGCTCCTGAACTAGCAGCAGTAAACAGGTAAAGATTTAGGATTGATTGTAGACAGGCAGCCAGCTATCATGGGCTCCTGAACTAGCAGCAGTAAACAGTTAAAGATGTGGGATTGATTGTAGACAGGCAGCTATCATGGGCTCCTGAACTAGCAGCAGTACCTAAACAGACGGACTTTTGGCATGGGAGCTACTTTGAAGCGAAATTTTCTTCCCACTTCCATTTAAATGACGCTTGCGCAATCTTTATTGCTTCCTATCTTAGAATACGCAACACAAGTTATCCCGATTTAACTGAAGTAGACTTAGAAATCCGCCCAGCTGACGCAACGCCGCTACTACATACGTCAACACCTGTCTAAAAAAAGACTGCTTTGAATTTCTTCATCTCCCAGTCACGACACCATCCCTCTGCTCCTCTGATACTTTTCGCCTAAAAATCCTATCGCACACGACTCAATATATGTACATCTAGTGATTCCTTCACCTTGCAAGCTGGCAGAGACTAGAACGCCCTTCCTGTATTTATCCATTCGGCATGCCAAATCCCTTCCTATCTTCAAAGATTTGGTTCATACAATACACATTAACATAAACAAGTACATTGGGCGGCCCTATCGCTTAGAAGCGATTTCTTCCAGGCAACGTTTGGATGGATAGAAAATTTTCAATTTAAGAAAGGCAAGGGTTTATACAACATTAATACATAAAATAAGATTAAAAAATAATATAAATAGAGTAGAAAATATATTATTTATATGTAATAAATAAATAAATACCATAATAATAAGAAAAAGGATTTGTCATAGGAATTGGTTCGGTGGAGAGGCATCTTTAATACCAAGCTTTCTGAAGAGCGAAGGATACGAGAAGGGTGGGGATGGGAGCAGTGGAGAAACACAAAAGGCTCCTTTAAATATAGTGGAGTGAGAGGGTTGAAGAGTATGTTATAAAGAAGAGAAACTATGTGAGAATCCCGGCTTGGGTTCACCAGCGCTATCCGTGCACTCTTATTATGTAGCTTAGGTACATATGTACATATATCCTCCTCGGTTTTTGTTAATATTATGATATTTTGTTTTGTTCTAGCCAAAATATTTTTATTGTGTCATTAGCGCCCCCGTAGTTTTTTATACTAACCGATCCTGTCTATCCAAAGGCTGCATGGAAGAGATTACTTTCAGTGATAAGGCCGCCGATTGTGCCATATTAGATTTAATTAGTAGTAACTGTTTGTAAAATTATTTTATAACGTGCAATAAATAAATACATTAATTATATAATACATAGGTATATCTATGCATGAAATACCGTATAAGTTGCTTTCACGTTAACCATATAAGCAAGATAATCGTTGTTTCAGGCGCGCAAATAAGACAAGCGACCTCGCAAGCCCTCAGGAGCGATCCCCACTCGGCCACCACACTCAAGAAGGCCCCCATCCCTCGGGGCAGAGCGAGCGCAGCCGCGCCGCGTGGGGGCCCCGGATCGGGGGGCCCCCGAGACAAGGACGACCTGCTTTACTCGGCGGAGGACCGGCGCCCGCACCGCAGGATCGACCACATAGTACAACAGCACGACGCTGACGCAAGGAAAAACGACAACGAAAGATCTAGATTGAATGAAAGCAGTGAAGTGAACAAAACCCCTTCTTATGGAGAAGAGCCATCTACTAGTAAAACGTTACAAAAGAATATCGAAAGAGACCGAAATGATAGTTACGAAAACGAAAAACTGACGCCTCGCAAAAATGACGCCCTCAGTAGAAAAGACGAAAACAGAAAACGGACACATTCCACTAAAAAGGGTAAGAAAATACAAAGCCAGAAAACACATAGGTTTTGGTGAAACACGCCAATAGACCTTCGTCTGACGATGTGGCCGACGGTGTACCACGTCTAGAAATCACCTATTCACTGTTGTCTTGAAGAGACCCAGATTGTACTAGACGATGTTGCTTAACTAACCATTTCGATAACTAGTTGGTACTAATTTGCTTATTTTCATTTGGATGTTAGGCAGCTAGATAACGATCTCGTATTGCAGAGGGCGAAGGGGCGGCTCGAGCGGGCGTGGGCGCGCTGCCCCTGCGGGGCGTTGTGTTCGTGCTGAGCGGGTACGAGAACCCGCGCCGCGCGCGCCTACGGGACCTCGCCGTGTCGCTGGGCGCGCGGCCCCAGCGCGACTGGGGGCCCGCCTGCACGCACCTCATGTCAGTAATAGAATCCTGCCCTACCTACAGTCCCTACTCAACTCCGCGGCACAGCACCGTTAACCCCGCTCGTGCTTGCAGCTGCGCGTTCCCGAACACGCCCAAGATGCGCGCCGTGCAGGCAGCGAGGGACGGCGCGCGCGTGCCCGTCGTGCGCGCCGAGTGGCTGGAGGCGTGCGCGCGCGCGCGATGCCGCTTGCCGTGGCGCGCGCATGCCACGGACCCCGCGCTGCGCGACCAGCCGCCGTCGCCGGGACCGTCCGCGTCGTCGCCGCACCGCGACCCCTCAGGTAGGTCGATGTATCAATCACTTCATCAATTTTTTCGGCGTCCGAACATAATGATAATCAGTCTCCGTGTTCTTATTTCCGTTTATCGGTAAAGATGTCCGAATTGGAAAGTGCTTTCAGCGAACTATCGAAGCGATGGCTTCGTTATCGGCAAAAAATACTGCGCAATCGGCAACGATCGAGGCTCCATCCCAGGAATTGGAAGATGAAGAACTCGTTATCAATTACTGTTACGATACGATACGAATATTCTTTATAGCACACCAGATAAAAACACAAACAGGCAAGGGAAAGACAAATACAGATTTATGTACAATGGGCGGCCCTATCGCTAAGAGCGATCTCTGCCAGGCAACCTTTGGATGGACAGGAAGTGATAGAACAAGTGTAGACGATGGCGTGTTTAACAGAATAATATTTAGTTTGAACATAATTTAACAGATACTGATAGCTATAAATACATGTATTATAAATATGAGATATATATATATATATGTGTGTGTAAATAATATAAATGTGTATATAAACATATTAATTAACAGTTTGATGTTGAGGTAAGGAAGTGTTCATAGACCATACATATGAATATAGGGAGAGACTTAGCTTGTCGAATAGAAGTAGGTAGAGCATTCCACAGCTTTATGGCATGTACGGTAAAGGATGAGCTATTGGAATGGAAGGGGCGGAGAGTTTTTAGTTGTAGAGTATGTGTTGAGCGGAGGGAGCGGCTAATCCGCTCCAATACAAGGAGCGGTTCTCAGGGGAAATGGAATTATAGCTCCGACGCTGATTGATCGCAACTGTATATTTATTTATTATATTTAATATCAATGTTAATCTGGATTAACATTTACATTGATTTATGTGACTCCTATTAAACTACCCAACTAGTTGATAACGAACAGGGAAACCACTTTAAACTGAGTTTACTTACATACCTATTTAATTACTTGTATCAACCTCCTTTAGAATTTTTTTTTTTAGTTTAAGCATATTTGAGTTCTACAAGTGAAAACTGTTAAGCTTTAGTTAAACCATTGTTTCTCCACAGTTATGTATTACAAGCTGTTTGTTTTCCATGTAAATTAAAATAAACATGAAGGTTTAATGCGGAACAACATTACATCACGTATTAAGGTCCGTTTATAACTTCCGACATGGAGCGTATCGGACACGTGCCGTGGCAGACACCGACCGACATCCATTGATTTATTATGTACGCACAGTACAGTTCAGTCAAAGAACACTCATTCTGTGGTTTAAGGCGCATAGTAATGCGACACTAGCGCCACTCTTTAGTTTTTCTTGTATTATCGTTATGGAAACGAATTACCAAAAGTTCTCACCGCCAATTGATAATACCCAGTATAAAGTATTTGTCGATACTTCTGTAATAGTTTTGTTTTATTTCGATGAAACAGAAAATGGTTTATTGCCTTTGGTGGCCAACAAACGCTATAAACCATTTTTTGCTAATACTAAATGAAACAAAACTGTTACAGAGGTATCGAAAAATACACTTGAGAGCAATAAAATCGCACATCCACACATTTTTACTTAAAAGTTCAATTTTTTTTTTATTTGGAGCTTACAGCAAATTAAAATAAAATTAAATTAAAGTGCATAATCTAGGCATTCGCAGAACTGATAAAGGGTTGACATTTACCTTTAAAAACAACTCATTAGCAACAAAACAATAGACCCCCTTATGTCGCTCGATCCAGGTAAGGCCGGCGGCGGGATTTATCGCAGGTATAAAAGAGTGCATATTGAGGGAATGGTCATCATTTGCATACCAACGTACAGTGTGAAAGGTTCTGTATTGATATTGGCTTCAAACGGAACACGAAAATGGATACTACACCAGAAGTAGCCGCTCAAGTGGTTGCCCTTGTTGAATCGGGGCTTAAGCAAAGTCAAGTGGCTCGACAATTGAGTTTGAGCCGATTTACCGTTCGGCGTGTATACCAGAGGTATCAAGAGACTGGTGGCTACAAACGGCGACAAGGATCGGGCCGTCCCCGTGCTACAACAGAGCGTGATAACCGCTTTCTTATAACGACATCTTTAAGAAATCGTCGTTTGAACGCATTTCAACTGGGCCAACGACTTCAAGAAGTTCGTGAAGTAGAAGTTAGCCGGTGGACAGTCAGAAGACGATTGAGAGAAGGTGGCCTGACTGCACACAGGCCAGCAAACGGGCCGAAATTGACCCCAGCCCACCGAGAAGCCCGCCTTCAGTTCGCTCGAGACCATTTGAATTGGACCGAAGAGCAGTGGAGTGCAGTCCTGTTCTCTGATGAGTGCAGGATGTGCTTGCATGGCAACGACGGACGGGGGAAGGTGTATAGAAGATCGGGAGAACGATTTGCCCAATGCTGCATAACAGAACGTGTCGCCTATGGCGGTGGATCAATCATGTTTTGGGGAGGCATGTCTATGGAAGCAAAAACCGAGCTTGCCTTCATCACCGGACCGAATACTGGTCGCCAATCAAGAGGATTGACATCCATACGATACATTGAGGAAGTACTCGAGAGCCACGTCGTACCTTTTGCTGGGTTTATCGGCGAAAACTTTCTGTTTATGCAAGATAATGCAAGACCGCATACTGCTGGCATAGTGATCGAGTACCTTCAAGAGGTGGATGTGACCGTTATGGAGTGGCCAGCTCGAAGCCCAGACCTCAATCCCATCGAACATCTATGGGACGAGCTGAAAAGAAGAGTTCGAGGCCGAGATGCTCCTCCATCGACTCTACAGGAGCTGCAACAGGCGATCGCAGAGGAATGGGAGGCTATTCCTCAAGACTTTATCAAAAGTCTAGTAACATCAATGAAAACACGGATGGAGTCAGTGATTCAGGCTAGGGGAGGGAACACTCGATATTAATAACAAACTTTAAATTAATTTTATCTTTTAATTTCATAACTTTGACACCAATACTTGAATAAAGAATTTTTTACTAAACATGCATTTTTGTTATTGATCCACAAAAGCATTTTTATGTAATGATTGAAAGACAAATCAGATACCACTGGATAGGTATTAAAATAGACTATGAATCTGCATTACAGAAACATAATATTTTTTGTTTTTTTTTTAGTTATGTCAAAAAATCATGAATGTGCGATTTTTTTGCTCTCAAGTGTAGTTTGTACTGGGTATTATCAATTGGCGGTGAGAACTTTTGGTAATTCTTTTCCATAACGATAATACAAGAAAAACTAAAGAGTGGCGCTAGTGTCGCATTACTATGCGCCAGAGATATTTGGCAAAAACATCTACATATACACTAATTTATAGTATAGATGAGTACCAAAGTGTTCACATTACGATTGTCGCTAGATGGCGTTTATTGCAATTAAATTGCTTTGACCTGTATGTAATGTAATGTATGTAGATGTTTAGAGCTAAATATCTCTTAAAGCACAGGGGGTCTATTTATGAGACTTGCAGGAAAACTAGATACCGTAGGGAACAGTTTATTGGCATAGTTCACGATTCATATTTCGCTACGGTTTCGTCGGAATCAGCGGGGCTGCTAACTAGACGTCAAGATAGCAGCCACAGTGAAACACCTACATAACTCCTAAAGTACTGGGGCACTATTTATTTTACTTATGGCACCGGGAGGGTCTATTTATTGGCATAGTTGAAATTACCAAATTCCATGGCGGGGCTGCTAACTAGACGGACACAAAATTTGCAGGAAATGTCAAAAATGACAGGTAATTTCAAAATTAAGAGACGGTTGGTGATTACTCTCGAAAACAGCTCATAGACGTGGCTCAGCAGTGAGATGGGCCTATAGTTCTTTAGAAGGGCTTTGTCACCCTTCTTATGTAACAGTACCACCACGCTCCTGTTCCACGCCTCTGGCGTTTGTCCCTCGAGAATGATCGAGTTGAATAGCCTCTGAAGGACTTAAAGTAAAGCGGGTGGATCACCAGGATCCACCCGCTTTCAGAAGCTCTGTCGTTATACCACAAAGGTAGCAAGCAGTCAAGCGTGCGGTCCACCTGATGGAAAGCGGTAACCGCAGCCTATGAACACCTGCGGAAAGTCAGAGACGTTACACGCGCGCTGCCGACCTCGTAAATGCTTTAGAATGCCCTGTTTGAAATACCTCATACTATAGTCCATTGGGAAAACCTCAGCCGGGAGATCATTCCACAACGTGAGTGTTCGCGGGAGGAAGTTCCTCTGTGTTTTTGTTGATATTATACTGTCTTCTAAATCAATAAAATCTACTTGAGCTTCGCCACTCTTCAGCCAGACAGTCTCAGAATACTCTAACTTAACGAATCCACATCCACAGAGTGCGACACGGACGATGAGATAGAGGAGGTCTTGCGGCAACAGAAGAGACGCCGCACCGTCGGCTCCCCAGTCCAACCACGCACCCCGGCCGCGGCGGAGGGGCCCAGTGACGAGGACGATGTTCACTTCGTCAAGGATGAAAGGATGCAGGTAACGATCGACACCGCCGTTCATTCGACGAGTGTATTTTGGATGTGGTCAAGCTGTACATTATTTCCAGGGAAATGTTACGGTGGAGTCGGACTCGTGCGACACGGAGCCGGAGCCGGAGGCTGCGGAACAGGCTGCGGGTGGGGGAGAGCTGCCGGCGCTGCTGGAGGGGCTGGCGCTCCTGGTGACGGAGCGCAGCGCGGCGCCACTGGACGCGCGGCTGCTGGCCCGGTACGCGCGCGCCTACGCGGGACACTTGCTCACGGTGACTCATTTATTCGCCGTAAGAGCACAGGGCACACTTGGATACGTCAATTAAAAAAATATAGTTTACAATAAATGGTACTTATGTTATATATAATTCAAAGCCATAAAACAGACATCACAGGAAAACAATCTACTTAGATATTTTTTTAAAATGGTAAATTAATAATAAATAGATCAGCTGTCTGATTCACCGGAATCCCCTCCGGGTGCGGATGGTAACTGCATGTCTTGTTCACAGACCGGCGAGGCGGAGAGCCGCGACGTCCCCTACTACGTGTTGTGCGGGTCGCGGGGGTCGGGGGACAGAGAGGGCGGCACGCGCCTGCGCGCGGACTGGCTATGGGCCTGCCACGAGGCGAGGGAGCTGCTGCCTGCAGACGACTATCTACTGTCTCCTACCTGACGCTATTTAATGATTTTGTTGACAAATAAAACAATTAGTCAAATAAAATAAACATTTATTGTTCAGTCCATTCGATTATTTTGACCTTGTAGTGGTTCTTATGGATTGTTGAGGTCGAGGAGATTGCAGATGCGCCGAGCGCCGAGTGCCGAGCACGCGAAGGAGAGGGTCGGGGGGCGCTACTGGGATGTGAGGAGGGTCAATTTCTCGTTTAGTTGAAGTTGGGTTTTGATGAGTTGCGCCAGCGTTACCACCTGAGGACAAAATATAATTTCTAGTCTCGTGACGTCACTCGCTATCGCTCGCGCGGTATTCTAGGCCCAGGATACCAGTAATAACATAATTCAAGTAATAAACAGGGTAGAGCAAAATTAACCGTGCTCATGAATAATTGTAATTTGAGATTGGTTGAGATGGCGACAGCGTTAGTTACGCGTGAGACTCACCATTAGCAGGTCCTTGACCCCCGAGGCGAAGGCGTCCGCGAAGGCCTCGTGCGAGAGGTTGGGCACGGAGTGCACGAGCTGCAACAGCGCGCGACCCGCAGCCGCGTCCGGCGCGCGTCGCCCCGCCAGCACGTCCTCCACGTAGCCGGCCACCTGGTCCAGCAGAGTCGCTAGCCTGGCGCCCGCCTCCGCCACCTGCGCCAGGTCCTGCAGCGGTGCGGTGGTGCGAGCGCGGCCGCCGCCCGCCACCGTCTTTTGGCACAACTGCAGGCCCACCACCTCGGGCTCGTAGCAAGTGAGCGACACCTCTATCGGCGTGAACATGCAGCCCTGCTTGCCGCGCGGCACGCCCAGCGCAACGCACACATAAGCCCGCAGGCCCATGCGCGCGCCGCCCAGCCCAGTGTCTAGCGTCACGTGCACGGGCGCGCGGCACTCGCGCGAGTAGTACTCGTGGATCACCGACGAGTGGTTCGTCACCTCGTTGCCCGTCGCCCACCATCCTGACAACAGACATACATAACGATACAATATAATACAATACACTGCAAGCCGACATAACGATCGCCACAAATTCATATCCTTGCCTGCAGTGGTGGCACGCAGAGTAGCGTACGTTGGTACCCGGGGCGGTTTTCTACCAAGCGGAAAAGGATTTTTGGGGATAAAAGAGCAAAGTGAACCCTGAGAATTTAAAACACTGAAGGCGAGCGGAAATAGCCGCAGTTCTGTGACGTTTACCGCCTTTTTTGTTTTCTTTTTGTTAGGAAAACCAAAGAAAACGGGAATAGAAGTAGGTAAACCTGGAACTTACGGGTATGAAACGAGAAAAAGGCTATAATTCTTTCAAATTTGATATACCTAAAAATAAACTTGAGGTATTTATGGATACAAAATTTTGGCCCAACGGCGTCTCCTTTCGACGGTTTGTAGATTTGTAGATTTTACCTTCAGAAACGCTGCCCACAGAGTGGGTATGCCAAATAAACTGGAATTGTATCATTACACTCCAAGAAACTTGGTTATTGCCCCATGACATAACCTTTCTGGGCACTATAGATAATGATTTTAGCAACACTGGAGTCTTTGCGGTTGACACTACTGCTGGTATGCTGCGTGGAAGGAGTTATGGTGGTGTAGCTTCTTCCACTAGTGGACAAAAAATTGAAGTGAAGAGAATATCAATAACACACCTTATTTCTTATTTGATAATAATAACTATGTTTATAGTATAAAATTTGACTTGTCTAAGTGCTTATTTTGTAAGCCTAAAGAAATAAAGTTATTGATTCTGATTCAGCCATTCTTTGGCGGAAGAGCTTGTTCCAGCAAGTAACAGTGATTGATTGTAAAAGTGTGCGGTTAGCGGCTATCAGTGTATCATGTCCCAACGGGGGGTCTTTCTTGGTAATAACAGCGTATATGCCTACTGATTGTGTTGATAATTTAAGTTAATACACGGAATGTCTTGGTGAGATCACAGCTATTATTGAAAACAGTGGTATAGAAACTGTGTTGGGTGATTTTAATGCCCACCCAGGGACACTATTTGGTAAAGATGAGCTGTATGTATGTATACCTACCACTATGGGGGTAGGTGTGCCTTCCACAGTAATAAACTAGCTACCGAGTAAGACGGACGTTTCATTACTTTGCGACATACCATTTGACGACGAGGTCACTGTCTACCCGCGAATAAAATATAAATGGCGAGTTTTCTCGGTAATTTAGGCGTTTTCGAATACAAATTACACGAATGGGAAGTGTTTTTCGGTAAACTGACGCAATTTATAAAACTGAACGGCATCGATGAAGAAAAACAAAGTGCTGTGTTGCTAACGCATTTGTCCGACGATTCGTACCGTCTGCTTCGGAACCTCGTTCACCCGAAGAAACTCGATGGAGTCACCTATAGGGAGCTAGTGATTGTACTCAATAAACATTTCACGCCAAAAAGGTCAACATTCGCCGACAGGGCGAAGTTCTATGAAGCGATAAAGTCCGATGGCGAAGGCATTGAAGAATGGGCAGCACGGCTGCGAGGCCTAGCCGTTTATTGCGACTTTGGCACAGAACTGGACACGCTACTGCGGGACCGTTTTGTGCTAGGCTTTAGGACAGGACACGAGCGTGACAAACTTTTTGAATGCGACTCAAAAAACTTGACGCTAGCGCAGGCGTTGGAAGTCGCGCAAAAGGCATCGTGCGCGCGGCAGGCACGCGCAGAGGCCAGTACCGTCGTCGTGAAGGAGGAGCCAGTTTTCTACGCGCGGGCAGGTGCTCGCAGTTACGGCGGCCGCGGCGGCGGCGGCAGCGGCAGCGGCGGCCTGGGCAGCGCCCCGGCGGCCCAGATGGGCTCGCAGGCAGGCGCTGCTGGGTCCCGCAAGGCTGATGAGGGCGGCAACCAGTCGCGTTGTACGGTGTGCGGTATGAGGAACCACTCGGCGGATACGTGTAGATATAAGAACTACAAGTGTCAAAAATGTGGGCAAAAAGGCCATCTTAAGAAAGTGTGTGGTTCTACAAAGTGTAATTTACACAACATTGCAGTAAACGGTACGGAGTCTCTTGCTGAAAGTGACTGCAAGGAATGTGAACTTTATAACTTGAGGTATGTAAACTATAATCCTATCAAAATTGCAGTACATGTGAATGGAATTGAGTTATGTATGGAACTGGACACGGGATCGGGTACTACGGTTATATCAGACAAATTATATTTGGAGTATTTTTCAAAGTTCAAGTTGCATAAGAGTGATATTAAAATGTGTTTATACAACGGTCATAAAATCACGCCTTTAGGTTATTTTACAACTTTGTTAGGTATTCTAACGTTTGTAAACATATAAAATTATATGTCATAGAAAATGGTGGGCCACCGTTGTTGGGGCGTGATTTCATGACACATTTTAAAATATATTTTTCATCATCAAATAACGATATTGAATGTATAAATAAAAACATTGAAGAAGTGCAACATCTATTAAAACTTTTCCCGGACGTGTGGAAAAATGAGTAAGGTTGTTTTAATAAATTTGAAGTCGAGTTGCAACTTAAAGATAATGTAAAACCGAATTTTTTTTAAGCCACGATCTGTACCATTCGCCCTTAAAGAAAGGGTTAGTGCAGAAATTGACAGATTAGTGAGTTTAGGTATTTTAGTGCCAGTTAACCATTCGGAATACGCAACCCCAATTGTACCAGTCCTGAAAGAAAATGGAAAATTGAAGATAGCCGGTGATTTTTCATGTACTCTGAACCAAGATCTAAAGATTGATAAGTATCCGTTGCCACGTATCGAAGTGTTTTCTAAAATAGGCGGTGGAGAAAAATATTCCAAGTTAGATCTAAGTAATGCCTATAATCAATTTAGATTGTCCAAGTCATCTCAATCGTTGGCCACCATATCGACAAATAAAGGATTATTTTCCTACTCTAGATTGGTCTATGGCCTAGCTAATGCCCCTGCAATTTTTCAAAAAGCCATGGAAACACTTCTATCAGGTCTGGATGGTGTAAGTATTTGGCTTGATGATATTTGTGTAACAGGCAAAACCACTTGTCAAGGTTGCGGGAGGTTCTTAGAAGGCTACAAGATGCAGGGTTACGGTTACAAAGGGATAAGTGTGTTTTCTTCCAAGATAGTGTTACCTACCTAGGTTACGTCATAGATAAAAACGGATTGAGAACTTGCCCCACTAAAGTTGAGGCAATAACCAATGCGCCTGCGCCTACCTGTGTTTTAGGTGTTAAACAATTCCTAGGTGTAGTTAATTATTACAGGAATTTTATTCCTTCCGCATCGGCGGTATTAAATCCACTACATGAGCTTCTGCGTACGGGCGCTGAGTGGCAGTGGGGAGAACGGCACCAATCGGCCTTCGAGAGCGTGAAGCGCGAGCTGGCCAGCGACCGCGTGCTGGCGCACTTTGAGCCAGACGCGCCGCTGACGCTGACCGTGGACGCGGGCCCGTGCGGGCTGGGCGCCGTTCTGGCGCACAAGGACGCCGACGACGGCGGCGGCAAACGTCCTATTGCGTTTGCCTCGCGCTCGCTGTCAGCAAGCGAGAAGAATTATAGCCAAATTCAGAAGGAAGCCACGGCCATCATTTTTGGTGTTAACATTTCCACCAGTACCACTACGGTCGCCAGGAGCCATTTATTTTAAAAACTGACCATAGGCCTTTACTGTCTATTTTTGGAAGAGGAAAGGGTATATCTGTAACGGCCGCCTTACGCCTGCAAAGGTATGCTATTATTCGGTCGGCCTATAACTATACAGTGCAGTATGTAGACGGTAAAAATAATCAAGTCTCTCATCACACTCACATTATAAAAGTAAAAGTTTGGATATTACTTCTTCATTGCACGCCAAAACTACAGAACAGATCGGTTGGTCATTTTGCATAGGTGTTTAGTTATACTCCCGTATGCTGATGTTACAAGATTGTCGTGAAGGCTACTTATTTGGAGAGCTAGAACTAGTCTATAATATACATACCTAAGTGTGATGTTGTTTCACTTATTTTATGTGTTATATGGATTATATGTGTTCGGAGATGTTAGGCAACCCCCCAACACCTGATCCAACACGATTGTTTCTGATAAGTTTGAAACCTGGAAGAGCATGAGAAGAAGAAAGACAGGGCTTTAGCCACGATTCAGTAACAAGCTAGGCGAATGTTTTTATGATCAAAAGCAGCAAGTAAGTCAGGTTAGTGTTGAGGGATACTCTGAGCATGAATGTGAAGAACATAAAGATTCTTTGGAACGTCAGAGAAGAGAGAAGAGATTTAGTATGAAAGAGAAAAAAGACTACAGAATGTATCGTCACTACCAGAACAGAAAATATGTAAAGAATATAAGTAATAAAAATATTGTAAAATACATACAAGAATACTAACACTTTACAAGTACGTACACAACTAACTATTTATCTGCCAGTTGTCTATTAGGATTACAGTGAAACCTTAAAAAAAACTCTACATAGCGTGTGGTTTTAATAGGTATAACAAAAAGAGAACAGGAAAAAATCAACGGAACAGTGATGACCTAAAAAGAAACCTAGTAAAACCAGAAAATTATTTTAGAATTATACAAACAAACAAGCTCCAGGTTCTTTAGGTACCTTAAAAAATATGATTTAAGCGGTTTTGTCGTTAGCAACGGAGATAGTGAAGGTGCTGGACGGGGTGCTTAATGAAAACCTCGGTCATCATGTTACCTTGCACGACGCTCAGTTCAGTTTTAGATCTGGGTTGTCCACTGAATCAGCATTACTGAGCACACCGTCCAGTACTACACGAGCAGAAGCACACCTGTCTACGCCTGCGTCTTAGATTAATGATCTTATGACGTATGACATGTTGTGGTAGAAGCTGACGGGCGATAAAGGGTTGCCATCTGAGTTGGTGCTGCTCTTTAAGCACTGGTACGGCAACCTACGTAATTGTGTAAGATGGTCAGGGTCACTCTCGGACATGACCAAGTTAGTTTATGGGGTGCGGCAGGCGGGCTTACTTCACCCCGGCTTTTCAACCTGTACATGGACCGTCTGATCAAGGGGCTTAGCAGTACCGGGATTGGCTGTTCTATTGATGGTGTGGTAGTAAATAACATAAGCAACGCCGATGACATGGTACTGCTGAGCCCATCGATCAGTGCTCAGTGCTGAAGCTTTTGAGCATTTGTGAGCCGTATGCGGAGGCACATGGGCCTAGGTAAAACGTAAGTAAAAGCGAGCTGGTTTTTAAGACCGGTTCAAAAACATATAACCGTTCCACCCATCTCGCTGGCAGGTAGTGTAGTAGTAACTCAAAAGAGTGGCGAAGTTCAGCCTCTTGGTCTCAGAGCCCCTCATGGATGATGTAGATGTGGAAAGGGAACGCAGAGCATTATCAGTCAGAGCCAATATGCTGGCCCGTAGTTATGCATGATGTAGTAGGGCCGTAAAAACGAGTCTGTTTAGAGTGTACTGCCAGTCATTTTATACGTGCATTCTATGGGTCAGTTACACACAGCGATGCTGGAATACCCTGCGTGTCCAGTACAACAATGGGTTCAGGTTGGTGATGGGGTTGCCGCGTTCTGTAGCGTATCGGGGATATTTGCGGATGCACGCCTAGACGACTTTTACGCGATTATCCGCAACAGAATGTCGTCCCTGATGCGCTAGCTGTTCGACAACAGCTACTTGCAGCTTATCACAAAGAGGCTGAACACCGACTGCCTCTTCTAGTCACTGGACAAGAGTGCATGTTGTGCACTCTTGACCAGTGTCATATACTTATTTTGTGTTTAAATTTTTATTTTATGTGTATATATGAACTTTGTTATTTGTTATGTCTAAAATTTTGCCCTTATGCATCGTTTTTGTGATTTAAAAATCTTTTCTTTGTCTGTGCAGTTTCCACAAAACATGATGCCGTACCGTAATCTAGAGGAAACGTAGCTGTGATAAATAGTTTTAAGCGCATCCATACCAACAACTTTCCTCAGTCTGTAGAGCATATATGTATGCAGACTTGCTAAGCGCCTTACACACCTCTTCGGCTTGTATGGTCCAGCTTAGTTGTCTGTCTAGCACCAGGCCTAGAAACTTTGTACTGGTTGTGTTCTCTATTATTTGGTTTTTGTACATAATTTTAACTTTAGGTATAGGCATACGTTGCGAAAAATGCATAACTTTTGTTTTACTAAGGTTTACACTTAAATTATTATTGTCAAGCCAGTCTATTGTTTTACATAAAGTGTCATTTATATCAAATTCATAGGTGTCAATGGATGAACATTTAACTATGGCAGTGCTGTCGTCAGCAAATAGGACCATAGGATGTTTGGTGACCCGCGGTAAGTCGCTAATGTATGTATAGTAAAAAACGTAATGGTCCTAATACACTGCCCTGGGGGACACCAAACTTAATTGTTCTTCCATTAGACATATATTTAATTTCCTCCTTAGCCTTTGTACATATTCTTCCTATCTCTGTAAACTGCATTCTATTTTCAAGGTATGATTTTAGATATGCATTCCCTCTGATACCATATCGAAAGAGTTTGTCTAGGAGTATTGCGTGGTCTACATAGTCGAACGCTTTTGTCATGTCCATATAAATGGCACATATAGGCGTCCGTTCATCCACTCCTCTTAATATTTTAGTTAAGAGGTTAAATATTGCTAAATTTATGGATTTTCTCTTTCTAAAACCGTTTTGTTCATTTACTATTATATTGTTTTTTCCAAGAATGAATTAAATGGATTGTAAATAATTTTTTCATATATTTTCGAAAATACGGATGTAAGTGCTATTGGACGGTAATTAATTATGTCATTTTTTTCCTGCCTTATTCTTATAGATAGATTTTATTACAACTGATTTTAGGCGCTCTGGAAAAACAGCGTCAGCTATCCCAAGATTGAAAATGTAGCTTAGATGAGGCGATATTGAGTTGCTAACTAGTTTAACGACTTGTACGGAAATGTCGTCGTAGCCAGTGCTTTTTTATTTTTAAGCGATTTGATGATCTTGTCTACTTCAAGGGGGATATATAGATAGAGTTCATTGATGAGTTTATTATTTTATTATTTTCGAAAGATTTATTTTTACATGGATTTATTTGATCAATGTAATAATCGTTAAATGCATTAGCTATGTCCAATGGGTCTTTATAATTCATATTGTTATAGGTGATGTTTGTTATATTTTTATAAACCTCTCACGGGCACCAGTCTCTTGCAAAACAAGATAACTAGATTAAAATTGCTTATTTCATTTCATTTCATTTATTTATTTATCTTTTGACACTTACATGTACTTAGATAAGTCAAACAGAGATTATTTTGTGACTACATTGTCTACAGTGCTTATTACTTTATTACAAAATATGTTTTTATCAGCCAAAGCTTCGTCAATTGTATAGTAACTCTTATTCAATAGATATTTTTTTACATATATAAATAATTCCATGTCAGTTTTATTTCTTATTTCTAGAGGAATTTTATTATAAAATTTTATAGAGAGGCACATAAAGCTCTTCTTAATTTTAGATAGTCTAGTATGAGGAACCACAATATTTTCTTTATGTCTAGTGTTGTGACCATGAATATCTTTATTTCTAGTCACCGTATTTACATTTTCTCTTAAGTATACAATTGTTTGATAAATTTGCTCACAGGCCATTGTCATTATTTTTAGGTCGCTAAATATATCTCTGCACGTATCTCTATATTTTAAACCTGCTATATATCTGATGGATCTTTTTTGCAAAACAAATACTCTACGAGATTCTGCTGCGTTACCCCAAAACATTACACCGTAGCTCATTAAAGAGTGAAAATATGCAAAATATACTTGTCTAGCAGCCTCTTTACCTGCTAGTTCCTTAATTTTTTTAATTGCATATGTTGCAGAGCTAAGTTTTTTGCATAGCTGGTCAATATGTTTTGCCCATGTCAATTTTGAATCTACCCAGATACCTAAAAATTTGGTACTGTTAGTGTGCGGCAGCGACAGCTCATTTAAAGCGTCGTTTACAATAGTTGGAGGCAATTTATTAGTATTTCCAAGACTAAATTTTAGAACATGCGTTTTTTCAACATTGAGTAACAAGTTATTCGCTGAAAACCATATTTTTAAGTCAGGTATTACTTTCAAAAGCTTGTCGCTTACACCCTCATCACATTTATCTTTAACTATTAGACTAGTGTCGTCAGCAAATAATATTATGTCAACATCCTGACATACTATAGAAACATCATTTACATAAATTAAAAATAGAAGAGGACCTAGAATTGAACCTTGTGGAACCCCTATAGTTATGTCACCTTCTTCCGATCTACAGCCATTTAATTCACATACTTGCTTTCGGCCTGATAAATAGGATTTGAAAATATTAAGTACATTATTTTTTACTCCATAGTGCTCTAGCTTACTGATCAAAATTTCGTGGGAGACACAGTCAAAAGCTTTGGAGAGATCACAAAACACCCCATACGTTTTTTGTGATCTCTCCAGGCCCCTAAATACGTCTTCAATTAGCCTGGTTATTGCATGTTTTGTTGATTTTCTCTTTTGGAAACCAAATTGCCTACAATTTAAGTAATTTTTGTTGAGCAAAAAACATACCAGTTCTTCAGCAAGATATTTTTCAAAAATTTTACTTAGCTTAACATAAAAATTGTAAACAATTACCTTTTGCAAGAGAAAATAAATAAAATAAAGTATTCAATTTTCGTCAGGTATGTTTAGTTTTGTTCTTTTTATTATTTGCCAGATTTTCTTAGACTTGTTTACAGAACGATACAAACAAAGTTGAGGAATATACCTACAGGCCTAATACAGAGACCCGTATTAAGAATTTTCAAAGTACAGTTCTAATATTTATCTTGTTCTGATGACCTAATGTTCTATTTGCCAATCTTTTTAATGTTATAAACAGAGAACACAGTGAAGTATTCAAACTTAAAACATGCACAGTTAGAGACAGGGTCGGGTTTACTGATTGGGCCACTCCCGGCATTTATAGAAGTAGAAATAGACTATACGATCTTTATGGTGCTAGAGAAGTTATCTTACATGATCCTGTGTTTCTCTTGTATGTAACCAACTACTCGAAAACATTTAAGAAAGTCTGCAACACAGCAAAATGCCTATTCTTGAGGAAAAAAATTATAAACTCATCTAATAAAATAAAAGCAACATGGAGACAAATAAATAACGAAACTGGTAAATCAAAGCCACGTAACAGAGAAATAAGGTTAAACATTTATAATTCAATTCTTATACATGAAAAGGATATTGCCGATGCTTTTGATGCATTCTTCTCCGATATTCCTAAAGTTGTTACCCGGACTCTTAACTCCTCACCTTCGATGGCGGTTGAATTATTGGAATCATCTGTTGATAAATGTAAAAAAAAGGTTTCCTGAAGTTCCTGTTTAGCTTGCCACAGAAGATTTTTCAGATACGAGGTTAGCGCTTCCCTTATGTAGATCTTCTCAGCAGCTGGAGCTCCAGATAGGTTCGGCATGAGTTCCTTTGCAGTAATGGTGGTATTTCGGGCGGCAGATATTAAGAGTTAGCGGGTTGACTTCTGGCGAACAGGGACGTGGACGGCTCCAAATCCAGTTCGGCGAGATGGCAGCCGTTTGACAGATAAGATGTCTCCTATCGGTCCTCCTAGTTTGTCGATTACTTTCTCCACCATCTTAGGCAGGTCCATGTCATTGGAGTCCGGTATCCCTGAGATTTCAACGTGATCCCCCAGCAGCTGCTGTTCAAGTTCTACACTGCGTTGCTCCAGAAATACGATTTTCAGCAGGCAAAATCTGTTCTGACTGTCGAGGTGGGTTATCTTTTTCTCCATATCTTTCATTTTATTAGTTAGGGCATCGATACACTCCGCGAATTCATCCACTTTCTCACTGCAGTACTGTAGGGAAGTGGTAACCGCGCGGATCTCCTGCGTTACGATGTTCCTAACTTCCTTCCTCAGATCTTGCATAACCTGCTTCATATCAAATGAAGCTCCTGCGGTAATAACCTCGTCATTGTCTTCGTCATCATAGTCAGTGAGTGTGACAAA
This sequence comes from Eupithecia insigniata, assembly GCA_947859395.1. NCBI lineage: Eukaryota > Metazoa > Arthropoda > Insecta > Lepidoptera > Geometridae > Eupithecia > Eupithecia insigniata. The sequence continues at coordinate 291,291 of OX402007.1, forward strand.
CGACTTCCTCCGAGACGAATTTTGATTGCATTCACTGCACGTCCATTCCAGGTTTTCTGCTGCTTTAAGGGCTGCTAGTTGCTTGGTACTTAGTCCGGAACAGATGGCAGTAGCGTTTACTGCTTTTTGACAGCGGCTACATTCCAAAACGGTGGATCTTTTATTTAAAACTTTGCCGCAGCTGTGACACATTGCCATATTGAGTAGTTGGTAGTTGTAAAAAATTCTTAAACGAGCCAGCGCGGGCTTACTCTGAGACGCTCGAGCGAGAACTGATGATGAACAGTGGTCCTCTCATTTCAACCTTAATAGGCTACTCCATAAAAATCAATTTGGCTTCACCAAAGGTAAAGAAAAAAAAATTCACAATAGAAATACAAGAAACAAGAACAAATTACACATCCCAGCATATAGATTACGAAAGGTAGGGAAATCATTTATGGACAATTGCGTGCGCTTCTATAATAAGCTTCCATCTGAAGCAACTGAACTCCCTCGTATATTAATCGTGAAGAGGTTCGAACATTTTTGTATGGAGGCTGGCATACCTGTCCACTGGTGTTTCGGCGGCCATTGATGAAACCCATGTCAATCAGAATCAGAATCAATAACTTTATTTCTTTAGGCTTACAAAATAAGCACTTAGACAAGTCAAATTGTATACTATAAACATAGTTATTATTATCAAATAAGAAATAAGGTGTTATTGATATTCTCTTCACTTCAATTTTTTGTCCACTAGTGGAAGAAGTGAAAAAGAAACCACTATCGACTAATCGACAGAGTAAATGATTGATTACAAACAAAAAGTGTTCTATGATCAAATCTCCTAAGTGATACGGTTTCTGAGATATTTAGGTTCGAAAAATGAAAAATAAAGTTAACCACCGTATAAAGTAGGTAAATGAGGACACAAAATTCGTCCGTGCTACAAGAAACCAACTCCACCTGGCTCGCTGCATTGGAAGACTCCCTGCCCCGTTCCGCACCCCGCCAGCCGCTATTTTGTTTGACGTTTATCATTCATTCGGCTTCTGATCTCTGGTCTGAGTGCACGAATATTTATTTTCCTCACGAGCAGTTATTTTGTTACATTGTGTTTGTTGTTAAGTTTTTGCTACCTTACTTTTTTTATTGTTGATATTTGCGTTACCATGTCAAGTAATACCACCGGTCTACCAGGATCACAGTTTTGTTTTGTGAACGCAGTACAGCCCCCCGTATGGGAGGACGCCGTCTTAGGTCGCATTTACGAGGCTATGAGCTAACCGAGGAATATCTGACTGATACACCACTTCGTCGTATCCAGCGAATAAGGTTACAGTCGCCAGGGTGACCTTTTATTTTTATTGCATTTTTGGAATCTCCATTATCATTTACATCATACCAGTTCGAAAAAAGTAAATAAATAATGAATTTAAAAAGTTATTAAAGTTAAATTTGGTTACAATTGCACTGATGGATTTAGTCCGACGAATAAGGTAACGAACAGCTTGAGCACTTTTTTTCATGTGCAAAACGCAACCGACATCGATATTTCCCGGCGAATAAGGTTACACTTTCCAACATTAGGTAATAATGTACCGAGCGGGCGCCGGTGACCGCTGTGCTTAAAAAGAGTAGGTATCTCTAGTGTCACAAGGAAATGAAACAGAAATCGAGCTTTTATCAATCATCCTCGGAACTTGATTTGGTAAGTATTTTTTATAGTAGGTAATATTTTAGGTACTAGGTTTATTATATTTGTTACATTTACCTACCCCAAAGGTACTAATGCTCGGTTCTACGTCCGTCCGTCCTACAAACTTAATTTGTATGATACAACCCTTTGCCAGTACAGAGTTGTACCATACAAATTGTGTAGATCGATCGATATTTCCATGGCCGTCATAACAACAAAAGTTCATCGAAATTGGTTAAAGCGTGAAAGTTACTAACAGACAGACAGAGAGTTACATTCGCATTTATAGTATTAGTCTGAACTAGAGAGGTAACGAATGTCAATTTTTAACATTCGCGAACGCGAACGCTTTCTTTATTTTATAAAAAAAGCTTTTATCTTTAAAGTCGTGTTAATGTAAACTATGAAAAACTCACATAAATTGGAACTATACGTTATAAGTATTTTCATATAATTCAGCATAAAACTTGGAGAATCTATTATACAGGTTATTAACATTATAGTAATTTTAAGATATTAAGTCAGTTGTTCCGTGATCATGGCGCATGAAACTGTGTCGAAATATTGGAAGATTTTACCTCAAATTATGGTAAATATCCCGTTCTTAATGACTTTCAGATAATTCAATGCAGTTACTAATAAATAGAAAGTTTTATTTGCCCTTGAACATTCGCATTACATTCGCGTCCATTCTTGCGAATGCGAGTATTGAAAATCTTGCGAATGTTCGCGAATTTGAATGCGTTATCTAGTATAGATTAATGGGTTTATCTATTAGATTATTGTCATCATAGATTGATATTAGAGCCTCTGTTTAAAACCTGATTTTATTAAGTAATCTTTATTTTCAGAGCAATAAAGAAAACTTTTGCCCTGAGCCTTTAAATGACATGGGCTACACAACACACGTCACGCTTCATAAGAAGAACTAATCTTGCAGCCTGCAAGTAGTGTAGTATATACATAGATAGGTACACTACTCGGCCCGAAATGATCAATGTCAGTTTCATGATATTTTACCTTTATTTTTTTTTAGTGTCTGCACTTACCCGATGATGTCCGATGTTCCTTGTTTAAAACACAATTTTATATGCAATAATAGTTACTAATAATTAATTTTAGTAACTGAAAGACTTAAAGAGCTTTATTATTTTTGTGCTATGGTAAACAATAGTAATTTTGTTACGTTGCAAATCAAATTATGACTTACGGCATCATTATATATATATTTTTTGCCTCATTGAATTAATTAATTATTTGTTTATTGACACTAAAATTGTATTAATTTATTTTGCTTTTTGACACGTATGTTTTTATTTGTTTACTTGCTTATTGATTTACTTGCATAACTATTTTGATGACTACTCTTTTGTTTTAGGGAAATTAATGTTTGTAATATTTTTGAATAAATACAAATATATTAATACAAATATAAACTATACTCACCAGTACCTACAAAACGTAGCAAGCTTAATACTTTTAGCATTCAAAATAGCATATCACTTTTAATAACTTTATAATAATAATTTGGTACCGAAATGCCACCTGTACTTAAAGATAATTTCTAAATTAGAATATAATTACACTTTACTGATAAGCGACACTCCAAGTTCGTAAAGTATTTTTTTTTAATTTAGAGGACTTAATACGATACTACTACAATAGATATAATATTTTTATAATATGTACATAGAAAATAACCAGAACACCCGGGTCAAATATCTGCAGATAATTAATTATAATTTATTCATTATGTATTATTTTTAATAATTAGTTAGTAATTAATTTATGAATTTTCAAGGAAGTCCCACAGCTTATATGAATACAAAATAGGTCACAAGAAACTAGCAACAAAAAATCTAATAAATGGCCTTCACGGCTAAATGACAGTGTGGAAAATAAATACGCTATGCAGAAACTCTATCAATCTATTATGACAATAATCTAATAGATACACCCATTTATCCATGAAGATGTAACGAATATTCGCAAGATTTTTTCAATAAACGCATTCGCAAGAAAACACGCGCATGTTATGCGAATTTTTAAGGGCAAATATAACATAATATTCATTAGTGCACTATTAAAATCATTTAAAACGGGTTTTTTACCATAATTTGAGTTATGAGTTTTCCAATATTTCGACACAGTTTCATGCGCCATGATCACGGAATAACTGAATACTGAAATGACTTTAGTGTTAATTAATAACCTGTATAAAAGTTTTATGCTGAATTACCTTGTTATACATGAAAGGAATTATAACGCATAATTACAATTTATTTATTTGAATCAAGCATTCAGAATACCTAGCTAGGTTGAGTTTTGCATAATTTACGAAAACAACTCTACTTTTCGTAGTATGTCAGCAATCCAACAAGTTCATACTAACTCGGTTTTAGCTTTCAAATAATTTTGAGTAATTTGTTGCATTTAAGCAAGCAGTACCTACAACTTTGAAAATTCGGCGATAGTAGTTGTACAAACATTTGTCTCGACTTCTCGAGGCGGGAATCAAACCCGCGTTCTGCGTCGCTGGCGGACTTTGCCCGCTACGCCTTAAAGGTCGTAGATTAGGTGCTGGGCAAGCTAAATCCATCTAATATCGTCTCAGGGTAGTAAAACATCCCGTGCAGCATGAGTAAACAGTATCTGACTCTAATTATCAAGGTACCAAACGAAATTCTGAAAGGAAAGTAAAATATAATCTTTTTATTTTTGTAATTGTCCCTTATATTTCGTCGAATAAGTTTACAAAGGCGTTTGTTACCATCCTAGTTGAGGTCGTGAAGCGAAATCTCCGTGGAATAACGTCACAAAGGCGCTTAGAACAGCGTCGATTTGAAACTTGCACGCGGAATAAGGTGATAAGGGACAAACACTAGGGAAAACCGTTTATTTTATTTATGAAACCTTCATGATAATTTAGCTAAAAATATGATATAACGTTTTAGAAAAAAAAACATAGTCGTGTAATAGAAACTTTTCGAAATAATAAGAAAAAACCGTCTCCTGTAAAGTTGGTGTTTTGCAACTGTGACCTTATTCGTAGGATACGACGACTTGAGCAAGCTTATTCCCACCATCACCCCCACCCATCCCACCTCATACACGGCTTTTCAAGAGCTTCGTACACTTCGTCATATTACGTTGTAGCAAAATTTCATGTCCGTGATGGTTTACATAGAATAAACATAGCAATTAGATCAGATTTTTTGCGTAAACAGAATATTTACACCTATTCCTGCTGCAGTACGAGTCTGCAATGAACATTTACTTTCAAATGATATCTGGCGGGATTTTGAAGATTATACCTGTTCTAGACACAACACTTTTAACTCGGTGCAAGTAGCCGATATGTTATATTATAACTCTTACTAAAGGCCAATTAAATATTTAGATTTTGAAAAAGTCGAAACATTAGACCAGGCAACATTTCAATATTATAAATGATTAAGTAAAACTGGTTTTTTGAGCATAGATAATACTCCATCATTGCAACAACTTAAACAATCCAAAAGGGATTTCCAAACAATGGACGCAAACGTCGGGTTAGAAGATTTCCCTATCTTAACGAAAGACGATCTTATAATAACGGCGTTAGGAACCTATCAAAACGCTCAAGGCAGGAGTTATTATGGAGAGCATATAAAAAAAAGTGCATAACATTTAGTGCAAGTATGTAGAGGAATACTGCTATACTAAAATGTGTTCAAGAAAAATAACTGGTTGGATTTTATTTCCCATACCCTACCTACCGATTAAATTAACATCGAGTAAGGTAGAAATTAGCTCAGGAACAGATTATTTTTTATAGTTTTTAGACCGAAATATCTCGGAAACCGTATCACTTAGAGGATTTGATCATAGAACACTTTTTGTTTGTAATTATTTTTTCTGTCGATTGACATGGGTTTCATCACTGGCCGCCGAATCACGTTTTTTTCAAAATGGCGGACTAGTAGGTATGCCAACGATGTTCGATGCTCTTTAAACAGTACATTAAATAAAATCTTATCAGGAAGGCCTTTTACTCCATAGATGATTAGATCAATGATGTTAATGCTTGGCCAGATGTCGCTCCGTTCCGCACTGTCTGTCACTGTATGTAAAAAATTCAATGTTCTGTTTAGCTTTAAAGAAATATTGACATGTATCTAAATCGCATTAAATTTAGCTTTAGATAGGCAAAATAAACATGTATTAGACACATAAATGATATTATAATGTGGTAGTTAGTGGTTTCTTTTCACTTCTTCCACTAGTGGACAAAAAATTTAAGTGAAGAGAATATCAATAACACCTTATTTCTTATTTAATAATAATAACTATGTTTATAGTATAAAAATTTACTTGTCTAAGTGCTTATTTTGTAAGCCTAAAAAAATTAAGTTATTGATTCTGATACCATCTCCCCAGCGATTCAATTACAAAAGAAGTGAACAAAAGAATAGCGAGCGGATAGAGAAAATATTGGTCACTCAAGGAATTCATGAAAAGAAGTCATGATCTTGGCACACATAAAAAAAGAAGACCTTTAATACCTGTATTCTTCAATGCCTAACTTACGGATAAGAGACCTGGTCACTTACTACAGCAAATCATAGAGACAAGCTAGCCAACGGACAATTGAGAGAAGTATGTTGGGTAAAAAAACTGAGGGACTAAATCAGAAATGTCAATATAAGATCCAAAACCAACGAAATACTTACATTGACCGCAAGAAATGGTGCTGGACCGGGCACACACTACATAGCACGTTAATTTCCTTAACGTCACTAAACAAAAATCATCAATTTTGAGATAAGTAACGACATCAATAAATACTACAAGCTGTTCCCTATTTTTTCCGAAGACACTGGTTCACAAGTTCCCGTAAAAACCGCTACATGGCTTTGTGACGTTACGTTCTTTCGCACCAAATGCATGAGTTGTGATTGCAGAATGACACATTCGCCATTACGCAACGAGTTGTCAACAGTGGATAATTATTCAGTGCAAGGAATGGTGACACTTTACGCTTAGAGACGTTGTAGCAGTTAAAAAATCGGTAAGTTTTAGATCTATAATGATGCCATAACGACATTTTTTTGTTAGTGTCATTAAATTAATAAAAGAAGCCTAATATTTATCAAAACAATTAACAACATAATGACACTATATTGAAAATGTCATTATGAATTACGCAAAGCAGGACTGAAGTGAACGAAATTGCATCATGCGTGTACACATATCTACAGAAGATGTCATCTTCCAACCCTGACACCGAATTTATATTTTATATCTATTAATAGTTACTCACTGCCTACCAAAGTGTTATTCTAATGGAAAGTATAGTACCTAAATATAAAAGAACTGATTTTTGAATACTTTTTTACTAGTATTAAGGTAAAATAGTTACTGTTTGAGTCATTAATGTTTTTCAGTTCTTCCACTAGTGGACAAAAAATTGAAGTGAAGAGAATATCAATAACACCTTATTTCTTATTTGATAATAATAACTATGTTTATAGTATACAATTTGACTTGTCTAAGTGCTTATTTTGTAAGCCTAAAGAAATAAAGTTATTGATTCTGATTCTATAAATACTTACCTTGATCTACATAATGAATTTTTTTGGTAAATGCTCAGAAAAAAAGTTTAGGTTCATAGAAAGATAAAAATATATATTTCTAATAATATATTATATAACATTCAGCAAAAATTTAATTATATGATTGTCAAAATTCAATTCAACTTTCAAAAGCCAATATCTCCATTCAACAAAATGTGTATTTACCATTTTTTACCAGTAAGCAGACGATATATATCTGACATAATTACTCTACTTTTATTTATACCCTTTCCTAAATAATCAAAACTTTAAACGCTTGTACTGAAAATGTGTATATTTTGTTTAGTGACTTTAAGGAAATTAGTGTGCGAAAAGCTCCTAGGCTAAATAATATTTAGCCAAGAAGCTTTATACAGGTTGGATTTTGAACAGTGCAGTAAGGGGAGGTACCTCAACCGGTGAAGCTACAGGAAAATCTTATACTGATCAAATAGGTACTTATATTGAAACCCAATGACGTGTGGCGTACAAAAAACTCAGAAAGCGCAATTTTTTTTTTCCCATACCTTTTCTAGTAAATCACCCCAGCTTCAAAAACCTTGTGCACCTAGAATTGTAGACATAAAAATAATTTTTAAAATATGCTTACCGACAATGGACTCATTGGCGTTGACTCTCCGGTTGAGTTCGTACACATCCATGGCATAGTTGAGCTCGGCCTCCACCTGGTCGGCATGCTCCTTGTGCGGCACGCAAAAGCAGTTCGTTACTTCCACCACGCCCTTGTCACTCGTACCTGCGCAATCAAACATTCAGCGCTACTCAGTAGTCTCCTAACTAAACAAAACATAACCTCAACCAGTTGCAGTAGTAGTGCACCAGATAATAAAGATGTATGTCAGGGACATACCAAATGATAAAGTGTGGATCTCGTGGTTTTTCTCTCAGTTTTTTAATACAATAGCTCAGTATTAAAAAACTATGAGAGAAGGAAAATACGTGAGTGAAAGAATTGATAAAGTAGCAAGACGAATGCGTAGACTCGACACAAAAAATTGGTAATTATTTTAGGTACAAACTGCTAACACCCTACATACCCAAAAGTGTGCCAATAACCCTGTGTGAATCAGCATTTCGACGCTCATATGCATCAACAATTTGAAATAATACGACAGGGTGAACTTTTACACTTAGATTGAGCGCCATTTTAAAAGTAAAGTGTTGCCAACAGTTAGACTAGACTAGCTCTCCCTCCACCAGATTCGACCCCTAAAACCATTGCTGATACCGTTTTTTGACACATAACTTGATGCTGATTTTGGCTATGTGCGTGTCGGAATCGCGAACCGAGGATGCCACACTAATTCAATGTAGATGATTCTACCAATCTAAAACGAGTTTCGAAAACTATACACATTTTATAGAAATCCTACGCACTTTTTTAGGGTTCAATAAACAAAAGGTACCAACGGGACCCTAGTACTAGCCCTCCGCTGTCTGTCCATCTATCGGGCTTTATTGTATCTCATGATTCGTAAAAGGTAGACACTTGCATTTTTCAGTATATATTTCATTTGCCGCCATAATAACATACTATCAAAATAAATATTAAAATTAATGGGGGCTCCACAAAAAACATGTATTTTGGCCATTTTTTTGCTCCACTCACGCGATGCAATAATTTAAAAAAAGGGTAAGTGTTCGCTCCGCTTTCCGTTGCCTTAGTTTCTTGGTGATTTTGGGCAAGTGCCGCTATAAAACCTGAATGTTTTTGGTCATCCTTCCAATTCCTGCGTGTATAGTCTAGAGCGCTAATTGACATTTTGAACTTTTAGTCACGGGTGTGAAACATCCTTCATTCAGGGAGTCTAATGGATATATAAGGACTTATTTTGCGTAAATTTTTAATTGTTTATATGTTGTTTTTGCCCAAAATATTACATCAGTGTCGATGTCATTTTGTAGGACTAAGGATATAATTTTGCAAAATTTATAATAAATAGGGGCAAAAAATAAGATAACACCTTACAATATTATAATACTTAATATATGGCTAAATACGCGCGGGTTTGCCTGCATGGTTGATTTAACGTTGTTTTTTGGTAAATAATTTTTATATTAGTGGCATTGGCATTTTGATTGATGTATACATAGATATTTATATACTATTAATTTTAAGGATATTGTATCGTTTGTGCCTTAGTAAAAGAAAAATATAAACAAGGTAAACCTACGAAAAATTTATATTTTAACTATAATCCAATTACCTAACTTTTGGAACGAAATCTTCCGGAAAAACCGCGTGAAAATAATTCCAGGTTATTAAAGTTATTATCTCGTGTATATCTTTTTTCCTCGTACATTGAGTTATATAAACCAGTTAAATAAATCCTACGGAAAAAAATATGATAAATCAATACTACATGCTTGAGAAGAGTGTGAAAGACAGTACTTTTCTGTACGAAATCGTGAAATGGGACGAATCAGGAATGAAATCAGCAATCAATTTTATTTTCCTGATTTGGACCAGTTTTGGCCGAAACTAGTGGGTCGAATGCGGTATAACCCGAAAACTAAATTTGATTGGTAAGCGCATCACTAGCACAGATGCTAAATTTTTCTCGGCTAATTATTCATGGTTTTGGTCATTATTTGTATCCTAGACTCATAGGAACACATGAACTAGATTAAAGTGTTGTTACTACAGATTTCTAGTAATAAATATCATTACTTTAGTATTTATACTGAGCGAAAAACTTACGCATGTAATGACAAATCCGGGACTTTTACTCCACCTTTTGTGCTTCTTGATATTTTCACTTTGTCAACAAAGTTTTAGGTAAAACGCAGTAATTTCTTAGAATTTCAATAAAGTTCATAAGTCTTAACACAACTTTGAACTAACTAGTCAGTTCCAAGCTGACAAGATTGACGCTGACAGTGCAGTATAGCTATACGTACAACAGCTCTCTTTTACTCATAGCTTGACTCCGAGGGATAGACAAAGATACATGACAACTATGGTGATACATAGATATAAGACCGGAAATGACTTATGCTACCTCTACCTACTTATTTCTCTCGTCTTTGAATGTGTGCGTTAACAAAATGCCGACGCACGCAGCTATTGAGTACTAGTTAAAAATAATGATTTGCCAGTAAACCTAACCACGGACCTAACTGTTATTATAACCATATTGTGTGCAATCACATTGCACACACTTTCGTGAAAAAATAAATGTCATCTAAGCCCTGAAATCGAAAATGTCGCATTGTGTGCGTCAAAATGCAACGCACGCAACTACCAAATGAAAAGTTAAAAATAGTGTTATTGTCAATAAACCTAATTATTATTAATCTCATGTATTGTGCAATCATATTGCACATATTTTTGTGAAAAAATAAAGGTCCTGGTCCTATCATTCCCTGAAATCGAAAAGTGAAAAAAAGTGTGTAGTCTGTAGACGTGTAAGCGTATAGACGTGTGCGCCGCGCCGCTGTTTTCTCACGCCGCCGCCGCCGCCGTCTCTATCAGTCGCGTCGGTGCGACGACCATCAACCAGACCGGAGAATGTTCAAAACTCTCCAATAAACATATCATTTATCCCTCTAGTACTTAAGAATGTAGTCTCCTTCAAGGTTTTCTGTGATTGCGGTTTCTAGAAGAAGTAGAAATATTCAGCGCACCACTGCTATGTTTCTTAGAGAGTTTTGATAAAACAGATTATCTATATAGTCTGGTCGCTGGTCGGCGCGCTGACTGATCGACTACACATGGGGCAGCGACGGCGTGGCAGCTGCAGTGGCGCGGCGCGGCAGTGGATAGTCTCGAAAAAACGCTCGCTCCTTTCGCTGTTATTACTGTGTACCTTACTCTAAATACCGACCTATCAAATGAAAGCTCTTGTGACATAGTTCGAGCTGTATTTTTTTTTTTTGTTATGGTATATGAATTCTTACATCGCTTTCTACAATAAACTTAGCGAACCTCTTTCACCGTTCCTTATTATGCAGGAGAAAGAAAAAAACAATAAGAATGACATTTTTAAATAGTTTATTGATTTTTTATTATTTTTGCGCCTTACGTCTTGCAATGGCAATTTCAAACCTTCATAATATGTATCTCTGGAACAGTAAATTTATTGTAAACTATGAGGGTGATGATCATGATCTATCTGATCAAACCTTCTTTTATGAATAAAGATATCAAAAAAATTAACTCGAGACAGACGATTGAAACTATGTTTTAGTCACGACGTTACGGTTAAGGGCTAACTACTAGTTAATTTTAAATACCTACATAAGAGACAAAAAATCAAACCACGCCGGCGCGGCGGCGCCGCCACGCTGACCGTGGAGGTCGGCGCGCCGCCGCCGGCAAATTTAAGGTCGGCTCACAAGTCTACGTCTGTGTACCACAGATTAGCTGGTAGTTTTGATTTGTTTACAGTCCGGTCGCAACGCTACAGCAGCGGAAGGAAAAATTATAGTTATTTAATTATATCACAATCCTAAGAGTGAAATGTTCCGCCTTTGGATTTATTTGTATTTTAAGAATTTATTGTTGCATTTGCAAAATGCACGCGCTGGTATTTTGAGACACTTCAACAAAAAATGCCAAAGTTAAACAAACAGGTCCAGCTAGCACCGTGTTTAGATGTACACTGATTCCAAATGAGCGATCTCATTTCGCGTGGCACACAAAACGGCGCGGTCTCACTACGGTAAGGGCCTATCGAACGATTTACATCTTTGGTCGTACTATCAAAATCGCAAAAATTGCCACTAAATATAGTTTTTACTTGGGATGGGTAAACCATATCGATATATAAAAATATCGATTTAAAAAGAACCTCGAAATTAATCGATATAATTAGTCGATATTTTTAAAAGCGATATATCGATTTTCGATATTTATTTCAGGGTATCAAATTTTGATATAAAAATCGATATTCTTTAATTGTAGACAACTATCTATTTTCGGTTACCAATTATTATTATAGTAGGACAGTTTATTCATTGATATCGATGAATGTGAACAAGGGGCAACACATTCCTATTTATTTTGTTTGGTAGGACCTTAGGTAGGACTGATTGTCTGTGTTTTACTGTATGTGTCAAAGTTGTGGTCGATATGTTGGTCTTCCTTCCTTCTTTCTTTCTTCTTGAGGGTCAAAGATCCTACTAGCCTACGTTCCGTAGCTTTGGGTTAGTTTCATTGATCTATGGCCCGGCTACACACTCTGTTTTGCCTACACAATGATGATGGCCAAAAATATCGATATATCGATAATTTTTACCATGCATATATCGATACTAATAATAAATATCGATACAATTTATATAAATATTTTTTTTTCGTTTGCCTATCCCACAGACATCGTAGAGCTACGCCTAAAGCAGACCGAACATATTTCCACAATTACATAGAAAAGAATGAAATAATGTTTTGGTCACTTTCTCTCTAACTAAGAATAAGCCTATGTCACCTCTTTTTACTGTAACAACGCTAACTCACCATAGACAAACATTGAAGATGAGGCAAATTTCCATTATTTGTTGCTAAGCAACAAATGGCAAATGTCTGCAAATGTCAGCCAATTGTCATGTTATGAAAGTATTGTGCGTGTTGTTACTTCTTTATTTTATATAAATCTTGTGAAATATGTTCGAAAAAGACTGAAATAAATGGTGAAGTGTATTGCACCTTTGTGCGGTAAAGCATCGTATTGAAAAACACCCGAAATTCTTTTTCATCGGTAAGTTTTGTTGTGCCTTACAATATCTCGAATTGTTTTTGGATAACTGTGTGATATTTGGCGATAATTCGTCATTATTTATACAGTGACTAACTGTTCTATGTCCAGGATCTCGTAAAACATGTACTTAGGTCGCTTATAAATAGTCCTTTAACATTTATCAATTTTTTAAACTTTGTTGCTTTGATTTGACTTTTATGATTTTCTAGGGCCGCATCTAGGTCCAGCCTGGGTCTAGCTGTTTTAGAAGTTTGTGTGACGAAGTATTATTTGCAGTTTTATGGTTTAGTATCCATTCTTGAGAAGCCCTTTGATAGGTATCAAATAGACTGAATAATATATTTATTTAACAATATTAACATTTTTCAGGTTTCCACAGGATGAAAACCAAACGAATACTTGGTTGGTAAACATGAACTGAATAAATTGGAAAAAGAAGAACAGATTAAAGGAAATACACTTTATTAGTGTGATTATGTAGGTATATATAGCTTAATAATCTAATTATTTATTTTGTGATTTTAAGACCAGTGACGAACACGATTTTGATCATTTGCATTTATTGATTTAGGCTATTGTTAAATTTATGTAGATTTAAGAATAAAACTTGATGCTATGCAAAGCAATTCAACGGAAATAAATCATGAAAACAAGTATTTTGTTTAAAAATAAAGAAAATACAACCTGTGTTTATTTATTTGTAAATGTGGCAGTATATCGGAATAGATTATAATGCCACAGTTGTAATGCCCCCGCCCCCTTATCCCTGAGTTCGGCCCATAGATTATCTATGAACTTTTGTAATGTTGAAAAGTTCTAAAACGATAAGAATAATATAAACATCTTGGTTAAAGCATATAAAACGTTGTTTTATTATAATTTTAAGAAGTACAAGTTAGCAGTTAAAACAAATATATATTTTCAGTGTTCTAGGAATAATTTCATCAAGTAACTATAGCAACCAAACCATAGATTGTAATACTAAAGAGACGACATCCATAGGTACAGTCTCTTTACATTATCCATTTGTACGTGATATTTGTATGTAGGTGTAATTGGCACAACTACACTTGCGAGCTATAAACTGGAATCACTTCATCGCTGGTTTTTGCAGACCATATTTTAATTTTACAGTTTCCATGCAATAAACTGTAGGTTGTGGTATATTATTTTAAAGATAATTTTATTCAAACTCTTTCGATATCATAGCGAAAAAAATGTTCATCATATATCATGGAACGTGAAAACAAAAGACATAATTTTTTGGAACGAAACATCAATTTTTTCAAACTCCTGAATCCCTATGTAAACTGGGAATTTATGAAATTTTGTCATCAGTCCAATATATCACGTCACTCAAAATACTGGAATTACAAGAAAATGGAAACCACACCAATAGAAGCCGCTCAAATCGTCACCCTAATCCAGCAAGGGTTCTCTCAGCGTACTATCGCTCGACAGCTTCATCTGAGCCAGTCCTGTGTCTCCAAAGTATACAAGAGGTTTAGAGAGACTGGAAACTTAGTCCGAAGACCAGGATCTGGACGACAGCGATGCACTTCGGCGACAGATGACCGATTTATTGTCAGCACTTCTCTCCGAAATGGACATCTAACCGGCGTTGACGTCCAGCGGGAGCTCGGAGAGGTTCGAGGGAGAACTGTCAGCGAGTGGACAGTGAGGCAATGACTCAAAGAAGCTAACTTGACCCCAAAAAGGCCAGCAACGGGACCCAAATTGTCTACAGCCCACCGACAAGCCCGACTTCAGTTTGCTCGTGATCACTTAGATTGGGATATACAGCAATGGAGCCGAGTTTTGTTCGCGGACGAGACTAGGATGTGCCTGCATGGCAGCGACCTTAGACGGAGAGTCTACAGGAGACCGGGAGAGCGATACGCACAATGCTGTATCGCGGAAACAGTGGCATATGGGGGTGGGTCGTGTATGATGTGGGCGGGGATTTCAATTGAAGCTAAAACGGAGCTGGTATATGTACCCGGTGGAGGTCGGGGAGGAGAACTAACCGCAGAAAGGTATATAAACGATATTCTGCTGGGCCATGTACTCCCTTACGCCAGTATTATTGGCGAAAATTTCCTGCTAATGCACGACAATGCCCGCTGCCACACCGCTCGTGCGACTAGACAGTACCTGGAAGAAACCCGGATTCCCAAAATAGACTGGCCAGCCATCAGCCCTGATATGAACCCTATCGAACACCTGTGGGACGAGCAAAGATCTCCAGCTCCGGCGTCAATAGAAGACCTAAAAACTGCTCTTACCAAAGAGTGGCAGGAAATTCCACAGGATTCCATCAGGAAACTCATTAGGTCAATGAAAAACCATTTACAAGCAGTCATTAGGACCAGGGGGGGCAATACAAAATATTAAGCGGGAAATAACAAAGATTTTAAATAAAAATTTGATATTTTCATATTACTTCTTATAACTTTATTGACAAAGAAAATAACAATCAAATAATATAGAGAAATTAAACTAGTATTTACAATTGAAACAATTGAAACAATTGAGCTAACTGCAGACTGTTGCAAACAATCTACAGATAGCTCAACTGGTCCATATCAATACCAGTCGGAAGCGTCCCCAAGACGCTGGCTGCATTGCCCCCCTGTACTTACTTCTTATTAATTTAAACATCCACAACTTCAACCTATTGTAATAATTCACTAAATGAAGGTAGGAAACTTAATTAAATTTAAATAATTTTTATACCATTCGAAAGCTAACAAAATTTCTTTTCAAATGGTATACACCAATCTGCAGTTTATCCATGGAAACTGTAAAATATGGTCTGCAGAAACCAGCGATGAAGTGATTCCAGTTTATAGCTCGCAAGTGTATATTATTCGTTGAGAACCGATGACCACAGAAGTATCATTTAGGTACATTATATAAAAAAATTGTGGAATATTATTATAATAAGGCTACATTTTACCCAAGCGAAGCCGGGTTTTCATCTAGTATATCAAAATATAGTAAATAATAAATTTTGAAAAATGATATTATCCCGTATTTTAAAAGAGACTATCACGATATTTTTTTTTTATAAATACTATGTTCTAAAACATTTGTTTCAAAATTTTAGTTCGGGTAGAACAGTGTTAAAAAAATATTACTACTATTTATATATGAATATTAAAGTAGCGAAGCAAGTAATCATCATCATCAGCCTATACACGTCCACTGCTGGACATAGGCCTCCCCCGTACGATGCCACAAATAGCGGTCCTGAAGCACCTCCATCCATCGACTCCCTGCGACCTCTACGATGTCGTCGGTCCATCGAGTGATGGTCTCCCATGTAGGGGGGGATTTGCCATAATCACTACGCTTGGCAGGCGTATTGGTGATCGCAGTGTTGGTGTTGAAAATACTCAGAAGGAAGCTGCTGCCCTTCCTCTGGTAGGTTCCCTCAGTCAGCTCTTACGGCATCCACGGGTTGAGTTGGAGGGGTCGATATTCTATGCCGCGGCCCCACGGCCTAGTAACACTGCTCTTTTTTCCAAAAGCTAGATATTCTAAAGATATAACATTACCTTACATTACATTACCATTACACACGTTACTGTGTACTTAAACCTAGTATGTACCTTACATTTTATTTTATTATTGTAATTTTAAATTTGACTTATATACTTCTGTACTCGTAAAATGGATCTTGTGTCTGAAATAAAGAATTAATTATTTATTTATTTATTATTACTACGCGCACGCCTGCAATATCGTGATAGTGTCTTTTAAAATACGGGATAATTTCTTTTTTTTTTAATTTGTGATATTTTGATAAGTACCTTGCTCAATACGTCTTTAGTGTATCTAATCTAGCGTTTGCAAAAAAGAGCACAATTTTTTTTATTTTTAGAAAACAAAATACATTTTATAATTTTTTGTATTTCAAAAACTGATATCGCAGGAAAATGTTTTTCTTATGATGGTGATTTCACAGTAAAAATATCAAGCTACTATCCCGAGGCGCATCTGAATGTGACCCATGCTTACCCTCAAAGAGTATAACTGTGATAATAACTTATAGGCTTACCCTGCTATACTCTTTGTCAGGGATGAGTTAAAATTCTCTCTTTGTTTTCTTCTTTTTTGTTTCTGTTGATGAATTGAATATGCCTGGATAATCGACCATTCTTCTTCTATGTTCCCGAGTATTGGTACTTTTATATCGAGGACCACGAGGACTGCAATTCGTTCTGATACATAACCCTTTTAATTCTTTTATTATGTTAGCAAGACCCATTCGAGAGTACATTTATATCGATGGCAAGACTATTTTTGACCACGAATCTTACTCCGTACATCGCAGATCGCAGGCGTCTCTCGCTTGTTGTGTATTATGTAGGTACCTATTTTCCATAATCCACTATACCTTCTCCAAATCTTCTCATTTCACTTAAGTATATATAGGTATATTATATATACCTATATCCCATTTTATTTCTTGTAATGCTGGTTCTCGTTCGTGTAGTTTATCCGTAGTTCTTAGTGATCGACAATTGATAGTGGCTACATAAATTTAATTGTTTAGTTGTTGTAGGGTTTTTAGGGTCTTGGTCCTTTTCCCCCACGATGATCAATCGACTTGGGGGAGTTACAGTTTTTTAGTTTCTTGGTTGTTTTATTTTTCGTTTGGTTTTGGTTTAATTTTTCTACACCCAGGGCCGCACCTTAGTTGCTATTGTTTGTTGGTAGTGGATGTATTAGAAAGGTAGTTGTATCTTCGCGCCACTGCTGGGCAAAGGCCTCACTTCCTCAGGGATAATGTAGCATTCAATGGTGAAATAATTTTTGAAATCGGTCCAGTAGTTTTTTAATTTATTTGTTACAAACATAAAAATCTTTCCTCTTCATAATATGAGTGTACACATAGATTACATCCATGTCTCACGCACTTGCCCCTACTCTTTACTGTACTTACGTAGGTACAGTTTGTTGGGGTGTAATCAAATCACAGTAAACTGGTGTAGGTACTTAGTCCTCCAGGTAATTTCTGCGCCCCTCTCGGGTTTACTTAAGCCCGGCCCTGTGCCTAGGCAACGCTCGCACCCCGCCTTATTTCGGCACTGGTTAGAAGTTCCCAAGATAGGTACTTAATCTGATCATAATTTTATCGGGACGTCATTAAATTCATATCTTTAGTGTTGGAGTTAGATGAATGAAACTGCCCACATTTGTCTTTAAATAATACCTGAAAAAATAATGCCTGTCACTTTTTTATATTCCATAGACCGGCTACACGCTCTGACATTTGTGCATGCACGCATGATTGCACAAACACTGTTTGAACAACAAGATGGAGCATATGGTCGGGCTCAAACCAGTTTACGCAAGCAAGATGCAGGGTGTGGCCGGGCTCATCTTGCTTGCGCAAACTGGTTTGAGCAATCATGCATGCACAAAAGTTTGTGTGTGTAGCCAGACTATAAGAATCTAACTAAGAGCTCAACACTGAATGTCGATAGCTGTTTTATTAACCTACACAAATCTCACGTAAATATTGATTTTGTTAATAAGGGCAAACACGCCAGATTAAATTAAAAAAATATATCATCTAAAGTACATGTCATGTTTTTCATACAAATAAAATTCAGCCCTTATTAGAACAAATTTCAGTAAAAAATCTAAAAATCCTAAAAAGCAGTGATGCTTTTCAGACATAAAAAAATATAATTAAAAATGTTCTGCCGAACATTCAGTATAATAGATAACAATTTTTTTATTGGTAACAAGATATTGGTAAATATATTTAGTAGGGACTAGGGAAGTACAATAGGTAGGTACTATAGAACAGCAACTCATTCTCCTGTTTAAAAGTATTTACCTACAAGCACCTAGACTTGAGCCTGTTAGTTTGAGGCGATGGTGTGTATGCGGATGCCATGCATCTCAGCGATCTCACTCTTTAAGGAATCGGTCACGAGGCGATGTTGTTTCACTCTTGTCAAGCCACTGAATTCCTTGGCTTCTATACTTATCTGAAAACAGAACATTAATGATGAACCTAACTACTATCCTACTATGCGCTAGATATATACATATATATAGAGACTATAAACACAATACAATATTTTTGTACAATGTAGTTGCAGAAAACATTTGGATTTGATGGTGTTAAGTAACTGAACTACTAAAACTAGGGTCAGAAAATGAGTGGTCCCATTGGTCATACTTCGAACATAGCGCCGCAGCCCCCGGAGATGTCTTGCACGCTCACATAGGTGATGCCAGGCAAAGCGCGCTTCAGAGCTTCCGTCAGTTGCTCCTCTTTGGAGACACAATTCTCTTGAAAGGTGCTGTTACTCGTGCTCGCGCCTCCATGGCCCACCACAGACCTAGACTGCAAAACCCATTATCACATCTTAGGTTAACACAAGTGACTGTAGATTGTAAGGTTATGTTTATTAGCCGAATATAACATTTGATATGTAGTAAAAACTGAACAATAGTTAGGTACAGTCAACCAAAACTTTTAATTTCACTCACCAGCTGTATCTTTACAGGCTCTATTGCCTTCAAAAACCTTCGAAACATTATTTAGAGTATATTGTAATCTAATAAAAATATGTAGTAACGTCAAGACAATAAATACATGGATGTGTCTAAACTAAATTTTATTATGTAACAATCAAAGAGAAAACAATACTGACGAGGTAACTATTTCTTCTTCTTCTTCTTTTAGATGTAACAATTTCTCTCTCGATCACAGATGGTACATGATTGATTGATTGCCACGAAACTGATCAGTATCAATATTGTCAGGGACGAGGAAAATTTTACTCGTCGATGAATATTGTATTATTTTAGAAAAAAAAACGGTTTTTTTTTCAAAAAAAAGAGTAGAAAGATTCAGACTTTCAGAGAACAAAACTCATATACGAATGAGTGAGTATACGAAACTAAAAACATAGCAGTGTGTGTCCGTGTTGCCGGCAGTCAAACGCAAAAAGGTCCGATCCTAACACAAATATGGTCGGAAATATGACAAAGGTCCGTTTTTGCATTTTGTAGAAAAATATTCACCTAGCACGGCGTAGCGGGGATATTAAGTCTTCCTTATGCATTTTACTGTATGCTTCTTTATATATGAGAACTCCAATAAATTTTGCTTATTTTTCTTATTTTTGAATACATTTTACTTCAAAAATATCGATAGGATAACCTATATATTTAAAGAACTGAGATAAAAAATGACGCTAATATTGTGACCTAGTTATTAGAAATATCATTGAATTGTACCTCCCCGCGGAATTGCCATTTTTTTCATATTCCCACACTCAAATACACTCTTTGCACTATGCACATGGAGACGAAGCATTCATTCTGTCCGAATGCGAGTAAAGGAAAACATCCTTAAAATCCAAAAGTTGAAGTCTGTTGACTTTTTCTATATTCACAATCAAATCAAATTCATCCATCATTGATACCTATAAAATAAAGGGCAAATATTTGATATTTTTACGTTGTACGTAAGTACTGGACGTTGTACTGTAAGCTGTACTAGGTAAGGTAGGTCCTTCTTAGATACATAGAAAGGTAGTAAACTCGGACACTTATGCTAAGTAGCTACCTAGATATTTATTGTTACAAACTTTCGAGAGACATTAAGGTCAATTTCAACAATTTAGGTATTTGGATAGGCGTTTTGGTGCGAAACGGTCCGTAAATACTCATGGTCCGCAAAAGATCCGCAGAGGTAGAAAAAAGTCTGAAACGGACCAAAATGGTCCGCACCGGCATCGCTGGCTGTGTGTTCCCAGTCGGTCGAGTCGAGTCAAAACTCAAACAAACCATGATCAAAATGAAACCATGTAGCGTACAAAGTAACCTCTACATTATTTTCTTTTCAGAAATTTAATTATTTATTCATTTATTTGTACTGTTGTTTCATGTGTTACATTATGTATAATTAGCACCCCCTCCCCAATTTAGTGGGGTCGTGTAAGCAACAAAGACAATGAATATAAGCCGACGGCGGCGAGTGGTTATAGCCACAGCTTTTTTGCGATTGAGTTGAGAAGTTAGAAATACAAAACAAAACACCGTAAAATTCGTATACCTAAGTAACTAAACTTTTTGTTACTATTTAAGGTGGTCCCAAACTAAGAAGAGTAGGTATATTAAAAACTAGCAAGCGGAGCGAGCGCTGAAAATTTTCGGAAATTTGCGGTGGTTGAGAAAATTATTAAGAAACTAATTCAAAATAAATACATATATGTAGGTGAGTGGAGTAACCAGCCTTAGGACAAGGAAGCTAAGAACAATTAGGCTTTTTTTTTGTCAATTAACCACAAAATATTTGGACAACACACTGCAATCTAAAGAACGGTGAGCGCAGCGATCCCTAAAATTTTTATGATCTTGCTATTCGTGTGAGACCTATAACTTCAATCTTGGCAACTCTTGGGGTTGCCAAGAGGGCACTCCTTGCGTCCCTCAACTACCTACATGCCTTCGAGTTATCTTTCTTAGGTACCTACCCAGTTTTCCACTCTGTTCTATGGTTTTAGAAAATAAATACATGGTTTTAAACTTGAGATAGGTGCCTACAATACAGCAAATAAAAACTATACCACGGGGAACGCACTTACTAAAACTAAACTCAAATAAACAAAACTTACTAAGCACCCACTGTCTGGAACCAGAAACGCAAGGAAATCGCTAGCAACCGAACCGGAGGAAGATATCATTGTATGATCGAGTAAGGATTACACAATTTTCATTACAATATTCATCAGTACGTAAGAGAAACACATGGTTTTGTAGTTGTTTAGAAAAGATTTCGTAACTTATAGGTCCTTTTCGTGTATTTCGTAAATTCTGAAAAGTAACCTAAAAGAAATCTATTGTGTCGTGGAAACTAGAAGGAATCTTGCAGAGCTAAAAATCACCTAAAAGGAACCTTCTGGCAACGGTGAACATAAAGTAAAAACTCGCTGCTGTCTCAGCAGAGAGGGACCAATATTATTGTAGAAAAATCTAGGTCTATGGATATTAATTATGTGTAGTGTATCATATGAGGTATCATAGATGTGTATTTTGACAGCATGTACGTAAATACACTAGACACTGGCAGAAAAGTGGCAAACCAGACACATATTGCCAATAACAAAGAAGTTAAGTCAAGTGTTTTCAACATAGAGTAAATATGTAGGTAGAGGTAGCGTAAGTCATTTCCGGTCTTATATCTATGTATCACCATAATTTTCATGTATCTTTGTCTCTCTCTCGGAGAAAAGCTATGAGTAAAAGAGATAGATGATGTACGTATACCTATACTGCACTGCCGGTGTGAATCGTGTCAGGTGCTGACACAGTAGTTTGCTCTAAAGTTGTGGTCAGACTGATGAACTTTATTGAAATTCTATGAAATTACTGCGTTTTACTTAAAACTTTATTGAAAAGGTGATAATATGTCGTGTTCCGCTGTGTACTGTCCTTCAAGAAGCACAAAAGGTGGAGTAAAATTCCCGGATTTGTCATTACATACGCAAGTTTTTCACTCAGTATAAATTCGAAAGTAATTATGTTTATTACTAGAAATCTGTAGTAACAACATTTTAACAATCTAGTTAAGTAAAGTAAAGTAAAGTAATCGTTTATTGCATGAAATACATGTAGGTACAGGTGTTTTTATAATTTTGTGTGTCCATGTATTCTACCTTTACGGTGTGCAATGTCTTTATACAAATCATAGTATCAAATTTAACGTATTTTAAGCTTACGATGAAAATAAAATAATACAATAAATAAAACAATTCCAAAAAAATAATACATAAAAAATTAAAACAATACATTAAAGAAATAATAATACAATTAATCAATATAAAAAAATGTCAATGTTATAATATAATCTACAACTTATCCGTCTTAAATTCACTAAAGGAGTAATAGCATTTTTTTGTCAACAATTCAGTCACTTTCCTCCGAAACAACGCACAAGGTAATTGTCTTATAGACTCTGGCATTTTATTATAGGCGAATGGTGCTGAGCAGAATATACTTTTACGCATTAAGGTCGTTTTGGAGTTGCGAGTAACAACTCTATGTTTGTCACGCCTATTGCGAACCACGACATCAGAGAGCTGTTCAAACAAATCTGGGTTATTTTTTACAAACATCACCGTTTCAAATATATACAGTGCAGGAATCGTCAAAATCTTATGCTGAGAGAAAAATGGTTTACACGAGTCCGTTACTTTCAGACTAAACATGGCCCTTATGCATCGCTTTTGATGTTTGAAAATTTTTTCAATGTCAGTAGAGTTTCCCCAAAAAAGTATACCATAACGAATATTAGATGCAATTAAGCCATGGTATGCTGTTAAGAGGGTTTCCACATTAACAATTTTTGATATTTTAAATAGTACATAAGCTAAGCTATTAATTTTCTTACACAAGTTTTCCAAATGATATTTCCAGTTAAGTTTTTTGTCAATAGTGAGTCCTAAAAATTTTGTCATGTCAACTTCATTAATATTGTAATTACCATATTTAATGTCAAGTGGATGTAGAGCAGCTGTGTCGCGTTGTCTAAAGCTTATCATTTTAGTCTTAGATAGATTTATTTTTAAGTTATTATTATCCAACCAAGCAATAATTGAAGTCAAGGCAGAATTGATATCATTTTCATATGTCATTTTATTAATACATTGAATGGTTACGGCACTGTCGTCTGCAAAGAGCGACATAGGTTGGGTTGTCGAATTTGGCAGATCATTAATATATATAATGAAGAGTAGAGGACCCAGTACGCTACCTTGTGGCACACCATATATTACGGTACGTTCTTTAGACCTATGGACTTCTTCATGTTTAGTTTTGATATTAATCCTACTTATTTCAGTAACTTGTTTCCTATTATCAAGATATGATTTGACAAGTTCTAATGGAGTTCCTCTGACTCCGTAAGCCTCTAATTTATTTAAGAGTATGTCATGACGCACATAGTCGAATGCTTGCGTCATATCGCAAAATATAGAGCATATTGGTCGTCTCGTATCTACGCTGCATGTGACTCTATGTAGAAAATCATATAAGGCCATATTTAATCATTTATTTTTTCTAAAACCCTTTTGTTCTGTACAAAATATTTTGTTTGTTTCAAAGTAACTATTGATTGCAATATATATATATCGTTCGAGTATTTTTGATATAATAGGTATAAGGGATATCGGTCGATAGTTTTCCATGCTCTCCTTATTTTGTTTTTTATAAAGGGGCTTTATGATTGAGAGCTTAAGTGCATCAGGAAATTTACCGGCTCTGATACATAAGTTCATAATATAACTTATAGGTTCAGATATGAATCTAGCTGACATTTTCAATATTTTTGTTAGAAATTTCATCATAGCCAACACTATTTGTATTATTTAGAGAAGCTATGATCCTCATAATATCCTCTGGAATAGACGGTCTTAGAAACATAGAGTCTCTCTGACTAGTAATAAGTGAGGTACTTCGTATGCCTGAGTTTGTAATTGGTATAATTTTGTCAATAAAAAAATCGTTAAAAGCATTCGCTATGTCAGTAGGATTCGTAATTGTACTATTATTTATGTCAAGTTTTAATATCTGACTTCTAGGCAGATTCCTTTTCGTACTATTTATGATTTGCCAAGTAGCTTTTGACTTATTTGTAGATATATTAATTTTATAGTTATTTTGTGATTTTTGTGTTAGTTTTATTATTGTTTTAAGAGTTTTAGAATATTTTTTATATTTAATTTTATTAGAATCAGAGGGTTTCTTACGGAATTGCCATAAAAGATTTCTTTTATTTTTACAGCATAATTTTATACCACGAGAGACCCATGGATTTTTTCTAGTTGTTTTTTTAGGTATAATTTTATTAGGAAAACAAAGATCATAAAACATTTTAAAAGTGTCGATAAAAAGGTTGTAAGCAATATCAGGGTCATCCGCGCTATATATTTCCGAAAAGGATATGTTTTTAATTGAGTTTATAAACTTATTAATATTTTCTGCTGAATAATCGCGTCTTTTTATGCGCCAATACTTAAGGAGATCTAAATTTTTTAACGGACATTTGATAAGCTGTGCAGTATGGTCCGATAAAGCTAGTTCTAGAATTTCGGCAGAGCACCCTTTTTTAAAATTATGAGCAAAGTTGTCTATACAGGTTTTACTTGCTAGCCTTGTGGGTTGTTTCAGAGCTAATCTCAAATTAAAATTTAAAAATAAACATTCAAAGTCAAGTGTTATGTTGTTACTTTTCATAATGTCAACATTAAAATCTCCAGCTATTAATATATTGTCATATCGTTTCTTTGTCAATTCAAGTAATACTTTATGTACACAATCCATAAAAATGCTAATGTTATTTAATTTCGGTACTCTATACATACACACAATTGCAATGTTATAGTTAGATAATTCCACAGCGCAACATTCAAATAAGCCCGTAATTGAATAGTCCGATATCTTTTTAAGTTCTGTCCACTTGTTATGTTCATTATGAATTAAAATGCAGGCTCCTCTTCTTTTACTTTCCCTGCGACTGAAGCAGGCTGCCAGGCTATAGTTTGGTATAACTAAAAACTCTTCCTGCCCCTCCATCATAAAATGCTCCGTGATACATAAAACATCTATTCTTTTTTCATTTTTTCGCTCTTTTAAGTCATCCAAGCATACGGTTAGTAAGTCACTTTTGTTCAGTAAACCTGCGATATTTTGATGGAAAACAAGTAGCTGTTTATTAAAGAAAAAACTGGTTCCTTAATTCAATATCCTCATTTATATATTCAATGCTTGTAATTGTTGAGTTTCTATGTGTTTCCGTCTTTTCAATTATTTCGATGGCGGTGGCCAGATATTGGAAAACCGTCCGAAGTCCAGCGTTGTTTATTTTTCCAGAAGGATTATGGAACATTGTATAGTTGTAAGTTAGATGTTTGTTCGTGTCGACTAAGTAAGCATAATTCCACAGTTTTACGTCGTTATAGAGAAGGTTATTAAATTGGTGAATTTTTCGGTTTATATTGTCTTTGTCGAATCCATACTGATAATTTGGTGCGCATATGATGACATTTGTGTGCGATATCTTTTGTAAGGTTTCTCTAATGTACTCTACTAGGTTTTTTGATGTCTTTTCTCCTACAAAATCTTCGTCACCAAGTAGCAATATGCAATAATCCCTCATTGTGAAGTCTTCCAATTTCTTGTGTAACCCGTGTAGAAGTTGTTGAGTGCATGCGCGCGGAGTTACATAGTGGCATACCTTTGAGTTTTTATTCAAAAGATTTTGTGCGGTCGATATTACATTGTTATGTTTATTATTACTAATTATGCATATATTTGGTTTATAATTAGCATGCTTTTCCTCTTTTCTGTGTGAATTTACAACGTTAGGTATTTGATATATGATCTCTGGTTGTGTCTTATCTGTGTGTTTATTAGTTTGTGTCTGTGCATTTTGCTGTTTTACTGGCTCTCTGGCTTCTGTCTGAGTTTGTTTATGGTTTGTATAGGTATTTTGTAGATGTGAAGTTTTATTTTCCGGATTTTCCGTTTGTGTGTGTTTGTGTTCCGTTAAGATTTTCAATGCTTTACTTTTAGGGCTCATTTTCTCCGTTTGTGATGCTAAGGTCTTCCTACTTGAAGTTGTTAGGGATTTTGTATGCGTCGGACTGCTGATTTTTCTATAGAGTACGTTTTTCTTGGCTAGTTCTTGATTATTTTTTCTAAGATCTCTATTATCTAGCGATAGCTGTTCAATTTCTGAATGAGCGCTTTTTAATTCAATTTTTAGTTGATCAATTCTTTGAAGGAGGTTCTGTATTTCTTCATTACATTTATCAGTAGATAGGTCCTGTAAGCTACCAGTTGTGCCATCTATTGTATCATCAATACTCATGTCCGAATCATTCTTAGTGGTTTCAAACTCTAATTGTGTACGGGCACGCCTAATGGTGACATTTTCTAGAGGATCCATAATTTATGGTAATTTCAAACTCCCTCTAGCGACAACAAGGGGTGTTATTTTACTCTCGGATTCTTATTTCTAAGTGTAAGTTTTTATATATGTGCAAAAAGTATACTGTCTTATAGTGGTTTCGAACTCACTACTCCTGAGCCGTTAGAAGATTCAGTCGGACGTTCTATCCGCTCTGCCAGTCGAGCTGTTGATAGGCCGGCGAAAATTATCAAACAGTCCTCGTTGTGGTGCTGTATGGGTATAGTGATGTGATGATGCTAAGTGCAATGAACTTGAGTCCAAAGTTCACTTTCGATTTCAATTGACAAGGTCTTTGTCTTTTGTGTTCTAACGGTTGCAGTTATGAGAATATTTAAAATTGTACTCACATTAGCTGCAAAATCCGTATTTTCTGTAGTGATTATAGTTAATGTAGTTCAGCTTTATGTTGTTTGATGGTTGTTACACAGGGTTTTATCCTAATTGTATCCAAATAGTGTTGATGTTCATCCCTTGTGTTTTCGATGAATTTGGACTAGTAGTTTTGCACTGATTTGTTAGCAAACAATATATGATAAGAGTTAGAAGACACTTAATGTATTTTTAAACTTGTTTTCAGGAATACTTGACTTTAACTATTTTCAAAACAATAAATTGTGAGGAGCCGATGTGTGCTGTGTTAGCGCCATCTAGCAATGTTAATGTGTTCCTGTGAGTTTAGGATACAAATAATGTCCAAAAGCACGAATAATTAGCCGATATAATTTTAGCATCTGTACTAGTGATGGGCTTACCGTCAAATTTAGTTTTCGGGTTATTCCGCATTCTTCCCACTGGTTTCGTCCGAAACTGGCCCGAATCAGGATAATAAAATTGTATGCTGATTTCATTCCTGATTGAAAATGAGAAATGTTAAATTTCTTACAGGAAAGTAATATCTTTCTCACTCTTCTCGTGCATGTAGCATCATGATACATTGATTTATTATTATTTTTCCGTTGTATTTATATTAACTTTAATAATCTGGAATTATTTTACATATTGCCAGTTTTAGATGCGACGTGCCGCGCGACAGTAACTGCTCCGCGTTTGATTTTTTTTTTAATGCAAAATGGATAATTTATCACTCGAAGTGTGATTATCACAGTGGTGATACTAGTGAGTAAAGTGGAGTCGCTGGAGGCTGTAATAACTGAGCAATCACGGATTATAGCAAACCTCAGTTCATCCTACCTACCTACTCGCAAATCACTGACGCCCGGTGTCGACGGCGTCTGCTGCAAAGCGACCTATCCGGAACGCTCGAGCACAAGCATCACTCGCCATCGCTAATCTCATCAGGCCCACCAAGAAACGCACCAATGCACACGCGAGTATCGAAGCAACAGCACGTAAAAACACTTCGCGCGACAATCCGACTGGCATATCTGATAGCAATCCCAAGCCGACCACTAGCATAATAAAAGATGACACAGAAACTAGAGCATCCACAAACATTCGACAAGATCTTCCAGCCATCGTCACCACAACAGCAAGGTCACCCTGACCATAACTTCGATGGATAACGGACAGCGTAACCTCACGACGACGATGACACAAGAATATGAACTACCATGGCAGACACAAAACCGGAAACGCATGACTAAGCCGCGGAAAATATTGACAGGGTCCGGCAGGACCGATGACACTCTCCAGACAGTGGAGGGAATGAAATATATTCAGGTTTGGTCACTCAAACCTGATACTACCGAAGACAACATAAAACGCTATCTCGCAAAATTAAGCGATTGTGATAGATACTTCGTCAAGAAGCGAGTCATCAAAACGGACGCGCACGCAGCATTTGAAATCGGATTCCCGCAAAGTATGTACAACGTAGTATCGTCACCTGAATCATGGCCGCCCGGCGTAAAAATCTCAGACTGGTTTCGGTGGAGCCCCCGCCACACGACGAGGCGGGGATCCGAGTGATCCGCGAGTGAGCGCGGCCCGAGCGGCAGCACATCCCAGGAGCGCAGTGCGCGCGAATAGGAAACCACCAGTGAATGTTCAACAGACTATTTGTGTATGCCACCAAAACATTGCCTCGATTGACAATAAAACTGGTAGGTTAGAAACTTTATTACGAAGTGATCTGAAGTGCGATATTTTAGCAATTACGGAGCATTGGCTTACGGTAGACAAATTAAAACTTGTTTCTATCGACGGATTCAAATTGGCCTCAAGTTTTTGTAGAAGTGATAGGGCCCACGGCGGGTCTTGCATTTATGTAAACAACTTGAATTGCATTGAAAATTCGTACTTGGTAGCATTATCAGAAGAACAATATTGTGAAATATCGGCGGTAGATTTAATTGACTTAGGACTCACGATAATTTATATATACAGAACGAACCTTATTAGTTCGAATGATTTTTTCGTTCACTTAGAGAACCTGCTCGACAAAATAACGGATTTAGGTATAGATTGCATAATGGTAGGTGATTTCAATGTTAATTGGATCGGTGACATTACTTCTGACCGTAAAAAACTTTTTGACTTACTGTCGGCCCATGGCATGACTAACTTTGTGGATTTCCCGACTAGAATAACGGCAAGTACCTCAACTTGCCTAGATCATTTTTATGCAAACTTACCGGCGGCCGCCGCTATTAGAACGGAACCTATAGTAACTAATCTGAGTGATCACTTGGTCGGGTACACAAAATCTCACCGGTCCGCGGTGAGATTTTGTGTACCCGACGGTGTACGGAACCCCGTACTCAGCTCATCCGGGACATGTCTAGGGCGAATCAACATAACTTCATGATAGCAATAGATAGTGTTGAATGGAATTTGATAGTTGGAAAATATAAAACAGCTTGCGGGCTAGCAACGGCTTTAATAAACATAATACGAGGTAAGTTTGATATCTGCTGCCCTATGAAGCGAATAAACAATAAAAAACCGGGAACGTTATGGTTGACCCCTGATATTATGAATATGAAATCCCTTATTATTGATATGTTAAATTTTAATTATTCTACCCATGATGACTCAATTTCTTTATTTATTTCGAATCTAAATTATGAACTTGACATGCTTATTAAATACACTAAGGTGAACCATTACTCAAATTTAATCAAAAATAGTAATAATCATTCCAAGGCCATGTGGAAGATAGTTAAAAAGGAAAGGGGAAAGGAAAATACAATTCCATTAGATTTCTCATCTTTTTTGAGGGACGACTTGGGCACTAGGTTTCCAACGCCAAAACATGCTGTTGATGCTATAAACCACAGGTTCTTGAACGCAGCGGTAGCGTGCGGCGCGCCCAATGCGGACATCAGGGGTGCCACTCGCGCGCAGGCCGCGGTGAGGCCGCATGCTGGCTCCCGATTGGTGCTGCGCGAGTTCAGTGCTGATGAGGTGGCCAGCATTGTAACAAAGCGCATACCCCCCAAGCGGTCTAAAGATATTTATGGACTATCCATGGAACTCTTGAGAGGCGCCATAGTACCCCTGGCCCCGGTGTTGGCTCACCTCTTTAATGCGTGCCTGGAAGAAGGCGTCTATCCGCAGGTGCTAAAAGTAAGCAAAGTATCACCTATCTTCAAAGGTAAGGGCAGACGCGAGTGCATGGACAGCTACAGGCCAGTCTCGATTATACCAGCTATTGCAAAAGTCTTCGAGAATGGCCTGAGCAGCCGACTGATGGAGTACCTGCTGGAGACGGATGCCATATCGCCGCGGCAGTATGCGTACCGCGCCGGTTACTCCAAGACGTCGCTGACGCGCGAGGTGGTGCGGCGTGTGCTGGCGGCGCGTGAGCACAAGCTGCAGGTGGCCGTGCTGTGCTGCGACCTGTCCAAAGCTTTCGATGTGGCCAGCCACGCCATACTCGCCGGTAAAATGAGCCACTACGGGATCGAGGGACCATCATACGCCGTTCTCACGGATATGATGCGTGATCGTTCACAAATAGTTGTTGGAGGTAGTGAAAGGTCTGAGCCCTTATCTCCCACCATGGGAGTAGCGCAGGGGTCATCCGTCTCGAATATAATGTTCTCCCTCCTCCTAAACGATTTGCCCGGAGCGGTGACCTCCGCGGAGACACTCATGTACGCAGATGATGTGGCCGCGATCGTTATCGCAAAGTCCGTAGACGCGCTGGAGGAGAAGTTGAACGAGACGGCCAGACTACTCTCGGGATGGTTCGGGATGAACGGGTTAGGACTCAATCTAAGCAAGACCCACTTCCTACACTTTCGGCTATCAGGGAAAGCTGTGAGGAAGCTTGTGGTTAGCGTAAACGGAACGGTCATCAACCAATCAGAATCAACTACTTTCCTCGGCTTCGAAATAGACAAAGCCCTCACCTGGGAGAAACACATCAATAAGCTGTGCGGCAAGATAGGCAGTGCGTGTTACGCGCTACGGCGGGTGGCTCGCATGGTTTCGGCGGAGGTGGCTCGTAGCTGTTACTTCGCAACAGTCCACTCGGTGCTGCAGTATGGTGCGGAGTTATGGGGGCGAGCTGCCGACTGGGAGCGCGCCTTCCGTATGCAAAAAAGAGCCATACGCACCCTAGTTAACATTCGACGAGATGTCTCCGCCAGACCACATTTCAAAGAGCTCGGAATACTTACGCTGCCCTGCATCGTGATCATGCAAGTGGCAGTATACGTTCGCTCGAACTTAGGCGTGTTCATAAAAACGGTGACACCCACACGTACGGAACGCGGAACGAAGGAAAGCTCGCAACCATCGCCCGTTCCCTCACGAAGTCCTCAAAGTTAACACATGTGATGGGTCCGGCAGTGTACAACAAACTACCAGACTCTGTAACATCTGACGGCAGTCTATCTTGTTTTAAAGTAAGACTGAAACGTTGGCTTGTCGAGCAGAATTTCTATTCTGTGAACGAACTATTACAACTGTAAATCTTATTTTTGTACTCACATTTATGATTTTATTTTTAATTTTTTGAATTTAATTTTTAATTTTTGGAATATATTTTTATTTTTTATTTTCTAATGTTATTACAATTCTGTACTTATCTACAAAATTCTGACATGTAAATTGGTTTTATAAATAAATTGTATTTCTGTATTTTCACGCGGTTTTTTCCCCATAAGTTTTCGTTCCAAAATTTACGTAATTTGATTTTAGTTATAAAATCAATTTTTCGTAGGTACATAGGTATTTACTTTGTTTATATTTTTCGTTTATAAAGGCACAAACATTATACAATATCCTTAAAATTTACAATATATAATATCTATGTATACATCAATCAAGATTATAAATTTACGCAAAATAAGTCCTCATAATTTATCCATTAGACTCCCTGAATGAAGGATGTTTCACACCCGTGACTACCAGCTTATAGTGTCAATTAGCGCTTTAGACTATATAACAACCTCTTTGATACTAACCTAATCCTACCTTTATGCAAACATTAAGTCTCATCACGTTGATAGACCTTTGACCACAATCTCATCTGATGGAAAGTGTCGATTTGGTGTAAAAGGAAGGTCTAGAATGGTGGGTATACAGGTACGTAAGTACATGCTCAACGAGCATGTTTCATCCGAGCAGGGCTATCTATAAACATGCTCGACTGCTCTGATCTCGTGATTTTTGCATTAAAAACTTGCTGCAAGTTTTGTGAACTGAGAAAGGTTTTTTTTAATGGTTTGAACTTTAAGCTTTTCCTTTAATATGCGACGAACGCTGCGATCGCTCACCTTGAGATCCTTCGCGAGCTGGTTTGCTGAGCGCGCTGGATTTCTGTCTAATCGATGTCGCATCTTTTCGACAACTGCTGGCGCCGTTGCAGTACAGCGTCGTCCGCCATCGTAGCGTTTCTTAACGCTACCAGTCTCATTATAACGTTGAATAGTGCGATGCACAAATTTCTCGTTCAATTGAAGATTTGGCAGCGCTCGACGTATTTCAATATTCGATTTTCCCTCCAAATGAAGAGAAATCACTGAATTTCGTTTTAAATCCATTATTATAAATTCGAATCTGTTTCTCTCACAACAAAATCACTTCAAATCACAGAAATCTAATAGGGAATCTTTAGACGCAGCTCTACCATGTCTGTGCTTCAAATAATGATAAAGAATATGTCAAAGAACAACATTTAAAATTTTGGCGGCGTTCGATTCAGTGGTTTGAATTTTAAAACAGTTAGATAGAGACGGACAGTTCAATCGCCGCACCCGGTAGATAGCCATGCTCGGATGAAACATGCTCATTGATCATGTACCTACGTATGTACGTGTGTACCCACCATTCTAGACCTTCCTGATACACTGTCGGCCAAATCGTCACTTTGCACCAGGTGAGATTGTGGTCAAAGAAGGCCTATCAACGTGATAAGACTTAGCTCACATCGCGCCATACAAACGAACAAGAATGTTTGCATAAAGGTAGGCTTAAGTAAGTATCAAAGAGGTTATTATACCTAGTCTAGAGCGCTTATTGACACTATGAACTGGTAGTGACGGGTGTGAAACATCCTTCATCCAGGGAGTCTAATTGGATATTGTATAATGTTTGTGCCTTAGTAAACGAAACATATAAACTAAGTAAATATGTATGTACCTAGGAAAAAATATTTTATAACTATAATCAAATTACGTAACTATTGGAATGAAACCTTACGGAAAAAACCACGTAAAAATAATTCCAGGTTATTAAACTTAATATCTTGTGTGTTTCTACTTTCCTCGTACTTTGAGTTATTACAATTACAAAATTCTTTAATGTACACCACGAAGAAAACATTAAAAATAGATATTATATAAAACATGTACAATGGGCGGCCTTATTGCTTAGAAGCGATCTCTTCCAGGCAATCTCTGGATGGAAATAATTATACGAATTTAAGAAAGGGAGGGATGTATCTAAAGTTCTCAGAAATAAATAACATTATAAATATCTAACAACGTAACAACAGAGGAAAATATATATTTTCAATAGCATTTTAACTAAATTTATTAATGTAGATGCACTATACATAAATAGGTACCTATTCATTTTTCTAAGAGGATTCTAATTTCCTTGACACGAGCTTTGAAAACCGGTAATGATGCTGATTTTCGAAAGGATTCAGGCAGTGCATTTCACAACCTTATGGCCTGGATAGAGAAGGATTTGTCGTAAAAACTGGTTCGGTGAGGTGGGATATTTAATACCAGATTTACTGACGACCGGAGGACACGGGAAGGATTAGGATGAGAATTGTGGAGGAATTCAAAGCGTTCCTTTAAATAGACGGGACTGACAGAGTTAAAGAGAATGTTATGATGAAGATAAAGGATATGGGAATTTCTGCGGAGACGGACAGGAAGCCATTTAAGTTTAGTGCGGAACTCCAAAATACGGTCGGTCATATTTCCGTCAGCCAAAAACAAAACGTATACATACGTTTTGGAGTCGTTCTACCTTGTTAAGCTGCTCCTCAGTAAGATCAAGATAGCAGACGTCGGCATAGTCAAGAATGGGAAGGATAAGATATTGAGCGAGTACAGTTCAAACCCAACTCATAACGCTATCGATCAGAATTCCCAAGTTTTTAACACTTCTGCTAAAAGGAACTGTTACGTTGTTAAATTCAATGTTAGGGAGTCTCGGCCAGTCAATTTTAGCAGAAGTACGCGAGCTACCAATGATTATAGCCTGCGTTTTAGCGGGGTTAACCCGGAGACCGTAGGCCACGCTCCAATCACGAATGCAGGTAAGATCGCTATTCGTGCGATGAATTGCGCTGGCCAGATCTAGCAGTGGGGATTGTGTGTAAATCTGGAGATCGTCTGCATAGAGATGGTAGGAAGAAGTTAATTGAAGAGAGAGTTATATAAAGATAAAAAGAAAAAAAAATTGTTATATAAACTAGTTAAATAAATCATACGGAAACAATAATATAATAAATCAATACTCAATCTCGTGCATGTAGCATGAAAAGAGTGTGAAAGACATTACTTTTCTGTGAGAAATCTTGATATGGGACGAATCAGGAATGATATCAGCATACAAATGTTTTCCTGATTCGGGCCAAATTTGGCCGAAACCAGTGGGACGAATGCGAGTAACCCGAAAACTAAATTTGACGGTATATCACAAGCACAGATGCTAAAATTAACTCTGCTATGTATTCATGGTTTTGGACATTATTTGTATCCTAAACTCATAGGAAAACATGAACTAGATTGTTAAAATGTTGTTACTACGGATTTCTAGTAATAAACATAATTTCTTTAGCATTTATACTGAGCGAAAAACTTACGCATGTAATGAGAAATCCGGGAATTTTACTCCACCTTTTGTACTTCTTGAAGAATAGTACACAGCGGAACACGACTTATTTTCACTTTTTCAACAAAGTAAAACGCAGTAATTTCTTAGAAACTCATTGATCATGTACCTACGTACGTGTGTACCCACCATTCTAGACCTTCCTGATACACCGCCGGCCAAATCGTCACTTTCCATTAGGTGAGATTGTGGTCAAAGAACCAACGTGATTAGACTTATAATTGTATATATGCTGTGTTTGCCCAAAATTTTACATCGAGGTCGATGTCAACAGTAAGACTAAGAATAAAATTTTGCAAAATATATAAAAAAGGATAATAAATAAGATAACACCTTACAATATTATTATATAGCTAAATGCGCGCGGCTTTGCTTTGCCCGCATTGATTTAACGTTGCATTTTGAATGATGTATACATAGATATATATACCGACTGTTAATTTTAAGCATATTGTATACTGTTCGTGCCTTAGTAAACGAAAACCCTACGAAAAATTTATCTAATAACTAAAATCAAATAACGTAACTTTTGGCACGAAAACCTCCGAAAAAAACCGCGTGAAAATAATTCCAGGTTATTCAAGTTAATATCTTGTATAATTACTTTTTTCCTCGTTTTTTGAGTTGTATAAATTAGTTTAATCCTACGGAAACAATAATGATAAACCAATACTACATGCACGAGAAGTGTGTGAAAGACAGTACTTTTCGGAAAGAAATCTCTAAATGGGACGAATCAGGAAATCAGCAATCAATTTTATTTTCCTGTTCCGGTCCAGTTTCGGCCCAAACCAGTGGGAAGAATGCGGAATAACCAGAAAACTAAATTTGATGGTCAGATTTCTAGTAATAAACATTATTGCTTTAGTATTTATACTGAGCGAAAAACTTACGCATGTAATGACAAATCCGGGACTTTTACTCCACCTTTTGTGCTTTTTGAAGGACAGAACACAGCAGAACATGACATATTTTCACTTTTTCAACAAAGTTTTAGGTAAAACGCAGTAATTTCTTAGAATTTCAATAAAGTTCATCAGTCTTACCACAACGTTGAACTAACTAGTCAGTTACTAGCTGACACGATTGACAATGACAGTGCAGTATAGCTTTACGTACACCAGCTATCTCTTTTACTTATAGCTTGATTCCGAGAATAGACAAAGATACATGACAACTATGGTGATACACAGATATAAGACCGGAAATGACTTATGCTACCTCTTCCTACTTATTTCTCTATGATCAGTATACAGTAAAATTCATATGAAAGACTTAATATAATATCCCCGCTATTGAATATTTTTGTACAAAATGCAAAAACGGACCTTTTTGTCATATGGACCATTTTCGGACCATATTTGCGTTCGGATCGGACCTTTTTGCGTTTGACTGCCGGCAACACTGCCAAGAGACTATAGGTGCATTCCGAATTACGCTAAAATCAATATCATCGCGCTCACACGCGTTCCGTATTATCGTGAGCGCGACAACGTTGTCCCGTGTGACGTCATAGATGACATCATTACATGCGCCATTTTGCGATATCAACGACAATGCTACAAACTGAAATCTCTGTGAGCGTGCTGTCAAATCTGACAATTGGGTTTGTTTACTAACGCTTTTTTCTTTGGGTTTTTTCAACAAAACGTTCGTTTGCAAATTTTTACAAAGAAATGGAAATAAATATAGAAGACATCAACGGTCGGAGAATAACTTTGATGATCTCTTTTTGTATTGCAATGAGATATTGACATTGACACCACGACACGACACGAGACCGTGAGCGCGCTCATAAGTGTTCCGAATTAATGTTAGCACTCAACTGTCAATATCGTGATATCTAGCGGTGGGTAGCACACCTATTTCTCGCGAGGCACTCGCGAGGCCCTCGCTGGCTAAAAGAGTCAGCACAATGTGCTAGCACGATTGAGGAGAGGCGTGGTGAGGGGAGTGTGTTGGTCCTGCCGCCAGCCACGCGAGGCGCCGCGGCCTCCCGAGCCGGCTCGGTCTCGCGAGGCGCACAGCACAATAGTGTTTTTACGAAGGAAGTCCCGCGGTAATTATTTTTCTTCACAGCTAGGTAAATTCTCTAAACTCTCTCGATCGCAGTGCCGACACCGCCCCGCGGCCAGGGGGCTTCTTTCGTGAAAAGCACTGTACAGATTGTGCAATGTGTAATTTGAGTAGTTGCTGCTGCTGGCAGCACGCTCGCGTGCACTCCATGCCTCGCCTCGTCTTACGACCGACAGCCAGCACACAGCAAACAGCACATCTATGAACAGATTGTGCTATGTGTATCTCGTTCACTCTAGTGGTGCGTTGCGCGATCGAACAGGACACAGAGAGCACGATTTTCCGAAGCGCGCCTCGCATCAACTCGGCTAGACTCGGTTGTGCGTGGTATAACTAATGTATCCTGCTCACTCAATTGGAGCGCTGCGCGAGCGAATGGGACAGACGATAGGCCGAGGCGCTCCTCGGCTTAATTCGGCTACAGTCAGTCATCGCTTCGTTTCGCTTGTGCCTGTCATGCTGTCACTTCCTTCCTGTTACCTAACAATAGATGGATATTATACATATTTACCTACCGGAAGTAGACGTGTTAAATATTGAATATTTATTTAACAATAGATATAATTTCAAGTGTAATTTTGTGGTAAAACTTTAAAAAGTTTTCAATTAAAATCAATGTCCACTAAAATTAAACAATTCTGATTTCCTACTTGTGCGCCGCTCAAATTCAAATATTAAGACAAATAAGTTTTATTTAATGAATATACTGAAGCTTATCTAATTAGATTTGGTTTAGTAAGTATCTAAATTGAAAATTTTATATTTTATAATATTAAGAGATATTTCAAAGTATTTAGTTGTGAAATTTTACGGACCAGACTTAATTTATTTTAATCTATCTTTATCCCTCCCTATCTTTTATATTTTCGGTGTTACCATTAGGTAGGTAGCTAGCCCTTACATGCATACCTATACCAACAAGCCACCAACCACACCGCCCATTCGCCCAAGACAAAACTGACATGACATGGCATGGCTTAGCAACAACTCGGTCACCGATTAGTAGTGTAGTGTTATACTCAGTACCTATTTAAATATATCTACCTACCTTACTTAGGTACCTACCTATTTCATTCAAATCAAACCGAACAACTAATCTTGGTTGAACCCTAATGCACAAGAGAGGGAAAAGAATAAAATTGTGTATGGGTGTCTCACACACACACAGCACGATTGACCGAGTCCCACACGATAATACCGGCGAGCGAGTGGTGGAGCGCGGCACGCACACCACCCACACAAGCACAAGGCACACAACACACTCGAAGAGGCGCGAGGTGCGTGCGAGGGGAAGCAACTTGCCTAGCCTCGTGACTCGCGTGCCTTCGTGCGCCTCCCCTCAATCGTGCTAGCTCAATTTAGAAAATTGTGCGAGGGCCTCTTTTGTGAAAGTGTGCGAGCACAATTGTGCTAGCACACGTGCTGAGGACCCACCTCTAGACTGATATCTAATTTGGAACGCAAAATATTTTTGTGTTCGCCATCAGCGCTGTAATCGTAATTCGGAATGCACCGCAAGATCAACACATGAGAGAGAGAGAAAGAGAAGAAGCAAATTATTAGAGAAAAGAAAAACACGTGTGTTTTGTTCGAGATATACATAGTTTTTATTTTAAAATAATGCCTGACAAATGTAAATAAGATGCCACCATTTAGATCTGGGTTGCTAAAACGTAAAGTTGAAGCGGCGCGCTCATCAGAAGCAAATAAAGTAACACAATCTGACGACGAGGTAAGGTAGGAGTGGAGGCTGAAATGGTGTAGATACAGATAAATAACTATGCTAAACGGACTATTGAGTTTCAGGAATCGGTTAACTCAGAAGAAGGAATTCTTACACAAGGAGAGATTAACGGAGAAGGCGATGAGACCGACTCCGAAAATGAAGAGGAAAATAATACTGTATCAGATGAAGAACAAGATGTAAGCGTTATTGTGTGTGATGTTTCCGGAGCTCCAAGACAAGCGAGCTTCGCCCGTAGCTTTCTAACTAACATGGTGTTTATGTTTGCAGGAAGTGCTGTATCAAAATGAGGAGGAGTGGAGTGGGCTCTCGAACGCCAAGGCGGCGGGCGCGCGCCCTGCAGAATCTGACCTCTCGTCTGTGAGTGCACACTGCTCGGGCAGGCAGAGCAGGCCACACCTACCCTACTAATACCTGCTTGTCTGTTTCAGGACCTTGAAGATTCAGATGCTTCAGATTCTGATGCTGAAGCTTCAGATAATCTCGGAGAAGATGAAGATAATGTTGCTGAAAATGAGGCTGCTGTTGATGACGTAGGAACCCATCTAAAAGAACACATTCTAAGCAAACAATTTACTAAAATTAAGAAGAAAAACGAAATGGATATGAGGAAAGAAACAAGTTTACAACTGCTTGTAGATAGCATAAGTAAAACCAGCGTCACACCTGTATCACACAAAGGTATTAGTTTAGAGAGGCTTGAAGATAGCATAAGTAAAACCAGCGTCACACCTGTATCATGTATTTTGACGACCTCGTATCATGTCGCGGTGGGCGAAAGTCCGCCTGCAACGCAGGAGGTTGCGGGTTCGATTCCCGCCTCGGGACAAATATACGTACGATCTGCAGATATTTGTTCAGGGTGTTCTGGATGTATTAAATGTATAATAAAAAAATATCCATCTATATAGTGTATTGTATTATGTATATCAGTTATCTAGTATCCATAACACAAGCTCTGCTTTGCTTGGGGCTAGATGATGCTGTGTGAATTGTCCAGCATTATTTATTTGTTTCTGTTTATTTTGACAGTATGTTTGCTTACACTATAATGATGCCAAGCGTTATGGTGAAAGCAAAATGCTAACTAAATAGTATTACGATAAAATCATTTATTTGGCAAAGAAACAGAAAAGCAAGAAACAGGAAGTAATGAATATGTTATTTACTTTTCTTTTTTCTTTTGGACATTAAGTCTTTATTGACAAAGAAAATAACAATCAAATAATATAAAGAAATTAAACTAGTATTTACAATTGAAACAATTGAGCTAACTGCAAACTATTGCAAACAATCTACAGATAGCTCAATGTTGTTTACTTGATTACTTCCAGATGAGTATGAGTCAGGTGACACCTCGGATGAAGAGGACCGACGCAACACCGTGGGCAATGTGCCCATGTGGTGGTACCAAGAGTACACTCACACCGGGTACAACCTCGATGGACAAAAACTACTGAAGCCTCCCCAGAGAGACCACATCGATGAGTTCCTCAAGTCAGTATATATTATTTTCTCAAACATGCATGCAACATGCATATTGTCATTATTGTCGAAAAAAGAACAAGCGAAGTAACGAATTTACGGTAAAAAAAAAGCAAATCCTTTGCAGGAGCGTTTTTTTTATTTGGAACATAACAATGCTCTAGCCAAGAACGAGAGAAAATTCTCTGACGGAATTTTATCGAATCAAAAGTGATGCACAGCAATGGTGGACTGTCACTTAGTGTGAGTGTTTTATAGAGTTTCAACAGAAGAAAAAAAATACCGATTATTTTCACGTTTTTAAGATCCTTGTCCTAAAAATTATTTATGAATGCAATTTGAAATAATAATTAATGATTAGTTAAGATACACCGAATACAGTATATCGGATCCCGTAAAAATACTGGACCGACAAAATATGCAGCATCCGTTTTACACGACCCGACACAGTCGTCATGTCGTATGTATGTAGTTGTATGAGCTAGTCCACACACATGACAGTCATCATCATCAGTCCGTACACGTCCACTGCTGAACATAGGCCTCCCCCAAACGACGCCACGAATAGCGGTCCTGAGCCGCCTCCATCCAACGACTCCCTGCGACCGCTACGATGTCGTCGGTCCATCGAGTGGGAGGTCTTCCCACACTCCGTTTCGCATTGCATCGCGGTCGCCACTCGAGAACCTTTACTCCCCAGCGGTTATCGGTTCTACGAGCCATATGGCCTGCCCATTGCCATTTCAGCCTGCTGATTATGAGAGCTATGTCGGTAACTTTGGTTCTTCTACGAACTTCCGTATTCCGGACCCTATCGCGTAGCGTAACTCCGAGCATAGCTCTCTCCATAGCTCGCTGGGTGACTTTGAGCCTATGCACAAGGCCTATAGTGAGCGACCACGTCTCGGATCCGTAAGTCATCACTGGTAGCACACATTGGTTAAAGACTTTCGTCTTGAGGCTCTACGGTATCTGTGACGAGAAGATATTGCGAAGTTTCCCGAACGCTGCCCATCCGAGTTGGATTCGTCGGCTGACCTCTTTATCGAAGTTGTATTTACCTAGTTGGACCATTTGGCCTAGGTAGACATAATG
Source organism: Eupithecia insigniata (assembly GCA_947859395.1). NCBI lineage: Eukaryota > Metazoa > Arthropoda > Insecta > Lepidoptera > Geometridae > Eupithecia > Eupithecia insigniata. Next base: position 332,959 of record OX402007.1, read on the forward strand.
ATCAACAACTTCGATAACATCGTTCTCCACATAGACCGGTAAGGGTGCGACATGGGCATTAGACATGATATTTGTCTTACCCATGTTCATTGTAAGACCCACTTGGCGGGAAACGGTGTTGAGGTCTCTGAGCATCCTGCTAAGCTCTTCCAGTGATTCTGCCATAATGACTATATCGACATGACAATATTCCTAAGTTATTGGTGACTAGCTGACCTGCCCGCGGCTACGTCCGCGCAAGAAAATAAGCTACCGGCGGTACTCGGCAGTGCACGGCGGCGGTGCACGGTAGAGCACGGTGGGGCAAGGTAGCGCACGGTGGTGCACAATGATGCATGGTGGTACACGACAGTGCATGGCGGTGCACGACGGTGTACGGCACTATGGCGATACATGGTGGTGCACGATGGAGCATGGTTTTATAGAGTTGCCACCAGAAGAAAAAAAAATACCGATTATTTTCATGTTTTTAAGATCCTAAAGATTATTTATGAATGCAATTTGAAATAATAACTTATGATAAGTTAAGATTGTTAATGGGAAGATCAATAAAACGTTTCTAATAATGAAAACAATATATAACATACACACTCATCGTGTTATTAACACGACCTCTGTGGTGCATTACATAACACAAAAATATATTTATTTGCAGCAAAGAATGTTACAGTTTAAGAGGCACTTAGTAGTTAGGTATAGTTACAGATTATATAGTATGGTATAGTTAACATTATGAGTATGTATATTTTAGGATAGGTACATAAATTTTATTGTGGCCTAATATAAACTACCAAAATATCATTGCTGAGGGCTTTGAGACTATGATTTTATCTATGGATCTCACACTAGGCCGAGCCTGTGTCGTGAGGTCCAGGCTGATGCTTCATACAAATATGAAACTTCACTCAGTGTGACATAAAGAGTAATTTATGGAGACAAAGATAAAAAAGAAAGAAAGAAGAAACTTAAAACTAAAACTTAACTTATGATTTGGAGAATATGTTCAGTGTCATTGTAATTTAGAGTTATAACCCAGTTGAATAGAGTTTGTTTAGGTTCACGGACTGACATATTTTTAATATAACATGTTTTCACTACCTTGTTATACACATATGTCCGTATATGCTGACCAAAGCGGTGAGCAAACAATGAGTTTACTGGTGGTGTAGGTATTTTAAAGACTCTTTTTGTAACTAGTGTTGAGTAATTTTCCGAGTTTATTAGAGTTCTATGTGCACCTAGTGTAGTGCGAAGAATAAATAGTTGTCGTACACTAAGGACTCCACATTCCTTATATTGTATTGTTGGGTGTCTATACGGATTTCTATACATGACTTTTAGTACAGAGCGTTGTGCTCTTTCAACTTTTTTCGGTTTTCGGAGGGGAGGGGGAATTTTAGCTAGGTGGTAGCTCTTCTTCTTCTGATCACGCAGATACCTCACAACGTGGGTCTATCTTCAAAGGTTCCGGAGATATGGTGCTTCGAAATTCCCTTGAGGCCAAGTTGTTGGGCTCCTCCTGATCAGAATCAATAACTTTATTTCTTTAGGCTTACAAAATAAGCAGTTAGACAAGTCACATTTCACGTATATATGTATATGATCACGTATATACCCCACAAGCTAGGTCTATCTTCTCCAATAACTGTGCCGAGATATGATGAGAGGGGTTTTCGGAGGGAGGGGAGAATTTTTTGAGTTTTTTGGAATCATTTTTCTATTTTAGGTCTAATTGACTTGACTTCAGCTCCGGACACGAAGTCGCTAAGAATTCAAATTCATTGATAGAACAAAACTATCTCTAGTTCCCCAAATACAACATAGTTCCTATGTAAACATGTCCGACAGTACCGAACATGACAACGATCACAAGGATCAACGCACGGCTACGCTCTATCTAGTTCCGCGGACATGTTTCGGTCCGAGGACATGTTTCGGTTCTCGGACATGTTTAGGGCCGCGGACATGTTTGGGTCCGCGGACATGTTAGGTCCGCAGACATGTTTCGATCCGCGGACATGTTTCGATCCGCGGACATGTTACTGTCCGCGAACTTAAGGAACTACGTGTACCTCGAACATGACTCATTGCTAACATGTCCGGACATGTTTCCCGGAACTATGTCCTCCGTTCAAAGGAACTATGACATGTTCAATCCACAGCCGAACATGGTTTGCGCATGACTACAAAATAGACTAAAACTAACCTCAGAAAAAGAACACCAAAAACTATGAAAGCGTCGAACAGACTGCAAGCATACTATATCAATATTCCCGTCCAAAGACATGAAAACTACAAACACGATGCTCAAGATGAGCCGCGAGGACTTAAGAACGATGGTAGGCATCATCACAGGTCACTGTGAACTGAACCATCATCTTTTCAAGACTGGAGCCACAGACAGCAGCCTGTGTCGGGGCTGCTTCCAAGAAGAAGAAGAAACTGTGGAACACGTTGTGGTAAACTGTACAGCCAGAGAGGAGGCCAGACACAAGACTGGACTGAAGAGTCTCATTGAGACACCAACCACATCGACACCCACAGAGAAGCTGAAACGAAGCTGTCAAACACACAAAAGTCCTGCTCCGGTATTTCAAGGAGCTGGGCTGGTTAGGGCCTGTTTAGGCAGGGAGACAATGCACAATACACTCCCATGCGAGATTTCAGTGCAGATATCAGTTCCCCCACTTAGAAATAGAATTATTTACAATTGAAGCAATTGAGCTAACTGCAGACTGTTGCAAACAATCTACAGGTAGCTCAACTGATCCATATCAATACCAGTCGGAAGCGTCCCCAAGACGCGCTGGCTGCATTGCCCCGCTGTAATTGATTAAATTAAGTGGATAATATAAAATTCTTTTGAAAAAAAAAACACTACATATATGCCTCGGAGGAAATGGCAATTGCATGTTTCGTATTGGTGAAGTCCCGCCTACGGCTCGGCCTTCAAACTCATACTCGACCTGCAATTGTCTATTTTCGCCTTTGCAATAATGTACTATTATTAATACATAGGCACTAGGGCATGCAAAACCGGTTCCGTTTCCAAATTTCTGAAACCCGGTTCCGGTACGCTGTCAGAACCGGGGGAACCGGTTCCCCCGGTTCCAGCTAAAACGATTTAGATCATTTTCGATGACAAAAAAATCATATGTTATTTGAAAAACTAATTAAGTTTCTGAAAGCAACTGGATAAACGGGACTTAAAGTTCTTCAGAGGCTGTTCAACTCCATTATTCGCGAATTTTCGATGGACAAACGCTAGTGGCGTAGAACAGGAGTGTGGTACTACCACACTTCTTTTGGTGACCATTGTGAAAAAGTTCACCTAGAAAACTATAGACCCATCTCACTGCATTTTGACTGTTTGAAGGTTTGATGGCTTCCAGCCTAGCATTTTCTGGATTCCGAAAAGGCTTTAGTACCGTAGACCACAGTCTTATATACTCAAAAGATGATACAGAAAATAGAGGGGCATAATCGGTCGTTATATCGGGCATTTGTGGACTACAAGAAATCCTTTGATTCAGTCGAAACTTGGGCAGTGCTACAGTCGCTCCAGCGATGCCAAATCGACTACCGATACCTATATCCAAGTGCTGAAGTGTTTGGCAAGGCCATAATGTCTATCCAGTTACAGAACCTGAGCCCAAATCAGATTCTCATTGCAAAAGGCGGTGAGCCAAAACTCAAAGTGCTTTATTACCTTCAGACCTTACAAGACTCATGGTCATCAATTTTAATTTTGTGGCGTAACAAAATTAAAATTACGTATTATAGTTTCCACTTTGTTTTTTTGTTCACTTTAATATTTTTAAGGTAAAGAACATGGTACTTTTATTATATTTAGTTCTTTGAATTTATCACGTAGCGATTCTTCAGGACCCATGTTATAGATTGCACGAACAGCCCTCTTCTGCAGCACAAATACGGTGTTAATACCTGCAGCGTTCCCCAAAAGCAATATGCTATAAGACATAATACTATGGAAGTAGCTGAAATAGACAAGTCTAGAAGTATCAAAGTCTGTAAGATGACGGATTTTTTGACTGCATACGCTGCAGAACCGTCTCTTAGATATTTTAGATCTTAGAGAGCGTATCTATATTTGGGCCCCATTGAAGTTTACTGTCGTAAGGTTATACCTAAGAATACGTCTACAATTTCTTACGTTTATTCTCTACGTTTACGGTAGAATAAATATAATACGTTTATTTGGTTTCGTTTAGCAAAAGATTATTGACACAAAAAAATGGACTATTTTTGATATTGCGTTGTTAACATCATCAAAAATGGTGTTTTGTCTAATCATCTTAATAATTTAAGAAGTTTCATCAACAAAAAATACGATCTCGTGATGTTTTTTAACGAGATGAGGCTGGTCGTAAATATAAACCAAAAATAGGAAAGGGCCTACAGGTCCCAGAGACAGTGTCCTATTAATGTCAACTCTTTGTATCCTGTCACTCAAGTAAAAAATAAGATGACTCAAGAGTTAAGACTTTCCTTTATTCCATAGTAATGTAGTTTCCTGATTAATGTTCCATAGTGTACCTACACAATTGGATGCTTTTGACAAGTCGTAAAAAATGCCTAAAGCATCTTGCGACGTCTCCTAAGCATTAAAAATATGCGATACCAACTCTACACCGGCATCAGTAGTTGACCTGCCGCGAGTAAACCCGAATTGCTTACGGTGTAGCAGGGGATTGCCATTGAAATGCCTAAGCAATTGATGTAAAATAAGTTTTTCCAGAACTGCTGAATGTAGGCAGTACTGATACTGTGTACTGATGACGGCAGTAGTCAGGGAGAGTACTTTTGGAGGATAGATTTAAGCTCTTGGTCTAGGACAGATATGGCATCAATATCACTATCAATTACAACACACACCTTTGGTTTGCCGACGATATAGTCAGTATAAGGCTGAATCACTGATAGACCTAAGCAAGATGATCGGAGACCTCAACATCCGACAAGTAGGTCTTAAAATGACCATGGGTAAAACAAAGATTATCTCAAATGACCATGTCGCACCCATACTAGTCCATGTTGAAAACGATGTTATCGAAGTTGTTAATTACTACGTCTACATAGACCAACTGGCCTAACTAGGGTAAATCCAACTATGATAAGTTGATCAGCCGATGAATCCAACTCGAATGGGAGCCAATAGGGCAGCTTCGCAATATATTCTCGCCGCAGATGTCGAAAAGCCTAGAGAAGAAAGTCTTCAATCAATTTTTGTTCCCATTGTTGCCAGGATCTATGGATCGAGGCGTGGTTTTGTACATAAAAAAGCTCAGAATTGCTCGGAGAGCTATGCTTAATGTTTTTCTACTTGACAGAATCCAGAATGCGGAAAGCCGTATAAGAAAGTCACCGACATAGCTCTCAGAATAATATATTTCTGTTTTTTTAAATAGGTAGTCATATATCGGTCTTCAAACCTAGTACCTAATCGACCTATTTTCTTACCGAACATATTTTCCTCAATTTACTTATGCGTATTAATACGTGAAATTCAACCACATGTATTTTTCAAAGGAACCGGGGCAACCGGGTTTACTGCTTTTGGAACCGGTTCCACACATACCTTGCGAGAACCGAGTGCATACCCTAATAGGCACTATTGATTGATACTTTTGGTGGTATTTTCATCTTGTAATGATTAATAAATTATATCCAGAATATAAATTAAAACACTTTGTTGTGATTTATGTAGACGTGTAGGTATCGCAGCTAGGGAGCTGAATAACAGAAGTGAGGGTACTTTACATAAAATCATAACCTGCAATAATCTGTTATCAACCTACCTTCATAAATAACAACAAAGAAGAATATATTGATGATAACATGACATAATATTTACTGTGTTAGTTGATACGGATGATTGCAGAAAGTGTGAAGATCCTGAGTTCTGGCGTACGGTGCGCGACCCGGCCACCGGCCAGGACGTGGTGCTGAGCGAGCAAGACCTGCAGCTCATACAGCGCATCCGCAGCAGACAGCTGCCTGACCCCAGCCACGACGAATACAAGGTAACCTGACATCCGCAGAAGACAGCTGCCTGACCCGAGCCACATCGAATACAAGGTAACCTGACATCCGCAGCAGACAGCTGCCCGACCCCAGCCACATCGAATACAAGGTAACCTGACATCCGCAGCAGACAGCTGCCCGACCCCAGCCACATCGAATACAAGGTAACCTGACATCCGCAGCAGACAGCTGCCCGACCCCAGCCACATCGAATACAAGGTAACCTGACATCCGCAGCAGACAGCTGCCCGACCCCAGCCACATCGAATACAAGGTAACCTGACATCCGCAGCAGACAGCTGCCCGACCCCAGCCACATCGAATACAAGGTAACCTGACATCCGCAGCTGACAGCTGCCCGACCCCAGCCACATCGAATACAAGGTAACCTGACATCCGCAGCAGACAGCTGCCCGACCCCAGCCACATCGAATACAAGGTAACCTGACATCCGCAGCTGACAGCTGCCCGACCCCAGCCACATCGAATACAAGGTAACCTGACATCCGCAGCAGACAGCTGCCCGACCCCAGCCACATCGAATACAAGGTAACCTGACATCCGCAGCAGACAGCTGCCCGACCCCAGCCACATCGAATACAAGGTAACCTGACATCCGCAGCAGACAGCTGCCCGACCCCAGCCACATCGAATACAAGGTAACCTGACATCCGCAGCTGACAGCTGCCCGACCCCAGCCACATCGAATACAAGGTAACCTGACATCCGCAGCAGACAGCTGCCCGACCCCAGCCACATCGAATACAAGGTAACCTGACATCCGCAGCAGACAGCTGCCCGACCCCAGCCACATCGAATACAAGGTAACCTGACATCCGCAGCAGACAGCTGCCCGACCCCAGCCACATCGAATACAAGGTAACCTGACATCCGCAGCAGACAGCTGCCCGACCCCAGCCACATCGAATACAAGGTAACCTGACATCCGCAGCTGACAGCTGCCCGACGTATTGTCATCGTTTTGATCAATTTCGCACTCGAAACACTTAATTTTTATCAGATTTATAGCTATATATACACTATAGGGACGAAAAAGCCGTTACGGAAGGCGTCTGACGTTTTTGCACTTTGCACTAAAGTTCGCGATCTGACAACACTGTCAATGTTTATTCATCGATTTATTGATATTTATTTCACTGATTGACTATAAACCGACATTGAATTCTCGTTTAATATATTTTTAACGAAATTTTAAAAGTACGACGAAGTTTCAATCACTGTTCACTTTCCGCGGATAGGGAGGGGAACATAATTCAATGAATCGCGATAAATAACCTGTCAATATTTGTATTAATGTGTTCAGCACGGCTATTCTAACTTGATCGAAAAGTTTCCTTGACTCGAAATCTGACACAAATCCGCGCGAAGTTCAAATAATTTAGCGGTTTTTAATATTTTCTGCGTTCTACAAGCAACATCAATAGCAGAAAAGTAGCTTAACGTAAATTGTAAAACATTTTCTATGAACTCATGTTTTAACTAATTTCGATTCGACTCGAGTTTGGGAGAAATTAATAATTTAGGAGATTTATTATTAAAATCAACATTATTACTAAAAGCCCCATTAATCGTACTTTATTGGAACATGGGTTCATAGAAAATGGTCAGCGACTTATGAAGAACTACTTTTTAGGTAGTTTTATTCGTTGTAGAACGCAGAAAATATTAAAAACCGCTAAAATATTTGAATTTCGCGCGGATATGTGTCAGATTCCGAGTCGATGAAGGTTTTCGATCGAGGTAGAATAGCCCTGCAGATCGCGTAAGTAAATCAGTCTGTAAATATTGAAGTAATATAAAATGATTTTTGTATTGTTCTAGCCATGGGTGGAATGGTTCACTCGCGACGTGCTAGCGACGCCGGTGCGCGCGTTCCCGGAACACAAGCGCTCGTTCCTTCCTTCACGCGCCGAACAGGCAGCCGTCGCGCGCCTGGCGCACGCGCTGCGCATGGGCTGGGCCAAGACGCGCCGCCAGCTGGCCGCCGAGCGCGCTGCCAGGAAGGTACCGACGACTAATAGTTCCCGGAACGCAAGCGCTCGTTCCTCCCTTCGCGCGCCGAGCAGGCAGTATAGAGGACTAAAACAGCGGAGCTTAGTTGAATGTTTTATTAAAAGGCGCCATTTTGAATTCGGACCTGAGGGAAGGATTCTTGGTAGTCATTCGCTCTGCTCATCTTAAGTATCAATTCTTAGGCTATGCTTCAAATTGAATATTCGTGATCTATTTCTATTCCCATAAGATTGTTCCCTATACAAGTTAACCTTCCGCTAAGTTATCGTTATCTCTCCAGGAGAAGAAATTCTACAACCTGTGGGGCTCGCACGACTCAGAGTCCGAGAAGCGTGCGGGCGTGCACAGGCACATCCCCGCGCCGCGGCGCGCTCTGCCCTCGCACGCCGAGAGCTACAACCCGCCGGCAGAGTACCTGCTGGACGCGCGCGAGCGGGCCGAGTGGGACCGGCTCGAGGAGACTCCCTGGAAGCGCAAGTACACCTTCGAGCCGCGCGCGCACGCCTGTCTGCGCGCCGTGCCCGCCTTCCCGCGCTTCGTGCGCGAGCGCTTCCTGCGCTGCTTGGACCTGTACCTGGCGCCGCGCGCCATCAAGATGCGGCTCACCATCAGCGCCGAGGACCTGGTGCCGCGACTGCCGTCTCCGCGCGACCTGCAGCCTTTCCCTACGCAGGAGGCGCTGGCGCTTCGAGGACACACGGCTCTCGTGCGCAGCGCCGCCTTCGACCCGCAGGGACAGTACATCGTGTCCGGTAGCGAGGACGCAACGCTCAAAGGTACGCTTGCACCGTGGAGTCGCTGTCGTTGAGTGTCGTATCAGTCTTGTCATGTGCGTCGTTGTGTTACAGTGTGGGAGGTGGGCACGGGTCGCTGCCTGCGCACCATACCGCTCTCGGGGCCGGTGACGCGCGTGGCGTGGTCCCCGGTCCGCGGACTGAGCCTGGTGCTGGCGGCCGTGGGGGCTCGCCTGGTACTGCTGAACCCGGGCGCAGACATCGGCGCGCACCGAGTCGCCGCCGACACGGACGCGCTGCTGATGGAGGCGCCGCCGCAGCACGACCACACAAGTTAGTACTGCCCGCACCCTCGGCGGGACGGAAACTGTCCTCCGAGATCTATGACTATGACGCTAACACTACCAAATATCAAGACGTAACATAAATGATATGTGTGCTATGCCTGACCCTGACACCTTGCCAAATATCAAGGCATGTTTCACAACTAACTGTGGTGTGATGTCAAACTGAGTGGTAATGGTGGAATTCTTCCCTTAATTCTGCCGTGTATAACGACGTCATTTTAGAGAATCTCCAAAACCAGTTGGATGAATGGCTCCTGTCAGAATTGCGTAAAGCTTATTTTCAGCAAGATAGCGCTTCGCCACACAACAGCCGCCTTACGCGTTCCAGTTTGAATAGACAGTTCGGGTCACAGTGGATAGGTACACATGGGCCACCTCGCAGTCCCGATCTAACGCCTCTCGATTTTTTTCTGTGGGCTATCTAAAAAACGTAGTCTACAAAAAGAGATACAACAGTATTCAGGAGCTGAAAGATGCATCAACAAGGATTTTAAATGATATCCATCCAAGAAAATTATCGGCTGCTACTATTATTTGTTTTAGTTGTAATGTTGTAGAAGATTATCCATGTAACTATGATCAGTTTACATAATCATAATCATCATAAGCAATCGTTTATTTGCAAGAATACAAAATTAATATACAGTACATATGTCAGATCTTAAAAGTATTTTAGTGATTGTATTCAGCCTGCACGCAGCCGTGCTAATATTATGCGAGTCTTATTATTAGAAAGAAGTAGTATTCATTTATATAAAATTCAAATTTCTAAATATTCGTTCACAGTATAAAAACATTTATCAAGAAGCCATCCATTTAACTTTTCCCTAAATATATTTCGATTAAGTTCTTTAAAGTCTTCCGGTAATTTATTATAAATAGTGATGCTCTAGTTATAAACATTTCTTTTATATATATCTTTATTGCACGGGTGTTTGTAGAGCAAAGTCTTTAATTTAAGCCTTTTTTGTCGGGTTTTCACATCGCTACGCATTTTAAAGTACATTGGATGTGTGTACAAGGTACAATGTGTTATTCAGGCTATGCATGAGATGTCAAGGTTACCTAACTTCCTATGTTATTCTAGATCAGTAATATTAACGTAAGGTATGTAACATCTACTCTCTAACACTTTAACATTGTTTCCCTTTTTCTAGTGCCGAAGATGTACAAAGTACAAAGTTATTCAGGAAGTACGTGTATCTTTAATCTTTAATATAATACCTATCTAGTTCACCGGCATTCCTACATTAGGTTAGGAATGTCTACCTACGTTTAATACGTGATGTATGTTCTTCCGTATTAACCTTTCATTTTAACATAAGTTTAATAAATATACAGTTGCGATCAAACAGCGTTAGAGTTATCATTTCTCTTCCTCGGTAGCTCTGACAATGTGATTTTACAAATAGACAAATTTCTTTAATATACATGCAGGCGAGAGGAAGGATCCTACAGTTTTTGAAGAGAGGCTTGCAACTATCAAGAAACCAAGACCAGTTTATTACTCTGAGACATCTTTTTTGAATTTTAAATACTCTCTCGACATCGACTGAGTTGCCCCACAGTAACAATCCATAAGCTAGGACCGAAGACACATGACCATGGTAAGCAGCAAGAGCGGCGTCAAAAGAAACGGTCTGGCGAACCTTCTTAAGTGCGAATACAAATCTGCTCAGTCGTTGGCACACCTGGTTCACATGGTCCTTCCAATTCAGATGTCTGTCAAGAATAATCCCAAGGAATTTAAAAGAAGTAACTTCCTCCACCTTCTCACTATTACAGTCAATGTTAAGTTTTAACGGTTTAAATTGTATTATAAGAATTAAATTGCAATATTTTGGTCTTCGTATATTAATTAATAAATTATTGTTTACTGTCCAGTTAATGATGTCAGAGAGAGCACTATTTTAAGTTTGCTGAGCTAGATTTTTATTATAGACTTTAATAATAAGAGTTGTGTCGTCGGCGAAAATAATGCTATGTGTCATACAATTAGGAAGATCGTTGATATACAACAGAAATAACAGAGGGCCCAAGATGCTACCCTGAGGGACACCACTGTTGTTCAAAATGTTAGCAGATCTAAACACTAGTTTCACAAAGGTGCCCTTGGTGTTTCGAGTGATCTTTGCTATCTCTGTGCATTGGTGCCTATTATGTAAGTAGCTGGTCATTCTAGTGCTCTGCCACGAATACCATAATAAATAAATAAATAAAAATCTTTTATTTCGGACAACAGAATCCATAATTTGTTAGTAAATAGACGGGCACTTATAATTAGGGTTAGTTATTTTACAAGTTACTAAAAACTAAACTACACTAAACATTTAGTAGATCACTCTCCTCACAAAACAGTGCCACATGGGAGAGGTGATTCTACCAGCTATAGTTTGAAGGATGGTGTTGGGGCCGTCGCGCACTCTGCGCATCAGGGATGTGGTCTTTTTCCGCAGAATGGCAGCAAATCCATCCGTCTCGTACTCTGCAAACATCCCTGATGCACTGCAAAAACGGGGCAGTCCAAACATCATCCTAAAAATATTATTATACTGTATACGTAGGGCCTCTAGCGGTCGTTTAGTGTAGTTAACCCATAGGTTCCCGGTGTAGAAACTTTGGCAGTATGCTCTAACTTGACCAGGAGTCTGTCGTGATTAACAAAATCAAATGCTTATGTTTCTACTTAGGTAGGCGCTTTTGCTTCTAGGTACAGTAAGCCACGAGACCAACTTGACAAAAACTGTAATAATCTTATGCCCCCTGTAATTCCGTACAAATGTATGGGAAAAGTTTTTTGCTATTTCTGACATTTCTAGTACTCAAACCTCAGTCGGTCCAATAAAGACTTTTGATCCTTATAAGAAACAGGATGGATGCCGGCCATGGTGAGAATCAAATATAATTTTTATGTGAATAAACTACAAATTCATAGTTTAGTTGTGCTATAAGACCTTGCTTCTTGACAAATTTCAAGATTCTAGGTCAACGGGAAGTACCCTATAGGTTTTGTGTACATCTATTTCCTTAACAAATTAAAAAAAAAAATGGGCTTAAATGGCTGTAGCTTTTGATTGCGTTGACTTAGAAGTTTTAAGCTAACATTATAAGGAGGTAATATTTGTGAAATGTGTCAACTCAGGCGAGATGTCCAGAACTAAACATCTGATTTTATGTTTTTGTGTGTATGTTTGTTACTTCTTCATGCTCTAACGACTGGACGGATTTGATTTGAGATCTTCCTAAAGTTATTCCTAATTGTATGTTCCATTGTTACGCGGATGATGTCCAGATTTATGTGTCTGATTCGTCAGATCAGCTACCACTCGCTGTTTCGCAATTAAATGAATACTTGGATGCAATTGCGGACTGGTCCATGCGTAACGCTCTCGTACTAAACCCCGCGAAGTCAAAGTATATGGTTTTGGGCACTAAGAAGCAAATCGCTAAAATAAGTTGTAACCCAGATGTAAAGATCCAAGGAATCTCAGTAGATCGAGTAAATGAGGCACGTAATTTGGGTGTTATCTTCGATAGCCAACTTAGGTTCGAGAACTACGTTCTTGGTTTAGTGAAGAATTGTTTTTATCGTCTCAAAGTGCTCTATAACATCCGCAATCAGCTATCAGAGGCTTCGCGCATAGCTCTCTGCGAAGCATTGGTTCTATCAAGGTTGAATTATGGCGACGTAGTATATGGTCCTCGATTGCTGGCTTGAACCCAGCAAGTGGTACAGCGTGTACAGAACGCATGTTGCCGATTTTATTTCACTATCCCGCCTCGGTCTTGTATTACTCCGTACTTAAACAAAATGTCTATGCACAACATGGAATCAGAGAGCTACACCTTGGGGGGTTGATTTTCGATGTTATCAAGTTCAAAAAACCTGAATATTTTTACTCTAAGTTGAAATTGGCAAATAGGACTCGAGGTCTAAGGTCAATTAGATCTGCACTCCAGTGTCATAGGCATAAAACAGCAGCGTTCAGAGGTAGTTTTCGATATCTGGCAACGAAGTGTTGGAACAATATACCTCCACCTTTACGTAATCTCAACACTAAATTCACCTTCAAATCGCATCTCAAACTCGTACTGTTAAACATACAAATCGAGGGTATTCCGAAACGCTTCGTTTGTCTCAGATAGGAAGCACTGAGGCTGCTAATTCTACTTCTTAAACACCTAATTCTTAATCTAGCTTACGCATAGTACACCTACGACCAAATTGTACCGCCATAATACACCCACCTATATCTATTCTCATGTGCTCAAACACTGCGTCAGTCAAGCACTCGTCATGAATACAGAATTACATACAGAACAACATGCAATCATCACACATTATTTGTTTTGTTAGTGCTTCGTTTTTCTGGTCGTCTCAAGAGGTAATACTGAAAATCAGTGCTTTGCTCTTCGAGCAAAGCTTTAAGCTGAGTTATTGCCTTTTTGACAAGCTACAACACACATAATTTTTACTAATCCGTACCTATTTTAGATTGTTTAGTACCTACATAATGTACATATACACCGACTTTTTGTCTCAGAGCTTTGTTCCACCCATAATTTCTTAGTTTTTCTGTGTTATGATACTTACCATGTATGATGTACCTAATTTAATGTGATCTTTGTATTGTCTGTTGTAGTTGTAGTGTCAAATAAATATTTTATCTATCTATCTATCTATCATTTGAATCGAAATGCAGATAGCTTAAAGATACATACCCTGTATAAACACAGGCTATCTACTTTTTATCCCGGAAATCGCGAGTGATCCCTGGGGCGCAGTTAGTTTAAAATAAAAATAAAAAACAAAACACTAAACAATATGTATTTATTATGCTTTTATTTCAGACACATGATCCATATACAATTACATTAAAATAATATAATAGTCAGGTACACAATAGAGTTAAAAAAAAATACTTAAAGTGTATAAACCTATAAACTCAGGATGCTATTTCCATCCATCGAGTGTACATATTTGTCTGGATCAATCGATCTGCCAGACTAGATATAATACTATTTTTACACTTATCAACCCTGGACAAGAATTTCACGATACGGGTTCTTTGGATGGCCTCAAAGGAGCTTACTCTTGCCTCAAAGAACATCCCGGAGGCACTGCAGCACCATGCTAGCCCAAAGAATTGCATTGAAAACCCTGATGCATCCAAGCGCTTTTTTGGTGTAGTGTGTCCAGAGTTGACAAGTGTAAAAAGATTGACAGAACAATCTGAATAGCGTCAGTTTGACATCTTTTGCTGAACGAGTAAATTTTCTAATTATCATATTTCCGACTGTACAGAGCGCTCTACGCTGTCGCTCGATATCCTCGTCGTCTTTAAGGCTCGACGTCACAATATGACCAAGGTACTTGAAGCTCTCTACGATCTGAATCGGCTGTCCATTGAGATAGACACTCGGAATGAAATCGTGGAGGAGTGTTTTCTTGTTGTACATTAAACAATGGTCTTTGGCATAGCGTTCACAGATACCAACTAACTTTGCTAGACCTTTAATAGAGGGACTGAGCAACACCATATCATCTGCATAGCTCAGATTATTGACATATCTGTTGATCATTTGAGTCCAACCGGTGTGTCGTCGCTCAGCTCCACTATAAGATCATTAACATAGGCATTGAATAGGTCAGGAGAACTCTTACTCCACAAGGTAATTTGAAACTATCAGATATTTCGCGGTCCCACCTAACGTTATTAGTCTGGTTCTTATATTTCTATTATTATTATTATACCGGGTGCGGCGATTGAACTGTCCGTATGTGAAAATGAAATATTTCTGTTAATTTTCAATATTTATTTATACACTTTTGCCATGTGAAAATAGAAAGTTCAGAGTTTTATTATCACTTATTCCGAAGGAATAAAACCGCCTATACCCTTTACTACAAGCTGAAGTCTCTGTTTCTGAAAAAAGCGCAGGCTGCTCGAATGACATCGTCACTCAAACAATTCCATTCTCGCGTAAGAGTAACTTTGAGCGGCGCTTCCAACGAAGTGTGTTTTTTGCACAGGCCCGACCTGTAAAACACCCCAAATACAAAAGTCCAAGGATTCAGGTCGGGCGATGACGACGGCCACATATCTCGGTCGATCAGCACTGGAACGTTTGCTTTCAACCAATTTTGCGTTCTAATTGCTCTGTGCGATGGTGCCGAGTCTTGCTGGAAAGTCCAACGCTCAGAACCGAATGTGTTGGGTGCCCACGGTATCAGCCCTGGTCGCAAGACTTTATCTCGATAGATTTGTTGATTTATTTTGACTTGGTTGCGACCCATTGGAAGAAAAACGAGCGGAGAACGGTCTTTTTCAGACACCACCGCCCAGACCATGATTTGGTCGGGTCCTTGGCGTCGAGTGACTTGCAATTCATCTGAATGGTCGCTGACACGTCCCTTCAACCAAACACGGTCATTTTGTTTGTTTAAAAACTGTCCAACGCAAAAAGTTTTCTCATCTGAAAACACCAAGTTGGGAAGAGTAGAGCAAGCGAATCAGCTCTTTCGATCGATCCAACCGTTTGCTACGCTGTAAAGCAGTAAGTTCCTGAGAAATATTTTTTTTTAATGGTTTGAGTTTAAGCTTTTCCTTTAATATGCGACAAACGCTGCGATCGCTCACCTTGAGATCCTTCGCGAGCTGGTTTGCTGAGCGCGCTGGATTTCTGTCTAATCGATGACGCACCTTTTCGACAACTGCTGGCGCCGTTACAGTACAGCGTCGTCCGCCATCGTAGCGTTTCTTAACGTTACCAGTCTCATTATAACGTTGAATAGTGCGATGCACCAATTTCTCGTTCAATTGAAGATTTGGCAGCGCTCGACGTATTTCAATATTAGAGATTTCGATTTAGATATTAGATATTTCCCTCCAAATGAAGAGCAATCACTGAATTTCGTTTTAAATCCATTGTTCTAAATTCGAATGTGTTTCTCTCACAACAAAATCACTTCAAATGATGATAAAGAATATGTCAAAGACTAATATTTGAAATTTAGGCGGCGTTCGATTCAGTGGTTCGAATTTTATAACAGTTAGATAGAGACGGACAGTTCAATCGCCGCACCCGGTATATATTATTTTGTGTAATAAGTTCAAAATACATAAAATATTTATAGTTTCAATCCACTCCATAGCTTTTCCTCCGAGAACAATTTACGCGTCACTCTCGTAACAAAGTAGCGAGAGACTATTTGTTTCTTACATATTTGTTTAACGTGTGAAAGAGATACGCTACCGAGGCAAGGTCTCAAGTTCTCAAGACTCAAGGTCGGGCGGTGACCGTTTTATTTTAGTAATAAAATGAAAATTATTCAATTTAAAATAGAAACATGCACTATATAATATTGTGGATACATAAAATCGTAAATTGGTTATGATACTTACCTAAAATATGGAACACCATCCTTTTTACGCACTTTTCTGCTGTCGTATGGGCAGGAAATCATCAAGCACTTTGGCATCGCCGACGTTGTACTAGGATTGCAGTCGTCTTACAACTAAACCAAAATTCTTCGCATTGCGTAGCGTGTGAAGAGTTTTAGCGTGGTTAATTTTTTTGGCTGTTTGTGTCTCTCGATGATACTCTATGGTTTAAGGCGTATACAAAGGCAAATGACCTTGGGCATTTGGCAGCCTAGCGGGGATACCACGCGCCATCTATGGAGCAAGCAAAACGCGCGCGCGGTGTCCTCCACTGCAGTTAGATCGCGCACTAGTGTAGTACATACGTACACACAGTACACAGAGTAATGATGATCAGAGATACCCCTTGAGAGAAACTGACCAAAGGAATAATAATTGTCTAAAAATATTATATGATGTATATGAATATAGGTAGGCTTAGGATTAAAACATTATGTGTAGTAATGTTTTAATCCTAAGCCTACCTATATTCAATATCTTTTTAGTAAAACAAATATTAGTAAATTTATTTTTGTTGAAGTTTTTATTAATATTGTTGAGAACACTCGGCATGATAATATAAATTCACTATCTTGTGTAAAAAATTATATTCGTCCTTGTTTTCAGTGCTAGGTAAGTGGTTGGTATGGTAACTAGTTATGATGTGGTAATTTGATCTGGAAAGAAGTAATTTAACGGAACCCTTAATCTTCTTTTACTGAAAAATAAAGAAATTAATATATTTAATGGCCCGCAAGAAAAAATATTCTCTAAGTGAAAGGTAGTAGGTAGGCAATTGATACCATTTGATAGAATATGGTTGGTAAACTATGTTATAATAAGAAAAATACATAACATGGTATCCAAATATAGGAAAAAAGGTATAAAAGAAAAAAAGGTCAAAATTAGACCAAATTTCAGTTTTTTATTAAAAAGGGGGGTCAAAGGGCCAGGGGGGAAACATTTTGTTTTCGAAATTATTTTGATCCTCTACAAGACCCAACAAAATATTTTCTTTCAAGTCACTTCGCTTGGGAGATACAAAAAGAGGGGAGTTTTTTTTTGGGGAAAGTGGGGTGATTTTTTTCCAATTTCAGTAGAAACCCTCTATACGGTCCCGCAATCGATACTCCTCTATCACATCGGCATCTGGGAGCAATCTCAAAAGGAGGGATTTTTTGTTGGCAAGGGGGCAAAAATTTTATCGCATACCAAATTACTTGTCCTCTTCTATAAAATCCCCATAAAAAATAATAATATGGCTCTGCTTGGGAGCCGCACTAGAGGGGGGAAGAAGGGGGGCAAATCTCGAAAAGTCGGAATTTTCCCTAGATCCCATAAAATCCCTTTATACATTTTCGCAAATAAAAAAATACTTACCTACCCCTCCACCATCAAATATCAAAGTGCTTTATTTCCTTTAGACCTTATAGGACACTTGGACTGTTGGAAACGTCACAAAATTAAAATTACATAAGTAAAACAGGGAAATAAAGTGATCACTTTGATTTTTTGTTCACTTCAATCTTTTTAAGGTAAAGTAAAGAAGCGAACAAGAAACCTTTACCTTGTTAGGTTTTTAGATTTCGAGTTGGAGCAAAAGTCGTCCCATGCTTTTTTATCCTCAAGATAATCTGATATTTTGTTATAAGCCTTTTTACAAAGGATATGTTTGATAGTTTGTTTGAATTTATTTATTGATAATTTTTGCAACTCAGTCACTCAGAGATTTGTTTTAGAAACGTATACTTTGCCCTTTAAAAGATACACTAATCTTGTGCAGCCTAGTTTTGGGCAAAGCGAGTTTATTCTTATTTCTAGTATTTACATTATGTATGTCGCAATTTTTAGGGAATCGATCGATATTTCTATGAGTGTACAATAAGTTTTCATAAATATATTGATATGGTACGGTCATTATATTTATTTCTTTGAATTTATTACGCAGGGATTCTCTAGTTCCCCCACAGTAATATGCCATAAGACATAATACTATGGAAGTAGCTGAAATAGACAAGTCTAGAAGTATCAACGTCTGTAAGATGACGGATTTTTTTGACTGCATATGCTGCAGAACTAAGTCTCTTCGATAGTTTATCTATGTGTGGACCTCATTGAAGTTTACTGTCTAAAGTTATTCCTAAGAATACGGTACTGTCTACAATGTCTAAAGTTTCTCCTTTTACGTTTATATCAGCCTTTACTTGTTTTACATTTGGTAGAAACAAAAAAAATAAATCGAATGCATTTAGTTTTGGTAAAAGATTATTGACATTAAACCAATGGACTACTTTTGATATTGCATTGTTTACACCGTCATAATTTGTGTTTTGTCTAATCATCTTGAAAATTAAGGAAGTATCATCAGCAAACGATACAATCTCGTCATTATTTTTAACGAGATGAGGCAGGTCGTTAATATAAACCAAAAATAGGAAAGGACCGAGGATAGATCCCTGCGGTACACCCATTGTAACTACAGATCCCGATGACCGTTTCCCATTTACGTCAACTCTTTGTATCCTGTCACTCAAATAAGTAGCAAGAAGAGGTGTCAATTTTCCATAGTGATGTAGTTTCCTGATTAATGTTCCATGGTGTACACAATCGAATGCTTTTGACAAGTCGTAAAAAACACCTAAAGCATCTTGCGACTTCTCCCAAGCATCAAAAATATGCGATACCAACTCTACACGGCATCAGTAGTTGACCTGCCGCGAGTAAACCCGAATTGCTTACGATGTAGCAGGTCATTGCCATTGAAATGCCTAAGCAATTGATGTAAAATAAGTTTTTCAAAAACTTTGCTGAATGTAGGCAGTACTGATATCGGTCTAAAGTTAGTGGGGTCAGACCTACTACCCGATTTAAATAGTGGGATTATCTTACTATGTTTCATCAAATCAGGAAAAACGTCACAATCAATAGATTCATTGAACATAAAAGCTAGATCTGGTGCAATACGTTCGTTATTTTATTACATTTTTACTGTTTTTAATTTTTGATCTAATATAATTTGATTTTGCCATTTGACAAACTTTTCTAAATATTTTTGAGCGATTTTTTACTTTGTCTTTGAACTCCAGGCTAAAATTGTGTTGTTTTTCAATATACAGTTCATACAATTTTTGTCTACTCTTATATATATATATACATATCATCATCATCAGCCCGTACACGTCCACTGCTGAACATAGGCCTCCACCAAACGACGTCACGAATAGCGGTCCTGAGCCGCCTCCATCCAACGACTCCCTGTGACCGCTACGATATCGTCGGTCCATCGAGTGTGAGGTTTTCCCACGCTCCGTTTTGCATTGCATCGCGGTCGCCACTCGAGAACCTTTACTTCCCAACGGTTATCGGTTCTACGAGCTATATGGCCTGCCCATCGCCACTTCAGCCATATATATATATATATATATATATTATAATAATTATAACAATTACGTCAATAATTAGTAGGTACCTAACCCCCGAATACTCAAACGAATCTCAGATTTAAGCACGACTCAAGTGACGATTTTTTGACAGATTTTCATTGAAAACTGTCAAAATATTGCGACATAAGACGTGCTTACATCTGAGTTGCGTTTGAGTATTCGGCCGTAAGATACATAACTATTAGGTACTTAGGTAAAAGTTGCGCCACAGATTAGGTAATGTTACTTCGGTTGCGTGTGTAAAAAGTTGGTATTGAAACACGATGCTAATAAGTCTCTGTAACAGCACTACTCTATGCATCGATGCATCGATATTAGACTATGCCTGAGAACTTGACTAGGGGACTAAGCAATTATTATTTATAAGGGCCACCATACCAACCATACTACACGGACTGCTTGGAGCAATCATTCATACACACATACACGGAACCACTCGAGCAGTTGAACTCCTTCGGAAGCAGTCCGTGTATGTTGATCAATGGCTAACTGCCCGAGTAGTCCGTGTTTGGCGGCCCTCAGATATAGGTAGCATGGTAGGTACAGGTGTTTCAGCCCTTTTTTATTTCCCATATTCTTATTGTTTCACTAAAACCCAACTCGAGAAGAAATACTAAAGACAAATCACAACACAGAATTTTAGAAAATCAATTAGGTAGGTAGGTACTTAATTATTTTTTAAACTGCTTCAGATGATATTATGTAGGCATGATAATGCAAAAAGAAAAACGCGTGACGGCTGCGACAACGACGAAGACGACGGCACGATTGTTTTGTTTGGTCTGGCAACCTCGCACTCGAGCCGGCCGCTAGCGAGCTTGCAACGTCGCGTCTTCGCCTAGCGCTGAGGCCTAGCGCGCGCCCTCGCTACTAACATTGCCTAATCAAATTTTGCGAGCAATCGTTCGTGGGAGAGAGACGTTTTAGTAGGCGCAAATAGTTTTTTCGTTAAAACTTCTTATTTTGAGTTTATTTCAAAACAAATGGACCGGCAATTGAAGCATACGAGCTACATAAATAACTATACTGAGTTTGGTAGTAAACGAATAAGACACACCGCCAAAAAGTGTGCTCATTCACCTGAAGATATTGTTTCTCTAAACTTTTTCTGAGTGCTTACTATAACTACTGGCAAGCATTTGAAACCGGCACATAATACTTTAAGATATGTGTTATCGGATATATAAATTTCAAAGGTCCACGATCTATATTTTCGTCAAATACATGTTCGAAAAAGACGTCGTTTTCGTCTTTTCCCCTTATAATTCGCCTTAAGTCTAATTTTTTTGAAAGCAAGCGAGTTAAATGCATACAAAACCTATAGGGCACTTCCGGTTGACCGAGAATCATCTAATTTCGCAAGAAGCAAGGTCTTATAATTAAGGTACCCTCGGTGCGCGGGTCCTACACTTGTTGTTTTTATTATTACTTACTGAAGTAGACTAAAGTGTAGTCTACCCTAGTCCAGAGCCGAGCATCGACTGCTTCGGTCTGGACTAGGGTAGACCAGACTTGAAACGAAAACGGTCACGGCGATATTTTTAGGGGCTAATTAGTATTGTGACGTTGTTGCAGTGGACGCGCGCACCAAGTCGTGCGTCACGTGGGAGGAAGTGTCTAGTACGTCGGAGAGCTGGGCGCGCGGCGAGCGGCTCGCCGTTCAGCACTTCAAGGAGGTGCGGCACGTAGACTGGCACGTGCGCGGGGACTACGTGTGCGTCACGCTAGCCGACGCGGCATCGCGCAGCGTAGTCGTGCATCAGGTGAGATCAGTGATTACATTAGCTTCCATCTATCCTCTGTTCGATACACTCTGACCGCTAGCTAACCTCCACAGATATCCCGGCGTCGGTCGCAGCTGCCGTTCTCCCGCGCCAAGGGCCTGGTGCAGGCGGCCGTGTTTCACCCGCACAAACCGCTGCTGTTCGTGGCGACGCAGCGCGCCGTGCGCGTCTACGACCTGGTGAAGCAGGAGCTGGTGCGCAAGCTGCTGGCGGGCGCGCAATGGCTGGCCTGCCTGGCGCCGCATCCCCAGGGAGAGAACTTGCTGGTGGGCTCGTACGACCGCAAGTGCGTGTGGTTCGACCTGGAGCTGTCCGGCAAGCCGTACCAGACGCTGCGGCTGCACGGCGGCGCGGTGCGGTCCGTGGCCTTCCACCCGCGCTACCCGCTGTTCGCCTCCGCCGGAGACGACAAGCACATCGTCGTCTCGCACGGCCAAGTCTACAAGTACGTATCGCATCTGCGCAACTTCTAACATGGTATATGTACATAAAGTAGTGGTCTTTGATCTATGCTTCCATCAATACCTAATATAAATATCTTGTACAACATAATGTTGTACTAGCTTTTATTTTGAGAAACATATAAGTCCGCAACTTATGTCTGTTTCTCGAACTGCGAACACGCTGTATTGTCGAAGCACGACAATACAGCGTGATTGATTATTATCGGTAGAATGCATGGTGGTAAAATGTATCGTAGGCATGCAATGCATAGTGCAATAAATGTCTGGGCCAAGGGCATTTCCCCAAATGCCTAAAAAAAGCTGTGGTTGTACCGGTCTACAAATCTGGCGCAAAAGATCAAATCACTAATTACAGACCAATATCCCTGCTTCCTGCCTTCTCCAAAATATTAGAAAAAGTTATAAATAAACGGTTAGTCAAGTACGAAGTAGTTAGAAGATAAGTGTATTCTGTCAAAAATGCAATTCGGGTTCAGAGCTAAGGTGTCCACTGCAGACGCAGTTCATCACCTTACTAACTACATTGAACAAGAACTGGATCAGAGTAACCACACACTTGCAATATTTTTGGACCTAGCTAAGGCCTTTGACACCGTTTCCGTACCCATACTATTGCGCAAGCTTGAAACACTGGGAATCAGAGGCACTCAACTAAAACTTTTCAGGAGCTACCTCGAAGAACGCACACAGTGCGTTAGGATAGGCGATGTTCTCAGCAATGATCAGGAAAATACTGACTTTAGTGTTAATCTACATCAATGATCTTTGCAATCTAAAATTAGATCATGGCAAAATCATATCATATGCTGATGATACTGCTCTAATTGTCTCCGCTGAATCTAAAGAACAAGTTTGCGCAAAATGGATTCAACATTGTAAATAAATGGCTTCAGCACAATTTACTAACTCTAAATGCAGAAAAGACTAAGTATATTAGGTTTTCGATGCGCAAACGCCCTTCAAACGAAATCAGCCCAAAATTGTATGCGCATTATTGTGTAGGCGCTGATAACGTATGTATCTGCCCAACCATACATAATACAAATAAAATTAAATACCTTGGCAAAATACTGGATGAATCACTCTCATTCAAACCCCATCTAGAAGCTTTAGTAAGTAGAGTCCGCAAGCAGATTTTTCTCTTCAAAAATCTACGCCATATTGCGGACCAAAAACTTATTATACAGGTTTACCGGGCCCTTTGCGAATCTATATTGACGAACTGCATTATATCATGGGGTGGAGTAGGTAAAACATTATTACTAACTGTTGAGAGAGCACAAAGAGCGATACTTAAAGTATCAACGTTCCGTCCTTTTCTTTTTCCTACAAACCTTCTCTTTAAATCATGTGGAGTATTAACAGTTCGACAGTTATTCATAATGAACATAATACTTAAACAACACGCAGCCCTTCCATATGTCACTGAAATCGCTAACAAAAGGAGGAAAAATAATGTTTGCCCTAAAGAACTAGGTCGAAGACATGCTTTTTCAAGAAAATTTTACATGTTCTTGGTCCTTTTTTATATAATAGATTAAATGTGTTAGCCAATATTTATTCCTTAAACTATAATACATAGCTGTAAGAAAAAACTTAGAGATACTTTACAATGTACGCGTCATACGATGACTTGGAAAATTTATTGACTGTTCTAAAGTAGGCCAGTAATTGTAAGCACCTTTATTATTATTAAAACTAGTTAAGCATAGTAAGCATAAGTAATTTTATAGTATGCATAGCATTTATTATCGGATTTTATTGTTTGTTTATTATCAGCACTTTCTTTGCCTGAAAAACAGGTTTTTACCTAGTTCAGGCACATGTACTATGTTATCCCATAAAATCATAAGATTAAATAGTCTTAGTCTTTGTTATCCTTTTAGCCCTAAGTTAATTTTGAATAAATTATGATTTATTATTATTATGATTTTATAGTGGGTGTGGAGCTCGTACGGACGCGTCCTTCCACAATGCAGTGGGTGTGGGGCTCGTACGCGCACCTACACCCCGCCCAGTGCATGCCCGTGTTGTAACTGCTTGTGTCGATGTTGCAGCGACCTGCTGCAGAATCCGCTGCTGGTGCCCCTGAAGCAGCTGGCGGGCGGCGCGCGGCGCGACGCGCTGTGCGTGCTGCAGCTCGCCTGGCACCCCACGCAGCCCTGGCTGCTGGCGGCCTGTGCGGACGATACACTCCGGCTCTACTCCTGAACACGTAGGTACATATGTACATAAACATCAATATAATCATTATACAAACACAGACTTTTATTGTTTTCTTACCTGAACAGGAACCTCAGCCGTAAGAACGAAAGTATTTCTACCGAAAGAGGGACATGACCATTGACCTTCCCACTCTCTAATCACTAGGTAGTTTATCTTCCGTTGTTTCGTCTAATCAAGACAAGTCCTGCTCAAATCGTTTCCTTAAGTCGCGACGAGTCTTGCTCAAATCGTTTCGTCTAATCAAGACAAGTCCTGCTCGAGAAGAGCCGACTACTTCCCCTCCAACTGGAGGGGTCGATATTCTATGCCGCGGCCCCACGGCCAATATTCAAACGATTGTACATTAAATTTACACAATCTGTCGTCATAGCTCAAAGTAAAGCGTCCAGGTTGGAAACGATAAACATATTCTTAGGTATTTCCTTTGTACTCGTTCAATAGCATCAATGTGTACTTTATAATTTGGGGACCATATTGGACTGCCATACTCCAAACCACTTCTGACCAGAGCAAAAAAGAGGTATAAGAGACTACTAGGCTTTTTAAAACCCTTTGTAGACCTCAAGACGAAGCCAAGTAGTTGATTAGCCTTAGATGTGATCTGTTGGTAGTGAGCTCGAAAAGAGAGTTAACTATCAAATAATATTCCAAGATCCTTAGCAGTATCGGAACGATCAAGAGCATTACCATCTATTGAATAGGTATTAATGATTTTGTCACGTTTATTCGTGAATAGTGTAGCATTTGTCTAAGTGCATCGTGTTAGATTCGCACCACGCCGACACAGTGTTCAAATCGTCCTGCAAGATAACACAATCAGATGGTTTGGAAATAACATTGTAAATCTTCAAATCATCCGCAACAGGCAATTAGAAGATAAGCGCGTAACAAGATCATTAATAAAAACAATAAAAAGTAGAGGGCCTAAATGGGAGCCTTGCGGAACTCCTGAAGAAACTACCACCAGAGAAGAGACAAAACCTTTTAAGGCCACCAGCTGACTCCTGTTGTCGAGGTACGAACATATCCACCGGTACAGATTTCCGTGTATACCATATTTGAATAGCTTACGACAAAGAAGACGATGATTAACCTTGTCAAAAGCCTTAGAGAAATCTGTATAAATAGAGTCGACCTGACCACCAGTAGCAAAGGCACGACATAGGTAATGCTTATACTCCAGTAGGTTAGTTACAGTAGATCGATTTTTAACAAAGCCGTGCTGCTTATCTGACAGCATTGATTTTATATGACTGTACAGGTGGACGTACACCAATGACTCGAATAATTTTGCAAAATACGACAAAATACTAATAGGTCTATAATTTTCACAGCGAGACTTATCGCCACTTTTATATATTGGGACTATGTACGCAGTTTTCCATTGACTTGGGAAAATACCTAATTTAAGAGATTTATTAAATATTATACTACTCTTAGTAGAGAGCTCATTTCCGCATGATTTGACAAAAGATGGAGGGATTTGATCAGGTCCTGATCCTTTGTTTCTGTCCAGACGCTTAATTTTTAGCTGAATGTCGCTCTGTTATTGAAACCTGTGCCAGAGAGGAAGAAATGTAGTTATAAATATCCAGTGATTTATCATCATCTACAATAGACTTATAACATGGATCATTGACAAAAACGGAGCCAAAATAACGGGAAAAAATCTCACATGTTGCTTGTCCACCAGAAGAAAATTCAACTCCAAATGACATTGATTGAGGCATAGATACGTGGCCCTTTCTATTATTAATAAACCTCCAGAAAGATTTTATGTCTTTTTCTATACAGTCCTCATTAGATGAGATATATCGCTCATAACACTCTTTGATAGAGTTTTACATCGGTCGCGTAACAGGGAGAATGTGTCGTAATCACGAGGATTGCAAAATTTCTTATAAAGTTTGTGATTTCTATTTTTTTCAATTATACAATTAATTAAGGGCTTACTGAACCTAATAGGAAATGATGAAGATTTATGTGAGGTCAAAGGCGTATGTTTGCGAATTATCTCAAAAAGAGTATCGTAAAAAAATGTGGTACAGGGATCAATGTCAGGCAAAGATAAAATATCAAACCAGTCCACAGCAGCTAAGTCACTTTTAACTTTATCTAGATCGCATTTAGAGTAATTAAAATGCTGAGTTTTGCGAGACTTAAGACTTTTGGTGACACTTAACTGAGGCAGATCTATCACAATCGCAGGATGTGGTTTATCTAAGCGACTCATAGATGTGATTTCACTAACTGAAATACTATCCAGATTTGAAAGTACTAAGTCTAGGATCCGATCTCTATCATTTGTTACATTGTTGTACTGTTTCAAGTTACAAATAACCATCAATTCCTCAAGTAAACGAAGTCTTTTGCTATGTAGTGGGGAGTCGATAGAGACGTCGGATGGTAAGGAGGACCCTGTATAAATAGAAGATTTGTAGTCAGGATGGTTAAAGTCACCTATTATTAATAGAAAATATCATCGGGATGATATTTTCTATAAATTTTTTTGAATTTTTTTTTATTTCCCCCCCTACATGGGAGACCATCCACTCGATGGACCGACGACATCGTAGCGGTCGCAGGGAGTCGATGGATGGAGGCGGCTCAGGACCGCTATTTGTGGCGTCATACGGGGGAGGCCTATGTCCAGCAGTGGACGTGTATGGGCTGATAATGATGATGATGATGATGATCATCGGGATACTTATTGTACACTCATAAAAATATCGATCGGTTCCCTAAAAATTGCGACATACATAATGTAAATACTAGAAATAAGAATAAACTCGCTGTGCCCAAAACTAGGTTACACAAGGTTAATGTATCTTTTAGAGGGCAATGTATACGCTTCTACAACAAAACCCCTAGCGAGTTGCAAAAACTTTCTATAAATAAATTCAAACAAGTTGTCAAACATATCCTTTGTAAAAAGGATTATTACAAAATTTCAGACTATCTAGAAGATAAAAAAGCTTGGGACGGATTTTGCTCCAACTCGAAAAATAACTCTAAAAATAATACCTAACAGGCTAAAGGTTTCTTCGTCGCTTCTTTACTTTAGTCTACATACCGAAGCGACCGAAATCAAAATATCACTTTATTTCCAAATCAGTGTTTAATTTTAAGAATATGACCTGTTCTAAGTGTACATTTATTGTATTTACGGAAATAAAGAAACTTTGACTTTGACTTTGATAATCGTTGCATATGATTTTCTGACAATTAGTATAGAATTCATCCAAATTATCGTAACTTAATTGCGGAGGTAAATAGCACACACATATGTTAAGACGCGGGCTACCATGGTTTTCAGGTAAAACAGTTAACCAGACATCCTCCATTCTACTATCCCAGGATGCCTGACGGATAACTTGATATTTTTTTTGAATAGCTATAAAACTCCACCACCTTCAGTTTTTTTTTTCACGCCTGTCCAACCGCTTCAGCATATGAGTAGACAAGAACATACGTAGAGCGGAAACTTCGACCCCGGACCGGCTCAAGGTCGTCACAAAATACTCAGTCTATCTCAGTCGGGCTCGCGGGCGTCGTCGCCGACAGTCCGCCTGAGATAGACCGAGTTTAACGTGTAGCCGCGACCTTGAGCCGGTCCGGGGTGGAAGTTTCTGCTCTACGTAGGTATGTTCTTGTCTACTCCTGGGTAAAGTTCCACCTTCGCGTGAGAAAAACACAAATAACTGTGTACCCGGTAATACAATACAATACAGTAGGTAGGTATGTATAGTATATGTACCTACCTAAGCTTGTAGGAATCGCGGCTAGCTCTTCCCGGGATGCTGATATAAAAGTCGATTATAAAAACAATAGCTGCTCTATATTGTATAGGTACTAGCTGACCCGTGCCCACTTCGTTGGGCGGTAAACATTTTGTTGGCTTTGGGGTATGGACTCGTATTTTATGTCCTTCCTCGTAGTATAAACTCAAAACATGCTAAGTTTAATTCGAATACAATCAGTAGTTTCAGCGCTATGCCCAGCCAATAAATTTTACTTCCATCCCCTCTCCCAAGGCAACCCTGCTGAATTTAGGCATAAAAAGTATCCTATGTCCTTCCTCGTAGTATGAATTCAAATCCTGCCAAGTTTAATTTCAATACATTCAGTAGTTTCGGAGTTATGCGCGGCCAAGATACAGACAGACAGACATGACGGTAAAAAATCATTTTTGGCATCAGTATCGTTACTAGTTATTAGATTGCCATCCAAAAACAAAATTATCAAAATATCTTCACAGTACAGAACTGGACCTGTTACAGTTTATTATAAGTAGCTATACAAAACTAGGACTAATATGATGTTAATGAGAGCGGTTCGAATGGTTGCTGCTGATGCACTGACCTCCGTAGGCGGCCGGCGGCCGGCGGCCGGTCCGCGCTCGATGCACTGACCTCCGTAGGCGGCCGGCGGCCGGCGGCCGGTCCGCGCTCGCGGCACGACTAACCTACTCGGGTCAAACTGCTGGATGCTGCTAATATAGGTACCTACGTGTTCGATGTATCGAACAAAGCTAGTACCTATGAGAACATGATACGCATGGGTATGAGATAAGTATTTATTATGATATCTATTAAAATACACATTACATTACACATAGTTAGTATACAAGTAAAGTTAAAGTATTTTTAATATGTACCTATTTTAAAAAAACTTTTAAATTCTTATAGCAAAGAAATCTTTGCTTACAAGCTTTTATATAATGTGGAACCAAAGTGCTTGGGAAGACATCCACTGAACCCAAACTCGACGTGGTTAAGTCGTTTCATTTTGGAGTTCCTTTGGCCACCTTCGGTTTCCATCATCAGACCAGCCCGATGGTAGAGTCATTCGGGGTAACCGTGCGTAGTGGGTAAGTGAGCGAACTGTGTACATATATCTCCGGAACGAGATTGGATGCAGGGGAGAGGTGGTTTGTTTGGATCAAATAAGGACCCCGGAGTGGCAAACTAGTTGTGTCATGACATTGCGCCGTGTGACGTTTTATTCACTTCTTATCCGTAATTAACTAAATTTCTTAGTTTCATTGGTAATTTTTGGCAGCTTGGAAACTCCTGTCGCGTCCAAGTTTTCGATCCTGTAGTGGTAAGTCTTATTCTGCTTCATAATACGCATATTCTAGTAGGTTTGTGAAAAATAATATTGAGGTTATGTTCGTTGCCTAAACCTGTACAACATTTGTTTGTATTTTGGGGTCACTTCCTGGGGAAAGTGTGCGCGGGTAAGTGTGCGCGTGTCTTAGTTAATTTGCAGATAAAATTCTAATTACACCTGTTGAAGGTATTTAGTTTTTTTTATGATGCAGTTTTGATCATCATGCTGCGAACATTATATGTATTAGGAATAAACCTGAACTAGCACTAGGATTGAAACAAATGTCATGCTTGCATTGAATAGTGGCACAAACAGTGCACTACTTATGAAATAGGCGTTGTTGTATGTGATAAATGTGATAATTGCATTGAAAATTAATAATGTTCGAATATGTTCTTGATAAAAGTTATATTGAAGAAGTACTGGGTGTGGCAACAATCGCAGTTGATTTACAAAACTTTAATAATAAGAAATAATAGTGGTTTGTTTTTTGAGAAAGGTTATTTTTCTTGGTTGTTGGAACTAGATTTAATCAATGTTCTTTGTTGACAAAGAAAATAACAATCAAATAATATAAACAAATTAAACTAGTATTTACAATTGAGCTAACTGCAGACTGTTGCTAACAATCTACAGATAGTTCAACTGGTCCAATTTATCAGATTGTTCTTAGTTCAGATTGTTCTATTTAATTAAAAATAAATGTTGTGTGAACTCTGTGATTGAGATAAATAAATGTTGTGTGAACTCTGTGATTGGGATAAATAAATGTTGTGTGAACTCTGTGATTGGGATAAATAAATGTTGTGTGAACTCTGTGATTGAGATAAATAAATGTTGTGTGAACTCTGTGATTGAGATAAATATGATTGATCTGGAAAAAATATACTTAGTTAAATTATATTTGTGACTGAACATTAAAACTGAATTAAAAGTAGGATCTTCCACAAAATATTGTCACCAAAATAATATATTTTGTAATTGTTTGTGCGTTCTTTCTACTGAAGAATACGTTTACTTACCCCATACGCGTTCACTTACCCCATAGGGATGCGCAGGATTACCCACAATACGGGTCATGTGAAGTACCGATTTTTTCTCTTTAACTATTTCTTGCAAAAATATTTTTTATATTGCAAGTAATATATTGTAAATTTGTTTAATTTTAAATTTTCATTTATAGATTAATAAATGCTCTTTTCATAGATTTATTTATTTAGCTTTAATATTTAAGACACAGTACCTATCGTATGAAATGCAAAAATGCGCACAGTTGCCCCGAATGACTCCACCATGACATTGCATTGTCACCGAACTTACATAAGTAGGTCGCCTTTCAGCTCAATCCGTTGAGTATAACTGCTCTAAAATTGCGTTGCAAGATTCCACCTGAACAAACATACACTGCAAGTTAAAAAAAAGCTTGTAATACCTAGGTTTAATACCTACACTTAAAATAGATAACTGCGTTGAGGTACCTTCCTACCCATGTATGTCAAACATGACGTATGGAACATGTAGAGGTGAACCTAACATGTGCCAAACCTGAAATTTGACCTAGATCTCAGGTTCCACATCATAAAAAAATCTACATTAATTCTTTATTTTCTCTAATGTGAAAACACGATAGACAAAAAATAACAAATAAAAACAACATGAAAGTGCACTGTTTCGCACATAATTTATTCGAGGTCTTAGGAACCCTGCGGTCTATTGAAATTACTTAGATTAGGTACCTACTTTAATTAGGTATCTGGTTCCTTTATGACAGTTTCATAATAAGTTGTGTAGGTAGTTTTCTTGTACACAATAATTCGCATTTTGGCGCTTACGCATTCCCTATGAACGTGAAATCCTATTCCCCTATTAGCACGCACCACGCAGTATCATCATAGATAGGTCGTAGGACGATCCTAACATAAACAAAAAGCAAACATTTGGAAAAGTACCTACCTGGGGAGGAAGTTCTTCAAAATACCATGCTTGCTGCTTGGTCACAGTGGGGGCTTAGGTCTTCGTCACGTAGTACATAAATATCCACAAGGGAAATCGCGCTTTTTCAAGCTATATTTGAGATCTTGATACCTACGTACTACGGATGGTTACCGAGGGGGGTAAAATTATAAAAAAAATGGGTCATGTAGTTAGTATGGGTACCTTCCCTTACATAATGCGCTAAGATACCTAGTGAACTTCATGATGTCGATGCAAAGATCCCAGCAGCCTACGTTTGTCGATGAACATTTTGCCAAATCAAGACGACAGAAGGCTCTTTAGGTATAATCACGTAGACCCAGCAGACCTATGCAAAACGTGTCCGTAAAGGTAACGTACGCGAATTCACATTTGTTTTAAGCCAATATTTAGAGCATAAATAGTAGTAGAATTAGTGTGAAAAAATTGAAATAAATAGCGCCTCTTTGGTTTATGAAATAATGACCATTCATAATGGGTACGCTTGCTTGACGTGTCAAGCTAGCGTACCCATTATTTGCCGATTATATCTATTATAACTATTAAAACTATATTAATTATGAATAGTGGTACATGTTTATAAATAAATAAATAAATATTCTGTGTGATGGTCTTGATTTGATTGGCTTAAATGTACTTAAATGTTAATTATCTACTAATTAATATTACCTTTGTTTTGATCCGTAATATTGTTTGTTTCTATTGTTATTTGTTGATTTTACTGTTTTTAAGTTTTGGACACATTACATTAAAGATGCGCGACTATGAATGATTTCATTCGAATTATTCGACTTGACAAGTCATTCGAACGATTCGAATGACTAGAGCAAATTAGTAACGATTTTGGTTAGTAATCGCGAGTCATTCGTTCGACTGCCTGAGTCGGTTTCGATTCAATCCCCGCAGGAGCGACGAATAATTCATTCATCACTCAAAACCATCGGTCGACTAACAAAGTCGAATCGGAGCCATGAATGATCCATTCGTAGAGACATTAGTAATTACTAATTAGTAGTTTCATTCGACTTTGAAGATTAGTATATTACTAATATTCAAGTCAAATGAAGAATGAATTCAATAAGGGAATTAGTAGTTGTTCATCATTCGACTAGACAG
Organism: Eupithecia insigniata; assembly: GCA_947859395.1. Classification (NCBI taxonomy): domain Eukaryota; kingdom Metazoa; phylum Arthropoda; class Insecta; order Lepidoptera; family Geometridae; genus Eupithecia; species Eupithecia insigniata. Next base: position 365,662 of record OX402007.1, read on the forward strand.
ATAATTGCGCAGTCGCGCATCTTTACATTACATGTTGTTTACCCAAAACTGCTAGGCCATACTGCTTACCCATAGGTTCCAACCATTACTGTAACAAAGCTGTTTGTTTTCCAAATTATATAAAATATCGCGAAGCCGCGTGCAAGGACTAGTCCTTGATAATTCTATGCTTGTGAATTTTTAAGATGTATTGTGGGTCTTTATCCTTGATCGGTGCGGGCAGGGGCGACGCCGACGCCGGCGCGGGTGTTTTGCGCTGGTGGTGGTCGGAGGCGGCGGGCGCGCGCCGGTACGTGTAGCCGCCCGTGGGCGACAGCCGGGCGTACAGCACCGCCCCCGCCTCCCCGCTCGCCTCCCCGCGCTGTTCCTGCGCGTACAGCACCACCTTATCCGCGTCCCCCGCCGCCGGGTAATAGGAGGGCCGCGCGTACGAGTACTGAGGCGTCTCGTATTCGGCCTCCGGTTCAGCGTAATGCTGCCTTGTGCCGCCGTAGTCACGCATCGGACGCTCCGCGAAGTGTTGTAGGGGCGCGCTGACGGCGTACGGACGCGAAGGCTCGCTGGCGTACTGACGCGGAGGCTCTGCGAAATGCCGGAGTGGATCGACGACGGCGGCGTACTGGCGCGGAGATTCTGCGGCGTAGTGACGCGGTGGGTCGGCGAAGTGTCGCAGCGGGTCGGCGATGGCGCCGTAGCGGGCTGAGGCGGCGGCCAGCGGGTCGGCGGCGGGGCGTGCGCGTGGCGGCGGAGCGCGCGTCAGCACACGCAGCACGGGCACGGGCGCGTGCAGCGGCACGGCTGCGAACACGTAGGGGTACTCTCCGAGCACGCCCAGCGCGCGCGAGCCTTCACAGAGCGTGCATAACGATACGAGTAGCAATCTCATCTGAAAACAAGACTCAGTTTCACTTTCTACCTAGTATAGAGTTCAGGCTACCTGGAAGGAAAGTTGCGGGTGAATCGAGGGCTTAAAGCGGAGCTCGCCTAGGTATAAGCAGAAAGCAAAGCACATACCTATGACATAGGTAATATTCTGTCATCAATGGCAGAAAGGGATATAGGAATCAGCTCGATTTTACATGACCTACCTCGGTATATTAATGCGAAAAAATTAGAATCACTAAAAGTTTTAACTTTCTTTACAATTGAAATAAAAAGGACAGCAATGTTTTAGTTTATTTTTGGTACCAACAGACTCGACTCCAGTGAATAACTAACTATGGTAGGTGCTCTAGGAGTGGAATAATTAATTACCATATGGTCCATATTGCTGGAGCGGGTGGTGTGGCGGGCTGGTGGCGCGCGACTGCGGCGGAGGCGCGCGCCGGCGCCGCATGCGGCTCGCGGACGGCGGTGGCCGCGTTCGGCGCCGCTGCTAGAGCGGATACAACACCGCGACTGCTGGTACGTTACGAGACTCTAAAATAAGAGCTCGAATAGAAACTAACTCAGACTATTCTGACTCCCTCTTCCGACTTTATATCGGGGAAAACTTAGTGAGCCTCAATTTTTATGACAATACTAGCTGCTGCGCGCGCTTTCGCCCGCGTTTTATCGGTTTAAAAAATAGCCTATATATTATTCCAGGTCCCAAACTATACCCATACCAAATTTCAGCCTAATCGGTTCAGTAGTTTTTGCGTGAAAGAGTAACAAATATCCATACATCCATCCATACAAACTTTCACATTTATAATATTAGTAGGATGGTTAAATACAAAAAGTACCTAGCTGATGTTTGAATGTGGAGCTGTACATTTGTACGGTAGACTGGGTATGGTTGTGCTAGGGTACGGTCGGTCGTCGTGACACTGACATACGTCTTATTGGCACTGAAAGTATAATGAATAGGTACGAGGGCGGGTGCAAGGGGAAAGATGAGCGGCATGCCTGTACGAACGTGTTTCACATACTAGTGTTTTCTCTCGTAAAAGCTTAAACATTACAGTATCTGTGTACATATTAGAAGTCTTATAGTATATGAAATCAAACCAAAAACCAGTATCACATCATAGGAGCAAGCAAGAATAGGGACACTGTGAGGAATAAAACCAGTATCACATCATAGGAGCAAGCAAGAATAGGGACACTGTGAGGAATAAAACCAGTATCACATCATAGGAGCAAGCAAGAATAGGGACACTGTGAGGAATAAAACCAGTATCACATCATAGGAGCAAGCAAGAATAGGGACACTGTGAGGAATAAAACCCAATTGGCTGCAATATATCATACCTAGTCTTAAATTATCTGAAAACTTCCAAATGTGATTGGAATTAAACTTTATAATAAGCTCCCATTAAATATAAAAAGTATTGAAAATTAGACTAAAGTACCTTACTTTGAGTAAAAGAGTGGGGGGGGGCTGGTATCATAATAAAATATATATAGAAATATTAATGTATTTAACGACCACTTTGATTTATTTTTTGTCAGCAGGGACCAGGATGTAGAAAGAAAATAAACTGATGAATGTACGATGGTTGATAAGCAAGAAAATTAATGATAGCTAACTATAGAGCCAAAGCAGTAGTAGAGCGGAGATAGATGCAACATTTTTTAAATTAACAGAGAACCTAGGAATACAATAAAGATATAGGTACACAGCGATATACACAGCGAGCCGTCGAAATTTTTGTTACTTTTCGGGTGGTCACAAAGAAGTGAAGATAAGTATGAAAAATAAATGTCAGAGAGCGAATGGAGCCCTGAAATTTTTAACGATAGATAAAAGAACCTATGAATATAAATAACGGCAAGCGAAGCGAGCCACGGTAATTTTGGAATTTGTTTGAAATAAAGACAAGGAAGCTAAGATGACGAGTCGAGATAGCCGCAGCATCTTCGCATTTTTTTCGGTGAATAATAAAACAACCAGAGATACAAAACATATTATAACGGCGAGCGGACCGACCCGCCGGTTCTTCGTAACGTAGAGAAAGATCTTTCCGCTGTCGCTACAGTAACAGGTAGTGCAGCCATAATACATACAAAATTTCTTATATTTGGATACATCTTAATATCGCAATTTAAAATAACGTCAGAAATCGATGGCGGGTCGTTAAGATTGATGTTAGGTCTAGCTTGACGTTAGCCGGAACAAAGCGCGCACAAGAGTCGGTGTCACACGAAATGTGACATCAGATGAAAGGTGGCGGGTGGCGCGGTAAAATTCAAATTTTCGACACGTTAGTTCCTGAATAATGCGTTTGCCATCATACAAATTATAATATTAAATTAATTAAATATGGCTATCACGCTCTGAGTTGTCGGCGGTGCACTGGGAGGTTTCCGCGTCACCATGCCCTGAACGACATAGTGCGTGGAGCCCTTTTATCGGCGAATGTCCCCTGTATGATTGAGCCTCCAGGTCTCAGCAGGTCTGATGGGAAGTATTGGGAAGAGGCCAGATGGGCTGACGCTGGTGACCTGGAAAATTGGGAAGTGCCTGATCTGGGAGGCAACTTGCGTCAGCACTGTGCTGCCAGTCACCTGAGTCGCACCATGCTCTCTGTATCTGCCGCTGCCGAAGACGCCTGCTCAAAAAAGGCTGCGGCAAAGAGCTGCTCCAACGCAGCGTACTTACGCTGCGTTGGAGCAGCTCTACCATTTTACACCTATAGCAGTGGAGACCTTGGGCAGTTGGAGTGTGAATGCGAAGTGTTTAGTGGGAGAATTAGGCCATAAACTTAATGAAGTGATAGGTGACTCCCGCTCCGGGTCTTTCCTGGTGTAAAGGATTGCCATCGCTATTCAGCGAGGTAATGTTGCAAGCATTATGGGCACCTTTGCACCGGGAAAGGTCAGAGGTTTATTTAATGACTAATTTTTATATTGTATTTTCAATATGTGCTTTACGGAAATAAAGAAACTTTGATATTAATACCTATTAAATATTGAAGGTACTTACATAAAATCTATATTGAGACAAAAAATATATAAAAACATTACGTTTAACAATTTTAATTAGTGGTCCACCTAGGTGTTGGACTCAGACCAGGGGGTTCATGATCCCCTCTGGTTCCGCCCTTTTGTCAATTGTCTTTGCGAATGAATGCTATGGGTACGATTGTGCAATATTAGTTGTGTTGTGAAGAAAAAAATTTTTTTCTTTCACTTGGCCAGACAACTTGCATCGAAGACGATGGATGAATATTTAAAGATTCTACAGAGCCGTATTAGTTATAAATAAGTGATACCAATGCTACTTTGTTACCTACGTATTGTACCTACGTGTTCGAGTCCTATCCGGAATCTCTGTACTGATGAGGTATTTGTAGAAATAAAACACCTTGAACTCACGGAATAGACTCAATTTTTTTTTTCGAAACTATTATACTGCTGTTGACCGCAGATGGCCATGACAGCGTTACTGGGCTTTTGGCGGGCGCAGAGGGCGCCTCGCCGGTAAAGTTAGGTTGGGGCGACACGCACAAGGGCCACCACTTAGGTGCGAGCCTCGGCTTGGGCTGTCGCCAGATGCTATAAGAGGGTAATGGAGGTTTCGCCTAGGTGCACGAATGCACCTAAGGGCGGAAGCGGGGAATTCTTCGACCCTGCATTAGTCTTGTGTAGTTCAGGAATAATGAACTAAAATGAATTAGTTCCGACCAGTGAAATAGTAAGAACGATTCAGCTCAACTAATTCCTTGTAGTTCACTTGCTCTTCAGTCACGAAATCTCGAAACCACTAAAAAGTTGGCGTCTGAATCACTATTTTCTATGGCATAAGTTTAAAATCCAATAACCAGAATAAAAAGAACTGTTTGAGAATGCATTTCGATTACTCGTTCCCAATAGGTACAATGTTTCTTTTAGTTCACTGTTACATTCCGTGATTCCGTGTCAGACGGAACTAGAAGACAAGGGAATAATTAAGGGAGAACAAAGATAGAGAGAGCGCATATTCCGCGGTAGTAAGAGAGACGGAGATATGCATCTAGTTCTCTAGTTCAGTAGTAACTTGTCTCAAAGGAACGAATAAGGTAGAACAGAGATAGACAACGCATAATCCCCGGTAGTAAAAGAGACGGAGGGGTAATGAATGAGAAACTTTATTTGTTTGAAGATAGAGATCAAATTGCCCTGTTAGTATTTTATGTTTGCAACTTTTGTAAGTGTAATATATATGTATGTACCTTTTTGTTACGAGCAAGGAAGGAGCATTGCATTTCGATATTTGTTCGGTAAATGGATATTTCGTCCTTTTTCGTGTATGTTATGAAATAATAATATAATTATTATTCAGTAAATGTAAATACATAGTATCCAATCTAGTTTCTGACACAAAACAATCGATTGCGTATTTTGAAGCATTAAAATAGGAGCCCTTTTGAGATTAAAACGACCCGAAAGTTTTGCCGAGTGGGGTACTAATAGAACTAGAAGTCCGAACTAGTACATTAGTAAGATTGTACTAGGACAGAGCGATCTCTTTACTGACCGAGCAAGAACAAGCCTACCCTGCATCCGGCGGGGTCGGTTTTTGGTCGGTTGTGTAGTGTGCGGAAGAGAATCGGTTGCCGTCACCTCCGGGTTAGCGGCGGTGATTGGGTCAACGGGGTCACCGAGAACGTGTCTCGGTCTACGGAGGAGAGACTCAATTTATTAGTTCATAGAAGAGCTTTATACCTCTAGACCGTGCGTTCTCGTCAACGCGATCTAGAGTTGGTTCACTTTTACTAGTGATATCTAGTTTATTGTTGTGAACACTATGAGAGGCGACTGGACTAAACACTACCTATTAGGTATGTACAATCAACCATTTATTACGTGTTTTAAAGGTGATTCCAAACCCTTTAGTAACGATGTGTATTTTATGATGACATTAATCATGTGTTATAGGTACCTGCAGCTGATGACGAAAACAGGTTGTTACTTTCCGGAAAGCTAACGAGCCGGATAATCATCCAGGCTTATCTAAGATCTAAGATCTTAGATAAAGCCTGAATGATAGAAATAGTATTGTGCACTGATTCAAATAACACACTGTAGTTGTTGATACAGTCTTTTTTGCCTGCCTTATAAATAAATGGGTTAAATCAATGCGATTTTGAATGACTTAGGAAAGGAACCAGTGCCAGTGTCGATGGCGAAGCGAGCGAGGTTGCAGGTATGTGCGATACGATAGGTCTAGCCAGAAAGGTAGAATATCTTTCTATAATTTTGCCTCATAGATGCAATCCCATTGCACAGCTATCTCTTAACTTTTTTATTAGCATACCTTCATAGCATAACTTCAGCTTCATAATTAGCATAACTTCAACTTCATCCGTGGGAAGGAGTACAAGTGAGTAGGTCCTTTACAAAACTGTTTCTTAAACTTTCGTGAGATTAACGTTTTCAAGCAAACAGCAAAAAGGTGCAAAAATATAATATATTTATATTTTAAAAACTAAAACCCGTCTAAGTAAAAGTCTTATATCTCTCTCATCTTATACCTTGAAGCGTTCACCGATTTATATTGATACCTACCTACTTAGTTATTTGTTATGTTAACACTCGAGAACTTCACTTATCACCTTCTAACATTAAGAACACGTTACTATACTACCCTAACAATTGTCGGTTTTATTTATTTTCCCCTGTTTTAAATATAATAAATGACAGCTCTATATGAATCGGTCTCGCATCGCATGTCAGTGGCGGATGGTCGGCTGTGCCCTGCGCTTCCTTCCGCGAGCTCGCGTGCGCATGCGCCGCGCCGCCCGCTACCCTCGTTACCGACTGACAGTGCATACATATGTATATGTACATACGTGCTGCTACAAAAACTAACGTTATTCGTACTAAACGGATTATGAGCAGGGAACTGCCTGCTCGCTGGCTTTGAAATTAAAAGTGACAATTGATTGATGGTTTAATGAGATTTTAAATTGCTAGGTACGCGCGCGAGACTTTCCTCATTTGCCTTAGACAATTTAACTCGCTTGTCAAAGTTATGGAGTTTCGTAACAGTATACAGGATGGTTTATTGGAGAAGGGCGGTAATGGCCAAATCCGAAACAACGATAGTTAGAGAAAATCGGTCCATGCTGAGAATCAAACATATAACAGCTATTAAGGTCTATAATCATTTACCACTAGATATAAAACAACTCGATGGAAACATGTTTAAACTTAAATTAAGGAAATGGCTTATTAACAATGTTCACTATAATGTAAAATAATTTTTCGACAGTTAATATCTGCCTGACTGATTATGATTACTATTGTATGTTTATCAATATTATAAAACTGATTATAGTACCTACATACATATGTCCGAACAGGATCAAATTGTTGATACCTGAATTTAATTTTAAGACCTTTTTGTTCACACAATATTACAATAAAATTTATTCTATTCTATTCTAAATATTACCTATTTTTTATGTGAATTATTTACAAATTCACGGTTTTCAGATTTTCCCCTTTTCTTGTGATTTAAGGCCTTGCTTCTTGCCAAATTTCATGATTCTAGAGGTCAATGGGAAGTACCCTATACGTATCTATACTCGAATTCAGAATCCCAGATATTTTATGTCAACAAAGACATTTATGAATAAATGCTTAAGTTTGTCTTCGAAAACGAACAAGAAATCAATTATGAATGAAAGCCTTCAAAACCAAAAATTGTTTCGAGCTTTTGTGCTTTGCTTCGATGATACCATGAAATATTTCCCACCAATATTCCTTGGGTTTTGTAAAACCTTTGTATACAAAAAATATCCAGGTTTTTGAATCGGGGTATAGGTTTTGTGTGCATGTGATTACCGTGGAATATTCATAAAAATTTAGCAAAACCGCTGTAACTTTTGATTGCGTTGACTTAGAAGTTTTATTTATATACTAGCTGACCCGTGCCCACTTCGTTGGGCGGTAAACATTTTTAGTAGTCTATAAAACTCGCAAATAACGTGGTTTAAACGATGCGTGTTTAAACAAATTCAATAGGTAAAAGAATTTTCAAAATTGGCTCAGTAGATTCAGAGATTACCCCCTACAACCACACAAACCTTACTTATTTTTATTAGGGTAGTATATTGATTTAAATATACCTAGATTTTATTGACTGGACGTCACACAGCTCCACATTTACCTAGGTATAGGTAGTATGCGCTTCAAAAGCTTTTGATAGTACCTACTGGAAAATAGGGCACTACACATCTATTGTCCAGTTCTAAAACTGGAAGGAAGAATCACCAGTCGTCCTAAATCTTTACAATTTCTGTCTTGATTTATGGCGTCTTGCAGATCTACATAATTCTCAGCGCGCAGTCTTCTCTCATTAGTTCTGTTCTGATGTATACCAAACGCTTCGTTTTAAGTTTGGCGTAAGTTTCCACCAGCCATTTTAATTTTTGACGTAAGTGTCCACCAGGAAACGGTTAAACAAACCTCGAAACCTTTGCAGGTGAGCAATGCAACCTTCTCTTATTGGTAAAATGTATCTAGGCGTAGAATTGCATTGCAGAAACTTTTTAGTGTCCAGTCTCGTCATTTTTCGGATTCACATGTCGAAGATCAAAGTTGCATCCATCTTCGCCACTACAGTAGGTATATAAGCGAGTAGAGACTGAAGAGCATCAAATGCCTGGTGCGTTTCGCCAATGCATTGCAAGCGGTCATCCCGGGTACGCAGCACAATGTCCGGCCTGTCACAGTGCTGATCTACCAGGACGACGGCAACATCATTGGTAGCGAGAGCTTTGTACCAAACGGATGCTGCGGAGGCACTAATAACGACAACAAATAATATAATATAACAATTTTGTAATCATTTTGTTGGCTTTTGGGGTATGGACTCGTATTTTATGCCCTTCTTCGTTCGTAGTATGAACTCAAATCATGCTAAGTATCATTCGAATCCATTCAGTAGTTTTTGCGCTATTTTAGGCCGAGAAATGTCACTTCCATCCCAAGGGAACCTTAACGAATTCCAGGATAAAAAGTTTTACATAATCTTCCACGTAGTATGAACTTAAATCATGCCAAATTTCATTTGAATACATTCAGTAGTTTCAGCGCCAAGAAATTTTACCCTACTGCGGGGGGCCCACTGCGGAGGTAAACTGTCGGGGGCCCCCACGGCAGGTGCCCTCCACTGTGGGGGCCTACTGAGTGGGTCCCACTGCCGGAGGTTCTGCGGGGGGCTACTGGGGGTCCCACTGCGAGGAAATGTGGGGGCCCACTGCCGAGAGCCCCACTGCCGGCGCCCCACTGCCGGTGCCCCCCACTGTGCCCACTGTAGGGGGCTACTGGGAAGGTCCGGTTGCGTGCTGGGGTCCTCACTTCTGGGACCCCTACTGCCTGGGGCCCCACTGCCAGTGCCGCCCACAATGGGGGGCTATCGCTCTCTACCGCCCTTGCCCCGCGCGCCATCCTGCATCGCGCAAAATTTTACTTCCTCTCTCACAAGGGAATCCTTCTGAATTCCGGGATAACATGTATTTTATGCCCTTTCTTATATATTATATGAACTTAAATGATGCTAAATTTCATTTGAATACCTTCAGTAGTTTCGGCGCTATGCGCAGCCAAGAAATTTTAATTTCATCCCCTCCCAAGGGAACCCCATTGAAATCCGGGATAAAAAGTATCCATGTTCTTCATCATAGTATGAACTCAAATCCTGCCAAGTTTCATTTGAATACATTCAGTAGTTTCGGCGCTATGCGCAGCCAACAAATTTTACTTTCATCCCCTCTCCCAAAGGAACCCTATTGAAATCCGGGATAAAAAGTATACTATGTCCTTCCTCATAGTATGAACTCAAATCCTGCCAAGTTTCATTTCAATACGTTCAGTAGTTTAGGCGCTACGCGCAGCCAAAAAATTTTACTTTCATCCCCTCTCCCAAGGTAACCCTCTTGAAATCTGGAATAAAAGTATTCTATGTCCTTCCTCGTAGTACGAACTCAAATCCTGCCAAGTTTCATTTCAATACATTCGGTAGTTTCGGCGCTATGCGCAGCCAAAAAAATTTACTTTCATCCCCTCTCCCAAGGGAACCCTATTGAAATCTGGGATAAAAAGTATCCTATGTCCCACATCATAGTATGATCTCAAATTCTGCCAAGTTTCATTTGAATACATTCAGTAGTTCCGGCGCTATGCGCATCCAACACATTTTACTTTCATCCCCTCTCCCAAGGGAACCCTATTGAAATCCGGGATAAAAAGTAACCTCTGTCCTTCCTCGTAGTATGAACTCAAATTCTGCCAAGTTTCATTTCAATACGTTCAGTAGTTTTGGAGCTATGCGCGGCCAAGATACAGACAGACAGACAGACAGACGGACAGACAGACAGACATGATGGAAAAAAAATACATTTTTGGCATCAGTATCGAAAATAGAGTACCCTCAAAAAAAAAATCTAAATATCTTGAATGTACAGAATTGGACCTGTTACAGTTTTATTGTTCTCCGATATTCCTAAAGTTGTTACCCGGACTCTAAACTCCTCACCTTCGATGGCGGTTGAATTATTAGAATCATCTGTTGAAAAATGTAAAGAGGTCTTTATATTTACTCATGTAAATGCCAATTATATAGTCAAAACGTTTAAGTCTATTAACATCAAAAATACTGAGGATCTCTGGGGTATCTCAACCAAAGTACTAAGTTCAAATGTAAAGGAAGTGGCTCTTTGTTTGGCCTATATTTTCAATAGTTGTGTCGACGCAGGAGTTTTTCCTGATCTCATGAAATATAGTAAGCTCTGGTTCCTCTTTTTAAATCTGGAAGTCACTCTGATCCGGCCAACTACAGACCAATTTCAATGCTTCCAGGAACAAGTAAATTTTTTTTTTAAATTATTCTCACACAGTTGGCCTCTCATTTCAACCTTAATAGGCTACTCCATAAAAATCAATTTGGCTTCACCAAAGGTAGATCAACAACCGATGCTGGTACAGTTTTACTAAAGCATATATTGGATGCCTGGGATAAAGCAAAAAACGCTATTGGTATATTCTGTGACCTTTCTGAGGCTTTTGATTGTGTAGATCATGGTACATTAATTAGAAAATTTTAAATACGTAAATGATCTCCCCTTTTTAGCAAAAGATCTGTGTGATATAGTCTTATTTGCTGATGAAAATTCACTGATTTTTAAAGTTGACAGAAATAAATGTAATTATGACGATGTAAATGATGCGCTTTCACACGTACTAGATTGGTTCACCGCCAATAATCTCTTACTCAATGCTAAAAAAAAACAAATGCATTAAATTCATGTTACCTATTGTAAGACAATTTCCAACTAAAATAATGCTAAAGAATGAGATTGTTCACTTTGTAGACTCTACTGTTTTCTTAGGGTTACATATTGATTCCACTCTTCAATGGAAACCGCAAATTGATGCTCTCGCAGGTAGACTTAGTTCAGCAGCCTATGCAGTTCGAACAATTAGATATACTACCGATGAAGATACAGCTAGGTTAGTTTATTTCAGTTACTTTCATAGTATTATGTCTTATGGTATTTTGCTTTGGGGACAGGCAGTTGACATCCAGACTATCTTTGTTCTCCAAAAAAGGGCGGTACGCGCAATTTACAAATTAAAGCCACGAGACTTTTTGAGGGAATTATTTAAAGAAATACATATTTTGGCAGTAATATCGCAATACATCTATGAAAATCTAATGTATACGCACAAAAAATGAAATAGCTTTTTGAAAAATTGTGATGTTCACAATAGAAATACAAGAAACAAGAACAAATTACACATCCCAGCATTATAAATTAAAAAAGGTAGGGAAATCATTTATGGGCAATTGCGTGCGCTTCTATAATAAGCTTCCATCTGAAGCAACTGAACTCCCTATTCGTAAATTTAAACAGTAGGCCAGGAAGGCCTTTTACTCCATAGATGATTACATCAATGACGTTAATGCTTGGCCAGATGTCGCTCCGTTCCGCAATGTCAGTAGTATGTAAGAAATTCAATGTTCTGTTTAGATTTAAAGAAATATTGACATGTATCTAAATCGCATTAAATTTAGATTTAGATAGGCAAAATTAATACACTACCCTGTGGTACTCCGTACACTAGATAACGTTCTGAGGATGCATGGGTTTCTTGACATTTTGTATCGAAATTAATTTTATTTATTCTGGTAATCTGTTTTCAGGACATTGGAGCAGAGACAGTATTTTTCGTCTAATACCGTAAGCTTTAAGTTTCTGACTCAGTATATTGTGATCCACATAGTCAAATGCTTGCCATATCACAGTAGATAGCACAGACTGCCGTTCTTTTGTCAACATTTAACATAAAGTTTTTTGAAAAGTAAAATATAGCCATGTATAAATATTTATTCTTCCTAAAACCTTTTTGCTCTTCACAGTATAGATTGTTTTTTTTTTCAATATATGAATTTATCTCGCCATGTAGGTATTTTTCACATATTTTATATATGATAGAGATAAGTGCTATGGGTCTATAACGTGACATCAATTCTCTGTTTTCTTTCTTAAAAAGAGGTTTAACAATTGATAATTTTAGTTGTTCAGGATACTTACCCTCCATATTACATGGTGTATTGTTATTTTAACCCAAATTTTCATCCCACAAGCGAAAAGTAATAATAATTTTTGTCATTTCAACCCACACAAGTTTTACACTGTTATTTCAACCCACCCGGAAGAAAACAAGCGTTCAGCAAAAGTATGGCAAAAGTACCGTCAGATCAAAAACCATGATAAGTAATTAAATATTTAAATGTTCTGTTAAATTGGTACTTATAACAATTATTAACATATTATACAGGAAAGATTTTTGAGATTGGACCGTAAGGGCAGGTACCTTAACCGTTATAGTTACAGGAAAACATTCCTATGAGACCATAACTTAAATGGTAGGTCAATTGTGTTGTGCCAGTACAAGAAAAATATACTTTAATTGGTTTTTGAACGCCTACCCGTCATGGCGACGGAGACAGTGTAAAGAAGAGGAGCTATCATGTCGCGGGGTGAGTTTAATCGATTTGAATCCATATATATATGTATTTACGAGTACGTTAATTTCATAGTTTTTTGTATAAAACCAATAGAGGTAGGTAGTATATAACTACATCTATAAAGCATTATTTCAAGCAAAAAATTTGATTTTTGGAAATGCCATAAACCGAGATATTATTGAAGCTGTCTGTTTTGACAGCTGTCATCGAAAATGTAGGTCTTGTTTGAAAATGTCATTTTGACATTACATGTCAACTTTGACTAGAACAACTGTTTCCCATGAGTATCTTGCATTTGAGACAGTTTCTGTCTTATTTAACAATAAGTGTCAATTTCACAGTCTTTTTAGTTGAATTTTATATTCTTTTACACACAGACATGACACGTACCTACTCTGTGAAGTTGTTTGAGAATAATCACGATTGAAAAACTCTGGGCGATATTGTCAGAAAAAGGAATAGCTATTTGCTAATTAGAATGTGTAATATAAATTCAAATTTATAGTTAGTGAGTTTTAATTTTACAAAACCAGCAAAGTATCATGAAATGGGCGAAACGAAGCCAGTCATTTTTGGAAGTAGCGTTCCGGGGTTCTAACGAGGTTCATCAAAGCATTTGTGACCTCCTTGGTAGGCCAAAATAAATAACTACATAAAATAAATAATGCTGAACAATTCACACAACATTACCTAGCCCCAAGCTAAGCAGAGCTTGTCTTATGGCTACTAGATACTTAACTGATATACATAATACAATCATCATCATCATCATCAGCCCATACACGTCCACTGCTGGACATAGGCCTCCCCCGTACGACGCCACAAATAGCGGTCCTGAGCCGCCTCCATCCATCGACTCCCTGCGACCGCTACGATGTCGTCGGTCCATCGAGTGGATGGTCTCCCATGTAGGGGGGGATTTGCCATAATACATAATACAATATATTGCTTAAATAGATTTTTTTTATTATACTTACATAGAAAACGACCAGAACACCCTGAACAAATAGGCGTCTGCAGATCATACAAATATTTGTCCCGAGGCGGGAATCGAACCCGCAACCTCCTAAATGAAAAGTAAATGAATAATAAATGCTTCCTTCGAAAGGGTCTAGCCTTACTTCCATATGCAAACTGCAGAGGAAAAGGTGTGTCCTACATAGGTACACTCCTTATTTAACCTATTAGTTTTATTTTGCAACTTTAGGAAGTTAGGTTTTTTGACAAGGAGGCTCCTATCCCAGTGGGGCATGTAACCTGGGATCACCCAATTTTTTATCAGGGCGAGCGAAGCGAGCTTACATACTAATCCCCTGGGAATAACATTTTTATGGGACTACCTCGGTATTATTTTTTATACAATAGGTATGTTCGGGTTAACCGACCACGCAGCAGATATGCATTTTAGCTGCGCTTGCAATTGATTGTGTATTTGCTCGCGGTTGCCTAATTTTACTCAGTTCGCGATCGACCGCCATCGTCGCAGGTTCAAACCAGTACCATTACAACAATTAATTTACCATCATTTTACCATTTAAATACCATAAGTCAATCAGCTTTAGTTTATATTAATCATAGTTTACCAGTGATTATATTTACATACCAACAACTTGACTATGACTTTTCATATAAAACTACCACAAACCATAAATACCTACCACATAAACCAATACCCAAAGGGTTTCGGGGCTAAACCAACACCAAGACCGAACCCTTTATATGGTAGGTACCTACCTAGTGAAAGAATTTAAAAAATCGGTCTATAATAGGCGGAAATATCTTGTAGGTAACATACATACTACATACAAAAAAACATACAGTCGAATTTAGTTGAGTGAGCACCTCCTCCTTTTATGAAGTTGGTTATAAAATTACGGTCAAAGTGACAGCAAAAGCCTCAGTAATTGAGCCATTTACTGAAAGTCCAGCACGAGTAATTTCGGAGAACCACTTATTTCTAGGACATTTACCTATGTGTGTTTTTATTATTTATGGTTTGACAAGAAATAAATCGCATTTTACCTAGGTACTTGGATGTTTGTAATAATACCGTTCTTTTTTTAATAAATAATTTAATATTCTGGTACCAGCCTTCATTCTCTCTGAAACCAGTAACTTGTACAGATAAATATAAACCAATCCATCAATGAGTTGATATTATACCTACCTACTAAATACTATTGTAGCTGGCTGACCCGCTCGCCGATTTCGTTCGAGTGGACTATCGGGTGAAAAGCTTCTCGAGATCAGCTGAAACCCTATTGAAAGAGACTGAAATATCTGCAACACGTTTTCAACCAAATAAACATTTTTTAGTACTTGTTCGTGTAACGTATGTTTGTAATACGTGTAACGTGATTTCAAGCAAATCACGTTACACGTATTACAAACATACTCAACAAAGCATCACAAAAAACACACTTTAACTCCCTACTTAAAACCATTTTGTGTTGTTTTTACATTTTCGTATTTTACACAAAATTTTATGAAAATTGGAGGAACACGAAAAGTTTACCGTTAGCGTAGCATTACCCATACACAGATGTTTGTATGAAGATTCCTGGAACTCTCTTATCACAGTTATCAATCACTCACACCAAGTATTTTACACCACATTAAAAAGATTCAGTATTTTAAATTCGGAGCCCACCTACGAATCTCAAAACTTAATAACACGTTTAACCCGATTTTGTGGAATCTTTTGAAAATGTATCTTCCATAGTTTAATATCTTTAGTGGTCTATGTAAGTTTCAAGCAAATCGGGCCACTGGTTAAAGAGTTACAAAAACACCAAAAAAAAAACCTCAAAAGGGGGGTTACACCTCTTTAGTGGTAGAATTTCCAAAAATACCTTCTTAGCAGGAATTTTTGTAGTAAAAGGTACCAAATATCAACTTTCTAGCTTCAGTGGTTTGGGCTGGGCGTTGTCCTTTAAAAAATAGCTTGTTCTTTTATTTATTCAGATGACCTTTGACCCCTTTAGAATATGAATTTGCCAAAATCCGTTCTTGGTGAGTTGGCCTTTACCTCCATACAAAACATCAGCCTCGTACGTAGCTTTTGTAGTTTCTGAGATTTCGTGATATGTCAGTGAGTCGCCTAACTTTGACTCCTCAGTCCACACCATGACCTTTAGGGTGTGAATTTCAGAAAACCCTGAAACCCATGTCTGTTTATTTTAAGTCACATTCTTACGCTACAAATTTTGCGGCCCAACAGCCCCCTCCCCCCCCCAAAATTCGTAGATCCGGGGCTGCTTAGGTAAAAGGAACCTCCATGCAAAATTTCAACTTCGTAGCTCATGTAGTTTCGGTAGATCTCCTAATGGGTCTCCGAGTCACCCAGTTTACTCTTTTATAAATATAGATAGTAGCTACGTACCTACTCTAGTGGTCTATTTTGGTAAAGAGTCCTATGTTATGTTGTCCAGTAGGTATATAGTATTACTTATTGCAGATTATTTAGAGATAAATTATGATAATTTAAGAAACTTTATCATTAAATTGCCATCAAGGACATATTTATCATAGTTGCGACACATACATACGGCGCGCACAAGTATTTATAGGGCAGACTGCAGTGAAACAGCATCAGTCAGCGAGTATTTCTACTAGCAGCAACATGAACTCCTTTGTAAGTAGCTAGACCGGACTGGGGCTAGTCGAGTCCCGGCACAGCAGTGATGCATGCGCTAAGAGAACGTGCGGTGTGGTAACGCAGGGATGGTGTTTCAGGTGGTGATGATGGCTCTGGTGGTGGCGGCGAGCGCCGGCGCTGTGCGCGAGAAGCGTGGCTACCTGTCCGGCGGACTCAGCGCCGGCGGCTACAGCGGAATCGGTGGGTACAGCGGACTCGGCGGCTACGGCGGACTCGGTGGCTACAGCAGCGGCGCCGTGCTCGCCGCGCCCGCCGCGCAGGTGGTCGCCGTCCAGAAGGTGGTCAACGTCAACAAGGTGGTGGAAGTGCCGCAGGTGGTCAGCGTGCGCAAGCTCGTCTCGGTTCCGCAGATCATCACGCAGAAGAGGATCATCGCCGCGCCCTCCGTGTCTTACTCCGCCCCTATCATCTCCGGCGGCTACTCTGGCGGCTACTCCAGCGGACTATCCGGCGGCTACTTGGGCGGCTACTCCAGCGGACTGTCCGCCGGCGGCTGGTGGTGAACACGTGCAGCGGCACTGCAGCCTCCGTCTAGTCAATACTCATCCACCTACAACTATTCTATTTATTCTGTGATAGTGTTACAATTAAACGACATTCTTATTATTCTGGTTTTTGCGGTGCTTTCATCCTGTGTGTCGGACTCGCAGCTACTGTACGTAGGTACCTATCTTGTAAGTACTTAACTTGAATTAATAATGATGCGGCAATGCCACAGCCTGAATGCAGCAAGGGATTCAATACTAAGGTATTACGTCGCCAGATGAAGTATATAAAGATGCGGTAATGCCACAGCTTGAATGCAGCAAGGGATTCAATACTAAGATATAACTTCGCCAGATGAAGTTAATAATTATACGGTAATGCCACAGCCTGAATGCAGCAAAGGATTCAATACTAAGGTATAACGTCGCCTGATGAAGTTAATAATTATACGGCAATACCACAACCTGAATGCAGCAAGGGATCCAATACTGAGGTATAACGTCGACATATGAAGTAAATAATGATCCAGCAATGCCCCAGCCTGAATGCAGCAAGGGGTTCAATACTTAGGTATAACGTCGCCAGATGAAGTAAATAATAATGCAGCAATGCCACAGCCTGAATGCAGCAAGGGATCCAATACTGAGGTATAACGTCGACATATGAAGTAAATAATGATGCAGCAATGCCACAACCTGAATGCAGCAAGGGGTTCAATACTTAGGTATAACGTCGACATATGAAGTAAATAATGATGCAGCAATGCCCCAGCCTGAATGCAGCAAGGGGTTCAATACTTAGGTATAACGTCGCCAGATGAAGTAAATAATAATGCAGCAATGCCACAGCCTGAATGCAGCAAGGGATCCAATACTGAGGTATAACGTCGACATATGAAGTAAATAATGATGCAGCAATGCCTCAGCCTGAATGCAGCAAGGGGTTCAATACATAGGTATAACGTCGCCAGATGAAGTAAATAATGATGCAGCAATTCCCCAGCCTGAATGCAGCAAGGGATCCAATACTGAGGTATAACGTCGACATATGAAGTAAATAATGATGCAGCAATGCCACACCCTGAATGCAGCAAGGGGTTCAATACTTAGGTATAACGTCGACATATGAAGTAAATAATGATGCAGCAATGCCACAGCCTGAATGCAGCAAGGGATCCAATAATGAGGTATAACGTCGACATATGAAGTAAATAATGATGCAGCAATGCTCCAGCCTGAATGCAGCAAGAGGTTCAATACTTAGGTGTAACGTCGCCAGATGATATGCGGCCGAGTACTTAGGTATACTTTTTTGTAACCCAGGTTATTCACTTCGTACTTTGTCAATCCCTCGTTCTTAGAAGAAGAAGGCCCAAAACGATAGTTGGCACATACGATGTAAATCCAAGAAAATGGGACCATACCTTCCCATTTTGCAATTTGAACCGTTAGTAGGTACATATGTAAATTCAATAGTTCAAATGATGTAGAACACTGCTCTCGCCTACAAAGTGTCGTATGAGGTACGCGGGGAGTGAGAGGATGTATCAACACCAGTAATAATGTCAAGTTTCATTTGGATAAATTCAGTAGTTTCAGCGCTATGCGCAGCCAAGAAATTTTACCCTACTGCGGGGGGGGGGCACTACGGAGGGCTACTGGGGGTCCCACTGCAGAGCAATGTGGGGGGCCCTCTGCGGGGGTAAACTGTCGGGGCCCCCCACTGCCGGTGCCCTCCACTGTGGGGGCCTACTGAGTGAGTCCCACTGCGGAACTACTACGGGGGGCTACTGGGGGTCCCACTGCGAGGAAATGTGGGGGCCCACTGCCGAGAGCCCCACTGCCGGCGCCCCACTGCCGGTGCCTCCACTGTGGGGGGCTAATGAGTGGGTACCACTGTGGGGCAATGTGGGGAGCCCACTTGGGGGGCCATCTGCCGAAGGCCCCCACTTCCAGGGCCTCACTGCCGGTGCCCCCCACTGTGGGGGGCTACTGGGAGGGTCCGGTTGCGTGAGGGGCCCCACTGCCAGTGCCCCCCACCGTGGGGGGCTATCGCTCTCTACCGCCCTTGCCCCGAGCGCCATCATGCTACGCGCAAAATTTCACTTCCATACTCTCTCATAAGGGAACCCTTCTGAATTCCGGGATAAAAAGTATTTAATCCCTTTCTTGTAATATGAACTTAAATCATGCTAAATTTCATTTGAATACCTTCAGTAGTTTCGGCGCTATGCGCAGCCAACAAATTTTACTTTCATCCCCTCTCCCAAGAGAACCCTATTGAAATCCGGGATAAAAAGTATCTTATGTTCTTCCTCGTAGTATAAACTCAAATCGTGCTAAGTTTCATTTCAATACGTTCTGTAGTTTCCGAGCTATGCGCGGCCAAGATACAGACAGACAGACATGATGGAAAAAAATTCATTTTTGGGGCATCAGTATCGATAATAGAGTGCCATCCAAAAAAAAATTTCAAAATATCTTCAATGTACAGAATTAGACCTGTTACAGTTTTATTATAAGTGTAGATTAAAATTTATACAGATTTTAATAAATAAATGCTGATTATTTCTCAAACAAATACTAGTTTCATTAAAACACCATATATTCAAAAACTGAACTAGTTCCTTTCAAGGCGAACGTTTGTCGAACAAGTGTTTTATTGTGTTACACAAAAGAACTGCACATTTCATTTATTCGTCCATATTTCCTTTTTAGTATAGAAAACATATTTGTAGTTGGTGTCGGTGTCACTTATCGTGAAGTATCCTACAAATATTATCAGTGTGGCAAAACCCCCCCTACATGGGAGGCCGTCCACTCGATGGACCGACGACATCGTAGCGGTCGCAGGGAGTCGATGGATGAAGGCGGCTCAGGACCGCTATTTGTGGCGTCGTATGGGGGAGGCCTATATCCTGCAGTGGACGTGTATTCGCTGATATGATGATTATCTGTGAATTTTTACAAATATGTTTCCATTCGGTAAATATCGGTATATATTGTTTCTTTCGTATAGAAAACACTTTTTACTTTGACTGTCAGGTAGTGTAAACAGGGTGTTCGATAAGCACGACCCCTGTGGAACTCCCATGGTATTCTTCAATTCCGAAGACATCGCTCGACCCCCATCGCCGACCACGGCTTGAGTGCGCTTGGCTAAAAACGATGCCATTATAGACACCGCAGGGCCTCGGATGCCATAAACCTGCAGCTTATTAGTGACAAGGGAGTGGTCGGCAGTGTCGAACACCTCCCGTACCAGATCCGTGGTGGCTCGGCCCGGTCGTTACGCGTATTGCCTATCTGAAATAATGTTACGGTCGCCCACAAATGCTAGCAATCTACGGTTCAATCCGACCTCTAGGATTTTACCTAGTCCTGGGACCATAGATATTGGGCGGTATGATTTGGCATCCGACTACTTACCTTTGCCCTTGTAAAGAGGGCAGATTTTAACTTTCTTAAGTGCCTCAGGATATTTCCCTTGCTTAAAGCAGGAATTGCACATGAAAGCATTCACGGGGGCGAGGGGTTTTGTCGCTAATTTGATTATGCTAAGGGAAAGGTTATAGATGTCAGTGCTTTTTTAGGAGCAATATAGAAGTGCACTCATCTTCATTACTTCCTCTGGCGTAACAGGCCGGAGCCAGTCAGGGAAACGGCTTTTTAGGCTTCATTACGAGGTAAATTTTAACCACAAAAGTGCAATGCCACGAATACAAGGTAAGTGGTTCTATAATTTTTTTATATCAGAGGGAGTTCTATTTGTCGCTTAAAACGTAAGAAAACATTGTAAATAGAAAAAAAAAAGAAATTGATGTCAGATTTGAGTTTTATACACAATCACTTGTCTACAACTTTAAACATTTATTTATTTTTAAAAATTTGAGGATCTCGAAACATGCGGCAAAGATCAAGGTGAAATGGAGCCAATTTGCAGACAATTCTATTCAGAATACTCGGGTTAAGAGTGTGAAGTGATTTGTTAGTGTTTGTTACCGTTAATCTGACTGACCGGTATTGTCGACCTGCCGACCGGTATTACCCGCTATGTTGGGTAATGCCGGTCAAAGCTACTTTTTTTTAAATGTCTATTGTGCCAAATGTTTTGTAAAAAATGATTTCATTATTTCCCTTACGTTAGAATAATAGTTAAAGTTATGTTTTCTAAAGAGTTTTTCAATAAAAAGTATATTTTTCAGCAGTGAGTATCTTATTTGCTTAGGTGACCGGCAATAGCCGACTTTACCCTAATTTGTATGATTAGGTATGGTACTCAAATTTTTATTAAAATAAAGGTCTTATTTTGTTAATACATGTATTGTTTTATTTAAACTTTTAAAAAACATTTTAAAATGACATCAAAGTTGGGATACACATGACCCCCGCGAGCACTAGTGTACCAAATAGGGGCGCGTGTACTGCAGTAGTCATGCGCAAACAATGTCCGGCTGTGGATTGAACATGTCATAGTTCCTTTAAACGGAGGACATAGTTCCGGGAAAGGTACACGTAGTTCTCTATGTTCGCGGACCGTAACATGTCCACGGAACGAAACATGTCTGCGGACCTAAACATGCCCGCGGACCGTACATGTCCGCGGAAAGAAAGATGTCCACGGAACTAGAAAGAGCGTAGCCGTGCGTAGATCCTTGTGATCCTTATCATGTTTCTATGAATGAATTTGAATTCTTAGCGACTTCGTGTCCGGAGCTGAAGTAAAGTAAATCTTAGTTTAGTTTAGTTCATTTATTGATAAGAGAAATTTCTGACATCTCAAACACTTCTAAAAATAACTTAGCTAGCTAAGTACAAAATAATGTAAAAACGAAGTACGTGTAGATAATAATTATCCTTGGTAATCTTACCAAGAGTATAATTTAATATTATAAGTGTGGATCTACGATATCGGCGTCAACAAATTTGTCCACGAGGAACTCTTCTAGACTGTAATATATGCCCTGTCCACTAGGATTCTCTTCAGTTTGTTAGCGAATATTGCAGTCGACGCTGCACTTGTTATAAAGTCCGGCAGATTATTGTAAATTTTTACTCCTATGTTACTCAATTTTGGATTTTGTTTTCGCTAATCTTACTTTGGGAAGCTTTAGTCGATGACGATGTCTAGTGGGGTAGTTGTGGGCTTCAGCCCACGTCGGGTACTCCTTAAGATTACTTCTAACAAATTTGGCCGCTTGCAGAATGAATTCGCTTGGCAATGTCAGTATTTTAGTCTCTCTAAAGAGTTCCCGAGCAGGATGGTCCCAATCCACGCCGCACAGGATTCTGATCGCGCGTTTCTGTAGACGGAACGGTCTTAGACGTTCAGCAGCTTGTCCGAAAATTTCAACGCCGTACGTCAATACTGAATGAAAATACCCATGATACGCTATTCGTTTATTGTCCAGGTCGAGGCTTCCATTTAGGCGGGACAGTGCAAAACAAGCAGATGATAGCTTTTTACAAGTTATATCTATATGGGGTTCCCAAGTTAGTTTTTGATCTAGAGTGAAACCTAGGTACTTAACAGAGTCGACAATTGGAACGTTAAGTCCATTGCACAGTATATCTAATTGGCCTTTGTTTTTGTTAGTGCCTAAATAGAAGTGAACAATATTTGTTTTTTCTACGTTTAGTGCCATTCCATTCACGGAGAACCATCTAGCTACTTTTTCGATCACGTGATTGACCTTTGCGTTAAGGAGGCTGTGGGATTCCGCTGATACTATTAAACATCCATCGTCCGCATACATGACACATTCCGCTTGAGGGGAGGCTACTGTTAGGTCGTTAATTAGGAGCAGAAATAGGTTATTTCCCATAATTGAGCCCTGGGGAACGGCTATGCTATCAAGAGGAAGAGTATCAGATTTTATGTCATGTACAGATGTTATTTGTTCGCGGTTCGACAGAAAGCAGGTAATCATCCTTAGAAAGGGGCCATTTACTCCGTAGTGCTCTAGTTTTGTGAGGATGAGTTTGAGATTTACCAGTTCAAATGCGCGTGATAGGTCACAGAAGATCGCCGCTGTGTGTTGTCCTAGGTCTAACTTACTCATCACTTTATGCACTAGGTCACGTGTCGCGTCTACCGTTGATCTTCCCGGCTGGTAGGCGAACTGTTGCGGGTTAAGTAAGCTAAATTCATTGAAATAAGACATTAATCTGTTGCTCATAAGTTTTTCGAGTATTTTAGCTATTATTGGAATGAGAGATATGGGCCGGAAGTTTTTACAATCCGTCGTTTCACCTTTTCCTTTGTAGGTTGGTTGCACTTTTACTAGCTTCAGGGAGTTTGGAAATACACCGGCTTGAAGGCACTTGTTGAAAAGTTTACATAAAATGACAAACATAAAAGGCGGTAGGTAGTCAGATGTTCGTGTAGTCATGTCATTAATGTCCTTTGAGTTTTTGCGTTTTATACTTTTAATCGTTTTTATGACCTCTGTAAGGCTGAACGGTTCACAGAAAAACTCTGTCGTGCGTTTTTGTACAAACGTACATAGGTAGAGCATAGCCTTAACTATGCACGGCGAGGTGTTGAAACATTTGTTTGCATTAACGTAAAATAGATTTAATTGACCTGCGGTAGAATAGAAACGCTCGCAGTCGCAGTTGCCTGGAGCGCGACTGACAAGTGCATCCAGAGCACTGCATTTTTTATTATGGCCAGTTTCTAATGCTATAATCTGCCACACACCGCGACAAATATTTTAAGATTTAGCAATAGTTTTATTTATGAAATGCCTTCGAGCCGATATAATTTCCAAGGAATATTCCGTTTCTAAGTCAGCTAGTTTCAGTTCTAAGCACGATTTATCATTTTGTGTGTCTGTCAAGAGATATTTAGTTGTGGTGATTTGTTTACTTAATTCAAGAGCTCGATCGTTGATCCACACTTTTACACTATTGTGAATTGGATATTTCTTCAACGGGAAGTGAATGTCAAAAAAGTGCTTTATAATTCTACATACATTGTCAAAGGTAACGCTAGGGCATTGCGTTCTGTTCAATACATATTCCCAATTATGTAAGGAGATACTATTTTTAAAGTCATCTATTTTAATATCAGTATACAATCGCTTGTAGCTCACAGGATTCGATTCAGATTTGTTAGGTAAAGAAACAGTTAGCGCTACTCCGTGATGGTCTGAAATGTTCAGATCAATTATCTTTGAAGTAATGCTCGAACTAATATGTAAATTAGTGTATGCGTGATAAGGATGGGAGTTATTGGATATTTTGGCTACCGGTTATTAGTTGGGTATTTTGTTTCAATACCGCTAGTACCAACTGGTACCCAATAACGTTACAATACTCTATACCTGTACTGATTTCTACCCAATATATTTCTAACCGATTTGGTTAGAAATACCAAATACTTGTTGCAGCTAGATAACTTTACGGGTGAACGGTCCGCTAGTACCTATGCGTAGATGATAGTTAGGTAAGTATAGGTGTTGAAGCGTTGGGTAGTTTTGGCTCACGGTCGGCTAGGCGCGATGCTCGCTTTGCACAGTTATTCCCTAGCGGTATGCGGATTTTACAATAGCGTTAGATATTTTAGGATCATGCTAACGGGTACTGAGTTAGTTATTGAATACCGGACTCATCTCTAATGCGTGATCTATGCATGATTGTATAGTTGATATTCTAGTCGGAAATTTTACAATAGACTTTAATCCTGCAGATTTTAAGAAGTCAGTTAGCTGTTTAGTATATTTAGTTGTAACTAGTAAATTTAGGTTCATGTCCCCGACACTAATTATTTCTTTATTTATTGTATTTAAAACGTTTGTTATTTCATTTAATTTTGCAAAGAAGATGTCAAAATCGCCCGAGGGGGGCCTATACAAACATACCACAATCACACACAGTTTTATACACTCCACTGCACATATTTCGCAGTGGGATTGGATAGATAAATTAACAAATTTCTTTCTTTCAATGGCTAACAGCGACTGTTTACAGTAAATACATACACCGCCGCCATCTTTAGATGACCTTCCGTAATGGGTAACTTAATTTGTAGTTCAAAATATTTACATTAAGTATGTCATTCAGATTTAAAAAGTGTTCAGTCAAGCATAAAATATCAAATTCATAATTATTAAGTTGCAATTCACATTCCAATTTTTTGGTTTTATTTTTAATTCTATTTACATTTTGATTTAAGATTATTAAGGTTTTATTCGTCGGCTTAGTCATACATTTACACTTGTCTGGTTTTGGTGGGCTATTTCTATTTACATGGATATAATCCGGCGAGAGACTATAAAAATTTTCATGCATGATTTTAAATGCCTTTAGGTTACCACTAGGTCTCCCTGGAGGTTGTCTAAAAAAGAGTTCGCAGCAAATGCAATGTTGGCGAAGTCGCTTCCTGAATCTATGGTATCGATGTTAGTGTCCATAATATTTTAGTAGAGTATGGCATTACACAATCTTTGATGACAATTAGATTTTTGTATGTATGCGTGAATTCCAAGCATGAATTTTGTACAATAATTTTACATAAGTACCTACAAAATAAAACGCGTACATTTATTACTCACTTTTATCAAACTCACGCCTGCTAGATAATGAAGAGCAAAAAGTAGAATTGGTTGTTGTATGATTACATCTAACTAAAACTATAGTCAGTGTCAATGTATGTCATCGTCTGTCAATGTCAGATGTCAATCCAGTTCTAAAGGAACGACGAAGGAAAGGAACTAGAAACACCTTTCGTTCCCAGTTCGTTACCTACGCACTGATCTTGTTCACCAACAACGCGATGCGAGACGCCCACGATGACTGGTTTGGATTGAAGGAACGATGGAACTAGTTCAGCCGACGCATCGGAGCTGAACAATCTCGTTCCGAGTGAGGACATAGTTCCAGGAACTATTACGGTCCGGAACGACACATATCTATCACTGCAGTGTTAAACAGCCAATGCCATTTAATTGTAATGAATGCAGTGAACCATTTTTTTTGTTCTAACCTATGAATATGAATAGGTATATTAACAATTTATCTTTGTCTAGTCAACGAAAATAACAACTGGATTTGAATTGAAAATCTATGATTTATAAGTAAACGGCTTAGTAATTGTCAAATTGCACGTACAAAATAATAAAATTTCGGTATTTTTTCATCAGTCCATTTTATACAAAAGTATCTATTAAACAGTGTTATTTTGAGAGCGCATGAAAATTTTCATCTGAATTCATATGATATTTGACAATAAAATGCTTTCCCATACGAATTTAACGCATGTAGAAGAAAAACTCAATACGTTGCAAACTGAGAAAAAAATATTTAAAACAAAGTCAGAAACAACTTATCTGTTTTAACTTATATGTTTTACTTTTTTTCAAAATTATTCACAATTGCGCAACTTGAATGAATGTGAATCCTCAACTACATACCTAGAAGCGTTCAAAATATCCTATTCTGTACTTTGTGCTGTATAATAGGTAGGTAACACATACTCAGTCAGCTGTTCAGCTCTTGGGGTGACTGTTACCTTTAATAATGCTCAAATAATGATGATATAAAGCAATTAGTTACAGTTATTCAGCTTAAAGCTGTTTAATTTGTGCCTAAATAAAAGTTATAGCAGCTGAAACAGCGCTGCTAACGCTGTTATTCAGCAGACTTGTACAGCTAAGGATTCCATTGTGGACAGTGATTCAGCTATTAAACAGCACTTCCGTGTTAAGCTAGTTCATATTTGATAATAATGTTCTTATTGTTAGTTAAAAATATGACTTGTCTGTGAACTTATTCTGTAAGCCAGAAATAAACGTTATGCTTTATTTTACCTCTAATAGGTAAATAACGAAACGGTAGAAAATAACAATCAAATAATATAAAGAAATTAAACTAGTATTTACAATTGAAACAATTGAGCTAACTGCAGACTGTTGCAAACAATCTACAGATAGCTCAACTGGTCCATATCAATACCAGTCGGAAGCGTCCCCAAGACGCTGGCTGCATTGCCTCGCTGTATGGCAATGCTAATGCGCTGCGCCAGATACTCACCAGCTCTCGGGTCACGCGTCGCTTCGAACAGGCGCTCAGAAAATTTTTTGAAAACCCGAAGAGCCTCGGTACCCCACGGACCTAGGGTCCCCACTCTAAGGGCAGCAAATGCGTAGGCTCTGTCGAGACCTGCATATTTGCGCCTCTTGAGATCCTCGGCCAAATCTGCCGCCGAACCAGCCCTCACGGATGTCCTTGAAAGATGGGAAGGCGCAAGTGTGTCGACACATGTAGCGTCCCACACAATAGGCCTCCCCAGCTCCCAAGGGACTAAAGTTATGCCGTCGGGCCTCTTACCATCGTCACGCAACAGACCATTCGGTTCGAGAATTTTTACCTCTTCATTAATTATTTCGGTGAACCGTCGCAGGTCGTCGTTCACCCCTGGGGGTCGAGATATGTCACTTTGTGATTCACTGCACTAGGCTATAAACATATTCTTTTTTCATACCCGGATCATTAACCCGAGAGAAGACAAGAACCTAACCTCACTACTGATCTGATTTGGACGTTTTAAAGTACGAGTGCTAGTTTTTTACAGAGGTTAGCAAAGTTAAATAACGGCAAGCGCAGAACCGCGGAAAAGTTTCCATTGCTTCAGTCTTCTAAGGAGCCGGATTGGGATAGAGTTGACTGCTGACCTATCGACAGATTTACTGTTTATTGGGTGTCTGATACAGAGATGAGGTGAAAAAAAACCTAAAGACATAGTAAGAAAATATAACGTTTTAATAATCAGACATTATCACAGAATAAATAGAATATTTGTAGGTGGAGTTGAGTATTGACTAGACGGAGCCTGCAGTGCTGCTGAGGGTGTTCACCACCAGCCGCCGCCGGACAGTCCACTGGAGTAGCCACCGGATAGTCCGCTGGAGTAGCCGCCAGAGTAGCCGCCGGAGTAGCCGCCGGAGTAGCCGCCGGAGTAGCCGCTGGAGTAGCCGCCGGAGATGATGGGGGCGGAGTAAGACACGGAGGGCGCGGCGATGATCCTCTTCTGGGTGATGACCTGCGGAACCGAGACGAGCTTGCGCACGCTGACCACCTGCGGCACTTCCACCACCTTGTTGACGTTGACCACCTTCTGGACGGCGACCACCTGCGCGGCGGGCGCGGCGAGCACGGCGCCGCTGCTGTAGCCACCGAGTCCGCCGTAGCCGCCGAGTCCGCTGTACCCACCGATTCCGCTGTAGCCGCCGGCGCTGAGTCCGCCGGACAGGTAGCCACGCTTCTCGCGCACAGCGCCGGCGCTCGCCGCCACCACCAGAGCCATCATCACCACCTGAAACACCATCCCTGCGTTACCACACCGCACGTTCTCTTAGCGCATGCATCACTGCTGTGTCGGGACTCTACTAGTATAGACTAGCCCCAGTCCGGTCTAGCTACTTACAAAGGAGTTCATGTTGCTGCTATAGAGATAGTTAAACGCTCACTGATGCCGTCTCGCCGCGCTCGCCACTATAAATACCTCTCACGAGGCTGACTGTGATACCGTGTCGCAACAATGTCCTCGCACCTATTCACACAACACTTCATTGATACCTACCAAATCGATATGTTTAATCGAAAGAGACAGAAGATTAAAGCCTAATATAATCTAATTCACCTGTTTCTTTTGAACTTTTTAAGGCGCAGAGTAATGCGACACTAGCGCCACTCTTTAGTTTTTCTTGTATTATCGTTATGGAAACGAATTACCAAAAGTTCTCACCGCCAATTGATAATACCCAGTATAAACTATTTTTCGATACTTCTGTAATAGTTTTGTTTTATTTCGATCAAACAGAAAATGGTTTATTGCCTTTGGTGGCCAACAAACTAATACTAAATGAAACAAAACTATGAAAGAGTAGCAAAAAATTGTTTATACTGGGTATTATCAATTCACGGTGAGAACTTTTGGTAATTTTTTTCCCTAACGATAAAACAATAAAAACTAAAGAGTGGCACTAGTGTCGCATTACTCTGCGCCTTAACGGACGCGGGTGATATGGTGCAAGGCGCACACGTTGAAGTATTTTGTACTTATGGACACAAAACGGTCTAGTCATACCTACCTACATTTAGAGAAAGATGTACGTTTTGTAGAGTACAGGCACGGGTAGTATAAACTAGTAGCTAGTAGACATGTGCACCGATCGGCGTGGCGCACGCCGCCGATCATTTTGGCCACGCCGCCGCCGCCGATGTTTTCATCGGCGTCAAAACTCAAATCATATTCTAAACTAAATAAATCACTTATCTTATCAAATGTAGTATATTTTATATGCAACATTAGTATTTTTAAGGTTCCGTACCTCAAAAGGAAAAACGGAAAGGATCACTTTGTTCTCCGTCTGTCCGTCTGTCAACCCCCGTTACCCATGTTCATTTTAGGACCCACCTGTCCGGAAACGGTGTTGAGGTGTCTGAGCATCTTACTAAGGTCTTCCAGCTATTCTGCCACAATGACTATAGGTACCTATAATCAGCAACCGAAGGTATTGATGTAATCGCCGATAATATTGATGCCATATCCATCCCAGCCTAAGAGCTTAAATATATCCTCCAATGCAGAGGTGCACAGTTTTGGAGAGATAACGTCTTCCAATCTCACCGTTTTTGCAATGGGATCGGTTTTGCTTAGACATAATGGCCTTACTGTACAAACACTTCAACACTTGGATATATTGGTGGTCTATTGGGCACCGCTCGCACTGGAGAGACTGTAGCACCAGCCAGGTTTCGACTGAATCAAATTTTTCTCAACTCAAAGTTCTTTATTTCTTTTAGACTTTACAGGACTCTTGGAAACGTCACAAAATTGATATTACTTAAGTAAAACTGGGAAATAGTCTTTCGTAGTTCACAAACGCTAAACATAACGGTAAATTATACTCTGTCTTCTGTATAACCCACCGGAGCGTAGGAATGTGGTCTACGGTACTAAATCCTTTTCGACACCCAGCTTGTTCGGGAGGCTGGAAGTCGTCAAACCTTCAAGAGAGACGGTTGGTGATAACTCTCGAAAACAGCTTATAGACGTGGCTCCGAGATGAGCCTATACTATAGGCCCTATAGTTCCTAAGAGGGGCTTTTGTCACTCTTCTTAAAGAACATTACCACCACGCTCGTGTTCAACGCCTCTGGCGTTTATCCCTCAAGAATAACAGAGTTGAACAGCTTGGGAAGAACTTTAAGTATACCCGCTTGCAGAAGTTTTGGCGTGATGCCGTCATCCCCTTGTTGTTTTTAAGCTGTTTGAGAACCGTCCTTACCTCGTAAAGGCTGTCTGGGACTTCGCGATGATTCACTCGTGTATGGAATGCTCGGCAGTAGCACGTGTCGCTCCGTCCGTGCGAATTCAGCCGTAAACGTCTATATTTGTCATCAAAACATCGCATCCTTGAAGAACAAAACTAGGCAACTGGAAGTTCTACTACATACTGATTTAAAGTGCGATGTGTTATGCATAACTGAGCATTGGTTAAAAGATTTTGAACTCCCAAGCATTCCTGTAAACAACTACTCCCTAGGATCTTTTTATTGTAGAAATTCTATAGCGCACGGTGGATCTTGTATTTACGTCCGCAATGGAGTTAGATTTAAGGATGTAGATTTAGGTAATTTTTGTGTACAACAAATCATTGAAATTTCAGCAGTAGAACTGTTAGAAATTAATACAATAATAATATGCATCTATAGATATAATGTGAAGAGTCCATCCAACTTTTACTTAATTTTAGAGAAATTCTTAGTGGCCACTATGCCGTACGTGTCGCGCTGCAGTGTGCGCCTCGTGATGATGGTTGTTCACCCGTTTTCTGCGCGCGATTTAATAATCGTATTAACAGACACAACTTTATTGCGTCGATAGAGTGTAGATTGGGAGGCGATAACTCATAAATATACGTCGGCGAAAGAGCTTGGGGGTGCGATTATAAATATTATACAAAATAGTTATAGTATTTGTTTTCCACTAAAAAGGTGTACAAAAAATAAGGGTAGTTCCTGGGTTTCAGACGACCTTAAAAATTTGGACAACTTACTACGCGAAATGAAATTATTAATTTATTTGTATTTTGTATTTGTTTATTATGCAACTAAACTAACACGATTTTTACCAAACCAATTACATTAGTTACTTATAATTAACACATCATCATGCTTAAACTTATTAAGTTATTATAAAGAACATTTAAAAATACACACGTAATAAATATTGTACATAACAACATTAAAAATTAAAAGCTAAAATTAAGTATCAAATTTCCTGATAATGCTGTCTTATCGAACAGAATCGATGACTTTCAAATTAGTTTCGACAGTATTTTAAAATATGAACGGAGCCGTTATTATTATAACTTAATAAATAAATCAAGTAACACTGTTAAAACTATGTGAGGTAGTCAACCTCGAAACTGGACGAAAGCGGCATCATCTTGACTATACTGAGTCATTGCTGAAAAGCGACGGATCTAAATTTCAAAGCGAGAGGGAAATTGTAGATGCTGTAAATACGCATTTTATCAATTCTGCTGTGACATGTGGTGCGCCCACCGCTAGTGTGTCTGCAGCTCTGTGTATGCTGGCGGAGGCTTGCGCGCCCGTGGATCGCTCGCTCAGGTTTCGACCGTTTACTCCAGACGAGGTTGTCAGGTGTCGCACGGAAATCAACTAAAGACATGTAGGACATATCAATTGACCTGCTGAATACAGTTGCAGTTCGAATGTCATACATGTTGTCTGTGTTATTTAATATTTGTCTCCGTGAGGGTGACTACCCGCACTAGTTCAAGAATGTAAGAGTGGCTCCTCTATTTAAGGGTAAGGGTAAGAGGGAAGACGTCAATAACTATCGACCAGTCTCCATAATCCCGGGAATTGCTAAGATCTTCGAAAATGGTCTCAGTACTAGGCTCTCAGAACATCTCTCCGACACTGGAGCCTTGTCCGACAGGCAGTACGCCTACCGGACCGGCAGGTCGAAGACGGATGTCGCGAGATCAGTTGTGCGCCGCGTATTAGAAGCTCGTGAGGGCAGGACGCAGGTGGCTGTCATGTGCTGCGACTTATCAAAAGCTTTCGACGTCGCAGACCATGTGTTAATCTCAGCGAAACTTGAGCAATACGGAATAGGAGGCTCACAATTGCAGGTATTGACATCATTCATCACATCAAGATCGCAGACGGTCACCGGGAAATTTGGAACAATCAGATCACAGCCCATGTCAACAAACATAGGTGTACCACAAGGATCGTCGTTGTCGAACATAATTTTTTCCATCCTAATGAACGATTTGCCGAGCTGCATACAAGACGCACACATATATATGTATGCTGACGATGTAGCAGCTGTCGTAGAGGCGCCGACACCGCAAGCACTAGGGGTGAAGTTGAGCGCCGTGGCAGGTGATTTACATAAATGGTTCCATCTGAATGGTCTTATTCTCAATGTACAGAAGACGAACTATATGCATTTTCACCTGGCAGGGCGTACAACGACACCGATGGTGATAAGCCTTGGCAATGAAATTGTTAGACAAGTCGACAACACTTCCTTCTTAGGATTTGTTATGGACAAAAGTCTTACCTGGGAACATCACATTGATGGCCTTTGTAAGAAAATTGGCAAGGCCTGCTTCGCTCTCTGGCGCCTCTCGTCTACAACGTGGACAAAGAAGCGGTAAGGAATCTCTACTTTGCAACTGTACACTCGCGCTTGCAATATGGAGTGGAATTTTAGGGCTGTGCAGCTGACTGGGAGCGTGCTTTCAGACTCCAGAAAAAAGCAGTGCGAGCGATAGTGAGAGTGTCGCAAGACACATCAGCCCGACCGCTATTTAAAGCACTTGGAATCATGACTGTCCCCGCAATGGTGCTCTTTCAGGCCGCTTTATACACAGGGAGCAACCTGGAGGAGTACGAGGAGCGTGGTGATGGTCATAATTATGCTCTGAGATACTCGAAGCGGCTGAAGGCCATTCCCAGGCGGCTCGCGAGAACTGATAAACTCGTGCACGTCATGGCGCCAAGGGTGTACAATCGTCTACCGTCCGCTGTTACTGACGCTTTATCGACGCAATCCTTTAAGTTTCGACTAAAGAAATGGTTCGTAAAACAATGTTTTTACACATTGGATGAATTCTTCGCACGTAAATGTACGTAGGTTATTTTATTTGTAATTATTTGTTGATATAATTTGTTATCAATTTACTAGGTATTATTTTCATCTATGACATTTGAATTTGTGCAATTTCAATTTTTATTTATTTAAGGGAATGTAAGCGCTAATCATCTTTACAAATATTTGTTTTAAATTGTATTTCACTTGTAAAAGATTGATTGTTTATTTGACATGTAACACATTCGTTACCAATAAAGAACGTGAACTTGAACTTCTTTGGTATCACCTGCCTTGTTGTTTACAGGGCATTGCGATGAGATGTAGAGCTGTCCATAAAACTTTTCAAGCTCTCAAGATTGCAGGCTTGGAAGAAATGATGCTGCCGTTATCTGTCTTCAGCTTCATCAACTGGTTTTGTCCAAAAGACAAATCTCTTGGGAACACCAACGCAGGGAACTGGCACACGCCGGTCCGGGGAAACATGCTTGCTCGCAGGTTAGCTTGCTGCTCGAGAGAAGTGAAGATCAATCTTTTCTATGCTTACTGCCAGTCCTTCTACTCGAGCAGCCTATATGGGTAAACCAGACCCAGCGGGCTGGCAGTTCTCTGCGAGTAATATGTATATCTTCAGGTTGGTGATGCGGCTGCCTCACTTGTGCACCGCATCTGGGATGTTCGCGGAGGCGTTACGCGATTGTTTGCAAGAAGTCGCTTCTCTAATCAGGCAGAGCCCCACCATTGAGTACAATAGGCGCAACACTCATAAAAACTAGAAATTCGCTCTCAGTCCAGAATTTGTCATGATATTTGGCACAGACATTCCATTAGCGTTAGACTAGGTATCAAAAGGATTTTTGGCGACGCGCAATATTTTTCGAAATATTGAATATTTTGAGTATACACTGAACACACAAATTTCTATTTCTCGAAAAATATTGAGATGTCCCAAAAATGCCTTCGCATACTTGCTTGTATCGTCGAACAGAAGGTCTGTACCAAATTTGACCCAAATCGTAGATAACAGCTATTCGGAAGTTTTCCCAGCGTGCTAAACAGTGTATACTCAAAATATTCAATATTTCGAATAATATTGCGCTTCGCCAAAAATCCTTTTAACTCTTAGATAGTCTAATGGAATGTCCTTGACAAATTTCATGACAAAATTTATCTATTTTTTGGAAGTTTATCCGCAAATAATGATAGGCTCCGCTTGACTTTTGACCGACTTCAAAAAAGGAAGAGTTTCTCAATTCGACTGTATTTTTTTGTATGTATTATACGGGATATTTCCGCCAATTATGAACCGATTTTGAAATCTATATCTAATCATTATTATATAGAAAATTATCCCGAGGTGGTCCCATAAAATGTTTATCCCCAGGGGATTAGAATTTGTCCCGCAAAATTTAAAAACTGTGTAAAAGTAAGGGAATTTGAAGTCGGTTTATAGTTTTTTAAAACACGCCAAATTTTTATAATTTTTAATTAAATAACTCATAATTTGATTTTAGTTTTAAGGTATCTGCAGATACTAAAAATCATGATCCAAGAAAACAAGGTCTGCTCTTCCGGGAGTGACTCAAGGACACTGTCCAGATGCCACTTTATTTCAACAAAAAGTTGGGACACAAATGTTATACGGTCAAATGAAAAATCAATAAAAAATGAGATTCGTCTAAATCAGTCAAAACGATACACCTAGATTTTTTTTTGTCAAAACATCGTTAGTTGAGCACGAGTCAATGTGATGAATAATTGGTAAATACTAAACCACATTTGTCCATATTTGTTGGTTTCCGACTGATTCACCGCCGAGACAAAAACAAGAAATAGAAAAAGTATAGTTTAAATATATCTTTTAATAATAATCAGACATTATCACAGAATAAATAGAATAATTGTGAGGAGTATTGACTAGACAGAGCCTGCAGTGCTGCTGAGGGTGTTCACCACCAGCCGCCGCCAGACAGTCCACTGGAGTAGCCACCGGAGTAGCCACCGGATAGTCCGCTGGAGTAGCCGCCAGAGTAGCCGCCGGAGTAGCCGCCGGAGTAGCCGCCGGAGATGATGGGGGCGGAGTAAGACACGGAGGGCGCGGCGATGATCCTCTTCTGGGTGATGACCTGCGGAACCGAGACGAGCTTGCGCACGCTGACCACCTTCGGCACTTCCACTACCTTGTTGACGTTGACCACCTTCTGGACGGCGACCACCTGCGCGGCGGGCGCGGCGAGCACGGCGCCGCTGCTGTAGCCACCGAGTCCGCCGTAGCCGCCGAGTCCGCTGTACCCACCGAGTCCGCTGTAGCCGCCGGCACCGAGTCCGCCGGACAGGTAGCCGCGCTTCTCGCGCACAGCTCCGGCGCTCACCGCCACCACCAGAGCCATCATCACCACCTGAAACACCATCCCTGCGTTACCACACCGCACGTTCTCTTAGCGCATGCATCACTGCGGTGCCGGGACTCTACTAGTATAGACTAGCCCCAGTCCGGTCTAGCTACTTACAAAGGAGTTCATGTTGCTGCTATAGAGATAGTTACACGCTCACTGATGCCGTCCGCCGCGCTCGCCACTATAAATACCTGCTCACGAGGTTGACTGATACCGTGTCGCAACAATGTCCTCGCACTTATTCAAACAAAAAGTTTATTGATCCCAATGATCAATATCACGGAAGCTGATCGGAAGATACAAAACATTGAGAGTGCATTTCATTTCATATTATCCATTACGTTATCAAGGCGTGGTCCTAGACTTAATCAGGTAAGGGAGAAGGTCGACCGGCGCGCAGGTACATGCCAGCCACAGCCATAGGTTCATGTAGCAAGATGTAGGGTGTGCTTTTTGACAGTGACCTTTATTTTGAGTCTTAGCAACTCTCACTTCATGAAATATTACTTAGTTTTACCTACTGGGCTTTTTTCCAAGAGTCTGTAGGTAGGTTAGGTTACGTACATTAGTATTTTTGTGACTCTAAAAGAAGAATAGGTAACTTATTTTTTATTGCGTGTTTACTTTTATTAATGTTGTTATTCCTTAGTTTTGTTTATAAATATAAATAAATAATGAAAAGAAGAAAAATTTACAAACAAGTAATTTTTTTTTAATACAATACATAATTACAAAAATAGATAAGTGTATATTTGTTTAAATATTACTGACAAGGTACCTACTACTAACTACGAGTACATACACAAAACGGAACCAAACAAGCATAGTGTTACACAAGCAAGGCCTAAAAATTTCTCGGTCTCACCAATAACAAGATGCAAATAAGAAAAATTTACTGTAGATAAGGAATAAAAAATAAAAAAATAAATAAAATAATAATATATAAGTTATTATTATTTTGTCTGTTTCCTTAGCTAAAGGAAACCAATTAGAACATAGGTTAAATTACTGCATGAAATTAACCCCTTATAAATCAAGTTTTTCATAATCATAAAAATCTGTTCTAATACAGAAACCCATTGATATCAGTAGATGTATGTAACTGCAGAAACGCAACAAGGTAGCCTTGGTCGGGTAGGCCGCAACAAAATAAGTCTCTACCAGGCCTAACAAAAGCACTGCCTACGTATAAAATTAAAATAGTACAAGTACTAGATAATTTAATATACATACCTTATAAATAACACTACATAGAGGGTTCTTTTAATAATAAATAAATAAATAATCCTGGACAATTCACATAGCATTATCTAGCCCCAAGCTAAAAAGAGCTTAATTTAATACACTACATAGATAGATATTTTTTATTATACATAGAAAACGTCCAGAACACCCTTAACAAATATTTGCAGATCGTACAAACATTTGTCCCGAGACGGGAATCGAACCCGCAACCGCTTTTTATTCTGGAATGCAGAAGGGTTCCCTTGAAAGAGGTTATGGAAGTGAAATTTCTTGGCAGCGCATAGCGCCGAAACTTCTGAATATAGTGTAATATAATATAATAAATGTATTATATTATAATATAGGTAATATATATGTACATTTATATCAATATATATGTATATCATAGACCTAGAATTTATTTTTCTACCTATATATTATAAAGCAGTAACTGACTCACTGACAGACAACGCACAGCCTAAACCACTTGTCCTAGAGACTTGAAACTTGCAGGGTGGTAAGTATATGAGCAAAAATTTATTTAATTATATATTTATTTATAGCAAGTCTAAGAAATAATTGTCATAGGTAAGTAATACAAAATGAAGAGATTAAATAAACCCATTAAAGTAGATAATACAGGCCCTCCCAGAGTGGCGTTGTACAGAATAGACCTTCACTACACCCAGCAGTGGGCACACATGAGCTGAGTAGAGTTAGCTAGATGTGATGTGATGTTGGGTGTCAATTTAAAATTTAATTTATAGATATTATTTATTACAGTTTTTTTTCAACCTGACTTTCGATATAATGAAGATAGGAAGCTCTTCTAGGTTTAAGTATAAAAACAAAATGTATTCATATATTAATATAATTACATAATATTAATGTAATTACACAATTTGAGTTGAACACGCAGGTGTGTTATAATTATAACTCATTATAACTATCTATGAATGCCACTGCGGCTAGCTCAAGAGATTGATTTTATCAATACCAATCGGAACCGTCCCCAAGACGCTGGCTGGTCTCGTCAGCTTTTGGGTCACATGTCGCTTCGACCAGACACACTGATAGATAGATAATGTTTTGAAAAACCGTAGAGTCCCGGTACCTCACAGACCAAGGAGAGCAAATAAATAGGCTCCGACGAGACCATATAATATATTAGCGCCTCTTGAGATCCTCAGTCGAATCTGCCACTGCACCAGCCCTTACGATTATGCTCGGCAAATGGAAAGGCACAATATATCAACAAACGTAGCGTCCCACACAATGAGCCATTCCCAACTCTTAAATTCGAATTTACCTTTATAAATTAACCTGTAAATTTTTTGCAACAGTCTGCAGTTAGCTCAATTGTTTCAATTTTAAATACTTGTTCTAATTTGTTTCTATTATTTGATTGTAATTTTCTTCACCTTCAGAGTAGTAGGTAGTCAGAGGTAGTGATACAATTATTGCGTGTCACACGTCGACGACAATACGTAGTACGAGTAGGTAAGTTTATTTTATGTGTGTTAGACTGAGGTATAATATTTTATATAGACCGTAGTTTTTAAGTATATTACATTCTGTACTAGACTAATGTTGCCTGAAATAAATGATTTATTATGTTTCTCATTCCTTTCCAGGTCCTTTAGGAGGCATGCGTGGAGCCGAAGCCAACAGCACAGACAAAGGTCCTTTATGAGAATTAATCTAAAGGCGAGAGCTACACATAGCGGGCATCATCTTTGTTTGCACAATATGATACTCCCGAAGATGATATCTGCCAGGTATAGAGACTACTGCAAATCAGTGACTGCAAAGGATAATGAATGAAAGTAATAAAAATACCATGTTATTGTGATGAATGGATGGACTGGATAATCGTACTATGGGGGAGACTATGAACGCCTGCCATAAACAAACATACTCTCAAATATCAATACTGTTACAAGCGGCAGACGGTGGCTTGCCGAATGCTGGATGGGTTCCTCAAAATGTCGGCGTAAATGCCGGAAAGGAAC
This sequence comes from Eupithecia insigniata, assembly GCA_947859395.1. Taxonomy (NCBI): domain Eukaryota; kingdom Metazoa; phylum Arthropoda; class Insecta; order Lepidoptera; family Geometridae; genus Eupithecia; species Eupithecia insigniata. The sequence goes on from OX402007.1 coordinate 404,524, forward strand.
AACATCGGTGCAAACGACTAAGGGGTGTCGAGAGGTGCGGTCCCGATTTCACCATCACAAAGACACGTGACCGGGTTTCCTCGTTATTAAGCCATTAGAAACTTTCACCCCCGAGTCTAGGTACATCCTAAGATGCATCTCTCGCGACTCCACTCAGACCGGCCAATGAAGGCAAGCAAGAGGTGGGGATCTGGTTCTCTTGGGATGCCACTCCGTAAGCGGAGACGAGAACCAGTAACTTCCCCGGGAGCACTCGGTACCCGTGGTGTCGCTACTCACCAACAAGCTGCCCTGCGTGTTTATTTATTATTAAAATTCTGACGAAATAGAAGAAATTATGCAAATTGAGGCGTGCAAAGGTAACTGAGAGAGATACTTTTGAACTTATAACATTAAAATATGGATGTTACCATATTTTAATAAACAACCTAATTAAAATTAATTAATATATTTTTTAGTTTTTTTTATACATTATAGTTTCTTTGACGCGAACGTTTTCACAAAATCACCATGTCACCTGGCGGCGGAGAGCATCTCTGCTCTAGGCTACCTCTTTCACGAATATTTTGTAAGCTTCCACTGCTTTTACCTTTGTAACGTAACGAGGGGGGAGCGGGTGGTGGCGCGGCGGCGGCGGCTAGGGATGGAATCTTGTTGAGTTGTACTCATGACCTGTTGACCTACCGAAGTGACAGATTCACTGCCGAGAGCATGTCAGATACATGGAGGTGAGAGCAAAACAAAGGAATAGTAAGAAAATATATCTTTTAATAATCAGACATTATCACAGCATAAATACAGTAGTTGTAGGTGGAGTAGGTATTGACTAGACAGAGCTTGCAGTGCTGCTGAGGGTGTTCACCACCAGCCGCCGCCAGACAGTCCACTGGAGTAGCCGCCAGAGTAGCCGCCGGAGTAGCCGCCGGAGTAGCCGCCGGAGTAGCCGCCGGAGATGATGGGGGCGGAGTAAGACACGGAGGGCGCGGCGATGATCCTCTTCTGGGTGATGACCTGCGGAACCGAGACGAGCTTGCGCACGCTGACCACCTGCGGCACTTCCACCACCTTGTTGACGTTGACCACCTTCTGGACGGCGACCACCTGCGCGGCGGGCGCGGCGAGCACGGCGCCGCTGCTGTAGCCACCGAGTCCGCCGTAGCCGCCGAGTCCGCTGTACCCACCGAGTCCGCTGTAGCCGCCGGCACCGAGTCCGCCGGACAGGTAGCCGCGCTTCTCGCGCACAGCTCCGGCGCTCACCGCCACCACCAGAGCCATCATCACCACCTGAAACACCATCCCTGCGTTACCACACCGCACGTTCTCTTAGCGCATGCATCACTGCGGTGCCGGGACTCTACTAGTATAGACTAGCCCCAGTCCGGTCTAGCTACTTACAAAGGAGTTCATGTTGCTGCTATAGAGATAGTTACACGCTCACTGATGCCGTCCGCCGCGCTCGCCACTATAAATACCTGCTCACGAGGTTGACTGATACCGTGTCGCAACAATGTCCTCGCACTTATTCAAACAAAAAGTTTATTGATCCCAATGATCAATATCACGGAAGCTGATCGGAAGATACAAAACATTGAGAGTGCATTTCATTTCATATTATCCATTACGTTATCAAGGCGTGGTCCTAGACTTAATCAGGTAAGGGAGAAGGTCGACCGGCGCGCAGGTACATGCCAGCCACAGCCATAGGTTCATGTAGCAAGATGTAGGGTGTGCTTTTTGACAGTGACCTTTATTTTGAGTCTTAGCAACTCTCACTTCATGAAATATTACTTAGTTTTACCTACTGGGCTTTTTTCCAAGAGTCGGCTGTATGTAGGTTAGGTTACGTACATAAGTATTTTTGTGACTCTATATATGTTTATAAATGTTGCACCATTAAGCCACACTAGATTTGTGTTGGTGCTCACACTAGTCTTGTACATAAATGTTAAAATAATATATTTATTTTATTATATTTATTTGGAAAACAAACAGCTTATTTAACAGTAATGGTTGGAACTTATGCCTAGCAGTTTCCGCTTATGGATAAACAATATGCAATGTGTCCTTACAAAACTTAAAAACTAGGAATAGAAACAAAACAATAATAATGAACAAAAAACACTACCTGATAAAGATAAGATTATATAACATTAGGTATAGCAGGTACATATAAGCCAATCAAATCAAGATACAGAAAATAGTAAATTTAGTAAGGTAATAGTTATATTAGATTTAATCTGCAAAGAAAGACTTATTAATCTGAATTTTTATGCCATTTTGCCACAAAGAAAACAAGTCTATATTGTGGGAATCATAGAGTAAAAACTCGCTGCTATCTCAGCAGATAGTTAGTAGTTTAGTCTTGGGTTATACTAGGCAAAATCCGATACCTGTGACTTACGTTACTGTGACTTCAAAATATCTGTGACAAATACCTGTGACAAAATACTAGCTAGTATTTCTACCAATCACGTACAAATTCATTGTTTTACTGATTGAATAATATATTTATTGTAGCGATGACTCAGTAGCATGTTGATTAAACGAATAAATTGAAACGGTATTTTCTTCAACAACTTTGTTACATTGCGTTATACATTTCAAATTTCCAAGTATAAAATACTAGGTGTGTCTCATTCTGACTTAGTGATATTATTAAAGAGAGAATATAGAAGTGATATTATCTAGAGCTGAAACGATTTATTGGGTAGGTACCTAATAAAATAACAACGATATAATATCGTGCACTCGTGGCACTGGCACTGCCTGTGTGACAGTCACAGTTAGATTTACTTCTGTCACTGTGATATACCGCGAATTTTCTATATCTGTGATTTTTATCAGTGACGATAAATACGCCTCAAGCCTAGGATAGTGTCATTCAACAATTTGACAATATGTATGTGTAGCCAAAACCCGATCTATGTGTGTTTTGTTTGACAGCACGTAAATACAGTGCTTTCACTTCAGTGATCTCGCTTTATCGGATCATACAGCTCAGTTAATTCATTGCCCAATAAGAAACAAAAATATACTTAAATATTGGCGAATTAAGAGGCGGGATTTTTCAGCTGACAATATAGCTAAGTTCAGTCAAATAATTAGTAGCATGTCCTTTTCGGAAGTATACAGGGAAACGGAACCTAACGCTGCGTATAACTCGTTTATTGATACTTTTAAATTGTTCTATGACCTTTGCTTTCCTAATAAATTAATAACGATAAAAACATCTAAGCCAATAAGATGGCTATCACGTGGTATAAAATTATGCTCTAAGAACAAAAGAAAGCTTTTATGGAAATTCAGAAAAGAACCATCTGAATCCAATAAATGCAAATATCGTAAATATTCACGCTTATTGAAAAAAATAATTCAAAGTACTCAAAAGGCACAAAATAGCTATAACATAAAATCATCTAAAAATAAATCTAAAGCGTCTTGGAATGTAATAAATAGCCACAAAAGTAAATTACCTAAAGATCCTATTAATAAAATAATTGTAGGGAATAATATAATTACGAATCCTCTTGACATAGTTAATGCATTTAATAATCATTTTATTGACAAAATTATACCAATCAAATCTTCAGATACAAACAAATGCTCTTTATTGACTAATCATAGGGAGTCTATTTTTATTAAGCCTTGTTTATCATTAAATGTTCTTAGCATAATAATGTCTCTCAACAACACGAACAGCGTAGGATATGATGAAATATCAACAAAAATTATAAAAATCACGGCACAAAGTATATGCGAACCCCTTAGCCATATAATTAATTCATGCATTACTTCGGGAATATATCCTGAGGCTCTAAAAACGTCAATTATAAGGCCTCTACATAAAAAACAAAGTAAAGAATGTATTGATAACTATAGGCCAATATCTCTCATTCCCATTTTTTCTAAGATTTTCGAAAGATATTTTCATAAAGAACTGTCAGATTTCTTTGAAAAGAAGAAAATATTTTGTAGAGAACAAAAAGGTTTTCGAGAGAAAAAAACCATAAATATGGCAATCTATGATTTCCTTGACCATGTAACACGTAATGTTGATAAAAAAAATCCTGTATGCATATAATCACGCAGCGTGTTCACGTATATAGCTGTGCTAATAATACGAAAATAATAATATATGAAATGAAACTGAACGTAAATACATCAACAATTCAGTCGTCTAGTAAGTAAAATTATTTGTTGTAATAAGTGAATAAATAGGTAATAATATACCACAACAGATATAAATAATTATTCATATATACACGCCATTATAAGTCCTTGTTATGATCATAGACTAAAAAATTCTGATGTTCCATTTAAAAACCGGTTGTAGGTAAAAATATGTGTTTGATGGATGGGATGACAGACTTGACGCGGTGTTTTTAGAAAGTGTTTTAATTTATTTATAATTGGTTTGTAACCAGTTTTATATTTTTAACCAACTTCGAAACAAGGAGAAGGTTCTATGTTCGGCTGTATCAGCTGTATGTATGTTGCTCGAGATCTCCGTTATTCAATACATTTTCTTTTACTTTTCTACTTTGTTTCAGAAATCAGATATTTTTAAATAGAGAATGAGTTCTTACGACCTTTTGTAGGTACAAATGCTGTGTCGACGATGACGTAAGCCCGCTGTCATCGAGCAAGTTGCGGGACGTTTTTGGTTTGGAAGAGCGTCTCTATACATGTAACTCACTGCGTGTAGGTAGGTAGTTGCCAGAATCAACGTCTTATCACGGTCTTGCGTAATGTAGGTAGGTACTTATTATGTTATTCATAATAGTATAGGTAGAATTGGTATTCATAATAGTAAGTTTTTTTGTTGTTTTTTATATCATACCATAATTGCTATAAGTAGAAGATATAAATGAATAGTAATATGTATGTATACTATGTACTATGTAGGTAGTACCTACACAGTACATAGTATAAATACCAGGTACCTACCTATATTGAGATCGACACAAAATCACCTCTTATGGATTTATATCATCGACTGTTCCCGGTACGGTCAGCGACAAAAACTGCTGTTATTACAGAATGAGTAAAAGGCAGCATATGCTGCCTCCTATTCACCCTGCAGTCTCTCATAATAGTATTTTTTTTTTGGATAATCCGTAGTTTTTATCGTTAGCTTTTTATCTGACTTTATGTGGCAAATCATTTATGAGTTTAGGTCTCTATCATAAATTATATGGTTCTACGTCCATAGAAGTTATTGGCGTGAGGTACTATGCATCGAGATAAATGAATAGAGGCGCTCTTCCAAACCAAAAACGTTCCGCAACTTGCTCGATGACAGCGGGTGCCTGCGCGGGGCGAGCGCTGCAGCGCTTAAACACTAGTCGTAGCGCTAAGTCGTCTAACCAAACTATTTAAACATTCAGCGCTAGATCGCTTAAAGGGTATCGGTTTGACCTTGACGCTTGACGCGCTTTGTACAAACAAACAGATTTTACACCGCGCAGAGATGACACAGCTTTTGTACCTATAAAACTTCGTAAGAATTCATTATCTACTTCAAAAATGTTTGATGCAAACAAAGAAGAAATGAAAGTGGATTGAATTACGGAGAAATCAACAAACACACAAAAAGACATACATACAGATGAACATATAACCTCCTACTTGTTTCGAAGTCGGTTAATAATATCAAACTGGTTACAAATCTTTATATATTGCTCCGCTATATGGCAATGCTAATGCGCTGCGCCAGATCCTCACCAGCTCTCGGGTCACGCGTCGCTTCGACCAGGGGCTCAGATAATTTTTTGAAAACCCGGAGAGCCTCGGTACCCCACGGACCTAGGGTCTCGACTCCAAGGGGAGTAAATGCGTAGGCTCTGTCGAGACCAGTATATTTGCGCCTCTTGAGATCCTCGACCAAATCTGCCGCCGAACCAGCTCTCACGGATGTGCTTTAAAGATGGGAAGGCGCAAGTGTGTCGACACATGTAGCGTCCCACACAATAGGCCTCCCCAGCTCTCAAGGGACTAAAGTCATGCCGTCGGGCCTCTTACCATCGTCACGCAATAGACCATTCGATTCGAGAATAGCTGGTACGTTAGCGGTGACAAAGGCCCGCCGGATGATGTCGTTAAGGCTGGCATGGCGAGATATCCCACCGGCAGCCCTAGTACACGATAATCCGTGATGACCAAGCTGTTCGACAACAGTACCACACTGGCATTGATAAGGCGCGCAACACCTTGCACCCAACCGAAGACATGTTGCTATACGGAAAGTTACGGGGTCCAATAAAGTGTCAGTATTTTATGAAGGAAGTGCTTGCAACCAATGTCCAGACTCCCATTTAGAAACGGCCAGGAGACGGGCACGATCTGCAGAGCTGGAGCACGTTTGTAACAAACAATTCCGTGTCAACTCACACAGAGGCCCGTCCCATTGCCATTGGATGGAGGAAAAGAGATTTTGGAGGAGCAGCATCAGGACAAACACTATGCCAAGCCATTCGAGCCTCGTCTAAAAACGAAATTTTGAATGAATTTCCAGGTGAGACCAAAGACGGCTTTAAAATTTGTTCCCCTAAAGAACTAGTGCTGTAGACGGAAAACAAGAACGCTGGCAGGGCTACACTTGAAATTTTGCGGATACCTAAGCCTCCCAATTTGACAGGCAGGGAGGCCTGAGACCATACCTTGTCATCCAGACAGATATTCAAAACCAATGATAAGGTATTCTTTATTATGTTGTCTAAGCCTTCCAAGAGCTCGCTGTGTTTCCACAGTTGACAACATCTCAAAGAATACGTATGTTTAGGTACAAACAAATAAAATCGAATAATTGTAAAAGGCTATTAATTTTGAGAAGTCTGTCCGAGGTTTTGTTGAAATTTTGAATTTTCTCATCTACAAGTGAATGAAAAGACTCATCAAGAATTGGTGAACCAAGGAGGCGAAGTGAACATTTATCTACAACTGTAATGTTGGGAGCCAAACTATTGAATTTTATTATGATACTAGCTGACCCGTGCCCACTTCGTTGGGCGGTAAACATTTTTAGTAGTCTATAAAACTCTCAAATAACGTGGTTTAAACGATAAGTGTTTAAACAAATTAAATAACTCAAATAATTTTCAAAATTGGCTCAGTAGTTTCAGAGATTACCCCCTACAACCACACAAACCTTACTTATTTTTATTAGTGTAGTATAGTATAGATTTACATACACCTAGATTTTATTGACTGGACGTCACACAGCTCCACATTTACATAGGTATATTATGCGCTTCAAAGTAAGCTTGATAGTACCTACTGGAGAATAGAGCACTACACATCTATTGTCCAGTTCTAAAACTGGAAGGAAGAATCACCAGTCGTCCTATATATTCACAATTTTTATCTTGATTCATGGCGTCTCGCAGATCTACAAAATTCTCAGCGCGCAGTCTTCTCTCATTAGTTCTGTTCTGATGTATGTATACCAAACGCTTCGTTTAAATTTTGGCGTAAGTGTCCACCAGAAAACGGTTAAACAAACCTCGAAACCTTTGCAGGTGAGCAATGCCTTCTCTTATTGGTAAAATGTACCTAGGCGTAGAATTGCATTAAATTTATAATAACAATTGTGTAATAATTTTGTTGGCTTTGGGGTATGGACTCGCTTTTTATCTCCTTCCTCGTAGTATGAACTCAAATCATGCCAAGTATCATTCGAATTCATTCAGTAGTTTTTGCGCTATTTTAGGCCGAGATATGTCATTTCCATCCCCACTCCCAAGGGAACCTTAACGAATTCCAGGATAAAAAGTATTAAATGACCTTCCTCGTAGTATGAACTTAAATCATGCCAAGTTTGATTTGAATACATTCAGTAGTTTCAGCGCTATGCGCAGCCAAGAAATTTTACCCTACTGCGGGGGGGCCACTACGGGGGGCTACTGCGGGTCTCACTGCGGAGCAATGTGGGGGGCCCACTGCGGGGGCAAACTGCCAGGGGCCCCCACTGCCGGTCCCCTCCACTGTGGGGGCCTACTGAGTGGGTCCCACTGCGGGGGCTACTGGGGGTCCCACTGCGCGGAAATGTGGGGGCCCCCCGGCCGAGAGCCCCACTGCTGGTGCCCCCACTGTGGGGGGCTAATGAGGGGGTACCACTGCGGGGCAATGTGGGGGCCCCTTCGGGGGGCCATCTTCCGGCGGCCCCCACTTCCGGGGCCCCACTGCCGGTGTCCCCCACTGTGGGTGCTACTGAGGCCCCACTGCGGGGGGCTACTGGGAGGGTCCGGTTGCGTGCGGGGCCCCACTGCTGGAGTGCCCACTTCTGGGGCCCCCACTGCCTGAGGCCCTACTTCCAGTGCCCCCACAGTGGGGGGCTATCGCTCTCTATCACCCTTGCCCCACGCGCCATCCTGCAACACGCAAAATTTCACTTCCATCCTCTCTCATAAGGGAACCCTTCTGAATTCTGGGATAAAAAGTATTTTATGCCCTTTTCTTGTAATATGAACTTAAATCATGCTAAATTTCATTTGAATACCTTCAGTAGTTTCGGCGCTATGCGTAGCAAAGAAATTTTACTTTCATCCCCTCTCCCAAGGGAACCCTATTGAAATCCGGGATAAAAAGTATCCATGTCTTTCATCATAGTATGAACTCAAATCCTGCCAGGATTCATTTGAATACATTCAGTAGTTTTGGCGCTATGCGCAGCCAACAAATTTTACTTTCATCCCCTCTCTCAAAGAAACCCTATTGAAATCCGGGATAAAAAGTATCCATGTCTTTCATCATAGTATGAACTCAAATCCTGCCAGGTTTCATTTGAATACATTCAGTAGTTTCGGCGCTATGCGCAGCCAAAAAATTTTACTTCCATCCCCTCTCCCAAAGGAACCCTATTGAAATCCAGAATAAAAAGTATCCTATGTCTTTCCTCATAGTATGAATTTAAAGCCTGCCAAGTTTTATTGAATACATTTAGTTGTTTCGACGCTACGCGCAGCCAAAAAAATTTACTTTCATCCCCTCTCCCAAGGGAACCCTATTAAAATCCAGGATGAAAAGTATCCTATGTCCTTAAGTTTCATTTGAATACATTTAGTAGTTTCGGCGCTACGCGCAGCCAAAAAATTGTACTTTCATCCCCTCTCCCAAGGGAAACCTATTGCAATCCGGGATAAAAAGTATTCTATGTCCTTCCTCGTAGTATGAACTAAAATCCTTCCAAGTTTCATTTCAATACATTCAGTAGTTTCGGAGCTATGCGCGGCCAAGATACAGACAGACAGACGGACATGATGGAAAAAAAAAAAAATTTTGGCATCAGTATCGATAATAGAGTGCCCTCCAAAAAAAATTTTCAAAATATCTTCAATGTACAGAATTGGACTTGTTACAGTTTTATTATAAGTACCAGCTGACCCGTGCCCACTTCGTTGGGCGGTAAACATTTTTAGTAGTCTATAAAACTCGCAAATAACGTGGTTTAAACGATGCGTGTTTAAACAAATTCAATAGGAAAAAGAATTTTCAAAATTGGGTCAGTAGATTCAGAGATTATCCCCTCCCTACAACCACACAAACCTTCCTTATTTTTATTAGTGTAGTATAGTATAGATTTAAATATACCTAGATTTTATTGACTGTACGTCACACAGCTCCACATTTACCTAGGTATATTATGCGCTTTAAAAGCTTTTGATAGTACCTACTGGAGAATAGGGCACTACACATCTGTTGTCCAGTTCTAAAACTGGAAGGAAAAATCACCAGTCGTCGTAAATCTTCACAATTTCTATCTTGATTCATGGCGTCTCGCAGATCTACATAATTCTCAGCGCGCGGTCTTCTCTCATTAGTTCTGTTCTGATGTATACCAAACGCTTCGTTTTAATTTTGGCGTAAGTTTCCACCGGCCATTTTAATTTTGGCGTAAGTGTCCACCAGGAAACGGTTAAACAAACCTCGAAACCTTTGCAGGTGAACAATGCAACCTTCTCTTATTGGTAAAATGTATCTAGGCGTAGAATTGCATTGCAGAAACTTTTTAGTGTCCAGTCTCATCAGTTTTCGGATTCACATGTCGAAGATCAACGTTGTATCCGTCTTCGCCACGACAGTAGGTATATAAGCGAGTAGAAACTGAAGAGCATCAAATGCCTGGTGCGTTTCGCCAATGCATTGCAGGCGGTCATCCCGGGTACGTAGCACAATGTCCGGCCTGTCACAGTGCTGATCTACCAGGACGACCGCGATGGCTTTGTACCAACCGGATGCTGTCCAGTAGGTCGTTTATCGGCAATAATAACAATTTTGTAATCATTTTGTTCAATCCCGCCGCAAAAGCCGTGGGGCCGCGGCGTACGAATAACGACCCCTCCAACTCAACCCGTGGATGTCGTAAAAGCCGACTAAGGGAACCTACCAGAGGAAGGGCAGCAGCTTCCGTCTGAGTATTTATTAAACACCAACACTGCGATCACCAACCCGCCTGCCAAGCGTGGTGATTATGGCAAATCCCCAGCAGTGGACGTGTATGGGCTGATGATGAATCATTTTGTTGGCTTTTGGGGTATGGACTCGTATTTTATGTCCTTCCTCGTAGTATGAACTCAAATCATAGCATGATTTGAGTATCATTCGAATCCATTCAGTAGTTTTTGCGCTATTTTATGCCGAGAAATGTCACTTCCATCCCCACTCCCAAGGGAACCTTAACGAATTCCGGGATAAAAAGTATTTTATGCCCTTTCTTGTAATATGAACTTAAATCATGCTAAATTTCATTTGAATATATTCAGTAGTTTCGGCGCTACGCGCAGCCAAGAAATTTTACTTTCGTCCCCTCTCCCAAGGGAACCCTATTGAAATCTGGGATAAAAAGTATCCTATATCCTTCATCATAGTATGATCTCAAATCCTGAAAGTTTCATTTGAATACATTCAGTAGTTCCGGCGCTATGCGCAGCCAACAAATTTTACTTTCATCCCCTCTCCCAAGGGAACCCTATTGAAATCCGGGATAAAAAGTATCCATGTCCTTCCTCGAAGTATGAACTCAAATCCTGCCAAGTTTCATTTCAATACGTTCAGTAGTTTCGGAACTATGCGCGGCCAAGATACAGACAGACAGACAGACAGAAAGACAGACAGACAGACATGATGGGAAAAAAATGCATTTTTGGCATCAGTATCGATAATAGAGTGCCCTCCAAAAAAAATTTTGAAAATATCTTCAATGTACAGAATTGGACCTGTTACAGTTTTATTATAAGTATAGATAGATAGATATAGATTGTTTTTGTCTACACAAGAGTCCGAAATAAAAAGCTCGCACTTTGAAAAATTTTGTTCTAAACCTATTTGCCGAAATTCATCTGTGATGATTTTTAGATCATTAAAAACTGTGTCCACGTTTATTATTTATTATATATGTCTTTATTATTATATTGTTCTTATAAGAGGGCAAGGGATATTTTTATAAGTTTTTAGCACACTTGCTCATAAAGTGGCTCTATGGTCACCGCAATTAGGAACATAATGACACCCATAATCAAACTGTGACTTTTTCATTGTTGTAACTCACTAGTGAGTTATAGATTTTTTATTCAAATTTTATTGGTTGAGTTGCTTTGTTCTTAAAAAAATATTATGTTTAAAAAAAAAATCGTGTTCAATAGAACAAATAAATGAATGTTCCTATTGCTGGCTCATTTCATGCAACTTCTTATTTAAATAGATAATTTTAACTCGTACGTGTTTAATAAATAAAACTTTCACTCAAATATAACCTTTTGTTTTCTCTGTAATAAAAGAAAACTTTAAATTCCTCATTTCGTACGTGGCAAAATAGGCGCAAATCCTATGGGCGGAAAATAAAAAAAAAACCTCATCCCTCCAACCTCCTGCGTCGCTTAACCCACTGTGCCACTGAGTTCTAAAAGTTCTCAATATCTTGTGGGCTTCCACTGCTTTTATGCGGGTGGTGGCGGTGCGGCGGCGGCGGCGGCTAGGGATGGAGTCTTGTTGAGTTGTACTCATGACCTGCTGACCTACCGACGTGACAGATTCACTGCCGAGAGCATGTCAGTTACATGGAGGTGAGAGCAAAACAAAGGAATAGTAAGAAAATATATCTTTTAATAATCAGACATTATCACAGCATAAATACAGTAGTTGTAGGTGGAGTAGGTATTGACTAGACAGAGCCTGCGGTGCTGCTGGGGTGTTCACCACCAGCCGCCGCCAGACAGTCCACTGGAGTAGCCACCGGAGTAGCCACCGGATAGTCCGCTGGAGTAGCCGCCAGAGTAGCCGCCGGAGTAGCCGCCGGAGTAGCCGCCGGAGATGATGGGGGCGGAGTAAGACACGGAGGGCGCGGCGATGATCCTCTTCTGGGTGATGACCTGCGGAACCGAGACGAGCTTGCGCACGCTGACCACCTGCGGCACTTCCACCACCTTGTTGACGTTGACCACCTTCTGGACGGCGACCACCTGTGCGGCGGGCGCGGCGAGCACGGCGCCGCTGCTGTAGCCACCGAGTCCGCCGTAGCCGCCGAGTCCACTGTACCCACCGAGTCCGCTGTAGCCGCCGGCGCCGAGTCCGCCGGACAGGTAGCCGCGCTTCTCGCGCACAGCGCCGGCGCTCACCGCCACCACCAGAGCCATCATCACCACCTGAAACACCATCCCTGCGTTACCACACCGCACGTTCTCTTAGCGCATGCATCACTGCGGTGCCGGGACTCTACTAGTATAGACTAGCCCCAGTCCGGTCTAGCTACTTACAAAGGACTTCATGTTGCTGCTATAGAGAGATATTCACTGACTGATGCTGTTTCACTGCAGGCGGCACTATAAATACTGACGAAGTTGCCTGTCATACCGAGTGTCGCAACAATGTCCTCGAACATTTTCGAACACAAAATGTATTGATCCCAATTAGAGATAATCTGAATATACAAATGATTTGTTATTATAATAAGAACCATGAGGATAAAGCAGTACGGCCGTCATATTGACTCCCAAGCGCAACTCACGATTCACGCCCAAGACGAATACAGCTTTACCTATGAGGAGAATACTCTACTTTTAATACTTTATGCGAAAAAATAAAAATGCAATTTAGGTAGGTAGGTACCGTAATGACGGGTTACTTTAGCTCAAATCTTAAAATAGTTTCAACTCCCTGTCCCCCCGCCCCCGACAGTAATCGATTTAATTTAAACCGGAAATAATGGACGGCTTTGACACACGAACATATCGTAACGGTATGTGCATTTTTGAGTCCTACCTGTGAAAACGTGCTTTGTTTATTTACGACTGCATACATTCCAGTGTAATGGAGTTTTAAGGTAAGTTTCATTCAAAATTACATTTGATTGAGTCTTCAGAAATATATTCCGGAGTAGGTTGATGATAGAAACTATTGCTTGCTCACAAGTATAGATAAGTACCGAAATATATTCCGGAGTAGGTTGATGATAGAAACAATTGCTTGCTCACAAGTATAGATAAGTGCTGAAATATTTATATTCCGGAGTAGGTTGATGATAGAAACAATTGCTTGCTCACAAGTATAGATAAGTGCCGAAATATTTATATTCCGGAGTAGGTTGATGATATAAACAATTGCTTGCTCACAAGTATAGATAAGTACCGAAATATATTCCGGAGTAGGTTGATGATAGAAACAATTGCTTGCTCACAAGTATAGATAATTGCCGAAATATTTATATTCCGGAGTAGGTTGAAGATAGAAACAATTGCTTGCTCACAAGTATAGACAAGTCAATCTCAATATATAAGACTGTTAGAAGTTGTTACATTAATTTTACAAAATTATTTATTGTTTCTTCATTACAAAGTTTAGGTATCTTTAGTACTTGATATAAAATGTTATTATTAATTAGAATAATAAGTGAAGATTTTTTTTTTAACACTGAAATGGATGTATCTTTAAAAGTTCACTTATTATGTTAGTTTTTCATTAAATATAATATGACAAAATATTAATCATTGTATGATCTTTCGTTATAAGTAGTAATTTAATAATAATTAAGTAAAGTTTTTGTAAAATTTCAGAAAGAAGTTTGTTTAAAAGTAGATTTTTTTGTTGTTTTTAGATTTATATTAATTATTACAAAGAAATATGTGAAAACGTTAACGGCCTTATTTTGTCTCCGTACTTGAAACAGATCAAATTTTGAGCGAAAAATGTTACGAGCCCCAGTACCTCAAAGAACAACTTTATCTCAAAGTTTAAAATAGTAGATTGTTTTACAAGGGACTAAACCATCCCATTATATACGAGGTTGTTATACTCCCGAGCGTAGCGAGGATGACAAGACCGAGTTATGGGTGGTTTTGGCCCGAGTAAAACACTCTACTTTTCACTTCGATTGCGAGAAAATAAAACAATTCAAAATTAGACAATTTTCAGAAATTTTATTAAAAATTAAATGTGCAGTTAGAGCAATTTTGAATGTTTAGTGATATGTTTTTCCCGGGCAATTTTATTTCGGTTGGCGGTCTGTGATTGGGATGTGATAATATTTTGAGTTGATTGTTGTGGAGTAAAAGTTGGACAGACTCGACAGAGTCGCGGATGTTCTGCGGTAACAATGGCCCATGTAGAGTTCCGGATTTGGTAAATTTAGATAAGTGGCAATATCTTTAGGCATGTTAGCAAATTTATTTTTGCCTATGACTTGCCTTGTGCATTTACCATTTTGATAATTTAGAAAAAATCTTCTCGTTGAAACATTAGTGGGACGTAACTCCTGATAGGCTTTAACTATATTAAGGTATACTCCACTGATGACAAATTTACGCTCTTTGTTTGTTTTCGTGTTCGGCAGACTCACAGCTTGTAGGTTTGTATCCGTTTCTACGTCTTCTAGCGTTATATTGGCAAGCTCTATTCCTCTGCATGCACCGCTGATTCCATAAATTAAAGCTACCTGTTGAACAAAAAAATAAGTGTGTTAATAATCGTAATAACCTATGTACATAATTTAGGTATGTAGGTAGGTATCTATTTGTTTAGTTTGAGTAGAGTACATAAGTAGGTTACCTTTGTTGCCAAGTATTGTTTATTTGGAGCGTTATTTAAAAATGTTTCGATTTCTTGTGTCGTCAAGACTTTAGATTTTTTTGCCTTGTATCCAGTGGACAATTTCTTCAGTAAGGCCGTTAAATTTACATATTTTTTAATATCGACGTCGTGTTTCGTTTGTCAGGTCATTCTTAACATTGAATATGTGCTCCAAAGAGTCGACGATTTGAATTTTTTCGATAATTCATCAAAATAAGTGAGAAAAACCCCTTCTGTAAAAGAATCCACACGTTTCTCATCTCTCCATTTCATAAAATTTTCGTAACTCTTTAAATATAGGTATTCCACGTGATTTTGTCGGCAACAGATTCATAATTATTTCTTTGCCCTTTTCTTCCATTTGCATATTAGCATCTTCACTATCACTTGATGACATTTTTCACGTTCACAATTTGGAAGTAAAAGTCAGGAAGTTAAACGTAAAAGTTTGTGATTTGGAATGAAGAAAATTCTAGAGATTTAGCGCCAATACCATCTTTTTTTTTAAATCTCTATTTAACCCGCTACGAAACAGTTCGCATTCTACCGTGAAGGGAAGAATCAACCTTCATAAAATATCACCAAGACGGTTCTATTTTCAAAAAAAAAAGATTGACGAATGCTTTGGACGGGTTGATGATTTTAGACAAAAATTAAAAAAAATATACTTTTTAGCCCAAGGTATTAAACTCGAGTTTTAGGCCCGCTAAGCTACACTATTATGATACACTTTTTGAGCAAGAGAAGTGAAAAAATATTTAAATCCAACTGTCACATTTTTTGAATAAATTAATGTTTGAATAACTACCTACTATCCTTATTTATCAAATAAAAATAATAAGACACTTACAAGTCAATCCAAGTCTCTAAACCGGAGATAGGGATTTCCAAAAATATACGGAAAAAGTAAAAAGTGTGTTTTTTCTCGAATTTCGAAGATCTCTCTGTATGATTCTCCATTTTCTGGACTAAATTAAATACCCCATTATAAATGTTTTTGTGTATACCTAATATATTGAGGTCTGTAATGAATGAAGGTTAGTTACAATTATGAATTGAATAAATTGTAGATGTAGTTTAGTTACCTACATAATAATATTAACTAGAATAAAACTAGTAAATTACTTATAATCTGCACCAAACTTCGGGATAACTCCCGAACCTAAAGAATAACTTCTATTATGTACCCTCCTGTGCAGTATACGAGGGCAATTCTGGCAATACATCTACTCGATAAATATGACAAGAACTGTCAAAATATCGAGTGATAAACAAGAGTTTTCTCAAAATCTGCAATTCGATATTTATCTAGGGGTTTTTCTTTGATGAGTTATTCGATAAGTCACACGAGAATGCAGTTTTTATGGGTACTCGATATTTTTCACATGATTATTTTATCCCGTGATAATGAGTATCACTCGATAAAGTATCACGTGATACGGCCCCAGTACAGTATAGTACAGTACGTAGCTCTCCAATCAACATAGTTTAATTCTTTAGGCTTAAAAAACAAAAATATAACACAACATTAAAATATATTTCCACCTAATCATAATGGAACTTTAATTTTATTTTCTGTGAAATAATTTGACATTGTATGAATATGTTTGCTAACTTAGCAAACAATTTGCAAACCTATTTTTTCTTATTAACTACTACTTTAACTTATACAACTCAGCAAACCTACTTTTACTTAATTTATTTCAAAATAATAGTAAAATAATTGTTGCGCCCTGACGTGGTTATTATGCATTGTATAACCATTCAGGTGCAGGGACGAGGTACAGTACAACCCATGGGTACAAAACCCTGTCAGGCCTAGTGCACTAAAACTACCTACACCTAAGAACAATACCTACCTGTATGCATGAAATCACAATAAATTATATGAATATTTGTTTACAGAAAAGTAATCATTTTACAGTAAATCCATTACATAATTAGAGTTAAATAATCACTTAGGGATTTAAAGTGATACCGAATTGCTTCTTCACCCCACGCAAGAAGTAAAGTAAAAGTAAGTGAAAAAGAAACCACTAATTATCCATTTGATGACTACAAAGTTTTCTTTAAAAGTAAATATAATACAGACAATTTTGAACATAAACTCAAAGTATTCTTGTTAAAGAAGTGCTACTACTCTGTAGAGGAATTCTGCGCTGACAAATTTAAACCTGAGAATCTGTGATAGTCATTATTTTGGCTCTTTTTACATATTTTACTATATAATTATATTACTTTTGACAATTCACATAATTATTCAATATTTTAGATTTATTTTTGGCATTTTACTTATTGTACAATGATTAGATTTTTTTTATATACAATTTTATTATTTTTTTTTGATATTTAACTTTTATCCATTATTGTGTTTTATTCTTGTAATTTTACTTATTGTGTAATAATTAAAATTTTATTATATACTATTGTAATTTTAATTAATTAGATATTGAAAATCTATCCATCTCTTTTTTTTTATATAAAACTTGTTATCCTGTGAATTATAATAACAACGTGTGAAATTCCGACACAATCTAACAATTGTTTGCGAATAAATTAAGTTAAAGTACTAAATAATGTGCGTTGTATGTAACGTACAAAACTTAGCAATTTAATTAGTTTTTGTATATTTTAGCAGTGGGACAGACGCAGCACGCTGAAAATTATTATCTAAATATTCTAGCAATATGTGTCTAGACTGACTAGAGATGATCTGATAATAATTATGTAGGTAGCTTTTTAAAAAATAAGGTATTATTTTCGTAGCAGCGTTGGAAGGAGATTGGTTGGTATTCTTGGTATAAAATTCAGCTTTTATAAAATTACAAAAGTTCACCTTAATTTTTTGAATGTTTAAGTTGTCTGGCCTGCCAAAGTCACTATGGAAAGTGTCTGGCAGTAGTAGTACTTGATTTCTAATACTATTCCAAACAAAATATCAAAAATTGACCTTTATACCATAACGAATTTTTGGTGCAAATTTTGCAACTTTGGTAGCTGATATCTGCCAAAGCCACTATGATCCAAACTTCATAATGGGGGATCGTTCCTACCCATGGTGGGGGCATACGCTGACAAACTCTCAGCTTTTATAAAATGACGAAGGTCTGGCGGTCGCTGGCTCTAAGCCTACTAGTGGTTTCTTTTTCACTTACTTTTATTTTACTTTGACCTTACTTCTTGCGTGGGGTGAAGAAGCAATTCGGAAGTGATTATTTAACTCTATTTTGAACTTTTTACCTTAAGTCCTATATCTATTGACATTAGGTACTATAATCCCTATAAAATAAACCCTAGGGTACATTTTGATCAAAAAACAGAAAACCTAACTAATATTATAAATGAAAAAGTGTGTTTGTTTGTTTGTCCTTCCTTCACGCCCTAACTAAGTATCTAACCAATCGACTTTATTTTTGGCATAGAGTTTTAAAGATGGAAAGTAACATAGGCCACCTACGTTTTGTCCCGGTAAAACATCGAATTCCCATGTGAGATTTACGGCTTATGCGTCTTACGAATTTAACGCGGGTGAAACCGCGGAGAATAGCTACAATTGAATATATTCAGGTCAAAGTAAAGATGCGCGACTGTGAATGATTTATTCGACTGACTAGAGCAAATTAGTAACTAATTTGGTTAGTATCGCGAGTCGTTCGTTCGACTGCCTGAGTCGGTTTTGATTCGTTATTCGACATGAAAAATCGTTCCCGCTCGACTGAGCGGGAGCGGGCTTTGTTAGAGAGAGATATTATTATACTTATATTTCATTCGACTCCAGGTTCGTCCGCTGCCGCCATCCAACGGTTCACATGAAAAAGTTTACGAGGAAGGAGGAGATGCGAAAACCGAGTTTTGTGGCCAAAAAATGCAACATTGCATCTCTCCCTAAAGTCCTCCTAGTTACTAAATCTGTTCGATTCAATCCCCGTAGGAGCGACGAATAATTCATTCATCACTCAAAACCATCGGTCGACTAACCAAGTCGAATCGGAGCCATGAATGATCCATTCGTAGAGTAGAGACATTAGTAATTACTAATTAGTAGTTTCATTCGACTTTGAAGATTAGTATATTACTAATATTCAAGTCGAATGAGGAAATTAGTAGTTCTAGATCATACGACTAGATAGATAATTCGCAGTCACGCATCTTTAGGTTAAAGACTGTGGGTATTATAGGTAAATTAAGTTACAATAAAAGAAAGGAGTCGAAAAATGTGTTTATATTTTTACGGTAAGTTTTGGTTGACTAGAGTGTATTAATTTACCATACGTTGTTGTCATAGGAGACGCCACCAGAGAGGGAATCAGAGAGGGTCGATCCATAGGCGGAGAGGCCTGATCCATAACCAGAGAGGCCTGATCCGTGGGTGGAGAGACCCGATCCATAACTAGAGAGGCCTGAACCGTAACCTGAGAGGCCTGATCCGTAAGTGGAATGACCAGATCCATAATTTGAAAGACCTGATCCGTAGCTCAAGCCTGATCCATAGCTGTAGGTCGGAGAGCCAGAGTAGCTATAGGTCGGATAGCTAGAGTAGCTGTAGCTCGGAGAGCTGGAATAGCTGTAAGTAGGAGATGAGCTAGAGTGTTCGTAGCTCGGAGACAAACTGGAGTAGCTGTAGCTAGGTACGGAGACGACTTTCTTCTCGGTCACGATTTGCGGGACCGACACGACCTTGCGCACATTCACCACCTGCGGCACTTCCACCACCTTGTTCACGTTGACCACCTTCTGGACGGCCACCACCTGGCTGCTGGCGGGGGCGGAGTACGACACTGAAGGAGTGTAGCTGTAAGAGGAACTGGCCGGGGTGGCGTACGAGTAGGATGGGCTGGAGTACGAGTATGAGGGCGATGAGTAGCTATGTCCGCTGTAGCCGCCGAGCTTGTACCCGCCGCCGAGCCCCAGCGAGCCGAGGCCGTCCAGTCCGTGCAGGAAGGAGCGCTTCTCGCGGACCTCCTTGATGGACTCCTCAGCCGAGGCCAGTGCGATGGCGCACAGTACCACCTGTAAACCAAAAGACACAATCACAAATGAAATATAAAAAATAATCATGAATAACAGATTAAAAAGGGTGAATAGAAAGTATCTTACTTAATCCTACTGACGACCGATGTGGCGCGGTGGGCGAAGGTCCGCCTGCGACGCAGACGTTGCGGGTTCGATTCCCGCCTTGGGACAAATGTTTGTACGATCTGCAAATATTTGTTTCGGGTGTTCTGCGTATTTTCGTATAAAGAAAAAAATGTAATAAAGAAAACATATCTATGTAATATATTGTATTATTTATATCAGTCATCTAGTACTATTAACACAAGCTCTGCTTTGCTTGGTGCTAGATGATGCTCTGTGGATTGTTCAGCATTTATTTATTTACTTCACACTAAGTGTATGGAGTGGAACGCGCCTGTGAGAGCCTGCTCTAATCGTTTACAATTCGTTCTATGTCTAACTAGAATTTTGTTTATACGTCTAGAACGTAGAAAAAAAAACCAATGTCTATGGTCTAGACTAGAGCTTCACCAGGTCTTCGGCCCACCGAGCTAGCGGCTCAATTATACATATTATATTAACTCATGATATGTGGAGTTAAAAAAAAACAAAGTACCTATTGTAATAATATAATTGATAATAGGGGTGCATGTCTCAGGGTGCATGTTACGTGCATGTACTATACAGGATTGGATTATTCGAGGGGGCAGAAAGGAGAGATAGCTTCATTTGTGTACCTACAGAAAATTATCTTATGATACTATTCCTTATTTATTTATAGATATATTACCGATGAAGATACAGCTAGGTTAGTTTATTTCAGTTACTTTCATAGTATTATGTCCTATGGTATTTTGCTTTGGGGACAGGCAGCTGACATCCAGACTATATTTGTTCTCCAGAAAAGAGCGGTACGCGCAATTTACAAATTAAAGCCACGCGACTCTTTGAGTGAATTATTTAAAGAAATAAATATTTTGACAGTAATATCGCAATACATCTAATGTCTACGCACAAAAATAGAGATAGCTTTTTGAAAAAGTGTGATGTTCACAATAGAAATACAAGAAACAAGAACAAATTACACATCCCAGCATATAGATTACGAAAGGTAGGGAAATCATTTATGGGCAATTGCGTGCGCTTCTATAATAAGCTTCTATCTGAAGCAACTGAACTCCCTATTTGTAAATTTAAACAGTACCTTAAAAAAAATCTTATCAGGAAGGTCTTTTACTCCATAGATGATTACATCAATGATGTTAATGTTTGGCCAGATGTCGCTCCGTTCCGCACTGTCAGTAGTATGTAAGAAATTCAATGTTCTCTTTAGCTTTAAAGAAATATTGACATGTATCTAAATTGCATTAAATTTATATTTAGATAGGCAAAATAACCATGTATTAGACACATAAGTGATATTATAATGTGCTAGTGGTTTCTTTTTCACTTCTTCTACTAGTGGACAAAAAATTGAAGTGAAGAGAATATCAATAACACCTTATTTCTTATTTGATAATAATAACTATGTTTATAGTATAAAATTTGACTTGTCTAAGTGCTTATTTTGTAAGCTTAAAGAAATAAAGTTATTGATTCTGATTCTGATTCATGATATCAAAAATGTTTACAGGACCGACTGATCTTGGATTACGTACCTGCTCAAAATGTCAGACATCGCAAAAAATATCCCATACATTTTGTTTGTAGGAAATCATCGCATTGATATACCCGCACCGCACTAGGCAGCCGCACTAGGCAGTCGCACTAGGCAGCCGCACTAGGCAGCCGCACTAGGCAGTCGCACTAGGCAGCCGCAGTAGGCAGGCGGCAGGAATGATACGAGGACAACCTTACTCGGTCTCCTGTGTACAGTGTTATTGTTATTGCCGTAAAAACGAAAATAAGGGAAATAGACATAATAAGAAACATGAAAACTAAGAACAGTTATGTAACACAATTGAGGATGGACTTGACATAAATAAAAAAATAGCTTCCTTGATCTGACTAGATATGTTTATCTACTTATAAAAGTACCGATACGGACCGACGCGACGTGACAATAGTACTTACAATGTGTTTCATGGTGGGTGTATTAGTCGCAGGGCTCCACGGGGCGCGGCAGTGATGTGGGTGCGCGGCGCCCCTTGCGACAGATATATATATAGCGCGGGGCGTGACGTCACGCAGGACCCGACCCGCCACCTCGGTTCATCTCGCCGGGCCCCGGCCGCGCCCTAACGCAAGATGCTGCTCAAATATTAGATCAGTCAGCCAGCGTTCAAGAAATTACTGCGATGGATAACAGACAATGTTCTTCAAGAAAATGTTTATATAATACAACCATTCCAACAACTTTATTATCCCTGCATGATGCGGGTATCGGCTAAGTATAAGTAGGTATTTAAGTACTTATTGCAAGGTTTTGAACAGCGACTGGACATGGTGCCAAGAACACTTTGAATCCAGCTCATTGTTGTTCATTTATCAATAAGGCAAGAACATAAGGTCACGAATCTAATTATTTATTTTGTTATGCACATTTTATTAATATGAGGTAAGTCCTAACTATGTAGCTACCTGCTCGTTCGTTACTATAAACCTTATTTTCAGTAGGTATCTGATATTGTCTTATAACAATATCTTATACTGAAAAAATCACTAATAATTAATTAATTTTATGTATTTGCTCCCCTTTGAGGTACGTGGGGTAGCGAGGATGGAGGGTTTTTAAAAAATTATCAGAGCCTTAGCGCTACCTAGACCCGAGAGCTGGTGAGTACCTATCTGGCGCAGCGCATCAGCATTGCCAAACAGCGGAGCAAAGCAGCCAACGTCTTGGAGACCTGAAGATTAATATTGATATTATGCACCAGTTGAGCTACCTGTAGTGTAGATTGTTTGCAATTGTCTGCGGTTGGCTCATTTATTTCAATTGTAAATGCAAATTCTCAGCGAGTTCTAATTTGTTTATATTACCTGATTTTAATTTTCTTTGTTAATTAAAATTAAGATATTCGCGAGCTAGAGCAGCGTCTAATAAATTATTACTAGGTATGGATTTCCCATGGTAGTTCAAATATGTCGTTAATGTTATAGTTCGCCACAAACACGTAGGTACCGTGTTTGATATAGCAGTGTCAGATTCAGACTCGCGACCAGCGACCAGCTCACTAAACGTTCAAAATATTCAAAAATCGCACTGAGGAGGAGCGCGTTGAGATCTTTTGTTGAGGATCAGAGTAAGAAAAGTGTCTGATTATCATTTACTTTATAATTTGTATTTATGATACTTACCTACTGAAGACAACTTCAATAAATCAATCAAATGAACGATAGGTGTAGCTTTGAGAGTTTTTTATACATTCGTGAATTACATAATGTGGTACAGACAGACGGTGCTCCACTGTTAGATCTTAGTTAGTTCAAATCAATCGAAAATGCCCACACAATCATGAAAGGTACCAGAAACGTAGGTTTCTGTATTAGACGTAGTGAGGAGCCGTTTATCAAACAAAGCATTTCTGTATGGTCGCGTGTTCAGAACGGCTCCTTACCGTATATTTGCGCACCGTGCGTTCTGTATGTCTGACGTAACCCTGAACTTGGCGCTCCGCACACAGCCGCGTCCGGTTCGCGCGTGCGGCACATTCCATCGATGACGACCTACTCTGCAGGAATACCAATTCTGGTCACAAAAGCAGATGATCTGACTGATATGACAATGTTATTGGTACATTGTAGGTCAGCCTTTATGTATCTCTAGTCCAAAATAAAACATGTAATTCAATTTTAATCAATAAAAAATATCTTGTTTCCTTTTTACCAATTATAATTATATATTAGAAAAAATTACAACTAGTATTGACAATGGCTGGGCTAAGTACAGATTCTGCAATCAATCTAGAGGTAGATAGTGAAAGTGATCCACATCAATACCGATCGGAACCGCCCGCCCCCAAGGCGTTGGCTACATTGCACACATTTAATATACGAACGTTTCGTTTTTCTAAAATTCCCATCTCCATTTTGCAGTGAGTATTGCCAATTTCATGATTCTAAGTCAACGTGATGTAGGTAGGTACCATACAAAGTTTGATCGCTTGCAAAAATCAAAAAAATAATTATTGTGAATAAACTACAAATTTACGGTTTTTGGATTTTTCTCTTTCGTTGACAAGACCGTGCTTCTTGCCTTTCATGATTCTAGGTTAACGAGAAGTACCCTATAGGTATTGGTATTGTGTGCATGTTATTCCCTTGGAAATACCAAAAATATGGCATAAATGGCTGTAACTTTTGATTGCGTTGACTTAGAAGTTTTATTTATATCACGGCTCCAAGAAGTTACGGACCTGAGTATTTGATGTTAATTTTAACTCGATAGCTCCACGCGTACCTGAGAAAAGGGAGTTCTTCACAGATGGACGGACAACAAAGTGATCCTATAAGGGTTCCTTTTTTCCTCTTGAGGTATGGAACCCTAAGAATATGAAGATAATAACAAACGTGTAAATTTATTTCTCTTTCCATGTTGTTTGGGATTAACCTTGTAAAATTAATAGTGCTTTAAATGCAAATTTAAACCAGATATCTAAATCTACGCGTACCTATCTAAAACTAGTTTGATTACGTTGCTGAATTTAGCGAAATATTGCGTAAAGTTGCAGCAACACTGAACTGTTTATTTCGCATGGAATAGCTCGTACTGTTTTGTTTATATTTAAGGAGATAACAGCCTCGACATACTCTTAGCGACGGTCTACCGCCCGCCCCGCATCTGTGACGTCACAAGTTCAATGTAACCTACGACCCCTCTATCTCTCCAAAAAATTATATCGGTCGCAATAATATGTACCAAACACCCTGTATAATAATAATAACCTAACTGACTGACACATTAATTGGTAAAAAAAAAATATTATATTTATACTGTTACCTATTAATAACAATGCTGTTTTGCTAACGACGTTTGACCAACACAAAACTAAAAAGTTAAGTTATGGAGATGAATAATTCAATGCTGAGATGCTAATCATCTGAACCGAGCCAACCTTGAACCGGTCCTCTCCTGCCCACATCTACATATTCTGAAATTAATTGATGGTTACACATACACCTACCACTTTGCATATAGTTCATATCAACTGATGCCTACCTACTTCATCAGCCATAATTGCGTTTAATTAATTTTCGTGAAGACTGTTATTGTGTGCAGCTAGCTAAGATGCTCTTGTACAGGAATAACTACCGTTAATTTGCCTGCGCTCTCTACTGCTCCCTCCAATACACCTGAATGGTGGTCAGGCTGTGAATGCGAGGCGCTGCGCTGGGCTGTCTTCAGCTATCACCGTCACCTTAGATTTATCTAGAAAAAAATTCAACTGGACCTTCGTAATGAAAGATATCAAAGTTAGGATTGGCTGCGCCCGCGCCCCGCGCCCGGTCCATCCTGCAGATTGTTAATATACACGTTCACTGAGATTTGTGCAGTAAAAGGTAAAGGATGCGTAACATGCATGTTTGAAACATGACCTAGTTGTACCAGCAGGATTCTAAAATATACTATATATAGCTTTAAACACCATTTTTTAAAAGAATGTTATAAACGATTGAGTATTAAAATTATTTGCTACACCTTCAATACAGCTTCAATAATTTACGTATTTCAAACATCATTGTTGATTAAAAGGATTTACTATTAAAATAATTCTTGCCTAGACAAAACTTATCTAGGGTGTTCGTGCTACGCTCCCGGTGCAGTCTCAGGTGATTTTCTTCGATGGCAAGCCTGCACTGCACACAAAACATTGGATTGTCTTGTTTGGTAATTATTGTTATGTCAAGGATTCTCAATTTTGGAATTTCAAATCTGTATAATTCTTGAGACCGATGATGATCTCATAGGTAGGTTGGCCTCAGGAGCCACCGCCTCGGAAATGTTGGGGTCACGAAATATATTACCATACGACAGGGTACAATAACGATAAAATTATACTAGCTCCATGGAAAACGTGGCTTATGGTATACCACAGGGATCAATATTGGGGCCTTTGATGTTCTTAATCTATGTAAATAATATAAATATGAATGCGTTAACTTGACATTTGACACTATACGCCGACGATACTTGTCTTTTTTACTTTGGTAACAATATCCACGACACCATTACTGACGCACAAAGTGATCTAATAAAACTTAATGAATGGTTAAAGTGCAATCTGCTAACAATAAATACATCTAAAACAACTTTCATGGTTTTTGCTGCAAAAAATAAACATTTACCAGATCTACCTAATTTAACAATAGACAATAATCCTATAATGCGATCGCATATCGAAAAATATTTGGGAATATGGATTGACGATAAACTGACTTGGAAACAACATATAAATCACGTAAACAATAAATTATTATCGTTCCTAGGAACGATACGAAAGGTAACGAACTTATTCCAGCTAAGGTGCGAAACATCATATACAATTCCCTTGTAAAATCTCAATTAGAATACTTAATAGAAGTAGTATAATTTGTTGCAGCTGCTGTGCCCCGCAGCTGCAACAAATTTGAACCCTCTTCAGCGAACTCAAAATAAAATATTAAAAGTACTACATCATTACAACTACCTCACTCCCACAGAAGAACTGTATAAAAAAACAAACTATCTAAATTTAAACCACCTTTATATTTTTAAAACTTACGTACTTGTTAAAAGAATAACAAACAATTCATTACAAACAAACATACAATTACATCAGAGAGAAAATAAATACAGTCTAAGGAATAAATTTAAATTAAAAGTATCAAAAAGTAGAACTAATTATGGTAAGAGAACAATAATATCGGACAGAGCCCGTCTTTATAACAATTTACCTAACGATGTGAAAGAATGTAAAAATATGAAAATATTTAAAAATAGCTTACTGAAATATGTAAGCAACATAGATAAATAGCGAACTGTGTCATTACTTAATTCTTTTCCGTGCCTCTCATCACTTGTACCATACACTATAATAACACTTCTTCGGAGTCATACTGCTAATAGTTTTGCAATCTACCCTGTTTATTTTTGATATTTGTTGGCTTGTAATAACATTTCTTTTGTACCTATCTATCCTAAATTATGTTAAATAGCACTATTATATAAGAACTTAGATTATCTACAACTATGTATAAATAAGTCCTAGAGGTAATTTAAACATTATGTATTTACGAACTACTTATTCTCATTGTAAAGGTTCCTTTACATTACACATACTATATACATACTATATAGTTTTTATGAGCAATAAAGATTCTTTAACCTCATAACTGTTACAGTTAGATTCATCACTATGAGGTCAAATACAATGGTCCGCGATGGTCGGTAGGGAAGGGGCCTGAGGATAAAATAAAATAAAAAACATTTTGAAAATGAGGATTTCACAGGCATTAGCGTGAGTTTTGCGTATCTTACAAAAAACCTATCATATATGTACATTATGTATAACAGACCTATCACTTTTAATAGTATGACAGCGGTCCAACATTTGGATGGCCGACATTTGGGCGACAATATCTTCGGACACACTTTATCCCAAATGTCACATTTTCATTTTAATATTTTCCTCACTGACATTTCGGACACCATCAAAATATTGAAGATTTTCTGTACAATCAGTTACAAAAGTTTTAAAATATATTATAGTAGGTACGTACTAAGAAAAAGAGCGTTATCAAAACTGAGTATTTTGATTTCATAAAATTCGATTATGTGTACTTTTCTAATGATTTTGAGTTATTTATTTTATTTTATCAGGACAATTTTGACAAGTCCGTTTTGGTATTGTGCAAACTCATACTACCCTCGCAGTAAAGACATGGAGGAGCAGCATGTTCGTTGTGCAACCTCTGGCTGACGAACAAGAATGAGTGGCTGTGAGGTAATAAAAAAGTTTACGGATGTATGTATGACATACGCAATAAATAGGTACGCATCCGCAAAAATATTTCATACCTGAAAAAATAAACGCAAACCTTCTCGTAATATGCATTAGTTAATTTCCGACTGGTATTGATATGGACCAGTTGAGCTATCTGTAGATTGTTTGCAACAGTCTGCAGTTAGCTCAATTGTAAATACTAGTTTAATTTCTTTATATTATTTGATTGTTATTTTCTTTGTCAATAAAGATATCAGTTAATAACAAACAGCTGCACTCAAGCAAGTATTGAAGGTACTTATTGTATAATGTCAAAATCTATAAAAGTTCTGAAACATGTCGTTTCGGGACTTAACATTACAAGGACCATTCGAATATTTGGGCGCAGTTAAATACAATTTATTAAAGGTTACCCAAATGTTACGCGACAGTCATCGACGCCTACCTTACCGGCCCTGCCATAATGTTCTTAAGCAAATGTGACCTTTGACAATAAACTGTAAAGATGCCGGGCACTTACTTAATAATACAAATAATTGTATATCACGGTTTCAAAATTTTTAAGTGAGAAGTCGGATTATGGAAATATCTCAAGAGTTACAAAATGTTGGGCCAAGAGTCGATGATACATTGGAAGACCACTGATGGTAGAGCCACTGGCTATAGTCCGATGGACTCAGAGTTTATAAAGGTCTTTCTAGCAACCAAGCTACTTCTTGCAACAAGGGCAATAGAATGATTACTATGACAGACAACTAGTTACAAGTTTATAGGCTCAAACGATGACTCACTCGTACCATACCACTAACAATAAGAGTACTCCATTAGTTTTGTTTGGCTCTGTCTGACTCTGTATTGTACTGTACTGTACCACCGTCTACTACATACACGGTGGATTGTTGGTGCTCCAACTGCACCGCGTTGTCGAAACTGATCCGCTCCGATCTCACAGTGACCTTTAAATTACGAGCTACCTACAACAAAACGGAAAATACATCGTTAAATTATACCTAATGAGATTTATGAGTATTATAAATATTACGAACCATCAAATCTTAATTAAATTCATTCACGACAAATAATATATAAGGTTTTTGTTATTAATAATTATAGTGCGTAAGCAGTAAGCTCTTCATTTCGTGGTGCAGTTGGTTAGCGCAGTTGCTTACTGAGGGCACATCGTGGGTTCAAGTCCCGTCGAAATCGTAACTTTTTGGGATATCATTTCCATCTATACTTATAATAAAACTGTAACAGGTCCAATTCTGTACATTGAAGATATTTTAAAAATTTTGTTTAGAAGGCACTCTAATATCGATACTGATGCCAAAAATGATATTTTTTTCCATCATGTCTGTCTGTCTGTCTGTATCTTGGCCGCGCATAGCTCCGAAACTACTGAACGTATTGAAATGAAACTTGGCAGGATTTGAGATCATACTATGATAAAGAACATAGGATACTTTTTTATCCCAGATTTCAATAGAGTTCCCATGGGAGAGGGGATAAAAATATTTTTTTTTGGCTGCGCGTAGCGCTGAAACTACTTAATATATTCCTATCCTATATAATATATTCCAATTAAACTTGGCATCATTTGAGTTCATACTATGAGAAAGGACATAAAATACTTTTTATCCCGGATTTCAATAGGGTTCCCTTGGGAGAGGGGATGAAAGTAAAATTTCGAAACTACTGAAGGTATTCAAATAAAACTTAGCATGATTTAAGTTCATATTACGAGAAAGGGCATAGGATACTTTTCATCCCAGATTTTAATAGGGTTCCTTTGGGAGAGGGGATGAAAGTAAAATTTTTTGGCTGCGCGTAGCGCCGATAGTTCTAAATGTATTCAAATGAAACTTGGCAGGATTTGAGTTCGTACTATGAGGAAGGACATAGGATACTTTTTATCCCGGATTTCAATACGGTTCTTTTGGGAGAGGGCATGAAAGTAAAATTTGTTGACTGCGCATAGCGCCGAAACCACTCAATGTATTCAAATGAAATTTGGCAGGATTTGAGTTCATACTATGATGAAGGATATGGATACTTTTTATCCCAGATTTCAATATGGTTCCCTTGGGAGAGGGGATGTAAGTAAAATTTCTTGGCTGCGCACGGCGCCGAAACTACTAAAGGTATTCAAATGAAATTTTGCATGATTTAAGTTCATATTACAAGAAGGGGCATAAAATACTTTTTATCCCGGAATTCAGAAGGGTTCCCTTATGATAGAGGATGGAAGTGAAATTTTGCGCGTTGCAGGATGGCGCGCGGGTCAAGGGCGGTAGAGAGCGATAGCCCTCCACTGTGGGGGGCCCTAGAAGTGGGGACCCCAGTAGTGAGGCCCCTCACGCAACCGGACCCTCCCAGTAGCCCCCCGCAGTGGGACCTCAGTAGCCCCCACAGTGCGGGCACCGGCAGTGGGGCCCCGGAAGTGGGCGCCGCCGGCAGATGGCCCCCCAAAGTGGGCCCCTGACATTGCTCCGCAGTGGTACCCCCTCATTAGTCCCCCACAGTGGGGCCACCGGCAGTGGGGCCCCGGCAGTGGGGCTCTCGGCAGTGGGCCCCCCACATTTCCTCGCAGTGGGACCCCCAGTAGCCCCCCGCAGTACCCCCCGCAGTGGGACCCACTCAGTAGGCCCCCACAGTGGAGGGCACCGGCTGTGGGGGCCCCCGGCAGTTTACCCCCGCAATGGGCCCCCTCATTGCCCCGCAGTGGGACCCTCAGAAGCCCCCCGCAGTGGCCCCCCCCGCAGTAGGCTAAAATTTCTTGGCAGCGCATAGCGCTGAAACTACTGAATGTACATATGTATTCAAATGAAACTTGGCATGATTTAAATTCATACTACGAGGAAGGTCATGTAATACTTTTTATCCTGGAATTCGTAAAGGTTCCCTTGGAAGTAGGGATGGAAGTGACATTTCTCGGCCTAAAATAGCGCAAAAACTACTGAATGGATTCGAATGATACTTAGCATGATTTGAGTTCATACTACGAGGAAGGACATAAAATACGAGTCCATACCCCAAAGCCAACAAAATGATAACAAAATTGTTATTAGTGCCGATAAACGACCTACTGGACAGCATTCGGTTGGTACAAAGCTCTCGCTACCAATGATGTTGCCGTCGTCCTGGTAGATCAGCACTGTGACAGGCGGGACATTGTGCTGCGTACCCGGGATGACCGCTTGCAATGCATTGGCGAAACGCACCAGGCATTTGATGCTCTTCAGTCTCTACTCGCTTATATACCTACTGTCGTGGCGAAGACGAATACAACTTTGATCTTCGACATGTGAATCCGAAAACTGACGAGACTGGACAATAAAAAAGTTTCTGCAATGCAATTCTACGCCTAGATACATTTTACCAATAAGAGAAGGTAGCATTGCTCACCTGCAAAGGTTTCGAGGTTTGTTTAACCGTTTTCTGGTGGACACTTACGCCAAAATTTAAACGAAGCGTTGGTATACATCAGAACAGAACTAATGAGAGAAGACTGCGCGCTGAGAATTATGTAGATCTGCGAGACGCCATGAATCAAGATAGATATTGTGAACATTTAGGAGGACTGGTGATTCTTCCTTCCAGTTTTAGAACTGGACAATAGATGTGTAGTGCTCTATTCTCCAGTAGGTACTATCAAGCTTACTTTGAAGCGCATAATATACCTATGTAAATGTGGAGCTGTGTGACGTCCAGTCAATAAAATCTAGGTGTATGTAAATCTATACTATACTACACTATTAAAAATAAGTAAGGTTTGTGTGGTTGTAGGGGCTACTGAGCCAATTTTGAAAATTATTTGAGTTATTTAATTTGTTTAAACACGCATCGTTTAAACCACGTTATTTTCTAGTTTTATAGACTACTAAAAATGTTTACCGACCAACGAAGTGGGCACGGGTCAGCTAGTTTGAAATAATTGTATAATTTAGTTGTTTGTAGGTTTTGGTTTACATTACGTGAAGGGCTGGCCCGTCTGCGTGCAGGTTTAAGTTGAAGTCGCTGCCTGCTATACCTATATTTTTCTAGCAAACTACACCTAGGTCTCATCAAAGCAAGAGTGAATAGGCGCTAAACCTTGATGATATGTACCTCGTCGGCCACATCGACACTCAATCAGATGACAATATGCTCAAACGAAAGTCTATTGATTATAAAGAAAAGGAATCTATGGACGTAGGAACATTACAATGCACCACTTTGTACGTAGATGAACCCATTTGTAAATATTCTTAGACTTTGACGATTTCATAAGACCTTACGCTGAGACATTTGAAAACACTCAATTTGCAATAACAGTTTTAATTTATCATGTTTCATATTTATTGCTCTCATTAGAAGTAAACGAGAGCCGCCGCCGCGGGCGATAGCAATGTCTATAATGTTGTAATGCGCATTGATCGCGGTTATCAATCGTTTATTCTGTGAACATAATAATATTTAGCTGTGTACTCCACGCCGCACCCATTGAGGGGGTACCTGTAGTTTACATAATAATAGAGATAGGTAGAGTCGACGCTGGACTCACAATTGATTGTTACCTGTACTTGTTATTTTAGGTACCTACCTAATTGCCTTTATCGGCGCGTTATGATGAGACGGGCCATCCGTAACAACCATCTGAGCGAAGTCTGACGTCAACTCCTTGATAGGATGATATTTATTTAATTGGTCTGAACTTATTGAAAGATAATCTGTTTGCGATACCAGCGGCGATTATTATCGCATATTGCGATAATAATCGACCTGTCTACAATGGCCCCTGTTGACATTTGTGTCGATCCCAATGGGCAGTAAGTACACTAGTTACGTTCGTTGAAACTAGATCTGACGCAGGTATGGGCGGTGAAATGTCAGTGAGTGTTGTATGTAACCTTTCGTAGGTACCTACTCGCAGCTACCTGACGTCACATCCTGCGAGACGACTTTTAGTCTAGATTCCCTTAGGCTAATAGTTTAGTCGAGTAGAATGTAACGCCTTATTCCACTAATCCCCGTTGACAATCCCCATCAACGGGGATAAGAAAACTTTTTGTTCATTATTCCCTGTTAACGGCGCGGCGATGCGAACTCGTAATGGGGATTAGTGATGTAAAAAGTTAATGAATCCTCATTGTGCCACCTGTAAGAATCATGTTTTAATTTATATATATGTATAGACTATCTTATTGTTTATTTTTATAATCATATTAAATAGCGCAGGCAACGATTCATTAACCTGTTTAATAAAATCCTATTTTTACCTTTTGCTTTTTTTTATATCTATAAAAAAAGAAAACATAAGTTTTAAAATATAAAATATAAATATGATCTAACTTCAAGGTTGCAATTGATCGTGTTGAACTCGATCAAGCTGAATTTAGATAAGGCAGCAAACGGTCAAAATAGACCTAAGTATTCCGAACAACGAGAATTGAATCGAGTAATTTAGTTCATGTAGTTCTATTCTAGATAATCAGACAAATTAGGTACCCTAATAGTAGATTAGATAACTAGCGCACGTATTGCGAACCAGCTTCTACCGAATCGTAGGGTTTTGTTTGTACTTATTTGATTCTGATTTTGATTATTTTGGTGATTTGTCTGAGGGCCTCTATATGCAGGAGTGTCTGATGGTGATTATCGATATACCCGGAACTGAATTATTTTACCATTACCTACCAAGAGAGTCTGGTTATCTCTCCGTACCTACTTCACATCATTTAGGTACATCCAAGTCGACGTCTTCAAGTGCTGTTTGCCATTTATATTTGTGTTGTCTTAGGCCTGTTCAAATCATGAAATCACGAACACAAAGTTTTTGTATGGGAACTAATTTACCTGTAGGTAGTCTTTTGCAATATGGAGTAAGAACCCACTCGCCATGTGTCAGTGTACATCATAGATCCAAACTGGGCCACATTACTGGAGATTGCACAGCGGCACGCCCCGCGCCGCCCGCCGCCGCCGCTGCGGGGTGGTGTCCAGTTCACTCAATGTGATCTACTCTTGCGCCATTTAGCAAGTTTTGTGTTACCAGTTTCAACATTTGCTATATTTTATTAGACACTTTTACCATGTCAGTTGTTAATCTCTTGTGACAGTGTTTAGAATGCCGGTTTCGTTAATGCTTCACATTATTCATTGGTTAGGGATGTAAGTAGGGTACCTTTATACTTAAGTTTTACCTTATACCTTTAAACGAGCAATTCTTGTAGGTATATATACATATATAATCTGAATCACGGAAATGGCTCCAACGATTTTCATGAAATTTGGCATACAGGGGTTTTCGGGGGTGATAAATCGAACTAGTAGCTAGGATTAATTTTTAGAAAATGTTGTTTTCCACTTATTGGCACTCCCATAGTCAAGATTTCGACGCTACAAAGCCTGCATCTATCATGTATGACAGCTTTTTTTTAATTTACTGCATGTACTCGGATATGACGTCACAATGGGGTAGGAAAGTTGTCAGCGATAGATGAACCCATAAGCAAGGCCATAGACATAAAGTTCATTATTTTTGTTCGTTAATAAACAGACATAAACTGCAGGGTGATTGGAAGGTGGGTACAACGCTGGTGGGTTAAAGTAGTGTGGACTATTTGGAACCATTTAAGCCATAGTTGTCTTAGACGAAGTCTGACTATTTCTTTTTTACCAATTTTTAATGGGAGGTAAGGAAAATACCCAAAATTTTACAGTTAGTTGCTAATCATTGCCAGTTATTGAAAGGCCAGTTAATTCTTTTTTGTTTAATTTAAGTTAAGCTATGTGTAAGCAATCTACCAAAACATGATCTTAGGTATCTGAGTCATCAGACATTTTTTTACAGACATTTAAAACTTACGAAAATTTTCAGCGATTTACGAAAACCGTTTTTGACGTTATTTTAAAAAAAATGAATGGTGTTTTTTTTGTTCAAACCTTTTTAAAAACATGTTTGGTTATTATTCTTTCTTTTGAGGTATCATCTAGGCGGATATCTCACAAGTTATTGAAATTAAGACCTACAAACCAAATTGAGAAAGAAAACTTAAATTGAAATTGAAATTTTGGCTGACCATGCCGGCTGCCGGCTGCCTTGGGGTCGCGGCGTACGAATATCGACCCCTCCAACTCAACCCGTGGATGTCGTAAAAGCCGACTAAGGGAACCTACCAGAGGAAGGGCAGCAGCTTCCTTCTGAGTATTTTTAAACACCAACACTGCGATCACCAATCCGCCTGCCAAGCGTGGTGCTTATGGCAAATCCCCCCCTACATGGGAGACCATCCACTCGATGGACCGACGACATCGTAGCGGTCGCAGGGAGTCGATGGATGGAGGCGGCTCAGGACCGCTATTTATGGCGTCGTACGGGGGAGGCCTATGTCCAGCAGTGGACGTGTATGGGCTGATGATGATGATGATGATGATAATTAAAAGAACATTTTAATTGATGTTTAAAATGACTGCCGCGATTTCTAACACATGCACGGGCCCGTCGTCTTACTTCTGTTGTAGTTGTTTTCAACATCATCTCTCGCTTCATTGTTTCAAACACCGAATTAATTCTGTCTACCAACTCTTCGTTCGTGCTTATTTCTACATCGGCATAAACCAGTTCCTTTGCACGACCCCACACTGGAAAAAGCAGGTGTCAGTACAGAGGAAATTCTCTGTCAATGTGTGGGCTGGAGTAATTGGCAGAACTTTGATTGGGCCCCACTTCTTACCAGATACGTAGACTCTACTGTTTTCTTAGGGTTACATATTGATTCCACTCTTCAATGGAAACCGCAAATTGATGCTCTCGCAGGCAGACTTAGTTCAGCAGCCTATGCAGTTCGATCAATTAGATATATTACCGATGAAGATACAGCTAGGTTAGTTTATTTCAGTTACTTTCATAGTATTATGTCCTATGGTATTTTGCTTTGGGGACAGGCAGCTGACATCCAGACTATCTTTGTTCTCCAGAAAAGAGCGGTACGCGCAATTTTTAAATTAAAGCCACGCGACTCTTTGAGAGAATTATTTAAAGAAATAAATATTTTGACAGTAATATCGCAGTACATCTAGGAAAATCTTATGTATACGCACAAAAATAGAGATAGCTTTTTGAAAAAGTGTGATGTTCACAATAGAAATACAAGAAACAAGAACAAATTACACATGCCAGCATATAGATTACGAAAGGTAGGGAAATCATTTATGGGCAATTGCGTGCGCTTCTATAATAAGCTTCCATCTGAAGCAACTGAACTCCCTATTCATAAATTTAAACAGTACATTAAACAAAATCTTATCAGGAAGGCCTTTTATTCCATAGATGATTACATCAATGATGTTAATGCTTGGCCAGATGTCACTCCGTTCCGCACTGTCAGTAGTATGTAAGAAATTCAATGTTCTGTTTCGCTTTATAGAAGTACTAGCTGTGCCCGCGACTCCGTCTACGTGGGATACTACAGTGCGATTTTCATATAAACTTTATTCCCCTATTCCCTTTGATATTTTATACTATATCTAATTAACAACCTTAATAATTTATTCCATGCTTTTGTCTTGGGTAGACAAAATCCGATATTTGTAAGGATGGGAGTTATTGGATATTTTGGCTACCGGTTATTAGTTGGGTATTTTGTTTCAATACCGCTAGTACCAACTGGTTACCAATAACGTTACAATACTCTATACCTGTTCTGATTTCTACCCAATATATTTCTAACCGATTTGGTTAGAAATACAATCTAACCGATTTGGTTAGAAATACCATCTAACCGATTTGGTTAGAAATACCATCTAACCGTTTTGGTTAGAAATACCAAATACTTGTTGCAGCTACATAACTTTACGGGTGAACGGTCCGTTAGTACCTATGCGTAGATGATAGTTAGGTAAGTATAGGTATTGAAGCGTTGGGTAGTTATGGCTCACGGTCGGTTAGGCGCGATGCTCGCTTTGCACAGTTATTCCCTAGCGGTATGCGGGTTTTACAATAGCGGTAGATATTTTAGGACCATGCTAACAGGTACTGAGTTAGTTATTGAATACCGGACTCATCTCTAGATATTTGTGACTTACGTTACTGTGGCTTCAAAATATCTGTGACAAATACCTGTGACAAAATACTAGCTAGTATTTCTACCAATCACGTACAAATTCATTGTTTTACTGATTGAATAGTATATTTATTGCAGCAATAGTACCGCTACGTAACGAACATTCCTTGTGGATTGTATGTGTATAACGCAATATAACAACTTTGTAACATTGTGGTATACATTCCAAATTTCCAAGTATAAAATAATAGGTGTGTCTCATTCTGACTTAGTGATTATATAAAAGGGATAATAGAAGCGATATTATTTAGCTGAAGCGATTTATTGCGTAGGTACCTAATAAAATAACAACGATATAATATCTTGCACTCGTGACACTGGCACTGCCTGTGTGACAGTCACAGATATATATAGTTTCTGTCACTGTGAAATACCGCCAATTTTCTATACTTGTGACTTTTATCAGTGACGATAAAAACGCCTCAAGCCTACTTCGTGATAAGATTTTATGTAAGAGCACCCTGACTCCATGTGGTCTTGTGCGTGGAATCCTAGAGTGTATTTAATAAGGCGGAGGCGCGTAGGAAGTGCAGCCTCCGCCACTTGTTACGCAATGGTGGAGAGGCGGCACTTCCCGCAGCGCTGGAGCTAAATTTAATAATATTAGGATGCACCGAAAAATTCCTCGGCACATTTGCTTGTACTGTCGAAGAGAAGATCTATAGCAAATTTGAACCTAATCGGAGGTAACAGCTATTCGAAAGTTTATCTCTCTATATGATTTATATCAAAACGATTGAATGAACTATTTAACAAATATTTAAAGTTTTAAACCAATTATATTTATTATAATCAAAGATGAAATAAACAAACATTGACTGAAGTTTTAGAGGTCCTTTTTATTTACATATCACAGAAAAGATAACACACAGTAAAAACATTACCAAGGTGGAGCGTGTTAGAGAAATGACTAAAATTTTAATACTAAATAGAGCAAAACGTGATTAACGAATATCATAAATATTGAAACAGCATGCTTCATTCAATACCCATGTGAGAGTAACACTCAGTAGACTATACAATACTAGTTGAAAACAATAGTTACACAAGACAATGTACGCGAGTCGCTCGACATCGGTGTCAGTATTAGCTACTATCGGATCCGGTAGTTCAGTAATTTCAGGTGGTCGGTTGCGTCTTGCATTGCTGTGATGTGGGAGCTTCCTACCACGAGTTGTAGCCGCCCCATCCGCCGAGTCCGCTGCCGTAGCCGCCGCTGTAGCCGCCGTAGCCCAGACCGCTGTTGTAACCCAGACCGCTGCTGTAGCCCACACCGCTGCTGTAGCCGAGGCCGCGGAGCCCGTATCCGCCGTAGCCGCCGTAGCCGCCGTAGCCGCCGTAGCCGCCGTAGCCAGCGTTGCTATACGACGGGTAGGATGAGTAGCCGCCGGACCAGCCGCTGCGGTAGCCAGCGGACGCCGCGCCCAAAAGGGCCGCCAGAGCGATCAAGCACGCCTGGGAACAACACATTAAATTAGCAAAATACTCATCAAATTAGTTTAGCAAACTGCTTAATGGGACAAACAATAGTGCTCAATGTGTATGGAAGCTGAATGTAGAGTCACACGCACGACACACATTCCAGCCAATCCCAGATACGGAATATCACTGGACCTTTCAAGGTGTCCTTTGGATCAGAGTTTATTTACTTACACTAAGTTATATATTAACATATGCGTTAAAATTAATTAAATTACTTATTATTGTATTTACATACATATGTATGTCTGTTTATGAAACTTACAAAGTATTTCATGTTTGTAGTGGTTGGAAGACTCGGTCGAGTATGCACAGATAGCGCACCTCCCAGCTTTTATATCCTCGACTAAAGCACAATGCTAACCTGTTCTGCGACAAACTTTGATAATAATTCATGAAGTCTTGATATTTGTTCTTCAAAGCAGCACATTGCACACATTGCGCGCTGGCCTCTGCCGCTGCGCGGGTGCCGCCCAATGAACGGGCGATGTACTGCGACGCAGTTTCTCACGATCATCAGGAAGCGCCGCCCGGTTAGATAATAATATGATGAGAATATTTATGAGAAACATTAAAATCAACAGATTACTGGCGGAAATTGACGTGACGCTGCTGAAGGCTTGCCGTAAATAGTGGTACTAAGTATATGGCTACTAGGTACACTTATTGTGTGGCCTAGTTACATGTATGCCTCCGTACTCGGAGGCGACCAGCTGTGAGACTAGTATGCTGTCTGATGCTGCACTTATGGCGAGTACGTTCAGGAAGGGCCTCTAAAATAATTAGAGGGAAAAATTTGTTTAGCATTCTCATTCATTTAGACTTCTCTCAACCGTTAATCAGGAAATCTTTAAACGAGCAATTCTTGTATATGTATATATATATATATAGATATATATATATATATATATATATATATAATCTGAATCTCGGAAACGGCTCCAACGATTTTCATGAAATTTAGTATACTATATATGTTTTCGGGGGTGATAAATCGATCTAGCTAGGATTTATTTTAGAAAATGTTGTTTTATTCGTGATTTCGATAATCAACTTTACGATAGGGCACTCCCATAGACAAGATTTCGACGCTACAAAGCCTTCATCTATCACTATGATCATGTATGACAGCTTTTTTTAATTTACTGCATATATTCGGATATGACGTCACAATGGGGGAGGAAAGTTGTCAGATGAACCTATAGACAAGACCAAAGACATAATTCAGTCCATTGTTTTCGTTCGCAGATAAATAAACTGAAAAATATGACTCTTCCTGACATCTACTGGCGAATATTAATACATTTTTTTTTTATTGGGAGCTACCAACTTCTTTCACGACACAACACTTAGGCTACTCCAGCAGGTGGCGTTGTTAATCAACATTAAGTCAAGGAGTGTTTGGTTGTAATTCGTATTTAAATAAATTTTCAAAAAAAAAAACACAATACCCTACCAAAAAAATACCGGTCATCCAGGTAGTATTATTTAAATTAGTACCTAGTTACCTACGGGGTAAACCAAGCCTGGCCAAGGACTTGGCTGAATATAATACACGGGGATAGGGTGTAGTTTACTCAATGAACCTCGAGAACGTTATCGGCTCCCACAGTAGCTTCCGCTGCCCAATGTAAACGCTCCCTATTCGCACGAACTAGTCGTTATTACAATAAGTAGGTATCTATTCTAGTTTATTTTTATAAAAACCTCTTAAAACCTATATAAATTTGTGATCTATTTTGAATAGGAATCGAGTTACTTACCTATATAATTAATTATTAAATGATTTATTTATTTTCCTGCTTGTTTTTGAGAAACCGCAGCAATAACAAAATGTCAAGGACCGTCGAGCAACATCTATACATTTATCTTAGTCAACATCGGTAGAAGTTCCTACGAGATAGGACTTTGTAGACGTTTCTCGAAAATCACTTGTTTGAGTTTCATTAGTTGGAATTATAAAACTAGAAGATTTTATAAAATGAAGGAAGGTACGCGTACTAGAGCTTTGTTTCTTTGCTCTTCGTACAATAGCTCTCATTCTATCAATGTACTCGTTGTTTATCCGATTGGTATTGATTTGGATTGGATCAGTTGGGCTAGGTACCTCTAGGTTGTTTGCAACAGTCTGCAATTAACTGTTTCAATTCTAAATGCTTTTTGCAAACGCAATCAAAAATTACAGTACAGACGTTTATGCCCATTTTTTTTATTATTTCCTAGCGAATCACGTGCACACAAAACCTATAAGGCACTTCCCGTTGACCTAGAATCATGAAATTCAGCAAGAAGCAAGGTCAAGCACAATTAAAGGGTAAAAACCGAAAACAGTTAGGTTTTTGTATTGTATGTTTATCCATCTCGTTGACCTAGAATCATGAAATTTTGCAAGAAACAAGATCTTATAATTACGTAAAAGGTCGTTCTCTATTCTCTTGGATGAGACTCGCAGAACAGTCTAATCTAAATGATAAAGATAAGCATTTTGGAGTACAAGAGTTGTTTGGGCACTAATAAAGTGTCACAGCCAGTGCCGATGTGGAAATCGTACCACACGTTATGACCAAACGTATGATAATGTATACCCAAGCGAGGCTGCGGATCCAAACCGAGACGGACTGCTCCTCCGTTCAACAAATAGACAAGAATACATATAAT
Organism: Eupithecia insigniata; assembly: GCA_947859395.1. NCBI lineage: Eukaryota > Metazoa > Arthropoda > Insecta > Lepidoptera > Geometridae > Eupithecia > Eupithecia insigniata. The sequence goes on from OX402007.1 coordinate 445,739, forward strand.
AATGATAAAAGCCTTTTAAATAAGGGCTTTTTTACGGTTTATAAGGAACCCTTTATGTTCAGTAAAAAGTTTTTCGTTCTGTTGTCTATAGAGGCTAGTCATCTATATGTATCATGATAGTCTGGCACACCTCGTCGTTGCCCAACACCAGCAAGGTTAATGTGTGTGAATCTGCCAATGACCCAGCTGTGCTCGTTAAGGATTATTTACAAACTTTGTTACTAATGTGATTGATTGAGTGTGATCAAGGCTTTATGCAAACACGAGGTGAAGCTATGGCTATAAACGCGGGAATAAATTATGATAATCTTGTTTGGACCAAATTTTTAATTTAATTTGAAGGCTTCGATTTTGGCCAAACGGACAGAATCGAAGTGAAGGCTTCGATTCTGTCCGAAAATCTTAGGTAGGTTATCAAAAGACGTACGAGTGAGTAGACGAGTAATTTGAGCAAGTACATAGATAATGTAGAGTTAGCTCCTGGTGGAAGGATTTTTCTATTTTTGGTTACGTCGACATCCTTCTTCCTGAAAGTTGCCGACAATGTGCCTACACTACACTATAAAAGATGCACTTTTAAAATAAGACAAGAAAATGATAACAAAACGTGTTTATTTGGCACAGTCAGGTGGCAGTCTGAAATCACCAGCCATTGATAATCTGGGCGGGCGCGTGCAAGATCTTGGTGATCTTGATGGTCCTGGTGGGGGCGTGGTGCAGGATGGGTGCTGGGGCGTGGTGTACGATTGGTGCAGGAGCGTGGTGCAGGATGGGTGCTGGGGCGTGGTGCAGGATTGGTGCGGGAGCGTGGTGTAGGATGGGTGCTGGGGCGTGGTGCAGGATGGGGGCGGGGGCGTGCGCGTGCAGCACGTCCGTGTGCAGCGTGTCGAAGTGGTTGCCGTGCAGCACTGGTGTGTCGATGTGCGAGTGACCCAGGCTCAGGGACGCGGGTGCGTGCGCGTGCAGGAGGGAAGACGACGCTAGGGGAGCGTAGCGGATGGAAGGTGAGGCCAAGGGAGCGTGGAGGAGGGAAGACGAGGCCAGAGGAGCGTATGACAGAGATGGAGCGGCGTGCAGCAGAGACGCGGAGGAGAGAAGCGGAGCGGCGGGGATGTGCGCGTGCGTGCCCAGGAGCGGGTCGTGGTGCAGGTGCGGGAGGGCTGACTCGCCGTAGATACCGCGCTTGTCGCGCGCCTCCTCGCGAGGAGCTGCAGACACCGCCGCCACCAGGGCTAGAGCACACACCTGGGGACAAGAGGACGCCACCGTTACTAACACAACCTACGTACAAGAGTGTAGGCTATGACGACTGCTTCGCCGACACTATGTACCTACTTGCACCCGTTAATATGACAACACATCACAAGCTACTATTACTGAATGATGAAACTGCAACCAGTTTCATCTGTTTGAAAATCTTCTAGATGATGAGGTCCCTCAACACAGTTCACATAAAATATTGTTATACTGACGAAACTGCATGAGTGGTGAAATTGGTGATCAGTGTCCATTTTGAAATAAGTCAACCTCTAGATTTGAATTGACCTCGATCGTCTTGTAGATAGACTTGGAAGATGATTTGGATTAATCAAAGCTAAACAAAACTAAGTAGACAGTAAGTGACTTGATCATATTGGAGTAAATTGGAGGAAGTAAGAGAAAACTTTAGTACTTCGGTATATTATCGGTAGGTACTTACAAAGAGTTTCATGTTGCTGGTTCTTGCGAAGGTTTCCAAAGGTCGCTGTTGTTGGACACTGCGGTTGTGATGCCGTGTGCCAGATCTGGACACATTTATACGAGCAAAGGGCTATTAATTCGGAAGTTGCGAAACTGTCCCTTCGTCGCATCGAACCCCATCATGTCAAACCAGATGTTAGGAAATCGACAGAAAACTAGAAATATTGTGAAATCATCAAATTATTCATTGATACAGATTCTTCTCATCTCATGAATATCTATAAGTTGGCCTCGACCGGAAGGGCACGTGCACTAATTTTCTCATTTGCGTGTGGATGCGCTTGTACAATGTCCTAACACGTGTCCTACCATGACACGTGCCACACCACACCACACCCGCCATCGAGCCATCACCGACAAGGCAACAAGGACTGCTCTACAACAACATTAATACAAATTCATGAATCATATCAATTTTAATTATGCTTTTTACTATCATCAGTCTGACTCTTTCATTCAAAAATATTAAAAATGTAGTCATAGTTTTCAGAGAAGTGATATGGCGGTTCCCAGACCCCGAAGGCGCCGCCACCTATTTATCGTATTATTACTTTAAACTGAATTTTCAAAAATCCCTTGGCCGGTTTGTGATGCCTATCTTAAGCTTATTTTTAATGCCTCTGTAATAGTTTTATATTGTATAGCTCATGACGAGATGCGAAAACCAAGTTTGTTATAATTATCGTAATAATACGATAAAATAGGTGGCGGCTCTGATTGGGTCGGGGTAACGCCTTAACTGTTAAAATTAGAGTACAAACCCCAAAAAAATATTACATAATAAAACTAAATAAATAAGGAAGGCGGACCTTCGCCCGCCGCGCCACTTCGGTCGACAATTGAAACAGTTGAGCTAACTGCAGACTGTTGCAAACGATCTACAGGAAGCTTAGTTCTTAGTATGATTCTACCTTTACAAATACCCTACAAGAGTCTAGTTGGTGCGTGTTAGTTCCTGCAACTTTGGATAGAGCAACCTTACGTTAGAACAACGGTCGTTGGGTAGGTACTAGACATGTGCGCTGATCGGCGTGGCGCACGCCGCGATCATTTTGGCCACGCCGCCGCCGCCGATGTTTTCATCGGCGTCATCGGCGTCAAAATTCAAATAATATTCTAAACTAAATAAATCACTTTTCTTATCAAATGTAGTATATTTTATATGCAAAATTAGTATTTTTAAGGTTCCATACCTCAAAAGGTAAAACGGAATCCTTATAGAATCACTTTGTTGTCCATCTGTCAACCCTCTTTACCCATGTTCATTTTAAGATCCATCTGTCCGGAAACGGTGTTGGTCTCTGAGCATCTTGCTAAGGTTTTCCAGCGATTCTGCCACACTGACTATGTATATCGTCAGCAACCGAAGATATTGATGCCATATCCATCTCAGCCTAAGAGCTTAAATATATGCTCCAATGCAGAGGTGCACAGTTTTTGAGAGATAACGTCTTCCAGTCTCACCCTTTTTGCAATAGGATCGGATTTGTGCTCTGGTTCTGGAGCCGGATAGACATAACGGCCTTGCTATACAAACACTTCAACACTTGGATATACTGGTAGTCTATTTGGCACCGCAAGCACTTTGAGTTTTGAGAAAGCCTTTCTCGAAACTCAAAGTGCTTTATTTCTTTTAGACCTTACAGGACTCTTGGACACGTCACAAAATTAATATTAGTAAAACTGGGAAATAGTCTTAAGTAGTCCACAAACGCTAGAAATAGCGGTAGATTATGTATATATACTACTCTGCCTTCTGTATAATCTGCTGGAGCGTAGGAATGTGGTCTACGGTACTAAAACCTTTTCAACACCCAGCTTGTTCGGGAGGCTGGAAGTCGTCAAACCTTCAAGAGAGACGTTTGGTGATAACTCTCGAAAACGCTAAACACTGTGTTTAATAAGACAATAATATACCGATGTTTCCCCTAAAATTAATAAATAAATAAACAGCTTATAGACGTGGCTCGTGGCGAGATGAGCCTATATTATAGGCCCTATAGCTCCTAAGAAGGGCTTTTGTCACCCTTCTTAAGGAACAGTACCACCACGCTCGTGTTCAACGCCTCGGGCGTTTGTCTCTCAAGAATGACGGAGTTGAACACCTTGTGTAGGACTTAAGTACATACCCGCTTGCGGATGTTCTGGCGTGATTCCGTCATCCCCCAATGCCTTGTTGTTTTTAAGCTGTTCGAGAACCGTCCTTATCTCGTAAAGGCTGACTTCCGGGATATCTTTGGTATAGTCTCGGGTTAAACGGGCTCTTGCATCACCTGCCCTATTGTTTACAGGGCATGGCGATGAGATGTAGTGCTGTCCATAAAACTTTTCAAGCTCTCAAGATCGCAGGCTTGGAAGAAATGATGCTGCCGTTATCGGTCTTTAGCTTCGTCAATTGGCTTTGTGCAAAAGAGAAATCTCTCACACCTAGGAGCCTTTGTTCCATTCTATTGCACTAACAATACTGTTAGTATTGTATGAGCGCAAATCGGGTCGCATGGACTTCGAGATCTGTCTATTGAGCACGCCGTATCTTGACATATCTGCCAAAGACTGCAGCTTCATTTCGCTTCTCTCTGCGATTAACTGCAAAGTGTGAACCCCGAGAGTCTCTGTGTTTTATTTCTGCGGCGGGTCCTAAATAACTCGGCCCGCATGGACAGTTTCTACCAGCCCTTTATTCAGCTCGTCCACTGTTGCGCAATTCGCGAGGAATTCAAAGCGGTTTTGTAGCTCCAACTGAAAGCTTTCGGGATTTTGTTTTTGGACAGGATTTGGGCGTAACTTAGACTTTATTAGACGAAACCGTTCTAGCTTGAAATTGATATTCAATAACGCTCTTACCATGTGGTGATCGCTGCCGGTTTTCACCCTGTTGATCACAGAAACGTAATTGAATATGTGCTTGTGGGTCGTCATGATAAAGTCTATCTCACGCTTATTGCCGCTGGGGTGCAGCCACTTCCATTTTCTGGACGACCACTTCTTGATAAAAGAGTTCATCGCGAAGAGTCCCTCCTTCTCCATGAAGTCGGCCAATCGCTGTCGCCTTTGGTTTTGCCGTCCAAACCCAAACGGGCCCTCTCTCAGTTTGTCATCGCTCTTCTTGCCTAGCCACGCATTAAAACCACCAATAACAACTTATAAAAAATTGAAACTGTGTAGTATGTGGGTGTGTAGTGTGTAGGTTTGAAATTTCTCAGAAGGAAGCTGCTGCCCTTCCTCTGGTAGGTACCCTGAGTCGGTTCTTACGACATCCACGGGCTGAGTTGGAGGGATCGATATTCTTACGCCGCGGTCACGCGGGTGGATCGCTCTGCTTGTCATTATTTATAATCAAAGGTTTAATTAAATCTATCACCGTAAAGTCATCCGAAAAAACCGTTAACTATTTCAAGGCTCGCTCCACTCGCTCATAGTTTAAAATATGATTTATCTGATCAGCTTACTAGCGTAAGCGTGCCATATAATGTTGATAAGAACATAAATAAAAAGTGTAATAAGGATTGAGGTCTCTTTTACTAATTTTCACACCCACGCCGATTACGCCGATGACGCCGCCGCCGCCGACAAATTTGAGACGAGACGCCGCCGCCGATTAAATGGGCATCGGCGCAGATGTCTAGTAGGTACTATACAATTTATAATTACGTACGACCTTTGTTTGAACAGAATAACTTGCTTATAAAAGCACTTAGAAAAAATAGGTAGGTGTGTACTTTATATTTATTGTAAACTGCAGTCATGTTACCTACCTACCTATGTATTTTTATTGCTTACAAATAACTGGGGTAGTAGGGCGTCGCTTTATATCTCACGATAAGATTACGTTCGATACAAACTAATCCTGAAAAAAAGAAACAGACCTTAGGGTTCAAGGGAAAGTCCCAAAAGTTTGTATGTACTCGGAGCCGACCTGCAGAGCGTACAGCCGCCGCCGCCGCGCCGCGCCGCCCCGCCCGCGCTGCTCCAATATTCTTGAGAATGTTGAATCTTTCTGAAATATGTAGATCGGTAGCGGAGCAAAGATAATGTAAGTTATAAAGTCGGTTGCTCAGTGAACATTTTCAGGCAAATCATGTAAAGTTTTGTTGGGTGCACTTCCGAAAAGGGAAAACCGAATTTCGTCACCAAATTTGGCACACACGTTCCTTGAGGGCTCCTAAGACTCCCCTTAAAAGGATTTTCGGCGACTCGAAATATTTTTCAAATTATTGAATTTTTTGGGTATGCTGTTTGTTTAGCACGCTCTGGTATATATCTATATATATTTGTCGCCACACTATAGGTGATTATGTATACATATGTACACATATATATAAAGTAATGCGTATACATATGTATATTCCTATGTACAAGACTGTATATATAGACAAGATATATATATATATCATCATCATCATCAGCCCATACACGTCCACTGCTGGACATAGGCCTCCCCCGTACGACGCCACAAATAGCGGTCCTGAGCCGCCTCCATCCATCGACTCCCTGCGACCGCTACGATATATATATCTATATATATATATCTACGATTATGTCCTCTCTACGATTTAAGCCCGGGTTTTCGCGTGCATGCAAAGTTCAAATCGTTATGCGATTCAAACCCTCTACAATTCAAACCCGGGGGGTTTTTCTTTGAAGCAACGGCTAACGGCGCGACACGCCGTTAGCCCAAACCAGCCCAACTATTGTTTTATTTTTCCAAATACACACTTTTTATATACATGTGTGTGCGTCCGGGCAAAGTTTAAGCTCTTCTTCGATTCAAACCCTCGACAATTCAAACCCGGGTTTTTTTCCATTAAGTACCGGCTAACGGCGAAGCGCCGCCGTTAGCCCACACCCACCCGACTATTTTTTTATTTTCCGGGATAGACACTGGGGATCACTGGACAGTGCCGTGGGGAGTCGCAGCGCGTAGCGGGTCATATACATAGGTATAACGGAGCGTGCTAAACAAGCAGACTCAAAAAATTCAATATTTTGAAAAATATTGTGAGTCGCCAAAAATCCTTTTTAGGGGACTCTTAGGAACCCTAAAGGAATGTTTGTGCCAAAATTGAAGAAAAAATTCGGTTTTCCCTTTTCGGAAGTTGATCCCTTATTATAACACCCACCTAAAGTAAATAAACATTAGTGCAGTTTATAACCAAAAGGAATAATCTGAGATCCACAATTTCGGATCTACATACATATATCTATGTAAATAAACAATGCTGGACAATTCACAGAGCATCATCTAGCTAGGCCTCCTATATCTTTTACTATACAAGAAATACCCAGAACACCCGAGACAAATATTTGTAGATCGTACAAAAAATTGTCCCAACGCGGGAATCGAACCCGCAACCTACAGCGTCGCAGGCGAACCTTCGCTCCCGGCGCCACATCGGTCGTCATGTGTAACACTAATCCTGTACGATAAGATACAAACAACTTCTTATAAAAACAAACTCACGTTTGGAGCATTGTCCATACAGAACTGAAAACTTGAAATAGGAATTCAGCTATGAAGGTTTCATACATCATGTTGGTGCTAGGCGCGGTGCTGGTGGTCGGCGCAGATCCTGTCCTGACACGTACTTATATAGAGTAGCCAACATGGCCGGGAATGGAGGTTAAAGGGAGGAGGAAAGGAAGCCCTGGGCCCTGAGTGAAACATCACTGAATTAAGTATATAGGTCTTATTCTACTAATTAAAATGTCAAAGTTTGTATGGATGTTTGTTACTCTTTCCCGCAAAAACTACTGAACCGATTAGGCTGAAATTTGGTCTGGGTATAGTTTGGGAACTCGAATAACATACAGGCTATTTTCTATCCCGATGAAACGCGGGCGAAGGCCCGGGTAGCAGCAGTAATTAATAATTTAACGCCCAGAATCAAGTTTTCTTAAACCGCATAAGCATATTACCTAATGACAACTAGACCAGGTATATTATGTAGAGTATGTAATATTATGATACTATAGTATGTTATTGTGACATGACAGTATAATTTACGCCATTGCTCTACCATATACAAAAGTGGTCCATTCGAGTTCATCCACTTCGGGTAGGTGGTAAAAGCCAAGGGCCGTAGATTTATGGCTCTGATACCTAACCACTGCAAGGTACCTACCATGTGTTGCAACAATCAACAATCTTATGGCTCCGGTAGCTAGGTGAATAAAGTGGTCGTCCACTAGTGGGGCTTTTTGATCTGGGTCCATAGTGATCAGGCGGTAAAAATATAAGTACAACTTGGGTATATGTACATGCAGATTATGGGGATTAGTACATAGTACATTATCTCTAATGTTTAAAGTAATGAAGTCTGTACTGTACTGCTGTGGACCATACAAATCTAGGTACATTAGTTATTATATTATTCTATCCAATAATATATTTTTCTCAAACATGCCTGGTAATATCACAGCCTACCTATGTTTTTATACTGTGGTAATAATGTCATTATTGTCGAAAAAAGAAGACGCGAAGTATCGAGTTGACGGTTAAGGAAAATCAAATCCATTGCAGGAGCGTTTTATGAAGTTGGAACATTACAACGCTCCAGCAATTTTGTATGAAACGACGTGCTGGGGTTATTAAATGCTCTTTGGTTGGATCTCTTTTATAATTCTTGGCAAATTAAGTCTCTTTGCTTAGTACAAATTGCGATCACATGGCTGTATAATAAATGCATTTGCCTTTCGGGATAGGGCGTAGATGATAAATAAAAATTGGCGGCAAAGCTGAAAATATAATATTTGACTTGTCTAAGTGCTTATTTTGTAAGCCTAAAGAAATAAAGTTATTGATTCTGATTCTGATAAAAAAGAACGACTTGATTTGTTATTTACATACTTAATAAAAGAAACATAAATGTACCGGGTCAATCAATAACACTTTCTTTTAGTGATTGCCCCAATATGACTAATGTAACTTTTAATATTAATTAAATAAATTAATAATGTAATACCAAAGCTCTTTTGATAAATAAAAATTCATCTATTCAGATCATAGAAGATCAGAAATAATAGAAATAGCATTTACAATTGAAGCAATCGAACTACTGCCGACTGTTGTAAACAATCTACAGGTAGCTCAACTGATCCATATCAATATCAATAGGAAGCGTCCCCAAGACGCGCTGGCTGCGTTGCCCCGCTGCGCTGTAATTGATTAAATTAAATGGATAATATAAAAAGTATTATTTATTTCCCTGCATTCTTTTGAGAAAATCACTATATACATAAATGCCTCGGCGGAAATAGCAATTACATTTCTCGTATTAGTAAAACTCATACTCAACCTGTAATTGCCTATTTCCCGGCCTTTGCATTAAATGTACTATTTTCTAAAGTCATTTTGAGTTTTGAGCTTTCCTATATCCTCCTCCAATGATTCCTCCAAGCTGTGCAAAAGTCAAATCATGGTAAATATCCCGTTAAGTGTTAATACCCTTAATCGTTTTAAAAGATTTGTTTGTTTCTACTTAAGTTTGTTGTTCTTAACCATGATAGCTATAAAAGTTTTATTATATTTTTTGTAGCTATAAATTGTCAGTTTGTTATTTTTAATCAATAGGTACCTAACTTTCCATTATTATTTATTAATTTATTTTTATTGGACTTGAACTTATTCAAACCATTGAAAAAGCTGTTTGTATTCCAATGCCCTTTGAGTAGACAAGATCTGAGGGTAGTCGGTGGGTGTCAAGGGTGTATCACCTCAGTTTATATAGAATATCATTGTGTATCCGAGCACCTGATTTGTTTAACTCTGCAATAGTAAATTCAAAACATTATCCATCTTCCATCATCCTGCATCGAGAAAGCTCTTCTTGCATGAAGTGCAAGAAGAGCGTGTTATCTCCAGATATCAGATCTCATTATCTTTATTGGTTTAGATTTCCAAAATAAGCCTTAGACACGTCACATTTTATGATCTCTTTTTTAATTTATTTTACGAATAACTTGTTAGATGATGATACAGCCGAACCGGTATAATCGTAACTTGTGGATATACCGGCTAGGACATGTGGGTAGTCCAACCCAGCCTGGGCTACATAGATTGGCGCGATTCACTCGCTCTGACGAAATAACTATCTAATAATGACTGTTCCACATGTACACACTACACAACCTACCTGGCACATACCAATTTAGAGCGCCATATTCTTATGAAAAAATAGGAGCAGTGAGCCTATACTTTTTAAGATTCTTTCAGCGGGCTTATATATATATGTATATATATATAACTCATGAACCGTACAAGGTAGACAGTTGACACTTTCACAGAATGTGTATTTCTCCCACCGCTATAACAAAAAATCACGACATAGTATAAAACAAAGTCGCTTCCTGCTGTCTGACCCTATGTATGCTTAAATCTTTAAATCTACGTAGATAGAGTGATTCAAGAGAAAGATTTTTATATGTATAATTAAGTAACAGCATTGCACCTGTGCGAAGCCGGGGCGGGTCGCTAGTAATAAAAATAAAATAGATATTCAAATCAGTTTTTTTACCCGACTACGAGAGGGTTGTGATTTTGACACCCTATGTATGTATGTATGTAGCCGATTTTTATGTTCCCTGGTAGCGCTGAAACTACTGGTCCGATTTCAACAAATGAGGTGTCATATGATTCGTCTTAATAGCCCGATCGTTATAAGCAGATAAAAATGGGGGACTAACGAAATAGCGGGGGTCGAAGAAAGGGTCGAAAATTTCAATGTTAGTAAATATGCTCGTGTGTGGTATCGTTGCAAAGGTCTTTGTTTGTACTTTCCAAAACATTTCTCAAACTTTTTTGAGGTTAACGATTCTCAAGCTATTAGCAAAAAGGTATAAAAAAAAATATAGTCGGAGGCACCCACCCCATATACCTACGGTACAATTAGTAACAAAGGCCTCCGACTACCTAAGTATCAAAAGAAAATGATAAGGACAATAGGTGAACGCTTGTTTAAGACTTTTATGTAGTCGGGTTTTAGTTTTTAACTATATTTTTTTCTACGTTTGTCACGGCGGCGGCGGCGCGGCGGCGGCGGCGGCGTGTAGGTATCTATTCTGTATGAACTGTAATAAATAGACAGTTGATTTTTCACAGAGTGTGCATTACATTTGCCGCTATAATAACAAATAATAAGAATAAAATAAATTTAATAATTAATACCGCAACGACCAGACCAAGTTAAACAAGAATCACCGAAGTTGCATGGGCGCGTTCAATATTTGGATAAGTGACCGCGCCATGTTAGCTCTAGTACTTACGCTTTTTTGGCGACCCATCAAAAAATTCTGTTTCTATGTTTTCTCTTGTTTCTTTTGCGAAAGTATATAAAGTATTGAACGGACCCTCTTCGTGCGAGTTGACCAGCACAGCACAGCGCTCTCCTGACCTGACTAGAAAAGACTACCAAAGGAAGGTATCGACTTTAGATAATAATCTTTCTCAAACGGTCGGGATATAGCATTTTAGGTTCTCTACGGGAGGCTTCCGTCGCGTCGATTGGGACCACTAGGTAAAGGGACCGCGGTCCCTCTGGCCGGATCGGCTGGTAGCTATCTAGGTACGAATTACTAATCATATTTTCGCAACTTCCGGAGCGCGCGTCGCCGCTGGGGCCGCAGGGCCGCCTGCTTCCGGTTGCAACAGACTTGCTTCATTAGCTTCATAATTAAGTGATTAACACTAAGACCATAATAAGTTGAACATCGTGGAAACGAGGTACATTTAGGTGGTTCAATGGAATGAGTTTCATTATAAACCTATAATAATACATTGGTTTTAATTAATGTCTTCAATTTGAACTACTTATGTTATGTAGCGAAATTGTTTCCTTCACATTAAGATGCTGCGTGCATTACGATGCTGCGTGCATTAAAGCCATAAATAAAACAAATAAATAAAGTACAAAAATATAATTAAAGTTGCAGACAGGAGAGGGACCACCAGCGACTCATGGAGCACAATTTGGCACTAAACCCACGCACCTTACATAACGTTAAAAATCTATCAATGCCAGCCTCCGTAGCCGAGCCCGTGCCCGAGGCCGAGCAGCGGCGCGTGGCTGACAAGGGGCGCGCCCAGCAGCGGGGCTCCATACCCGTGCCCGTAGATCGATGGGGAGACGAGGGGCGCCGACAGCCCGTGGCCCAGCAGCGGCGCGCCCAGCCCTTGGCCCCAGCCGCCCAGCCCGTGGCCCCAGCCGCCCAGTCCGCCCACGCCCAGACCTTGCCCGTACAGCCCCAGTCCGTGTCCGTAGAGCGGTGCCGGCGCCCCCAGTCCATAGCCGAGCCCGAGCACGCCTCGCTTCTCGTTCTTCTTCTCCTCTGCGCCGAACACGGCCGCCGCCAGCAGGACAAAGCATAGCTGGAAATTTGAAAACACTTTAATACTCTCTTTCTTCACGCATCCCCCGCACACCTTAGCGGCGCGTCCTGCAGGGGTGCAAAGTAACAATGTACTGCTGAAGACGAGCTCCCCAAAGACAAGCTGTTATACTCACATTACATGTAAGTACTTAGATTTCAGATTTCAGATTTCGATATTTCTTTAGGGTTAGAATTAGTACATAAATGATTAAATGTTATAATACTATTAACCGTTTTATCTACTAGGTAGGTAGGTACCTACTGACTGAGTGACGTAATGAAGAATAATTTGATTATTTTGAAATAACGAAACGAGTTTTGAAAAGGGTTATGCTTGGGAGTTGTGTGGTTGGTCCCCAAACAGCCCTTTGAGATTGGTATTTGGTGTAGGTGCCAAGGAAAGTCACTGGTATGGTATGGTACGGACTATATTCACAAGACACTACTGTAACTACTGCGTGCAGTTAACTATGGTAAGAACTTATGGTAAGAATGGTAAATGGTATATGATTTCTTAATATTTACACTGTGTTTTAAGTTTTGCGATTGAAATACTAATCTCACAGTGATATATTTTGTACGGGACGATGTCTAGAACATTTTCAAAGAAATCATAAATGAGACCACAACTGACGAACAAAGTTATGAAGAAATCGGCGAACAAAGGTAAGTAAATTAAAAATATCTATTCTATTAAATTTATAGCCAAACGAAGAACCTTCTCCTTTGTTGAAGTCGGTTATTTATAAAGGATCAAACTCTACGTCGGATTTTCCCAAGTTGAGATTTTATCTGAAATGAAAGGACCAAGTCGTTTTGTTAATAATAATAGAAAAGGGCATAGTAAATCTAATTCGCAACTCTTTCATCGAACTAGAGATCAAGAACAATCATCGGGGAACGAAATTATTCGAAATTATTCGCAAAGGGAACGTCCAGACTGTTCATAGTTAGTGAACCGCATTGTTCATCCATCATCCTTCGTGATTGAATCGATCGTGTTGTCAGTCCTTCGCGGGAGTGCTCGGCAAGAGTTGCGTGCGCACGATCCGCGACGTTCCGTAGCGTGGAATTAAACACCTTGGACTAAATGTCGAACGGAATGGACAAACAAACTAACAACGGAATGGACGGAACGGAACTATACGTACCGTTCACTTTCCCACCGCGATCTGGGAACCCCGGGGAAATTATGAATAATCTATTATTGCATTTTGCTTTTAATGAATGTATCAGGCAAATGTTCTTTATTGATTGAGACTCTCCCCTATTGTCTCTGAGACGTATAAACAAAAATATTTAGAGCCACCGTTATTTTACCAGTAATCTGTGAATATCTCAGAAACCTGATGCTTTAGCCTCTAGACTAGCATTGTATCCGTTTATTTTGTTTTGAGGTTATTATTAAATATGGTAGTTTTCTATTGTATAAGTATGTATTATATTAATCAAATTTCTGTTGTTTATTATCTGTGCACTATCAGCCCTTTTTTTCTTGTATATTTTATCCATCCAAAGGTTGCCTGGGAGAAATCGCTCTCAGCGATAAGACCGCCTTTTATACTGTATTTATTTAAATTTTAGATATAAGAGTTTTTATGTAATTTTAATATGTACAATAAAGTGTCATTCAGTCATTCAGTCATTCGGTAATTCTTTATGACATTATACATATGTATTATATGACATTTTTTATTTGTATAAGTGTCCTCTAGTCAAATATAAAAGGCGCATTATTCGCTGCAATTTCGAAAAAAATACGTAGTCGTGGCTCTTTGCTATCAGGAATCAGTATCAATAACTTTTTTCTTTAGGCTTGCAAAATAAGCACTCAGACAAGTCTGAAAGACTTGCATGAAATCAAGCACCTCTAATAGTTGTACACATCGATTACTAACATCTATATAAATAAAATTAAATCATTTTATTAATTCCCACTTGATGGAAAAACCCTAGCGCAAACACTTGCGCACTTTAAAAATGTCCTATATTTGGCTACGAGGAGGACATAGGAATAATACCCTCTTTCTTAACAATTGTCACATTATATTTTCTTTCATCAAATTAATGATTTCCAATTTTTCCAATTTGTCAATATTTTGATGATTTTTGTAAGTAAAATAATTATAGTACTAATAATCTATATTATAATTAGTGTGTGCAACTTACAGCAGTCTTCATATTGGTGTCAGTGTTTCGCGGAGCACTTAGCCCTGTGCTGCAGCGCAGGCCCTTATATGCGGGCCCTTCTACGGCTCCATCCTCCTAGTACTTGCCTGAAGTCTAGCGTCAGGGACCGCCAACTTGCGGCTCTTAACGCCCGTATTATATATACATACTATAAAACAAACCAAACACTTGGCAAGAAACTGGTTCCTCACAAATATTATTGCTAAATATCTCCTAACTAAAGCATCCTAACTTCTTTAAATCTTCTAATCTAAATGTGTCTTCATTTATTTGAAATTTCATATTAATCGGTGCGGTAATGGCCGTTATTTTTACTATATAATGGTCTCCTGTAAAATCTCGTTTAAGTAGATGTCCGTTTTAACTTTGCTACCATCGATATTATATTTTGGAAAAACGTGTGCGTAGCCGCGGGCAGAGGGGCGCGAAGCTTGACCACACTTGCAAGATATACATTATTACCTAGTACGTAGGTACAGTTGGCTGCACCAAGAAATAGGAACTCTACCTTATTTGAGTACCTCGTCGTTTTCCGTCCATAGCGCTCATATCTCTGACTCATTCATGTGACAAGGTAATAAAGTGCATTTTATGCCGACTGTAGCTATGACTATCTATAGTACCTATGTGTGATGTGATGAATCACAACCCGTGGGACTAGCAGCGGTACTAGCGTACTATAGTACCTATGTGTGATGTGATGAATCACAACCCGTGGGACCAGCAGCGGTACTAGCGTACTATAGTACCTATGTGTGATGTGATGAATCACAACCCGTGGGACCAGCAGCGGTACTAACGTACTATAGTACCTATGTGTGATGTGATGAATCACAACCCGTGGGACCAGCAGCGGTACTAGCGTACTATAGTACCTATGTGTGATGTGATGAATCACAACCCGTGGGACCAGCAGCGGTACTAGCGTACTATAGTACCTAAGTGTGATGTGATGAATCACAACCCGTGGGACCAGCAGCGGTACTAGCGTACTATAGTACCTAAGTGTGATGTGATGAATCACAACCCGTAGGACCAGCAGCGGTACTAGCGTACTAACTACTAAGCTGTACTTGATAGTGTTTAGTATTGTTCTGCATTGATTTTTGCGCGTCATTGGCTATTGTTGGCTCGTGTGCGCGGGCGCAACGTCGTCGATTGTCTGCCGTAGCCTTTAGCGAGGGTTAAGGGTCAACATTCAGTTACAAACTTACAATATGCAGACTTTACAAATAAATTAATGTAATCATATAACTCTTTAAATGATAAAATTTTGTCAATATTGTCGATGAGGGGCTGCAGACCCAGCGGAATCTTCATAATCTTATTGGTATTCATAGTACCTATACCTATAGGTACCGTGAATATTGGGCAGTTCCGACTTCCGAGGCAGTTCTTTACTGTTAGGTAGGTACCACGGCAAAAAACGGACTCTACCACGAGGCAATGTCCTTAATACTTCTAGTTCAACAAATTATTGCTATTTAGCGTAAATTTGATTGCATATCATGGCGGCTCAAATAATTGGCGCTTGTTAATAATCGTAAAAGGCGGCATTACCATTAGCTGGCCCCCCTTGCAAAACTGCGAGTCCTGAGATATGTCTATATCGGGCACTGGCCGAGTTGCCAATGCGTTTCAACTTGTTTATTAGCTAATTATAACATCCTAGCTGCGAGAAAAGTGAAGTACCTACCTACTTAAAACCTACTTGAATTTAGATATAATAACCCCGTGAAAATTAGCCACCTTACGTAAAATCCACAGATCATCACAGGTCATCACTAGCACTCATGAACTCCGGACGCTACTATGATTCGCTCTACCAATCCAAGATCCAAGCAAATTTAAATCAAAATTTTGATATAGATGTCCTTGTGCAGGCGCAATAGGAAATCAACTGTCCTCTATCTCTTGCTCTGCGTACATTCAATCGCTGAGCGCGATAAGTTCACAAGGGACAGATAGATTCAAATGTTGCGTTGTTAGAAAGCTACTAGTATATATAGTTGTCAAAGTTCATCATTCCCAATTAGTATTTTGACTAGTATTTTCCCCTCCATACGTATAAGCACATTGTACATGTAAGTACAGTAGGAGTAGGTTGATAAGTATAGTGCACTGCTAGCCGATAGCGAGGGTGTGGCCGGCCGCCGCCGCCGCGCCGCGCCCCGCTGCGGTGCACGGAGGCCGGGACACGTGTGACCTAATCTGGACTAATGCACCGTGTTGCTACACCGCACCGCACTGCATGTAGGTAGGCACCTACTCCACACGTAACACCATCCATTTATCTGTCTAGGACCTGTTTTATATCTTGATCGTAAGCTGGATTGTATTGTAATTGGTGTAGGTATATGTCATACCAACAAATCTTATACCTTTAAACGAGCAATTCTTGTATATACATATATATGTATATTCTGATTCTCGGAAACGGCTCTAACGATTTTCATGAAATTTAGTATACAGGGGGTTTCGGGGGCGATAAATAGACCTAGCTAGGATGAATTTTTAGATAATGTCGTTTTATTCGTGTTTTCAATAATCAACTTTATCGATAGGGTGCTTCCTAAGGATGGGAGTTATTGGATATTTTGGCTACCGGTTATTAGTTGGGTATTTTGTTTCAATACCGCTAGTACCAACTGGTACCCAATAACGTTACAATACTCTATACCTGTTCTGATTTCTACCCAATATATTTCTAACCGATTTAGGTTAGAAATACCATCTAACCGATTTGGTTAGAAATACCATCTAACCGATTTGGTTAGAAATACCATCTAACCGATTTGGTTAGAAATACCAAATACTTGTTGCAGCTACATAAATTTACGGGTGAACGGTCCGCTAGTACCTATGCGTAGATGATAGTTAGGTAAGTATAGGTATTGAAGCGTTGGGTAGTTATGGCTCACGGTCGGATAGGCGCGATGCTCGCTATGCACAGTTATTCCCTAGCGGTATGCGGATTTTACAATAGCGTTAAATATTTTAGGACCATGCTAACAGGTACTGAGTTAGTTATTGAATACCGGACTCATCTCTAGTACTTCCATAGACAAGATTTCGACGCTACAAAGCCCTCCTCTATCATGTATGACACCTTTTTTTAATTTACTGCATAAACTCGGATATGACGTCACAATGGGGGAGGAAAGTTGTCAGCTAAGATAGATGAACCCATCAAGGAATTTATTCCTTGGAACCCATAGAAAAGGCCATAGACCGTCACCATAACCATGTCCAGCCGTGACATAAACTGAAAAATACAAGGAAAAATATAACTCTTCATGACATCTATTGGCGAATAATAATACTATTTTACTTCCTACTTTTTTATTGGTAGCAACTAGGTGACTGCTCTAACGACAAAACAACACTAAAGCTACTCCAGCATGTACCAATAAAAATACCGAGCAAAGCTCGGTCATCCAGGTACTTATTTATTTAACTGAAATGTAGGTACGTTTGTTATAAGTACCTTAGCTCACTGATATATGTATATGAACTACCTTAGCTAAATAAAAGCAACTATAATGTTATAACATAATATATCGTTGAGCCAAAGAATTATAATATAACAGATAAACCCCCAGGGTTCGATCCGAGAATCCACTACTTTTTATCATGTTTGTCAATGATATGGACTCATGTTTTTCATACTCCCAGTTTCTATTATTAGCCGACGATATGAAAATTTTCTCTAAAATTGATAGTCTGTCTGACGCTTTGCTTCTTCAAAGTGATCTAGACCGCCTTCATAAGTACTGCGAAGTCAATTAGCTCGAACTTAACGTTAAAAAGTGCTATTGCATCTCCTTCAGTAGGGCCCCAACATCCTAACCTACAACTATAGCATAAACGATCAAAATCTCGTAAGGACTGACTCTATAGTTGATCTAGGAGTTACCTTAGATTCTAAATTATTGTTTGGCAAACATGTAGAAAAGATCTCTAAGGCAATGAAGATTCTTGGCTTTCTGTTCCGGGTGACCAAGGACTTCAGTTCTCTTAAAACGCTTAAAATTCTCTACCACTCACTGATTCGAAGTCACCTTGAATATGTTTCACAGGTCTGGAATCCCAAGTATAACAAATACGTTGCCCTGCTCGAAAAACCCCAGCGGAAATTTTTAAAGTTCATCAATTACAAGCACAAAATATATAAACCCGACTACATTGATAGCTGCAAACATCATCACTTGCTACCCCTGCAGTTGAGAAGAGAAGCCGCAGACCTGTCACTACTGATAAACATCATCTTAAATAAGGGTTTAATATTATGTATCCATTATGTAATGTATTTATGTACCCTACCCCTTTCCGTAGCTACTCCATCTAGGTACTTGATTGTAAACTGACGACAGGCATATTTCATATTTTGTAATTTAGGTTGTTATTCAAATTAGTCACTTTCTTAGTTGCTATAATGTTATTAATTGTATTCTATACGCGGAAGCTGTCCTAAATTTACTTATTCTAGCTTTGAAATTTATGTTATATAAAGTAAGCTTTTTGTTTCTCAAGTAAATAAAATAAAAATAAAATAAAACTTATTGATTTGTAAATAATTTTAATAACTTATCCAAATAAATAACACTCACTTAAAATTATGTTAATAACTCAGTTAATAACAAGGCAAATTAAACATTAACACAAGAACACATCTCTAATAAACTTCCACTAACTAAAACTATTTTTAGAACCTATCTTCAAAAACCTTATAAAGTGTTTTAAAATGCGTGATGATAAAAACAGGCAATATTTACAAAAGGTACTAAATAAGTCGGTTATCACAACGATGAGGTAACGCTTAGCGGTGAAGCTACGTCTTAACAAAAGCTCTTAGCAAAAACTACCGGAAGTGTTCGAGAGGACGGTCGATGGGGGGCTGCAGACCCAGCGGGATGTGGTTGTGGAACTGCTGCGAGCTTTCCTCCGGCTCATCCGTCTGTCCCTCCGAGCTTCGCCCCTCCGCCTCCTGCGGCTGCCCGTACTCCGCCGCTGGTTGATGGTTCTGAGAGTAGTCCCCCTGGCTGGGCGGCCCATACTCTTGGCCCAACTGGTGGTTATGGAGGCTTTGCTCAAACTGCGCCTGGTCTAATTGCTGCTGGATGTGGTGCTGTAGCTGGTTCTGGTAGTCGTACTGATCTTGAGCGTTCTGGTCATATCCTGGGTGGCCCTGGCCTTGGCCTTGGCCGAACTGATTGCGACCTTGGTCTTGACCGAATTGGTTATGACCCTGGTCTTGAGGAAATTGATGATGACCTTGTCCGAAATGTTGTTGTCCGTCGTTAGGGTGTTGACTATTGGGGAGCCCGAGGTCGTTCTGTGAAGGCACGGGGGACCAGCCGTTGTGGTCTACTGAGGGTTGAGTAGGCTGGGGCTGATTATGGGAACCGGGATAGTCCAATTGACCAGGTTGATATGTGAATCCCGGCTGCTGGTACACATTGGGCTGTCCACCGGCGTTCACTTGCACACCAGGTTGCAAGTGAAGATCCGGTTGTCCGCCTTGGAAATGAATATCCGGTTGTCCACTATGGTAATGAACATCTGGTTGTTCACCTTGGTAATGAACATCTGGGTGTCCACCTTGGTAATGAACATCTGGTTGTCCTGGCTGGATAGGAATTCCAGCTTGTCCGGCATGGAAGTGGACGTCGGGATGTCCGGGCGGGATCTGTATCCCCGGTTGAAGGACACCACCTTGTCCCGTGTGGAAGTGAACTTCCTGTTGACCGGGTTGAATTTGTACGGAGGGTTGTCCAGCATGGAAGTGTATGTCGGGCTGTGCCACCTGCACACCAGGGTGTAAATGTAGCTCAGGCTCTTGCACCTGGAATCCTGGGTGTAAATGTAGCTCAGGCTGTTGCACCTGGACTCCTGGGTGTAAGTGCAGGTCAGGTTGTGCCACTTGGACGCTAGGATGTAAGTGTATGTCTGGCTGGGCAGCGTGCAGGTGCACCTCGGGCTGGGGCGCCGGCTGCAGGTGGATGTCGGGCTGTTCCGCGTGAACGTGGACACCAGGCTGAACCGCGTGCACCAGGCCGGGGGCAGGCGCTAGCTGCACCGCAGGTCGATCTATCACTTCGCTGTCGTGAGCCTCTCCACCGCCGTAGTACTGGGGGGCCTGCGCGTGCGGCACGATCTGACTGAACGTCGACGAGTGCAGCGGGAATACGGGTCCTTGGTAGTTCAGGAAGGGGAACCTCGGGTAGTTTGCGAACAGACTGGTCTGAACGGCACCGCCCGGCCTTAGGACGTACGGTATCTGAGGAGCGTACTGGGGGAAGTTGAAGATGGGAGCAGCAGGTGCGGGAAGAGTTGGTCTAAGGTGCACTGGAGCGGGTACAGCAGGCTGCAGCACCTGCGTCGGCAGCACGAGCGGGGGAGCGGGGAGGGGACGCGCGATGACAGATGCCACCGGGACCGGGGCAGGCACCACGGGGACCACAGGCCGCGGAGATACATGGTGATGGTGATGGTGGAAATGCTGATCCGGCTTCGGAAGCACTACAGCTTTATGATGATGATGGGGGAATCTGAGACCATAGTGGGGATGGGGAACCGGCACTCTATGCCCGACGGGAACGGGGTATTTTGGTAGCAGAGGATGAACGAGAGGGACCTTGACGGCGGAAACGGCGGCGGTGGGAGGGTAGGTGACCACGACCGGTTTCACGAGGGAGTGGGTGACGCGCGGGAAGTCGTAGCCCAGCTTGTAGGGCGGCACGGCGGACAGCCCGCGCTGAGGCCGCTTGCTGCCGACAAGGCGAGCGAGGATTTTCGCCTTCGCCTTGAAGTGCGACCCCTCGGCCGCCGCCCACGCGCAAAACACCAACAAGATCTGAAAACCACCATTTTAGATGAGCACGGAATCACTATCACAAAATCACTGGATCACAGGACATTTACAGTGCGAGCTCCTCCGCGGTACTCACAATAGTAGGTCTCATATCGCTGCGGTCGGCCGGTCGACGCGAGTACCGTTCTGAAACCGACCCTCACCGGGGACCATCACCCATACTTATAACTTAGAACGATCGCCATTAGTATGTAGCCGGTGCGCTGGTTTCACCGGGGGCGGCGGGGTGCGGGGCGGGGCGGGGGTGCCGGACACCTTCGTACTGACGCGATTATGCTTTCTGCTCCTAAACTGAACCGATTCATTTTAACTTCCGAAACAGGCCCGTGCTAATTTGAGCTCTGCATTGATAAATGGAAAGTATAGTTTGCATCGCGGAAGTAGCGATAAGCAGCGCGTCGCACCGCCCCGCGCCGCCGCGGTCATTCCTGTAACAAGCTTGCGCGTGCGCATACCAATCGATGATGAACGTAATCGAGAGAAAATTGTACCACACTGGGGGCAGGGACGGACTCAGTAAATGATGATAGGTGTGTGTGGGGGGGGGGTCATAGGCAGGTGCATAGAAGTCGTCGCGTTCGTCCTCCTCGGGAAGTGTGAATTTACTTGCTAATGTAATGTAGATTGGTACGCCATGTCATAAAAGTGTACGGAGTGAATATGGTCAAATAATATATTTCGTTTAAAATATATTATTTGACCATAAAAGGTAAACAGTCATTTCAGTCAACTCATTTTGTCTCGAAGAATTTTGGCTCGAAGAATTTTGCCACCATATTTGGAGCCCTCGCCTTTCATGTCAAATACTTAGGTAGATAGATACCTAACTAATACGAATGTTTTTTGTTATTTCATTTACAATTTAATAGGTTTTAACTATGGTAGCTCTAGATGGGTACTTCACTAGTGTAGGAAGATTGTCCCGAGTCCGGCCGGGTGCGCAGGCGCAGGACATCAGTATGCGCAGCGAGGGTGCCGGTTACCACATACACGTAGTTAGGTACTTGCGCTTTCCTCGCTCTCACATCGCTCGGCCTTAGATCATTCACTATCTACCTCCTTACATGCGCGCCTTTGCGTAGGTAACTCCTATGTGTAGGTGTAGCACTACCTATAGCCACAGATTAGGTAATGCTATAGCACAGCACCCGATGAAGGAAACTTAACATTCCCGCCTCGGCGAGACGAGACGAGACTACGTGAGAAGTACATTGATAGGACATTGTTTGCTAACATTTTATTGGAATTTAGCAATGAGGAAATTCGACAAAACTAGGTGGCATGGCGGCATATCGAAATTCTGAATTGGAAAGAAGTAGGTAGGTAAGTGGTACCTTTAAGCATAGACAAATAAAACACAACTTTAAGTATGTAAGAGTCTTGCTACCAGTTCAACTACGAGTAGGTAGGTAGTAGGGTAGGTGCGCTTGTTAGGCGTCTAGGCCCCTATCTCGTCTTTTCAAGTCTATGCTTTAAGTATGTAAGAGTCTTGCTACCAGTTCAACTACGAGTAGGTAGGTAGTAGGGTAGGTGCGCTTGTTAGGCGTCTAGGCCCCTATCTCGTCCTTTCATGGCACTACTGGTATTTTTTTTCTAACATAGCCATAGTTACACTCGCACGCGGAGACATAAAATTTTTTTACCACCTCGGATGTCTAAGCTACGCCACATCAAACTTCACATCACCAGCAAAATAATTAAAACAAACCAATCAATTTGTGGTCAGCTGTCAACAAGACCAAACGTGTCGAAATCAACGAAAAAAAAATAGCAGCGTATCGCAAGTTCAACCGTAAGTTTGACATTGTTTAAAAAGCATTTCAGAGTTGATGTTTATTAGTGTGACTTCATTTTGGACCAAAAAAATTTTATTTGTATTATTTTTTCCATATTTACCTAAATAAATAAATTAGTAATATTATGTGGTCGAGAACTGTACCACGATATTTTAGGAAAATTCCGTTTTCAACCGGGGTGGTCGAGAACGACATATCGCGTCAATAAGGTGGTCTCTTGTTTTGATTATTGTATGAAAATTCACTAAAACATTTGATTCAATTTAGACCTTATGCTCGTTAGGTATCCGAGAACCATATTTCGTCCAACCTCAGAGCAACTAATCATAAAATAAAGTGATGAATTTCTTGTGGTCGAGAATTGGACATCGTTAAATGACGTCCAGATTTCGACCTCAGCTTTATTGATTATGTAAACCGAACAATAATTTCAATAAAATTGTGTATATTAAATAATTAAGTTATCATCAAGTATTGTATATTATACATATTTCTTTTAGTATTACTACATTTATAATAAGCTTATAGGCAATCTTATTTAAAATATTGTGGTCGAGAACTGGTACGCAAGACCTAAGGATGGGAGTTATTGGATATTTTGGCTACCGGTTATTAGTTGGTGATTTTGTTTCAATACCGCTAGTACCAACTGGTACCCAATAACGTTACAATACTCTATACCTGTTCTGATTTCTACCCAATATATTTATAACCGATTTGGTTAGAAATACCATCTAACCGATTTGGTTAGAAATACCATCTAACCGATTTGGTTAGAAATACCATCTAACCGATTTGGTTAGAAATACCATCTAACCGTTTTGGTTAGAAATACCAAATACTTGTTGCAGCTACATAACTTTACGGGTGAACGGTCCGATAGTACCTATGCGTAGATGATAGTTAGGTAAGTATAGGTATTGAAGCGTTGGGTAGTTATGGCTCACGGTCGGTTAGGCGCGATGCTCGCTTTGCACAGTTATTCCCTAGCGGTATGCGGATTTTACAATAGCGTTAGATATTTTAGGACCATGCTAACAGGTACTGAGTTAGTTATTGAATACCGGACTCATCTCTAGCAAGACCAGATATCGTCCATTTTTGGACAAAATCCCATCAACGTCAATCAACTTGTTTATTATTTATTCATTGAGTACTAATAAACAACAATATTAATAAGATTTCAACGATAACTAATGGCTAAATACGAGTTTGAATAAACCCTCTTAGATAATATTTCGAGTGATTTTCCTAACAGAATATGGTGGACGAAAACTAGGCAATAGGGGGTCGAAAACTGGAATTTATGGACGAGAACTGGTAAATAAAATCGTGTTTTCGGATTAAAATATTTATTATAAAATTAACTGTTTAATTTATGAAGAAAATCTTTTTGCCTCAGTTTTATCCCAAAAAGGTTACAAAAATATAACTTTTTCGATATTTGTATCTAACTCAACTAATTGGACGCCAACTGGCGCACTTACCCTAGGTACCTACGAGTCTCGTAACACAGAATATTATGTATGTGTATCTTACAACTAACTAGGTAGGACAGAAAAATTTATAAAAGTAACATTACCTATGTGTAGATACATAGGTAATGTTACTTTTATAAATTTTCTAATCTTCTACTTAAATCTTCTACTTCCATACCTACCTAGTTAGTTATATATCTCATTATTATTATTAGCAGATTCATTTGTTAACTCCACCATCTAGGTATGAGAATATTTTACTCGTCCCTAGTAGTAGGTACATATGTATATTTTGTCAGTTTCATCGTTGAAGATTAATTTGTCATTGGCAAGTCCTTAAATTATTTTGGTAACTTATTAAATATCTTAATTGCCATGCAAAACGAATTTCTGTCAAAAAGATTGGAATCGTGATTTGGCATATAGATTTTATTTTTATGTCTAGTATGTCTAGATAAAACTTACCTCAGAGTGAAACCTAAGAGTGAAATATAACGCTTTTGTCTTTATTTGTATGTTTAGAATTATTGTATATTATTGTTTATATTGTTTATTATTATCATTCAGTTGCAAAATGCGCACGATGGCATTTTGTGACGCTTTTCAACAAAAAATGGCAATGTTACAGCGCGTCCGGCTGACACCGTGTTTAGGTAGGTGTACACTGACTCCAAATGAGCGAGCTATCTCATTTCATATGGCACCAAAACGGGCGCGGTCTCACTACGGTAAGGGCCTATCTAACGATATAAATCTTTGCATCGAACCGTAAATATGGCGTTGAGGGGAAAAAGCGGGGTGAGAGGGGATCTGACAGTAAAACCAGGGTTGCCAGCAAGAATTTTGGCGTATTTTTATTGTGTCTAGCACATTTTGTTAAGCATTACTTTATTTTTCAATTCAATATTTATAGAATAAATGTAAAAACATCTTACACTCAATGACGGATTATTTTAAACCCAAAATGTTAGAATAAATTAAACTTTTTATCTAACGCAATTAACCCAAGTTTCAAAATAAAATAATTTCTAAGTAGCAAATTTATTTATAATCTAGTGGGCAATACTGTTGAATGAATGCTCAGTCAGTAGTTAGTTTGTTTGTAAACAAAACAAAACAGCGGGATATCAAAAGATGTGAAAATTCTGGAAAACTGTGCGGATTGTAATGTAATTCAAGATGGATCAAAACAGCGTAGAAAACATCTGCCGAGTATGTCTGAACGTACAAGACACTCTATTCTCGCTTTACCGCGCGCGGCAAGGCTCATCTCCGTTCGAGAAGCTGGCCTGCCGCACGTCCCTGCGGGTGAGTCTGCACGACGCCGGGCCGGCGTCCATCTGCTCGCAGTGCCTGATCGACCTCGATACCACCGTCGCCTTCCTCGACCGCTGCGACCGCTCCAACCGGCTGCTGGCGGAGAGACTTGCGCAAGGCTTCGACGACGATACTTCCAACGGCAAAGCTGAGGCAGAACCTTTGCCGGAACCAGAGAGTAAACCGCCTGAGGCGGTGGTAGTGGTCGCGAAGGAGGACAAGCAAAAGTTTCTAGGTTTGGCAGAGGAGCGGTGCGGGGAGTGCGGAGCGCGGCGCCGCTGCGCGCACTGGGCGCCGCCCGCTCAGCGCGTCTGTCCCTTCTGTCAGAAGACGTTCAAGAAGAAGTACAACTACCAGATACACGTGTATGTCTCTACCTACCATTACCATTAAGTACCTACACTAGGAACCTTTAGAATTAGCCTTTCTTGAGGGCTTCTGACTTAGGATGGGTAAATTTCAATCAGCCTTCTTTACCCCAAACCAAAAAGAGGGGTATTATAAGTTTGATGGGTGTATCCATGTGTCAGTCTGTGGTATGATAGCTCCCAAGCACACAAACTGGTGTGTTCTGACAAAATCAGAACTTGCTGCAGTCACTAACTTACAAAGTTAGTGTTTTTAAAATATTTAATAGACATCTTCTAGCAATTCATAAAAATCATCTTTATTTCAGCAAGCTCCACCTTGGTGAGAGTGACTTCTCATGCTCGGTCTGCGGAACGGGCCAGCTGAGTCGCTGGGGTGCAGCGCGGCACTGTCGGACGGTGGCCCGCCGCGCCTGCCCCGTGCCTGGCTGCGGCCGGACCTTCACCACCGCCACCAACCTGCAGACTCATATCAGGAAGCACAGCGGTGAGTAAACACATTCTCTTACATCATGTAAGATTGCAAATTAAAGTTCAGGTAAAAATTTATGAATATGAACACTTTATTGTATCTAGGTACCAATTGAATTTGAAAGAATAAAAAAATCATATATCTAAATAAACAGCACAAATTCACGTGTTACATTCCGGTGGATAAGTAAGTAGGTACTCTCTTAAATCTTTTACATCACACACTTTTACAGGTTGCCTGGAAGAAATCGCTATTAGTGATAAGGCCGCCCATTGTGCAACTATTTCTGTGTTTGTGTTTTCCTGTCTTGTTGTTCTATCTTGGTGTGCAATAAAGAGTATTTCTATTCTATTCTACATCATACAACTGATACACACCGCAGTGACTTGGCTCGGGCACTTCCTATAGTAGCTGAAAATGTATTATTTATTTGAGACTCACTTGTGGTCCTTATAAAAACACATACCTTGTTACAAAAGTAAACCATAGTGTTAAAAAATTAAAAATTTTACCAATGTAAAAAACCTTGTTGACAAGGGCAGGTATACACTCAGTGCCAGAGTGATGGAAGTGAGAGTGATCATTTCGCAGTTTCGCAGTTCGAGTGATCAGTTGGCAAACAATTAAAACTCAATTATAATTGTTTGCCAACATGTTGTACATGGGTTCTAACATGCACCCTGCTAGGGTACGGCAACATTTACCTATGTGGCTAATATTTATAATCTAATGTCTTCATTTAGGTATAGAAATCTTAATAATAAAAAAATAGTATTTAGGCTATACGTATTTTATATACCAGCTCCTGATATATAATTGTATCCTAGTAAACATACAGCTAATTCAGGGCATTGTATATTTCCAGGAGAGAGACCATTCGAATGCGATGACTGCGGCAAGCGGTTCATCAGCAAGAATATCCTGAACAATCACATGAGGATACATACAGGTGGGGCAGAATTTATCAACTAACTGATTTATCCCGGCAAAGTTTTGAGTTTGCTATTACAAATCATCCAGGCACCCACTTTACTTGAAACGGACTTGCTGTACCAGTGCCTCGGGCGTGCAATGCGAGCCGCATAACTTCATATCTCTCGCGTCACTCATTTTTACTTCATTGGCGGAAGATCAACGCGCTCACATTAATTAATGTTAGCAACTCAAACCGGGCGCGTGTCTCATATCATTATCATCATTAGCTCGTACAGTTTTAGAATTACATTCAGTTAACAACATCACAACACCAACAGAACAACATTCTCATCATTTCTAAAGGTGTAAGACCTTCGGCTAGGATGTATCTACTAATATGATGTAGGTATGGTTACATACCTACATCATATTAGTTTTTTGTTTATCATTTTGAGAAAAATTGCCTTTTTCTAAAAGGGTAGCCCCATTTTTAGCATAGAACGAAATTATCTATTTGGATCTGTCTTAGTGTGTTTTCTTGACAGATCCTGTCACTATATGAATGAAACAGAGTCTGTTTTTTGTTGTATTCCAGGAGTAAAGCCGTACATGTGCCAGGTGTGCGGCGCGCAGTTCGCGACCAACAAGCTGGCGGCGCACCTCGCCGCACACTCCGCGGCCCCCGCACGCCCGCACGCCTGCGCGCGCGCGCACTGCCCACGTGCCTTTAAGACTGCACGGGATCTAAGGTAATACAACAAGCTGGCGGCGCACCTCGCCGCGCACACCGCGGCTCCCGCACGCCCGCACGCCTTTTACGAATATATACAAGCTTTTTTTTCATTAGGATTTTATGATAAATTCTGAAAAATTTGGCAATTATGCCATGGAAACTGCCAGAATCTATATGAGTAATTATGAATGGTCTACATCGATTTTATTATTTAAAAATGTTGGGTTTTGTATTCCGTGTTACAGTGTTACAATACACTTTAAATCAGTAAAAATACTCAAAATATTATACTGCTCACTAGTAAGAAGTCGGCTCGAATACTCGTCGCAGGCTTGGAACCCCAGCTATGGAATATACATAGATATGTTGGAAAGAGTCCAGAAAAAGTTTTTACGATTCCTAAACTTCAAGTTCAAAACATTTCTCCTGACTATATAGAAAGCTGTAAACGTTATCATCTGCTACCTCTTGTCATCCGACGGGAGGCAGCCGACCTCATCTTCCTGCACAAAATCGCTTTGAACAGAATTGATTGTCCCGATCTTCTGTCAGTTATTCTAATTCAAGTTCCACACCGTGCTCTCTCTCAGTCGCCGGAACGCTATCAAACTCTATGTTCCACCGTGCTCTACTAACTACCGCAGAATCTCTTTCTTTGCACGCACATGTAACCTTTTTAACAAGGAATATTCACAAAATATGGATTTGTTTCTTTGAGGCAGAATGGCATAAAAATTCAGATTAATAATGCTTTCTTTGCAGATTCAAACTATTATAACTTACCTTACTAAATTTACGCTTTGCTTATATGTACCTGCTATACCTAATGTTATATAATCGTATCTGTATCAGGTAGTGTTTTTTGTTCATTATTATTGTCTTGTTTCTATTGCTAGTTGTGGTTTTTAAGTTTTGTATGGATGGACACATTGCATATTGTTTATCCATAAGCGGAAACTGTTAGGTTTAAGTTACCCATAAGTTCCAACCATTACTGTTAAATAAGCTGTTTGTTTTCCAAATAAATAAAAATATTGCCATCTTTAAATCCCTAAATTTTAATTAATGGTGATTCTTAAATTGTTTATTGTACACACAAATAACATCATACATAAAAATAACAACTATTGGACATGTACAAAGGCGAGCTTAACCCTAAAAGAGTTTTCTTACAGCAAACCTACGCTTACAATGAGAATTTGTGAGTGTGGATAGATAATGTGTACTACATACAAGACAGAAAAAAAATATATATAGAGAAAAATATTAAAAAAAATAAAAAACTAATCTACATACAAAGCTTACATAAACTACAAGAACGAAAATACCTTAAATAGATAAATATGATATACATATATTATAACCATAACATAATAATCCTAGTTATATAAATATAACTGGTATGACTGTAGCGAGAGATAGTGCTCTTTTACCTTTCACTTAAATACTTTATTTATTTATTTATTTATTTAACGTACAAAACACATCACAATCACATTAAATTATGAGGTTACATAAATCTTGATCAGAACTTGATTGCAACATAAACACATGTACGTGCTGCTATAATATAAATATTATCGAGTAGGTAGAGTTATTACTATCTATTACAGGTTATTTAAACAAGATAATACGCTATGTGAAGGTGATAATATCATCATTAAGCTTGTAGCTGTGCTTTCTATTGGTCAACTTAAAAGTGAACAAACACCTCATTGGATCTCGAAGTTTACGAACTATAATTAAGCATTATTTAGGTGCACATAATTTTTCTAGTATTAATTTTACTTATAAATTTGTAAGTTAATAGTATATGAAATAAATATTTGTAATTAATAACTTTTGAATAGGTTTAGCTTGATTGTTTTATAATAAACCTTGTAATAATAAAGTTTAATTAAACAATATAATAAATAGTGTTGTCCCTAAGGGAATAAAATTAAAAAAAAATCTTGAAGCTTTTTTTCATCATTAAAAATATATACAGGGTGGAATTTTGTAATGCCACCTGAAGGGAAAGTACTCTTAATACTGTAGATAGAAAAATTTACTCAAAAGAAACAGTCCTTTATTTTTGAATAGAAAGAAAAATGCATTAGCATATTTTCGAAAATTCGCTTGCCGTGCGGGAATTGAACCAATTAAAATCTTTAAAATTACACACTGTTCTTTTATTGCATCGATCGTTAGGGTTAATTATAAGGATGAAATCTCTTTAACAAACTTGATAAATAAAATGAAAGGAAAACCACCAATTTTGAACTTAGTTATTGAATGCGTCAAGTGGGAGCACTTCAACTCAAACATCCATCTATTTACGTATGTTAATAATTATGATTGATGTCATTTATCCTTTAAAATGAATTTATTTACAATTTAGTTATGACGATTGCAATTCTGCAATAGTACTGTATTCAAAGTATAGCATCTTGACTTCATCGTCACTTGAAGATTCTGAACTCTTATTGAATACTCCATGCTTGTACAAAACTTCAATCTTCTTTTTTGACAAATATCTCTAATCGAAAGACCCTCTCAGTCAGCCGACCATCATAATTATGTCCGTTGTCCACTACTGATTCCGTCAGACGGAGAATACAAGACGCGCTTGCGTTTCCAGGCAGCACGCGCGCGCGCACCAGTCGGAGCGGCAGTACCTGTGCGCCGTATGTGACTGCAGCTACAAGTACAAGCAGTCGCTCAACCAGCACGTGCGGAGCACGCACGGGATCACCAAGGTAACGACTATACATTTGTGGGGCGTGTTCAAGGTCTAAAGGAAATAAAGCACTTTGATAGGTGACACTGTCCACGACACCCAAAAACCGTAAAAATAAGGGCTTCGAAGTAGACTTTTAGTTTTTTCCATAAAGAAATAAGTAGGTAGAGGTAGCATAAGTCATTTCCGGTCTTATATCTATATATCACCATAGTTGACATGTATCTTTGTCTATCCCTCGGAGTCAAGCTATGAGTAAAAGAGATAGCTGGTGTACGTATAGCTATACTGCACTGTCAGTGTCAATCGTGTCAGCTTGTAACTGACTAGTTAGTTCAAAGTTGTGGTAAGACTGATGAACTTTATTGAATTTCTAAGAAATTACTGCGTTTTACCTAAAACTTTGTTGAAAAAGTGAAAATATGTCGTGTTCTGCTGTGTTCTGTCCTTCAAAAAGCACAAAACGTGGAGTAAAAGTCCCGGATTTGTCATTACATGCGTAAGTTTTTCGCTCAGTATAAATACTAAAGTAATGATGTTTATTACTAGAAATCTGTAGTAACAACCTTTTAACAATCTAGTTCATGTGTTCCTCTGAGTCTAGGATACAAATAATGTCTAAAATTATGAATAATTAGCAGAGATAAATTTAGCATCTGTGCTAGTGATGCGCTTACCATCAAATTTAGTTTTCGGGTTATTCCGCATGCGTCCCACTGGTTTCGGCCGAAATTGGCCCGAATCACGAAAATAAAATTGATTGCTGATTTCATTCCTAATTCGTCCCATTTCAAGATTTCGTACAGAAAAGTACTGTCTTTCACACTCTTCTCAAGCATGTAGTATTGATTTATCATTATTGTTTCCGTAGGATTTATTTAACTAGTTTATATAACTCAGAGTGTTTATTTATTTTAGTTAATTTTATTAATTTATTGACATTGTTTGTACTTAAATATTGCACGTCACACTGGTAGAAATACATTGTTTCATATTTAAGCATATACCACCTATGTACCTATTTACATGTATTTGTTGCAATAAAACTTACTTTACTTTACTTTACAAAGTACGAGGAAAAAAGAAATACACAAGATGATAACTTTAATAACCTGGAATTATTTTCACGCGGTTTTTTTCGGAAGTTTTCGTTCCAAAACTTAGGTAATTTGATTTTAGTTAAAATAAAATTTTTTGTAGGTATTTACTTTGTATATATTTTTCTTTTATTAAGGCACAAACGATACAATATCCTTAAAATTAACAGTATATAAATATCTATGTATACATCAATCAAAATGCCAATGCCACTATTTACAAAAAACAACAACGTTAAATCAACCATGCGGGCAAAGCCGCACGCATTTAGCTATATAATAATATTGTAATGTGTTATCATATTTATTGCCCCTATTTTTTATAAATTTTGCAAAATTATATTCTGATGTAAAATTTTGAGCAAAAACAACATTATAAACAATTACAAATTTACGCAAAATAAGTCCTTATAGCTAATCCATTAGACTCACTGAATGAAGGATGTTTCACACCCGTGACTATAAGTTCAAAGTGTCAATTAGCGCTCTAGACTATACACGCAGGAATAGGAAGGATGAGCAAAAAAATTAAGGTTTTATAGTGGCACTTGCCCAAAATCACCAAGAAAGTAAGGCAACGGAAAGCGGAGCGAACACTAACCCTTTTTTTAGATTTTTGCATCGCGTGAGCGGAGCCAAAAATTGGCCAAAAAACATGTTTTTTGTGGAGCCCCCATTAATTTTAATATTTATTTTGATAGTATGTTATTATAGCGGCAAATGAAATACATACTGAAAAATGCAAGTGTCTACCTTTTACGAATCATGAGATACAATAAAGCCCGATAGATCGACAGACAGACAGATAGACAGCGGAGGGTTAGTACTAGGGTCCCATTGGTACCTTTTGTTTACTGAACCCTAAAAAAGTGCGTAGCTTTTCTATAAAATGTGTATAGTTTTTCGAAACTCGTTTTCGATTGGTAGAATTATCTACATTGAATTAGTGTGGCATAATCGGTTCACGACTCCGACACGCACATGGCCAAAATCAGCATCAGGATCAGGTTATGTGTCAAAAAACGGTATCAGCAACAACCCTGGTTGAAAGTACTAAAACGTGCCTGTTAAATATGGGACGAATCAGGAATGAAATCGGCATTCAAGTGTATTTTCCTGATTCGGACCAGTTTGGGCAGAAGCCAGTTTGGCTCGGCAG
Source organism: Eupithecia insigniata (assembly GCA_947859395.1). NCBI lineage: Eukaryota > Metazoa > Arthropoda > Insecta > Lepidoptera > Geometridae > Eupithecia > Eupithecia insigniata. Next base: position 478,962 of record OX402007.1, read on the forward strand.
CAAATTTACGTCCCTAGTCATGCACACTATTACAAATCTGCAACTGCACACTAATAAAAACGGACATGCGTAAAACTGAAAGGCGGAGTCCATAAAATTCTTGGTCCTAGTTTTTTTCAAAACAAGCGAATGTGCACGCACCTCTTTCGCAGCGCCTGTTGTTCAAGTTTTTGTTTTCAGTAATTACCTTGGCGTTTTCTGTTATTTATGTTTAAAAGTGCAGTGTTAAGTTTTCATACATAAATCAAAAAGTCTTTGTTGACAAAAAAATATTAAGGATTCTAGAAACAAGTATTGTGCATAGGCACAATACTTGTTTCTAGAATCCTACCTAATAGTCCTCCACTAATAGTAGTGAACTTTCACTATACCCAACCCTAGCCAAAACTATATTGTGAACATACACTATACCCAACCCTAGCCAAAACTATATTGTGAACATACACTATACCCAACCCTAGCCAAAACTATATCGTGAACATACACTATACCCAACCCTAGCCAAAACTATATTGTGAACATACACTATACCCAACCCTAGCCAAAACTATATTGTGAACATACACTATACCCAACCCTAGCCAAAACTATATCGTGAACATACACTATACCCAACCCTAGCCAAAACTATATTGTGAACATACACTATACCCAACCCTAGCCAAAACTATATTGTGAACATACACTATACCCAACCCTAGCCAAAACTATATTGTGAACATACACTATACCCTACCCTAGCCAAAACTATATCGTGAACATACACTATACCCAACCCTAGCCAAAACTATATTGTGAACATACACTATACCCTACCCTAGCCAAAACTATATCGTGAACATACACTATACCCAACCCTAGCCAAAACTATATTGTGAACATACACTATACCCAACCCTAGCCAAAACTATATTGTGAACATACACTATACCCTACCCTAGCCAAAACTATATCGTGAACATACACTATACCCAACCCTAGCCAAAACTATATTGTGAACATACACTATACCCAACCCTAGCCAAAACTATATCGTGAACATACACTATACCCAACCCTAGCCAAATCTGCTCTTACTAAATCCGTCGGTCACAATAAACTCATGGATCAAACTGAACTGACCCAAGCACCGCTGTGGTTATATTTACACAATAGGTCTGAAGACTCACCTTCGTCGTTTGTTTCAGAAAAACACAGTTCGACGGGAAGCAGACCCAATCGTTGCTTCATTGACTTGAACAACTCGACGTTATGGTATCTACCTCCCTAACCTACCCGTTAGTAGTATGTATTGTACGAAATTATATTTATTAAAACCACGTACGCTAGTCAGGTCAAATACCTACCAATTACTTACTAACACAGTTCTTAATAAAAAATAGTTTTTGTAATCAAAACACTTGTTTTTCATACGGTTCGGCCTAATTAACCCAGTTTGTAATGAAAAGCTTCGACATACCTAGCTGTACTTCGTTCGCGAAATCATATTAGATACGGTCAAGGGCGCGACGGGCGACGGCCGTGTGACCGACTTCTGTCCAAGGGGATAGAAAGCGCCCCGTGTTTTTTATTACTTCTTTCGCCACTGAGCTACAAAACTGTGTCTGTATTCTTAAACGAATAAAGATAGGTCTATCATATAATTGACTTACATAAAATGAACTTGTCAAAGAGAGTAAAAATGAAGTTATTTGACATTAATAACTCGTAATTGCGCATCTTAGCAAAATGTCAGTGTAGCATGCAATCGTATGAACCTGAACAAGCCGGGTCGATGCACTCTCCCAGCCTCCGCGCTCCGCTCCGGTCTTGTTTTTGTCCCGCGGACCTTCACCGCTTCACCTCGACCCGACAATCGCATTTCACGGCTCACAGACTCTCTCGATACAAACGAAATCATTGACGAAACTCTTTATTTAGAAACTTAAATTAAGTAAGTACAAAAATAATAATGGACCTAACTACATGAATCACAGACTCTGATATCCACGGGGAGCGGAGCTTTGGAACGCACTGCGAAACCGATACCCGATAATATAATAGTCAAAAATGATTCACTTTCGGTGTTGGTCGCAGTGCGTTCAAGCCCGAATCGTAGCGATCTCTACATAGAAATAAATAGATATGGCGGGCTTGCGCATCACGCGTTCTCGGCAGACTCTTTAGCGACTTTGGTGACTTTGGCGACTGTGACAGATTTTTTATCAACTTTGCCAACGACAGGTTGAGGGTCGTCAACTTGCGCAGTGTGGGCTTTGATGTACTTGTTTCTGTAGCCTGCCACGTGGACCTTCGCGTTGGGGCTGAGTTTGTCCGTCCGCTCGCGCTCGTCCGCTTTCCCCTGATCCCCAGTCCGCTCTGCATCATCCTGGGAGCGCTCGCTATCATCCGCTCGCTCATCATCAGGCTCTTCCTCCTCGCTATCGTCCTCGGCTATTGTCTCCGGGTCGTCCCGGATCCTTTCGTGGTCGTTCAGGAAGTAGTTATCGTCTGCGTCTTCATGCCTCGCTCGGTCTGCGTCTCTGGTCGGTGAAGGGACTTTGAGCTCCGCGTAAAACTTTTCCTCCTCGGACGCCGGTTTCTCTTCTTCCGACGCTCGTTTCTTACCGTAATAGTCGTACTCTTCCGTTGACTCCTCTCGTTCATCCGTGGAGCGCGTGCGTCGGACTTTCTTGCGTCTCTTGCGTGGACGTTCTGTCTGCTGCGAAACAGAACTGTCTTCTCCCTCGGTATCAGACTCGTCGGAGTTACTATTTCTATTGTAGAAGCTAGGCGCCTCCCTTTCTTCTTCCTCGTCTCGGTCTGGAGCTCTCCCCCGGTGGTATTTCTTGGGATGTTTCTCGCGGTAGATGGGCGGCACGCGCACAGTGACCGTATCGATGTTGTTGGGATTATGTTCCGTGGGGGGAAGGACCTTCGGCCGCAGCGTCTGTCGGGGATCTTCGGTGGTCGTCGTCGACTCCGCCTCCTCCTCCGGCTCCGCTTCCGGCTCCGGGGTCGCAATAGGTCGCTTTTTCTTCTGCTTCTTTCGTTTCTGTTCCTCGACTAAATGTGCAAGCGCTGCTCTGTCGCCGAAGTGAACATTCTGGTAGTGGTCGGCGGGCAGATTTCTCAGGATCTGGCTCTGTTGTCTGTTGCGTCGCTTGGAATCCCAAAACTGGTCCACTGCTGTGCCGAACTCCTGGACCGCCTTCGCCCGGTCGCGCGACTCCTGTGGCTCCTCCTCGTAGTAGTCGTACTGCGGAACCTCCCTCTGTTCCTCGTCGTCGTACGCGAGGTAGTCGTCATCCCGTGCCGGCGTCTGTGTGCCCAGTCTTCTGGCACTGACAGCGTCCACGCGCTGAGGCACGCCGTTTCTAACGACGAAGGCGTCAACATAGACCTTCGGCTTACGCGCTGGTGTTTGTTCTGCGGGCGGTAGAAGTGCAGCTCGTGGCTCGATGGGTATCGGCTCCTGTGCAACTTGCTCGTCGTAGTACTGCTGGTCGACGTCATCGACGCGATCCGCGGCGGCAGCGGCGGGCGCGGCGGTAGCCGGCGGGATGCGGTTGAAGTTAAAGTCTAGACGGAAGTTGGACGTGATGGTCTCTAGATTATCCTTCGGGGGAGGTGGCGGGGGCGGCGGGGGAGCGCAGGGGGGTGGGGTTGCGGGGTTCGCACGGGGCTTGGCGCACGGCGGTGGTGGTGGCGGTGGCGGCGGCGGCGGTGGGGGCGGCGGCGGTGGCGGCGGTGGTGGACGCTTCTTCCTCGGCACCGCTCTGGGTTTAGGACAGGGTGGTGGAGGAGGTGACCTTGGCTTGGGCGGAGGTGGAGGCGGCGGTGGAGGTGGAGGCGCGCGGCAGGGCGGTGGACCGACCGCTTTAGGGGCAGCACAGGGGGGCGGTGGCGGCGCGGGGGCGGGGCCAGCCTGCAGCGGTATGTCGATCCCGGGCACCGGGGCCAGCGGCGGGGGGAAGGCGGCGGGCGGGCGGCGTTGCACGCTGTAGCCCAGCACATCAGCTAGGCCGCGGAACACCACGTCTCCGAACGTTCTCTTCTTGCGTACCACTGGCTCTCCGTCTAACCCGTCATCGCTGTCGCTATTGCTCTCTTCGGTGACATTGCTCAGTATTACTCCAGCCCTTGTATCGTCGACGTCCCCTTGTCTCTCGAGCCCAGATCCCGGTCCGTCTGTGCGTGCGAGTGCACAGGCCGCCAGCAGCAGCAGTGCGGCGGGTCGCATGGCGCATGGTCGAGTGTCGCGCGGGCGGTGCGCCGGCGCCGTTTTGTCGCTTGTCGGGTTGCTCAAGCGCAAGCCCCGACACGCTTCATTGGATATGCTGAGCTTTGCTCATGGGAGGGATTCGACCGTAGGTTCTCATCAGCTGATACTTTTATACAGCTCCGATCTAATCTAGGTAAGTTTAGCTTAGGTTTTGACCTCATTAATGTACTATGTGCATTATGATAGTTGGTAAATGGTCGGCGGTATGATTCCGTAGTCAAGATTGGCCGCATAGTGGCAAGATCCGCAGGTTCGATGTCTGCCGCACTGGTCTAATGTTTGCAGGCATGCAGTAATTGTCCATAAAAATCCTCGCTATTCGCTCTACTTGAGGCACATTATGCAGTATAATTAGATTCCTTTGGTGGTTTGATTAGTCATAGTTTGTAATACCAAAAGGTAATTAGGTTCGACATTATTGTCCAGTTATTGATATTACGACATAGCCGTAGTGTACCATTACCTACATTATCCATTGACTCTGATCAAGTCTATGTTTCGCATTAAATAATAAAGCGGTTTCTAATAAAACGTGATATTATAATAATGTGATTGTTTCTCTAAAAGAAATAAGCGAGAGTAATGTTGCGGTTGCAAGGAGGCCAAGGTGCTCCTGCTTCCAATCTGATGATTTGAAGTCCACAGACCCCGGTGCGTCCTTCATTAGAGAGACCTAACCGGATACCTACACCTTGTTTCTATCATCGTCGTCATCATCCGCACCATTTTTGTCACTGGTCTGGTGGATGTCATAGCCATCCCGAAGTGAGTGCCGTCCACGGTCCTGCGCTGGCGCAGGCTTTGCCTTTCTTATCTTATTCTTAGTCGCTAATAATTTTTCGGTCTGGTAAACCTTGTTTAAAGTTATTTAAATATAAACCGAACTTGTTGAGTAACAGGAATCATTTTTGTTTTCGTTGTACATACACACGTACAATAAATCAATAATGGTGGACAATCCACACAGCATCGCCTAGCCCCAGAGCGAGCGGAGCTGGTGTGTTGTGGGTGCGAGATAACTGATATACCTACATAAAAAAGACCCGAAAGAAATATCTGAAACCATTTTATGTTATTGTATACAGTTGATCTTTAGTTTTAGATCAGTACAATCTACTCTTTCGGGCGTTCAAAATACACATCGTCCAAACATTGATCCCGAGGCGGGAATCGAACCCGAAATCTCCGGGGCCGCAGGCGGCGGGGACATCGCCGCTCGTCAAAATATCAGAGCAATTCTTAGAAAGCTTTGATTCGCTCGATCAAGACTTATTATCCAGGCGTTTTGTGCTCACTTGCGATTTACTCTGTTCATTCTAAAAGGTGAATACATTTTAGATCGCGATTGACGAACACTTTGATTCGGTTCCTCTAAATAAAGTTCTTGATTTGATAGCCCTTGTTTAATTTAACTTTTTTGTCCACTAGTGGAAGAAGTGAAAAACCACTGTAGATACAAAACTATACCTACTGCGGTAAATTCCACTTTATTTTGAACTAATTTGCAGGTCGTGTTTTAGACAAAACAGTTTTTTACCTAACCTGAGCTAACGAGATTGGAACTAACTCGTCTGACATTGGCCAAGGCTATGTTGCCGAACCTATCCTAATTCCTTACACGTGAATTTATATGTTTACTAATGTGCCTATGTTTTACAGAAAATTACAGGATTTTCAGAAACCAATTATTTTGGTGACCTAAAGTCTCGTGCTATCAGCCTATAAGTGTTAATTTGTAGGTCATCGCCTTCAGACTCATGAAACGAATCCAGATTGGTCACCCGAGCCGTGACCTATCCACGTGTTTCGGTACAATCAGACAAACAATGTGTCGATGCCGGTATATATACCTACCTATAGGTAGGTGATATCCAATTACAGTAAGCGGGTGGAACATCGTCAATCAACGTGTTCCAAACATTCTCTGGTTGTATGAGAATGTGCCCCAGCATCATCAGCCTCATCGGGACACTGCGGTCTTCCTTTGCTTATTGCTTTGAACAACCGACTAGTGTTGTTTTAAAAAACTAGTTGGCTTATTTATTTCCCATGAGGTAATCTATTGGAATTTGCATTTCGGTACTCGTTACCTACAAAAATATGTCAAAATTCGACTGTATGTAAAATCGATGGATCTAGGAAAAGCGTCTTGGACGTGGCGAAATATATCTTTAAAAATGAAAATGCTTTCAATGACAGTAAAAGGCTGGAACCTGCAATCACATGGCATTCACTTTATCTCTCTACTGACATAACTGAACCCGTCCGTTTGGTGGTGGTCGCGTGACGCAGGCCTGGCTCCATAACTGTCGGGACCGTTGTTGCCTCCAACCCGAACTGTTGACACGCTCGTATTGATTAGCTAGCTATGCATGCAGACCTGTCCGTTATATCTACCGTCTTACAGATCAGAGCATTTAGCGGTATAAACCATACTCTGTTATTATGAGACAGAAGCCTTATCAGGCTAATAAATCTAATATCTAAAATACAACATCTATTCATTTCCGAATAGGCTAATCAAAATATGTATAAAGGATGTACTCGTAGTTCTGCTAGGTAAACGGTGGACCCAGCACTAGAACAACCCGGTGCAGCGGTGTGGCATTCATTATCCAATATAAACGTTTCCCAATTATTATTACATATAATTAAAATAGTGATAGGTAACGTAACGTGCATACGCAACATGCAGAAATACATATATTTAAAGCGAATAAAATATGTGACATTGAATTGGTTTTAACCCTAGAACTACAAACCGGGGTAGATATCTACCCCAGGTCAACTTTGAAGTATGTTGTTAGGTTTAACTAGACACAGAGTTCTCACCGGAAGTACACTTGCGAGCTATAAACTGGAATCACTTCATCGCTGGTTTCTGCAGACCATATTTTACAGTTTCCATGGAATAAACTGCAGATTGGTGTATACCATTTAAAAAGAAATTTTGTTAGCTTTCGAATGGTATAAAAATTATTTAAATATAATTAAGTTTCCTACCTTCATTTAGTGAATTATTACAAAAGGTCGAAGTTGTGGATGTTTAAATTAGTAAGAAGTAATATGAAAATATGAAATTTTTATTTAAAATCTTTGTTATTTCCCGCTTAATATTTTGTATTGCCCCCCTGGCCCTAATGACTGCTTGTAAACGGTTTTTCATTGACCTAATGAGTTTCCTGATGGAATCCTGTGGAATTTCCTGCCACTCTTCGATAAGAGCAGTTTGTAGGTCTTCTATTGACGCCGGAGCTGGAGATCTTCCTCGTACCCGCCTTTTCAGCTCGTCCCACAGGTGTTCGATAGGGTTTATGTCAGGGCTGACGGCTGGCCAGTCTATTGTGGGAATCCCGACTTCTTCCAGGTACTGTCTAGTCGCACGAGCGGTGTGGCAGCGGGCATTGTCGTGCATTAGCAGGAAATTTTCGCCAATAAACCCGGCGTAAGGGAGTACATGGCCCAGCAGAATGTCGTTGATATACCTTTCTGCGGTTAGTCCTCCTCCCCGACCTCCACCGGGTACGAATACCAGCTCCGTTTTATCTTCAATTGAAATCCCCGCCCACATCATACAAGACCCACCCCCATATGCCACTGTTTCCGCTATATACCATTGTGCGTATCGCTCTCCCGGTCTCCTGTAGACTCTTCGTCGACGGTCGCTGCCATGCAGGCACATCCTAGTCTCGTCCGCGGACAAAACTCAGCTCCATTGCTGTATAACCCAATCTAAGTGATCACGAGCAAACTGAAGTCGGGCTTGTCGGTCGGCTGTAGACAATTTGGGTCCCGTTGCTGGCCTTTTTGGGGTCAAGTTAGCTTCTTTGAGTCTTCGCCTCACTGTCCAGTCGCTGATAGTTCTCCCTCGAACTTCTCCGAGCTCCCGCTGGACGTCAACGCCGGTTAGATGTCGATTTCGGAGAGAAGTGCTGACAATAAATCGGTCATCTCTCGCCGAAGTGCATCGCTGTCGTCCAGATCCTGTTCTTCGGACTAAGTTTCCAGTCTCTCTAAACCTCTTGTATACTTTGGAGACACAGGACTGGCTCAGATGAAGCTGTCGAGCGATAGTACGCTGAGAGAACCCTTGCTGGATTAGGGTGACGATTTGAGCGGCTTCTATTGGTGTGGTTTCCATTTTCTTGTAATTCCAGTATTTTGAGTGACGGGATATATTGGACTGATGACAAAATTGCATAAATTCCCAGTTTTTATAGGGATTCAGGAGTCTGTAAAAATTGATGTTTCGTTACAAAAATTTGTCTTTTGTTTTCACGTTCCATGACATATGATGAACATTTTTTTCGCTATGATATCGAATTTGAAAGCTAATAAAATTATCTTTAAAATAATATACCACAACCTTCAGTTTATTGCATGGAAACTGTAAAATATGATCTGCAAAAACCAGCGATGAAGTGATTCCAGTTTATAGCTCGCAAGTGTAGATACCTATATTAATTTTATAAACAATACACTTTTGACAGGCTTTTCATGAGCCAGCAATGCTTAAAATTAAACATATTTATAGACTAAAGTTCTTCAATATCAACACAACACGGTACGCATGACAGTGCTAACGACACAAACATTTCGCTACATTGAGATATTCGACTGAAGACCTATACCATAATTTAGTTCAAGGTTCTAACAATAGGGTGAGGTCGCCAGACCCTTAACTTTCTTGTTGACTGTGAAGTTGTAGTGAAGACATGAATCTCGTGTGGGGTTGATATTTACCCCGGTTTGTAGTTCCCGTTAGATTTTGTGTAGGTAAGATATTATTATCTTTCTCGCTAAAATAAATTAATTCACGTATTATAAACTTATTTTACAATAAAACATAAGATATAGTATTTTAGGCGATGATTTTCATATTTTACATATGTACCCATACATTTGGAGAATCAAAAAAATATTCATTTTATTTTTTTGGTAGATGTTGCCGTAAAAATAGCCTCAAAATAGCCCGCGTAATTCCTGTACATAAAAAGGGGACAAAGAATGATCCCAAAAACTACAGGCCCATCTCTCTATTGCCCGTCATATCCAAAATTTACGAAAAATTTATTAGAGACAGGTTAGTACGTCATCTTAACGTCAATAAGATCTTGAACGAACGCCAGTTTGGATATCAAGTAAATTTAGGAACGGTGGATGCTATTGATGCTTTAGTTTATGACGTGGTGACCAATCTAAATAAGAAAATGAAAGTAGCCGGCCTATTCTTGGATCTCTCCTGCTTGTCTGCTTTTGATATGATAGATCATAACCTACTACTTGCGAAACTGGAACACTATGGCGTTAGAGGGAATGCTTTGTCTCTCATGAAATCCTATCTAAGCAATCGGAAACAGATCGTAGAAATTCGATCAATCGTCAACAAAAAAGAAACGGCTACTAAATCAAAAGCAGAAATAATTAAAAGAGGAGTACCACAGGGCTCGATACTGGGACCTATTTTCTTTGTAATCTTCATGAATGATGTCATAAATTACATAACTTGGTCGTTACCTAACATAAGGCTAGTTATATATGCAGATGATACGAATGCTGTTATGCCGGCTAGCAGTACACAGGAACTCAGCAGCATCAATTTTAGTGTTTAACGAATGGTTCCAGGCTAACAAACTCAAAGTAACTCTTAATAAGACAAAGGCTCTACTATTTAAAACCACCACCCGTCAACGTGAAACAATAGACATAACATTCAAAGAGGTAAAGGTGGAACTATCAAGCACAAATTGACGAATTCCTCAACTGGAAAAAGGAACTAGAGGCTATTTTAAACTCATTGAGTTCGGCATGTTACGCAATTAGAAGCCTTCGGGATGAAGTGACAATCGATCAACTTAAGACGGTCTATTACGCTCTTGTAGAATCTAAGTTTAGATATGGCATCAAATTCTGGGGGGTAGCTTCAAATATAATATCAGCAGGGCCTTTATTATTCAAAAGCGCGCTATTAGGACAATAGTTAGAATACCACAATGGGATTCCTGTAAAGAACATTTCGTAAAGCTAAATATTTTGACAGTACCTTGCCTATACATCCTGGTAACGTTGGTAGATGTAATGAAGCACCCACAACGATACGAGACCGCGGAGCATAAGCTAGAACGCCTTACCACAAGGAGAAAAGATATGAGCACTCCTTATCAACCAACGCTTGAAGTGTCAAAACATTGCTGCAGGTATAAAGCTGGAAAATTATTCAATGCATTACCTACTGACCTAAAAACAATTGACAATCCAAATTTATTTAAATTAAAATTGAAAGATATTTTGTTGAAGGGGTGTTACTACTCGATAGATGAATTTATTAATGCTGACATTGCTCTAGAATAAGTTTGCATTTTGACATTCTATCAATATTCTCTAATAAATAACATATGTATTTTTGACATGAATTTAAGTTTTTTTTTGTAAGCGTGTAATTTTAGCGTTTATTTTGTATGACATTTGTTATTATATTAAGGTCTGCATATAATTAATTATAAAAAAATCAAATACGATTTTATTATTGTGAATGAATAAATATTATGAATTATGAAAAATACAATTTAAGAAGCGCCGATTTACTGCCAGTATGAACCGAAGACAATTTATAAAAAGCTTGGTCAACTTGCTTTCGGAGCCACACCTGAGGGCAAAGCTAAGCTTCTCTTCGCTGGAAATTAAGAAACAAAATCTTGATTCTTCTGGATGAAAAATTTAAACTAATAAGTCACCAAAAAAGCCGGCTCGTTCCGGCTTGTGTCCCCGACCCCCGATCGGGGACACAAGCCAGCAACAAAATCGATCACAAAATGCTTTTATTGCACGAAGTGCAAGCGACCGATCTGCGAGAATCACAGGGTACTGCAGCGATTGTGGTCCCTTTGAATATGTCAAAACGTAACTTTATTTTGAATAGTTTTTATATTATTTATCTAATTTTTAATTTTTTACACGTTGTGTGAAATAAACCGAAATATATTCTTGAAAACCAATATTTCATCGATTTTTATTCGACTTTTCCATACAATATTAGAATGAACCAAAATATTTAGTAACAATTCCGCGTATAACCTTCTCTGATAGTATTCATCAAAGTAAGTGACTTTTCCATAGATCAGAAGTCAAATTTTTTTAATATTCAATGACCCAAATAAATTGACTTTTTGGCAAAAAAATCTTGGTCGTATTTTTTTCCCAAAAGCCTCGTGCGTCCTCTTTAAAAAAAATTCAATCTCGCTACACATGATAATTTGCTCGCTAAGGGGATCGTCTTAGGATTAAACGCGTCGTACACGATATGGTTCTCCTTAAGCTCACTGAAATGCGATCTTATCAGACGCTGAATAATGCGAAGACCGACAACTTAACCAACCCTCAACCTGAGGCAGCCTGTGTTGTGCAGTGCTGCTTACAATTAGTGGCAGATAGAGTCATGGTAGTGAGTAGCAGTAGAAGGCATGCGATTATAAGGGTCGCCATTGAAGAGTCCTAGATAGATCTATTTATTATTAATTTAGCATTTTTTTTTGTAAATCTAAGTTCTTGATTGTTTTCCGGTCATGTCTGTTTTATGGCTTTGAATTATCTATAATATAAGTAAGTACCATTTATTGTAAAGTATATTTTGTAAATTGTCGTATCCAAGTGTGCCCTGTGCTCCTACGGCGAATAAATGAGTATGAGTATAGAAACAAAAGCCTTTGAGACCTAAGCCGTATTCGCTATCCATAGCTGCAGCGAATAATTTCGTTTGGTTCCGCGCGTCAGCCCGCCCGGAATTTGTTTGACTATACTTACCACGTACTCACGCGGCTTCGGTGCGCTGGGTAGCAAATACCGCCGCATTCGGGAACTAAACCCTTGTTATTGTTATGTTTTCCGTCGCTAGTTTGCGCTAGGACAAGGGCGGTGACGCTTAGCTACTATTTAAAAAAGTAGCGATTAGTTCCAATATTTAATGTGACTGAAATCAGAACAACACTACTAATTAAATCAATCAAATAGAATTTTCTCCCATCAGGTTTACGAAGAAGGTGTCCGTTCTGAAGTCCGGTCTGTAACGGTAAGGGCTATGGGCCCACGTGTAATAAGTGTTAAAGTACCTTATTATTATTATTGTGCTGAGTAACACCCGAACTCGGAGAGATCTTCGGGCGCAAAGCCTGGGATAAGGCCTCTGCTGCTCGAAAAGGAGGGGGTTGTCGCCATGGCGGCGCTATGAGGAGGGATAGATGTGACGATGTATGAGTGGGCCATGAAGCCATAAGGTCTTGTGATAATGAAAGGTGACGGATAGCACGAGACACGCAGGACGCAACCTGCGGTACTCGGGCACAGTTATGGGACACGCGGGTGCTCGCGTGAAGAACAAAGGAGAAATGTATGTAAGAACAAGTTTGAATGAGAGTATGAGTGGGTGTGTAAATGCGAGACCCGCACTTTGTAGTATGGGGCAACTGAAATGCCCACCTGGACACAGAGGTTGACATTCGCGTTTCAAACTGCGTCTGTCCTGTCTGTGTCCCAATCGGGGGGAGGAAACGTGATGGATGAATGGGGTCGGCGAGTGAGTGGAACGGTGGGCTCGCCGGCCAAATATGGGAGGAAGAGGGGATGCCAGTCGAGCCGCGGAAGGTTTAAATGTTCCCGTGGTTCGGCGAAAATGGCGAGATAGGGTCACCGGAGAGGTTTTAGTGGGTATTACGTCCTTGTCAGGGCGTCGAGTCCCACATAATTCTCGTCCCCCCAGACCAGTTTATTCGTAAAAGAATTTTCTCGCCGAATAAAAAAAGGGAACCTTATTATTGTACCGTCTACTATGTCTATATTCTATCAGGACTTAATATAAAACGAGCCTACGCTATCCGTCGACTGGTTACGGTGGAAGAGCTCGTAACAGCCTCTTAATGATGCAGTCGACATGGCCTCTATGTGACAGGCCGGCCCAGAGACGGACTCAGACACAGCAATCGTCATTGTCATCTTTTAAATCAAACACGCATATAACAAACGAAATTATGAAGCTACTCGTATTCTGACCGCCTGAATATCGGCTCTTGCGCAACGCATAATGATAAGATATAATTATTTTTCGATAGAACAAAACACTGATTCACTGTTGAAAAGGCAGATTGCATTCACGTTGCTTTTGAAGGCAAAAAATACCTTGCAATCAAAATGCATGCGGGTCGGGTGCCGCGTGGATGGTGTTAGTGTCAACATCAGTTACGCGGACGACATGGTACTGCTGGGCCCGACTGTGGGGTCTGTCGAGGAGATGTTGAAGGTTTGCGGATCCTACGCTGCATCGCACGGTCTCATCTACAACGTGAAAAAATGCGAATACATTGTCTTTAAGACCGCCGCCGCCGCCGGTAAGATGACAGTGAACACTTGCGCACACGCGACTTAACCCTTAATGGTCCAAAGATCAAGCGAGTCCCGCATTTTAAATACCTAGGGCATTTCCTTACCGACGATCTTATAGATAATGTAGATATAGAAAGGGAACGTAGGGCTTGACGGTTCGAGGCAATATGTTGACCCGTAGATTTGCCCGTTACTCTGACGAAGTGAAAAATACACTATTTAAAGCTTACTGACAGATCCTGTACACGGGTAATGTATGGGTGAACTATACCAAAAAATCGCTGGAGGCCCTACGTGTCCAGTATAATAATACTTTTAGGATGCTGCCGAGACTCCCCCGTTTTTGTAGCGCCTCAGAGATGTTTGCTCAATGTCAAACTGGGGGGGGGGGGCAGTTTAGCACGGGCTTTTCATTTCTACTCTACCCTAGACTAGAGAAGACAGTTTCTTGTCTTCATAATCTTTATCTTGCCCGAACATGCCGTTTCGAGAAACAAACCCTAGAAAACAGTTTCTTCGTAGAAAAGCATAACAACGGGAACTTTCGTTCCGTTTTTCTGTGTTTTCCTACAGAAAAAATATAAATTTTGTAAAAAGTTCGTTCTTTGCGTTTCATTACCAAGAAAATCAACATAAAACTAGCCGTATCGCTAAAAAGAAAACTGAGCCCGTAAAACGAAACGTTTTTTGATTACACCAAAATGTCACTTTATTGTATTTGTCAATGTCAATAACAATGTTTTGAAAGGTAATTTCTTACTTCAAAGATTTATTTTTCTTTTTTTATATTGAACGAAAGAAATACCGAAATCTTTTCACAAAATTTTTCTGTGAAATACTGTCTCTTGCAAAGGCGACAAATGAAGATTATTGAACTCATAGGACAATACAGAATAACGGAGATTAATTTGGTTTTGGAGCAAACAAACAAACAAATTATTCTCCGATTTTTTATGTTGCATTTGCTCGTAATGGCTGCGTGGCCATTAACTACACACAAAGAAAACTTTCTACTTTCTACACCTTGTGTAATTTTTACATAATTTTTTATCTATTCTACCCTAGAGCAGAAAGCCCGTGCTAGCCCTGCTGTTGGCTTACATGCCATCATACGGAAGAAAACAGCATCTCTGATGAGCAGAACGAAGGCTAGTCACAACAGCATCCTAAAAACTGGCCGAGCATTGTCTGTCTCCCATGTGGAAACATTTTGCAAAATGCGTTGCATTGCACCAGTTTGCGGGTATGATATCTGATTGAATGTAAGCCATCTGTAATTGAATATAATGTAATTTAATTTAATTCAACTTATTTAATTCTATTCTAATAACTTAAATTTATAACCTAATTTAAGTTTTAGTGGAGGTGTAATTTTGAATTTTATTTAATTTTATTAAAATTTGTAAGAAGAATTTTATTAACCCAAAGTATAAAGTTATATACTAACCAATTGTATCAAGAACGTGATCCAAACTCTAGCAGCTTGTACTAGACATGCCTTCGGCCTCCGACACGATAATATCCGGCACTACGGTTTATCTCCGAACTTGCCGATTTTATCGACGCGTAATCAAATCTAAGTTGCTTTGAATTAAGGTCACCTTTGTCTGATTTAACAATAACAGATCCCAAACTTGTCGCAACTACAATAATCTGTGATCATTATTGTGCTCCAACTTTGGGTACAGATTATGTAGGTAATGTTACTTCGTAACAGATACTTACTCGATTTCACCAATCAACTTTAAGCTATAAACAAGTGGAATTATAATTCCTAACGCTCTGCTTGCTGTTAGCGATGCGAGTCGCTGTAAATGAGGCGGTTCGCTCAATACCACCGCACTCGCTTACCCCTAGGTATAGGAATTAGAAGGGTTGACCCTACAGAAGTTTTGATAAAGTTCAAAAAATATGCAAACTCCTTAGTATACTCGTAAGTACCTACTTCGATCGCCCCCTCGACATTTCAGTGTATGTTGTCGGCAGTAGCGGTCACTGCGGCGCGGGCGCGGCATACCAACTCGACGTCGACTATGGGGTCCTCTGCCAGAGGAAGGGCAGCAGCTACCTTCTATGATTAATAAATAAATAAATGTTTAACACCTCTACAGCGGTCACCAACCCACTAGCCAATTATTCTGATTATATATTCTTATAAACAAAAAACACTATTTTATCTTGCAAGCTCAAGGTATAATAAAACAACGATCAGTGTCATGCCAGAACTAAATTCTCTTTGAATAAAGAAAACTATGCCATTGTTCTAAAATCCTTTTAAACTCTACAAATGTTAAAATAATTGAAACAACTCATTTCTGACGATTCGTCTTTCTCGCACAAATGTGCGAGGTTGCCTTATTAACTCATTTTCCACAATTCTTTCAGCTCTGTGGTGTTGCTACGAGTAGAAAATTCACAGAGAAAGGAAAATGCCTGAGAGAAACATACCTGTCAAACAGCATAGAGCTACGAGTAGGTAATTCACAGAGAAAGGAAAATTCCTCAGAGAGATAATAATTAGTCCTCCTAGTGTGTCGAATAGGAACACTTGTGAAACATTTGACAAAAGTTATGGGAATTAAATCATATTCGATTTTCTTGCTATACGGACTAACTTGGGCCGTAGACCGTGTCATGAATCAATAATAACTCCGACATCTTTCAATGAAAGTCACAGAATAGTATAAAATAATGTGATATGGATTTAATTATCTGAAATAAATGAATACAATACAATACATACAATAATGTACTGACTATCAGGTTCGGTCATAGTCCTACCTCCAGCCCTACAGTTGTCCAATTCAATAATAAATGAGGGTGGACCCCCAGCTGATCTCGATGACTGACCCTCGACCTGGTTGCACAATGGTTACCCAGGTAATGATCGCTAATGACTGTGTCTCTCGTCTGATGTGACATGATGATGGTATTAATATCACCGATACCTAATGGATCGCTCGCTAGGCTACCTCTTGCTCAATATTAAGACAGTTCGAAAACATCCCTAAACTATAGGTATCATCATTGTATTATGATCTTGAAGAAAGTATGCCATTAGTTGTTAGATCGGAGGCAAGTGGACGCCTGCCTAGAAGCCTTCTATTATATGTATGTACATATTATACAGGTTGTCCCACGGGCATGCCACATGGAGGGAAAGTGCCTTAAATATTGTGGTTACAACATTTTACTGAAAGAAGACTTCACTTTGATTTAAAAAAAAAATTAAACTGCATTCATAGATTTTGAATTATCACCAGTATGAAATGGGAATCGAACCCGCTAAATTGTAAAAAAAACACCCGTAATTTTATGATACCGATCAAAAGGCTCAGTCATAAGGATTATTTATTTCCAAATGAATTTAATTCCATTCATAATTTCAGTAGAATGAATACATAACCTTTCCTTTTACTTTGCCATGCTCCTCCTAACAATTGATTTTATCTTTAAAGTATAAGTAGGGACTCATTTGAGAAATACATATAATTTCCCATAAGCACTTACAACCTAATGTTAGTAAAACGGTACCTACAACGAACCTCAAATAAGACCAGATATAAAACCGTAAAATGAATCTTTGGTAAAATGACTAATATCCTCAATAAGATTCGCGTTACGCCATAGAATCTGCAAACGGTATTCTGTCGGTACCGATACCGAATGCTTCACGACGACGGTCACAAATATCGTAAGATCTGGATTTGAGGAGAATTGAAAGAATGTAAATTAAAAGTGAACCAAAACAGGATCCTCGGACTTTCCTTATAATATATTTATAATTATATTAATATTGAACGATTGGAAAGCTTGCAGCTACATACACGCGGAAGGAATGCAATAGGTACCTACGGATTACTGTTACCGAACCAACGCCCGCCGAAGCGGCGGCGGCAGCGGGCGGTAGGTACTTCAGCGTAGTCGACGACGTGCCGGTAATCAGGCGGGTTGAAGGACTCGACGCGGACGTGGCAGTTAGTTTTCGAGTTGGAACAAAACTCACCATTTATGTAGCTTCTCCTCATATGTGCAGTGAATGAATCTGTATTCGATATCTACTTCCTTTCGATATGAGTCTGCGCAGGAGTGTCACGTCGCGTCGCGGCGCGCTGCGTCGTCGGAGGCGCACGGACGGACGCCGCGCCCGCGCCGCTTTCTACGGATAATGAAACGTTCCCAGAACCACTGCGAAATCTCTCCGCTATTTATTTTAACACCATTCTGCAACCGCCTGAAATTGATTCGCAATCAACTGTCGCAAAAAGAAGTAAACCTCTGGCCAAGTATTGTGTTAATGTAGGTATACCTACTAAGATTGACCGTCTAGCTAAGTAGTTAGACAGCTCAACTTAGTTTGCTGCATTCACATAAAGCACGTGACTACACTTGATTTCTAACAGAATTTTTATTATGTGGCTTTAGCGAGGGTTGAAAAGTATTCGTTCGACTAAGGTGCCCGATGGAGGCCATGTGTGGCATTTCATTTGCCAGTAGGTAACAGTTATAAATAATTCTAGTGAACTTCTCCAAGGTTCCTTTGCGTCCATTTCTAAGTGCAAATGTTTGCGAAAAGGTAAAAGCTATTAGCAAGCCAATCACTAACGACAGGTCACTTCGTGTGAAATATCGACTCGTCACGAAAGCTGGCTTCAATTCAACCCGTGGATCTCATAAGACTACTAGAAGCTAACTCCAACCTTTGTAAACCTTCTGTGCATTTGTAACACCTCCTCTGCGATCCCCGCATGCCCAGCGTGCGGATTATGGTATTACACACCTAAGATAAAAACCAACGAGGCGCTTATCAGAGGAGCCCTACGTCCAGCATTGGACTACCTAGTAAAAATTTTATATGATGAGTATAATGTGTGTGTGTGTATATATGACTCGTGGATCGAAGACATTAGTTATACCTACAAGCGGGCAAGAAGAGGTCTGACTGACGCAGCACGGAGCGTCGTGCGTGACTCACTATGTGATCAGCTGGCCGAACTTGTTTTAATGAGGCACCCCGACTATTACTATTGTAAAGTGTAAATAGTCTGAAGTCGTTACAACTTCATCAGAAAAAATATGACGTCGGGATCGTATCAACAATCTATCCGGAAGGTTTATGGAGCTCGCTCTAAACATGCCAACCAAAGTCAATATTGACATGACAGTACCACTTTCACACGGACGGAAGTTCTGACTGGCGGCGGCCACAAAAAGTGACGCATGATAACGATAAGTTTCATATCATAAATGGTTCCCAAAAAGTAAAAGCTCAACATTTCCGGACAACTACTCGTATCTCCTAGCTATATAGCTACCTTTGGCTTGTGGTTGTTTTAGACACATGTGTCTTCTCTCTGTTATGTATTAGAAAGGGATTTCGTTATCGGAGTTGTGTTATAATTACTTTACGGTTACCTACATATTGGAGCGATAGGTACATGTCTTGTTGTCTCAGCCGGTGGTGCGGCGGCGGCGGCGGGCTGAACAATCGGTTGACTCATGCGACTTTTCAGATAAAACCTATTCATTATTTTGCTTCATCTACGTTTCTTACAATAAGCTCAGATAATATACCTACTATCGGTGTCATCATTCAACTACGATGCTATTTATGCTATGCACCAATCGTTGGTCTCGCGGGTAGAATCAACTCATCAAAATCAACCACATGAGTCTCGTCTACCCAAGAGGCCGCACCAGCGCCATATCAAGAATAACAGTAGGTATACGTATGTTAGTACCTACACTCAAAGATATTTGCCTACACTGACATCACTGAACATACCGTTATTCTATTCATACGTTCCTTGAATATTTGGGATCTGATGATGCTGTGTCCAAAATTATCTTTTTATTTATTGAAATAACCTTTCTTGGGATCTCTTGAATCATCTTCATCAGATAAAACAACAAAAGCTGGCACTTGAATGTAAAGACTGCTCGATGACATTAATTAAACAAGTCGGTACTTAGGTAGGTACCTACTAGCTTACATTAACCTTGAAATAGTATGTACCTATTGTTGTACCTACCTATCGAATGGCTGTCCCAGCGCCCGCGCTGAAATCAGAGCTCGTGGAGTGGTGCCGCCGCCCGCGCCGGCGAATTGTGCAACGCGTCTCACCAGTAGGTACGGTGCGGATGCTTCTCAGGATGTATTGACAGGGCTGCTTGCTTGTCTTAATAAACAATGTAGAATTGCAATAAAATATCTGGAAACTCAGCATTCATGGCGTCGTGCGTGATCTGAGTCTACGACCGTGATCAATTGGGAAGGCCTGTCGTGTGACGAACGAGCATAAGTAGGTACATAAAGATAATTTTCACTTCTCTTGCTCAAAAAGTGTATCATAATAGTGTAGCTTAGCGGGCCTAAAACTCGAGTTTAATACCTCGGGCTAAAAAGTATTTTTTCTTTTTAATTTTTGTCTAAAATCATCAGCCCGTACAAAGCATTCGTTCTCTTACATAAAAACTCGACTTCTTGGTGCTCCGTCAATCTTTTTTTTTTTTTAAAATAGAACCGTCTTGGTGATGTTTTATGAAGGTTGATTCTTCCCTTCACGGTAGAATGCGAACTGTTTCGTTGCGGGTTAAATAGAGATTTTAAAAAAAGATGGTATTGGCGCTAAATCTCTAGAATTTTCTCGTGATAGCTAATATGCAAATGGAAGAAAAGGGCAAAGAAATAATTATGAATCTGTTGCCGACAAAATCACGTGGAATATATTTAAAGAGTTACGAAAATTTTATGAAATGGAGAGATGGAAACGTGTGGATTCTTTTACAGAAGGGGTTTTTTTCACTTATTTTGATGAATTATCGAAAAAGTTCAAATCGTCGACTCTTTGGAGCACATATTCAATGTTAAGAATGACCTTACAAACGAAACACGACGTCGATATTAAAAAATATGTAAATTTAACGGCTTTACTGAAGAAATTGTCCACTTTAAGAATTGTATACAAGGCAAAAAAATCTAAAGTCTTGACGACACAAGAAATCGAAACATTTTTAAATAAAGAAAAGAAAGAAAAAGAAAAGAAACATTTTTATTGGTTCACAAAACAAAAATACAATAATGAAAAGGGATAATAGAGAAAAAAAAAACACAATGTGAGACCAAAAAGCTGCCACTCAGCATGTGCTGCAGGAGCTCAGGGAGCAACTGCAGCGCTGGTCTTCTGTGACACCTTAGCGTAGAGCGCGTCACTGGCTATGAACACACTCTTTACAATACAGGTAGTTAAGCAAATAACATAAATTACCTACGTTAAGTGAAATTTTATTAACAAAAAAAAAAAAAAAAAAAACATAACGAGACATGTGCGAATAACGCTCCAAATAAACAATACTTGGCAACAAAGGTAACCTACTTATGTACTCTACACAAACTAAATAAATAGATACCTACCTACATACCTAAATTATGTACCTAGGTTATTACGATTATTAACACACTTATTTTTTTGTTCAACAGATTGCTTTAATTTATGGAATCAGCGGTGCATGCAGAGGAATAGAGCTTGCCAATATAACGCTAGAAGACGTAGAAACGGATATAAACCTACAAGCTGTGAGTCTGTCGAACACGAAAACAAACAAAGAGCGTAAATTTGTCATCAGTGGAGAATACCTTAATATAGTTAAAGCCTATCAGGAGTTACGTCCCACTAATGTTTCAACGAGAAGATTTTTTCTAAATTATCAAAATGGTAAATGCATAAGGCAAGTCATAGGCAAAAATAAATTTGGTAACATGCCTAAAGATATTGCCACTTATCTAAATTTACCAAATCCGGAACTCTACACGGGCCATTGTTTCCGCAGAACATCTGCGACTCTGTTGGCGGACTCTGGTGCGAATATAACGACATTAAAACGGCACGGTGGATGGAGGTCCGATCAAGTGGCTGAAGGTTATATAGAGGACTCTATACAAAACAAGTATCACGTCACGCAGCGGATTACGGAAGGAATCAATTTTCTACCAAACATTACAGAACCCCAAGCATCTACATCGCGGGATTGGATGAATATGTCAACTCAGCTGAAGCCGCACTCAGATCTTAATAATGCAGGAAACTCAAGCATGAGTCGCGTCTCTCCAACTTTTACTCCACAACAATCAACTCAAAATATTATCACATCCCAATCACAGAGAACCGAAATAAAATTGCCGGGAAAAACATAATTATCACTAAACATTCAAAATTGCTCTAACTGCACATTTAATTTTTAATAAAATTTCTGAAAATTGTCTAATTTTGAATTGTTTTATTTTCTCGCAATCGAAGTGAAAAGTAGAGTGTTTTACTCGGGCCAAAACCACCCATTATAACTCGGTCTTATCATCCTCCCTCGCTATGCTCGGGAGTATAACAACCTCGTCCAATCTACTATTATAAAAAAAATGTTAACAAAGTAGAAACATTTACTGAAGACGTTTGGTAGTGTCGTGACCCTAAAAGTAAAGTCGTACTTGGTCACACAGTTTCGGTCACATGAGGAACAATAAATAACACACAATGACACTCGATTTTGTTTGCACACAGACCGTCAAACGCGCATTCACAGAAACATCGTGAGAAAACACAGTATTTTGATAATATTAATGTGATATTTGATTTGGGGACAGGAAGTGTTGAAATCCATGTGAAGTTTATTTTTTAGAAGGCTTCGCTTCAAAACATTAAGTCCGGTCCGGTGTGATGCGAATCACGTTCAATGTAATAGTAGAGTCAAATTATGGATGTGAAGCGTGGAGCTATGCGATGCTAGTAAATGCAAATGATATGCGCGTGCGCGGAAGGCATGCGCGCATTAGCGGCCGATTGGGCAGAGACATGGTGGCTAGCGGTATAACATTGGGCACAACTGTAGGTGGTCTACCTATACCAATATAAGCGTCTTAATTGGCTTCACTTTGCATGATTTTTTATCGTCGTCCGGCCTATGGTTTTTCTTGCCACTTTTCTAAATTTCTGCAAAATGAAGATATCTGATAGAATTCAGTTTATTATTTGCTGAAAATCAACCACATAAAGAATGACACGGCGGCGGCGGCGCGGGCGCGGGCGCGGCGGCGGCGGCGGCCCGGTCGGTGGAAATCTGAGTTGGCAGGAGTATAATATTAATATCCCAATTCTTATACATGAAAAGGATATTGCCGATGCTATCGATACTTTCTTCTCCGATATTCCTAAAGTTGTTACCCGGACTCTAAACTCCTCA
The DNA here is from genome assembly GCA_947859395.1 of Eupithecia insigniata. Classification (NCBI taxonomy): domain Eukaryota; kingdom Metazoa; phylum Arthropoda; class Insecta; order Lepidoptera; family Geometridae; genus Eupithecia; species Eupithecia insigniata. The sequence continues at coordinate 501,832 of OX402007.1, forward strand.
CCTTCGATGGCGGTAGAATTATTAGAATGATCTGTTGAAAAATGTAAAGAGGTAGTAAATGCCAATTATATAGTCAAAACGTTTAAGTCTATTAACATCAAAAATACTGAGGATCTCTGGGGTATCTCAACCAAAGTACTAAGTTCAATTATAAAGGAAGTGGCTCCTTGTTTGGCCTATATTTTCAATAGTTGTATCGACGCAGGAGTTTTTCCTGATCTCATGAAATATAGTAAACTGGTTCCTCTTTTTAAATCTGGAAGTCACACTGATCCGGCCAATTACAGACCAATTTCAATACTTCCAGCTATAAGTAAAAATTTTGAAAAAAATATTCTCACACAGCTGTTCTCTCATTTCGTCCTTAATAGGCTACTCCATAAAAATCAATTTGGCTTCACCAAAGGTAGATCAACAACCGATGCTGGTACAGTTTTACTAAAGCATATATTGGATGCCTGGGATAAAGCGAAAAACGCTATTGGTATATTCTGTGACCTTGTGTGTAGATCATGGTACATTAATTAGAAAATTGAGTCACTATGGAATTCAAAACAAGGCACTGCACCTTATGCAATCATATTTATCTGATAAGAGTTCAATAAGTAGCTATTGGCAAAGACAGATCTAGGGGCTCAAAAATTTAATTAGGCATCCCGCAAGGATCAATATGAGGTCCTTTTTTATTTTTAGTATACGTAAATGATCTCCCCTTTTTAGCAAAAGATCTGTGTGATATAGTCTTATTTGCTGATGATACTTCACTGATTTTTAAAGTTGATAGAAATAAATGTAATTGTGACGATGTAAATGATTCGCTTTCACACGTACTAGATTGATTCACCGCCAATAACCTCTTACTTAATGCTAAAAAAACAAAGTGCATTAAATTCATGTTACCAAATGTAAAAGAATTTCCAATTAAGATAATGCTAAAGGATGAGATTGTTCACTTTGTAGACTCTACTGTTTTCTTAGGGTTACATATTGATTTCACTCTTCAATGGAAACCGCAAATTGATGCTCTCGCAGGCAGACTTAGTTCAGCAGCCTATGCTGTTCGTACAATTAGATATATTATCGATGAAGATACAGCTAGGTTTGTTTATTTTAGTTACTTTCATAGTATTATGTCCTATGGTATTTTGCCTTGGGGAAAGGCAGCTGACATCCAGACTATCTTTGTTCTTCAAAAAAGGGCTGTACGCCCAATTTATAAATTAAAGCCACGCGACTCTTTGTGGGAATTATTTAAAGAAATAAATATTTTGACAGTAATATCGCAATACATCTATGAAAATCTAATGTATACGCACAAAAATAGAGATAGCTTTTTGAAAAAGTGTGATGTTCACAATAGAAATACAAGAAACAAGAACAAATTACACATCCCAGCTTATAGATTACGAAAAGTAGGGAAATCGTTTATGGGCAATTGCGTGCGCTTTTATAATAAGCTTCCGTCTGAAGCAACTGAACTCCCTATTCGTAAATTTAAACAGTAGGTACATTAAACAAAATCTTAAGGCCTTTTACTCCATAGATGATTATATCAATGATGTTAATGCTTGGCCAGATGTCGCTCCGTTCCGCAATGTCAGTAGTATGTAAGAAATTCAATGTGTGTGTGTGTGTGTTTAGCTTTATAGAAATATTGACATGTATCTAAATCGCATTAAATTTAGATTTAGATAGGCAAAATAACAATGTATTACACCCTTAAGTGATATTATAAATGTGCTAGTGGTTTCTTTTCCACTTCTTCCACTAGTGGACAAAAAATTGAAGTGAAGAGAATATCAATAACACCTTATTTCTTATTTGATATTAATAACTATGTTTATAGCATAAAATTTGACTTGTCTTAGTGCTTATTTTGTAAGCCTAAAGAAATAAAGTTATTGATTCTGATTCTGCTCACAGATTAAAAGTAGCTTTTGCAACCCTTTGACCGAGGGGCTAAGGAGCACCATATCGTCTGCATAGCTTAGATTGTTTACACAAACATTCCCTAAGCGGCTAATTTTGGTGCTCCTCAGCTCCTCGATTAGATTGTTAACGTAGAGGTTGAACAGGTCAGGAGAAGTCAGCCCACCTTGACGAACTCCGCAATCTAGCCTATAGTCGCTAGAAGTCGTGTCGCCCCACTTTACATTGTTAATTTGGTTCCCGTACCAGTACCTCAACAGATTCACCACGTTATGTGGCACACGCGCGTTTACCAACTTATATATATATATATATATATATATATATATATATGTATATATATAGCTATAGCGCCGTTACCCCAAGTGCGGGCATAAGCACTATAATAACAATAACCTTAGTTTAACATACTTAGTAGTTACATAAGTCACCTACAAGAGAACTGTCATCCGCATCCCTATCAGTGTACACTGTACAGCTGAAGGCCGGGCAAGGCAATGACGTAACCCGGTGAACGTCCGGACAGGGGGCCACTGCGGACATTCGATCCCCGAGCGGCCCCTCTGGGAAACCTCACGCGACCCCTCGCGGAAGCCTCACGACCGACTCGTCATGTGACACCAACGTAGCTGAGGGTGGAATGTGAAAGTCATCGAAGACTTTCGTCGTACTTTCATGAGGCAATGAGAACTTTATTGGTTGCAGTTGCACGTGCTACGAACGACATATTATTTACATGAAAACTAAATTACTTAGTTATACCTTCGTACGTACGTTCAATATTAAAATTAATGAATACCCAACCCACTAATAAGACTTAACGAGACATAAAAACAGCGAAAAAGCAATATTTTACTTATTATTACTCGTATGTAGAAATCGAAAGTATAAAAACATTATAAGCCAAGTTGTAAAACGATAAAGTTAACATAAGTTCAGCCGGCATGGCATTTGCAAAGAGCACAGTTTGGATAATGCCTACGTATATAAAGTTATCTTGCGTAACCGTTGATTGTGAATACATAATAGCGTTTGTATTATTTTTGACATTTTGTAATATTTCCGCTCGAGGAGGAAGTCGATTGGTCTCATGACGCTTTCGCTTATTGACGTTAACGCGATGTGACGTCATCAGTCTACGCCCAAAGCCCTGTGCCTAGAGTTACCATATATAGATTTCAGGATTTTGAGCCTCTTTTCCGGATTGCGGCCGGATTTATAGAAATCTCAGGATTTTTAGAATATTTAATAAAATACTGTAGATTTTTCCTATTTTTTTTATGACCTGTAGGTAAAAATTACAAAAACGAACCATTCATAAAAATCTACTCCGATAAATTCAGCATTTAGTAATCTATTAAGCCTTCATCTACTACTTACCGTTTTTATTTTCCGAAGACTCTTTTTTCAGTAAGTTTTTCATTAAGTTTCTAAAATCAGTTTTATAAAATGCTTCGCAAGTTAAATTTTAATAATAATATACTGTAGCCATTTATTCCCATTTCTTATTACATATTAATTAACATAATAGAAAAAAGTAAGTATTTATTGCATTTAGGTACATACATAATAAATTATATTTATTTGATTTTATCACAATTATACGTTATAATCTAAATTCTCTTTTTGGGACGTCCATTTATGAACGTAGGCCTCCTCCATCCTCCTTGTCTTGTCCAGGTGGCGCGCCGCCGACGCACACGATGTCGTCCGCCCAGCATCGGCGCGGACACCCGGGCGGGCGGCCGGCGCCGCGGCGTCAGCGCTCGCCGCGCGGGTATCAATTACCAATACATCTGGGTTGTTGTTGTACATTTGTTACAAAGAAAATTCGTAACATTTTATAAACTCCATACACTGAAAGTAAATTCGTCACATGCTTAAAAAATATTTGTAAATTCGTCACAGGTAAGTAAAGTTCATCGTTTTTACATAAAGTAGGGTTAGCAAGGAAAGATAAAAATGTTTAGCGTAATGAATCAAAGGTTTAACTATAGAATGTAAAAATGTATTATGAATTTATAGGTTACTTACCATGTTATAAGATAACCAACAAAAAATAATAACAAATAACTAACAGCAGTCATCATCACAGGATAGGGAAATGTAGTCATGTATCTCTCTTTATTTAACCCTCCTCTAGGCTACGTGAGAGCGTGTAGGAGCTCCTACGCTATCACGCTCTCGCTCACTCGTTGTGTCTATCTCTTTTTAACCGTAAGTCGATCGAGCATCTCTAACATCTCGCAGCTCTGCGCCACAACTACATTCTCACACTCATCATTTATAATCGCATGAACAAAATTCTGAACATTGAACATTTATCCACTGCATTATAGTAAATGTAAAAACAAAATTAAAGAATGTCTCCTCTCCCTTACCTACGAAGAAACTTAAAATTTAATTAAAATCAGATGAAAATCGCCTGTGGCCTGGACTGCTAAGTCTGGGGGCCCCAGGAGCTCCACACACACTCAAATATAGATACTCACACACACACACACACAAACACTGATAACTCCTGGTACCCTGACTCTTATGAGTGCGGTGTCCTCAGGGGCTCCACACACAAATACGCGCTCACACACAAACATTGGTAGCTCCTGTTGCCGGGACTCTTATGTGACCGGTGTCACATACACATACATACATTTTAGTTATAAATTCTATTTACATTTTTTATAATAATTTACCCATAGTAGTAAAATAACATAAAACTATGCTTTCCATTTGGTGAAATTGGCCCGTATCCCGAATTTGGGCGCTGCGCTGGGAGGTGCGACACAGTATTAAACTTATGCGCTTTCCAGTGTTCCATCCATTCTATCTTAGCTGTAATATGTATTTGTTCATTCCAAATAAATAAATTACAAAATCTTAACAGTGCAGTGACTCCCTTGACCTTGTCGGATGTGCCGATACGAGTTGTTATATTTGTGAAAAAATGGATCCTAATCAACCGGAGATTTTTTTTTATTAAAATATTGAGCAAATTTCAACAAGTTTATCAATAACTATATTTCTGTGTTTTATATGCATATTTGAAATTTTCTTTTTTATTTGTGATGTTATCGGCAAATCAGCCACTAATCAACTGTGATTTTATATATTATATTGTAACGTAAAATTTTCGAAATCCTGATCATTAAAAATTCATAACTAACAGTGTGAAAGCATTCGGTTTGTTTTATTCTACTTATTGTTTGATTTTTCTGCTATCTCTACGGAAAAAAGCTTTTTGACGAATTTAGAATAGTCAAAATTAATAAAATAGAAGTGTGGCGAATTTACACATACTTTGTTTCGTGACGAATTTACTTTGTGATTAATGTACAACAACCCAGTGTGGTAGGTTAGGTATGTTACGCGATGTTTAGTCATGGCAACTGCAGTCACCTCGCTTTCAAACAAAATTGTCGATTGCGGAAGCACAAAAAAGCCCAAAGTTCAGTCACGCCACGAGATGTGACGCTCCTTTCTAATGCGCGCTCAAATACTTATCAACAACATCTACGATGTCATTAAGTACTATTGTTTTCACTTTACATGTTTGCTCTGCATTTACCTACCTACCGGCTTGTGTTTTGGTTCCTTCTATTGACTGAGTCTTGAATTTCAAATGTCCTTATGAAATGCTAGCACATTCTACCCACCAACGGGGCGATCCTAGCACATAGAGTCATTCGGGGTATAAGGACGCAGTGGGTAAAAGTTCGCCCTGCCACTTTCTCAGACTGCGGGGGAGTGAACGAGGAAGCTTGTTTGGTGAAACTGAGTGAATTCTAGCCGCAATTTTGTGTCAACGTCATTTGAGCGGAGCATGGCGTGCTTCGTGAGTTACAAATAAAAGTATCAAATTAACGTTTAATTTTGTGTTTTATGAAGTAAAAGATAAGTGTGTATTTCCTAAGATTGTTTTTTATGAGTTAAATGGTTTTAATTGATTTATTTATTTGTATTTATTTAAAACATTACATCTATTCTTACAGGTATGACCTTATACAATAGAGTACCTAGTCAACATAATAATTCCTTAGTAACATAATTCAATAACAACAATTAGCAAAATAATTCAAAGTAATTAAATGTCAATGAGCAAATATAAAATAATACAATACAATTGTCAAAAAGCATATTAAAATAGTTCGATATAAATGTCGTCAAGCAAAACAAAATTTAGCTTTTGGGCATTCGTTTAGCCAGAAATATTTTAAACTTATTAAAATTATTTTGAATGAAGTGTGGATTATTTCAATTACCGGCTGAACCGGGTAAAAGGACGGGGGTAATCGTTCGTACGCTTACTTCTACCCTTATTTAAATATAAGATAAAGAATTTATTGTTGTGAAGGTGTAACATTACATTAATATTGATCTTATGTCAAATATATTATAGTATCTCTAGTTTGCCGGTTAGGTTTACAACTGAATGTACCTAGGTGTGTACATGCAAACTAATAAAAAATATTTGATTAAACAGAATATAAAATATTAAATGATTTAAATATAACACAAAAAAAAACAAATAATTGACCAATTTATATATTATGTCTTACTTAAAATTTATCATTTAGGAATTCGTCAGTGGTAAAATAAGCTATTTCTTCTAATAGTTTGTTTAATTTGCTTTTAAATCCGTTCAAATTACTTTCGGACCGTATTGACAAAGGAATCTTATTATAAATTATAGGGGCCATGCAAAACAAACTCTTCCTAAGTAAGGCGGTTTTACATGCGTGGTGACTGGTGGTGTAGTGTACCCCCGCGGCGAGTACCAGCTGGGTACGACTTAAACCGTTCCATATTAGTCCGAACAAAATTAGCCACTTTATAATATATACAAAGAGAGAGAGAGAAGAGTTCTAATTTTCCATTGCTTGAAAACAACTTTGCATGTGTCGGTCTGTATTAGACCAAACATTGCTCTAATGCAACGTTTCTGTGCTATGAAAACTTTTTCCTTATTAGTGTAATGGAGTTACCCCAAAATAAAACTCCAAATCTTAATAACGCTGCAGTGTGCCCATAGTAGGCTGCAAGTACTGCTGAGGTGTTTGCTAGCTTGTTCAGTTTATACAACGCAAAGGAGTATTGGTGTAGCCGGCTGCACAGTGTGTCCCTATGTATTTTCCAATTTAACTTGCATCTCGTGGATTCAGTATAATTTATTATGTTATCTAGATAGTGCACGTCAGTGGGTGGTAGAGTCGATTGCCTTTGCTTAATGTCCATAAGATAAGTTTTAGTGAAGTTAATGCGTAAATTATTATATTCAAGCCAATTGTCTTTCAATGTAAATGTATTATTAATGTCAGATTCTATATATGGTGCTCATCATCATCAGCGAATAAAGTCATGTAATTGATGAAATTATGAGCAGGTCATTAATATATATAACAAAAAGTAGAGTACCTAGCACACTTCCTTGGGGGACACCGTAACTTGCTGTTCTCAACTCAGACGTGTGTGTAATTGCAGAAAGTGTTCATGGACATACTTTGGATATTTGAGTTATAAAAAAATTTTGAGTTATTAAATACTAGCTGCTGCCCACGCCTTTGCCCGCGATTTATCGGGATAAAAATAGCCCATATGTTATTCCAGGTCCCAAACTATACCCATACCTGTACTATATATATATAAATTTCAGCCTAATCGGTTCATTAGTTTTTGCGTGAAAGAGTAACTAATAGGTATCCATACATCCAAACATCCCTACAAACTTTCACATTTATAATATTAGTAGGATAGGAAATTTGAGTTATTAAAAAAATTAAAAACTAAAAGATTTGCAGCGAACTCTGTGGGTTTTATTATAGCCCACATGTGTATCATTTGTTTTCTTGAACTATACCCAATTGCGCACTTTTTGTAGGGTTACATGCGAACTTTTACCCAAACGACTGCGTCGCAGATTTCTTCAAATATAAAAAAAACTATTTTAGTTATCGCCAAAAACTTTATGCACTTTAAATGACCTATAAAAAATGTGCTATATGAAACGCATAAATATTATATGTTCCTAATATTGTGGCAGTTTCGGTGTTATGAACGAAAATAGACAAAAGTGTGGATTTTTACCCCGAGTGACTCTGATGGGCAGCGGTGAGAGACCAGATTATCATTTAGAGTAAACGGCAATCCCACTGGTCACACCAATATCGACCGTCACCCAGTTCCCACGGCCGCCGCCGCCGCCGGTTACAACCGTACAATACTTACCTGTGTAGTGTGCACAACAATTTGCAAACCAGGCACAACAAACCATTAGCACTCGTTTACATACACCACGCTGGGGACAGCGCGTCTGCGAGAAGGAAGGGTTTGCATAGCGAAAGATTGAATACGTAGTCACTGAATAATCGTAAACAATGGAGCTCAAAACACGATACTAACATGAAATGCTTTTATAGCCTTTAATACGTTGGCAGCCCATGAAACACATGACAAATTCGAGCAAGTCACATGCTTAAGTTGCTCCGCTGAGGCTGCGCAGTGCATTTTCTGAGGAGCCTTCGTAGGTATCCTATGTGAATGTTATCTTCGGTGCTCAGGTGATTACATCTATGTATACACATACACCACGATTAACAAACCTGGATATTTTTTGTATACAAAATGTTTATAAAACCCAAGGATTGAGTATTGCTGGAAACTATTAAACGACATCGGTATCATCGAAGAACACCTCAAAACAATTTTTGGTTTGATCTAACATTCGTTTTCGAATTCAAATTTTACCTTTTATGCTACACATGTGAGAATAAGCGTTGCTGAAGTTTGTGTTTGAGTTTTTAGTGATAATTTTGCTGTTAGTACATTGTTGTTCTTTGTGATTGTTATCAGTTTTTGTTAACTTATTATTATTCATCAATATGTTGACATAAAATATCTTGGATTCTAAATCGGAGTAGGTATAGCTGTTTCCATACCGAGCTAGGTAGATGTGGTAAATACGCTAAATGTATGCATCAATTTTGCTTAGTAATACGGTATCATCGGCAGCGATTTAAATGAATGAATGCAAAGTGCAAGTTATGGAGAAAGCGCTGCGCTGGTCGGTGCAACTCTCTACTTTGCAATTCGCTAAATTTATATTTTTTCTTGGGCACGTGATCGGTGCCAATAAAGATGGGAGAAAGCTTTTCAATTTAGCCCAGAGATGACTAATCCGCCAAACATGCTGATTATGGGGTTTGCAATAATCAGTATGCTTGGCTCCCTTTGTCACGATACCCTAATTACTATTCAAGTCACTTTTATACGGTCAATGCACTTTTAATTTAACTAAGTACCACCTACTACGGTTGAGGTACTCTTTTTTTTTGTATATACCACATAGGTAGCAGTCAAGCCTGCGATCCACCTGATGGGAAGCGGCGACCGCAGCCTATGGACACCTGCGGAAAGTCTAAGACGTTACACGCGCGCTGCCGACCCTGTAAATGCGTTAGAATGCCCTGTTTGAAAGACGGCGAGCGGTACGATGGAAGAAGGGAGCCGCGGGCACTAAGTCAAAAAGTTCGTCAGAACACCACTCATTGTACAGACGGTAGAACACACACAAAGACGTCCATCCTGAGACTCAGTGGTTCAATACCGCCTCTGAGAAAGGGCTCGTCAACGATTCTCACAGCCCCTCTTTGTATCGATTCAAGGGTCTCAAGCTAGTATCCAGGCGCTCATGCCCAAAGATGACTGCAGTATTCCATGTGAGATCTGACTGACGACTTATAAAGCAGCGGTCTTTGCCCCGCACTGAAATACTGCCTAGCCTAGCTCTATTGAGCACACCCAGCATTTTGGATCCTAATTTGGCCTTATCTTCCAGATGGCTGTGAGACTGGACGTCACTGGAGATCTCGATACCCAGGACCCCGATACTCTTGGAGATGGTCAAGGGAGTGATGGACAAGGTGGAACTGTCGTTGACCGTGTAGACAATCTTTTTTACAGAAGTTAGGCTAGGTCACTTGTAAAATTGGTTTATGCTCTCAGATGCCTTTCTTCTGCTCTCTCCGATCTCCGTGAGTAAAGAATTGAATAACCTGATAGCCTAACATCTTCATGCAATGTTTAATGGAGCCAGCGTCTTGGCGACGACGCTTCCGACTGGTATTGATATGAACCAGTTCAGCTACCTGTAGATTGCTTGCAATAGACTGTAGTTAGCTTAATTGTTTCAATTGGAAATACTAGTTCTAATTTGTTTCTATTCATCATCATCATCATCATCAGCCCGTATACGTCCACTGCTGAACTTAGGCCTCCTCCAAACGACGACACCACGAAACGTGGTCCTGATCCGCCTCCATCCAGCGACTCCCAGCGACCCCTACAATTTCGTCGGACCATCGAGCGCAAGGTCTTCCTACACTCCGTTTCGTATTGCATTATTATAGGTTCTACGAGCTATATGGCCTGCTCATCGCCACTTCAGCCTGCTAATTCTGAGAGCTATGTCGGTAACTTAAGTTCTTCTACGGATTTCCGTATTCCAGATTCTATCGCGTAGAGAAACTCCGAGCATACCTCCATAGCTCGCTGGGTGACTTTGAGCTTATGCACAAAGCCTAATAGTCAGCAATCACGTTTCGGATCCGTAAGTCTCTTTGGTAACACACATTGGTTAAAGACTTTCGTCTTGTCTTGATGCTCTGCGGTATCTGTGACGAGAAGATATTGCGAAGTTTCCCGAACGCAGTCCATCTGAGTTGGGGTCGTCGGCTGACCTATTTATCGAAGTTAGATTTACCTAGTAGTAGGTAGACATAATGATCAACAATTTCGATAACATCTTTCCCAACATAGACCGGTAAGGGTGCGACATGGGCATTAGAGATTATATTTGTCTGACCCATGTTCATTTTTAGACCCACCTGCCGGGATACGGTGTTAAGGTCTCTGAGCATCCTGCTAAGGTCTTCCAGCGATTCTACCATGATGATTATATCGTCGGCAAACCAAAGGTGAGTGATGTAATCGCCGTTGATGTTAATGCCGTATCCGTCCCAGTCAAAAAGCTTGAAATATCCCAATAGGAGAAATAATGTCTCCCTGTCTCACCCCTTTTTGCAGTGTGATCGGATTTGTGCTTTGGTCCTGAAGATGAATTGACAAAGTCACCTTGCTGGACAAACACTTCAACACTTGGATATACTTGTCAAAGGCCTTCTCGTAGTCCACAAACGCTAGACATAACGGCCGGTTATACTCTTCTGTCTTCTGTATAATCTGCCGGAGCGTATGTATATGGTCTACGCTACTAAAGCCTTTTCGGTACCCGGCTTGTTCGGGCGGTTGGATGTCGTCACCTTCGAGCGAGACGTTTTTTGATTACTCTTGAAAACAGCTTATAGACGTGGTTTAGCAATGAGATGGGCCTATAGTTCTTCAGAAAGGTCTTGTCACCCTACTTATGGAATAGTACCATCACGCTCTTATGCAATGCCTTTGGCGTTTGTGCCATAAGATTTACAGAGTTAAACAGCCTCTGAAGGACTTTAAGTACTGGTGACCCACCCGCTTTTCGAAGTTCTGTTGTTATTCCGTCATCCCCGGGTGCCTTGTTATTTTTAAGCTGTTTGAGAGCCGTCCTTATCTCGTAAAGGCTGACGTCTGGGATATGTTCGGTCACTATACCGAAGATATCGGGTATAACGGGCTCTTGAATCGCCTGCCGTGCTATTTACAGGGCATTGCGATGAGGTGTAGAGCTGTCCATAAAACTTTACGAGATCTCAGGCTTGGAGGAAATGATACCTACTGCCGCTATTAGTATTCAGCTTTGTCAGCTGACTTGTTTCTATTATTTGATTGTATTTTTTTTGTTAATGTAGACTATTTGATCCTCGAAAGGTGTTGTTATTCGAAAAGGTCTATTAGATCTTTTAGATTATTTGCTTGCTAACATCATGTATTCTGTGAAAGACGCACCACCCCCGCGCTGGCACCTCCTTACAACCACAAATCACATGCAAATCGTTTACACTGCTAGTGGACAAGTTTCCGCCTCTTGCGTCATAATAATGCTTTAAACACTCCTAATTAATTAAAGTTCCGTATAATTTTAATGACAGTAAATCGAGAGAAGTAACTGAAGTGAAAGTTTTGCAGAATCTTAGTATTTAGCGTTGTTTTGTTACGTCTTACCCCGAGGTAAATGTCGTGATCGGAGATGGCAGCCTTGCCTTTATAATTCACGCACGAGCACGAGGCGCGCCATTGATTTTACACTGACGATGAGATCAGTCAGTAATACCTACTTATTACATTTTATTTTACCTTTATTTAGGGAAAGCATGAACAATAGTCTCTCGAAAATTGTCTCAGATTTAGTGCAAAGATATGCATTAAAAAAACGAATCTAAAATGGCGCCTTGTACTTGCGTTGACAGAAAGTACAGTAAGCATATAAAATTTATATGCTAACTGTACGTACGGGTTATACCTAGCACGTTGACTGTCCCATCTATCTTAGAAAATCGTTTTTCTTCTGATATAAATAAAAAAATCAACGAACACGGGACATTTGAGTTTTATTTTCGCCTATTAATTCTTCATATCATGCGTCCCTAGTAAATCAAAGCTTTAGCTCACGTCCGTCCAGCTCAGGAAACGCGGTTCAATTGCCTTTGTCATGTTGTTAATGTGCTAGTATTTCTAGGAAAAAAACACTGCGTCTATGTTTGCGCACAAACTTGTGCACTATTAATAATTATACGCACATGGCTAATCTCCGTTAAGAGTGGCTGCTGTGGCCGAATTCCGACTAGGAGGATATCATCAATAGTATATAGGTAGGTTAGGTACACTGATATAAGTACATAGGCTAGGTATATATATATACACTTGACCGCAAATAAACCGGGCCATCCGCCACTTGGGACTTGATTCGATTTTCTCAATAGGTAAGTTTAAAATTTACAACTATGAAAGCTATAGATACCTGCAGAATGTATCTATGTTTCATGCTGATTAGAATTACTACTATACATTTATTCTAAAGTACTGTCAACTTACATTATGTACCTAATCAAGCAACAAACGCAATAGGTACCTACTACGATTTGTTCTGCCTTGGCTAGAGTTCTCATTTAGCGTTCTTTTTTCTACAATGATGGTAGTCGAATATTTCTTATAATTTATTTACCTGTTGTCTATCGTTTACTGAGACACGTTTATTTTTTCGACAGATCAACACGACTGAAAAATGACTCTATCTTCGAAAATAAATAAATAATAATAAAAATACTTATTCACCAAATGAAAAAGGTTAACAAGTTGGTATTTAAAACTATTGTACAGTATAAGTAGGTATTCTAAAATTATGTAATACTTAAACTTAACCTTTCAAAGTCAAGGTGACTCCTCGCTCTAACTTAGTTTACATTTTTACGCAAGGGCTCATTCATTACCTGCGGTTTTTTCAGGGATGTTATTTATGCAACTCTTATTGATATGTGCGGTCGCAGGGAGTCGATGGATGGAGGCGGCTGAGGACCGCTAATTGTGGCGTCGTACGGGGGAGGCTCATGTCCAGCAGTGGACGTGTATGGCCTGATGATGATGATGATGATTGATATGTGCCTATTTTAAACTAAGAGATTGACAAGCGTAATAACTAAAGTATAAACTTATTATCTATTTACTAATAATTAATTACCTGAAATATACACATACTATACTAGCTAATAATAAAGATGTAGCCCAAAACTATGATAGGAAAATCCTTAATAAACACTTAATAAATTGATTAATCCCAATGAGTTTCCATTTATGTCAGCGTATCATACATGGCGGCAGCGCAGCGGCGCGGCGCGATGGCGGTGCGGCGCGGTACATTTGACGGTACGTAACAATTTGTCCAAGTAAACGTGGCGCATTCCTCGCATTTCCATGACGAAGCAGGTCACACCACATGTCGACACTAGCTCATTGTAACCCTGTGCTGTGACGTCAGCTTGCACTATCATTCCATAATGCCAGTAACATGTGGCGCGGGTTCGATGCCTTTGTCTATTGTGATGCGTTACGTTACGGCATACTTGGCTCATCCAAAACAAATTCGCAAGATCTTCGATATTTCTTTTGTTCTATTCTCCTAATGTAAAATATCTTTAGGTAGGTAATCACATAACTTAGCTAGGTAGGTACCTATAACTACTATAAAGTGAGTAGTTGGAACTGATGGTGAATCACTTCTTATTTGATAAGCTTATCAAATAATAACTTGTTGGTATCAAGGGATATCAACAAGTTTTCTTTAGGTAGGTAGGTACAGGTAATAGGTACCTACTACCTACAGTACCTACATTTTTATCGTTCTATGCAACAATACTAGCTCCAAGGGCAAGCCATTAGGGAGCTACGCACAGTTTGGTTCAATTTCCTGGTAGACCCTGAATTTCAGTAATTACCATCACTAAACCTTTGCTTCGTGATGCGAATTCCCTTTATTGTCAGTCCTCAAGTCTTCACTGACCCACATTTCGCAAATCTTGGCAAATAGCCGTGAAATAAAAGCTGTGAGATTGTCCGTGCGGGCCATAAAGGGCATATTTGGGTCGCAGGGCGCGGCTCCAGGCGACCTTCGTTCGCACAGCCTCGCCAAGCGGCGGCGGCGCGGCGAGGCGGCGGCGGCGGCGGGGCGGCGCGTTGGCTGCGGCCCGCTTCCGGACTCCTGATGGATCGTCGAATCCGATAACGCGCGGAACAGCATTAATTCCATCCGGCCTTTTTACTGCAACATTCATAAGTAGGAACTAGTTCAAGTACTACCTAATGCATATCTACATAGGTACAAACAAACATTAATTTGATAGGTAGGTAAAGTAACATTCCCATGGCCAAAGTTATTATCCGCTGCTTTTAAAATTCCAAGCAGCGATAACACTTCAAGACGACGACGACCTTAGTATTTACTCAGTAGGTACCTACTGGTTCTGCAAGTATTTGCTACTTACCAACCAACTAAGTGAAATACTTACTAGGTTAGGTATACAGTAACTACCTAGAACATTGAGGTAACCTATATGTAGGGCCGCCGCCCCGGATCGCCTCGTCTGACCCACACCTACTGACACGAGCTCGGTGAGATAACCACCAGCGCGTTCAGCGTTAGACTGACTGACGTTTAGTATTCAACTGGCGTTCTAGGTACCTAGTTCTAGGTCTTACCTGATGTTAATTGCTTTGACTTAGTACCTATTATGTGCGTCACTTGACGACGACTGCTCGCGGACGAGCACGACCTTTGACGATTTTTATAATGATAAAAACCAAACACATCTAGCCCAGAAAATAAAAGTACCTACCCTATAATTTAAATCAATGCTAAGTAGGTTGTTTGTTTTAGTTTTGTTTCCTAGTGCACAAATGTTACACGCAATGTTTTTATCCGGAAAATAAAGAAATTATTTTATGCAGTAGACATAATTAGGTATAGATCAGGGACGAGGGAAATTTTCGGACGTAGTCGCAGTAACAAATAAAATGAAGCACTCGATAGTCAGTCTACCCTCTGTACGTACGCTACACACTCACACATTGATATCAATAGTCAGCCCATCGTCCGCCATTACGGCTTTTGATACCAACAGATTTACACACCATTGTACAAAATGAAAAATGCCTTCTTGTGTTGTCAAATGTTGCCGAAATCACAGTCGTTTCGTCAACAAGAAACACGGGATCACATTTCACAGGTCAATTTCCTAGTTCATCACCTTATCTCTTCGATTTGACGCACTATTATTATCAACAGAAAAATCACAATAAAATTACAAATCTCGCCAGTGCTGCCAACGTGTAGACATAAAAATGTCCCGGTAAGTTGGGAAACAAATTGAATCCTCATATTTATTAACCTTAAATTATTTTTGAGTTAGGTAGGTACTTTAAATAGGTATAACTTAATAATTTTGGTTGTCTATGTAATGGTGTTCAATGTTTTTTAAATAAAATTTAACCTATGTTTTAAAATAATGTAAATATAACAGCTTTTACTTATAACAAAATACGATTTGATTAATAATTTGAATCGTTTTCTGTTTGTGTCAGCTAATCTACATAACGGCTGGACCCATTTTGATAAAACTTTCACTGACGGCGCGTATACATAGAACGTCCGTTTTACGGGATCCTGTATATCGGATCCGTCGCTACTGGAAGTAGGTAACCATTCACACAGCATTTACAGGATCCGTTTTCGGTGGTGGCGGTGCACGGTGGTACACGTCGATGCACGGTGGTGCACGTCCGTGCACGGTGGTGCAATTTGAGGCACGGCCGGTGCACGGTGGTGTATGTCGGTGCACGGTGGTGCATGTCGGTGCGCGGCGCGGCGGTGCACGGCGGTGCAAGTTGGTGCACTGTGATGCACATCCACACACTATGATGCACAGTGGTACTCGGCAGTGCATGGCGGTGCACGGTGGTGCACGTTGGAACAGGGTGGAGTACCACCGTGCATCATTGTGAACCGTTGTGCACCGTCGTGATGCTAGCTGGTGCCTGCGACTTCATCTGCTTAGGATTAGTACTTCGAGTAGCTTATTTTCTTCCGCGGGCGTAGCCGCGGTGTGGTCAGCTAGTCACCAATAACTTTAGAATAATGTCATGTATGTGAACTAGCTCATACAATGTATGTACATACGCCATCACGACTGTGTCGGGTCGTGTAAAACGGATGCTGCATATTTTGTATGTCCAGTATTTTTAGGGGATCCGATATACTGTATTCTGTGTATCTAAACTAATCATTAATTTATTGTTTCAAATTATATTCATAAATAATTTTTAGGACAAGGATCTTAAACATGAAAATAATTGGATTTTTTTTCTTCAGTTGGCAACTCTCTAAAACACTCACACTAAGTGACAGTCTGCCATTGCTGTGCATCACTTTTGATTCGATAGAATTCCGTCCGAAAATTTTACTCGTCGATGGTATAGATATTATAGAGTCAGCCACGTTAAATGGATACATCCTAAAACGGGTCGCGCCGCGACAAATCAAACAATTTGCGATTAGCGTCACCCGATAAAACTAATTATAGAAATTTTACAATTTTCATAGATTATCAGTCGATTATCAACAAAAATACCTATTTATGATTCATAGTTGAATTTTTCTAGAATTTATTTACCCGCGTCAGTCACTACAGGTACCTACCTACATAAATAGTACAGGAACTCGGAAAGGGTGGTCGATCACTCTTTGCTTGTGAAGCGTGTGCTTTTGAAGCTGAAAAATCGTTTCTGAGGATATCTTTTCTTGATGTTTTTATACTAAGAAGGAATATCTTGAGAGTGAAATGTCCTCGAGCATCGCCTTGCCTCATACAATCATAAAACAACTCATTAAAATACGCATCATAAGAAGAGTAATAGATAATATTACATACTACATAATCCATAAGTGCATCACCGATGTTGGCGTGAGATCACACAGATTCGCTCATCCGATGAATAGCTTGTATTGTTTTTATAAGAATCTAATGCGTTACATTTATGATATTATCTAAGCTGAAGATTAAAACAAGTCAGTTTTACAATAGAAAAGAGAAAGGCAGCGTTAAACTTGAATTAGCCTGATTTATTGCCAACCCAACCCAATCCGTCCCTAGCATCCTCAGGCGACCACAAAGGAGGTCAGCACAGCGCGTTCGGTTCTTCGCAAAGAGAACTTAGAACGGGCGCGCCGATTGACGTAATGAGAGTTGTTAGCTTCACCGCGAAAATCCCTCTGAGGCAACATTAAACTCGATTTAAACTAAAGGTTTCTAAGAGATAATAGCCAGTAACTGATTACTGCTGGCACTAGATCACCATGCCGCGGCCGCGCTTTGGATTGTGGCTACAACTGAACGAAAACCTTCAATAGCCTAGGAAGTCAGTACTACTAGAAATTCACAACGAATACGCCCACCATATAGGTAGGTAAACTGTTCTGATTTTTTACTCCCAAGTAGGCATGGAAATAATTGCTACTTTTAAATCATTATCATTCAATGATATTATAAAAAAAATCACAATGATTTCACATGTGATATTTCACTGGCAAATGATTTTTCATACCTAAGATTACCCTAGCGTCATACGTTCCGTATGCTAAAAATGAAGTATGAATTATAATTCATACTTCATTCTTAGCATACAGAACGTGATAAATTATCATCAATGTCGCTCCTACGGGTAGCGCTGCGCTCTTCGTACTCAACTCGTACACATTTTGACATTATACCTAGCGGCGACGAATCAGCGAAATATGGTTGTTTATTCTAACACGCCCGTTCTAGCATGATTTGTCGTCATACCCACTCGCTCTCTACGTCGTAGATGTTATTACGATGATTTCCGTATTATTTACGAACGATACGATTTCATTAAGTGTGATTTTTCACGTGCTACATGAAGAGAGGTAGCAGATGCGATATATGATAATGCATATCATATGATAAATCACATGCTGTTTGTGATATGTTCCATGCCTACTCCCAAGTGTCATGTTATAATGCTTTATGGCATACACGTGTCACGACATCTCTTTTAACCGGAAAAAGGATCATAGGAAGGAAGGTTCTATGTATGTTCGGCTCTATGTTTTATATATGCATATTATATGTTCGTCGGTTTTAGCGTGAGTAAGCATGACGACTGATTTTGAGAAACTACACCATGATATTTTTAGACATGTACTGAATGTGCTGAATGCAGAATAAATTATATTGCTGCAAAAAAATGGACTTCAAAGGAAAAATACAGCTTTTAAAAATGCATTTTCAATTTCGTTCAAAAACGCTACAATACTCGTGGCGGCTATCTATGACGTCATAGATGCATGAACATCTGATGATACAGAATGATCATAATATTTTCAAGAGATGCTTTACCAGCTATTCTGTGTCTTTACATTACATATTGTGACGGCATGACGTCACAGTTATGTATTCTCTGATTGGTGTTCAACGTGTCATGGCGAATTGTTGTATTTTGTTTTATTTTATCAAAATAACAATTAATCTCAATCAAAACATAAAATATACCTAATACGTGTTTTGTAATCTATGGCTCAGGTATAATTCCGTATATACATCATATTTGGGATTTTTTGTTACTGTTGTCATCCCTAGTATAGACCGAGTTTGTATCGTAGTAAATCTTTCGCTATTGTATAAAAAATTATCTTGAGGCTTGAGGTGGTCCCATAAAATGTTTATTCCCGAGGGATAAGATTTTGACCACGATTTTTCACCTGACTCGCAAAACTAAAAAATAGTGAAAAATTAAGGGATCAGAAGTCGGTTTTTAGTTATTTTCAAAACAATCAAAATATTATAATTTAACAATTTTTTCGTGTAATCTCCATTGAATGTTCCATTGCCCTCTGCTGAATACAGTCCGATTCGTAATAACAACGTAAACGTAAGGAAGCGTTGATTATTGCATGGGATACGTTGATAACGTTGTATTGTAACGTAAGTTGATTTACGTTCCGCTACAATCATGAGGTCAATTTACAGGGTTTTTAGATTGTGAAAGATGTTTTCAGCAATAATTAAAAAAAAATCTCAGCCAGGCATTTTTTGCTACGTGCCGTGTTTAAAAGAAAATCTGGTTATTACCTAATCTGTTTGAAAATGTTCTATAGTCTTCATTTCACTTCATAGAAGCTTCACAAATTACATAAAATAAAAATTAAAAACATACGAACAAACTCTCTTTCTTGCGCATCTGGTGAAAATGATCGGCTTCCCTAATTCAAATGTTGCCAGTAGGTATCTCTCGTAATGGTTTCTACCTATATTCGTTATCGTAGATTGGGAATAATTTCATAATCTTTCTTCTCTCTCAGTTTTGCCATGACACTGTCTGAGCTCTCTGTGCGCTCAGTGAGTGAGCGCCATGCCATGCCATGCCATGCCGTGCCAGTGAAATGTGCAATATTTGCATGAGTGGCCAATTTCCCGCGTCATGTCGCGCATCGCCCGCGCTAATGTCTACAAAACTCAGATATGCCTGCGTGGCTGATTGATTACGGTAAAAACGTTTCAGCGTCTCGGTGGCCGTTTCATGCTGCGTTCCGAGACTGTGGACTGGACTTTGATGTAACTTTTGTGCTAGTGTGTCACGCACAGGTCGATTTCTTAGGCTATATTAGACCAACTCATTAGCTAGATAGATACATAGTTTTTATTCCATTGCCATAAAAACAGGTTTTACTTAACCTTTAACAGGTGACGTCGCGCCTCACAGGCCCAGGGGCAGTAGTGAAACGTTTTTTCAGCCCCATAACCAAGCATCCCCGGCTTGAGCATCTCAGTAGCTTCAAGGTTAGTTGCGCCCACGCCGTGGACAGGGATAGTGGTATAGGCGGTTCAATTGGGTGAGTTATGTGGATTTAAAGTTTCACTGAGTCCTCAGATCCTACGTTACCCACCGTCAGTTTTATAATTATGCATGTGATCTAAAATTTTATTAGTTAAGTTATATCTAAACTAAAATAAAAATATGTTACTATCTGTCAAAATGTTGAAATTCGTTTTTTTATGAACAACTGTCGGTCATGTCGTTTTTTCGTAAGAATAAGAGAGCTAATGTTTTCTGTCATTTCCTTAGTAAAAATGGTAGTTAGAGTAGACAAAATTGTTTTATCTAATAGATAAATATCCATAATAATGCAAAATAAGCTACAGTAATTCATTTTTGACCAATCACCGATATTGAACCGAAGCCTGTCAGGCCTCACGTCACCACTAACGTTATACAAAACCGACGTCACCAGTTATAGGTTAATTTACTTTTACTTTAGCAGGTAATCTATCCGACTGATTAAAAGAAATACCTATATGACTCACTGTATTTTTGCACGGATTTAGCTGCTGATAAGGATAAATGTTTGAAATGAAACACATTACTTAAAACGAAAGTAAAATTTAAAAAAAATTAAAGAAATAAGTATGCAGTTATTGTTTTCTCATAAATTTAGATCATAAACTCATGACTCGCATTTCGTATTCGGCCATCCATCCACTTTCTTCTCAAGTAGCCAGCCACCCTGTATATCACCCTGCATGGAATTGAACTTATTGACCGTATGATAGCTACACGTGAACAGATAAAACCGCTTATTGCCAGTATATTTACAATAAACTAATATAAAAGCGTAAATTGGCGCCGATATCTGTGCTAATGCGAGTGGAGATGTTAAAAGCTAACCCAGTATTCACCTCAAATCCCAATTACAAAACGCCTGTCAGTTGTAACACCTGTGTAACCATTATGAATTCCATCCCGGCCCCGGCACACAACGCAACGCGCCAAGATGCGCCCGCTGGCACGTCACGTACGCTCACCACGTAGCAGTGCGTAGGCCTCTTGACATTAATCAAACCAACAACCGTACTTTGCAAAATAATCTGTACCTAAGAAAAGAACGTCTTGTACCTACCGATCTATCATTTTGATGGACTTTTCACAACTTGCTAGTTTGTATTTTACGAGCTTTTTACAATATTTCAAAAAAATTATACATTGTAAAACATAATTGTAGTCTGCTACTAGCGCTTCTTGTATCGTGTTCATGTTCATGGTGAACCACATCATTTTGATACATATTAAAATTACGAAATTTATACAAATGTATAAGAACCAGTCCGAAAAGTTGTTTACCGCCTAATTTATGGCCGAATTATAATTAAAACAAAATTAATTAAATAATTGGATGCTTATGTAAACAAAACTATACAACCGATGATGTCCTCATTATGAGAGAGCATCTTATAATTAGGTGGTGTTCGTCACAGCTTCAACTGTTTATTGTATATATTTATTACCCATTAAACATACATTTAGGTTGAAAGTTTAAGATCTAATTAATTAGGTTTCATGTTAGAACAAACAACAAGTAGAGTACCGTGGTTTCTTTTAAAAAATAAATGAACGCCCGCTTCGATATCAGAGAAGGTACAAACTTTCTTGTGATACAAAAACAAAATTAAAAATACCTACATGGACTACTCCACACTCAATGGCGATAAACATCTTTATACTTATAATAAAACTGTAACAGGTCCAATTCTGTACATTGAAGATATTTTGAAAAAAAATTTTTGAAGGCTCTCTATTATCGATACTGATGCCAAAAATGTGTTTTTTTTTCATCATGTCTGTCTGTCTGTATCTTGGCCGCGCATAGCTCCTGAACGTATTTAAATGACACTTAGCAGAATTTGAGTTCATACTACAAGGAAGGACATAGGATACTTTTTATGCCGGATTTCAATTGGGTTCCCTTGGGAGAGGGGATGAAAGTAAAATTTTTTGGCTGCACGTAGCGCCGAAACTACTGAAGGTATTGAAATTAAACTTGGCAGGATTTGAGATCATACTATGATGTAGGACATAGGATAGTTTTTATCCCAGATTTCAATAGGGTTCCCTTGGGAGAGGGGATGAAAGTAAAATTTCGTGGCTGCGCATAGCGCCGAAACTACTGAAGGTATTCAAATAAAACTTTGCATGATTTAAGTTCATATTACGAGAAAGGGCATAGGATACTTTTCATCTCGGATTTTAATAGGGTTCCCTTGGGAGAGGGGATGAAAGTAAAATTTTTTGGCTACACATAGCGCCGAAACTACTGAATGTATTCAAATGAAACTTGGCAGGATTTGAGTTCATACTATGATGAAGGACATGGATACATTTTATCCCGGATTTCATTGGGGTTCCCTTGGGAGAGGGGATGAAAGTAAAATTTCTTGGCTGCGCATAGCGCCGAAACTACGGAAGGTATTCAAATGAAATTTAGCATCATTTAAGTTCATATTACAAGAAAGAGCATAAAATACTTTTTATCTCGGAATTCAGAAGGATTCCCTTATGAGAGAGGAAGTGAAATTTTGCGCGTTGCAGGATGGCGCGCGGGGTAAGGGCGGTAGAAAGCGATAGCCCCCCATTGTGGGGGGCACTGGCAGTCGGGCTCCAGGCAGTGGGGGCCCCAGAAGTAAGGACCTCAGCAGTAGGGCCCCTTACGCAACCGGACCTTTCCAGTAGCCCCCCACAGTGGCACCGGCAATGGGGCCCAGGAAGTGGGGGCCACCGGCAGATGGCCCCCGGAAGTGGGCCCCCCACATTGCCCCGCAGTGGTAACCCCTCATTAGCCCCCCACAGTGGGGGCACCGGCAGTGGGGCTCTCGGCAGTGGGCCCCCACATTTCCTTGCAGTAGGACCCTCAGTAGACCCCCGCAGTGGGACCCACTCAGTAGGCACACTTACGCCAAAATTAAAATGGCTGGTGGAAACTTACGCCAAAATTAAAACGAAGCGTTTGGTATACATCAGAACAGAACTAATGAGAGAAGACTACGCGCTGAGAATTATGTAGATCTGCGAGACGCCATGAATGAAGATAGGAATTGTGAAGATTTAGGACGACTGGTGATTCTTCCTTCCAGTTTTAGAACTGGACAATAGATGTGTAGTGCCCTATTCTCCAGTAGGTACTATCAAAAGCTTTTGAAGCGCATAATATATGTACCTAGGTAAATGTGGAGCTGTGTGATGTCCAGTCAATAAAATCTAGGTATATTTAAATCTATACTATATTACACTAATAAAAATAAGTAAGGTTTGTGTGGTTGTAGGGGGTAATCTCTGAATCTACTGAGCCAATTATGAAAATTCTTTTACTTATTGAATTTGTTTAAACACACATCGTTTAAACCACGTTATTTGCGAGTTTTATAGACTACTAAAAATGTTTACCGCCCAATGAAGTGGGCACGGGTCAGCTAGCATAATATAATTCCAGACAAGAATAAAGTCACAAAATAATAATATTTTTGAAATTAGGTTAAAAGAGATGCTCTTGGTAAATTGCTACTACGAACTAAAATAATTTTTATGTGATAGTTTTGGGGACTTGTAATTGAATTGTTTACATATTTTTCAAATTTTATTTGACATAACTTTCATATAATTTTATTAAATTCAGTATCAGGACGTCTCCCATTGCAACATGTAGTGTGTATTCTCTAATGTAGTCAATAAGTTCTGACAAATGTCATGTACCATAATATGACGCAATAAATAAATGAATATAAATATAAATGAATATGAATGCTGTAATGAGTCACGCCAATGTTTTTTTGTTACCACCATATCTAAAACACTCGAGAAAAAATAATTTGTTTATTTTTTCTGTTAACGTCTTGGGTCCGCGGCAAAATCCCTTTAACCAGTGACGTCATGCTGCGAGCTGCGAGTCGGCGCTTACGTACACCTACATAATTTTACTTTGGCTCGTTGCACTCACTCTCGCGGTTTCGCTATAAATTTAATTGTTTTTATTAAAATGGATCACTAAAATTGTTAATAAATATTGTATTGTACCAACTCAGGTGAAAAAACGCCCCAATAATTGTTTCTTTTTCGGTCTGTCGACTGTCCTTTTACAAAAACCTCTTCCTTCACTATGTTAATTTAGTACCAATAATATTTAAAGTAGGTACTTGCTAACACAAACACTTAAAATAATAAGTGCAAACCACTCTACAAATATAATTTCACCCGCAATCGGACATGACACTCTCAGCTTCAGCTTCGTCGCAGTAGCGCGCGAAGGAACTCAAATATAAAAAAGCGGTGAAACTTTACAACGCTGTAAGCTGTAACCACATTGAAAATCCTGACCCGATTTCCATGAAACAAAATCTATTATTATTTGCACAAGTACGCGCATATCTAATACATAATGCGCGTACTTGTAATATTATAATTTCAACAGCAAATAATATAATTTCTTAAAACTAATTTTCTAAGACAAATAATCTGATTAAATTAAAATATACGTATTTATATAAAATTGGTTTGGTTAAGGTCACAATTGGTCAAATATAAAAATTTTATATACCTCTATATAAAAATCTCGTGTCAGTGTTTGTAACCAATGTCCTCCAAAACAGCTTGACTGATTTTTATGATTTTTTTTTGTGTGTAATCGGCAGTTCTGGGAATAGTTCGTAAACTATTTTGTAAACACCTACATAAGTGATAAGGGTGGACCAACCCAAAATCCCAATATTTATTTTGGGACAATTTTCTAATCTTTTTTATGATTTTTCCCCACTCACCTCATTTCACCTTTCTAAAACCAACCTCCATTTTTAGGGTTCCGTACCTAAAAAGGAAAAACGGAAACCTTATAGGATCACTTAGTTGTCCGTCTGTCTGTCTGTCAACCCTCTTTTCTCTGAAACGCGTGGAGATATCGAGTTGAAATTAACATCAAATACTCAGGTCCGTAATCTCTTGGAGCCGTGATATAAATCAAACTTCTAAGTCAACGCAATCAAAAGTTACAGCCGTTTAAGCCCAAAATTTTTGGAATTTGTAGGGGAATTAAATGCACACAAAACCTATAGGGTACCTCCCCGTTTACCTAGTATCATGAAATTTGGCAAGAAACAAGGTCTTATAATTACGGAACCCTCGGCTCGCGAGTCTAACTCGCACTTGACGTTTTTATTTTATATCGTATATAACAAAACCATGTTAGCCGGGTCACCTTGTAAAAATGTTTATGTCTTATCATAGTAATCATGTACAATGTACTGTACATGTCAGACTCTTTATGGAAGCTTTCGTTAAAAAGCAGTTTAAAAGTTTGTATGTTGTCGAGTCAATTATTTCTTGGAGTACTTTATTGTGCTTTACTGTGGATACATTTAAGGAGCGTCTTTAAAATTTGAATTTGTGTTTTTATTCTCATAGTATTATTCTTATTCGTTATTAATAATTCTAAAAAAGTCCATAAATACATATAGGTATGATGAAAACATTTGCATTAGCAAACAAATAGCCTATCAGCGAGCACCATCGACAGATAACGATATTATTGTGATATGATAATGTACGAGTCACGCACGTTATCGGCGATAAGCCAGTCTTGACGATTGATACCGCTCTTATTAATTGCTATTTTATTCCATCAAGGACAAATAAATAAGCAATAAAAAGAATCCGTTTACGTTACAACATACATACACACAAATATAATTTAAATAATCAGATAGGCACCAAACCGTTCAAGTAAAACTACGAGAATTTTACAGCAGGTAATAGTTTAAATGCATTATTCAATCTGGTTTTATGATTATGTGGACTGAATAAATCAAAATTTTAGTTCAATTCTAACAAACGATAAACTAACAACCTAAATAGCACAGAAAACAGATTACATGTATACCTTATTTTACACAATTTGTAGCCGAAACAGCTGTGCGTACAAATTACCAAAAATTCAAATCGCGGAATCGATGAAAAACTCAACCATACATAGGTACCACCACCGAGCTACGCTATCATTATACTCATGGCCAGGTAAATGGGTAAATAATAACAAATTCTAATGACTCAAGATACTTACAGATCAGTTGTGAAAGGAATCAAACCCACATATAAATTTTAGGAAACATTTATACGGCGCCTATCATAAGTAGGTACTGCAAAATTTTATGAATCGAGTTCGATTCCCACCGCTGGACAAGTTTTCATTTGTTTTCTATGCATGATACATACATATGATAGCAGATATATGATGGTACACCATAAGCTTTGTATACCTACTTATGTACTAACCTACTTTTGGACTCGATGATACTGTGTGAAAATGTCCAGCATTATTTACTCTCTGGATTAAAACGGGGCGGGTATTAACCACTCCCGTGTACTATCGAATGTACCCCCAGCTGTCATAAACGGCGCGGGGCGGCGGCGGCGGTTGCACCGACCTACATTACTGTGAAACAGCTGCGCCGCCGTCGTCGTCGGTTTGAGGCCCTACCGAGCCGCACTCCATACAATATAAGACAGATTAATGAGACCGATAGTGCAGTAGCACCTGGGAGCTTAGACGACGGGCGATATATGTACCTAGTGGTAGTGGCGATTTGTATTGCAATGTCGCGAAAAAAAATTTGTAATATCACCAATACCAATGATGGAGAAAAGCCATCACCATCAAAGGGCCTCAACCTCAACGAGCGAGCCTATTATGACATAAATAAAACGATACTAGGATCACAATTTTGGTACGACATCGCATGAGATAGCAATAATATATTGTTTTATACTTACTATGTACACCTACCTATTATATAATTTATATGTGCCTATGAGAAATAAATGAATTGAAACGGCAACTCCTCAGCGTTTACGACGAGCTCTAAAGCAGGTCATCACGGTACAAGCAAGGCCAGGCCACGTACCTTGGCATCACATCAATAGGGCTCCTTCGCGCCGGGGCAGAGGTTCTGCAAAGGAGCACGCATTGGTAGGATGGTCACGTCTGAAGGACGAAGCTCTTGCCATTTCGCGGAAAATGTTCTCATCGGTATTTAGGGTGCGTTAGATGTCCTAAGTAATTCCATCGTCATATGCATAGAACATACATCATCATCATCATCAGTCCGTACACGTCCACTGCTGAACATAGGCCTCCCCCAAACGACGCCACGAATAGCGGTCCTGAGCCGCCTCCATCCAACGACTCCCTGCGACCGCTACGATGTCGTCGGTCCATCGAGTGGGAGGTCTTCCCACACTCCGTTTCGCATTACATCGCGGTCGCCACTCGAGAAACTTTACTCCCCAACGGTTATCGGTTCTACGAGCTATATGGCCTGTCCATCGCCACTTCAGCCTGCTGATTCTGAGAGCTATGTCCGATAGAACATAAGTGGGGGTTAAATCGATAGGTCTTGAGGTCCCGCACCCTCCAGCCACCGAGGATCCACCCCTCATGTTACACTGTGTATTATCATTATTTTAGAGACATTGAGAATTTTTTTTTAGTTAGGTAATTTACTTGATGTTTGTCTAGTTTATACAATTATCAGTTACTTTCACATTAATGTCGTAGGTATCTAACAAACATTATAAACTGAAAAGCAATAAATCATTGATGTCCCAAAGTGAAGCACGAGAGAAAGTTCAACACGACACCAAAAACAATAGACGACGATGACTGTGGCGATGATGATGACTGGTGATCTTAAAATGGACAAGATGATTTCGGTTGTTTTAGATAATATAGACACATCACATCATTCATTATGAAAACAAGATCATGTAGGTACCTACCTATCTACTCAGCGATAATCAAAGACGAGAGAAACGTACAATATTCGTAAGCTATACAAGACACAGGCAGGTAAGGTACTAACTAGTGCTACGTGATAGTTATTGTATTGTGATGAGCGCATATTAGTGTTTGTTCTATCTACTATTGTCAGACCATTATGGTCAGAGTGTTAATTTTAGTTATAATTTGAATGATAGTAACAATTTTGAGGAATATACCTACAGGCTTATTACAAAGAGCCGTATTAAGAATTTTCAAAGTGGAAGTAGCAGTATCTAATATATCTTGTTCTGATGACCCTAATGTTCTATTTGCCAATCTTTTTAATGTTATAAACAGAGAACACAGTGAAGTATTCAAACTTAAAACATGCACAGTTAGAGACAGGGTCGGGTTTACTGATTGGGCCACTCCCGGCATTTATAGAAGTAGGGATAGACTATACGATCTTTATGGTGCTAGAGAAGCAAGAATTACATGATCCTGTGTTTCTCTTATATGTAACCAACTACTCGAAAACATTTAAGAAAGTCTGCAACACAGCAAAATGCCTATTCTTGAGGAAAAAAATTATAAACTCATCTAATAAAATAAAAACAACATGAAGACTGATAAATAACGAAACTGGTAAATCAAAGCCACGTTCCAGAGAAAAAAGGTAAAAAATTTATAAATCAATTCTTATACATAAAAAGGATATTGCCGATGCTTTCGATGCATTCTTCTCCGATATTCCTAAAGTTATTACCCGGACTCTAAACTCCTCACCTTCGTTGGCGGTTGAATTATTAGAATCATCTGTTGAAAAATGGTCTTTATATTTACTCATGTAAATGCCAATTATATAGTCAAAACGTCTATTAACATAAAAAATACTGAGGATCTCTGGGGTATCTCAACTAAAGTACTAAGTTCAATTATAAAGGAAGTGTCTCCTTGTTTGGCCTATATTTTCAATAGTTGTGTCGACGCATGAGTTTTTCCTGATCTCATGAAATATGGTAAACTGGTTCCTCTTTTTAAATCTGGAAGTCACACTTATCCGGCCAATTACAGACCAATTTCAATACTTCCAGCTATAAGTAAAATTGACAAAATTATTCTCACACAGCTGTCCTCTCATTTCAATATGAATATAGGCTACTCCATAAAAATCAATTTGGCTTCACCAACGGTAAATCAACAACCGATGCTGGTACAGTTTTACTAAAGCATATATTGGATGCCTGGGATAAAGCGTAAAACGCTATTTATATTTATATATATAGTATAGTATAGTATTAGGTATATTCTGTGACCTTTCTAAGGCTTTCGATTGTGTAGATCAACGTACATTAATTAGAAAATTGAGACACTGGAATTCAATACAAGGCACTGGACCTTATGCAATCATATTTATCTGATAGAGTTCAAAAAGTAGATATTGGCAAAGAAAGATCTAGGGGCTCAAAATTTGAATTAAGCGTCCCGCAAGGATTAATATTAGGTCCTTTTTTATATTTTTCACCATCATCAATGCATGATTTTTAAAGTTTACAGAAATAAATGTAATTATGACGATGTAAATGATTCGCTTTCACACGTACTAGATTGATTCACCGCCAATAACCTCTTACTTAATGCTAAAAAAACCAAGTGCATTAAATTCATGTTACCAAATGTAAAAGAATTTCCAACTAAAATAATGCTAAAGGATGAGATTGTTTTGTAAACTACTGTTTTCTTAGGGTTACATATTGATTCCACTCTTCAATGGAAACCGCAAATTGATGCTCTCGCAGGCAGACTTAGTTCAGCAGCCTATGCAGTTCGTACAATTAGATATATTACCGATGAAGATTCAGCTAGGTTAGTTTATTTCAGTTACTTTCATAGTATTATAGTATAGTATTATGTCTTATAGTATTTTGCTTTGGGGAAAGGCAGCTGACATCCAGACTATCTTTGTTCTTCAAAAAAGGGCTGTACGCGCAATTTTTAAATTAAAGCCACGCGACTGAGAATTATTTAAAGAAATAAATATTTTGACAGTAATATCGCAATACATCTAATGTCTAGGCTCAAAAATAGAGATGGCTTTTTGAAAAAGTGTGATGTTCACAATAAAAATACAAGAAACAAGAACAAATTACACATCCCAGCATATAGATTACGAAAAGCAGGGAAATCATTTATGGGCAATTGCGTGCGCTTCTATAATAAGCTTCCATCTGAAGCAACTGAACTCCCTATTCGTAAATTTAAACAGTACATTAAAAAAAATCTTATCAGGAAGGCCTTTTACTCCATAGATGATTACATCAATGATGTTAATGCTTGGCCAGATGTCGCTCCGTTCCGTACTGTCAGTAGTATGTAAGAAATTCAATGTTCTGTTTAGCTTTATAGAAATATTGACATATATCTAAATCGCATTAAATTTAGATTTAGATAGGCAAAATAAACATGTATTAGACACATAAGTGATATTATAAATGTGCTAGTGGTTTCTTTTTCAGTTCTTCCACTAGTGGACAAAAAATTGAAGTGAAGAGAATATCAATCACACCTTATTTCTTATTTGATAATAATAACTATGTTTATAGTATAAAATTTGACTTGTCTAAGTGCTTATTTTGTAAGCATAAAGAAATAAAGTTATTGATTCTGATCTGATTCTGTAGTGTGCCGTGCCGGCCGTACCACATTGAAAAGCTATTACCCATATTATCCATACGTAATAATAAATAAGGTATTGATACCATCATATATATATATATATATATATAATCATAGAATCTTTATACCTAGCACCTATTGTGAAAGTAAGGTAAGCAAAAGCACGGAACGGAGCAACTGAAGAGGTAACAAGAAAAATACCTTCGTATGATCATAGCGCTATTTTATAAAACGAAACATCAGGTGCTAGTCGGACTTGCGCACCGATGATTCCGTATATAGATAACTAGGCTGCTGCCCGCGTCTTTGCCCGTGTTTTATCGGGATAAAAAATAGCCTATAATATGTTATTTAATTTTAGGCCAGGAGGTTAGTTTAAATATTGTTTAACCTTGATTAATTTTTTCTCATGTATCTCATTATAAGTGAACCATGTGTTTGTATGAGAATAAAGTTCTTTAAACCTATTCCAGTTCCCAAACTATACCCATACCCAGCCTAATCGGTTCAGTAGTTTTTGCGTGAAAGAGTTACAAATATCCATACATCCACCCTTACATTTATAATATTGTAAGTAGGATATAAAATATAAAGAAATTTAATTATATTAATATATTAGTAGGATAGATAATATATAAGACGTTGTTTTTTGCCTAATATCATGATCCCAGGTCAACGGGAAGTAACGATGACGACAATTCGTTTTTTTTTGTGAATTTATTTTCATATATCCGCTTTTATATTTTTGCCGTTCTTTGTGCTATAAGACCTTGCTTCTTGCCAAATTATGAGTCTAGGTCAACGGGAAGTATGTACCCTATAGGTTTTGGTCCATGTTTCGGATTTTTCAGCTTGTCTTGAACTTCATCTTTTGTATTTAGATGTATAGCATATTATTCGATGTTATGTCACAGATAACATTACCATGAAGTACATACCTATTTACAAAAAGTATGAACCTCACCTCAAACGCACATAGGTATAATACACAGCTAAAAAGTCTAAGTAAAAAACGGGGTGACGCGACGCGCGGTCACATCTCGTCACACACACCATACCACGATGGGTAAGCTAAGCACGGAACAGGCTCGGCCCTGCTCTGGGCTACCAATGCAATGCTTCCTGTATGTGTATGCTAATCACGCCGATTACCTACCCGCGCGCGTCAACCACTCTACTTTTTAACTCGACAAGCCCATCACGCAACCACCATACACGCGACTTACAACCCAAGGCCAACAGCATCAAGGATGTATTTCCAACGACCGCGGTTTGTCAAGTGTTTACTTACCTCAATAGATGGAATTTATAATGAAAACAAGTGTAACTGCAACGGTTTTAATTGGTTGTTATCATGCGTCGCGTCGTGTAACGGCTTCTTTAGCAGGCGCTTGGTGATTACGACGCGCTTTAATTAAGGGATACAAGATCTCTGATTTCATATGAATGAAAGTCTCACGCTCCAACACGGCCGGATCAAGATCTAGAATTTTGGGAGAACTGAAACAGAAAATATAATTTCTTTTATAATTTGACACAACACGGATACAGTACACCCACCTCAACTATCAGGAGCTCGTTCCCACTTGTGGGATGTCGGGCGCCGGACTTTTATCGGGTGTCGCCTCGCCGCCTCTGTTCACACTTGTCGGTTGTCGGACACGATCGATCCATCGTTTACTGTACACGATGGATGGTAACGTAAATTTTGTGGTCATGTATTTTAAATTGAGTAGAAAATAAACAAAAAACCAAGGAAAGAAAATTTTCCCTCTGGAAAAAAATATTTCGGGGACATTTCAGAACTTAATAATTGAATTGATGATGATACTGATACTGTGAATTGACTGATGCGATAAATAATACATTTTGAAATATACCAGATACAATAAGTATAACCATTTCACAACTCACTTATTTTGAATTTAATAATATTAATGATGCATTGTGTACAGCCTGTGTGTTTAGATATAATACAATTAACTAAAGATGAGATTGTTACACGTTTAAAATCAAATGCTGTAGGCAGTGACTTGATTAGTTTGGACATGTTCATTATGATGCTTCCTAATTCTTTAGAGACCATTCAACATTTTAATACAACGGTCACATACCAACATAAAACCAGCGTAGGTTTTTAAAACCTGCATAATTATGCTGAGTTGAGCCATTTCGTAGCTAAACTAAGATTAAGATCAATACCTTATACCTTTACACCTTCTCTATATTTATATTTAATTAAGTAATGGTTCATTAAATTGAACTTATGTTAAATATAAACAAATAAATGATATGATTTGATTTGATTTGAGAAATGAAGAAATGAAGTTTTAAATTATTTTAGAATGTCGATAACTATTTACATTCATTTCAACAATCTTGGCACAAATAAAAGTGAAGTTCTATGTACCAATTACAGCCCGTTCCCACTTGTTGGGCCCGACATGGGCCCGACAAAAAATTTAGAGACAGACACGATTTTTTTCCGGGCTTCGTCGGTTGCTGGCAAAACTCCCGACATTTATTGTCGGGAAATTTATTGTTGTAAAAAACGGTGTCGGATAACTGTAAACAGCTTCATATAAAATGTTCTGCTACTAGAGCAGCCGATTTTCTGTCGGGCCCAACACCCGACAGGCGACAAGTGGGAACATAATATAAAAAAATATTTGCTCAAAAAGCGCTAAATCAATTTCGATAAAATGTAAGTGGAACCACCTTAGAAGTATTATCTATAATAAAATAATAATAATAAAAAGCCTTTATTCCCTGACCTTTTTAACTTACATGCTATTCTTATAAAACAGTAGTATTCTTAAATCTAATTTACATAGTAAAAATTATAAATTTATTAGCAACCTCCTTGGTCAGGTTGTCTGTCGACATAGGCCTCCCCCAATTGTTTCCACGTCTCTCTATCCTTGGCAGACCTTCTCCATCCTTTTGGCAAATCATCCTCCCATCTTTTGATTTGACCTCCTCGTTGTCCTTTTCCGTACCTCGGATACCACTCTATTACATCCTTAGTCCATTTTTCTTTGTCAGTCCTCATTACATGTCCAGTCCAGTTCCATTTAAGTTTTCTTATTTTTTGTAACACGTCACTGACCTTTGTTCTTTTCAATACCTACATTTCTATTATCACGAGTAAAGGGTGAAAATAACTATATTATTGTGCCAGTCAAAGTCTAGAAACTCTTCAGCAAAGCGCACAGGAGTTCAGACAGTTCTATTTTTTTGCTCCTCGATAATTGTGTATATCAGCTGCGTGCAAATGTCTTGTTGATATCGAATATCGTTGAGCAGTTGAACGAGTGGGTGCGAATGGCGTACTAGTATAAATGTCGACAATAACATTGTGGCGGCTACACTGATTTGTATACACTCCTGTTGTTTTTCTGCCAATTTTTCTTATATTCACATCCCCTTCGGATTGATATCTACGCATCCATAGGCGCACGGTTTTAATCTGTAAGACAACAATTCAATACTTAGGTATTCAATTATTTATAAAGAAGTTAAATATAACAACAGGTTTTACTAAAATGGTAGGTATTTGCTTCGTTATGATTATGATAAGCAGATAACTTACCGTAATTCCAAGCTGACGAGCAATCTCCTTATTCCTCATTTGCTGTTCGAAAAGAACCGCGATCTTGGTTCTCACAAACATACTTATAATGCACCATTTCCTTCAATATTCTTCAATTCTTTTAGAATTAAAACCAGTAGGTAAGTCAAGACTCGAATCGAGAATGGCCAGTAACCTTTTCTTTGTTCACCAAGATTATATTCAGATCTACCCGCAAAAACTTCTTTTTTTTTATTATCCAGTGTAAAGAGATACACCGTACAGAAAATCCGCTGTCGAACACTAATAACATAAAATTTCAAAGATTTGTTAACTACACTTGCGAGCTATAAACTGGAATCACTTCATCGCTGGTTTTGCAGACCATATTTTACAGTCTTCATGCAATAAACTGTAGGTTGTGGTATATTATTTTAAAGATAATTTTATTAGCTTTCAAACTCTTTCGATATCATAGCGAAAAAAATGTTCATCATATGTCATGGAACGTGAAAACAAAAGACCAAAGATTTTTGGAACGAAACATCAATTTTTTCAAACTCCTGAATCCCTATAAAAATTGGGAATTTATGCAATTTTGTCATCAGTCCAATATATCACGTCACTCAAAATACTGGAATTAGAAGAAAATGGAAACCACACCAATAGAAGCCGCTCAAATCGTCAC
This sequence comes from Eupithecia insigniata, assembly GCA_947859395.1. Lineage (NCBI taxonomy): Eukaryota > Metazoa > Arthropoda > Insecta > Lepidoptera > Geometridae > Eupithecia > Eupithecia insigniata. Next base: position 536,827 of record OX402007.1, read on the forward strand.
CCTATTCCAGCAAGGGTTCTCTCAGCGTACTATCGCTCGACAGCTTCATCTGAGCCAGTCCTGTGTCTCCAAAGTATACAAGAGGTTTAGAGAGACTGGAAACTTAGTCCGAAGACCAGGATCTGGACGACAGCGATGCACTTCGGCGAGAGATGACCGATTTATTGTCAGCACTTGTCTCCGAAATCGACATCTAACCGGCGTTGACGTCCAGCGGGAGCTCGGAGAAGTTCGAGGGAGAACAGTCAGCGAGTGGACAGTGAGGCGAAGACTCAAAGAAGCTAAATTGACCCCAAAAAGGCCAGCAACGGGACCCAAATTGTCTACAGGCCCCGACAAGCCCGACTTCAGTTTGCTCGTGATCACTTAGATTGGGATATACAGCAATGGAGCCGAGTTTTGTTCGCGGACGAGACTAGGATGTGCCTGCATGGCAGCGACCGTCAACGGAGAGTCTACAGGAGACCGGGAGAGCGATACGCACAATGCTGTATAGCGGAAACAGTAGCATATGGGGGTGGGTCTTGTATGATGTGGGCGGGGATTTCAATTGAAGCTACTTTCCTGCTAATGCACGACAATGCCGACAATGACAGTACCTGGAAGAAGTCGGGATTCCCACAATAGACTGGCCAGCCGCCAGCCCTGACATGAACCCTATCGAACACCTGTGGGACGAGCTGAAAAGGCGGGTACGAGGAAGATCTCCAGCTCCGGCGTCAATAGAAGACCTAAAAACTGCTCTTATCGAAGAGTGGCAGGAAATTCCACAGGATTCCATCAGGAAACTCATTAGGTCAATGAAAAACCGTTTACAAGCAGTCATTAGGGCCAGGGCCAATACAAAATATTAAGCGGGAAATAACAAAGATTTTAAATAAAAATTTGATATTTTCATATTACTTCTTATTAATTTAAACATCCACAAGTTCGAACTTAAATAAATTTAAATAATTTTTATACCATTCGAAAGCTAACAAAATTTCTTTTCAAATGGTATACACCAATCTGCAGTTTATTCCATGGAAACTGTAAAATATGGTCTGCAGAAACCAAGAAGTGTATGTAGTTCATTGGTTTAGTTGGTTGGTGTATTCGTTACTTGTTATAAGAGCGATTGGATGCCTGGTTCGATTCCCACTTGGAGACACAATTTTTGTTTCTTAGAAATTGAGTAAAAGATTTGTAAATCGTGCAGTGATATGCAATGTAAACTTTAGCTATTTGGGGGGTTACCAATTAATGCTTCTGTCTGTACATACAAAAAAACATACTCGAATTTAGAACCTCCTCCTTTTTTAAAGTGGGTTAAATATAACTATAGCCATGTGTGTCTCAAAGTAGGTACGTGTTGACACCTGCCCGATGGAGTCAGAATGGAGCCTCCATTCTGACAATGTTGGAAGCCGGTCTAGCCCTGCTTAGGTAGTTAATCCCTTTAGAGTGGCGGCATCCGTCCTGGCCTGCTGCCCTGAATCTTATTCCTACCTACATTCATTATTTTTCATACTTAAAATAAGAGACCTGCTTCAAATTGGAAGAGCAACTCAAGTTTTCAATTATTTTTGTGTTTATTAATTTTCTTGCCTTTATCGGGATTTGTAGTGATACAGATAGTACGAGAGCCCACGACCAAAACTATGTAAACGCAATACGGCTGAAACTGTATATATAAAATCGTCAGATTTTATGATTCTGAATCTGACTATGTGTGTAGTCACGTTCAAAAGTATAGCAACTGCGTGGGAGGCTATTTCTGTTGTGTCTGATATTGAAAATGTACATAGATTTTATAATTTTATGACGAAAAAGTTTGTTTTCAGACATTTTGCGCGTAACGTATAGACCGAGCACATTTTTGAAAATGTCAAAAAATTTAGCCAACCTGTATCATAGCAACCCGTATATTTTTTTTAAACCTTTCGTATGGCTGCCTGTATTACCAAAAAAAGTGTTTCCAGAAATTTTCGATATGTTCTGTTAAAGAAGAATTTTTTGTACTTAAAGAGTTTTCTGATAAAGAAGGTGCTACTTAGACTAAATTTTTCTAAATCGACATCTGGATAACTCATTTTATCACGTTCAACAATTTTTAGACAGATATGCTATGTGTTACCGCTCGGTAAAACTTTCTAACATTTTCAAAACGGTCTCGAAATTTACTGCTTTCAAAACTCCGTCTGAAAATTATTTTTTCGCATTAAGTAACCCAAATTTACTCGCAAGAACATTTTCAGACGGAATGCTATGATATTTTTTTTGTTCCATTTTAAATTTTCTTCCGGTTTTGCTCTACATTACTGACTTCTGAAAAATATGTTTTCAGTATTTTAGACCTATCATTCAAGTACAGTCTGAAAATCAGACAGATTGCTATGATACAGTGCGGTATCTTTTTTTTGACGTTTTTGAAAATTCGTTCAGGTCAAACGCTACGCCGAAAATGTCTGATATTGTTGTTTTCGAGTTCAGAATAATCGAATCTATCAATTTGATGCGGTTTTGGCTGTATTGCTATGAGACAAAAATTTTGGTCGTTGGCTCTCGTACTAAGATGACGAAGTTGTTTTACGATAAAAACTTGTAGTTGCAAGCAAAGTATGAAAATAACTACTAATTTAGATCTTTTGATACTCGCCAAAGATTTAGATTCTAAATCTTTGTTATCTTTGCCAAGCCGAGCTTTCTGACTGGACAAAGACACGGTCAGACACTAGTAAGTATGTACTAACCTACCTACATAGTACATACTAGTGTTGCCTTGTAGGACAAAAAGAAAGGCAACCAGACGCCGACAAATTGTAATTTAATCATCCAGCGATCATCATTGTGGTGACACGTCCGCCTCGGGTTACACACGGGGGCGCCACCAGCGGAAGTCAACCACATGGACAAACGGGCCATAACAACAGTCAGTACCTTCCTACCACATGGTATGGTAGGCAAGCAGAGGTAGGTATGGGAAGAAAGTACGAGGGGCATTACTTTCAAGGAATCATTGCTCTACTCGAATTACATTGTGTGCTGCGCTGCGCGTGAGCACACTATCAATCAGATGGGTACCTAGTCTACCTACATGTCTACACACAAGCTTGCCTAGGGACTAGAAGAAATAAAAGTTTGCACACTTTGTCTATACCGCCAATTTGGGCAAATTGTCTCATTATCGTTTTATTCCTACCATTACTTCGGAGGCCCGCGGCCTCGGTCCTAAGGTTCGGATATAAGCAGACATATGTATGCCTTTTTCTCAAGTCCCTAACTGAGCGGTGGGGTATATATGTGTCGATGATGGAGGTGGCTGACCTGCGAGGTTCTTTGTTGGCATCGTTGAGATATGCTGGTAGGGAATAAGCTTTTTCCTGGCAGGCAGTAGGTAGGTATAGCGTGGTTATTATGATTTAGATAAGTGAGTAGGCAGTATGTTTATGGTACGTTGCGTGCCCCGTGCGCAGCGACCGTGAACACTGTTACTTGCGCCTGCGCCGCTGCCGCCGCCGCTGCTTAGTTACGTGGACTTGCTGGTGGTTTATTGGACATGAGATTAATCTTCAATGCACTGGACACCTATTGTATACGATTAACCAACGATCTTAATTCAATACACATATTTAATTTTAATAGAAGATTAAAGTATTGTATTTCCTTCAAAGTTACTATTGTCACCAAAGTACTTCAAAGTTACTATTGTCACCAATGTACTTCAAAGTTATTATTGTCACCAATGTACTTCAAAGTTACTATTGTGACCAATGTACTTCGATGATGAATGCTCTAACTAAAGTCTACCTGATGAAATTAACCTTCCGACAGATTATACCCACAATTAACCAGTGCTGGAAATGACCACTTTTACAATACCCATTTCTAACCATTTCTGAAAATGACAGCTTTTTTGAATGACCATTAATATAACCTACCAGTTAGGGATAGTTGATGCAGCACGCTGTACTAAAAAACTGTCCAGTATTATTTACTTACTACTTAATATGAAAAGTAGGTATCTTCTCGACACACTAAACGTGTTAATTTTAGGTCTACTAGTTGTTCCCCGCGGTTTCACCCGCGTTGAATTCTAATTTCTCATTTCTAGGGGGATTGATTAAAAAGGGCTTTTTCTCGTAAATCTCCCATGGGAATTTGATGTCTCACCAGGACAAAAAGTAGCCTATATTACTCAAGGTTACACAAGGTTACTAAAGGATGGATCTTTCAATTAACTCTATGCCAAAAATCAAATCGATCAGTTGCTTAGTTAGTCCCGAAAGAATGACAAACAAACTAACAAACACACTTTCGCATTTATAAAACTAGTTAGGATTAAGCAAGCAAAAAGTATGTTAATTATATTTACTAATAGGTCAATCAGAAGTGACATTTAGCAATGCGAATAGAGCTATTTATATTTATGAGGATCCGTCTGGTCGGTGAAGTGGACCCAGCCCAAGGTGTTCCAGTGTCCTTTGGCTCTCAGTCAGGGATACCGGGACGAGTTTCTTATAATTTTAACTTTATGAGGTCATTTTTAAATGAAATCTTACAAAATATACGAATGTTTAAAAGACTATTTTATAAGTACCTACAAAATACACTCAAAACGTATTTCATGGCCAGATTTGGTTTTTGTTTCATTATTTTCCCAAGCAACTCCTTTGCTACTTTTCGAAGAATTCTAGCGCGTTTATGTCTTTTGTACGAGAGGTTCAAGTCTCAATACAAAAGATTTCAACGCGCTTACCTAAAAATCTTTCGTGAGTTTATGTTTATTTGTGACGAGATATCTACTAGGCAGGTACTCAATAACTAGCTTCAGTCCGTGGTTTAGCTCACGTCGAAGATTGGATAAAATGTCTACCTACTCGCCTCTGTTCAACTCAACTATGTAACTATTGAAGCGCGTTGATGTCTTTTGTAACGGAAAATAGGAAATATGGTCGTAGATTTTGTATTTTCCTTTATTGACGACTTGTTACTCTGTGGATAGTATAACCCAGTCGTTAATAGTGACCTCATGTGGTAGGTACTTACTTTCTAAGATGGAGCCTATCTCCGAGAGTTTACTCAAACAGTAGCCGCAGCCGCTCGGGTCAGCCACACGCGGAGTTCAACCGCCCCGCTCCTATTCTCGACGCAATACGGGAAAAGTTCACGTGAACTTATCTACATAGCTGATGTTAGTACCGCACACCATTATGTTCTCTGTTCCTGTTACATGGGTCAATATAACTTTAAATGAATAGGTACCTAGCAGGCGAGCTTGACCTTTATCCTCTAAATATAGAGAAAAGGGAGTATTTAATACAGTTACATATCTGTGCAAAAATTAAATGTTCTTTAAGCAGATTTGCAAAACCGTTACTAATCTGTCATTGTCCTTCTGCTTATCAGGGGACTATGGAGACCATAGATTTAGGGTAGAAAAAAAAATCTCGGTGGAGACGCGGAATTCTAAACATGACATTCTATTCTACTATAGTATCTATGTCAAGGAATTTATATACTAATCTATGTATAACCCATTGTACCTACTTAGTGTATTCTACCATAGAGAAAAGTCGTGAAATGAGTCATCATGACCTTCATAGTTATTGTTATATTCATTGCATAGGTACCTCCATTTATGAGAAACAAAAAATTGCTTATTTACTTAAAAAAAAAATTATGGAATTTTGCATGAAAATTTACTAAAATAAGTATCAGTATGAATATACGTTTTATCGAGGATAAAATCCATTAAAATACAGGCAAAGTATAGTGAATAGCCGCGGCAAGCGCACCGTCCGAAACTATTTGGTAATTGAACATTTTCACAGGGAGTATTCAAACAAAAGTTTTAAGACATTTCCTTTCATTTCCAATGCATTTCTTTGCATATTTCCGATTATCCGCAATCGAATCCGTTGGTGAGAAAAAACAGTGTCAATTTGTTTTTAAAATCAATCGGTTCGGTTTCCTATAATTTTATTTTTAAAAATCTTAATATGCAGTTTATGTTTTCTCATAAATATAGGTTTTCTCGTCTTTCAGGACTTTTCTAACTCTTAATGTTTTGGATGTGGATCCACTTCTATCTGAAAAAGGCACCCTGTATAAATTGAAAAAAAACACACTATAAATGACTTCTTCCACCTATTTGCGAATTTGTTGAGATTGGGAGAAAGCCTCTGGGGTAATATGGCTAGTTCTGATCTCTTGATAGGTACCATTCTTGAATTAGATTAAGTTTATTTTCCCGGGTGTATCGCACACACTTCGGGACGCATATACCTAACTATTCACGGTAAAATCTGGCCGTGAAGATGGAAATCCTACTAATAACCTTCCTACTAATATTATAAATGTCAAAGTTTGTATGGATGCATGTATGGAATTATGGATATTCGTTAGTCTTTCACGCAAAAACTTCTGAACCGATTAGGCTGAAATTCCTGGTATGGGGATAGTTAGGGACCTGAAATAGCATATAGGCTATTTTTAATCCCGATAAAATGCGGATAAAGGCACGGGCAGCAGCTACATAAATCATTATATAAATATAAATTAATGCAAAAGTATTACCGCCATACTATGTAGTCGAGCAATGAAAGTAGAACGGATGGTAATACATATGTAAGTATGTACAAGTGAACTAGATATTATCGTGACCACATTAGAGCTAGAACTCGATCGAGAGTGAAAACGATCCTCCCACTGACAGCAGCATCCATCCAACAGCAACAGTACCTACAACATGTAGATATCTACGTTATTGTGCCTACTGGTGCCCACAAAGCTTAGATATAATATGTTGCGAGTACGGTTACTAGATTCTTCGAGTATATAGATTTGCTAGGATTAGGTAGATATTAAAATTAATTAGATACTTTATCTATGACTAGCAGCCAAGTTAAGGAGGCTGTACCAAAACAACAATCGATAAATTATAAGCTCTATTCTTTGAAACCCATTGTTAAATGAGTTTTGCATTAAAATAATAGATTAATAGCTTAGAGAACAATGCCTGCCACTATCTGACAATAATAACTTTCTTATTAATATAGCAGGGCTAGTGTCACGATGCCATGTAATGTAAGCCGTTGTACGGGTCATGTTCAACCTCTTAGTTATTAGTCTAATAGGTATTTAGCGAAAGATTTAAGTAAAAAATAGGTTTTGACAAAATTATTTTATTGCGAAAATCTTAAAATATTCATAAATTAGCAATTCTACTAATCTTATATACGAATAATATAAATAACTTGAAGGCAATGCATAATTAGATCTTCAGACAATAGGTAGGTTATATACATAAATATAATTTAATGTTCATTGTTTTAAAACCATGCATCTTTTGTATTTAATCAATAAGGCAATTTTATATCACATTTTTATTATATAAATTTGGGATTGCATCAGGTAAAATACATGCTTATTATATTAAAAAGTTATAAATCTCATTATGTTCTCTGTTCCTGGCACAACAAGGTACCTATTCTACAATGTACCTATAAGTATACCTAAACCATTATCTTTCACAAGAGCTACGTACTTGTTACTAATTGAACTAATTTTATAAATTAATTTGACTAAAATTATTATGCTATTAGTTAGGGAAATGTTTTCTATTTCCATAAAAAGTATTATGTTATAATAACTTTATATCTAACATAACCGCACGTATGACAATGTACCTACAGTAAATATTGCTTTGTAAATAAATACTTTGTCATAGCTGGCATCTGTAAGAAAGTTTAAAAACATTAAATTGTAAGATAAGGCACAGGCTATTGGACATTACAATATAATCAACAATTAATTTCTAACTAATGTATAGAATATAAACCTATATGTATCAATGGGTAGGTAGGTATAGAACATTTGAATGTAAACTGGTGCATGTTTACCTAGTGTAGTGGCACAGCTGGACAGCAGGTGCCCAATCTTATCGATATCAGCTGTAGATTGATTATCATCTAATCACCAACGAGTACCTATTGAAAGGGCGACACGCGCCTCACTAGTCTCGGCAGGTACACTACGGCCTGATCCGAAGTCCAGCTTGGACCTTCCGCAATGTACCTACCCGCCTACCTATGAACGTAACAAAGAGTAACTCTTACTTCAGTTATTTTAATTACTAAGTATCATTTTGAATTAATGAATCAACCATCTACTTAAACTAATGCTCCGGCGACAGTAACAAACAAACTAAGGACACCTAGTTATACAGGGAAACTTGGTAAATCTAATATCTTTATCTTTTAGCCAGTTTCCAAAGTACATCCAGATACCGATAACAATGCAAAATAATGTTTCAACAACCACCTACATAATGTATGTATGAACGACGAGTGTATTACGGTCCTCATCCGAGAACGTAACAAACGAAAGTAAGCATACGAAGAACTTGATATCTCATCATAAATTATGATGAATGACACAGTTTATTATTGTTATGAATCATATAGAATCATTCGCGTATTGATTGTGAGAAAAGAATTAGAAATTATTGAGGAAATAGGAGAGTTGACATCGCGCGGGACAATGCTGAGAGCAAGGCCCGTACTCTTAAAAACGAAATCGAAGTTTCTCATTCTTTTTCGTGCAAACGCTAATCTTATGCAATGGACATAAGAGTTGGTTTTGCACGAACACGAAAAAGAAACTTCGATTTTCCTTTTCCGAGTAGGCCCCCAGATTCCAAGGTGTGGCGTCGTGTCGTTTCAGATGCTTTTTTTACAGGTTACGAGTATATGTACTATGTTTCTCATAGACGAGAAAAGCACGCGGGAGGCGCCGCTGCCGTCGCCGTCGTAGCGTACGGGAAAGCGCCCGCTGCAAAAACTCCATGTTTTTTATAGAGGGAGCAGATGGAACAATAGGAACAAACCGTTGTAATCAGACTCGGGAACCAAGTTCGCAGCGCTCTACCGCTTTCCCCCGCGCACGAACGAAGTATAATAGCTACCGCGGATAACCATCATTTGCATTGTTCGCTATCTGGAGAAAATTAATTGCCGCAACCGATCGCTGGCGAAGAAATCGATCACACGCTCGTCCCCGCACTCGAGGAATGTATACCTACGTAACACTGTCCGCGTTCGCTTTTGTTACAGTATACCTACTCTCCGAATGCAGACCGGACGGCCGCTCGGCCGAGGCCCGGGGCTCGGGCGCCGCTGAACACTCCGCACACACAAACATTAGAACCAGCCGCTCCCGGCGTACGAGACTAGGCCGCGCCCGCCTCCTGCTTCTGCTGAATGATGGACTCCCACTGCGCGATCAACCGCGTGGAGCTCGGTGCCAGGAACTCCTGTCCGGGGGACAGCTCGCACAGCTCGGCCAGCGACTTGGCCGGCTTCAGGCTACTGATGGAGTCCTGACCTGAGCTGTTCCGCGGGGACGGCGACCGCAGCTCGTCGTTGAGCGCCTCGTACAGCTCGCCGATGGACTTGGTCTGCTTCAGCTTACCGGGCGCGGGGATCTCTTCGTCCTCGGACTCGGAGCTCGTTTCATTGTCGCTCAGCTCGAGGTCGAAGGGCTTGACTTTCTTTCTCATCTTCTTCAGCTCGTGCTCTCTGTCCTTCATCTCTCTCAATTCTTTCTGGATCTTCTCCTCGACGGGCACGAATCCTTTCCGCACCGGCTTGCCCTCCGGCGTGCGTGAGATGACTGGGGGCGTGGAGACGACGGGCGCCACCACAGGGGTGGTGGGGAACTGCATCGGGACCAGCGGTGTGGGAGTCAGGGTGGACGAGGCCGTCGGCGTAGGAGGCATCTTGCCTTTGTTGGCGATGAATCTCTGCATAATGCCCTTGGTCCCGTTCTGTGGGGTGAACCGCCTCGTGTAGCCGTTGCTGCTGAGGAGGGTCTGCGCGGGAGGCGCGGAGGGCGTCAACGGCCCCAGCAGGTGCGAAGTGGAGACAGCTCGGTTCAGGGTCTTGGGCGGACTGAGGTCGCCGTTGACGTGCCCGTTCTGCTGGTGTACGTCGAGGGTGGACTCCGAGAGGAGACGGTTTATCCTGAAGTGCCCCTCTTTGAATTCTCGCTCCCGTTCTGTGACTTCTATTATCTCCCTTTGAATCCTGGAGAGAGGATCTTCTTTTAGCATTGACTGTAACAAGAGCAAAGACAGAGTTTAAAAATATAAATAAATACTAAGAGCATATACCTAATTGAAATCTATCTATCTATACTTATAATAAAACTGTAACAGGTCCAATTCTGTACATTGAAGATATATTGAAAATTTTTTTTGGAGGGCACTCTATTATCGATACTGATGCCAAACATGCATTTTTTTCCCATCATGTCTGTCCGTCTGTCTGTCTTTCCGTCTGTCTGTCTGTCTATCTGTCTGTATCTTGGCCGCGCATAGCTCCGAAACTACTGAACGCATTGAAATGAAACTTGGCAGGATTTGAGTTCATACTACGAGGAAAGACATAGGATACTTTTTATCCCGGATTTCAATAGGGTTCCCTTGGGAGAGGGGATGAAAGTAAAATTTGTTGGCTGCGCATAGCGCCGGAACTACTGAATGTATTCAAATGAAACTTGGCAGGATTTGAGATCATACTATGATGAAGGACATAAGATACTTTTTATCCCAGATTTCAATAGGGTTCCCTTGGGAGAGGGGAAGAAAGTAAAATTTCTTGGCTGCGCATAGCGCCGAAACTACTGAAGGTATTCAAATAAAACTTAGGATGATTTAAGTTCATATTACGAGAAAGGGCATAGAATACTTTTCATCCCGGATTTTAAAAGGGTTCCGTTGGGAGAGGGGATGCAAGTAAAATTGTATGGCTGCGCGTAGCGTCGAAACTACTAAATGTATTCAAATGAAACTTGACAGGATTTGAGTTCATACTATGAGGAAAGACATGGATACTTTTTGTCCTGGATTTCAATAGGGTTCCCTTGGGAGAGGGGACGAAAGTAAAATTTCTTGGCTGCGCATAGCGCCGAAACTACTGAAGATAGTCAAATGAAATTTAGCATGATTTAAGTTCATATTACAAGAAAGGGCATAAAATACTTTTTATCCCGGAATTCACAAGGGTTCCCTTATGAGAGAGGATGGAAGTGAAATTTTGCGCGTTGCAGGATGGCGCGCGGGGCAAGGGCGGTATAGAGCGATAGCCCCCCACTGGCAGCGGGGCCCCAGAAGTGGGGACCCCAGCAGTGGGGCCCCTCACGCAACCGGGCCAACCCAGTAGCCCCCCGGAGTGGGGCCCCCGCAATGAGGTCCCCACATTGCCCCGCAGTGGGACCTCAGTAGCCACCACAGTGGGGGGCATCGGAAGTGGGGCCCCGGAAGTGGGGACCGCCGGCAGATGGCCCTCGAAGTGGGTCCCCCACATTGCCCCGCAGTGGGGCTAATGGAGGGTACCTCATTAGCCCCCACAGTGGGGGCACCGGCAGTGGGGCGTCGGCAGTGGAGCTCTCGGCAGTGGGCCCCCCACATTTCCTGGCAGTGGGACCCCCAGTAGCCCCCCGCAGTACCCCCCGCAGTGGGACCCACTCAGTAGGCCCCCACAGTGGAGGCCCCCGGCAGTTAACCCCCGCAGTGGGACCCCCAGTAGGCCCCCGTAGTGGCCCCCCGCAGTAGGGTAAAATTTCTTGGCTGCGCATAGCGCTGAAACTACTGAATGTATTCAAATGAAACTTGGCATGATTTAAGTTCATACTACGAGGAAGGTCATTTAATACTTTTTATCCTGGAATTCGTTAAGGTTCCCTTGGGAGTGGGGATGGAAGTGACATTTCTCGGCATAAAATAGCGCAAAAACTACTGAATGGATTCGAATGATACTTGGCATGATTTGAGTTCACGATTTCTACGAGAAAGGACATAAAATACGAGTCCATACCCCAAAGCCAACAAAATTATTACAAAATTGTTATTAGTGGCGATAAACGACCTACTGGACAGCATCCGGTTTGTAAAGTTCTCGCTACCAATAATGTTGCCGTCGTCCTGGTAGATCAGCACTGTGACAGGCGGGACATTGTGCTGCGTACCCGGGATGACCGCTTGCAATGCATCGGCGAAATGCACCAGGCATTTGATGCTATTCAGTCTCTACTCGCTTATATACCTACTGTCGTGGCGAAGACACTGGTGGAAGTGGATACAACTTTGATCTTCGACTCGGTCTCACGGTTCGGTTCGGTTCACTAAAAATGTTTACCGCCCAACGAAGTGGGCACGGGTCAGCTAGTACTTATAATAAAACTGTAACAGGTCCAATTCTATACATTGAAGATATTTTGATTTTTTTTTCTGGCGGGCACTCTATTATCTATACTGATGCCAAAAATATTTTTTTTTCCATCATGTCTGTATGTCTGTCTGTCTGTATCTTGGCCACGCATAGCTCCGAAACTACTGAACGTATTGAAATGAAACTTGGCAGGATTTGAGTTCTTACTACGAGGAAGGACATAGGATACTTTTTATACCGGATTTTAATAGGGTTCCCTTGGGAGAGGGGATGAAAGTAAAATTGCTTGGCTGCGCATAGCGCCGAAACTACTGAAGGTATTGTAATGAAACTTCGCATAATTTAAGTTCATATTACGAGAAAGGGCAAAGTATACTTTTTATCCCGGATTTCAATAGGGTTTTTTTGGGAGAGGGGATGAAAGTAAAATTCTTGGCTGCGCATAGCGCCGAAACTGCTGAAGGTATTCAAATGAAGTTCAGCATGATTTAAGTTCATATTACAAGAAATGGCATAAAATACTTTTTTCACTTCTCTTGCTCAAAAAGTGTATCATAATAGTGTAGCTTAGCGGGCCTAAAACTCGAGTTTAATACCTCGGGCTAAAAAGTATTTTTTCTTTTAAATTTTTGTCTAAAATCATCAGCCCGTACAATTATAGCATTCGTTATCTTACATAAAAACTCGACTTCTTGGAGCTCCGTCAATCTTTTTTTTTTTTAAATAGAACCGTCTTGGTGATGTTTTATGAAGGTTGATTCATCCCTTAACGGTAGAATGCGAACTGTTTCGTTGCGGGTTAAATAGAGATTTTAAAAAAAAGATGGTATTGGCGCTAAATCTCTAAAATTTTCTTCATTCCAAATCACAAACTTTTACGTTTAACTTCCTGACTTTTACTTCCAAATTGTTAACGTGAAAAATGTCATCAAGTGATAGTAAAGATGCTAATATGCAAATGGAAGAAAAGGGTAAAGAAATAATTATGAATCTGTTGCCGACAAAATCACGTGGAATATATTTAAAGAGTTACGAAAATTTTATGAAATGGAGAGATGAGAAACGTGGATTCTTTTACAGAAGGGGCTTTTCTCACTTATTTTGATGAATTATCGAAAAAGTTCAAATCGTCGACTCTTTGGAGCACATATTCAATGTTAAGAATGACCTTACAAACTAAACACGACGTAGATATTAAAAAATATGTAATTTTAACGGCTTTACTGAAGAAATTTTCCACTGGATACAAGGCAAAAAAATCTAAAGTCTTGACGACACAAGAACTCGAAACATTTTTAAATAACGCTCCAAATAAACAATACTTGGCAACAAAGGTAACCTACTTATGTACTCTACTCAAACTAAATAAATAGATACCTACCTACATACCTAAATTATGTACCTAGGTTATTACGATTATTAACAAACTTATTTTTTTGTTCAACAGGTTGTTTAATTTATGGAATCAGCGGTGCATGCAGAGGAATAGAGCTTGCCAATATAACGCTAGAAGACGTAGAAACGGATACAAACCTACAAGCTGTGAGTCTGCCGAACACGAAAACAAACAAAGAGCGTAAATTTGTCATCAGTGGAGAATACCTTAATATAGTTAAAGCCTATCAGGAGTTACGTCCCACTAATGTTTCAACGAGAAGATTTTTTCTAAATTATCAAAATGGTAAATGCACAAGGCAAGTCATAGGCAAAAATAAATTTGGTAACATGCCTGAAGATATTGCCACTTATCTAAATTTACCAAATCCGGAACTCTACACGGGCCATTGTTTCCGCAGAACATCCGCGACTCTGTTGGCGGACTCTGGTGCGAATATAACGACATTAAAACGGCACGGTGGATGGAGGTCCGATCAAGTGGCTGAAGGTTATATAGAGGACTCTATACAAAACAAGTATCACGTCACGCAGCGGATTACGGAAGGAATCAATATTCTACCAAACATTACAGAACCCCAAGCATCTACATCGCGGGATTGGATGAATATGTCAACTCAGCTGAAGCCGCACTCAGATCTTAATAATGCAGGAAACTCAAGCATGAATCGAGTCTCTCCAACTTTTACTCCACAACAATCAACTCAAAATATTATCACATCCCAATCACAGAGAACCGAAATAAAATTGCCCCGGAAAAACATATCACTAAACATTCAAAATTGCTCTAACTGTACATTTAATTTTTAATAAAATTTCTGAGAATTGTTTAATTTTGAATTGTTTTATTTTCTCGCAATCGAAGTGAAAAGTAGAGTGTTTTACTCGGGCCAAACCCACCCATTATAACTCGGTCTTGTCATCCTCCCTCGCTACGCTCGGGAGTATAACAACCTCGTATATAATGGGATGGTTTAGTCCCTTGTAGAACAATCTACTATTATCCCGGAACTCAGAAGGGTTCCCTTATGAGAGAGGATGGAAGTGAAATTTTGCGCGTTGAAGGATGGCGCGCGGGGCAAGGGCGGTAGAGAGCGATAGCCCCCTACTGTGGGGGGCACTGGCAGTAGGGCCCCAGGCAGTGGGGGTCCCAGAAGTAGGGACCCCAGCAGGGCCACTCACGCAACCGGACCCTCCTAGTAGCCCCCCGCAGTAGGACCCACTCAGTAGGCCCCCACAGTGGAGGGCACCGGCAGTGGGGGCCCCCGGCAGTTTACCCCCGCAGTGGACCCCCCCCCCTACATTGCCCCGCAGTGGGACCCCCAGTAGCCCCCCGTAGTGGCCCTCCGCAGTAGGGTAAAATTTCTTGGCTGCGCATAGCGCTGAAACTACTAAATGTATTCATATATATAATATATAAAAACAAAAATGGCACGATTTAAGTTCATACTACGAGGAAGGTCATGTAATACTTTTTATCCTGGAATTCGTCAAGGCTCCCTTGGGAGACGGGATGGAAATGACATTTCTCGGCCTAAAATAGCGCAAAAACTACTGAATGGATTCGAATGATACTTAGCATGATTTGAGTTCATACTACGAGGAAGGCCATAAAATAAGAGTCCATACCCCAAAGCCAACAAAATTATTACAAAATTGTTATTAGTGCCGATAAACGACCTACTTGACAGCATCCGGTTTGTACAAAGCTCTCACTACCAATGATGTTGCCGTCGTCCTGGTAGATCAGCACTGTGACAGGCGGGACAATGTGCTGCGTACCCGGGATGACCGCTTGCAATGCATTGGCGAAACGCACCAGGCATTTGATGCTCTTCAGTCTCTACTCGCTTATATACCTACCTACCTACCGTCGCGACGGTACATACTTCCACCAGTGTCCTCGCCACAACGCGTCGTGGCGAGGACACTGGTGGAAGTGGATACAACTTTGATCTTCGACTCGGTCTCACGGTTCGGTTCGGTTCACTAAAAAAGTGGGCACGGGTCAGCTAGTAGTAAAATAAATCCTAACGAATATTATAAATGTGAAAGTGTGTTTGTTTGTTTGTCCTTTCTTCACGCCCTAAATAAGGAACCAATCGACTTGATTTTTAGCATAGAGTTTGTTGAAAGGATATAGAGTAACATAAGCTACTTTTTGTCCTGGTAAAACATCAAATTTCGGGTGAAACCGAAGGGAACACCTAGTAATAAATAAATCACGTATTTTTCTCTAACAAAGGCAGCTGCGTAAAAATATTCCCAATTTTGTCATCACCGTTTTAAAAATTTCTCTAAACCTAATTATCAAATCAAATCAAATCAAAAATTTTTATTGCAACCATATTGTACAAAAAAATATTATACATTTTACAGTCTCAAATATGGACCCCGTTAGGGCACAGCATGATAAGTACTTAGTACTTTTTACTCACTGCGCATTTAAGCGCATTAATATCTTCTGATTCTTTTGATCAATATCTTCTGACTCTAAATGTTTCAATAACGAACTATATATGCTTCTCTTCAACGCCGCATCTCAACCCTCAAATGATTTTAAACTTAAAATGCACACATGCTCTGACGCAAACCTTGTCTGCTCGTGTATAGAAATAAGTAGAGTCAAATACAGTAAGTACCTAGGGATAATGCTTGATTTTAGACTTTCCTGGCATAGACAAATTGAACTTGTTATGAACAGAATCAGAAAATTGATATGGACCTTTAAAACACTGCGACATGTAAACACCGACTCTACTTACAAGTATTTATAAATCTCTAGCCCAATCAATTATAGGTTATTGTTTACCAGTCTGGGGAGGTGCTACTAAAATAAAATTTCTAGAACTGGAACGTGCCCAACGATCCCTTCTTAAAGTAATGTTTTTTAAGCCATATAGATTTCCCACTGATAGCCTCTACCTAACATCTTGTCTACTCTCAGTCCGGAAACTGTACGTGATCCAGCTAGCTTTAAAAACGCATGCGTCACTAACGTATGATGCTAAATTGGTAAATGTAAATACTCGCAGAAAAAAAGACCCAGTAGCAGTGAAATCATCTAAAACTACTTTTTCTATGAGACAATACAATAATCAATCAGCTCATATTTACAATAAACTAAATAGGGAATTAGGTATCTACGAGGTCACCTATTTCCATTGTAAAGAGATCATTATTGAGTGGCTAATTAATAAAATTTATGATGAAATAGAAAATTTAGTACAAAGAATGAGAATATAGATGATTAACTGGTGGTTGAATAAATGGTGATTTGTTTATTTTATATAACTTTAATTTTACTTTATATTATATTGTTTATTTTATATAACTTTTATTTTGCTTTTAGTTTGTAATTGAGAAAATACCCTATCTTTGTATCTTTTTAATTAAGTTTATGTACATCACTGGCAAGAGCGGAGTCCCCAAACACAAGCAAAGGTTTGCTTAAATGGAGGCTCCCAAATCAATTAATGTTTGTTAAAAAAGGTACTGCAATAAACGTTTATAATTTTTAATTTAATTAAATTTTAATATAAGTAATGAAACTAATAATCACAAAATGTGACCTCTCTGCTCTAAAATACATATATTTCATTTTACAATATGTTGTGTACTTTTATAATAAAACACAATAGGAAAAACAAAAATTTTGCGCGGGATATAACCCTCACAGGAAACAAAAAACTAACACAACATTACCTACTACTTCAATATGTAATTATTAGATACATATTAGATTTTATACAATACTGTACACATTTTTGTAAAGCACCTTGCGAACTAAGTCATTATACATATATTTTGTAATTAGATTCATTACGTAAATTAAATTCGTTTTAGATAAATGATAAATATTTTAAACGGCGCGCCCCCTTATTATTCGATAGGTAGGTACTAGATAGGTACCTATTACATGAACAAACGCTTGTTTACACAATGCAATATCAAAAGTAGTCCATTAGTTTAGTGTCAATAATATTTTACTTAACGAAAACAAAACTAAATGTATTAGATTTATTCTACCAAATGTAAAACAAGTAAAGGCTGATATAAACGTAAAAGGAGAAACTTTAGACATTGTAGACAGTACCGTATTCTTAGGAATAACTTTAGACAGTAAACTTCAATGGGGCCCACACATAGATAAACTATCGAAGAGACTAAGTTCTGCAGCATATGCAGTCAAAAAAATCCGTCATCTTACAGACGTTGATACTTCTAGACTTGTCTATTTCAGCTACTTCCATAGTATTATGTCTTATGGCATATGACTGTGGGGGAACGCTGCAGATATTAATACCGTATTTGTGCTGCAGAAGAGGGCTGTTCGTGCTATCTATAACATGGGTCCTAGAGAATCCCTGCGTGATAAATTCAAAGAAATAAATAAAATGACTGTACCATGTCAATATATTTATGAAAACTTATTGTACACTCATAGAAATATCGATCGATTCCCTAAAAATTGCGACATACATAATGTAAATACTAGAAATAAGAACAAACTCGCTTTGCCCAAAACTCGGCTGCACAAGATTACTGTATCTAGGCAATGTATACGCTTCTACAACAAAACTCCGAGTGAGTTGCAAAAATTATCAATAAATAAATTCAAACAAACTTTCAAACATATCCTTTGTAAAAAGGCTTATTACAAAATATCAGATTATCTAGAGGATAAAAAAGCATGGGATGACTTTTGCTCCAACTCGAAAACTAACAACCTAACAAGGTAAAGGTTTCTTATTCGCTTCTTTACTTTACCTTAAAAAGATTGAAGTGAACAAAAAATCAAAGTGATCACTTTATTTCCCTGTTTTATTTATGTAATATTAGTTTTGTGTTGTGTCCAAGAGTCCTGTAAGGTCTAAAGGAAATAAAGCACTTTGATATTTGATATTTACATTACAGCTCACAATATGCATGCAGTTCGACTCTAAAAAGTTAAGTGGGGGCCTACTCGGAAAAGGAAAATCGAAGTTTCTTTTTCGTTTTCGTTCAAAACCAACTCTTATGTATGTCGCTTGCATAAGATTAGCGTTTGCACGAAAAATAATCGGAAACTTCGATTTCGTTTTTAGGAGTACGGGCCCTGCTTCGTAAGAGACAGGAGCCTGAAAAAGGTTTAGAAACCTGGTTTACCAGATTAAAAAAACAATTATTGACCAAGCTAGTTGTCCGTACCGTACGTCTCTTTCTGGATTAAATTAAATACCAACTATACCTACTCTTGTACGTTCTGATCGCGAACGTCTGCACACACAAAAACCACGTCAGCATTCTCTCTGCGCAGTGAGCACAAAATTGATTCATCATCGTTAATCGAAACCGGCCAGGCTCAATAGTACCATACAATAAACATGCTACACGACAGACAGCTTTAGGTATAAAATCGATGCACGATGGTCAAACATTATTCCTACTCAGGTGACCATAACATGCCAAAAATATATAAATCTACATATGTAGAGGCGTACTGCGAGACATACGTTATGTACCTACCACATAACAGTAAACTGTTTTACAAAATACTGCAATTAGGTTGCATACATATCTACCTCTCAGCAGTTTTACTGGAAAATCCATCTTCTTCTAAATAGGGACCTACTACCAAGGGTCCAAGCTCCAGGATATTTAGCGTTGGTACTAGATCAGGTACTTAAACAGATAGAAATGAGCCAACTAAGCATTCCCTTCACACAAGTTTGTGCTTTAGTTAGATATTCAGAAGGTAGGTGACCTGAATCTACCTAAGGATAAAAGTTACGACTAATGTTGACAGTACAACTACCATAACCTAAACTAACATTTAGATAAATACTACCTAAGTATGTACCTAGTCACCGGTGACCTCAGCTGAGGTGGAACTCATTGGTTTGAGACGAATGTGTGTCACCATCAGCTATTATAAGCTTTTTAAGTATAAAAATAGTTGGATCAGAATCTCTCCGAGAGGCTTATTACAAATTTTCAGACTATCTAGAAGATAAAAAAGCTTGGGACGGATTTTGCTCCAACTCGAAAAATTACTCTAAAAATAACACCTAACAGGCTAAAGGTTTCTTCGTCGCTTCTTTACTTTAGTCTACATACCGAAGCGACCGAAATCAAAATATCACTTTATTTCCAAATCAGTGTTTAATTTTAAGAATTTGACCTGTTCTAAGTGTACTGTTCTAACTTTGACTTTGACTTCCATGTCATCTCCACTCCATGGTAAAGTGCTCATTTATACACGAGCGGCAAAGTGCCGACGGCAGAGGTGACTGTAGCCGTCGACACGTGGACGACTGATGTCGGTTACAGTTATCTCTGCCGTTGGCACTTTGCCACTCGTGAGCACTAAGAGACGCCTTTGTTTCCACTTGGACAATGTACATACATTGTGACCGAAATATCGAGGATTTGTAATTAATTCGCCGACTGCCGCGCCGTTAGGTATCTGTTATCTGCAATGTCATTATCACGTTATCGGTATCAGCGAATCGATTCTGACGAATAACTGCCTATCTCTTGCTCGATAGAACCTAGTTAGGTACCTCGATTATTTAGTGTATATACATAGGTAGGTAGGTACCTAATCTTTATAAAAATATATATTTTTGTGCACAATGCGGCTAGTGGAAGTTACCTTCATGGCTCCAACCTCCAACGGAGATGTTGTAATCATTGACTTGATACCTAGGTATAAATTAAAACATCATCCGCATTTCACAAGGTTATTAAATGTTTCGAAAGCATTAAAATGCAAGCGGTGATTATGTATTTACCTATGCAGAGTATAATAATGCATTCAATTGAAAATTTGCAAGGCTCGCCGTTTGGCATTGGGCACGTCACCAAAAACATACTTTATACCTATTCGAATACATCCTAGGTTAATATAAATGTCAATCAAAGTTTTTGAGTACCTGTGGATTGATGTATGGATGTTTTTTGCCCTTTCACGCAAAAACTAAAACCTACTGAACTGATTGGACTGAAATTTGGTATGGATAGCAGCTAGTCTTATATATGTAGATAATGATCGGAAAATAAGGTCGGTCTGTCTGCCTGTGCAGTGCCATTATTTGTGCGAAAAAGCTGACCTACAAACGGCCATATTCAGTTTCACTTACCTACCTACAACTGCCCTACTTTGATCCAGTTTTGTTGCATTCTATTGGATGCTATTAGTTATATTTTGCTGCTAAATTCATAAATAACTTAGCATTGCAATTTATTTTGAGCGTGTCGATAATGTAGAAATAACGATTTGTTGTCTCTACAAAAATAGCACAAGTCTGTCTGTCTTAAATTCATCCTGCAAAACAGTAGGTACCTAATCTCAATAATATTCAATGAAATGAACTACCCTCACTCAGACCTTACCTAACTTAGAGAAGCCATTCCAGAACAAAAATAGAGCCTGAAATGAATCTGCGTTAGAAGTTAATACTTCGATCGACCTCTAACGCAGATCGTTGTAGGCGCAGAAACAAACAAAAGTGAACAATAATGTGACAATAAAGTAGTACCTACCTACCTATGTTAGTAAAACAAATAAGTAACTCGACAACGGACTCCTTTAATCCGTCCAATAAATGAAATCCAATACTTAATCGCAGATAATGCATCGGTCGAGCGTGTTATCAGCCCCGCCAGTAGGTACCTAGTACTTCCATACGCTTACTTTTACCACTTTTACTTGCAATGACATTCTGTGATGATCGGGAGCTTTCGAAACCGGCACACATTCCCAGGGGGCCACAGCCTCCCAGGGCATTGTGCGAGTGCTAATTGAGAGTGGCCGTCGCTGAATGAACTGTATCTCATGCCGTCGACCTACGAACCTACTACGATACGAGCGAGGGACTAGCCCGTGTCCGATCTTAATGGAGCACGCTTACATTCCTACTTAATCCGACAATAGAGTAGCAAGTATCCACTTACTTCACCCATGGTGACTCTGTACACTGCTCTTAGCACAATCCAAAATCCGTAAAATCAGCACTGTTTCACGTACGAACTAAACATCACGACTGTAGCGCAGTAAGTTGACGCGGGCGTGCGTTCCGGCCGGCGGTCGCGGGCTAACGTCCCGCGTCTCACCTGTGACGGCTGACGGCCGCCGCCGCCGCCGCGCCGCGCCGCGAGCGAGAGCTCCGCGATCGAGTGAGACAGGCGCACTACACTACACCTGGTGACGTAGATTACAAACCACTCACTATTAAACAACCTGTGAGGCTGAAGTAGCCGATAGGTGCTTTGGCTGTAAGGGCGCGCGTTCGAAGCCCAGCTCCGGATTTCCGAGCTACTGGGTTTCCGAGGGACCACCACCGGCTCGACCGTTCGCTTCGACAGGAAGAGGTAACCTGCCTCGGGTGTTTGGACAGGAAACTTAATTTATGATCGGAAATAGAGGCGGTTATTCTAGTTATGCCTACTGGACTGCCAGAGGCGATCATACATTAACCTTGTGTGACAAATTATAGGCAAGTTTAATTTATAAAATAAATTTAATTTTCTTATTAACTAATGACTAGCCACAGATTATATTAAGAATGTTAGATTTACAAGATACGATTTACATTGTATCTATCTGTACATAGGACTTTGGAACACTTTCAATAATTCAAGTTTTGTAAACAAACAGTTTTTTGATCTATAGTACCTAGTATACTAATTGTTATAGGAATGAAAGAATTACGCAGGGTCAGAGATCTGCACAGTTTTAATGAACTGCGACTTGATCTGCGTATTGTCCAAGTGGTTGACGCGCAGATGTCGCGAGAGGTCGCAGGGGCGCAGGAAGCCGCGAGCACAATGCGAGCAGATGTAGGGCGTACGATCGAGGTGGGTCTTTAGCACGTGGAACTCAAGCATCGAGATAGTAGGAAAGGCGCGGTCGCACTCCCCCGTCGTGCACTTGAACTTAGCCGAATCTCGGTGCTTGAATCCAATGTGGTGCGACATCCCCCGTTTTGACACGAACCCTTGGTTACAAATTTTACAGACGTGTGGTTTCTCCCCGCTATGCCAGCGCACGTGGGCAGCTAGGTCAGGAACCGTCTTCTCACAGAGTGTGCAGGTGCCGGAGCGCACAGAGTGCTGGCGGCGCACGTGCAACGTGAGATTGCCTTTCACCGTGAATGTGACGCCGCAGTCCGCGCATACGTACTTGTCGGAACTGTTGTGAAGGTCCACATGGGCTTTAAGAGCTTGTCTCGTCTTCAGCCCTTTGCTGCAGATATGGCAGACGAAGTTGCGCGCGTCGCTGTGGGTCGCCATGTGCCGGCGGACCAGGCTCCGGTCTGAGAAGCCCTTCCCGCAAGTCTCGCACTTGAACGGACGCTCCCCGGTGTGGGAGCGCTTGTGACGGATCAGCGACGATGTCTGAGCGAACTTCTCCTCGCAGTACGGACAGGAATAAGGCTTCTCTCCTGTGTGAGTTCGTAGATGAATTATTATGTAACTTTTATGGCTGAAATTCTTTCCGCAGTGTTCGCAGACATATTTTAACTGTTTTAATTTAGTGTGAAATGTTTCTTCATGTCTTCTGAGAGACCCTTTCAGAGAGTAGCTCTTGCTGCATTCTGTGCAAGAGAATGGTCTATCTCCCGTGTGTTTCCTCATGTGTGTTTCCAAGGCGGAGGCAGAGTTCAGTTTAAGGCCACAAACGACACACAGATGGGGAGTTGTGCAGGCCTTATTCCCTTTCTTTCTTCCATCCCAATCAGGCAGGGGTCTCAGTTTTCTGAGTTCAATTTCATCAATACCATAATGCTTGTAGATGTGTCCCTTCAAACCGCTCTTGGATCTGAAGCTTTTGTAGCAGAGATCACAAATGAATGGTTTCTCTTTGGTGTGTGTGCGCATGTGCTGCTCGTAAGCTGAGTGACACTTTAGTATTCTTCCACAGGTCATACACTGAATAGGACCGGAGTAAACTCTGTGCTTAATCTTGCGCAGATGGTTTGGTAAAGGCTTCTTATACTTTTCTTGCAATATCCTCTTCTTCTTAGGTCTATCATTCTTTAAGTTTTTAGGAGCTATGACTAGATTGTCTTTATTATTCGATATGCTGTCAAAATAGACATTATTATCATGATAATCGATGTAATCAAAATTTTGATTTGTTAATTCTTGTATGTTAAGGGTTTGATATATCGGTTCTTCTAGCTTGACTTCAGCTTTGATATGTTCTTCCTTGAGTCCGGAGGAGTGCAGCAGGTCGAGACAGCGCAGCGCTCTGTCCGAAGCCTCACATTTGAGCGCGAACTCATAGCTGGCCGCGAGCTCGAGGGCGCAGCTGTCGCAGATGGCGTCGGGCAGCCCGTCGCCCTCCTCGATACTCACCCCCACACACTTCTTCACCTTCTCCCGGTACTGGACATCGTCCACTGTCTCAAACAGAGATATTGTGGCTGTCCTGTCGAGGCATACGCGACATATTTTGGACTCCATAGCCTCCTCGATTACGAGGCCTTGTCTGAAGAATAATGTCTCTTATTATTTTATTAGGTATGTAAAGCTTTCAACATAGAAATTTATGAAAAATTGAAAATCGTATGAATGAATAGAATCACCAGTGCTGCCAGATCACTATGTGAATTTTCCCCAAACTTTATTCCAAATCCCCCCGAAAATTAGCTTTTTGTGAATAAAAGCCCCCGAAACAATTTCTATAGAAGAAAAAAATTTGCAAATAATTTTTATTGAAACGAATGAACTTGGCGCGTGCGAGGCTGTTGGCGCTAGTGTAAACAAAATAGTAAAGCTTTTTGTTACAAAACGATTCGTCGAGTTCCGATTATAACCACACGTGCAAAGCTATCTTGCTTGCACGAACTCTTACGGTGAATGAACGATTGAATTTAAGGCGGTTCCTAGACCCAAACTAGCGCCGTCACCTATTTTATCGTATTTCGCCAGTTTGTTGTACGTTGTACCTATCAAAACAAAACATGGGTTTCGGCTGCGTTCCGTTATTTTATTCACGCTCAAGGCGCGCATGTCGTTTTGTTTTTACTTTCAGCGCGCTGCGAGACTGCACGGGAACGCCCACTTGGCCCCACCCCACACGCTCATGTCAGCCAGCGCATGAACTGCCTCACCTTTCGAGCCAAGGAAGCTCATCTGTTCGTGCGAGTGACGTCATTTGGGTGAGAAATTTCGAAAGTGGACGTCTTGTTTGTGTGAATTTTTCATAAATAAAACGTCATTGTTGCCCGCGAAAATTCACGATTTATAGCCTTTATTGTTAACTCGCTGTGCCCCGCGGCTTATCCCGCGTTAAATAATTTATGAAGTTACGGAGATACGTGGTAACAAACCTAATATCAACAACCCATTATAATTTTAAAGAATACTTCGACAGTACCTGTCCAAAATTTAGAAAAAATTACCATTGGATTCCTATTGTTAATCTATGTGATAGAAAAAAGTGCAAGTGCAAATTATTTAATTTTAAGTAGGTAGGTATGCAGGTACTATTATTGTTATTGTACGTCCAAAAGGATAAACTGTTGAGACCAACTATCTTTATAATACAGTTAAAACAATAAACTACTCTTATTCATAAACATTCATACAGACTTTTACGTTTATTATATTATGTAGAATAACGAAGATGGAATTGTCGATTCTTGTCAGGCTGGAGGTTATGTTATGATGTTTCCCGTCACCCTCGAGGAGTATACTGCAATGTCAGTGTCATGATAGCATCGCAAGGTTTCTGTACGCTATAGGTAAAAGATAATAATTGAAATCATCAAGAATTGATCATTCACATACCTCGGTAAACATAACCTCAAACGAGCGCTGGTAAACAACGAGCAGAGCGTTCCGTTTCAACAATCGCATCGTCCGCATCGTGCGCTCAGACATAACGAAACGCACCCTCTCGTGCACGCATAGCTCGTGCATCAACCACCTCGACGCTTTAAGCGAATAACGGAACGCAGCCTTGAAGTATCTTGGCAAGAAATGAAGAACTATCATCTAATCTACCTCAAAAAACTGATTTATAACTCACTTTTGAAGTCGAATCTAGAATACCTTATTGAGGTTTGGGGAACAGCAGCCAAAACAAATTTAAAAGAACTCCAAGTAGCACAAAACAAAATTATTAAGACTCTTTATAACTATGATTACCTTACACGGACAGAGACCCTCTTAAAGGAAACCCAACTGATGAGTATAAAACAAATCTAGACATACAATACCTGCTGTCTCATTCAAAAAATCATAAATAAAGACATACACACAGACTTATCATTTAAAACGAAAAAAGAAGCTCAAAGCCACAGATACAACTTCAGAACATCCCATCATCTTTCTTTGCATCAACCAAGAACTAACTATGGAAAGAGGAACATACGTTTTGAGGGAACACAATTACATAACAAACTTCCAAATGATATTAAAGAATCCACAAGTCTTCTTGTTTTCAAGAAAAAGTTAAGGAAATATGTGTTACAAAATACCTCTACAACTTTTTAATGAATATTAAATTAAACTAATTAATTAGAGTTAAATATTTAATATTGTTACTGCTATAATCTAATCACAAATGTAAAAACTTTTCTCTTTAAGTGAACAATGTTTTTTGAGAAATAAATATCTTTAACCATTACCTACCGTATAGATCAGTGTCGCCAGTCGAGTCGAGTTAAAAGTAACCAAAACATGATCAAAAAGAAACCTTATAGCGTAAAAAGGAACATTACATAATTTTGCTACCTATATTTGTGTCCAACTCCTAAATTTCTAACTATGGTCGGGGTTCCCTGCAAATTCGGGGGTTTTTTCGACTTTGGGGGGAGATTCGGGGGGACAGGTTTGTTGGGGGGATTTTCGGGGCTAAAAAAAACATTGGCGAAATTATGGAGGTAAAATAATTCGCATCACTACTTGTCATGCGAATTATTTTATGTTTAGTGTACATAACATGTGTATTCTCGTCCTAACAATACTACTTATAGTGATACCTCGACCCAACTCAGCGCGTTCCTAGAAGGAGATGCGAAAACCAAGTTTAAAAGCCTAAAAATGCAACTTCGCATCTCTTCCTAAGCTATACAAAATAAAACTATTACACAAGCATTAAAAAAAGCTTATGATAGGTTTAACAAATAGGCGTAGGGATTTTTTTAAATTCCTTTGTTGAACGTAATATACGATAAAATAGGTGACGGCGCTAGTTTGGGTCAAGGAACTGCCTTAAATTCAATTGTTCATTCATCGTAAGAGTTCGTGCAAGCAAGAAAACTTTGCACGTGTGGTTGTAATCGGAACTCGTCGAATCGTTTTGTAACAAAAAGCTTTACTATTTTGTTTACACTTGCGCCAACAACCACGCAGGCACAAAGTTCATTCGTTTCAATACAAATTTAAAAATATTTTCTCCTAGAAAAAGTGTTTTGGGGGCATTTTTTCACAAAAAGCTAATTTTCGGTGTGATTTGGAATAAAGTTGTGGGGGAAATTCACATAGTGATCTGGCAACACTGCATGAACACAGATTTATAATAACGTTAGGGATGGGCAAATGAAAAAATGTATCGATATTTATTATTAGTATCGATATATGCATAGTAAAAATTATCGATATATCGATATTTTTAACTTTATTGACAAAGAAAATAACAAGCAAATAATATAAACAAATTAAACTAGTATTTACAATTGAAAGAATTGAGCTAACTGCAGACTGTTTCAAACAATCTACAGATAGCTCAACTGGTCCATATAAATACCAGTCGGAAGCGTCCCCAAGACGCTGGCTGCATTGCCTCGCTGTATGGCAATGCTAATGCGCTGCGCCAGATACTCACTCTCTCGGCTCGGCCAAATCTGCCACCGAACCAGCCCTCACGGATGTCCTTGAAAGATGGAAAGGCGCAAGTGTGTCGACACATGTAGCGTCCCACACAATAGGCCTCCCCAGCTCCCAAGGGACTAAAGTCATGCCGTCGGGCCTCCTACCATCGTCACGCAACAGACCATTCGGTTTGAGAATAGCTGGTACGCTAGCGGTGACAAAGGCCCGCCGGATGATATCGTTAAGGCTGGCATGGCGAGATATCCGACCGGCGGCAGCCCTAGTACACGATAATCCGTGATGACCAAGCTGTTCGACAATAGTACCGCACTGGCATTGATGAGGCGCGCAACACTTTGCACCCAACCGAAGACATGTTGCTATATGGAAAGTTACGGGATCCAATAGAGTGCCAGTATTATATGAAGGAAGTGCTTGCAACCAATGTCCTGACTCCCATTTAGAAACGGCCAGGAGACGGACACGATCTGCAGAGCTGGAGCACGTTTGTAACAAACAATTCCGTGTCAACTCACACAGAGGCCCGTCCCATTGCCGTTGGGATATAAGAGATTTTGGAGGAGCAGCATCAGGACAAGCACTATGCCAAGCCATTCAAGCCTCGTCTAAAAACAAAATTTTCAATGAATTCCCAGGTGAGAACAAAGACGGCTTTAATTTTTTTTCCACTAAAGAACTAGTGCTGTAGACGGAAGACAAGAACGCTGGCAGGGCTACACTTGAAATTTTGCGGAGCCTCTCAATTTGACAGACAGGGAGGCCTGCGACCATGCCTTGTCATTGAAACAGATATTCAAAACCGATGATAAAGTATTCTTTATTATGTTGTCTAAGCCTTCCAAGAGCTCGCTGTGTTTCCACAGTTGACAACATCTCAAAGAATACGTAAATTTAGGTACAAAAAAGCAAAATCGAATAATTGTAAAAGCTATTAATTTTGAGAAGTCTGTCCGAGGTTTTGTAGAAATTTTGAATTTTCTCATTTACAAATGACTGAAAAGACTCATCAAGAATTGGTGAACCAAGGAGGTGAAGTGAACATTTATCTACAACTGTAATGTTGGGAGCCAAACTATTGAATTTTATTATGATATTGTTTTTTTTTGTTGTGTTTGTAAGGGAACCTACCAGAGGAAGGGCAGCAGCCTCCTTCTGAGTATTTTTAAACACCAACACTGCGATCACAAATCCGCCTGCCAAGCGTGGTGATTATGGCAAATCCCCTCCTACATGGGAGACCATCCACTCAATGGACCAACGACATCGTAGCGGTCGCAGGGAGTCGATGGATGGAGGCGGCTCAGGACTGCTATTTGTGGCGTTGTCCCCCGTACGACTTATTTCATACGTCGACGTGTATGGGCTGATGATGATGATGATTGTTTTTGTCTACACAGAGACCGAAATAAAAAGCTCGCACTTTGAAAAATTTAGTTCTAAACCTATTTGCCGAAATTCATCTGTGATGATTTTTAGATCATTAAAAACTGTGTCCACGTCTCCCCCTATCGTTCCGTCATCTAAATACCAAACATTAAGTTTGGATTTAAGACGTTGAATTACTGGTTGGATAGCAAGGCTAAAAATGGCCGGACCAAGAGGGTCGCCCTGCTGACAACCAACCGCGGACGAAATGACATTGTTTCTGTAAATTAATTTTGACGGTGAACCGTAGCATTGCCAGAGAAATGGGTAACTTTCTGAAATATTTTGTCTTTAATTTGTTTTAGCAAGGCGCCTCTGTCTACAGAATTGAAGGTGTTTTTGACGTCTACCTTCAGAATTACCTCCCCATAATTTTTGTCCAAAAATGTACGAAGGGCAGGTACTGCGGCCTCACATCCGCCTCGCGAACCAAAGCCTAGCTGAATTGGTCGAAAATAATCGCCTAGGTAGTCGGCTTCTTTCCTTTAGCCGCGAGGCGGCGATAGGTGGTGCCCACGGCTATGGGTCTTATTCCGCCATCCTTCTTTTTTAGTGCGCATTTTTTTGGCCTTTTTTTTTTTGCAGTGCATGCAAAACTGAGCATGTAAAATATTAATAAATAAATAGGAATGTGTTGCCCCTTGTTCACAT
The DNA here is from genome assembly GCA_947859395.1 of Eupithecia insigniata. Taxonomy (NCBI): domain Eukaryota; kingdom Metazoa; phylum Arthropoda; class Insecta; order Lepidoptera; family Geometridae; genus Eupithecia; species Eupithecia insigniata. The sequence goes on from OX402007.1 coordinate 566,340, forward strand.
TTATGGATATCAATGAATGAGCTGTCCTACTATAATTGGTAACCGGAAATTGATAATTGCTAGGACCAAGAATTTTATGGACTCAGCCTTTCAGTTTTACGCATGTCCGTTTTTATTAGTGTGCAGTTGCAGATTTGTAATAGTGTGCATGACTAGGGACGTAAATTTGCTGCCGAGCCGAACTGGCTTCGGCTCTTACTGGTCCGAATCAGGAAAATACACTTGAATACCGATTTCATTCCTGATACGTCCCATATTTAACAGGCACGTGTTAGTGACACATAACCTGATGCTGATTTTGGCCATGTGCGTCAGAATCGCGAACCGAGTATGCCACACTGATTCAATGTACATGGTTCTACCAATCGAAAACGAGTTTCGAAAAACTATACACATTTATAGAAAAGCTACGCACTTTTTTAGGGTTCAGTAAACAAAAGGTACCAACGGGACCCTAGTACTAGCCCTCTGCTGTCTGTCTGTCTGTCCATCTATCGGGCTTTATTGTATCTCATGATTCTTAAAAGGTAGACACTTGCATTTTTCATATGTATTTCATTTGCCGCTATAATAACATACTATCAGAATAAATATTAAAATTAATGGGGGCTCCACAAAAAACATGTTTTTGGCCATTTTCAGCACCACTCCCGCGATGCAAAAATCTAAAAAAAGGGTTAGTGTTCGCTCCGCTTTCCGTTGCCTTACTTCCTTGGTGATTTTGGGCAAGTGCCGCTATAAAACCTGAATTTTTTGCTTATCCTTCCTATTCCTGCGTGTATAGTCTAGAGCGCTAATTGACACTTTGAACTTATAGTTACGGGTGTGAAACATCCTTCATTCAGTGAGTCTAATGGATTAGCTATAAGGACTTATTTTGCGTAAATTTGTAATTGTTTATAATGTTGTGTTTGCTCAAAATTTTACATCGGTGTCGATGTCATTTTGTAAGACTAAGAATATAATTTTGCAAAATTTATAAAAAATTGGGGCAATAAATATGATAACACATTACAATATTATTATATCGGTAAATGCGCGCGGCTTTGCCCGCATGGTTGATTTAACGTTGTTGTTTTTTGTAAATAATGTTTATATTAGTGGCATTGGCATTTTGATTAATGTATACATAGATATTTATATACTGGTAATTTTGAGGATATTGTATCGTTTGTGCCTTAATAAAAGAAAAATATAAAGAAAGTAAATACCTACAAAAAAAAATATTTTAACTAAAATCAAATTACCTATCTTTTGGAACGAAAACTTCCGAATAAAACCGCGTGAAAATAATTCCAGGTTATTAAAGTTATTATCTTGTGTATTTCTTTTTTCCTCGTACTTTGAGTTATATAAACTAGTTAAATAAATCCTACGGAAACAATAATGACAAATCAATACTGCATGCTTGAGAAGAGTGTGAAAGACAGTACTTTTTTGTACGAAATCTTGAAATTGGACGAATCAGGAATGAAATCATCATCAATTTTATTTTCGCGATTCGGGCCAATTTCGGCCGAAACCAGTGGGACGCATGCGGAATAACCCGAAAACTAAATTTGATGGTAAGCGCATCACTAGCACAGATGCTAAATTTATCTCGGCTAATTATTCATGGTTTTGGACATTATTTGTATCCTAGACTCATAGGAACACATGAACTAGATTGTTAAAAGGTTGTTACTACATATTTCTAGTAATAAAAATAATTACTTTAGTATTTATACTGAGCGAAAAACTTACGCATTTAATGACAAATCCGGGACTCCACCTTGCTTTTTGAAGGACAGAACACAGCAGAACACGACATATTTTTTAAAACGCAGTAATTTCTTAGAAATTCAATAAAGTTCATCAGTCTTACCACAACTTTGAACTAACTAGTCAGTTACAAGCTGACATGATTGACACTGACAGTGCAGTATAGCTATACGTACACCAGCTATCTCTTTTACTCATAGCTTGACTCTGAGGGATAGACAAAGATGCATGACAACTATAGTGATACATAGATACAAGACCGGAAATGACTTATACTACCTCTACCTACTTATTTATCTATGTCTACAATTAAAGAATATCGATTTTGATATGAATTTTGATACCCTGAAATAAATATTGAAAATCGATAAATCGCTTTTAAAAATATCGATTAAAATATGAAAAATATCGATATTTTGATATATCGATATTTTTTACTCATCCCTATAACGTAAATAATTAGAAAAGAAAAGTTACATATGTACCTACATACATACTCTGACTTCTGTTTTCATTTCGGGAAAAATTATCAATCAGAAGAGACGGGGCAGTTTTTAGATGGATTTAAAACTGTGTCGTCTATGCTATGGAAGAGAAGCTGCTCTAAGCATTTTCCAAAGTGGAAGTAATGAACAAGCTGTCACTAAATTATTGTACTGTTGTAAATCTATGAAGATACAAGAGAACGATGGTTTACCGGCGAATATTTGCAACGTCTGCGACCGGGACCTCGAATCCTGTTACCAATTCCTGCAGCAGTGCGAAGCCTCAGATAAGAAACTGCGATTACTTCTTAAGTCACCAAGTCCCAGTCAGGAGTACATCACCAAAACAGAGGTCAAGAACGAAGGCGAAGACGACCTCGATGACTACAAGAGCCACAACACAGATGAAATCCTATTGTTCCCCCTGGACTTAAAACCAGAAGCAATCCAATCAGAAATACCTGCACATTTAGGGAAATTCCTCGTCAGAAAACCGCGAAGGAAACGAATAAAATACCTAAAGGAAGATCTAAATTGTGCAGTGTGCAATCGAGCGTGCGCCAGCGCCTCCGCGCTCACTGCACATATGCGCACACACTCCGGGGAGAAGCCCTTCCGGTGCGCAGTCTGCGACAAGCGGTACAAGGACAGCGGGACGCTGAAGAGGCACACCGAGAGAAACCATCTCACACATCGAGAAAGGAGATTCATCTGTGAGAACTGCGGAAAAGGGTTTTACTCCAAAAGCGACATAATGATCCACATGAGAGTCCACACTGGTGAAACCCCATATGCATGCCCCATCTGTCAGTCCAGGTTCACTCAGATGAGTGCCATGCTGAGGCACAAGCGACGCCACGCGGAAGAAAAGACGCACGCATGCGCTACGTGCGGCAAGTCCTTCTGGACCAAGGAGGAGCTGAAGAAGCACCACAGCGTGCACGACGACGCGCGGCGCTTCCAGTGCCCGCTGTGCAGCGTGCAGTTCAAGCAGAAGAGCAACATCAACAAGCACATGGCTATCCACATTGACCCTAACAGATATGTCTGCAACCATTGCGGGAAAACATTCAATGTCAAAGGAAACCTTAAATCGCATATTAACAGGAAGCATTCTGAGAAATCCGGCTACTGCACGATCTGCTGCAAGAATGTGTCCAACATTGAGAACCACTCGTGGAAGCACACGGGACAGAGGCCCCTCAAATGTGAATTCTGTCCGAGCAGCTTCTGTGAAATGAGAGCTTTAGCTCTGCACATCAACTTTAAGCACAAAAAAACTGAAAAGTTCAAGTGCAGCATGGAAGGCTGCACCCTGGGCTTTCCATCCAAACCTATGATGATGTACCACATTGCTAGATTCCATGATATGCAGACTCCATACCCTTGTGACCGCTGTCCAAGAGGGTTCTACAGGAAGAATGATTTATCCAGGCATAAAATAGGCACTCATAAAGAAAGACTGCTCTAGCCAAATGTTCTGTTAAGCTGCTCTTTTGAATGTCTTAAATCTAGTCATTACTTGTGTAATTTTTATATATTTAGTTTACAAAGAGTTTGTTTGCTAAAAGGAACAAGGCACCCTGATATATAAGATAATTAACATAAATTAACCTCAAACTAAACTAATTACTACTACTTAATCACTTACTTACTAAAAGGTACTATTTTTTGGCATCACCTGATAATGGGTCTGCAAGAATACTATTGAAAATGCCAATCTATGACAACTCTAAATTACAATTATTTCTATATTGCGAGTTCTATAGGTACACATTCCATCAATGCATAGATGGGTAAACATCATCGACTACGTGATAGCTCTCACAGCTATACGTTCAAACATTCATACAACAAGATGAGCCGGCCACACGCTTCATCTTGCTTGCCCAAGATGAAGCGAGCGCAACAAATTTTTTAATAATTTTTTACAAATAAATCATTCAAAATATTTAAAGGCAATTGAAGTTGATTTTACGCCTCTGTCCAGTTTGTAAAAGTTACAAATATGACATACCTACTCATCAGTGAGATATATTTATAAACACACAGACATCGTAGAGCTATATAAAGATGAGATATATGTTAACTTGTGTAATTGGGATCTAAATAAAATAAAAGCCAGTTTAATCTTTACAATTTTTATTTTAGTGCTCATGAAAATGACCCTTGATCCAGAAACTGTATCACAGTTTGACACATACACATACAGGAAATAAAGCTTATTAAAACAAGATAAAGTGACAGTGGCCTAAAAGTTTCTTTGTAATGTTATAACGATCCATGCTATACATACTAATTGAATATTAGACTCTGTATAAATTGAACCAGAATATTCTTGTGACTAAAATGATTTAATATTTTGGTTATTTTAAGTCAACCAACCTATAACATCTATAAAATGTAACATTGCACATAATCAGATTTTGATCCAGTCAAAAGTTTAAATCATATCTGATTTTCGATATTATTAGTAAATTAAATAATCTTAATAAATTGTAAATAAACAGTCCGATAACATAAATTATGCGAACATCAGTCAACAGTTCAAAACACAAACATTAATGTATAATAAAACATAATAATTAACTTACATAATAAGTAACAGTGACGTCCTTACGTGAAATGTTCATTCAGGTAATGAACACAAACAGAAACAAGACACTCATCAATTTACATTTTCGCTCAGAATTTAGTTTCATGTTAAGTTGAAAGTAACAAACGAATTGACGCGAAGTATATAATACACAAAAATGTAAATTAAATGGGACTGAAGGCTGAAGGAATTTTACAAAATAACTGTGATATTTTGACTATGTGAAAACTAATAAGCTTTAGTTATACCACCATTGTTTTTACTCATTTAAGTTTTATAAGCTGTTTGATTTCCTTCTAAATTAAAAGTAAATTAGATTTTACGATTGTCTGTAAATTTGAATATGTTGTTAGTAACATTGTTCTTGAGAATGAACAGATGAGAGCGAAATATATTTTACAAGTCAACGATCCCAATGTAAAGGTACCATCGATTCACAACACTCACTATGCTAATACAACAATCACACTGAGAAGGAATAAAAGAACCCGCGAGTTAGGCCGTCGCGCCAAAACACCACACCAGCCGGAGCAGCTCGGAGCTAGCACCAGACACATTAGGAAAAAACTCGATGTCGCCGATATCTTACAATATTATTTAGAAATGTACATTGTGACCAAATACGCAAATAATTTGAATATAAAAGCTACCTTCACAGACGTCTTACATTAATTTGTCTTCCTCAAGGCATCATTTAGAATAATGTTAGACTCGATATACAATAACTTCCCTAGTCAATATTTATCTATAAATAAGGGCACTGCCCGACGCAAACCCAGTCGAATACACCCCCACAGAACACTGCATTCTGCTCAAATTAATATATTTATAAAAATAATTCATTTTTCTGCAAATAAATAAATGTTTAATAACATTAATGATTATGTAATAAACATACAATGACATTTATGTAAGTCAATTTTACCTAATCCTACTAATATTATAAATGTCAAAGTTTGTAAGGATGGATATTTGTTACTCTTTCACGCAAAAACTACTCAACCGATTAGGCTGGGTATGGGTATAGTTTGGGACCTGGAATAACAATATAGGCTATTTTTTATCCCGATAAAACGCGGGCGAAGGCGCGGGCAGCAGCTAGTTACATAATAAATTGAATAATAGAAAATATATAATATTACAGTGAAATCAAAGTGATAGGAGTTTGAAATGTTGTGACACAAAGTGTTGCCATCTTCAATATTGCACAAGAACATAACATATCAATTATTCACAATAAAAATATTATTTACATCTGGTACATACCTCGTCCTGCGCGTCCAGGATTGCGTGAGGGCGTTGGTTAAATATTCCTAGAATCAAGTGGTGTCGAGCCACATTCAAATGTCATCACTAATTATTGAATTACACCTGGTAAATCTTTACCAGAACAGAAATACCGGCATGATTACTAATTCACACATTCCAGTAGAAGTAACACACGAGCAATGCGAATTCACCCTGTCAACAAGCTTACCCCTAACTGTTTCCAGACATAAGCTCAAAAGTTACATCTAATTGGAGCCGGTCGCTTTCTGTCCCTAGATCCTAAGAGGAGCTTTCCGTCCCTAGATCCCAAAAGGAGCTTTCCGTCCCTAGATCCTAAAAGGAGGGGAGCCTTACGTTAAAAGCTCGATGATTTTAGAGGTACTTGCCCGGTAGATACATACGGGGCGTCGTCGCTCAAACACTGGCACCAGGTAGGGCACGTCACTAGGAGCTAGTTTAATCCCAAAGTGGAAGGTCAATTAATAGCCTGCTCGGTCATCTGGAGACAGAGCGCGTCGAGACTGGAGTAGTCGTCTGCGAGCGGGGGGGTGAGCAGCGGCGCGGGCGGCGGCGGGAAGGGGGGGTACGAGTTGGACTTGGGGCGCGGGACGGCGGGCCCGACGGCCGGCGCGCCGCCGCCGCAAACGCTCCAGCGCTTCTGGTGAGGCTTGAATGTGTGCGGGGTGATGCGCCATCTGGAAATTACAAACATTAAAAGTCCGAATTCATTTTGAATCTTACTAATAACAGTGACCACAAACACAAACGACCATTGAGCCGCGGTTGACAATACTTATTTAGTTAAATCAAGGTGAAGGTAATGGAGACCACGTAAGCAGGAATGAATATGAATTCAGATTAAGTTCTTTCACTAAACCTTGACCCACCGCTGCACCTTTTCTAGTTTCTTTATATTATGGTCTGTGAAACAACTAGTTATTTTTTGTCTTTCGACCACAAACATTAGTCATCTACAAAAAAATGTAAAGTGCGAGTCAGACTACACCTCGCGCACCAAGGGTTCCGTATAGTTAGAAGACTCTTCCATTCCGCCCAATTTTATAATTCTAGGTGGACGGGAAGTGCCCTATCGGTTTTAGTCCAGGACGGGTATACATTTTTTTTTAAAACTAGAGTTTGCACCGCCCCGTGACGCAACACAGCTTGTTGCGTGGCTGTGTCGATCGTGTGAAAAAATTGCTATCTAGTACCAAAAGAAAGCTGACAGAAGAATGAAGAATCCTAAATAATAGTGAAAACGGGACTATAATATTCCAACCCAGTGCAAAGTTATTACGAATCTAATTTCAAAGTGAAGTGCTAACGGACAAATCAACCCCAACCGGCCATTGACAGCGGTGAGTCACCGCGCAGAGCTGACGAACACACAAACTTACGGAACAAATAGGTACCTCCAGCCTTCTCTACAGGAAATATGAACTGCATTATGTGCCAAAAACCTATCGGACGTAGGGAAGTATTCCCTTGTTCAGCATGCAACGATCCTTATCACATCAAATGCCTAAATTTGGACGCAAACTATTTCGCCGTCAATAAACAATCCTTAGTAACTACGTGGCACTGCCCGACATGAGAAAAAGCCAAAAACTCAACTCATAACAACAACAAGTCCAACATAAAGCAAACCGAGACCCCACATGATACCACCATGTCAGTTGACGACTATTGTTTGGAACATCGCAGTATACTTGGCAGAACTACGAACACTATATCCCCGGACACTAAGCAAAGAGATACAATCTCCTCAGAAAATATATCTTTGGAGAACTTTTCGCGAATCCTAGATTTAAAGCTAATGAGACAAAAAAGCTCCATAAGAAATAAGAAATGAAAGCTGTATTGCGATCACAAATAAAATCAGTTATAGACAATGTGAAACAGGAATTGGCCCAAACCACAAATACTTTATCTAGTGAACAATAGTAGATTGTATCATAAGGGAGCAAAATTATATTTTTACGGAGAGGGCGCTTTTTTGAATCCAGAGCGAAGTGAGGGATTCAACAGTAGAATCCCGAGCGAGCGAGGGATTCTTTAGTAGAATCCTGAACGTAGCGAGGGATTCAAAGTATGTCGCCCGAGCCAAAAATATATTTTGCGCCCGAGTGATACACTCTACTTTTCATCGCCCTCTATCAGAAAATAAAAGGTGCCTCATATTTTATTGTAATATAACGATTTAATATAAAATAGTAAGTATACTCGTATAACAACTAAATGAAATTAAATAGTACATAATAATAAATCAACTAAATGCTTATATTTACATTTAAGACATTTTCGCAATTATGAAAATTTATTGTAACAGTTTTATTAGGATGAGAGATTGTTGTAGATTTCATATTCTGCGTGTTCGAAATTATGTCCGACTTTGGCTCATATTGAGGAAAATGTAACGGTGAATCTCGTTGTTTGGATGTAGATGGGCGCGGCGACAGTGGCATAGATGGATTAACTGAAGGTTGCAGTTTAATGTGTTGCACAATGCGTTCACATGTTTTCGCCTTGTTCTCAATGGAATCTTCTATATAACCCTCTGCTACAGCACTCGACTTCCATCCTCCATGTCGCTTGAGAACAGTTCAGTCCGCTCCTGAATCTGCCAAAAGGGTAGCAGAAGTACGACGAAAACTATGTCCTGTATACAGCTTGATATCTGGCAACTTCAAATAAGTAGCGATTTCTTGTGGCATGATAGAAATTTTATTTTTTCCCATAACTTGTTTGAAGCATTTGCCATTTTGATAACGGATGAAAAACCGATTGGTCTTCATATCAGCAGGACGCAGGTCCAGGTATTTCTGTACAATAGTTTTGTATTTTCCTTGGATTACGCAGGATCGGTCAATTTTTGTTTTTGTTTCTGTCAGCTTTACTAACAGTAAATCATCCGAGTGATTTTCGACATCATCAACAGTTATGTTTATAAGTTCATTACCACGACAAGCTCCGTGTACTCCGAATATTAAAGCCACCTACACCACGTAACAAAACCGAATGTGAATAAAAGACAAGTATCTATCGAAGTAAAGTTTACAATAAAATGCACATTTTAAAACACTATGGTTGTACTTTACTAATCCACCATACATAGTCACTTACTTTTACGGCAGCAAATACTTTGTCGGGTGCCTCATTAAGGAAAGTCTCCACGTTTTTGACTGAGAACACTTTGGATTTTTTAGGTTTAAATCCATCAGAAATCCTCTTCAGATACGCTATTAATTTCGAATATGTGTCCAGTTTTACGTCGTTATTAGAACTGACTGTTGATTTTAGCATTGAGTAGGTACTCCAAAGAGTGGAAGGTTGTTTAGTTTTGGCTAAGTACTGGAAGTTGGCCAAAAACACTGATTCTGAAAAATTCTTGGCGCCTCTTGCATTTCTCCATTCAATAAAATTACCATAGGCTTTCATATATGTATTTCTCCCGAGATTTTGCAGGTAATAGATTATCTATCACATTTCTTGCCTCAGTTCGAATACTTTCAGGAGTAAATTCTATTTCACTGTCACTTGAACTCATTTTTCAAAACAAAACCGAATCCGTGAAAATTTACGAAATCGCGGGCTGTAGTTCGCGGTTTTTTAATTTGATTTCTTTTTTTTTCAGTCAGCCGGCGCGTCGGCGGCGGCGCAATATGGTCCATCGCGTCTTACCAGCCAGTATTTATTCAAACAATATTTGCGTTCGATTTTGCTGGCGCTGAAAACTAAGACGTTCCGAATTCAATAACTGCGCGGCAATACACTTTTCCGCGCACTTTTTGAATTAGGAATTTATAAAGAGGAATCAAAGTTAGATGCTGTGAGCCGTAAGATTTTTGCCTCCGCCGCCTCGTTGAGAAGACTCCAAAATTTTCTACCAACTGCTACTAAAATTGTGCACGCTCAATCTTTGATACTTCCTATCCTTGACTATGCAGACGTCTGCTACCTTGACCTCAATGAAGAGCAGCTCAATAAGTTTGAACGTCTCCAAAACGTCTGTAAACAATTTATTTTTGGGCTTCGCAAATATGACCATATTTCGGAATTCCGCACAAAACTCAAGTGGCTTCCTATCCGTCTTCGCCGGGATTCTCACATACTTTCTCTTCTTTATAACTTACTCTTCAACCCTCTCACTCCATTATATTTAAAGGAGCGTTTTGAGTTTCTCCACTGCTCCCATCCCCACCCTTCTCGTATCCTTCGCTCTTCAGAAAACTTGGTATTAAACATGCCTCTCCACCGAACCAGTTTCTATGGCAAATCCTTTTCTATCCAGGCCGTAAAGTAGTGGAACGCACTACCTGAGTCTATTAGGAAAGCTGGATCTCTACCTGTTTTTAAAGCTCGCGTCAAACATTTTTATCTGTCGGAAAAGTCTATTTATTTATTACATATAAATAATATATTTTCTACTATAAGTATATTGTTGTTAATCTTATTTTATGTATTCATGTTGTATACACCCTTGCCTTTCTTAAATTGAAAATTTTCTATCCATCCTAAGGTTGCCTGGAAGAAATCGCTTCTAAGCGATAAGGCCGCCCATTGTACTTGTTTATGTTAATGTCTATGTGTTTTATTTGTCTTTGTGGTGTACAAGAAAGAGTTTTGTATTGTATTGTATTGTAAAAGTTATTTTCTGCCCGCTAAAAGTTCCTTAAAGAAAACACCACCTTTGGGTGCACATAAAGGCGAACAAAGTCGATGAAAACATTATTTTTGGTGAATTAACTACAAAACAGTTTTCGGATTTTTCCCTTTACTTACTTGTGCTATAAGATTAAGACCTTGCTGTTTGCCAAATTTCATGATTCTAGGTCAACGGGAATACGGGCCTTGTGTATAATCTCAAACTCACCCAACTAGCTATGGAGAGAGTTTCTCTACGCGATATAATCGGGAATACAGAAATCCGTGGAAGAACCAAAGTTACCGACATATGTAGCTCTCGGAATTAGCAGGCTGAAGTGGCGATGCAGGCAGGCCATATAGCTCGTAGAAACGATAACCGTTGGGGAGTAAAGGTTCTCGAGTGGCGACCAGATACAAGGCGAAACGGAGTGTGGGAAGACCTGTCACTCGATGGACCGATGACATTGTAGCGGTCGCAGGGCGCTATTTGTGGCGTCGTGTATAAGAGGTCTATCGTATCGTTCGACGTTTAGGGGCTGTTCGGTACGGTACCTGGGCTTGGGGCGGTGCCTGTGCGGCAGGTCCCCCACGTGTCGGTAGAACTGTCGCGGCGGCAGGCGGTGACGCAGTCGCTTCAGAGCCTCCACCAGCTCCGGACGGTTGAAGGCCGAGTGGTGCAGCGCCTGGAATGTTATGTTACTACTTTAGGAATCATTCGACATTCCTGTAACATTTCTGGTCTATATCTTAATAATCCTTGAAATACTTTGCCGTTAGGCCTTCGCAAATGTGCGCAAAGCCAGGCCAGTGCGCGTCGCGAAGAATGTTCATTACACACAAAAAATTATACAATTATGTTATCGTTTGATCTGTGAGAGTTTACCAATAACAAAACACCGTGCCTGCGTCTTCGCCCGAAGTGCCGAAGTAGTCACGAAGGATTGGCTAAACAGTTCTGCAAAGCTATAACGCGTCGATTCGTCATTCACCCATCGCGGGGTGCGGATAAGGTAGGTAGAGATATAGTATCTGGTAGAAATATAGACATTTGTCACAGTAGATAGAACATCACACGATTCAGGCACTGACAGTAAATCGAAGCTGATATTCAGGCGATAGCAGGATGTATAGTTAACAACTTCTCCACGAGCCAGCAGTGAAACGACAGCGGGTTTGGAGCCTCGAGTTAGTCCCCGCTGGCCACCACCGCCGCCGCGCCGCCGCCGGATGCAGGATGTATAGTTAGTACCTTCTCCACGAGCCAGCAGTGGAGCGACAGCGGGTCTGGAGCCTCGAGTTCGTCCCCACTGCCTGCCGTCGCCGCGCCGCGCCCCGCGCCGCTGGTCGCTGGGTCGTTCAGACATTTCGATGCTGGAACAATACAATAAGCTACATTTAACAAACATAGCGTCTCGGTCGCTCTTCGGTCTAGGCACGTTTTCCCATATTTGTCGTTCATTAGGTAGGTATATAGCACAAGATAGGAAATACTTTGTGTTTGTGACCAAACACAGGCCATTTTTGAGTAAGCGCTGGGAGGACGTCCTTCGTCTCTCGAATTTTATTTAGATCGACGAGTGTCGGTGTGTATTTAATGTGTGGTTTGTTCAGCAGGAGGAATCAGAATTTAGGTGCTGCATTTGCGTAGTTCGCACAGCACTGGCGCCGCGCGCCGGTCTGCACGGCTAGCTTCGCCTTGTTGTCGCTTCAGGTGCGCGTCCCGCTGGTTTGACGCGTAGCTTTTCCCGAAGCATAAATCAATCAATTCTACACCAGAAACAAACTTCTTGTACTCAAATGAGATGTAATCCAACTCTTTGAATTTAATCTTGCTTCTAACAAAAATGCTCGATCCGCCGCGCGATCGCTAATCTACAGTAGTATGATGCCCGGGTTAATTCATTTAAATTGAAGCTCATCAACTCGAAGCCGGCGCGGGCGTCACATTTGAGAACACTACATAACATAATTTCTGATGTACATATATGAACAGTTACCTAGATGCAGCACTTGTACGATCTCCTGCGGCAGAGGGCTGTGGGCCGGCATGGGCCCCAGCAGCGCGGCCCGCAGGCGGGCCAGCGCGCGCGTGGGGTCCGCGCAGCCCGCGCCTGAGCCCGTCAGCTCCGCGCGGGCCGCCTCCACCAGCGCGCTGCGTTCTGATAGCTTGCGGATTGATACCAGGATCTTATGGCGGGCGCCTTTCGTTACACCTGCAATTATAAAACACAGTACCTATATAGATTAGCTTCTAAAAGCGGCTCTACACGACTATTTCCTGGGTAAGAAAGAAGTAGCTTAAATCCTTCCCCATAATAAAATCATTCTCCTTTCCAAATGTCACTGAGTTCCAATCAGCCGTTCAGCCGACATAGAAAACCAGAACGAAAGACTGGGTTACTTTCTTTGCTGGATTCAATGAAAAGCGCAAATATGGAAATGAACTGATGAAAGCTGTATGATGAAAGCTGTCTGAATAAGTGACGACGTTGCGTCTGAAAATAGGTACGACACAACTTGTATCTAAGCAAATCTATAAAAGGATGTTATTTATCTTTGAAAAAAGATTGTCAATAATATAACACATTTGTTTTTCACTCGCAAATGGTTTTTTTAATAATATTTGGGTATTATTTAAACGAGCAGCAGATTAAAGAGGTTATGGTCGGACAAAAAATTATTTTGCCAGTAGAAAATTGAATTGAGCTGCATATGATTAAGGGGCTTCCCTGATTGTCTCAGTTGCCCTGTACAGAACAACTGGGAATAAGCGGACCCAAACAGCGCCTTCACCTATTTTATCGTAATTTTCAAAAACCCCCCTGGCCCGTTTGTGATGCCTGTCATAAGCTTGTTTTTGATGGCTCTGTAATAGTTTTACTAAGTAAGAGTTTAATATCATAGAACACGAATTTCCAAAAATCCGTTCTTAGGGGATAGGGGAGTGTGTATGTCCTAAAAGGAACCTCCATGCAAAATTTAATGTTCGCAGCTCTTGTACTTTCAGAGATCTGTTGATGAGTCACCCAGTCTACTCTTTAATAAATATAGAAGATGACGATAAGTCACAGAGTGGATTAACTTTGACTCCACACCATTGTACTTTTAGGGTGTGAATTTCTAAAAACCCTAAAACACGTGTCAGTTTATTTTAAGTTGTCTTTCCACCCTACAAATTTTGACAGTTACGGTTCTGAAGTAGAACGAAGTAACATTACCTAATCTGTGTACCTAATCCGGGTAATGAGAAAACTAACAAGTTTGCATTGACCATCCTACTAATATTATAAATGTCTATGTTTGTATGGATGGATGTATGGATATTTGTTACTCTTTCACGCAAAAACTACTGAACCAATTAGGCTAAAATTTGGTATGGGTATAGTTTGGGACCTGGAATAACATATAAACTATTTTTTAACAACGCAGGCGAAGGCTCGGGCCGCATCTAGTGTTATATATATGAGGGCCTAGAAAGAGTGAGAAGTGTTTGGCATGTTTACAAGTTCACTAATGAAGTTGTAGAGCTGTGCAGACTTTACCCTTTCTTCTTATAACTGTTCTTTATTGTATGTCAGCTGAATGTGTTTGCTAATCACTATTTGCAATAGGAAATAGTGCCTAAAAGTCAGTAAGTATCGTACTTCCTATTTCACATAGAGTTCGGCGGCGGTAGAGAACCGATACGGAAGACCCGCGCCCATCTTCAAGATCCTTTCCACCCTCTCTATCTTCAATAAATGAGTGTTGGGGGCACCCCCTGTCTATCTGGAAAGACCTACTCACCTAATTTCTCTAAATATTTCTCGTCCATCGCCATCATCTGTTCGTAGCTGATATTCGTGAACAGCCACACATACTTGTGCAGTCTCAGAGTCTTCAGCCAATGTGCCACCGTCGACATCCCCGGGTGTTCCGAATAGTTATTACTCCTAAGGTCATCCAACCGTGTTTCGCTGCCCGTGGTTCCGTACATCATTAGAGGCCGGATTTGTAAGCTATGTTCGCTGGATAGGGAGAAGCTTCTAGGCTTCTGAACGAATGGTTCGTCTGATAAGTTTTCTGCTGATGAAGACATGAAGTTGCTTGATGGAGGAGTTAGACTGTTCGATCGTTGCGACTTTGGCTGAGAGATCGTCGCGTCAAAGTTCAGCCTTTCAGTTTCACTGCATAGATCTACATCCCTTCCGTTTTTGGAGAAGGATTCTTGTAGTGAATCAGAGTTGTAGTCAACAGAGTCCACTATACTGCGAAACTCGACGTTCTTGCCGATGGTCCGTCGGAACGGGTTGGCGCTGGACCAGATGTTGTCGATTAGGCAGGGCTCTATGCGCTGGTGCCACACGCTTTCAGTCGTTCGGTTCCCGGAGATGTGCTTCTCCAGGTATCGGAGCCATTGTGTCAGTATTCTGAAAAGAGAAAGGGCTACTTCAAGATTGCTGCTGCGTGTGGATTTCTCGAATGGAAACCGCCATCGACAACATCACTTGTCAATGGCGGCCGATATCAAGAGACATATGACAAGAATTTATATGATCTACAGATAAGTCACCCAGAACCCACCTGTAACAAATGTTATGGGTGTTTGCTGGGTTTGTTCCATAAATAAATAAAATATATCTACAATCCGTGTTATCTAGTTATTGCATTAAGTATATCAGTTTTATAGTATCCATAATACAAGCTCTGCTTAGCATAATAAAAAATTACACTGCAGGTAACATAAGACCTGCGGCGAAATGTTCCAAACGGCCTCTCGTGACAGGTATCGTCAGCTAATAAAGATACCTCTGATCCTGTATCGTGAGCGCGGGATGCACGAGTAGATAGGACAGCAGCTGCCTGGCGAGGTCAGGCGCTTGCGGCGAGTGGCGCGGTCCGTCCACGGCGCGCTGCACGAGCGCCGGCGTCGCCGCCACGTACGCCTCCTTTACTCGCACGTTGTCGCTTCGGACCAGGGGGAGTAGCTCCAGTAGATGGTGCAGGCTTTTGTCTCCTGTAATTATGTATACATTTGCTATCTAATAACTCGGTGCTGAGCAAAGTCAAATCTTCGTGCTATCGCGATGTATGTAGCGAAAGCTTTGCGAGTATTCCGATAAGGGTTCGAGGATAATTACTACCTATCAATGAATATATGTATATCAAACTGGGTTCGACGATATATATCAAATGTTTTATTTTTAAAATATATTTCAATACAAAAATGGTATAAAATATTAATATTGTCAAGTAATTTTTAGCGTTTGTTACTGTATTTCTACTTCCGAAATGTATATAGCGTGAGAGTAGAGTTAAAACATACTCCCTAATGGTAAGTTATAATCCATAAATGGCAACCTTACTGCCGGCGGCATGGCGTCAGTCCGTCAGTTGTATCGTATCAGAAACATTTCCTTGACAAAGTGAACGCATTTTTTTATTATTTTATTAATTATTTGATAATTAGTAGTTTACTACGAATCACTGATGGATGATTGATTTGATAACTAAAAGACTTATTTGTAATGTTTATTGTATTGTTGTTGAGTTGAGCTATCTGTAGATTGTTTGCAACAGTCTGCAGTTAGCTCAATTGTTTCAATTGTAAATACTAGTTTAATTTCTTTATATTATTTTATTGTTATTTTCTTTGTCAATAAAGATTACTTGTATTGTTACCTAAGTGTAGGTATGACCATTGACTGATTAGAAATAGTATTGATAAATAATAAAATAATAAGATGGCTTTCTTCCAAGGTCAAATATAAAATCCAATATATAAGTATAAAACAGATGGAATAACATTTACAACCATACTACATAGGTAATTTTTTACGTGATTAACTTTATACGAAATTATTTTACTCGAAACGAAACCTAGAGGCAAAGGTAAACGTAAGGTAAACGTAAAAACGTAAAGGTAAGGTAAAGTGGCCAACCTCGGTCAGCGTTCATGACGTTTCGTTTGACATCCCTTTCTTACCTCATTTCGTTTATATTTTCTTCCTGCTTTACGCAGTCGGTAGAGAAGGAACAACCTGGTTTAGACTATCGATTACAAATTTGACTTGTCTTATTTTGCTTATTTGCTTATGTCCTTATTTTGTAAGCCTAAAGAAATAAAGATATTGATTCTGATTCAGCCCCTTCAACATGATTTCACACAATATTTACATGTAGGTAACAACTTTTGCTTGTGATTTTTGAACGATCGTAGATGGCCAATTGGATGGCTTAGATGTAAAAGTCACTAAGTCCATTTTTTGCTGTTTCCATGTTCCAAAGTTATTTCAAAACTTTTTTAATGTATATTCATCGATTTCTCCGTTAAACATTATTATAATAAATAATAATTATTATAAGTAACATTTTAATATAATTATGTAACTAAATAGCATTATTGAATTCTGACTAGCTACTAATCGATAGCACTACACTGTCAAATATAGGAAAATTATTTTGACAGCTCTAAGTAGGGATGGAGTAGTGTATAATCGTTATTGAAGCTATTCGATTTTCGATTACCGTTCCCATAGAATTTGGAATCGATAGGTACATGGTATTTTTATTATTATGAAGTAAATTACAAAAACGTATACTTTTTTATTGTTTTAGGTAATTAGGTAAAATAATTTTATAAATATTTGTATATACAGTAAAAGCCTTCTTACGACTACGATTTCGCATCCTCCGCATTTTCATTCACCAATCAACCTATTCAGTAGAATACCTACACGCAAGTCCAAATCATTTTTTGAGGAAGGGCTCTTAGGTGAAATCAAGCAATAAAAATTCAAAATTACTATTCATGTAGTGCGTCAGAACGCGTACTAAATGAATAAACAAAATGGCTGACTGACGAATGGAAGGCTGTATGTAGTGTTGTCACAATCGGAAGAGTCGCAATAAAACAAATATTTTTGGTCTAATTATTTATGTTTTTTAAGTGTTAGATTACTCAAAATATTTATTCACTAAGTCACAGCACATATGTATTATTTATGTTTGTATTATACTTAGCTAATTACATACATTACAAAAAAATATCGTACTTCATAATTTAACTTGTATTTAAATTAATAAAAATTCGATTCATTTGTCTATAGTCGGTTGTGCGGTATTTTTGTAAGGCGCGCTTCACTACCATAAGTGGGCAGTACTCGTCTATGTGCAACGATAATTTTAGAGGTATTCTTGACAATAAAAAAATACGTTACAACATAGGCGTGAGCTGTCAAAATTATCATCCTAAATTAGACAGACTGTAGCAATATCCCATTTCTTTTTATTGCGTGATATTTTTTCGGCCAATCAGAAAACGGCAGGCGGTGAGCGACTTTATATTAACCTGTGTGATTTTAGTGACAGAATTGTTTCTTAGCAAATTATCAGCCATTTCCCCTCTAAGGGTACTCGATGAGCAGACTAAATATATTTTCACAATTACATAGAAAAGAATCAAATGTTTTGGTCACTTTTTCTTCAACCAAAAATTAATAAGCCTATCTCACCTCTTTTTTAGTACTGTAACTAAACTAATTCACGTATAGACAAAATTTTAGATGAAGCAAGCTGCCATGCCATGTTGCTAATGTAATGATTTCGTTATTTGCTTTAAATAAAATTGATAATGATGAATTATTTATGATAAAATAATAATATTCTGATTAATTTAAATCTACTTAATAATGATGTATTGGCTTCGTAGACAATGAACGACCACTCGTGTTTCCGTCTATTTTGGCTTTGACGTGTTGTCTTTGAATTCGTCAGTACAGTCTTGTGTGTGGTTTGCTCAACATGATGACGTCCATCATGTTGAGCAAAAGTCGTTTTGGAAGGAAAAACACGAGAGGTCATTCGGTCGGGCATTCGGTCTCGAGACTTGTTATCGAAAGCACCTCTAAAATTACTGTGTACAAGAACCTGTACTGTAAATTATCTATATATTTGAATAAACCTATAAAAGGTTTTTTGTTATTATAGTGCGTAAGCCTCACACTGTACACATAATTTCTAAGAAATTTTAATAAGATATCAAACATTTTTCGACGAAAAACTCTGGGACTTCCTTCGCTTCGGTCTCAAGCGCCGTTAGCTCCACCTACAGTTCAAGTTTATCCAAACCTGTTCAATGACTAAATATACGTTCAGTACGATTGACGAGAGGTGTCGCGTTGCTTTATTTCGAACAATGACTTTCTGGGACTTTCGAAGAAGGTCCCAGAGTTTTTCGAATTCTACGTCACATGATCTCGTGGTGCAATTGGTAGCGCATCCCGTACTGAGGGAGGGTTGCGGGTTCAAGTCCCGTCAAAGTCGAATTTTTTTTGAGATCTTATTAAAATTCTTAGAAACCTATAAAAGTTTGTAGAGATTTCTTTGATTTATAAAACTAAGCAACAAACAACAAATGTCAGCCAATTGTCATGTTATGAATGAATTGTGTGTGTTATTGCTTCTTTATCCTACATACTAACATTATAAATGTGAAAGTTTGTATGGATGGATGTATGGATATTTGTTACTCTTTACAAAGATATAGCCTATTTTGTAAACAGATAAACGCGGGTAGAATGCGCGGGCAGCAGCTAGTAGTGAATAAAAAAGATTTTGCCTTTAATACCTACCAACTTTGTTTTAATGTCCTTCCTTCCAGACATACTATATTCGCGAATTTTTATATCTCGCGTTGTGCAAACTTTTATTGAATAACCTGTAAACTCTATGATTTTACACTAACTCAAAATCAGGGGAGATCAAAAAGGATTTATGTACTGAAAGGGCAGTTTTCAGTATATAGTGTTGGCAGACGGTAAGTGCACCAGCTATATAAAGGGCTGAGGTAGGATATCGGAATGGCTTATGGAGCATCACTTTTTCACCAAGCTATGTTATAATGACACACTTATTATTAAATATTCATGGTTATTTATCGCGTTTATTTACCTATTTTTCCCGACGTTTCAACAGGTTTCCACTCTGTCGAGGTCATGGGATGACTGGAGTTACCGCCTCTGCGAGCCGTGGCAGCATTTATTCAACTACCCTCACTTGGTCTTCAGAAAATATTGGAATGTCTGCACACTCAGACTCTCAGTGTGTTGCAGACACTGTAAGTGTTGTCTGTCAACACTTACAGTGTCTGCAACACACTGAGAAACCAGTTCAGAACCAGTACTTTGTCTTCAGAAAATATAGGAATGTTGCAAAAAATGCTGCCCCCGCTTCGCAGAGGCGGTAGCTCCAGTACTTCAGTCATCCCGTGACCACGACCGATTATAAACCTGTTGAAATGTCAGGAAAAATAGGTAAATAAACATGAATATTTAATGATGATGTGTTCAGATCGCGTATTTATAAAAAAACTTAATGACCAGGGATCGGAATAGGTAGAGTTTTTAAGTACCAAATGACGTCACATAGCCTACGAAATCTTAATATGGATATGCCTTTTAATCCTGGGATCGGGAATTCATCTTCAAAAATTCTGAAAAAATAGTTTGCAGTATTAATATTATAATGAAATTTAATGTGTAGTCGAGATAATTCGAATAACAAAACTATTGAAATTCACCTTATCCTTAAATAAAAACCGTAATTAATGTTATTTAACACGAGAAGTCTTCCTCAACTTCTTAAACTGCTCTCTAAAGGTATAACTAATCAAATATGTCGACCCAACCACCACCAGATGGGTACAGGATAATAAATAAATAAAAATTATCTTTATTGGAACTATAAACAAAGGTACATGAAATTGGGTGAAAACGAAAATACGCGCAATAGTTTTGCAACTGTGTCGCGAGTATTTACGCCACCCTCCGACTGCAAGGTAGAGTTCCTTAAATTACTATTTAATTAGCTATGCCGAAAAACTAAGACTACTTAGGTATGTGTAAAAGTTATACAATGGAAAAAATAATAATTAATAAGAGATGGTTGACGACAAAGAACTTGACTAATGTATGAAACATTTGAAAAAAATAAGGGCAGTAGATAATCAACTCTTGAGGTCTCTTATCTACATAGTTAATTTGCAAAGATACTCCAGGAGTCAGGTAGGTGTAGGAAAATGAATGAAAGTAGGGCAACTGGGGTATGTGTGGGGATCAAGGAATTGACTAAGGCGGATAGGGATGTTAAGAATTGCGTCACATGAGAGATTCAGTAGATTCGTATGTAAGAGATAATAAATGGATGTGACATGCTAACGCATAGGGGAGCAATATTAGCATTATTGTGGATTGGTTGACCTTCACATTGATATGCAAAGATATGCAGATGACCTTGTGATCGTCATGCGAGGATTCTGTCAATCCACCATCTTTAGCATCATGCAGTGAGCTCTCACCACTGCCAGTGACTGTTGCAGCAAAAGTGAACTCTCAGTCAACGCTGACAAAAAAACTGTGATTATACCATTCACAAATAAGCGTAGGCTACACAAGCTTGTAAACCTAAACTTAACGGTATTATGATAACCTTTTCCACGGAAGTAAAATACTTGGGCTTTACAATCTACCAAAAACTGACGTGGAACACACACCTAGCCAACGTCTTGCAAAGTTAAGAGAGCACTAGGAGCCAGCGGTAGACTAATGGGCAGCCACTAAAGCGTCAAACCCAGAATTGCCCTGTGGCTGTTTACTGCCATTATGAGGCCAATAATTACATACGCCTCCATGGTATGGTACGACAAGACCCTTCAGTCTGCCGCAATCACCCAACTTAGCAGCCTGGAAAGGACTGCAGGCCACGGGAGCAATGTCTACGTCATCCTTGCTGGCAGTGAATGCATTCTTGGGACTACCTTCGCTTCACATGTACATACAGAAGGAGGCAAAGACCAGCTTGTACAGGGCCAGCGCCCTGGGCCGAAGAAACTGGCTCTCCCAGAAACTGAGATCTCTACTAGACACAACTCTGGAATTAGCCATCATGAGCATGACAACTGATGTCATGCTCCCACGACACGTGTTTGAAAAACATTATATAGTGGAAATGCGTTCCAGAGAAGACTGGTCCAACAGCCAACTACTCTGCAAGGACGGGAGCTTAAACTGGTACACGGATGGCTCCAAATTAGGACTGGTCATAGGCTGTTGAGTGAATGGAGAGCGACCCAGGTTTGGCAACAGCACTAACCTGGGTAACTACGCATCCTATCGTAAACTATATTTATCAACTCTGACAGCTAGGCTGCCCTCCTAGCACTGGATTCGAAGGTAAGCCCGTTCAGTTTAGTCGAGTACTATACTATCTGTCACGCCTGGACGCTCTGGGCTCGAACAATAGAGTTGTCCGGTCACGCGGGAATCAACGGCAATGAGTGTGCCGACGAACTCGCGCGTTCTGGAACTCAGTTTGGCCCCGAGCCGTTTTGTGGCATACCCAAAAGCCTAGCTCAAGGAATCCTTTTGAATTACTGCTACGAGGAATCGACCAAGGTATGGAAAAATTCAACGGGTAAGAATAATTCAAAATTACTGAACAAAGCCTTCGATAACAGTTCACCAACCAAATCCTAGCGCCAAGCAGAGACAATCTTCGCATTATAACAAGACCTCTAACTGGACACTGACGCCTTAACAAGCACATGTTCAATTTGTGGCTATGCGACACAAAATCCTGCAGATTCTGTGAGGAGGCGGAGGAAACGCCCTTCTATCTGCTAGAAGAGTGCGGAGCATTGATGCAAAAACATAGCACTCATCAGGGTAAGCACCTGCTCAAGTGCTCACTGCTCAGGCCAGACGAACCATGAGACCCCAAAAAAAAATCCTTCCGTTTTTAGCAGCTGGAACGGTAAGTGGTGAACTATGAACGCAGCAGTTTTCAAGGGTGAACTCATAAAGTGGCGATTACAATAAGCCTACCATGGCCACAGTAACACAAAAGCAATTAACAAATTTCAAAAAATGACAAAACTATCGAACATAACAGCAGTTCCAGTCCATTAAACCAAAATTGTCAGGAAACACATCCAAAAAGCGTAGCCAGAGTCGTACAGATTCACTGCATAAGAAAATAAATGCGCGCACACTCAACAGACCAAAGCAGACGAGTGAACAATGTATCCACCCTCCCCCATTGTTACTTTTATCTATGTCTCGCTTGTCTCGCCGCCCATGTCTCTTTTTACAATGCAACAATTCTTCAGTAGCGATAGCAGAATGAAAGAAAATAAAATCTACGCAAGGTACACGCTGTGAAGCAGCAACTTAAAAATTTTACCGATTTCTAACGTATATTTGGTATATGAAAAAATAAGAGCTACTTACTTACAATTAGTTGTTTCCAAAGTAGAAAATCCCGCAATATAAAGGCATATCCATATTAAGATTTCGTAATAGTGTATTTGACGGCAGTACTTAAAAACTCTACCTATTCCGATCCTTGTTAATGACACACTTTTTGAGCAAGAATACTAATAAAAAACTAGCAAAATCTAAGATTTTAGCCATCCCGCAAATCCTCTATTGTTGACTCCTATGCCACAGGCCTGCAGGATTGAAATTTGATTCGATGGGGATTGGATTCCCTAGTTGCCACAATAATAGGGTTCCCTAACTTTCTTTTTACCTTTAATTGTTTCTGTTCTCGCTAGTTATTTTCCGCAGCAACAATTTTATGTTTTTAATCAGTTGAGTGTTTTCCCAATTTTTCTGTTCTAAGTAAGATTCATATGCAGTACAATACTTTATTTACCTGTTCTAGTAGTAACTTGTGGTTAAAATTATGAATCATAGCAGGGACAGTAAAATATGAGGGGTTTCCAGTTAGTCATTTCTTTCAACTAACTAGTTAACATAGCATCGTAATTGCCATCATGAATTCTATTCAAGCTACATCTAATAAAGGTACTTACTAAAGTTATGTTCTACAACAAAAGTTATTTGATTATTAATATGTCATTTATTTGAAATGAGACATGATAATTAGATCAAAAGATAGAAAACATACAGCGAAACTGAGAACCTTCTTTTGTTTTTTATTGGTGGAAAACACCCTACACTGAGCTCCTGCCTAAAGCAGTCTGTGTCTAGGCTTGATAAAACACTCATTTTGAAAGACTTAGAAGAACGTCATAGCATGATGGAAGTATGAAGAATAGGTACCTAGAGATTGGATCCTCTGCCTACCCAATGAGTCTAGCCTGGATAATCGAGGTGGTAGTTCACATACCTTCGTCATCATCATCTTCCGTGGCCTTGGCGAGCAGAGCGCGCGCCTCGGCCTCATCGTTAGCGGCCTGGTCGCGTTCGGGGTCGGGCGCGGGCGCGCGGCGTAGCGCCTCGTCCACGGCGCGCTGCAGCAGACGCAGGCCGGGCCACGGCACGCGCCGCGCCAGCGCGCACGCCACCACCGTCCGCTCGCACGCGCCCCATTGCTCGAAAGCGCCCGCTACACCACCCAACTGCTCGTAAAAACTCCCGTTCATCTCGAAAACACCATCGGTGCGGAATTGTTTGTGTTCTACACGTCAACGGTACGTGACAGCTGATCCCTCCCTGACCGATCGAGGAGGCTCCCGCTCGCGCCGCGGGACCGAGCCGAGGGAGCTTCGGTTTTCCCAGACCCGTGAGATTTATTATTCAATAGACTGGCCGGGTACTTGGGAAAATAACAATTTGTATTCACAGAATCTCGCATTATCAAAATCCAAAATGGCGACCATAGACAATTTGTTTTTCTTGACGTTCTAGATGATATGTCAATGTTTTGTCATTGTCACCAAATCAAGGAGTTTAGAAAATTATGAAAATCTTTTAGAGGGCAACTTTTCATTTGTAGTTCAGCTACTCGATACAAGGTGACGTGACACTACTACCTACTTTAACGTTTCCGAGTCAGTTCAAATGAAGCTAGACTCAATAAAAATCACAGACATGATTACTAGCTGCGTTAGATTTCTGTGATAAAAATATAGAAGAACTAGGTGACCCGACAAACGTTGTTTTGCCATCGACTCAGTGGTCGAGTGGTCGTGTTGAAAATTATTACAGTACTATTATTATCGCTATTTTAAAATGGATTTTGGTGTCAGAGAGGCGAAAATTTAGGGTTGTAGGTAATACCAAAAACTTAAACATTGTCCAAGAAATACAAATAAATTTTGGTGTGGGTCACCCTTATCACTTAGGGCCATGGAGGAATAAAAATAATTAACGACCTACCTATTCTCAGACCTACCGAAAATACCTACACAAAAATTTTCATATAAATCGATCAAGCCGTTTCGGAGGAGTTTGGTTACAAACACTGTGACACGAGATTTTTATAGGGAATCAAAAAGATAATAATCTATGGCGAAAGTTTGTGTCACTTGTTGTCCGACTCATTTTTTCTCGCTCGGTACAAGAAGAGTTTTTGCGGGTTTTGGCGGTAATTAGTCGATACTGGAGGTACATAAAAAAAATTGTTTGGCTAAAAGTTTTGTACCGAATTAAAATTCTTTGATAAATGGTTGAACTTACCTTTTAAAATTTTCATTCTTGGTCTTGGGCGGACAATTTCTGATTTGACCGCAGCAAAGAACAATTGTTTTTCAAAGGTTCCTCATAGTGCACTCACTCACTTACTCTATCTACAATTTATTATAAGGTTTTAGGAACTGTAGTTGGCTTATAGTAGGGCTTATAACAATTCTGGACAAACAATGAATGATCCGACAAATTGTGCAGCAACGGTGACTGACTGCCTGACTGGCCTTTGTTTCACTGCAGGAAAAATAAATAATGAGGGTAGTTGCTTTGAAACTGACGGCAAAAAGGTGGTAGGATTATAGATCAAACTATGAATGCATAGTTGTAGGTAGATTTTATTGTTATAATTTACATAATTTGTCCGGCTAGCTGAAAAGGATTAAAATATGGTGAGTAAGTTTCTTCCCCCTACCCTATTTTGCAGCGACAGTTTTTTGCTTACAAAATGCCTAGAAATAATTTATTAATAAGTTAGTACTATGTACGTACCTATATAGCGTCGGAAGATAGGTGCTTTTGTCCATATTAAACATCTTTCAAAAATAATTCACCCATGAATAATCATTAATCACGAATTTGAGCAAGGATTAGCTAATTCTATTGTGCAGTGACATTGAGGACAGTCCTGGTGGTCTTCCTTACTTTCCTCGCATTGCATAACCTGTCGATTCCCTTTGAAGCCCGCCCGCGAAGCATTTGCCAAAATCTATCAGAAATTGAGCTTTAGATAGATACAAATAAGGTTTGTTTTGTTCTCTTATCCCCATAGTTATGTTATTGAAGAGGAAGTATTTATGCAATGGTTTCGAACGACACGATTTTCCGAATCGATGCTTTGAGTTTATCGAATGGTCTCGGTAGCTATGCTCAATAGGTAAATCAAAGATACCTATTTCGTACAGGAAATACTTACCTACAGTAATTTTATGTTTGTTTGGTCGAGAAGAAGGATCGAAATTCTAACCTAACATAGTTAGGTAAGTACATAAGTAGGTAGAATTGGTGAATTGCTACCTACGCACAGAGCTTTTAGGGTAGAACAACATTGCGTATTTGTATGGAGGGTATACAAATATTCAATGTTAGTAAAAAAGTCTTAAAAAGTTGTAAACCTCACTACAGATTGGGTACATAGTTAGGTCATGTTACTTCGACCTCACTAGTTACCTGTCTCTCTAGGAATATTAACACTAAACTGTCTATATACAATTGAAATAGTTAAGTTTTATAGGAAAAATAAAGACATATTCATACAAACTAAAGAAAGACATTCACTACCACGTCACCTCAGAAATAAGAACCAATTAGCCCTGCCTTTTACTAGAATATCAGTTATTCAGATCAGCGACACACCATAATGGCCATCATAACTTATAATAAATTAGATTAAAAAAGATGTAACTTTCTATAAAACCTTAAAATGATTCCCAGTGTCATCACGCTTTCATAATTTAAAGAATATTTAGACTAGCTTTTTAAGTAGGTACTTACATATATGTATATGTTTATGTTGTAGCGGTCCAACGGGGTTCAGGTCATGATCTCACTGCACATAATAACTGGATGTAACACATGAAACAACAGTATAAATAAATAAATGTAGGTAAACCTCCCAAGTAACACACAAGCAAGATAACAGTACACATTTAAGTTTTTTACAGATTAATTATGTATATCGTTTGTATAGCTTTAATAAAATCCAAATGCTGAATTATGTTGAGTTTCGAAGCTTCAAATTCTTAAGCTTGATAAATTCTGTATTCCGTTTTCCCATTCTTTATGCCTAACCAATCTTCGTAAGATTATTAAACACATTATTAAGCATTACGCTGCATTACGCATTCCAAGTAATTTATAGCTGAAAAACAGTTCCTTCGACCTGCCTTCGACAGCATTTATTTAAGTAACTAATCTAATCTGTATTGCTTTTACTAAATCATTACTAAGCTGTAGCGTTTGAATCAGCTTATTGCTGAGCTTTAGGTATGGGTACTCCCTTGTCCGCATTTGAACTCTATTTGGTCCATTAGGCGTTGGCTTATTGCTGAATAGAGTACCTATCACCTTCTGAATAACGTAGCCTTAAAATTCTATTATACAGCTTGATACTGAATATTTTTGTTACATTTTATCTTAAACTGGATAAGATTTCATGTGTTACCAATTATTCAGTAGCTGAATATACAATATTATTTGGCTTATAATAAGCTTTTCTCAGTTTATAGTAAGTTTCAAACTAACATACATATTCAAATTAAAGACCACAGGTGCATTCTTATAGCTACCATTTCTTAATTATCTTTACTATATAAAAAGTCTACTCTTATTCAAGTTATGGCTTAGTAATTAGACTTGTGTGCACTTTTATTCATCTTAAAAAAACAAAATAATCCATTGCCATTGAAATCTTTGTGACAAGGAATTTATGAGATCACTAAAACGCTCAAACTGACAACTACAACGTTTTCAACTCGATGCATGTTATTTTCTTGCGCTTAAATTGCTAGAATCCTGAATTTCGGCACAAGTACTTTTGTCAGACCTAGTAGGTATTTATGAAAATACTGTTTACAATCAGTTTATCTTGATTATTCTCGTGGCGCGTCATAAATAATCGAAAAAAACATACCATTCACGACCAAATTACTTGCGCACTGACAATTACCACCTAGCAAAACTTTCAACTCGCAAATAAAAATTTACTTTGCGATTAGCATTCTTGTCATAATTGGACATTAAAAAATAATCCGAATCTTCTTATAATTTCACAATTTGTATCAATTTTGTTTTAATAGTTGTGGACAAAGTATTAAATGCTTTAAATTGATTCTGAATACAATAACCAATTCAACTTAGCTGTATAACTGAGTTGTAAGCGCTTAATAAAAGCAATGTCCGCTGTTATTGAAAAGTTATAAAGTTAATTGTACTCTTATTCAGCTCCTTTTAAGACGTTACTCAAATGCTATACAGCGTTAAGCATTTTAAAATGGGGCCCTTTTTGTTTGAATAACAGCTGAATAGACGGTACTCCGACGTTATTCAGCTTAGTACACTGAATCCCAAGTAACACAAACGTGCAGAATAAAGTTTGAGTGACAGAATCATCAAGAGGGTAAGCCTCAGCCTAACCTGTAGTATTCAGCTTGCTAAGCTGAATACTAAGCTGAGTAACGTCGGAGTCCCGTCTATTCAGCTGTTATTCAAACAAAAAGAGCCCCATTTTAAAATGCCAAAGCTCCTATACAAACGATATTCATAATTAAACTGTAAAAATTTTAAACGTGTGCTGGTTATCTTGCTTGTGTGTTACTTGGGATATTACTCTTGATGATGCTGTTACTCAAACTTTATTCAGAGCGTTTGTGTTACTTGGGCTACCTTCCCATAGAGTAGGTAATAGGGACCTATAGCTGGATAGGTAGGTTAGGTACGTACATGGTAGGTACTAGGTAGGTAAGGTACTAATGATAGGTGAATGTTGGTATACCTACTCAATAATCTCGGTTCTAAAATCCAAGATAAAATGTGTGTAAGAACCTATGATAATGTTTTGTAAACAAATGTTACTTAAAATAAACAAAAACTTAATAAATTCCTTATCCTTAACAGTAACACAAACACAACAAGGTAACCAACCACTAAAAAAAAAACTTATAAAGCTAATACCTAATTGCACACGCGCGGCGAAAATGGTGCAAAATTGAGTTAGAAAACGGACGGACGACAGACGAATTAAAATAAGATAAATTAAAACAAAAACTGCCTGAAACTTTCTGCTATTTGCTCTGTTGATAAAAGTAGGTTGTATAAACAGGGTGTGTACAGGGCGTCCCACGGACATGCCACATGGAGGGAAAGTACCATCTTAAACATTCTTTATAGATAGATACTGAAAGGAGACTTCATTTTGATTTTAAAAGCAATTTAAACTGCATTCAAAAGTTTTTGAATAACTGCCTGTCTGAAACGGGAAACCCGCCAAAATGTAAAAAAATAACACCCGTAATTTTACGATAGGTAGGTAACTATCAAAAGGCTCAAACATAAGGTTTTTTTTCCAAATGCCATAGTAGATGGAAAATTAATACTTATTGTTACCCTTTCATTTTACTTTGCCATGCTCCTAACAACTGAGTTTGTCATTTTAAAGTGTTACTAATAAATAAGTATCTATCTATCCACTTGAGAAATATACATAATTATTATAATTCCCTATTAAAAGTGCATATAATAAAATAATAAATTCACCATGAAAAGAAAATTAATCAACAGGGAGCGAAATTGATACAAGAGTGAGAGTTTGTACAAGGTACAATAGTCACATTTCAGCATTTGCTACATTAAATTAATTGGAAGCAAAACGTTATTATAACACTAATGTAATAAATGAGAATGTTAGTTAGCATGTATCTCCGTATCCGTAACTAGGCATAGCAATGCGACACTAGCGCCACTCTTTATTTTTTCTTGTATTATCGTTATGGAAAAGAATTACCAAAAGTTCTCACCGCCAATTGTTAATACCCAGTTTAAACTATTTTTCGATACCTCTGTAACAGTTTTGTTTCATTAAGTATTAGCAGAAAATGGTTTATTGCCACGTTTGGTGGCCACCAAGGACAACAAATCATATTCTATTTCATAACGATAATACAAGAAAAAATAAAGAGTGGCGCTAGTGTCGCATTACTATGCGCCTTAGGTATGTAGATAATCTAAGTTCTAGAATAACACATAGGCTAATGTCATTTTGAAATATTTACCTCTGATGGGTTAAAAATGGTTGTAAGGTTTGTATGGAAAATTATCGTGTTATTCCTTGGTTCGATTCACTCAACACTCGGTTGAAATAAACTAAAAAGTAAATAATTTGTATTATTTAATTGTCTTATCTAAACTTGAATTATTTAATTATTTTGGATTTTTTCGAAAATCACCCTTTAAGGGGGTTGAACAGGGTCGTAAATTATTGTCAAAGATTTTATTCCTTGGTTCGATTCGCTCAAAACTCGATACGTGGGCGAAGCCGCGGGGCGCAGCAAACTAGTTCTAAATAAATGTATAATGTTATGGTCTCCCTTTCATTTATTTATAAACATGTACCACTATTCTTACGGGCACACACAATGCAATAGAGTACCTTATATTATTATTCTATTCTTAGTGTCAACATTAAAATGTATTAAACATTATACATACAAATATTAAAATAAAGATAATTTAGAAAAATAAGCCCGCTAACGAATGTCATAATAAATATAAATACTTAGTCATAAATGCAATAATAACATAAAAAAATATATTCTAAAATCAATATTAATTAGTTATACATCGTAAAAACGTCAATAGTCAATAGTAAAAGTCAATATTAATTAATTATACATAGAAAAATTGCATTAAAAATAATTCTGATTAAAAGCATTTTGATCCACAATAATATAATAGTATTAATAATTTCAATAAATTTAAAAACGAATCGTGATAACATAAAATATAAAACAAAGCCTTTTGGAATTCGCTCAGGGAACAGTAAAAAAGATCAATTCTCTCGGCAATTAGATTAAGCGTGCGGATGCCGCGCGTCAGAGGTGCTTTATGTAGCAGGTTGGTTCGCGCTTTTGGTACTGCGAAAAGGGCGGTACGCCTTCGTCTGTGCACAAAGTTCGCGGGCACATTCAGGCGCATTTCTTCCAAAATACCTGGATGGGCGATCATCCCTCTCAACACCTTAAACAAATACGATGCTGTTATCTGAAAAAAAAGCTTATAATCTAGCGTTTAGATAAGTATCGTATAATAACGGGTCTTTTTTACAATTGGCGGGTTAGATTCCCGTTCCAGACAGGCGATTATTCAATAATTTTGGAGTGCAGATTAAATTGTTTTTGAAATCAAAATGAAGTCTTCTCTCAGTAAAAATGTCTGCCTACAATATTTAAGATACTTTTCCTCCATGTATCATTATTTCTATGCTTTTGAAACCCCTTTGTTTACAAAATATCTAGGATTCTAGTAAAATCAGTGGAGAACACTGGTGGTGTTCTTAAACTTAGAAATTACTCCCAATGTGAGGCTTACGTATATATATTCTCGCTCCCACTGTATCGTCAGTTCCGGTCGCCATTCTACAAAACTGTTTACATATGAAATGTCATCTATTACTCGGTGCTCCGATTGTGAACGTTTCAATCTTATGATAATTGCTTCGAAGGTGATTGTTGCAGTTAGGCACGCGTTATTTATGTTCAGGTACCTATGTACTTAGAACAACAATTTTAAGTTTTCTTAAAATTAAATTTGTTTGTTTTGACAACAATGAGGGCAACGCATTAGTTAATAGCCGACGAATAAAATATCTACTTATACCAAATGTTAGTAAACAGTTGGATTTAAAGTAATTAACGGAGCTTAAATTAGCGAAATTATTCCAATTTTTTTATTGTGTCACTTAGCTAACTAAAACACCATTAGGTAAAAAAGTACCTAAGACGTTTAAGACAGTTAAGAAGTGGTTTTTACAACAGTCATACAGACCGCAAAACTTCCGCAATAGCTCATCTTAGATAAAAACGACAGCCTCGCTTTAATTCCTCCAGGATCCGTTATGATCCGCAGGTAGGGATCCAACCCTTCTATGCACCCGCACACAGCGCACCCTTATTGACAAGCCCCGCCCCTCCGAAACCTCAGCCAAATCGCACGACGCTCATCATTTGTGACATTCCCTTCGAAGTGACAACATCTCTCGACATGGCTCTGTGGACGCCGTACGCTCAGGAAGCTGCGCTTGACCTAAGCAAGTCTTCCGTGAAGATCGAACGACATTCTCCGCGATTTGATACATTACCAGTGAATCCCTCCGGTTATACCTACCCTGAGTACGCACCCTACGATCAGCAGCCAGGATGCTACTACGGGTATCCTCCGCGTGTGGAGCACACGGTACCATCGGCCCAGATATCTCCAGACTCAGTGGGAAGCGCCTGGTCTCCTTACCAGTCGGTGAAGTCTCACCACTCGCCGTCAGACGCACCATCACCGCCAGAGTCACCAGACTTCTACGACAGCGAGTCTTTGGCAGAAGATGCAGAATACCAAGCTTTTGAGAGGGATGCTTTGAGAGCAATGGCAGAGAAGAACGGAGGAACTCTACTCGGGAATAATCCTAGGATGCGAAGGGCTGTTCAGACGAGTCAGATGGCAGACGACTCATATAGGAAGCAGAGGGAAAGGAACAACCATGCTGCCAAGCAGAGCCGGGACAGGAGGAAGCTCAGGGAGGTCCGCCTGGCTTTCCAAGTTACCTACTTAAAGAAGAAGATGGCTGATCTCAGAGCGAGAATCGAGGCGGGGGTTTGCGGTCGCTGCAGACAGATCTGTGAATGCTGATGTGATATAGAGACTATAAAAGTGATAGAAAATTTAAAATTCTGTACATAGGCGCAATGAAATGCTATAAAAACACCTGTGTGTTGTAGTTAAGTAGACGAGAATTGAAGTAATACGTTGTACCAAGTTAACAATAACTATTTATTTGTAAATAAAATGTAAATAAATTGTAAATAATCTATATAATTAAGAAAAACTATAATTAGAAATGTATTTTGGAAATTATGTAAATAACAATAGAGTGCAATGCAATTTTACGTGGAAATGAGAATTAAAATAAAGAAGATATTAAAACATAGATAATTGAACTTTCTTCATATTATTTCTTTCGCCAGACGACGCAGGGAGGTAGTATTTAGAACCTTTACATTTAATACCTTCAATAAAATAGCTTCTGTTTCTTGGCACCAATAAAATACTTAACCGTTAGTTTAGTAAGCACTGAATAGTAAAATTGCCAACTTAATCCGTGAACTACCAGTCCATTGTCTAGGGATTAACTTTATAGGTCCCAGAGGAAAGTAAAGAAGGGCACGATGCCTACCTGGCTTGGCAATATTCTATTCTGAAAGGATTCTAGAAAAATACAAGATTTTTATCTGTCGAGCAGTTGTTTTAGCTTGGACCAAATCTCAAACACCTAACAATCATGAAAATGTTGAAATTAAATCCAATATTCGATATGAAAGTTAATTTTCTATATCTTGTATATTATATATTAACATTAAAGACAACTAATAGCCCACTTGTGAACAGTACGTACTCTAACTCTTATTGTGGTATTAGGGCACCCACATAAATACCTACATTACAAGTAGGTACCTACTTACTAAAGGGGGCACCGTGAAAACAGCAGAATTCTGTCCTCACCGTTTTAAAGGTTATTCTAAAATAATTCTTATTTAAGTAATGAAACTAATCTGATCTTCACGATAAAATATTTCATTATACAATATTGTGTAGTTATGTGTGTAGTGTCCTACTAATATTATAAATGTCAAATTTTGTATGGATGTATGTATGGATATTTGTTACTCTTTCACGCAAAAACTACTGAACCGATAAGGCTGAAATTTGGTATGGGTATAGTTTGGAACCTGGAATAACATATAGGCTATTTTTTATCCCGATAAAACGCGGGCGAAGACGCGGGCAGCAGCTAGTTGGTCATATTTTGATATTATATTGGTCATATTAATTTGTAATTTGTTTCATTACTTATATTAGATTCGTTTTAGATACCTAAATATTTTAAATAGTGAGGACAGAATTGGGTAATTTATCACGTAGCTCCCTTAACACCTACACGTACTTATGTTAGGGATGAAAGGAACCGCGCTCGCGCAATGAAAGCGGCGCGTGCGCAGGCCTCGCCTTCCACTTTTTGTGTCTCAGTAAATGCTCAGCTTTAGTTTACCGTTGTATTGTATGACATGTGTGTATATTTTGAATAAACAGTTTCATCGACTCTACCTTTATTTTAAACTTCCGAAACCTCGACAAAACATTAAAAGCAAACATGAAGTACCAGTGAATAGTTAAATTAATTATTATACGTCGGTATCTGAAGTCTGTTATTAACGTTCACTTCTATAATTCCTAAGATTTCAGTTAGGTAAGATACGTTGCATTTTGGCGGACAAAACGTGCAACTATCACACTTACTATGCTGTTCCCCGCGGTTTCTCCCTCGTTTAATTCGTAAGTAGTAAAAGCCGTAAATGTCCCATGGGAATTTGATGTTTTACCAGGACAAAAAGTCGCCAAAAGCGAATCTCCATGCTTTCAACTTCATCGTCAGCCCATACACGTCCACTGCTGGACATAGGCCTCCCCCGACGTCACAAATAGCGGTCCTGAGCCGCCTCCATCCATCGACTCCCTGCGACCGCTACGATGACGTCGGTCCATCCGGTCGAGTGGATAGTCTCCATGATGGGTCCATGTAGGGGGGATTTGCCATAATCACCACGCTTGGCAGGCGGATTGGTGATCGCAGTGTTGGTGTTTAAAAATACTCAGACGGAAGCTGCTGCCCTTCCTCTGGTAGGTTCCCTTAGTCGGCTCTTACGACATCCACGGGTTGAGTTGGAGGGGTCGATATTCGTACGCCGCCGCGGCGCCCCACGGCTTTCAACTTACTCTATGCCAAAAAATCAAGTCTATTGATTGCTTAGGTAGGGTGTGAAGAAAGGACAAACAAACACACTTTCGCATTTATAATTAGTTAGGATTATAAATGCGAAAGTTTGGACGTTTAGTTACTTTTAGGTAGGTACCTATGGCTGTTTGTTACCTCTTCACGTGAATACCACTGAACGGGTTGGGCTGATATTTTGGATGTTTAGTTTGTTACCTCTTCACGTGAATACCACTGAACGGGTTGGGCTGATAGTTTGCACACATAAGTGTGACGAATTTACTTTGTGGCAAATTTAAAACAACCCGTACTACCTACTTATTATCTAAATTACAAACTTATTATTTAAATAAAAGATAAAGATCCAAAATAATGTAAAACAATTAGTGGATAATATGATACGTTCCACATTTGACTACACGTACATAGGTAAGCTCTCTAGGTACCTATATACCTACCTATAATAGCTAGGTCTACATTGTACAATAGTTTTTTGTTCTAAGGTAAAGACTAAACTAAAAATTATGAATCACTTTCCATGGTTTAGAAATTAAATAACCTGTAAACATTTCCTTAAAACAACGCGCGCGAAGCCGCGGATAGAAACTATTCCTAAATAAAATACGACGAAATTCAATAATGTCGCGTGCTGTCGTGTAACACAACACCATTCTCTGATCCGTACACGTTCACAGAAAAGTTCTTGTCATCCAATCCAACCAAAACTTACCTATTAACCGTAATTCTCAATCTCGCTGTAAAAATATTCGGCACGCGGTCTCATGTGGCCGGCTAGGCAAAACATCGTCGAACTTTGAAAGGATTGACAGATCGTATTCAGAGGATTGTTGTTTTTGCGCACACGCTTCTCGTATTAGGTTATCTGTTCGATAAGAATCCCTGATGTGGACAATATCAAGCAGCTGCCGGTGGTTTATCTGATGATGACAGTTTAAGGATTCTTTCAAAGATTTCATAAAATCTGGCTGTACGACTTACTTATCCATACCCATTACCTACCTTTATAGGTATATACATATATATTTTGCCAAAGCATCTAAAATCAGGACTAGAGTAGGTATTTAGATAAGGTAAATATAACAAAAATAAATAAAAAGACATTGCTGTACATTAACTTGTAAGTATTGGTACATACAAATTATGTAGCAATTTATTTTCCATGTAAACGTTTATTTTCGTCCACGATGTAAACAATGTTGTGATTGTGACAGC
This sequence comes from Eupithecia insigniata, assembly GCA_947859395.1. NCBI lineage: Eukaryota > Metazoa > Arthropoda > Insecta > Lepidoptera > Geometridae > Eupithecia > Eupithecia insigniata. Next base: position 602,334 of record OX402007.1, read on the forward strand.
TAGAAATAAAATTCTTACATGGACAGGACACACTGACTCACTTTATAAGCTAAAGTCAACTGATTTTAAAGGAAAAGTTTTGTGAGAACGAATTCAGAAATTTTAATTCATCTAATACCCTGTGATTGTGATCACATCGAGACAGCATTTGAAGCCGATCAATAAACATATATAATGTTTATAAGTACATAGAACGTTATGTCCACGCAAGCTGACAACGCAAGGGTTCCCCGAGAGGGAGCCGCGCCCTCGCTCGGCGCAATTACACGCAACCCCTGCCAGCCTGCAATCACAGGGCTCGAGCCGCGGCCGGACTCCAGTCATGACATGTTAGAAATACTTTATCAGTTCTGCCTGCTATATAACCTGCCCACTCCCACTTCAGCCTACTAACTCTGAGAGTTAGGTATATCGGTGACTTTGGCTCTTCTACGGATGTTCCTCAATAAAGACTTTTAATTATCTACCTACTTAATTCAATAGTTGTGTGAAATTTATTATTTCATTATTCATCAAAAATAATATATAAGTTTACCGCCAAAACACCGTTAGCGATTGATTCCCAACGCATAGAATTCGTTTGAGAAACATCTCCAGGGACCGGACCGCCACGCAAAAGATGCTTTCCATCGCAAATCAGATAAAACGAAGAATTCGCCAATTCATTGTCTCGAAATGTCCCGTTGAATTCGCAAGGTACCAGGAACCGCTTTTGTCTCCCAGGCAACCCTTCGTAATTATAATCCTTCGCAAATGTTTCACACAATGCTATACACAATTTGCATATTGTACAGTTTCCATTCAGATGGCTAACTAAGGCGCCCTGACTTAGCTTGAATGCGAAACGAAGCTTTTATTTTGTTTCACGGATGTTACGGACTTTCGCTGGTGGTTAAATATTTTCTGAAATCGGACATTTTAATCTAAAGCAGATCATTAATAAGTGAGTTCTACCCATCGAGTTACAATTATTACGTAGTAATTATAGCTCGATGGTTCTACCTACTGTTTTTCAAGGTACAAAAGTTCTATAAATTAATTCATCTTGCACATCCCTAGGAACCCTGAATTTGCCAACATCACTAACATAGCGCCATCCCTTTATTTAGTTTAAAATTAACACCAAAATAACATTTTTGTGATCATAACCATTGCCAAATAGTAATCGCGAGTCCATGTGTGGTCAGTCGATCGATCAATCTGCTCCACTATTATAGGTACTTGCTCACACCCTTTATTTCCTACTGGACAGATGCATTTGTATTGCGGTTTTGTATAATACACGTTGCCTGTGCTAGTATTGGCGGAATAAATGCAACTGATGACGAAGAAATCGGTTAGGATCAAGAAGCTTATATGTTAGGATCTACTTCGTTGTATAATCAGAAGCACGAAACTATATTATACATGCTCTTATATGTATCTAGGTAACTCAAACTGCTTTATTTTTTCGACATGTAAAATATTTAAAATTTTACCCACGAAACGTATTGCCTTTTTAACCGACTTCAAAAAAGAAGGAGGTGCTATGTTTGTCTGTATATGCATGTTCATCGATTACTCCGTCAATTATTCTTTCGTTATTGTTTGTAGAATAATCCCAAAGTAGTCTTAAAAGAACTTTATTCCAGAAAGATTAGTATTTGTCCCGAAAAACAAAAAAAAACAAAAATACCAGTGTGAATACTAGTGAATTTGAATTTTGAAGTCGGTTTTTGTTTTCAAAACAATCAAATTTTTATAATCGATCATACAAAATACGCAGACGTATTAGTAGACTTTCGACCTCTCTTACACTGATACAAATTTACTCTCGAAAGAGGTGTTTTGTTATGATGTCATCAATTATCTATAACATTAAAATTAAAATGTTCATATATTTATTTATTTATACAGTTGTTTCATGTGTTACATCGAGTTCTTAAATATGTAATACTGAGATCATGACATGAACCCCGTTGGGGCGCTACAACAAAAGCTTGTACTATACGCTATACGTATTTTACTGTCCATCTGATCTTCTACTAAAACAATACGCAAGTGTGACGTCACACAAACAAGACAAAAACATACGACAATAGATCAGAAGCACACCCATAAACATATAGCTATTGTTCCATGTGTAAGAAAGGTCTACGCAATGTAGGTAGGTAGGTACATGTAACACACTGCTACTGACCGAAATTACTGTTTTACTATCTGCTACCTACCAGGTACCTAACCTTACACAAGATAACAAACCTTTTGTGTCTCAGAAACCACTGTTTACAGTTTTATGCCCCTAAACAACCTTTTCAATAGGCCCGTACTTTTCGGTAGTTAAAGTAATATTGTTTTATTGCGGTGCTGGATTAAGATTAGCTTTAAAAAACTTATGCAGGCTGTTCTATTAATTTTGCAGTTGATAATCGGATTACAATATCGGTCGGAGGCTTCGCAGTTGATTTGTCTCGCCGCTCTGTTCAGGATAACTGCTAAAACTTTGCGGCAGCCGACCATTATATAGAACTTAATCTACGAATATAAATCCGCCGCCTGCCTTTTATATATCTTACTAGCTTACGGCCGCGGCTTTGCCCGTGTTTTCCCGGGATATAAGGTAGGTTATCTACATCAAAAATTTCAAATCGATCTGTTCAGTAGGTTTGGCGTTAAGATGTAACAAACGTCCAAGCATCCATCTAAACATTATAAACATCCACCAATTTTGCAATTCTCGCATTTAGATAATTATAATATCCATTAGTGTGATTGATTTGATTATAGGTACTTGGGTAGATAAAGCAAGAAAATAATACATTATGTTAATAAATGATTTGTCGGTTGGTATATGTATTACATAAAACATATTTATTATGTTCACTCGATGTCGTCCCAATGCACGGCAATGCCTCTCTCCCTTCTTATATACGACACATTTGAATTTGCTTCTCAAATAAATACAAATATTTATGAGTTATCATCTCCCATGCTTAGTTAATGATACTCGCTCGATTAAGAAGCAAAAATACGAGAAACAAATAGAATAGAAGATGGTTTTCTTCTATTTTCTGCGATTGTGAGTCCGACAATTCTTACAGTAACACTCAATTATACATTCAATCATCTTTCTTTCATAATTAAAATCACATCCTTTCAGCATTGTCCGGCTCTCCACAATCGGACCACCGTGCGAATCATTGAGAAAAGAGTTGGACGTAACATTCTGGCCGGAAGTGATGCGACAAAGACGTCACTAATGTCACTATGCCACGACAGTTGCGGAATCACCCGGGTGGAAGATGAATGATAAATTGAAATATCGGACAGTGGACGGACATGCGCTTCAGTTGAATTAGATATTGGATGGATCTAGTAATGATGTGAAAGTAACCGACATGCGACAGTTTTGCAAGGTTCTTTTTACTTCATATCTGACCATAATCGTCCCACTGCAGGGGACAGGCCCATAATCATAAATCAACGTTAAAATACAAAAATAAAGGGTTACTTCAGTTACATAAAGTACCTACTACACTAACTACATTATGTATTTTAGTACGCATTAATACTTTACCTAAATTTCCATCTTTGGTAAAGTCTTACGTAAATCTAAGAAAGGAACTTACACGTACTACGAAAGGTACCTAACGAGTACATAGGTCTAAGTAGGTATACTTATATATTTCTGTGATAGGTACTTATCATACCAAGCAGTTATCTAGTCCCGCATTATTTTTTTGTTTATAAATTTCGTCTATACGTTAAGCCTATGTAATCACCAAGTTAATAAGAAAATTTTAAATTATGAACCTAAAATTACAAAACATAATTAGTATTACGATTTTGTACGCTTTCACTTCGTCATTCGTAAACATCATTAGGAAATTGCATTACTTACATTGTTAACGCCATTGTTTTTTCACCCCCAGATCCCGTTGCCGTTGCCTGCACAAGGGTAGCTCCCCACTCAGCAAGCTCCGCCCCCTGGCACCCTTAAGCGCTTGAGCAGCCCCTTCGACGGCCATTTAAAAACAACCCTTCGAGCGAGGCACACGCTATACCTCTAATACTACCAAGTGAAAATCGAAGTGACCATAATAAGTTTCCATCAACGTTACATACTCGGTAGTTCTAAATCCAAGATGGCGCTTTGGACTCCATACGCCGACAATGTCCTCGACCTGTCAAAACCCTCAGAAACAAACCTACCCAGAGCAGCGTACATACCACAAGACGTCTACCACTTCGGATACAACTACGTCGCCCCACCACAACTGTCTCCACTTTCAACAACTAGCGTGGGTTCCTACGAGAGACCCTTCACTCCGACGAGGCTAACGACGCTGTCACCGCCTATTTCACCCGTGTCTGCAGCAAAGAGGTCTTACAGCATGATCGACGATTGTCTATCCGACGACCCAGAGTTCCAAGCTTTCGAAAGAGATGCTTTAAGAGCCATGGCGGAGAAGAACGGAGGCACCCTATTGGGGGATAACCCCAGAATGAGACGGGCTGTGCGTTCAAACAACGAAACCAATGACGACTCCTACAGAAAGCAAAGAGAACGGAATAACTTTGCAGCGAAACAAAGCCGGGATAGGAGAAAGTTGAGGGAAATCCATTTGGCCCTTAAGGTTTCCTACTTGCGGAAGGAGGTCGCGGGTTTAAAGGCCCTGCTTGCTTCAAGAACCTGTTTGAGATGCCATCAGAGTTGTAGATGTTAAAGCTACTTAGAACTTTGATGTTCTTATAGAAAGACTGTATTGTAAACTTGACTGAAATATTTTGTATTTTTGTATCTATCATTGTAATGTGTGCAATTTCTGATTTAGTAATTTATATTAGTTGTAGAATGTATGGTTAAGTAATATATACATAGTTGTTGTAAATAAGTCATTTGTATAACTTTATTAAAATAAAAGGACTGAAATAATTTCCTTCTTTTGTGTACTACTTCCCATTCTATAGATAAGTAAGGCTAGTTTAAAGTAGGCAGGACTATTAGGTAGAGTAGATTACCTAAAACTATACCTAGGTAAGTACATTACACTTGAGACACATAGGTTACTCACAAAACAATTTTAAAGTGAAAATCGTCTCTTTCAAAAAGGCTAGATAACCTATCTAAGGCCCAAAGGGATTCATCCCTTTGGAGATAACACGAGGTAAACTTTGAATGTAGGTGATCTGCGAAATAACCTCTATGTTTTATCAAGGTAAGTACTGCGTGAGCGAAGTCACGAGCAGGCGATTATAAAACGACCGATCTAAGGCGGGGCTTGCGCAAGCGCTTCTTTGGGGTGCGGTCGCAGCCAATAGCAGACAAGATCATTATGTATGATGCAATGCAATGTAGCTCCTTTGTAGCTATGTTAGGTACCGAACGTTTATTAATTTAAGGTTACAAAATAAGCTCGCAAACAAATCACATTAGCCTATAACAGAGACCAGTCTATCACAAAATAGGTATCTATTATGTGAGAGTACCTCATGTATCTACCTATCTAAGTAGATATTTACTCTCCCCCCAATAGCTTTTACATTACATAATTTCAGTACCTATCATGTACCTAAGTTTGATTACCTTTGTGAGAGAAAATAAATGTTTTATTTATATAAAGAAACAACATCAACAGAGCTTCAGAACTCGAAATTAATACAATACAAGTTTTTTTTTTTTTTAAGAGATGCTCCGATGGTTCTTTGTCGGAGACCAAGATCCACTTTGCTTCCAAGTTCTTTTGCAAGTTTGCATTTTGTTTTTGTTAATGAGCTTCAAGAGTAAGTATTTCTTAAGTTTTTTTTTGCAACGACTTAGGTATCACCGGAATCATTAGTCAGATTCCCAAATTAATCAAATAATGCTGACAGATGACAGCATCATCTAGCACCAAAGTAGGCAGAGCTTGTGTGAACGGTACTAGATAACTGATCTACTATATAATGTACTAAATACTTTCCATATGTATATTCATCCTTACCTACTAATATTATAAATGCGAAAGTAACTCTGTCTGTCTGTCGCGTTTTCACGCCAAAACTAATGAACAGATTAAAACGTTGTTTTAAAAAAAAAAAAAAATACTGATACTTCAGTGCCTGAGAAAGAACACAGGCAAATTTTTAATGCGAAAAAAGGGTTATCAGGGGTTGAAAGGTTGTATAGCAGTATCGTCATTTTTAAAGCTTGGAATTTATTTTTAGGCTTTTTATTAGATAGATATAAATAAAATGATGGCAACAATTAGATTCGTGGCGTCGTTTGGGGGAGGCCTATGTTCAGCAGTGGACGTGTACGGGCTTATGATGATAATGATGAAATAAAAATGACATTTTAAAGTTTCTTCAAATTTTACCCTCAAGGGGGTAAAATATCAAAGGGAATAAATAGGGTATTACATTTTGTATGAAAATCACACTGTCACTATTCCACGCGGACGAAATCGCGGGCACAGCTAGTAGGTAATATATACCAACCTAGGAAACACCCAGTACAAATATTTGCAGATTGTGAAAACTTTCGTCCGCCCGGGACAAGACGGGAATCGAATCAGCAACCTCCTGCCTCGTAGACGGACCTTCACCGTATGCGCCACGGAAGTCTTAATTATTTCATTACTAGCTATTCCCCGCGGTTTCACCCGCGTTAAATTCGAATTTCACAGTTCTAGGGGAAAAATTATATATAAAAAGGTATTTTCCCCATAAACCTCCCATGGGAATTTGATGTAGCCTATGTTACTCTCCGTCCTTTGAATAATATGCCAAAAATTAAGTCGATTGGTTGCAGTGAGGCATGACAGAAGGACAAACAAACCCACTTTCGCAATTATTATATTAGTTAGGATGATACTTCTACATAGAGTATATACTTTTACTAAGTTTTATGAGGTGAATAAAACTGCCTTGTCCTTAATCTAGAAGCGTATATTTCTATCTAGCTACTGTACATACATTAAGGTCGCCGGCCACTAGACCTTCTGCTTGATCACGTGAGGCAGGTCGTACTTTCCACGGACACACTTTAGCTTCACCCCGGGACAGTCCTTTAGCCTGGAAAACAAAGTTTTGATCTAGGTAAGTTAAGAGATATTGAGGTGGAGTGGATCAGGGGCCACGGTAGTGGCTCTACCAAGCCGATTCGCAGGAACCCTTTTCTCGAACCATCTCGAGGCACTTTCCAGCTAACAAGTGAACCATTTTATACCATCGTCTAAGAAGCTTTGCAAATTATCTACTCGAGTATCATGCAATTTTTTTATGAACATCACTTTATTTTACTAAATTACCTAGTACCTATTAATAAAAACCTTTTAGCTAGATATAAAAAAAGACAGTATAAAAGATAGCCTTATGGCTGAGAGTGATTTCTCCAGGAAACCTAAATACTGTCTTAAACTACTTACACCGTATTAATTTGCCAACTTCATAGTCGAAGGCAATATAAATAATGACTGACTTGGCTCTTCTGGTGATCTCAACACTTTTCACGGCGGAAATTTGTAAATTAATTAATGATCTTCCAACTGACCTGCCGACCCTGACGAGCACAATGTTGTGTTCCTGCAGGTTGTGCCCGATGCCCGGCACATAGGACACCATCTCCTTGCCGTTGGACAGTCGGACCAGCACGCACTTGCGGTTGGCCGAGTTCGGCTTCTTCGGCTTCTTTATAACAGTCTTTAGGACTACACCCTGGAAGAATAAACAAAGGTTGAAGTAAGACTGATTGTCATTACGACAACAGGATTGGACGCGAACAGCATATGATAACAGCCTTCTTTAAAGCTACTTTGTACAAAGAGCTTTATATAACGTATTTCATGCTATCAAATATTAAACATTTAACAAAACTAGCGTTTTTTGGAGTTAACAGCGATAAAACCCGAAAGAGAAGAGAACGTAAGCAGTAGGTACTGTCAAGATTACGTTAATTGAAAACCGGATTACATTACAATTACAAAACTCTTTATTGTACACCACAAAGATAAATAAAACACATACTTATACATTAACATAAACAAGTACAATGGGCGGCCTTATCGCTTAGAAGCGATTTCTTCCAGGCAACCTTCTACAACAATAAACACGGCCGATTTTGGAATGGCTGGCATTATATTTAACAACAGATTTGAATATATCGGCGGGCATAGATATCTAAGTATTCATAAAAATAATAACAAACAGATCTTGTTCACAATATATGTAGTATTGTGTAGGTTAGGTACTAGTTACTCAATGCAACTTGCCTTGTTTTATAATTTTGCTTTGTTTTTATAAATTACCTATGTACATCTGAGGTTACAGAGTGTTCCAAATCTGTGCCTTATATAAATGAACTGCACGACCTAAAACTAGCTTGCAAGGAACAACCCAACTTATATAAATTCACAGGTAAAATATGTACATTCAGCCTAATATAGAAACGTTTGTTTACTAACTTGCTATCTATTTATTCTCGAAGTAAAACTACACTTACAGCCCTATTTAAGTTCAAACTGTATTCAAACATTAATATGAGGCGCGTACCTTAGCAAAAGGATTTCCCTTGAGCGGATTCTTGGACTTCCTGTTCTTGATGTGGGGCCCCGTCTTGTGCATGTAGTTGAGGGAGGCCATGGCCCGCGCTAGGAGGCCCATGGGCTGCGTAGGCGGCGCGGGCAGGGAGGCCGGGCCTGACAGCGGCAGCGCTGGAAGATAAAGCAGTTGTTTGAGACAAGAGCACTTACTGGTTCTTGAACTAAAAGCACTTGTAACGGGATCTTTACCATGATTTCACCTGTGCCGTAATGTCTTTTTATTTTAGATATTAATCAGCAGTTTATTATCGAGTTGTCAGTCAACGATATGATACAGCACGCACGAAGGTCGACCATAACCTATAAGATTCAGTCACTTTTGAGAAAGCACAAAGACGTTGGCATGCCTGCGATCAGCTGATTATGATCACATTCGCATGGGCCTGTTGACTTAAAAATAAACAGAGGAATCATTTGATTGTTTAACTTATACAAAGAGTTGGTCTTATGAACTCCCTACTTATAAATTGTGCAACATTTTATCCGTTCGGAGATATCTATACAATATTTACTAACTTGCAAGTGAAAATGTCCTTACGCTTTCCTCTTTTGTGGTATGCAAGGAAGACGCCTATACTAAGCAGCTAATGTACCAAAAAGTTAAGATAAATAGGATACCTACACCTAAATGTACTCTATAATCATGTGACAAGGTGCAACAAGCGTGCCTATGTAAGTATATGCCCTGCATCTATCTAATCTTGTATTCCCATCTCGCTGCACCGTTAGCCAAAACCACCAAACAAAAACATAGCAGGTGCTAACGTCACATTTTCAATTCAGAGATTAACCCTTGGAGGTTCTATCTATCTCACAAAAAACCACCACTCTGGTAATCTTGCTAGACGAATTTAAACTATAGAACGTTGAGAATAGGGGACGATGAAATGGAGATGATAATTTGTCAATCGAAAGGCATGACGAACACAGTGAAAAGGCTGAAGCTGTACAGTTAGGTGTTATCCCAGTTATAGGGAAGTACAATTGCAGTTTTCGAGGCGTTCCCGCAATTGCAATTGTGTCAATTGTGTGCATTGTGGGCGCGCGATTAGATTCGCATATCGCGGGCTCAACGGGACCTGAATGCTTGAATGACATCTCTGATTGAATGTGACAAGCAGAAGTATTGGGTGAAAAACTGTGAAAGGAGATAAAGATACTTATGGGGAAGTTGTTGAAAGAAAACAGTAAAACCATCGCAAATTATAGAAAATTACCTACAATCTGTAAAGTAGATGTGGTAAAGAAAAAGTGGGAGTTATATTCGGGTAAAAAGTAAGATGCTAAATCTAAGAGTCCATTCCATTAGATTCAGTGAACTTAACAAAACGTACCGAACAGGAAGAGTTGTCAATTTTAATGGTTACAGTTTTAATTGCAAAACAACATTCAGTCACAAACAATTCCAAGCTGAAAGAGTTGTTTGCAAAGGACATTGATTTCCTGGTTACTGTATGTCTACAGTAACCAACACACACCACAACACCTAGCCAATTCCGCTGCTGTATAATTACCTACACAAAAGATACCAAGAAGTAGAGAAGCATTTCAGAAGTATTTGAGCAACATCTATAATAACAAACTGGCTGAAGGCTCTGGTCACGTCGTCCGTAGCTGTTATTGTTTGGGATAATCGCTGTCCAGTCCTCGGGGATTGACAGCAAGATGACGAACTTGCATCTGTCGCGCAAGCAAATATTAATGAGTGGTGCAAGGGAGAGACGTGAGCGGGTTAAAATACCATGCACGTAGCAAGCATGAAAATACGCTTGGTATGAAAATATGTAATGTGAATATCATAGGTACCTAAACAAAGGGAGACATGGTACCAGCACTGAGTGGGTTGAAGCCAATGATGAACCAGAATATTCGTGTTCGCTATGCACGCCGCTCTCACTTTGTAAGAAAGGTTTGCTAGCGAGCAAATCTCCTTCGATAATATATACATACATACATTTGAGCAATGACGAATTTGTAAGGAAATGCTAGAAAGTGGTACTTATCTAAGCTTAGCTGGTTAGTTTTGAAAGTCATAAACTATGTATATTCCAGGTAACACAGTTTCGCAAATATTAGAGCAATACCAGAATGAGTTCTTTAGGGATTTGTCAAGGATTAAAACTTCGCAGAGTCGTCACAGTCCAGAACCTGAATTCTCAGAAATGCCTAAGATTACGCGCATCTGAAATATCGGATTAGCCTATATTGCTCCAGAATTTAGGTTAAAACCACTACGTAACTATAAAACAGGGTTATCGTCTTATCCCTCGGACCAAACGACAACACAGTACCTGCTCTTTTTGCGGATTATAATCCGCTAATAGTGGGCATTGTCCGCAGATGACGGTCTCACATTCTAAATAATACTCCCGAGCAGCGTGACTCTTATTACTGCAGAAAAAATATATGGGACACCAAACATGCACAATCGGCAAGAGTTGAGCATTGTGCCTTCCGGGAAGCATCGTAAATCATACTTGTATGCAATAACTTTATCAGCAACTGATAGAAAGCACACAACGACATTGTGGGACTCGCATTTTCGCAATTGTGGAAGCTAAAGCAAAGCTACTTTACAATGAGGCTCCGAATGAATAACAGAATTATAATAACTGGTTAAATCCTGATTATAACGTACAAAACTGTATGTTTTGAATTCATAAGGAATCTATAATTTCCTAGAAGGGTGCGTGGCGAGATTTAGAACGGGTGGAGGGAGGATTTAGAACTTTAATAAAAAAGATCAGCACATGCTTTTGTGGTTAAACTATTTTAATTGAAATCACTGTCAAAACTGGCATACATAGTACTTATACAATCCGAAATGAGGATAGAGAGTCCTCTCTAATATGGAAGAAGAAATTAAACAAAAACACCTACATCAGCGAATTACACAGTAGACATTTCTATTAGAAACTGTTCAAATAAGTTTATATGTATGTAATTGTATGTAATACTTCCGGATCTCACAGAGTGGACAGGCGAAAAAAAAAACATTACACCAAGTGATTCTTCACAAGCTCAATCAAGGATGACGCCTCCACGTTGTGATTGTATGAGAAAGTTTATCCGGGGCGGTCTCACGGCCTCTCGTCTCATCCTCATATGTTGATACAAACACCATGCGCATTCACCCTTTCCGATGAAGCACAAATAAGGGCTTATGGTCATTGCTTTTATAAGAACAGTTATTTGTGGGTAATCTGCAAGTTGGGGTTTAGTCAAAGATACACTACACTAGGCGCGATCGGACCCTGAACTAATTTTATTGAAAGCTAATGAAGAGAAAAAAATACGTGGGTAGTAGAATGTACAAAAGTTGAGATATATCATATATAAATATATAGCATAAACCTATGATATCTCAAATTATCTAGATTGCTCGCTTTTGGAGCTCGATATGCTTGCTCATTGAATTTATTCATTCCTATTCACACACTAAATTCCTTGACCAAAATGTGGCAAAAGGCAATACAAAACCCTTTATCTAAAATCTATGAAAGTCTAATGTAAGTTAGAATGGGAAGAAAAGCTGCCAAAATTGGCAGAACGTAATCTGGGATAAAATCTCAAGTCATGCAGGCCACAAAGGGACAATGGTCAGAGGTGTGAATGGCACATCAGACAACTGCATTTCACTTTAAGGTGGGCCTTACGTGTATTAAACTGTAAGAATTAGGGCATGCAGAATCGGAAAACCGGAAATCGAAAAAATCGGAAATCGGTAAATATTCTTGGATTTTTTAAACCGGTTTTCAAAGTCAAAATCGATGTTTTTCGATTGTATTTGATGTTATAAATTCTCCGGCAGTGGCAACACCACACTCTAATGTTTAGGAGAATCACCGCCAGACATGCTCTGAACCTCTATGAACATATCATAGACGGAATTACATAGTGATGATGAAACGACGTAGAACAGCAAACCTAATTTTAGTTGTAATAAAATAATTTAAAGTTCTATAATTATGTTGTAAAACAAATACTCTTGCACAGAGACTGTTGACAGCGTTGATTAGTAGGATCAATGCAAGACGGACAACTAATTCATCATTAGCACAATATCTACACGGCTTAGCCAGGGATTCAGAACTTTCAGAAATATTTTCAAGACCCGATAATGACGTTTTAATGGACCAGATTGTTGCAATATATAGACGCCTAAATAAAGAACATACTAGCAGTCATAATAACGACTACCAAGATGACTTACGTCAAGATGCTCCTCCAATGGAAGATAGTGTGGTCAGCAGCATCGAAGAAGAAGTTACTTTAAATCCGGCAGAAGAATTAAACAGAGAAATTATAAATACTCTAAGAAATGTTGAGAAACCCACCACCTTAGAAAACATTACAGATTTGGTAAGAGTGGAAATGATTCTGTTCGAAAATAACGGTGAAAAAGGCCACCACCTCAATACCGTATATAAATATCTATTAAATATACCTCCGACCTCCGTCGAAGCTGAACGTGCTTTTTCTGCGGCGGGATATCTTTCAAAGCATATACGTAGTTCGCTTAGCGATGAAAGCTTAGATTCACTTTGCTTTTTGAGATCGTATTTTCAGCAAGCGCGGGGTTAGATTTCATGTTTTATAAAATGACTACAAAAAAAATCAAGCATTTTTATTTGTATTGAAACAAAAATCGATAAAATCGAAAAAAATGAAAAAACCGATTTTAAAAATCAAAAATCGGTTTTGTGTATTCTTCCGATTCTGCATGCCCTAGTAAGAATGAATCTAGACATCCTAATAGTTTGTAAAGATATGAAATCAAATGAATTGAGCGAGATGTGTTTATGTCACAACACAATCGAACAACGCCTTACAGCATAGGCGTACCCACGATGGGGCAAGATGGTGTATTTGCCCCAAACTGCTCCCTCACCCGAAGCTAAGAATTTTTAGGCAAAATTAATATAATGATAAAATTAAATAGACATTTGGGTATTTTAACAATTATCGCGTGAAACAATGCAGTAGGTATCGATGAAACGAGCGCGCATGCACAGAGATCGAGTCGAGTGATTTGACATTTTGAAAGAATTTAATTACATAGTACAATTTAATTGGTTTTCTTGGTTTAGCTGAACTGTGGTATGACTTGCGGAAGCAAAAAATGTGGCACAGATTGAACTGAAAGAAATGGATTTAGTTGCGCTAGTTGAAGAGACTGAGCTGTTCTTTCACACTTACACAGCCCTGCCCAACATGCACTATCGAAAGATTATTTAGTACTTTACGAAGAAGAAAAACTTGGTTAAGATCAACAATGACAGAAAACCATCTTGTTGGCCTCTGTTTGATGAGTGTGCATGGAAAGAGGGTTTTGAAAGCACAAAATAAATTTGAAAACGAAATTTTAACTAGATTTAGCTAGTACTCTCGCAGGTTATTATTAAAATAAGGTGCAGTAACTAAAATGTATCAGTCAGTACAGTAAATAAAAAAAATTTAAATTTCCTACTACTTATTGTTAGTTGTAGCCCCACTCCTTAAAAAGTGCTGGATACGCCCAGACAGAATCTGTGCGAGCACGTGAAGTTACATACATAGTTATCCGTAAAAACTATTTGTTATCCGTAAACCGCGTGCAAAGCCGCCGACACAATCAATGCAAGAAATATTCTTGTTATAACTAACCAGTGGTTTGTTCATTAACTTCTTTAGAATCAAACTTATGTCCTGAGCCCCGAGTCCAGTTGACGGTAATATCTAGACATGATCGTGACGCCTCATTTTTTCCATAGGTTTTGGTGCAGCGTCAGCGCCTCTTTCGTGCGGACAGGGAACTACGCAAATCCCATACAAAAATTAGGTTATTAATCGATACTATCATAAACCAGACTCGGGGCTCAACTTGGTGTCATTTCTAGTATAGTATTATAATTATTATCTGTGGTATCATTTAGTTTTCAAACGTTGACTTTACTAAACATCTTCCCTTGGGTCTTATATTACATACGTTAGTTTATGTGTTACTATGATAATAATAGCTTTTAATTCCGTTTCTAGGTTTTCAAAATATTCTTATACCGTATTTTGGTAGATATAGGTACCTACTAACGCTTATAATAGTACATATGTAGGTAGAGCGTAGTTGTATTGTAGGAGTTAGAGCAGCGCAGCGGTCAGTAAAATCCCGTTGGTGGTGCGAAACGCTGAGTCATTAGCTCCCTTGTCGGAGGCAGGGGAGCAGCGTGTACTATGTACGGTTAGCAACGCAAACGTTACGGATCTATGAAAAATTGCTAATGTGAACTGAATCTTGCAGTGAATTTTTGATTAAGTACTCGATCTTGGAGCAGGGGGAGATTTGTCCAACATAGGACATACCTACAAAGCTTATTTTACCTAGTTGCGATTGTGACTATTACACTAAGTTCTATTTTATTTTATGTGCCGGTCGTAAGTGCTTGTGCCGATAAAGTAGGGAAGGCGTTGTTAAAATGTTCGAACATACGTCACACTGCGAAAGTTGAGATGGATGTCTGTTATCTCTTCGCGCTAGAAACTACTGAACGGATCGGGCTGAAATTTTTCTTACAGGTAGTTCTAGGTATGGAAAAAAAATATTAGGCTACTTTTTATAACGCGCGCGAAGACTGGCGGAAGCCAATCATTCATATGATCATAATAGGTCGTAGGATTTCGAAATAAACTACCTATTGACCAAGTTTACGTGAATACCGCGGGGTTTATGGTGTATGGTTACCTGTACCTACCGACGCGAGATCTAACGCATTTCAGAGTGGCTACTAACATTACAACTCAAACAGAGTTCAAAGAACTTCCAAAAAAAACCCATGCAAATATTGCAGCTTGGATCAAAAGTCCTGTAAAAACAGTTAGGTCTCCACCACATCTCATGTTACGGGAATATTATAACGTTTTTTGCTGACCCTACGTCCCGAGGGACGTAATCCTGACGCGGAAGGGTTTCGCAAATGACAGGCGCGTCGCATACAATCGCAAATATTATTTTTTGACCACAAGTCCCAGCCAGGAGACTCTCGACCCATCCACTATTGCAATAGAGCACTAAATCGTGTGCACTGATTATTTTTGCTCAAGTAATAACCCTGCTATGGGATTGTGATCTATAACAGTTTTCGATTATAAGAGAAATGGCTATGTTTGGTGGACACAGATGTGTGTTGCAGATGTGTTATTGTGGCCTTTGATTTGTCTGTATACTGTTATGCAGTTCCTATTTACTGTTACTTAAATATGGCATAGTAGATTACTAATAAGGAACTATTGATGACCATTGAACTGTTATACAAATTATACACTATTGCAATTGATGCATTTGAAATTATTATAAATTCTGTATTATAGAAAATACATAGCCCTGGTAAGCTATTTAAACTAACTCTTTCATGGGCCACAACCACCAGGACGCACGGCACATGTCCTCCTCAAGCGTCAGGAGGCTGGACATTGAATGTGTAGTAAAATCAATTATGTTGGTCTACAATTACTTAAGTTAAATTTAGGTTCTTAAAATGTTATTCGATATTTTTTCTTAGTTTCATTAATTTATGTAAATAATAATTTGAAACAGTGCAATAATAATGAAACTGGCTATTTCATCATTATTTAATTTTCGGTGTTCAATTAAAAGAGAAAATTTATGTTCCCATTTTGTTGAGTTAGTAGTGTATCATCATCAGCTTGTTGTAAACATAAGAACTCATTCTTTTGTTTAAGGCGGTTCCCAGACCCAAACTTGCAACGCCACCTATATTATCGTATTATTACGTTAAACATAGGAATTTTCAAAAATCCCTTGGCCAGTTTGTGATACCTAACATAAGCTTTTTTAATGCCTCTATAATAGTTTTATTTTGTATAGTTTAGGAAGAGATGAGATGTTGCACTTTTTGTCCACCAAACTTGGTTTTAGCATCTCCTGCTCAGCTATACAATATAAAACTATTACAAGGTGTCACAAAAGGGCCAAGAGATTTTTGAAAATTCCTTTGTATATCGTATTAATACTATAAAATAGGGGGCAGCTCTGATTGGATCGGAGTAGCGCCTTATTATTTAATTAAAACCTACTTGTTTTTTAATTTTTTTACATTAATGATAATGAAGTAATAACAAATTTTCAATGTTTTAAGTATGTGTTTTGTGTAACTTTTGATCATAACAGGAAAAGTATCATTGTCTTTAGCTTAACATTACTTGGGGTGGAAGAGTTACAACATATTTTTTTTCTTATATAATCTTGTCAAATTGGAGCTAACACACTGTTATATTCTGATGAAGAGAGATGGATTTATTGACTACATACCTATCTAAGTATGTATATTTCATTTGGTTTATATGGACATCTAAAAACTACTAGTGTGACATAATATGTGTGCTGATGATGGTGATGTATAGTCACCATCATCAGCACACATATTATATCCACAGCTGGACAAAACCTCCCCAACACAACATAATGTCACAAATGTGGTCCTGAGCTACTTTCTTTCATGGACTCCCCACAACTCTGTGTCTCCCAATACTCTGTTTCACATGACTTTGCAGTCTCCACCCAAGAATCTTTACTCCCCAGTAGATATCAGTTCTGAGAGCCACCGTCCACTTCTTCTTATACACAATGCTTACCTATTATACATACATTATTAAATCGAATTGGATTTTTTACCTAACATGGGTTAGGTACAACAAGGTAGGGGAGCTCGGTTAACCTCAATCACAGATATAGATATTCTGTAATCTGTGCCGCAATCAACTATCTTCGTATTAATTCTACTTCATTCTATAAAGGTTATTTATTAATATTAAAGTTGTCAGATTACCTTTCAGGTGTGTACATTGCGCCCTAATCCCAGTAGAAAGTAATGAGAATCCTTTTCGGACAATATTCATCTGAAAAATAATCAACAAATTCTCATATAAATCAAAGACGATACATAAACTACGTATATAAAACGATGTCTATGAAACTAGCTGTGGGTGCGTTAAAAAGGGGTGTCTCGGTTACCTTTTTGTGGCCTAATGATTGTAACTTTGGATCTACCTTATTTATAATTTTCTAGGTTTTGTGGCCACTATTTTATTATGTTTACAAAATTTTATAACCTACAACAATGTACAATGAAAAGGATGACAGCTGACATTGACAACTAATTGATTTTGAATGAATGTAGCCAGTACAAAAAATTGTGCCATCTAGTGTCGAGTAGCAGAAACACACGCAGGTTTGGGTATAAATTCCTTGCTTAGAGAATCTAGAACGGAGATGTCAACGCAAGGCGTACCCCTCTGCCGGCCATATGGCCATACACGTTATATAAAACTACTTCACTCACTCGTAACCGCGACCATTAGCTGTCGTTTCGTATCGCGAAGTAGTGCTCAGTGAAAATGGTGAATTGTGCGGTATTACGGTGTAAAAGACGATCAGAGACATCAAACTTAAGGTACCACGGTATTTCCTATCACAAGTAAGTGATATTTTTGTCAATTGTTTTTTGTAATATTGTTTAATTTAGATTCAAATGGAATAGCAGTTGCGACAGTTTTAATACGATGCCAACTTCTTGGTAGAGGGTGTAGGTGAGTAATGTGAGTATAAATTCCTTGGTAGAAGGCGTAGTGTGGGGACTAGTTGAAAGAAATTGATTGAGTGAATGATGGAATGAATAAAATGCCATGTGTTTTTTTGTACCAATATTTAACCGATTTAAAAAAAGGAGGTTCTGTATTGGACTCGTAATGTATGTATACAACATCATTTCAAATTAGTTAACGAAACACGGGGAAAGGATCTCTATCGGGATAATGTATTCCCGAGGAGCATTCAGAACGGGAGTAGCCGAGCATACGCAGTCCGAGGTACATGAATAGTCATTTGTGCCTGTTTATAAAAACTAGTTTGCTACGATTGTCTCTGTCATTCTGCCTTCAACATGTCCATTTATGGAGCTCCCTTAAAATTTTGGTGGTGCTGTGTCGTTTGTTTATTGCTATTTGCTTTGTACTTTTTGAACGCAGAAACATACAATATAAACGTGATTTTTTTGTACACTTGGTGTAGTATGCAAGATGAAATTGCGGTGCATAGCTAGTTCTTTATAAATAGACTGTGGATTGAAATATCAATACAGTACAAGTAGATAATGATTGAATATTATATTAAATTTATAATACAAAGATGCTCCTAATACTTAAAAACAAATTACTACAACGTATGTAGTTTCAAAATCATTGAACTATTTCGAAGGAAAGGAATTATTTCCAAATATTGATCTACATGTCTATGATAATGATTTCGTCAATCACAATATGGAATTAGGAAGATTGGTTATGCAAAAGTATACAGATACTAGAATCTCTTTTCTTATGAAAAAAACAGATCCAAAGAAATGTGTACGTCACATTTACAATAAATTAGTCCATTTTAAAAACCAATAGTGTAAAATTATGTAATATACATTTATATTAAACACCACAATATCATTTTTGTTAAATTCCTACCCAAACAAATCCGCGTGGGGCAGTACATTTGCTAACAGCCGTTATTCTTCTCCTGCTCTTTATTTTTCTCACCCCACCACACCAATTAAGAAACAAAATATTTATCAAAAAAATGCATTCATGAAAGATTCATCGAAATCAGTTCAGTCTTACAAGTTCTAAGACTGAACCGATTTCTATGAAGATGTTCTAAGTTAGAACCCTAAGATTCATAATTGCGTAGTATTTGTTGTAATTGTACATACAATAACTATTAGCGCACCGCGGTTTTACTTGCGTAAATAGAATATATCCGTGTTACTTAACAACAGTGTACCTTTCTATTCGTAGAATAATTTTTAAAATCGGTTTAGTAGTTAAAGAGATTACGCCCTACAAATCTATAAAAAAAGGAAAAGTATATGATTTTGAACAACCCTGATTTTATTCATTTGAATTCATTCATTTTATCGGTCTTTTTACACCCCATCACTACTTTTTTGTGTTAGTGTGTAACTCTAAACAATAGTGTAACAACAGTAATTCTTTAATTGTGTGTTTGTTTTGTGTTTGTGTACAAGCTTTTACTTGCGTGTGCGTTTATAGGGATGCTTAATTTTTCTGCATTAGTGTGCGTGATTATGTAAATGTGTGCTGTACCGTGCTACCTCGCCTCCCGCGAAAACTGGCAGAATCATTTTAGTACTAAAAGTAGCGCTTGGCAACTCCTTTCTAGATACTCTAAGATTCCTTGACTCGACATCAGTAGTACCTGTGGTAGTCAAATCTAGATGACGCTTATCTAAATTTATTTACTTGAGTAAAAACTACTCTTCATCTACCCTAGTTACTCGACTACCGGAGGGTTATGATTTTAGCACCCTATGTATGTATGTATGTAGCCGATTTCTTTGTTCCCACGTAGCGCTGAAACTACTACTTCGATTTCAACAAGTGAGGTATCGATTGATTCGTCTCATTACCCCAATGGTTATAGGCTATATGGTGTCCGACAAAACTGAGGGTTTTAAGAGATAGCTGGGTCTAAATTACAACTGGAACACTTCGATAGCGCGATAAAATTTTTCAAGAGACGACATCTAGTTACAGTTCGTGTCTAATTTAGTTTGATGTGATGAGTGAAGGATGACACACCCGTTGCCATGGAGACCTCTTGTTTATTTGTTACCATGGCAACGGGTCATCTAGGGATGAGCAAATGAAAAAATGTATCTATATACATATATTGTATCGATATATGTATGGTAAAAAAAAATATAGTTAAAAACTAAAACCCGACTACATGTACCCTAGGTATATGGACCCACCCCATATACCTACGGTACAATTAGTAACAAAGGCCTCCGACTACCTAAGTATCAAAAGAAAATGCTATGGACAATAGGTGAACGCTTGTTTAAGACTTTTATGTAGTCGGGTTTTAGTTTTTTACTATATTTTTTTTTTGACCCGGGTGCTATGGATTTCTTGTCAATGGTGGTGTGTAACGAACGAGCATAATAATAATATAAGGGGAATGTGAAACGATACTAGGTATTTTATAGCTAAAACTTATTTTATTAACGAATCACAGCTTATGATATGAATGTAAAGTACTTAGGTAGTTACATAAAATTTTAATAAGACGCTGGATAGGAAGGTTCTACATTTTCTTTTGACACACAAACGGCTGATATTTACTGCACCAGAAGTTCCTGTAGCCATCATTACGCGCGTCGATCCCCACGCAGTGGGGTCCCTTGGGGTCGGAACTGAAACAAAGAATTTTAATAAATTAGGTATCAATACCAAGGTTATGTAGGTAGGTACACAACGCATATAGCATCGTCACATCCAGGGACGAGGTAAAATATATCACATCATTAAAAGCAGCTGAAATTTATCCAACGCTACGTATGTTAAACCTACAGAAGTTTTTGTTCTAGATATTTTTAGGGTTTATTTATTATTTAAAACCGGACATAACATTAAGTGCAGAGTTTTCCAATACGTTAGGATTAGGGTTCCGTACCCGAAAGGTGAAAACGGGAACGAGAGTTATAAATAATAAATAAATAATGTAGGACAATGCACACAACATCATCTAGCCCCAAGAAGCTAAGGAGCGCTTGTGTTATGGGTACGAGATGATTGATATACATAATACAATATTATTAAATAGATAGATGTTTTTCATTACACGTAGAAAATACCCTGAACACCCGAGACAAATATTTGCAGATCGTACAAACATTTGTCCCAAGGCAGGAATCGAACGCGCAACCTTCTGCGTCGCAGGCGGACCTTCGCCCGCGCCGTGCCACATCATCGGTCGTCAGTTGTGAATTCTGAAGGCTGTATCTCTTAAACTGTAATAGTTAGACAGACAGTTAAAACCATAGATTTAGGAAAAAAAATCTAGGTCTATGGTTAAAACTTTGACAGGGTATATACAACCTATTATTGCCTTAAAATAAAATAAATTTCATAATTAAGGGGTCCAACGGCCAGGTAGGTACAGGTTTCTACCTTGTTGGATGAACGCAGGTGACCGCAACATGATGGCGTTGTGCTTTTTTTCGATTCTTAGGATTCTTTTCTAGAAATTGTTATGTACGATGGCATGGAACTCTCTGTGTTCGAGTTGATCGGTTTTTTTATGGTAGGCTACCTACATTGCTATCCTAGCCGCAATCACAGAATAACTAGGTATACCTATAGTATCTACCATGTATCTACTTTGTTCTTTAATTTATTGTTACTTCGTCACGTAATCAACAATCGCAACGCTTTACTTTTATAGGTAATGCGTTTTACAATTTAGGTAGGTAGGTACTTACTAGGTAGGCGGAATCAAACTTTATTTTGTTTCTAATCAAGATGTAGCTTTTATCCCCTGTTTTACATTCAGACAGGTAATGCCTCGCTCCGCGCCCGGGCCGGGCGTCTATCTTGATCGCAGGACTAATTCCCGCAATACCTATCAAATCAAGGTAGCCCTAAGTACAGTCACCGCCTTAAAGAGTTGAATAAATTACGACCCTTCTGCTCCTCCTAATTTTTTCATCCATTGATACGGAACTGAGATTTCTTCTCTTTGCTTGTCTTTGATCGTTGGCCTAAAAAGCAATGCCTCGCATTCTCTTTTAGTAACCGACTTCAAAAGGAGGAGGTTCTCAATTCGTCTGTATGTTGTTGTTTTTTTTTTGTTTGCATGTTACCCGATATCTCCGCCAATTATGGACCGGTATTGAAAATTCTTTCACTATTGTATAGAAAATGATCCCGAAGGGGTCCCATAAAATTTGTATCCCCAGGGGATTAATATTTATCCCGCAAAACTTAAAATAAATGTAAAGGAATTTGAAGTCTGTTTATGGTTTTTTATAACACGCCATATTATTTTGCATATAACTCTAGTATGGCATGGCACATTTTTTTATAACAACGTTTCTTTTAAAACAAGCATTCCAAGATTCTGGTTCTGTGCCTTCCGTTGTGACAGTTCCAGGTGCACTCAACGTTAACAAGCCATTGATCACCGAAATAATCGTTGAAACGTTGAATTGGCTCAGCATTCAGTTGATTCAAAACACGTAACACTTTTGCCAAGATCTGTATATTTTTCTGTGCAAATTTCAACCTTAAAGAAGGAGTGTACAAACTGACAATCAATGTAAGTACTTACATAATTATGAAATCTCAAAATTATTTTTTTAAGGGTCAATAATTAAAATAATTATAATTTTAAGGTCAAACAAAGTACGAAATGATGACAACCCTAACTTTTTAAGGTGGTGACTGTACCTAAGGTAAGGCCCAAGGAGGTAGGTACCTTGCGTAGGTAGGCACATCTGCATACTCGATAGGACTTTACTGCAAATTGCACTGTCGTCTGTACACTACACGTGCCTGTTCTTATCTATTGAACTGGCCATGAATTTAGTTATTTGTGAGACAACTTTGTTAATTAATCATAATTATGTACGATGTGTACATTACATACATTTAATTAGGTATGTTTTTTTAATTTTCATTAAAACTTCAGACGATTGCTTTACATAATGTACCTAGGCTAATACATATGTATAATATAATAGCTTAGAGATACCCCATATTATTATAATCGGCGGCGCTACGTCCTACCAAGTCAGATTTCAGTGCTTGCTTCGAACCCTTGAAAGTCTACGTGTAGGTAGGTATGTAAACATAAAGACAGTTAGCCGTAAAGGAGCTTATTACACGGTCAATAATATCGTAATCCTAGTATCGCAGGCTTGCAAGTATTGACATTGGGCTATTACACGTATGATGATAGTAATATCATCCGCAGTTCGTCATAAAACTTACTACAGAAAAGTCGTGTTTCTGGTTGGAAGTTGTCCTCCAGGGCTGCCTGTGTTGCCGGCAGTCAAAATGAAAAAGCTTCGAACCAAACCGGCACACTGATCGAAAAATTACGTCGTAACGTGAAACCAAAACCTTCGTTTCACGCATGATTAGACTTCATAACATACCTTTAGGTAGCCAAACAAAACCATACATTGACCATAAAATACAGAGTTATTTGAACTATCTTTCATTAAGAAAGTATGTAATAATACGACGGCATATAACTCACTGTAGCTATTACATTATTATTATTATTATATTTTCTGCTACTACAGTGTAAACTATGCATAAATAAAATTATATGCGGTTGCGTTTTGGCCCGAAAAAATCCGGGGTGCGTCACGGTTCGCAAAAGGTCCGCTTAGTTAGGTACAAAAAAGTTCAAAACAGACCAAAATATCCGCACCGGCAACGCGCTGGTTTGTATTGACCACAGAATTGGGAATAATACCAAGTAACTTATTATTCCCAATTCTGCGGTATTGACAGAAGAAATATCGCGAAGCGCTTATATTTTCAATATTATCGCGGATTTCAAGATTTCTGGATATACTGAGATAATATCACGATACTGCGATACTGCCTATTATATCACGTATTATCATGATATGCTGATAATATTCACGGTGTATAACATCCGTCATTAGGTAGGGTACTGGCTGGACCTAGTAACCTATGTTGACATTTAGCTACAACCACAAAACTTGAACTCAGGCAATTCTAAGGACTAAATAAGTAAATGGAGTCACAGAAAAAACACATTGAATATATGAGCATCAGTTAAAGTTTGATTCGCAATAAAAGCGATCCTAAAACTGCTCCCAGAGGCACTCTCCCGCTTTGATTTATACCTTTACTCGTTACATCTCGGGGGTATTCCATCAGAACACATATTGTTGCAGGTAAAAGTTATAATTTACCTCTGTTAGGTTTTTAGGTGGGGTATCATTGTATTTTTGGCCGTGGGGCCGCGGCGTACGAACATCGATCGACCCCTCCAACTCAACCCGTGGATGTCGTAAGAGCCGACTAAGGTAACCTACCAGAGAAAGGGCAGCAGCTTCCTTCTGAGTATTTTTCAACAACAACACTGCGATCACCAATCCGCTTACCAAGCGTTGTTATTATGGCAAATCTCCCCCTACATGGGAAACCATCCACTCGATGGACCGACGACATCGTAGCGGTCGCAGGGAGTCAATGGATAGAGGCAGCTCAGGACCGCTATTTGTGGCATCGTATGGGGGAGGCCTATGTCCAGCAGTGGACGTGTATGTGCTGATATGATGATGATGAAAGAATGCATGAATGAAAGATTTTTATTTACCTTACGAACTACTACGATGGTGATGATGATCATTGTATTGTGTATTCACTGCTTCATAATGTTAAATAAGGTGGGTGTAATTACCTCGATGATTTATCGAGCTCGCCATGGCCTTCGATCCATCGGTTGAAACCAGTGTTATAGATGTTTTCACCTGAAAAATATTTACAATTACCATAACAATTAGTCGGAATTTCTAACCAACACCATTTTCAAAACATCGTATTGTGACTCTCATGAACCAGCCGCAGCGACACCCATTCGTCAAAACCCGTCCAATCGTTTAGCTTACAGAAACAACGGATCAAATCATCATCAGTTCTTATCCACCTGGGTATTCCTTTCTAAGCCTCTCCATTTAATGCCATCTGCCTTGGTCCTGGCCAGTCTAGGTCAGGTCTTGCGGAGATGTCCACCAGACTTAGACAAGACACCAGTCAGATAAAACTAACAACTTGCTACTGAAACTCACATACTCACTACATACTCGTAATATCTACTTACATAATAGGTATCGTAAAACGGGGTGTCTTTGAGAACCGGGGTGACTTTGATGATTACTCAAAATTTATGTTTATTATTTTCTCCGTAAAACGAAATTTAATGAATATTGTTTTTTGTGTTGGCAAAACTGACCTTCTGCCCCAAAGTGTCCATGCAAGAAGATGCCTGTTTATGGAAAAAATTATTAATTACATTTAGCTGTGGAAAACGCAAGAAATTTTGAAATGTAAAACTTCACATGTCCAACCGTATTAAATTTAAATTTGATTTATAGTAAATGCACAACGTAATTGTATGTTTTTGGTGTATCTAATTATTTTGTCGTCATTATGTTACCGTCGCCAATAGCTATCAATCTCGCCCCAGTATTTTTAAAATGTTTTGTTTACCTAAATAATCTCCTAAGTTATATATAAACCTAGTTAATCTCGCACCTAAAACTTTATTTGATTGTTTTTTGACGTTATATTTATTGTGGCGTATTATGAAAAATGATGAGGGTGAATTCTCTTTTGCTCTTTTTAAAAATATAAATTACAACAATATTATTATTGATTTTGTCTACTTCCTCTATGAATTAAAAAAAAGTTGAAAATGTGTTTTTTGATTTAAAAAAATCTCTTCTATTGCTCTTTTATAATTTACCGTATTTCACCACCATGTAAAATAAATATAAGGGCATGCACGGAAGACATTATCGTTTTCACCCCTTAGATTAAAGAAGTCCAACGACAAGTCTAAATTTTTTTTTTGTTGATTTTTGTTCCCAGTCGTGGAGTCTATCTTCTTTAAAAAAACGGGTGATATCAAAGTAACCCCAAATTCAATATAACTTTGATAACGAGGTTTTTTAGTCATAAGTTATTAGAGATGTTTTTTTCTTATTAAAGTATTTAGTATGTCCATCATTCTACAATTTTTTTCTACAGTTTTACGATTGAAAATAATGATGTAGCATACATTTTAATTTCTAAATTTATAAGTAGTTAAAGTTAGTTTTACGGTACAAGCCTAACGCTTACAATTACATAGTTCGGTACAGACCGAGTGAGAAGTAAACAACAAGTACTCCTAATGTTTAACTAAATATTGTTTTAAATTTTTTTATCAGGTGGATATCCTCACCTTCAACAGTGGTCCACGTGGAGTAGTCATCCTCGTTGCTGACTCCGAGCCAGGCCAGCAGCAAGTAGCCGCTGCTGTTGGCAATCTGCTTGAACTGCATGCCGCGGATCACTTGCTGAATGAATCTGAACTCTTCCTGCAACGAAATTAAACAAATTATTTATTTTTATTTTACCGTACATAGATCTTTGTTCGGCCATAATGTCACTTGATGGAAGTGATGATGTATCACGACGGTCTAGAAGACACCTATTCACTCTTGTCTTGGAGAATGGTGGGTACCATTTTAATTACCTACAGACTGAAATGAAAATTATTTATTTCTCATAAACCTCAATAAACATAAAAATCTAGAAATTTAAAATTAAACTACTTAGAACTTAAGAATACTTAAAGAGAAAAACGAAACGAAATTTCAGTATGTTAAATATTTTTTGACAGTTAAACATTGTTGTGTCAGGTCCTCAGCTCAGCTCGATGCTGCAGCTTGTCACCGTGCTGTAGCGCTGGTATTCTGCTAAGGGCTGCATTTAGGTCACGGATACCTTGACCGATACTTTTTTTATAAAACTTTGACTCAGACTACGATTTTTTTGACTTTATGACAATTTCAACCGAAAACGTCCACTGCTGGACATAGGCTTCCTCTAAAGATTGCTTTCGCCTACTGTACCGTAGGCTCACAAGGTGCAGCATCACTAGGCTGTTAACCCTTATCTGCTGCTATCTTACCTCAGTCTTGGGCACGGCCAGCATGGCTCCTTCTTCGAGACATGCTTCTCGGGCAGCCTTCCACGGCTTGGCGTTGTACATTATCTTGTAGCCGATGTTATTGTCCTCGTTCAGCAAATACCCTGGAATTAACAATAAAAACCGGGAATTTAGAACTTATTCATAAATCAACTCCGTCCGTAGAATAAAGTCCGATCTGTAAAGTTGATAGTCTACGGATCGACGTTATTCTACGGAGGAGTCGAAAAGTTGGGATTTGAAATGAATTACATGGTTAATTATTTGTAGTATTTATTATATTATGGTTTAAATGTATTCTCTAGTATACTTATTACTTTTATACAATAAGTCCTGTGCCTAGTGATTATAATGATCACTGTCACAGTATGTAGTACCTACTCGTGTGTACATTGTAGATATTAGAGATGAGTCCGGTATTCAATAACTAACTCAGTACCTGTTAGCATGGTCCTAAAATATCTAACGCTATTGTAAAATCCGCATACCGCTAGGGAATAACTGTGCAAAGCGAGCATCGCGCCTAACCGACCGTAAGCCATAACTACCCAACGCTTCAATACATATACTTACCTAACTATCATCTACGCATAGGTACTAGCGGACCGTTCACCCGTAAAGTTATGTAGCTGCAACAAGTATTTGGTATTTCTAACCAAATCGGTTAGATGGTATTTTTAACCAAATCGGTTAGATGGTATTTCTAACCAAATCGGTTAGATGGTATTTCTAACCAAATCGGTTAGAAATATATTGGGTAAGAACAGGTATAGAGTATTGTAACGTTATTGGGTACCAGTTGGTACTAGCGGTATTGAAACAAAATACCCAACTAATAACCGGTAGCCAAAATATCCAATAACTCCCATCCTTAGTAGATATCCATTTAGGGTGTTGCAATGGAAGAATGGCCAGTTAGCCTGCGTTTCTTTTATCGTGCAGGGTGCAAATTTTCAAACCAACTCAATCGATATTTACCGAGCGATATGTCGCGGCGGGCGAAAGTCCGCCTGC
Organism: Eupithecia insigniata; assembly: GCA_947859395.1. Lineage (NCBI taxonomy): Eukaryota > Metazoa > Arthropoda > Insecta > Lepidoptera > Geometridae > Eupithecia > Eupithecia insigniata. Next base: position 630,489 of record OX402007.1, read on the forward strand.
ATCGTAGGAGGTTGCGGGTTCAATTCCCGCCTTGGGACAAATATTTGTACGATCTGCAAATATTTGTTCCACGTGTTCTGAGTATTTTATATGAATAATAAAAATAGCTATCGATGTAATATATGTAATTGTATTAAGTATATCTATCAGTCATCTAATCCAGTACCTACCCATAACACAAGCTCTGCTTAGTTTGGGACGAACTGATTGTCTTGCATTATTTATTTATATTTTTTGCTATAAAATAAATCATTTTATGTTCGGTTATTTTTTATAACAAGAAGTTTGTAAAATCTCAGAAAAAAAATCTATGAATAGGCTCGTAGGTAGGTGTGAATTGAATTGACTCTTACCATCAATTATTGTGGCGCTGGCGCTGGCCACACTCGCAAGGCAAAATAGAATCGACAAAGTACTCCTGAAACGAATAAAAAATTGCCAGGAATGCTCACACGTAAAAAGTAGCGGTACAGCACCACCTTTATTAGAATACGAAATCGGCAGGAACCTTAGCGGACCTTCGTAATACCTACTTAAAATACTTTAAAAGTATTAGATACTTTTACTAGCGAAGGTTTAAGAAGAGATTATGTAACAAAAGGGACCGAGGTAAATATATCCGGGAAAGATCTGGGACAAGGTATTCTTCCGGATTGTTTTAATCCCGTTAAAATATTATGAACAAAAAAGGTTTTCTAACGCTTTTAGCAAAATTCTAAATTCAAAGTGCTTTATTTCCTTTAGACCTTAAAGGACTCTTGCACACGTCACAAACTTAAAATTACAAAATTAAAACAGGAAAATAAAATTATTACTTTGATTTTTGGTTCACTTCAATATTTTTAAGGTAAAGTAAAGAAGCGAACAAGAAACCTTTATCTTGTTAGGTTGTTAGTTTTCGAGTTGGAGCAAAACTCGTCCCAAGTTTTTTTATCCTCTAGATAATCTGATATTTTGTAATAAGCCTTTTTACAAAGGATATGTTTTACAATTTGTTTTTTATTTATTGATAATTTTTGCAACTCACTCGGAGTTTTGTTGTAGAAACGTATACATTGCCCATTAAAAGATACACTTATCTTGTGGAGCCTAGTTTTGGGCACAGCGAGTTTATTCTTATTTCTAGTGTTTGCATTATGTATGTCGCAATTTTTAGGGAACCGATCGATATTTCTATGAGTGTACAACAAGTTTTCATAAATATATTGACAGCATAACAACAACGACTCACCTCATGTTTGATTTATGTTTATCACTAATTTCTCTTTTCCTGTAGGTCACCACACCACAGCTCTGAAAGACAATAGAATATAAGACAATGGGTAATGTATCAGACTTTTTATCAAACGAAATCATTCTCTAGGTAAATTATGTATGTTTATACATATCTATCCAAGCACCAAAGATGTTGAAGCCAAGTGCATCAATATATTAATACCCAGATATGTCTAGTCTAATAATGGTAAATCAAATAATAGTCTAGTAACTATAAAGACGACCCAAATATCTCAGATCAGAGGTCAGTCGCCCCTCGACTAAGAAAGTCTCAATACAACAGATAAATCAAGACTCGGGCATAGATAAGGTAAATAAATCACTCACCTTCTAATTAATAAATGTCGTGGATGACTCTCGCTTTTCCACTTTTACCGAGAACTGTATAAATGTGTGTTGTGTATGAGACGTTGTGTTTGACTGGCGGTTAGCGGTGATTCATAGAACTGTCTTCATTACAACAATGTGGACGCTCTTTTATACGGGTGAGGTACGAGTTACTTCTCGTTATCGGGAGATAAGGCTGGACTGGAATGAAATCATTTCTTCAACATGTCAATAGTTTTAATGAAATGAAATGAAAATATTTATTGAAAAAGAAATACACAATAACAATGGTTAACTCAATGTTAATCTAAAGTAAAGTGCAGTTTCTCGTCAATTCACTAAGGTTTAAATTACATCGATTAGTTTGAAGTTGAATTAGACATGTAGAGATCAGGAAAGGTTCGTCTTTGGGGAATTACAAATTGTTATAGTCATTGTCTAGAAATTCACTTACAGAGTATATGGTTTTATCTAGCACATTATTTAAAAATGATTGTTCACAAGCTATGAGTCGAATACACAATGGAAGTTTGTTAAAAAATTTAGGGCTAATAAATTCCGGTTGCTTCTTAGAGATGTATCTGAGTCTATGAGCAGTTATTTAGATTACCCGAGTGGTTGTTTAGATAGAATGGAACACTATTGGGGCTCTATATGGCTAACTCCTCAGTACAATGGTACTTAGCGGTCGTGGGGAGTCAATGGATGAGGCAGCTCAGAACCGCTATCGTGGCATCGTCGTTGGGTGATGTCCAGCTGTAGAGTGATACGGGCTGATGATGATCTATTTGCACTGTCTCAGAAGAGGCTTTGGTGGCGGGCGCTGAAAGTTTTATGGAAAATTACTAATTGACCAGAAACAGGCCTGTAAGGTTCAGTTCAGTTCAGTTTTTATTAAGGAAACATACAGCTTACATATTACTTAAATGTTTTGGTTACTTATTAAATATACAGCCAAAATTCGTTTCCAATGATGGATTATTACAGAGTGAAGGTCGAAAGTGTTTAATTTACTAAACAATGAAAATATCCTTAGTGACATAACATTAATAAGTAATTAATGACTTTACCAAACTGACAATCTTTAATATTATTAAACAAGTCATTTAAAATATGATTTATCAATAAATAAGTGATGCTGGATTTTGTCAGAAACAGCGAAATTCAAATTGTCGAAATGCTAGTAAATACTTTTAGGAGCTCTGCCTGATTTAACGTAAACACCTACTAGAAGTAATAGTGGGTGGTAATGAAATCTAATATTCTTGTATTATTTTAGTCTAGTTTACCATCCAACCACAGCGTAATGTAAAAGAACTTGATGACCATACTTACTTGCTCCTAAATAGCGCATCAATGAACTTAAATTTAATCTTAACTTACCTTTAGGTGCTCTGGTTCATTAACACATATATCTAACTGCATTACCTAGGTACCTACCTAGTCAAACATTTGAAGTGTAAACTAAAGGATCAATAAAACAACATTATAAATAAATAATTTATTTAACAAATTACTTTCCATAAGCATAAAATCCGTGACCTGATCCGTGTCCGCCGAAAAACAAACCAGTACCGTGACCGCCGTAGTAATTCCGGTATTTGTTTGACGATTCTTCATCGTCTTCCGCGTTCTTCTCCATTCTGTAATGCCCCAGTTTCTCCACCTTGTGGTGTCTTTGGAGCGGTATTACTGACAGATGATGTTGACTATCATGATGATGTTGGTGACTGTGTACCGGTATTATGTGCCCGTGGATAAATACCGGTAAAACGGATGATGATTGCGTGGTATTAGCGTTTTGAGACGTATGCGACACCGAGTGATGTGATATAACAGGTATTTTAACATTTTCATTCGAGACATGTTGTATTATGTTAGGTCGGGGTAGGATGTGTAATTTGGAGTGGAAGAAAAATTGCGATAGCGGTATCGGTGCTACTAAATTTTGGCCGTTGTCTTTGAGTATTAAATGTTGGGGTAGCACTGTTACTGAATGACTCGCGGCGTTTTGTGCGAATACCGGTATTAGGCGGGTACCGGTATCCTGCAGTGTGGAGATGATTATCTGGGATGGGTGCGTGCCGATGTCTCGCGGTGAGCGTCGCACGCGGAGCGGGGAGTTGGCGGCTCGCTGCGCTTGGCTGATGATGATGATGAACAATGACAGTCTCGTCACCATCTGAAATTAATAGATCAGATGTTTACCGGTAAGATATCGATTTAGTTATCAGCTCGCACCTTGATTTTTAACCCTGGCTTGCGTATCTATAAGTGAATTGTAATCAACTGACCTTACGTTACGTTGTCATTAGTTTTCTCTAATTATCTACCTCGTAGTTTGTTACAATAACTTGTACATATATATATTTTTAAATTTAATAAGAATTTTCTTTCCTTACACATACAGATTACAGGATTATTTTTGGAACCTATGTATATTTTATTACTGTTAGTTTTGGTTTAGTTTAGGTTATCTTTACATACTCTACTATCCGCTTATACATAACTTACTGGATTCCAAGATGAAACTATCCAAGTATTAGCTATGATAATGATGACTTATGCATTGTCTTAAGCTTTTAGGCGGTAGGTTCGATTAAATTACATAAGTCACAATCTACAGACTGTCCGTTAAAGTCACATAGCAAATATATGTGCCACCCATTAGGAAGGTAAATGGGCACAATAACAACCAGTTATTAGTTACCCTCCAGGTGAGTGTGGACCAAACGGAGCTATATTTCAGAGCTGTCAGCCCTGTCGTCTGACAGGCGTGTCAGGTGCCTGTTAATAATGTCACTCATCAGTCCGAGTAATGATCTCTTGGACGCAGCGGTGACTTGACGGTTTAGGGTTAAATACCTATAGTTTGTAGAATAGGAACTCGAAGTTTGTCGTAATGTTTTACCTAAGATTTTTAAAGATCGTTAGGTAGGAAAATCATACTCTACATATAAATAATTGCCTCGTGTGACTTGATTAGGTACCTATTATTTATATCATATGGTCATACAGTGAAAACTCGTACGGAGGAAAGTCACTTGAGCTTTTCAGGCCTTGCCATTTTACAACTTACCTACCCTAATCAACATAATTAGGACCTTACTGTTAACTAATTGTAACTAGTCAAGTTTTTCTAAGTTAGTTTTTAAATAGAATTGGTTGTGTTATTTTATTAGTTACGTAAGTCGGTAAAAAGTTAATTTCAATTGAAAATAAACATTTCACTTCATTAAAAAAAATATATATAATAAATGTGGTGACTTGTGAGTGAATCTAAACCTTTTTTGACGATTTTGATATTGGACTTAGCGGCTTCGAAAAATATTATATTTTGACGATAACCCCCTAAACTCAGAAACATAGAATAAAAATATGCTGCTTATAATTCTGTGTTCAGAAATAGAGAAAAACTGATATTTTTGGTCATGTATTAAATTAAATAAAACTTGTTGGCAAATGGTTGCATAAACTTGGAATATTAATCCGAATACTTTAATTATTTTTTAAGCTAGAGATCTGCTGGTTATATTACTATATTTACCTACTAGGTACTTTCCGATAGAAACATCTTTTATTTAGAAATAAAAATTCTCCCCAGTAAAGTGGGTCACTCAACAATATGAATGGCTATTGTAGGTACACCCAACAGCTCTTGTTCGTTTCAGTAGTCAGGCTGGCTGTGGATGTCGATGCTGGACATCGTGCGTAACTAGATCATGTGTGGATTGACACATGATTGTATACACGATGTCTTCCGTGACTCTACCTAGGGATATTTAGATTAAATGTTTAGGTATCGGTAAAGAGATTTTAGAAACTGCTGTCAATCAGCGTCTGGGATAACCAGATTTGACGACGAATTCTCATCTGAGATGAGATTAGATCGCGAGAGATGTCTGTAGCTAGTCAGATAAACAGTCACCCTGCATTACCCTGTCTGAAGGGTACGTTAGACCGGAGCCACGAGCTGAGGCCGTGGGACATAGGAGCTGCGTGATCCTTATGTCAGGACGTATCTCGGGATGTAGGTGTCTCCGGATAAGGAAAGGAACGTCGTCGTCTAGGTTAGGTATTGGGTGTTCGCTAGGATTGATCAAGTTTTGACGTGGATGAGAATTTACATATATCTCGTAATTTCTCTTCTATTTCTAGCTTCAGGTTTAAAAGTTAAGTTGTTGGTGATTTACGTATATTACCACGTAAAACAGTTTTATTTATAGTGGGGTGGGTACATACAAAAGTATTAACTTTCAATATGCAGAGGTTTGAGATCAGAATAAATGTTTCTCTATGCTAGATTCTTTTCACCCAAAAAGTAGAACAAAAATGCCGAGTGAAATCTAACAGTTGTTTACTTGTCTTAACTTTTAATTTGACCTGTCGCCAAATAAATTATTGTTCTCCTTTAGAAAGTAGCCTCCTTACTTGGAATAGGAGGTAGGCGGATATTTTTAGCAGGGGTCAGATAAATTATGAATTATCTGTTAACAATGACAAATATTTTATTCTCTATCTATATTTATTTGTGAAAGTGTGCTTTATTGTTATTAATTATTTCTTGTGCCATCATCATGATCATCCACATGCCCTGTTCCCACTTTTGCTGTGTCTAGTAAGTTCTCTTTTTCCATATACTTCTTCCAGTCATCATCTCAACACTCAGTACTTTCTTACTCGTGCCATCTTATTGTTGTTAAATCCACAGGTACCTACTATGTAATAAATGGCTACCACTATACTATATGCTTGTAGCAACCCCGCTGACCTAGTGCAGGGCAGTGGCGAAGATCCACGGAAGATAGAGCAGCAGTTTTTACACTCTTTATCATGCTTGACATGGCGACAACAGGACGCTCACTAGGGCCTCCCTCAGCTTACTAGGGCCTCCCTCAGCTCACTATGAGCTCCCTCAGTGAGCCCTGTTGTCAGCTTGGCTTGTGAATAACTAGGCCAACTAATTAATAATCTAAAAATTAAGTAGGTACTAACTACAGACTTCCAAAACCTGCTTGCAGACTACACTCCCGAAAGCGCTTTTGTTTCTTTACAAGGCCAATCGACCCTTCACAAATCACAATGAAATCCTGTCTGTCCGTTTGTCAGTGTTTGCATGATTGTAATGCATTAACAGGTCCACGTGCTCCACTTCAAGTTAGCATGCAAGGACGGAGCGCCACAGAGTGCGTGGAGAGAATGTACCAGATGAGGCATTGCTTTTTTGTATACCTACTAGTCGCACGCCTTGCGCCTTCTATAACTGATCTATGGGATAACACCGTAGCTTATGTTTTATTCAAGACCTAGAACTACATATATGCAAAAGTTCAATCTTATCCGTTCGGTACTATTGATGTGAGAGGTAACAGACATCCATCCATCCAACCATCTAAGCATCCAAACTGTCGCATTTACAATATTAGTGTGATAGTGTGACGCGATATGATTTCAATTAATAGTGTACGTAATTATTTTTATTTATTTGGTCATTTAACGTAGGTACTATGGTTCTAGTAATAGAGTAGAGCTTTAATATGATTCTTAAGCTGTGCTGGGCGATTGGGTGAATAAGCAAAAATGCACCTAACATTATTGTGAAATGAAGCTGCTCGCAGCTGTCCTGGAGATAAAGTATCCTACTTCTTTTATTTCAGAAACTGGTTCAATTAATTAAATAATAAAAAATAGGGCTTTTTGTTTTTATTTATTTATTTATTTTTTAAACCTAGAGAAGATAAAGGAATCTAGAGAATTAATGTTAAAAAATCGACCTGGTCTGAAGTTTTAGTGAAAATTGTTACAACATCCACCCAAACTTGCCATCTGTTGTTTGTAGATTTGGTTCCTAGAGTACTGTTCTGTACAATAGTGTAGAGTAGCTATGTGCTCTATGACCGACCACCTTCACTATCGGTATCCGAATAATGCACACTGTTACACATTCTACGGCACCGCAATGCAATCACCAACTAGTTTTAATATTTACAAACACTACAGATTAATAACTAGAGTACATACGATGAAAAAATACTTAAGCGAATTTGTACTGTCGAGAGAGTAACTAGGTGCAACAGTTTGAAAAAGATAATCCCTCAAAGCTTTTATTTGAAATATGATTTATCTGAATCATTTCCAATGTAGAGTTAGAAAAGCTGGATTACAGAATTGATCAATGATAGGAAGCCTGACGTAGGATATATACTTAAAATGATGACCGTGGCCTGTTTAGGTCAAGAATATCTTAGTATATTAGGAGGCCGAGTAAAACGCACCGGAAGAGGACAATAGACCTTAATTAGTAAGATAAACAAGATAAATTACAAAAGCAAATGTATGTCGGAAACAATACCAGAGTAGTTTTTTGTCCTTTTTCCTGTCGTCGTTAAGTAAACAGCTTGGACCTGGCCCGCATTGCTGAGTAGCTTTAAGTTTTAGACGCACCTTCAAAGATCTACTCGACTCGGAATTTATTGTTCCTCCAGAAGTGTAGTTCTATATCGGTTAGCTCTACAAATCACCATTTGTAGAGCTAACCGATATACCCCTGTAGGCAGGCTCACATCTCAATTTGTCCTACAGAATGAATATTAAATTTGCACCTTTCTTACACTTTGTTATACTTATAGGTACCTCAGGATTCATCATCATCATCAGCCTAAATTAGTCCACGGCTGGACTGAACATAGGCCTCCCCTGAACGGGGCCTAGACGCTTAAACCGCAGAACAATTCAACCAACGAACTGCGATCCCTGATCCGCATGCCCAGCGTGGGGATTATGGGCATTAAATGATACATATCCGCCGAATGTTTTGGTGGTATTTTCGTGAAATATCATTTTTCATGATCAAGATATTTGCTATGACTAGGTAGTCTTAGTAAGTCTTTCCTTTTTATACCTAATTATGTAAATTATAAAAAAGGAAATATTTATTGAATATATCTAGCGTAACGTTACTCTATGAGCGTAACAGACAAGAATATTATGCGATCATGGGCTATTGAACTAATTTAAAAAACTGTGTTTCAGGAAACACTGGCTTATTACAGTTATTACATATCTCCATTATAGCAAAACTTTGACGACAGCACGGCTTTAGGATGTGCTCCCAGCAGAGATGTTCAGCGCACCGGTAGGATCGGGATCTTCGATCTAGGAAATAGACAGAGTTACATACTTCTTCGCTTACCTAACTACATATTTGATGGAAAGGCACTTTAGCCACCGAGAGTCCCGCTATCTGAGCAGTTTACATTGCCCCGGTATTCCGATCCAGATCAAGAAATCCTAAAAGTAATAGGTACCTTCTCTGTTCATTCGGGTACCAGATGTTAAATTTGAAAAGCTATGAGCATCGCCATAGTTAATAGTATTTATTCATAACATTACAAGTTACAGGTCAAATAATATACATATGTATGTAGGTACCTTATACATAGTGTGATAGTGCACATCAGCACGAGTCCTGACTCAGTAATCGACTGTTCTTACCTTCAGACAGACCCTGGTGCCGTTACAGATATACTATTTCCTCAAATTCACTTATTATTCAATCTTCACTATCACTAACTTTTTTAGTGTTTTGTTGTTCCACTGGTTTTTTGTTAATAATATTGTTTGTATAGCGTTCTCTGATGGTGGAGGATCACTGACGACGACGTGGTCAAGCTGCGAGAGGTTACTGCTTCTCATGGGGTGTCTTGGAGTGGTGTGGTTTACCGTGAGGCTATAGAGTTGGCGGATAGCGGACGCGGCTGAAGCGGTGAGAGGTGGATTTATATCTGATTCAGTTTTATGCAATTAATAAGTTGCTAAGTTGTTCCATTATAATGTTTTTCCTTTCTCTTACAGTTTTTAGTGTTGTTAGGTCGTTTGTGGGCCGTTCAGTATTATTTGTATGGTAGTAGAAATTACAATTTTGTTCAAAGATCAAAGATATTTATTTGCATCATATGTACATTGTATAAGCAACATGCAATGGTGTTAGCATCGTCTTGCTTTAGTATACCTTGATGGCATTTTTTGTTACTATATTTGTGAGTTGATTAAACTTTATTTTATTATGAAAAGTAAACTGACTAAAGAAGTTATCCTTCCCACCTAAGAGTACCTAAAGCTATTGAGCTACAGCAGTAGTACCTGGCAGCCGATTGCTTGCGCTAAACCCGCTGCGCTCGTGGCCTCGCTCGTAGTAGCACGTTGTATGCGGCCAGCAGCGTGTGGGGAAAGGTCAGACCTCGGCCGCTTATCGAATGTAATTGTCTAACACTCTCCTGCCCACGGTAGATACTAGATACATCTTGTGACGTTGTATGGTTTAGTCTGACTCCAAATAAAAATAGACATATTACTTAGAAATTTATTTCATCATCTAAAACTTAATAACAACAACAAACACGATCGTTTTGACCAAAAAAGGTTTAGTTTAGGTATGCTAGTTACACTTTTGAGCTCCACTGGTGGAACCGTGGGATTTTCGAATCCTCGCGGTTCCACATTGATGGGGAACGAACGGTCCTAGTTCAACATAGTAATGTATTGGCCTAGTGGTCCCACACATATAAAATAGTAGCAAGTTTACGTTGACTGACTGAAAGTACGCTTTTGGCCCGTACAGTGCAGCTGGTCCATGGTCTGGTTGATATGGAGGAGTAAAGTTGACTGTATCAACAAAAATATACCGAAACTACATCAAAAAAAGAACTGCTGAAATTATACCACGGTCAAAAAGCGTGAAAGTCGTTTATATTTGTCCCGCAATGGGAATCGAAATTCAGGTGAACCTTTCACTACGCTACATACGTCGTTTAATCTGTCTACATGTATCAGTGGCGGCTGGCCACCTGCACCCTCACATCATGATGCATCGCTTTATATTTTAACTTTGCTAACTTATATTTTTACTTAGTACTTTACTTACCTAAAGGGACACTGACTGAACCACGGTTTTGTTTCTCAAATGAAAATACAGTCCGAAATCCCCATGAATCACTGTAAATGGCTTTAGCAAACGAAGACTGGGTGGCTGTACCGTATTTCCGAGTGTCCGAAATAGTCAGAATGTCGGGTGAGTGGTGGGCCAATATTTCGTGCAGGTTCGTTTCCCGTCCCCGGACAGATTAATGGAACCTCCTGAAAGTATACACCTGAACCGACTCTTATAGACTAGTTTCTGCCCGCAGATTTGCTCATGCGGTATACCTAAGTGCCTACATGCGGGCACTCTGGAACAATGTGGACGTTACGTAAACCAAATAAAATTGGTAGAAAATATAATATGGCAGACATCATCGCCGCATATCGCAAGGTTGTAAACCATTTCAAATGCTATTTCATTTACTGTCGCGTATTTTCGAACTAGAATTTGCAATTTTTGTGTGCGATTATGCGGTTTTGAAGTTTTTGTTATTGTTTTTAGTGATTCAGTAGCCTGTTATTTTTTGCTTTTGTTATCAAAAAATAACTTCAATCAAAAATCTTCAGTGTTGCTAAGTTATCATCATCCTAAAGGGACCCTAAAGTGTCTGTCCACCTTAAATTAAAGTGAATTTTTATGGCCTGAGGAACAGGAACCTCTCAGACATGGTCAATCTTTCTTACATTGTTAGTTTAAATAAATATATAATGGTGGACAATTCACACAACATTATCTAGCCCCAAGCTAAGCAGAGCTTGTGTTATGGGTACTAGATAACTGATATACTTAATATAATACACTACATAGATAGTTATTTTTTATTATACATAGAAAACATCCAGAACACCCTGAACAAATATCTGCAGATCGTACAAACATTTGTCCCGAGGCGGGAATCGAACCCGCAACCTCCTGCGTCGCAGGCGGACCTTCGCCCACCGCGGCACAGAGGTCGTCAAATATAGATGATTTTAGTTTTTTAATGGTTAAATACTTCTTTTATTTTACTTATTTTGATTTGTAAAGTAGCTCTGACACTGCGCTTTTATATTTGTTATACAACGGTCCCATAGGACGGCCCCAACAGAAACCCAGCGCAGGTTGTTAAAAGCTGCATAAACTGAGTTGGGATAATTTTGTAGCTAAACTAGGTAAGATAAGGTAAGATTAAGACCTATATACCTAATACATTTATACTTTCTTCTGTATAATATATTTAAATAACGGTTAATATAATTGTATTTAAGTTTAGTTACAAATAACAGTTTTTGATTTGATTTGATTAGATTTGATCATACAAAAATGATATTTTGTTGACAAAAAATACCTTGGATATTAGAACCGAATTCAGTTTCTTTCTTTCTCCTTAAGCTTAGGTTCACCTACCTTCCATAATAATCTTTACAATTTAATCTGCCTACCCTTTTCAGATGAATATTGTACATGTGTACAATATTCAAATATCGTATACCTATTCGCCCACAAAAGATAAGCATTCCCTTTCCATAATCAGCAATCGTCTGACCTCAAAGGGTTTGCTTTATTGGAACCCTGGATTACAAAATGGTTCCGTATGTAAATTTTTCACATGCATATTCCGACCTTTTTACGGTTTAATTTGAGCTGTCTTTCCTGTATCTTATAGTATTTATACAGCAATGCAAAATTGGGTTAAACGAGGGCCGGATGGTTTACTTTGTAAGCAAATCTAATTCATGTTATACCTTTTCCTCAAAATAAATAAATAATGTTGGACAATCCAGACAGCAGCATCACCTACCTCCAAGCTAAGTAGAGCTTGTGATATGGATACTAGATGACTGATAAACTACAATACATATGTACATAAATACCTAGATGATATTTTTACTATACATAGAAAATACCCAGACTACTCGGAACAAATATTTGCAGATCGTACAAGCATTTCTCACGATGCGGGAATCGAAACCGCAACCTCCTGCGTCGCAGGCGGATCTTCACCCGCCGCGCGACGTCCGCGCGCGTCAAAATATCGGGTGATAAACAAGCGTATTCTCAAAATCTGTAATTCGATATTTATCGAGGGTTTTTCTTTGATGAGTTGCTCGATAAGTCGCACGAGAATGCAGTTTTTGACGGCACTCGATATTTATCACATGATATTTTTATCCCGTGATAATGAGTATCACTCGATAAAGTATCACGTGATACGTAGAATTTGCCCCCAGTACCACTATTTGTGGCGTCACCGTATGGGGGAGGCCTATGTCCATCATGACGATAAATGTATTTGTCGGTCGTTATCCAGTTAAGCAAGTTTCCATCACAGTCTTATACTTTGTTTTATTGCAAAGCAATACGTACGTTACGTATTGCTTTGCAATAAAACAAAGGCGCACTATAGGACGTGGGTAGGTACTACAAATACAAATTGTTATGTAATTTCAAAATTTATAAAAAAAAAATGATAGGAATTATTTTTGGTTATTGATAGATGATGGTCTACCTTCACGTTTGTCGACACTCAGGCAGGTGGTTTGTGCCAAACATTCAGCTTGTCGAATCAGATGAATTCGTGAGTGCATTACTCATGTTCATTTTCGCCGCAAATTGGCTGAATTTTTATTATGAACTAGCTGCGCCCGCGGCTTCGCTCGCATAGAATTTTAGTTTTTGCGTGGAACCCAATTTTTTTTAGTTATCTTGCTATGCAGGACGGAGAATATCCAACAAATCAATGAACAATGATCAACAAACCGTTAGAGTGTGAATTTCAAAAAACCCTGAATCACGTGTCTGTTTTTTTTAAAGAAATTTAAAGTCATCTTTCTACGCTACAAATTTTGCCAACAGTTAAGGTTCTGAAGTTATTATAAAAATGACCCCCTTAGAATACGAATTACCAAAAATCCGTTCTTAGCGGGTGCCTACGTTCTAAAAGGAACCTCCATGCAAAACTTCAGCTTCGCAGCTCATGTAGTTTCAGAGATGTTTTGATGAGTCACCCAGTTTACCCTTTTATAAATATAACTGAAGATAGTCCCACCTCAGAATTATTTTTCATGCAATATTAGCGAAATAATTGGACGACCGATGTGGCGCGGCGGACGATGGTCCGCTTGCGACGCAGGAGGTTGCGGGTTCGTTCCCGCTTTGGAACAAATGTTTGTACGATCTGCAAATATTTGTTCCGGGTGTTCTGTATGATAAAAGATATCTATGTATTAAGTATATAATATCAGACATGTAGTCTATAACACAAACTCTGCTTAGCTTAGGGCTAGATGATATGAATTGTCCAGCATTATTTATTTATTTATAATATCTGTTCAATCGGTTAATTGACGGAAAAATCGACGAAGATATATAAAAATGATTTTTGGTACAATTTATTTGGGACCTCTGAAATATGATCTATCAAACAAAAAAATAATCATCAAATTAGATTCATTGTTGGTGGAAACATACAGTCGAATTGAAAACCGCCTCCCGCCTTTTTTGAAGTCGGTAAAAAAGAAACAAAACAAAATGAACTAATGAAAGGCCTAAATAGAAAGAGAGGCACACTCACAAATAGGCAAATCTGAATTGACCAGGGGATATTTTAATCCGGGAGGCATCCGGGCAGCAATGTTTGTTTTACAGGTATTGGTATTTGGATATCGTAAAACGACGAGGTAAGAAGGATGTTGACAATATTCTGTTATGCTATAGAGCTCCAAGCAGTTATATAAGATCTTGACGATTGCTAGAGGAGCTCACATCTCCAACACCATTCGATGTGTTTACTTGAATAAACGATCATAAATCTCCTTTTTTTTTCGAAGTCAATAAAAAGAAGTATGTAATGCATCTACCAAATACACTTTATTTCCGTGTTTTACTTATGTAATTTTAATTTTGTAAGGTCTAAAGGAAATAAAGCACTTTGATATTTGATACATAGAATCGATAAGTAATTGTGATTTAATACTTTCAGTGATAAGTTGTTAATACAATGTGAGTATTCTGCCCTCATGTAGGTACCAACTCTCGACATAAGTCTTGTACCTACTCTCTAGATAAGTCTTCTTTAATGTTATCCCGCAAAATCGCCAAGTTTTTCTGAATGACAAAGTGCCTGGGCGCCACAGCCGGCACACGAAACAACACATAAAAATATTATGCTATGTTTTGTAATGTGTATTTTTACTAAATATTTACCTACTTTGTGAATCACTATGTACGTAGGTAGGTACTTATAATAAAATAGGGCAACGATTTCAAACGAACGAACTAAACGTTTTCAAAGTTGGAAAATTTGTTGCAGGCATAGCCTACTCCTCATGTGCATGACCCTGTGCATCGCTGATGAGCTGAGCGAGAAACTACGCTGGGTGGACCATTTCATGAAAGGCGATAAGGACATCTACTTCGACCGCGTGGTGGCCGTTACCTTCGACCAGGAGAAGACCGTCCGCGCCGCCGGATTGCTCGTCACCAGGAGCCTAGTGCTCACCACCTACAACCCTTTCCGCACGGACGTCACTACGGGCAGGCAAAATATGGACAAAATCAAAATTATTTCTTTAAGATCAAGAACCATAAGCAACAGTAGTACGGACAACGTCACCTACACAACCGAAGAATCCACAATCGTTTGCGGCCGCCAGGTCCTCCCTATAGAGGATGAATCCAATGTCTGGCACATGCAAATCGGCGAGCAGAGTCCCCTGCACGATCTGATGGTGCTCAAACTCAAAGAACCACTTGAAATCAGGAATACGTCTGAGAGCGATCTTTATGAGTTTGATTTAGAGATGGAGAATGAGACGGATGCCGGTCCCATCGTCTCCCTGCTGGCGTCGAGGCGGGCTCATCTAGGGGACGATTTAAAGTTTGTCTCGTACGGCCACATCGACAAAAAACACATTAAGGAGGGGACGGTGTTGCGCTCCTTCGAATACCAGTACGACGACCACGCGCAAACAGATTGCGACGAGTGGCTTCCGCGCGGCTGGGGAAACTTCATCTGTCTCCAAAATCTGGAGAATTTCCCCGCCATCGCCTCAGGCGCGGTGCTCGTCCACAAAGACTTTGTCTACGGCCTGGGCAGCTTCCTCCTGGAGAAGGGCGAGAGTAAGAGTATTCTTGTGTTCACAGACCTCAGACCGTATCTTAATCTTATATACAATGCTTGCCAAGAAAAAGAAAAAATAACGTAAATTAAAATTATGCTGCAGCAGCCCTGGGTCTAAAGTTATTGCCGCTTGTCAAGCGACTCGGTAGGCCTTGTTGTCGCAAACTCGCGTGGAGTGCATAGAGAAAACACAAAAAATATGCTTTAGAAGTTTATTGTGAACTAGATGTGCTCGCGGCTTCGCCCTCGTTGGAATTTAATTTTTGTGCGGAACCCTATTTTTTATAATCTATATCCTATTCCGGACGTACATAAATCCAACATACCAAAAATCATTAAAATTGGTTCAGCCGTTCTGGAGTTATAGGTAGTGGTGTAACTAACACGACTTTGTTTTATATAATTGCAATAAAACAGAGGTTCATGCCAACTAGTGACAGACCTTTCGACATCACAACAGACATTTTCGTTTTTTTTCTTATACTTATTTAACACCGGGCGAGTCTTTTCCACGTGATCGTGACGTCGCGTCTCCTTTTTAACCAACTTCAAGAAGAGGAGGTTCTCAACTCGTCTGTATGTTTTTTTTCCCTAACATTTGGTACAGCGCCTCTATCGTGCGGACATGGAACTACACTCGCGATCGATCGCTTAGCTTTACTTCGTAAGGAGACGTAAAAATGACAGATTTTGACATGAATTGGGAGTCCGAATGATGCTTACGTTACAAACGTAAACTTGGACCTGTGCTTGGACGTAAATATTTATTTATATTTTAAATATTATAAAATTGTTTATAGTTACTGACAGGTACAAATAATTTTCAAAAATGTTTACCATATTTAAATAGCAAGAATTGAGTTAAAAATATTTCTTTTTCTATGCTAAATCGGAAAATAATATTTAACGTTTTAAATAAATTATAACAAAATAATCATAATCAGCCCGTATACGTCCACTGCTGAACATAGCTCTCCCTCAAACGACGTCATGAATACCGATCTTGAGCCGCCTCCATCTATTGTAGCGGTCGAAGGGAATCGTTCGTTTAAATTGTAACGCTTTATTTGAAATGAAGATTTAAGTTAATCTATTAGTTATCTGTATCAGTCTTACAATATTACACGCTGTTAGTTTTATATCCTTCATTAGAGTTTGTTGAATTAGCAATGTAATAACTCTTAGATGGTACAATCTTACATGGTGGAACGTCCTAATTTATGGGCAACTTATCAAAAAAATATCATAATCTAGCCTTGTAAGTCATCAGGTGGTGATTAATGTTTCTTATATAAGGTGCGTTTCAGTTAATAACCATTTTTACATCCCTGTTGGATTGCTACTCGACACGTCCACGCTAGCTACCAAACTACAGTCAACAGTCGAGACGTGATCGAGACGTCGACGTCTCTATCACGCCTTCTCAGACTAGCCTACCCCTCAAGTTTTGATCCTGTTATTGCACCATCGTATCGGTCTAGGATGACAATCCAGAATAGTAATCCTAGATTTAAGTAAGGTACACAATAAGTTATTGCCTAGGAAGTATTTAAATAATAAATTAAAGTTTATTATTAAACTAATTATATATTTTGATTGTATTATTACACTACACATTCGTAACAATATGTGTGATCGAGTAAGAGATAAGGTAACAGTACCCCGTGTCTGGCGGTGGCGGTACCCGTCTCTCTGACCCAAATGGTCGATACCTACCTACTCTACCCACTATTATAGACACTACCTCAAAATCTCCAATAATATCGAAGTCACCTGGAGAGGCTCCCGGAAGAGCAGACCTATTGTCTTGGATCATGCATGTAGCCACAACAACGACCTTGATGTAATATTAAAGTGAGGCGCTAGATCCCTATATCTAGGTAAATAAGGAAAATTCACGAATTGGTTGGAATATTTCATAGCTTTAGATGGAGTTATATACTCCGCCTGTTTACCATACACGGCAAGTTTAAACTCTACTACCATGACCCGTTCGATGGTGATGAAGTAGTTGATCTCCGTGAGATGGAACCCGTAGCAGATCTTTGGCGGTCCGGCGCACCAGCGCTGCAGGATGATCTTCGGCAGAGGAGGCTCATAGTAGAGGACCAGGATTGGCTTCACTTCCATCACGACGCAGCTGTACTCCATGTCTTGGATCAGGGTCAGCTTTCAAACATACACACACAGACATTATTTACATAATATATAAGTATCTAAATTTTATATAGCAGCTACATATTTTTTTGGAATGAAGAAATCAAATCACCCTAGTCAGGGGTTTGCGGGTAGAGAATGCTATCTAGCTAGGTAATGAACAATGGAATAAAGAATAATGGACTGCGAAAATGCATGAAAGTTTAGTAACGCAGAGAAAGTTACATAGATATAGTGTAGGTATCACCTACCTAGCATAGTACACAAAACACGAGCGATAGCTACTTTGTTGGTGCTATAATATAAACTAAATGATGCTGTGTACATTCTCCAGCTTTATTTATTCGTTTATAATGACTATACCTATACTCAGACTCACAATAATCACCGACGTACTTACATTGTAAGAAGCAATACCCATCTTATCCAATCCCATCTCTATACTGTCGGTGTAGATCGAAAACTTCAGCTCCTCGGCGTCGCACGGACCGAACCGCTGGATGTTGGACGAGCCTAGAGCAAACCAAAGGCACTACCTCAACTCGGGTCGCTACATCTACAGCTAATACTGGTCCACCGGTGGACGCAGGCCTTATTGACTTTTAACACATGTGGGTGATGCCCATAATCCTCACGATGGGTATGCGGATTGTGGATTGGGGATCGCAGTTCGGTGATACAATTTTCCTGCAGGTGCTGCTGGCCGTCTCGCGGTGGACATTCCTGAGTCACCTCTTACGACACCCGCGGGAAGAGTTGATTTAAGTACAAATTATAAGAACCACTCGCCACACCGTTGGACTAGAAACTTGGAAACTTGGATGGCTATGTTCCCGGCTAAAAGTATCTAAGTCTGAAAATGATGAACATTATGATTGCGATTGAAAGCAATGGTGTGAGACTTACTCCTCCGCATGACTATTTGGTTGTCAGCGAGGCGCGTGATGGCCGGCGAGCCAGCGCGCGCGACGCTCTGCCGCAGCCAGTGGTGCTGTCTGGCGTAGTCCACGAACCGAGCCGGGCCGTTGCAGCCCGAGCCGTGCAGCGTGAACCCCAGCTACGCAAAAACGTATCAATAATTAAGTTGGCGGCACCACGCACGCATTGAACCTATTTATAACAATGTAGCTTAGATAAACCCGTACGCTTCGGATTTTGATTTTTTTAACGTCAAGTTCGGTTAAAGGTACATGTCTCTCCTAAAGAGCGCCATAGCGCCCTGTTTGTTTGTTTGTCCATCTGCCCATCATCATTATGCTCAGCAGGTGTATGCCCTCTCCAACTGCAAACTTGCTGGTAGGTAAGGTATAATAACGCGGAACAGAGAACTGTATCTACTCTCTAGATAGGGAATCTTATAGTGCTCACTTACGAAGTTAATTCAAAATTTTCAAGTTCCTGCCGCGCATGGTGTCTGCCGGACGTGTAGGATTACTTACACGTCTATTAATACGTGGGTCGTTACGTCATTTTCAAGAAACGTAACGAAACCAGTGACTTAGTCGGCATCACCTTTTTTAAAACTAGTGATTTAGTTAGTGTAACCAGTTTCTTTTTATTGTGCTTACGTCATCATCGCTATCGGCGAATGAAAAAACGAATCTGTTTTCTGGTGCTACCAGTAGCGGCAAATTGTAACGCCCCGAGCTCCTTATATTAATTTGATAAAACTATGTGGTTTTGTACTTACCAATTATTTATCATATTGAATCGTATTTAACTAACGCTGTTTTGACTGATCTAATAAACTTAATTGATAATTGTCATTTTTTTATTCATTTTCTATTGACCTTTATCTTATCACATTTGATTCCCAACTTCTACGTTTTGTTGAAATAAAGTGGCAACTGGACAGTGACGTCACCTAGTGTCACCTCCGGAAGAGCAGACCTTGTTTTCTTGGATGTTCTTTACGTAGATTATATCCTCATTGTTTCTTTTGTCTGACCATAAAATCAGAGTTGCCGCCAGTCAAAATCAAAAGCCCCGAACCACACAGGGCAGAGTATAGTAACGCATTACAAAAATAACTACTTGTCATTTGACTTGAAACTAGTTACTCGGTTACATGCCGCGTAGTTAGGTACTGTAACTAGCGGCGTGAAATAACGCCCACGTATAGGAGGTCACCTCGCAACTGGAAAATATTCAAAACCCGTTAATTAATGCCCAGGAAAAGTAAGAACTTACAAAGCTCCATTGTCCGCTTTGCTTCAAGACTAGTGCTGACCCCTCGCGCCACCTGCAGTTGCTACTCACAGCCGCTCTTACACACAGGATATTAGCTGGCCAAAAGTTCTGTTTTTTCTAAGATCATAAAAAAAGTTACTTGAAGACCCAGCAGACATAAAAGTACTAATGAAGCTATTAAGGATAAATAAAATAAACGAAAATATAACATTATTGTTTAAAAGAATTTCTACAAAGCTTAACATACAATCAAAGGGAGCTTAATTCAAGGTTTTACCTTTGATTATAATTATGGTTATTAACTAATAAATACCAAAATCAGTGATACGCAAACGAAATAATCCGTTATAACGGCTAATAGGGCTAATTATTTTCAATCTTCAAAATAAAATTAGATTGTTTTGAAAAAGCTAATACCAACTTCAAAAACCTTCATTTCACGCTGTTTTTAAGTTCTGCGGGATAAATACTAATCCCAGAACATAGTTACATACAAATATACATAAAGCCTAAAATCCTCTTTTTTCGAAGTCGGTTAACAACTCGATGAACTTGAGGAACAAAAGAAAGTAACTTGGTAAACTTACATTGAATTTTCTGTAGTATTTTTTACATCGTGTGAGGGAGACCAGTTTAACCTTGTAAATTAAAACCTTCCCCGTTTCGCAATCTGTAAAGTTTAACAAACAAAAAAAATGCATACCGTATACTCAGAATTATACATTCTAAGTAGGTATACAGGCATTACAAACCTATGACGAATAACTTATTCGAGGATCGTCATCATTACCATTATAAGCTCACTCACATCTGTTCACTACTGCACATAGGTCTCCCCCAAAGACGCCACAAAATGCGGTCCCGACCCGCCTTCATCCATCGACTCTGCAAACGCTTGTCAGCACGGTCATCATTATCAGCACATGGTACTCAATGAGCGCCATAGCGCCCTGTCTTCGCAGACAATCATCGCCGGACCGGAGGGTGTCCCACACAATTTTCCCGACTTCCTACTACCGTCACTCAATGATAACAATTTTATAATAAAGTGATTCAGCAAAAAGTATTAGCAAAAATGTGTATATAATTTGCAACATAACTTACCGCGGGGGGAGATGACATATAACTCGGGATGCACCGTGAAGAAGATCGGCGGCTGACAGGCGATTTCAAGTGCTGCAAACAGAATGGAATGCACCAATAATTGGGCGTGTTTTAAAAAACGATAAACTGACTTCAAGTTCCTGAACAATGATAATAATCCACTTTGAATGTCTTACTTTTACACAGTTTTTTAGTTTTGCGGGATAAATAATCATCCCCTGGGGACCAACTCGGGATAATTTTTTATACTATAAAGAAAGAATTTTCAAAATCGGTCCATAATTGGCGGAAATATCGCGCAACATACATAGAAAAAGAAACATTTTGTCGAATTAAGAACCTCCTCCTTTTTTGAAGTCGGCTAATTAACAACCCGCGAACAGATTGTGGACGATCTTCTGACGAGGTAGTCCTAAGGACTAATTAGAATCCTTAAGCTTGTTCGTTTCGTGTTGACGCTATTTTTTTTTTGTGGTTCATACATATGTATAAACGTTGACGATTTGCGCAAAATTACAACTATTATACTTTTCCTTTACTAATCCCTTTCAGATATACTCCGAGCTCCACTACCCGTGGGAAGCCGGGGCGAGTTGCTAGTCAAAACGCGACTTTATTTTGAGATGGAAGATCTCGTTCTGTTGTAAAATGAAGAATAAGCCGCATATTACAATAAATACCTTCTCGCACATTATCCACGTCCAGCTGAAGCATAGCAATGTCAGGTATTTCCGGAGAGTAGCCAGGAGGGAAGGCATACTCCCTGACTCTGATGCCGTCGCCGACAGGTCCGTTGCAATCGCGGCCGAGGACCACGCGGGAGCGGAACCTGCCAACATGCACCCATGGTATAAGAAAACAAGGTATGCTCTTCCAAGACACGATAGTCACGTGGGTGTCTCCAGGCTACGTCATTGACGCGATCGGCGAATGAGAAGGCGAATTTGTTTCATGGTGTTACCAGTAGCGTAAAATCGTAACTCCTCGAGCTCCATTAACAAACATAACAAACATGACGATAGTAATTTTTTTATTGAACTTTCAATTGACCCTTATCACATATTTTGTTTCCCGACTTCTACATTTTTTTGAAAAGTGGCAACTGGCAGTGACGTCACCTGGCAACACTCCCGGAAGAGCAGACCTCTTGATTGGAGATAGAAATATTATGGACCCTCGAACCTGATATACTGATACAAGGCAAATAAATAAATAAATAAAACAGGTTTTATTCCTCATAACTTAAGTACTAAACTACATAATATTAAATCTGTCTATGTGAGATCCGCTTAAGCGGTAAAAGCCTCCTCCAGCTCCTTCCACCTTCCTCGATCTCTACCTACTCTTCTCCATGTCCTCCCCTCTATTTTTACGATGTCATCGTCCCATCGTTTTGCTGGTATTTGTTGTGTTAGTTTTTTGGGTATTGGGTGAGTACCAATTCAATATAGTTTTTTTTTGAGTCATGTTACCGGGAATTATTATCTTTTTTTTCTATAATATTTTGGATCAATTTCATTGATTGGTAATTGCAGGTGAGGAGTTAAACATAAGGAACAGAAGGAAGCTGCTCCCCCTTCCTCTGATAGGTTCTTTTGTGGAGGGACGGATTAGTGGCATCTCGTGCCCTGCAATTTGTGAGCAATCAGACAAATAAGTCCCGGAACGTGCATGTATTCACTTGTCAAAAAAAAGTACCTAAACCTTTTGTGGCATCCCGTGCGTCGAGTAATAATGAATAGCTTGCAAGTAATATCTCACGATATGCACATGCTGAGTTGGAGGGGTCGATTCTGACGCCGCAACCGCCACGGTTATTCCTTATAAACTAAGTATTTCTTACCGAAAATCATCTTTAGGTAGTTTCTCTATGCTGGAAGCGAGCGCGATTGCAATCTGTCTCGTGACGAGCACCACCACTACAGTTATCTTTAATTCCCCTGAAAACGTACTTTCATTCTGAATAGTGAACGTCTACCTACTGATACTTAATTTTTAAAAAAAGGGAATTCACACAAGTATTGCATGGTTGCTGAACTTGGAGGTTGATTAAAAACCCAGACCTCTATTACTACCTAACTTCTCGTAGCAAGTAGGTAGGTAACGTAGTAGTACCGTAGTAAGTATTCCGTAGAATTGCTACGTCGCATTCAACAGTGCTACGAGACACATCATAACCTATCTACGAGTATGTACGAGTACGTCGTCTTCTCGTAGCAAAGCTACGGAACAACAGTATTTTTATTTTATAAGATCCACCTGTGCCTTTGTATTGGGAGTAGAACGTTTAAACTAAAAGATGTGCCTATTTAGTTATTTAAACTGATGAAAAACTTGAAACTAGGCTAATTCCTGTCTGTGTTTAAAAATACTCTGTCATAGATTAAAAAAATGCTGCACAATTTAGGTAGCACAGCAGATTTTTTACTTAAAAATGAACTCTGCAGGTCACTACACTAGCTAACTCTTTTTGTTATGTTTCTAAAACATAACATAGAAAAATTACATCGTTGCAGACTTATTGTTGATTTAATGCACCTGTAGGTATGCTACAGACTCACCGATAGGGTAAATGAGCGTGCCGAGCCACGGGTAGGTCTCTGTATCACCCACACCGACGTACAACGCGCCCGAGTACGGAGACTTGTCCACGCCGCACGAGTAGTTACTCGACCAAGACACGCGCTCGGAGGTTGACGCGCCGCCATCTTCAACATAATATTATCAATATGATCATCATTATCCCGTGTCTAAGCACTACTAGGGTAGGCCTCCTGCCGCCCTTCGTGTGGCTCCTCGACTGATCTTGGACAGAATCTGTGGGCAATCCACGCAAATTCACCATCCCACCTAGCAGGTGATCTGCCAGCACTGTAACCGTTATTCCTGAGATTCCATTCAGGTGAATTTAATGTTAAGATGATCAAGATAATCAGAGTGAATTTAATGTTTATGTTTTTTTTTTTCATGGGCGGTTTGTTTACAAACATTGGCACATCTAATTTGGGTTGAATATAGGTGTCCGATACAGATTGACCGAGGCCGCACCACGCCGCACGTTCAGGCAGGTGAGCTACTTACAATGCCATAAATAGAAAAATCAAGATGCCGGCGCGGCGGCGCAAGGCACGAGGGCGTCAAACATTATCTTCACGAGGGCGTCAAACATTATCTGGATCAGGACCGGTCACCGTACCAAAATTCAGTGGACCTAGGGTAGGCAAAAATGTTCAACGACGATTGACTTATAAATCTCCTTTGTAGGTACTTAATTGTTTATGATCTTAACATGTATAATCCTAATTTCTTAGTTAAATAAAGTCAAATTTTCTATTGGTATTTCACTATTTATTATTGCATCAATCGATACAAAAGCAAAAATCCTCTACGTAGTGAACATATATTCAAGGAATTTATACACTAAGTTGGTATATAAATTCCTTCCATATATTCCCTTTCAACTTCAAATTCTTGGGTAATGGATCTGCTTTTGGATTGACGCAATTCTACCTGTGTCCGTCTCATGATAGCATCGCAAGCTTTATATTATTTGGATTGCACATTGGTAGTGAATCCTGACGTAAGAACATGATCCTGTCATATATTTTTAAGTATAGTACATACGTAGACTGAGCATTAAGTAAAAATCTTCCTTCTACGAGTACATACGTAGACCGAGAATTTATGCTCACTCTACGGTGGTGGTATAGTCATTTTTGGTAAATGGCAGTAAATGGCAAAGAGTTAATAAATTATGCAATTTTTACTCGTAGTAGTTATTTTTCTTTGATTATCTCGGCTTCTGGTTCAATCTTAGGGTTCATCACAGTTCTGCCAGGTAAAATAGAGTTCCTTAGTAGTAGGCTGTACCAGCCGTACTAACAAGTTCGTTGGAGATAACAGACCAGGTACTTAATAGGTGGTCGATCAACTTAAAAAGTATAATTAATTAGGCAGGTGATAAGCAATTTTTTTACAAATTCCATTAAAAAATTACATAGATCTACTTGCTAGTTGTGTAAAACCTAGTATCATGTCTGTGTGTAAAACGTGTAAATAAGTCTGTACAAGATAATGAACTACGATACGCTCTAAGCTTGGACGAACAAAATCACTACTTCCCTAAGCGAAGGTCTGAAGTAATCGCATCATTTTACATAGATGATTTCAATCGTCCTTGTGATCATCCTCATCACCACGGAGCTAGATAATTTAGTCCCATCCAGCAGCCTACGTTCCGTAGAGGTCCCATCATGACCGGCGTCGTTATCAGTCAGTCATCCTGAATCGAACCACTACACTACTGGTTCCCAAAGAGGGTACAATAACTACGTAAGATTGGGTCCCAAAGCACTGCCTTCTCCAATTCAGATTCAGATTCAATAACTGACTTACAAAATAAGCACTTATACTATATACTATAAATAGCTATAAATTTTGTATAACATAATTAAAATTTAATATTATTATCAAATAAGAAATAAGCTGTTATTGATATCTTGCATTCTTCTGTTGCATCGCGGATGAAGTAGGTGTAGTAATATTTTCGTACACCAATGGTACTTGAAAGATGAAACCGGAGCTTAATTTTAAATTGCTTACCTATATAAATAATTCCGAGCAAAATATAAACCGCTGTAGATTTCATAGTAATGCTCTGCTAATGCAACGAACATGATAACTGTTTCTGACACTGCACTGGCCAATGATTTTATTTCTTACTAGTTGCCGGTTTTTATATACAATACTATTTATAAACAAATTAAATTCTTAAATAGGCACACAAAAATGTTTTTGTCACTGCTTACAAACATAATCACAATCAGTCATAACTTCAATACGTACCAACCAATGTCTCATACAAGTTTTCAATGAGTTAACTTTCATTTCCACGAACACAGAGGAGCACTTAGTCACGTCAAATAGTAGATTATTACACAAGGGTAGTAAGGGAGCTATTACAGAACAAGATCCAATTTGGCGCCAGTGCGAGCTCAGTTCGCAAAGGGCCCTAAATTGGATTGAGTGCACCCGAGATATTTAGACGCCCGAGCGAAGCGAGTGCGAATATAGTACGAGGGAGCACTCAATCCAATTTCGCGCCCTTGCGAGCGCTCGCAAAGGGCGCTAATGGATCGAGTGCACCCGAGAACATAGTTCGAGGGTGTAATAGCTACTTGCAACCGAGGTAAGCATTCTACTTTACATCATAATGGCGAGGCAAATAAAACATTTATATACTTAGGTATGACAAATTAAAAGATTTTGTACAACATCTTCTGCTTCGAGATGACAGAAATCAGGCGTGCAGACCAGCTGATAAAGTACTTAACATACTGAACTACCACTTTAAACTTGTTTGTTATAGTTTTAACTATTAACTTTAGTTTATTACAATCGCACAAATGAAATGAAATGAAATGCCGCAATTTCCACAGTTTTTTTTTCAGTAAAATTTTTCTTATAATTTTATAAGAAAAGAGATTGTTTCACCAAGGAGTTTTGCATAGCTTGAACTGTAAAGTCTTTACAATTCAAACAAAGTGTGACGTAATGAGATTTGAAAATGGAATTCCTATAAAAATGTACTGTGTTGAGATTACCATCTTACACAGCCTCTTTGCTTAATTTGTAAAACCTTCTTGCCGAGCATTATGATGTAAAATTACATGAATGCCTTTACTAGGTAATATGTAACAACTAAAGTGTAAATATTTAGTAACTAAAGTGTATATACCTACGGGGCATCGAGGGGAGTATGGTCCGATGTCGTTCTTTGACTGAGAGTACCTACGGCATTTTTAGCAAATTATAACACGGTACTTGACATTTTTGTTCTAAATTGAGCCAGTCTACTAGAACTCGAAAAACACCTAACCTAGGTTCCTAATTGCATGCTTAAAATTGTGAAAGTGTAGATGTACTTTATGTAAGTTAGTTAATAATTAGATAACGTAATAATATTGTCGTAAAATATTTTGACATTATCAGTTGTTTACTGTACATGTCTTGTTCATACTGATTCTCTGTATGCACATAAGTTGTTAAATAGTCAAGTTATAGATCTACATATTATGTCATTTAAATTAAGTGTATTTTGTGATTATTTTATGTTTTGTGCATCTCAATAAACAACATTAAATTAAAATTAATTTTTATATTTTACCTTCATTCATTACTCATTCATTAACTATTACTATTGACTTTGGTACTACTAATTATGGTAAAGCGGTAATTATACATTGTTCAATATCGTTACCTTACGTACTAATCATTGGAAATGTTCGATAAAAAAATCACCAAAAAGGAAATAATGATTCCTTTTCATACGAACTTTATTTACCTTATATCCAAATGACGATTTGTGAAAATTTCTTGCATTATATATTTATCCACCCAGGCACAATATGAGCGAAGCCAGGGCCAGAAGCTAGCACAGTAATATAAGCCTAAGAGGCGATGTTCGCTTGTCTAATTTTCCGTCATCCGTACATCCAGTAGGTGTGAGGGAGGCAGTAACCCGCGCCGCGCTCGTAAACAGCCCCTGAGCCACTCACGCTCGCTCGTAATGCCTACATCGTCGGGGAGATTACTCTTTATGTGTTAATCAATCGAGTTTTATACCATTTTTGTATTAAAGTCGAGTAGGAGCGCAGGTTTTAAGTAGGAGAGCAGAAATGCTTATTACTCAAAACACTTCGGAACCGGTTTAGAGGGTTCAAATCAAATCAAACCATTTATTTGGTGAATACATTATTACAGGTACATGTCAGATCTTATAACTAGAGTGATGTCAAATGTATTCAACCCGCATGCTGGTATGCAAATATTACATTTTAGTTTTAAAAGCATTTAAAATAATCAATCATAAAAATAATCAAGCATAATTCTACTTAAAATTAATATAGTCATTTATAATGTAGAACCATTTTTCTAGGAGCCAGTTATTTAACTTCTTTTTAAATAAATTACCATTGAGGTCTGGAATAGGTTCTGGTAACTTATTATAGATAACTAGCTGACCCGTGCCCACTTCGTTGGGCGGTAAACATTTTTAGTAGTCTATAAAACTCTCAAATAACGTGGTTTAAACAATGAGTGTTTAAACAAATTCTATAGGTAAAATAATTTTCAAAATTGGCTCAGTAGTTTCAGAGATTACCCCCTACAACCACACAAACCTTACTTATTTTTATTAGTGTAGTATAGTATAGATTTACATATACCTAGATTTTATTGACTGGACGTCACACAGCTCCACATTTACATAGGTATATTATGCGCTTCAAAGTAAGCTTGATAGTACCTACTGGAGAATAGGGCACTACACATCTATTGTCCAGTTCTAAAACTGGAAGGAAGAATCACCAGTCGTCATAAATGTTCACGATTTCTATCTCGATTCATGGCGTCTCGCAGATCTACATAATTCTCAGCGCGCAGTCTTCTCTCATTTGTTGTTGAATTTGTTCCAAACGCGCCGTTTTAATTTTGGCGTAAGTGTCCACCAGAAAACGGTTGAACAAACCTCGAAACCTTTGCAGGTGAGCATGCGACCTTCTCTTATTGGTAAAATGTACCTAGGCGTAGAATTGCATTGTGGAAACTTATTTAGTATCCAGTCTCGTCAGTTTTCTTATTCACATGTCGAAGATCAAAGTTGTTTTTGAATAAATGAACTGAACTGTATCCGTCTTCGCCACGACAGTAAGTATATAAGCGAGTAGAGACTGATGAGCATCAAATGCCTGGTGCGTTTCGCTAATGCATTGCAAGCGGTCAATCCGGGTACGCAGCACAATGTCCCGCCCGTCACAGTGCTAATCTACCAGGACGACGGCAACATCATTGGTAGCGAGAGCTTTTTACCAACCGGATGCTGTCCAGTAGGTCGTTTATCGGCATTAATAACAATTGTGTAATCATTTGTTGGCTTTTGGGTATGGACTCGTATTTTATGTCCTTCCTCGTAGTATGAACTGAAATCATGCTAAGTATCATTCGAATCCATTCAGTAGTTTTTGCGCTATTTTAGGCCGAGAAATTTCATTTCCATCCCCACTCCCAAGGAAACCTTAACGAATTCCAGGATAAAAAATATTACATGACCTTCCTCGTAGTATGAACTTAAATCATGCCAAGTTTCATTTGAATACATTCAGTAGTTTCAGCGCTATGCGCAGCCAATAAATTTTACCCTACTGTGGGAGGGGGGGGGGGGGGGGGGGGGCACTACGGGGGCTACTGGGGGTCCCACTGCGGGGCAATGTGGGGGGCAAACTTCCGAGGGCCCCAATTGCCGGTGCTCTCCTATGTGGGGGCCTACTGAGTGGGTCCCACTGGGAGGGTCCAGTTGCGTGAGGGAGTCCCCACTTCTGGGGCCCTACTTCCAGTGCCCCCCACAGTGGGGGGCTATCGCTCTCTACCGCCCTTGCCCCGAGCGCCATCCTGCTGCGCGCGCCCATCCTCTCTCATAAGGGAACCCTTCTGAATTCCGGGATAAAAAGTATTTTATGCCCTTTTCTTGTAATATGAACTTAAATCATGCTAAATTTCATTTAAATACCTTTAGTAGTTTCGGCGCTATGCGTAGCAAAGAAATTTTACTTTCATCCCCTCTCCCAAGGGAACCCTATTGAAATCCGGGATAAAAAGTATTCATGTCCTTCATCATAGTATGATCTCAAATCCTGCCAAGTTTCATTTGAATACATTCAGTAGTTCCGACGCTATCTGCAGCCAACAAATTTTACTTTCATCCCCTCTCCCAAGGGAACCCTATTGAAATCCGGAATAAAAAGTACCTATGTCCTCGTAGTATGAACTCAAATCCTGCCAAATTTCATTTCAATACGTTCGGTAGTTTCGGAGCTATGCGCGGCCAAGATACAGACAGACAGACAGACATGATGGAAAAAAAATCATTTTTGGCATCAGTATCGATAATAGAGAGCCCTCCAAAAAAAATTTCTAAATATCTTCAATTTACAGAATTGGACCTGTTACTGTTTTATTATAAGTATAGATGATGCACATATTAAAAATATTTTTCCCATAGATCTGCTTGTTGCATTGTGGTTTGTACAACAGATTTTTTAATTTTGTTCTTTTTTGCCGAGTGATAATATCCTTACGTTTGGTAAAGTGTTGTGGGTAAGATTTTACAAACATGCATATACATATCTCTAATGTACATGCAAGGTAGAGGCATTATATTACATATCTTAAACAGAGGCTTGCAAGAGTCACGATACCAAGCCCTGTTAATAACTCTGAGGCATCTCTTCTGTACTCTGAAGACTCTTTCAGCATCGACAGAGTTTCCCCAGAGCAACAAACCATTGCTCAGGATCGAAGACACATGCCCATGGTAAGCTGCTAGAGCTGCGTCAAATGAAATCGTCTGGCGGATTTTCTTTAGAGCAAAGATAAAGCGACTTATTTTTTTGCAAACATCACCAATATGAACTTTCCAGTTTAAATGTCTATCTAATGTGATACCCAAGAATTTAAATGTCATTACTTCAGATGTTTTTAGGGTTCCGTACCTCAAAAGGGAAAAAGGAACCCTTATAGGATCACTTTATTGTCCGTCTGTCCGTCTATCAACCCTTTTTCTCAGGAACGCGTGGAGTTATCGAGGTGAAAATAACATCAAATACTCAGGTCCGTAACCTCTCGGAGCCGTGATATAAATCAAACTTCTAAGTCAACGCAAACAAAAGTTGATGCCATTTATGACCAAAATTTTTGAATTTTTTAAGGGAATCACTTGCACACAAAACCTATAGGGAAATTTCCGTTGACCTAGAATCATGAAATGAAAACCTATAGGCATGGACGATTTCATCTATGCTATAGGGTACCTAGTACCGATATCCCGTTGCACTAGAATCACAAAATCATAAAATGACGGAACCCTTGGTTCGCGAGTCCAACTCGCACATCACTTTTTGTTTATGTTTGAAATGTCAAGATTTCTTTTATCAATTGATATTTTTTTCGGCGCCTTTTCTTAGTATTTGAAACGAAGAAAAGTTAGCTATTTTATTGCAATGGTATATATTCAATTTCTTTCACTTATTACAAGCTAGACCTTCAGTAGAATACAAAAATACGTGCATACGTATACTATATAAGTTAGCTCCTATGTTAGGTTTTCAGAATGGCGATTCCTCTAAATTGTTGGCCCATGTCAATATACACCTCATTTAGATTCAGTAAGTAAACAAGGCAGAGTCGCTAGCCTCAAGTAGGTGACTAATCCCTATAAGTTTAACCCAAGTATTGGTTACCAAAACTTCCCAAAATAAAAGGCTACCTTCTACAATTTCCAAGGAAACCTTGCAAGTTCGCAAGGTCGACGCTACATGAGATCTTCCGCAAGTATCGTTAGGATCCTCAAGTATCATCTCAAGTTTTGTACTGGTTCCGCTAAACGACTCAGATGAGTTTACAACTTTTTGGGTTTAAGACATTCTCAATTTTAAATATTTGCATTCTTCACTTGTCTACTGTTTGTGATTTCTCAAAATTCTTAGCGTCTTAAAATAAATGAACGTTCGTTTGCCTTTTGTAAGACACAGACAGTTTGACTAAAACGCATAGAATGGCTAAGTAAAACCTAAAATCGTGCTAGCGCCTAGCGTGTGCGTGTGCTGGTCCTTGTTAGAGCTTAGGTAGCCCCGTCGTCGTCGCGTCGTGTTCGATAGAATATGAAACGACAATCTTTTCGAACAAGGGATTGCAGCCTCGATACACTACGTGCAGCTTAGAGCCACGATAAAATATGTGATACGAGTTGCCGTCATATCCTCCAATCAGTAGAAATATCGCTCGTTTCATCTCAAGGTCCCTTTTATTCGATACAAATCTAGGAATTGAAAGACTTCTTTTAATTAATAGTCTTGCTTCTTACCGCAGTTAGCAAAGTCCGCTTTTTATATTGCGATGGCTCTCGTTGTAAGTAACTAAGTTTTCACGAGAAATCATTACGGTATGGTAGCGAGCGATATGGGTAATAAATATATTTCTTTATTTTTGACAAGTCCATTGTTTTACAAAATATTCATACCTAACCTACAGTTTGTGGGACAAGTACCTAAATAACATACCTACTATATGTACCTAGGTAGGTTACTTAGTCTACTTGCGGTTCCCACGTGGTGCACCGATATCCAATAGCGGGAGGAATTTATTGTTTGGCAAAAGTAACTACCTAACTCATTTTATTCGACTCTATAAAATAAATTTTAGTTTTTAGGCCAACCCTTCCCCTTGGCGTGTGAGCACTTCAATTGCATGTTTCAATAACTAACACTTGAAGATGTAACAGCTAAACCTTTACCTAAGTATAGATAGTACACAACACTCTTCGTCGCTTCTTTACTTTAGTCTACATACCGAAGCGACCGAAATCAAAATATCACTTTATTTCCAAATCAGTGTTTAATTTTAAGAATTTGACCTGTTCTAAGTGTACATTTATTGTATTTACGGAAATAAAGAAACTTTGACTTTGACTAAGTAACACTAAGTACTATATTTGTGGCCCAGGTAGGTCATGAATGGATAGGATACGACTTCACACTCAAGCTCATAAAACAAAGTAGGTAAACAAGTTTTGTCTGTTTTTGAATCTGATTTTCCGCGTTTGTACCATTTTCAGCCGAAGTCAGTGGGACGACAACGGAATAACTCGTTTTTTCCATTGAAACCATTTATTCAATTTTTCAATAACACAATCATATTTAATTCACATTCGTATAAAATCTTAAAACAAATTATGACATCATCACAGTCAGTTACCAACATAAACATAATAAGTACATTCAATACAATAACATTACTAACAACTTTAAACATGTACAATTATCATAACGTCTGCATATTTGCGTTCCCTAAAACTCATTTCTTTTTGTAATGCGGGAAAGGCTGACCTCTGAAAATGTCTTGAGCGTATTTTCCGAAGTATTGCGTTGAGAAAGCTGGAGAGGCCTGAAGAGAAGTGGGGTATGAAGAAGGAATAGCCAAGGGGGCCTTGAACTGAGGAGGTTGGATGAGGACATCCTGAGCTTGAGGATACACAGGTTGTTGGAAGAAAGGAGAGTATAGCTGGTAGAGCAACTCTTGGGCATGGATGATACGTGCTTCTTTATCCTCTTGTGATGGATTTACCAATTTTTTTTCCGTTTTCTCTGACTGGGATTGAGTTTCTTGTTGATTCTGGTTCTGAAATTGTTGTTGCAACTGAGACTGTTGGTTTGACGGAGATTGTTGTTGTAATTGAGATTGTTGTAGCTGAGATTGTGGTAACTGAAATTGTTGTAGTAACTGAGAATGTTGTTGTTGCTTTTGATCTACCTGTAACTGATTTGCGAATCGAATTTCAAACGGTGGAGGTGAAGGAGTAACTTGAAGGGGAACCTGGACTGAAAGCGGTTTAATTTCGAAGATCTGTACCGGGGCCGGTTGTTGATTGACCTGCTGTAATTGGATTGGCTGTTGTGAATTTAGTGGTTGTAGATGAATTGGCTGCTCAAGTGGAATCTCATAATGCTGCACGGGAATCGCTCTGATTCCAGGAATCTCTGGTTGTGGTGTTATTTGTTCAGGCTGGAGGGACAATGGCTGAGGTGTAGAGAAGAGTTGCGGAGTAGGCAAAGGTTCAAGAGAAGTAAGAACTTGACCTGGCTGTAAAGTTGGTAAGATTTGAGGTTCAGGTAATATTGGTTGAGACTCTAATGATGGCAGAGGAGGCAAAGTTGGCAGAGGTTGAGAATCAATGTTTCGCGTTGAAAGCTTTTGTTGAGATGACTGTGATGTGGTGATAGACGGCTCAGGTTCAGGCTGCGGTGGTAGAGTGGAAGGGTTTGTCGTGGAAGGTGGTGAGCTTGACGATGATGGTAAGGTAGAGCGTGTTGACAACGTTGAAACAAATTTGGGTACAATGGATACCGAAGCTGGCGTGGTAGAACTGTCTATTTGTTGACTAGAAGACTCAGATGTAGATCTGGGAAAAATGGAAGTAGCCACGGTGGATACGTCGTCACTAAAATTATTTAATTCTTGCAAAGTAAATAATGGCTGTGAGTTTAATGTAGTGACGACCACTGGTGTGGAAGAAAACGCGGGTTCCTGAGTGCTAAGAGCTTGTTGACTCTGAGAACTTGTTGTTAAAGTTGGCTGGTTTCGGAAACTGGTGGTTAAAGTTTGTTGGTTTTGACGCAAGGGTGATGGAGTAGGTCTCTGCCGAAACCTTATGAGGCCTCTAGGTCGAGGCTGATTTGCTACTGTGAAGAGTGTTTGAGGTGGCGCAACTGAGGTTGCTGGTTGTACTGTTGGTTGTGGAAGTAAGGGTTGAAAACGTGTCTGAATTTGTTGAAGTTGTGGTTGAATTGATTGCAATTGTGGCTGAAGAGTTGGCTGTGGTGTAGTTGGTTGAATTATTTGCAGTTTTGGCTGAAGTGGCTGTAATATCGACTGGATTGGTTGCAGTTGTGGCTGTAGTGTAGGCTGTGGTGTTATTGTTTGAAATAGTTGCAGCTGTGGCTGAAGTGTTGGCCGTGGTGTTGTTTGTTGAATAATTTGCAGTTGTGGTTGAAATCTTTGGAATTGTGGCTGTTGTGGCTGCAACTGTTGTTGGATTTGTGGCAGAAGGGTAGGTTGTGGTGTAGTTTGTTGAAATAGTTGCAATTGTGGTTGAAGTGTTGGCTGTGGTGTTGTTTGTTGTATTATTTGCAGTAGTGGCTGAACGGGCTGCAATCTTAGCTCACTTGGTTGCACTAGTGGCTGACGTGTTGGCTGTGGTGTTGTTGATTGAATTATTTGCAGTTGTGGCTGAACTGGCTGAAATTGTGACTGAACTGGTTGCAGTAGTGGCTGAGTTGTTGTTTGTTGAAATAGTTGCTGTTGTGGCTGAAGTTGTTGCGGAATTTGCTGCAGTATCGGTTGAAGTAACGCCCGCGGTGTTGATTGTTGAATTAGTTGTGTAGAAACCGGTGTCACGAAGAGCTGCGGAGGCTGCGGCTCTGGCAATGGCTGGAACTGCGGTGGTGGAGTTGGAGATGGTAGTGGCACATAAAGCGGCAATTGAATCTCATTAGATGGCAGACCCAGAGAGAAGCGTGAGTAACTCACTGCTTGAGGCTGAGGGCTGGGAATCTGTAAAAGAAAATTATGTTAAAGCTTTTGCTAGGATTGGTGTTGTAAAATTAAAAGAAATGATTTTGTTCTTACCGGAGAAATAGATGTAACTTCTGCTTGGATTAGGCTCGCCTGTTCGTCGTTTCGTTGTGGAGATTTATTTACATCTTCTAGTATTTCTTTTTCATTGTCCTTTTTCTCTTCCTCATCATTATTAGCCTGTTCGTTGTCAGCATGTTCAATGGTTTCAATTTTAACCGTTAGCTGATTTCCAAGTTGGTTGATTTGTTGGAAAAAGTTTGGAGGGAACCCTTGGATTTCAGTTGGATAAATCGGTTGGATGAGTTGGTGCGGGTAGATAGCTTGATGAGTATATGGTAGTACATTAGGTAAGAACGGGTGTAGTAAGTCCACACGATTTGGTTGGAGCTCGTTGTAGGTGAGGACAGTTTGGGGTTCTAGATTTACTTGCACTTGCTTGATAGATTCCAAGTTTTGCAGATTTCTCAAATTTTCTTGCTGTGTCCGCTGTGCTTGATCATCAGCAGCGTTTGATTGGCCATATGATTTAGAATTTTTGTAAATTTTCTGTGACTCAAAATTCCGAACGAGATCCTCCTGCTTTTCATAACTCTCACCCTGATTAACGAGGCGCTGGGAATTGAGTGGACTAGCATTATATTTTTGGTTTCTGTTGTCCAAAGATTCTTGTCTTTCATATTTCTCCTGTTGTGTGCCAGTAACCAATGGAGGCTGCAATTGCTGTAGCGAGCCAAACCCATGGTTTGATAGAAAACCATCGCTGATTATTTTGTGTTCAGAGTATAAGATCTGCGACGGAACTGGTTTTGATATCTCGAATCTAAACTGTAAACATACAAAAACACATAAAACATCTTATGAAATTCATTCCACTTTAACCTACGGCTACGGGTATTGTGAAAACACCCTAGAAATTTCCATCGTGTCGAAATTAAACTATAATTCGAGACTTTTCCATCATAATCGTATTCATTCTAATTCTAATTTCGGTAACTCGGTCTGTGTGCACTACAGCTAAAGTTTTGAAAGGATAATGATACCTACCGTACTGTGTAACGACAAAGGCAACTTTTTACACATTTCTCATGCGTGAAGAGTTGCGCAGGTAGAGGCAGGAGAGAATCATTGAAAGATAGTTAGGTACGTTGAATTATGTGTTACCCGGGGCTGATAGGCTGACACGGGTGAGTACAGATGGCTGGCGATGGCGGCGGGAACCGCGTGACCCTGCGTACTCAGCACGTCGGACACCTTCGGTACCCCGTACTCCCGGTGAGGCGCCCTGGGTGGACCATACTCCTGCTGCATAACAAAACACTAATTAATATTAAACGTTGTTAATAGGAAAACATTTGGAAAGACAAGTGATAATTTTCCCTAATTTTCAATCGGCACAAATATTTCTTTGAAATGATTAGAACTTTTTCGATTCGGTTGACTCAATCATGTTCGCGTTTAAGCTTCAAAGTATAGCTTCATGAACAATATAGAGTTAAGATATCTACGATCTACGTAATTTATTTTTTCTTAGATATGGCTATATTTTTCAAAGCTATGCTTACAAAATAAGTGCGTACAGATGAAAGGCATAAGTAAATATTCGAGGAAGCTATTAAATGTCGCTCTTTCTTATTTTCCTCCACACACGTCAGAAGTGGGCGTTCGTAAAAATATACATTTTTGTCAGAAGTAAAGTGAAGAGTCACTTTTTCGCAATTGGGACACAAATCACGGAGCGGAGCAAAGCTGTATCATTACCGTCGCCGCTTTGTACGGGATTTGTAAAAACGTCTGCGTAAGTGCAAATAAATGTTGGCTCAGGGACGCGGACGGTACAGGTAAGTACATTTGTTACGATTTTGTGCAAAGGTCGCTATTTAAACCACTGACCAAATTTCCAAGAGACAGAGCCGCAATTTCCATCCTAGAAGAATATTAACCGAGAAGATTGTAACGTGTTAAGGGGTAAGCGGTTGTCAATAACGAGGGTGCTGTCTCTTATTTCAAACAGTCTATTCAAGTGAATAGGAGAAGTGTAATAGGAGTCATATTTTAATTCAGAAATTAACGGCATCAAGTGCATATTATGAAATACCTACAGTGGAAATAAATGAAATGAATCTATTCGATGGTGTTGTCTCTTATTTCAAACAGTCTATTCGCATAGGTAAGGTGGTGCCTAGTTAATAAGGATCCCCGATCGATATTTATGTACCTTCTTAGTTTATGTTTTATATATACTACTCTAAAATGGTAAATGAAAACATTGTATTTACAAGTTAAGAACAGTCGTATTAAGAAGATGCTGGTGGAGCAGCCGTTTAGAAGCTAAATCGGGCACGGCATGGTTCTCTGTGGACAACTGTTTGATGGTAGCACATCACACAAAATTTTTATGTGTCAAAAGTTTGGATGGATGTATGACTACAATCGAAACTTGTAAAGGTACCTACATGTTGTTTAAGACCAGGAACATCAGAAAAAGTGTGTTGAGTTGTAGAAGTACTATATAAATTAATATGTTTTACTTCTACCCACATATTTTTAACAGATTTAAATCTGAAATTTAGGCGCAGTACGTACCTAATCACTGGGCCTTAGTCCTAGACCCAGGTGTAAGTGCTGGTAATGAAATGCGGGTTACGCCGAGCTCAGAGCAGCGCCATACATTTGATAAGGAGTTGTATGTAAATTAAGTTTATTATAAGCCTGCAGCGCTTAGCCTTGAATTTCAGGTTTGAACTGAGGCTGCGAGCTGGAGCTCTATGATTACGGAGCGGACTTAGAAAGTGACTATCCTCTGCCAAGAAAGTCAGGTTATAAAAGGCCTTTAAGGGAATCAAAGAGAAATGTGTGGAATATTACCCGTGAAACTACAACAGTGTAATGTCACTGGAAATCTACTTTTACAAGTAGGACTACCAGTAGTGTCACGGGAAAGTAAAATTTCCCTAGACTGTATTAATAGTGCCAAGCGGTAATGCCTAAGAAAATAAACGTATATTGCTGTCTTTTCTAACCGATTGTACAAAACTGCTTCAATATTTTGATGGTATCCGAAATCACTGTTAATATTTTCATTAAAATTTAAAAGTGTCACTTGGGACAAAGTGTCCGAAGATATTGTGTCCGAATTTATAATTATAGTATACACAAATTTTTATGGTATTATAATATCTACTATTTTTTTCACGGTTTTTCCTCATAGATATATAATAAGCTATTTTGCTATTATGTAGTTGTTACTGATGAAGTGAAACGATCATATTTTGCTATTACTTTCATCAATATTCATTGTGATTACCTGCTCTACAATTGTTATATAGAAGCCTATGTTACTCTCCATCCTTTCAACTCTATGACAAAAATCAAGCCGATTAGTTGCTAAGTTAGCGCGTGAAGGAAGGACAAACATACAAACACACTTTTGCTTTTATAATATGAGTTAGGTAGTGTAAAGAGTCTTTATATGTATTATGGGACAGAAAAATTTGGCAATAAAGGAGAGAGACCTTTGTCCTGCAATGGAAAAAAATGTGTTTTTATCCACATAAAACGACTGGCTTATGTACGCTTTAACATTAATCCACCGTGGTTCTCCTCTCAGCCTTTTAAATACAACGAACCCCTATGACACCCTAATCACCTGCTTCACAATAGTTGTACGCATATGGTGCTTACATTTAATCTGCATAGCATGAATATTTTTATCATTGTATGACCACTTTTATCAAAATCCGCTGTGGTTTCC
Organism: Eupithecia insigniata; assembly: GCA_947859395.1. Lineage (NCBI taxonomy): Eukaryota > Metazoa > Arthropoda > Insecta > Lepidoptera > Geometridae > Eupithecia > Eupithecia insigniata. The sequence goes on from OX402007.1 coordinate 669,501, forward strand.
GCTCAGCGTCCACCACCTTCTGGATAGTAAATAAAGGCGAGGCGACGCACGCCCGGGCCCTCGGGCCGGTCAGAGTAGAACAGAGGACGTTATAAATTGTGGCTATGTGCGATATTGCATGAGAATAAACTACGTTTATAGTTAAGTTAATCTTGGCTTTTGGGATGGGACGACTCTATAAGTTTAGATTAGGGGCATGTGACTATATTAATTGAAGTAAAGATTCTTAACATTTTTGTTAAGTATGACGCATAAAAAAAGAAAAAATAAAGTAAAGTGCGAGTTGGACTTGCGCACCGAAAGTTCCGTGTATATATAAAACGTTGTTTCTTGCCAAATATCATGATTCCAGGTCAACGGGAACTAGGTACCCTATAGGATTTGGTCCAAGGCGAGTATTAAAAATTATTATTTTAATGAATAAACTACCAATTAGCTGTTTTCGCATTTTTTCCAGACGCAGAGTGTTGCAGTGTTGCACGGTAGAACTGATCATTATAAATATTTATACACTTCTACCGTGTAAAAATATTTAATATCTAATTCTAGAGTGTGAAAGTTATACTTCTATTTTGAATACCTCATGATTAGTTAATATAATGATTGATAAAAATCATGTCCGATTTGAAAGGCGTATATGTATAAATTAAGACGACATAGGAAGACCAGTCTTGATAGCGAATCACACAATTTCCGTTTGAAATACTTACCTATTTATTTATACTATAAATAAATATCTAAGTCGTGTAGATAAAGATTGGAATTGAAAATGTCATGCTGTCCCGCTTAGATTATAAATAATTTATAAATATTGCCGAACTATTATTATCTAGTCCGAAGCTGGAGCTAGCGCGAGAGGTAGCAGAGCCTGTGTTATGGGCATGGGTACTAGTTAAAAAATACAATAATTTATGTATTATACACAGAAAGTACCCTAGTCTAGCTTTATACATATTTGTTTAATAATTATAGTAAGTAACTATACAAAACTTAGCGGTATTCAGCTGGCTAGAATAAAGTTAAAATAATCTCTACGCAACATCAGATTTATTTTAGAGGGAGTAAAAGAAAACAGTTCTAATTCTGGCAGCTATGAATAAAATTACACGTGCCTAGCTCGGGGTAAACGGAACGTCTTGGGTGTAATATTTCAGAAGACTCGCGATCATTTTACTGGGGTTCCCCAAGAATTGGAAAATTAGATGTTTATCACTACAGTCCTAATAGTAGGTACGTTTTTTCGATTGAATGAGTGACGTGACGTATCTATAGTTTCCGATGATTTGACTTCATGGTCTGAATTAAACTATTTTCTAGCCTTTGTAAGTGATTTTCTTTGATAAAAAAGCCGTACTCTTTCTCCGTACTACCATCTATCTTTTTATCTTAAGATAAGATAAATTAATTTAGCTTACCCAAAAAGCTAAATTAATAGGAATAAAATTAAACCAGGAAACAGTGCATATAGCATACAGATAATATTCTGACATAATTTTATTATGTCATAATATTATTATTTATACCGAACTACTAACCTGGTATAACTAGCGGATCTTAGAATTTTTCCCAATGCTGCGCTAGTTTTCAATTAGGGCCCTCGACAAAAATAAAAAGAAAAATCCTTTCAGCCGACTAGACGTGATAATGTAACAGACAAAAAAAAACGAACATGGTTGCTTTCACATTGAAACTTAGTTTGAGTGAATTTGAATACTTTAAAAATGTATGTATTTGTTGAACTTGTGCACACTTGTGCGGAACTCGTCATCATTAATTTAATGTTTTTTTAATTTTAAAAGTTCTTTATTAAATAAATATAGTAACAGTACATTTCCAGTGTGAGTTAATGACCTAGAAACAATACAACATAAAAACATAACGTTTTATAAGCCATAGGCTTTTTAAAACTTTTGAGCAATTACCTAGTAATTTAATTATTGATTTTGACAGTTTTAGGGCTTTTCAACAAAACTTTTACTTATATAATACTAAGGCTTATGTAATCTTTAAAACTAGATTACATTTATATTTACGAATGTATACACAAAGGGACATTATCAACGTAATGGATAAAATGAAGACTAACGTCTTGTACGAAATACACAGTTTACATTAAATCATCTAATACATAATAATTAGCCAAGATTTGTTGGACATTGTTTCTTTTTCAAACTAGTAGAGGGTAGAAAATAAAATAAGGTTGGGACATGAACACAAAGAACTGCGCCTAGCGTAGGATTGAACATAAGCGCGCGCGCCCGCTGAGAGCACAGCGCACGCGAATTACGTCCTAAGATCAATAGAAGAAGGTGCGATAGTCGCGCGAACTGCGGTGAGTGCTTCTGTAGGAGAGACGAACTCGTCATCACAACACAAATGGAACCCCCTCTCTCAAATAACCCAGTCGACTTGTTGCTTTGTACCATGTGTCGGTTCGTCTCACGCCAATCTGGACGAATTACCCTTCAAGGCTTCCTTTTATCTCGCTTTATATGAACGCAATAACTGTCTTTTATTCGCAGAATGAAACGCGACAAAAATGTAAATTGGAGCCAGATATTATACCTCTATGATACCTAGGTAGTGTTTGTTTAGGAATACTTTGGGTATGTGTTACAGAACTACTGTCCTGTGTAGACGAAGGTTTTTTAAACTTTTCGTTATTTTTCCATAAGAAAGATATTTATACTATACCGAAATCAATCTAACTTTGGTGGATTATAATATATAAGGGTAGATAACACTATGGTCCCACAAAAAAACAAAAAATAATACAGAAAGAAATGCTAAGAATGGTGGAAGAACAAAGGGCGACCTTATCGCTGTGAGCGATCTCTTCCACAGACAGGGAAATGTACCTAAATAGTAATTAATTAGGTATATAGTAGAAGCCTAAATTATTTTTTCCACAAAGGTTTATGTTGAGCAGAAATATGTCGACAAAATGCCTAAAAATAAAAACTCCAGCTTTTTCCACAAAAACTCTAGATTACAGATTTACGCTAAAAGGGTGCTCCAATTTTTCTTTTGAACCTTTTTCTGAGAATCACAAATCCTAACACAAACGAGAGCATTTACTTTCCCTAATTTAATAAGAATTTAGTCAAATCGTTATTTTTACGAAGATACGCATAGGACGAACCTATGAGTTTAGAATGAGAGTTGTTTGTAGGTACAGTACAAGTCAATGTTCCCATTTATCTTCCGAACGGATGAAGTGCCTAAACTTTTTCTAACCTTGGACCATAAGTTATAAAGTTACTTCTGTTCTCGCAAAGTTTATGTGATGATAACACATGATAATGGAAACCTAGGAGAAAACTCGATCAGTGACCCTTTTGATGCCATAACGAGGCAACATTTCCACAAGAGCAGCCTTGAGACGTGGATGCCGTCAGAGTCGACGAAGGGAACCTACCAGAGGAAGGGCAGCAGCTTCCTTCTGTGTATTTTTAACACCTCCACTGCAATCACCAATCCTCCTGCCAAGCCTGGTGATTATAGAAAAACCGCCCCTCGTTTAGGGTGAGGCGTGTTCAATAGTGGACATGTACTGATGAGAGTCTTGAGACGAGGCAATGCCTGTTTATAATGTATGTACTAGCTGTGCCGCGGCTTCGCCCCGTTGAATTTAAATTTTTGCACGTCTCCCTATTTTTTATTATCGATATCCTATTCCGGGCGTTGACAAATCCAACGAACAAAAAATCTTTAAAATCGGTTCAGCCGTTCTCGAATACATACATATATTTTATATATAAAGATGTCTGCCACGAATGGAGGCCGGTTACAAATCAGTGGAACAGGTGTTTGTGGTTTTGCTATTTTCACTTTATTGATTATTTTTCGAAAGTTTTTTTTATTTATCTTGATGAACTATAAATATTAATTTGACCACGCAACTGTTTAATATTGCGCTGATTTTCGCAACGGTATTTATGGTCTCATCTTTATAGAACCACTGACGGATACCGGTTTAGTGTGCTTTGCTCTACTATCAACCGTAAATCAAGCACATTTAGCTAGCATTTATGTGTTGTGTAAGGTTCCGCATAATTTTATGCATTTTGTTTTGTTGGTCGATAACTCTAACAGTAGGGTCACCCGAAATTTTATGAGTTAAAGTTAACGCTCATTCTATTTCTGAAATATTATCGTACAGAGCTTCAATCGAATAGAAACAACCAATTAACATTCAAGAATAGAACGTTTTGTCAACGTCACCTTATAAGATTAGAGAAGTCATCACATTTTTGAAAAAAAAAAAAAACAAAAGACAATCACGCCAGCTTCAAATAACCGAATTATCATGAGAATGCTATAGGTACATACATACTTATGTCTTGCAACTATAAAGGACTTAAAATAATAAAGAATTATAAATATGTAAATCTTTACTTCAGACATGAGGTCCATCTTACATGTAGATCTACATAATAATAATCACAAGTACTTCGTCATTATTATCATCATCAGCCAATATTAGTCCACTGCTGGTAATAGGCCTTCCCTAATGAGCTCCATACCACCCTGAAGTTAATACTTCAGGGTGATATGATATAGAGCTTATTAAGGATTAAATAGACAAAATAATAACTGCCGCTTGTAACAGTATTGAGAGTATGTTTATGGCAGACGTCCGTAGTCTCCCCCATAGCCCAATTACCCAGTCCATTCATTCACCACAATAACAGTTTTTTTGTGTTAATTTAATTTTCCTTTGCAATAGTCTCTCTAGGTGTAGAGACACCTGGCGGATATCATCTTCGGGTGTATCATATTGTGCAACCGAGGATGCTCACTATGTGTAGCTCTCGCCTTTAGATTAATTCTCATAAAGGGCCTCTGTGCTGTTGGCTTCGGCTCCACGCATGCCTCCCAAAGGACCGGGTCACTATATGGCCCGTGATCATGGAAATGAGATAGGTACATAAAAATACTTATTTACTGTTATTATCGAATACGTTCCTCATCGTGCAATATTCGGATTCGGATACTTACTGCTAAACTATTATTCGTGGAGTAAGATCGAACGGTTTTCGTACAGGAAAATGCGAAAAGCTCGCCAGGCAGGATGTATAGTCCGGATTATGGGTGCGGAGCGATCGCAGCGATTGCACTTGAGAAATTCACAGATAAACCCTCATTCACGGTGAAACGCAGTTTTCACAATAATTTAACTTTTCACCAAGCTCCGTTTGCGTAAGACGCAAGTGGGTGGAAACTTGCATTATATTTAGGTCATTTTTATTTATTTTATTGTGGAAACAAACTGTGCTATAAACCAAACATAAAATGGATGGGTAGAAGTAAAACTAGTAAATTTTCCGTATAAAATAATACATCAACACAGAGCAGATGAAAATGTACCTACGAGTACATTTTACTTTAAACCATGTACTATAACAAAAAATGAACACCCAGTGGCGAATCATACACATTAATTTTTTAACAGACTTCGAGAAATAAGGAGGTTCTCACGACACGATATTCTCGACCACACGAGGTCACTCCGCGAAGCCTGTGAATATCCCAGGAAGGTTTTGCGCTTCTGGATAGAGGCTGGTTAAATAAAAACCTTCTGCGAGACATAAGTGACTCGCACTCGGTTTTTAGTCTTTTCAAAACAATAAAATTTTTTGTTGCTGAACCTTTTTGGTTCACAGCTGGAGGCATTTTGTTTTTTGTTTTGAACCAATAAACTGATTTTCTTTGTTTCTAACTTTAGTTAATCGGTGAGTCGAAAGCAACCTGAAACCTTGTTGACAATCGGTTGAAATCTTGATAAAACCGACTTCCTTCGTTTGAGATAGCCCTTTGAGCTCTCTCTCAACTTTCTAAGGTATTATGATTCATTATTCCTCCTTTATTGTTGTCTCATATAAAATGTATAAAGGAGTTCTTACGTGCTTAATAAATATTTAACGTGGAACACGGTGATCGCGCTTTACCGCGCCTCTTAATTTTAACGCAGATTATAATTAAAATATAACAGTATGGGAGCGGTCGGCCGACTGGTTGGTCGATTTGTGATAATTCAGGGGCCGAATTCTGCTAAGTTATCGCTTTACCATGAGAATAGTATCGTCGCAGAATCGTCCATAAACGGAAGAAAATCTAGAGAGTGCGTGCGGTGATATTTGCACGAGAGATTGATAACATGGCGTCATCTGTAGTTTCTTTCATCAAATGTAAAATGCTAAATAGTGTAATTCTGAGATGATACCATTATTATGGCGAAGCGATTAATTTAGTGAAATTCTGCCCTCCATAAGTCGAGATGTGCTCCAAACAAGACAATGTTGTACTTAAAGCATGATAGTTGTAAAGTAGGGCATACTCATATATTTATTCGCCGTAGGAGCACAAGGCATACTTGGTTACGTCTATTTACAATAATGATGATATATAATATTTACAATATTGATCTATTGAGACAAAACAAATAAAAGCTCTACAAAAACAAACAAAATAATTCCTATATCTGCAGTAAATGGGCATCATAGATTTACAAGTTTTGTATAACTGATATCATCACCATAATTCACGTTATCACACTACATTACGGAGTGCAGACCTCTCTTTACTTACTGAGTAGGTAATTACCTGTGAGCTTTACCTACTCATTCTGTTAGGGTGACTTTTACCAAGTCGTCGACATTATAGATAAATTAGTAATCAGCCATGAGAAGACATCACTATCATACAATCATTTTCATTCATTCATTTCCAGTCCCAAATCCCAAATGTGAAGATATTGCCATTTTTTTCCTTTTTCTCTTGCCTCCAGCAGTTTACCAACCTGTCTTCCAACAGATCTAGCACGTACAAACGTAGCTACCCACATAATTACCGCACAGACAATGCGTAATTAAATTTACATTCCGTTCGACGCGGAGAAAGAATGGTACTCATTATTTGATTCAGACGTTTCATTAACGAAAACAATTTAGCAGTTACAAGCAATAGGTTCGCAAAGTACGTACCAATATATTAAAAGAAGATTAGAGAAATTCTAACGAACGCTTCATTACGTGCACCTGAAAGATTGTAGATAATTTCATTTTTCTAAATACATGGCCATTAGAGGAAGTCGTTATTCGTAGAAATAATTTGTGCCTGATTTCGCGTAAATCAGGTCCGTTGTGGTTTTCATCTTTGAATCATCTTTTTGATGCTCGTTAGATGAAACTGAATCTCAAAATATTTTTACTGTAACTTTCCGCGATAAAAAATGGTTTTTTTAGTAAAAGTACTTACCAAATTGTACAAAAGTGCAATAAGCGCAACCGACTCAAGCTCGATTGCCTGATTTCATACTTGCGACGTATTTTTCTATGTTGATTCACGTCCAGTAAAAATCTAGCTCTTCCAAATTTCCTATTCAACAGACCACAGACAGCCCAATAGCGACTACCCATGCGTGAACTCTCGCAGGGAGCCGCCACCGCCTGCGGAAACTTGTGCAATATAATAAACGGAACAAGGCGGGTAGTTTTGAACAAACATGAGATTATGAGTTTCCGGCGCTACTTGCCCGCGTAATTGTACCGGAATTATATTCAAACACGAATTACAGACTTTCTTTGTTTCTGCTCTTTCTGTTTTAAATTCATACGGGTTCATGGTTATTACGATAATTATTGGAACATGACCAGACTTTTTTAGTAAATGGTCTAAGCTAATGTTCTTTACCACCACCCGAGGAAGCCAAAGGAACCGAATTTTAGTATTTCTTCGAGAAGACAGAAATCTTACTTTCTTGGACAGAAGACTCTGAATTTGTTAAATTGGGATTGAACGGTAAATTTTTTGTTTATTTCATATTTGCTCTTGTTTACTACTCGTACGCATATTTAAACTTTAACATAAAATTGAATCATAAGCGACACATTACCTACTTTATTACTGAACCCTTAGAGCATTAGGTACCTACCTACTATATATGTAGTTGTTCTGTGACATAGTGAACTAATCCAACCTATGTTGATCAGTTCACTATATTCATGATCCAATAAAATAGGTCTGCTCTTTCGGGAGTATCGCCAGGTGACGTTACTGTCAAGTTGCCAATTCAAAAACAGCGTTAGTTAAATACAAGTCAGTGTGACGAATAATGGGTAAATACAAAACCACATAGTTTTATCAGATTCATACAGGAGCTCGGGGAGATATGATTTTACGCTACTGGTATTACCAGGAAACAAATTCGTCTTCTCATTCGCTGATCGCGTCGATGACGTAGCCTGGCGACACCCACGTGACCATCGTGTCTCGGAAGAGTTGTTTGTTATACCTCGTTTTCTTATACCATGACTATATTAACAACTTATAAACCAACGTATCTTTCACAAACAGCTTTATGTTATATAGTTGTATACCTAATGCAGTGGAAAAAATAAAAATATTTAAAACAGCGCTATATCTCTCTGCAAATTTAAGCGAATATCTGCTAATTTAAATTGCGAAACGTAAAAAGTCGACGTGACATCAGTATTAATTGTGGGCAACTCTTCACCTGACTGTGGTACTAATGACTGAGGAAAGTGCGGCGCCAGCGGTTTCTGCACCCCAGCACCCCGAGCACCCAGAGCACCCCTTTTGGGGTTTATTTAAATATATGCTCTGAGAGGACAATTTATTGCTGCCACCTCATTTCCTTGGGGCAGATAACCGGCTCTGGCACGACGTGTAAAAATTGTTTCGTTTTGTTGCCAAAAACCGTGAGAACGATGTTGCTTGGCCGTTTGCACTATAATTGAAAGTGCCAGAAGATTTTTGGGAAAACTGAAAGTATGAAATTCGTTGGTAGGGAGAGTAAGAGTTCAACTTATTATACAAAGCCACTTTCATCTTTTTTTTGCCCGTGAACAGTAGACAAGCTCTGCTCTTGTTATGATGCTCTCCATTGGTATTCTTATATACTTATTCTGCCACGGAGCCAGTTAGGTTGATCTATGCTCTCTCATCTATCCCTGCCGTATCGAGGATGTCATCTGACCATAGAAATCAAAAAGCTTCTATTACTAAAATGCACATAAAGCAAGATCATAAATTGAAGTAGATTCGAAACATGCAACATCCATATTTCAAAGTTCCACAACCGCAAAAAGCCCAAAGCCAAACTTGTGCTGACATAAGCAAGAAGTCGACCGAGGTGATATAGGTTCCCAACTCCCGCAGAATGAAATAATAATAGGAAGCGTGGGCACGTCCTCAGCTGACCTCAATATTTGGCGGCGGCAAACATTCGGGGCCCGACATTTCATTCTGTCCCCAAATTAACGCGAACCCTTTGTTCCGATCCTGGGTATAGGGTTATTCTATGAGAGATTTGAATGTTTGAAGGTGATTTCTTGATGGTCAACTGATGGACCTCTTACCACAAAACATCATATTTCGCAATGTTTAGTAGACCTACGTATCCATGATGGTTAAATAGTGTTTTATTCATAGCATTCATAACATTCGGGGCCCGACATTTCATTCTGTCCCCAAATTAACGCGAACCCTTTGTTCCGATCCTGGGTATAGGGTTATTCTATGAGAGATTTGAATGTTTGAAGGTGATTTCTTGATGGTCAACTGATGGACCTCTTACCACAAAACATCATATTTCGCAATGTTTAGTAGACCTACGTATCCATGATGGTTAAATAGTGTTTTATTCATAGCATTCATTAATATGAATCATAAATACTCTATGAATGGCCTCGGTAATGTAGGTTTCATTGTGGGTACCTAAGTAGGTAATCTTATGTTCGTAGATAGCGCCTTATTATTGGTTCTCATAACTTGAATAAATAAGTAATGTAAATTAATTCGGTTCTGATAACTATTTTTTATAAGATCTAAAGCTAGATTATGATTTGACGCTGTGTGACGATCGTAATTTATTGTTATTTCCATTTTCTAATTTATGTTAACAATAATACAATAATATAACTGTCGATTACGATTTTACGATTCAATATTAAAATTATTTATAAATTGAACATAAAAATCCAATAAACTTTAATAAATTTTTCTGTTCGTATCAGAGCTGAATTTGAAACAGTCCCAGAATACGGCCGCTGGTTGCCGTCGGACACTTTAATTATGATTTTTGTTTGGGGATACCTACCTACATAGTACATACATATTTTTGACGTTTTCTCTAATTTACTTGATGTCCGTGTTGGCGACAGCAGCAATTTGTTTTGGATTCAGACTGGAACGACTTTGATAAAAAGTGTAAGGTAAAAATTACTGTAGTAGGTTTATTACAGTATTTTTGCGGGGTCTCCTAACACAAGCAAATATAGCTATTTTTATTTGTTGAAGTCAAGTGAATTTATGAGACATGGCCAATATCATGTGGTTCCGGCTAGGGCATGTGGTGCCGGCTTAGAGTTAGCACCACTCCAACTCTTCCAGCGCGAGTATCGTAAGAGATGGGAGAAGGGACATCAACACCAGGGGGCGCGCAGCAGCGCCTACAATTCTACAACCGACCGCGATGCCAACCCACATGCCTAGCGCTTGGGGATTATGGACATTACCCCCATTGATAAAAGTCTATCAGGGGGAGGCCTGCGTCCAGCAGCCGACTTGTATAGACTGTAGATGTAGGCCAATATCAGTAAAGGAATCAAACAAAAACTTTAGAGCTCTAATTCGGAATCAGATTATTCCGAAGGTTGATTAGTATATGTATGTTGAATGAACGAATGAAAATTGGTAGTATTCACATTAAAGGTAACGATCGAGACGCCTCTCCAAATAGAAAGAGCATTGAAAGTTCGTTCAACTTTCCGACTGACCCTACCGTCACCTAGTTCCATCTAAATTAAAACCAGATCAGTTTACAAATAAATTATTTGTACATCTCTAAATTTTGCAATGTGATGGCACAATTAAACACCATAAATCATAGTGACATAATCATATTGATATTAGACCCTATTCAAATCAACATAAAGTGTACTTCCTGGTGTAGTGGTCACACGAGTGTTGTGTAATGGGTCCACTGCCCTAGAGTCTAGAGTCACAAACTAGAACTGGACCGAATGACTGATTCACTAGTTTCTGAGTGTCGTTCTGATCGTGCATCTAAATTCAAAGTGATCGTTAAATACAAAATGATTCTCGTGGATATATGTATATCCACGAGAATGTATTTGTTTGTTTGAGGCCCCTCGCAATTAATGAGTTGCAAGGGGCCTCAAACAAATACAACCTAGGTACATTATAGCGTGCGTTTACATTATTATTCTAAAATATTTAACGTGTCTTACAGACGATGGTTCATACGCCGATCACGTCTATAATTAACTAATCATCGGTTAAATCTCTAGTCAGTTTAGCATGAGAAACAATTATTTGACCAGAGATTTGTTGATCATTGATTAATATAATCATCGCAGGAACAATTGGCTGTAATTAATATGCTTTACAATATGGAAATAAAAACTATGACTTCGACTATCGCTATATTGATTTTGACCTACATAGGGAGAGTCAAAGCCAACAGTTAAAATATCGCCCGAAAAACAAATACGAGGAAAGCCTGACCTAAATGATTTTCTTAGGAAATTGGAGTAGATCGAAGTTTTTGGACTATTCTAAACACAACATTCTAACGGTATTTTTCATTCAAAATACCTTAGTCCGATAGAACGGTGAGTTGAAAAGGTTAACAAAGCTCACAAAGCTCGCGGTACAAAGGTACACAAAAACAATTAAACAGTTCAGTATGCAAATGAAACTATTTGCACTCATTTACGATGCGAATGGAATTATTCAGTAGTTGTTATGGACACGATCGGAATTGATTACAGTACTTATTAATTTATTATTGTGGAGTTTACGCTTTCACGTAGAAATGCTAAAATTAATTATGACTCTACAAGCGTGTATTCAGAGGACGTACAAAACGCGAACAGAAAACATCCAGAGTAAATAAATTCCTTCTGGGAAATCGCACTTCATCATATGCCACATTTTCAATTCCGCAAATGATGGTGGATAAATAAAAAATATATGTACATATTATACATCCACAGAACAGTTCTGATGCCGAAATATTACGCTATGACTTATCCTAAAATACTCAGTTTTGGTAACGCTCTTTTTCTTAGTACGTAAGATGATATTTTTTTGAACTTGTGTAACTGATTGTACAAAACAACTTCAATATTTTTTGATACTGTCCGAAATGTCAGTAAATCATTTATTAAAATTTCAAGTTTCGGACAAAGTGTCCGAATATTTTGTGTCCCAAATGTCGGCAAGCCCTTTTATTCAATGACTCTTTGAAATGCGGTGATTCTGTAATCACCCCATTTCAATTCATTACGTACCTTATTGCAATTTAGTCACAGATAAAAGTAAACGTGCATTTTGTTCAGATGTAGCCTCTAGGCAGGTAATTTTCAGACGAAGATGGTATCCTATGAGAATTAGATAATGTTTCTCATAAGCCATAATCAGTGATAAGGCAGCTCTAATGAAACTGTAACTTTAGGGCTTCAGGGCTGCACGTCCGTTCTTACAATGTCATATCATATCATGTCTCTTATCTCCGCGATACCCTTGAATAAGGGACTTGATTGTGTAGGTTAGGTAGTGTAAGTACCTATTTGGTATTCTTTTATGGTAGGTTAAAATAAATACGGTCTTGAGTAAAAATGCTCGTATTCATCAGCACAAAAATGTCCGGTGCCTCCCATACACAAAGAGGGGTTTGCCATAAAAAATACTGTGAAATAATAATGGTATTTGATTCTGCTAGATGGATGCGAGACAAAGAAGGAACTAAACAACTAATGCAACAACTCCAATTGTTTATTAACCGTTGCTTACAATAGATTATGGGATTCTTCTGGCCGAACAGTGTCATCTCCATTGCGGAGTTGTGGAAACTTTACCATAAACATTTGATGAGCTACAAAATCGTCACCGTTAGTGGAATTTAATAGGTCATACTCTACGCCCGCTCCAAAAACCAAATTCCAAAACAAGTGTTGGACTGGAATCCTCAGTGGCCGTCCGAAGCAAACTTGGCGAAGAACGGTCGTTGCCGAAACATTACAACACGGGCTCACCTGGAGTGAAGTAAAGCATGCATCCTCCGACAGAACAACTGGACTGTGTTACTCGTGACGCGACGTCACCCAATTAAAGTTTCTGACTGAAAACCAGCGTCGTTCTCGTCCTCGGACGATAACGACAACAAGCTGACCACGCGGGACCTGATTAGCCGTGCACATAGGGAAAGATAATTTTTTTTCTAACATTGGGACTCTACTACAGGGTGCATACATTACGTTTAAAATTTAAATCCCATAGGCTATTTTCATGTTTGTTCGTAATATATATTTCTCTTTCTTTGTATATCATGTGTGTGTGGCTATAAATAAATTCTTTATCGTAACAAGATGGCGAGAACACTGTATCTGCCCTCTGCCCCGACGGGGGACATAAGACGCAAGAAGGTGAGTTAGGTAGTACGCGTCTAATGAGTTTTTTCGAATTATTAGTAGCTAGGTATGTATATATGTATATAGCCATATACAGTAGTATCTGTAAAGTTACATAATTAATTATATATTATCATGATGGGTAAAAGCAAGACGTTAAACAGTAAATATTCAGAAAACATAACACCTCGTAATCTTCTTCTAGAGTTCTATACGTTATGTACCCTCCTTGTTCTCTGTGAAGTTATATTGCCAGCCTGCGACAGTTTTCATAACAAAATAATAACGTCGTAGTAGGTATCGCATTACTTTCCCTCCCTATCTAAAGGCGAACTATAATCCTTTTTGTCCCAAGGACCGAAGGGAAACAATAAAGGCACCATCAATCATACCGCCGCGGCCCGAATCTGACCTTAAGGGCACAATCCCCGCCGAAATACAGATAAGATACGTAATTATTACCGTGTCCTGTTAAAAACAATAGATTTTACAGATAAATATAATATAATTTTCACTATAATAAGGCCACTAACGACTAAAGCAGCGCGCACTAAAAATTAATGTGTGAGAGGACAATAGAATCGCTGGAGATGACTCGATATCATTTAGTTAGCTATCTGGGAATAGACTAAACGCGCGGCGCTTTAGTGAAAAGTGGCCCTTATTTGGGATTTTAACATTTAAAACAAAGCGATTGACACGCACAACCTCGGAAACGATTAATTTACAATAAGTGTATTATTTTCCAAGAAAGCTACGAAAACACATTTTCATCAATTACATAGTAACTTGCAAATTGTTTTCTTGGAATAATAAAATTAAATCTGAAGCTTACTTCCGCCATCTTGGATAGACAAGACATCCGTTTCCGGAAAGGCGGCAGTTGTGTGTTTATAATTTCTTGGATGTGTAAGATCAACCTACCTACTAAGTATTTTTTTTAAAATCTTCTTTGAATTATTTTGTATTCAGAAAGATCTAACTAAATAAAAATTCAAGAATCAAGGACAAACAAATAAACATTCGCATTTTAGTTGCTTACATACATATGTATGTACATATTCGAAAACGATGTTCTAGTGATTGTCATATCTTTTGAATATTTCGTCATTTTCCAAAACTGCCATAAAATAAAAATATTAACATAAAACCAATCATAAAATATATACTACTTACTCTAGCCAAAATAGTAAATATTCGAACTCGATAAAGTTTTTAACACGATTGCAGTCCCTTAGTCCCAAATGGGTTGGCCTACGTGTCCTTTTTGTCCTAATCATACGAAATTATACGAGCTTTGTATTTGTAACCAACTCTTTTGAACAAATTATGAAGAAACTTGTGGTATAAGTTTTGTACAACCCTGCAATAGGCAAAAACAAAGTCTATAATCTAAAACTTATAAACTTAAACCTGGTTCATAAGAATTTACCAGCATTGTAGTAGGTATCGTAAATTTGTCATTTAGCAGCACTATGAATTTAAAGCAAAACTATTTTTATCAAAAATTATAAAATGATAATTATTTTCCACGAGTGCCAGCCACTGCTGATACTCTTACTAACTTTTATAATAAATTATATGTCGTAGGTTTTTGCGCATTTTGTAATCAACCCAAAACATAGATAGCATATGTTTTAATGCCACATCATCGAATGAATTGGAAGGATATATTTCTTACCGATGGGATGTCATTCTGCTCCCGGTTTCTGGAATAGTCTTCTGTGTACTGGACAGCTGAAAGAGTGTACAAGTGCATTTTATTTTTAGGCTCTTTTCCAAGGATAACGGAACATACTAAATGTACTAGACGAGCAATCTAGTATATCGGTTATCATTATACCGGGTACGAACACATCGTATTGTGTAGATTCGGTTATCAAAATCTCTGTAGTGTTCATTTCTCTAGATGTAACAAAACATCACTTTTAACTAGGTATCAATATATACAGGGTGTCACGTAATGTGTGTCCTAAACTCAAAGAGGTAGTTCTGGATCCCGAGGAGATCAACGTGTGAATAACGATTGTATGAATTTCGAATATTATTTTTTTTATAAAACATTATTCTTCTTTCTATTTGTGTTCGCTCACACGCACTCTTGCATTAGGTATTTAACATTATAAAATATTTCACAAATGATTTTCGGTTATTTCTTCAGCAAAACCAGTATTTTGTCATGAAATGATTACAAAAAATGCTGCAAATCGAATTTAATTTTCAAAACAATAATAATAATGTAAGAACTAAGAATAAACGAACAAAAATATGAAGAAAAAGTCTAACCAAAAAAAGGTTAGCAAGGATTAAAAATTCACAAATCCGTAGAAAAAAGTTGATCCAGTCTAGAATCACATCCTTTTGGTTTAATACACATGTTTCGTGGCACTCTGTATATTAAAAATGTCTTCATTTTGTAAGAAAATACGTTAATAGGTAATTTTTGTACTGATAAAATAGGAGACTCACTCCGGCGCAACCTGTGCTGTATTTTTCAATGCTCATCATACCAGCCCTTACTCGTCCACAGCTGGACATAGGCCTCCCCCATACGACGCCACATATAGCGGTCTTGAGCCGCCTCCATCCATCGACTCCCTACGATCCCTACGATGTCGTCGGTCCATCGAGTGGATGCTCTCCCAATGCACATTATTTTAAATAAATTATTACATCAATATACCAACAATTCACTTTAAAAAAGTTATGATTATTCAAAGTCAAAAATCTGTAAAAGTTATAAATCGTTACAAATTCTAAATTAAATTAAAGGCATATTGTATTTAGTTTTCTTTTGCAAGAGTTAGGGGTTGTCAACAAATGTGACACTAAGGACACAGATTTTCTCGGAAAAGATTAACACATGACCCCCGACTCACAAAAAAATTATATCGGTCCCAATACCTGTATAGACGCTTCAATTAAGTGTATAAAAAAGCGCTCACCATTATCAAAAGGTCGTATCCTCAGTCCATAGTTTCCTTCTAGCAGTTCTCTCTTTCTCTCACTCTTTCTAGGACTCTTGTTGCCTTCTTGGTTCTTCCTCGAAGGTTCTGCAAGGGCAATGGCCACTAGCAGAAGAAGTGAAACCTACACAGGAGAAATTGTACTCTTTAAAAATGTTTCGAGCATCCATACTCTAATATACCTAGATATATATAGAGATAAGTGTATTATGTATGTATACTTGATTCTAGAATCCAAGATATTTTATGTTAACAAAGGAAATTTTGAATAAAACTTAGCAACGACAGCAAACAACAAGGTGAGGTTATCACTTCAATAACGCATAAAAAGACTCACACCAATTCGAGAAGAAAGACGAATGAAAATTTTCAGAACCAAAAATTGTTTCGAACCTCTGCAATTTGCTCCAATGATACATTTGTCGTATTTTTCATCTATATTTTGTAATTTATACCTTTGTTTACAAAAAATATCTAGGATTCCAGTCCGAGATTATGCATTATATGGCAAAAAAGAGCGACCGATGCTCAGCAGAGCAGAGGGTCGACTAGGGATGGTGAAAACGTTATCATCACATTATTACGTCCATAACATTACTCATCACTTCACTTATTAATCACAACCACACACAGACACTATAGGTTTTTCGACCTCATTTGGGAATGTTTGCATTCTCAATTAAGGTCTTAAAACCTATTTTCAAATGTCCCTACTGGTCCCTAGTTACAAATGTAATTTTCTGAAGATAATACATAAAAGATAATGACACATATAAGATAAAGATAAGATAATAACCGTGCGTTTCATGGCTGGACGCAGCCTCCTCCGCGTGTCGGATGTGAATGAATGCGCGTGCGCGTATCTCACTATCGCTTTTAAGCTCCGTGAGGTCCGACTAGTGGAGTCGACGTTTTGCCGTTGATAAGTCATTGATTGTGCTGGAGCGGTCGCATAAAGCGTAAAGGCATTACAGTATTTGTATTGTCGGTGGTCACTGAACGGGAGCGGGGAGGATTATTTTCAGTTTCAATGGAACTTTTGTCTGCCCCGCGAAGTTAGCTGATTTTTCACCTTTGAAACTATGTAAAATGCGCTTCCGTTCCTATTGACGCTATTGAAAGAAAAAACACTTATAGAGTACCTTTTGATGTTCTCTGTCCTTTCGTCTCGTAGGAAAAGGAGCTGACATTTCCAAAATATAAATGAAGTTTCCATCGCAATAATTGACACTGTAACACCTAAAACATAGAATATATACTCAGCTCATAATTCTTATTGAACCTACATCAGTATCAAAGAGTTTAATTTCATATACTCAGCTAATTCTAATTTACGCAATTAATATTCAGAATAAATAATTAATAAAGGTATGTATTTTAATAACGGTAAGTACTTAACTCACAATGTAGTTCTGCCTACTTTTTTAACTCTCATTTACCTAATCACACTAACACCTAGAAAATAAGCTTTTATTTTTGTAAAACCTATGTATTTGATAGTTACTCGGCTGACTGGCTAATAACAAACGTCTGTTGTTTACTTATTGTTATTATTATAAGTTTTCGATGTAATATTATTTTAAATTGGTAAATATATAAAAAAAAATCTCCAACCTACAAAGGTCTTCTCCCAAGCAGGGTCCAGATTTATTTACGTAAGTTCAGCGTAGTACCTACATCTTAGATACCTATCTAGGATAGCCACACCTATGTATATATGTACCTAGGTGTGGACTGGTCTAAAAGCAACCCGTATCACAGAGGGAAAAGGGTCAGTTATGTTATGGCCACACAGATCCGGGTTTATAAGCACTAGTCTAGTTGCAACACTGCCGCCCGGTACTCTGAGGGCGCCCGTCGTCGTCGGACGATCTTAATGGTCGGATGTGATGTGACATACGCTCGGGCTGCCTCTTCGCTCTTTACTCTATCTTATACCTACCAAGTAAATAATATCTATATAATAATGCCTGGAAGAGATCGCTTCTAAGCGATACTTATACCATTGTACTTATTTTATGTAAGATCTATTTTTAATGTTTTCTTTATGGTAAAAAGAATTTTGTAATATCAAGAAACAGTTGAAATCTAGTTAGTTGGGAGTGAAGCGGGGAAACGCGATTTTAATTAATTGTAGTGAATAGAAACAGGTCATGTTAGCGAAATTAATGAATGTCATCCTTTTCACCTGTAAATAATTATATCAAGGGCAGAAAACCTTTGAAAAAAATAACTTTAATGCTGATCAGATTCTGTTCATTAGATTAGAATTATCCGTCAGATGTTGTATAAACTTCGGTATAATAATATATCGCCTAGCTTTACCTGGACTCTACAGAACAGACAAAGTGCATAGCATTATAAAATGTACTTGTAAATTAACTTTCTAGAAATCCAAACCAAAACACCGTTTAGAGAACCAAAAGGCAAGCTAAATTAATGATTATTAAAAAAGCTGAGTTTTCCTAGAGTGGCAGCCCTGCGTTGACTGTACGTTGAATCAATGCTAAATATGTGCATCAAAGCATCTTCCAGAGCGACGCGACGTGTAGTTATTTTATAATTACGCCAATTACCACGTTTAAGGAACTTTTGATGAACTTGTTTCGAAGAAAACAAAGTTTTCTTGGGCTCTTTATGGAGCGATGTTGGGGCGATGGGGAATGTCGTTAATTTTAGTAAATTGCATAAGTACCGGATTTGACTTTGCTTATGAGGTAATCTAGATAGGTAGGTACCAAAAACTAGCTATGTTTAAATGTTATTATGCCAATGCTATAATTATCTTAAATGCCAGTTGCAGTTTCAGGGTGAGATTTTTTGAAGCTGTGAGAGTTGCAAGTCTTGTATTAGTAACCATCACTCCTAACAAAAACGTACCCAGAATAATTTTCGACCTCTCTTTTTAGTTGTTTGACCGAAACAAAGTTTGGCAAGAGACCTAACAATACACAGTGAGCTACCTCAATTTAGTTTTATCCACGAGCCGATCAAATATAACAGTTAGTTTCTAAAATTATCCTGAGGGCCATAAACCTGCCCGATATCTCGATTTCGTTTCATTCAATACCATGAAGTAGCTTTGTAAATAAGATCTGAGTGTATCTTGGACAGGTTATGTGGATAAGTAAATTGGATCGCAGGCTGCCAGTTTAGCCTGTAAAACGTATGTTATCGTAAAAACTCGGATTATTAGTTATGTTGTACTGCGACACTTTTTAAAGTACATCGTTTGACCTCGACTTGCGTGCATTTTTATAAAACTCCGAATTAAAAAGCCAGGTTAAAAAAAAATATTTTTAACTCATGTTGAAATGTATCAAATTCGAAAATGCTAAAATTACATTGAATAATCGAATAGGCATAATTAATTGGGATGAGTTATGAGAGTGAGGGAATGGAGAGTACACATGTGTTTGTGCACACACTTGTGCACTACAAAAATATGCCCTGCATGCACACATGGTTAGTCTCCGTTAAGACGCTACCGTGGCCTAAATTCGGGTATGAGTACATCATGTCATAGTTAAATAAATAAAATAAGCTTTTTACAATCATAAAACAAAGAATACTAATAAAATTACGTAGTAAAGACCTTCCAAGTGGCGCGGCATTGTAGGTACGTATGTACATGCTTTTAGTAACGGCGCAAATCGTGCAGCTTTGGATCCTAATGCGGGGATTTGAATAAGGACGCAATAGCGGCGTATTTAATGGAGCCCTGGACTGCGTGGTCTAGCCAGTTCTATGATTCCTTCACGTCCGCCAGGCAGGAAGCCAGACTCTGGAACGCCCTTCCTGTTTCTATCCGAGAAGCTAAAACTATTGCTATTTTCAAAAGTATGATTCATCAACACTGACATGATAAGTTGTTCTGATGTTTTTCTGATTATTATTCCTGTTTTTTTGTTGTATCTTATAGCTCTCTTTTTATACATACTTATATAGTAAAATTATTTATATTTACAGTTGCGCCACCGCCAGTTTAATCCGTACCGATTCTATCCATCCCAAAGGTGCCTGTGCCTGGAAGAGATCGTTGATACCGCCAAGTCCGCCGATTGTGCCAAACTAGATATAGTTAGTTATCGGTAGTTGTTTTTTTTGTATCGATGGTGCAATAAAGTAATATTCTATTCTCCTTTCTTTGTACACAAAGTAAGTAATGCGACGTCTAGGGATGACGTCGTCGACATTCTAAAAGTGTATAATTAATATCACCTACCGAGACCTAGACCGAACACAGCATAGGTACCTACACAAAACAGTGTTCGATCCGTCGATTCATATATTGACCGACTCGATATAACTAAACCTCGTAATTTATAAATTCCTTATTATACACACAAATTGAGACATACATAAAAGTTAACATATATTGGACATGAACAAAGGCGAGCTTAACTCTAAAAGAGTTTTCTTACACCAAACCTGCAGATACAAAGAGAAAAAACACTGTGGTAGAAGTCCTAAAAGTCTTTACTTGTCTCAGTCACAAACACAAACCAAACATAAATTATTAAAGACAGACACACATGACCAGCTTCCTTCGCCGATATCATACCTGCTTCTACGCCAATTAAACTTGCCACTGATACACGAGCCCTTGCGTAACTGGCTATAATTCTACACATTCACCTAACGACTGCCATTACTGCAATTTGTCATATTTAAAGCTAAATATATCGCAGCCTGACCTGAGGTTTATCAAACTTAGGGCCGATGAAGTCTAATCTGTCGCAATGGACTAGAGAAATGCAGAATGAGACCTGCAAGTTTTTTCACCCTCGAAGAACTTCGTATAAAGGAGAGATTATCGTCGACTGTGCAAATATAAACACAGGGGTACAGAATCGCACTACAGTAGGTCAGGTCAATCCTTGATTTCAAACGGAACGTACCAGCTTAAAAAACTGTAACTAATAAATCGCACTGCCTTCTAAAACACATCCATGATTAGATAACTAAGGGAAATAGAGCAAACTCTGTCAACGTACCTGCTTGCAAGCGCAAGCAGCAGCATTGTTGGATGTGTAGGACGACTAACAACCAACAATGGAATACAATGGCTTAAAGATAATGTTTTCATATATTAGAGGAACTTTCATAAATAAGAATTTGATCAATTTGAGCGACGCGTGACCCGAGAGCTGGTGAGTATCTGGCGCAGCGCATTAGCATTGCCATACAGCGGGGCAATGCAGCCAGCGTCTTGGGGACGCTTCCGACTGGGATTGATATGGACCAGTTGAGCTATCTGTAGATTGTTTGCAACAGTCTGCAGTTAGCTCAATTGTTTCAATTGTAAATATTAGTTTAATTTGTTTCTATCATTTGATTGTTATTTACTTTGTCAATAAAGAATTTGATGATACTATTATGTATGTATCTACGTAAAGTTAATAAAGTTTATAGCAGTTCTACAAAGGGATCCGATCCTTCCGTGAAGTCGATTCTGCGACGGCGGGGTGACGTCATAAAAGGCAGAACGGCTATTTTGTCGTCTCATCACATGTACCTCCGGTGTGTAGGCACCTATTGAATGGCTATAACTCGCATAATGGAGTGCGATTGAGATACGACATAAGGATATGCCCTCTTACCGATAAGTACGATACCACAAAAATCTACGTAATTTTTTTTTGGTTACGTTGGAAGAATTGTTCAAAAAATAGACGTTCCAAAGGAAATTTAAAACACGTGAGAAAGCGTGTATAAAATATTTAAGACAAATTATCTCAGATCCGATCATAATGATGGCTAGTTATTAGGTACAGTGCGTAAGCCCTCGCACGTGATAATTGTTGGCATATCATTTACTTTCTTTCCGATCAGATGGTTGTGTGTTGTGAGAATTAGAAATTAAATTATAAGTGCTCGACTACGCCAAGCTATCAATAAAGGTGGCCCTTAATGGTTTCGTCTTAGTTTTACGATTCAATGAACCTATCCTAGATCACGCGCCAGAGCTGGTGGCCACTGAAAAGTTTCAGAACAGGCTACTTACTCTTCTAAAAGCGTATCCATAGGTTTCTCCTACTTCATCCTACCTCGTCTCGATTCGTTTGTCGAAGTGAAATGTATTTGTCGTAAGCAGTCGTAATTCCAATAGTAAATATTTGAAGCGCATCCCCCTTCCTCCCTCGCGCGGGTTGTTAACCGAATGTTTCTTTCAGCATTGTCCCTTTGTCAAATAATTGTGATGTTTTTGAAAGGTTCTGTTTGGTGAGACAACTTGTACGAAGGAAATATTTTGAGAAGTGACTTGTTTAATTATTTAATTCCAGGTCAGGAATCGTTCAGTTTTTTTTCTATAGGTACGTAATTATTGCACTATACAAGGTGGTTGATTCATGAGATTGTTTTAGGAATGGTAGAGTACAGGTTAAAAGGCCCTACCGGAATGTTCACTACTTCTCTTATAAATCATCTAGGTACTTTATTTTCTTATCATCTACTTTTTTTATAAATAACAAAATAACATAAGTATATCCAATTTATCACAAATCATAATTAAACCTATTCACGGTTATTTATATCTCTAAGCACATTGTAAAACTTAATTAATTAATAGCATCCTCGATAACTCTTTCCTAATCAAGACTTCAAAATTAATGAATATTGCAACAGAATTGATCGAGATTCTTTTTAGATTGGGTTAGATTTGACTTGAACTGTGATCTACATTTAAATGTCAACGAGTACCGAATGCCTTCGAGGGTTTCAAGATCATTTGACGATTTTAATTTCATCTTAGCTGTTAATATTTTAAGGTCTTATTCCAAATTGCACATCTAAGTTTTTTATTACCTTGTTTCTTGGTTTTTTTATGTTTTTGAGTTTCTATATTATTATTAAAATCAATTTCTCTTGAAGCTGCCTTCTAGGTACAATCAGGAACGAAAGTCTTCAGGCATTATTAAAATAGATTTAATTAATTAAGAGCGTTAGCGATATTTGTTGCAGTTATCACTTTTCTGTTTCAATTGGGAATCGCCTTAGTTTTTTCATATCTACCTAGACTTTGGTAGATGAGCAGCCCAAATCTGTTACGCGACCGGATATACTACTAATTTTATAAAGGCGAAAGTTTGTGAGTTGTACCGTACCAAAGATTATATATAAAGAAATATTTAGCTAATATATGTAGATGCCAAAATTGCCAAAACAAGCGGCTGCAATTTTGCACACCTAAAGATCTGAACCTGGAATAACATATAGGCTACTTTTTATTCCAAAAAACGTATGTAAGCCCGTGGGCATATGATAGTAAATAATATAATGTATATACTGTAAAACGTAAAGTCTATATAGATAACTTAAAAGTAGATTACTAGACAGACATTATGAAGTAGGTAACCGTAATGAGTGGTCTGGTCGTACCAGAGCACGTGTGAAACCAGTTCAGACCTCGTAAATGTTATGTAACCATATATGATTCATATTTGCAGCTCACTATGTGGAATATTTGTTTATTGGTTACTTATATTTTGCTGTTTCCTGTTCAGCTATAACCACTATAAAATATTACTTCACCGGCACGAGCTGATTTCTAGATGGTACTCCAAAATTTGTTTTTATTAACCCTAATGCAAGTGTTTTTTTTTTTTTGTTTTTAATAATAATCTACCAAGCTTAGGTATGTCCTTTTACAATGTAATGTGTTACTACCTGTACCTGTGTTTAAATTTACTGAATTATACGTTTAATTTAACTCATTACGCCTTTGGACATAAAGTCGGCTTTACAAAGGTAACACACGTTTTAATTTACGAGCGATAAGACATCCCAGGTTTAATGTTCGCTTTTATCTGAAATCCATACATACCATTGAAAAAGAATAGATGGGACATACCAATGTTTCACTGAAAAATCTCTTGAATCTGAAGTCAAATAATACTAAAGAATAAGGTTCATTTTTCAATGTAGTAAGACTAAAGTTATACAGCACGGCACTCATGTGGTAGAGTAGAGCGTACACTTTAATTTGACCTAAGTTGCAATATTAGTTTCAAGCCACTGATTTAATATCAGCTGTAAAATATCAAACGTTAGAAACTATGTAAGTGATGGTAGGACCTTCCTAGTTTAGTAGTTGTATACCTAAAGGAAGTTACTTCGATTTTCATCATCACCAGCCGAACATTACGTTCGGCATTTATGATTAGATAATCAGAATCAGAATCAATAACTTTATTTCTTTAGGCTTACAAAATAAGCACTTAGACAAGTAATTATTATTATTATCAAATAAGAAATAAGATGTTATTAATACTGAACGATTGCGTAGTTATAATCTGAAATTGCTCAATCTCAACTTCAGATTGCAGTAGGATTTAGGATTTTCTTAAAGCAATCTAGGTGTTTAATAATAATTAACAAGTTAAGAAAGACGTGTTCAAAATATAGCCTCGTAAGATTTCCCAAAATCACCTTTCGCAAAACAATATCAAAAATTCCAAGGCAAGACTTTTCGACACCAATAGAAAAATGCAAATTCTTTGACTTGACATCAAGATGGGCTAAAATAAATGAATGCTGAGGAACCTTGTCGCTCTAGGGTGACAAGAGGTTGCTCAGGGTCGTAGCAAACGGGAAACTTATCATAACCATCGATAGAGATGATGTGCCTGAAAATCTTCTACAAATTAAGTTGTGTGTGTGCATAGAGTTGAAGGGTAAGTGACTTGGCAGTTTTATATTGCATCAGTCTGTTTACCTTCTCTGATAGCATGGCATGTCAATTCGTGGGATGCACGCGAACTGCATTTTGTTGGATCTTATCAGAGACGGTTATACGCGGAATTGTTACTATTTTATTTTTCCATCCTAATATTTTGCAATGTATTTCCCCAAAGCATAACATTACCTAACCTGTGCCCAAAGTAAACAAAGTTTATTACCGAGGAAGGTTTATTATAAAAAAAAACTAAACAGAAAAAAAGTGAAGTTTCTAAACTACATAAGTAAGTAATACAAAAGGTAGTTGTCAAATCTAGGTTTGCCCCCGGCACAGGGTCTGTGCCGAATTAATTTCAGACTCTGTAACTTTTCCTAAATAGCTTTTTATTTGATGTTGGTCTGTGTAATCCACACCTTGTCTTGTGTTTTTGCGTAGACAAGGTTGTATCGTGTCACAAAGATCGGAGTTATTCGGCAAATTGGCGACGCTTCGCCAGCTCCTCGAGACAAGTGTCACGGGCAGAGTTTCATAAATAGAGAAAAGAGAAATGGCGCGTTGTTCCCATTATCCCGGGCGCGTGACTTCCCATAAATACCTACTTCCCACTCGTTCCGGTTAAAGGACTTGATGGGCCAAGACGTTTTGCATTATTTGATCTTTGAGAAGTTTTGTTCTTTAATTAATAACTCTATGTATCTTATTGATGAAAAGTCTGCAATTTTTGCCGTGTTGGTTTAGCTTTTCAATTCAATAAATTGGGTAAGTATGATATTCATGATTTTTTTCATTTCATCCAACTTCTGCAATATTTGCCTCCTTTACAATTTTCTTC
Source organism: Eupithecia insigniata (assembly GCA_947859395.1). Classification (NCBI taxonomy): domain Eukaryota; kingdom Metazoa; phylum Arthropoda; class Insecta; order Lepidoptera; family Geometridae; genus Eupithecia; species Eupithecia insigniata. The sequence goes on from OX402007.1 coordinate 695,442, forward strand.
TGCCTTGTACTTGTATCAATTTATAACAATTTATTGAACATTATCCAGAGTAGGAACATTTTATTGGTAGTCCTTGATTTTGGTTGACCGAGTTAAGTTTTCCCATGAGAAAGGAACTTTGAGTGAATTGTCCGATGGCTGCGAGCATTTCTGAATTGTTAAGTTGTATGTTAACGAGACCTTTAGGGTTTAGTGGGGGAATATCCGCAGGGGAATAACTGCAGGAGTAACTATGTTATTTATATAAGGTTTAGTAACATTGTGTTGTTTATGATAGTCTCTTTTAGTTTGTTATCATCCAAAGCACTGCTGACTTAATTCTTACTAGAATATACCTATTCAGGCATTTTGACAATTTAATTGCCGTTTTTGGAAGGACGGCAGCCCTCTACAATATATTGTTCATCTATTTGGCAATTGGCATTCACAGTTTAAGTTTTGCTTCCATCGGGGCACTGCTGTCTACTAAGATGACGCAATGTGGAGCACACACTGACATTTCCATAGATCAGACCCAAGGCGTGGTCGGCGGCCGCTGGCTGCGATATTTAGTAAGATCGGACTAGTAGGCCCACGTACATTGTGGGCTCACAATTAGAGTTATTGTAATCCGATCGTTAGTAAATTAACAGCATTTTATACAAACTCTTTAAACGGAGTTCCAAAAGTCGTTAGAACTTTTTAAATGAAGAACGAATGCAGCTTCTATGCGGAGATATTGAACTATCAATATTTTTTTGTAACATATTTTCTTCACAGTTCTCATTATTTCTGCATATTCTTCAAGATAGATTTAACCAGCACCTTTTATTAAATAAATATCCGAACGTAGACTTCTCGTCACAGGTACACCACATGATTAGTCATCCAATTATCTACAAAAATCCCAAGAAAGTATTTTTGGATTCAAACTTGAATCATTGGGTGGGAGTTACGTATACCAGTAATCAGTCTCGCATACTGTGTATTTAAAATAAAAAATATATGATGTAAAACTACATTCTCAACGTAATTAAAACAAGTTTCAGCGGTTGACGGATACAGGGGGCAGGTGTAGGTGAGCCCAGGAAATTTGTCAATCTCACGCGGACTACCCGGATGTACATTGCTTTCAGGGGTAAAAGCCGATTTGAACATACCTAAGTAAAAGTGAGTATTAAGTTCAGACCCGAATAGATATCTAACTAAACTCTAATCAGAAGATATCAGTCGAAACATTATGGCTAGATAGATAGAGTTAGGGTCCACTAACTGTTAAGTTGGCCGTGGGGCCGCGGCTCAACTCAACCCGTGGATGTCGTAAGAGTCGACTAAGGGAACCTACCAGAGCAAGGGCAGCAGCTTCCTTCTGAGTATTTTTCAACACCAACACTGCGCTCACCAATCCGCCTGCCAAGCGTGGTGATTATGGCAAATCCCCCCCTACATGGGAGACCATCCACTCGATGGATCGATGACATTGTAGCGGTCGCAGGGAGTCGATGGATGGAGGAGGCTCAGGACCGCTATTTGTGGCGTCGTATGGGGGAGGCCTATGTCCAGCAGTGGACGTGTATGGGTTGATATGATGATGATGAACTCTTAAGTACGTTAAGGTTAAAGTTTCTGTGACTCACTCAAAGGCTTCGAACCTAGCAAACTACATATATCATATATCATACATACATAATTAAGAATTATTTATAAAAATGAACTGTATATTTATTGCAATTACATGTAGAAAATATGATAAGGCCGCCACTCCAAAAAAAATTCTAAATGTTCACAATGCAAAAAGCATTCAGTTATTGGCAGTGTTCTCCAGCGAGGCGACCAGGACCAGGGTCGCTGTCGAATAAACTTTTCATACCCAACAACGTTAAAACCCACCAAAATAAAACACAACGCTCAAGAAAACAAAGAGAAGCTGTTAGCGAATTAGCAACGGAAACGTGTCAGGTTCCGGTATATATATAAAATGGCGTCCCGAGATGCTAATGTCATCGGCTCCCCGGGATACCATACCACTTCACAATGAGATGGGTTGTGGCCACCAACACTGCGGCTTATTGCGGCATAGAGGGCAAACAATAGTGAACAAGTTATGGATATTTTGGTTCAATACAATCCAATACAAAACTCTCTACTGTACACCACGGAGTTAAATAAAAGATATAGACATTGGTTCAGTGACTTACTTACTTACTGGCGTGGCGCATAGATCTGATGTGGATTTTTACCTACGACACCAGAGATCGCCATTTGTCCCGAATTCCTTGCCCTTTCAGCTCAGTTGATGGTACGAAGTTCTTGTACGTCTTTCTCAAGGTCGTCACTCCAGCGGTGCCTCCGTCGACCGATAGGCCTTCGGCCACTTGAGCGACCCATATCTCTGCTGGCTACTCTAGCCTCCCCCATTCGATATACATACGTAATACATGCCCAAGCCATCGGAGTTGCGAGGTTTTGGTTCAGATAAGTACGTACCTGTATTTATAATTTAAATCGTCTTGAAGTAAACCTATGAAGAGTTTCGAGGTTTATGATTTTCTATCAACGCACAACTGAATTAAAATACTTCACAAAATAAATAGGGTACACATACAGGGGCACTCTGCCTTTTGGTGACGGCTTAAATTTTAAATATGGACTAAGTAGTTATATTCTTTTCGTACAGTGTACCTACATGTTATTAGTTTGATTTGGTTTTACCCTTGATAATGAGATAACATATTTACAAAAATAAATTAAAAATAGTATGACTAACATATATTAGACTATAATGACAACAGCAGCGCTGCAGCGGCTCAATTACTGAAAGCGATTTCTCCCAGGTGTTTTCTCTCAATCAATGTTGACTATCTTCAGCGCCTCTATACCTCTTTTACAGAACTACATATATCGAGATAGAGTTCTGCGAGTTCTTCTTTATTTGCCAGCATTTCATCATGCATCTTTAAACGTAGTATTTACATAACAATATGCGAACAATCGCCGGTTCCGTAGACATACGCCTGTTGCAGCGGAATAGCAACATAATGCGCGGCTTGTGAATTCGCTTGCGGTTAGATTTGTATCAGGCGCCGCAGCGCTTTAAAGCGATGGATCCGCTGAGCGCCTGATGAATACTGATTCCCTGCTTGCCTTGTCGCGTGGGATGGGATGGTTATTGTGAAGAAACCCTTTTATTGCAATGGTAAACTACATGGGAATGTATTTAGGGAGAAACGTAAGTTTTGTTACATTTGAAAGAGATTTTATTATTTACGAGTAAAACAACCAACGTGTTTTTCATTCATGAAATCATATTGTTAGTGGATTGGGTAAAAATTGAGCCGCGAAACAATTGCTTCTTCTAGCTAGCTGTAGGGCAAAGAAACAGAAATTTGATAAGATAGGAATGGGATAGAATTGCTACCCTACGGTAAAATGGTAAAAATCTATTTCTTTACGTAAAAATGGCATTGTTTGTAAAAATCCCCACCGTGAGAAATGGCAACGATGTCGTTACAATACGGTAATAACTTTTAGCGAATTAATAAAAGTGCCACTATACACTGAAATTGGACCTCTTGCCGTTATGACAAGGCGCAGTTTGCAATAACCAGTCGGGTATCTCAGGTTGAAATAGCGTGGTCCAGGTCTGAGCAGAAAGCGGGTTTAGGAAAATTGATAGAACTAATTATATCTTCTTTGATATCAAGCACGTGCGGTTATTCATTGCCTTCAATAAATAATGCTTCTGCATCAAAGAACCAGACAAAGAATAATGTAATCATTACATTATATGTACGCAAGGCTGATATGTACCTACCGCGATGCGCAGGAGATATGGAGAGACGCCATTTTACTCGTCGGGTTCTATATATGTATCCTCGTTTTGTACTGAAATTTAAAGTCTATACAATATTTTTAATTGTCCCACTGTGAAAGTTTATGAACCCCTGTCACGTAAATTTTTTCACTGATTAGGTTTCAGATTGCGATATCTTTATTTCTTTAGGCTTACAAAATAAGCACTTAGATAAATCAAACGTAATACTATAAACAGCTTTATTTTATAGTAATTATTAACAAATGTGAAATAAGGTGTTAAATGATTTTCTATTCACTTAAATTTGTAGAAGTGATAAAAAACCACTAGTAGGTACATTTATATAGGTATCACTTAAGTGTCTTTAACATGTTTTTTTTTTACTATTTAAATCAAACAATAATGCGATTTAGGTACATGTCAATATAAAGCTAAGCAGAACATGCCACATCTGGATAATCATCTATGGAGTAAAAGGCCTTCCTGATAAGATTTTGTTTAATGTACTGTTTAAATTTACGAACGGGGAGTTCAATTGCTTCAGATGGAAGCTTGCATAAGAAACGCACGCAATTGCCCATAAATGATTTCCCTACCTATTGTAATCTCTATATGGGATATGCAGCGAGTACACTATTGTATTGTATTCATTTATTTCAGATAATTAAATCCATATCACATATTATACACAAAATTAAATAAAATTCAAAATTACACGTCCATTAAAATCATTTTAGGTAATAAATTTAAGTTATTAGAATAGAATCAAATAAGTTAGATTAAATTAAATTACATTATGTAATTTGATATTGTTTCTTGTATTTCTATTGTGAACATAACAGTTTTTCAAAAAGCAATGTCTGTTTTTGTGCGTGTACATTATATTTTCATAGATGTATTGCGATATTACTGTCGAATATTGATTCCCTCAAAGAGTCGCGTTTGTAAACAGTCATTCCAATGCACACAGAATTACACGGGGCTTTTTTACTTTGCAATGCACTGGCTGCTTTATATTGTACACTAGCTGACCCGACAGACGTTGTCCTGTCATTAAATTCGATCTGTCTCTTACTGTCAAACAACTGACAGTTTTCAAACGTGCTTAGCAAAGAGTAGGTACTTAAAAAACGCTGCTTGGGCTACGTAAAAAGTTAATAATAAAGGTAGTCGTTAAGTTTTCTAAAAATAAGTGTCTGCGCAACTTTCTTATTTTTTTTTTAAATAAAATTGGTAAAGCTGTTCTCAAGTTATAGCGTGACCAGGAGAAATAGGGGTTAATTTTTATATAATATATATAGATTCCATCCCACATTATATATTCTTCTCGATAATTTTCTTTACCGCGTCTCTGTAAAATATCCCGTTTTGATTGTGCTTCCACGGCATCATGAACACATGGTACTTTTGCTTTTTGTGCTGTCGTGGGAGCCCATCACCCTGTGAGCTGTAGTGCCTAGCTTGTATGCGCATTCCAGGGTTCAAAGTCCACCCTAGCTCTCTTTTTGGACCTTGATCTTCTGCATTTGGATCGTTCGCCGCCGGGGTGCTGCCCCACCCGCAGCGCACTAAAGAGACGGCACCGAGAAAAAGGAAGGAGAATACGTATGTATAACAGTAGAATCAGCTATCTGTGGAACTTATAATGAACCTTACTTTAAGCCCCTCTGGCGGAGTTAGTTTAATTTTCTGTTTTAGTTGACATCATAAGCCTCTCAGGCAAACTATTTGTTAATTTAAATTTATATAATATTTTTAAAAACGTGTTTCAATTGGTACAGTGACGAACAAGGTTCAATTACCCTCCATGTTTGTAAAACCGGGATATGACTGAACCGGACTTCTCGAAACAGTGACAACTAGCGTGCTATATACAGTGGGCGTCACAAATAAGTACCCTCCTCTATCTCAATGTTTTGTAGACAAGGGAGATACTTAATTCTGACGCGCACTGCACCTGTAGGTATTATATAGAAGTCGTTTTGTGTTCTCTACCCGCTGACGCCTAGTACTTAGTCTGGCTGCAGCTTACAGTGCAATAGTGGACGTAATAAATAACGAGGGATGCCGCGGTGCGGGTTCGGAGCCGCTACCCGCTAAATTAGCTTTGTTCTGTCTGCACTGCTTGCTTAAGAACGCCTGACGGAAATTATATCGTTGCTTAGAGAATTGCTATTATTGTTTTAAAGGCAGACCATTGTGAAGTAATGTTGTGTTATCGTGTTCCGTGCTTTTGGGTTGTTTACTGTTTTATATTCCATAATTAACTAGTAGCCCTAAGCCCCTAACAATAATCATCGTGACCGATTTAGGTTCATTCTTCTGATTTGTTACAATTAGAGAACAACAAGGGGTCGGTCTCGACTTTTTCCGGAGTTATGACAGTTTGAAATTCCCTTAGAGCAAAGTTGTAAAGCTCTTCCTTTTTTTTATTGGTATCGGTTAAGCGTTTTGGCCACCATCACACTAAGAAAGTGAAGACGTGGCCTAAGATGGAGCACGCTTTCCCAAAAGGAACTTATTCAATCAAGACTTTTGAAGACTCCAAGATTGTACTCTACTGGAATAACAGACGCAGGTAGTTCGATCCGCTTTTTACCGGATAACGAAAGAAGAGCCGAAATGTTTGGTTCAGCACTGTGGTATGTCGACCAGGTATGGGTGGTATTTATCAGTGCTTCTAGTGTCCGGTGGTGGAAGGAGGAGGGAGGGATTAGGTCATGTCCTGCTGATCACTTAAATACCATACGATGGTTCTATTCCCCCTGGATACGGAGATATGTTATGAGGTGGTTTTGAAGGTTGGGGGGTTTGGATTATTGCCCCATGTGATACATTATCTTATTCTCCTGGTTTGTTAGAGATCCAACAACGACTATGACATTTGAGTTTTGTAAACTAACAAAACAAATGTAAGTATTTGGTAAACGAATATAAAAAAAACACATTCCATAACGTCGATTGTGAAGAGGTGTCATAAGATCATGGTCATGGTCTTAAGAAAATCAGTAGCTTACTATTTGAAAACAAAAGTTAGTTGTAGAATGCGGTTTAAGAATAAAACATATGCAATGCAGTTCGGTGCGTAGTCGATGTATTCATTTTGCATGTCCTCCGATTTTATAGTATCTTTACCATATGAGACCTGATGGTAGGTACCAAAAGCTACAAGAGCCTATAGGGAAATTATATTAAAAAACACGGTACGTTATTTAAAAACAAAAACTTTAAAAGCTAGAACAACTAACTATTTTGAATTTAATGTACCTACCTACAGTTTTCTTATGTCCTTTTGATTTAATTGATTGATTTTACCCTCTTTTAGAGCCTCTCATATGGGGCAAACATCTCGATGGATCTGGTCTCACTAAGTTAGGTAGGTACCAGCCATAAGTATTATAAACACACTTATCAAATTTCACGCAAATTGGATCAACAATGGTTGGACACTTATGCTGGAAGTGACTATTTCACCATCCAGTAGACAAATTACCCAAGCTGCCACTGAGAACTTCGTTCACTTCGCACACTCCGTTCAATAAGATTTTGGACATATATTTATTATGTATTTTTTTTGAAGAGAGTATTTAAGGATATTAAATAAATTGTTGAATTTTTATGGACATTGGATAAGGTGATTTAGAAATGAGGAATCGACCGAATCTGTTGCAATTTCAAGACAGTCGTGGAAGAATCGTTGCTATTATATAATATTAAAGATCTGAGTTTTGTATTAGAAATTCGTAGAATCCTTGTTAGAGTACTTAATTGTCATCGCGCGTTTCAATTGAATCCAACCACACATTGTTAATTTGTTCCTAATTAAAATTCATGAGCTTTCGGAGAGGCTTTCCATGTTACTTCAGCATTATTAGGAACTTCGGAACATACATTCCATGTTTTTATAATCAGTACCTATTTGCGAAGTTATAATTTGCTACCTTTTTAGCCTTGTTTTACGGTATTTATTTCAGTAGGTTGTGTAAAACGGCAGAAATGAAAAGTGCTGAAATTGGCGAAATCTGGCAACACAGCTTAAGAAAAAAAAAACAAACTAGGACAAAGCTTAATTATAATTTCTACAAAATCCTAATTCTATTTACTATTGCGCAAAACTCCAAAGCCGAGTATCGCAGCTCCACAGATTAAAAACAATTTTTATAAATATGTAAAAATATCTAAAATACCTCGTCAGTTAGGGGCAGCTCAAAGCTGGGTAATGGGTAAAAAACTGGCCGGGCTAAAACTAGCTCGGTAAAAACTGGATAATAGCGGAGGTCAAATGCAGGGACAAAATGAAGTACAAAGCGTGAAAGGAATTTCCTTTGTTATAATTAAAGCTGCTTACGGGCTAGTGTGCGGATTTTATAGAACTAGTTTCTGCACGCGGCTTCGCACGCGTTTTCCGGAATAAAAAGTATAAAGCCTTTTGGTATTTTCAGATCTAGAATTATGTATAAATAATGAAAATTTCTTGCGATTCTGTACTTTGAAGCGAAGAGAAAACATGTAAACTTTGGTTATTTGATACTCAATAAATCCGTTTACAGATGAGTCGCTCGGTATTTGCTCTCGAGTAGTGCGTAAACTCATTAAACTAATTATGTACTGCGGATAGTAGTGCGTGCAAACACTCGCGTTGTTTGCTTAGAGGCAATGAAGAGGCAATGAACAAAGTACTGCGATATATCTACGTTAGGCTAAACCTGCGACTTGCCGAGATGAAGTTGAAAGTGAAGTACTCGATAGAAACAAACGAATTCTAGCAATGCGTAGTCGTGGACAAGTGTGACAGGTTACAAATGATTCTACATCATCATACCATTCATAATTAAATAGGTTACAGGCGGACATACACTGATGGGATTGCAAGTTCCTGGGTTGCGATAACGTCAAATGGTTTTTAAAATAAGCACGATTTCTTCGGCTCCCTCCCTGTAAAGATTTGCAAAACAAACTTCAAGATTCAAAAACACCTTTTAACTAGTAGTAGTAGGTAGGTAATATTCTTAATTTTATTACTCACTATTAGATTTATTTACAAAGTATTAAAAGTTAATTAGCGTGCGAAATGGATCCTTGGCACGTGCGAAAAAGCTTACGAATAATATGAAAGTTTCTCGACTATTTTTTTACAAGATTCGAAGCACATTAGCTGTGTTCCCAGCCACGATAAATTCCAACTTTCCATAGGTGTCGTAAACGTGTTGCCATTGCAACCGCTCGATTTACCCCGTTTTTTTACCCGAAACTCGGCTTAGCTTATGAATAATACATTTTCGGGGTTCGATATCATAAAACTGACAATTTTATTTAGGCTTTACTGGATATCCGATCGCTGAATTTGTTAGGAATTTTCATAGCGATTTTGAACACTAGTAATGTCGGTTGCCTATTTTATGGTTTGTTAATAGTGTACATGCAAAATAGGAAGTGTGTAGGTTTAGGAAAAGCGTGTTATTAAAGCTGAAGATCCGTATTTTGGTTTCGAAGTGTCTGTTATTAAAGCTGAAGATCCGTATTTTGGTTTCGAAGTGTCTGTTATTAAAGCTGAAGATCCGTATTTTGGTTTCGAAGTGTCTGTTATTTTTTAATATATTATGAAAAATACATTAAAACAATAAATAATATATTAAAAAAAGATTGACGATTTTTTAAATATCTCTTTCCAGTGACCAAATTTGCACAAAACTTACTGAGAATACAAAATTAAATAAGTCAAACAAATTATATAATATACCAAAAATTTACGATTCCGGCGGGACCTGAACCCGCGACCTTCCCCTGCATACGGGACTGCGCCAACCAGTCCCGGCGGAGTGAGTTTTTGGGATATTATTTAATTTCTTTGAGATTATCCCAAGTGCGGGCTTAAGCACTATAATAACAAAAACCATAGAATTAAATAAGTATACGTACCTGGTTCAGGATTTTGAAAAGTAATGGTTCCTGAAACTTGCATAAATCGGGTTATCAAAGTTTTATCGTATTCATAGTTCGATATCGTATTGAAAGGGCTGTTATTTTCCAGCGTGCGATATTTCATGTGACTACGATTGGTTGATATATGCTCGATATTATACTAAAATAATAGATAATAATGAATATGTATTTCATTAATATTCGCAGACTGTTGCAAACAATCTACAGATAGCTCAACTGGTCCATGATCCAATACCAGTCGGAAGTGTCCCCAAGACGCTGGCTGCATTGCCCCGCTGTATGGAAATGCTAATGCGCTACGCCAGATACTCATCACCTCTCGGGTCACGCGTCGCTTCGACCAGGCGCTCAGAGATTTTTTAAACCCGGACAGTTCGGTACCTCACGGACCTAGGGTCTCGATGCGTAGGTTCTGTCGAGACCTGCATACATATTTGCGCCTCTTGAGATCCTCGGCCAAATCTGCCGCCGAACTAGTCCTAACGGATGTCCTTGAAAGATGGGAAGGCGCAAGTATGTCGACACATGTAGCGTCCCACGCAATAGGCCTCCCCAGCTCCCAAGGGACTAAAGTTATACCGTCGGGCCTCTTACCATCGTAACGCAACAGACTATTCGGTTCGAGAATAGCTGGTACGTTAGCGGTGACAAAGGCCCGCCGGATGATGTCGTTAAGGCTGGCATGGCGAGACATCCGACCGGCAGCCCTAGTACACGATAATCCGTGATGACCAAGCTGTTCGACAACAGTACCGCACTGGTATTGATGAGGCGCGCAACACCTTGCACCCAACCGAAGACATGTTGCTATACGGAATGTTACGGGATCCAATAAAGTGCCAGTATTATATGAAGGAAGTGCTTGCAACCAATGTCCTGATGTTATTTGATTGTTATTTTCTTTGTCAATAAAAGTTTTAAATATTTTTAATGTATATTCATAAAAACTCTCATCGATCCCAGCACCCTCAACCCCTTGCAGTGTATATGAACAACAACAGCGGACGCCGCATCATCTGCATGCCTCAATAATTCATGTATGGTAATAAGGACCGCGGTACACTTGCCGATGTCGATTCCGTTTCATTGGTAACTCCCGCTCTTCTGTCAATAACTTAGGGTTTTTATATCTGCTCCTATGATTTACAGTATCAGCAACATAAGAAAAGGCTCTTTGGTATGGGTAACCGAACCACGTATGTAAGACGATTCCATAGGACATCTGAAACTCAAGTGAGTAATGAATCTTTTACGAAATATTGTCGGGAGTGTAACCGTCCCGCGCCTTCGCCCGTGTTTTATCTAGATAAAAAATAGCCGTTAAGCTATTCCTAGTACCCATAAAAAATTTCAGCCTAATCAGTTCAGTAGTTTTTGCGTGAAAGAGTAACAAATATCCATACATCCATCCATACAAACTTTGACATTTATAATATTAGTAGAATAAGTAGGATATGAGCCCAATTCGCCTACTCAGTGTAGTTTACATTTAATTTACAATGTTTATTATATAGAGGGTCGCGGGGCCGCGGCGTACGAATATCGACCCCTCCAACTCAACCCGTGGATGTCGTAAGAGCGCAGACTGAGGGAACCTACCAGAGGAAGGGCAGCAGCTTCCGTCTGAGTATTTTTAAACACCAACACTGCGATCACCAATCCGCCTGCCAAGCGTGGTGATTATGGCAAAACCCCCCCAACATGGAAGACCATCCACTCGATGGACCGACGACATCGTAGCGGTCGCAGGGAGTCGATGGATGGCGGCGGCTCAGGACCGCTATTTGTGGCGCGTACGGGGGAGGCCTATGTCCAGCAGTGGACGTGTATGGGCTGATGATGATGATTATACAGATTTGATTCTTATTGATTGAACGAGATTGACTCTACCGATCGGTAGGATAAAAAATACAGGGTGTAATTTTTTCGACTTTAGTGAGTTCGATTACCGCATAATGCAAGTAATTTTTCAAATAGCGGTGAAAGCAGATTTACTTGTTTTTGAAAATAAAGGAATGTTTCCTTTCAGTAAAACTTTCTAGATCTAATATTCCTGGTAGTTTTCCTCCATGTTCCATGGCCGTGGGATATCCTACTAATATTATAAATATCAAAGTTTGTGAGTATGGATGTTAATTCCTTTTTCACGCAAAAGTTACTGAAGTAATTACGCTGTTTGGTATGCGAATAGTTTGGAACCTGGAAATTTGACTTGTCTAAGTTCTTATTTTGCAAACCTAAAGAAATAAATTTATTGAATTTGAATATGGAATAACATACATACACAATAACATGTGTAGGCTATTTTTTGTCCCGATAAAACGCGAGCGAAGGCGCGGGCAACAGCCAGTCCTGTATATTGATAAAATTATAAAAATCCTTGTCACTTTATACGTAAAAGGTATAGTATAAGCGTACATACTCTGTTGCTTATTCTACCCGTCCCTTTTTCTTTTTGAATTTAATACTGTACGAGATCGTACAAGATAATGTGATGCAAACAATCTTGCATTTCAACATTGTTTTCAGTGATAAGGTAATAGATAACATTCCTACTTAATAATATCTTGTTACGATATCGAAAACATTCGTTATTTTAGGGAACGAATAAAATTAATAAGTTTTTATAGGTATATACATATTTATTTACGTATTTACAAATCACATGAGAAAATTCGATACAAAAAGTTGGCAAGGTACCCTTTTGCGATCACACTTGAGGTTTAACAAAAGCGCGCATCACACACGGGACGAACACTAATGGCTTTTAAAAAGATGGTGGAAAAAAGTATTGTGAGAAACCTCTAGATCAATAGCGGTCTTCTATCTAAATTCATAACTTTCGTCGTCCACCGATTTAAAAAAAAAAAACTGTGTTAAACTGATGTTAGGGCCAAAATCTTCAAACCCCTTTGCAAGATAAGAGTAAATCTTCGAGCTAGTTTTGTATTTATAACGAATGCTCAGATGACAAAGCTCGATTTTAAAATATTTGAAACAATGCACCGTTCAGTTGTCTTTTTCTTTAATTAGGTTCTTGTATTGTTTCAATTTGCAAGACCTGCTATTTTCAACCAATCAGAGCACAGAGGAAGTAGAGGTTTCTAGAACACTAGGTATAAGGTGCATAGGGGTAAGTTAGTAATGTCCGTAGTGGGAGCCGCTGTAGCCGCCGTAGCCGAGACCGGAGGAGTAGCCATGGCCGAGACCGTAGCCGGGGTAGGCAACCTGGTTGGCGTAGCTGACAGCGGGATAGTGGCTGTAACCTGGAGGGAATAGAGCTTATATTAGATTGATAAACTAAACTATTGCAACTTTTATAATTATTGAATTTCTGATTTAAAAAGATCAATGATGATGATATTGAAGAGGATCTTACAAGAAGTAGTATTTCAAAGTACTGCACGATCGTTTTATAGAGCATCGACATGTTGTCCGAGTCATTTTATTTTATTTTATTTATTTGGAAGACATAGATATATAAGATAATACAGTTAGGATTTTCTTAGACCAGTAAAGTCTCCACTGTAAACATTTTTACACATAAATACTAGTGAACAGACTTTTAACAAACGTATTCTATCCATGTTGAAATTATTACTAACAATAAAGGAATGTGTTTTAGCAAAATAATTAATTGGAATATCAAAATTAAAAAAGATAAAACATTATATCAATTAAAAAGAGGAAAAGACTAAATTCAAGATAAAATAATTTAAACTAAGTAATTTCTTTGTTGGCGGCAGCAATGCCCTCAATGCTTCTACGAAACGAGACGGCGGCGATTGAGTCGAAAATATCAATTTCGTTGAAAAATTTGTTATAATTATTGCAAGCTCTATTCAGAAACATGTTCTTCCTATAATTCGTTCGAGATGTTGGAATCCAAAAAGTTTTCTTTTTCCTAGATGAGGCCCGTGGACAATGTAAATAAATATTTTCAAGTAACAATTGGGAGTCAATGAGATTGTTAAGTAATTTATATAAAAACATTTGATCTCGCACAGTGCGACGAATATCTAGATTTACTATAAAGTCTGTAGGAGCTGACGGAAAGCGGAATAAATAATGTTTTAAAAAATTATTTTGTATTCGTTGTATTTCTTCAGTATGTACCTTATATTGTGGATTCCAGACCGTTGATCCATATTCAAGAATTGTGAGCTTTGTCGTCATGGTGAGCTTTGACTTGCTTAAACAGGCTTTCAAATTGAAATGGACAAATGTGGTTTATTATTACTCTTTTCTTAGGATGTAAAACCCCTAGGGTTTTAAAAAAAGGGTACCGTAGTACCTAATCAAGAAAATAACAAAGAAACAGTACGCATGAGTAATACACCGTAACATTGTTAAAGTGATAATAGACAAAGAACAAACGGCATTCAGAGAACAAGTCAATTACCGCGTGTTGGATCTCACGCTCAAGGCGACTGCCGAACAGGTACTGAGTGAGGCCAATACCATGGTCCGGTCCTCCTGATAGTCGGACAGGTGTGCTAAACTGCATTAATGCCAAAAGCTTATTTTATTTCTTAAGGAAATAAAGAATTTTCAGCTTAAAATTTTGATAATTTCAATAGTTTTGAGTAAGCATCATCAGCATCTAAAGATTCTTTCTAAAGCATTTTTTTTAAATCACCAACCCTGTAGAGTAACACTGTGTTGGTGTATGCAAGTCATTCTGGTCATCATAATGGTTTCGTTGCATGACCTAGGGGGGTGAGTCTATTTGACGTTAGTAACGAGACGTAATCATGACATCTCCTTTTCTATAGGATTTGGTACAGCGTCTCTATCGTGCGGAGATGGAACTACGCAATCCTAGACTAAATAAAAATGAGACGTCACAATCACGTCTCGTTACTGACGTTAAATAGATTAACGTCCCCCAGATTATTGACTCCTCAACATTAAAGAGGAGTAGGAAAGTCCAACAGAATACAACTTGAGAGAGCCAAGTGGTGCGGTAACTTACCAGAGCCGTATCCGCCAAGACCGGAGTACCCGAGTCCTCCGTATCCGCTGTATCCGCCGTATCCGCCATATCCGCCGTATCCTCCATATCCGCCGTGCGTGGTGGTGTAGGCCACCTTGCTAACGCCTACGGGGGCAGCTGCGGAACAACAAACAATCAAATAAGCACAGTTATTTATTCATAAAGGTTTTTCGTCTAAATAACTAGCTACTATCGTGATCATGGCTAAAGGCGTGTCCACACGTTGTCACGTTGAACCTTGTATACCTAAGCTTTCTCTATGTAATAAATAAATAATGCTGGAAAATTCAGATAGCATCATCTAACCAAGCTACCCCGAGCTTGTGATATGAGAACTTGATAACTGATATGCTCAATACATTATTATATACTTCATATACATATAAATATAAATTATTTATTTTTCATAAAAAACACCCAGAACACCCAGAGAAAATATCTGGACATTGTACACACAATTATCCCGAGGCGGGAATCGAACCCGCAACCTCCTGCATTGCAGGCGGACGTTTGCCCGCTGCGCCACAGAGATCGTCATAAATAAATCATAACGGTCGGAGATCGTACTCATAGGACTTTGACTTGACTCTGATTCGAGCAACATGAAGTTGTCATCATCTGTCACAACTCATGTTTTTTCTATGTACGAGGTTCTTTGAATAAATTTTATTATTTATTTATCTAGACAGATCCCTTTGTATCGATATATTTCAATTTATTTTTTATCAGGAATATCATGCAATTATAACTGATAAACTCCAGGCCTTGAAAGTAATTTTTAGAGAGCCTTGAAGTTTCTTATACAATCATTCATTGAACCAATTTGTTCAATGAATTATCAGCAAAAAACGCAAAGCGATTCTAATCGAAGGTTCTCTGAATAAATCTATACGGAACAGAATAAAAGACTGAGTAATAATCTAATAATACATATATGTATGTATGAAGGTTGAAATTAGATAGTAGAGTAAAAGTAAAAAATATTATATTTGTACCACAACACAGCATTTACTAGTTCGCTGGTTTTATTCGACACCTTGAAATACTTATGTGTATATTAATTCTAAATTGTACAAGATATCGCAAAAGTATATGCAGTAGGTACATTCTCACTGAAAAAAAATATGAAATGAGCTTAGCTTGCATTGACCTCGATTACCAACGAATGTGGAAACAATAAACTCATTGTTCTGCCATCACGAAACGGGTACGGTTATTTTAATCTCTTCTTAGTTTTTACCACCCTCAGCTAGCTTGCATCCCTTAGCGTGCTAACCCAGCTTAGCTTACTGATTGCAACTAAATCAATAATAGTTTGCCTAATTAGCATTCCCACCACGAAACTAGCAATATTTCAGGATTTGTCACAGTAAAACAAAGACAGCAGTGGGCCAAGGTCCCTCCCACATTATGTCATTATGCTGCGACATTGTGACCGTGTTATAATCACGGTATAATGAACGCCACAGGTGGCCATTAGGAGTAATGACCTGAAGAATCTGATTGTGGATTTAAAGTACCACTTTGGGTTTCCTCTACAATTTGGAAAATTTTCGCTTGGTATTTCTAGGGCTCGTTATTGGGAAATTATGTTTGGAAACATTATGTTCCTTGTCAGCTCTATATCACTGCATTTAATGATGGTAAGCTTTTGGGCTATACCACCTTAAGTGCCGATGCCAAACATGAAGAACTCTGTGAGCTTCGGCTGAGACCGGGCAGTGAATGCATTACTAGATTGAGTACCTCGACTGCACTAAATAATGATAATCATGTGTAGGGAATGATAAGATTGGTCCATATTATGCTGATTGAATATCTAATCGAGATCTTAAATTCAAAGTTCGTATTACTATGAGCAATTTTGTTCAAAAAGACTGATTTCATGAATTTTAATAGTTCCGATAAAACTTCTTCGGACTCAATTTATTGAGTTTCTTTCGCGAATTCCGTAAGAGCTGAACATTTTAAGTGAAATAGTTCTAGAACAAATGAGTCTTCATTAAGTAGATACCGAGTTTATTAAGTTGAAGCCGCTTGAGAATATATTTTTCTTTTGATACTTTTAACTATAAGTATATAAATTATTCCAAGCAGCTGAATGTTGTTTGACTTTTTTTACCCGATTTTTTTACTATACTTAGACTTTTATTAGAAGATATTTTATCTTCTGAATTAGTTTCCAATTTAGCGAAATCCTCTGCTTTTACAAGCGCATTGTCGATTTCTGCCAATAATGGCTTCACATAAACATTTTCCTTTGCCAAAAGCCATTACTGGCTCTCCAGTGACCCATTCACAGAAAGATCTCAATAAAATCCTTCCTCAATCTATTCGATGTTCGTAATCCTATACATTTTAAACGTAGAGGTGGGTACGTAGTTTTACAGACGGGTAATACTCAAATTATTTGACTAAAACGTTTTTACTTTTTTATTGTAGTTGACTGAACTAAAGTATAGTTGATGTGTCAACATGTTGATTTGACAGCCTGTTTACGGATGTAAACAGGCTGTCAAACCTATCCCCTTCAGGACTCGGTCAACATCTAAATGCATCATGCCTACGAAATATTTCAGTTTCGACAGTAGCGCAAGGCCGGTCATCATTGCTGTGATCTTTGGGGGAGTGCTATGTCCAGTAGTCATTGCATCTTTCGGTTAAACTAAACTTTATTTAATAATTAATTAGGCTGTTATTCTGTGCGCATGCAACTGTGCCGCAATATTGGAGGGCTCAAAATTCAAATCATGTCAACATCCCGTTATTTTATGACTTGAATGTTGAGATATACATATTCGCGTATTTTTTATAAATTTGCCATTTAGTTTGACTTGCCCAATGAAACGACTATAAATAACGACAGGCAGTCTAATAAAGCACTAGTTAAATGCACCGGACGAATCACCCCGATTATCCAGCAGAAATATCGCTCGTTACCTTTGTACAAGAGAAAAGCAACTTTGCTACCTGGACTTATAATTTAATTTTTGATGAAAGTAGCGAGCTTGAGACTGCGGTGTTATGAAAAGCTACTTGGATGGAATGAGATGTGCAATTTTCTGGTTGCTTAAAGTTAAGATGCAAGGAATACTGTGCTCAGATGTGTTTGTTTACCAAATATGTGCAAATTGTGCATTCTTTCGACACATAGAAATATCACAGAGTGAGAGCTTTTTAGACGCATAGTTAAGATAATCATTTGAAGTACGTGAATGAAATAGTTTTAGAGGTCTGCTTATTTCAACAAGCCCTTTTTAAATATTTTAGTATTCAACTAAGCGAACAGAAATTTCACATAAAAGTTGTTTAATTTTATTAGCAGAGCAAAGTACGTGTTTATTAGTTAGAACACATTAAAATTGCTCAGACAGTATGCACAAAGTTTATGCGCAACGAAACTGTTGTAATATATTCGGATCACGCAATACTCAGAGAAAAATAAACTTTATGTTATTTTATTTTGCTAGTAAAATAGAGTTTGTAGATTCTCCGTGGATTAGCTTTTTGTCTTTTGTGTTATGCATGCATACAGTGTTTATTCAGTTAAAATGAAACACTTTACTAACAAAACAAAGAAAATTACAATAAAATAATAGAAACAAATTAGAATCAACAAATTAAACTAGATGCCAAAGCCTTTTCAGCATAAAATTCAAGTTTTCTTGTGCCAAATGAAGGCACTCCGCTCCTCTGAAGTTCAGTTCATTCATACGGAGCTCGGCCAATTGAAACTTGGCCGTTTCAGCGATTTCATAGAAAGTGCTCTATTACACAACGAACTTTTCATAGACTTGAGACTATCTTCACTAAATTTCAAAGAGTTAAATTCCTTCTTTTATCGTCGTCAAAGATATATAATTTTTTCCTCGAAAGGTTTTGGAGAAGTTACTTTACTACGAGCTACGTTCTCTTATAATTTAATTATAGTCTTATGGAAGTAGCGACATAATTCTATTTTATTCCTGAATGTTTATCTATGGAATGATGTACCTGCTGTATTATTTGACCGAGAATTGATTATAAAAACTTTTCAGATCAATCGTAATATGGATACTAAGCCGTCCAATATTCAAAATTTGTCCAGGGTAAAAACAAGTCCCCGCTTAAAATACCCGTAAATTCAGTAAATTGGTCATTTAGAAGTCCCAATTTCCTCGCGAAAGGTGCAAAACTGTTGCCAAAGCAAAATTTAAATAGAATGCTAAATGAAACTTAATATCAGCTGAAACTGAATTCAGGACTTTGAGTTGCCATTTATTACTCAAAAGGAGTTAAACAGCGCCTGCGAGCTGTGATACTAATTTACTCCTTAGTTTCGACTTCTCTGAACTTATTTCTGTGAAAAATTGATAAATAGTTCGAAACTGTACCGCACATACAGCGCGATTTATTTCTCTGGATTTTGTTGACCTTTTTAATACTGTAGGCGTAATAAAACTATAGCCGTATTGTGTTAATGGTGCATCCAGGATGTTGTTTGTGATTGATTAGTGATTAAAGTCCGTAACCTTACGGCTTTAGACATTGTCATTGTCGCTGAGTTACCCATGGATCATCATGACTCGGTCAAGATAACATTGTCACTAAAATATGTAAATATTTTGTAAAGCTCCTCT
Organism: Eupithecia insigniata; assembly: GCA_947859395.1. NCBI lineage: Eukaryota > Metazoa > Arthropoda > Insecta > Lepidoptera > Geometridae > Eupithecia > Eupithecia insigniata. The sequence continues at coordinate 714,793 of OX402007.1, forward strand.
TGCAGAGTGCAAATACAGTCCTTGCGATCACTAATCAGAAGTTTGATGACAATTTCAAGAACGACATTTGGAGGCTCAAGTCCTGGACAGTTGATTCTTTGATTTTGTTGAATCAGTTGTGCTTTTGATAGAGGGTTGTATAGTTGCTTACCATATCCGCCATAGCCCAGTCCGTGTCCGACGCCGCTGTAGCCCAGACCACTATAGCCCAGACCACCGTAACCCAGGCCTCCGTAGCCTAAGCCGCCATCGTAGGCGCCGTAGCCGAGTCCAGAGAGGCCTCGCTTTTCCGTCTTCTTGGCCTCCTCTGCGCAGACGGCGCTCAGGGCAAGGGCGGCTACAATCTGGAGAGAAGGTTCATAGTCAATATTGGTGAACAATTTATAGTCGAGTGGAGTCAATGGAGTCAAATGTTGGAGATCAGTCGTCTCATCCGGACTTTATTCTACGGATGAGACGAAATGTAGACGTTGATGAAATAAATAGATTCTACTCACATGAGTACAGAGATAAAAGAAAACACAGCATAGTGACCACTGCCGAAGGATGGCAATGAGTGAATCATTTAAAATAATATATTCCACTTTTGAGAAGGTTAAGTAAGGAGTTTTTTGGAGCAGTTGTTGATCTTTCTTAATGTTTTGGCGATCTTAAGTGACTTCCTTGCTTCGTGCATAAATGTCGTACGTAATTTAAAATGATTACATTAAATACCATTTCGCGACCGACAGACTGACATTTAGGTTTAGTCTGAATAACCAAGATGGATCTAATCAGGAAATTACACTAGTAGTCGGTTGTTAAGGGATGATCATCTCTTTAATTAAATAATCAATTATAAAATTTCTTGTCAACGTCTATTATGCAAGAGGAACAGAACAGGCCAAGAACTATTTGAGAAGAGAACTGTTTTGATCATCAATTGGTTAATCAGCGTAGGAACAACCAGCTGTTAGCTTAGCTAAAGCCTCTACTCTAATCCCTAATATCCTTTGAAAAAATAAAATCTGCTACCTCGCAATAAGCGAAGGCCTTATGCTCTGCATCTTCCAATAATCCGGTAATAATTATGCGTTCCCCCTCGGATCTTTTAATCAGTTCGCCGGTAGTTCGGTAACTACGGCGGATTATACCTCAGCAGGCTTACGTGAGGTTAATCACTCGTGTAGTGTGTAGGTACTTCTAGTTTGTGATCAAGATATATTGTTCCTTATGTCTATCGTATATATAATAAAGTATAATGTTTTAATGGTCTTCACATTCACGAACGAAAGAAAGAAAATCAATTTATTGGTTCAGATTATACATATATTTGAATATAATCGTTTATGACTACGTAATGGGTAGCAGAGTTTGCCTTTTGTATTCTAATAAATTTATTTTCGTTCTTTACTCTCTTTATTGGACGACCGATGTTGCGTGGCGGGCGAATGTCCGCCTGCGACACAGAATGTTGCGGGTTCGATTCCCAACCAATAATTGTACGATCAGCAAAAATTTGTCTCAGTCATCTACTAGACCATAACACAAGCTCTGCTAATATTGACCTAGATGAGGCTGTGTATCCACACAGCCACATCTACGACCATCTGGTCCAGCATTATTTATATAGTACTAGCTGACCCGCCAAACTAACGAAAATAGATAGTAGCCGATTCTCAGACCTACTGAAATACGCATATAAAATTTGGTAAAAATCGGTAAAGCCGTTTCGGAGGAGTACGGTAACTAACATTGTGACATGGAAATTTTATATATAAGATAAGATATTAGCAAATAATGAGGAATGTCTTTGAATGCTGAAATTCAATGAAAAATCGCTTCTATGATATCGTTATAGATACTGTTCATGGAGCTGCTCAACAACACAAAAAGGTACCACTCGACTTCCCCCAGAGAACATCGGTCGACAACGTAGAAATATAAAGATTTCCATAGCACCACTATGCCAATAAGAACACAAATACCAAGAACTGCCTTGGCTCCCAATTTGCATCTGTTCTAATTAAAAGGCCTGCTCTGAAGGTGAACTAATTTCCAAAATGTGATGCGAATAGCAAGTTCAAGCAATTTTCTGAGATGTTTTTGCATTGAATTAATATTATAGTTAGTTCAACTGAAAGTCTTGCACTGAAAGTCTTGTATTTATCTATGCAAATTATATTGTCGCACAAAAAACCTAATAAATTTATAAAACATTCGTTGAGTTTTATAATAAATACGTGATTACATAGGTCCTAGATAGATTATATAAATTGAATTCTTATCTCTGTTCTATTGTTTCTATCTAGTTCTATATTGTGATCTTATAATTTTCTATATAATAGGTTTAGTATATTGCAGTTACAAAGGTCCTTTATAATAGAGAATGATGTGGACACCTAAGTATTACAAGTTCTCAATAGCAATGTCTATTCTAAGTACATATACCTTAGGTAGTAATTGTATAGTTTCTGCGCATGTCAACATAGAACAAAGCAATGTCGAAATATAGGATGTCATGGTGTCTATTATTGAACGATGGGGGAAATCATTGGTAATAAGTAATTGATTAACTGGGTGGTATGTACTTTGTAACAAGGACTTTGCAACGAATTATTTCCATTTATTATATAGGAACTATCTAGTTCCATAATGATCAAAGTTATTCATGTTATTTGAACATCATCATCATCATCAGCCCGTATACGTCCACTGCTGAACCTACCCTCCTCCAAACGACGCCATTTTAACATTAAAATTAATAAAAAATTGTAAACCTCAAAACTTTTAAAAATCGTTAAGCAAGACTAAAACTGTATTAATTTATAAACCATTAACAAAAACAATAAACACCTAGGATTATACCTACAGCGAATAAAACTTTATTGTCTAACTAGCATTATCAAAGAGATCTCTCAGAACAAACGTGCTTTATATAAACCAAAAAATTGTTGATTTATGTAAGTTTATGATCTGTAAAACGATGCAGGACCGGCCAAGTGTGAACTGTTCACATACTGGTGGTTCCGTAGTTATGTATAGTGGATATTTTGCTGATTTGTATAAAATTTTATGTTTACAATTCGAAAATAGGGATAGCTGGAATTATCAATACTGGTGTTGATATGGACCAGTTGAGCTACCTGTAGATTGTTTGCAACAGTCTACAGTTCGCTCAATTGTTTCAATTATATATACTAGTTCTAATTTGTTTCTATTATTTGATTGTAAGTTTCTTTGTTAATAAAGTTATCATGATACATTGCTAAAATATTTGAAAGTTTCAAGTGAAAAAGTATGTATAATAGTTTAGTTGAGCTACCTTCTACTGAAGAGTAAGCTCAACTGTTTCTAAATGGTTTCCATTCTCTCTTTGTTAATAAATATATGTCTTTAAAAATAATAATGAAATACGATTAAATTGGTAGTTACTGTTGGTTTAATTATTTTATAAGTTTTGATAGTCCTCATACTCATTTATTCGCCGTAGGAGCACAGGGCACACTTGGATACGTCAATTTACAAAAATATAGTTTACAATAAATGGTGCTTCTATTATTATAATTCAAAGCCAGTATAATGTAGCAAGCATAATGTATATCTAAGAAAATTGAGGAACCAAAAACTACATAAATCCAAAATGGAGAAAATATGTTTCGTGAGAAATATACGTAGATCGGCTATTATTGTGCTGCGCAACATGTTTTATTTATAGTTTGCGGAACCTTAAAATCGTAATAAGCTGTTTTGTTTTAATAAAAATGTTAATACATTTCTTGCAAATTCCCGTGTATTATCTTTAATTTGTATAAAAGTTGAAGCAAAAAATTAATTATAAAGGGAAGTAATTTAACGGGATGGATTGCGAAATAATTATATTTTTTTAGGAAACAAAGTCGAGGTTACTATTGTATGAAGATATTATTAAAATGAGTCAACCAACAATCAACGTACAATACAAACATTAATAATTTAATATATATAATTTTTATTTTTTTGTAAAAGCAAGCATCAAGCATACTTTTACAAAAAAAAAAATTGACTATCTTACATTAAATGGTGCACCATTAAAATGACATGTTTTTTGTTAAATTATGTAATAACATAATTTAACAAAAACATGTGGTAATATTCCCGAGGTAGGTAGGTAGGTATAATTCCTCATTATTCATTCTAGGGACGTGTAATTTCCGCTCAGTTAATATAACTTTAAAAGGTTGGGGGATGGTTACAGATAAAATGTATAATCTTACTTTACAGGGTCCTTTTACAAGAAAATAAAAGTAATTTATCTAATCGAGGCTGGATCCAGCAGATCCTACCTCTATACAGTTTTTAAAGTTTGATTTGACTCCGCTCTAAACTTTAGATTAAGAATTAATTTTAAAATGCGTAATTTATAAAATAAATAAATTGATAAGGTGGTAAACCCGTACGGTCAAGTACCACTATTTAATTTTTAATGAAGTGAAAACAATCCAATTACTTTTTAACCAAGTTTATTGGTGGGAGATACTTTAGTTACGTGTACAAGGTACATAGTGTTATATTCAATGATGTTTTATTAGATTTCAAATCTTAACAGAATTAAATAAAACTCCTTACCAAGAACTTCATGATGTGTTGTTGAGTGTAAACACGACTGATGCCTCAGGTCTGCCGCCGCGCGCTTTTATACAAGGGAGCGCGCGCGCCAAGGATGCAGGGTTGAAGGAAATGAGGAGTAGGCTGAGGCTTTGGGTGAGTCAGTCGAGTTATCGGTTTGTAAATGCTTGTTTGAAATGGTGCTTTGTGAGTGGCGTAGGTATTTATTAAATTAGATTAATTTATTCACACAACAAAATTTCTGCATGTTCCTTAAAGATAATATGTATTTCTCTTGAGAAATAAAATTCTAAAACCGTAAAACCGTAGAAAAATATACATGTCAAATACTATATCGAACAGAAGGTACAAGTTTTAAAAAAATGCATACATAGCAATGCAATTCATCCATTGTTATGTATTAGCTGCTGCCCGCGGCTTTGCATGCACTCTTCATGTACCCTATGTCCGTCCCCGGGATACCATCTACCTCCCTGCCAAATTTCATTAAAATCCGTTCAGCCGTTTAGGCTTGAAAAGGTAACAGACAGACAGATAGACAGAGTTACTTTCAAAATAATATTAGTAGAATTTCTCATTTTCATGATCTCGGGTCATACAGTGGCCCGGTCTTTGGAGCAGTATGCAGTACTAATATGGTATAGAAGACTGGGCCAGGACTGAGGCGAACGGCAATAATGGCACTGCTGGGCTATTATGGCTGAGCCCAACAGTGGGTATTGCATAGCTAATGATAATGACGGTAGGTATATAAAATATATGCGCAGTAAATAAATAATTTTGAATATATTTATATATTTTGCTAGTAGCTTTAATAGTATTTAAAAAACAAAGTATCCACAACTGCACTTTTCAGTGCAGTTGTGGATATTATTATAGATTGTGTAAGCCTTACTTATAAGAATTTCACTATTGGATGGATATTTAATTTTTTCCAACGTGGATGATAATTTATTTCCTTGAACGAATTATTATCCGGGTTTAGTTTCAATTCTGCGCTACATGTAGGATACCTCTATTTACAGAGTCAGTTTGCATTATAATTCAAGTGTTTGCATTCTAACAAAAGCAAGGTTGCTAACGAATCCACCGCAATCACAATTTGGTCCAAATCCAATCACAATTTGGTCCAAATCCGCCGCCCATCAAACTCCATACACTCCTCATACAACGTTATTGCATTCCATACAAGCGTTGCATTGTGCGTAATGTTAATTATAAGATCTTATTAGCGGATTAGCCTGTTGCAACCGTATGAATTGCACGGGAATTTATGATGTTTTAGAGTTCTGTTTAATGTTTTTGTTGCTAGTACCTAATGGCAAGATGAATTTCAAATATTTCAGTCATAAGCACAAGTCTTGCATTACCAACACATTTCATTATTGCATTGGCGCACCTATTAGGGAATCGACGTTACCTCGAATCAAAAAAACGGTTAAACCGATTTTGGTAAATGGGGTCTAAAAATACTAGTTTGATTTCGGGACTGTTCTAGGCCTGTGCACATGCCTACAAATAAAAGTTTTGCAAAAGAAATGAAAAGAAAAAAAAAACAAGACGAGTCGGGTTTTTACAATATCAACATATTTCTACAAATATCGAGAAAATAGGAAAAAATACACAGTGAATCTAAGCTTTTAAAAAGATTTGTCTAAAGTATTTTTATGCGAAGTCCGGTAGGGACCACAATAAAACAATTTTACGCCTTTAAACAAATCAAAATAATATTTTTAGTGCATGCCGTTCAAAACCATTCCTGAAAATAATAATCAAATTTCAACATTAGAAGGATACAAGTTTTGAGTATTTATTATTAGTTTCGGTAGTCTTGTGAAATTGGGAAGTCTAGTCTAAAAGAAAAGCTTGAATAATTCACAATCAAAACAATAGGTTTTCTAGTCATTCCACAATGGACCTAGGTATGCTGAAATCTATTCAAATCGATCAATTGCTGACATAAATAGTTTGTTACGTTTAGTATGCTTTGCAAGCTGTAGGGGCGTTCATACACGCTCTATTACATGTAGTAGGTATGTCCATGTCTCATACAAATTACATATTATTTTACTTGGTTAATCACTTATCTCAGTATCTTGTATTACTTCAAGGATTACATTTCTCATTGTCAACGAGGGAGTTTGCACGAGCGATCGTAGAGCAACAAAAATTGCTTGATGGTTGCTGATATAATATAGAAAAACTAAAACATTTTTTGTATTTAGAATATTGATTGAGATTTTTTTAAATAAATCATCTGTGACGTATTCAGTTAGTTGAATCTATATTTTTGGTGCTTACGTTAAGTAAATCCAATTTCTAATTAAATTGTCTACTTATGTGTAAACAAGCTCATTTGACTTCATTGTATTGTGCCTCGCACTAGGTTTTAAGGCGGAGAATTTTGTTAGCTATTCGATTTTTGTTAAAATGTATTTTTCGTCTATTTTTGTACGTAGAGACGTTAAAAATCAACGAATTTTATTTGTAAAAGAATAAAAAAAATAGCTTTTCAAGTATTTTTTACCGTCATGCAAACCAAACAGTTTCTTAAGCATAACTTCTTAGCATTTTTTACTCCTTTTGATTTAATTCTTTCAATTTTTCCTGACTCAATCCAAGTTGCCGGTCTACTCCCCCCGCTTTGGGAATACAGTTGACAATAAGCTCAAGCTGTGACCACAACATTTTCTCACAAAAACCGTCTGTAAGGTCGCTCCGATTACCCAAGTACATAGGTTTTTTAACACCTAACAATGAATAGGTACCAACCTTATTACCTACGACAGAGGTACGAAATATGAAGCAGTGATGTGGAAATGTCAATGTTGTTTGTTATGGAACAGATTTTTTGTAGTTCTGTAAGTTGTTCTTTTAGCCCTTCAGCTTAGCTACTACCATCTCATTGAGGTGAGTTAAGATGTGGCCATCATTAGTGTGTGTGATGGAGCACGTTTTCCCAGGAGGGACATGTACACTCTTCAACTGAAGACTCCGATTGATACGGGATATCGAACATATTCGATCAACGATCTCTGGTTTTGACTGTCCTTACAAATAGAATAAATCTTAATGAAATTTGGCAAGTACGTAAACAATATCCTGGGGACATAGGCTACTTGGAAAGTACGTGCGAAGCCGCGGACAGGAGCTAGTTGATTATATTATGGATTTACATATATTACTCCATTGTTTAAAATACTCTACATTTACCCAAAACGGTGTTAAGTGAAAAACCCTTATTCGACTTTTAATTAAGAGTTACCACAAATCCACCCTTATTTTGTTTTTTAATATCCTTTCTTCATTATGTATCTAAAATTCTAAACTTAACTAAATATGTCTTGAATTATTTAGCTTGAATCTGGTGCGTTGGTTTGATACTTGATACTTTATGTTTAACTTAGACACGACTATTTATAAATATGTTTAATGTTCCGAATAGCACCTAACTCGTGTGGGTTATTCGATTACTCTAAATTACCTACTAAGATGTTCTATAAGTCAACTGGTTATACGGGTTGAGATGAATTGGTTCCGTTTTCATAATTTATTTTAACATCATCCTCTATCAATAGTTGCTCAGAATTTAGGAAAAACACTTTTAAAAAAATATCTAGTAGTAAACATCCATAATACATCTGCCTGGGAGCTAAATTTACTATTGTTTGGGTTGTCCAGCATCAAATTACTATCGTACATTGTAAAACCTTTGTTTTTCTAAGGTATTTTGTTGAGATTGTATCCTATGGAAGGGCATAGTCCACCTTTTTTGTTGGCTTTTTTATTCAAAAATACGTCTCACTCTCCTCAAAGTAACACACACGTTAGGGTTCCTTGTAACAGTGTGGGAACGTTTTTCCCTGTTCCGATGCGGGGCTCGATAACCGCCACCTGTGATCTTATCAGTTTGATTGGATTTTTACACCATCATGGTTTCTCTGATCCTTCGGGAATGAACGAGTATTGCCTACGTAAGGGTGGATCTTTGATTATTCCTGCAATCGGTTTTCCCCGTACCTATTGTTTTTATTTTACGCTTTGTTGTTTTTATTTCTGTGTGTATTGCAGCGTAGCTTTGTACCTGCCTATAGTTTTAATAATAGTTGTTGGTCACATTAATTCTACAAGCCCTGATGATAATCAGGGCTTGTGGACTCTCTGCTATTTATATATTTGGTCATAATTATGGAAATCTAATACAGAAAAAGACAATTCCTAGTAATGATCGAGTTCTTTTTAAAAAAAAATAACCTCGTCTCTTCGAATATAAAAAGGCCACCACGCAACAATAGCTTTTATAATACACCTGCTCGGAAAGTTGCCTATTCCTTATCCAAATAATATAAGATAAAAAGTAAGTCGTTGTAGGCTTATAGGAATCCGGGAGGAAAAACTTCATGGAATTTAATTTCTCACGCGTTTTAAAGGAAGGAAACGTGTATGGAAATCCATTTCTAACTTGTTATTTTTTTTATTTCCTAAAAGATCGGCCGGTAGCTATGGTTATTTTCATTATAGGTCAAACGATAAAAAGATTTTACTCCAAGTCCGCTTGCCTCTTCCGATTTCCGAACAATATTTTGAAAAAAGAACCAAGAATTTGGTGTAGGCAATTTTATTAATTCTACAGAATGTCGTCGAGTTTTATGACACCGCCAGAAATAAAAGATTTATTATTCTGCTTTTTATTTTCCTCGAAGGTGTAGTATAAAGCACTATGTTTCACTCGACAGAAAGTGCGACCCTACCTCGTGATAACACACTCGATAGGAATTGGGCACTTTCTCGCCTAGGTGTACAATGTACTTTACTAACACCAAGAACGATATTTTCTGTATCCATATTGCATACTATTATCATAAATCGAAAGTAATTAATTCTGTTTGTCTGTTACGTTTTCACGCACAGGTTTTAATGAAATTTGTCAGGGAGGTAGATGTTATGCCGTGAACAGACATACGCTACTTTTTATCCCAGAAAAGCGGCGAACTAAGATGCGGGCAGATGCTAGACTATTAATAAAATTAATTTCCAGGAAATTTAGGCAAAACCCCTCCAATGACGGAAATTTGTTAGTATTAGGCCATTTGTTAACATTTGTCTCAACTCTCCACTTTTTAAAATAAAACCAATACAGCGAACGGGAAAATTTCAATAATATAATTTATCTTATGTGATCTAGATTCTAGGAATAATATAATAATACATAATTGATTTCAAAATTGAGTGCCCGTAGCAAATATTTATATGTATTGTGTCGGTTGTAGATAATGTAGAGTAGCAATAACCCTTGCATGTCTCTCTCACTGCTAGTGTGCCTTAATATTGTGAATGTGTTAATATTGTTAAATAATTAATAGGTTTGTGAAAAATATTATGTTAATATTAACAATAAAATACTACAATTGATTTAGAAAATCACATGTTCAGGTAAACAACAACCGTTCCTATTGTTACGACTGGCTTGGAAAACTCACAAATAACGGACTTTATTATCTGATGAGCTTTTGGACAGTCGCCCAGCTAACAAGGCAATTGTGGCTGCACAACTCTACAAAGAACTAGGTTTGTAGCGACGCGTGATACGAGACCTGGTGAATCTGACGCAGCGCATCAGCATTGGCAATGCTGATGATGCGCTGGGCCAGATGCTGACCAGCAAGGCATTACAGTCAGCGTCTTGGGGACATTTCCAATTGGTATTGATATGGATCAGTTGAGTTACATCTAGGTAGATCAACTGATACTTATGTAGGTATTAGACTGAAATCGATAAAAAAAAATAAACAATCTAGAGATACAATAGTCTGCAGTTAGCTCAACTTTTTAAAATATATATACTACTGGTAAATAGTTCTAATTTGTTTGTTTACGTTTATTGTAGATATTTTTAAAAGATTTTGTTGAATGGTTTTTAGTAACATGATGTTATTAAGAAAAAGGTTGGTATTTTTAGTAACACGAGTTCTATCTAAAGTTGACGCGATATATACATAAATAAATAGTTAATTTTAAATTTGATTGCCATCAGTTAACTTTGTTTTTGCATTCCTATCTTGTGTATTTATTAAGTATAAACGGACCGTGTTTCAAAAAACCTGATTTAGTTTATATATTTTGGCAAACAACATAAAATACAAGTTTAATTATTTAACCTAATATCGAGTTAAGTATTTCCGTGTTTAAAATAGAAGTTAATAAACTTAGCATTGAACGAATTATCATAAGGTAACAGTGCGTTCTCCAATTTAAGTTAAATTAGTTTTTTGTTGTTAATTAGAAACAATGAACTTTTTATCGCTTGATTGTTGAGTATTCTGTGGTTAGACTATCAGAAAGGAAACAAAAACAACCCATTTTTAATTAACCATTTTACTAATAGGGTAGGTAGTGAAGAGTTGAAAAGTTTCCTTCTCGATCTCGACCGAAGGACACAAAATATTATGAAAATTAAGAATTATAATAAAACATTGCTTAAACATACCTACCATGGGTTTTCCAAATAAAAGTTAATTAGGTGAGTAATTTAATACCTGTTTTCCTTTACTTCGTAGTTATTAGTTTTATAACTTTTGTTATGTAGGTACCTATTGTTTGGTCATCTACCTCTCATATGACAGATCTACCGATACGCCCATTCTCACACGAATCTAATTATTGTTTGTAACGACGTACCATGTAACACTGCCTTAATTGTTGTATTACAGCTTTGTCATTAAAATCAAAATCTGATGTTTTTCGGAGATAGGATGGCCTTAAGTACCTACCTAACTATTGTGAGAAAATTTCATTTTGGTTCAATCATTTTTAGAGGTGGGTCTGAAAAGGAATGGATATCAATTACTATGTATCTTATGCCGCGCCATACGTAGCCCATGTGTTATTTATTCCCCCAGAAATCTAAATAGTGTGATATGGACCAGTTGAGCTATCTGTAGATTGTTTGCAACAGTCTGCAGTTAGTTCAATTGTTTCAATTGTAAATACTAGTTTAATTTCTTTATATTATTTGATTGTTATTTTCTTTGTCAATAGTGTGATTATTCCACATCTGAATCGACGTGTATGCAAAATTTAATCCCGATTCATTCAGTAGCTTTGGAGTAAAGAAATAACAAACACACACCCATCCATCCATCCAGTCCTTCACATTAATAATATTGCAATGATAGTGTGGTGTGATAGGGGAGATCTATCAGCTCTCTAGTTCTTCGTAATTTGAAAAACTAGAGAGCTGATAGGCATCCCCTATATCAAATATTAAAGTGCTTTATTTCCATGGACACGTTTTGAAGGACGTTCTCTAGTATGTCTATGACAGTTAATTAATTAATACGGACAAAGTTATTAAAGCAATCGTAATATCACGCGAAACGTACAAACGCGATAAAATGTCAGATAAGTTTTATAGGTATGCTAATTGATGTTCCGTAGAAACCTACGAAAACGGATCGCAATACCTACACTACACGCACGATATTGTCCTTGCACGCATGCGTTTCTAAGAACCACAGAGCATAAGCCATGGGAATCACTTACCATAGACATAAGAATCACGGTAGAAGTTAATGGGGAAGGTCGGGTGATCGTGAACTATAAACGGCGAAATATGACAAAAATTTATCTGGTCAAGAGCCTGAGAGACGTAAAAGGGTTCCGTAGTATTGGACATAATTTTTTCAGTGCTGAGAAGTACATATTAATGGATTTAATGGAGCAAATTTTTCTATGGGCAGTAATGTCTTCTTCTTGGCCTACGTTATTTATGGTCTGCGCTTACCTATTCCACGAGGGTGGAACGATATCTATAGATTATGTCAAATTAGCGCATAAAGGTGTCTAGACTACATTAATTAGAACTATCATGTGAACCCGGGATTCTATAGGTTGCTTTTACTTATCCACTTTTCTCTGTTTAGCTGAAACATTATTCTACCTTTAGAATTCGTTAAGTACAGGAATAATTTTCTCATTATCTATTATATCTTTAGTTTGACCTGATTTCCTGACCATAACAAACACGTATGTCACCGTAAAGCGTGGGAACCCAAATAAGGAAAACTAGCACATCGCTCGGTAGCCTCTATCCTCGTCATAATCACCTGCATTTAAGCTGTAAAGCTCCCTGGAGTCATGTTAACTACTGTTAATGATACAAACTGGCTTGTGCTGGCGGCTTTGCTTGAGTATCTTGGTTAAAATAAATAGACAAATTCATGTGATCGTAACAACAATGTATTGTCCAGCAACATTTTTTTATTTTAAATTGGTGAGAACGACAGTTGAAATTAAAGTAAATACTTGGAGGACACGTAATTTTTTTACTTTTTGGGTTATATTATTTAAAGATTTATTTTCTACCAAAAAATCCTGTTAGAAGGTTTTTTTTGCATTATCAATTAGAATAGAATAGAATAGTTAAATAAAATAATTGATGGTGCAATAAAGGTAAATTTTTATTGCACCATCAATACATTTAATATTTATACAAGAACTTAATAGTAACTATTTCTAGTGTGGTACAATCGGCGGCCTTATCGCTAACAGCGATCTCTTCCAGGCAACCTTTGGATGGATAGGATTCGTACGCATTAGAGCTGACGGTGGCGTAATTAATGACTAATAAACAAAATATTTTTGACATTATAAGTATTTAGATAAAAACAGAAACTGCAAAAATTTTATGATAAGCGTAACACAAAAATAATACAAATAATTTACAAGATAGCAATAAAAATATTAAGATTTATCAGGAGCGGACAGATAATGTTGATAAACCATACTTTTGAAAATAGGAAGGGATTTGCGAATGAGAGTTTGTCGAATGGATACAGGAAAGGTCAACAGACGAACGAAAGTTTATGGATATTTTGTCTGACCGCGGAACCCCAATAATAGTATACTTACAACAAAATGACTACAATTGCTGTCAATTTTTTTATGTAGGTACGAACAGGTTAACAAAACTTAGCTTAGAAATAAATAGTTTTCCTACTTCAATTGAGATGCATGTGAAGTGAACTTGTCAGATAACTCGGCAATAAAGCCTACTTTAACAACGCAAATTGATTAATTAATAATTTTATACGTTTGATATAGAGTTGAATATACAATGCAAGATATTCGAAGGCTTAGCTCGAATTAATCATTCTGAGCCCAATTCAATCTGCAGCAGTGTTTGTGGTAAATAGCAGTGAAGGTGGCTATGGTATGGTATTGTTTGGACTGCGCAGCACGGCGCGTGCTAAATGAAATTCAATTGATTTGAAACAATGATCGTAGGTGTGTCTTACGATATTATTTATAGGTATTAGATCTCTGTGGAGTGAAGGTCCGTCTGCGACGCAGAAGGTTGCGGGTTCGATTTAGGGGCAAATGTTTATACGATTTGTAAATAAATAAATCATGCTGGACGATTCGTACAGCATCATCCAGCCCCACATTCTTTAATACTATACAATACAATACAATACATACAGATACATATATATATATTTTAACTAGCCATAGAAAGCAGCCAGAGAACCCGGTACAAATATCTACAGAACATACAAACATGTGTCCCGAGGCGGGAATCGAACCTGCAACCTCCTGCATCGCAGGTCGTTCGTTTGCCGAGTTTGTCGAATATTTGTTTTGGTCTGAATGTTTTATGTGTATAATTTGTTGTATATTTACTTATATCAAGTAGGTATGTCATATTTTTTTTGTACCAAATTGTTTGTATTGTTTGTTATTTGTTTTGTAAAGTGTGCAATAAAGCATTTTCTATCTATCTATATAAGTACTTCTGGTTTCCATAACGGAAGCCAACGCTTCTTACTTTGGGCCTATAATGTCTAATAATACTAATATACCTAGTAGATGATACTGTACGACATGTTTCATTATTTATTTATTTAGAGTAGCCTGTTATAACATTGCACACGTTGCGTTGCCCAAGGTATCCGTATTTTGATAAAATTGGTAAAGAAAACGAGCATGATCTATAAAAAGTAATGTAAAGGTCAGATAGATTTAAATATTTTGAATTGCATTTGTTTTGCTTTATAATTTATTAGACACCTATTAATTCAACTTTAAAAATTGTAAAGTTAGATCTTAATCTCAAAGGTAGTAATTTTTCATCATTTGTTTTATTTAGTGTTTCGATTTATATTATGTATGTGGTGTTCGACTTGAGGCTTGAATTCAATGAAACATTACTTTTAGAAATATAATTTGAGAATGTTAACTGGGTCGGATACGTCGGCCAGGAGGACTCGTTAATTGCATAGAATACCGAACTCCGTCCGCGAGTGAAGTCATATCGGCTAGCTCTATGTATCGGTAAACTTGGTAATGTTGTCACATTTTTACAAAAAGGCGTGAAAATCGTCTGTTTGTTTCAAACAGTAACACAAAGAGTGTCCCACATTAACTAAGGTAACTAGAGACTTCAACAGGTGCTAAAGTTGCATCATCTCCCAACGGCCTCTACAATATGTCGAAAAAATTGAAATTTTATAGATACTTTATTGGCCTGATGTTATCCATTTGCCTCTCTTTCCTTCTTCTATATATGGCTGCTGGAAGATTGGCCATTTCTTATTAAAAAGTCGAGTTCGTCCCCCCGTCCGCTAGGTCGTGTTCTAACCTGGACTCAGTCAACCGTGATTTCTACTCACTGCCAGGTTTTATATACGGCACACATGTTCAGCCCACTTGAGTTTAGCTAATTTTCAGGCAGAATTCATTATTTGCAATACTTCGTCATGGATAAATAATACTATACTTCGTGAATTCTAGCGACATAGATCCCATGAAGATTATTTGCCCTTTTTGGCAGCCTTGAATCAATTATTTTATGGTAACCGATATTTATGACTCAAATCTCTTATTTTGGAGTCCTAATGCGTAAACGAACTAAAAACTAACGTGGTCTGTTTGTCTTACACACTTCTCCATACTCCCTAACGACCACCTAGTTGTTATCTAAGGGTATTTCAAACGAATGTGACTAATTGTTTCAGTTTCGAGACTTTCGAGCGAGTGGACATCCAGAACTGGTCACATCTGGTTGCCCCAGTAGTTCTGTATAAAACTATAGCACTGAACTACCGGGAATAAGCGCAGAACAGGGCATTTTACGAAGTGGTGACAGAGAGGTCAATTGCTTGACTCGAATTAAACTTTTGTAGTCGGACAGTTCCTACGAATTTTATGAGCTTTAAATCCGGATACTACATACCTTCCTGTAGCTAAGCAAATTTCGGTAATAAACTATCTAGTTGGTAGTAAGTCAGATTTGTTATTTCTTACAGCTGGCGTCGTCGGCGGGTCACGCAACGTGTTATTACAAAATTAGCTCTGCCATTGAGACTACGTGCTTCGTTTCATTATTCATACTTACTTATAAAGAACTTTGTACACCACTAACAGATAATGGACGATATTTTTGAGAAACTGGCCAAAGGAGCTCTAGAATTTCTAATTATTAATTATTTACAAGGTAGATGTTAGCTTTTCGCACGTTTTGTGCTTGTGTGATTTGCTATAGGTACAGATGTTCTTGTGAGATAAGTTAAAATAAGCGAATGCCCAGAAGCGGAAAATTACTAATATTATTGAACAAACTGACTTGACTATGGTATTGAAATAAATTAATATAGTTTGAAATAAGTTAATATAATAAAATAACTTTTAGATGTTAATATCTCTTCTTATTTTTGGTTCCTGAAACACAGTTTTAAAGTAGATATGGAGCTTATGGAGTCATAATTATTGTCTGTAACACTTATCTTGTATTTGTGTAATTTTTTTATTTACTTACTATTTTGCCTCAGCTTGCGTCGCGTCTTTACGATCAGTGTTAACATAATTTATCTTATTCATTTATTTCGAGTCGAGTAGGTACTTAAGTATAAATCAAAATTTATCAGCGATGCTATATCTCTCCAACAGCTCCACAATCCTATCCGAACTCATTGTAATCTTTTTCCGCATCTACGCAGAGCCTTGGCCATTGATGCGTTTCCAATATCAAAGCCATTATGGAGGTAAGTGGTGCACTAACCACCAATTCTTAAAGTAACCACACATCATAGAATATACCTTACCTTCCTACTGATGTAATGAATCGATTTCATAATGTATCAGCATCATCATCGTCGTCACAATCCTCTTGTGCCTCCCACTGCTGCTTCATCGTCACCGGAGGAGGGCATCCTCAGTACTCATACGTCCACTGCTGAACGATTTTCCGATAATCTGTGCAGCCTCGGTGGTGCTACCTGCATAGGTGCACCACCGCCGCCTGTGATGGACATGTGCAGTGTGTGTGGACACTGCACATGTGATGGACATGGACGTGGGCCATGAAAGTGTTAGTTTTTTTAGTATCTACCAACATAACCGGTGAGGTCTGTGCTGGCCGCGATGATGGGCGAAAGCACAGCGTAGCGCATGTTCAGGCCATCACAGGGCGGTCAGCATTGCAGCCCTTAATGGACAAGCTGAAATAAAGGCCAAGATCGAAAGGTCGAGGTCGAAGTTTGTCATAATAATAACCAGATTACATTCTATGTTTGAGTACCTAAAAGTATTAACCTATAAAATGTTGTAGCTTAGCTGCTAAAAAAACAAAAGTATATTTACGTCGCATAATTGGATTTCATAGCCGAGCCAGACTACAGACCAATAAAATCAATTGGGTTTTAGTACAAAATTAGTCTAAAAAGTTCACCCAAAAAGTAATAAAAAATCACCTAGACTTGCATAATAAATCTACTTTTATGAGTACAACGACCAAATAAATTTGATCATGCAATAAATATGTACTGTAATTAATTAAAACATGTAATTAATTCATAAAACGCACAACCACGTACAAAATGATTAATTATTCAAATGATCAAAATTAAGCCACTTCCTTTATTTATTAGTGACCTACTTACTTAATAATTACGAAGGTATTGTGCTTCTTCCTTGAACGGTCTTGAGGGGCATACATATGTACATACATACATACATTCCGTTTTATTTTATTACTAAACTAGCTGACCCGTGCCCACTTCGTTGGGTGGTAAACATTTTTAGTGAACCGAACCGAACGGTGAGACCGAGTCGAAGATCAAAGTTGTATCCGTCTTCGCCACGACAGTAGGTATATCCCGGGTACGCAGCACAATGTCCCGCCTGCCACAGTGCTGATCTACCAGGACGACGGCAACATCATTGGTAGCGAGAGCTTTGTACAAACCGGATGCTGTCCAGTAGGTCGTTTATCCCCCGCCCACTGCGGGGGCCCTCGGCAGTTTACACCCGCAGTGGGCCCCCCACATTGCCTACTGAGTGGGTCCCACTGCGGGGGGTACTGCGGGGGGCTACTGGGGGTCCCACTGCGAGGAAATGTGGGGGCCCACTGTCGAGAGCCCCACTGCCGACGCCCCACTGCCGGTGCCCCCACTGTGGGGGCTACTGAGGTCCCACTGCGGGGCAATGTGGGGGCTCCACTGCGGGGGGCTACTGGGGGAGTCCGGTTGCGTGAGGGGCCCCACTGCTGGGGTTCCCACTTCTGGGGCCCCCACTGCCTGGGGCCCCACTGCCAGTGCTCCCCATAGTGGGGGGCTGTCGCTCTCTACCGCCCTTGCCCCGCGCGCCATCCTGCAACGCGCAAAATTTCACTTCCATCCTCTCTCATAAGGGGAACCCTTCTGAATTCCGGGATAAAAAGTATTTTATGCCCTTTTCTTGTAATATGAACTTAAATCATGCTAAGTTTTATTTGAATACATTCAGTAGTTTTGGCGCTACGCGCAGCCAAAAAATTTTACTTTCATCCCCTCTCCCGAGGGAACCCTATTGAAATCCGGGATGAAAAGTATACTTTGCCCTTTCTCGTAGTAAGAACTCAAATCCTGCCAAGTTTCATTAGAATACCTTCAGTAGTTTCGGGGCTGCGCATAGGCAAGAAATTTTACTTTCATCCCCTCTCCCAAGGGAACCCTATTAAAATCCGGTATAAAAAGTACCCTATGTCCTTCCTCATAGTATGAACTCAAATCCTGTCAAGTTTCATTTGAATACATTTTGTAGTTTCGGCGCTATGCGCAGCCAACAAATTTTACTTTAATTCCCTCTCCCAAGGGAACCCTATTGAAATCCGGGATAAAAAGTATCCTATGTCCTTCCTCGTAGTATGAACTCAAATCCTGCCAAGTTTCATTTCAATACGTTCAGTAGTTTCAGAGCTATGCGCGGCCAAGATACAGACAGACAGACAGACAGAAAGACAGACAGACAGACAGACATGATGGAAAAAAAATACATTTTTGGCATCAGTATCGATAATAGAGTGCCCTCCAAAAAAAAAATTTCTAAATATCTTCAATGTACAGAATTGGACCTGTTACAGTTTTATTATAAGTATAGATTAATGAATTATTGTTTTACCGTTAAGTAAACTAGTATTAGGTGCTACACATATTATGTACGCCCACTGTTGAAAAAGTCTATTTCAAAATTTCGACGACCTCTGTGGCGCGGTGGTCGAAGGTCCGCCTGCGACGCAGGAGGTTGCCGGTTCGATTCCCGCCTCGGGACAAATGTTTGTACGATCTGCAGATATTTGTTCAGGGTGTTCTGGTCGTTTTATATGTATAATAAAAATTATCTATGTATGCAATATATTGTATTAAGTATATCAGTCATCTAGTAAGTACCCATTACACAAGTTCCGCTTAGTTTAGGGCTAGATGATGCTGTGTGGATTGTACAGCATTATTTATTTATTTATATTTATTTAATTTATTTATATGCAAAATCGTTTTTCCTTACTTCGATTCATCGAGATTTCAATCTTATGAATTTACTTATAGATCCAATTGTTATTTAGGTAGTTCTTTTTTTAAATTGTACATGGTAGACCGTTTAACCACTATTACCCCTCTTAAGAAAGTGAAAATGTGGTCTAAGATGGAGAACGTAAAATGTGCTTCATAAACACCTATCTTATTCGAGTCCAAGTACTCTAATATCACTACATTGGGACGCGGCGGCGGAGGACTTTGTTATATAATAATATAACAAAGTCCTTCGCCGCCGCGTCTGTCTGTCTGTCTGTCTGTCTGTCTGTCTGTTCGCGATTAACTCAAAAACTACGATGACCGATTTTCATTGACCAATCGATAGAGTGGTTCATGAGGAAGGTTTAGGTATATAATTTGTCAAGGTTTTGTGTAAATTGTTGGAAGTGTCGAAAAAGTCAAGCCGCGATCCAAAACGCTGTCCATGTTTTCGCTCCATAGACCTAGGATTTTTTTAACAACATTCAACTACAAAAAAAATCCCCATGTAAATTGTGTAGGAGATTTTATAAATTCATATAACATATTTATGGTACCTAAACGATAAATTGTTGAAAGTGTCCGAAAAAGTCAAGCCTCCCGCGCCCGCGCGCCCCCGGGAGCTTAATCGAAAACTCTGCCTAAGAAAAAACAATGCATGTTGGGATATTGTTTTTAGTCCACGCGGGCGCAGCCGCAGGCGGGTCAGCTAGTTAGGTAACAAAATATAGCTTTTATTGATAAGAAGTTGTATTACTTAAACGATAGTATAGTTATACTATATATACATCCTCTTAGCAATGAGAGCTGTGTTTTGTTTACCATAAGATACAGAAGCGCGCTCCTCGATGAGCAGCGTCACCGTGACTCGCCTAGCCTAGCCCATGAACTTGACAATTAATCGACCCCTGTCGTCTCGCGTCGATCACAGTGCACGGTGCACGGTGCCTGCTCGGCTCGCTCTGATTCACGATACAGACAATCGCTTCAGAAAGGTACGACATGTCTTATTTTGAGCTCTACTTATGTAGGTTTTTTTAAAAAACAAACTAGTTATTACCTGTGGTTTTGCAAGCGTTTTTCTACATAAAATTTGGGTTTTTTTTTCTATAGAATACAATCTATATTCATTAAACTCACATCCTTTTAAATTTTAATAGTGAAAAGAGAATAGTCAGGTAAACAGAGTTTCTTTATTTATCTTGTAACTAGCGACCTGCCCCGGCTTCGCATGGGTGCGAATTAAAACCTTCCTCTTAATTCACGCTATCTATAAAAAAACCGCATCGATATCCGTTGCGTAGTTTTAAAGATCTAAGCATATGTAGGGACAGACAGACAGCGGGAGGACTTTGTTTTATACTATGTAGTGGTTATTAAACTAAATGCCCTTCTCCGCCTATAGGAAACCGGTTAAGGAGCAGTTTCCAAAAGGACACGAATTCTAAAACTAAATATTTATTATTAATTAAATATTAAGGGACCAAATTTTCATAAAACTATAATTGAAACAATATTAGTAAAGATGATATCTTGTTTTTATCGCGTACAAGGATCTCTGTAACTAAAGGGAACCCTTGAGTAATAAACGGAAAACCAAAATGGCCGAAGTAATTTTAATAAATCTGAATGAATAATATCAACAAATCGTAAGTTTAAAAAACTCGGTTCTACAAAGGGTGATACGTACGAGCCTGCCTACATAAAAAAACATGTGTTATTTCATACAGTGCGGTACAGTACAGAGGTGTTCTATAGAGTGATATCATATTGAACTTGACATTTGAATGGCCTTCAGACACAAATTTCTTGCTACGCGTTCGAAAGTTCTGGAATATGGCTCATCTCATAACATAACTTTTTACCTGCGTTCAATTACATCTACCTATAGAGTTCTCTCCCTGCTTAATCCATTCCATAATTAACTAGATACATAAAATAAACTTATCTAAGTTTGTCGATACGTAGGTAGGATAGGTATAAAAGTCGTTGAACCTCATTTGCTCGCAACCTCATTTGCCGTGCCCCGAACACCAATTACTCGGTACAGTACCTACCTATCAAATAATTTATAACACCTTGTAAAAACTTTTGAGACTCATTTATAATAATTTCTGGATACGTACTTAGGTATCCAGGGATTCGTTCTTGATCGATATCAAAATTAAAAAAATACTTTTCATAACTTATTGAAACCATTTTGCACCTAATCAAAATTTTAAACAATCTGTAAATTTTAATTCAAATAATATTGATGTCTGAACGATATCGCAGAACGATCGCCAGTATAAACCACAACTGATTGAGTATATATATTATGCAACTCTTGTAATATCAAAGTGATATACCAGATATGGTCGGTGTTTTTAGGAACTCTATATGTACATACATTCCCCAATTAATCAACATTGTTTCCGATGTTGCAACCCTCCGACACGCCCCTAGAGCACCCTAAAACTGTTTAAATCAAAACTCCCATTACAGCTTAATAATTAACCTCTATGCTGAGCAATTCCGAATCCTCCCCAAGGTCTAAAGTTAGTATTTAAAGCTGAAATACTAGCTTCGAAGCCCAAGCCTGCAGTCCCCGTAGTATTAGCATCGACATACGAATTTATTGAATAGCTAGTATCGACGGAGCTCGCCCGGGGGAAATCAAGATACAACTTTACAATAAGGACTCAACTGTGGGATATTCTGTACGCCGCAGATTATAGAGGAGTTACTCTAGCTAGGCACCAATTGGTCTGGTCTAGTTTTCGGGAGGTTAGTCGGAAGGTTATGGGAAAATCATCAGTAACTGTAGCCTGAAGGACAGTTTTGCTGATGGCCTTGGTTTATCTCTCAGACCTCTTTTTTCGTCCAGGATATGTTCATTGCAGGTAATAATCGCCAGTTTGTACTTACTTTTAATGCAAGTTACCATAGTGCTCGATCTTGTTTTGGTTTGAAGTTACTTATTATCCCGAAAAAAGAGACCCAAAAACATAATATTTGTTTAGCGAGAAACAAATAAATCACTTACGATCCAAACAAAGACTGACCTCCATATCTAACGTAGTTACCAACAAAGCTCTATTCCACAATGTCCACAGACAGTTTTAAGCGAATCCCTAAAGATTTAATCAGCACTGCTCTAATGAGATAAACGAATTCAGTTGAGGCAGCTGTGACCACGTGACTAACTCCATACGTAGTCTAGTTTAGAGCATCTAGCACAAGATATTGGCGCTTTTGTTGCAAGTCGTGCGAAGTTAAGGGTTTAATTCCTGCATCAATGTATTTTTCAGCGCAATATACCAAGCGGATACTTTTCGTTTCTGTTCATATTATAATAAATTTTTGTCTACAGTTGGAAGTTCTACCAAATAATGGGACTAGACCATTGTCAACAGTATTTTTTTTTGTATCTATTGATTACAATTTTATTGAAATATAAATGGTTTTATAATAGTTAATGTTGCAATAGAGAAAATAAGGTTAGTTTTATTGACAGCGTTTAAAGAAAAGTCTCTCCCGCTGCGCTCCTAGTAGGTACTGCAGCGAAGTAAGAACCTTTCGTTTATTTAGTGATCTAACCAAAAATCTATGCTTGTTACATTTTTTCATTTACGTGTGTTGTGCTAATATTGCTTTTTGCCAAATTTCATGGCGATTTCAAAGGGAAATACCGGGAACGGAAAGTACTGTATACTTTTTGATTTCTTTGAGTGTTTCGATTTTTTTTATTTATTTCAATTTATTAGAAGTTTGATTTTTTTCATAACATTATGGGTTTGCAAACTTAAATATTTCATTATTATTTTCAACGCCTTGACAGACAGATAGACGGACAACGAGAATTAATTTTTTCCTTTTGTACTGTACCATAAAACATCTCCTTTGATCACACACAAGGACTCTGGGTGACGACGGTCCTTCGCATGCAGTTGTCATAACTATGGCAATCGCCTTAAAAGCTTTGCTCTTTACAAGTCCTAAAACTTTTAATGGTCCTAAACATTTCCAAGTTTAAAAGTTTTCGAGATTTGTGAGACGTACAGAATTAGGAATTGCAGTATTTATTACTCTTTGCTACTAAACTAAATTGGCGTATGTGTACTTGCTTACTCAAATGGACTTACTTTATACCCTTTTCCGTGTCACAGATAACGTATAATTATAGGTTTTTGACTACGGAACCCTTCGTCTCTGTACTCGTCCATGAGCTTTACTAGGAAAACTAAATATATTCCAATGCCACGTTTAAAAGTCTGCTAAAAGTTCTTACCCTAGCATTTTTATGATGATCCTTTAGCAAGTCAGTGGTTGAGTGATGTGATGACGAAATTGTCTCTTCTTCTTATCTCTTCCTATCTTTATCTTTTTAATGAAATTAGAAAAAGGTTTATTTCCGTTTTTTTTCTTTTTAATTTTAACTTTAGAATTAGACCTTTAATTTAATTCCTAAAATAATTTTCAGTTCCTAAGTTCCATTATTAACAAAGATAAACCACCTGAAAAGTACCTCGATATGCTTCGATAAGAGAAGGAAATAAGGACTATTTTTGGTTTTGCAATTGTATTGAACTATAATCAACTAATAACCATAGGTCGGTAGCGCGAGGAATTACCATAAAAATATATAATCTTGTCTACACATATGGAATTAGGTTGGATTGAAGGCATAATACATGTTTTCTGCCGGCGGCGGCCGTGTAACTAGTTCTGAGTTTGACACGAACTTCAGTAATTACCATTTAGGTATTTCACAAGAATCTGCATGGGGTTTCCGTTAGAGGTGACATAATTCCCCAACATGTTAACTACTTGGTACCCCCTGTACAGCGGAAAATCGTCGCGCTGCCAAACACGATGCTCTGATTATTTTCAATAATTCACATAATTTTTTCCATTACTATTTATTTATCTTATTGCCAAAATATGTGTAATTTGTACGCCATGCGTATATGCAATAAGTACCTGTGTACCACAACTCAAATGAATAAAAGTCATACTAAAACACGAAATACAATAAAAACGATTTCATATTTTTAACTCCCTTAACGCGTTCAATTAGGAACGATTTGTATTTAGCATAATCCAGCTAGATTTGTTGTCGGTGTAATCAGTGACCTGACAAGTCTCTCCACAGTTGGACTTTACTGTGTAGGCAGCTGGAACAGAATCTCATCAACAAGTGCACTTCACAAAATTATCCTAAAACAAGCCTCCGCTCCGCCTCGCTAACATCCAAACATCCCTGAACTTCCGTATTTATATAATTAGGGCAGACTGTTGTGTACCAACTCCACGATCTGATGCTTTGAAATAGTTCATGGAATTAATTCACCTGGTACACTCCACGCTAAGTTGGAACAGACGAGTAGCGTATAGTGACTCGTCTGTTCCAACGTACAGTACTAACAACATGCATAACCATCGCTAGTTTCAGGTACTTACTGACTTCTTACTCGCGACCGTTTACCACTACTCGCTGGTATCAGGTGCTAGTGCTACCTACCATTAGGTATATGGGACCATTTGACCACCACTCTTGCTATTGTACGGTACAAGGTACTGAACACTCTCTACTGTTGTATTGCAATTTGACTTGTCTAAGTGCTTATTTTGTAAGCCTAAAGAAATAAAGTTATTGATTCTGATTCTGATTCTACCGTTCATCAGTTTTGAGGGCGACGTGGAAGGTGAAGATAGGTCCTGTCAAAACAAGAGCTTCCGATTTTAACCCAAGGTTAAAAAAGCCTAGAAAACAATATAGAAAAAATATCTCTAGTTTTTAGTGGTAAGTCTGCTACCGACTCGTTAGCTGATAATTAATGTTGTAAGTACAAGTTGGGGAATTTACCCTGTTTACAAGTACCTGCCTCAAACTAACAATAAATTGTTCAGGGTTTGTAATAAAACATTTTGGTCCAGTGCTGGCAGAGAATGTAAAGGTATTTTTTTTTGACAGGTCAGTAAGGGGACATACCTTAACAGTTGTAGATACAAGAAAATGGTCCTGGAAGACTATCCATATTTTTTGAGAAATTTTCTTTCCCAATAACTGATTTCAAAAAAAATCTGTTTGCAGGAAAATTTCCGTTTTACAGGAAATCTTTTTTGATGTCAATCGATCCTGCTTCTTATATTGATTAAAACATCTATCAGACCAATTGAGGTTGAAGTACTAAAAAAGTTGGAAGTCGCTTAAAACTTTTACATCATAATGCTCGGCAAGAAGGTTTTACAAATTAAGCAAAGAGGCTGTGTAAGATGGTAATCGCAACACAGTACATTTTTATAGGAATTCCATTTTCAAATCTCATTACGTCTCACTTTGTTTGAATTGTAAAGACTTTACAGTTCAAGCTATGCAAAACTCCTTGGTGAAAGACAATCTCTTTTCTTATAAAATGATAAGAAAAAATTTACTGAAAAAAAAAACTGTGGAAATGGCGGCATTTCATTTCATTTCATTTGTGCGACGGTAATAAACTAAAGTTTAAAGTTAAAACTGTATTAAACAAGTTAAATAATAAATAAATCAATAATACTGGACAATCCACACAGCATCATCTAGCCCCAAGCTAAGCAGAACTTGTGTTATGGGTACTAGATGACTGATATACATAATACAATACATATGTACATATATAGATATTTTTTATTATACATATAAAACGACCAGAACACCCTGAACAAATATCTGCAGATCGTACAAATATTTGTCCCGAGGCGGGAATCGAACCCGCAACCTCCTGCGTCGCAGGCGGACCTTCGCCCACCGCGCCACAGAGGTCGTCGAGTTTAAAGTGGTAGTTCAGTATGTCAAGTACTTCGTCAGAAAAACTGGTCCGCTCGCCTGATTTCTGTCATCTCGAAGCAGAAGATGTTGTACAATTTTTTTTAATAAATAATTAATTTTTCTAATAAAAATTACATTTTGTCATACCTAAGTATATAAATGTTTTATTTGCCTCGCCATTATGATGTAAAGTAGAATGCTTACCTCGGTTGCAAGTAGCTATTACACCCTCGAACTATGTTCTCGGGTGCACTCGATCCAATAGCGCCGTTTGCGAGCGCTCGCAAGGGCGCGAAATTGGATTGAGTGCACCCTCGAACTATATTCGCCCTCGCTTCGCTCGGGCGTCTAAATATCTCGGGTGCACTCAATCCAATTTAGGGCCCTTTGCGAGCTGAGCTCGCACTGGCGCCAAATTGGATCTTGTTCTGTAATAGCTCCCTTACTACCCTTGTGTAACAATCTACTATTACAATACATTATATTGGTGCAAAATATCTTACGACACATCACATCAAATCGCAGTTAATAAAAATTTTTGGTTGTCAAAATAGTACTGCCAAATGTAAAAAATCACTCAAAATCATTCGAAAACAATAATTGAGTTCGTGAGAAACTCGATGTCGTTCTACAAAAAGTACTTCGTCTATCCGGTAGGGGCGCTGCACGGCGCTAAAATTACGGAAGGAAACTAAAACTTTTACCTATTATAGCTTTCGTAAACTATGCAAAACTTATCTTCAGTTCTAATTAGTCGTTAATAGGAACCTATTGTCAGTATTCTGAGGCATAAAAGCATATTCTATGACTAACAATGGTTTCGTCATCTAGGCTATTAGTTTAGTGTCAGTAAAATTAGGTAGGTACCTGATTTGTATTGTTTTGAATTTAAATTCAATTATGAATATGTCGTATGTACCAATTTGAATCAAAATTTTTCTACTTGTGTTTAATATGTTTTTTTTATATTTGTTAATTACCTGTGTGTAAATGTAGTGGCAAATAAATGATAATATATCTATATCTACTTATTTTACTGAGTAAATGATTATGATTATATCACAGAATGAAACACTTTGACATTTTATATGAAATAAACTACAAATACAGGAACACGCATACAAAACTGTCAAAGTTCAAACCATTCTATCAATCTATTCGAGAAAAAAGCACCGCACTACCAGATACCCTCTAGCCAGAGTTTCTTGCATCTAAGGATTCTGCGTTAGGATTTTGTGACGATGCCATTGTCATAAGAAGCGATCTGTTAGCAGAATTGGGCCCCAGATATAAATGCCAAACGTTTGATCAAAGTGAAACTAATGAAGGATTACAATCGCAGCGAAATTAGAGAATCTACTCAAAGCAATACTTGTCACTTTAGAATGAACAATGCAGACAGATATTCCGCACACTACGTATATAATAACGAAGCCTGTTTGAGGATCTGTTAGGCGCGTGAATATTGGTCCGTAAGTCTTGCAAACGGTTTTTAACTATCTCGACAATTCGGATACTTCATTAATTAATCTCTTGAATTCTGTATCTTAAAATTCAATAGTGCAGTAATTCAAATTCTTCTTCCACTGTTGGTCTTAAAATTGAAGTGAAGACATAGTCCAATAACACCTTATTTCTTATTTGAAAACAATAAATATAATATTATTGTTGTTAGTAGATATAAAATTTTACTTCTAAATGCTTATTTTGTATGCCTAAAGAAATAAAGTTATTGAAATCTGAATCTAAATCATTAAAATATAAAAGCGAAAGTATCTCCGTCTGTCTGTCTGTTAACATTTCACACCTAAACGGCTGAACGTTGTATGTATGGAGGTTACCTACTATACATTCTATGTACCCTGTACATAGAGAGACCTATGTTATTTATATAACAATTTAATATATTTGTATACATATGTAAGTCTGCCAAATGAATACCTTTGACTTTTCCTAGTGTATTATGTATTGGATGTGATATGTATCGAAAAGGAATAAATGAATTGAATCTTGGATCTTAATAAATTTGTCAGGGAGGTAAACGATATCCCGGGAACGGACGGATCGGATACTGGTGAGCGTGTGCGAAGCCGCCGCATCAAACTAGTTACTTTATAATATTATATTACATAAGCGAAAGCAATTCTGTTTGTTACTTTTAATGCCTAAACTGTGGAACGGATATTAATCAGATTCGGAAGGGAGGTAGACGAAATCCTGGCGACGGACTTAGGATACTGCAATTGTCCCGGAAGACAGAGTCGCGCGCACGCACACTAATTATAAAAGCTAATATAAATAATTGTATTATTAATATTCTGTTTTGTGTTTACTCAAATGTGACTTGTCTAAGTGCTTATTTTGTAAGCCTAAAGAAATAAAGTTATTGATTCTGATTCTGATGTCGTTAATTCTATCTATCTTATAATATTCACACAAACTTTTCACATAGGAAACACCATAAGGGATTGCACAAAGAAAAACAGACAAACATGACACTTCATGCTTGAAAGGCCGTGCCAGATAAGCCGGGGTAAAATGCCCCCAAAGCAATCGGGCTAATGTTTTTTTCTGAAATACCTTATATTATGGACAACATCTTAGCCCAGTTTCAACTCTGAAATATCACGCGTTTTTGAGTAAACAAAAAAAATTTTTTTTGTCAAATCCGTTTTTCTCCGAATCTACTTGACAATATTAAAAAAAGTGTTTATGGGTTTTAAGATATCACTAACTAGTATTCCTAGAAAAATTCGCTCGATAATCTAAACCGATTGCTTTGGGGGCATTTTACCCCGGCTTATCTGGCGACGGCCTTTACCAATAACAAATAATTGTTGGCTTTAAGAGGTCAAAAATCAATTGGTAACCCTCTAGCGGTAGAAGTGTAAACGTTAAAGGGGTTACCAATTGATGTTGCTCTTCGTACCTACATGTATATTGTATATGATTAAATACAACTAAAATACAAAAATAATATAAAAAAAATCATCGATAGGTAGAGTTATTCAAAACATGTCTCTTCTCAGAATAAAACAAGCAATCGTCTCAAAGCTAGCAGCAATTGAAATTGACGCGGACATATTGACAGGGGTCCGTTATTTGCTACATTTGCGTGTCCCCCGGGAGCCCACGACCCCGGGTCCCTCGACCCCGGACCTCAAAGAACCGGGATCACAGTCAACGCACGTGACAGAAATGATAACTCTATGCTGAGTGGCAGCACTGTCCAGACTTGTAAATCAATACAACACTTTCGTACAAGTAAAAAGTTGGACTATGTATTTTTCTTGGCAAAGCACTGAAATGGTTAAAGAAGCGATTTAATTGAAGTAGCTTCTGTTCGTAGCTTCATTCAGTTGGCACCATCATCGGTACGTAACATGTAAGGATAATTTCGCTATAGTTATACTCGTATTTCTGAAAGAGTACGAAATCGTTACAGTAGTTCCGGAGATTACAATTTAGAAACTAAAAAAATTAAAAAATTGAAAAAACTTTAGCTCTTCATATTATAAATTTGATTTACATAATGCAGTTAATAATTTGATAGTTTTGAAAAAACTAAAAACTAACATCAAATTTCACGCTTTAAACTATTTTCAAGTTTTGCGGGACAAATAGGTACCAAATACCAATCCGTCGGGAATAAAAAGGGGGCCATTTCAGGATCTCTATACAATGCCTAGTATAAGAAATAGGCGAACATAGAACCTCCTCTTTTTCGAAGTCTATTAGAAGGCTGACCTAGAGAAATCTAGGCTTAACTCAACTAGAAACACATAAGAGCAATGTAAACTTTTGCTTTTTGCATGACTCGTAATTAGAATCCTATCGTCAAGACACTCCAGTAGTATATCACAGTAAAGACATTTTGGAATCACAAAGCGAAGGCCAAATCAACGCTCGTCGCTTGGCCTTCTAATTCCTCTCTTTTATCAAATCTCGTTGTAAATTCAATATTTGACGCGAGGATCCCCTCTGAATGCCTCTTTTGTGGGTATTGTGATTCACAAAGGCCCCGCGCACAATACGCACGCCCTTAATCATAATATTTGAGATAGCGAATTATATTCTATTTATCACACTAATATTAATAATGCAAGAGTTTGTATGGATGAATTGATGGATGTTTGTATTGTAACTACTGAAGATAAAACTAGGTACTGAATGGATCGAGATGAAGTTTCGCATAGATGTAGATCTAGATCTGGAATAACACTATAGTCTTTTTATTCCATTCATCAGATCCCAGAGGATAGATGATCGGTTATTTTTCTATAATATTTTTTTTTTTTTAGTGAATAAACAATCTTTATTGACAAAGAAAATAACAATCAAATAATATAAAGAAATTAAACTAGTATTTACAATTGAAACAATTGAGCTAACTGATGACTGTTGCAAACAATCTACAGATAGCTCAACTGGTCCATATCAATACCAGTCGGAAGCGTCCCCAAGACGCTGGCTGCATTGCCCCGCTGTATGGCAATGCTAATGCGCTGCGCCAGATACTCACCAGCTCTCGGGTCACGCGTCGCTTCGACCAGGCGCTCAGATAATTTTTTGAAAACCCGGAGAGCCTCGGTACCCCACGGACCTAGGGTCTCGACTCCAAGGGGAGCAAATGCGTAGGCTCTGTCGAGACCTGCATATTTGCGCCTCTTGAGATCCTCGGCCAAATATTATATTATAATAAATATTCTATAATATTAATTTAAAGTTTGATGATTATATTTTATGATTTTAACACGAAACTGTAACAGATTTAAGATTACAATTATTAAGGCTTACAAAATAAGCATCTAGACAAGTAAAATTTTATATAGAAATACTTAAGGTGTTATTTATTTTTTCTTCTCTCAAATTTTTTGTCCACTAGTGGAAGACAAAAATACGTACCTTTCATACCTTCTGTAGAAATAATGCGTGCGAAGACGCGGGTAGAAACTAGTGTTAGTATTGGAATCGCCAACGACGCTCTGTGTGATTTATTTGACTGTGACATGGAGACGTGCGTTTTCACGTAAGGTACATACGTTTATATAAAACTTAGAAAAAAGCTGATAAAATAACAATTTATGAAAATATACGCGTGGATTTGACTAATTAATACCTACCCCAAGTAATGTTGGTTTACCTACATGTAAACTAAAAACAAAATTTCATCCTCGTAGCTTTTCTATTTTTGAGATTTCTTGATAAGTCAGTAAGTCGCCTAACTTTGACTCCACACTATTGAACTTTAGGATACGATTTCCATAAAGCTCAAACATTTATCTGTTTATTCTTTCATCTTTCTACGCTACAAATTGTGACAGGCCAACAGTTACGGTTCAGAAGTTATAATAAAAATGACCGTTGACCCCATTTTAACCATCATTGGATACGATTTTCCAAAAGTCCGTGCTTAGAGGGTGCCTGCCTACTAGGGCATGTAAAAACCGGGTTGTTTAAAAACCGGTTTTTCGGTTAACCGGTTAAACCTTTTACTAACTCTCCTCATATAACCTCTCTAACGGTTTTTCAGCTTTTTTACATAGATTTCTTAGGACAAAATAAAACCATAATTTTTTTAACAAAATGAACTTCTTATTTGATAAGCAATCACCAATCACCAATCAAATTAACAAAAACTAAAATAAACACTCTTGCTCAAATAAAGTTATAAAAATTAACAATATAGTTATATGAAAACATTATGATAGATCAGTTATAAAAGTTAACAAATGAAATTCACTTTTTGATTTGGTAGGATTATAGAGTTATAATCCTACCAAATCAAAAAGTGAATTTCATTTGTTAACTTTTATTTTAGTAAGAGAGAGTTCTCTTACTAAAATAAAACTATAAAAATCAACAAAATTCTTAAAACTTTACAATAAATCAGTCTTAAATAAGTTTTATTCCTTTTCTTATTTGGTAGTAATAAAACTGTCTCTTTCTCTCTTACTCAAATAAAGTTTACGTTAATTTTGACAGGATGTGTATTGCTAGAGGTGTGAAGATCCGGCGTCAAACGGCTCCTGGAGTTGTGTGGTTCCGCTCTGGTTTGGCATTCTTGGCGTGTTCGCGGACACGTAGGCCACACCCCGCGCCGGGTCGGTCTCGGTCCATGGAGTCGAATGAATGTAGCGAGCGATTGGACCTGTGTGGATTTGGGCTTCGGTTCGGACGGATCCGGATCCATTTACGAGTAAACAAGTAACTACTTCAAACAAATTATACCATATTATAATTTGCTAAAGCTAATGGACATGTAGGAACCGTTACTACATGCGGATTCTAACAGATCCGCTAGATCCACCGAAACAAACAGATGTAATGGACATGTAGGAACCGTTACTATATGCGGATTCTAACAGATCCGCTAGATCCACCGAAACAAACAGATCTAATGTAGGAACCGAAACTGCAAGCGGATCCAAACAGATCCGCAGAATCGTATTCAGGACACGTGTCCGCAACCGACTGGAATCCGATCAGATCCGATCCAGTCGCGGATACGTTTAGGGCATGTCTAATTGCCGCGATTAAAAAAAATATAAAAATAATATTATGAGGTATAACATAATGGGCGTTAGACCCTAACGCCCATGCCGATCACCATAGTTACACGACGACGTCGGCCGAAGTCAGTACTTGTATGTACTTTTTTCGAATAATGAAACCGTTTTTACGGGTTCCTTTTGCGAAATAGTTATGTGAGATGGTAAGAAACTTTCCGTGTGCGGGTCGTTTCGCACTTATCGCAAGTTTTATAATTGGGTGGTTTAATAATTGCACAGACCTAAGGGTGACTATGATTTTTATTAGAAGCTTTTCATTTGTGTTTCGGCTTTTATTTTAAATGGCTTGTCCCTGAAATAGCCAAAAAGGCGACCAGTCGCCTATTTTTTCATAGCCGATTCTAGTCGTGAGTAGCCTAAATGGCGAAAGAGTAACAAATATCCATACATCCATACATCCATCCATACAAACTTTCACAATTATAATATTATTAGTAGTATAGTAGGATTCGTAGCAAACCGTGTGTGGCACGTGAAAACTTTAATAAAACATAAAAACAGAAGTTTGAGTGACCAGTTTCAATGGTGTTCCTTATAACTAAGCTTATAACCTTCAACATAGTGGAAGGGGTGATGAAATGGGTACGTCAACGTCGTCGGTAGTACGTCATACCACGTCACTAGTTAAAGGTTAAAAGCTTTTTCGCGTTTCTTGAAATTAAATATGTCGTAAATAGATATCAGCTTCATAGATCAGCTGATGATACTTTACAGTATGCTGTTTGTGATTGTTTCAGGAAATTGATAAAATTCAAGGAAAAGAAACAAAATTACTTAACGTAGAGCTATGAGGGACCGGCCGGCACACTCACTCTTGTCTTGAAGAGACCCAGATTGTAATTCACCGGAAAAACTGAAGCAGGCAGCGAGTTCCATTCCTTAGCGGTGCAAATGATAAAGGTGGAGGAAAACCGCTTTCAATGAGTAGATGGTATATCCACCAGATATTGTACCGTCCGTCTGATTGTCCTGGAGTGGAAGGGAGATGGTGGAATCAGGTCATGAAGTTCCTGCGAGCATTCTCCGAAATGTATCCTATAAAAGATCGAGAGACAAGCAACCTTGCGGCGGTGATCGAGACTTTGGATCTTAGTCTCTGCAAGGTACTGCTCGTCTATGAGTCTGAAGGCTCTTCGTTCTAACGAGTCTAAGGTCACAAGCTGGTATTTGGCCGAGCCATCCCAAACATGGTAGCAATACTCCAAACCAGACCGGATCTGTGCTTTATAAAGGGATAGAAGCTGTCCCGGTGTAAAGTATCGCTTTACCTCCAGGATTCTTATCTTCATGGGTGCTGTTTTGGCCTTTGACTCAATGAAGATTCCGAAGTTGAGAGTTGGTGTAAGAATGACACCGAGGAGTTCCATTTGATCATTTCTAGTAATATGTAACGGCCTGAAATGTTACCAGTTATACTAGAATTAAAAAAAGATCCATTCATGGATTTTAGTGGACCTAGGGTTTAAAATCTTAACCAAACCAGGATTTTTTCACTCAAACCCACGACAAGAAGAGTCGAAAGAGTTCTTATCATTAAAACATTACTAATAACAAAAAGGATCATTATAATAAATAATATGAAAGCAGCTCCGAGCTAGAATGCAAAGCTAACTCATTCAACCTATAATTACGTTTCGAGCCTACTTGTTGCACTAAAGTATGGTAGATGTAACGTGCAAATTAACACCTATTGAGTTTTAACTAGCATGCACGACGACAGGGCTAAATGCGCGACTTATTGTGAGCACAGTGGGAACCAACGGATTTCTTAATCCAAATGGCATATTGATTAGTTGAAAGCGAATTAGAAAGTTGTAGTGATTTTTTTATTTCTCTATCTTTTTCTTTGCCGCTTTTTCACCAGTCTGTAATGAAAGATGGCGGCCGCTGCATAACCACGACCTCTTCAACTCCAGAGGAAGGGCAGCAGCTTCCTTCTGTGTAATTTAACAACTCTACTGCGATCACCAGTCATCCTGCCCAAAGCGTCGTCTTGATTATGGCAAAACCCCCCTATATGGGATCCAATCGATGGACCGACGACATGGTAACGGTCGCAGGGAGTCGATGGATGAAGGTGGCTCAGGACCGCTATTGGTGGCGTCGTATGGGGGAGGCCTATGTCCAGCAATGGACGTGTACGGGCTGAGGGCTGATATGCTGATGCTGATGTTGATTTTTGACAGGGATGTATGAGTGCTGCTATATAGGTAGCAATAATAAATAAATAAATAATGGTGAACTATTCACCCAAAGATTATAAAGCCCCAAAATAGATAGATATTTTATATTATACATAGAAAACATCCAGAACAATTGGAACAAATATCTTCAGAGCCTACAAACATTGTTTGGGCGGGAATCGAACCGGCAATAACAGGTAACAGACATTTACATACAGGTGTGGCTTTATAAACTCACTATGCATAAGAAACTTTTGATTTTGATTGATGAATACACCGTCCGTAAAACATTACCAATGATCAGTCAGATACGGCACATTACTAAATTACCTACTTCATGATGACTGGATGATAAATTGTACCGGTATTTTCGATCAAACACCAAAGGATAAGATACCTCAAGATAATAGGTAATTCTAAAGGTATATAGGTACAGAAGTTTGAACTAAAGTTCAATTCCTGTTCTTTGAGTTAATTGTAGGGCAGAATTGTTACATTACTTTTACAGGTTACAGATAATTACGAATAAAAGTTCACTATTCACGGTAACAAATATTATTTCGAGTAAAATCGTGACCTACCACGCCTAAATAATATTTCCGAGTATTATAAATCAGTAGGAAATAATTTGAGATCTCTGCTGTTGGGGTGGCATTATCAGAGTGCGAAAATCAATATTTCGTTATAATTTTTTTGAGCCAATTTAATAACATTGTTAGATAGATAGATAGATAGAAAATTCTTTATTGCACACTTATTGATAAGAAACACAAATACAAAAAAGACAATTTTAAAACTAAGTTACAAGTGGCGGTCTTATCGCTCGAGAGCGATCTCTACCAGACAACCGTGGATGGATAGGATTGTTGGATAGTACTAGGGGATCTGTGTGCTTGTATAGATTTAATAAATAAAAATACTCATAATAAATATTATGCCTAAAATAAACTACATATATAAATTTATATATATATATATATATATACATTTACTTATATACATAGGGACACAGGTATGCGTTCAATGACAACAGCCTAAATAGTGCTCCTTCACCATGGTTTTGAATAGTGGTAGCGACTTTGCTCGCCTCACTGAGACTGGCAATGCGTTCCATAGTTGTACAGCCCGGGTAGTAAAGGAATGGGCGAAGAAAGAAGTAGAGTGAACAGGTACTTGAAGTATAAAAGTTTCAGAAGAGCGCAGAGAAAGAGCGTGCGAATGATGGAGAAAGGTAAAAAGCTCTTTGAGATAAGGTGGTGCAGAGGCGTAAAACAAGATATTAAAGAGAAGAGAGAGAATATGAGAATTTCGGCGAAGCCGTATAGGTAACCACTTGAGCTTCCTGCGAAATTCCGAAACATGGTCATACTTGCGCAAGCCAAATATGAATGATAAATATTGTTATTGCAGTAATGTTTCTAGTTAGTCAGCGTGACGATGGTTACATAAGCTATACAAACTATTTAGCTAAAAATTTATGGAATTCGTTCATTCTGTGATTCTGTTCAAATTTATTCCTACTTCCGCTTTACTTCAACAAGGACAAAAAATTGAAGTGAAGAGAATATCAATAACACCTTATTTCTTATTTGATAATAATAACTATGTTTATAGTATACAATTTGACTTGTCTAAGTGCTTATTTTGTAAGCCTAAAGAAATAAAGTTATTGATTCTGATTCTGATTCTTCAGTTCTAGTTACAATAAATTTCTCGATCTACCATTTTCTGAATTATTATATGAACGTTTCTTTCGTGTTTGTACTAACATAAGTACCAATAAATAGCATGCATCGGTTTTACAATAGTTATACATTGTAATTATGATTTTAACGTTGACATTAACGACTTATTATGGCGCTGAGTGAAAGGATGCCGCATATTTGACCACAATCTCACCTGTTGAAAAATTAAAATGTGGCCGATGATATATCACGGACGTCCAGAGACCTTTCACTCTTGTTTTGAAAAGACCCAGGTAATTGGCGGGCGGAATACGTGTTTTCTTCTTTGGCTGTTCTTTTGTATAGAAAGGTTCACCGCTACCCTACCCTCTAACAAGTTAGTACCTATGCCTACGTATCATAATATAATTTTTTCTTTCATAGCTCTTTCATAATATTACATAGCGCGAAGCTATAAATTTCTTCTTGGCTTTGGTGCTTTAAAGCATGAATCTTTTGTTTGTTTAGTAAAACTTTTCAAGAGCACAGCTCGCCCTCGCACCCCCGACATTCAAAACTTTCTAGTGTACTTAACCTCTCTATGCAACAGTTTTTGTGATTTCGTCTGAAGGGCGCGGCGCAAGGGAGTTCAAACTCTTCAAAGAACAACGTGAAGTTGACGTAAGTTTTTGCTAAAGATTTTTGTGCGTAAATGATTGTGTAGGTATTTTTGTTGAGCTATCAACCCATGTCTGATTACTCGAGGGACCGAAGACAACTGTATTTGTGTTGAGCGGAATAGCTACCGATATTACAAATATTGTCTCCCGCCTGCCTTAAATAAATACTTCTTACTACTCTTGTTCTTACCCAAGGGAACGAGCGAGGCAGAGATATTACGAAATAACCTGAGATAGAGACGAAATCAAAAAGATTATAAATACCTAGCCAGAATAAAAACAAATTGTATGTGTAGATGTTTTTGCCTTTAAAATGCCTCACTCACCTTCTGTGTCCACTTTATTGATTGGAATAGTGGCGCGAGCGAGACCTTTACAAAGCATGGACCATACTTTTACCAATAATTAGGAAAAAATAAAGAGATTTAAGCCAAATATTAAGATCACAACAACGCGCCTGTGCGCCAACGCGATGTAATGGCAACATTACGGTTGGCCACATGTTTGCTATCATATTCTACAAGGCACAAGAATATTAATTCAAAATGTTCAAAAATTTAAGAAACTAGGACCTTTCCATAAATATTTATAAAGCTCCTAATGTACATACTGTTTAACATGCCTACACTATCATATTAGACAATATACTTATATATTAAAACAATAAATTAGTAGGGTCATCTCTATGGCACGCCATTATCGCACACTCCACGTGGTGTCTTTAGTTACAATAATAAATCCGCTCCACAACTACACGGCAGAGGGCGCCACGGATTCATCGAAATGGATTACATTTTGTTATTATTCTTTTTATTAACCTCTATAAACCTACTAAGCTTTTTCATAATTATATTTACTTATTAAAAATGTCTAACAAATTTCTACATATCTAAAGTATTAGGCACCAACAAAATAAGCAATGAGAGAAAAATATCTTTTTTATAAATAAAACATATATTCTTATCTGAACTAACAACTCTCATACGTAGGTATGTAATGCATTAAGTAATTGTGATTGGATCAGAGTGTGGAGGATAAAGGGATCTAGTAGATCCATCCATACATTCTTCACTCAAATGGATAGAGATTTCGGA
Source organism: Eupithecia insigniata (assembly GCA_947859395.1). Classification (NCBI taxonomy): domain Eukaryota; kingdom Metazoa; phylum Arthropoda; class Insecta; order Lepidoptera; family Geometridae; genus Eupithecia; species Eupithecia insigniata. The sequence continues at coordinate 753,191 of OX402007.1, forward strand.
CTTGATTAGATACTTACCTGCCGACCTACAAGACAACGAAGGTTACTATACATATATACGAGTATTTAAGGTGATTGGATTTTTTCCAGAAACTCTAGGATTTTCTTTATTACACAGCCATGCCAAAGCATTGAAAACATTAGATATAATTTTTATTAGAGTTAAAGTTGGTAGGTATCGTAGCGTATAATTTTTTCATTAGTAGATTTTGCTTTTTTACAAGCTGTGTTTAATAATTAGTTAAAATATTAGCTTTTATGGAATATTTATAAATAAACGAAGATTACAATGTTAATAAGTGATTTTTTTATGTCACTAAAGTTGTCTACATTTATAACTAGATGTCAGCACAGGCAAAATTAGCAGGCGCTATCGAAGCGTTTCAGCTTTAGAACCGCTACGCGAACCATACTTCAACTCAGTGCCATCAGAAGGGTCTTAACTGACTCGACTGAACAGCGAGTGATGAGTCTGGACATGATCTTGTGATTACACTCCGCTCTCCCGTGCCTCAACTATCGCAGAGGCATGGGTTGAATATCTGACGCTGTTTCGGCCAATTTTAAAACACCTCTTTTCAAAATAAAATGACAATTTTAAAATATTATCATGACAACTTCAAAGGAGATTGTCATTTTATTTTACCAATGCCAAGTATGACAAAGAAAATAATATCATCTGTCCTTTACTAATTTTCATATAATTATTTTTTCTTAGCTCCTTCGTAGTAAAATTATTTTATTACAACATGAACCTCTTAAAAAGGCTTAGAAGCTTTAAGACGACATCTCGATATGACTAGGTTGTCAAAAAGACTAGATCGCTGAAGACTAAACCTGAATAGAACAACGTCGCGGTCGGACTGTATTGATATTTGACTAGATTGTGATAGGACCAGATAGCTTTGACGTCTGAATAGTCATTTGAAGTTACAATCGGTAATAGAGCAATATTATACAGTTTTTTTTAAATAATAATGATAATTGAAACTTCACACATTAAACCGTACAATTTGTGCTAAAATTTGAAGAATTTCTCCAATACTGACCCAAAATAACATTCGTAGAGTGAATCACCGGTCCGGTGAAATTGTACATTGTTGGGGATGAAACCCCTTAGAGGGGTAGAGGGGTTTAGCTATTTTAAAGTGTAATAGCTCGGGCAATGCTACAGTTGTTTTAATACTTGAGACAACGTTAGCTTCAGTTTTACTTCTCTACGAATTAACTTCGACGTCGCCTTCTCTCTTATTGCATTTTGTAAAGGCACTTTAACAGCGTCCGTTCTAAGGTTAATGCTGAGCTAATTATCTTCATCTAAATTGAAATAAGTAACTACCTAGGTATTTATCCGACCCAGGCGAATATAAAAAGATAACTAACTAATAGGATCCAAGGGTTAACCAATTAACTATCACATAATTAAGAGTGAACCCTCTAACAAAAACTGACAGAAAACAATACCTAGATGTTTTAATTACTTCAAGTCTAGTTCTATAGAAATACAGACATACATATATTATAAAATGTTGGTCTCGAACGTGCCACAGCCGCCGTGCCTAGCGCCTACTCAAACCCATCCGCACTGAGCCGAGAGTGTTGCTATTTGAGTTGTGAACTGGAGCCGAGCCGACTGACACGAAAACCCTTTCCAAATTAGATTTAATGCGAAACTTCAGCTTACTTTCCACTTTTCAAAGTTTCAACACATTCTGAATGCGCATCTTTTTGAATAAGTTTGTCTGTTTTCGCAGGTTTTCGGTAATACATGAATTTACTTGGGAACTTACGGTTTCAGGTCTTCTCTTTAAAGTAGGTTCCTAATTTCCAAGGTGTATAGCGCCTCTGTTCATTTTCCGTCTTTATTCTAGCTTTAAAATATTTATATATATAGGTCAGATTACTTCTCACTAGCTGCTGCCCGTGGCTTCACTTGTGTTTTTCTGGGATACCATCTATGCCTTGCCAAATTTGACCAAGATCCTTTTAAATAGCCATCTAAGCAAGAAAAGGTAGCAGACCGAGAGACTTGTGACTTTTGTGTATGTATTGGTTGGTTATTATGTCAGCATATAGTATTAAGTGAAAATTTAGGTTACTGTCCGTAGCTTGAATCGCAGCATTGTAGCAGAAAACAGTTCTTAAAAACTGATGGCAACAAAGCGATGAGTTTTGAGAACGTACCTTCAGGCTCTACATTTGATTGAACAAACAAGAAAACGAGAATTTCTGTTTCCTTACAATGTTCAACGACAAACAAGCTATTATCTTCATAATCTGCAGAGATGTCCTCAGAGTCAGCTGGTCTGCGAGACAATTACAGCTGCTCTATCATCACCTCTGCCACGCCTGCTGGCTCTAATGGTCAGCATTTATACGCTACGACACGATTCAACGAAATGTTTGAATTCCGTAACTACGTGTATCTGCCTACATAACCTATGTACACCAGTCGTCCCGTGACTAACCCCCGAATACTCAAACGCAATTTCAGACGCAAGATCAGATCGATCTTTGACAGATTTCCACGAAAATCTGTCAAAAAGTCACTTGAGATCCGAGTTCCGTTTGAGTATTCGAGGGTAAGAGCACTGCAATGCGATGAAAACGTAGAGAACGTAGAACGTTACGTGCGATAAAAATCCGCATTTAGATACTGAAAACATTTCCACATTTCAGATTTTATGTCTCCAAAACCTACTCCATGGTAGCATAAGTAGCGGTTGTCTGTTCTATGATTAACAGAATTCTCTTCATTTTACGAAACAAAACAACAACAACGTTGAAAAATATTGTCCTTGATTAATATTTTTATCCATATTATTACTCGCCTAATAGGTGTACCTATAACGTAAAGCTCATCTTATTTTAGGCCTTGATGAAAGCCTGTAGAAATGCAGGAGGCAAAAAAAATTTCATGTATCCCGCTTTGTACAATTAAAATTTTGAATGAGCTTGGATCGTGTGCGCTAACCACGATTCTGTAACGAGGTGAGCGTTCCTTATGCGCGACAACGGTCTCCCAGACAGCAAGTGTCAGATAATTAGGTATCTTGCATATTGCCGGTCCCACTGACCCAGTTTTAGATGAGCGTAGCTGCAATGAGCACGGGTGTTTACCATTGTGCCTTTCAATACAACGGCTGTAAGTACCAGTCACCGTTGTTCTTTCTTATCCTTCTAATATTATAAAGGGAAAACATTGTGATACGCACTATCACAAAGGTTTCCCTTTATAATATGTAAGTCCGACGATTGGGCGTAGTCAACGCTTATACTAACTACTACTTTTGAAATTTTGCATAGATTCTAGACCTGGACATTTTAGGATACTTTTTACCAGTTTATATAATCAAGAACAAGGGAGAACGCGTGTGAAGCCGCAGACAGAAGCTAGTAATAACCTACAAATTGTTAATGGATTCAATATTTATTTATTTATTGACATAATTAGAACGGCCTTAGACCAATTATACCAATTATGTAAGCGAATAAACTTAATGCCAAAGAGGTGGTACCTATTTTCTAACCAAAACTTTATATCCAGAACGGATAAACGCTGTGCGCTAGGGAGTAAAGGTTCTCGAGTGGCAGCCACGATGCAATGCGAAACGGAGTGTTGGGAGACCATCCACTCGATGGACCGACGACATCGTAGCGGTCACAGGGAGTCGATGGATGGAGGGAGGCATCTCAGGACCGCTATTTATGGCGTCGTACGGGGGAGGCCTATGTTCATATGTATGCGGCGGACGAGTATGTGCTGATATGATTAAAATTAAATTAAATTAAAAATGTTTAATTAGCACGACACAAGACATACTTAAATAAGAAACGCTAAGCTAGGAATTTACAATTAATATTTTAGAAAAACAAACAAAAAGAAAAGTATACAAATTAAATCTACAATACAACTAAGGCTATGTTTAAGGTACTAATAAGAACTATCTCTTCTAACACTTCTTACTAGCATTGGTACTTCCACTAGCTGCTTGGTAAACCACCGAGTGTCGAGCCAAAAAGGTGTCAACTCAGCATATTGCATGATGAACCAAAACTTTTTATTGCTTACCACAATTCTAATATACTAGTACGTAGGTCCTAATATCAATCTAAATCACCATAATCATCCAAAGTTCAGTACCAACTGGACTGATTTAACTTTAATATAGCAAGTAGTTCCACTAAGTCTAGGTCATTAATCTACGAACCTGTAGTTCACAAATAACTATTGTCAGTTAGTTAAAGTTAAATCAAGTTATAGGTAGTGGAGGGCCGCAAAGCTCGAGCTAATTAGCAGGTTCAAACCCGAACCTTATTCATTATAACGGTGGTTTGATGCCCGAAGCATGCGATGTGGTGTTCGAAATGGCTGAAAAAAAAAAAAAAAAAATGTCAAGAGTCAATAAATGAAACAATGACAACATAAATGACAGTTTCTCTTATCGCTCAAGAGCAATCTCTGTCAGACAACCTGGTATAGATAGGATCATTGGATATACATGGGGTAAGGATCTGTGAAAAATTGACATTGTCTGGAAGTTAATTGGTTGCAAAATTTCAGCAGTTTGCAGACGTAAAGTTTAGTATTATAATGTGCTTAAAGTTAAACACACCTTGAAAAATATTCAGATACTTAGACACTTACTTCAAAATTTTTGAAACATTCTGGCTACGGCGCATCTTTCCTAAGACGTGACAATTTTCTGTAATTTAAGTTACGCGTGCAATGGATCATCGGTATCGGAACGTACGGAGCGAAAGGATTTGATGATTTTATTACATTGGTACAGTGTCCAATAGGCCGTCATATCTGCCGATACTGATGCCAGAGACCGGCATGTCTGCTGATAACGTCACCAAAAATCATATCCTTGTAGGGACAAGTATATTGTTACGGATAACGTCATTGGCAAACTAGATTGCGTTGAAAACATATTTCTGATGCAAAATACAATAATTCCTACATTATTGTTGATGCAAAATCCGAAAGCAGTAGACACACACTGCATCGGCAATTTAATGTAGGAATTTTCAAAGCAATCTAGTATGCCGATGATGTCATCAGAATTGTGTAAATACCGACGACGCCTCGTACGCTGTTTACGCTCCGATTCAGATGCAGTGGTCGTGCAACTTTACCGGGCTGTTATTTAGGGAAGATTGTTGTCGCGATTACCTACTGGTCGGCTATGAATACCCACAATCCATGTTTGACAGCAAAATGTTTTTATCCACGTATAAGTGACATTCTTATCCAAATGACTCCTTCCCACATCCAAAAAATATTCCAAATCGCATTCCACAACATTTATTCAATTTAAAAATTTATTCCTACTGACATCCACGAAATTTTGTACATATATAAGCAAGAGTTCTGGATTTTATTTATCGATATCATGATGACGATTTTCAAACTTCAAGTTGCGAGGCTAAAGTAATGCTTGGCTCTATATTGAATGTTATTAAACGTAAGTACTATGAATTTGAATATAATACTTTATTTTTAATTTTCAATCACGAGAAGCAATACTCTCTCAATAAAAACGCCTACCGCTATGGTGATAGCAATACCTAACTCGCTGTATATTATTTTTTTACCGGACCCATATTTCCGGATTTTTAGCTACACGAAAAAGTTGTTTACCGGGTCCGGAATACTGTCAGGTGTGTAAACTAGCTCCTACAACTACATGCGCCATCACGGGAAAATAAATTGATCCTGTAAAACGGATGCTGTTTGAATGCCCTAAAAGTATAAAGATCCCACATTAATAGATGCCGCCTCCATGGTAAGCTCTTCATACATACTAAAACGCAGTTCCCGGGAAGTTAAGACGGATCGCCTATTGGAAGAATCTGACGAGTTTCCGCGAAACTCGCAAGTTTTCCAGAATTATCCGACTTCTTGCTTGTTTCTAATTTAAATTGCAGTTAGGGAACCATTTCAGAGCGGTTTACCGCGAAAACTTTGGAACGATGCACGGGTTGATTAGATTATCTTAAAGATTAGGGACGCACCTGGTGTTCTGGAACGTTCAATCATTTCATAGATCAATTCCGAAATATTTTGTTCAAGTACTTACCTTATATGGACGCTTAACACGCTGGATGCACACCGAAAGGTGGACGATAGTCGTTATCGAATGATCACTCAACACTCAGTGCTTTATTTCCTTTAGACCTTACCTTGGACACGTCTCAGTCACGTCACTACTTTCTTCCACCTTACGTCATCACTTCTATTATAATAAACACCAAAATTATATGTAAGCTCTTTCTCTTTTTGTATCAGTTACATGTAAAAGCAATAATAATTACTACGCGGTAAAAGCGAGTGAGTTTATTATGTACACATGTTCAAACTGTAAGCCATCTTAAATCTTGTAAAAATCTCAAAAAGCAATACTGGTAAATAGGTAGTGCGTTCCATTCCACAAAACGATAGAAAACTTTCATGAAAAATTCTCCTTTTTTATCTGACGGTAAGTGACGATTTGGTCGACGGTGTATCACGAAGGTCTAGAAGATACCTATTCACTCTTGTCTCACATGAGAACATCGGCCATCAGTCATCACATCACAGACGAGACTTCGTAAAAGCTAAGCTATTAGCATTCGTTCTGTAGATCGGGCGAGCAGCAAAACTCATGCTTATGACGATTAATAATGCATAGTAAAATGTGAAATAGTAGGTAAACAATGTAGTTATTAAAACGTGTGTTAAGCTCTGTGTTTTTAGCAGACTTTAAAAAAGGGAGTAGGTTTTATGTTCGGCTGTATATATGATTTATTAAATGGTTTTTTTCCGATTTCTCTGTTAATTTTGAACTGATTTTAATGATTATTTTACAATTATATACATAGATAGAGAATGATGATGAGAGTATTTTCCCGCATAACTAACAAAAGAGTCAAAATAATACGTTACTTGAAGTCGGTTTTTTGTTTCTAAAAACAATCAAATTATTTTGTACTGAGAATCTGCACTGACAGTACAGTTCTGTACTATCTACCCCATAAATACTCGTACGTCCACTGCTGAAGGTGCCTCCCACTAATAAGGGGCGGGGGTTTGCCATAACTACCACGCTTGGCTTATTTGAAGAGATCTAGGTTGTAATTTATCGGAAAAACAGCAACAGGCACAGTTTTCTAAACCTGACCGCTCCTGCTTTACATACATATACTGCGTTCGATCAGTGCGTTTTATCTCGGGAGTAGGTAGGTAGGTACAAGTCGACTATTTGCGGACGCGCCCCTATCCGCTTGTTTTGTTTACATGCTTTGAACATCAGATTCTATCCACTATACGTATGTCCGAACCTGCACTTGTTTGCTTTCAAGTTATTGCTAGGCCTCTATTGAACTCGACAGGTACCTGGTTAAAATTGAAATTGCTTGAAACTGTACCACAGCTACCTTCACCTCTAGCAATGGGATTAACGCGGATGTTATGTTATTTACGGTAAGGTACGAGGTTACGAGTATGTTAAATTTTGTGAAACAAATTAATATTTTCTATTCTATTCTAAATTAATAAGTCACACCCTTGTGACAAAGATTTAATCTTTGCCTTGTGAAACGAAACGAACTGAAACGAATAAACAACACAAAATAACAGAATCGTCGTACGTTTGGAAAAATGATCCCTATCCCCCTTTTCATTTTACGTTTAACAACTTTATAAGGAAACAATATAATTTTTTACGTTTAAAATCTTGTTTCATAATTTTTGTGTAAACGATGCGGACAGAATCGGGCAATTTTTCACGGAGCTCCCTTAAAAATTAAAAAGTTGTTTATTAATATATTTTTTTGGTGCTACCAAGCTGTGTACACTTGACAATACAATACAAAACTCTTTATTGTACACCACAAAGACAAATAAAACACATAGACATTAACATAAAGAAGTAAATTGGGCGGCCTTATCGCTTAGAAGCGATTTCTTTCAGGCAACCTTAGGATAGATAGAAAATTTTCAATTTAAGAAAGGCAAGGGTGTATACAACATTAATACATAAAATAAGATTAACAACAATATACTTATAGTAGAAAATATATTATTTATATGTAATAAATAAATAGATAGGTACCAATAATTACTTTTCCGACAGATAAAAATCTCTGACGCGAGCTTTAAAAACAGGTAGAGATCCAGCTTTCCTAATAAACTCAGGTAGTGCGTTCCACAACTTTACGGCCTGGATAGAAAAGGATTTGCCATAGAAACTGGTTCGGTACAATATGTACTTAACGGGCATTTGTATGTACAACAAGTGATGTGAAAGAGGTTCAGAGAACACTAAATAGCAACGAAGTCATTAATCGAGCAGGTAGAGTTCTCTTCAACACTGTAGTTTCGTCTCACATTATTTAAGTGTTAAAGTATTTATTTTGCAATCCTAATACATACAATGTGAGAGGTCTAAAATATATCATTATTATTTCATTTATTATTGATTTAATTTTATTATATAATTTTTATAATAGTAATAGTCATAATAGTCATTTATTATATTTGATGAATGTAAAAAAGGTTTATTATTAATAATAATTATAAATCAAGGACTTGTTCGCAGGCAGTTCGCAGGATTATAATTATTAATCAGACTTTTACAACAAAATACAAATCCGGACACACCCTGGTGTTTTCTATTCACACCACTAAACTTTCGTTCTTTAGGTAAACACTGTTTTGTAAAACAATACTAACACACCGTTTTTGTGTGTTCGCCAAACACGCGCGCCAAATCCAATGTCAACTACCCTCAATGTGCGAATTACGTTGCAACGAGAAAAGTTCTAATGAAAGTTGTTTTGTTATCAACATCTGCTTTACTAATGTAATGTGTCGAAATTTAAAGTTTGTACATTATGTTAACCTATAGTTTTGTGTGTGGTTGGCGCCTAGGATAGTTTTATAGCAATATTTTTTTGGTTGCTTCAATGATACGGATTTCTGTATACGAATTTTAATACGGTCTATATTTGACATGCGAGGCAAAATAGTCATTTGAAAAAAAAAATAGTAATTTATTTCAACTTTATTATACAAATCACTTGGACATGCCCAATAAATTACATAAAAATGTGTATATTGCATGTACTTGCCTACCTAGATTTGACTCCACACAAAACGAGTGGCGCTGTCTGATACACGAGCTGCAAAGTGCCAAAGACACAGGTAACTGTAGCTGATACCTACGCGCCGACGGCAGCCGTCGACTCTCGACAGCAGCCGTCCACGCGTCGACGGCTACAGTTACCACTGCCGTTGGCACTATGTACCGTGAGCACTTAGGACTGGTCGTTTCGTCACCGATGATGATCGGCTACTTTCATCATTAACTCACCGGAACAATATAACCTATATTGTATTTCTCTGACTTATAAACCGTGTAACCAGGAAGGTAGCAGTAGCAATAATCCTTCAAATCTCTACCTTCAGAGCACTGCAATATTGCGTATGGAATTTATAAATCCCAGATGAGGCCGAAGAAATGCCCAAGGGTGCAAATTGCATCGACGACGCCGCAGTATTATTACTGCTATTTTGATAAAATGTGTTTTCAATAGTATTTTTCCACCTATTTACCTACGTTATTATTGTTTTCATATAATATGACACCTGTATCAATGTTAATAGAATTGACTTATGTACGACTGTATTTGTTATGCTTACCTACAAATAAAATAACAGTTCATGCAAATTTTTAGTTTTTCGTAAAGCGCAAGTCTATCCTACTCGTATATGATGGTACTATGGTAGGTAGGTAGGTTAGGTACACACCACAATTTCAGATTTCAGCACTTACTAAACAAGGTTGTGTGGTGCCTTGTCCGTCCACTGAGGCGTAATAAAGCGCATGCCGAAGATATAATCAGAGGGAGAGGTATTCTGCTGGCCACCACCGCAAGAATGCACGAGTGATGTGAGAGGTACCAAGGGTACAATAACGTAGGAGAGTTAGAGACATGGTCCTTCTTATGGTAATTTTTGTATTGAGAAGGTTAAATCTGATTTCGGGGATTCTGGTGAAATATGATAAATGTGTGCTATTATTTAGAATCCCCGATTTCGGGTGAATGATGACTGAGCCATTAAACTTTACAAAACGTTTTTATACATGAACCGAACATGCATCGATATATTCTTATTAAAAACTGTTTTTTAGTTTAGGATATATGTATGAGTTTAAACGCTTCTGTAAGTGATGCTCAATATCCGCGCCCAGAATAACTGTCAAGTTAGCACAAACGTGGCCATGTAACAACGTTTTTAAATATTTTTCATTTTATTTCAGTTCAGATTATTTTAGCAACTTAAAATCTTATTTACTGGACTATAAAGGATCAGAGCTTGGTTACAGTCTACATACATACATATGTTTACTGTTATTCATTATTAATGTGAATTTGTTTATCTTTATTTTTTGTTAGTCCAAAACACTCATTATACTTCAAAAATAGTCTGGTCTTTAGGACTAGTTTAGTCCTAAGCTTTAAGCAAAACCTGTGTTGCGGAACCCTGGTTAGCCTTAGTTAACCCTGCGGACTCGACGCCCACTATTATAGTTTAGTCCAGCCTAAACGACCACTTAATACAGTGGTCGGCTTAGGCGATATGGACCCTAATGGGTGGTCACATAAATGTTTGCAATTTTAGCAGATTAATTCTTGCTTTACTTATAGCTTTTCGTAATTAACTGGTAAAGTGAATACTATAATGATTAGCTCACGAGTTTGAATTCAAATAAAGAGGAGCTCCCTTTTGTCTGATTCATAATAATTGTGTACATAAATATTTTTGTTGAGCTCACAAAATCTTATGTCATAAAGTAGCTTATTTTAATTAAAATTATTGCAATTCCACAGCAAAGCTTATCATTTGAGTATAAATACGGAATTCTAAAAACAGTTCACTTATTGTTTAAACTAGCCATTCTTAGCAATTATAGCTTTGCTGTTTAATTTTAGGTTTTCCTCCCAAAACTAAAATATTGCCGACCCCACCTAGTGTGGGATAAGGGCAGGAAGAAGAATTCATCAATTAATCCTCCACTCAAACTGGACTGAGGGTGCCTCGAGCATTCCTCCAAAACATGCTCGAGTTCGGTATGCTTAATTTTTCTTATGTAAAATAGTCTTCCATTGTTTTGTAAGAGACACAGAAGCATGAAAGCCCACCAGTTGCGTAAAATCTCAGAGCGATTAGCACTATCCAATATTGGCGTCAAAGGTAACCAACGATTGTTGTCACTTGTATCGTTTTCCAGCAATGGCACTAGAATTTGCTCAACCGAATCTTCGCTGAGGCGGTATCTTTAATGAAGAATTAATGTTTGATGTGTAGGTACCTTATTCGTCTCTGTTCTGGCAAAATAAAAATCTTTTAACTTTTACTTTTTAAATATCATTAAGATAGTCTCCAAATTCCATTAAAATAATAATAAAGCCCTTTTATTTCAATAATAAAATAAAATTTACAAAAAATTAATTATTAATAGTGATGAGAATTAACTTAATTTATATAATAATGAATTTAGGTGATTAATTGAAATTAATAATATGTATGTTAAGGACCTCTCATCGAGTGAAGGCCTCCTCCATTTTACTCCATGCTTTCCTGTTTTGAGCTTTCTTTAGCCAGTTTCTTCCAAAATCCATTATAATATTAATAATACACAACAAATTCTTCTGAAGAGCGTTCAAGGTAGGTCGTGACGTACCTTGAGGTGACAGCTTATTTCTTCACTCGTATGAGAAACTTTTGTAAGCTGAGTTCAAGTGAAGGATTTTTGTACGATGAAGCATACCAAAACACATTTGGAGTTAGATTCCAGGTTGAGTCGAAGTCGAGGTAACGACTAAAGATATGACTTAGTCTCAAATAGCTTTAAATGGTCTACTCTGACTTATCCTCGAAGCTTTGCACCCAGCTACCAATCACCCGGTAAAAGAAAATGCAAATGCCGACTCATTAGTATAAATTTGATCAGATTATATTTCCACCCTTTTCAACATCTAGTATTGCACTTAAATGGAAGAGAGTACTGGATTACGCTTCTAAGCGATAAGACCACCCATTGTACTTGTCCTATGTAACATCTCTTTGTAATGTTGTTTTTCTGGTGTACAATAAAGAATTTTTGTATTGTATTGTATGCATGGGCTACATAAAGTACATCTCGCCCGGGCAAGTACAATAGGACAAGTACAATGGGGTCTAAAATCTGGCGGCTCCATAAACCTAACCTAAGGTGAAATGTTGTTGCTGATTAAGGCGAGTGAAGCAATCAGCCGTTATATTTTCACTGCGACTTAGTTAAACACTTTCACGTGATAGGAGTGCGTGGGTTTGCTAATCTCTGGATTATGGTTTATAACTTAAACTTCTGATATCGCGGTGATGGACTCTTTTACCCTCCGCACAGCTGTCATGTGATCGTTCACCCTCAAGTAATGCCAAAACTTTTAACTCAAATGTTTGCAAAATGACAGACTTGCTTCGGCCCGCGGCATTGCACGTGTTATACAACTACCTATCTATACCTAAGAAAAAATCTGTCTGATTCGTCCAATAGTTTTGGCATGTCGAGCTAACAAGCATCCAAATTTAGCAGTTATTAAGTGATATTTCTATGTTTTGTTTTAGCGTAACAGTTGTAACCGTACAGCTAATCAGCTAACTGTTCGAAACATGAACCAGTTTAAAATTATTAGGGTTCCGTACCGTAAAGAAAAACGGAACCCTCATAGGATCAATATGTTGTCTGTCTGTCAATCCTCTTTTTTCAGAAACGCGTGTAGCTATCGAGATAAAATTAACATCATATACACACAGGTCCGTAACCTCTTGGAGCCGTGATATAAATCAAACTTCTAAGTCAAAGCGATCAAAAGTTATAGAAGAATCAAATACACCCAAAACCTATAGGGTACTTCCCGTTGACCTAGAATCATGAAATTTGGCAAGAAACAAGGTCTTAGCACAAGTAAAGGGAAAAATCCGAGAACGGTGAAATTATAGTTTGTCATATAAATAAAATTATATTTGATCCTCACCATGGACCCAAAACCTATAGGGTACTTCCGTTGACCTAGAAACATGAAATTTTGCAAGAAGCAGAAGTGTGCCTTATAGCAGAAGTAAAGCGAAAAATCTGAAAACAGTTTTGTTTAAAAAAGTTTTTGGTTTTCGCAAGCGACGAAAAAGGCCCTATAGGGTACCTACATCCCGTTGACCTAGAATCATGAAATTTGGCAAAAAACAGGGTCTTATAATTACAGAACCCTCGGTGCGCGAGTCCAACTCGCACTTGCCGTTTTTTCTTAATAATATATGAAGTATCGCTCTGTCTGTCAGTGTGTTAGTTCTCGCGGGGAGAGGAAGACATGGCAACGAATAACCAGCTCCCACCCGTGCCTACCAAGGATTACGTTACGTTTTGTGTAAATGGGGAAACGCATACAGGTTTGTTAAGTTTTATTTGTTTATTACTTGTCTGTTGGTCTATGCACCTGTGGACCTAAGTTTTATACTTAGTCTAGTTATGAGTTGCGCAGATCATTGACGAAGACTAGAAAGAGACAAGGTTCCAAAAACAGAAATAGCCCTGTGGAACACCAAATCTCAAGGGGTTTTCTGGAATGCAACTATTCTGCGAGTTCCCCTCCAAAAGTAAATTATCAACAATCCTTATTAACCTCGAAAATAACTTATAAAATAACACTACAATAAGTATACAAACTATCATCTGAGCCATTTTTATGGTCTTCAGTAGTTTATAAGATTTCGTGACTATTACTAAAAGATACATAATACAATATTATATAGATGGATAACGTTTTTGTAAAACACCGAAATGTATCTCTGGATATAATAAGAGAGCGCAAAGGCCAATCCGTATACCGATAACATACAGGATGGATTTTTCGACGGGGCAGTAAGGAGAGGTACCTTAACCGTTGTAGCTACCGGAAAATGGTCAGAGGCTTGAGAAATGTTCATCCCTGTTCACAGATTTTCCAAAAATGCACAGTTAGCAAAAAAATGGGCATTTTATACAAATGTTGCCAATCGATTTTGCGATTTCTCACTTGGATAGTACTCCAACCTCAGTTGGTCCTATAAAAGTTTTTGATCAATATGAGGAACAGGACCGATTGGCATTCAAAAGAGTTATCGTGAAATGCCCACTTTTTTTCTAACTGCATTTTTTTTAGGGAGGACAAAAAAAAACTAAAAATAGCTGATGGCCATTTTTAGGTAGCTTCACCGATTATGGTGAGGTTTAATGTAGCGCAGGCAAGAAAGAGGGGGCAAGCTAAGTTGTAGTTGATTAAAATATATATGTCCCCGACTACCCTAAATCTTCACAAATAATAAATAAATAAATAATGTTGGACAATGCACACAACATCGTCTAGCGAAATGTGACTTTATATGGTTTTTTTAGTTTTTGTTGTATGTCATACAAATATGTAAAGAAAGCTTATTTTTTGCTTTTCAGTTACCTTCTATTATAACAACGCAGTCGGGTTATATATTTATAATTTAATTTATTTTAATCTTTTTAGTTATCATAGTTATACATTATTTGAAAGTGCTTTGGAATAATTTTTCTATTTAGCAAAGTTTATTCCAAAATTTTCTCTTAAATTTTGGAATAAACTTTGCGCGGGCGCTATGTTAACTTCTTGATCCTTGACACTCCTGCTATTATGACGATTCATAAGACACCTCATATGCCAAAATCCATCTAACCGTTTATAAAAAAAAAAACTATTTCGGACTACCAAAGACTGTAGAACTGTTTAGACTGTAGAACGTGACAAAGAAACCTCATACATATACATATATGTATACAGGGCGCCCGTGCCATGCCACATGGAGGTAAAGTACATTAAATATGGTTTATAGAAAATTTTACTGAAAGAAGACTTATTGTTTATTTTAAAAAAATATATTAAGTGCATTCAACGATTTTTTAATAATCGCCGTCTGAAACGGAAATCGAAACCGCCAAATAAAAAAAGACCCGTTATTTTACAATACCGATCAAAAGGCTCAATTATAAGGATTATTTTTTTCCAAATTACATAGCATCTTAAATAAAAGGAAAAGCATTAGATACATTCATAATTTCAGGTGAATACTTAGCCTTTCCTTCTACTTTGCCATGCTCCTAACAACTGATTTTATCTTTAAAGTATAGTAATACTAACTATAAGTACTCACTTGGAAAATACATAGAATTTCCCTATTAAGATTCCCATGAAAAGATAAATAAATAACTCGAAAAACATAACTCTCCACAGTCGGGTAATAATCTTAATATTATGCAGTTTTAGTTTTCTCATAAATCGAGGTTATGAATTCTTTCACGAGTTTTCACTAACTCTCATCTTTTGTATTTGGCCGTACACTCCTATCTCAAAAAGTGATCCTGTATAATATAGATAAACAAACAAAAATACAAGTTTTAAATAATACATTTTCTTATCAGTAAATGGTTATAATCACTTTATATAAAAAATTAACTGCTATCGAACCGGTTCATATGCGACCAATTAAAGAAACAACTGTTCAACAGTTTTAATTATATTACTCAAAAATCGTTTTAAAAAAGTTATGTCTTTCTACTAATTGTAGTACTATAGAGTAAAAATCGCTGCTGTCTTGTAGTACATAGTTCAGTTCTGTACTACACCTTCCCCGAAATACATAGGTGTCAAAATAGGATTATGATATTGATGTTAAACAAGTTTTAGACTTCAAATCGTTTAGAATATGTTTAGAATAATCATCATCATATCAGCCTATACACGTTCACTGCTGGACATAGACCAATGGATTTTAAGTAAGGAGAACCTTGCCTATATCGCACATATTGCTGGGTATAAATAATAATGTTGGACAATCCACAAAGCATCCTCTAGCCCAGGGCTCTCCAAAGCGCGGCCCGCTGGCAAAATTTGTGCGGCCCGCGACATGTTTCTAATCTACTACTATTACGCAAATTTACCATTTAACATACTTTGTTAAGACATTTACATTTCTATGGTATTCCAAATTTAAATAGTTTATTTACCTTCACATTTATTTACGTTGAACAGTTAAAAAAATATATTCTTCATCTGGAAACAGTTTTCTACCACTCAACTCCTAGACTCTTGTTAGAGCAAATCAGGCCACGCACCCCTCGCTTCATCTAGCTTGCACCCGCACACGAGCCGTAGCTTGCGTGCGAGGAAGAGGAGTCGACAGACGTCGGGGCAAGGCCATAGGTCGCATGCGAAAAAAACTGTTTTTTTGCATTTTTTTTTTGTATTCTACAAGTACTCATACTTAAGGTTTTGTTATTATAGTGCTTATGCCCGCACTTGGGGAAATCTTAAAGAATTTAATAATATCCCAAAAATTTTCGCGGATTCAAGTCCCGCCGGAGTCGTAAATTTTTTGGATATTATTAAATTATTCATACTTACGATTTGCGCAAAACTACTTTTCTCCCAATTCTTTAACTTGTAACTCCAAATTTATAATTTACGTTAGGTAGGTATTTGTTTTTCTTCGGAAAGCCTAAACCCAGAATTGGGTAAAATTCGGCGGTGGATGATGATGATGAAGTTTTGTTGATGCGGCCCTCCACTAAATACAGTGATTTGTTTTGGCCCGCGGTCGAACCTGGACTGGGCAGCCCTGATCTAGCCCCGATCTAAGCAGAGTTTGTGATAAGGGTACTAGATGACCTATAATGTATGTAGGTACATAATACAATACAATACATACATACATAGATATATATTTTTTATCATACATAGTAATGCCCAGAATGCCCGGAACAAATATTTGCAGATCTTACAAACATTTGTCCCAAGGCGGGAACCGCAACCGCCCACAACCGCCTGCGTAACAGACGGACCATTATCGCACGTTCGTCTACAATTTCGATCAATAATTAAACACACACAACCAACATTAGTCTGTGATCTCAAAGTAGTTTTTCCTTATCATGTTTTATCCACATTTTTACAACGAAAAATATTGAACCAATGAGAACATAATCAATACCTACCGATAGAAGTTAACAGATATACGTTTATACCAACTATACTATACCATTAATTATAAATTCCGAGAATAGATAGATTTGATTGCATTGATTGGGGTACATTATGCACCGAGTGTGTAAAGCAGTGTTTTACGTCACGGGCGGGGATTCAATGATAATCCGAACCTCAGGATTCTAGAATAACGCACTAGCGACGCGAGAGATTTACTAGAATCCTGAGTGTGAGAGGGATTTAATCACACCCAAGAAGAAGACAGCTACCTACATAAGATATTCCAGGAGGATACTCCACTTTTCACACATTATGCGAGAAAAAAGTAATAATTTGGTATGGTGTTTCACGGCATTAGTTTTTATTCTGAGCAGAGATTAGTTCGAATATTGAAGATCTCATGGTACAAATATGATTGCGGCGAGGTGTGCAGATTTTTGGTAGTTTCCAAATCTGTTAGAAGCAAACTTTTGGTAGTTTCCAAAAGCTGGCCCCTAACAATCCAAATAATAATTTTTTTGGAAAGTTTAACTAGATTTTTCTGCGCAGTGGGTCGCGAGATCAGCTCAGATGTTATGCTGGTGGATTATCTCCGGAATTACCTCCGGTTAAGCGGCACCAAATACATGTGTCGAGAGGGGGGCTGTGGCGTCTGCTGTGTGACTGTAGTCAAGTGTCCAGGAGGGCCTGTGGTATCAGTCAACTCTGTGAGTATTACTTAGAGAATTAAATTCATGTGTCGGGAGGGTGGCTGCGAAATCTGCTGTGTGACCTTAGTCAAGTGTCCAGGGAGGCTCGTGGTATCTGTCAACTCTGCGTACTGACTGCGCGAACGCTCGCTGAGTAATGCCCTACATTACACCCCGTAACGCCGGTCAATCCCCACCTTTACGTGTGTCGAGAGAATACTGCGTCTCTTTTGCCAGCATTGACAAGAACCAGGCCAGGACGGCAGGACGGCCTGGTCCTAATCAATGCAGACACTACCAACCTATCTAACGCCAATCAAACTATTAAAACTTTTATAAAACAGGCATGTGTTCAGAGAGAGGCTTAATAGAGATAAAGGCTCTGCTCCAATTTTGGTACAAAAAACCAGTCGAGTACACGATCGCAGTCTGAATTCGGTTCAACGGAGTTGGAACGGCCGTTCTGACGACTTTTTTCACGTTCATTGATGCATGTCGCCGTGCATTTTTCAACCAGTAAAAGTTGTGGTATTTTCAAATGAAAGTTGCTTTTGACAATGTGGCAGACATCCAGTCTCTGGTTTGGTCATCATGACACTTAAAATGTCTTTATACCTACTTATTAGGCACTTACACAGAGTAAAACTTATTAGAAAGGTGAAAGTTTGTCTTGTTTGTTAATATTGTAGAAATTGCTCATATTTCGATAAACCAAACAAATACCTTAAATAAATTATAGTTTGATTCGCTCTACATTTGGCCTTATGTTGATCCTATTGAGTTTCTTTAGGATCTATTTGAAGCCTCCTTCTCGTAGTGGGGAGCTGAAACCGACTATATGCTTTTTTGTTGTATAATGTCTGTCTCAAAATTAGGTTCTAAGACTCCATCTAAAGGCCTTTCTAACCAAAGGACTTTTTCTTGTTGTGTTTTTTACAATGGTGAATTATTTATGTGGATATCAACAGTGCATGGTGGCCATCACGTCCTGTCATGACTGGGTGATCACGACTATCGAGGAGATAGGGAATCGAAATAAAGGATACCACATCTTGCAGAAGACACTCGCCAAGTACAATGGGACCCAGTGCGGGTATTGCACGCCTGCTTGGATCCAGAATATGTACAGGTAGTTTATTAAGTAATCGGAAGTAAGGAAAGAAATATGAATCTAGGAACTTATCTGTAACGTACCTTCAGTGATCTCATCCAACGACTGTCGGAAGACAACGTTTGGTTGTGAACACAACTGACACGTGCCGAGACAGGTTCTTCTCGTTATGCTTTGTGTTGCAAATAAATCTCTTATGCTTATTAAAGACAAGTTTTGAATTTTTAATTTTAAGAAGAATTTGAATTAAATTCGATATTCATCAGCCGCAGCTCGTACTTAGTTATCTACTGCAGAGAGAAACAACAATAATCTATAATATTTCTTTCGCCAGAACGAAATAAAAAATAAAAGAACGGATGTCGATCATATCTCTCAGTTCATTTTTTTGCGTAATGCTTGTGTGTTTTTTCTAGCCTCCTTCAAAATGGCAACAAACCAACGATGGCAGACATTGAAAAGTCCTTTGGCAGTAACATCTGTCGGTGTACTGGCTACAGACCTATCCTCGAAGCCTTCAAAAAATTCGCTAGTGACGCACCCCCCGAGTCCAGAATCACGGATATTGAAGACTTGCAAATTTGTAAAACAACCGGCAAAGCTTGCAAAGGCAAATGTGGAAAAAAAACTGAACCCTGTAGTAAGAACAGAACAGTCGAAAACGATGATGAGTTTGATGTCATCAATGAATTTGATGACTGGTGCTTAGTAACAGAAGAAGAAGTAAAAGAGTCGAATGTGATAGCGATTGAGCTGAAAGATAATAAGTGGTGGTTCAGAGTGTGTGATCTGAAATCGATTTTCGATATTTTGAATGTGCATGGATACGATTCTTATATGTTTGTCTATGGGAATACTGCTAAAGGTAAATTATTTACAGTAGAACCTTTCAGATACCTAATAATATTAAAAATACGAAGTCGTGGGTGAGCTAGTTTTACGATTTTAATTGGCAATTAACCCTTATACTAGATTGTCAACTGTGATGGCTTATGTAAGCCTATTGCAATCTTGAATATATGTCTAAAAACCTATGTATATAGTTTTAGTCTTGTATACAATATTATGTACTCTAAATTCCTTCGAGAAAACAGGCGCAGGAAAGAGCGACTGATTTCAGAATGGCAGTGCTTGATGCCAAAGACAACAAAGCACATGTATTATACACCAAATTAAAGAGCACATTGTTCTCTCTTTCTTTCAAGAACAAACCTTTAACAGACAGAGCAAGACGGAAACAGTAGAATGTACTTTCTGTTATGTTGGTGTATGCGTATTCATACGCATTCCGAGTCAACAGTAGTATGGAGTCATGCGTATGAATTCATACGCATTCCGAGCATAAAGGTTAAATAAATAAATTATGAACCTAGTCTCTTAGATTACGTACAAAAAAAATAATTACGTACTTTGGTCGACAACATTATTTTACTTTAATCTGTTTTATGTAATCGTTGTCAGTATTGTATTCTCTTTGATCGTTGTCATCAAGATAATTGAGTCGGAAACAATTGCAATAAATCTCGGATCCTTGAACATGATGGCCAATTGTAATTTGTTTTAACCATGTTGTGATCTCGTTATCCTTAATTAGGCTCAGTTTTATTTTCCCCATTATATTTATCTGGTTCTTATAAATTAAAATAGGTACTATAAATGTATCCTGTTTCAAGTTTTGAATTGATGATGAGACGAAAATATTTTCGTGGTTCGATTCGCGTCCAGATATGAATCGTTTCATGTAAAATATACAATACATATTGGATCAAGGAAATAACAAATTTTATGTGATTCTCTACAGGTGCATACCCCAAAGATGATCCCGCACGAATCATGATAGACATAACGACGGTACCAGAACTGAAATGCTGCAAAATTGACCAGAACCTGGTCGTAGGAGTAGGAGTGACCCTCAATGAACTCCTCGAAGTATTCAAAACCGTGGCCAAAGAACAATATTTCGGATACCTTAACAAGTTTGTTGAACATATTAATTTGGTCGCCAGTATTCCGATAAGAAATGTAAGTAAAAGTCATTTTCAGCACCTGATAGGACAGCGAAAGATGACTTTATGAAAATGGAAAAATTGAAATTGTATATCATACTAAACTAAAATGTAATAATTTTAAATTTTTAGCTCGGATCTCTGGGTGGCAATTTGATGATAAAACATGAACACAATGAGTTTCCATCGGATTTATTTCTTCTTCTTGAAGCTGTCGACGCATATTTGACCATCTGTAAGTTCCAATATTACAATTCCATCAGGATCAAATGCCCGATGCGCTCTCACAGTTCGGTAAATACCTCCCACTGTTCCCTCCATACGTCACAATCTTCATCGTATCAAAGCCAGTTTGTAATTTGTTTTTAGCGAATTAAAGGTACTCAGTAAAAGTACCAAGATACCTACTCATTAAGTTTTCATCAAAACAAAAACTGATTTCAGATACATCTCAAGGAGTCACCAAGAAACTATCAATGCAACAGTTCCTCAGAGAAGACATGAAAGGGAAGATCATCGTTGATGCAATGCTGCCGCCTATCTGTGACTCATGCAAATTCATTTCTTATAAGGTCACTTACTGTAATCAATCATCAACGTACGGTACCCAAAAACTACTTACTCTGCAAAAAGTGCTAGTTTTTTCGATGATTGACCTTTAGGTTAACAAAGTAGCTAAAGCATCTCAAACCGGATCTACAAGTTTTTTGGTACAAATGACCAATCTGGTACATACGAGCTTGTATGTACCAGATCTATGTGCAGCGGGCGATGATCTTCCTACTACGCGAGAGGTGTTGGGTTCGTTTCACGCCTGGGGCAATTTTTTGTACGAACTGCTGATATTTCTTCCGGGTATTCTGGGTATTTCTTTGAATAGTAAAAGTATCTATCTATGGATGTAATAAATATCAGGTATATCAGTTATCTAGTACCCGTAACACAAGATCTGCTTTACTTTGCGGCTTGTAGATGACGATGTGTGGATTGTCCAGCAGTCTTTAATATTACTATTTATTTATTTTAGGTCATGCCCCGGTCGCAAAGTGCACACGCCATAGTCAACGCGGGCTTTCTCTACAAGCTGGCGCCAGACAACACAGTCACCGAAGCTAGAATCACGTTCGGAGGACTTTCATCCATATTCATCAGGGCAGAAAACACAGAAAGATTCCTGGTTGGAAAACACTTGTTTTCAAACGGGACACTTCAAGGAGCTGTGAATATTTTGGATACAGAGCTGGTGATAGGATACGACCCTCCAGAAACATCCGTTGCATATAGGAGACAGTTGTCACTGTCTTTGTTTTATAAGGTAGACTGTTTTAAGTCGATTCTGTCTACATAAACGAAATTTTCTCTATTCAGAAGTAATCAAAAAGATAATGATATTCAAAGGGAACATGTAGAATTTCACTTTTAGTAACAAGGTTGCACGTCGGTCGTAGCGATCACTTATTTGATATTTTTTTTAACCGTCTAATTATCACAATAATGTAGTTAATAAAAAAAATGAATTTAAAAAAAATGGAGTTGAATAAAAACATGCTAGAAGCAATTTACACGCAAATTATTACACTAATATAGTAAATGCGAAAGTTTGGATGTTTGTTACCTATTTAGTTAAGCGTCTTCACGCCAAAAAGACAAGAGATCGGGCACGGTCAATCGTTTGGCCGCCATCTGACTTAAGTAAGTAAAAATGTCGCCTAAGATGGAGCACGCTTTCCCAGGAGGAAATTGTTTTTGCATAAATGTAGTTCTAGGCCTAGATTATCATAATAATATCGGCAATAAGGCATGTGAAGCCGCGTGCACAAGGCAGCGCTAGTTTACAATAACGTGAATAATTTATTTCAGGGCTTGCTATCGCTATGTCCTAAAAATATTTTGAACCCAAGATATTTATCAGCAACCACGAAAATACACGAAACACGACCAGTCTCACAAGGAAAGCAGATTTTCTATACAAACCCGACGCTATGGCCTCTGAACCAACCGATTGAAAAAGTTGAAGCATTGGTATGTACAAAAAAAACAGTAGTGGGTACAAATAAACGAATAAAGTTTAAAATAAAAAAAAATAGATCTAGTATTTACAATTGAAACTAATTTAATTATTATAATTACATAACTGTGACAAAATAACAAATTGCTATGCCCAACAGGACGTTTGTACTAACTCTACCTGTAATTAGAACCTAAGCTATGTACATATATGTACCTAGCTGTACCTGTACCTATGTAGGTATGTACATATTTGCAATTAATAAATGAATATGAATATGAAGTCTTCCTTCAAATAAACATGATTTTTTTGCTTATAGATCCAATGCGCAGGAGAGACAAAATACACTGACGATATACAACCACAGCCACGGGAGGTGTACGCAGCTTTTGTAATGAGTGATGTGGCTATGGGTAACATAGTCGAAATCGACACTAGTCTAGCAAAGGTAAATGTTCAGAATTAATTGCATTAAACATTTACAATGAAACCAGAGGTCGGCTGCAGTTTCTTCCGTGTATTTTGAATACCTCTACAGTGATCACCAAACCGACTGCAAAGCGTGGTGATTATCGTTTGGGGGAGGCTGTTCAGCAGTGGATGTATAATGCGCTGCTGAGAAAATTTGGAAATAGTACTTAGTAGAGACTAGTGAATCAAAATTGTTTTTCAGGACCATTCAGGAATAATAGCAATCTATACCGCTGTAGATATACCTGGAGTAAACTCGTTCATACCCGGTGGAAGCCCATTTTTTGAAGCTAACGAGGAAGTGCTTGCTAGTGAAAAGGTGTCATATTTCAACCAACCAATCGCAATAGTCGTAGCTAAAACACAGCATATTGCCAATACTAGTGCAAAACTAGTCAAAGCTACGTATACTAATATAAAAAGGCCATCAACAGATATCAAACTAGCTAAAAATGATGCTAGTAGGTTGAGAATCCATACTACTAAGCCAGCAACAGAAACGGGTACAGATGTAGTGAGAACTATAAAAGGAGACAACACTATTTACTCGCAATTGCATGTAACGATGGAAAACATGAGTTGTGTCACTATTCCGACAGAAGAGGGGCTTGAGTGCCATATAACAAGCCAGTGGCTGGATGGCTGCCATTTGCAGATATCTAAAGCTTTGAATATGGACGAAAGCAAGTAAGTACAAATACGTCATTAATCTAATTGGTAGTTTCATTCTGGCTTACAAATTCTATAGTATTTGTTGCTAATAAATGATGAATTAAACAAAAAACTTTTAGAATAGACGTCTATGTCCGACGTCTCGGTGGAGCATATGGATTGAAGATCTCCCGATCGAACCAAGTGGCTGTAGCTTGTAGTCTTGTAACCAACAAGTTGAATCTACCATGCCGATTTGTCGTACCCCTCACTACCTGCACCAGGGCCATCGGGAAACGGTATCCTTGCCATGCAGAATATGAGGTAAGAATGGAACAACGAGGAAATAGTTTTTATCTCGTTTGATTTACGGTCAATTTTGTTTTTATCTTACAGGTGGCTGTAAATGCCGAAGGTGTTATCCAATCTAACAAGTACAAACAGTATGAGGACAATGGTTTTATGTATGACGAGGCAATCACAATGCTTGGAGCTGATGTATACAATAACTGTTATACCAATACTAAGTGGGATTTGGAATTATATGATGCTCGAACTGACACTGCGAAAAATACTTGGTGCAGGTCTCCAGGTGATCAAAGCGTCTCAATACTTATAATAACGTCATTTTATAGCAATACAACTTTATTTAATGTGTTGATGCTGTTGCAGGTACTTTGGAAGGCATTGCACTAGCAGAACATTTGGTTGAACGTATAGCTACTGAACTTAGTCTGTGCCCATGGGCAGTTAGGATAGCAAACGTAGACCCAAAATATAATGCTATAATACAAATGGCAGAGGATCTGAAAAGAACTTCTAATTACGAAGAGAGAAAAGCTGAAGTTGATAAGTTTAACTGTGAAAATCGATGGCGAAAACGTGGGATAAGATGCTCCTTCTCAAGATGGACTCCTGCTGGAAACTCCATCCTTGAAATAAATATTTCAGTCTACCACGGTGACGGATCAGTCGTCATCACACACGGAGGCGTTGAAATGGGTCAAGGAATCAATACAAAAGCTGTTCAAATCTGTGCGTATATCCTAAAAATACCTATCGATAAAATTCAAGTCAAAGGAAATAATACGATTATAGCACCCAATTGTTTCGCCACTGGAGGCAGTCTTGGATCTCAAAACGTAGGCCTAGGGGTAAAAAGAGGCTGTGAGGCACTGCTGGAGAGATTAAAACCGATACGGAATCAGATGAATAATCCTACGTGGCAAGAGCTGATAACAGAAGCATATGCAATGGGTGTAGATTTACAAGCACATAACTATGTAAACTCATCGGATGTGTTCGAGTACGACATTTATGGAGTGGCGGTGGCTGAGGTGGAAATAGATGTTCTGACCGGAGAATCAGAAATTAGGAGAGTTGATATCTTGCAGGACGCAGGGCAAAGTGTTAGCCCTGAGATTGATGTTGGTCAGGTGAGTACCCTGAAACTGGAATAGGCAATATATGCGTACATATGTAGGCTCGGGTCGGTTCTAGAATTCAGGATAATTTCGGTCATCAAAGGAGTTACAAGACCAAAGAAATATTGTTGGAAAATATTTTACAATACTGGTATTATCAGATAAAGTTGCAAAAGTTTGAAATAGTTGTTGGTTTTGACAGCTTTCATGATTTCATTAATCATTCCATAGGTCTCTCATTCGTTTTCGAATTCAAAAAAGTTCACTTTTTTCACTGCGCTTGTGCAATTAAACGTTTTAAACTTTCGCGATTTGTTGACATAATTAAAGATTATTTATCGGGTATTTATCGCGTACCTTTTGTTATATTTTCCCCTACGTTTCCATCGCGTTACAGCGATCGTGGTCACGGGGCGACTGGATGTACTCGGAGCTACCGCCGAGAATTGATGGCAGTATCCACGACTACCCTCAATTCGTCTGCAGAATCAGGAATGTCCACATTCAATTAAACGTTGTTTAAGTTTTAGTTTTTTTTGTTACCTTGCTGTTACCCTGCTGCTGTATGTTATTGTTACAAATCGCGCAAATATTTAAGAACTTTGTAAACATAGCCTCGAAAATGAACATTGATTATTTTTATCAGTTTTTGTTAAGTTTTATGCATAAATATTTGTTTAGACAATTTATTTTGGATTTTTAATCAGAGTATAGTTATAAATGAATCATTATAGTGTCGTAATTGCATCGTATTTAAGGTTGAAGGAGCATTTTTAATGGGACAAGGTTATTGGACCTCTGAAGATCTGGTCTATGACAGATACACTGGAGAACTACTCTCAGACAGAACGTGGAGTTACTATGTGCCGCTTGCCACAGACATTCCTCAAGATTGGAGGATTGCTTTTAGAGAGAAATCTTATAGCGACCCACGAATTTTAGGTGCAAAGGGTACGGTTAACATAACTTATTTATCTTCACAAATAATGTGTCTATATTTTTTACTATTATGTCGTATATATTTTTCAGCCACTGGAGAGCCTCCGATGTGCTTGGCAGTTGTGATAGCGTTTGCTTTGAGAGCTGCTATTTCTGCATCCCTGAATGAAATCGGAATACCTTCAACGAGCTGGCATAAAATGGGTTTGTAATTTTTACATGTAGGATTTCGGACAAAAGTAGATATTACGTTATTTTAATCCAAAATCATCAAACGTTTGCCTTTATAATAGGTTCAAGCCTTTGCTAACGGCTTCGCACGTGCTTTTCAGGAAGCCTATGCTGCCCTGCTAATTGCACTTGCAGTAATCGACATGGTTGGGCCATGATTACCGGAACTACAATAAGTAGGGCAGTATGCCACCGGGACATTGTTATATCTCGCGGATGCCGCCGGCACCCTCCAAATCTTATTAAGATCCATTTAGCCGTTAGTCATGAAAAGGTTACAGACAGACAGTGCTACTTTCGCTTCTATAATATTAGTAACAAGTGTGTAGCCACAACGACGGTTATTTATGATGGAAGAATCGACTCCTCCTACTCAGCCCATGTATATCGTCAGAGCCGGCTTAGGGAACCTGCGAGGGTAGGTAGCTACTACCTTCTGTGTATTTTTAACCGACTTCAAAAAAGGTGGAAGTTCTATGTTCGGCTATATGTTTATTTTTTTAATGCATGTTCGTCTCTTTCTCCGTCAATTATTGACCCATTTTTAAATTATTTATCTATTGCATATATAACAAGTGATTTCGAGGTGGTCGCTTAATTTTTTAAATCTTGATGGTTAATATTTGTCACGCAAATATAAAATGTGAATAATGTCATAAATCAAGACTACTGCACTAGAAGTACGTGGTTGACAGTACTTTGGCTACTTTTCTGTTAGAAATCTTAAAATGAGAAAATAGCGGAATGGAGTCACCATTGAATTTCATTTTCCATGTTCGGTCTACTTTGAGCCGAACTCAGTGGGACGAACACGGAATAACTCAATATTACGGAATTTGAAATTATTATTTACTTAAAGCCAGGTACAGACTTACGAAATGAAACATTAAATGTAACACGCAATTAAAGAATTGCTCGTCCAGATTGTCGCAACGTATCATGCAATGTCACAGAATTCCCATAGTGTGGACGCCTTGCGCGCACGAACCGTGCACACACATACACATACACGAACAGAGCATTTCAACTCTTGCACGCCGCGATCCGCCATTCCATTTGTCAGTTTTTTGCCGAACACAAAGGGGCGCGCAGTGTTCACGAAGCGTCGGAGTCGCCGCGCCGGTGGCGCCGCTGCCGCCGCCGGGTCGACGGGTTGTGTGGATACGAACGCAAACATGACCATTATACGGTATTACCAATATGTTCACGAACACGCTGGAAACAGAAGCGAGTAGGTACATGCTCGGTTCGTGCGCGCTTTGTGTCCACACTTATGAAATGCTCCTCTCATGTTACTTTGCAAGTTACGTTACAGCAGTCTGTACCCGCCTTAACATCTTCACCGCGATCACCCATCAGCCTGCCAAGCGTGGTGGTTATGAAGAGAGCAGAACCTCCATGTTTGGGGGAGATACGTTCAGTGTTCAACAGTGGACGTACATTTATGTACGTGTACTACTTATGAGGAACTCGACCTTCATAGGGAAATACCTAGTGGATTCTTGGAAAATAAAGTTGTGTATCGTTTGTTTTTAGAGGGCCCTTCAACAGTCGAGAAAGTCAGCCTGGCGTCGGGAGTACGAAAAGAAGATTTCTGTTTTTAACCGACTTCAAACAAGGGAGGAGATTCTATGTTCAGGCGTATGTACATATCTTCGTCGACTACTCCGTCACTAATGGAATGATTTTAGTGATTCTTTTGCTATTGTATCCTCATTATGTACAAGATGATGCCAAAATGGTCCCATAAAAATTGTATTCCCGAGGAATTTTACTCCCAAAACCGTGTAAATATTAAGAAATTTGAAGTCAGTTTGTAGTTCTATAAAAACAGTTAAATTATACATAATACATCATTAGTCGATTGTGAAAGCGATTCGCTAATAAATAAATATGTTAAAGTTTTTATAAAATATACTAGCTGTTACGAAACGTGTTGATTGAACTGTTCGTAGAACGCTATTTTACTATTTACCCACATCGCGTGACATTTGTTTCTTTCAATACAATACATAACACTTTATTACACACCAAGAAAATACAAATATACAGAAAAATATAGATAACATAGTTGCACAATGGGCGGCCTTACCGCTAAGAGCGATCTCTTACAGATAACTTTAAGATGGACACGAATCAGTGGTACCTACACGTATAGATGGTGGCATATTTGTTAAATATACAATACATACGATATCTATGTATGTATATAAAAGAAAGTCGTGTTAGTTACACCACTTAATAACTCAGGAATGGCTGGACTGATTTTAATGATCTTTGATTTGTTGGATTTGTCTCCGCCCTGAAAGGAGAATAACTAAAAGACATAGGGTTCCACTAGGCGCAATAATTGAAAATTGAGCGGACTCACCTGTGATGTTCGATTACAATTATACGAGGCGTTAACGAAGGATTCTATAACTTATTGCAGCGATCTACGAATGTCTGCTTCTGTCACACATATAAAGCTGACCTGAAAGAAATAAATTAATATTTTACCCTACGCCTGGCAGAATACAGCCACTAGCCCGTAACCTAACGTCTCTCTGACAGCCAGCTTCACTTGTCATTATTTGAGAGTAACCATACAAATTTGATATTTGTTTAATTTTGGCTTGGGACTCAATTGGGTTGGGTGGGACATACTCTAAACATCTGCAATAAGTTATAGAATCCTTCGTTAACGCCTCGTATAATTGTAATCGAACATCACAGGTGAGTTCGCTCAATTTTTAATTATACTTCGGCATTAAGGAAGGATTCTATAACTTATTGCAGATGTTTAGAGTATGTTTATAACAAAAGTACAAATATCAAAATCTCTTTGTTGGTTTCAAAACCATATACGCTTTTTAACATTATAACTATTGGTATGTCACTAATAAGAAATACATTCTTTAAGCGTATTATGTATGTACTCAATAAAAATCGAAGGCCAACTTTTCTATTGCTCTGCTGAAAGCTGCGCTGAAACGGTAGTCATCGAATTCACTTACAGATTGTTTTGTTTTGTCGAAGTTAATTTTAATTGCAAATGCATTACAAGCAAGCCCTGAATTAACTGAAGGTTCGAAGGTCGTCAAAAATATCATAAATTATATGTTTAAATTTCAAATAAATGTTATCTAGTTCTGGTACCATAAACATTACTCGATTTGTACGTTGCTTTGAGTAAGATTGTTGATTGAAGTATTCGAGAAGAAGCCATAGCAACTAGTTTTTGTAACGTTAAGGATCCAATTAAAACTCTGATTTAAATGAATAGAGTTCCGTTTAGGCGCCTATTGGCCCAAAAAATAAATTCCAAGTCCGAATCGTAGTTAATGAGTTAGTTGATATCGAACAAATACGAATGTATATGCGCGTATAACGATATATGAACGTTTTGTAAGAGCTGGGCGGCAGTACAAAGGTTTGAAGAAATGCATCATCCAGGGCATCCGATTATGAAATCTTGCCATGATGATGATGATGTTCGGTTTCATTCATATCTGTTTTGTTTATTTTTTACACGACATGATTTTATGGCAGTCCAAAGTGTCGTGAAGAAGACGGGCCACTGTAGACGCACACTTGAAGGACCTGACGTTAGTGGCGCTTAACAGAAAATCATAGACGTGCCATGGGGCAATATAGCCAAAGGCATCAATGCTTCATAAAGAAAAAACATTAATAGTTTTGCTTGGCTGCTAAATCCTTATGTCGTATGTATGTGATATTATATCCATAAATTGTATCGTAGCAGTAGAAGAACACTTGGTTAAGTTGAGTTATTTCATTTTAATGTGATGAAATTTTAGGTCTTTTAATTTCTATTGACTGTTTCTTCGAACGCGACACAGCCCAAATGATGAAATAAGTATATTTTATTCAGTGATTATCATTAAGATGTGATCACCATGATCGTGAGCCATCGGCCATGAAAGTCTGCACACAAGCATAGGTACTGATTAGGTAAGTACATTAAATCTGTTCCAACTCGAAATCGGTTTAGTTCCGGCGCTCGAAGCGATACGATTGTTCATTTAATTCACGATTCGAACCAAAATATTTAAAAAAAAACCCGGTAAATTCTTCCTTTTCAATATATCTATTCCATTTCCATCCGTAAACCACAGCGTGCTTCAAACCGTAATCTAAATTATTAGATGAGATATACATGTCTAGATGGAACATGTCTCACCCAGATGAATAGTAGACAATCTTGATTATAGGCCCTCTATCTACAAATAATTTTCCATGCTATAAGAAAACAAGGTATGCCCTTCCAAGACCCGATAGTCGTGGGTGTCTCCAGGCTACGTCATCGACGCCATCGGCCAATGAGAAGCTGAATCTGTTTCCTGGTGATACCAGTAGCGTAAAATCGTAACTCCCCGAGCTCCTGTATGAATCTGATAAAACTATGTGGTTTTGTATTTACCCATTATTTATCCCATTGACCTGTATTTAACTAACGCAGTTTTGACTGATCTAACAACAAACATAAGTAACGATTCATTTAATTATGGATTTTGATTCTCAACTTCTACATTTTGTTGAAATGAAGTGGCAACTGGACAGTGACGTCACCTGGCGACACTCCCAGAAGAGCAGACCTATCCTCTTGGATCATAGAATTTTCTATGTAATATAGGAATTGACCATTTAGGTACAATTTTTGACTATAGGCACTCTATAATTTTCAATGTAATATAGAAATTGACTATTAAGGTACAACATGCGAAATATACTCTCGCAAAAAGAACGAAACTCAAATATTCTTCGTAAATATATAAATATTCCAAAAATGTTTTCATATCAGTATCTTAGGTGATAATAATTTCATAGATAGAATAGAAAAATTCATAACAAATAAAAAAATATATATAGATTGGAAATAGTGAAATAGATAGGATTTTAGTTTGAAATTAGTAGACATTGCAATTTTCTTTAATTATGTATTTCATTATATTTTAGTAATTTCTTCTTTTCCTTTTTTTTTAACTGAACAGTCTACGTTACACATAGACTTAGTACGGTATTGTATGGCTCAGCAAAATACGTTCCGTACAACATGAAAGTAACGACGCAGCCTTGGAAGGTATACGTGGCCTTCATATGCGGACTGAGGTGAATATGGCTCCTTCTTAAAATGATCAGTTTAAATGATGAATTTCAACTATAAATTAACATAATAAACCCTATGTTTGTCTTATGGTTAAAGAAGGTAAAAATTGTGATTTGGTCGTACGATAAAGTAGCCAAAGAGCTGGGTCGGGGGCTTGCTCTAGGATTTTACGAGTCACGGTGTCAATATCGGCACTGGTCGCGCTATTGCCGTGGAGGTGTATGGCGATGTTACCTGATTCTGGCTGCCGGCCGTGACGATCCCCTGGCGTTTAAAGTATCTTCCTGAGGTATATTTGCAAAATTTATAACAGGTGGCAATGAAAGCGTAGACCATTATGTTGGACGGAATCTTACGTTCCAACACAGCATTGAGTTTCTAAAAACAAATTTGAAGTTTTCCCGAATAAGTATGAGCATAATAGTTTATGTTTTTTTTTGTTATATTTATCTTTTCTTTGGTGTACCTTACGATATTTTATCGTTTTCTAATAGTTCATTATGCTATGAACACATATCTAAAAAGATAAATACATAACATCGGTTAAGTATTTATTTTTATAGATATCTGTTTTAGGTTACCACAACTCAATAAACAAATGAGCTCAACTCAATAAACCAACAAGTGTATGTTGCACGGTTTCAAACATTATAAGCCTGAAGTACCTTAATGTTCGTATAGGTAGGTAATAATACAATATATATTTAAAGATGCAACCTTTTCTCAACGCTATGAAAACGGAGAAGGATGTAGTAATAAGCAGACGCACGACGTAAGTACCTCGATGTAAAAATCTGAACACACAGCGGTGCCACAGTCATGGTCTCGAGTAATGGTGCCTTCATTTGGTTTGTACCTTCATTTGTTGGCTTCATTGGGATTATATTCAATCACGTCATGTAAATCAAAGTATATAGTTATTATTGTTATATGTATATAGTTTTACAACAACCCACATGAAGGCAAGATTATATGTTACAATTATAATGTTATGTATTGTGTACAATATTGTACATGCTTATCAGGAAGGCGAACGATGGACACATTATATCAATAACCTGGTATTTAGGGTATGCGATTCATAAAGGTTTAATGCACCAGCAATCTTTTTAAATGACATTATAGATGACCTTTAGGATACGTTGTTGGAATTGTATAAATGCACTAAACACCCTATAACATTTTTAATTGTGTTTTTTTAATGTTACTGTAATAATAAATCATTATTATAGGTAACTAAAACTAATATATGTAGGTAACGAAAAAACCTATTATAGGTAAAAAAAAAAAAAAAATATCTTTTTATACTTAGTCTTCTTTGAACGGACAGTTGTAACAGCATAGCTGTCATAGCAATAGTTGTTCCGGTTGAATAGACCTATCCAACGATATACATTTTATTGCTATTGGAGGGTGGTCCCAATTTACCCATTGTCCTTTGTTGACATTTTTTAAAATTCAATCATGTCAAACGCTTCGCGGAAAATTTCTGATATAGGTATTTTCGAGTTCAGAATAAACAAATCTATCAATTTGATGTGGTTTTGGCTGTATTGCTATGATGCAAAAAATTTGATCGTGGGCTCTCGTACTATGTTTCCCACCTTCATAGCACCTTGTAATGACACCTTTTTTAATAAAACTTCATATAGACGTCTCGACTATACAACTGTTACTGACAGACGACAAGAAAATAAACAAAACTTGATAACCAAAGAGAATACAATACTGACGAGTTGATAACTGGCAGAATTGCGTCAATCCTGACGCAGAGCCATTAACCAAAAAGTTGAAGTTGAAGTTGATAAAAGTGATGTCAAGAAATGTTACGTTATTTTTATATAGTAATTTGTATTCATGGGAGTTTTTCATACGATTTTACAGGATCGAACCATCCAAAAGTTTTAAAGGTTCGTGATAACCGAAAGCACAACAATGTTGAAAGTAAAGTTGTTCAGCTGGATATGGAGAGCTTCATGAGCTCTGACGATGATCCTCAGGAATACGAGCCCTTTGATTTTAATCTAAATCTGAATAGGTGAGTTGACAAAATTATTGAATGCTTAGACTGATACCATAAGCGATCCCTTACATGCGTGCGAGCGATCTCTTACACGAGTGCAGCAGTAAAACTGAGCAGGGAAAGACGGCGGGACATCGTAAGGTGAATAACAAGAGCCCCTCAATAATGACCATGATGACTATGACCGCTCTGATAAGAGTCGATAGGTATAGTATTTTATTAGTGTTGTTATTCAGCCTTCTTCGTAATATAGACCACGAGATTTCAGCTTCTCCCGCCATCGAATTCTAAGCATTCCACCTCGTTGCCGCCTTGCCTAAAGGATGAATCCTGCCAAGTTGCACTCAAATTTGGAAGGTTTCCTGGGCATTGTGCTTTAATAAGCCTTTACTGTAGGTATTTTTTAACGTTTTTCTCCGGGCTGGGAAAACGTTAAAACATACAATTTTTAGTAAATATTTTCAAAACATGTAAGTTTTGTTTTTCTAGGGGTCTAACATATTTTAAAATGCAGCCAAAGAAACGATAACACACATTCGCGTTCAAAGTTGGCTCGGAACTTTGAAAGTCAATACCCCAGTCAATACATTTTTAATTAGTACTACTAGCTGACCCGGCAAACGTTGTTTTGCCATCGAACACTGCCATATTTATTGCCATAAGCAATAAAAAAAAAGTTTGTCAAAAAAAATTTGAAAAAAGAAGCCCGATCTACCATTTTCACTGCGAGGTATATAAAATAGATAACATCCTATTCTTAGACCTACCAAATATACACACAAAATTTCATAAATCCGGTCAAGCCGTTTCAGAGGAGTTTGGTTACAAACACTGTGACTCGAGATTTTTATAAGATTAATAGCAAACTAATCGAATGCGATCAACACCTGACAATAAAAGACACCTTTCACATAATAAGAGAAAATAATCACTTGATTTTGTGATCACTTTTTATAATCCAAACTAATTAGTAAAACCAGCCCGTATAGGAGCAATAACCTAATACAAATTACAGTCATTAGGTAAAGTTTTTGGTCCAGCACAAATTGCTTCACACTACGAGTAACTCAATCACTATTACAGGATCGAATTAGAAGCTGGTATCTTTACTTTGACTAATTTTCAATTTAAGTCTCTCGCACGGCATGATTTCCTTATAATTTTAAGAATCGGCTAAATGAGATAGACATAGTTTATTATGAAAATTATTTGGTAAATTCATCTAGTCCAATACATTTGTATCTACACTACTTAGATTTAGATTTAACTCCGTGCAGAGGCAGTGTCCTATTAGTGTTCCCACCAGGATACGCAGTTCCACTTTGTTTACGATCAGTAGACATTTTGTTAGCCTCGGTGATATTGATGGAGGCGC
This sequence comes from Eupithecia insigniata, assembly GCA_947859395.1. Taxonomy (NCBI): domain Eukaryota; kingdom Metazoa; phylum Arthropoda; class Insecta; order Lepidoptera; family Geometridae; genus Eupithecia; species Eupithecia insigniata. The sequence continues at coordinate 788,304 of OX402007.1, forward strand.
CGCTCTGGCTTGTTTGCATTCTGCAGGCGTGTCTGTTGTTCGTTATGCATCTCTCTAGTTGTGAGCCGTCTGGATTAGTGAGAAGGGCAGGGGTACGAAGGACGATGAACCTACTGTGATTGTTTCCTATCCATTGAAGGATGATCCTATTTTTGGTGGATATCGTTTCTTGTACATGAGCTTAGATTTGCAGCTGATTTCTTCCAGAGCCCTGAATATGGCAGTACTGTCAGAGAAAATAATATTTACACATTGGTCATTAATTCCTCTCTTCTGCATGCCTGTAGCTGCCTGGGTTATTGTTACACATTCACATTGGAATATGGAGCTGTGTCTTCCTAGCATTATTGATACTTTAATGGAGGTAGGTAAGTACACTACATTATACACCAAAACACGCGCTTCTATCTAAGAGCGCGTCCGATTTTGTTCAGAGCGCTCATAAACGCGAGTTTCAAAACGCGTAATTTGTAATTACTTCTAGGAGGTTTGATACCTAATGAACTTTTCCGCAATTTCTAATTGTGACTCAGCTGTTTCTAATAAACTGTGCGCTAATGTTCACAGAGGCACACGAAACGACGACTATTACGAATCCCCAATAAATAAATTTCAACGTGAAGAAAATGCCGATTACTCTTATTTGAAAGAGGCGAAGAATGGTGAAACCGTCGGTACTCTGAAAGATGATAGAACTTTGAATGTGCAGACCTCTGACAAGCAAGAGAAAAAATATAAAATTTTGGCTGCCGAAGAAACAGAAGCAAACAAACCTGTTGAGAGTCATGCTGTTCAAGATTCTAAGAAAAAATGGTGAGTTTTGTTGTTTTTTTTATATTTTACTTTAAATACGGGCCCGACCATCCACTGATATGAAAAGCATTGAAGGGCATCATCGAATGCAACAAAGGAAGAACTTGAGTTAAAATTTAAATTCTCTACAGCTGAAATGATGTTGACAATGATAGACCAATATTTAAAAACACTAGAATTGTTGCGTGTTACGAAATTTTATGTTGTTTTATAGCATATTTCGGAATATGAAGATCCCGTTTTTTTCCCATAAGACAATGATGCCTAAGCAGCATAAGAGAAGAAAATTAGAATGTATGAACTGTGGAAACATCTTCACAAACAACCCCGAGTCGCAAGCGAACGAGGAGGTAGACCAGCTAGCTCGTAGGTTAAAGAGGGCATACGGAAATGTGTGTCCAAATTGTATACGAAACCTTTTAGAACGATTTCACAAAAAACAGTCAACTAACCCAGTGAAACCTGATCAAATACATAACAGCAAAGAATATTACCAAAAAATTACCAGTAATGTAGCCAAAGCGAATAAAGGGGAAAGAAAAGGCAAATATGATAATTCTAAATATTTTACTACCGACGAGCAAACGAAAACGGATGAAATTAGGAACAGGCAGATGAAAGAACTGGCAGAGATGGAAATGAGAGTGGAAAAGGTACCACCCCAAAGTCTAGGGGCAGATTGATGGCTGTTATCCAATTATAATAAACGAAATTTGAATGTGATATAACTTAATTTTGATAAAATTATTCAGATCGAGGACAGACACGACCGATGAGAGTCGTGTCCTTATCATTGAATTATGAGAATGAGGGAATAGAAAGTGTACCTACATGATTTGACGCGCACACTTATGTCTTGCGCACATGGCTGGTCTGTGTTGAGACTGGCCGGCGGCGCCGGGGCGGTGGCGGCAGGGTGAAAAATTCGGGTAGGAGGACATCATCATCCTATCGAAGCAAGGCTGTTTATCCCAGTAAATTACGTTGATTCATCACTATCATAATATAATGGTGATGAATATATAATGTGCTCTGTTCGTTTTTATCAATAAAATCAGCTAAGTAATGCAATCTCGACAATCAATCTTATTCACTCTCTTATCTATAACTATCGAGTAGATAAACATAATACAAGATTTCTTGTAAATTTTCGCGCCTAATTTCCTAACATTCATATTTTTCTCTCCCAAGTTCATAAATCTACATATGTTTTCTTAAGCAAGCTTATCTGCAGCTCTGAAATAATGCAAACACAAGATTTTGATCGGTGGGGAGCAGAAATGAGAAACGCCGCAATCTCGCGTAACAATAATATACGAGGCCGTCCGTCATTCTCTCTGGATGCGTGATTTTTCTACGTTCATTTGCATACTCACCTTATTCTGTACGGTGCTAAGCTCTGAAGGAAATTGAGCTTGTTTTGCGGTGGATATTATGTATATTTTTCTAAAGGACTACCTAGGCTACCTACCTTTTGTTGATTCGACAATACCTTGAACCAACAAATACATAGGTACATATACTTAGTAACCATGAATCTGTCCAGCGGTACCGTGGGACGCCCGTGGTAGCGCTGGAAAGATGAGGTGGAACCGGATCTGCGAGAGCAACAAGCGGAGGACAGGTGGAAAAAAATGAAGAAATACAGGACAGGAAAAAGTGCATTATATATAGTCCAAGGACTTAAGGTCGCGGAGCTATTAGGAGTAGGTGAGTAAGTCTAAATGAAAAAAAGGTGGATAAAAAAAATGTCGAGATGAAAATGGTTTCATTTTAATAAAATTATAATTAGTTTCGGAATTGAAGATATAACTTCGTTATTTCTGAAATATGGCTGTGTCTCTTCCTACGAGTACTGACATACATAGAGAGTTGGATTCAAAGTCAGAGTATAGGGTTGATGTAGAAAATAGAATTTATTTTCTACATCAATCCTATATTATATCCTAAGAAAGTCTGCCGTCTGCACAGGCTACCTTGGGAGTTATCTCTATCGCCCTAATCTGAAGCCTAACATTGATGATGCAGTAAAAATGCAGGAAGGTGGAAATTGTAGACTGTATTTATCTTGAAATTCATTTTCCAGTCAGTCTAGTGCAGAGAAAAATTGAGGAGCATCACATGGTATTTTTCTAATATGTATGTGGTTTTTGATAATGCATAGTGTAGTATTATTAATGTTTGAATATTTGAACCTTCGTCTCTTACATTATAATTAAACAAGGATTCCTTCACCTCTGTACGTAGGATTCTTTTAGTTAAAATTAGTAGAATACGTATTCCTCTGTCTTAGTAGCAGTTGCCATGCAAATGTTTTCAACCGAGTAGAATACGTATTCCTCTGTCTTAGTAGCAGTTGCCATGCAAATGTTTTCAACCGTGCTTGGTCCATCTGCAAAAAATATTATATTACTAATATTATAACTGTCAGTATGGTAATGGATGTATGTTCCTCTTTCACGAAAAAACTACTATTGGGCTGTAATTTGGTATGGGTATAGTTTGGGACCTGGAACAACATATTATAGGCAATTTTTATCTCGATAAAGCGCGGGCGAATGCGCGGGCAGCAGCTAGTACCCATTAAAATGTCAAATTAACATCTTTGAGTTGGACATTTAGAAATCGAGATGAGTTATGTATATTATTCAGATGTCGTCAAAACTAAACTTATTTGAAGGCACTGGATATGACGCCATCATTTTTATTTAGATGGTTGCGAAAGGAACGAAGGCAATATTTTTAGTGCTGTCGAATTAGTTAAGTTTGGCGACATATAAATTGGAACCTACCAGAGGAACGACAGCAGCTTCTGAGTATTTTTCCACACCAACACTGCGATCACCAATCCGCCTGCCAAGCGTGGTGATTATGCCAAAATCCCCCCTACATGGGAGACCATCCACTCGATGGACCGACGACATCGTAGCGGTCGTATGGATGGAGGCGGCTGGACCGCTATTTGTGGCGTCCAGCTGTGGACGTGTATGGGCTGATATGATGATGATGACTCTGAAAAGTACCTCGAGAGGCTTCGAGAAAAGGGTTCCTCGTGGCGGCTGGGCGGCGGCTTGGGGCCGAATTCAGCTAAACAATCGCTATACAATCACAATGGTATCGTCGCAGTATCATCCATTGGTGAAAGAAATTCTTGATAGTGCGTGCAATGCTATTTGCACGGAGAGATGATAGTATGGGGCAACCTTGACACTGTTGAGTTGTGAGTAGTTTCTTTCATCAAAGGTAAAATGCCGAAACGTGTCATTCTAAGACGACGATACCATTTTGTTGTAATTTATCTATTAGGGGAATGAGGGCATATTTAAGGAATTACTCGAAAAGTACTTTTAAAATTATTGGCATTGCTCATACTAAAATCATACCAAAAGGTATTTCCAGAGTCGCATCTCGCCGCTGCGACAGCCTCTCGAAGTGCAAAAGGCACAAATACAGTTGTGCACATCGGTGGTTCACCGATCACTGAAATAATTTTGTGAACTGAAAAAATTTCGCATAACCTGAAGCAGAGATTTATTGAAGTTTTAATATTCCGCACATGTTTTTTATTTTCTATTTTTCAGCAATGAAGACCTTTAACATGATTTTTTAGTTAACTACAAAAAGATAAACTATCCCGCAGTAGGTATTCAACAGAAAATTAACTTTCTTGACACAATTCAAATAGGTAGTTATGTTACTTACTTGTCGATTTGATCAACCATGTGACGTTTAGTTTTTGTCTTGTTGGATTTGTTGATATACCTAAACAGCTTACCAAGACGACCTTAGTTTTAAGTAAGTTGAGTAGGAAATATTTTTTCTAGATTTTTAGAAATAAAATTACTTACTTTGAAAGTTTTAACTCTACAATAATTGTCTCGAAGTGGAGGTAGTTTTACATTCATAATTATGAAACCATTCATGTAGTTTTTTAAGAAATTGGTCATCGAGATAGTTTGTGGCACTCGTTTTTTATTCACTGTAATGAAATTCAGTTATAGAGTACTCTTAAAGACGTGGAAAATGTTAATCGGAGCTTACTTAACGAATACTTACAAACAATCTCAACTCTTGGCAAATCTCTTTGAAACTACCCAAACATACACACACACAATCTGGTCTCCTGTTGTGTTTGTCATAATACCCTTAATTTACTTTCAATAATTTTATATAAATCAATAATTTCTATATTGTTTTGCAATCTTTTTTAACGGTAAGTAATTTATATATTTGAAGACGTGGAAGAGCGTAAACACCTTCCACAAGTATTCCATTATACTTAACAGGTGTTTTCAACTAAGGTTAAAACTATTGTATCTTTTATAACTGAATAAACATTTGTATTTATACCAAATAATAGAAACAAATAAGCACTAGTATTTAAAATTAAAACAATTGACCCAACTGCAGACTGTTGCAAACAATCTACAGGTAGCTCGCATCGATTCACAAATAAAATACTTTTTCATTTTCGCCATGACCAAAACCTCCACGGGTATCTACTTCCCGTTGACCTGGAATCATGTTACACCATCGGCCACGGATTTTACTTTCGTTAAGCAAAAAAATATTCCCCAAGTAACTGGGTTTCCTTCAGGTTTGAAGATTTTTGTTGGAAGGGCAACTGAAATTCAGACTTTCACCATCATCAGTCTGAATTCAAATTCTGAAGTTGGAATTTAATGACGATTGTGTCAGTTTGTTTAGTGAATGAGTGCCAATAGAGGTTACCAGCTCGGCTGCACGGGCTTCGCGGGAGCGACGATGATGCTCGAGAGAGCGTCTCGCCTACTGTAACCATTAATTAGGTTTGCATATTGATTAATTTTTTGTTATATAATCTTTTGTCTCAAGCATCCTTCAAAAGTTGTTAAATGTATAAGTTTGTTTAGAATTTTGTCTAAGTCCTCTTGACATGTAATTAAGTATATTATTTGTTGTGTACACATAGGTTACGTTTCAAGCCGGATCATATTTAATTTATTTTTCATGTATCCTATTATTGCTTGTCTTGTGTTTTGTGTTGCCCAGAGCCAAACTGGTTTGAGCCCGGCCACACGCTCCGTCTTGCTTGCGCAAACTGTGTATGTGCAATCATGCATGCACAAATGTTTGATCGTGTATTTATTTTATTTTAGTTTATTAGATACACAAAACACAAGACAAGCAATAATAGGATACATGAAAAATAAATTAAATATGATCTGGTGTGGCCGAGCTCATCTTGCTTATTGATTTGTCTTCTATCTCAATCTAGTCTTAACATAGGTATGCTCTAAGACATAACTTGCAAGCAATTAATTAAAAAAGACGGCAATTTAGTAATTTTGGCCGCCTAATAGATGCAGCTCAAATAAATTTTTCTGCTGGCTAAACCTTTTCCGGCTGATGAAAAACCTCTATAATTTACTGATCCTTTAATTTAAATGATACCACTTAAGGACATTTCGCGTTCGGTTGTCTTCGCGATCGCACGCTCCCAGTGAACACCCCGCTTTCGCCAGCAGTCGAAATCGACTAGTGATGGACTAAGGTGCTATCGATGACTTATCGATAGATCGCCGCCTTAGTCCAACATGAGGAAATATTTATCCAGTACAGAATCCACCTCAAGCACGGTGAACAAGAGGCCGAGGGGAGACTCTACGTCACCAAACCAGTGGACACATCCGAAGAGGTTCAGTCCCAATCCTACTGAAGATCCAGCGATGAAAGCAATGCCCACGAGTAACCGTTTTGATAGACTTCCAGTTGATGAAGTAGACGCAGATAAGGAACCCTACCAAAGCGCTACTAAGAAAAAGGGAGCTAATAATATCCCACCCCTTTTCATCGAATTTCAAGGTGAATGGAACCTTGAAAAGATTAGGGATACTATCAAGAAGTACCTACAGAATGATGAATTTCATATGCAGTACAGGGGTTGCAAAATCGTGCGAGTTCAATGTTACTCTGAGAAAACACACCAACAAATGAAAACAGGCCTCGTAAAAGAGAATGTTACCTTCCACACGTTCACAAAGAAGGATGAAAAGCTCCCAAAAGCGGTGATAAAAGGCTTGCCAAAGTTCACATAAGCTAATGTTCCTGAAGAACTTGCTTCACTTGGATTTGACGGAGCCACGGTGTCTGAACTAAAAACTTTCCATGCTTCGGAATGTCCGCCCGTATTAATACAGCTTCCGAGTGGGTCAAATATGGCTAAGTTCAAGCAGATAAAGTACCTATCCAGTTGCGCTATTCATATAGAGAAATATAGGCCTAGCAAGAAACCAGGTACTCAATGTTTCAGATGCCAAGGATTTGGCCATGCTTCAAAGAACTGCAACAGACCAGCTCGTTGCGTCAAGTGCGCTCTGAATCATCCTACTTGGGAATGCCCCAAAAAGGACAGAGAAGAACCTGCCCGCTGCTGCAATTGTCAAGAGGAGCATCCTGCAAATTATACACAATGCAATGAACGGTTAAAATATCTGCAACGGATTGAGAGCAAACGCGAGACCTTACGTAAAGCTCTGACAGCAGACGCCACTCGGGCAACATTGAGCGGCCAGAAAACTTGGGCTCAAGTCACCAGTAGCAAAAGTAAGTTAACAGTTCAAGAGGTACGCATTGAAACCGAATCGTCCGTTAACCTTCCTGCTAAATCTAAACCTCTGCAGTCTGACATTACAGCGATACCATTCATCTCAAACGAAAAGTCTTCATTGGACTTAGAGACCACCGAAATGCTGGAGATCTTAAAGACCATACAGGCAATCAAGGAAGATTTCAAGAAATGTAAAACCTTCATGGAAAAGGTTATTCTAATAGTGACACCCTTGGGTCACTATGTTTAGCTGTCATGAGTTACGTTTACTTTACTAGAACGCAGATGGCGTTCATAAGAATCAACAAGAATTAGCTGAACTTGCGGTGAGTAAACTGAATGCTGATGTCATCGCACTCTGTGAAACTATTTTAACTACTAGACTTACTCTTAAAATCCCCGGATATGCTTGTTATCGCATGGATAAACGGCGTAATGGTACCGGCCAGGGTGTAGCCATTCTTGTCCGCAACGACTTAGTGCATAATGTAGTTCCTACTCCTCCTACCCAATACCTTGAAGTTATCGGTGTTTCGTTGAATATAGATAACACCAGCATGATTATCTACTCCATCTATCAATCCCCCAATCTCCCACTGATCGCTACTGACATTGACCATCTCATGTCATCAGGAAGTCTGGTGCTAGCGATGGGTGATACCAATGCTAAACATCCACTGTGGTCTCCTGGGACGGCTAATCTTCGCGGTAAGACCTTATATGAGAATATGCTAATAAACGAATATGTTATCCATGCTCCTAGGGTCTTCACTCTAGTTCCATACTGCGATGAGCATAGTTCATCCATCCCAGATATTCTCCTTTCAAGTAATGTACCGATCACTGAGATTACTACTATTCCAGCTCTATCCTCAAATCACTTCCCTGTCTTTGCTAAAGTTGATATCAAATTTCAACGGCAGCCGATTCAAAAATTCAACTTTGCTAGAGCTAACTCGACCAAATACCGCAACCACCTTAATTTTCAAACAAGTCTATCAACTAATGTTTATAAGCATGCAACCGAAGTTGACCTTGAAATTTGTGACCTTCAACAGAACTTATTAAAGGCCAGAGATCTATGTGTTCCAGTTATGACCCTAAAACCATGGACCTCAGTCGGGTTACCACGAAGAATAAAACGATTAATACGAGTTAAAAATCGCCTTCGGAGATATCGGAGATACCGTAACTGAATCAGATAATGTTATACGTAAATCGTTGAAGGCTCGTATTAACCAATTGAAGTTAGAAATCAGAAATTCAATTCAAAGATACAATGATAACATCTGGGACCAAAAGCTACAACGGGTAGACCATCCCGGAACAGACCTTTGGCGCCTAGTCAAATCTTTGCGACCAGCAACTGTGGAAATACCTGCACTTAAGCATGAAGATGGCTCTTTAACTACGACCCAGAAGGATCAATGCAATTTATTAGCTACAACTTTTTCTAATAATATATTGCTTACTCACGACTGGCCCAGCTCCGAAACTTCAATGGTTGATAACTCATTAACTACCTTGTACGATCCATCTATCTTAGATCACTCCTTACTAACACGACCCACTGAAGTCAAAAAGCTCATAATGAGCCTAAAACCTCGCAAGGCTCCGGGCTCTGATCAGATTTCTAACATTCTGATCCGTAACATGCCTCAAAAATGTGTGGTGCTACTAACCAAGATATTTAACGCGTGCTTAACACTGAATTACTTTCCACCCGTTTGGATATCAGCTAAAGTTATAGCAATCCACAAGCCAGGTAAGGACTCTGCTGAACCGACATCATATCGCCCTATTAGTCTGCTGCCGTGCCTTGGGAAGCTATTTGAAAAAGTTATCTATAAACGTTTGCTACGTATATCTGGCAACCTTCTCATTGAGGAACAATTTGGGTTTCGCCAAGGTCACTACAGCACAACAGTTAGCTAGAGTAGCTGAAACCGTGTCACATAACCTTATTTTAAAAAATCTACCGGCATGTTTCTTTTAGACATAGAAAAAGCGTTTGACACGGTCTGGCACGATGCTCTAATCCATAAGCTCGTTCTACTTGGAATCCCCATGTCACTTATAAAAATAATAGAGTCCTACCTAAGGGATAGAAGCTTTCAGGTTTACATCAACAACGACAAATCTCGTAAAAAGCCTATGCCTGCGGGCGTACCGCAAGGCTCGATCCTGGGTCCCTATCTGTTTTTATTATACCTCAACGATATTCCGGTGCAGACACGCATAAATATAGCTTGCTTCGCAGATGATACTGCTTGTTTCCATCTGATATTGATTTAATAATAAGCCGCCTTCAACTCGCCATCGACCGTTTGATTGTTTATTTTAATAGATGGAAACTTAAAATTAACGACACTAAAACTGAAGCGATAATCTTTACAAGAACCTTACCATCGAGAACACTAAAAATTGGAACTTATGACATTCCTTGGAGCCGATCGGTTAAGTACCTAGGTTTAATATTAGACAATAAACTTAACTGGTCCAACAACACTTCTAAATTACATTTGAAAGGTATTAAGGCCATCAATGCCCTTAATCCAGTCCTCATCAGGCGGTCTAGCTTGAGTAACCACACGAAATTACGTATATACTGCACCCTGGTTCGACCGTGTATCACCTATGCTTGTCCTGTCTGGAGCAGCACGTGCCGCACTAATCTAAACAAGTTACAGCTTATTCAAAACAAAGCCCTGAAACTAGCGTACAGCACCCCATTCCGAACCAATCTTTATAAACTACATTTGCTATTAGGCCTACCGAGAATTGACGCATACATTCATAAATTATCAGAAAAAATTTATATGCATAAAAACCCTAATAGTAAAAACCAACTAAGTAAAAATTTATGTAAAACTCATAAAAATAATATTTCATTCATCGATAACTATAAACGTTACAAGTTGCCCCATCACTTATTCTTAGAGTGCAATGAATAGGCCGCGTTACTCGTACAAGATTGCTCAGCCCGCTCGCCGTTGCGCGTGTGCCAAACTCAGCCGTATTATCAGGTGATAAGTCGGGTGGTATTGGCGTGCGCGTGGGCGCACCCGGGCTGTGCACTTGTGTGTGTGACCAGTTTACGATAGTTGCAACAATGCATAGTTCTTGTCGCTTCTGTACTAAACTACCCGCAATACAAATATTTATGCAATATTTGTAATAGTATTTGTCTATAACAATCTATATTAATAATTTCGTACCGGTCTACGGTAGACTCGAATGAAATGCACATCTAATTCAAGAGCGTCCAAAATTAGTCGATCCGAGTCGACAACTTATATGCGGAAAATTCGGATTATCGAGTATTTTTAGTATAAAAATGCACATAATTTGCTTTCTAATGGCGTTGCGAAGTAAACATGTCAAATGTCATCAATGTGTCAGTGTCACGTCATCACGTGTCACAGGTGACATGGGTTTGTATTCCGTTCTCCATTGTCTTATAGCCCGGCTACAGGCCCAAACATTTGTGCACACGCTCCATCTTGCTTGCGCACACTGGCTTGCACAAGCAAGATGGAGAGTGTGGCCGGCCATCTTGCTTGCGTAAACGGTGTATGTGCAAACTGCATGCACAAATGTTTGAGCGTGTAGCCGGCTATTAGGCATATTTTTTTACAAACTTCTTGCGTTTGAGATCCGAGGGCTATTCAACTTCAACTTCTTGATAAGTACTTACTATATCATTCGTTGAGAACCGATGATCACAGAAGTAGCATTTACATTATATAAAAAATTGAGGAATAAGGCTACATTTTACCCGAGCGAAGCCGGGTTTTCATCTAGTTAATTTATAAACGTAACGCTAACTCTAAAGCTTATGTATTTTCAACCTATTTCCTCACACGGTGAACCGAACATAAAACTTATCATCATCATCATCAGCTATTTATTATTATTAACTTCAGTGCTAAAAGTTTTTTTGTACAAGTGTAAAGCTTGCTAAACATTGTAAAGTGTAACATAGTTTGTAGAGCCAGGAATATTATTAACACTAGCTTATCTACATACTGTAATATTGGATGTTTTAATAAAGAAATTATAAATTGAATTGAATTGAAATTGACTTAAGGATAAGGCACATTTTTGTGTTTGCTAAAAACCCTTTAAATATATAAGATTTAAATAAATAAGTCAAAAAGTCGCTGACATTCTCATAAAATACCAAAAACTTCAAAACTTCCCTTCGATTCAAAAGAATATGGTCTTATGAGCATTGTTTTATTTATATTACATTAAAAAAAATCTGATCCATAGTTTATAACCTTAGACAATCTAAACCGCTGTGACAATTTAAAAATTAAATACGACCGAGTCTCCATTTATAGAGACATACTCTAAAGTTAGCCTATCTATTCGATGCAGATGAGCTAGGATAGAGCTAAAATACTGTGCTAAAAGGCTAAGTAAGAGTAACGCACAAACTCTTACCGGAGTAAGACTCCCCATTGATCTTGAAGCATATTCTCTCCATGATACGTCCAATTCTATCCACGGAAGAACACTAATTGTCTCGATAAAAATGCCTTACTACTAATTCTTACGGCACTTTTATAAAGGCACTAATTGTATGCAGCCAGATATGACAACGTCTACGTAATTTATACCCACAATTATATATATATAGGATATCCCAAAATGAGTGGAGGCATAAGTAACTTTGAAGGTACTTGTGCGGGAGCGCAAGGCCAAACTGAAACAAATGAAAATATAACTAAAATATAACTTAACCCGTTTGGGAGTTATTGATATTTTTAAACTTGGAGAAATGTGTACTTTCGACTTCATATCTTTGGCCTCCATGCCCACAATTTAAATAATTCCATTGGTTTTATTTTTGGAATGTAATAATGAAAAGTAGTTTTTATGATGACTTTTTTTTAAATATTTTGGTAAGTATGTGGTTTCAATATATTTTTAAACTTAAATAAAATATTTTTATTTTACATTTTAACATGCAAAGTTTGAGCAACTGTAATGTAAAAAAAAAATTAAGAAACATCAGATGCAATGAGCGACTCTTAAATGGTCGGGTCGTCTTAAACGCTTTTTAATGGATGGGACGTATTTACTCGACCAGGTTACGTATTTTTCAATCCCCAAAAATTACTAATTTTCATCAAAATGGTTTGAGGAATTTTCGATATCTTTACAAACAAATACGATTATGAATTTTATTTCCATTCCATTTTATTTATGCTAAAAGTATCGGCTAACTAACTGAAACACAATATCGATTTTATTAGTTGACAATGACATTAAGTGTAATCATCACGGGTTGGCGCGAGATTCAATTTGTTTTAGATTTTAATTCCAACTGCGGTTTACCACATAAATCTACATAACGGAAATTGGGGAAAATCGAGATCTATTTTATATTAACCCATAATAAAACAAAATTCGATTTAATTGTATTTTGGGAGCATTTGAGAAAATGTTGATTTTTGGCCCAAAATCTTTTAATTTTCCAAATGCTCCCAAAGAACCAATGAGCCGCAGTTAGCTTTTTCATAAGGTAAATAGAAAATGGTTTACGATTTGCGCCAAATTACTTTTCCGCTCTTTTATTCCTTATATACCTTACAAAAGTCATGTAGGTTTATGTCTCAGTCCGAAATCATGCATCTGATAATTATTATGATACTTAGGTAACTACTTTATTGACAAAGAAAATTACAATCAAAAAAATATAAACAAATTAGAACTAGTATTCTTTTAGAAATAAGGTACCTACTTATCTATCTAGTATCAATCTACTTAGCCACCGAACCTACCATACCTACTAGGTACTCTCGGTACATAACTAGATAGCGCCTGTGTTAGTTCTCTCTGGAAAACTATAAAAATACGGTTTCCCAGAGACGAGGCGACCTATTTAGCTAAATTTATTTTTTGGGTCTGAAAATCTCAATAGGTTAGTAATTATAGCAATTTTAATTAAAATTGTTTTGTACCTACAGCACATTTCAGAGTTCACAATTTGATTGACATTCGTATCAAACAAATATGAAGTGCCGGTATTTAACTGTATTTAATAGTCTATGACAAAGTATAACATTTACCTACCTACAGTAAGTAAATAATTTAGGTACTGTACTTAAGTAAAGTACCTACCTAGATAAATATCAATTTTAAATAAAAATAATGTAAGCACCTACATAGGTTAGTTGGGTATCTGCATCAAACTTATGTAAAGTAGATGAGTGAGCACAATCTCATTTTATATTATTACTTATGAAAAGATAATACCTACTTTGTAAATAAGTACGTCATAACCACCTAGAGTGCCTAGAGTGAAAAGTGAGTCCCGTACTAATAAAAACTAATAATAGGTCTACGTCCCGTCTCGTCTGCTACAATTTTTATGCAGGCGTTAGGGTTAGATATAATTATGTATTTAGGTACAACATAGGTAATTGTAACTTGTATTCTTGTATTCTTGTACTTACCTATTAATCTGTCAGCTAGTATATTTACTTACAATTAATAATATGAGTATTGTACCTAAATCATAGTCATAGTCAATCATGCTGATAAATTAAAACATTCAAAAGTTTCTAGTTGTACAAGTATTTTTTTGTTCACACAATTTTGTTCTTTATAACAAATGACGCGCGGATCAATTTCCTATGAAAGTATTTTTACCCGTACGAGAGCATGGAAGTATTTTTTCTGTAAATTCAATTACGACCTTTATTCTCACTCAGACTGTGATCAATTTCCCATGCAAGTATTTTACTTTCAAAGTGCGTGGCGCACTGAGACCCGCCACGAGTCGCACCCGCCCGCACTATCCGTACTTCGAGTATTTTTGATAGCACATGGTAAAAAATACTTGGAAGTATTTTAGCCCTGGATTTTGGCGCTGGTTTTTATACGAGGACGTACTTGGAAGACTTGGTACTCGATTTTACAAGTACGTCTCATCGCTAGTCGGCCCTCGGCCTCGTTAAACACCTGCACAAGCACCTTTAAGATTATCTACTCATAATGGGACACCCTGTATATGCAATTAAAATTACTATATTTTGAATAATAAAAGGTAAATAGAAAGTGCTTTGTCTCTTTGTAACATGAGCGATGCATGCATGATTTATGTATGAAAATAGAAAATAATGCACTATATGTGACCCCTATAATCAGTAACGAAAAAGACAAATACCTAACTACTATTTATATAACCTTAAAATGAAAGGAGACAATAATTTTCAACAGTTTGTACCAGAAATACTTCGCTAGTTAAACCATCACGCCAGGTGGAGAAGTAAGATGCAATTTTCTCATACCGTCCCGTTAAGTTCCAACCATAACTCGCTGCATGAGCGTTGATGTTAGAAGTTTCAAGGACCGAATAGTTTAAACACCTGGCATGTCTTCCAACGCGCATGCTCCAAAACTTAGGACCCAACGCGGGTACTTTGCAAACTCAGTTGCCGCCTGGGACGCGGTGAGACCACACAGAGATAGGCCGAGATACTTCTATCGATAAAAGTGTCGATTCACGCGCAATCCCTATTAGGAATAATTATTTATGTGTGTGTTGATTTTGAAACGCGAATTTTAATGAGTGTTCTCGTGTGCGTGTTTGAGTTGTGTAATTAAATAGGTAAGTTTAGTGATGTTCCTTATATTTTATTTGAAAACTTTAGATTATAGGTTATTATTATACATTTTAGACTATTCCCACTTACCGTCACAGTTTCTTGGTAATGTTGTTGTTCTGTAACAAATCACAGTTATGTGACACAGGTTGAAATTGAAAATGACTTGAAGCTAACAAAAATATTTTGTATACTTCTGGCTTAAGGCCGTGAAAATCCGTGAAAAATTGCTCAATTTTTATCACCGTTTAAAGATTACTTTAGAACTAATCTTATATAAGTAATAAAACTAGTCACAAAATATGACCAAGATCTGATGTACACGATAAAATATTACATTTTACAATATTTTGTAATAGGAGAAAATACAAAAAAATTACGCGGAGTTATAAGCCTCATTGGAAAAAGAAAAAACCAAATGTATTAAAAAACATTTAAAATCAAAAAACACATTTTTAAAAGTACCTGGTGAAAAATGTATGGTTTGTTGGGGTTATTATTATTATTGTATTGAATGTAAAATAATTACGAAAATATTTATATTTGAAAAGAAAGATATTACATTGAAGTGGTAGGTATATTAATGTTCTTTTTTTATTCTTTTGGTGTTTTCTGTTTCCTGTGAGCCCCCTTAAGCTTTTCATTTTCGGAGACACGGATTATTTGGTTCGCTTCTCACTAACGTGAGTTACAGTAGGTATCTAATCCAAAATATTTTGTTTTTAAGATTTATTCGAATATGAATGAAAACTTATTTGATTCCGTCAAAGACCTAAAGTGGGTGAGGATCCACTTTAGGTCTTTGACACGAGACTTTTCAAAACTATTATCTCAAATTACATGTTTAAGAAGGCTACGAATCTCTCCCAAACGGAAACGCATCGGCCCATACGGATTTGTTGTTGTTTCACGTCGAATGAAATGGGGCGCGCCATTAGTGAGAAAGCGCGTCTAACCATCAAATACGAAGCTGTCATGTGGCTGTGTGCGTGTGCTCGGTGTCGGCACCATTTTTTGATAGTTTTTCGTACTTTCCGTATAATTTTGAGTAAACGATTGATTTCAGTAATATTTTTGATTATTTATAATGTTGAATATATTTAGAAAGTTTGCAACGCGACAGATTTTCGAATAACGGTATCATGCATAAAAAATCGCTTGAAAATTACTCGATTTGGTGGTTAAAATTTGTTTCACTCTGATTTAAAGATCGTTATGTTTTTTATCAAAAACTAAACTGCTACCAACATAGCTATTTTTCATCCGATTACGTATTGAAAATTTCAATAAGTTCGGGGACATAGTTTCCGAATGAACCGGAAAGTACGTTTGTATGGGGCTAAGTAGCAGCGAGTTTTTACTCTATGGGGCTTAGGCTATCCGTTCTGTTCCGAAGATACTACGTACATTATGTAATTTATTCAAAGGCGGCAAAATGGTAATTCTTAGATAGGTGTAACTAATTATTTGTTCAGATACCTACCTCTGGTTCCAAAACTTTGAACGAAGTTGCGGCAACTCGAAACAACGGAAATTTTAATGATACAGGTACGATAATATCAGTTACGACAAGGATTAATGTTGTTTTAAACTTGGGTCTGATTTCACCAAACATAAAACTTAGTTCAGCAACGAGTTAAAATTCTCAGAATTGAACTGGACCTTTCGTAGTTGGTCGAGTTTTAATACAGTTTGGGGGAGAGCCCTTTATAAGTTACTTATTTAATAAAAAAATATCAGTCATTATGTGATTAACCATAGACCTAGAATTATTTTCTACATGAGTAACAGTAATAAAAGTTAGATAGGGTTTTTTTGGTAACTTACGTTGTCCCATTTGGGCAAAGGTCACCCCCAAACTTTTTTATAGCTCACGCTCGCAAGCTACATGTCAGGTCCACGAGACCCACCAGTCTTAAAAAAAAAATACCCGAAAATAACCAACATTATCTAACACGATGAGAGATCTTATGATAGGAGTAGGATGCCTATAGCAGTTAAACGATTTTTATTAATATAAATTGTAGAGCATTTGATCACCATCTCACAGTAAAGATATCTAGGCCTAAGATGGAGCACGTTTTCCCAGAAGGAAAATATACACTCTGTATTTGAAGACTCTGAGATTACTAGTTTCAAATTCATAATCAAAATCTAGCCGGGACGGTTGCGACGTAAGAATCGACCTCCATTTTAACCCGTGGATGTCATAAGAGCCGACTAAGAGAACCTAACAGAGGAAAGTTTTTAGGCTTCCTTCGGTGTTTTTAGGACCTTTCCACTACAATCACGAATGTGCATGATGCCAAGCGAGGTACATCCCTTGTTGGAAGACACGTGCATCACTGAACGTAAGATACTGATAGATACTTAGGTAATTCAAATTATCTTATATCTTTAAATGAGCAATTCTTGTGTATATATGTATATAAAATTTGAATCTCGGAAACGGCTGCAACGATTTTCATGAAATTTTGTATAAAGGGGGTTTCGGGGGCGATAAATTGATCTGGCTAGGATTCATTTGTAGAAAATTTAGTTTTATTCGTATTTTCAATAATCAACTTTACCGATAGGGTACTCCCATAGACAAGATTTCAACGCTACAAAACCTCCTCTATCATTTATTACACCTTTTGTAATATAAAAATATTACCTTTCCTGCTATTACCCATCTATTGGCGAATAATAATACTATTTCTTTATTGGTAGCAACTAACTGCTCTAAGGACACAACAACTCTAAAGCTACTCCAGCATAATACCAAAAAAAAAAAAAAAAACCGGGTCATCCAGGTACTATACACAAAAAACATCCAATCTTGAAAAAATTAAGGCAGATCAAGATCTTACAATATTATTTATGTGTATATTTGACGCCTATGTGGCGCGGTGGGAATTGGTTTATCTGTAACTCAGGAGGTTGCGGGTTCGCCTTGTTATATCAATCATCTAGTACCCATAATACAAGCTCTGCTTACGTTGGGGCTAGAAGATGCTGTGTGGATTTTAGAACATTATTTATATATTTAGATTTCAGATTTATTTATTGTATACATATACATTATTACTTATTACATAGTATATGTACCTTAGGTGGTTAATCGTTGGTATATAATTATTATTCGTTCCGCTACAGGAATCTATACATATGTAGGTCGGTACTCAATAATAGAGTCTCAGAATAAGGCTACTTCAAATTTTTATGAGTGAGTGGGACAAGGAACTCCTTTGATGTAAAATCGAAGGCAATCCATGTTTCGTCGACGCTCTCGCAACAAAAACACTGTTTATGTTTCCTGAAGGAAAATTGTTAAAAGGTCAGAGCGATACAGCGATGTCTAAAATAGCAAAATCTGAAAAATTTGAAAAATATGTAAGACCGAAGGTCCGTGAGACGTAGAAGTTTGCAGCACAGATAATACAAACATCTAGGCACTTTACTGTTGCGGGTTTGATTCTAGCCAGTTGACTAGTTTGTATAATATGATATTTTGGTTTCGGCCTTGGGTATTTCCGATGTAAAACTTGTATTTTAATAGTTGTCTTAACAGAAGTCTGGTTCCCAAAACGCATCCTCTGTTTACATTGGGGCTAGATGATTTTGTGTGATATTTACAACCTTTTTTGAAGAATACTTTAGACTAGGTTCTGCCCACGGCTTCGCACGCGTTGTGTTTTCGTTTTCCAGTAAGTCTATCCCATTAAAACTGATTTCTGAGGGAAAAAGTAGCCTGTGTTTTATCTCAGTTCTAGAGTCATCTACATAATTATGTATAATTTTGGCACAGAAGGTTCGACGTCACAAATATCAATCTATCCATCCATATGGATCTATCAAATAATGTTATAAATGTCAAACTTTGTGAGTAATGGATGAAAAGGATATTTGTTCTTCTTTCACGCAAAAATTACTGAACTGATTGGGCTGTAATTTGGTATGGTATATTTTGAGACCAGGAATAACATATAGGTAATTTTTTATCCCGATAAAACGCGGGCGAAGTCGCGTGATCAATCCATTATCATCACTTTTTTCCACGAATTACTTTTGATCATCCCTTAACACTTTCTCATCCTCTGACCCTTCCTATTTACCTAATCCTGGCTAAATATTTCAACAGTACCTAGAGAGGCAGGCTGCCCAAATACGGATCAATAGATTTTTCAGCATAAGTAGCAATGGAAACCAACCAACCCATCGAAATATTTTTGTTGGGAATAGATTATTGTTATAGGAAAGTAACCCTTGTGGCCGAACCCTTTTAGTTGGGATCCTTGTTTACTCCTCTCATCAGAGATTCCAACACAAATGTAACGGCAATCAGACCTCTATAAAACTAAGCATTCAATGCTTACGACTTTACATTTTCGACCCCAAGGTTTGAAACCGTCTTGGTCTCTTGGTCTTTACTAGTGTCGGACCGAAGGTTACGTTTCGGTTGCGGTTTCGGCCAGTTCCGACCAAAAAATGGGACGAACGTTCGGCCGTGCCGAAGTCCCACAGTTATCAGACGTGAAAAAATTATACATCCCTTTTTATGGGCCCTTTAAGAAAAGGAACTATGTATACGAATTTAATATTACCACTTTGTTGTAAAATTCTAATTGTGAAATTTGCTGAGCTAAGCCGCTCGCAGCACATAGCAAAACTATAATGGTTTCTAGTTGATTGGTAATAATGTACAAGATTTCACAATATTATCACGTTTTAACATATTTAAAAAAGATTCAGTTTCAGTTTCGGCCAAAACTGATACCGAGGCCGAAGGTTCGGTTTCGGTTTCAGCTCTCTAGGTTCGGTCGGACACTAGTTTTTACTAATGTCTTTCACTTTTACGTATCGCTGACCATCTCACTGACATTTTAATTTGGATGCTACCTTGCTATATTTGGAGAATATTAAGAACCAAAATTTTGGTTGTAAAGCACTAATAAATAGTTATTAAAAAAATATTAATTCCGAAAACTAGGTGACTTAAGAAAAAGTCTCGCCTGCAGTTATGAGATTATTTGCAATGTCAAGGCAAATACGAGCTGAGAAACTTTATTGTCTTTTCTACGGTAGATAAGATTCGAAACCATCGACGGTACAATACAAAATTCTTTATTGTACACTAGAAAAACAACATTACAGAGAGATCTTACATAGGACAAGTAAAATGGGCGGCTTTATCGCTTAGGAGCGATCTCTTCCAAGCAAACTTTACTATACTGCTCACAGAAGCATCAAATATTTGTAAAATGATTAGGGTAGGCTTAGAAAACTTGCCCACACACTTCAAGCATGGAAACTGTGTTATTAATAGAATAAGTGTGCGTCTAAGTAATTCTTGGGTCCCTACCGCTTCACAGCGATGTGCTTAGCCCCATAATTATCACGAGTTTAGCTTTAATTATAGGGATACACATAGCATCTTTCTACTTGTGTATGTAGGTTAAGCTCTGAAACAATCAAATGGCTGAAATACGCAGCATTGGGATCGCTTCCGGTCGGATTCACTTCGGGACCGGAAGTCATCGTGATGGCGGCCGCAACGCACGTCTTTTTGGAGGGAGAATGTCGGAATAGAGTCGTAAAGATAGATCGAATGATCGAACTACAGCAAAAAAGTAGTAAAACTAACGTAAAGGAGTCTTACACTTGATTCTTGTTTCTACCCCCCACGCAATTCGATATTCATTACTATAAGGAATAAAATGTGTCCTCGAATGTGTGGTCGTTCATACAATACGAAATACTCGAATACTTCAATTTGTGAAAAGAATTTCAGATTCGCCATTAAACCAAATGAAAATAAATAAAATAGAATAAAAATTTATTTAGCTCTCACACAAGAAACTGAGTGAAAGAAAAAACAAAAACCTTGCGCTAAAGCACTACATTAAAGGTTGATAAAACTAACTGATAAAACTCTAAGTGTAAGGTCTTAAAAATAAAAATGGCCTTTCCCTAGTGCACGGCTAAAAAGATTTATAAAAACTCGCCAATTGTTGACCGTCGTTGTAACTTCAACGAAGATAAACACAAATTTAGAAAATAATTATGAGTTTTCCTTATTAAATTTAATGCAGATCAGAATTCTGGCTAGATCTCACGAGGCAGGGCGGCAAAAACTTCCCCTTATTTGCATCTAAAACTACTTGAAAGTTCCACTTTTTGTTTGACTTACACTCCGGTCTTTTAAAAGTGCTTAATTGAAAGTTCAACTGTAAAAGTGGATTTTTACACCGCGAGCTCGGTTTGAGCTTGAGGTGGAGAGTATTTTCACGTTTTACGTGGCGGAAACGGATGTTACGGAGTAATTTTTGTGAAACTAAAATTCTGGAATTTGGACCTTAGAGCTCTGAAATAGGTTAAATTTTGAGAACTGTAATTTGTGATTGATAGCCGTTCATGGTGATAATTTAATATTTCCAATCTGTTTCAAATATGCAAAAACATAGTTACACTCACAGCTTCATCATAACTATCGATAAATATAAAGTTTCTTAGTATTTATTAGTCGGTAGAATGAATATCTCCGAATATTTATTTAGGCCGTCGTCTCATTACCATATATTTTCTTACTACTGTCATCTTTTTCACAATCCATCTATGTATATTTTCTTTAGCCTATCTCTCGTTCTATATTCATATCCTATCATTATCCAACACTCCTCATAATATAGTCTCTATAATTTGACTATAATAACTATTTTAGTTTGATTAATTCGATATGAATGTGAGCGCGTTAACTACGAACTTGTTTGTGTTGGAAGAAAACGAACGTTCCATCCCATCAACAATTTGTACACCGCAATCGGTAAAACCTGCTTATCTGTTTGTAAAATCTTATATCTACACATATTTATGCAAATAAATGATCTTTATCTTTAACATCTTTAGGGTCTCGTTAAGGGATGAAACGTATGAACGTTGGTGTTCTTCCAACACAAAACAAGGTTCGCTGTTAAACTTGCTTTCATGAAGTCTATAATACAAACATAGCCCAAGTCTATCTAGATGCAAGCTCGAGCGTCAGCCAAGTTCGGAAACAATTATTTTCAAGAAAGTGGCCTCTGGCTCCCCACTTTGTCAAAATAAAATATTCAAAGCATTTATTTATAATCCCTTCCTATTAACTAAACCGCATTAAAACCCGACCTTTCAAAGCAAAAGGACCCGAAACCCGTTAAATCAACACCAACAACAAATACCTACTTACCTACTAAATAAATTCACCAATCCCTACAACCAACCCCGAAAGGTCACGTGAGGGTAACCGTTTAAATTTTTTAGGTAAGTATCTGTATTAATATATTGACCGGTCTATTTTTATCACACGACTGATGCAGGATCTAGGTAAATGGCGAACAGGGTGAGAAACTTTTATAGTTAGCAGTGGGAACTAAAATTATTATATACACGTTGATGTATAATGATTTTAGATCAATAAGTGTTGGTTCCAATAGCCCTCACCTGTCCACGGCTGGACGTAGGCCACCCTGGTTAGCGCGCTCTTATCAGGGAGTAGTGGTATAATCCCCATGCAAGGATTGCAGTTCGGTAGAGGATCTGTTCTGCAGGGGACGCTGCTGTCCATCCCCCGGTGGCGATTCCTTAGTCGTGATACGAGACCCGTGGGAAGAGTTGGGGTATTGCCAATTCTAAGCCAGAACCACATGGAAAGTTCCAGCATTTCCATACAAGCACATTAAGAGCCTCGATCGGAACCAGTTCCATACAAGTAAATTAATAGCCACGATCGGAACCAGTTCCCTACAAGTAATTGAAAAGCCTCGTATGGAACCAGTACTGAAACTCCGGTTCTGTAGACGGCCGAAGGGGAGCATTCATCTTCACGGGAACTAACAGGTCATTTAATACCAACTGGGGTTTGTAAGCGATATTAGGATATGTATGTACCTACGCCACATTTAGGCTCTAACTAATTAGACAACAATAAAACCAGTTCGACAATGTGGTTACTATAAGAAGGATCAGTTGTACATTATTTGGGATCCAAAATCATAGACCCAAGTTTGGTTAAATGTTGTAAAGGTTTGGACTCGAAATATGAGGTTACGCTGTAATTATAGCCTTTATGATAGTTAGGAGTGCTTAGCTTATTTGTAAATCAAATCTTGTTTTTGTTTGTTTGTTTATGTTTCTCACATTCATTTGGACAGTGTCAGACTTGACCGTGATTTGACGTTTGACGTGATGTGTTGTCAGATGGAAACTACCACAGCCAACTTTCTCACATTAGGCTACAGACTAGTGAGTCGCGCTTCATCAAAGTTCCCTATGGTTATTTTTTTGTGTTTAAAATAGTTTTTTTGTGTTTTTGTTTATATGTAAGTACCTACTACACTTAAGTACTCTGTAATTTTCCTTATTTTCTCTCTTGTTTCCTGTCTTGTATATACATATATCTTGTACCTATGTTTATGTATTCTGTAACTTTGTGCCACACTAGGACCTGTCTGAAAACCAGCGCCGCTACTAGCTTAGGCTTGTAGCGGCACACTGCTGAGACAGGGACCCCTTATGTAACACTATTCCTATCTATTTTCTTCATGTATAAATATGTATGTTTCTTGTACTTTCCCACTGTCTGTAATGTGTCGTGTTGTATGTGTGTTATGTAGGCATGGCCAAATAAATATATTTTCTTTCTTTCTTTCTTCTTTCTTAGCTGCAGACATACATATGTACCTAATCGTTGTGATTACTAAGACATAGATACATCAGAATATATTTTACTATAAAAACTTTCGTTTGACGAATTCATTATGAATGTAAGAGGGTTAACTACGAACCTAATTTGTATTGGAAGAACACCAACGTTTCATCCCTTAACGAGGGACTTCATCAGGGTGAGTGCAGTTTGCATCGCGCTCGTTCAGCGTCGCGGTGTTCTTACAACACAAACCAGGTTCGTAGTTAACCCGCTTACATTCATAATGAATTCAAATACAAAATAATTTATTTGCCATTAGGATTAACAAACACATGACTTAATGTTACTTATGGTAGTTACAGTTGTGTGATTTTACATAAGATTTTATATAAGAACATTGTTACCCGTGGTCCCCGCACTAGGCTAGGCCTGTTTCGCGGGAGACCGAGTGTACAGATAGATTTCCATAAATAGTACGAGAGCGGTACACTATATTGTAGTATAGTTTGCTGAGAAGTAACTAAAAATAGAAACACGATTATACAAATAGACATGCAAGAAAAATTATAAATAAAATAAGGGTGACTAAAGATGCTGGCATTTTTAAAACAACATTTTCAGTTCTATTTCTATTTCTGCTATTATACATCAGAATATAATGTATGTCAGGTGTCTATAGAGACCTAGGTACTTTCAGTAAATAATTACCTACATAGTTGTTGTAGATTTTCTCTTCACTTATATTTTTTGTCCAGTCGTAGAAGTGAAAAAGAAACCACTAGCACATTTATATATGATTTATGTGTTTAATACATGTTTATTTTGCCTTTCTTAATCGAAATTTACGAAAAGAAAACCCCTTATCAATAACACCTTATTTCTTATTTGATAATAATAACTGTGTTTATAGTATATTATAAAATTTTACTTGTCTAAGTACTTATTTTGTAAGCCTAAAGAAATAAAGTTATTGATTCTGATTCTTCATCAGACAGAATCTTGACAAATTCAATACTCCAGCATCATTAAATCTGCGATTGATCCAAGATCTCTGAACTACACAAACATTGTAACATTAGACAGATACCGCGAGTAATAGGGGTTACAAACTATATGGAAATCGAGACGACTCGCATAACATCTACCACGTACAACCTACAGATACACACTATACTCTCTTGTGGAGTTGCTATATTGCCATTTGTCCGGATACCACTGTAGATTTGTCCGGAAATTCGATTGATGTATGGAAAATTATTTATTGCAGACATAAATATCTTATATAGAAACTTTTAAGAACAAAACAACTAAAAACTAAGTGACTATTAGCAGTCTTATCGCTAATGAACGATCACTACCAGACAACGTTCACAACGTTGGGATTTGTTTTCTTCATTCCAAAGGTAAAGCATGGCATTATCATATGCTACCTCATAACTAATTACTGGATATAAGGCCTCTGGAAATGTATGGCCTCTTGAGTTGTATGTGTCATCCATCACGGTTTTGCGGCATAACCGAATAATTTTCTTATCATAAATCATTTCAATAATTAAACTTCGTTGAATTTGCACTTCACACTTCACAATGTACAACGCTTTAGAAATTTGAAGGCTGTATCTAAATACTCACAATTTGCACCGATTTTTTATCCGGACATTTCATTGTAGAAAATGTAACGTTATCTCTATAGATAACGTTACATTTTCTACAATTTGTAGCGTGTAGTGTTGTTCTATAACAACACTACACGCTACAAATTGTCGAGATAAATGTGCAGAATATCTGCCGCAAAGTTTGGGTCGGCGTAAAAATGTTTTTGTCCTTTTTACCATCTCAAATCTGACCGAAATTGAAATAGGGAAAAGATTTGGTCCACTATGAGTATCGCTTAGGACCAAGAATTTTCTTTCATAAAGGATTATGGTGCCTTAGCGGTTTTTGAAGGTTTCGGAGGAGACGCTAGACGGTGCAAATACATATTACATCTTATCTGAATGAAGAGAAGGATTGAATTAGGTTATTCTGTGCACTGCCATAGTTTGTGTGGTGACAGTTTAGAATTTACACCACCTCAACTTTTAATTTACACCACCACAATTTTTGTTACGGGTGTCAGAAGAAAAGACTAAGGGATATCCACCGAGGGGCGAGCAGCAGCGCTCCCTGCAGAACAATTTATACAACCGAACTGCGGTCCTGAACCCTCATGCCCAGCGTGGGTACTGGGGACATTACCCCCTATTATGATTACAGATTATAAGGCGCTTGCCAGGGGGCGTCTATGAGTGGATCACAATAGCCTGTAGATGATGATAAATGAGACGAAGTCACCGCAAGTCAATATGATATATGTATATACATATATTATATAACAGAAGAAAGAAAGAAAATAGAATTATTTGGCCATACATACATACATATATATAGTATAGCAATATCCTTGCCACCAAATTGGAGATAGAGATAATAAACATAGTTGATAATTAGGTACAAAATATCAAAATCAATCAAAACAAAACTTATACATCAACCTAAAATTTAATTGTCGATACGTCAAATCGATTTTGAAGAATTAATTTAGATTTGAGTGCTGATTCGACTTTAATTTGAAATTTGGAACGATTTTGAACTCTATCGTGGTATGATTAATGATTGTTTCCAATTCTACTTTAGATTCATTTGAAAGACACCTTTATCTCGGCATATTTTAGCAAGTTGGTAGCTATAGTATGTAACTACAGCTTTTATTTTGAACTGTTCTTCTATCTCACAAAGTAATTGTTTATTTTAGGAAAAAAATACAAAATAACGAAATTACTTTAAGAATTATTTAAATATATTTTTGATAGCCTAAGCTCTCGAAACTAGCTAGCATTTTGAATGACATCGACGTACAAAGTGGGAGGCACGATGCACAGCGACGACGATGCTTACGCACCGCCCGCCCCTATGGGTGCTATTAGCGTAATTCCAGTGCCTGCGGTTCGTATTGTTGAAACTTGGCAGTGAACGCGTTAAACTTGAAAACCGAAACTAAGTGGCAAAATGTAAAAAATAAATCAAATGCTACCAGGTTAAAAAACTTACGACATTATTCGCACTGTATTGTTCGTATATTGTACGTTTTGTCCCTGAGGTCGGCGTCTCGTCGCGTCGTTCGTCAGTCCGGAACAAAAGCTATCAGTTGTATTTACTTTTTGTATTATACTTATTAAAACGTCCAGAACACCCTGAATAAATATTTGCAGATCGTACAAACATTTGTCCCGAGGCGGGAATCGAACCCGCAACCTCGTGCGTCGCAGGTGGACCTTCGCCCACCGCATCACAGAGGTCGTCAATAGACTCCAGGGTTCCTGAGATCTCGACCAAATGATGTGCGAAACAGTTCACTTTCATATTTTTGTTATGGTAATAACCTCGGGGTCCAATGAGTATCCAGGTGTAGTTTGATTAATACATCAGCACACACAGAACCCTCACAGAGGCGGCCTGCGGAAGCGGCCAGCCAGTTGTATTCGCTTCCAAATTGCACTGGCCGCCAACGCCAGCCGCCTTGTCGGGGAAAGGCTTTAAAGAAAAGAGGATATTTTAAATTCGATTGTATTTTTAAAGGTTCTGAATTTCTTCAATGGCGGTAAGACCGCCACTTGTTGCTTAGTTTTAAGTTGTTTTGTTATATTGTTTCTGTCGATTTATGTGTGTGATAAATTTTATATCTATCTATCTACGAGCCAAAGTGTCTATATTTTTTATTCTTTTGTATATTCAATGTTTTACACATATATAAAGAGCTTTCATTCTTACTACCGACTGGGATTCCTAACATGGACCACCAACAAGTACGTATACTAAACGATAGAATTGTTTTAATAATAATTCTTGAATCATCAGTGTGCCAGAGCCTTTATACCAAGTCGCAACCCCCAGATAGGAGTATTGTAACAAATTAAATTTTCGTCTTCCCCCTCCCACCCCACGTTTAATTCTATTCAGTAAACAAAACGAAAGATACGGCTGGAACACGATAACAAGAAGTAATTTAAAGAAGGTTCGATTCAAGAGGAAACTTCCACATTCCGGGGAATCTTTGAGAACAGTGGCTTAAGTTTATGCGTAACATGTTAGAAAGCATGTTTACGTTTGATTTATTTTCCTAGACATTTTGAGTCTCTATCTGTTTGGAAATTCAATTTTATTTATAACTAGCTGACCCGTGCCCACTTCGTTGGGTGGTAAATATTTTTAGTAGTATATAAAACTCGCAAATAACGTGGTTTAAACGATGCGTGTTTAAACAAATTCAATGGGGAAAAGAATTTTCAAAATTGGCTCAGTAGTTTCAGAGATTACCCCCTACAACCACACAAACCTTACTTATTTTCATTAGTGTAGTATAGTATAGATTTACATATACCTAGATTTTATTGACTGGACGTCACACAGCTCCACATTTACCTAGGTATATTATGCGCTTCAAAGTAAGCTTGATAGTACCTACTGGAGAATAGGGCACTACACATCTATTGTCCAGTTCTAAAACTGGAAGGAAGAATCACCAGTCGTCCTAAATCTTTCACAATTTCTATCTTGATTCATGGCGTCTCGCAGATCTACATAATTCTCAGCGCGCAGTCTTCTCTCATTAGTTTTGTTCTGATGTATACCGATTCGTTTTAATTTTGGCGTAAGTGTCCACCAGAAAACCGAAACCTTTGCAGGTGAGCAATGCGACCTTCTTTTATTGGTAAAATGTATCTAGGCGTATAATTGCATTGCAGAAACTTTTTTATTCTCCAGTCTCGTCAGTTTTCGGATTCACATGTCAAAGATCAAAGTTGTATCCGTCTTCGCCACGACAATAGGTATATGTAAAAGCGAGTAGAGACTGAAGAGCATCAAATGCCTGGTGCGTTTCGCCAATGCCTTGCAAGCGGTTATCCCGGGAACGCAGTACAATGTCCCGCCTGTCGCAGTGTTGATCTACCAGGACGACGGCAACCGGATGCTGTCCAGTAGGTTGTTTATCGGCATTAATAACAATTTTGTAATCATTTTGTTGGCTTTGGGGTATGAACTCGTATTTTATGTCCTTCCTCGTAGTATGAACTCAAATCATGCTAAGTATCATTCGAATCCATTCAGTAGTTTTTGCGCCATTTTAGGACGAGAAATGTCACTTCCATCCCCACTCCCAAGAGAACCTTAACGAATTCCAGCATAAAAAGTATTACATGACCTTCTTCGTAGTATGAACTTAAATCATGCCATGTTTCATTTGAATACATTCAGTAGTTTCAGCGTTATGCGCAGCCAAGAAATTTTACCCTACTGCGGGGGGGTTACTACGGGGGGGCTACTGGGGGTCCCACTGTGGGGCAATGTGGGGGGCCTACTGCGGGAGCAAACTGCCGGGGGCCCCCACTGCCGGTGCCCTCTACTGTGAGGGCCTACTGAGTGAGTCCCACTGCGGGGGCTACTGGGGGTCCCACTGCGAGGAAATGTGGGGGGCCCACTGCCGAGAGCCCCACTGCCGATGCCCCCACCGTGGGGGGCTGATGAAGGGTACCACTGCGGGGCAATGTGGGGGGCCCACTTCGGGGGGCCATCTGCCGGCGGCCCCCACTTCTGGGCCCCCCCACTGTGGGTGCTACTGAGGTACGACTGCGGGGCAATGTGGGGGCCCCACGGCGGGGGGCTACTGGGAGGGTCCGGTTGCGTGATGGGCCCCACTGCTGGGGTCCCCACTTCTGGGGCCCCCACTGCCTGGGGCCCCACTGCCAGTGCCCCCCACAGTGGGGGGCTATCGCTCTCTAATGCCCTTGCCCTGCGCGCCAAATTTCACTTCCATCCTCTCTCATAAGGGAACCCTTCTGAATTCCGGGATAAAAAGTATTTTATGCCCCTTTCTTGTTATATGAACTTAAATCATGCTAAATTTCATTTGAATACCTTCAGTAGTTTTGGCGCTATGCGCAGCCAACAAATTTTACTTTCATCCCCTCTCCCAAAGGAACCCTATTGAAATCCCGGATAAAAAAAGTATCCTATGTC
The DNA here is from genome assembly GCA_947859395.1 of Eupithecia insigniata. Lineage (NCBI taxonomy): Eukaryota > Metazoa > Arthropoda > Insecta > Lepidoptera > Geometridae > Eupithecia > Eupithecia insigniata. Next base: position 818,047 of record OX402007.1, read on the forward strand.
CTTCCTTATAGTATGAACTCAAATCCTGCCAAGATTCATTTGAATACGTTTAGTAGTTTCGGCGCTACGCGTAGCCAAAAAATTTTACTTTCATCCCCTCTCCCAAAGGAACCCTATTGAAATCCGGGATAAAAAGTATCATAAATCCTACATCATAATATGATCTCAAATCCTGCCAAGTTTCATTTGAATAAATTCAGTAGTTCGGGCGCTATGCGCAGCCAACAAATTTTACTTTTATCCCCTCTCCCAAGGGAACCCTATTGAAATCCGAGATAAAAAGTATTCTATGTCCTTCTTCGTAGTATAAACTAAAATTCTGCCAAGTTTCATTTCAATACGTTCAGTACTTTCGGAGCTATGCGCGGCCAAGATACAGACAGACAGACAGACAGACAGATATGATGGAAAAATATTACATTTTTGGCATCAGTATCGATAATAGAGAGCCCTCCAAAAAAAAAATTTCAAAATATCTTCAATGTACAGAATTGGACCTGTTACAGTTTTATTATAAGTATAGATAATACAACCATGGTAAGATATTACAACCATTTTATAAAACTCATTAAAAATCTAAATCAGACTATTATAACCAGGTTTTGTTGGTATTTTTGTAGCGAGAGTTTTATTTTTTTATTAAAATTATGTTTGTATTACGGATGCCTTTTACTCGATTATTACCAAGCCTATGATTGTAAATAAACCTTTTTTAATAATCATAAAGTTGGAGGACCGACCCACGAAACGCGGTATTGACACTTTTGTAATCGTACATATATGAATTTTGTAAATACTTATATCAAATTACATTGTTCGCTCTGTTCTTGTTAGCTGAATTTTTTCATTTGTTTTGTTTGAATTTATTTTATTTGAACGGTTTGGCAATTTCGAGCCTAAGCCTACCTACATTGGGTTTCGTTTCCGGTTAGCATTGATATAATGAAAGATTATTATTTATTTCGTTTTCTGATGAATCAAGATCTTTCGTAAATAAAAAATTTCTCAATTCGAATGAAATGAGAAAAAATAAACATAAGTTCTTTGTGAACCAAATAAGCCACATCTATCAAAACACCATATATTTACCCCTAAAACAGACAGAGCTTAATTACTATGGAAACTAATGGTTAACAATTTATTCAAAGTATTACTTATCTAGATGATTGATCAACAACCATACGCAATAAACATGTATAAACATTACAAATAACACCGTTTCCAGTATGTATTTCAAGTCGATTTCCCGATTTTATTCCAAGAACAAATACCTATACCAGCTTCAAGTAACTCAGTAATTTACTCTCACATCTCCCAAAATTCAATCAATTTGCAAAATTAGCGTCCTCTCCCCTCCGCTCCCCTCGGCTCAAAGGTAATGAGATCACAGAAATTGCAAAAATACATATCTAATTGGATTTGTTTATCTGTAAATAATTCGATCAAAGGGAAAATAAATAGTTCAGATTCAATTGAGATCTTAGGATGGCTCGTTTCAATGTTCATAGACATCACAGTAAATTTACTAGTACTTGGCATGTATTTTTCCATGATATAAAGTAGTATAATATACATTATTGTAGTTCTGACCGTACTAAATTTTGCAATTTCTATGCGAAATTTCAGCCCAATTCGTTGATTAGTTTGGGCATGAAGAACTAAGAAACGGACAACCATCCAAACTTTCACGTTTGTAGGGTATTGTAAATCTGATGTGATAGTGTGATTTCTTATACTAAGTGAGTGAAAAAATACGAGCTGAACGATCAATGAATTAAAAAACGCCATGGACTCAAAATATGCTTTACAATGGAGCCTGTAGTATCATCTATAATGTATACGTTAGTTGAGAGTTGAGAAGGCTGAGATTGAGGCCAAAAACCGACTGTCGAAACAGAAGCTGATGTTTACTTATTTAGGGAGTACCGGAGCACCGGATACCTTGTCTTTGTAGGAAAGTTTTAGTTTGCATAGAGGTTGGGTTGGAGCTCTGAAATATGGAGGAGCCCCTTCAATACCTCGGGTGTCAATCAGATGTCGGTTTAAATTTTTATACTAAGTTTGACCTGGTTAGCTTTTTGGTATTATTCAATATCATAATATTTTGTTCCAAATTCAGAACATAAGTATTTCAGTTTAGGTAGGTGATGTTGACAATTTTAGATTGCAAATATGTTATACATCGGAAAAATGCCTATGGTATTTAAAAAAACTGCGCCTTAACTTTTTTTTGCGTAGGTCCTTTTCGGCGCCACTTGGGAAATATAAAAATTGTATTCACCATAGTACGAGACTTGCGAAGTACAGTATAGAAAACACTAGTTTTTGCATAAAAGGAAACTGTACTTTTTATTTTTATTATATTTTTACATCATAATGCTCGGCAAAAAGGTTTTACTAAGTAAGCATAGAGGCTGTGTAAGATGGTATTCGCAACACAATACATTTTCATAGGAATTCCATTTTCAAATCTCATTACGTCACACTTTGTTTGAATTGTAAAGACTTTACAGTTCAAGCTATGCAAAACTCCTTGGTGAAATAATCTATTTTCTTATAAAATGATAAGAAAACTCTTTACTGATAAAAAAAAACTGTGGAAATGGCAGCATTTCATTTCATTTGATCTGTGCGACTGTAATAAACTAAAGTTAATGGTTAAAACTGTAATAAACAAGTTTAAAGTGGTAGTTCAGTATGTCAAGTACTTTATCAGCTGAAGAACTGGTCCGCACGCCTGACGCACGTTGTACAAAATCTTTTAATAAATAATTATTTTTTCTAATATAAATTACTTTTTGTCATACCTAAGTATAAATAAATGTTTTATTTGCCCCGCCATTATGATGTAAAGTAGAATGCTTACCTCGGTTGCAAGTAGCTATTACACCCTCGAACTATGTTCTCGGGCGCACTCGATCCATTAGCGCCCTTTGCTCGCAAGGGCGCGAAATTGGATTGAGTGCACCCTCGAACTATATTCGTCAAAATATCTCGGGTGCACTCAATCCAATTTAGGACCCTTTGCGAGCTGCGCTCGCACTGGCGCCAAATTGGATCTTGTTCTGTAATAGCTCCCTTACTACCCTTGTGTAACAATCTACTATTATCTATTCCTAAATAAATACATCATAGTATTAAAATCTAGTCTAAGACTCATAAGTAATTTAAATTTGACCTAAACTGCTAAAATACTCATGTTAATAGGGAGGCAAACTGTACATGGTGAATTATTTCTGTAAATGTTAAATAAAGCTATGATTTTCCTCATCAGTAAGAACGATTAAACAGGGGCGCGTGTGATCTGATGTGACCCAGATATTCAAATCCGGAAGTGCCGCCATCTTTCGGGTGCCGGGATGATCGACGTTGATTGGAAAACGTTTAGAGGCCCATCGGTTTTGTTGCCTCATTGGTTGATTAATACATTTTGATACCTACTAGAGATAGAATAAATAAACATTGTCAACTTTTAAAATATGGAACGAATTTATAAGAAAGTGCTCTATGATCCGTTTTAAACTTTATCAACTTCTTAAATATGGAACCTTTTAGAAGAATGCATATGATCTTCAGGGAGTAAAATTAAATTTTAGGGCTCTGATTTTTAACCGACTTTGAAAAGAGGAGGTCGTTCGCTATATGTTTGTTTTTATCTATATTCATCGATTTGTCCGTCAACTGTGCACTGATTTGATGATTCTTTTGCTATTGTCGGGACGGAGAAATTATAATCTCCTCCTTTTTTCGAAGTTCGTTAAAAATAACGGCATGTTTACAAACATACGGAAAAAACATGAACCAAGTCGGTAAATACGATCGATTTTTTGCGTAATTAATAATTATAATCTCTGTGATTCTCCGTAGCGAATTAATAAGCCGCTTCACCTGTTCAATACTACTTTAATGAATCCGGGTAATACCGGTTTGCTGCGGATGTATCCGGATGAAATCCGGCATCGTGCTTTGCTCGCTAAGCCGATGTGATGAAGGTTCCGTTTGAATAAACATATCTATGTATGTTTTATTTTATAAAATACATTCAGCCAGGCAGCAGGTCACACTCACAGATGTCTTCTAATCGTTTACTTAAATTATTAAAATAAATCTTCAGCATGTAATTTTTTTACCACGCAACAAGCACTCACTTAGGGCTTAAAATAGGGTTATTCCAGGTTTGCCCCTTGATAAATCCCCCTTATTGGGAAAAACTGGAAAGGTAATTTTAAAATGGCCGGAATTCCCCTTACCGTTTTTATTGTTCCAGTTTTCCCCCTTGAAAAAATACATCTTTATTTTAAAATTTCACTTGGCGCAGACCTTCGAAATTATATTTTATCAAAGTCAAAGTGTATATTTTGTCAACACGAAACCAGCATTTGATTATACCTGTATGGTATATATCAAATCCTGGTTTCGTGTTGTTCCTTAAAACCTATAAGTTCTACTTAGTACTCTCACGGTACTTAGTACACTAAGTGCCTTTTTGAATTTAAAGGCACATTTAAAGCTTACAATTAAGGTAATAGCTCATCGCGTCTCATAGCCTTGTCCCAAATGTATGAATACACATTTACAAGATGAAAGACCGAGACCTTTAAAACTTTATGAGGGCACACAATTAGGCTTTTACAGTTGAACACGACCAAAGGGTCCGTATCATTAGTTAGAAAGGGTAGGTGGTGGCATACATACGTGATAGGAAAACTATTATACAGGTAAGTACATACGAATGACGACACACAGCAAGGGCGAAGGTCCGCCTGCGACGCAGGAGGTTGCGGGCTCGATTCCCGCTTTGGGACATATGTTAGCGTACGATCTGCAAATATTTATGTCGGGTGTTGAGAGTATTTTCTATGTACTACAAAAATATCTCACTATGTAATATAATATGTTGTACAGGTCTCGTCACGGTATAATAGCGCTCGGCGAAAGTGGAGGGGGGTTCTGCGCAGGTGTGAAAATCTAAAAATCTAGTTCTGCGCATCAAGGTCACCGCTATTGAACCATGACGCGACCTATATTAAGTTTGTATATCAGTCATCTAGTACCCATAACACAATCTCAGTTTAGCTTGGGGCTAGATGATGCTGTATGGATTGTCCAGCATTATTTATTTATACATGTATGTACATTCCAGTACTAACCCGTACTCGCAACTATGAACTTCTAGATATAGTATCATGTACAAGTTTAAACATTCGATTGCGTATTTAGTTACCCTTGAGACAAACATTAAAGTAATATATGCATGGTATGGTATGGTATTAAAGCTGCCCGTGGCTTTGAATGCTTTTTTCTGGAGTTAAAGTAGTCTGTAACATTTTTGGTACAGGTTACCAATACTTTATGTGTACAAAATTTCAGCTTGTTTCACTAGTTTTAGCTTTGTCTTAAATATTCCCATAATAGCACAATCTACGCCTTTAAAATATTAGTATGACATACCTAACAATACGATTCTGTTTTATAATAAATAATAATAAACTATTTATTCACCAAAAAGACATGCATAATCGCTTAAAGTACATTGGCAGTGGAACTCAAACTAGGCAAGAATGCTTGCATCTTATGGTTCGTGATGTATGGTATTTATCATCACATTGAGGTAAAACTTTAAAAACTATCTTTGAATTGACCATCTTCTAAACTGTAAAACCATAAACTTCTCAAGATATAGATTATCCGCGTAACCAATCTCCCCGTTCAGTTAGACCGTCCGCTGCACCTCCATAAAACTGAACGTTATTTTAAAGTAAAGGCACGGAGCGGGGGATATTTCCTTGCTGTCCCATAATTTTCACGAAAACTCATCATACTTCGCCATATTTTAGCAACAATATGTCCCTAAAACAATGATGGAACTTTGCTGGGTGCAGTGTACATAAACACAGTATGGTAAGTGTTTTTTTTATTGTTACTGGTAAAGCGTTTGACCGCCATCACACTTAAGCCAGTGAAGATGTGGCCTAAAATGGAGCACGCATTCCCAGAAGGAACTTAGGTATTCACTCCGGATTTGAAGATTGATGAATAACTTCTTTATACTAGTTTTAACACCATCTTCCGCTTGATAAGAGGCATATGTTAGAGCATTCAGGGTTGTCCAAGCTTAGAATAACAATTAGCCAATTTTTCTTTGCATTACATAATCACCAATGATAATCAAAGACCATCATCAAATTCGTCATTATATATTTATATCAGCTAGAGTGAGTGAGTTATTCTGGCATGCGCATATCACGATCATAGAGCGCTCAAGTGGGTATTGGATTTTCATATTTTGAAACAAAAAATCAATTATTGGCATAAAATATTTGATATAGAATATAAATATACCTACCAATAGTTGGTCTTATACATAGATACAGTGCATCACCATACCCTTTACTCTGCTTTTCGAGTATACGAATGTCACTGACGATACATAAAGCTGCGCTTATTCAACTTCTGATCAAAAGAAAATGTAGCTTATTTTAGAAGTTTTCTTACTGCATTTACTTACTTACATTGTGCTTTTTGCGGTCTAGTGCCTGCATCCTCGTCTTTTATAGTTCAATCAAGTAAGCTCGTCGTTCCGCCGAAACAAAAAAGTACCCTAATGTTTTATCGGCAAACCAAATAAGTAGCTCTAGGTATTACCGATATGATTTTTGATAAAAGGTTCTATGTTTTTGCTATAGGAAATACGATTATCCGACAAAATATTTTATCGTAAACAAGGATTTTGAGGCATGTTTTGTTTTCTCAAGGCTTGAAAGACAACTCTAGTTATAAATCTTATATAAAACAATATAAATCGAGTTTGTTCGAACTCAAGAACGGCTGGACCGATTTGAATGACCGTTGATTTGTCTCCGACCTGAATAGCAGAGTAACTAAAAAAATACGGTTCCGTGAAAAAACTAAAATTATATGCAGGCAAAGCCGCGGGCACAGCTAGTAGTAAATAAAACGGCCATGTGTTAGATAGCGGCATGATGAAGGTTCAGAAGATTTGTTTGTCACGCTGAAAATTCACAATGTTTAGTGCTAGTATGGTTGACTAGTTTCTGCCCGCGGCTTTACTCGCTTATTTCTTTGGAAACTCTTATAGGAGTCCCATGAGAACTGGTCTATAGGATAAAAGTAGCCTATGTTTTATTCAAAATCTAGACCTACATACATCTATGCAAATCATCAGCCCGATCCGTTCAGCCGGTTTTACGTGAAGAAGTAACATGCATCTATCCATCTATCTATGCATCCATCAAATTCTTCGCATTTTTTTATTATTAATGTTGCTGACGATCAAAATTGGCCGTAGACATCATAGCTGAAAATTAATATTCTCACAAAGCTTTCAGTACGAAGGTTTTTGGCGTGGTTTATTTACAAAGCTAGTCAAAAGATTATAAACAGAAAAAACTAGATCAGCCGTCTCACAAAACTAAAACAAATCGAATCTCAAAGTTCAAACAAGTAGAGTCCAGCTTGAGATCCATTTAGTCTAAAGTTCCTAAGTACAGCCGCTGGGAATGCACTCGTGTTAATTGAGAGTCCAGGTGCTACCTACACTTGGAATAGCTGCTATTTACGGAAGTTGGTTGTTCCTCTGGCTCGGACCTTGCAGAAATATCTCCGTACTTGAAAACGCGCTCACTGGTATAATTTGGAGTGAAATTAAGTTGCTATCGTTCTTTCTATCTAGAGAACTTTGTTTTTGAAAGAAAAAAGTCGTTTGCCTACTTTACTTAGGTCAAAACAAGCACTGATCCATCGATTAAGGATGGCTTACATTTTTCAAGAATAATGTGGCGTGTTTAATAAACGATAAACCGACTTCAAATTTCTGAATCTACTTCTTGTTTACGCCCGTTGCCGTGGAAACTATTTGTTACCAGCCATTGTGATAGTTTGATTGTTTTCAAAAGCCGACGAATCGACTTCGAATCCCTTACTTTAACACTGTTTTTAAGTTTTGCGGGATACATACTAATCTCCTGGGGATAATTTTTTATAGGACCACCTCAAGACCATTTTCTATACAGCATATTGAAAGAATTTTAAAAATCGGTAGGAAATATCGCGTAAACTATGAACAAAAAAAACGTACAGTCGAATTGAGAACCTACCTACTCCTTTTTTGAAGTTGGTTATAAAGTCCTTGGCCTAGAAAAAATTAATTCATCTTGAAAGAAAATTTTGAATCATTAATACAATGATCACATTTCGTGGAAACAAAACGACAATGCTTGTTCGTTTTATTTACAAAACAAATAAGTTCAACTTCTCGAAAAAAAAAACTGTTCGTGAGGTGCAAACTTCACAATTAATAATAGTAAATCCAAACAATATCAGAATAAATATACTCAATTAGCCTTATCCCATTGAAAGGGGTAGCGTAACGCCTATTTAGGTAAAAAGTTGAATTGGGTTAAAATTACCCCGTAGGGCAATGAGTTCCTGGGGTAATTCACCCGGAAGGGTTGGCGAGAAAAACAAACAAACAGACATAAAAAAACGCTTCATTTTGTTTCCGCTAAAAGGTATTGACGACTGAGTTAAATCGCACAGTGTTTTTGTCATGATTTTGAGTTTTTCACTGAGGGCGTTGTTTTCAATTCTTTCATACACTTGTTTCTAACGGAAACTTCGTAAATTTTTGTAGTTATTTATCTATACTTATAATAAAACTGTAACAGGTCCAATTCTGTACATTGAAGATATTTTGAGCTTTTTTTTTTAGGGCACTCTATTGTCGATACTGGTGCCAAAAATAATTTTTTTTATTTTTTTTCCATCATGTCTGTCTATCTGTCTGTATCTTGGCCGCGCATAGCTCCGAAACTACTGAACGTATTGAAATGAAACTTGGCAGGATTTGAGTTTATACAACGAGGAAGGACATAGGATACTTTTTATCCCGGATTTCAATAGGGCTCCCTTGGGAGAGATGAGGAAAGTAAAATTTGTTGGCTGCGCATAGCGCCGGAACTACTGAATTTATTCAAATGAAACTTGGCAGGATTTGAGATCATACTATGAGAAAGGACATAGGATACTTTTTATCTCGAATTTCAATTGGGTTCCCTTGGGAGAGGGGATGAAAGTAAAATTTCTTGGCTGCGCGTAGCGCCGAAACTACTGAACGTATTGAAATGAAACTTGGCAGGATTTGAGTCCATACTACGAAGAAGGACATAGGATACATTTAATCCTGGATTTCAAAAGAGTTCCCTTGCGAGAGGGGATGAAAGTAAAATTTGTTGGCTGCGCATAGCGCCGGAACTACTGAATGTATTCAAATGAAACTTGGCAGGATTTGAGTTCATACTATGATGAAGGAAATGGATACTTTTTATCCCGGATTTCAATGGGGTTCCCTTGGGAGAGGGGATGAAAGTAAAATTTCTTGGCTACACATAGCGCCGAACCTACTGAAGGTATTCAAATGAAATTTAGCATCATTTAAGTTCATGTTCATGTTCAGAAAGGGCATAAAATACTTTTTATCCCGGAATTCAGAAGGATTCCCTTATGAGAGAAGAAGTGAAATTGTGCGCGTTGCAGGATGGCGCGCGGGGCAAGGGCGGTAGAGAGCCCCTCATTGTGGGGGACACTGGCAGTGGGGCCCCAGGCAGTGGGGGCCCCAGAAGTGAGGACCCCAGCAGTAGGGCCCCTTACGCAACCGGACCTTCCCAGTAGCCCCCCACAGTGGGGGGCACCGGAAGTGGGGGCCGCCGGCAGATGGCCCCCAGAAGTGGGCCCCCCACATTGCCCCGCAGTGGTAACCCCTCATTAGCCCCCCACAGTGGGGGCACCAGCAGTGGGGCGCCGGCAATGGGGCCCCCTGCAGTTTGCATCCGCAGTGGGCCCCCCACATTACCCAGCAGTGGGACCCCCAGTAGCCCCTCGTAGTGACCCCCCCGCAGTAGGGTAACATTTATTGGCTGCGCATAGCGCTGAAACTACTGAATGTATTCAAATGAAACTTGGCATGATTTAATTTCATACTACGAGAAAGATCATGGAATACTTGTTATCCTGGAATTCGTTAAGGTTCCCTTAGAAGTGGGGATGGAAGTGACATTTCCTAAAGTAGCGCAAAAACTACTGAATGGATTCGAATGATACTTAGCATGATTTGTCATACGAGGAAGGACATAAAATACGAGTTCATACCCCAAAGCCAACAAAATGATTACAAAATGTTTATTAGTGCCGATAAACAACCTACTGGACAGCATCTGGTTGGTACAAAGCTCTCGCTACCAATGATGTTGCCGTCGTCCTGGTAGATCAGCACTGTGACAGGCCGGACATTGTGCTGCGTACCCGGGATGACCGCTTGCAATGCATTAGCGAAACGCACCAGGCATTTGATGCTCTTCAGTCTCTACTGGCTTATATACCTACTGTCGTGGCGAAGACGGATACAACTTTGATCTTCGACATGTGAATCCGAAAACGGACGAGACTGGACACTAAAAAGTTTCTGCAATGCAATTCTACGCCTAGATACATTTTACCAATAAGAGAAGGTTGCATTGCTCATCTGCAAAGGTTTCGAGGTTTGTTTAACCGTTTTCTGGTGGACACTTATGCCAAAATTAAAATGGCTGGTGGAAACTTACGCTAAAATTAAAACAAAGCGTTTGGTATACATCAGAACAGAACTAATGAGAGAAGACTGCGCGCTGAGAATTATGTAGATCTGCGAGACGCCATGAATCAAGATAGAAATTGTGAAGATTTAGGACGACTGGTGATTCTTCCTTCCAGTTTTAGAACTGGACAATAGATGTGCAGTGTCCTATTCTTCAGTAGGTACTATCAAAAGTTTTTGAAGCTCATAATATACCTAGGTAGTAAATGTGGAGCTGTGTGATGTCCAGTCAATAAAATCTAGGTATATTTAAATCTATACTAATACACTAATAAAAATAAGTAAGGTTTGTGTGGTTGTAGGGGGTAATCTCTGAATCTACTGAGCCAATTTTGAAAATTATTTTACCTATTGAATTTGTTTAAACACGAATCGTTTAAACCACGACGTTATTTTCGAGTTTTATAGACTACTAAAAATGTTTACCGTCCAACGAAGTGGGCACGGGTCAGCTCGTTTTAAATATTTTCTAAGTACATGAAGTGCAAAACATTTTATCTTGCTCTGTTTAGTTGTTTCGGAGATCACATTTATCAAATATTTTCACTAATTTATCTGAAAATGCAGTTGTTTTAATTTCAAAATAAAACAATAATTATGTTCCTAAGAACAAAACCTTCTAACTGTATAAGAAAATATAGCATTTAGTTCGTAAAATTTTGCCTTACCCTGATGAACCTAGTAATACAATATAGAAAATGGATCGTACAAATTATAATGCATTGATTTGTATACTTGAAAATAGGTTGTTGAAAGCTACAAAGCATTCCACAGGATCAGAATCATTAAACCATTGATTGATACTATTGCACCAGATCTAGCTTTTATATTTAATGAATCTATTGATTGTGGCGTTTTTCCTGATCTGATGAAACATAGTAAAATAATACCACTGTTTAAATCGGGTAGTAGGTCTGACCCCACTAACTTTAGACCGATATCAGTACTGCCTACATTCAGCAAAGTTTTTGAAAAACTTATATTACATCAATTGCTTAGGCATTTCAATGGCAATGACCTGCTACATTGTAAGCAATTCGGGTTTACTCGCGGCAGGTCAACTACTGATGCCGGTGTAGAGTTGGTATCGCATATTTTCGATGCTTGGGAGAAGTCGCAAGATGCTTTAGGCGTTTTTTGTGACTTGTCAAAAGCATTTGATTGTGTACACCATGGAACATTAATCAGGAAATTACATCACTATGGAATAAAGGACAACTCTTTGGATCTTCTTACTTCTTACTTGAGTGACAGGATACAAAGAGTTGACGTAAATGGGAAACGGTCTTCGGGATCTGTAGTTACAATGGGTGTACCGCAGGGATCAATCCTCGGTCCTTTCCTATTTTTGGTTTATATTAACGACCTGCCTCATCTCGTTAAAAATAATCACGAGATTGTATTGTTTGCTGATGATACTTCTTTAATTTTTAAGATGATTAGACAAAACACAAATTTTGACGAAGTAAACAATGCAATATCAAAAGTAGTCCACTGGTTTGGTGTTAATAATCTTTTGCTTAACGAAACTAAAACTAAATGTCTTAGATTTATTCTACCAAATGTAAAACAAGTTAAGGCTGAAGTAAACGTAAAAGGAGAAACGTTAGAAATTGTAGACACTACCGTATTCTTAGGAATAACCTTAGATAGTAAACTTCAATGGGGCCCACACATAGATAAGCTATCGAAGAGACTTAGTTCTGCAGCGTATGCAGTAAAAAAAATCCGTCATCTTACAGACGTTGATACTTCCAGACTGGTCTATTTCAGCTACTTCCATAGTATTATGTCGTATGGTATATTGCTGTGGGGGAACGCTGCAGATATGAACACCGTATTTGTGCTGCAGAAGAGGGCTGTTCGTGCAATCTATAACATGGGTCCTAGAGAATCCCTACGTGATAAATTCAAAGAAATAAATATAATGACAGTACCATGTCAATATATTTATGAAAACTTATTGTACACTCATAAAAATATCGATCGTTTCCCTAAAAATTGCGACATACATAATGTAAATACTAGAAATAAGAATAAACTCGCTGTGCCCAAAACTAGGTTACACAAGGTTAATGTATCTTTTAGAGGGCAATGTATACGCTTCTACAACAAAACCCCTAGCGAGTTGCAAAAACTTTCTATAAATAAATTCAAACAAATTGTCAAACACATCCTTTGTAAAAAGGCTTATTACAAAATTTCAGACTATCTAGAAGATAAAAAAGCTTGGGACGGATTTTGCTCCAACTCGAAAAATAACACCTAACAGGCTAAAGGTTTCTTCGTCGCTTCTTTACTTTAGTCTACATACCGAAGCGACCGAAATCAAAATATCACTTTATTTCCAAATCAGTGTTTAATTTTAAGAATTTGACCTGTTCTAAGTGTACATTTATTGTATTTACGGAAATAAAGAAACTTTGACTTTGACTTTGACTTTGATCAAAAAACACTGCAGACATTTACTAGTCCTAAACACACAACTCCCTGCTGTCCAAATATGATAATGCTAATCTTGAACGTAATGTCATAATTGTCGTAAGCCTATCAAGAGTGGCAGATGATCCCTAGAAAGGTTTGTTTGGGTGGGGTACTTCGGACCCGGATGAATCGTATCTCTACGGGACAGACGACAACGTGTTGTTTTCAGAGGTTTATGTGGATAGGAACAAAAATATTGTTATATGTTGATTTTTTCAACATGGATGGGTTTTGTAGTCTATAATAGTCTCACATAGTGCAAGTTCGATTTTAGCATTTTTATACAGGTTACACTAAAAGGAAATTATTTGTCTCTAATACAAAATTAAAACACATGTTTTCCGGAACCCAATTAATAAGTAAAGTAAGGACCGATCTCCCACTCCCACACCCACTGTCAAGTCAGGGCAGAGTCGAGTTAATATATTTTGAGATATATTCGCATCCATTATGTTCCGTAAAATAAAATACACGACAGTTCATGTTCAGTATTTTGGAATTGGTGCAACAAACAACTCTGTCGCTGCTACAGTGACCACACCTCCTGACGCTAGTCGCTTTTACTATGACCGATCCTCACTTCCCTTGTAAACAGACGGTTCTGTTTGTCCTATTGTTGTAATGAAAAGGTATACAGAATTATTCAATAAGTGTTTGTCCTTCTAGTCTCCCTTTGTATGTACATTCTGGCCCCTACCCATGTTTATTTTGAATAAAGTCTTCCTTCATATTATTAAAGGCATGTAATGTACTTTAGTTAGACACATTTATTTGCATCGAAAAACAATTAATTTTGAGTCAAATAGCATATTAAAGTTATCTTGATTGGTTTCGTTCGTCAAGTTGGAAGCTTAAAATATTAATTAATGCCATAGAATAAATACACTGTATGTATTTTTGACATTTTGGGAGATATTTTATTCCCGTAGCTTTGAAAACTTTATAGATATGCTAGTGGATGATATTTTATTTCTAAAGCAGCTTCGAAAACTTTATAGACACGTATAAGGTAACTGTCAGCAGCCGGTGTACGAATCTAGCCATATGGAATGCTAAATACCGTGATGACCTTGTAAGTTGTTAAGTAAATAAATAAATTAACTAAATTCCTAAGGATGGGAATTATTGGATATTTTGGCTACCGGTTATTCGTTGGGTATTTTGTTTCAATACTGCTAGTACCAACTGGTACCCAATAACGTAACAATACTCTATACCTGTCCTGATTTCTACCCAATATATTTCTAACCGATTTGGTTAGCAATACCAAATACTTGTTGCAGCTACTTAACTTTACGGGTGAACGGTCCGCTAGTACCTATGCGTAGATGATAGTTAGGTAAGTATAGGTATTGAAGCGTTGGGTAGTTATGGCTCACGGTCGGTTAGGCGCGATGCTCGCTTTGCACAGTTATTCCCTAGCGGTAAGCGGATTTTACAATTGCGTTAGATATTTTAGGACCATGCTGCTAACAGGTACTGAGTTATTGAATACCGGACACATATCTATAAATTACTACAAACTAAGATTTTTTTCACTGTACGTACATACATGATTAGCCTTTTAAGGTGGAACGTGACGCGAGCGGCGCGAATATCAAATATTTTCTGTATTCTTTTTTTTTAATTTTCTGCCGTTTACAAATAAATTACGTAGCAACTTTTAGTCTAGTTTTGCGACCAATGTACTTCATTTGGTACGAAGTTGTACCAAAAAAAAAATTTAGGAGTCCACTAAACTGATTTACTAATAAATCTTACATTTATTTATTTTTCAAGTGGATGCACTGGAGACTACAAACGATAATTGATTCGAAGCTTGTTTTTACATGAGTACATAGTAAATGGTCTAATATGTCATATATTAATAATAGATTCTTGAGTATATTGATACTAGGTTCTCTTAAAACCGTACAAAGCAGTAAAACCAAATTTTTTTTAAGGCTCTTGCTTTTGCTTCCTATTACTTCTGCTAGTAAAGTAACAGCCCACTTATCCAAGCCTATTTATAATAACGTGAGTTGCGACTTAGAGAACATAATGCTTAGATTACATACAATATTCTGTAGTCAGGGCCCTTATTCACCATGAGCAATCTCCCAAATCATTGTAAGTTATCTTGTAGCTTTCAAGATAGACGTTTACCACAATCTGCTACAGGATACACATTTAGTCTGCTTACCACGTTACGACACGTTATGATCACGAGATCACGTCGAATAGGCCGGTGGAACTACGGCGAGCGCTCACAGCTCGTTGGGTCCCGCTTTGATTTTCCACCCGCTGCCCGCCAGGAATAGACCAGACGGCAGATACACGTGCTGGTGCAGACAGGTTTTAATACTTTTACTGAAACATTTACATTACAATATGGCGATAGCTCTCAGAATCAGCAGGCTGCAGTGGCGATGGGCAGGTCATATAGCTCGTAGAACCGATAACCGTTGGGGAGTAAAGGTTCTCAAGTGGCGACCGCGATGCAATGCGAAACGGAGTGTGGGAAGACCTCACTCGATGGACCGACGACACCGTAGCGGTCGCAGGAAGTCGTTGGATGGAGGCGGCTCAGGACCGATATTTGTGCCGTCGTTTGGGGGAGGCCTATGTTCAGCAGTGGACGTATACGGGCTGATGATGATAATGATGATGATGATGATGGCGATAGGTGAAGGACATGTTGAGCGGTGCTAAGTATTATACCGCAAATGAGAGGAAATACAGGCCTTTTACTAAAACTAATAAAATACCCATAATTAACGGCGCTTGAGACCGAAGGAAATCCCAGAGTATTTCGATTTCTACGTCACATGACCTCGTGGCGCAATTGGTAGCGCATCCCGTACTGAGGTAGGGTTGCGGGTTCAAGTCCCGTCGTAGTCAAAAATTTTTTGGGATCTATTAATATTTCTTACCTATATGTATATTAAAACCTTATTTTGTTTACCGCCCTTTTGTCACCCTTACCTTCATGTTAAAATGTGTTTGTTTACCGCTTGTTTCTTTTATTCTCTTCTGTACCTTTGTCGAAATAAATGTTTTTTCTATTCTTTTCTATTTTATTCTTTGTTAGTTTCTGCTCACGGCTTCGCACACGTTTTTCTGGGATGGAATCACAAAGTAACGTTCCCCAAAAAACAATATCTGTCTCCATGCCAAACTTCATTAAAACCGTTCAGCTGTTTCAAGAAGCCGGCTAGAGGCAGCTGGTAGTTGGATGCTAGATGTGGAAGGAAATGGAGTACACCTCAGTCCAGCAATCGGATCATTACTCGTTAATTAAAAAAAAAAACTCATATTAAAACTTATTCAGCACAAGAAAAAAACCGCTTAGCTCACGAATTAAACTCTTATGTAATATCTAGTAAAAGTTATTTTTAGTACAACATCGGCAAACATGGCCCATAAACCCTGTTCTAAATTGTTTGCCCCAACATTTTTGGGTTGTTTTCCATTTGTCCTCGGTGACCCATTTCATGAAACTTTGATAATAACAGCAATTAGGAGACCTCTGCAATCTACTTTCTTTGATACGTTTATGCTAGCTCCACACTGTCGCTAATGCGCCATGTGCTCCAAAGTCATTTAGCCACTGAGACGCCATACCTACTATGGAGTCTAGAGATGTGATGCCAAGGAAATTTTCATGTGATTTCACATGCGATCAGAAATAATTTTTGTCTGAAAAAAGGACCATGTATCATCCCTGTGTTAACCACTTGTCCAGTATAGAGCCATGTCCACTGCACATCTGCTGCTCCGTTGAGACTACCCGCCGCGGCCGAAACTCGGCCAGGATTCTTATAGGTATCCCATTTTTATAAAGTGGGGATTGTATGTGATGCAAAATATTTAATTTAACATGGCTCCGTCCCATTCTGATAGCGCGCGGTGTACTTTTGTCGCCAAAAATTACGTTACGTGTGCGAGTTCTACGTTCGCCTGAAATATCAAATATTCCGCCAAAGATATTTCGTAAAAGAGATATATACATACCTATTTAGTCAAAGTTATTAATTTAGAGATGAAAAGCCGAGCCTTGTTTATTTCGTTCGGAATGATGGGTACAATTTTAATTTGTAGATTGCTCGATAAAGACGGCAATTTCTTAGAATATTGAATTATTTTGGACTATTAGTAATTTAATTAGAGAGAATCAGAGTAGACCGTTTAGTTAGGAACCTCTATAGCGCGCTAAAGGTCAATAACACGAGATGAAACGAGTTCAATACCTACTAAACAAAAGGATTGATTTTTAATACATATAGAAAATGATGCAAAAGCAGGGCTTCAACTTCAAGTAAAATGCCTCATTTACCTCTAATTCAGATATGGCGGATATGGCAGAAGGACTGATTAATGATCTTCAAAAGCAGAAATTTCCATCATTTTTAGACTCAGATTACAGGTTCCGTTTATAAAGAACTAGAGGCTTCTTAAATAATAATAATAATAAAAACTCTAGATCTTTTTCATATGTCGTAATGGTATATGTATGAGTATTCAATACGTGTCAAAACAACACAAACACGTCAAATTTAAAATGGAAATGTTTCCCCAGACTATTATTTCATCTCTCCCGACAAAGGGTCAAGATACATTATCTTTTTCGCACACTGTAAGAGCGAAAAGATAGGCTTTACCCTTATTTTGGTGGCATTTTGTACCCTCGGTGGATCATCCCTCAGTTTAGCAAACATTTACTCCTATCCTATCATACGCATACATAGTTGTAACAGATGGAAATCGCTCATCTGATATTGCTTCGGATTTTAGATTGGTAACGACTTTTGATCCTACCCAGAGGAATAAATTGGAAAAATAGGTTACTTTTTATTCTATTTTATGTCACTATACAACAGATAGGATTGTGGTCAAACGATACCTTCGTTTGACGACAATCCCATCTGTTAATTATAAAAAGGGAAGTATTGTATTTTAGGTGCTGTAAAGCAATATTCAATATTCTCATCTCGAATACTTGATCTTCCTTTTACACAAAAAAAATATGGATTTTATTTCGGTAACAGTAAGCAACAATTATAATTTACAGGGTGTCCCCCGAATATATGCAATCTCTAAAATAGGTAAATTTAGACCAAAATACCGAATATGTTTAAAAAACGCCTGAACCTCACCTAATGGCAGGCATTTGAATTTTATTTTTCACGAGTGTGTTGAAGTTTAGCTTCAAATTTTTGTCTATGAGTAATTTGAGCACACTTTGAGTCAACAGAAACACCGAAAATAATTCTCCAATACAGAAAGTTCTTCAATTTAGTCCTCGAAACAATTTGTAAGGTTCATTGTGTCGGTATAAACGCGCCTTTATTCTATCCAGCAAGCAAGAGACGAAAGCTGGTCTTTTTAGTACATCCAACCATCCTTATGTTACTTTTGGTTTATTTACGTTTTGCCACATGCAAACATTTGTCGCTTAGCAATAACTTAAGTCCCATTTTATTCATGCTAAAAATCCATAGGTATGTAACTGTGACAACTCAGGACAACATGATTTGGTTTGCATTCTCACCGGTCGTGTCGATATGCTGTCCCAACGGATTATGAGAGTGAACCTGCGTTTGCGCACACAACATTATTATGTTGCACAAGTATGTATTATTATGGGTATGGTACATCAAGGCAGGGCATAATTAACCTACCCACTAGCTAGTCTCCTTTGAGCCGCCTCATGGCCAAAATTTGACTTGGCGGATATTATCAGCAATAACTTGTATCAATGCGATAAGAATATTATAATAAAATACAGGATATACGTATCTACGGCATACACTACACAACGTACAGTGGACGACCTTATAGCTTAGAAGCTATTTTTATCAGGCATGAGTAAACTTACCATATTTTTTTTATCTCAAAACGGGACCTGGTTTTATACGGGGTGTTGGTAGCTGGGTGCAAAGCTTCAAGGAGGAGCTAGAATAGACCACTTAGAACCATTTAAGCCAAGGGTGTTTACGACGAAGTCTCAGTATTGATTTTATACGAATTATTTTGGTTTTTGGGGAGAAAACCCAAAATTAAGTTAATTGATATGGTTTTAACAATAAATGAAATGTTTTTATTTTGTTTTATTATAGTAAGTAATCTAACCAGTCCTGTCCTAGCTATCTATTATCGCAGTAATTTTTTTGTTACAGTAATTTAAATTTCACGAATCTGTTCAGATTTTAGAAAACCGATTTGGGCGCCATTTAAAAATATAGGGAACATATATTTTTCATTTGTTAAAACGATATTGAAACATGTCTGGGGGTGAGTCTATTTGACCTTAGTAACGAAACGTGAACCCCCCTGGTTATTGCTCTTTCTTTTGAGTATCATGGAGCATCATCATTTCCAACGCTTGCAAGTCATTGAAATTAGGGCCCACAATCCAAAGTGAGTCTCATGATGGAGACCGAAGGATAGAAACTCTTAAACGAAACAACTTAACCACCTCGAGTTTGGGTTCGTTGGATTTGACTTCCCGAGCAAAAATTTCGGAAAACGGGACAATTTTGCGTCCCGGAGCTTTGTTTGGGGACAACGGGACATGTGACCGAGGAAAGGGACAGTCCCGTTCAAAACGGGACGTATGGTCACTTTAGGCATGAGTCTTTATTTTACCTAGCTGCCTTCTACGCCCTGTGTCTCTAGTAACTCCCGGCTCTAGTCTCTCAGTTGGAATCAGTTGGAAATTGTTTGTACAACTTTTCCCGAAGGTTCGATACGGATTTCGGTTCGCCTCTATTTGTTCAATGGGTCGATACTTACTTTGATTCATTCTGTCGCTCGCCGGATACATTCGCGCAAAATAAAAATTTTAATGTTTAAGATCTTTATAGTATTTAGAATGGTTCTAGGCTTTGGTTGATGGTTGTCTTCAAACGTACGGTACTAGCATGGTGTCGCACCACCCCACCCGACTGTTCTCGCGTGCAGAATATTATAATAATACCCGCGGGGGTTTCGATAGATTACTACTACTTTCATACTTATGCTGTTAATTGTTTAAGTGCATTAAACATTTATCAAAGAATTTGAATTATAAGTAAACCTTAATAACAGACACTTAAATAGTGGAACGAAACAAAGAGTAACAGCGATGGTTGGCAAAAATGCCATGCTCAGGTGTTGGCGAAGCTCTGTTATTTATTCTATTTTTATCCTCATTTCCATTTTAAGAACGTATTCCATTAGAAATCATTTTTTTTTAAATGATGTTTCCTGAAACGGCTTCCACGTTGTAACATAAATTACAAAAATCTCCACGCACCTTATTTATCATAATCAGCCCCCATGGGCATTACCACAGGTATTAGGCGTTAAGGGTTGACGCCCGCCCAATTTTCTCGAACGCGTCAAGGGTTGAGTTTAGGGGAATAAAGAGGAGAGTGGGGTAATTAAAATTTATTATGATCTTAGCAATTGTGGAGCTTGTGAAGAGGAATTTTAAGGAGTTTAATATTGTCTCGCTTTTATGCTATTGTTGAGTAAACTGATGGGACTTCTTTCGGGAAGGTTTTAGAGGTCCTTGTCTTTTTATGAGGTCTTATTACTGGGCTAGCAATCTATTATCTGAAATATTATAGCAAATATCTGTAAATTATATGCATTAAATACGGTCAAAGGACTATTCAAAGGTCATTTAAAGGCTTTTAAAGAAGGGTTTGAGTAAGGAGTTTGAATCAAATGTGAAAACAAGAAATATTTTCAACTGAATATTTCCATAAGATAATTTACTATTATAAGGTTATTTTCAGAGATGAAAGAGTCTTAGCTCAAAGTTACTACCTAGGGTAAGTTAAACTAAAAATTACAATAATATAATTATAAAAACCATTTTCGTTTCAAAACTTTTTAAACTTTCGCGATTTGTTGACATAATTAAAGATTATTTATCGGGTATTTATCGCGTACCTTTTGTTATATTTTCCCCTACGTTTCCATCGCGTTACAGCGATCGTGGTCACGGGGCGACTTTCATTTTCGTTTCATTATTGCACGAGTCTATTTGTGAACACCTAGGATTAGTTTAGCTAGCAAGTGATAGAGATAGTAAAATAATTACATTACAATCACGAATGAAGTAGGTAAGTAGTAATTAAACGACAAAGAAGTCCTCGACATAACGAAAACCTTAATTATGATATCAAAGGAAAAGTTTGGTGGGACTTGGAGCGGTTAAAGAAAGCGGATTTAGAGATTTTTTTAATTATGAAAGTGGTTCATGTTACTACGAGGATATTTTTTTGTATTATATGTTATGAATTCTAAAGAATCCAATTCTTTTTTGTTTGGAACTAGTCATCCTCAGTGTTCTAACTTCATCCATTGGGTAAATGTAATAACTGAATCAATTATTACAAATCTAAACTATCCTAATTAAATATACATATACTTAAACATTGAAAAAGACGAAACAATACAGTAAAATTCCATCAAAATTAAATTCAACGTCGTGTATTGAAAGAAAACACAATACAGGTTTAGTGTTTTGTCTGTTTTGAGAATACATAATAATATTCTATCCATCCTCATGCAAATTTGAAAACAGGGGATGGCTTTTTAAGATGAGAATGGATGACCAAATCCAAAACCATGAGATTTAGAGAAGTATCATATAGGGAATCATGAGCTCAATTTACGTATTATAATTACGTACAATAATATTATAATTACGTTTTTAACTGATTTTTTTGTTAAACCTTACAAAACTCATTACAAATAGATATTTAATCTAGGATAAACCCCATTACAATACATGCTTATTATTTTGGCTACCAGCAAGCACAAAAACACGGAATCATGTTTAAAAAAAAAAAAAATCTTTTTGATCTTCTGTAAAAGATAAAAAAATATCTAAATATGCACTTTTTGTTTTCTTATAAATCGAGGTCATGACTCCTTCCCTGCATCCAGACCCATCTCAAAAAGCCACCCTATATACCTATACATTACTCGCTCCGCTTACCGCATCATATCCGACCACAGTCTCAATTTCTTTAGCAACCTATAGATATATTATGTACGAGGGTATTTACCCTCTTTATGTAATTTACTGTTATTTTACTCAGCGCTGTATATACATACATATGTAGTATGTGCTTACATCCGGCGTATAATTTAACTTTGGTATATCATCAGCTCTTCAAATATGGTGTGAGGCTAAATTTGATTGGGCTCTTGACTTATTTCCTTTCATAATTTATCTATTTACGGGTATTTATCGCGTTTGTTAAGGATATTTTTTATTAATGTTTAAATAGATTGTATATGATCGCCTTAAGGATGAATTTAACATAGTTTTCAAAAATTATAAAAGTTTTTATTCCATTCCATACTACTTAGCGTCTAGCAGCGCAAAAACTTTATTTAGGCTTACAAAATAAGCACTTATACAAATCAAATTAAGAGACAGCCATTAGTAGGCAATACATTATTAGTTAGGTATCAAATAACAAGTATTATTGATTTTCTTTTCACTTACATTATTTGTCCACTAGTGGAAGAAGTGAGAGGAACATCTCTTCTTAGTATGAGAGTATTTTTATAGTTTCATACGTACTTGGTTGTAATTTTCAAATGATTTTGATTTGATCGATTGGATTTCAAAAGATTTTGATTGATTGGTTACATGTCAGCAGAAGTAGATGAAAGCTTTTACCGTTACAAAACCTATGCTAGCCCCTCAGATGGTTATTTATAATATCAGCGGGAGGTACTTATCAATTATTTACCTTAAGTCTATTAAAATATCTTATTACATGATAGGTATCTTAGTAGAGATATTCCAGAGAAACTTCGTAATAACTTGCTATTTATTCACAAATAGAGAATCTCATTTGGCTCATGAGTCATATAACTCATTGACTTTAATTACACTTCACTAATTACTGTGGTTTCTGAACGTTAAATTAGGTGTACAGTTGTTTACTGCTCTGATTATACATAAATAGGTTAATAAATAGAATAATTCATGTTTAGCTTTTGATTTTGTAGGATTTGTAAATGATCCACAATTATCAGGTTCAACGTAGAAAAATCTAGAAAATTTTAAGTCTATGGGTTCGACAGTGTTCCACGTGTTATCCCGGCATTCCGCATCAGGAGGGCAATTCTGGCAATATGTCGAGTGATAAAACGTGTAGGTACATGTATATTCTGAAAATCTGCAATTCGATATTTATCGAGGGTATGCGTTATTTTTCTTTGATAAGTTGCTGGATATGTCGCAAGAGAATGCAGTTTTTGGCGGTACTCGATATTTAACACATGATATTTTTATCCCGTGATTATGAGTATCACTCGATAAAGTATCACGTGATACGCAGAATTGGACCCATTTGGGTTTTTCAGTTGTGTGACTCAGTTCATCCGTCACTAACGATTCCCGCCGTGTCCGACTGACATTGTGATATAAAACGGACATTGACAGGTTGCTAACTAACATCTGGACTCACAAACTGTGATCTAGGTATTTATACAGGGTGTTTTTTTTTTCAGGGCTACTAAGGGGAAGTCTGAAACCGTGAGAGATATCGAAAAGTCACGGTAGGAGTCCCGTGCTCGATTTTGAAAAGAATAAGTAAAATAAGCCCTGAAAAAAGCTCACCCTTCATACCTAGTACGTGCTAATACACTACAGATTCTTTTGGTCAGGTGAAGTGCACACATAAAAAATAATAAAGATAAAGAAAAGATTACAGGACTCCTGTAATCTTTAGATACATTTTACGGTTTATTCCGCCAGACAAACAAACTATACAACTGGTTGTCTATGTCGAAATAATTTTCCGCCTGGATGGAAATTTATGTCCACCTAGATACATAACTGGGAGACCTATGTCCAGCAGTAGACGTGTATGGGATGACATGATGACATAACTCTTTGGTCTCGGTGGAAAATCCAGTGACAGGCTGCATAAAATCCATTGGTTTAGCTTTGCTTGCTTTAGTCGCGTAGACCTTCACTTGACGCAAGTCGCTCGATGAATCTGACTGACTGGCTCTGCGGTGTGACCTGAAGTGGCGTACCGCATGTGTGTGCCTCATGGCCCTTGAAAGTGTATGATGTTGTTGAACTGAACTTTCGTACGCATTTTTTCTCGAAATTGAGAAAAGACTGGGATTCTCAGGTTATTTTCTCTATATTTTAAAGATTTTATCTTTGTTCAGAAGAATTACGGAGTTTGACAAAGCTTGCAAAAAAACTCTAGAACTTTATAGTACCTATAAAGTATATTACCTAGAAAATGTAGTTAAGTGACGATACTGCAACATCTTTTCAATATGCTAACCGAGGTGCTACAATGCATTAAATAATACTTGCAAATAGAATACTTGCTCAAGCTTGAAATAGCTCACTACCATAGACTAGAATACTAATATCCTTTCAGCATAGAAGAAAAGCCGGCAGAAACAGAGATAAGCACTGTTTTAATTTTAATATATGATATTCGTTCAAACGGAAACGTAGCCACACAGTAAAAGTAGGGACACGAAAAATTAAACGAAAATACAGCAGAGATTTGGAAGTTCCTTTAAACCTTCCTCTCATTAGGACAACTCAGTTTAGAAGCCATAAAAATTTTATGAATACTTACAGGGAGCTCGTTTCGTGCAGATTATCATGATCATCATTTCCTGAAATCTTGATCCTTGTCTCAGTTTACATGAGAACGTTATTATCTTTCCTTTGTAAAAAGGCTTATTACAAAATATCAGATTATCTAGAGGATAAAAAAGCATGGGACGACTTTTGCTCCGACTCGAAAACTAACAACCTAACAAGGTAAAGATTTCTTGTTCGCTTATTTACTTTACCTTAAAAAGATTGAAGTGAACAAAAAATCTAAGTTATCACTTTATTTCCCTGTTTTACTTATGTAATTTTACTTACGTTCTTTCACGCACCGTCATCTTCTGGCTACAGGGAAAATGATGCTGTCTGTACTGCCCGATATTATTTATTTATACGATTTATCATCATACAAGGTAACTTGGTCCAATTTGTTTAATAAACAATATAATTTATTCATCGGCCGATGCGAGCATAAATCTTTTCCCTTAATTTCGACCGTCCCTTGGGCCGAACGAGGAAGGAAGTCTGAGGGGTATTATGAATAATTCTTTCATAATACATAAAAAAACTTTCACGTTTGTACATTAGTGGTTCAGTCACTCATGTTTTTGTAAGCGCAGTATTTGAAAAATATGCTGGACAATCCACACAACATCATCTAACCAGCTAAGCTAAGCAGAGCTTGTGTTATGGGTACTAGATGACTGATATACTTAATACAATATATGACATCGATAGATATTTTTTATTACACATAGAAAAATACCCAGAATAAATATTTGCTGATCGTATAAACATTTGTCCCAGGGCGGGAATCAAACCTGTAACTTGCGTCGCAGGCGGACCTTCTCCCGCCGCGCCACATCATCGGTCGTCTATTATTATGTTTTCATAATTGTATCTTTTGAAATTATCAATGTCACTATAAATTCATGTATAAGCACTGTACACAATGTGTATTTTCGAACCTTGATCAAACGAAATGTGCGGATACACGACATAAATTTATAGATAAAAATCGAAAAAAAAAATTATATATTAGCTATTAAAAAAAAGCCGATTTAATGAATTTTTTAATGAAAACTAATTCATCTGGTTTTTTCTTCGTTTCTGTTTGAGTAAACGGTGTATTTTATTCAAAGTAGTCTTATTTGAAAGCGAGATAGTTTACCTAGCTAAAAAATAAAAAAAACAAAAACAATTTCGGTACATAAGCCTTGTAAAAATATGTTTTTTTTGTAGAAATTTTACAAAAAAACTGTTTTATTTTTGATCTGTAACTTTAAAACTGGATTATTGAGGTGTACTTTTTTGCATGTTGTATTAAACTTCATAATTTATTCTACAAATCCTCCAAAAAATATGGATCTACCTCTTTTCGTTGTCATGTTATTTGCCTCGCCATTTGAATTAGGTACTTAAAGTAGTTTTCATTTAAAGAATTTGTACCTGGTATTTTTTGTTTTGGTATATTGTGTTTTTTAGAAATTATATTTAACAAGTGAGTTAAAAAGACATAAATACTATAAATAAACAATTGGTTTTCTTGGTCTAACCTCAAACCAAACACTCATTGGCTTAGTGTTGCTAAACAACGCCATCTGCTAGAGTATCTTTATTGTTGTTGTGTTGTGTCGTTAGAGCAGTAATTAGTTGCTCCCAAATTAAAAAAATAATAGTAATATTATTCGTCAATAGATGAAGAGTCATATTTTTCAGTTTATGTCACGGCTTTTTATCAACGAACAAAAATAATGGACTTTATGTCTATACCTCGGATCTTAGCTGATAACCTCCTTCCTCCCCCATTGTGACGTCATAACAGAGTATGTCAAGGGAAGGATCACTGATACAAAAACCGCGGTCTGAAAGAGACTGAATACTAAGGAGGTGTGTCTCTTTCTATAAGGACGACCATAATTTATGAATGAAACAGGACCAGACAGGGAATGATCATGATTATTTTTTATTGCTTATATTCATTATTTTTCAGTATCCTTTTAAACAAGATTTTTTTAAATATCATACCTACCTTTATTATTATAAAGTTAGATATTGAAAATTTGTTTAGTCAGAAACAATTAAAAACGTCCCCATATTGGAACCATCAAGTGTGACGTAAACAGGCTGTTTCTCTTGTATGAGAAAAGAGCTCTGAGATTTGAAATGACAGAAAATGTTCGGCGGGGCAATCGGCTGAAGTCACTCTCCACTGTCATGCTTTTTGAAATCGTTTCTTTTAGACTAAAAATACTGAAGTGGCAATTCAAACAACACACAGCAAAACCATTTTCTTGTAAACAATTAATCATATTACTATTTATTCAGTTAATTACAATCATAGTATAGAAACAAAATAGAACTAGTATTTACAATTGAAACAATTGAGCTACCTATCTGCAGAGCCCGTTGGCTATGTGACGTCAGATAAAATGGGTGTCTTACGAGATAGCTGGGTCTAAGTAAGGGTCGAAAATCCCAATGTTAGTAAATATCTCGTTAGCTCATGTGTGGTATCGTTGCAAATTGTTTGTACTTTCCGAAACCGTTTTTAAAACTTTTGTGAAGTTAACGATTCTCAAGCTATCAGCAAAAAATTGTTAAAAATATATATATTAAAATAAAAAACTCCGACTACATAAAAGTCTTAAATTAGCGTTTACCTATTATCCTTATCATTTTTTTATACTTAGGTAGTTGGAGGTACCCACTATCACCCATATACCTAGGGTGGTAGTTGGAGGTACCCACTATCACCCATATACCTAGGGTACAAGTAGGAATAAAGGCCTCCGACTACCTAAGTATCAAAAGAAAATGATAAGGACAATAGGTAAACGCAGTAACGTAAAATACAGTAGAATAATCAGAAAATTTAAAGTTTTGGTGTATTTACGTGTGAAAAGTGATGCCTTGGGCTTTGTATTATTTTTGGACACAAAGTGAACGCACACGAAGTCATTGCTGTAGTCTTTTAGTCAATAAATCACACAAAAGTACGTCGTAGGAAGCACGCGCAACGCAAACGCTGATGCGATCGTGACTGGGGTGGGTGAACCTAGTGTAACCTAGTTTTAGCCTTCCACCTTCAAAGAGTTAGTGCCCAATCTTCCCTTTTTAGTTTCATCAGTGTATCATGCTAGCGAATGTGTGAAAGGGACACAGCGACTGAAAAGTGAGTCTCCCTCGAGACCGTTTTCCTTAAATCTAAATTGAATTAAAAAATAACCTTTTCTAGTTGTGATAAGGTTCAAAATCCTTTTTGCATTAAATGTCGAGTGAACTTTCCAGTTACGTTAGTATAAAAATTCCTTGGAGTATGTACAATAAATAAAAAAATTGTCATAGATGATACATGAAGCCTTTGTAGCGTTGAAATCTTGTCTGTGGGAGTGCCCTATCGATAAAACTGATTAATGAAAAACGAATAAAACTACATTTGCTAAAAATGAATCCTAGCTAGATCGATTTATCGCCCCCGAAAACCCCTGTATACTAAATTTCATCAAAATCGTTGGAGCCGTTTCCGAGATTCAGATTATATATATAGAATTTGCTATAGAATTGCTCGTTTAAAGGTATAAGATTAAATCAGCTTTTTTTTAAATAGCTCACATATAATTAAGGCTCGAAAATACACATTGTATATAATCTACAGATGTTGCATTCAAACCAAGTTTATTGCACGGGGTTTATTGTTACTTCGAATGTACACCGATGAGTTTACTACGATTTTAATTGATTTTAGTCGTTTTCGTCCGCAATTTTGAACCATTTTCAAGGTTTATTCCACATTTATATGATGTGGAAGATTTTTTATATTTTTGTAGTTTCTCGCTTGTATTCTGTAAAAAAATATGTTCCGGTGTGAAACCGGGACAGGTCGCTGGATACCTACATAAAAGTGACAAAACTTCAGGCACTTTGATTCTTGGAAAAAACAGTTTTGGAGTTCGCTGAGCGATCATAAAAATTGGCCCTCGTCCGTATATTATGCAAATAAACTGCTCGGAGAAAATACTTAAAGTTTTCCATGCAAAACAATGTTGGGAAGTGGTTCTAGCGTAGCATCTTGCCCAAGATTTGCAAATATAAGGTTTTTTATGGTTTTCGTATTGCAGATTAGTTATGAAGCCAAATGCTACAACTACTGAATAAATAATAACTATAGTAACCAACTAAAGGGTACGGATGAAAGTAGGTAATTTCATGGACCAAGCCCCAAAAAGAAAATCAAATAGTCATGTCATTGTCGTAAAGCTTTATTGATTAGTTTTTTATGATAATCTATTTTGTTGTTTAAGAAGTTGTAATCGATTGTGTTATTGTTGCTCAACATTTTGTATTATTTTACAGACTAGTCAGGCGTCTAAATAACTTTATTTTTGGAATCAGAATATTTACTGGAATAAAAAAGTATTATTTTTGTTATTTACTTGGTTCTTTCTGCCCGTGGCATGAGCTACACGCGATTTTCCGCGATAAATAGTAAGATGGCAGATTGAGTCACGTATTGAACTATAATTTGTATACTATTTTCAATAAATTTTTATGGAGGAATCAAATAAAATCTTCGATTCATACTTTTCTTTTACTGGCTTAATAATAATCGAAGTCCTGATATTTTTCGAGTCGATAGATTCAATCTCTATTTGGTAAAGATGTCTATGTAAATATTTCTTTATTTACTCACCTGTCAATAATTAGGGAAATTTATAGTCGTCAAACCTATAATAAATTCGTGGACGGGTATAAATATGACATAAATAAAAAGTAATGTACTATTCTAATCTTCAGTAACAGTTAAAAATTTCCGACAAGATGATAAAAGTTGCCAATCGGCTGCCTACAACATCATACATATATGCAGACATTCATAGACTGACATGTCTCACCAACCAACCCACCGGGCTGTGTGACTTTGGTGTGAAGACTTCATAAAAGACCTCGCAGTACTCTATACTACTATTGTAATAAAATAATTTTAACTCGTTAATGAATGCAATAGCATTGCCGACCTCGCTAATTCTCATGTCTATTCATTCGTGATAATACCCGTTATTAAAATTAACCGTGAACCGTTATCCCATGTTTGAATTTAATCTCTTGCGAACATTGTGGAATATAAATTTAATTTGCAATTATACTGTTAGAGCCAGTTACTGTGTTGTGTTTATGCATCTAGGTACCTACTTGTTGTTATTTTGTATCAAATTTGTACATATTTATTAAATTTTGCTGAAAGTAATGTATCTAATAATATCCTATCAAAATAATAACGGACTTGTTCAGACGGTCTGTCCTATCTGTCCAGTTTAACACGTAAAATGCCTAAACTGATATTAATGCAACTTGGCATAGAGATAGATTCTGTCTTCTACAACAAAACTCCAAATGAGTTGCAAAAATTATCAATAAATAAACTCAAACTTAATCTTTGTAAATAGGTTCACTACAAAATATCAGATTATCTAAAGGATAAAAAAGCTTGGGACAAGTTTTGCTCCAACTCAAAAACTAACAACCTAACAAGGTAAAGGTTTCTTTCTCGCTTCTCTACTTTACTTTAAAAAGATTGAAGTGAACAAAAAATCAAAGTGATCACTTTATTTCCCTGTTTTACTTATGTAATTTAATTTTGTGACGTGTCCAACAGTCCTGTAACGCCTAAAGGAAATAAAGCACTTTGATATTTGTTTTGATATTTGATCCCAGGAAAGGGCAACATACATGAACAATATCTCGAAAAATGATAACTAACTTCGTGAGCAAAGCCGCGGACACAAACTAGTTCTACATAAAACTCTTTCCTCAAAAGGACATCATTTGAATATATGCAAGCTTTCAGACATTAAAACACAACATCTAACACTTCTCCGCATGAATATCACCTTAATATTCTCCAACGAGGGTCGAAAATCATTTGGCAATGTCTAAATAAAATATTATTCAATAAGGGCCGACCCACACATTCCCCTTTACGATATTCTAGTCATTTGTACCCTCTGATAGTTCAACCCTAACGTCCCTTAGGCAGACATTTTGCGGAGTATATGACACTTGTCACTTCTGAGTGTTGGCAGTGTTGGTGATATTATAACCGGGTGATAAATATTTAGGTTTCAGCAAAGTGAAAACGAAGCACCTCGTGATGAACACTATGTTGAAGTTTTTTTTTTACGAAATAATATAAGAAAGCTTTTTAATATAAACGCTAGTAGATGTGTGGAAGGACTTCCTGTAAGTATCCATTCGTGAATGTCAGATTAACCTATGCGGTATTCGCTACCCAGAACGGTATCAAAAGCTAAGTAAAGCCGCATTCATAAACCACACGCACATAGAAAAACCGCCGGCGGCGGATAGGTGCTCTATGTTTCCTATTCCCTATATTATAGGTAGGTGTACTTAAAAACTAACAATCTAGTCTAAAGTAGAGGCCAGAGATCGTCCAAACAAAAAAAACTAACAAATTCACACCGATCCATAAATTGAAAGAAGAATTCATTATAAATGTAAGCGGGTTAATGAAAATACGTAATGAATTCGTCAAACTACGAAAGTTTTTATGGTGAAAGAAGAATCTTTACCGAACAGAGAAGAAATTGGCCAAGTTGCTCCATTATTCAAATTCTTTATTTCTAGCCGATAGGAATCTGATACTATCTTTTTATAACGTAGATACTTGGACTGGTAGACCACAGCCGTATCGATTCAATTATTTTGCAATATAAAACAAGATGAATTTAGTTATCAAACAGGTCTCAACCGCGACTACAGAAGTAATTCAATCTCGAAACATTTGGAACATAAATACAACTCTCAATTTGTATCTCATTTGCCCGCCTACAGGGTGTTTCACCGCCTGTAGCTACAGGATGTTGCTAACTTGAATATAGAAGCTATTATCTGCAACGTCGCGGAACTTGTAACTTTCTACTTTCAGGGTCGTTTCCAACTAATAATACTGTAATTTGGTATCTGGAAATTTGGAGTAATTTTGGTAAAATAAGGTGTGATTAGATTTAGGTAGTGATTTAATTTTGCGTTTCGTAGTAACCAAAAGAAATAGTAAAGCTACACTAATATTATAAAATAGTTCCGACAACTACTTTTTATCCTGAAAAAGCGCATGCAAAGACGCGGACAGAAGCTACTTCACTATAATTTCCTCAACTTCAAGAGGAAGCATACGTATTTTTAATAGGTGTAAGGAAGTTTTACATTAACGTTAAAATAAAACATGTTACAAAAAGGATCTTCGGTGTGTGTAAAAACCTTATTAGCAATCAAAAGCAAACAATTTTGACTCCAATAGATAAAATTGCCGCCATTTTTCCAGATTATCATCCAAACATATCAAAACAAAGCAATAAAAAACCCCGAAAAGTTTAAAGCACCCAAAGCACTGGAGCGAAGAAGTTGTCTGTAAGTCGGCAACTTTCGGCAAGTTTCGGTAATTATCGTGAATAACGCCGAAGTCACTTCCTCGTTACTCTTCAAGTAGCATTATTGGGTTAGGGCGGTATGCTCCTCACTCATTCGTGTAAATGGGATGGATGCGTATATTCCATCTAGTCCTAGAAGTATTTTAATTTTATCGGACTGTTTGGATAGAAATATTCAAAGTTGTTATAGCCCGGCTACACGCTCAAACATTTGTGCATGCAAGATTGTACAAAGACAATTTGCGCAAGCAAGATGGAGCGTGTGGCCGGGCTGAAACCAGTTTTCGCAAGCAAGATGGACCGTGTGGTCTAACTACTATGACATTACGGTACACTCAATTGGGAAAAAGATCCGTCCAGTAGGTACTTTACATAGATATAAATACTTACCTTTTTCATGACCATTGTTATGTTGACTACACTAGACGCCAGAATCCTACTAATATTATAAATGTCAAATTTGTATGGATGGATATTTGTTACTCTTTCACTCAAAAACTACTGAACCGATTAGGCTGAAATTTGGTATGGGTATTGTTTGGGATCTGGAATAATATATAGGCTATTTTTTATCACGATGAAACGCGGGCGAAGGCCCGGGCAGCAGCTAGTAAACTATATTTTTATCTTCGCATTTGACATTATTTTTATTATTCAATTATAACTAGGATGATTTGATTTTAATTAAGATTGACATGCATGATTTAGGTACTTGACCTTGAAATAACTACTTGATACTTACCTATCTATTTTAATTTGAATTGAATTTGATCATTTTATATAAATTCTTTTCCAGTGCCCTAAATGAAATGAAATGGCTTGTAAACTTGCAGACTTATAAATATGACAATATTAGGTACCTACGCACTTACTACAATATAATGTAGATAGGAGGGAATATTCACACGCTACTTAAAACTGTTAGATGAAGTGGACTGAAATATAAGTATATTTAGATCTCGAAAAAAAGGTCTATCTTTACCCTTACCTTTTCCTTCCCGTAGCATCAAAGATTTTATCTAGGATAAACGTTTTGATGCTACGGGAAGGGTCCAGTTTAGCTATGTTGGACATAAAGTTTAGTTAGAAGGAAATACTTTACTAACAAAGAAAATTACAAATAATAACTACACACCATGACAAATTTAGTTATGTACGTACGACATAGATTTAAATTTATACATTCGGGCGCTCGCCAAGAACTCTATATTATTATACATAATACATGCTAAGTACCAATATATTTTTATGAGTTCCACCGCAAGCGTGTTCCCAATCCCCGGTGATTACCGAACCGGGGCAAACAAAACTCCACAATCACTAAAAAAGGATTTACTCGACTCCGCCGGCTCTGCAACTAATTGCGGCTGTCGATCGCTCATAGAATATACGATGAGGATAAACTAAACTACATTGCTAAGGGGAAACAACGGGCGATACAATGCAATGCAATTTTTATGGCTCGTCACACGCTCCCAATGCGTGGCAAACACTGTGGTACATCCAGATGTTTTTCGAGCCATGGCGAGCCGGGCTACAAGCCGCGGCTTATTGCCTAGGCTCACCGTAGCAAAAACATATGCCTTTCCCCCTAAGGGGGATTTATCAAAGGGCAAAACTGGAATAGCCCCCAAAATATATGCTATTTGAGTAAACGTTTGCAATGACTTGACCAACAAACATGTGGACCTGTCCACATAAGGTAACCCCCGAATACTGAAACGCCAAATATTATAGTAGCCTACGTTATAGGTAAATCAGATTTGAGTAGATTTTGACGGTTTTCAACAAAAATGTGTCAAAAATCGTCACGTGGAACCAGATCAAACCGGATTTGAGTTCAAAAATGCGGACGTTAGTTTGTTATTGATCACACCCTCAACTCGTACCGAAAATGACTGCAGAGAGGTCTACATTGGATCGCACAAAACGAAGAACGGTCAATTAGTTCTTCTGATGATCTTACTATGAAAATGATTCTGACCACGGCTGGCAGGCTCAGTAGTGTTTGCCATGGTGGTGTTCAAATACATAAAAAAAAGCCGCTGTCCTTCCTCCGGTTTCTTCTCTTATAAGGGGAGGACACGACCTTGGGATTTCATTTTGGGATCAGTTTTTGCATATTAATTGCAAAGGAGTGCAATTAAGACACGTTACCAACCATGCTATTTCGCTGCGAGCTACCGTACAATCTCACTAGTAGGTATATATGCTGCGCTCGGATTTTTAAAGACCATTTTCGCTGAATCTATCGAACGTATCGCGTTAAGATTTTAAGGAATGAAGACTCTAATGGAGTAAAAATTAATTCGCGAAAGCTGATCCCAAAATGAAGTTATGCAGGCAAGGTCGTGCCCTCCCCTTATTAGTCGGCGCATTCGCGGGATGAGTTCTAACAAAAATAATAATACAGGTTACCTACACATATAAATAAAGTCACTAGCCAAAATCAATGTTATATTTATTAATTCGTACTTTCATCCATTAATAAGAACCGACCATACTTCATTACCTACCAGTATTTTCATGTTTCCAGAATAACCGTACGTACTCGTTATTCTTGAGATTTTTTTATAATAAAACTACGTATGTATATTGTATATAACTATATTTATCCGGTTTTCCGACAGAATTGCTATTTTGCTAATTTTCTGAAAAGACTCGGTGATACTGAAACTGTACTGAAAATCATTATACAAATAAGGTGTCATGTAACTTGTAGCGCCATCTAGATACATATTGTTAACCTTGATATTCTTTAGTAGAAGATGTATGTGTTGTCTTAATGGTTTCGGCAAAATTCCAGTGCCTATCTGCTCCTGAGTGGTAGATAAGGCATTTATGCTGAGCCGAAACCTTTTCGCTGCTATAACACAGTCTCTCTTTTTAAAAATATTTGGGCAATTGGTTTTCTCTTACATAATTTACAATCCCTACGTATTATAAAACAAAGTCCTCCGCCGTGTCTGTATGTCTGTCTGTTCGCGATAAACTCAAAAACTACTGAACAGATTTTCATGCCGTTTTCACCAATCGATAGAGTGATTCATAAGAAAGGTTTATGTTTATAATTTGTTTAGGTTTTGTGTAAAATGGTTGAAATATAACGATAAATATTGGAAGTGAAGGGAAAAAGTCAAGCCGCTTTCATCGAAACCGCTGTCCATAGACAGCGTTTCGCTCCATAGGCTTAGGATCTATAATACCTCTATATTACATACAGAGTGAAATTTGTCGGAGGTTTTATTAATCCTTATAACTGATTTATGGAACCTAAACGATCGTCGGAAAAATCTTACGTAGTTATTGCATCCTCATTGGGAAAAAGCCTGGGAGCTTTAATCGAAAACACTGCACTGTGGAATATTGTTCTTAGTCCACGCGGGCGTAACGGCGGGCGGGTCAGCTAGTGTTATTTAAAAATGAGTGTCTTTGTCTATGTAGGTATTGTTGGAACTATCTCGCAAAAATAATGATAAAGTCTAACGAAATCTTTATACTTAGAAATTCTAAAAATCTTGAGGAGTAGTATTGTAGCATTTTTTTAAATATATAATTTTGATAAAAGATTGTAGAATTTCATAATTGAGATAAGATAGAAGTTAAAAATAATAAAACAATTTCTACAACGCATTAACTGCCCAGACTGTGCTGTGCGATCTCAAGGGTGCTGCAGATGCAACAGCATGAGACGTGCATGTGCATCAAGGTTCATGAAAGTATTAGTTTATGCGCACTGTGTAGGAGTCAATTTTATTCGAAACATTATCAGTATTAAGGGCCTGAAAGGGTCTTGAAATAAGATTAGCATCCAAACCTATTCCGGCAATAGTGCCCCAACTCAAACCTTCGAAATTGTATTTACGAATCTAATCGCCAGGAGCCGTTCCCAACAAAATATTCCTAAAATTACACAAAAAATATGTCGCGAATACAGCAAATGAGCCCGACCTTCGATTATTGGATATCCATTATGTCGGATATCGAGTGAAATAGAACCTTATTCCCGATACAATGAAGACATTTAGGTATTATAACGCACGGGATGGACGCGGCGTTGGTAGTGCTGTTTTAAAAATAAATATTTTAGGAGAATCAGGATCCTGTTCATTAAAAAATACCGTTCGGTTTTGGTACAAAAACCTGCTCCAAAAATAGGTGGGTATCAGAATTTTCCGTGGACAAAAATGAAACAAATTTATAAAAAATTGCTGATGAATCTCTATTATAAAAATATTATATGTATAGAAGACTGATCTCTGAAAATAGAAAATAGATTGATTTCTATACAAAAAAGTTATTTGAATGCTATGAAAAAATTGGTCTTGAAATAACCAATTGATGCCAAAATAGAAAATTGTAGGTTTTCCTTTATACCATCAGGGCTATTCAGAAACTCTGTTTCAGATCCTTCGACTCCGTAGGACTTGGCGGTTTTTATATAATGTATGAGCTTTTGGTAATATGCTGACTTTTTGTAATTAATCTCTAAATAGCTCCGAAAGAAGCACTAAATAGAAAGTTGTTCAAATAATGGTTCATAAAAAAATTACGAAAAACAACTTTTTCGCTATTTTTATTCCTTGTAAAACGCAGAAAAAAACCCGCTAAAATACAGGATGTCCAGTGGCAGATTTCAAAGTATTTTTAATTTATGAAATCCGCAATTTTTTCACTACTATAAAACAAAGTCGATTCCCATTGTCTGTTCCTTTGTATGCTTAGATCTTTAAAACTACGCTTCAGATTTTGATGCGGTTCTTTTTTTTTTTTCATTTATTTATCATCATCATCATCATCATCATCAGCCTTACACGTCCACTGCTGGACATAGGCCTCCCCCGTACGACGCCACAAATAGCGGTCCTGAGCCGCCTCCATTCATCGACTCCCTGCGACCGCTACGATGTCGTCGGTCCATCGGGTGGATGGTCTCCCATGTAGGGGGGGATTTGCCATAATCACCACGCTTGGCAGGCGGATTGGTGATCGCAGTGTTGGTGTTTAAAAATACTCAGAAGGAAGCTGCTGCCCTTCGTCTAGTAGGTTCCCTTAGTCGGCTCTTACGACATCCACGGGTTGAGTTGGAGGGGTCGATATTCGTACGCCGCGGCCCCGCGGCCCATACGCGCGGCGGTCATTTATTTATGTTACACATTAATTACTTCTTATATAATATTAAAGCTAACTTAAATCGTAGAAAATTCTGGTTTGTATGTAAGCCTATCTCAAATTGTGAGATATGTTTATATTAAGGCTATGTAACTACCTATATACCTTAGTAGTCAGATAGGTAGGGGATTAGACCCGTACACACACTATATTATTAAATAAAATAAAAATATAAACAATAACCAATAGTGTTAAGGCAGGCCACACCCTGCAAGTATAGGTGCTAGGGTAAAATCACGTAAAATGCATACTCGGCGCCCGTTCGTCAGTGGAAGGAGCGAACTGATAACATTATACAGGTTGTTTTCAAAATGAAGTTTCGATGGTTATTATTTCAGCGTTTCGTTTAGTACGTTTTTTTTTCTTTTCTTTTTAATTTTTCTTATTACAATGAAGTTAGTTGCATTTATAAATATTGATTACTATGAATTTATAGGTTTTGTTGTGAATCGTAGAAGTATTTTATAATTTTAAATTTATAATTTTCATTGTTAATTTTGGATGAGATTTTAAACGGCATTTCGTTAATTAGTTTAGGAATTATATATCTATTATTAAATATATTTTTAAATAGATATCATCATTCAAGAGGAAGATTTATATATATTTTAGTATCAGCATTGCACCCGTGCGAAGCCGGGGCCAGGGGTTTCTAGTTGAAAATAAAATAAACATGATTTGTATTAGAGGTGAAGATTTTTAAATTTTCAAAATTTGATATGTGTCATTAGACACCCTGTATTTGATTTTTGCGCCAAACCGTGTCAGACTCCGGCCGAAGACTTGGTAACGGAGTTTCTGATTTGCCCGGCAGAACTTAATTTGTCCACTTAATCTTCAAATAACGGTGTAATAATATAATAGAATAGCTTCTGTCTGCAGCTTCGCACGCGTTTACCTGGGATAAAAGTGTTCTATACGGATCCTTCCTATCCTACGGATCCTCGCCAAACTCTATTAAAATCCATTCAGTCGTTAAAGCATGAAAAGGTAGATAGACAGGCAGAGTTACAATCTCATTTATAATATTAGTTGGTCAAAAACCACTCCCTGTCTATGATGGACACTAAATGGATTATCAGAAGAACAAGAAATATCCAAACCCGTTCAAAGTTCCTATATTCTGGATGGTATGTCAAACGCTGTTGATAGTCCAATCTGCAAAGGCTCTTTCGGTCCCTAATTGTTGGCTCACCCTGTAATCTGTCCGTTCGGGCCTTTCAGTAATACTCTGAACGTGTTTATTTGACCGAAGAAAACTTTTGGGTTGAGAATCGTACCTACGTTGGTTGGTGCCTAAAGGCGCTCTTCTACCGCAAGCTTGCGAATGCTGCATTACATCGAAATTTTGACAGGTTCGACAGAGACGACTGTATTGTAAAATTTTTAGATTCGTTTGTGAGCATTACGTTACAATGATGATAGTGATGTTCTCTAGTCCAATTGCGGCCACAGCCAGTCTCAACAGAGACTTACCATGTGCGAATTATATTAATATGGAGTGCACAAATGTCTATTCTCTCACTTTCATGATCCGATAAAAAGGCAGACCAAAAATTTTTCGTGCTAGAAAAATCCCAATAACTATTTATAATATGGGCAAAACCTGGGATTTGAACCGGAACCTCATTATTAGAAGTTGTACACGCGACCACTGCACCAACGAGACTGTTTACGTTACATTACCTACTGCCTGTCTGACTGACGACACAATCCAATATAAGATTCGATATAAGATATTTATAGACAACGCCCTTTTACAGCAGCAATATGAATTTATATTAATAAGTTAGTAATTGTTTTTTACTTACATGACTATAACGATGCCTTATTATTGATGTCCCAACCCTTTTTATATGAATCAACGTTCTTGATTATTTTCCTACCATATCTGTTTTATGGCTTTGAATTAAGGCTGCATTTAGTGGTACGCGGACCGTCCGCGTACCACTAAATGCACTAAAGTCTTATATTTGTAAATTGACCTATCTAAGTGTGCCCTGTGCTCCTACGGCGAATTTATAAATATGAGTATTGAACGTTTAGCTGTTAGTCAAATCAGTTGTCAAGCTGCTCACTGTATCTAATGCTCGGTTCACCTACCTCAGGTGGGTACTGACCGTTGTTACGGGGCGTAATGTAACGTGTTACACAGGGAGCCATCGTGCAGTCAGTACGGGGATAGAAGGCGCTCGCAACGAGCAACGAGACGATTTTTTTATATTTCATTGATGTTTCATTGGTCGCAAGGAGTCGTTTGGTGGAGGCATGTGTTCAGCAGTGGACTTATACGGGCTGATGATGATGTTTCATGCTTGCTGAATATATTACGCCCCGTCAGAATCTTGTTGCTCGGTTCTCCTCCCTCATTGAATGCGGTCGAATCTGGGCCTGTTCTCTTAAAAGTGTAAATCTGATTTTGTTTTCGACCAAATATTATCTTATGTAAGTGACATAAATTAGAAAAGGTTTTGCACGAAATGGATAAATAAGTATAATTTTCATTTGCCGAGTAGGTCCGGTTACGTTACGGGCGAATGCTTCCAGTCAAAATCTGCCTTTAACGCTCTGTAGGCACAATGCCCTACATTTAACTAAATGTTTCATTATAAAATTGGTGGTTGTGTTGGAAGTCGTTTGGTTATGACAAGTTTTACTAATTGTGTGGTTTAGGCTTAGTTTTGGAGTTGGAAATGAATATGGCACTATAGGGCATTATGAGCTTGACTCGCTTTTTAGAGAAGTTTCTTGGAGTTTCAGAAAACAAAGTAATTTACAACAAACTTAGAGTCGTTGAAAAGGTTGTTATTATATTGATCTTCTAATGACCATAGAAGGAACCGCACAATGTTCTATTGGATTAATTTTTAATGAAAGCTTTCAATAAAGATATATAAAATATATAGACCATAAGACATCTTGGACTTTTTTTATTTTTAAAATATGTTCTTTTTTAAAAGATGTGTGTACAGTACAGTCTACTATTTATTATCTGCAGTACACTTATTAAAATGAAGAGTAGGAATTACTATAATGTGGCTCGACGACAATTATCAAGTAAAAGCATAATTAAATGGATAGATAATTATGATGATGATGAAAAGTTTAATAGGTACTTTTAATTCCGCAGTAGAACCATACAATTAAAAACTTATACCTAAACAAAAACTAAATTCTTTAACAGACTGTAGACAAGACTATAAAACTTGTAAAGTTATCGAACTATCTATATTATCTCAGGCCAAGGGTTGGGTCCGTCGCGTCGTGTTCAAATCTGATTGAATCAATTCCATCCCGTCTGCGAGTACGGCCCGCTAAGGGCTCAGTTATTAATTAAAGATGTTTTAGGGGTGAAATTATAACAGTTCTCGCCCTTGGTTTTAGATTTAGATACCCTCTGGTGAAGTGAGCGGTTCTGCTGAGGTTTTGTATTTTTAAGTCAAAAACCGGTTGCTAAACTTAGTGCAGTTTGAACTAAATGAATGTAATTGTTTTTGAATAAATAAGCTGAAATTGAAACTGGCTCAACGTTAGCTATGCGCTGAATTCATAAAGCGCTAAACTGAGTTTATCACATGTTGATCGCGTTTAATCACAACAATGAAATTGGACCTTAGTTACTGAGTACGGAAAATATATTTTTTAAGGTTTTTGAATCAATATTTCAAGTGGTACTCACGTTACCACATTCTAAATAAAATAGAACGATCTCTCAAGTTTCACTGCTTCTGAGACTTTTATCCTATTCCCTTTAAACTCCACATGAACGACTCTACACGTTTTTGTTAGTCTTTTGTTTTTCTTCACATTCTGTATTATTGATGTATTTCTTGTCTCTTTTGTCTGCAGTTAGCTCAATTGTTTAAATTGTAAATTCTGATTTGTTTATTTTATTTGATTGTAAGTTTCTTTGTTATTTTTTTTTATGATTTCTCTATCTGTTCTTTAAAATGTTATTTGGAGATGAACTAAACTTGAAGAAATTTAAAAGTCGTTTCACCAGAACTCTTGAAAAGTAACAGCAAACAAAAAGCTTTTTAAATAAAAAGACAACCATTCTTTCAAAATATTTTTCATCTTCCCGAAACTCGATAAAGCCCAAGGTGACCGTGAATCAAAATATGTCGTCCCAGAACTCCGCCGGTATATTTCAGAAGTCATAACTCAGGCGTAAGACTTGCCTGGCGTTTCATTCCACATCCATCATTGCAGTAATGCCCGCTCTACACTCTGATGGTAGTCAATGTTAGCATCGCCACCTAATGACGCCTATTTTGGCTGTTTATGATAAGATAACGTTTATTTCCAAAAACATTACATGTTATTTATATTTTCTAGTGAATGACGGGACCTAGGTTTCTTGAATTAGACTCAGTTCCCCACACTAGGACAAGATAGCCTGTATGGGTCACAGGGATTGAGGAGTTGATTGATGCCTGTTTTTGGGTGCAGTTCAGGAGTCAAAACTCAAGCGTAAGACCTGCACCTGCATTTCATTTCACATTCATTATTGAACCGATGCCGGTTCAACATTCGGACGGTGGCCAGTGTTGGGGGTGATGGCACCTGGAAATGATAGTGAAACTGGACACTATTGAACAGATGATGAAAAAAATAATGATGTGATTTATTTAGATAGATTTAGATATTGAGTTTTGAAGCGCCCTTCGTATCTGAGTTTAAATACATATGTAGATTCGCATCTGTAGCAAATAATATAATAATCAACTTGTAAACAAAATTAAATCTATAAAATATATATAATTTATATATATAAAAAAAATTACTTTTATAATAATTGAGCTTCGGCTTTGAAATATCTAAAAACGGACTACCTACGCATTTCGTAGGCCAATACGCATCTAACGCTGGTGCTAGATGTGTAGCGGGCTTTAAATACCAGAGGCGGAATACTAAATATTTTTTCTATAGAACGTCTCCTGATGATTTATTTAGCGAAGCCTGGACATTTTTGCGTTACATTGCGACGTGGTTGTAGTAACCTCTGAGATATTTCTATGAGTACTTTAGGGTAAAAGGAGGTAGTGTATACCAGCACTAATATTAATAATACTTAAAAAGTAATAGATTATACGCGAAATTGTTACTAAATATTTTTTCATTCTAATAAATGGATTTCCGCAAAGTAACGCCTGAATCTATTATTTATGTATATTTAACAAGGTAAAAATTATTAATTTTGTTGCTATTGGAGAATTGTGGGAATTAATAGTCTCATTTTGAAAATTCTATCACTCAAAGATAGCTTACACTGAGAGAAGGAAGAGATTTTTTCTGAATGTGTTCGGTTGAACTGTTTATTTATTTTTTTACCCAGGGTAAGGAAGTTACTTACAGCAGAAGTCAGTAAGTCCTGGACATGTCGACGCCGGATTGTAGAATCAGTGCGTCTGTAGAGTGGCTAGGCCCATTACAAAAAAAAGCTGATTCATGTGAGAATACTTAATGTATGTATTTGACGGCTAAGTGAAGTTAAGGTACATGAACTTTGGTCGTTCTACAATCGCTTAGACCTTCTTACCTGCCGTCAAGATGTCAAGGTACAATCGGCAATTAACTGAATAGCGCTGTTCCGCGATCGGGCTAGTCATTCTACAAATGGGCTGATTCTCAGATCCGGTGGCATCATAGACCTACATAAGTTCTGCTTTCTTTGGGACCAGATGATGATCCGTGAATACACTATCTATTTATACCATATACCTCGTAGAACTCTATTCTCCATCGTAATGATCTGTAAGTAGAGTAAAGTGAACTAGTTTAAGAAGTTCTGGTTCGGTTGAATCGCGTCATCGGTCCCGTGAACAGAACTGCAAGTAAACTTTTATTGTAAGGTTCTAACAAACGACGCGGAAGGCAAAATGCTGTTGTAA
The DNA here is from genome assembly GCA_947859395.1 of Eupithecia insigniata. Lineage (NCBI taxonomy): Eukaryota > Metazoa > Arthropoda > Insecta > Lepidoptera > Geometridae > Eupithecia > Eupithecia insigniata. Next base: position 861,280 of record OX402007.1, read on the forward strand.
GCTATGTTTTAATGTACGTTAGGTACATATTTGTATTTCTTTATTCATAAAAATTATAAATCAAAAAAGCTTTATATTTTCCTTCATAAAATATAAATAACATTCAACTTAAAGTATTATATAATTTATTAATAAATTTATAACTAAACTTTAACATTGGGCGGTGAAAGCCTCCTACAAGCTTTTCGAGTATCTCATGTCCCTTACTATTCTAGTTCAGGAAAAACTTATACTATTCTTATATCTCTGAAATAAATGTATTGAATTGAATAATTCTCGCTTCATTTTTATCTGTTTATTTGAATTTTGAATATCTAGTTGGTAGTAAAAAACACCAAAAACAGGTTCTTTTAGAAATCATAAAAGCACCAACGGTCATCCTAACGGCCGGTTTACGTTTACGAGTGTTTTAGGCAACATTTAGTACATCGTATGGCGTTTGTGGCTTTCGTCGTGCTTTAGTGCTTTAATTATAACAATTTATAGCACTCCAATAATTACAATAACTTAACTTTAATGTATGTTGTTTCAAGGGTTTGTTTTGCTAACACGTAGTTATGTATGACTTGATGCTGAAAAGTGTACCTAACACGTTTATTGTTTTTTTTTTAACTATACATAAAAATTCATAATAGGCTTTTTGGTTTTTTAATACATTGTTTGTTTAGTTTGAAATTGAACCCCGATTTACGTATTTTTCTGATTCGGCTTTGCTGAAGATGCCTTCAAAAATATAAATAATGATTAGGCTAAATTAGTGTATGTCCGCATGCCAACGCATTTGAATTGAAATAAGTTAATAACTACCCATTATTACTAAAATCTTGGCCAATAATTATTTTTGGCTCCAAAAATTTGGCCAACCTACGGTTGAAATCACGCATCTGCGTGATTCATCACAATCATCACTCTCCCTGAATACACACCAAAATATGCCTTAGTTTGGCGTAGTTGGACGTAGCAGTGCTACGACGTAGCACCTAGGTTCAACTAAATATTCAATTATATATGACCTCCGGTTTAATTAATAAAAACAGAGAACATACTGATGCAAAATACCTACATGTTTCTAGTTTAGTCTAGTTGCTACAATTATGACGCAGTGTTTGTGCTACGTTACCTATTCGTAGTGCTACGGCGTAGCACCGTAGCACGATTAATGCTCGTAGCAAATAGAAATAGATATTTTATTTAATATTTATGCTATTTTGTATTAAGGTGGAAATATAATTTAACTAGCAGATAATATTATATTTTCAGGAGTTGAAAAAACAATGCATCAATTTGCAGTACGACTGGTACGAATAACGCAATGGTACTAATTATCCTAGCCACTGTTTAGACTAGGTGACAACTAATCCAATATCTTTGACGACTGCAGAGTTATCCCTCAGTACCTACGATGTCGAGTGCCAGTGTCTCGTTCTCGAGTCAAACAAGTTGGAAACGCATAAGGTACCTAGTCGAAAACTTAGCGATTCAAACAAGTGGCTAACCTAAAGATGTCTCTCTCTGGCATCTGCATGAGTTATCATCCATGTTCCGGCACCCTCAACGTCGTGTGCCAGAATGTGGAACATTCCTCAATATTGTCTTGTCTCGACTCGAACAGTGCAGCAACTTGTACGTGTAACGTACTCTATAAATAAAGTGCTGGGAGAACTGAAGTGGGGAAATGGATAGGGTTGGCGCGTGTTAGAAATTACCTTGAGTTCTGGAGATTTTAGATTCCGTTTACTGAGCGAGCTTGTTTTAGAAAGAGTCTTGTTTTTTAGTATGTAGGCATCATTTCATTATAGAAGTATCATAAAATTAAAAAAAAAAATGTCAAGCTATCGCATACCTATTAAAGTCTATATCTTATCTGTTGAAAGGAAGAAAAAATATAGTAATAAGTTTTCGGAAAAAAACGAGCTTTTAAAGTCATAATAATCTCCACTCACTCAAACAGTTATGGCCACCATTATTTTATTTATACTGACAAAGAAAATAACAATCAAATAATATAAAGAAATTAAACTAGTATTTACAATTGAAACAATTGAGCTAACTGCAGACTGTTGCAAACAATCTACAGATAGCTCAACTGGTCCATATCAATACCAGTCGGAAGCGTCCCCAAGACGCTGGCTTATTTATTAGTTACAAGATTAATTATTTTCGTGGCGAGTTTTCAAAATTATTATTTGTTTGGAAACTTACTTTGGACTGACGTTAAAATCCGCAACGCCGCCGAAAGGTGAGAGATTGAATTTATTTATTTTTAGTAATAAGAGGTGGAATGAAAGTCTATTCATGATAAAGAAAAAAAAAAAGAGATTGAATTTTCCTTATAATCATTCTAATGCAGAGGCTATTTCTAAATTCCTGCAAAGTCAGCGCGTATCAACCCTAAATATCATCTCACGATAAAAGCGAAGCAAGAAGAACCGTTTAAGTCCCCATTTATTACTTTAGCTACTCCATAATTTGTGTGCTCTTTAGCGGAATTAAATGTCTATGGAACTAAAATGTATTAACTTTATTAAAGCAGGAACGACTCATGTTATTCAATTGTGTCGCAGTTGGCGATGTATGTACGTATTAGATGCATAATATTTTTTTTATACCTCTTACTTGAGATAAAATGAAAGATTGTTATGTACCTTACGAACTACTATAAATAACTCAATTGTTTCAAAGACTAACTTATTATGCGCAGCAAGCAGGCAGTAATTACATTCAGCTTAAAAAAATTGCTTCAGATATTCACAATTAAATGTAGGGTGAATTTTTCCGACTGGGCTGTAAAGGGTAAAGTACCTTAACTGGTGTAGCTACAGGAAAATGGTCTTACGAGACTAACTATTTATTTCCATTACCAGATTTTTAATTTTCCATCCTGGAAAATGGTCACCTAAGATCATTTTCCAACAGCTACACTGGTTAAGGTCCTCCTCTTACTGCTCCATCCAAAACATCCACCCTGTATACATAATGTATGAAATCTAAAAAAATGCGTAGCCTACGCGGTGGGCTAAAAGTTAAAGAAAGAAAGAAAATAGATTATTTGGCCACAGAACACATAATATAACACGACACATTACAGATAAAGGAAAGTACAGGAAACATAAACATACATAATGAAAAATTAACCTAAACTTGATACAAGGATTTTCAGGTATCCAACAAATAAAAAATATCAACACCTACTTTACCTAACCCTGCCCTGAAATCAGAACAGAGCAATACAGTTACAGGCCATTTCTCCGTCTACATTAGGGTTACCACTTCCACATGATACTTGTGTTTGCACACCTCTAATAACACAAGCTCTACTAAGGATATTATTTTGCGAGTTACACAATAGTATAGCCCCACCCTGTTCACACAAGCCCGCAAACTTACCCGCAAGTTCCACACCACTACAACAGGTGCACAACTTGATAAATAAATCTAGTTTCTTGATTTACTGTACTTTGCGATGCCGATAGTTCCTGGGTTTATTTATTTTATTGCTCCCTGGCCAAGTTACATTCTAAGTTCTGAGACACAGAGTTTTGTTTTGACTGTGGCCGGGAGTCCGTAAGATTTAAATTTATTATTGATACAATATTATTGTATGTATTACATATATGTATATAAATATAACATTGATTGAACGCATGTATGATGGATCGCGAACTCTTCAAAAGACGGAACTAAGCCTTCTTATCACCGAAAGGAACTGACACAATTTTCTATCTTGTATATTTTTGAATTATTTTATGTTAGACTTACTTATGTAGAAGCTATCTGTAATAAAGAAATCATGAAATGCATGTTCATGTAGAATCTACACACTAAAGTCGACAGGTCGCCGATTTTAGAATTTATTATGGCATTGACTCGAGATCGCCAATTATTTTTATTCATTGCTCTGTATAAGATTACGAATATCGACCCCTCCAACTCAACCCGTGGATGTCGTAAGAGCCGACTAAGGGAATCTACCAGAGGAAGGGCAGTAGCTTCCGTCTGAGTATTTTTAAACACCAACACTGCGATCACCAATCCGCCTGCCAAGCGTGGTGATTATGGCAAATCCCCCCCTACATGTGAGACCATCCACTCGATGGACCGAAGACATTGTAGCGGTCGCAGGGAGTCGATGGATGGAGGCGGCTCAGGACCGCTATTTGTGGCGTCGTACGGGGGAGGCCTATGTCCAGCAGTGGACGTGTATGGGCCTATGTCCAGCAGTGGATGATGATGATGATGTATAAGATTTGATTGGTTTGTTATTATTAGTTCTTGTGTAACCTGACTCTTGGGCGTTATGGTTTTAACTGTAAGTACATTTGTAAGATAAAATAAATGAAATGAAATCACAATTTGACAAAATATTGTCAGCTGCCAACAATATTCATGCACTGAATTCTTGGTGCGAGACGCACGGCTAGTGCGGAAGATGCTGGGCTAAGACGACAAGAATCAGAATCAATAACTTTATTTCTTTAGACTTACAAAATAAGCACTTAGATAAGTCAAATTTTTAACTATAAACATAGTTATTATTATCAAATAAGAAATAAAGTGTTATTGATATTCTCTTGACTTAAATTTTTTGTCCACTTATAGAAGAAAAAAACAACTTTAAGAGAATCTATACAAAAATCTCATTCTGTATCAGCAAAATAAGATAATCCACCCACTATTTTAGGTTACTTACTTGTGATCTACATGTTTACAGACCTTAAATCCACCCCTTAGTTTAATTTTCCTTTGTACCCATATTTATGAATACAGTCTAAGGAAATCCCAGCTGGGACGATGGGTAAACTAAAAGTAGACTGTAGTTTTATCGCATAGTCCCAGGTGGAAACTTGTGAACTAAGGAATTCGGAGTTATGTTTGTTCTAACCAGGATTCATTGCTGAGGTTCTGTTGTAAATTTTGACTGCAAAAATAGTACATTTTCTGTGGTTTTGTTGCTCGTGGAGGAATTTATGAATAGGGTTTATAGTTTCACAGTATTTTTTGTTATTTTTTGCTTCTCACGAACTTTGTAGTTTACAGAAACGTGTCTTGTTTTAAGTTCAAAAAGTTTATTAGTAACAAAGACAATCAAATATATTTTTTCTATTATCTATTTAGTTGAAACAATTGAGCTAACTGTAGACTGTTGCAAACAATTTTCAGGTAGCTCAACTGGTTCATATCAATACCAGTCGGAAGTGTCCCCAAGACGCTGACTGCATTGCCCCGCTGTATGGCTAAGGTAATGCGCTACGCCCGTTATTCATCAGCTCTCGGGTCACGCGTTGCTTCGACCAGACACTCAGATAATTTGATTCCCGATAGTTTAGTCTTTGACCCGCAAAACTTAATAACAGTGTAAGTTAAGGGTAAGGGATTCAAATTCAGTTTTTAGTTTTCTTAAGACGATGAGCGAACACCACGCGGGGAAAGTGAGAGAGGAAGACAAGAGCCACAAAACGGCCGGCCCGCGCAAAATAAATATCGGAGAATTTCCGATATATATTTTAATTTGGTTTTGCTCTCAAATAATACTCTTTCGCAATAAAATAAAACCATAATGCTCTAAAGTATTTATTAGGGAACATGTAGACGAAGTTTCATCGAAATATGTTGAATAATCACCAAATGAAATAGGTTTTTCCGTAGGAGTATCTCAGTAAACATGAAGATTTAGAGGAAATTTCGCGAATTTTTTGTATCGAGTCAAGTTTAGTCAATCGTGTTTCGGCTCCCATAAGTCACTAACTAGAATCCAATACTCTAGATGCTCATCAAAAAATAATAAAACATTCAATGTTTTCTTAAAATTTATTTTTCGTACTGACTGTACGAAAACTTGGGTTTTGGGACTCACTTCGCCTTAAATTACATCATATTCGATAATGTTATAAAATAATTTAACTTTAACAGAAGCGCACCGAATAAAAGCGTAAATTAAAATATATTGGTGAACGGCTAACAATACAAAGTTTGCTAACCAAGACAAAAATAATAATATAATATTACCATAAAACAATACCCACTCTTCGCTGAAAATAGAGTTAAATTCTTCAGTGAAATCTGCCCAACTGTCGCTTCAGTGACAGGTAGGCGTTAATACTGAAAATTTTCTGAAAACTCGTAATTTAGGAGAACAAATTTGTCGGGAAATTGGGACGAAGGACAAAGCCCACGATTTGTCAGTGTGGGCTTATGAAATTAGGTTATTGATCAAAATGTACCGGCTTATAACTCTTCCGGAATATGACATAACATAAAGAAACATTATGATCTAATACGTACCTACTAGAATACACAAAAATTAAAGACATGTCTGTATTTACGGCAGGCACCCGGAACTAATTCGTACGAGTCAAAAAGGCTCGCGTGGTGCATACTATTAAATCTAGATTATCGCCAAATTTTTAAACAGCCTGTAATACGTTTTGTACCTACTTCATAAATTAATTTTCGGATCTACTGAAACATATCACACAGGAGAAAATTTGTGCGGTTGTGCCTCTATGCGCTGTTTGCTGACAGCGCACTAACTGTTGATACATTCAATTATAAAATTTGCAGAGATATAGTTCCAAACAGGGTTGTTGCGAATATCAGCATCAGCATCCGCTGATCATCAGCATCATTTTGAAGATCAGCATCCGCATTGATCGATGCTGATTTTTGATACTGACGTTTGAATCGAGACATGACCCGAGGGAGTGAGGATTAAAGGGCATTTTTGTACAAATTTGAACTTAAACAAACACAAACCAGTTTTCATCTCACTTATAATATAACAGATTATGTGGTAGGTGAAATACCTACAGGTTTCATTGCTCGTTTGTATTCGTATTTATTGTTGTAAGTACGATCTTGTATTAGTAGTGGGGCGCGAAGTATTTTAGATTCAACAATATTTATATTTCTTGTGGCGTCGTATGGGGGAGACATATGTCCAGCAGTGGATGTGTTTGGGCTGATATGATATGATGATATATGGTATGAATGTTTATAAAATATTATTTACCGGGTATTTATTGCTACCATGGTCCAAGAAAACAAGGTCTCCTCCTCCGGAAGTATATTGCTTACGCACTGTCCAGTTGCCACTTTATTTCAACAAAACGTAGAAGTAGGGAAACAAATGTGATAAGGGTCAACTGAAAAATCAATAAAAAATTACAATCGTAAATTATGTTCGTCAGATCAGTCAAAACAGCGTTAGTTAAACACTAGTCTATGTGATAAGTAATTCGTACTAATATAATTAATACAAAACCACACAGTTTTATCAGATTTATGCAGGTAATAAAAGAAGTTTGGGGAGTTACGGTTTTACGCTACTGTTATCACCAGGAAATAGATTCGTCTTCTCAGTCGCCGATAGTTACAGACATACGAAAATTTCGATAATTTGTTATTCAATGTAATGAAATAAAATCGGCCAAGTATGAGTCGACTCGCACCCGAAGGGTTACTTTTTATTATTGGCTGTACACATTGTGTGCAAATTTCAACTGTCTACCTTTTACAGTTCAACAGATACAGCAAATGTTAACGTCGAACAAAAATGACCAAAAAAACACATCTTTTGTTGAGCCCCCTTAATTAATATTTATTTTATAAATGTTGTTATAGCGGCACTGAAAATCGCAAGTGTACCTTTTACGAATCATGAGATACAAAAAAACCCTGATTGAGGGTCAGATAGCCAGCGGAGGCTTAGTACAAGGGTCCCGTTAGTAGACTTTGGGTACTAAAGTACCCTAAAAAAAGTAGTAGTTAAAAACTACAACCCGACTACGTAAAAAATCTTAAACAAGCGTTCACCGATTGTCCTTATATTTTTATTTTGATACTTTTGTTGTCGAAGGCTTTTGTTCCTGTTGTAGCCTTGGTATCTGATGTTCTCCGACTACCTAAGTATCAAAAGAAAATAATAGGGACAATAATAAGGAAAACCTAAGTATCAAAAGAAAATAATAATGACGACCGATGTGGCCGCCTGCAACGAAGGAGGTTGCGGGTTCGATTCCCGCCTCGGGACAAATATTTGTACGATCTGCAAATATTTGTTTAAGGTGTGCTGTGGTCGTTTTCTATGTAAATATAATAAAAAATATGTATTTCTGTTATATATCCTATTATGTATGTATATCAGTTATCTAGTACCCATAACACAAGCTCTGCTTAGCTTGGGGCTAGATAATGCTGTGTGAATTGTCCAGTATTATTTTATTTATTTTAATCGGAAAACGCTTGTTAAGACTTTTTACGTAGTTGGGTTTTAGTTTTTAACTACAAATATTTTTACACCTTTTCGCAAATATCTTGAGAATCGTTAACCTCACAAAAGTTTGAAATTTTTTTTCGGAAAGTACAAACAATGACATTTGCAACGATACCACAAACCCCACACCAGCATATTTACTAACATTAGGATTTTCACCCCTTACTTAGACCCCGCTAACTCGCTAGACGATACCGCCTGACGTCATATAGCCATTGGGGTATTGAGACTAATCATTTGATACCTCATTTGTTGAAATCGGACAAGTAGTTTCAGCGCTAGGAGGGAACAAAGAGATCGGATACATACGATCATACATAGATAGGGTGCCAAACTCATAACTCTCCTCCGTTGGTAGTCGGGTAAAAAGTGCATAGTTTTTCAAAACTCGATTTCGATTGGTAGAATCATCTATATTCAATTAGTCTTACTCATTTTGGGAGTCCGACACGCACTTGGCCAAAATCAGCATCAGCATCAGCATCAGCATCCGCTGATGTCAAAACCAAAAATCAGCATCAGCATCCGCTGATGTGTCAAAAAACGGCAATCAATATGGCTTCTCTCGGGAGGCCCCCAATTTTTGTCCTCTACATGACGCAAGAAAGAAAATTCTTTCAAGTTGCTCTGCTTGGAAGATACAAAAAGGGGGGAGCTTTTTTGGGGGGAAGGGGGGGGTGAATTATTTTTTTCCCATTGTGAAGAAACACTCTATACGATCCCGCAATTGAAACCCCCCTACGATGACGGCATCTGGGAGCAACCTGCAAAGGGGGGGCTATTTTGGGGGCAAGGGGGCTAAATTTTTTTTGCGTTCAAAATTATTTGACATTCTCTATACAGCCCCACAATTAGAAAGTCGGAATTTTCCCGAGGTCCCCCAAACCTCCCCTACACGTTTCCGTAAAAAAAAACATACCTCCCCATCCATCATCAAAAAGAACAATTATGTAAGTCAGTGAGTGAGTGGTAATCCAGCTATATATAATACTAGGTGACCCGTGCCCACTTCGTTGGGCGGTAAACATTTTTAGTGAACGGAACCGAACCGTGAGACCGAGTCGAAGATCAAAGTTGTACCCGTCTTCGTCACGACAGTAGGTATATAAGCGAGTAGAGACTGAAGAGCATCAAATGCCTGGTGCGTTTCGCCAATGCATTGCAAGCGGTCATCCCGGGTATGCAGCACAATTTCCCGCCTGTCACAGTGCTGATCTACCAGGACGACGGCAACATTATTGGTAGCGAGAGCTTTGTACAAACCGGATGCTGTCCAGTAGGTCGTTTATCGGCACTAATAACAATTTTGTAATCATTTTGTTGGCTTTGGGGTATGGACTCGTATTTTATGTCCTTCCTCGTAGTATGAACTCAAATCATGCTAAGTATCATTTGAATCCATTCAGTAGTTTTTGCTCTATTTTAGGCCGAGAAATGTCACTTCCATCCCCACTCCCAAGGGAACCTTAACGAATTCCAGGATAAAAAGTATTACATGACCTTCCTCGTAGTATGAACATAAATCATGCCAAGTTTCATTTGAATACATTCAGTAGTTTCAGCGCTATGCGCAGCCAAGAAATTTTACCCTACTGCGGGGGTGCCACTACGGGGGGCTACTGGGGGTCCCACTGCGGGGCAATGTGGGGGGCCCACTGCGGGGGTAAACTGCCGGGGGCCCCCACTGCCGGTGCCCTCCACTGTGGGGGCCTACTGAGTGGGTCCCACTGCGGGGGGTTCTGCGGGTGGCTACTGGGGGTCCCACTGCGAGGAAATGTGGGGGGCCCACTGCCGAGAGCCTCACTACAGACGCCCCACTGCCGGTGGCCCCACTGCGGGGGGCTAATGAGGGGGTACGACTGCGGGGCAATGTGGGGGGCCCACTTCGGGGGGCCATCTGCCGGCGGCCCCCACTTCCGGGGCCCCACTACCAGTGCCCCCCACTGTGGGGGTACTGAGGTCCCACTGCGGGGCAATGTGGGGGCCCCACTGCGGGAGGCTACTGGGAGGGTCCGGTTGCGTGAGGGGGCCCACTGCTGGGGTCCCGACTTCTGGGGCCCCCACTGCCTGGGGCCTCACTGCCAGTGCACCCGCAGTGAGGGGCTATCGCTCTCTACCGCCCTTGCCCCGCGCCATCCTGCAACGCGCAAAATCTCACTACCATCCTCTCTCATAAGGGAATCCTTCTGAATTCCGGGATAAAAAGTATTTTATGCCCTTTCTCGTAATATGAACTTAAATCATGCTAAGTTTTATTTGAATACCTTCAGTAGTTTCGGCGCTATGCGCAGCCAAGAAATTTTATTTTAATCCCCTCTCCGAAGGGAACCCTATTGAAATCTGGGATAAAAAGTACCCTATGTCCTTTCTCATAGTATGATCTCAAATCCTGCCAAGTTTCATTTGAATACATTCAGTAGTTCCGGCGCTATGCGCAGCCAACAAATTTTACTTTCATCCCCTATCCCAAGGGAACCCTATTGAAATCCGGGATAAAAAGTACCCTATGTCCTTTCTCATAGTATGATCTCAAATCATGTCAAGTTTCATTTCAATACGTTCAGTAGTTTCGGAGCTATGCGCGGCCAAGATACAGACAGACAGACAGACAGACATGATGGAAAAAAATTCATTTTTGGCATCAGTATCGATAATAGAGTGCCCTCCAAAAAAATGTTTCAAAATATATTCAATGTACAGAATTGGACCTGTTAGTTTTATTATAAGTATAGATAATAAATATAAATAAGTAGGATTTATTTTACTACTTACACTAAATACAAGCTAATAGTTGACACCAAAATGCTGAAGGACGTATCCAGAAGTATTTACGGGAATTTAATTATAATATCATTTAATTTTACATTTATCTTACAAAATAGCATGGCTTTGCATCTAACAAAGTAGCCCAATTAATAAATGACATGGAACAAAATCCGACAAAACCTTACCATTAAAATAATGAATTGACTTTGCAAAGCGACAAAAATACTGATGACAAACCATCATCAAATACGTGTTTAATCCTTGGCCATTATATCCATGTAAAATTTATTGTTCATGTCATGCTCAGACAGAGAGTGATAAGGGACGGGGCAAACGAGCCACAGTTACCTGACCACCTTCTGCCACTTTTCGAATTTAATGGAAAAAGTGGCGCAGTCTCCTCTAGCCCTTGAATTTTGCAGATCACCGTCTGTGAGTTTGCTTTAGCAAGTAAGAAAGCCTTTTGTATGACATAAATTATGATGACATCTTGTAAATTAATTGTAAATTATGATCTAATAATGTAAACTATTAAAATTTAATACATATAAGACGCTACTGAACACCATTATACAGCCCCAGAAATAAGCACAGTTTATTGGGTACCTAACCTACATTACTACCATAAGACTGATTTAGACTTTTTGACAATATAACGCAAAACAGAAAAAATCCAAAGCCGCAACAAGTTTTTTTTGTGAAGATCCAAATAATTTATCCTGGGTCCTGTGTCTCAGGCGGACCTTCAACTGCTACGCCACGAAAGTTGTAAAAAACTGCCTGGCTCAAGCGTTCGGCAGCAAATCACTAACTTGCACCAACCCTTAAACGTGAGTTAAAATGTATTTCGTAAATGGATGGAGACAGATCCGTCGAACTTGCTAATTTGCCCCGCCCGTTATCTCATCAGTCGCGTTTTAAAGAATATCCTGGATACCCTGCTCATTATACGTTCTGGACCATTAAGCGAATGATGCCTCGTTTGCATTTACTAGTATCGTAGACATTTAGACATTTTTTATTAAAAACTTAATAAAAGCTCACAGTTTACAGCAAAATGCTTACAATCTAGGCTAGGAGGCTTTTGTGTAAAAAAGTTTAAGGATCACAAGCTCATATTATTTTCACCAATGATTGGCTATTTTTTGCAAGTATTCAGATTACATCCAAGGAGCGATGGAAAAAGTGTATGTAGAATAGGTATTTTGAACGCTAACTTGAACTAGCTTTAGCTGAAGTAAATTATTATTCCTCTTAGTCGTTATCTCTTGAAAGTGGTCACGGTAACGATATAGTCGTGATGAAGGGCTGCCCTCGCAATGCGCCATCTGCCCTGTCAGATGCGTTGTGGGAGAACCGTGTAACTGAGGTGGTGAGGTATATCAAGTTGTTTTAACTCTAAGAATTGACTTCTTTACTAAACCAGTTACAACGTAGCACCAAGATTAGCTCCGCACAATAAAAACTCATTTTGTCTCGCACAGAGAAAATAGGTTTTAATGTCGGAGGCGTTATGGTAACTACGAAATTAAGCAGTGGGCGGGGCATTTATCCTAATGATGCTAATTTTGTTTCTTGAGACACAGAATTAGTAGCAGTAGGTACTATAAAGTTATACCTCGGGGTTCTAGTTATTGCTGTGTAATCTGTGAAAGTAACTAATGAGTGGAAAATATCGTTTACAAATTTGTTGGAAAATTGAGGATAATGAGGTTGTAATCTTTTTGGCGTTATAATATTTTTTACCAACGAAAGTTAATCTGTTATATTCTAATTATATATTTACCTTCAGAATTTTTTAATAGCTCTATTTTCCTTTCATTGGTACCTTGTTTAAGAGAGTTTCCTACTGAATTTCGACCAATCATTATTTCGACACGTCGCTGACTTCGAAAAACAAAATATAAATAAAAATTAAATTAAATAATACCATAGTTCGATTAGGAAGCACTCAGCATTATTTATCTCTATTTTAAAGGTTGATTTTATTTTCTTGTTTAACGTCAGAAACCTTTTACAGGTTGGTACCTAATCAATCAGCACGGTTAAATTTTGAAACTTTAGTTTTACTACCAAATCAGAAAAACCGTACATGTATTTTACGCCAGAAATCTGGTATCTTTCCTATGAAAAAACTTTACAACGTCTGAACATAGCTAACTGTTAAAAAGTTTCATGGATAGAAGTTTAGCCCTCAAAGATTAATTTAATTATTCGTCCGCGTGAAATTTTTCGTGTCACAAAACCATGTTTTATGATCTAAGGGGAAGGACGACCACAGACACGGCGACTTTGGTCACTTAGTGGTCGTTATGGTGCCTTTTAAGCCTTATTATTCTAGAGATAGCAATTTATTTCAATGTTACAGATTTTACTTTAGTTTTTTTAATACATTTCATTTTTTTTTTTACGAATTTGAAAGTGTTGTTCTATGTTCAAGCTTATTTAGAAAAGTTATCAGAGGATACGAAACAAGGAGGCCCAACAACTGCGAGTGATATTGGGCTAAAAATTAAATAAGGTTGATATTAAAATATTCACAATTAGTATACGAGCTTATTGCCAATTATAAGCCATGGCGGTCGCGGCTTTAGAATCGACGCCTCTAACTCATCTCGTGGATTTTGTAAGAGTTGACTATGAGAACCGACCAGAGTAATGACAGCAGCTTCTTTCTTTGTTCAATTTTAACACCTTTACTGCGATTACCAATCCGCCTGCCTAGCGTGGTAATTATGGCAGAACCTGCTGTATAATAAGAATATGCTGTATGCTTGGGGGAGGCTCATTTTGCTGAGGGCGTATGTGGTATACGCGCTCGATGGTTCTGTCTGTTTTCTACACTGTTTATTCTGTATTTTGAAAAGAGCGTAATCCCATCAAAAGTTGTGTACATACCTAACAAAAATTTCATGACGGCCACTTTTAGCCAGCAGCCACAGCCAGTGGCTCAGTCTGTACGTCTACTAAAGCCTAGGCAGGTGACCGTCCCACCGGAAAATTGATAAAAGATATTAAAGGAAATCTGGGAACCGTGAGGGATAATAAACGTCTCAGTTTTTATGGTTCAGTGACCAGACAGGTATTGCCTTTTTATGATCGTAATAAAACATTTTCGATGCTTGCGATGTAGCTAAGATGTAGGTCTATCAGATCTGTTAGCTTTGAAGAATTTGTGGGACGCGATAAATGTGTCTGGAAAATAGTATTTTTAGGGTTCCGTGTGCGAAAAGGTTGCTAAAAAGTAAAGTCGGCTAACGATCTTATCGTTAGTCTTTGATTTAATTATGGATTTTGACTTTTCTGAATTCACTGCGAATGTACATTATTTATCGAAGTTGATGAACTGCAGCGCGTCTAGCGGGTTCTCCGGACTTCTTTGCCATCATTCGATCTCGTGCGGCGTCTTTTTGGAGTAGGCTTAATTGCTCTGGTAATAACATATTGATGGCTATCTCTGATACGGTTTACAATAACCCAATTTCCGAACATTGGATATCCGTCCACTTGGGCGGCAACAAGAAGTGACGGCCCGGTAGCATTATGCGCTGGAGACTTGACTAACTGCATTGTGTTTTTAAAATGTTGTGTGATTATATTCATTCTTTTTTGTTTATTTTGAGGGTCCTTAATTTTTTATTAAGTATGTGCCTTAAATAAAGGATTTTTTAAAACTACGACATTTATTGCACGTTGAGACGCGACAACCGTAATGGTTAGTTTAGAGCGCAAACCACCAAGCTTAAGCCTCTTATTTTTCATTTATTTTTTACTTATCCTATTTATTTCGTCCTACTGTTTGTGCAATTCTGCTGGCGTCATTGGACTTCCAACCTAATGTGGCCTCCTCCCACCAGTTTTGTATCTAGGTATTGATAAATAACTTAAGATCGTGGCCTGACTCCCATTTGTCATGTTATTTTGATGTTTTAATAAATTACCATCGAAGCGTTGCCGATCTCCGAAATTGCTTTTAACAATAAAGCTTTTTTTGCAGCCATTTTTGGTTTAACTTTATGAGTTTCTTGATATTTCATTATTGGACTTACAAATAAAATTGTATTACTTAGGTACCTATCAAATCAAATGTAATTTTTGTGGTTCTTGCAATTTATATTTTGTAACTTTTTTGAATACCGTTTTAATACACTACAGTTAATAACGGGATATCTACCATGATTTATATTTTGAGTTTTCCAATATTTCGGCACAGTTACATGCGCCATGATCACAGAACAACTGAAGTCACTGCGAGTTAGTTTTTACTGGCAGACATACCGATCTACCCTCTTTCTTTCTCTTTTGCTACGAATATTACCACTACCAAAAAAAAAAACTAGTTAAATTAATAAGTAAATCATGGTAAATATCCCGTTATTAACTTCAGTGTTGTAAGTAACGATGATAGTTTCAAATAAAGATGCGCGACTGCGAATTATCTGTCTAGTCTAGTCTAGTAATTACTAATGTCTCTACGAATGGATCATTTATGGCTCCGATTCGACTTTGTTAGTCGACCTATGGTTTTGAGTGATGAATGAATTATTCGTCGCTCCTGCGGGGATTGAATCGAAACTGACTCGGGCAGTCGAACGAATGACTCGCGAATCGTTCGAATGACTTGTCAAGTCGAATAATTCGAATGAAATCATTCATAGTCGCGCATCTTTAGTTTCAATACTTTTACCGTTCTAATAGCTGTCTAGGGACATTCAACTACAAAAATCATTAAACTATGTTAAAAGGCACATAGATCACAAAATATTATAACTATTGAGTTGAGTAACTATTCTATAATTTAAAAACGCACGCGAATGTAATTGCAGTTCTTGAAATAGCTATGATTATTTCATCTATCATTGTACCCATCTACCTATGTACTCGTACAAGTAAATATTATTAAGTAACGTATTCGCATGTGTAGGTATATGTAAAACTGAAGTCAGTAGCCAATTTGAGCTACGTCCTTTAAAATGGGCACAAGGGCACAAGGCCCAATGTTCCCAAAGTGAATGGGTGCTCAAGGACCCACTAAAACGGGATCATAGGAGCCTTACATAAAAAAGGCGGATACCCCTTCCAAATTTATTGTGTCGGCATGCGTGTTGTGTTAATTAAGAAGGCATTATGCTATGTAAGTATTTTTGAACAAATATCTATAAAAAATTAAGGCAAACTTAATGATAAATTTCAGTAGGCACAAATCGTCGTCGGTCGGATTCATTACCGGAACACAACACAAAATTTCCAATTCCCTACCATTCTCAAAACATGTGATTTCGATAATATTCCGGTAATGAATCCTACCGACAAAATATTAATTTGACTCGTTATCTAGATACAATAACAATATTCCTACTAGGTACAGTAGCAGGTACCTAGTATTAGAACCAGTACAGGTAGGTATACCTGTACTGGTTTTTCACTAAAAATAAGAAATTCGTTCACTGTAACTAACATTTGCGTGTAAGAAATGATCTAACCTCGTCTTAAAAATATTGTCCAGATTTGATTTTTTTATATCTGCATGTAATTTATTAAAAATATTACTAACCTAGATCCTGGACTCTTACTTAGTATTGTTAGCATATTAGGTAGTTTTATTAGAATATTTCCGTAGCGTAAGTAAGTAAGCCCCGAATACTCAAACAGAACTTACATTTAAGCACGTCTCAAGTTGCGATTTTTTGACAGTTTTCAATGAAAATATGTCAAAAATTCGTCACTTGAGATGTGCTTAAATCTGAGACGCGTTTGAATATTCGGGGATAAATCATTTATTTGTCACACAAAACACACACATATACATACTTAGCGTCCGTCTATTGTACTTGTCATCTTTTACGATTTTGATTTGAATATGTGCCTATACTGTCTCACAAATAGCGGAGCTTGCAGTATGTACTCGTATGTATATGTATACAGGGGAGGCTCAGAATGCCCTTTTCAATGAAATGCGGCCTACTGCCGACAGCTGTCACGGGTTGGGAATTTTGGGATGTTTAACAAAATTCGTATGCATTTTTAAATTATATGCATTTAGAAAAGCGTTTTTTATGGATGACGAAGTTTTTAGATAAACTGTCAATTTACACCAATTCCGTACAAAATTGTGTTGAGTAAAGTTCTGTGACCTTGGAGAATATGGCGACGCGAAAATTAATAAAAAAAATGGTAGACATGTTTCTCCAGCCATTTTCTATTTATTGGTCAAAGATAAATTACATGTTAATGTCATCGACTTATTTATCCTAAAGAAAAATGCATATATAAACACCTTTTATCGATTACCTCCTGAATAATCAAAATGCAAGAAACTACTCGTAATGGTAAGTTGTAACAAATGTAAGTTAGTCTGATCGAGACGTTCCCCGCGATCGCTTTGCCTCAGATTTCGATTCACGGAGCGTAAGCAATAAAATATTCAGCGTTACAACGTGTGAGGAAACATGTAGTAATACCATCGGAAGACAAACTTTTTGATCGCCATCGTCGTTTCCCAGAAATATTTAAAAAACGTACTGTTTTTATCGAGCTTTGCAACATGCTGAGCCATTAAGTTTCCCAAAGAGAGCTACGGATTTTTTCCAGCACATATTTTTTTCTAGGGAAACAATATTTTTTTTTGTCGTTACTGTTCTATGCTTTTAAAGGCTTCCATATTCTCTTTCCATTTCTCGCAATTCAATAATAGGCAAAGGGTTTGGCATGCATGAAGCACGTCCATGACGTGTAAGAATTCTTCTAACGTTTTGCATGTATAAGCAGGTTAACTACAAATCTTGTTTGTGTTGGAAAAACAAAGTTTCATCCCTCAACGAGAACCGTTCATAACAAATCCTTCATACTACAAATAGTTTCTTATAGTCAAAATTCTTAACAGTAATTCAGGGAATTTTTTTTTTCGAGCAGTCTTCTCTCCATAATATTTGAATAGCCAATCAAAAACCCACACTACTGTATTACTACACCTATCCACTCACGCTCCAACAGATTACAAGCATATTTTATGGGGCGCGCGACACGGGCCTATGCGGATCCGATGCGGGACGATTCAGAACGTCGCGGGACCGATGCGGGACGGTACGGGACTCGCATCTGTAACGACAAGAAGCCTCAGCCGTAAATCGTTCTTTATTGCTTTTGGGACTTGTTTTAATGCATGTAGGTAGGTGTATGTAGAGGTATGAGGATGTACCTTGATTTTCAATAGCCAATGTACCCAACATTGGTTTTACCCGACTTTGTAGGTAATATTCAATTGTGTTATGTAGGATGCTGCTGCCAAATCTGTAAGCTGTCCTGAGTACAATGGATGGCTGATGAAAAAGAAACGTTAACGCTATAGAATATAATAAATTAGTAAAGAAAATATTTTTATTCCCTTTAAAACTACTACACGATAACCTACAATAACTATAGCTTGATTCCCATTATGCAAGGCGATGGTCTGTTTACATTACATTACATTATTTAATTTTGAGGGTAGCAGAGCTTAGGGCAAATATGCCCTGCACTCACAATCAGTATTTTGCTGGATCATCATCATATCAGCCCATACACGTCCACTGCTGGACATAGGTATGCATCCTCCATACGACGGATACATACTGATAATTCTTTACTCCCATTTCATTATTTACACAGTTCATAATTTTTTCAAATGATAAAATGGGAAAATGATGAAATGGGATGTAAGCAGTGATATGTCACACAGCGCAGGTTTTCAGTGAGGACTAGAGGGATGTGTCACGTCACGACCGTCTTTGATTGTTTTTATTATTATAAAATGCTGCAATGTACTATATTTGTCAAATTCAACTGTATCCTGTATCTAAGGTTTCTTTACCTCTCGTGATCAGAATCGCAATGAAGCGGAACGCAGATAGGGGTGGGGTAGGGGTGTGATAAGGGAAGCATGTATCCGGCTAATGTACTTAGTTAAATTCCGGCTATATTAAAAAGGAGGAATGGTAAATATGTCTAGACTAAAAAGATTTTTCTAAAGTTTAGTATTAATATTTATGGAGTAACATATCTCAAAACAAGAGCCTATCAGTTTTATAAAAACTCCGCGTTTGGCATCATCACATAAATCTTCTAAGCAACGGTCAAATTAACTTCTTTTACAATTTACGGTAAAAGAACACAGGGTACCAGGTAGCGGGTGCACTAAGAAAACCTGTAAAACACAATTAATAATATGAAGAAATAAGTATTTCAGTCAAATTATTCTTAGAAATAAAAAAAAAATCCTAGTATAAAAGTCGAGTCCCTCGGGATCCGCATTCACCTTTTTGGACTGAGTTCACTAATTACGTGGCATCCTGTATATCTATTTACAATAGTTAGCAATACCTATATACCTGTATACGATTTACAGAAATAAAACTGTTTTGGTAATGGGACACGTATCCCATAATAATTGACTTTTCCGGCTTTTCCTAGCTTCAGCACTAGTGAATTCATCCCCATTGTTTCCCAAGTAAGGTTATACAACTTTGAATTTAGGGAAAAAGGCGGGGAAAAGATAAGATATCCTTAAATGCGGTTTTATGGGGTAAATTGCGTTAGGAAGGAATCTATATTATGTATGTGTTACGAATGGCAACTTTGGGAGAAGCTAGGAGCAGCTGATCTTTTCCTGTTTACTTTAGGTAAAAAAATATGTTGCGAGAGTTTTGTATCAGAATAGAAAAACAAATATGTCTAGGACGAAAAACATATAAAATAATAAATAATGCTGACTTAGGATTTTTTCAGTACGTTCTAAGCCTATATGCTGAACACTTCATACAACGTCGTTTTAGTTCATAAGTATTAGTTGTGAAACTCTAAATGACTGATAAGATATTTTGTTTTCTTAAACTATGTACTTCTTGAATAATTACACCCAGACCCAGATACATATATGTATTTGCAGATCATACAAAGATTTGTCCTGCAGCGGTCATCGAACCCCTTCTGCATTGCTTGCCTTCGTTAACTGCACCACAGTGGTCGCCACCTTGACCAGATGACTATTTTGTTTCCTTTCTCTTAAAATAGATAAACACCAATAATAATGAACCAATAGTAACAAAGAGCTAACGGATTGCTTGTTTCGTAGCGGTTGGCGTAGCAGCTGTAGCGCCCTCGTTGCAAATTCGTTGCGATCTGTCAAAATTCGTAGCTGCTACGAGTTCGTAGCTGCTACGAGTTCGTAGCAAGTTCAAGTAACAAGAAGCTTTTACCAAGATGTAGAATCGCGATATTTCGTGAAAAAAATACTTTGCTATGCCAGGGGAAACTGAAGGATTTGTAATTTTGTCGTAATGAACGTCGTATTCGTGGCAACAAAATATTCAGCACCGATACTTACCCTTTTGTTCATTACAATGAAAGCTTTGACGCTTCCGATTGATATGGATCAGTTGAGGTATCAACATTATTTGCAGCAGTCTGCAGTTACCTTAACTGTTTCAGTTGTAAATAGGTACTACTTCCAATTTATTTCTTTTCTGAATTTTTATTTACGACTGATGTGGCGCGGCAGGCGAAGGTCCACCTGCGACGCAGAAGGTTGCAGGTTCGATTCCCGCCTTGGGACAAATGCTTGTACGATCTGCAAATATTTGTCTCGGACATTCTGGGTATTTTCTATGTATAATAAAAAATATCTATCTATGTATTATATATATCAGTCATCTAGTACCCATAACACAAGCTCTGCTTAGCTTGAGGCTAGATGATGTTGTGTGCACTGTCCAACATTAGTTATTTTTTCTTTGATTGTATTTTTATTCATAACTAGCTGCTGCCGGCGCCTTCATCCGCGTTTTATCGGGATAAAAATAGCCTATATGTTATTCCAGGTCCCAAACTATACCCATACCAAATTTCAACCTAATTGGTTCAGTTTTTGCGTGAAAGAGTAAACAAATATCCATACATCCATCCATACAAACTTTCACATTTATAATATTAGTAGGATAGAGGTATTTTTATGAAACAAAACTGCAATATATTTGTCGATGCAGATATTATATTGGAATACGGAGTGGATCAAGTATTTTGTAAAAAGTTAAAGAGTCCAAAAGAACTTAAAAGAAAAATAACATATAACATTTCCAAAGATATCCAAAACAGAGCATTTACTCAGTCATCCGAGCATTACCTACAAAATCCTCTCGTTTTATAGCACGGTGCTGAAAGGGCCGGGGCCGAGCACTGAACCCGCACAAATGCGCTAATCGATGGGCAACAATTCCGCTAAGTGTGTCGACGCTCTGTTACTTAGCAGGGGAGATACGGGTTGTGTGGCGTTTTATGTTATTCGATATAGTAGATAAAAAAAATATATTTATAAGCCTTGTGGTTTATTCTCCTACAACCATACATTTGATCAAACACTATGAATATAACGCATTCACTGCCCAGGCTGGGCGGTGGGATCCGCAGGGTGTGCCGTCGTCGGCGGGGCATCATCATCATCATCATCAGCCCATACACGTCCACTGCTGGACATAGGCCTCCCCCGTACGACGCCACAAATAGCGGTCCTGAGCCGCCTCCATCTATCGACTCCCTGCGACCGCTACGATGTCGTCGGTCCATCGAGTGGATGGTCTCCCATGTAGGGGGGGATTTGCCATAATCACCATGCTTGGCAGGCGGATTGGTGATCGCAGTG
Organism: Eupithecia insigniata; assembly: GCA_947859395.1. NCBI lineage: Eukaryota > Metazoa > Arthropoda > Insecta > Lepidoptera > Geometridae > Eupithecia > Eupithecia insigniata. Next base: position 882,990 of record OX402007.1, read on the forward strand.
TTGGTGTTTAAAAATACTCAGACGTAAGCTGCTGCCCTTCCTCTGGTAGGTTCCCTTAGTCGGCTCTTACGACATCCACGGGTTGAGTTGTAGGGGTCGATATTCTATTCCGCGGCCCCACGGCCAGCGAGTTCGAGTTAAATCAGGCTAGGAGTATAATGAATGTTGAATTTATCATTACTTTCAAATACTCATTAAAATGTTCACTGAATTTTCTTTTTAACTCTAAATCTTTGAATATAATTCAGATCGATATAATTGTCTATTCAGTTATATGAGTGAGACTGTAACTCTGATAGAGTACATGAATAATATACCTAACGTAGCCAAAAAAAACACACACATGCTATTTCCCTTGACAAATGTGCGTCAACGGTCTTACTGCGGCCGTATCTGACGTACCCGTTACAAGTTATCTAAGTAAGTGCCGACAATGAAACACATCACATCGTCAAATACATAAACCATCCTACATATATGTTAAAAGCCAACGATGATAACGATTGCATATTTTACGAACGCAAGCGAAACCGCTTTCAAAAGCTTGTATGTTATATGTTAATTTTTCATTAAACAGCTGAAAGTTCTGACTCTAGTGACACAAATGCACATCAAAATATCGAGCGCAATATAATGATCGCTTGCGAGTTTCTCCCACATCTTTGAGGAGAAGCCACCTTGCACTAATCCAACTAAAAGGGGTGTCGCGAAGGATTCCTCCATTTGTCGCCCGCTACAATATTTCTAATGTCGTACTCTCATCACATTAAACCCCACACTTGACTTTCAACCCTATACCGTACATCTAAGATAGAGTTTTGAATAGGAGTTGTGCAGATAATCAGGGTTCGAATAAATGTCGGCGTAAGATGAACAAGGTGTGATGTGATGGTGTGATTATAGCGGGCTCTGACGAAAAGTAGGCCATCGACGGTGATTTGATTTTGGCTATATAGATATGCAAGCTGCGTGTCGTAGAATTAATGTAAGAACATATTTTCTTGGTATTCATATTACTCGGGCTTTTGATTTAATCTTTAAATGCAGTTCAAAACCTGTACTTTTACATCCTACTAATATTATGGTATGGTATGGTATGGGTACTCCCTTGTCCGCATTTGGACTCAACTTGGTCCATTATGCGTTGATTTGCTAGCAAAGCCAGCCTAACTCCGTCCAGAAGCGCAGAATCTTCCTGGGATCTTCACAGGCTTCGCGGAGTGACCTCGGCAAGTTGAGGATTTCTGTTCGTTGTGCTGTTACTCCCTCGCATTCCAGGACTACGTGGGCGGCCGTTTCGTCGTCACTGAGGCATCCTCTGCAGAGGGGACTGTCCGTCGCTCCGATGGTAGATAGGTGTTTGTTTAGTGGGCAGTGTCCTGTTAGTGTTCCCACCAGGATAGGCAGGTCTGTTCTGTTTAAGTTCAGTAGGCGTTTAGTTAACTTCGGTGATGTTGATGGGAGCGCCGCTCTAGCTTGTCTGCATTCTGGCAGGTGCTTCCATCGTTCGTTATGCGTCTCTCTAGTTCTCAGCCTAGTCCATGTCTGGAATAGTGAAAAAGGCAAGGGTAGAAAAGGGGATGGGCCTTCTGTGGTTGTTTCCGATCCCTTCCGTGCCAGCTCATCAGCGGCGTCATTCCCTAGAGATCCGCTATGTCCCTTAATCCATTGAAGGATGATCCTGTTCTTGGCAGATATCCTTTCTAGAGCTAAGTGACATTCGTACACGAGCTTGGAGTTTCAGCTGTTTCCCTCCAGAGCCCTGAGTGTAGCAGCACTATCAGAGAGAATTCGTACACATTGGTCGTTAATTCCTCTCTTCTGCATGGTTGTAGCTGCCTGGGTTATTGCTACACATTCACATTGGAATATGGAGCTGTGTCTTCCTAGCGTTATTGAAATGTTAATGTTTAGGTCCATTGAGTGAATCCCAGCACCCGTACCTGTATTCGTTTTGGAGCCATCTGTGTAAATTCTGACTTCATGGGTTCCTGATTCATCTTTTTGATCCTCGTATAGTTGTATCTGGTAGTGTTTGTTTATGATCGGTTTACTGGGCATTTTGTCACAGGGGGCGGCCATAAGAGGTTCGTATGCTATAGCCCTGTCCATGATCTGTGCGTGTAGGCTACTTGTGACTTCCCAGAGACCCATATTGTGTAGTCTCAGCGCCGACATTGTAGCCTCTTGTTGTATATATAGGTCTAACGGTGCTAGATCTAGAATTACATCTAGGGCAGCACCAGGAGTGGTCCTCATGCAGCCTGTTATCGCTGAGCATGCCATTCTTTGGAAGCGCTGCAGTCTTGTAATTACGGTGTTAAGCTCCGTTCTGGTCCACCAGACTATCGCTCCGTACGTTAGTGTAGGTCTAACGATAGCAGTATAGAGCCACATAGTTATTTTCGGTGAAATTCCCCAGGTTTTTCCTAGCATCCTGCTACATTGGTAGAATGTGGCAGTAGCACGTTGGAGTTTGTAGTCTAGGTGTTTATTCCACAGCAGCTTGCTGTCTAGTATGACTCCTAGGTACTTGACTTCTGTTTTTAGTTTTATCTCCGTGTTAAACAGTTTTGGGAGTTTTAGATTTCCCAGATGCCGCTAGTTAGTGAACATTATTAGTTCCGTTTTTGTTGGATTAACTGAGAGTTCATGGTCGTTGCACCATGTTTCAATGGTTCTAAAGGCGAGTTACCTACTAATATTATGAATGTGAAAGTTTGTATGGATGGATGTATGGGATGTATAGATGTATGGATATTTGTTACTCTTTCACGCAAAAACTACTGACCCCATTAGGCTGAAATTTGGTATGGGTATATGATGATGATGATGACGATAGTTTGGGACCTGGAATAACATATAGGCTATTTTTTATCCCGATAAAACGTGGGCAAAGGCGCGGTCAACAGCTAGTATGGTTATAATCTCGTATCTTGTTGTTTGCCAACGTTTTAATCGAATTACAGCGATTGGTCTTCAGAAGGTCACTGATACTTTCCTACTATTTCGTTCCTTTATCTTTTCCATAACAAAAAAACAATAAATTAGAAATTGAAATGAGTTAAGAAAATATAATAATGTACGAGTATTTTAATAAACCAGGCAAGTGTGACAAAACAAAATTAAAACCGAAATAATATCATCTAAGTGGCATGGCACGACGCCACACCTCGATCGCTCATACTGTCGACGGCTATCCATCACGCAGACGAGGTGTTAGGACTAATGCTTGATGGATACGAACTGTTTAGGGCTAGTGGAAGGGGTACTCGCTTGTGGTCTTAACAGTGTGGGCTCAAAACCATATGAAAAAAATGTGAAACGACAATAATACACCCAAGATCGCTGATACTGTCGACGGCTATCTGTCATGCAGAGGCAACATTAGGACTGGTGCTTGATGGATGCTAGCTGTTTCGGCCTAGTGGGAGGTTTACTGACTTGTAGTTCAAAAGAAGTGGGTTCGATAACGTGAAAATAAGTTTGTCTGGGAGAGCATGCTCCATTTATACCTATATTTATATAAAATAATATAGGTCGAAATGGCTGTTAAAGTTCATGATACACACATACAATAATACTAAACCTAACTTAACAAGGGTAATGATAAACTAGGTACCTACTACTTGGTTTTTTTAAATCTTTTTTATTGTATTTGTAGTTTGTACACCCATTTCCGGTCCCATCTACGGCCAATGTGAGATGGTGGGTGAATGTAAAACCACCAAGGATAAAAAAACACGTTATGCGTCTTATTATTAGACGGTATGAGTTATTTTTAAATAGTTTTTGTGGAAACTGATAAATTAGCCGTTAGTTACACAGAACAATTTTTGTTACTCAGTTTCCTAGCTGTTCGTTTTCTATACTTAGTTAGAAATTGTAAAATAATAGTTTATGCAATAAGTGATTATAGGATGGATTTAAAGCGAAGGCTATAGATGAATCACGAGTAACTGAAGGATTCTAACGACTAAATCACGAATAGATGGAATGAGATGATTGATTAATGATGATTCAAGTGTTAAATAGAATCCGATCGAATCCGATATCGAGTGGTTTATGGCCCTCGATATAAATCCGTCCTTTATTCAACAGTTGCATACTATACTTATGAAAATAGACAAAAAAAAGGTAGTTTAAGGTATATTGGAGTGTTCTAAATTCACTAACACACAAAATGACACCAAAATAGAGATTAAAGCTGCTTTTTATTCACTGGTTTCATCGAATAGAATAAGCTTTTTAGAGGGGGAACGGTATAAGTCAATTTCAGTCTATCTATAAAACTCGAATATCGATCCGATCCAATCAGTAGTTTTAGGGTAAAAAGTAACAAACATGCATCTATCCAAACTTTCACAATTTCGAACTTTTGTCGTCCATGTGGTCGATCTACGAGAGTAGATCGAAATTTAAATAAAAGCTATTTTTTGACACGTAAAAGCAGCAGAATGCTGTAAGTACAGGATATTGGACACAAGTTGTTAGTTTACAACAAACGATGAACCATTTTTGAGGCGTGCGATGTGCATCAGAACAGAACACTCTTCTCGGTTATTAAACTTCGCAATGTTGAATCATAAGAATGTTCCCATACAGCAATTTTAGTTACGGTTACGACACAATCATATCAGCCCATGCACGTCCAGTGCTGGACATAGGCCTCCCCCATACGACGCCACGAATAGCGGTCCTGAGCTACCTCCATCCATCAGCTACCTGCGACCGTTACGATGTCATCCTTCTATGGCAAAACCCCCCCTACATTCCCATGCATGGGCTGATATGATTGTGTCGTAACCGTAACTAACCGCTTACGATTATGGCAAAACCCCCCCTACATGGGAATGTAGGGGGGGTTTTGCCATAATCACCACGCTTGGCAGGCGGATTGGTGATCGCAGTTTTGGTGTTGAAAAATACTCAGAAGTGAGCTGCTGCCCTTCCTCTGGTAGGTTCCCTTAGTCTGCGCTCTTACGACATCCACGGGTTGAGTTGGAGGGGTCGATATTCGCACGCCGCCGCGGCCCCACGGCCAACTACGATGACTATGATAATGGTATCACAGAATTATACATTTTGGTAGAATTACTTTAGATGAAAGAAACTACAGATGGAGGGACGCGCGTAAAGTGTTAAGGCTCAAACTATTATATCTATCATCATCATCATCATAGCCCTTACAACCCTTGTTTGTAATTACTTATACAATTGGAAGAATACCAAAGTTTTATCTCTTAGCATAGTACATATCAGGGTGAGTGCGATTAGTAGAAAAGAAAATAATTCAGCAAGAAGCCTTACATTGTATCATCTGTCTCAGTGACAACTCACGGCAAAAAGCTGCAACTCGCTAATAACACTCTAAATAATAACATTCTGTGAGACACCCCTAACAAACGATTACTAAACTAAGCAACCAATATCGTAAGAGAGTCTCGCTCTGACTTACAAAGTGCAGTCTCAGTTCCAGACCTTGTTTTTGTTGTGTCCAGCTCGTGCCCGAACTAGTGACGAGCACTTATCTAGTCTATCGAAAACCCAACAACTTAGAAAACAACATTTTTGGTTCATTGGAAGTAGGAAACCTGGTTGTAGATAATCACTATAGGTATCTACAGTACAATATAAATAGATTCGTACAAAAAACACATTGGTTCAACGAGAATAGCTCAAATTGAATTTGAAATCTATATTTTCCTTCAACTTATTGTACTTCAAGAACTAAAATCACGGGCGTAGGATCGACTGCATTTTTTTTGTCAGTTAAAACGATTTTAATTTAATTTGTAAAAAAATAAAATTATATCCTTATACATATTTTTGTGACCAAATTCATGGCTGTAGTGAAAATTGGAGAATGGATGAATGAATAAATTATACTAACTTTAGCTTTATCTATCGTAGTCAAAAGTTCAAAACCAGCTATGTTAAGCACATCACTAACTGTAGATGAAGCGTAGTAATGGTGTCGCATCGGTTTATCTAGTAGTACCATACTGCCACGACACTGATTAACCAAGTTCCGAAGCGCAAGTTCCAGAGTATCGGGAATTTACGGACTCTGCTTAGTTGCACTTCTGCATTGTTGGAGTGATGTGGCTATAGGATAGGATACCTGAGTGTTCGTGTAGTGCTTTACCTAGTTATCGAACAAAAAAAAAATTTAAACATAATTAATTTGATTGTTTTGACCGACTTTGAATCCTTTAATAAATTTTACAGTTTTGTGAGATAAATAATCCCTCAGGAATAAATATAGTATGTTTTATGGGACTACCACGAAATCATTTTCAATACAAAACCGAAAGAATTTTCAAAATCAGTCCGTAATATAATAATTGATAGAGAAATCGACGAACCGCCGAACATATGTAGAACCTCCTCCTTTTTTGAATTTGGTTAACAATAGTTTCCATCACACAAAGCAGCAAGATTAGTAGCAGTAAACACTTTTTATGCATGTGTCACAACTGGGTTAGTATCACTTTGGCGCGATTTTTTTTATCGCGCAGGCCGAGGTATGGTTTTCAAAATCTATTCGCATACGACCCGCGTGGGCACGATGTTATATGCAGTTGATGAGTCATCCACTACAGCAACGATTAAAAAATATTTCTAAAATGAATAAAAACAATAAATAGAAACTACGGAATAATTATTCTGAAAGTATTTGAAAAATCTATAAAAATATTTTGAAATCTAATACGTTAGCTCGGGTTGCTCATTTAAATATGAAAAACCAGCGGTGCATTAAATATGAATATAATCTAGCACTGCGTGTCGAAAACGGAAATAAAAGCTTTATAACTTTTCGGTTTCGCCAGAACCAAATTACAAATACGTCGGTCCAATTTTCCGGTTTCTGGTGCTCAGCGAATTTAAAGTCGCGACGTCATATGTCAGATATGTCGTAGAATTAGAGGGTTCTACGTGACCGAAATCCTGAGGACGGACGTCTCGTTATGTTATTTTGTTTGTATTGAATTTCCCTGGGGGATTTTAGGGTTGAAATGTATTTACTTTGCAATATTTAAACTCCGGTTATTACAGACATAATAATAAATAGGTATGTACATGGTGTGTTTTAGGATTTTAGTATTCCACTTAGTCGCGGTGATATACATATATATAAACCTATGCTAAATAACAGCTTTCTAGTAACTAATACTATCTGATCAAAGCCGCGGACACAGGCGTTTAGACGAACAGACGGACATGTCGAAACTATAAGGTCCTTGTTGACTGCGGGACCATTAAAATGAATAAATACTTTTATCATGGCCTTTGCTGGATAGTGGGAATCTGACTTCAGAACTTTTAGCAAGGCCACTTAAACTTCAGCAAAGCTTAAAAGTTTAGTTTAATTAAAAATATTTTACTTTTAATGACCATTACGAACTTTACTTAGGTACGAGTATTTAATTATGCAGAAATCATTAAAAAATAAGTAAGCGCTTATATTCTAGGTATTAATTAATTCTGCAGTTTTAACGAGGAAGTATGGACTTTTATACTTTACGAAACCATAAACAATAATCTACTCGAAAAAGGTAAAGTGCACTGGCGACAGGCCAAATAGCTGACTTTATGCTCAAGGCACTCAAGGTATTATTAACTCACTACTGAACTGACACGAGAACTAATTATACGTACCTACTAGATACTTTTTTTCGAAATTATACTTTAATTTACACATTTTCTGGCAACACCTAAAAAAAATGTAATGTTCCTACGATTTACCTTTGAAGCTCGTGTCTGTACATGGTTGAACACCTTCTTATTATCATTTAGAACAGCCAAAGAAGAACAAATATACGTTATAATAAATACGAGTAAGTATTTGGTAAATACACATAAAACAGATACTAATTTAGATACCAATCTGAAGCGTCCCCAAGACGCTTTGCCCCGCTGCGCTGTATGGCAATGCTGATGCACTGCGCCAGATTATCACCAGTTCTCAGGTCACGCGTCGCTACCAAAAAGACTTCAGTCAGTTGTTTAACCCACAAATTAACAAAAAGATAAAATCCGTACCAAGAGCGCAGAGTAAATTTTCAGTTATTAGGTTTTCTCTCGCAATCGTGGTAGGTAGGTTTTTGGCTGAAACACTAAATAAATTAGCATTGTTATGACTTAAATTTCTCGAATATTTTTTGTGACAAATAGCTAGAGATAAAAAGAGATTCTAATGAATGACTTGTTTTTGCCAAAAGCGTTTAGTGCTTGGCGTGTAAACATTTGTCAAATATTTTTTAGAGTTTATTCACACTCACATATTTTTGGGACATGTTTTGTGTTTAGGAGTATTGACTTTTTTCAAAAACATCTTATATAACTTTTTGATACTCTTAAATTGATTTATTATTTTATATCTGGGTGTTAACATTATTTATTTATTTTATTTAGAAACAACATCATTACAGTTTTTTTTGAGCCCTAATGCGATGCTATGTCTAGGTTACATTGTATAATAATTACCTAATCTAATTGTAAGGTTAATAAATTGATCTTATATATTAACTAGTTTTTTAGGAGTGCGAGCTGCAAGCAGCTCGCATCGGTTGTATTTATTGTTTATTTTTTTATTTAGTTCCCCTTTTCGTAACCTACGTCTTTGATTTTGTCGAAATCGATATCCAAGAGGGAAAACTGCGATAAAAAAATGTCAGCCATCTTGTATTTAGAAATGGACATCTTTTTCGTAACCTACGAGTTCGAGTTCAATCGAATTTTTCTGCGGTTTAAGTTAGCCTCAATATTATAAGTAATTACTGTTTAACAAAAATAAATTAAAAACATAATATAATACATAGACAGTATTTTTTATGATATATAGAAAATACCCAGAAAACTCGAAACACATATTTGCAGAGAACATTCGTCCTATGGGGAAAAGAACCCGCAACCTCCAGTGTTGCAGGCGGACCTTCGCTCGCCGCGCCACATCGGTCGTCGGTGTATGATGCTGATTTAAAAAATAAAAACCAAAAGTCAGTAAAATATCACAAATTGTCTACACAGTTTCCCAAGTGTTATTTTTATCATCAGTTAGACTCGACCTCGTTCCTCTGAGTCACCTACCATCTCATTAGAACGTTATCTAGACTGACATGTATCAAAGAAATGGAGAGGCCTAGCTCTCACTCATATCTCTAGTCATTACGGGATTCCCCGGTGTGCAGGTGTGCACTAAGGGGGTATTTACCCTATGTTATTAAGAGTGGAAATTTGTTTTTCGCTGTGTTAAGGTACTTCGGGCTAAGGAATATACACTTTTTATTTCTATTGAAACTCTGTTCTACAATGTGGCTAACGGACTTATTTTTATGACGAATATCACCATCATCATCATCATCAGCCCGTATATGTCCACTGCTGAACATAGGCCTGCCCCAAACGACCCCACGAATAGCGGTCCTGAGCCACCTCCATCCAACGAATCCCTGTGACCGCTAAAGTGTCGTAGGTCTATCTATCGAGTGGGAGTTCTTCCCACGATCCGTTATGACTAATTAAAAGAATAATATTAGTTCTTTGAATTTGCATTATTAATAATGCAAATTCTACAGTGACTAATCTAGGACCTAGCATGGCTTAAAAGTTATAGAAATTTTACGAATCGCCTAGAAAATACCAATTAAAAATTTTAGTTTACGACCATTTGATCAATCGTTTTGAACTAAATTTTAATTAAACTAAAAGGTAAATTGGCTAGGCTTTAAAGTTTGAAACTTCTACAGGCTTGGTTGACTCTAGCGAGGTTGGCTCAAGATTGCCAGGATGAGTAAGTAGGCCGTTGTACGTGGTCCAATGATTGCGCGATCCATCATAGGGGATCGAAGGTACGGCGCAACGTAGCGATTATTTTCGAAGATGATTGCCTTCATGGAAATTTTTGGGGCTCTGTTTGTTTGCTGTAAGGTTGCCAACGGGCATTGTTCCCTAGCCAGAGTATGAAGGTCGAAAGTAAACAGTTTACACTGCCATTTTTCTGAATCAGAAAGTTGTTTTTATAAAATGTGTCTCACTCATTACTCATTTCATTATAAAACAGTTAGACCCAGAAAGTTGTTTTTATAGAGTGGAAAAAGTGAGTGACATCTGTTATGATAAATCGCCACTCTTCGTAAAGGGATAAAATTGACCCCAAAGCGGAGCTGAGTACCTACATACATGTACATGCTGCTTGTCAGTCTATGAAATTCAGTGAGTGGCTCAATTAAACTATTTTCACCACTACTGCATTCTAAATACGCGCAGAAATATAACCAACAACCGGAAAAATTAGTAGGAGTGGGTGAAAGTCACTTAATAAACTAAATTGGCGGACATATGGTCAGATGCTATGACGGTCGCGGCGTAGTTCGACCCCTCCCTAGCCCAGAAGGGGTCGAGACTTTCGTCGCAAACACCACGCCGCCGCGCCATGTCGTAAGCCCTTGGATGTCGTAAGAGCCGACTCAGGGAACCTGCCAGAGGCAGGGCGGCAGCTTCTTTCTCTGTATTTTTAACGCTGCACTGCGATTACCAATCAGCTTGCAAAAAGTGGTGATTAGGGAAAACCTCCTTTCTTTAGGAAGCAAAGGACGTGTGACGTGGGAATAATCTCGTCCTCGATGACGTCCCGGTGATGGTGGCGGTGGACAAACGCCGCCGTTACAGTAGTTGACTGCTATTTGAAACAATCTCTAATTAGGTAGTTATATTCCTAGCTTTAGCGAGAGCACTCAGTAAACAAGCACATAACAATAATCCCCGATTACTACCGTAAGCCGCTTCATTACCCATTGAATTTTCTCCAAATACCGGAATGGCGGTGCATAGTGAAGTGACAGTAATACAACCTTATTGTTTTTACAAATATAGTGTTAGGAATTTGAAATTGAATCTATGACTCTATATTTAGAACAAAATCTGCACACAGCAAGATTTCTTAAGACATCAAAACCTTAGTAAACTAATTTAATTTAGTTAAATGTGACTTTACATGTTATTAACCAGGATATAAAATACACAGAGTATTATCACAGATTCGTTAATGTGTACACAAAAGTACTATGTGCACTTATATACCACAAAATAGTTCTAGGTTTGTACATTTTTATATTAGTTATTGACGTTATGAAATACCTTATAGGAACTTTACCTACTATCAATGAAACTGAGTTGATCATTTGGGAGTCCCAACTGCTCTACTTGAGCATTTCCAGTTCAGTAGCGAGGAACGAGCGTATTTTATTAACAAACGTTTGCATTCATAATACATTAATTAGCTCGTGCAGTTGTCCTTCTATTTATTATCTTCACTACGCCGCCATCAAACAAGCATTATAATTCCGTTCATCAGAACATTAGCATTAGTATACTATTTAATGAATTGTTAGTTTCGCATTTATGCCTAATAAGTGTGATTTTGGATCTAATAAAATCATACAATACCCTGATTTGAGACCCGGATGAATTATAATTTAGTAAAACAAATTAATTATGGAAATAAAGTGATACTTTATTTGATATGTCACTTAATAATTTAAACTACTGTAAATAGTGAAAAAGAAACCTGTAGCAATCCTTTAGTTACTTAGAAAAGGCGAGAAGTAGCAGACCCCACTATCAGCTGGGAACAATAACAACATCGAAGACATGGTTTTTGGATCAATATTAGGTAGTTTATTTACTTCCGTTCTATTTCTGTCAGAGGGAAGTTTGGAGCTTGATATTTCGGGAAGGTTTCCTGGCAACATAAAAGCTTGTCAATGATCTTATTAGCATAAGAATAGACCTGAACATCGTCTGAAATAAACTTTCATATTTTAATTCCTGTATAGTGATCAACATCAACAACTTGGTACTTTTCTACTGGTGTAAAAGCTTAATAGTATAATAATAGATTATGCATAGAGTGTGTAAAGAAGTAGCTTCCGTCACGGGTGTCATTGAATACCGAGCGCACCTCAGTATTCTAGAATAACTCACGAGCGCAGCGTGGGAGTTACTAGAATCCTAACTGCCAGAAGGATTTAACCACGCCCAAGGCGAAGTCAGCTTGATGTACAAGAGAAGAATAGTCGTCCTTTCAAACTTTCCGCGAGTAAATAGTAACGTAGTTTGGTAACGTGTTTTGCGGCATTCGTTTTTTATTCCGCCTTCTGAACAGCGGTTAGTTCGAATTTCGAAGAAGATCTTATTGTACGGATCTCCATGGTAAAAATTTACACACACATTTTGATGTTCCAAATTCAGTTTCATTATTTTCTTGGGAATTATGTTTACTATGCCCAAGGGAATAATGAATTTATATTTAGAACCTCAACAATTTTGATATAGAAATGTGGAACAAGGAGACTCGAACAAAGAGATCTTATTCCAGTTGTTTGAATTTGGTAAAACCTTTACCTTTATCACCTAACAGGCCTATAATCACTTGCTTAGAATGACAAAAGTAAATAATTCTGCATGCGCCAAAATCCCAAAAATCCTTCTTTCTTCGTTTTTCTTCCTTTTCCATCTCTCGTCGAAGTTTTAATAAAAAGTAAGCAGAGAGTCAGACAGTCAATGTAAACTTTTTTAAATTAATAATATGGACTTGATGGATATAGAAATGGTTGAAACAGCCAGTCACGACTAGCCTGGACAATGTATTGGATAGGTATTGTTACGTATTGTTATTGTTCAACTTACTCAGCTATGACACACGTGCATATTAGGTGCTATTCACACGGCCCACTCCGGCATGGTAGAATCGGATGTCACACCCGGAACTTTTGTAAAAATATTCACTTCATAGGGACATGTACTAGTTTATTGAGATGAATTCGACCATTACATCAAATGATAGATTCAAAACTCAAAATATAACGTGCTTACAAAACTTAACTATTCTAAAGCATAGCTTAAAAACTAGCTCTGATTAACAAGAAGTAGCTTATAGCTCAGTAATGGTTTTTTTGACCACAGAAAACCAAATTTTGTAAAACATTTGATCTAAGCGACCGATTCTAAACTAACTACGAGCTAATAAAAAGTGTTGTACTGAAAAATTTACGGATTTACAACGAACAAGGATCCTTATCTTCATTTATAACACAATTCCATTTATAACACAAACCCAAATTAAGGCAAATTACCTACCTACACAAGTTTTAAATCAGATACATTCTCTCCCACAAGTTTCCTAATTACACGAAAATGATTCTAAGCACAACAGCATAAGGGACCCATTACGATGATAAATCTGGATCTCCACTCATGTACACAATGTATTCCACTCCAATGCTCTCCGTTTAAATTAAGCCTAAAAATAACACGCCCTTAACGACGGCCCTGAAATAATCTCGTGTGGTTGTCAAACTGTCGACTGTCGATGTCACGCTCAATTTTAGTTGACGTGAAGGGGTAAGGTACAGTTGACGCCGAAAGTTGCTGAATTATACACTCAACCATGCAATATTATATTTTAATTGTTTTAATTGTCTGACTGCTGAACATAGGCCTCCCCAAAACGACCCCACGAATAGCGGTCCTGAGCCGCCTCCATCTAACAACTCCCTGCGACCGCTACGATGTCGTCGGTCCATCGAGTGGGAGGTCTTCCCACACTGTACAGGCTGATGATGATGAATTGCCTGACTCGCCTATCATTATGTTTACCTATTATTAACATGCATATCCACAGAACCTAATGTAGTAGTAGTTATAGGAACAAGTTAATAGTTTAGTGCGTAGGTACCTAAGTTTAGTTTTCACAAGTGCGAAGTTTCCATTTCGCCAAATTAGTGACGTCTGCAGTGACGAGCAACTATTTTTTAAATTAGGTACGTCATTAAGATGCAAATTTGTGTAACGAAATAGCTTCCGCACCATCACACGCGTTTTGCAGGGGTGTGCCAATATCTTTCCCTGGGTTACCATATATCTATATATCCTTGAAAAATCACACTAAAATCCGTTCAGCCGCGAAAATTTAAACTCACAGACAGAGAGACAGAATTACATTCGCATTTTTAATATTACTAGCTGCTGCCCGCGCCTTCGCCCGTGTTTTATCGGGATAAAAAATAGCCTATATGTTATTCCAGGTCCCAAACTATACCCATACCAAATTTCAGCCTAATAGGTTCAGTAGTTTTTGCGTGAAAGAGTAACAAATATCCATACATCTATTACATCCACCCATACAAACTTTCACGTTTATAATATTAGTAGGATAGTAAATACGACTATGAAAGCGGCTAGCAATAGTCCCCCTGGGACTATTTTAATACTCAAACACGAAATATCGTGTTTCGCGTTGGCCAATTTGTCACTCTAAAATATAGAATTAGAGTACAAATTTGCACAAAAAATAATCGAATCGAAACAATCGATTGCGTTCTTGGAAAATTAATATAGACCTCCAGTAGGGTAAGCACGGGGATTATTCTCTATGGTACAATAGAGAAAAATTACGTCACTTTGTCATAGAATGCGTAAATTATTTGAAATTCATTCCTTCATATTCAACAATGTACGCAATGTATAACGATGCGATGTCATTATTGTCTATTCTACCCTTGAGAACAATCTCTGTGCTTGGTCAACTAGACTAAATAACTAAATGAATTTTTATGTGATACTTTTGGTGACATATAATTGAAATTTTACGATAATTACCTATATTTGACATAGCTTTTATACCTACCATATTATTAAATTAAATATCTGGCCGTCTCCCATTGCAACACCCTAATATTGTGTGTATTCTCTAACGTAGTCAATAAGTTCTGACAAATTTCTTGTACAATAATATGATGCGATGAAGCTGACATTATTTTTTCAAGCTCCCCCGTGAGTATCTCTCACGCTGTACGCTATAGTACGCGATGATTTATTACCAAGACTCCCAACTCAAGTGATTGGGAATCTATCATCCAGGTTCGAAGCTAACTTCAGGCTAGACTTGAACAACTTAGTTTAATGACTTTTAAAAGCGGAGAAAAGTGATGATCGCCTGTTACGGTGTTAAGGATACTTTGTTAATTGCTTTTTACTTTCCAAGTTTCGGGAGATTTTGAGGGACAGATTTTATATTAGGGTCTGTAGATAAAGAATGGGATTAAAAATATCATGATCTACGCAGGACAGCATGAAATGTTCAATCTAATTCCTTATCTAGACGACTTTATGTTACCTTCTTCTACGTTTAATTTCAGTAAGATGCATTCAATCAAAGTTATAAAAATTATCAAACTGTCATTCATAAAAATTGTGAACTTGAAGATAAATAATAAATTATTCTCGAATAAACACGATAGCGACTTTATCATTTATTACCATCGTCATAGCAAAAATGCTTTATCTATAGTTAAGAAAGAATAAATACAAAACTAAAAAATATTTGCTCAATATTTTTTTATATATTGCAGTCAAAAGTAAAGTGCAGTTCAGTAAGCAACAACCAAATATACTGAAAGCTGTTGCTCAATCCGATAGCAATCAAAATATCTCAGTCACCACTCGTATTATCAATTGAAATTGAGTTGGCAATGGATAGCAACGTGAAATAATTATGAAAACATCCAACGCGAAAACATATGACAAAATTAATAATAAGTTCCTCAATCCGATAGCATTTAATACGTGTCAGCCACCACTCCGATTGTCAATTGTAATGCAAATGGCAATTGACAGCAACGCGGAATACTATGAATAATATGAAAAAAGCAGTTGCATAATGAACCCTGTAGTAGTGGCAGCATAATGCAGTTGCCATTGTGAGCCATAATTCTTACTATGCTTGGAACTACTATGCTATTATTGGAACATTGCTTGAATATTTTCGTGGATCTTTATAGATTCAACGAAACGATTGAAAAAAGTTGCATCATTTTATTTCAATTGATCTAAAAGGGACTCTATTATTGTAAAAAAACTATCATGGTATACTTGTCATGTCTAACAATTTTTTAACAAAATCAAATGCATAAATAATATCATTGCTAATAATGAAATTTATGCTCTAGAAGGTAAATTGCTATTTTATTACTAAGCATTTCGAAACTTTCAAACTCTTGCACGGATTGCAGGGCGTAAACAATCTTGATTAGTTTGAAAGTTGAGCTTCTTTTTTCAAAATATTTGCGTAAAGCTCAGTGACTTTGCAAGCCAAGGCCACAGTCAAGGCTTCATACCCATTCCCACTGTTGTTTGAAGCCCATTAGTTTGTGTAAGTGGTAAGATTTTTAGTCTGATTGTGAATTGTCAAGCGAATGACGTTGATAAATGCGATCACAACGCGATTTAGGACTCGATAAAAATAAATGACTTTTCGTTATGCCCACCCACTCTTACCCACTGACCCACCCATCACACTTGTAAATTGTAATAATCCTGTGTAATGAAATGACATTTCTGGTAGCAATATTTTTGTTCATTAATCACGGACATATATTAATAAATTCATCAGTATTTACTCAATAAAGATCCGATAAATTATTTTGGTGAATAATATCTCTGATTAAAATTTAGTTACTATAACAGCATGTTAAATAGATATAGCATAAGCTTCGGAAACCTAAACACGCACTTATTGATAAACAAGTAAAGTCTAAGATAGCGAATGAGAATGTAACGCAGATTAAAATTCATAGATTGCTATCAGTAAAAGGACCGGTCATTGTCAAAACCTCCGGGAGAACGATGATGAAAAGCTATCTGTAAATAACGCACGTAATTATAAACTGAATCTTATTTTGTTACAGGTAACGTGAAAATGAAGACAAGAAAGCGACCCTCATAGCCAAAGATGACGCCGAAGAACGAATGAATCTAGCTAACAAAATTATGATAGTACCATATCCAACCAAAAGCATATTCGAAACGACACAACACTTATTTCCAACAAAAAAGCCACCCGACATAGACATTATAAATAGGCTTAAAGAAAGAGATATCATAGAAATAAATAACAGCACGAATGAAACAACAGAATTCTTACGACTAGTGGAAGACTTCAGTGATTATTTTTACAGTAACGCAAGTGACATTAGCAACACCAGTGATGTGTACGATTTCGCGAACTGTACCAGTAACGGGACCTTTAACATATCGTGTTTTAGACAGACGGAAGAGGTGGAGTACAACATTTGGGCACTGATGTTGTTAATATTTCCGTTCTTCACGTTGTTCGGGAACGTGTTGGTGATCATGAGTGTTGTTCGCGAGCGGGCGCTACAGACAGTCACGAACTATTTCATCGTGAGTCTGGCGGTGGCGGATCTGCTGGTGGCGGTCGTGGTGATGCCGTTTGGTGTTTATTATTTGGTGAGTGGTAGATTTAGAAGGAATTAACTGTTCCAGAAATTAAGTGCACATATACACACCGAAATTGTCTACACAATGTGACAACGAGTTAGTACGATATTTCAGTGTGTGATAGTGTTTTGTTAACTTGTCAGCGGCCCACCGCTTTTGTGTAGACTCCATAAGGTACAAAGTGGAAAATATAAAGTTTCAGGTTTATCAATTTTTAATAAAAATTACTTGAGATATATAGTACAAATAGGCAAATAAGCATTTAAATGTGCATGTATCTTACAAGGGTATCAAAGAAATGCGAAAATTATTTGACGATGCAATTTGATTCATAGAGGTAGAAGAAAATTTTCAGGTTTAAATGTTTGTAGTTTAAATTCATGATGTTTTAGGAGAATCTTGTTATGAGACGGCTACTGGTTTACTAAAATGAAAAAAAAAAAAACGTAACTGTTTGTAAAAGTTGGCACTCGTACTGCCAAATTGCAACAAATCATTGAAAATCATTTGAAAACTATAATCGAGTTCGTATTCTAAGTAATCAACGTCTTACTATGATTAGTAGTTCATGCCAGTACCCGGTAGAAGGAGTTCAATGTATGGAAGGATACGTAAACTTGTATACTTACTTTGTGTGAGTGAACTATGCAAAATTCATACTAATGACTTAGGATATAGGGTTACTTGTTGATGTCATCGACCCATCTGCATCGATCCGTTATACGTCCCCTATTATCTAAGTGTCCTTTCCCAGCCTGTTCGGTCCGTATACATAAATTGTTATTTATTTCCCTTCCGCTGCCGTTTAAAATTTACAAAACAATTACGAAAAGTCGAAAATTCAATTCCCGGAATGTGCCGTATTTCTTTCGCTATCTCCTTTAGAGCCGGCTGTTTATCAGCAGAGCCTGTTAATGTTCCAAATGAGGTAACTTCCAGCTTCCTGTTCCAGTTTTAATCTTAAGGCTTCTTCAACTCGATGAAGTTATTTTGAGTTTCAAAATTGCCGTTTAGTTTTGATCAGAGGCAGTAAAGCTTGAAGGTAGCCATTTATCTAAATAATAAAGTTATGTTGAGTTTATTAAGGACCTGTTTGTTTATTTTTTGATATTTCTATTGCGTTAAAACCCTCCGATACTGATCGCTTCAAAATGGTCGAAACGTCGAAAAATAAACTCAAGAAATCAATTCCCCTCCGGACCATCTGACCACCATGAACTTGCCACTGGTGGTGACTTGGGATTTCTATATCCCAACTGACGACCAGTGACCAAATAACACAGTACTACTCCCACGGTAGAATATTTCAGTTCTTTCAGTTTTCTCATTGGGTTAGATAAGGTCAGGTTAGTTAAGGTAGTAATGGTAATAATTTCTAAACAAATGTGGTCATGAAACTCAAAGCAAATCCATTCTAATTATAAGTCTCTTTGGACTAGCAAACATCACACTGTGGGCATTTTGTTAGGTGGTAGTTAGTGAAACCGAGTTAGAATCTAGACCAAACTTTATTTGACAACAAACTGATGAAAACAGCTTGTTCATTCCTTAATCTCTACTTCGTAAAAATCATAATAATGGCACTACCATCGTGCCGTAACACCATATACACAGAAAAACTGTTTTAGGCATTTTAATTGAAAAATATAATTTTTAAGCTAAAATTCAAATTAAGACTAAGTTTTTGTTCGACTTTTTGGTTTTTGTTTTTCTACTACATACAATGCATGTTAATTGCAATAATTTTGAAACAAACTTGAAGTTCAAGTAGTTTTCATTGCTGTCTTTATCATGTTAGGGCAAAAATACCTTTTGGTATAAAATAGAATAAAAATTCATACAGGGCATTTAAAAATGATAATATTTAATATTAACATAACGGCATCAGATAAATGTATCTGCCAAATTACACATTAAAATACAATTACAAACCTAGCTCAAAATAATAATAATAATAATACAGTACATTTCATCAATATAAAATTAAAAATTAATGTCAAAATAAAAAGAAAATAGTGTAAAATTCAATCAATAAAAATAATATATTCAAATGTATTAAAGACAAAACACAATACAAAAAGAAATGCTGCGAAAAATACTATACGAAATTAGATGGTATTTAATTATTTTTAGTCTGAAAATTAAATGATTTTAACAATGTGACAAAATAAGACTTCTAATATTATTTTGTTGTCTATTTGAAAATGTATGAGTAAAAATTTTTATGGAGTGAGCTTTTCCGTCCCATTCTACACTTAACAAAGTTCCAAACTGTCGTCGAATACCGAGGGATTCCAACTTAGCACTTCAGTTCTCTCCAAAATCCTGTTTCGGTCTCAATAGTCCGACAGCCTGTTTACAAATTATGTGTACAGAAGTTAACAAGGGAACTTTCAACAAAACAAGAAGGTGAGTTAACTTAAAGTTTCAAGATTTCAAAGAATTAAATACTTAGTGAGAAATTAAATGGACCTTTGAGGGTTGTTTGAATCAATTTTCAATCAAACCGTTTTCTCTTTTGATTGCGAATGTCTCTTTTGATGTTAGATTTTGGTCGTTAGAAGGAATATGTGTCTCCTTCTCATCGATTTCGATGACGGAGACCTTATAATGTTAACGGATTCCTCTTTCTATGATGAGCCTTTTTATGGCTCGCTAGATCGAACTTAGTCTTGAATATCTTACTGACAGGTACAACATGGTGTTAGTAGGAATAAGTTGTAGTCAAAACAAATACCTACTACTTTAAGTGTTAAGGTTTGTCTATATAATCTAGTCAAAGTAAGAGAAAAATGTCGAATTGAATTATATTACGTCTAATTTTCGTTTTGTTAGAAGAATATAAAGAAAACTGATTTCTCAATATAAATAAAATTGTAGTATTCTCTTGGAATGATAAAACCTATTCGGTTAATATTTTGTGTGTATAACTGGACAACATTTTGAAAAGTATGCGTAGACATAATTAAAAAAAAAAAAAACTTTAAATAAAATACTTGTTTAAGCAATGAAACATGACAATAAATACATGAAAGGAGCTGTTTTTAAGTTTTATGTTTAGGTGATGAACCTTCATAAAAATTATTTCTTCTTCTTCTTCCTGCCCTTATCCCACACCAGGTGGGGTCGGCACAACATGTATTTTTCTTCCACTCTCCTCTATCAGCCTCTCCAGCCAGCATGTCCTCTTTCACACAATCCATCCATCTTTTCTTCGGTCTTCCTCTCCTCTTGTTTCCGTCCACACCTAATTTAACACTCTTTTCGTCACATGACCTTCTTCCCTCCGCATAACATGCCCATACCATCCTAACCTGTTACTCCTCATTTTTTCCGTTACTTGCGCCACTTTCAGACTTCCTCTAATGTACTCGTTCCTTATCTTATCCATCCTTGTCACTCCACACATCCATCTCAACATTCGCATTTCCGCTGCATGCACAGTTCGTTCATCCTTTCCTTTCGTTGCCCAACATTCATACAGTACGACAGGTCTAATCACGGTCTTGTATATTTTCCCCTTCAGCTTAAGGGGCATTCGCCGATCGCATATAGTGCCTGTGATCTGTCGCCATTTCGTCCATCCTGCCCTTATCCTGTTCTTGACGTCCTTGTCTATATCGCCGTCGTTTTCGATCAATGAACCCACTTAACTTCATAAAAAATATTTAAAATGTAAAGAATTAAATATTAAAAAAAAAAAACTCAAATTTAATATTATAAAGCCCATCGGTATACAAAAAGAAGTGAAGAGAATATCAATAACACCTTATTTCTTATTTGATAATAATAACTATGCTTATAGTATAAAATGTGACTTGTCTAAGTGCTTATTTTGTAAGCCTAAATAAATAAAGTTATTTTACACAGTTATTTTATACTTTGATATGCTCGAGCAATTTAGACCGCTCCACTAACTCTTTCAAGAAACATAACGATACTTAATTACACACGAGGTTCATAATAAAGTGTCTGACCTCACCAACCTCTCATCTTAATATCTCGAAGCCTCCAGATACTTTATTATTTCAGATCACAAGAGTTATGACTGGGCGGTGATGTCTATCCCTTCTTCATTACATAGTATAAAACAAAGTCGCGTCCCGCTGTCTGTCCCTAATATGCTTACTTCTTTAAAACTACGCTACGGATTTTGATGCGGTTTTTTTAATAAATAGAGTGATTCAAGAGGTGTCAGCATTGCACCTGTGCGAAGTCGGGGCGAGTGGCTAGTATTGATATATGCTAAAGTTTAGTAAATACGATGTGAGCTGGAACATGATGGATGGCCTGAATTAGAGCTACAGAAACAGTGTATCACGAGAACGCTGAATTTCAAGCAGGTGTTATATAGTGCAAGAGTTTTATACGGACAATAGTTGGATATATAAAAAATCATTCAATAACAAATATTTAAAATTTGTTATTAACCATTATTCTGTTTCTCATTTCCATGACCACGGGCCATATAGTGACCCGGTCCTTTGGGAGGCATGCGTGAAGCCGAAGCCAACAGCACAGAGGCCCTTTATGAGAATTAATATAAAGGCGAGAGCTACACATAGCGGGTATCATCCTTGGTTGCACAATATGATACACCCGAAGATGATATCCGCCAGATGTAGAGACTTATTAACCATTATTATTATATATATATTATTTGCATGCTAAACGTAAGTAAAAGTATGAGAACTTCATAATTTTTTAGGTCTTCATTGTATTACATCTATACATCTGCAAATATAGATTCATTGAAAGCAAAACACATCGCTGGCAGATCGTCTGCTAGTTATTTTGTAGTAGATATTTCACTATCTTAGAACATTAAACCTGTCCCCGAAGTTAGGCATCCTCTATGATCAGAAGAATTAACCATAATTATTATTTTGTCCTGTATTATATTGTTACTAACAACGAAAATAATACAAACAAATTACAACAAGGAGATAAAATATTACCCAAAAAAATCACTGTTAAAAAAATATTCAAGCTATTATAACGAAAAAAATAGATGCTTTTTTTAACCGACTTCAAAAGGAGGAAGGTCTCAATTCGTCCGTACATATGTTGTTGTTTTTTTGTATGTATGTATATTACGCGATATCTCCGCCAATTATGGAACGATTTTGAAAATTCCTTCACTATTGTATAGAAAATGATCCCTAAGTGTTCCTATAAATTTTTATATTAAAACCATTTTTATCCCCAGGGAATTAGTATTCATCCCACAAACCTTAAAAACAGTGTAAAAATAAGGGAATTTGAAGTTGATTTATTGTTTTTTAAAACACGCCAAATATTGAGTAAAAAGGGCAAAAATCAACAAAATTTCGGAAACATCTGATGGTTTTAGGAGGTAGTCCTAGTTCGACGGTTATGTGAACTGTTCAACATGACTTATTTTATTTTATTTGTTACTGTCGTGCACAATATCCGGAATTGATTTGAATTCTAAATTTCTGTAAGCCGTAGGTACAATACTCGATCGAAACATTTGCCCTTGTTCACTAATTTCGCCCAACCAAAGTTGCTCGTTCGGGAGATTCGCTCTTGAGAAAATGAAACTCTAGAGAAGATGGATCTTCGATCAAAGGTCATGTGGATATCAGGAGTTTAACCTAAACAAACAGAATGCTATTTATGGCAGGGGGTGAATATTCGCAGAAAACGACTTGCTCATGCCTACGCAATCTCACAAGGAGAATTCTATATTTTCTTCTAATTCATTTGTGTTGGGAATTGACATTTTTGAAAATATTAGGTGAGAGTATTTGTAGATGTTGTCTACAAGAAATTACCTACTTTAGTAAAAAATAGCCGAAACAATACAATTGTCTCAAGAATACCTATTTTTTATAAAATCATTTCTTGACATTGATTCACTTTAATTATTTACACAATAAATGATTACATAAAGAGACTCCCGGCTGTCTATTTCCCCATACAAAAATATATTCGACAATTACACATTGCACCTCTGCATCCACTGAATTTCTCGATATTTTTCTAATAAATTCTCCGCGGGAAATATCAGTCGACGAGCTTATTTATTCGTGTTATTGAATATAAAGAAAATATGCGAGATTTTCAGCATTTCTGGATTTACAATGTTTGTGGAATTTACTAGAATCTGTAGGCAAAGGATTCAAGGGATTATGTGGATATTCGCGGCTTTTCTCACGTTGCGTTGAATACTGAGAGATTGAACTTCTTCGCGACAAAAGTAGTAAAAGGATCGGGCTGAAATTTTGCAAAAATATAGTTCAAGATCTAGATTAACATGGCTACTTTTTACCCCGGAAAAACTCAAGTGGATTCCGGGGGACAAGCTTGATAAAGATACAATAAAGCTTAGATCAACAAACAGTTCGTTGCACGTTTTTTCACGAACGGATTCCACTCCAAATAAAGTGATTTGAATTTTATTTCTAAAAAGATAAGCCTCCATTTAGTCCTTGTCTAAAAAGACTTCCTTATCATGAATTTAAAGCTGGCATCTTGAAGAGCGTATTGTCCGGGCGGGAGGGATAGTCAGCGACGAACTTATGCACTGTCCGCCGTCCAATCAAAATCTACCAAAATCATTCAACGTGAATAACTAAGTAGGTTACCTTTTGGGTAACCCAACCAGTGTAAGATTTTTCTTGTATATTGTTCAACAGATCTGTGACATCAACGTAGACACTTCTATAAAAAACGAGAGACTATCGCGCGATCTTTAAGTAAACAAGTAATATTCCGATTATTTCAACCCCGAAATACGTGACGTGAATTACTTACCTTAACTTAAATAAATAGGTAGATATTAAAACGCGTACTCACGGTACTTCTGAATATTTAGTAATATTATGTTCCTAGAATCTCTATTGCTACGCCGTAGCATTTACCATTGCTACGCTGTGCCGTAGCCATTGCCTTGCCAAGTCGTAGCAAGATATAGCTAAGTATGGAGAGTGAATAGAAATAAGTAATTTATTTATTTATAAAAATACACATTGTTACAAGTTATTAATATGTGTAAAAAATTATTATTGTATGCAATTGTGTTCCCGCAATTACAGGCGGCCATATCTAACGTATTGGATAAATGTCGTATAAAACCAATCATTATATTTCAATTCAATTATTAATTTGTTGTATTTTATATAAAATACAATTTTTCCTTTCATATACCAAATGTTCAGGCAGCCAAGTTCTAATCTAAAGTCATTTTCACTTTCTTCCTCACTTATTATTGAAACCTACATTTTTGTGGCTGACTATACCCAGGATCCCAAACCCATTGTCCCGTGAAAAACGTGGGCCAGAAGGAACGTGGCCGTGGCCCAGACATTAACAATAAAATCCCATTTTACTGCCTCTCTTACGCATGATGTGTTTTACGTGAAAAATCCCATCGATTCAGATATAGCCGTAAAAAATTTAGGGCGATCGCGAATTTCACTTCCTCGTAAAATTTGCTACCCATTGACGTATGGAGGTAGAATTTTGTTCTTTTCTATTCGGCTACGTATGGAATGGCAGATTTGTAAATTTTCACTCCAAGTTAGAAATTGGAACATAACACAAAAAAAATCCATCCCGAGTGCTCTATAGTACAATTAGGTCACTTTCGACCATAATCATTAAAAAAATCTTTTAAAAAAATAAAAGATAATTTTTTTTTTTATTTACAGACACGAGGTCCATATACAAATACAAACCCAATACAATACAATTTTGAGCATCAGAGTTTATCTTCCAACTCCAGAGCTTAGGCCATCCCTTTTTTTACTTCTTCTCTTTCTATTCCTTTGCCGGTCTGTGCCTAGTGCTTCCTCCAGAATATTTTATTGATACCTAAATACATATGCATAAATAAATAATGTAGAAGTGCGAAGGTGCGTTGAATTGAATGAAAAAGGCATTTGGCGAGCAGTGAAACAAAAATGACAATAAAAAAACCATGCAAAGCAGCACCATGAATTACTACCATAATTTCTATCGATTTGTTTGTTTTCTGAAATCTTTATAGTCTGAATATTCTTAAAAATAGTAGTCGTGAAGTGATAAGCAATTACGGTGAATTAGCCGTTAAGCGTTCAGAGGTAACTACGTAACTAACGTAAACGAATTACTTTTGAAAGTCATGGTTATTAACAACACTAAAATTATTCAAAACTCAAATCATGGTAAATATCCCGTTATTTACTTTAGTCTCGTAAACTAATTCATAGCAAAGGTCATGTGAATGACCCGTTTCAGTATTATTTTGGTTGTTCACCGTAGGCAGAGCCTGGCGTGAATACTAGTGAGTAATAAAATTATATTCGCTGGAGGGAGATATATCGAGCATTCGGGATTTTAACAGGTTTTTTATAGCCTTATCTTTAGTTTAGATATTTATTTTTTGTATGTTAGGCCCGAATTTGTTTCATATTTAGTTATTAGTATTTTATGTGTGTTATAAATAAATGAAATGGGATGATTGTCCGAGCCATATAAAGTTTAACGAGATTTTTATATTATTTTGCACGATCCACAGGGGTATACTTAGGAAAGATGCGATTTTTTTTAGATCAGTTTAGAAATATTGATTTATTTTGACCTTTCACTTGGGCTCGCGTGATTCAACTTCTTGCGGTCCGAAGTGAGACTAACTCCCATAAAGTGCTTACGGGACACGTCGTCCGTCTTTCCTACCATCACAGTAACTCTTTCTGTAACCAAGTCTAATATTTCACAGGCTACCTACGTCGTTACGAAACGAGACTATTGTCAGACTCACACTTGGCCGATTTATATTAATTTTATCTATTATAGTTTTTATAATTTTTTCAGAGTGATCTGTTACCAACGTAACGACCTACCTTTAAACTATTAAACACAGTAATTATTGACTCAACTCCAGTCAAATAATAATAAGTCAAACAAACTAGATCGTAGTAAAGTTTACATTATCACATTATCATCATCATCATATCAGCCGATCGACGTCCACTGCTGGACATAGGCCTCCCCTAAGGATCTCCACAATGACCGATTTTGCGCTGCCCGCATCCAGCAATTTCCCGCGACCTTCACTAGGTCGTCGGTCCATCGCGTGGGGGGTCTACCTACACCAGTTTACATTATATAGGTAGGTATTTAGTTAGGTACGTAGTTGACAAGTACTCGTAAACTTGGTTCATTAGGTTTAGTATTCAGCAAGGGTTGTTCAGAATAAAACATTTACGACCTGAATCTATCAGCACGTACAAAAAATACTTGTTTTTTATCATACTGCTCTAGAATTAGCAATGTATGTTTATGGTTATGTCTGTATTTTTTCAATGTTAGATTATTTATCTTATTATGTGTAGGTAGGGCGGTAGGTTCTTTTTTAGGTAAGTACATATGTTGAGTTGTTTGAGAGGTGCCTCAAATGCATTTTTCATCGGAACTTTTTATTCCTTAATCGCTTTGTTTCACGATCGTGTTTTGTCAATATGTTTTATAGGGTCCCGTACCTCAAAAAGAAAATAGGAACCCTATTAAGATCACTTCTTTGTCCGTCTGTCAACACCTTTTTCTCAGGACCACTTGGAGAGGTATCGAGTTGAAACTAAAATCAAATACGAAAATCCGTAATCTCTTGGAACCGTGATATATCAAACTTCAACGCAATCAAAAGTTGCGCACAAAGCAAGGTCTTAGTTTTAAATATACGGAATCCTCAGTGCGCGAGTCGGCTCCCACTTGTCGATTTATTAATTATTACCTATCATAATGATAGTTTTTCTAGCTACATTTTGACAAAATTCATAATTTGTTCATAAGCGCCTTCCTACTTATTTACCTTACCGAGTACCGACATATGTACGAAAACGATGGATAAACAAATAAAACATAATAATAATAATTGATAAAATAATTTTAAAAATAATTGAGCCTAGCTTCGCCGCCGGTGATCCACCGTTTTGATATATTTTTTACTGTAGAATAATTTTATATGTTATTGTATTTTCTAAAGTAAAAAATGTATTTTTAGAGATATTTAAAATACATAAAGTGGAATAATAATAATAATTAAGCCATTTATTATCATAGAATAAATTAAAGCTATTACAAATTGAAGTAGCTATAAAACATTTAACATTATTATAAAATTTAAAATATGAAATATGATATAATAGGTACATTTTGATTATTCCATGATCTCTATCAGAGTAGGGCTATTACTCTGATAAATGATATTTTAGAAATAGCTGGAAAAGACTGGCAAACTATAGCAACGGACAGAAAGAAATGGCAAAGTCTGGAGGAGGCCTTTATAGCCCGGCTACACGCTCAAACATTTGTGCAAACGTGCATGCACAAACACAGTTTGCGCAAGCAAGATGGAGCGTGTGGCCGTGCTCGAACCAGTTTGCACAAGTAAGAGTTTGCCAGTCTTTTCCAGCAGTTTTTTTGTATTTTCGTCCTCCCACTTTCGAGTAGGTAGTCGTCGTCTTTTTCTTTTACCGAGAGGTCTTTGCCAAGTTGTTACTATTCTGTTCCATTTTTTACTACTAATTCTTGCCACAATAAAATACAACAAAACAAATTAAACTCAAAGCGAAATCATTTAAAATTCGAACGCAATTGTCGAAGCAGTTAACCACTCCCCTCCTGACCGCTTAATAGGTTTTCCCCCAAAACCAATAAAACCTAACAACCAGTGTTTTCGCGCGCAAACACCTAATTACCAAACCTATCCAATTAACCTGGCACGCTCAAAAAACAACCGTATCTCCAAAGAATACATCACGAAACCGCTCGACAGCTTTATCAATTAGGATAATGAATTTCGGCTTAACCACGAGAAGGAAATTGATCTGTGTGACCTTGGAGATAAGGTTTGTGTTAGTTTGGTTGGGATGCATACGGGTAGGGTTGTGTTTTAAGAGCTCACCTGATTTTTCGGCAAAAATTAACACGAAGAAGCGGCTGCAGGACTAATTTTATTTCTACTTGAGAAAAACCTAAAAACCTATTTTGTTCACGATTAGTAACTACTCACGAGTTAGTGATTACTTTGGTTCACGAGCTTTAAATAATTTATTATTAAATTTGAAAGTTTGTATGGATGGATGTATAGATGTATGAATATTTGTTACTCTGCCACGCAAAAACTGCTGAACCGATTAGGCTGAAATTTGGTATGGGTATAGTTTGGGACCTGAAATAATATATAAGCCTTTTTTATCACAATAAAACGCGGGCGGTGGCACGGGCAACAGCTAGTTTTATATAATATAGCTATCATTTGTAGAGGTTAGTAAAAAACCGAAAGTTGTTAAAGATATTTCAAAACACTCCCAAAACTTGTAAATTTCTAAGGCTTCAAAGTTATATAAGTTATGTATAGTTATGTATCCTAGGAAAATTTGCATGGATCTAGTTAAAACCTGGATTACCACCATCATCAACATAGTAGTCAGCAGCTGAACATAGGCTTCCCTTAATGTGCGTCACAGCGCCCTGCCATAAGCCATTTATTACTTATTTATTACTAGCTGTTCCCCGCGGTTTGACCCGATTTAAACGCGAATTTCAGTATAAAAACGGAAAAAAATTCTTTTTTCCCGTAATTTCCCATGAGAATTTGATGTTTTACCAGGACAAAAGCGATGTTATTCTCCATCCTTTCAACTAACTCTATGCCAAAAATCAAGTCGATTGGTTGCTTAGTTTTGGCGTGAAGGAAGTACAAACAAACACACTTTCGCTGTTATATAATATAATATTAGTTAGGATTATTATTATAATCTTGCCGTATCCACATCTGCCTGCATCGTTCGCAGGACGTCATTCCAATTTTTGTTTAAATTTTGATTTTAACTATTTAACAGGACTTAGTACTGTAACAAAAGGTGTGAAGAGCCGCGAGCACACGCAAATTTACTCCTTAATTCCATCTTCGTAGCCTCATTGTTGATTTATTCCTAATTATCATATTACAGAAGCACCTTTATCCCTGAAACCACAACCTTGATTACTTGCGGTGGGCACCGCCCACCCATTGTCACAGCTGACCGCGGAATCTGTTTAGCTGACATCGAATAGAACCCTGAGCTGACCGAAACAACCGCAGAGCATACACTGTGTGTTTCATGATGCTTTTGTTCACTCTAGATAGTGGTAATCTCTAAAAACGGAAATATCCGTATACTCTACGGTTCTAGAATGTTGTAAATTTGTAAATCTTAGTTTAAAAAAAAATCTGATAAAAAAATTGAGGGCTTATATTTTGACACTGGTACCGTTATTGCCCGGCTATACGCTCAAACCCAATGGGAGAGAAAAAATATAAATAAATAAATAAATCATTTATTTCAGGCAATATATGTAGGTAGTCAAGTACAGTATGTAGAATACTTAAAACTACGGCCCATATAAAAATATATACCTTAGTCTAACATACATAAAACTAACAATAACTATGAGCATCATGAATCATGGCCATGGTTTGTTACATAGGACCCGCAGTAGTTAGTTATTGGAAAGTCTAACATCCAATTTTTGTACCGCAAAACCGATTGGGCAATCTAAATTACAAAAGTGGTTGGGAAGTCTAACATACAATTTTTGTTCCCCAAAACTGATAGGATAATTCTAAATCACAATGTTTTTGGCGACTGAAAGGAGCTAAGTGATTTAGAGTTATCCGATCAGTTTTGGGCGTCAAAAATTGGATGTTAGACTTCCCAATCACTACCTACTCCCTGCGCTTGATGGAGAGGAAGGCTTTTGTCATACCAGCTAGAAAATCTAAGGCTATAAAATAGCTACTCTAGAAAAAGCACTCGTGATAAAAACTGCAGTCGTGGTAAAATGTGGATAGATTGGATTATTCCCCTTTTCCAGCACCAAGATCCACCACTCCACCACTGGAAGACTACTGGAAGACTGGCTTGAGTCATTCGATTCGGAAAATAACTTGAGCAACTCTTTATTTTAATAACTTCCAGGTGAAATCTGAATTTCTATATAGAATCTGAAAATCTGCTCACAAGTCGTATCGATTACTGTTACATTTCGCGATGTACTCAGCACAAATTAACTAAATCAACCGTCTATTAGATTCTGCGAACACTTTGCAGATAACTTCGTTATGTAGTTAATGGTACGTAACCTCCCATCACATCGGCTCATTCGAAACTCATTGGTATTGAGAATCTAGGGATCGAGTTAAAGTCGGTGGGGAAACTTTTAATTATAGGGAACTATGTGTATGTATAATATTACACTTTTTTATAGTTAAGATTTTTTATTATTAGATAAGTGGTAAATGATGATATATAGCCGAAGATGTATCACGAAGGTCTTGAATACACCTATTAACTCTAGTCTTCTGAACCTACCTACGTATTTGTGATTTATTCATCATCATCATCATCCGCAACTCGACTCAATTCACTGCTGTCTATAGGCCTCCAAGCTTTTGTTCCACTCCACACGGTCCTGTGCCAGCCGACCTCATCTAGTTTCGCCCCGCCGCCTTGACGTTACTAGATAGACAAAAAGAGCTAAGAAAAGAAATGAATGGAATTTTTTTATGTGTAATAAACCTTGTTTTTATTGCAGAAAAAATATACATGTCTTTATTATGATTATCGTTTAGTTGATTGAATTTTTTTCCAAATTAAATACTAGGTTATACAATAAGCTCCAGAATTTAAATTATCTATCTGGTAAGATCCAGTAAGCTTTAAATAAACACGTAGTAAAATAAACAAAAGTACGGTTAGTTAAAGAGAACAAGAATTCAAATATTTGCCGAAACTAGAACATGATCGAGGGCTATTTACTAGAAAACTATGATCAAACAACTTTGAGTAAATCAAACGAACGAGTTCTTTTTAATTTACTAGGATTGTTCTAATCAAAGGCATTGTCTGGGGTTCACCATTTTCAAAAGTATGAGGTTTTATACACTTTTTTTTTGTCTTTTCGTAGAATTATAAGTTATTGTGTAGACATTACAATTGGGTAGTCTAACATTACAACAGCTTATCAATAGTAATCCTCTTGACTCTCTCTCTCTCTCTCTTAAATGATATGTCAATATCTTGAAAACATCAATTTGGTAAGACAAAAGAACTATTTGACAAGCAAATTCAAATTTGTTCATTGTTGGCGTTTTATTTATTTATTTCAGCAGCGACCAGCAGTTTCGGGACGGGACGTTCGTGGACTATGAGAAAGCCTTCGATTCGGTCGAGACTTGGGCTGTATTACAGTCCCTCCAGAGGTGCCAAGTTGACTATCGATACATCGAAGTGCTGAAGTGCTTGTACGAAAATACCACTATGTCAGTCCGATTACAGGACCAGAACTCAAAACCTTTTCCACTACTGCGAGGAGTGAGACAGGGAGACGTTATCTCTCCGAAACTGTTCACCGCTACGCTGAAGGATGTGTTCAAGGTTCTGGATTGGAAAGGGCTAGGCATCAACATCAACGGCGAGTACATCACTCACCTTCGCTTTGCAGACGACATCGTAGTCATGGCTGAGACCATGGAGGGCCTTAGTACAATACTCGGTGACCTCGGTAGAGCCTCCGAAAGAGTTGGTCTTAGAATGAACATGGACAAGACGAAAATCATGTCAAATGTCCATGTAGTACCAACTCCCGTATTATTCGGAGGCAACACCCTCGAAGTTGTAAATTATCCACATCTCTTCATAATCCTGTTAAGTATCATCATAATTGCCTGCTCTGCTTCACAAAAAGTTCT
This sequence comes from Eupithecia insigniata, assembly GCA_947859395.1. Taxonomy (NCBI): domain Eukaryota; kingdom Metazoa; phylum Arthropoda; class Insecta; order Lepidoptera; family Geometridae; genus Eupithecia; species Eupithecia insigniata. The sequence continues at coordinate 915,037 of OX402007.1, forward strand.
AATTATTTTTTTAGGCATGAACGCTGAAAAATAATGACAATTCCCAAACAAGAGCCCACTTTTTGAATAATAAAGTTAATTAGGAACAGCTTGAACTCCAAGTTCGTGGTGCTTATAATTTAACCAATGTTGGAAACACCGTTTTATAATGTACTCCAATGTTTCTTCCAACTTTTTGTTTGCGGGGTTTCCCTTCGCGTAAACAATAAAGAATTCCGCATGATAGAGATGTTATATGCATTGCAGCTATAAAAAAAAAGAAAACTGGATAAGTGAGAAATATTATATTGTAACAGGTTGCTTAGTGATGAATGAATTGACAAGACGCTTATAACAAATTAATTGGCTATTCACAAAAAATATAATTAATATTTATGTAAATCGAAAATTACAGCTTCAGTTTGCAGCTTATATAGCACTATTCAAACAGAGTTGACAGTCTTGAGTCGGGACTCTAAAGTCGCACAATGGGAAGTGGACCGAATAAAACGTAGTGTTAAGTCATAAAGGCACGAGGCAGGACGGGACTCCGATAAACAGAGACTTTACGTTCAGAGCTTTCCTGATGGAGACGGCTTCTTGGTGCAAGGCATCAGCTGAAAAAGTTCGTTTAAATGTGCGTATTTTTGTAACTTTGTGGGTCAAGAGAACATATTGCTCTACATGATTTATAATTATACATGTACCCGAAATACCCCTTTTCAGAAATACCCGTAGTATTTAATTCTTAGATTCATAAAATTCCAGACTGACACTGCACATTGACTGTGACCAACATGCGATTTTACGATAAAAACATATTGTACAAGTGCTGTGATTGAATTTAGTCTTGGGTTATACTAGGCAAAATCTGATACCTGTGAGTTACGTTACTGTGACTTCAAAATATCTGTGACAAATACCTGTGATAAAATACTAGCTAGTATTTCTACCAATCACGTACAAATTTATTGTTTTACTGATTGAATATCGTAGCGATGACTAAGTAGCAGTAGCATGTTGATTAACCGACAAAATTTAAACGGTATTTTCTTCAACAACTTTGTTACATTGCGGTATACATATCAAATTTCCAAGTATAAATACTAGGTGTGTCTCATTCTGACTAAGTGATATTATCAAAGAGAGAATATAGAAGCGATATTATGTAGCTGAAATGATTTATTGTGTAAGTACCTGTTATGTATGTATAAGTAATAAAGTAACAACGATATAATATCGTGCACCCTTGACACTGGCACTACCTGTGTGACAGTCACGGATATATTTAGTTTCTGTCACTGTGATATACCGCCAATTTTCTATATCTGTGATTTTTATCAGTGATACACACCGTATTTTTATAGAAACTATCAACTTATGTAATTGAGTGGTGGAAGCCTAGGTAGCAGCGGTAGACCTAAGGGATCACTAAGACATGAAAGTGCCTCAAACCCATTACCAACGATGGGTATCTTTACCACTTGTACCACCCCCCAAATTCATACCGTGGCCACTACAAATGGAAATGTCCGTCGTATTTATAGTCCGGTGGCGTATCGTATCGCTTCCCCGATCGCCGTCCGATTTGTCCCACGTTATTACCTCGAGCTTCCAGAAACTCGAGTGTAACTTAAATCCAAGTTTATATTTTACCAATCAGCTAGATGGTACGGATTCAGAACCAGCACAAGGGCTACTCAACTCATGTGCAAACATACTCGTATCCGCGGTCTGAGAAAAGGAAGGAGTAAAAAACATTTGGCAGCTTTTGCAGTTTTAGAAAATTAAATGAGAGGTTGACTGTTTTGATTCTCGCAAGCTTGGAATGCTAACAGTATTTTTCCCCGCTTTCTTCACTTACATACTCATCGATAGGCAACAAGCCCGGGTGGCCCGGAGCCGGGTTTGAGGTCTATCTATTAGCTTGGTCTTTTAGCATCTCACTACCAGTAATCAATACCTAACGGCCTATAATTTTTTTTAATAAAAAAGCAAAAAGAAACTATATACGACGAATTATCAGGTCGTAAATATAAAATTTAACGTCGATATAGTATTTTTCAGACGTCATTTAAGCCGGATGTTAACACAGATTAGCCAGCTCACTGCACTCGACACCGCAATGCCAGTACTATCCAAATTACTTTTGTATTAACATAATTTTTACGATCGGCCTTCATAATAATATTATGATACAGCTTGCCTACTGCTGAACGAAGGTTAAGAAAATAAAATTTTTAAAGTATTTGCTATTTTATTTTATAAACAGTAAAAAGTACCGCGGTATAGTAATAGTTGTGTTTAGGTAATCAAGTTGGTGATTACTTATTTGAATAATTGCCAACTGGCTGGTCAGGAAATTGCTTGTTAACTAAATGGTTAATGTTATAAAAATATTTCTGGTAGGTTTTACTATAAGCGTTAGATGTGCCCATAGCTTTGTTCATGTGGTACCAGAATAAAACAAAGCTCATTATATTAGCTGTCCTTTTATGTAGTTAGTAAATATTTAGAGTCTAGTGGAAGAAGGCGGCCTTCTTCCACTAGTGGACCGGAAATTGAACTGAAGAGAAAATCTATAACACCTTTTTTCTTGTTTGATCAAATCAAATCATTTATTTGCTGAATACATTATTACAGGTACATGTCAGATCTTATAACTAGAGTGATGTCAAATGTATTCAACCCGCATGCTGGTATGCAAATATTACATTTTAGTTTTAAAAGCATTTAAAATAATCAATCATAAAAATAATCAAGAATAATAACAATGGAAAATAAAAAGTTCACAATCAGATACTTTACAGAAAATCCTGGACGAATCTGATAAATTATTCTACTTAAAATTAATATTCATAAATTTATAGTATACATTGTGACGTGTCTAAGTGCTTATTTTATAAGCCTAAATAAATAAAGTTATTGAAATCTGATATCTGTCCAGTATTTCCAGTGGCTGACCCTTACAAACTAAATGAGTGGGTTATTTCCAACGTCTGTCGTGAGATGTTCCTATTCCAAACAACATGCAATAAAAACTTTAGGTCCTACGCACATAATTTGTCTCCGTTGAGGCTAGCACTGTGGGTATAAGGCAAGTGGCTTTTATACGTTGTTTTAGTAGATTTGCTAAGAAATTAAACCAGCTATTATTGATTGCCTTTGTCAATAATCAGTGTTATCCTTTGGGTACCATTAAATTGATTTACTCTTTCATTTCTGTTTGTTTATCCGATCCTTTGTGGCGGCCGGACGGGCCATTGTTCATTTCCTTTCGACTTTTTATTTGTAATTCTGAATTCCGAAATGTGGTGGCAATAATTTAAATCCAAATATCTCTATGAATTTTAAATTTATGTGTTTGGATTAATTTTTTGATAAATAATTTTTTCACGCTAAAGAGCAGAGCGCGCCGGTTATTTCATTTAAAAGGTGGAAAATTAACGATTTTTATTTTTTGTTATTCAATAATATTTTATTTCATACATTTCTAGAACAACACTTCACTTTTTTATACATTAGGTAGGTACAACTATAATAAATCGAATGGAATCATTAATCCAGGTTGATGACAAAATTAATGAATTCTACCACGTTTCCTTCATGAACAAACTAAATTAGACATTATGCAAAAATTGCAAACTTAGAATATATTTTAGCAAGTTCTAAGCCAATAATGTATGTTTTAAGATGGAACACAAATATTTTGCTAACAGAGGAGGGCGTTTACTCTGCACAGGGTTTTAATTTTTGTTGTAGTCAGCCCTCAATTGTACCTTAAACTTATGATGTACAGTTCCCAATAAAAAAATGTGATATGGTTTAGCTTATTGCACTCAGAGATCCTTGTAACTATTTAGCAGATAATGATTAAGATGCAGTACCTGTACCGCAATGCGAAACGGAGTGTGGGAAGACCTCCGACTTGATGGACCGACGACATCGTAGCGGTCGCAGGGAGGCGGTGGATGGAGGGGGCTCAGGACCGCTATTCGTGGCGTCGTTTGGAGGAGGCCTATGTTCAGCAGTGAACGTGTACGGGCTGATAATGATAATGATGATGATGACCTGTACTGAATCTGATGTACCTCTTGTACAGCTGATTCAGTACAAGTACTTTGGCTATAGTTTTAAGGTAGAGAACCCTCAGCTAATGGCTGGAATCATCCTACTGCATACCAAAGCCGAGGGACCCCTCTAGAGCAAAACAATTTGCAATGCAAAACGAAATATATGCTGATGGAACTAAGAAGGAAGGCTTGCACGCTTTTAGGCTGAATTTGACTTCCAAGGGGTTCCAACTGGGCAGTGGAAATTTAAATCACGGATCGGGTGGTTCTTTGAGATTGATCAGGGAACCATATTCAAACCAATATTTTAAATCGAAATTCCAATTCATGAGATTTTTATCATGAATAGACCTTCGTTTGACCACAATCTCAAATGGTGGGGAGTGACGTTGTGGCCGAGGATATATCACGAAGGTCCCAAAGACATCTATTTACTTATGTGTGTTGCATAGTAGTGTTTTTTTATGTACTTTTAATATGACATGAACGTTGTTAACGTTAGGATCTAGTAAAAAGACAGTTAGCATCTTTCTAGACTTCAACAACCTTTACCAGTCCACAGCTGGATATAGGCCTCCGCTGATAACGGCCTAATTTGCTCTAATCATAAGGGGTTAATTCAATTATCCCCACGATGGGCATGTGGACTGTGGATCGCAGGTCAGTTCTAGAGGAGGCGCTGCTCCCCGCCCTTCTGGGGGATATCCATTTGTCGCCCTTACCCCGCCCGCGGGAAGAATTGATGTGATGCAAATTCTAAGGCATCACATGACAGCTTTCTAGGGAAGTATCCCCCCAATTGGCTTAATCACAATCGCAAGTGGCGCTGCGATGCAAGAATAGATATAATATTTATTTTTTGTTTATGGTTTTTGACTCTGTTGGCCTGTATTTTTTCCCATTCGGCATAAATACCTATCAGTTTATATTCTAGTAAAGCTGTCCCTTGTCAATTTTGATACAGGTACGAGCAGGCACCAAGTCAATAACTTTGAAAAATACGCTCTGCAATTATGCTTTAAAAATATTCTTATAGGAATACAGAATAAATACAGCGCGAGACGTGCCCAATATGCCGCGCCGTTCAGCGTGCACAGAGTAGTGCACGTAAGTATAGAATCTCCCTATTAGTTTGAGTATGATCGTGATTAACACAAACACTTATAAGAAAATAAAGAAAAAAGTACATAACGAAGAAAGTGAGAAGTGTCGAAGAGTGATATTGAATAGAAATGACTATGATCAATATAAACAAAGCGGCGGCGGTGAGCGCGTTTAGTTTTAGAAAATTAAATTAAATATGTATATGAAACCACATCTGAATGATAAATAATAACATTCAAGACGCAGAGACATTCGGTCATGACGCAAGAAATCACCTCTGAAGTTGATTATTCGTGTACGTCCGATCCGAAGCAACGACGAAGCGCGGACGAACACGGAATATCTCGAAAATAGACAACAAATATGAAAACGAATGACACGCGTTTATAAGCAAGTGACGGTTTTGTTAAACACCCATTTTTGAAGGTGAACGCGTCAAGTGAACCGCCGAAATCATACGAAACCCCTCACACTTATAGGTTAGGTACCTACACTTGTTCAATCCTTTGAGATCTCTCTCTCGACCTTATATAGGAATGTGAACTCAGTACTATGGTTGTCGTGGAAGCCTTTTAATCTACACGCTTCTGAATTTCACTCGATGTTTTGAATTCCATAGCTTGTGTGACATTCCTCTTGTGAGTATCTGAAATAGCTACTTTGATGTAAGCAAACATGCTCGCAAGCAATATCGAGATAGTTGTCGAGACAGTTTGGAACGAACTATAAAATAGAAACGTTTTCCTCTATTTAACTTTAGATGCAAGTCAGCGAAATTTGAAACTTCTAAAAACTTTGAAAAATCTTTTTTAACCAGTTTCGTTAAAGGTTTGTTTTTTGCTAACTGAGCAAGATAAAAACCTATACGTGTAAGTAAGGCTCACTTAGAATAAAAACCCGGTTTTCAAAAGAGAGTTCCCCTGTACCTTTTTGCAAATTTAATACTCCGTAAACGCAAAACTATGTGGTAAATCATTCGATTAACACAACGTGGACAATCTGCACAGATAAACGTCCATAAAACAATTATACGGAACCCGCTGTTAATGCACATCCAGTGTTTATCAGATAATTCATGATTTACGAGCTTCTGTTATTTACTGATACTGATACGCAGAAGTTATTAAATGCTCATATTTGGATGGTTTCAACATCGGCTCGTTGGCGTAGGGGTATGATTTTCGCTTAGGGTGCGAGAGGTCCCGGGTTCAAATCCCGGACGGGCCCAATTTTTTCTCATTTTACAGTATTTTCGTATTACGCTCGGTTTCTGACAAAGATCCGAGGAAAAGATGACAGAACCAGCACTCAACTACTAGCCAGCACTCATACGTCCACAGTTGAACGTGTCTCCCCGAAACGTTTGTGATAGTCACTACGCTTGGCAGGCTTATTGGTGATCGCAATGAAGGTAATTAAAATATAAAGAATGAGGCTGCTGCCCTTGCTGTGGTAGGTTTCCTTAGTTGACTCTCATGAAATTCACGGGTCGCTTATTCCGCCGCGACGACCGCCTCATAAAAACAACTAATAGCATCTTAATCGAAGTAATGTCACGTTAATATCTATACCTACTTAAATACATGCAACGTAATTTTAACATAATGTTATTGGTGATTTTAAAACACTTTTCTCCGCTTCGGTGAAACTCACCGAAACACAGATCCACTAAGAATATTCTCGTATGTAACTTCTAACACTGTTCAAATCCCATATTATGATTTCTACCAGTGCATTCATGTTCAGTCCCTGAATTCCAAGAAAGGGTGGAAGGCTGCAGACGGGAGATAAGGCTTCACGGCTGTTAGTCTAGTCTAGCCAGTTGATGTGAACTAGACCGAAACTAAGCTTGGCAATTGCTATACTAAATGTAAGAATCCGACGACACGGAAGAAAAATATGATATCTATCTAGAAATATTTTTTGTGATTTGAATCGGAAACTTGCTTTTCCTCTTATTAAGGTGCATAGGGATGTGACACTAGCGCCACTCTTAAATTTTTCTTGTATTATCGTTATGGAAAAGAATTACCAAAATTTCTCGACGCCAATGGATAATACCCAGTATTAACAATTTTTCGATATAGTTTTGTTTCATTTAGTATTACAATAATTAAAAATGGTTTATTGCGTTTGGTCGCCACCAAAGTTAAAACACATTTTCCAAAACTATTTCAGTGGTATTAAATCATAGCTTATACTTGGTACTATAATATCCATTGGCGTCGAGAACTTTTGGTAATTATTTTCCATAACGAACATACAAGAAAAAATAAAGAGTGGCACTAACGTCAACATCACTACGCGCCTCAATGACTTTGTCTCGTTTGAACTCAAATACTTACACATAAATTATGGACGAATTTATGACTGTCCAGGCTCCGGAGTTGAAATGTCCCGTACGTCCAGTTATGGTTTTATAAAAATTATAATTAATCTTAAAGATTTTTATTTGTATTTTTATAATATTTTTGATATGTTCTGCTAAGTCCGATAAATATAATATCGGACTTAGCAGAACATATATAAGAGACTTTCTCCTTACGCCACAGCTCCAGATTGATTAGTTGTATAGGCGAACAGACCACAGACCTATTTATGGTCTTAGGACACCGCCTTATAGTATACATAAATAATTCATTTTAGAAAATATTATCACTGCAAAAGTTTGGGCTCGTCCGGGATTTGAACCCGGGACCTCTCGCACCCTAAGCGAAAATCATACCCCTAGACCAACGAGCCGCTTGCATATCCAACGAATTTATCATCCATGTCTTATCACTTCGATCTGAATTATGACGATTTTATAACTACTGCACGTTCTGATGTTCCAATTTTAGTAGCAATAAATTAACTATTATCATAGATAATCTAGCTTTCGATAATTCTTGTTTATGCAATAAAATTATTTATTTGATTTCAGATATTGTACTTTGGAGTAGGATTTAACTGCTTGGCCTTCCGGCCATACAAAACTCACAAAGAGGTCACACAGTTCTACCATTGGTACCTACTAAAGTTTAACATTCGAATTATTTATTTTAAATACCTTCTTAACAAAGAAAATTACAATCAAATAATAGAAACCAATTAGAACTAGTAATTACAATTACAATGGTGTCAACCATTGAGCTAACTGCAGACTTCGACGACATAGACGAAAAACAATTTACAGGTAATTGGTATATTTCAATACCACCGGAACCGTTCCCAGGACTATTTTGAGTGTGTAAAGTTGAATAACACAAACTAATCTAAGTTTTTTTAAAACACGTTTCTTTGACCTTCTGTATGCATAACGTCTGCGCGCATAATATCGGTTACCTTTCACTAAAGTAACTTTTGATTCATTGGATTGAATAATTTAGCAATTTTCGCAAGCGGCTCGTTGGTCTAGGGGTATGATTTTCGCTTAGGGTGCGAGAGGTCCCGGGTTCAAATCCCGGACGAGCCCAAATTTTTGTGGGCTTTTACATTAGTTCCATTGGTTAGGGCGTGAAGGAAGGACAAACAAACACACTTTCCAATTATAATATTAGTTAAGATTTTCATGAATTAATTCCATTCTGACTGAAGATTTAATCAAACAGTAGGCTAATCACAGGGCTTGATGTGCAGGAATTACGTCACATCATCATCAAATGTGTTATAGTAGATTGTTTTACAAGGGACTAAACCATCCCATTATATACGAGGTTGTTATACTCCCGAGCGTAGCGAGGGAGGATGACAATACCAAGTTATAATGGGTGGTTTTGGCCCGAGTAAAACACTCTACTTTTCACTTCTATTGCGAGAAAATAAAATAATTCAAAATTAGACAATTTTCAGAAATTTTATTAAAATTTATATGTGCAGTTAGAGCAATTTTGAATGTTTAGTTATACATATGTTTTTCCCGGGCAATTTTATTTCGGTTCTCTGTGATTGGGATTTGATAATATTTTGAGTTGATTGTTGTGGAGTAAAGTTGGAGAGACTCGACTAATGCTTTTTTTTTATTTTATTTTTTATTTCTTAAACATTCCTCTAACATGATCAGAGACTTTATGTAACCTTATTGCATTTAAACGTATTTCTATTTATCCTATGTCTATTGCTTATATCTATACTTATTTTCTAACAGCTTTACATATGTATGCTATATTATATTTTTTAATATATATATATATAAATCATATCTTATCTATCTATTTCTATAAATTACCTTCTTTGCTATTTTAATACAATATTTTAGGAACTTAGGGCGTAAATACCTATCAGTTATTATTTTATGTGAGTTCGTGCGTGTAATTTGTACGTTCATGCTTGGACTCATGCTTGAGTTTCCTGCATTATTAAGATCTGAGTGCGGCTTCAGCTGAGTTGACATATTCATCCAATCCCGCGATGTAGATGCTTGGGATTCTGTAATGTTTGGTAGAATATTGATTCCTTCCGTAATCCGCTGCGTGACGTGATACTTGTTTTGTATAGAGTCCTCTATATAACCTTCAGCCACTTGATCGGACCTCCATCCACCGTGCCGTTTTAATGTCGTTATATTCGCACCAGAGTCCGCCAACAGAGTCGCGGATGTTCTGCGGAAACAATGGCCCGTGTAGAGTTCCGGATTTGGTAAATTTAGATAAGTGGCAATATCTTTAGGCATGTTACCAAATTAATTTTTGCCTATAACTTGCCTTGTGCATTTACCATTTTGATAATTTAGAAAAAATCTTCTCGTTCAAACATTAGTGGGACGTAACTCCTGATAGGCTTTAACTATATTAAGGTATTCTCCACTGATGACAAATTTACGCTCTTTGTTTGTTTTCGTGTTCGGCAGACTTACGTCTTCTAGCGTTATATTGGCAAGCTCTATTCCTCTGCATGCACCGCTGATTCCATAAATTAAAGCAACCTGTTGAACAAAACAATAAGTGTGTTAATAATCGTAATAACCTAGGTACATAATTTAGGTATGTAGGTAGGTATACCTACCTACTTATGTACTCTACTCAAATTGAGTAGAGTACATAAGTAGGTTACCTTTATTGCCAAGTATTGTTTATTTAGAGCGTTATTTAAAAATGTTTCGATTTCTTGTGTCGTCAAGACTTTAGATTTTTTTGCCTTGGTGGATGTAGGTATCAATTCGTACAATTAGGTTACTTAATAATTTATGAACTTGATAAGTTTACAATATTATTTTCACTTCTCTTGCTCAAAAAGTGTATCATAATAGTGTAGCTTAGCAGGCCTAAAACGAGTCCATGGTAACCTAAATGAGGTTACCATAGACTCGATTTCACCAACAGACGGTTTTAAACAGTTGTTTTGTCATTTTTGACACAAGTTTTTTTTGTGAACAACCGATTATCTTTTGGTGAACACCAGCCTTAGTTGGCTCTTTTTACATCCACGGGTTGAGTTAGAGGTGTCAATTCTTCGCAATCGCCACGGCTAAACGTCTTACATATATATATGTATGAAGAAATTCCGTATATTCTGATTATATTTAGATTCCACAATAGTTGACGGTCAACTATCTCGTTCTAAATGACCCAGCTACTCCATAAAGAGCTGCGCATTGGTTCAACAGTGCGTTTATCTGGATCACCGTGAGATTTACCAAACTGTTCCGCCGGTTAGCTTTAGCAAATAGTTTGTAGGCTTCACGATCAATTGAGTATTAGCACCAGCTTGATTGACTTTATTGATATTGTTTGAATAAAGAGATTTATTCAATAGAGATTAGTAGTGATCACTGGCATATTGTACAGTAATTATAACTATATTAGGAAGAAAAGTAAGAAAATATTTTTATTTACCTTAAAACTACTAGACACAAAAGCCTTAAACCTATGTTAATTAATTTTAGTCTAAAGTAAATAATGTAACCGTGCCTGAAAATACTATAATAATACATATTATTATAGTACTTTTCAGGCATTGTCAACTAAGTGCTCAATTATACACGAGCGGCAAAGTGCCAACGGCAGAGGTAACTGCAGCTGTCGACAGTTGACGGCAGCCATCGACTATCGACAGCAGCCGTCGACAGTTGACGGCAGCCGTCGACAGTTGACTTCAGCCGTCGACTATCGACAGCAGCCGTCCACTTTGCCGCTCGTGCATATGAGCACTTAGTCATGTAACGCACTTATAATTGAATTACATGATCTATTTCTCTCTATGGAACATTATAGAAACATAGAGATGGCTTTTATTAAGCGAAGAACTTTGTTTCTAGAATTTGTCATATATAAGTAAGTTTTTTTAAGTTAATTTACAATCTCTATCCTACTGATATTATAAATGTCAAAGTTTGTATGGATGGATGTATGGATATTTGTTACTCTTTCACGCAAAAACTACTGAACCGATTAGGCTGAAAATGGTATAGGTATAAGTTTGGGACTTGGAATAACATATAGGCTATTTTTCATCCAGATAAAACGCGGGTGAAGGCGCGGGCAACTGCTAGTTCTATTACTCAATCTTTTTATAGTTGGAAATGCGTGCCGTAGCTCAAGATAGAATGAAAGGCAAAAGGTACCGTGGTCGCTCTCCAGCTAGATGGTCGGACCTCATCACCTCTCTCGACTCAGTCCACCAGAACCGACTGCTCCCAAAACGCAACGAACAGGGAACGATAGAGGCGCATTGCACGAGCAGCTGTTCATCAGGACCCCATCATAACCACGACCTAGATTGAACGACGAAGAAAAGAGTTTGGAAACATTAGGACCAGTCGGCCAGGCTGCCTTAGCAATTGCTAAGGCAGCCTGGCCTCTCTATTGTAAGCAATCGCTTACAATAGAGAGCCCACACGGGCCGTGCGCGAATGAAGATATCGTTTTCTCGATATGACCCAGAGGGGCGCGTCGCTATTTAACGAGCTATCCTACGTCCGTCTATTGCTCCACCCCTAGGTCGCCTGGGAGAAATCACTATAAGCGATAAGGTCTCCTCCTCAAATTTAGATAATATAGGACTTTTTGATTTTCAATAGGTACAATAAAGTATCGTCCTTTCATTCTCTATGCCACGGGGGCAGGCAGTCAAAGCATCTATAATTAGCGTACCTGCACAAACGTGCTCATAATTATGATAAGGACAATCTTTTCAGGATAATTAACTATATCCACCTATTACATGCCCTAACGACTGCTAGCAGTACCAATTAATTAGATAAAAAGAATCTCAATCTGTACACAAAAAGTTAAAAAAGAACTGACTGAATCCTTCGAAAACGATTAATATAGAACCTCTCAGCTGTTTCAACAAGTCAATGAAAGCATCAAACACAATAAACTTTAATTTCATCAAACAGTTGGCTGTTGAGTAGCTTTGATTGAAAAACTTTAATTACAACCTCATTAAGGAATTCTAATTAATTAATTTATTGGTGAAATTTAATTAATAGGGAATTTAACGATAATTTTGTTTTATTGGCGAAAACTGAGGCGCTTGCCTATTTGGCTGGTTATTATGCTGTAATTATGGCTAACCAGAATGGCCGGCTAAAAACTTATTAATTGAACTGGTATAATATTGTATTTCTTGGTTGCAAATTTCATATTTTAAAACCTTTGGGACCGGTTTTTATGTGGGTTTATTATGTTTTACTTAGTTTGATTTTCTTAACTTTACTACTTTTATATGTTTATCTTACTTTATTTATTTTAATCAAGAAATAATATTATAAAGTTTTATTAAACGTAGCGAGTGAGTCGAATATACAGATATGAAAATGTGATATCGGCAAATCGGCATATGTAATGTATAGTGCCGATTTGCCGATATCACATTTTTATTGCACTCGTATCACTGTTTATTTGATACGAAAAAACATGTTTAGTAAATTTCGTCTTCTACGCAGTCGGCTCGTTGGTCTAGGGGTATGATTTTCGCTTAGGGTGCGAGAGGTCCCGGGTTCAAATCCCGGACGAGCCCAAGTTTTTACCCTTTTTTACTTATACAACACTAGCTTTTGCCTGTGGCTTCACACGCGACGCGATATTTCTAAATAAGCTTCCACGCTCTTTTTTACCATTAAAGATTTTTGAGACCAACAAACCTGCATAAACTGGTTTTTTCAAAGACAAAAGTCCTCCCCAGGATGCAATGTTTCTTTTAATCGACTTTCTTGTAAATTATTGCAGCCGATTATTCGTGAAAACTTAGAGAGATATAGATATTGTAACCTAATTGGGCATTTAAATATTATTGGACTTATAATAATATGCAATTCCATTTTATGTGCATACTATTATAATTACTCTGTTAATTCGTTTGTCAGCATTCCGATTATCATAAACAAAGCATCAATAGCCTAAAGGGTAATATCCAATTAATTCAATTAACTAAATTTGCCTACATCGACGTAATGTTCGTTATTTCAGGAAGTTAGTTACGGCAGGTTGCGAAGGCACGCACGTGTTGAAAATCCACAATTACCTTGGACTTGGCACATGAACGAGAGGCTTAGGAGACAGGATGGTTCATCATGATCATCATATCAACAGTTTTCATTAAAAATTTGTTCAATAATCGTGACTTGAGGCCCTGCCCGTATCTACTCGTAAAAACGAAATTGAAGTTTCTGACTAGTTTTCGTAGAAACGCTAATCAAGCGACATAAAGAGTTGGTTTTGCATGAAAATGAAACAGAAACTTAGATTTTTTCATCTTTTCCGAGTAGGCCCCAGCCCCAGCCCGCAAGAGATTTACGTTTGAGTATTCGGGTTTTAGTTTAAATAGGTACACAATTTTTCCAACTTCTTTTAAATAGGTACCTTTGTTTTCCTTACTATCCGTTAACTACATAAAAAACCTAAATTAATTTTGAGCAATAATAATTTCTTTCAACTTATTGAAACATGTCGCCCTTGCCTCCTGCACTACCTTACTCTGTATTCCACAGAAGTAGAGGGTGCCACATAATAGCTACTTGGACATCGCTGTACAGCTCTCCACGGTGTTTAGCTGATTGCTTTAGTATCCATGTATGTTTAGGGGGCTGGTTGTTCATCAGACGCAATGCTTGGTATGCGACCGAATTATCTTCAGGAAGATAATTCAGGAATTATCTTCTCAATTTTGTCTTTACTATTATTGCAATAAAAACTCTTCATAAGCTTTCTAAATAAGTTTCTCACCTACAGTTTGTCGGATCTATGTGGAGTCATGTCACTTACAAGCTAAATAGTTAAAGCAAAATCATCAAATTGAAACAAATCCAGTTGTAAAGAAATAATTAGTAATATGTATAATGTGTGTGGGCTTATAACGCAACATTAAAAAAAAATGCAACGAACCTTGTGCATAGTCCGAAACGCACTTGCCGATTTTATTTTACTTTTCAAAGAGACAGAGACAAACATACAATTCAGAAACTGTTTCAACTACCAAAATTAATTCTCAAAACCATTTATTCAGATGATCCTTTCGGATTTCAGTAAATACGAGCCGCTATTTTTCTAGCGTCAGCAATTTCCGAGGCCATGCTTTATGACTATAAACTGCTGACTAGCAGTTATGTCAATTTAGCTGTCCCAGTTATTGTAGTGGTGTCGGGCATTGTGTCAGGTTTGTTTACAATATTGTGCGTCATTTTATGTTCATTTAGGGTTAATTGAAAAACTATTCAATAGCATTAAAAAATATATAAAAATGAGACTAAATATCATTGGAAATTATGTTTCACTCTTTTTTTTAACGAATAATTTAAAGAACTATTATGAATTTATTATGAATCTAAGCGGGTTAACTTCTATGTACGTCTCTCACTCTCAACGTAAAAGGACCTTTGGTGTGTATGCTCCATTATTTGCGTACTACTCGAGCCATTCTCAAGATAAAATGTTTGTATGTGAGTTAAACAAAAATACAAAAATTCTTGTTTTACTGTCGAATTTGTAAAATAATTGTTGGAATTATGCATCTATAGGAAAGTGGTCAAATCTTGAAGATGTGCAAATTCTATAAAAAACATTTTATACTGAGGCCGGAGTACCTATAGGTATTTATACTGAGGCCGGAGTACCTATAGGTATTTATACTGAGGCCGGAGTACCTATAGGTATTTATACTGAGGCCGGAGTACCTATAGGTATTTATACTGAGGCGGGAGTACCTACAGGTATTTATACTGAGGCCGGAGTACCTATAGGTATTTATAACTTAAAATCAATAAAAGTATGTTCATATCTTTGTTTATTGCCATTTTCTCGGCTTATCGGATTAGGTGGATGGGGAAATGTAGGACAATGTCTCACTTCACCTCAAAATGAGAGTGAGAGAAGTAAACTACCTTTTAAAGTCGCCGACTAGAGCCTAATATTCCTGATTGAACGTGTTGTGTGCGGATAGAAGAATATATACTCATCAATAACATAGGTACAAAAGCGAGCCAGCGCGGGCCATACGCCAATGAAGTCATATATCCGCCTATTTCGTGAACGGAAAGCTGTAAAAATAGTGAAACCTCTATGTGAGTGCTATGCGCTTCCAGCAACATCTAGA
Source organism: Eupithecia insigniata (assembly GCA_947859395.1). Taxonomy (NCBI): domain Eukaryota; kingdom Metazoa; phylum Arthropoda; class Insecta; order Lepidoptera; family Geometridae; genus Eupithecia; species Eupithecia insigniata. Next base: position 930,705 of record OX402007.1, read on the forward strand.
TTAATGTTCGTTCGCGATTGAAGTTTGTTAGGATTTGCCGGGAACAGTGATTTACACCGGCCGGAATGGGATTTCACATGCGGTGTTTGTAAAAATCGTTTGTTACAGAGTTTTGTATTTCATTAGATATTCCTAAATTTAAGGCGATCGCAGGGAGTCGTTGGATGGAGGCGGCTCCGGACGTCGTGGCGTCGTTTGGGGGAGGCCTATGTTCAGCAGTGGACGTATAGCGGCTGATGATGATTCCTAAATTAGACGCGACTATTGTTTTTTGTTATATCCTTGGCAATAAAGATATCCTAATTCAATTCTGGATGTAGACAGACATCCATCAAACATATATTAAAAAAAAAAACTAAAGACCAAAAACATTTACTTAATACGAACGAAGTTACTTAAATTTCTTGAAAAATGGTTATATTGGTCTACAAAGTTAAACCTGTATCTACTAGCATAAAAAAAAATTAAATACTGGACATCAGTACTAGCAGATATTACAAAAATTCACCCGGAAGACGAAAATCACCGTAACGCACCCAATTTGGGATGGCGCCCCTTGTATTACTAAATAAGTACTTACCTACAGTCCTGACCGAAGTTTCAACTAACATTATTTCTCTACTTCCTACTTTCATTTCTCTAGTGTCCTCCGAAGCCCTAAGCCCAAGGCCGCGGTCGCAGCCAGACGTCCATAAATCAGAGCCGGTGGCATCACAACACATTATCTAATAGACCCAAGCTCAGGCTTGCTGTTATTGCTCAACAAAACAACTCATATACTTTCTTTCGATACATATTTACCTATATTACTTATCTATTAGACTCAAGCTGAAATGGCAGGTTGGCTTTTGCTAGACAAAACAATTTCTTAACTGAATAAATGGCGGTATTTCTGAGGTTACAATATTCCTGGAAAAGGTCAATACTCTGCATTGAAATCGTACAACACATTGAAAATGGTTTGTTTGTATAAAATATTTATGTTACTGGACATGCTAAACAGTTATTACCTAGGTACTTAAAAGGATGTCCCTTTTAAGTTCCTAGTTAGGTATGTAAATAAACAAGTTATTATACACACACAAAGGTATTTGTGTTGGTTATGATGATATGATTCAATACAAACAAATTTCAAATTTACATTAATATATCACAAAAGCTATATAACTCTGATAAAGAGAATCCGCGATAATATTATCGATATTATCGAATAAAAATCGTCGAATATTGAAGTATCCACTTTAAAATATGAAGTGTGAAAGGCGATTGGATTTTTTATTTGCAAACTCTCTCTGTTTAATTTGCCATCGACGCGCGCTCTACTGCGAATAGAGTAGCCTGTATACAGAGACAGAATTTTATTATTTATTTTATTTTTATCTAGTATCTGCCCAGGGCTTGGCAAGCGATGTTTCTATGGAAACGTTTTAAGTGCATATTTATCCCATGGGAACTGATTTTTGGGATAAAAGTTAGCCTATGTTTTATTCCAAACCTAGAATTACCTGTACGCAAAATTTCAGCTCGATCCGTACAGTACTTTTGACGTGAAGAGGTCAAACATCCATACATCAAAACTTTATATTAGTGTGATTTTAAGTGATCCAGCTATTCACGCCATCGCTACCTCAGTAAAAGCCAGGCTCTAATTTAACAGTTTATTTATATTGAACATTGTTTTCGCTTTTTCTAGAATTTTATTACCATTATGTATATCATATTTTGAACAATTAAAACATTTTTACTTTCTATGCAATCTTATCATATCCCAGATAATAGGAATAGCATAACCTTCCCAAAAGATGGGTACGTACAAAAACACAAAATAAGTTGTAATATTGGGATTTCCAAATGATTGATCTATGGCTTATCATGAAAAGACTCACAAAATCTTTATATACATACCAAAATATTCTAAATAAATAAAACCTATTTCAAAGTAAAGTAGGTGAGGGATCGAGAGGAAACGTGGGAGAAACCCTCACGTCCGTCCTTCAAAATAACTTTTACAACTCCTCCAACCTTAGGCAAATTCTAAGTGTTCCAACAAGCGAAGACAGAGTCTTCCGAAATTTTTGTTTCTTCTATGTAAGTAAACTGTCGATACAGTGACACAAACTTGAAGCTAAAGCAACTACACAAGTTGAGTCTTGAAACTTGACGGTAAATTTGGATCAAAGACACTTTGAACTTGATATCAAGGCAAGATTGATTTTGCTAGAACTCGACAAATTTATACAACTACTAGTTGTTCTCTACGGTTTCACCCGCGTTACCAGAACAAAAAGAAGCTTAGGTTACTCTTCATCCTTTCAACTTACTCCATGCCAAATCGATTGGTATCAAGTCGATTGGTTTCTTAGGGCGTGAAGGAAGGACAAACAAACAAATACACTCGCATTTATAATTTTTTATATTAGTTAGGATTATCAAGCTAGAGGTTTTTTGAAAAAGACTTAACTCAGCAGAATAAATACTAGGAAATTTAAAATTAATTAATGGATGTTGATTCAGCGACCATCGTTCCGATAGTCATAGCGAAGAGCCTCGATCAACATCTTAAGAGACTCTCGCTAGGAAGTTGGATCAAGGGTCGGATTCAAAAGGCGGTACTCCTAGACTCTGCGCGTATCGTCAAGAAGTTCCTCTCTCTGCAGCCCTAGTCACCGGCTGCTTGAGCCTAGCTTCGCGGCCGGTGATCCAGCGTTTTGATATATTTTTTACTGTAGATTAGTTTGATATGTTACGTATTGTATTTTCTATAGTAAAAAATGTATTTTTAGCGAGATTTAAAATAAATGTAGTGAAATAATAATAATAGTAATATAGGCTACTTTTTGGGATAGTAAACATCAAATTCCCATGGGAGATTTGCGGCAAAAAATACCTTTTTATCCCCCTAGAAATGTGAAATTCGAATTTAATGCGGGTGAAGCTGCGGGGAACAACTAGTAAATACTAAAAATAGGTAATTTCTTTCATAAACATTTCACTTTTAAGAGTTTCCTATAACTAGGTATGGTTTTAGGGATAAAAAAATATATTTGGGTACCAGTATATTTGAAAAAAAGCCTGTTGTGCTTCCGAGCTAGATTAAAGTATTAGCTAAGCCAGTGCTCAATCCTCTGTAGACGCACTACCCTACAGTTATATTTCAGTAAACCGCGGCAGGTGGCACCAGCGTCGTAAATCTAAACTCCAGATATCTAAATAGGATTAAATACGGGACTTTTAGGGAACGATACATTAAACCTTTGATTTTTATCGTCCGGGTAAGCAGGGGTTGAAATACGAGTATGTTATTTAATCGGGTGATATTTTTTACAAAAAGGTGTGGTCTCAAGTGAGCTGGGCCTGAGCGTAGCCGAAAAATGGGTGAAAATGCTCCTTAGTTATCGAAGTACCTGGCCTCTAGCTAGAAAGTATCTTCGAAAATGACTCAATTTAAAGGTATTAGCAAACCACAAGGACTTGACGACAAATGAAGGCCTCTGTGGCGCGGTGGGCGAAGTTCCGCCACCGACGCAGGAGGTAGCGGGTTCGATTCCCGCCACGGGACAAATGTTTGTACGATCCGCAGAGCAGTTCTGGATGTTTTCCATGTATAATAAAAAATATCTATCTATGTAGTGTATTATATTAAGTATATCAGTTATCTAGTACCCATAACATAAGCTCTGCTTAGCTTGGGGCTAGATAATGCTGTGTGAATTGTCCAACATTATTTATTATTTATGTTATTTACAACAAATAAGAATCTATTTCGAAACTTTTGAGTCTAGCCCGTCCCGCCAGGTAAGAGCCGTACTACTCTGTCAACCACTAGTACTATTCACTTACTAACTGATCAAAGCGAGGTTGTCTAAGTTGTGTTAGAACCCGACCCTTATTCTGAGTCTGCAAAAATCCCGTCTTTAATCTTGAATAGACTTGTCAAGAGATTGTGTTCGTTTATCCATTGGTCTATTGATAATATATTTCGCAATTTAGTAGATTAGTTACATGTATTCCTTGAACGAGCTATTCGTAAAAAAGTCTTGACTCAGAATCAGAATCAGAATCAATAACTTTATTTCTTTAGGCTTACAAAATAAGCACTTAGACAAGTCAAATTTTATACTATAAACATAGTTATTATTATCAAATAAGAAATAAGGTGTTATTGATATTCTCTTCACTTCCATTTTTTGTCCACTAGTCGAAGAAGTGAATAAGAAACCACTAGTACATTTATAATATCACTTATGTGTCTAACACATGGTTATTTTGCCTATCTAAATCTAAATTTAATGCGATTTAGATACATGTCAATATTTCTATAAAGCTAAACAGAACATTGAATTTCTTACATACTACTGACAGTGCGGAACGGAGCGACATCTGGCCACTGTCTTGTCTGGCACTCCAAAATAAGAAAGAGTACTCGAATAGGCACTTGATGGTTCTTAACCCTCGAAAAATTTCCCTACCTACGTGTTGGCCATCAAAGTTGCCAACATTCCATCTTGAATCTCGTAACTTGGACCTAAAATCTGCGGCGTCAAAGTTTCAGCATAAAATCAATTTCCCATAACCGTATGTCCCCAAAATAAGGCTTAATAGGAGCACTTATGCCGGAACTTTGTGGAATTTCCCATAATAGTTGGCAACTTCGGCAGTTGACGTGTTAACAAGTTTGTTGTAATTTGGTTGTTGTTGGTTGTTAGTGTTTGAGGGATGCAGGGTAGATGGGGCGTGATGCTTCTATCACTTTGGATAAGACCACTAAGCACTTATTCATATACGAGAAAGTACTATACCGTATAAGGATGGTATCGTGGTACGGGTACCACCTACAATAGGTAGTAATACCTGTACCACGACATTCTTTGAAAGTTTAGAATAGCAAAAGCAAAAGTGAGTATCAATAATTTCATGGTTTTGAGAAAAAGACTATAAACCGACTTCAAATTCCTTAGTATTTGAAACTATTTATTTCTCTGTGATTGTGGTATACAATTGATATGAAATATAAGTTTTAGAGTATTTTTCAACACCAACACTGCGATCACCAATCCGCCTGCCAAGCGTGGTGATTATGGCAAAACCCCCATACATGGGAGACCATCCACTCGATGGATCGACAACATCGTAGCGGTCGCAGGGAGTCGATGGATGGAGGCGGCTCAGGACCGCTATTTGTGGCGTCGTACGGGGGAGGCCTATGTCCAGCAGTGGACGTGTATGGGCTGATGATGATAGTTTTAGGTCGGCACAATCAACTCTTAGAGCTCTAGCGTACAGAAATATTTTATGTGCTTGGAGTTTACAGAGAGCGAGAGAGATTTATACAGTTTCTTAAGTTTTTCTGGATAATTAGTTATTCCACGAAAATAAATTTTTTATAGAAGTGGTTCTATAAAAAATTTATGATATCTCGTGATAATTTTTCATACAACAGCGAAATAATTTTCGAAATCCGTCCATAATAGACGAATAAATCGACGTACATACATACAGACGAACATAAAATATGTAGAACATCCTCCTTTTTTGTTTTTATCCGTTAAAAATTACTGCCGACTTGTTAAACTTTAAACAGTATAACTAACATTTGAATTAAGTAAATAAGAAACGGGAAACCTTAAGCCTAATCTTAGAATTCTCTAGTTTTTTACACCTCAACAACTTTTCACTCACGAAACCTGTAAGTTTCCTACCTACAAATAAAGTGTTTAACGCAGTTCAGAACAACTACAAAGGCCTAGTAGTATTTCAGTACCTATATAGTATCTAGTATGAGTTTTCACTGCACGGTACCTACCAAAACTGTAAAACTTTTCGTTTACTTCCGCTGACTTGTCAAAGTTATACTGTTAAATTGCAACAAATCATTCAAAATTATTTAAAAACTTTAATCAAGTTCGTATAAAACTATTCGCTATCATATTGTGAAAAGTAGTTCCTCACAGTATCCGGGACTGCACTAAATGTATGAATGGAAACGAACAGTTTTGTAGTTTTCGTAAACTATACAATACTCATCCTAAGGCCTCAGTACAGTTATCTAAGGATCTGCAATTAGTCGAGGGAATAAAAACAAAAGAAGAGCGCGCGCCTGCTGAAACGAACAACTTTATTAAACCGCGGTGATTAAGGTTGAGGGAGGGGAAAAAATATCGATATTAATTTGTTTCTGTTGGGTAAGTCGATGGTATTGATATATTTTTATTGATAGAGATAAATTTATTAACGCTTAGGGTAAAGCTACGAAAAATAACGATAATTTAGTGTTTAAGGGCCTACAATACCTCGCCATTGTGTGAAAAGGATAGGCATAGGATTTCATAGTTCATAGGAGCGGGACAGAGCTGAGCGGCAAATCCGCAAAAATTATGTTTTTGTTTTTTACGATAAAAATAATAGTAATTTTGAAAATCTAAAAAAGTTAAATATTTAGTAGTTTGGAAAATATGAACATCTGGTGAAGTTTAAAATAAGCAATTTGAGGTAGTATACGCTCTTCATACTTGTACTTATTCGACAGTATTTGTAGGTTGCTTTTAAAAAAAATCGCATGAAACATGCAGAAAGACAGCTGGTACCCTTTACAAGACCCGTCACAATGTTTACAGTTTCCATTACAAAACATACAATATCTCACTCTGACATACCCATCTAGTTAGTAGTTAGTCCACAAAAGTATACCCTAACATTATGTGAATAGAGTCTCCTAGCTGAAAATCATTTCATCATCAGGCGACACAGCCTATGAACAAAAGTGCACCTTACCACTCTTTGAATAGAGCCGTCTACTTGTTAATTAGTCCATCATGGTGCAAACACAAGCTGAAAAGTAAGGTAACAAGAAACTTCGTTAGTGCTGGGCTCACCTGTGATTAACGTCGCCATTATCGCAGTGCGAGCTAGCCACGGGAATAGTGAGGGGATGCAGAGGGTATATCGATGAACTAACGGCATGTGTCGATGGAAGGGTTTACGGACTCGGTAAAGCCCTTAATCGACACATGCCATAAGTTCATTGCTATGCCTCACCGAGTCATTATGGGTTTATACCTTCGCAGAGTGTGAATGAAAAAAAAAAATAGGTATTGAACCCGCAAGACCTCCTGCGTCGCAGGTGAACCTTCGCCTCTTGCCGCACCACAGTCGTCAAAACCAAACAAAAATATGCTTCAAAAGCAAAGTCATCACCAAACAATGAATACGCATTTGGTAATTTGTGTTCACAAAAACCAGAAACATTATATTTATTCCTCAATTAATATTTATTTTTTTATATGTGTATGTATATATTCTAATTAATAATAAATTTGTTTCTCAATTAAGATTATAAGGCTTCGAACCGACTAATTGTGAGTCTGACAACTACTCACTCCGACTCCTTCTATCGATAAGTGCCATCGACACCGTCCCGTCCCTGGCTCTCGCACCTCCAATCTACGTAACGATCAGCTATTAAGAGGCATGCAGACCAGACGTTAGGTTACAATCCTAACGTAACCCCCCGTTAGTGTTTCCGACACACGCTATCCGTGTTACGATGTTACTAATTGGAATTTACAAATAGGCCCTTTATAGTTTACTCCATAGACATTAGCACTCTGTTCACTCATTCATTAGCACTGAATGAACTGCCCGTGGTGCTGCAATGCTGCTGTGTTTTTTTTTTGTGTTACATATTTTATTTCATTTTACAATTTTAGGAAAACTATTAGCTAGGTAATTATATAATAAAAATGATGTGTGACTTAAGGCTATAAATTTCCACAAATAATAATGAAATGGAATTATTATTACCAGTCGAAAAGGAAAGAAAAATGGCTACTTTTATTAAAAATAAAAAAACTAAGTTACATTACATGTAGACTCCCTCACACTAGGAACATAGATTTCTATTAAAAAAAAGTTGGACAATTAATTCATCATTATTTAGGTCCAAGCTAAGCAGAGCTTGTGTTATGGATAAGTACTAGATAACTGATATACTTAATTAACAATAAATATACTCTAATTAGAATTCAATGTTTTTTATATCAACAAAGATATTGATGAATGATATGTAAAATTAACAAAAACTGATAACAATAACAGACAACAACAAGGTAACAGCAAAATTATTAGTAAAACTACAACACAAACTTCAACAACGCATAATCACACTTGTAGCAAAAAATGTTTTGATTTGAATTTGAAAACGAGAGAGATGAATTAATTGATGTTTTTTTTTATATATTTTCATTATGCTGATAAAATACCCAGAACACCCGGAACAAAATATTTGCAGATCAGACAAACATTTGTTCCGATGCAATCGAACCCGCAACCTCCTGCGTTGCAGGCGGACCATCCACCGCGCCACATCGTCGTTTTATAAGTTATTTGAAAAACAAAAACTAAATTTATTTAGGTGCCTGAATATTTAACAATCTTATAAAATCTTTCACCCCGCCAGGTTACAGTTTCCAAGTGGGTCAACAGAACGAACACCAAACTACCGACATCAGTGCCAGGTTCGATTCCCGGTGCTCTTGTTTACAACCCGCCATTATATTGTAAACTGTTTGGAGACATTTCATTACCCGACTACCAAAGAACGAGGGTTATTTTATGCTAGAAATTCTTTTTTTTCATTTGGGTTTCGGTTTCGATGCTTGCTGCAGGCATTTTTTGATCTACATATCCTATCCTACTAATATAATAAATGTGAAAGTTTCTGTGAATGTTTGTTACCACCCGTAACTGCTTAACTTATTTATATGAAATTTGTTATGTAAATAGTTTGAGTTCTATAGTAACACATAGGCTAATCTAATTAAAAAAAATAACCTCTGAGTGGGTTTAAAATGGTGGTAAAGAATTGTATGGAAAATTATTATTTCTTCTATTTATATTCACTCAAAACTCGGTACGCGGGTGAAACTGCGGGGCGCAGCTGGTGTATATCGACGACCTCAGTAGCGCAGAAGGCAATGGTCCGCCTGTAATGCAGAAGATGGGGATTCGATTCCCGCCTCGGGATAAATATTTGAGCTATTCCGGATTCTTCCCACTGACTTCGGCCAAAACTTCGTACTATTTGTATCGCAAGTAATGGTATATAACTTATCTGGTACCCAAAACAAAAGCTCTGTTTACTTTATAATGCTTTGTGGAATATCCGGCATTATTTTTTTCTTTGTACGTATCAGTCATCAGGTTCCTCTCTGCTTAGTAGGTTACGAAGTAATATTACATAATCTGTGGTATAGGAACAGATGATGCTGTATGATAGTAATCCTGCATTTTATACTAGCTGCTGCCCGCACCTTCGCCCGCCTTTTATCGTGATAAAAAATAACATTGTTTTTGAATTTGGTATGGGTATAGCCCATACAAAATTCAGCATAATCAGTTCAGTAGTTTTTGCGAGAAAGAGGAACAAACACATTAATACTCACAAATTTTGACATTTATCATAATAGTAGGATTGAGTCTATACCCACGAACACAGATCTTATAATACTATCAACGAGCTAGGAAGTTAATCCTTTGTCAGTCTGGTATATTATTATAAAACACCACAACCGGAACGATTATGTATTTGATAAGCAGTGTTTATGGTCAAGCTACATTTCGGTCAGATAAGTGAAAGGTGTTTACGTCATACGTCTACAACCAGTTCTTATGTTATACATTCTAGTCTAGCGGTTAGATAATTTTGGTCTCACATTCAGTCGGCTCGTTGGTCTAGGGGTATGATTTTCGCTTAGGGTGCGAGAGGTCCCGGGTTCAAATCCCGGACGAGCCCAATTTTTTTTTCTACCCTGCCGCACGGATGTCTATATACTGCGGTCTGTCGTTCTCGTAATATATGACCTACAAGTCAACTACGTAAATGCCACAAAACTAACATTACATAAACCTACATAAAGGCCATTGATGTGTTAATGATTTTTAAATAATTTTCTATGACCTTTCTACTAGGTTGACAAAAAAAATAACAATCAAATAATATAAAGAAAGTAACTAGTCTTAAAAATTGAAACAATTGAGCTAACTGCAGACTGTTGCAAACAATCTATAGATAGCTCAACTGGTCCATATCAATACCAGTCGGAAGCGTCGCCAAGAATTGGCTGCATTGCCCCGCTGTATGGCAATGTTAATGCGCTGCGCCAGATACTCACCGCTCTCGGGTCGCGCGTCGCTTCGACCAAACCCGGAGAGCCTCGGTACCCCACGGACCTAGGGTCTCGACTCTGTATCTATACGTTTCAATAAAGAGCTGTATATCGGTATGCTACTTTGTACGCTTATTCTGCTCAAGGGAAAGAAAATAAATTATACTAAGTAAAGACTTATTATAATGAAAAATAACCAGCAAAGCCACGGGCAGAACCAAGTTCTATAAAGGTGGGTTGCTAAAACGCTTTATCCTGGTAATACAAAAATTTTACTTAGGTACCTAACACAGGTCGTTCTAGTATTAAAAATATGAATAGGTCATCCAACTCATGGGGTTGAATTATAGGTTGAAAATTTTGACCCTAACATCGGTAACCACTTCGTTTTTTTATAACAATACTGTACAACAAAATTAATAAATTCTCTAAAAAAAATCATGTGTGAATATACCGGAACCTAACGCTTTAGGACAGTATGTTGTATGATATTTGTTAGGTGCGTTTTTATTTGCGACTTTCGTTGTGCGCCGCGATTTAGAAAAAAACTAGTGGTAGCGGCTATTTCACGCACTTTCCATACAAAAAATTTCAAACCCCACAGAAATTAGGGCAAAATAATCAAACATTGATATCTGTGAAAGAAAAATAAAATAAATACCAGCCGACCGCTAATTTCAATGCCAATATAGACGAAAGCGTATTAATGGAATTCTGGTGTTTGGTTTGAAACTAGGCTTGTGTTGGTGTTGGGATTCCTTTTATTTAGGACACTGTATTTGGTACTGAGTACGAAAGGTGGATACATCCGTCTCATAAGGCATCTAGGACATTTTAGGCTTATCCAATAGGTAGAATCATTATTCGACGATTTTTCGAGAGGCCTTTGCGTAGGAGGTTGTTGGATGATGATGCAAAAAGGACGATCTGTGATGATCTCGGATGATGAATTAGAGTATTCTACAATTTTGTTATATCCTTTTAAAAGCTATAATAATAATAAATAATGATGGACAATCCACACAGCAGCATAAGTATAGAGTTCCAAACACTAGGTGGATTATCAGCATCTTACCTAATCTCAATACCTTATAACAAAACTTGGGCTCGTCCGGGATTTGAACCCGGGACCTCTCGCACCCTAAGCGAAAATCATACCCCTAGACCAACGAGCCGACTGGCTTACAGCTCGAACTTATCACACAGATAGTAATTCGATCTGTGACGTAGGTACCTTTCACTTATCAGACCATAAACGGAGCCATAAATAAGGTTCAAAATAATCATGACGATAATGGCTGCAAAGTTACTTCTCTCTTTGGTGACATACTAACTGATAGAGATAAAAATAATACAGGCCTACCTATTTACACTATTTTTTTATTATTTTTCAGATATATTCAAATGCTAGAGCTATTTAAAAGTCAAGCAGTGAAACCAAATTGATCTATGTACGTATATGAATAAAACAAATCTGAAAATTCGTCTAGCTCGACACGACACGTATCATACAATTACGTCTCAAATTCATGCCTTTGCTTTCATACATGGATTTCATGCTACGCTTTGATCGAACGTTGGACATTGTACGAAATTATCTGTCAGCAACCCGAGTAACCCTGATTGTTTGCAATTTGCTAGATTACTCTGAATTTAAGCGCAGCTTCAAGATAAATAGAACAATCGAGACCCGTCGTCGGCTGAGCACCGCACTTTACTATATTTCACTTCAATTTGATCCTTATTAGGAACTGAAACGACTTTTTGATTTGAGCAGAATTTATAGGACTATAATTTAACTGTTTTAGATGCAAATTGGCAAAAAAACTTGACGCCTACAATTATGTAGTATTTTACAAGAAAATTTGTATAAATGTACATATGTAAGTTTATTATAAAGGTGTAAAACTGATTGTTCTCCCAATACAATAAAATAATCAGTTAAGGTAGGTATCTATATTGGCATTTCCATGATCACGGGCCATATAGTGATCCGGTCCTTTGGGAGGCATGTGTGGAGCCGAAGCCAACAGCACAGAGGCCCTTTATGAGAATTAATCTAAAGGCGACAGCTACACATAGCGGGTATCATCCTTGATTGCACAATATGATACACCTGAAGATGATATCCGCCAGATGTAGAGACTATTGCAAAGTAAAATGAAAGTAATAGAATCCCATGTTATTGTAGTGAATGGATGGACTGGGTAATCGGGTATAACGGGGAGACTACGGACGCTAAGGTCTTCGAATTTTCCAATTCTCAGAAAAATCTGGTTAGGGTTCCAACGGGGAGGTGCTAACGGGACTCTTTTTACTTAACCTATACGCTCCACACCGTCGTCATCAGTTTATCCACAGACATGGTAGAGCTGCGGGTTTATCTATGTCTGTCCGTTTGTAATAGATATAATGTAATATCTATCTGTTTATACAGTCAGCTATTTCTTACAGTTACCCCACTCACCCTTTCCATAGACCTTCAGCTTAGGGTTCAGTCTATTTATTAGGTATCTACTCTCAATACTCAAACAATAACTCAATCGCAATTAATCTGAATAGTGGTTTTCTGTCCCTCTGTTTAAATTTTTAAACAATTGCGCTATCTAGAACTAGATAATTACTTCGAGATTTAAGATTTGGGACAAGTTATGGCTCAATTTACGTTAGTGAATAAAAGATGGCGGTTTTATGATTATTCGAGTGTAAGATTTATATTACTTGATCGATAGTTGTTCCTGCGAAATAGATCAAAAAAGCTTATAAATGAATCATCTGACTTCAAAAAAAGAGGAGGTTCTACATACGTTTGTTCGGCTATATTTATGTGTATTTTGTATGTAAGTTTTTGTATTGGTATCACTAAATCCACAGCCCTTTAATACTAAATTCTACTATTATACGGAACTTGCAGCCAATAATAGGATTTACTTTTATAAAATAGTTCTGCTCGCGGGTTCGCAGGCATTGTTTCTATGGATATGGAAAGATTTAATAGTTATTTCTACCGACGGTGAAACGTTTTATTCCTACCCTAGAAATATACTATATTAACAAAGTTTCAGCTGGATTTATTCAGTAGTTTTGGCGTGAAGCGGTAACAAACATCCATCCAAACATCAAACAAAATTTTCGCATTTAGCTCTATAATAATTATTAGATATTATTAACGAGAAGTTTATAAACAGAGAGTCGGTTGATATACAAGGGATTAAGTCATTGAGTACATAACCGGTTAAATGTTCCTGTTCTGAGGAATAAACGGTTATAAAATACGTATACCAGATCGCAGATCGTCGTTAGATATCATTCGAATCCCGTTTCTTCCCCAGCTAAACGAACGATTGCAAACTAAAAACACAAACTGGTAAATATTCTCATTCATGAACCAGTTTTGTGAAATCTTTAGCTATTCTATTCGGCTTCATTTCGAACGGTTCGAGTCCACGTTCGTGACTTATCTCGAAAAGCCACCGACCACCGCCATTGTATGGTTATGATGCCTGTATTTGTGTTATACAATGTTTGTGAAGAAACATTATATTGGTGAAAGTTTTAAATTTTGGTATCAATTCAGGTGACACGAAAACTGAATAATTTTGACAGCACTGAAATATTGCCGTCCCTTTCTAATCGAAGAACTAAAAAGGACCATGTTTTATAGATAGTTATCATAGGCGCAGCTCTACCATGTCTGTGATGTCATATTAGTTTAGTTTTCGTGCCATCAAAATTGTCTGTTTCTGTATGGTTTTTCTGCAAAAATATTATGTCAAAAACAATTAGGCATCAAAAGCGGCACTCTGTTGAAAGAAGCTTGATAAAAGTAAAGTCAGTTAGTCGTTTTTTTAATGGCATCGTAGGGTTATAGAAAGATAGGTAACAAAAAATAAATACTTACTTCAAAGAGACAACAGTTTTTGGAAACACTCGAAATTCTGACACCAATTGGCCAAATCTGAGTCACCAAGTTGCAATCTTTGTGGAAGATGTTTCCCACATTTTAATGGAGTGTGCGTGGGGCGAAGACATTCGTCGAAGATTGTCATCATATCTTCTGGAGGCTGCAACAGCATCTTTTCAGAACCACTGTCCCTGGATACCAGGGCGCGGCTGATAGAAATATGTATATCTTGCAGCTCTTAACATAAGATCAGAATCTGTTTAGTAAATTAAGACTTAATTCATAAAGGTAGTAAAGTATCAAAACCCTGTATAAAATAATAAAAGATTTAAAAAACTGACCTATGACTGCTAGTCAAATTATTGTCTATCGATATCTTATTGCAAAGCTTTGTTAAGCTCAAACATTCGTAATTTCGATCGATTTCACACATCGTGTGTCAGTACTCCGCCATCAATTTATTTCACGTCAATCGAGCAATCGTTTCTGCGTTATTGCTTCACAAATGTACAAAGAGTTTACAAGGGTGATAAACGTTGGAGCTTTTTTGCATGCTCAACAGGGTCGACAAGGAACTGTATTGGCAAAACGCGAGCTTACATTTAATATGATGATATTATGATTTATAATGCGTTAGTAACTTTTCAAGTTATGTGGAGCTTTCTCGACATTCATACTGGAATGCCTGAAAACTGAAGTTTTCAATCAGTTTGATAGGTTGGACGCTTAAGAACTTGTCATGAAATGATGTATACGGAGCTAAGACGTGGACACTTGCGGTAGGGCTGGTACACCAGTTCGAAGTCGCTCAGCGAGCTACTATTGCTCGAAGTTAAAGTCAATGAAGTTCAGATTCCTACGAAATGCAGGGAAATGTATTTACTCTGTTAGACTGTTACCCACCTCAAGAGATATGTACTATATGTGATACGTCGTCGCTTAATAAGTATATATTTTTGAATAAAGCAAAACTGACATGTAATCAGAATGGTACTCAGAAATACTCATCTAATGAAGTATCACACATAGCTATTTGAGGGGGTAGGTAGCAAAGCATCTTCCTCCCTTACCATCAGGTAAGACTGTGTTCAAACGAAGGTCTATAAACGATAAAAAAATAGGTCCACTGCACGGTAATTTCACGGTTCAATAAGCACACATTATGTTCAATTTTCACTGCATTGACTGGTTTGGTGGTACCTATCAAAGAGGAACAACTTAAAGATTCTTTGACTCGTCTCGTCTCGTCTGTCGTTCAATAAACTAAGTACATCCAAATTTTATTTTCAACGAGCCTCTGTTCTATGTTTTTACTCAGATCTCCGAGACCTTTCACGAGTAATTTTTGAAGAAAAGCCTTGGATAGGTTTGAACGAGCGACGCTCTGTGACTTCCGACGCTACTAATTTGTATTTTATCTTTTCTTACGACATCGGATTGCAACGCTATGTTTTGAAATTGGCCGCAAATTCACAATTTTGCATGATGATAGGAATTAGAATGTTAGGTTACTTTTAATTTGGTAACTAAGTACATAAGCATCTATCATTCATTACCTATGTCGACAAAAATGAAAAGTGCAGGACATTTAAGATAGGTAGATAGTCAACAAGGATTGAATACTTTTACTTGTTTAATCCTCAAAGACAGCAGCCATTTGTTCCGTAAAACCTTTTGTAAGAAAAAGACTAGACTGTTATTAAATATTCGATATTCATAAAAGACACAACTTCCGATTTGGAATCGTCAAGCAGTCGACAAAAAAGATTGCCCGTTTGCTCCACTCCCAAGACACCCGAATCAGTCCCTAAATTGGGGCACGGGGGCCTGATAAAACGGTTTTATTAAAATCCTTCTCGACAACTGAAGAAATTATAAATTCCAGAAAATTTGTCATGCCAAGGGTTGGGCCATGAATTCCTATTGCGATTTTCGGAACACTTCGAAATCATACGGGAAAATTTCTTCCAGTTCGCTGATTTGTTTGATTTTCCTTTGCTTATTCTCGGTTATTCTTTGATCTAAAATGTAAATTCTGGATCGGTTTTTGTTCTTTACAAGTAACTCATCTTAAACTTTAATGTCTGATTTTGTTACTAGACAACGCTTAAACGACTGAAACGTATTCATAAAAATCCATTGCAATTATGAAAAGGATTTGCGCAAAATAACGCTTTACTTGCAGAAGTTACCTTAGAAGCCAAGAGTCACCGAATTTACTGAGAAATACATCGTAAAATGATTGCAAATTTATGTTTCGACAGTTCGTCTTGTCAATCCGATATCAGTATTTCACCACCGTTCCCGCCATCCCCATAACTCGTATGTTTTCACCCTGGCCCTCTCCGGGGTGTGGGTAATGGATCCCCCGATCCTTCTAATATCCATTTAGGACCAGGGACATATCGGCCTCCAATACCCACCAGATATTGAGTTGCGAGACATTATGGTGCGCGTTTTGGTTGAGTTTCAAAGCCGGGTTTTTATTGAATTAGATAGTTGTGATAGTTACTAGGTATAATTTATATATTGATAAGTTGCAAATTCCCATACTCGCATAGCTGATCTATTCTTCGATGTATTCGTCAAAGTACTCTTTCTATTTTAGCCTCTCATTGGTTCATTTTCTTTTGTTTTTTATTCGTTAATGAAGTGTAGCCAATGAGGGGCTATTTTAATAATATGAGTGATACAAAATTTCGTCTTTATCTTTGGTCTGACTTTGGTGTCCTGATTTGGTTTATTGTTAACTTATGAAGCATAGACATATTAACAGCTGACCTCTAAATCTACATATCGTAATCAAACGGGAATTTCCGGTAGGTAATGTTTTTCTCCAAAATAACGCTCGCTTAATATCTGTCTGTTCTCCAACTACAACAACAAAGGAACAATGTAGTGAGTTTATACAAAACCATTTCCCAGAAGAATTCCAAACCAAATATATAGAAAGCTATTTCCACAAGTCAAACAGAGCTGCACTTTGAACCTCTGGAACCACGACCACCTGGCCGTTCCCCAAGATAAAACTCCTAAGTAAACTTACATCTAGACACGGGTATAGTTTACTTTCAACATCGATGCGCACCGTTGTTTAGCATCGGACATCTGTTGTGAATAACGATATTTTCGTCAACGGTTAATTATGAATGTGAGCGGGTTAACTACGAACCTTGATTGTGTTGAAGAACACCAAGGTTACATCCCTTTACGAGGGATTTTTGCAGTATCAATGTGGTTATAGTCGTGCGAGGTCCTTGTCGCTTAACTACCACATTTATTTAATTAAAATGGTTAGTTAGCATAAAATGTTGAAGTTGTGGTTACCTTACGATTGACGTTATCGGTCTTCAAAACTGTGTAGGCAAACGATGCGGTGACGATGTAGATAATGTATAGCGACTTCTGTGGCGCGATGGGCGAAGGTCGGCCTGCGACGCAGGAGGTTGTGGTTCGATTCCCGCCTCGAGATAAATGTTTGTACGATCTGCAAATAATTGTTCAGGGTGTTCTGGTCGTTATATAAGTATATTCTATTATGTATATCAGTTATCTAGTACCTATAACACAAGCTCTGCTTAGCTTGGGGCTAGATAGTGCTGTGTGAATTGACCAGTATTATTTATTATTTATTTATAGCGATCGGCATTACTTGGGAATACTCGTGTTAAGTATCGTCGGCACTTGCATCCGATGTTCAATAATTAAACCATCTGATGTCAACAACGCATACTGACATCGTTGGTGAACAACGTTGTTAGTTCGAACGACCATCTCTAGTCACATCCCTTTGCGCTATAAATTTAAATGGACCCTGTTTTTCTTGGTCACTATTCGTAACAAGGTGAACCGAACTATAAATTACGAAGAGATGTATGGCTGAAGTTTGGGCAGGGGTAGGGTTACAGGAAAGTAAATTCATCGAGTTCACAAGTTAACTCCGATCGACTGATACTGACGAGTTATTCGATTTAGTCGACTACTGTAAACGAAAATACGGTTTGGGATAAGATAAATCCAGGGCTAAGTTTTAAGTATTAGTACCTACATTACTTAAAAACTTAAAAGATCTATCTCTTTGTTTGTTTCCTTTCTAAAACTAACTTGCTGAACAACGAAATAATTTGAACAAGTAAATCGGATTCTGGGAACGGATACAGGATAGGATTAGTCTCAATAATAATACGGTAGGTACGTACCACGTGATCGGAGCCATGAGCAGATGCTAGTTTAAAATGAAAGAAAAACCTAATAAAATAATTTCCAGGGACTTACAATTTGGAGTTGGATTCAAGAGTTGGTAATGCGCAATAAACAAGCATGCGAAATTGTCGCCGCGCGGTTTCGTTCAATAAATTCAGAAATTTCCAGCAAAATCATCAAAAGCGTTTTACCTCCGTTATCAATGATCATTTATTTTGCATTCCCGTATTCCCGGTCGGCTCGCGATAATTCTTTTTAGTCGTTTCAGCACGGTATCGCTTTAAAATGTTGTTCCTGACATGCTTTTGACAGGAGATAAGTATTTGTTTGTGCTTTTCATTGCCCATTCTTTGTTTATTGCGGTGACTGCCATCAGCAGTTTGACTTGTTTCATCTTGGACTCGGATCATGTAGGTTTGACTCTTTTTGAATCTTTCGGAGATAATGTTCATGTTCATTTATTGGTAAAATAATTATTACACGTCATTCCTTATTATACATAAGTATAAGTTGTAATTATAACAACTATAATAACAATAATTCTATAATAATATTAATTAAATTACATTAAAATACATTTATTCCATGAATCAATTTCAAATTAATGTTTGCTAACCCATGTAGAAATATGTGATCAGATGAGCCTGTTTGATTCACAGAATAGGCTTATGATGATGGTCTCATGTGACTATCATTTCATAAGCAGTCATAGCTGATGATGATGATGAAGTCCTCCTAGCCGAATTTTGACCACCGCGGCCAGTCTCAACGGAGACTAGCCAAGAGCTCAGGACATATTACTATAGTGTAAAAATGTGTGCGTAAACACAGGTGCACTCTCATCCCGGTTGCCTGGAAGAAATCGCTTGAAGCGATACGGCCACCAATTACATTGCCTTACCGTTGGATAATGAGAGAGAGAGAGAGTATACAATTTATTTACCCAGAAAACATAGATAACGTTTTAACTAAACAATACTTAAATCTAAATAGTTGGTAACACAGAAAAAAAATATGAGATAATAAGGGTAAAATGGGTCCCTGCCTCAGCATGTTGCAGTATTGGAGCATTTGCCCAATACTGCGCAGATATTCATTCAGCTGGTAATGTACCTACTGAATGTTTTAAATGGCTATGAAATAAGGTATTAGCTATCTATCTATGATACATAATAATACAATAACTAGAAGAAAGAAGTGTACCAGAAATATATTAATCAAAGCAGCAACATTTGTTAGGATAGCTAGCTGCAAAGAGAAAGAGAGTCATTATGAGTATCTAATAGTATCAACTTTGTGGCTATGATGCTTAGGTTCACTATTCAACGTAAACTCGAAAATAAAGTACACAAGTAAGTGGTACGCTAAAAAGCTCGTTCTATTGAAGCAAGCACGTTAATAATGTTACATGTATCAAAGCTCATATAAAAGGCTGTAAACTGTGAATGTCCCTGTTCAGACTTGTCTTGCTTGTGTCCGGCTCTTCTATTTGAATATTGCATAAAATCCGGAAGCAACCAGAGTTCTCGTTTTTTAAACAATGTAAAAAAGGTGTGGTGTATAGCGTGTTTATTAGGCAGGTTTCACGAGGCATGAAAAAAAGCTTTTGTTCTTTCTACAACAAAGCAAGGTAAAAGTATCGCAAACGAAAACATTTTGATGACTTAAGCTTACTAGAATATGGGTCCAAATAATAGATGATTTAACAAATCAATAAACAGCATCATTATAAAGTTAAATAACGTACGAAAGAGCCATAATTTTCCGGCACTTTTTCCGACTACGTCATTTCCATTGACAGCTCTACGTCATAAAGAAGTACAGGTATAAAATAATATACCTACCTAATGAAATGTTACGACTGTTCTATATGAGACGATCGGGTTATGAGTGGAATAGGAGTTCACTGGAGTATTTTAGACAAGCTAAAGTACTCACAAACTGTGTGAAAGCAGAAACTTTGTAAGCTAGGGGACTGTATGGGGTTTAGTGAGGTATATTCTGACGACAGAATCACATAAATAAATAAGGCTGGACAGTCCAAAAATCATCATCTAGCCCCAAGGTTGAAAGAAGATTGAAAGAAACTTTTGTTATAGGTACTAGATGACTAATATACATAATACAATATACTACATAGATATATTTATATTATACAAAGAAAATACCCAGAACCCCCAGAACAAATATTTGCAGACATGCAGACATTATTGTCAGGTTACCTTCTTAGGCCCTTACCTTCTATTCGTCTCCTCATCCATCAGCTCACATACATGTCTCCCTTGAAGAATACAAGAGAAGGGGGGTTTAGCAATTATTACCTTGCTTGGCAGGTGTATTGGTAATCGCAGATAGGGTTGATAAATATACAGAAGGAAGCTGCTGCCCTTCCTCTGGTAGATTCTGTTATTCGGCTCTTACGACATCCACGGACTGAATTGGAGGATCGATCTTTACGTCGCGACTACAGCATGTCTTATTCATCTTTCGAGTCCTTTTTTCCATTATAAAAAAGACCATAAGTCAATTAATATCCGGATATTACCCTACTTACTCATTGCAAATAAACTAACAAATCAAATCGCCAGTGTGATAAAAACATTTTACGAAGGCAGATAAAAATGAAGAATCATATATGTATGTGTTCTGGTTCCTAATAACAAAATATTTAACGTAATCTAGATCTTCTCGCAATATAATTTCATTCCGCAGCCTATGCGCCCCGGGGGAAACTTTTTTATTTATTCCCCTACATAGTTCAGGAAGAATCCGGGATATAAGGGCGGTAAGGGGGCTTACATACGAGCTGATCGTGTCAGTTGGTTTTACTCACTTCACAAAGTCTACAATATTATTGCGATGCCAACACTTAGCTTTCCACGGAAGCAGCGCTGTATTAACTTAGGCTTAGGAAATAATATTAAAATTTACTTATTCTGCGAGAACATAAAAAATTGCAGTTTGATTAATTTGCTCCAAATCAGATATGAACAAGTAGGTAAATATTTTAAGTCGTTCGATATTTCGGTAGCAGAGCCTACCTTACACCCTAGAAATAAGATTTTACCATTTTGCAAAAGTTAATTCATACAAGTAAATTAACAAATATACCATATTGATTTCACCAAACCTACAATTTAATTCAAACACCGTTTGTATACAAATCCCTACAAATCGGGCCGTGTCTTCGCGTCTTTATCTCTAAGTTTTTCCCGCTTGTTGCATACAAAACGGAGCCAAGTCTAAATTGGATTTCGGCTCTGTAGGCTGTCTGATGTTAAAACTGTTTCAACTTTCAAATAGCTTAAGATTTATTATGTTTTCGACTTTTGCGGTGTTTTAACCAAACTTTACGAAGGCGATGAATATGATACATAATAATGTTTTCACGGTAAGTTGTGAGTGTTGTTGTGAGTTTGCGTTTGTTTTGATATTCTTTGAGTTATTTTACCTATTTATTTTATTACGTTGTCATTACTTTAGGTACATACTAACAAAACTAGTTAACTTTAAGTAAAATAATTTTTGTAAATCGTAGAGGTTTCATCTTTATCTCAGATGAATAACATAATTATGTGTATGTATGTGTAATTTATTTATTTATTCAAATATATAAAAATAAATAAATTACACTGTTGTAATACATTATTTATGTATGTTTATATGCGTACATGTTCATCCACGGATGTATGTCTGTCTGTTTATTCGTAACCTCCACTCAACGCCACGGATTTTCATACGGTTTTTAGTAACGAATAGATAGGGGAAAGTTTAATATCATTTACCAGCTATTTCTGAAATAAATATACTGACTCGGAGCTTTGCTGGTGCCGGGTAAACGAATAGTTTTATGATAACTAAGTATTACGGAACTGTTCTGCTACACGTGCAAAGCCAGGGCAGATTGCTAGCACTTTATGCTGATTATAAAAATCTTCGAATGATTAAAAATAGTAAAACGATGTGAAACAGTAAAAGATCGCCCATTTAGCTAACTTTACTGTATTAACTAATAATTAATTACGACTTCCATAGCTCTTAACGATTACGTAGCGCCGTTAAGTCTAGCTCTAACGGCGTTAGTATAATGAAGTGGTAAAATATAGTACTAAGTATTAGTACGTACTACATTCTCTGAGACCATTTTAACAACCACGATATAAAGTAGGGTTATCAAAACTGAAGTATCTGCGTACACGGCTGGAAACTTGTGTAACACAACGATGACTATAGGAGAAGTTATAGATAGTATAGAGTCGATTATTTAATTTATTTATCAACCTTGATTTGAGCTCTGGGTGAAACGTTAAAAAGTAGTGCGACAGACGTAAAAACATATAAATCTTAATAGAAAAAAATTAACAAATAAATTACAAACAAAAATATCGCTAGTTTATTTTCTTGTTATAAACATGCTGTATGCTCGTAAGTTTAGCCACAGGATATGTTATTGGATTAAAAATAAGCTATGGTTATTTTTCCACGACCTTCACTAGGCCTTTAGTCCACCTTGTGGAGTCTGCCCAGGATGCAATTTTTGGTACGTGGTTGCCACTTGAGAATATTATGACCCACCGGCCGTCGGTTTTGTGACCAATGGAAACTGTTGTATGCGGGTAGCGTTGAACCGGTCATTGTTGCGACCTTTAGGGAGACCTGTGTCTAGCACCGGGCGTCATTCCGCTGAGATGATGATGATGTATTATTTTAGTGGGGCTGATAAAGCGCCATGTGTTCGGAGGTATCTCGTCAATTATGCGCTGAAGTTTATTGTGCTCGTTTAAACACAGCCTTAACTTTAGTTGCCCACACGGAGTCTAGCTCCCAGAATAACTAATTAAAGGGTTGGAATCGTTAAGGTTATTTATATGAGTGCCTACCAGCCTCTATGTTGTTTTAATGTACCTAAATAAATTACATAATATCCCAAAAATTTACGACTTCAGCGGGACTGATAACGGGATTTGGATAACTTCAATGTTTCTATAGGTGGAGCTAACGGCGCTAGAGTCCGTAAGGAAGTTCTAAAGATTTTCGACTAGCCCGACTAGTGTACTTCGTGGCGCAGTTGGATACCGCAGTCCCGTATTCAGGGGAAAGTCGTGGGTTCAATTCAAGTCCCGCTGAAGTTGTAAACTTTTGGGATATTATTCAATTTCTTTGAGATTACCCCGAATGCGAGGGCTAACGGCCTAGATCTCGTAAGCCGACTTAGGCCACGATGCAATGCGAACGGAGTATGAGAAGACCTCCTGCCTGCTGTACCTACTGATGACATTGTAGTGGTCGCAGTGAGTCGATATATGGAGGTGGCTCTGGACCGTTTTTGTTGCGTCGTTTGGGTGAGGCCTTTGTCCTTCTGTGGACGTAATTAATAGTCCCTCCAAATAGCTAGAGCTTGAATTTGTGTTACTAAACAGCATACATGTACAAATTCTTATACTTCTATTCTTATACTTAATTATTACTAGCGGGCCGCCCCGGTTACGCACGAGTATTTAACAAAAATTTCAAGATCCCAAAATATTATTAAAATATTATAAAGCCTATGTCATCCGGGGTCATAGTGTAGCCCAACAGTGAAATATTTTTTCAAATCAGTTCAGTTGTTTGGGAGCCTGTTCAATGCAAACAAACAATCAAATCTTTCCTCTTTATAATATTAGTATAGAAAACAGCCAGCGCGTCTTCCGGCCGTTGATCGGCTGCAATGAGAAAATGATACAGACGATGAAAATCAATGAAATTAATATTTCTTAACTTTCTCTTTCAGGTAAGTCAATACCCGGTTCAAACAACAACACGATAACTGCTTCAACCTACACACGTGAGTACATTTGTAGCTAATGCTAATGTAACTCTCTTATTGATATTTTATTATTATGTCAAGAAGAGACCTCCGTAACCTTGTAAAAGCGTCAGAAATTCCTCGTACGTCGCTCATAACTCGATCTATACGTCGTTCTATCGAATCTCGTACGTCCTTCACCACGCGACCCACAAAGATTCCCTTTTCAACCTTAACCCATTGACATATGGCTCAAATAACTCATGATTTAAGCCTTATATTTATTGGGTAAGGTAAGATGTACCAAATAGATACGAAACAAGAATTTCCGTACGATAATCTAGTAAAGTTTTCGATTTAGTATTGGACTCGTCCTTTATAAAAAGAGTTACTGGATATTTGGTAACTACTTTGCAATAATGCGAGTTCATAAGTTTAAGGGAATCAAAATAAATAACAAGATAGGTAGGTTGTTTTTTAAATGACAGATAGATAGATAGATAGGAAATTCTTTATTGCAACCTTAAATCGAAGGTAGAAAAAATACAAAAAGCAACTTTAAAACTAAGTTAAGGTGTTATCACTCAAGAGCGATCTCTACCAGATAACCGTGGATGGATAGGATCGTTGGCTAGGTTTAATTAATAAAAATACTCATAATAAATTATTATATAGACAGTGCGTGCTTCTAGAATGTGCATGCCCATCCTTTATTTCTCTTCTAATTATTAATTATTTTCAGAATACAGATAGTTACAATGAGTATTGCTTTTTATAAAAAATTTAAAAGACAAGTAGAAGTTCCTGTCATCATTTCACTTTACCACTTTATTTATACGTAGGTATGCCTACATACCTACGTACAAGACACCAAAATTCTCCAACAAATTTGTTGGAACGGAGAAAACGAAAGTAAAATCTCTTTTGAAGTTAAATATACTAAATGAAGATGTTGATACCCCAGGCACCGATCTAAAACACAATTTTAGGGCCAAATTAAGTACTTCAGAGCTTTTAGATAATTACATACGAATAGAGTTGTTCCTGTTATATCGGTAAATGTACAAGAAATGAGAGAAACTTCGTTGACTTAAAAAATTTGGTCATCCCATCCCGCACTCACATTTTTGCTCTTATCAGCTTTAAAGTGATGAGCTTTATTATTTCAGACTTGAAATTGTTATTTAATTTATATTATAAATACCTATACTCTGATTCAAAAACCTGGATCTTTTTTGAATCGAAAGTGGTTACAAAACCCAAGGAATACTGGTGGAAAATATTTAACGACATTGGTATTATCGAAGAAAAGCACAGAAGCTCGAAACAATTTTTGATTTTGAAAGCTTTCATTCACAAATGAATTGATCTCTCGTTCGTTTTGGAATTAAACTTATCTAAAACATTTTTTTGTTCACATGTGAGATTATGCGTTGTTAAAGTTTGTGTTTTTGTGATAACCTTGTTTTTTTCTGTTATTGTTATTAGTTTTTGTGAAGTTTTCATTTATAAATGTCGTTGTTGACATAAAATATCTTAGATTCTAAATTGGAATATATGTAAGTGTTCGTGGCGTCGTCGTTTGGGGGAGGCCTATACAGAGAGAGCAGTGGAGGTACATGATGTACAATATATCAATAGATGATGATGATAAGTCAAGTGGAGGTGTACTTAAGGAAATTTTACTGCTGTTTAGAGTGTGCTTCCGGCCAAAATACAGAAACCTATCTGCACCTCCCTACGAAACAAGTACTTAACGGATAAATCAAAGCTTCAAGCCACATCAATCTAACAAGTAATTTCTTTCTGCTTTCTCCAACAAGATCCCGATAAAAAAGGTTAAGTAATATCGTGCCCATTCGTGTACACGATGTAAGTACTACTTAGTTCTAATTTATGTCTTTTTTCCACTTTTAATAAATTGGCGTCCTCTAAAGTAGGTGCTTGGCTCGGGTGAGCGTAGTGATAGAGGTCTTTGTATAAGGAATCATCTCAAGTACGTCTTCCATTACTTTTTCTACATTAAAAAAGCATCGAGGACCCTGAATTGTCGTTTGGCATTGTCAGCCTTGCTTGGACGTGCTCAGTTGACTCTCAACCAAACTGCTTCGGATGTGTTCGTGGGGCTATCACTGATACTATTGTCGCCGTTCATTGGCTGTATTTCATTACGAATAAAAAAACGGAATGAGTGACGCAAATAAATATGAGTGATAGGTACACGAATAGGTTCATCTGAATCGACTTGCTTATACTACTTGTTTACGCCTGATATAAAATAAAGAGCAATCTGCATGGTAGCAATTTTTGTTTAGATTTTGACAGAATGAATGTTGACTACATTCATTCGCGAAGCGAACCACTGTACCTCCGGTTACCTACATACATATATTCCTAAAACACTGTAAATCTATCAATACAAGTTATTTGTGCATTTCGGAAGTTATATTTGGATGCCTAAACACTACCTAATCATTATCCACCCGCAGATAAAACGACGTGTTGTTTGTAAAATTAAAAGACAGTAACTCCTTTTAGAATTTTCAACTCGCCTTTTCAAGAATTTCGACCGACTGTGCAAAAGTTTGCAAAGGCTCGATAATATTGGGTGGTTTCCCAGCACCAATCTTTCTTCACCTCAAGCAGCAACATTAAACACCAAACATAACATTTATTACTTCCAATAAACAGAATCGAATAAAACATCGAGCCGGTAGTAAATTATTCGAATCGACAAAATCGACCGTAAACATTGTGGCGATGAAAAGCTTTGGGAGTAGGTAAGAAACGATGAAAGTTTCACTTCAGAAGATTTATTTACAAAATAATATAGGTGATACTGAGTTTGGAGGTGATAATGGCTAACGGCCATTATTACCTACTAACTCAGTATCACCAGCCAGCCCATGGATAACGTAAGAACCTAGGGAATCTCTGAGGAACGCCAGCAGCTTCCTTCTGTGTAACCTTTACTGCGATCACCATTCCGCGTGCCCAGTGTGGGTATTATGGGAAAACACCCCCTTGCTTAGGGGGAATAAGATCAGCGTGGACATTAGAGATGAGTCCGGTATTCAATAACTAACTCAGTACCTGTTAGCATGGTCCTAAAATATCTAACGCTATTGTAAAATCCGCATACCGCTAGGGAATAACTGTGCAAAGCGAGCATCGCGCCTTCACGCTTCAATACCTATACTTACCTAACTATCATCTACGCATAGGTACTAGCGGACCGTTCACCCGTAAAGTTATGTAGCTGCAACAAGTATTTGGTATTTCTAACCAAAACGGTTAGATGGTATTTCTAACCAAATCGGTTAGATGGTATTTCTAACCAAATCGGTTAGATGGTATTTCTAACCAAATCGGTTAGATGGTATTTCTAACCAAATCGGTTAGAAATATATTGAGTAGAAATCAGAACAGGTATAGAGTATTGTAACGTTATTGGGTACCAGTTGGTACTAGCGGTATTGAAACAAAATACCCAACTAATAACCGGTAGCCAAAATATCCAATAACTCCCATCCTTAGTGGACATATGTGTTAATGTCTGGTACCTACTGTACTGAAATAACAGAAAAAACACAAACCATGAACAGTCGTTCAAATACAAAAGAAATATACTATAAGAAAGAAAGAAAGAAAATCGATTTACTGGCTCACATCAGTAAGTTCTAACTAAATATCTCGATGTATTGTAAACAACATTGAAATATGTGATAACAACCGACATAAAATGAAATACTATCTATGATCTAGTCTACCATAATAAATGGATATCTGAATCAATAACTTTATTTCTTTAGGCTTACAAAATAAGCACATAGACAAGTCAAATTTTATACTATAAACATAGTTATTATTATCAAATAAGGTGTTATTGATATTCTCTTCACTTCAATTTTTTGTCCACTAGTCGAAGAAGATTACATTATATATATATCCCTGCTATCTTAATCTTGGGTTTATTACCATTGAACATTGATCGAACAACAGTATCTGTACTAGGGTTTAACATTGACCTTTATTATGAAAATAGCCATAAAATGCCGAGTGGCTTAGTATTAGCACCACTCCAACAAACCATCAACAGCTATCACACTCTCTCCCGCGGGTATCGTAATAGGCGACTCAGGAATATCTGCCAGGGCCATGCAGCTGCGTCTTTTTTTATCCCACAAAGGTAAGGTCAATAGCGTGCAGTCCACCTGATGGGAAGCGGTTACCGCAAATCTATGGACACCTGCCACATCAGAGACACGCGAGCCGCCGACACCGTAAATGCCCCCGTCCCCCGTAAATGTGTCTTTTGAAGAATGGATCCCACACCGAATTGCGATCCCCAACTCGTATACCCAGATTGGAAATTATGGCATTACTGCTCGCACGATAAGAGCCAATCAGGCCCTTATCAGAAGAGGCCTGTGTCCAGCTAAGAAGGATGTTGATGTGAACCCTAAACATAAGCTACAGCCTAGCAATGCTAAAAGCTAATTCTCTTGCACCTTCGAACAAGATTCACAACATAAATTATTCGTTTCCATCTTTTGAAATAAAATAACAATTACAATTCTATTTGAAGTTACTTTTATTGTTTGAAAATGGGTAGTTTGTTTTCTTTGTTTTTTTGGTAATATATTACCATTTGGTAAATGTAGAACTTTGCGTGTGTTTTTACCACGGTATCTGGTTGGCTCCAAGGTTGTCTGGAAGAGATCGCTCTTAGCGATAAGGCCGCCCATTGTGCAACTATGTTATTTATATTTTTCTGTATATATCTATATTTTCTTGGTGTGCAATAAAGTGTTATGTTATTTTATGTGATCTGCGATTGATAATGTCTATTTTTAAAATTTCTTTATGATATTACTAAGTAACTATACCTCAAAAACATTTACAAAAATTATGTTTATTTTTATATACTTTCCTTGAGAGAAAAAGTCTTCAAAAAGTCGGAGTGAGTCTAAGTAAACATCCTTCTTGGGCAGTTGGGAAAACCACCGCTCTTACTGTGAAGTGATTTGTGATGGCATACGGGAGCATTCTTCAAAGACATTGGAAGTATGTTTGTACGAACAGTTTATTGGTAGTTTTAGAGGAGCTTGTTTACCTTTATACCTACACTAAAAAATCTTAATACCTTTAAAAACCATAAAAACGCTAGACGGAAAAACGTATCACTGAGTAAGACACAAATAAGTTCTCAATCCAGTATAAGATTCAAAACATGCAGTTTTGAATCTTTGGTGTGTTGTTGGAGTGTAAACTTATTTGCTAAAGTTTAAACTTTCTAACTTTCGCCGCAACATGAATATTGTTTCTCATTCGGAACTTAAAAGTCAGCTTGAAAACCCAATTCTCAATGTTCTCAATTTCAGTAAACTCAGTTCAATTCACTTCCACGTACAATCATGAAAATATTCTGTAATACCACCGATGCAAGCCTTCCTTCCATTTTGATTCTTTTGAAGAGGCTTTTAACGTTTATTTTACTTTGAAATGCTTTTTTCCCTTGATTTTTTCGGTTTTGTTGATTTATAGAACACAAAGATGTTTCGTCGTGAATTTATTTGTAAAGATTACGTGTCTTATATTTATGGGAAGAAAATTGCTTAGTGAATTTGTTTACGTTTCTTTGGTTATTTTTGATTTATTTTTTCTGAAGTTAATGCGTGTTAATAATTCGTTTGAATGGTCTAATAATGGTGGCTTGGAAGTATTGTATATTAAAAAAAAAACTTTTGTATAGATAAGATTTGTGCGCCCATGTCATCGTCCAAGTAAAAGTTCTATGATACGACGATAGGCACATAACTTCAAAACAGCTGAATAATTCTCTCACTTTCATCTAGATGGCGTTGTTATCGCTGAGCTGAAAGCCTGAGTTATGGCTCTTGTGGCCACGATTGCAGCCTTTTATGGGACATAAGTGGACGCTGACCTTGACCATTGGGACTGAATGGGGGAGATAGGATGATAAATACTGACATACTTAGTGGATATAAGCTCGTTTTTATGTTGGTTCAGATTGGGGAGAGATTCAGTAAGTGGTATTGGTGGTCTACAGAGATTTTTTTATCACTGATTTACCTAGATTCCGTGTTACTCGTACATTACCAGCAATGTACTAGGAAAAAATATACTTCGCACAGAACCGGGTAATGTATTTAGAAATATTTGTTCTTTGCACATTACCGATTTACATTTCCAGTTTTTACATATAATCTTCGAGAATTTCTAGTCCATTCATTGGATATATTCAACAACTAAATATGCTCATGGCTATAAATATTTAAAATGAAGTCATTTTTTTTTTTTTTTAAACTAACATGACCACAACTGAACGTGCCAAAATCGGCCATGATTTAATTGCGTGTGTAAAAGAGTAGTTTTAGTACGAGTTGTACTTTTTTTCTCATCTTTTGTTTGTATTTTACATTTACTTGACTGCTAGTAAGGAAAGAGGCTAATGCATTTTCTCACTATTTTCTTTAAATCTGACTATTTCATAATCTTTTCTCCGAAGCCATGGGCACCGCCCGCCCCCCGTTTAGTATTCAGGGCGGGCGGCGCGGACTGTCACTTCTCTCAGAGAGCTCTAATTTATTTTTATAAGTGGATACCGAGTAGGTCACTTCTATTTCTTGTTTTTTAAGACGCCCTGGATACTCGGATCGGGGACCTGTTTTTGAATACCAATTTCCGAGTCTAAGGCTGGAGCGAAAAGATTTCATTTTATTGGGTTACAAGCTGTTAAATTTTAGTATAGGACCGGATATTGCAGATTAATATTTTTATTAAATAAACCGGCTTGAAAGCGCGCTAAGGTGACGACATCGAAAAGGCAGCCTATGTCCAGCATTGGGCTTTTATGAGCTGATTTTGATAATCTTAATTACATACGCACATTACATGCTAAATTTCATCTCAATCGTCTGAAACCGAAAAGGGTCAAATTTAACTTACATTTTGATAACCGACTGACACCCCGGAGTGATACTAAAATAAAAGCTTGTAGTAAAGAAAACGAAATTGAAAGCGGAGTTTCACAAAAAAAATAAGCTTGTTGAACTAGCTTATTTTCATTTTGAAACGATGGCACTTTGAGTTTGGGCCTGTCAAATTACGAGTTAAATGGCAAAGACCTGCGCGAAGACCGATATCTAATGAAGTTTTTACTCGAGTGGAAAGGAGGCGTAGAAACACCCAGGGCACCGGAAGTGTCTCTGAGCGTCTTCGTGCGGCGGGCACTGTCGGTGATTAATTGTGTAAAATTATAATTATAATAATTGTTGATAATGCTAATTAAGTCCCAAATCAAACAGAGCTTGTTGATATGATGTTGCCGATATCACACCAGGCATGTCAGCGACGCGTTGCCAACTTTGGTGTGTAGACTCTATTAGACAAGGTCCTTTAACCCTAAATTGCGTTAGTCCTTAAAAACGTGACGCACGAAATGAGCGAGAATTACAAACAGAAAAACACAAACACAACCTAATTTACTGTCCCTTTGTCGAATCAAAAGTTAACCGTCTCAACTCGTTGAGGGCGTTTTATTTTTCTTCTGTTGGGATCCAATTTGTGGACCAAATGCTGAATAATAAAGTAAACTAGGTTCTTCTCAGATTGTACGAGTAGGTAACTTGTTTTTTGATGAAACAACGGATTAGATAGTACACGTGACCTGAAAAAAAAGCTTAAGAAGTATTTAGAAAGCTCGCAAGCCCTTTTGATCATGTTTACGGGAAACATGATGAAGATTATTTTTAAGAGACCTACTAATTTTGAATTCTGCTTTTAGAAATATTACGGCTAATATTCCAAAAACTGTAGATAATTTTATTTTTCTTCCTGATTCTGTTTAGTGTCTTTTAAGCAAGACGTCGATGCCAGCTCTTGGATTAAGCGGACACGGCTGGCGCGTTGGCAACACACCAAGTAGCATCAAAACATTACCTTCGGAAGGATTGGTCGGCTTGGTATTCCACGCGTGCTGCCGCTTCTAGTGAATTTTATTAAATTTTACCGTATTTTTGAAATTAAATTGAAACGTTGGTCTCGCTACCTCGTTTCAGGTGTTGGTTTTCGTTTATCATTTTAGTGTTGCAAAGATTTTTCAGCTGCAATATTTAACAATATTGCTCTAAATATTGTCTCATATTTTCTGCTTGAACTTGCGTAATAGGTTGCTAGTTCAACTCTATATGATAAAATCATTTTCCCACACCGAAAGAGGTTGCTAGGTACGTAAAAATTTAAAGCAAAAGTATTAAGTAAAATGGAATTTAATGAAGATACTCTGTTCAAGCTTTTAACTGAAATTTCATGACTTTCTCTCATTTAATTCATTGAATAATATTTAGGTACCGACTGGTATTAATATGGACCAGTTGAGCTACCTGAAGATTGTTTGCAACAGTCTGCAGTTATCTCAATAGTTTCAATTGTAAATACTAGTTCTAATTTGTTTATATTATATGATTGTATTTTTTTGTTAATAAAGGTTCAGGTACCCTAAATATATGAATCAACGCAATGCCGTGTTGGTGGTTTCTCTCTCTTTCTCTGTTATAATATAAGACTTATGAAAGATAAAGTAGTGAGTTTTTTTTTATTTTAAGACCCTTTCAAAAAGTCACATCTTCATTTTCTGATGATGGTCAAAAGCCTTATCGTCTGAAATAAATAAAAAGAATGCAAACAACTCGTTCCCAGGAATGTCTTCCAACAAAAGGTTAAAGTAAAATCCAATATCCTGAAATAGGCACAGTTCATTTAAATAACATTGTTCGAACCTATGTCGAGTCTCTTATCGATTCGGCATACAAACGTGCCTAAATCGACCACATAATCGTACTTTTACCATTCCTGAATAATTCTTACATACATAACTTCCTTCCAGAATATCGGCAATATCAGAAAGCTATCAATGGAAATTAATATGGCAAAGTTTTTGCGTCCCGGAGGACGTCGCGTATGGGCGTGGCGGAGGCAGGGGCTGTGTTCTTACGTCATGTTCGATTACTAAATCACAGAGATTCAACTATTTAATTTTTACTTTAAATGGATTGTTATTCATCCTCTCAAATTGTTAGTTCTTCCTTTGGTGCTTTTTTTGTTGGGTTTGTAATGTGTTTTGGCTTTCAAATGAGCTGGTTGGTATTGAAATAGGTTTTTGGGTTGGTTTTCTTTGCTATATCTTATACCTTTAAACGAGCAATTCTTGTATATATATAATCTGAATCTCGGAAACGGCTCCAACGATTTTCATGAAATTTTGTATACAGGAGGGGGCAATAAATCGATTTAGCTAGATTCGTTTTTAGAAAATGTCGTTTTATTCGTGTTTTCAATAATCAACTTTATCGATAGGGAACTCCCATAGACAAGATTTAGACTCTACAAAGCCTTGAATTATCATGTATGACACCTTTTTTTAATATACTGCATATACTCAGATATGACGTCACAATGGAGGAGGAAAGTTGTCAGCTAAGAAAGATGGACTCATAGACAAGGTCATCGACTCCTTCCAGCCGTGACATAAAATGAAAAATATGACTCTGCCTGACATCTATTGGCGATTAATAATACAATTTTTTATTGGTAGCAACTAACTGCTCTAACGACACACCAACACTAAAGCTACTCCAGCGTATACCCAAAAAATAAATACCGAGCAAAGCTCGGTCATCCAGGTACTAAAACTTATAACATCCTTGTTGATAAGCAAAGCTTGCCACGACGTAACTGCCACGATGTATCTTGATGACGCAGCGTCGCCGAGTACAGATTAGGTGTTGGTGTATCTGACTGATGATTACAAAATGCGCTATCAAACTATGCTGAAGCGCACAGTTTGATAGCGCATTTTGTACGTCTAATTTCTGTGCCTAATGGTCTAAGAATGCTGAATGTTGAAATAGTAAATCTAACAACCCCGAAGGCCGAGTAACTTTGTACATTGCCTTTTCATAATATGTTTTTGTTTTTTTATCGTGAATACTCCTTATTTTAGCCACAATAACTCCTTAGCTGCCGATATATCAATAAGGTCTGCAATACACAATTTACTCTTGTCTTGAAGAGACCAAGAGTGTTATTGTCCAGAAAATAATATTTTTTTGATCAATAATCGTAACCATACATATCCGTTTCCGAGTTTCAAATCATTGGGGGTTGGGGTTTTGCATATTTTTAAATAAACACAACATCGAGTATTCATTTACGTACTTTCCTAGACAAAGAAAAGTACCACAATCAGATTTTCTTTTATGGAGTAGAGCTTCGTTTGACCACAATCTCACCTGATGGAAAGTGACGTTGTGGCCGACGATGTATCACGAAGGTCTAGAAGATAGCTATTCACTCTTTTTTTGAGGAGATATACGTAAGATCTTATTCAAATACTGAAGTACCTTACCTATGCCTATAAGTGCGCAAATTTTTCGCACGGTAATGAAATTCTTTATTTCCATTCGATCACATCAAAATTATTATGATTGACGTGAGAAAAGTGCGAATGGCTACAGAACCAACGATTGCAATGCAAAGAAATATCTTAGGGATGTGTTTTGAATAGATGAGTATGGTAGGTTCGTAGGTGCCTTTTAGCGGAATTTCGTTTGGATGTCAGAATGCGTAATAGCAGAGAGCTTTTTCTAACGGCTTTTTACGTTTAAGATACCTACGTATTCATGTTTGTTGTATTTTACTCTGGAGATGTAAAAACTTCTAATGAGTGGTATGATTTACTGTCAATACTAATAAACTGACTTCAAGAAAGGAGGTTCTCAGTTGGTATATATTATTTATATTTGTTTGATGAACGCTGTCGATCATAAAAAAAGACGCCGTTTTTAGGCATTTTTTAGATTTGACACGGTACTTATTTTTTATCGCTAAAATCTACTTCTGTGAGTCTCTATTAGATGATTAAAAGATTATGATGTAGATGAAGTCAAGACAAGCACCCCGTGTAGCAATATTACCGACAAAAATATATGCTGAAACCAATATGCCGGCAACGTTGGCTTGTTCTGCGTTTAAAGTCACTGTCAACGGGAGGATCATAAGAATTTTTATTCCTGAAAATGATTGAAACTAATGTTCGACCAGCTTTTCCAATCCTTTCAACCAAAGATTAAATTAAATGTAATTATGGCCATAAATATAAATAATGACCCAATTAAGTGAATAATAACCGACAATTGTGAAAGGAATCACGTAAAAGAACTTGAACGGCTCTGTCCGGGCGACTGAGCGAGTTGATTGATCAATTTGTCAGGGTTGGCACTTTCAGACATGGAACCTTTTTAAAAACTTTGCATTCAAATATTTAGGCATTAATAAAGAAACTTACAAAATAAAGAATAGAAGAAAAAAAAATTAACTAGCATTTGTCAAATCTGACATGATTTGACAAATGCTAGTTCAAATTTTTCTTAATTAATATCAATACAAATCGGACGCGTTTTAAAGACGCGCTGACAGTATTGCCCCGTTGCTGTATAGCAATTAAAATTGAGGCAATAGTAGTTTTAGACCATTATATCTAAGAAGATTGACCAGTAAAGTAAAGGTAAATATGTTTTGTTTAACTTTATTGGTCAAACACAAAACACCTTTCATATATTTTTTTCTAATCATCTATAAAGGAGTTTCCTCGCCAACAACTGTTTCCAATTGTAAAATTTCCCCTAATAACAAAATAGAAGTTAGGATTTCGTCGTTGAACGTCAGTCTGTCTTTTTAAAACTTGCATTAACAGTCCTGATTTTCCTTGTCACCTTTCTTTCAGCCTACCTTGCTGGGCAAAGACCTTTTCAACGCCTTTCTAAATGATTGGCAGAAAACCGCACAAGATGAAATCACGAAGTGGAAAGATTTGTCACCTTTAAATACCAGCCATGATTTTGTATTATTTCGGTGTCTTCTTTATGGTTCCAACAATCTAAAAGAAAATAAATTTAAAACTAGACTCTCAGTGCAAGATAGCAACCCTAAACCTCCCAATGCGGCGTTCTTTGCGGTCCCAGCCATTCAGGGTCTTTTTGTTCAATATCTTTTTGTATTGAAGGAATCTTGCTTTTATTGCCGGTTGGGCTCAGCGGTCAAATGATTCACTTCCAA
This sequence comes from Eupithecia insigniata, assembly GCA_947859395.1. Classification (NCBI taxonomy): domain Eukaryota; kingdom Metazoa; phylum Arthropoda; class Insecta; order Lepidoptera; family Geometridae; genus Eupithecia; species Eupithecia insigniata. Next base: position 966,904 of record OX402007.1, read on the forward strand.
CACACTTGGAAACCTGAAAAGTTGCCTTTTGAAGCATTTGTTCAAACTTTTTTGAAAGGAATAACCCAATTCTTAGCTGACTTCAAAGAAAGGATTGAAGAAAGACTCTTCATTCAGCTGTATGTGAGCTGTATTTTAATGTTACTACCTCAGAACATAGTCATTAATTCAGATTTTTACCATAAATATTTTTTCAGTGGAATATTTTTTACTGGATGCTGCTCAGATTATTCGTGGCGTCGTCGTCGTTTGGGAGGCCAGGAGGCCCATGTTCATTAGTGGACGTACGTACATATACGGGCTGATATTGATATTTTTTATTCCTCGATTTTTCTCCAAACTTGGTCTCATATTGGTAAGAATAATCGAAAGGTGTGCCTGTCTGAAAATACGATGGGCAATTTGAAAGATCTTCAAAACTTCACCGACCCAATTAAGTGATACATGTGATGAGTGTAACATACATAAAAACTACAAAATAGCTTATTACTTTCTTCTTTATTCAAAGTCGATTTTTAAAATTTCTACTTTAGGTCTAGGAAACCTGAGATAAGTCACAACAAAAGCACAAGTATTTCTTCGTTTGCTGCGGTATTTACAGCTTAGGTTTAGGAACACAATAAGTTTTTCTTTCAGGCTTCGCACGCGCTGATTTAGGCTCAAAAGAAAATTATAGATACGTTATTCCAAGTCTGCGAAGATATACATACATATTGTTCCATAGGAATGTAGCCTATGAGTTATTCCACGTCTAGATTTATATGTACATCTTCGAAAAATCAGCCCCGTATTTTTAGTAGTTTTGGCGTGAATAATTTACAAACAAACATCGATCCATCCATACTTGCTCATATTTTATATTTATAAGTCACGTGGATAAAGTTTGGTATGGAAAATCTCATGCTATCCCGCTTAGATACTATTTGATCAAATAAGATCGAAGCGGGACAGTATCGGAGAGTTTGTCATTTATACATCCCAATCTTTATCTAGGCAACTTGTAATTTTGTGTAATTCCATTTAACAAATCGAATAAGCATGTCATCAGTTGTAATGCATCAAGTCCGTGTAATTACAGGGCTGATTGCCTTACACACTGGCCGGATTAGATAATCTCGAGACACATAATCATTCAATTATACACGCTAATTGCAGATAACTGGGTGCAAATCGTGTTTAGGTACGGGCTATAGTATCTATATTCCTTGCGAGCTAGCTATGCGCAAAGGAAGGACAAAACTCACTGCTAGCAGACCACGCGCTGTCCACACGGAGATAGATAGCAGCTAGCCTGCTGCCCACGAACAGTCGGCAAAAAGACAAATGATTGTACAACTTGCTTTGGGGGTCTATTTCACAATTCTGTCCGCACCGTTTAAAATATTTCTCTAAAAGTAATCCAATTATGTAATGAAACAAATCATGAAACAATTGACAATATCATATCAAAATATGACCAATAAGACAGAAAACGTTTTGAAAAAAAATATAGTTAAAAACTAAAACCCGACTACATAAAAGTCTTAAACAAGCGTTCACCTATTGTCCATAGCATTTTCTTTTAATACTTAGGTAGTCAGAGGCACCCACCCCATATATCTACAATTAGTAACAAAGGCCTCCGACTACCTAAGTATCAAAAGAAAATGCTATGGACAATAGGTGAACGCTTGTTTAATACTTTTATGTTTAAGACTTTTATGTGGTCGGGTTTTAGTTTTTAACTATATTTTTTTTTACCATACATATATCGATACAATATATGTATATCGATACATTTTTTTCATTTGCCCATCCCTAGATGACCCGTTGCCATGGTAACAAATAAACAAGAGGTCTCCATGGCAACGGGTGTGTCATCCTTCACTCATCACATCAAACTAAATTAGACTCGAACTGTAACTAGATGTCGTCTCTTGCAAAATTTTATCGCGGTATCGAAGTGTTCCAGGTGTAATTTAGACCCAGCTATCTCTTAAGACCCTCAGTTTTGTCGGACACCATATCGCCTATAACCATCGGGGTAATGAGACGAATCAATCGATACCTCACTTGTTGAAATCGAAGTAGTAGTTTCAGCGCTACGTGGGAACAAAGAAATCGGCTACATACATACATACATAGGGTCCTAAAATCATAACCCTCCGGTAGTCGGGTAAAAAACGAAAATTTGCTCGAATTATTTTGTAGGGCGCTTAACAAAAATGTGTTTTTTATAGGGATTTATTATTACTTTTTCGAATAATAATTTCAAAAATCTTTATATTTCAAAGGAAAGATATGATATTGACGCAGTAGTTTAAATGTTTTTTTATTCATTTGGTATTTTCTATTTCCTGTGAGGGTTAAAACACCGCGCTCATTTTTTGTAATTTCTCCAGTGATTTATTATAAATCTACGCAACGGTACGCAATATCGTAAAATGAAATATTTTAACATGTAGATCATATATCATATTACATGATTATTTTCATTACTTATATTAGATAAATTTTGAAGGATTTTTAAAACGAATTGGGTATTTTTCGCGGAGGCTCGCAGATGCAGCGCGCGGGCGCTCTATTGCGTGTGTGGAAGTACGAGTAGGTTGCAAACGCGCGCTGTCTGCCAATTTATTTAATTATTTTTTTTCAAGTTGCATGGCGCCCTAACAGGGCTCCTAATACCTAGCCTCTAAGTAAAATATTTAAGACCTCTCACATTGTATGTATTAGGATTGCAAAATAAATACTTTAATAATTGAATACTTATGCTGTCACACTGTAAAATTAATCCAATGATAAAGCGTTCATGCGTTTGCTCACGCTTTTTATGCTGTGCGGGAACATGAAGGTTTCTATCTCAACAGAAAATAGGCTCCAGGTTTTTAAAAAAATTAAAAAATATCTGAGCGCCTGGTCGAAGCGACGCCGCATGACGCGAGAACTAGTAGAGTATCTGGCGCAGCGCATTAGCATTGCCATCCAGCAATGCCAACAGGGCAATGAAGCCAGCGTCATGGGAACGCTTCGAACTGGTATTGATATGGACAGTTAAGCTACCTGTAGATTGTTTGCAACAATCTGCAATTAGCTCAATTGTTTCAATTGTAAATACTAGGTTTAATTTGTTTCTATTATTTGATTGTAATTTTCTTTGTAAATAGTGTCACGAAGAATATACTGACTGACGCATTGGCTTACTGACAATTACTGTACTGCTGGTTAAAATTCCAATACAAATACATAGGCATACAACGCTACAGATTCAAAATAAATCATCATCCTCAATTCAGTCTGTTTGCAACCACTGTTGGGTGTGGGCTTCATGTCATACGCCATTCCTTCCAGTCCCTCATTTCATGTCAATTATCCCTTGGTCTATCTAGCACGTCTGCCTAAAAACTATTTCATGGCTTACACCTTCGCTGACACTAATGAAGATCTTTTGAGCTTCCCCCATTCCAACTTGTCTCATTAAATTCATCCATCCATAATGTATCCCCATAAATTTATTCATTCAAATTAAAACAGTAAATTTTCCGCCGTGATTTTGTATCAAAAATTATAATAGAAGCTCAACGGCTACCCGGCCAGGAGAAAAGGTCGCTAATTGAGCCGTATTTCATTCCGCTGGTCGACACTACAATTTAGTACGGTTAATTAGAATCTATTGAGATCGCACGCCCTTTGTTGATGATTTAGTAAGAGGTTATGGTATTACCAGCTTTTGTCTCCTTGCTTTGCACTTACCGTAACAATACCAAAATAATTTCTCTTGATTCTGACAGAAGTCTTAGATTCACGATTCAGATTTTGAATAGAGTTAAGTCCACAAATGGTTTGGGGTGAAAACAATAAAATTGATAAAGTAGTTTTGTTTTTTTTTATTTCGACGTAAGAACGAAAAACAAAACACTGCGAGTTATGAAAAAGCAATCCTCTTACTTCTATATTATATTAGAGACTAGAAAATAAGTATACCTAATAATATTTAAACAATTGACTTTTACGAAAGAGATTAGGTAAGTGTCCTTCTGGGACCAGGACAGAGAAATAAGTAGGTAACGTTTGTAAGAGACCTCCGCCTGCGATGAAAGAAACCATGGGACCCATAACAACCATGAAAACAACCATTAACAGTACTTACCAAATAGAAAAATAAACAATATTTCTCCCATTTTGTGGTTATTATGACCACTCTGCGCCATTAGGACATTTGGGTAACCATTTTAAAGGTAAATTTATATTTTTTCCCATTTTCCCGGGAGATCCAGCCCCGTAATTAATGCCATATTTAACGTGGGTCTCGAGAAAAATGGAAATTCGCAGATTGCTCCCGAAAAATCCAAGCTGTATTAATTTACTATCGCTTTAAAATGTTTTATATCGGGCAAAGTTGGGGGAAGTCCTTAGGTTAATTACTTCTAAAAAATTAGATTAAAAGGTATACAGGACCAGGCCAGAGGGAAAATGTAACAGGGTGCGCCTTAGAGCGAGTACACATTAGACGTTTCTGACTCTGATAATTATATTTATTGTTCTGTGGTTTTGAACAAAATAGCCTATTCGAGACACGCTTGAATAGAAGGGCTCGTTTGGGTGCGACATATTTGACATGATTTTGAAAACACGCGTTACCAAAGTGCTTGATTCCAAACGCCTAAGTAGGTACATCCTGTATCATAATGTGAAAGTGTGTTTGTTTTTTGTTTGTCCTTCCTTCACGCTCTTACTAAGCAACCATTCGACTTGATTTTTGGTATAGTGTTAGTTGAAAGGATGGAAAATAACAAAAGGTAGAAAAATAAATATTGTGTCCTGGTAAAACATCAAATTCCCATAAGAGATTTACGGGAATAAAGACCTTTTTATCCCCTCGAAATGTGAAATTTGAATTTAACGCGGGTGATCAAATATCAAATATCAATATCAATACCAAATATCAAAGTGCTTTATTTCCTTTAGACCTTACAGGACCCTTGGACACGTCACAAAATTAAAATTACATACATAAAACAGGGAAATAAAGTGATCACTTTGATTTTCTGTTCACTTCAATCTTTTTAAGGTAAAGTAAAGAAGCGAACAAGAAACCTTTACCTTGTTAGGTTGTTAGTTTTCGAGTTGGAGCAAAAGTCGTCCCATGCTTTTTTATCCTCTAGATAATCTGATATTTTGTAATAAGCCTTTTTACAAAGGATATGTTTGATAGTTTGTTTGAATTTATTTATTGATAATTTTTGCAACTCACTCGGAGTTTTGTTGTAGAAGCGTATACATTGCCCTTTAAAAGATACACTAATTTTGTGCAGCCGAGTTTTGGGCCAAGCGAGTTTGTTCTTATTTCTAGTATTTAAATTATGTATGTCGCAATTTTTAGGCAATCGATCGATATTTCTATGAGTGTACAATAAATTTTCATAAATATATTGTCATACAGTCATTATATTTATTTCTTTGAATTTATCACGCAGGGATTCTCTAGGACCCATGTTATAGATAGCACGAACAGCCCTCTTCTGCAGCACAAATACGGTATTAATATCTGCAGCGTTCCCCCACAGTAATATGCCATAAGACATAATACTATGGAAGTAGCTGAAATAGACAAGTCTAGAAGCATCAACGTATGTAAGGTGACGGATTTTTTTGATGCAGTCAGTTTTATGCTGCAGAACTAAGTATCTTCGATAGTTTATCTATGTGTGGGCCCCATTGAAGTTTACTGTCTAAACTTATTCCTAAGAATACGGTACTGTCTACAATGTCTAAAGTTTCTCCTTTTACGTTTATATCAGCCTTTACTTGTTTTACATTTGGTAGATTAAATCTAATACATTTAGTTTTGGTTTCGTTAAGTAAAAGATTATTGACACTAAACCAATAGACTACTTTTGATATTGCATTGTTTACATCGTCATAATTTGTGTTTTGTCTAATCATCTTGAAAATTAAAGAAGTATCATCAGCAAACAATACAATCTCGTGATTATTTTTAACGAGATCAGGCAGGTCGTTAATATAAACCAAAAATATGAAAGGGCCGAGGATAGATCCCTGCGGTACACCCATTGTTACTACAGATCCCGAAGACCGTTTCCCATTAATGTCAACTCTTTGTATCCTGTGACTTAAGTAAGAAGTAAGAAGATCCAAAGAGGTGTCATTTATTCCATAGTGATGTAGTTTCCTGATTAATGTTCCATGGTGTACACAATCGAATGCTTTTGACAAGTCGCAAGAAACACCTAAAGCATCTTGCAACTTCTCCCAAGCATCAAAAATATGCGATACCAACTCTACACCGGCATCAGTAGTTGACCTGCCGCGAGTAAACCCGAATTGCTTACGATGTAGCAGGTCATTGCCATTGAAATGCCTAAGCAATTGATGTAAAATAAGTTTTTCAAAAACTTTGCTGAATGAAGGCAGTACTGATATCGGTCTAAAGTTAGTGGGGTCAGACCTACTACCCGATTTAAATAGTGGGATTATCTTACTATGTTTCATCAGATCAGGAAAAACGCCACAATCAATAGATCCATTGAAAATAAAAGCTAGATCAGGTGCAATAGTATCAATCAATGGTTTAATAATTCTAACGGAAATGCCCCAGAGATCTGCAGTTTTCTTTATATTTAAAAGTTTAAATGCTTTTTTAATATCTTTTTCATCGACATGATGGAAGTTAAATTTATTTTCGCATGCAGGTACATTTTCTTTCAGTAATGACTCAGCGATTAATTGAGAAGAGTTCAGACACTTTGTAGTGAAGATTGGAATGTCAGTAAAAAAGATACCGCGGGGAACAGCTAGTAATCTTATAAATGAAGAACCGTCGACAAAAAAAACATCATCAAATAGTTTTAAAATGACTGTGCTTGAACTATGTACACAAAGAGAACAATTTTGGGTATTTCTTTATATCCGGTTATATCCGGCCGGAGTCAGCACAATCTTACCTACGGTACCTATTTAAACTCAAAGCGTACAACTACACCGACTTACCTTTCCCTCACAAATTAAATTATATAAATACCAGAGCTCATTATAATGTTATTTCAACTCATAAATTATATGTTTTCCGAATAAACAGGTGTAAAAAAAAACTCAAAGAAAGTTGCTCGTAAACCGATTAGCAAGGTTTCTGAAGGGTGACAGTGACAAGGGTACTAATTAATACATTTGACAGTTAAATTAACACTTTCGTCCCTGGAGCAACTTCGTCACTTGTTGATTGTAATTGAAATAATAAATTATTTGAGCTACCTTTCAGAGTTGCGAGTATGCGTAACAAATTTACCAATTAGCAAAATAATTTGTACAAAATACAAGAAGTGAGAAGATCTTTCATTATTTGGTAATGGGGTACTAATAGGAACATATACACAAAACAGACGAAAGGTCTCTATAACTTTCGCAATCTTCCACCTAAGTTGTATTTTCCACTTTTTAAATCAATTTCCCCGTGGGTGTCCACGATTGCTGCAATGCGGTTAAAGCATAGGAAAATACAAAATATATTATAAATACCCGATAAATAAGTAATCTTCAATGCGAAAGGTTCGCTTAGAAACACAAAAAAAAATCCATCGAGACAGAAACAATTAAGGAAGATAGACACATAAACACAATTTATTCCAATTTCAAATTATAATCGTTTAACATAATCTAACGATAATAATAATCTAAGAATACACGTAAAAAACACGAATATGAAAAAAATATCTCAATTAAAAAAAAAAAAATTAACTTAAAAAAATCATCGATAGAAGTTGACCCTTTCGGAGTTCAGAATAACCCCCTTTCGGCTCAAACACATGTTTAATGACACTCTGTATATTAATTTTTGTTTTGGTGGATCCTCTACGCACTACGTAACTCAAATAAGACTACGCATGTAGACCCTCTACGCCGTAGACCCTCTACGGCGTAGACGTCCTTACTACGACAGCTACACAACGTTGTTATAGGGTTTTAAATTACCGATCATCAATGTAACATTAAAACAAAATTAAAATTTTCACGAGAACAACGAACAGAATTTCAAGAAAACAACAATGTTGCTATTTTCTGTTATTGTTATCAGATTTTGTTTAGATTTCATACATTTATGTCGGACATAAAAAATCTTGGATTCTAGAACCTACTAAAATGTAGTTACCTAGTAAAATGTAGGTAAGTACATAAGTACCCTATATCTGATTCAATGGAACCAAAACACTCCCCAATCAATACCAGGCGACAGCATTTGTCGTCGTCGAAGGTCCATAAAGACCCTACATTTGGGTCGCAAAGCATACATACGTACATCTCAATGTCCGTGGTGTTATTGTCTGCTTCCTATAATTAATGCTATCAATTTGACCCGTATTGGTAATGGAACTGTGTGTAGGGCTCTTTTTGTTGACGGGTACTGTTTTCGATTTGGGTAAGGTCAGACATACCTACAACCCTACTCTTCTAATAGATATAAAAAAATGAATAATAACCTTTATGTCATGTCCATGTTTGGCTAGAGAAGTCATATAAAATCTACCAACTTACGGTTATAATGAAAATGCCTAGACAAACCCAATGTTTTTAGATCAGCAAGATGTGTGGACCCATCATCATATCAGCCCATACTGCTGGACATAGGCCTCCCCCATACAAACCCACAACGAGCGGTCCTGAGCCGCCTCCATCCATCGACTCCCTGCGACCGCTACAATGTCGTCGGTCCATCGAGTGGATGATCTCCCACGTAGGGGGGGATTTGCGTGGTACCATCATGACACCATTAAAAAAGTACCTACCTACTTAGAAGGAATATTTTTTCCTGTCTTGCACTAGTTTGTCCTGCATTCTGCAGCTGACGATATAAAAACATTATCCTCATCTTTTAAACCTGCGATAAAAATAAACAAACGAGTATTTCGACAATAAACTTAAATAAATACAGTTCATTTGTCGCTGCAATAAATTTTAAGCGGTTTGTCGTAAATTCCCGCGTTTTCTAACGTAGAATTACGCCATTTTGTTTTCGAAAAACCCGCTTCAAATACATCACCTTTTGTTACTGCTTATTTATTTAGATTGTGTTAATTTGGTAGGTAGTCTTTCTGTCTCGGAAAGGAGTTGCATTTTAACCAACTTAAAAAAGGAGGAGGTCTATGTATGTTTTTGTTTCAGTATGTTTTTATTTAAGTTCGTCAATCTCTCCGTTAAATGCGCGATTTTAAAACTTCATTCGCTATTGTATGTATAGAATGATCCCGGTCGAGATAGTCCTATATTTTTTTTATCCCCGGGGATTATTAAATACTCACAACGAAGGACAATGTCCTGCAAAACTTTAAAAAAATGGTAAGTATGAAGGAATTAAAAATAATTAATTAAATTAAATTAATTAATTCGAACTAAAGTCAGCTTTTGTTTTTCAACCAAATTATGGTGCTGTGTTTTTTAATTCAAAGAAATTATTGCCACACGTTGGAAGCAAGACACTATGGCGCTCATTAGGAGAGGCCTTTTTTTTATTATCCCGAGGGAAATGCTCACGCAAATGCGTACTGTCACTGCGGGCGTCACTGCGGGAAATGCGTACTGTCACGGGGAGACAGTACGATTATGTGGGACTTTAACCCACTAAAACCCTCGGGGTGTTCCGTTTCTACCGCTTGTGGTGGGAACACGGGAACGTTTCCTCTTCCGCGAACCCACCGCGGCTGCCCGATATCGGGCCCCTCACCGGGCGGTGTGGAGCACACCCACCCCCTGCACCAGAAACACATGATGCGCCGCGACCACCTCGGGGACCTTACCCTGCCAAATGGGCGCCAGACGACCCCGTGTCAAAACGCCCCTAGGTCCCCTTGCGACGGGTCAGTCTAGTGGCCCCGCCGCATGCCACACGGCCACAGAGGATAGGGAGAGTGGCCCTCGTAATACCGACACTCCTCTTCCCCTGTGACCCACCGCGTCCGCCATCAAATGGTGGCGACCCCGTCAAGGCCGCGGAAGGCAGGGAGAGCGGCGCACCTATATACCGGCACTCCTCTCCCGCCGCGGCCTCCACCTTTCTGTGGCTTCCACCTTCATGCCGCCCATACGGCACAGCCACCCGCCTCAGTTGCGGTGCCTCCCATACGACACCGCAACCTACTACCGCTCCAACTAGGCTTAGAGGGCAAAACCCAGAGGAGCGGTCCGTCTCGGGGCCGGCCGTGTCGCCTTCTGCGTTGGCTCGGCCCCATGGGTTCCTCTTAGCTTCATCGCGGGTGACCAGGCCGCGATTACTAAGCCCCCCCGCCACGGCAAGGCGGGAACCCTTTGGGGGGGATTAGGAGAGGCCTAGGTCCAGCAGTGGACTAGTAATATGCTGATGATGATTGCAAAGCTCAAAGTTATCGATGATTGCAGATTATCTAATTATTGTCTATAAAACTGACTCTTTGTAGCCTTTATTAAACCCAGTTAATGTTTCATCCCATCTATTCCAAAAGAGGAAAAGGGTTCCTCGATAAGTGCGAATAAAGTGATAATTCCAGCGCATTTATTAACAGTGACGAAATGACTTTTGAATTTGGAACACTATTAAAAGTTTGAACGCAATTCGCTTCAACAAAGTCCTGGCCGGTAATAAAAAAGCGCGCGTGCCGAGGCGGCATTGGCTAACCAAATTTAAAAAAGAACACGCATGAACTTTTTTCGTTTTGTTATTACTTTTTATCAAAATACTAGCTGACCCGCCCGCGTCTCCACCCGCGTAGACTAAGAAGAATATCCTACTATGCATCATAGTTTTATAATCTCGAAGGGATTAGGCAGCGCATTTTCGATGAAAACTCCCAGGCGGCTTGACTTTTTCCAATAATACTACTCAAAACAGGTACCATAAATCAGTTATAAGGATTAATAAAACCTTCGACAAATTTCACTCTGTATGTAAGTACCTTTCTATCTTCCACTAGTCGACAAAAAATTGAAGTGAAGAGAATATCAATAACACCTCATTTCTTATTTGATAATAATAACTATGTTTATAGTATAAAATTTGACTTGTGTGAAAAGTGCTTATTTTGTAAGCCTAAAAAAATAAAGTTATTGATTCTGATTCTATCTACCTATATAGACAACAAACAAAAAAAAATGTTATCACAGACTTTTTTGTAGTTCGTACGTTCCTTCGTCTATGGAGCGAAAACGCTGTCTATGGACAACGTTTTCCATAAAAGCGGCTTGAATTTTTCCGACTCTTCCAATAACTATCGTTATATTTCAACCAATTGACACAAAACCTTGACAGATTATTCCTTCCTCGTGAACCACTCTATCGATTGGTGAAAACCGCATGAAAATCCATTTAGCAGTTTTTGACAGACAGACGCGGCGGAAGACTTTGTTTTATAATATGTAGTGATTACAGACAATTCTAATTTGATTCACCTAAATATTATAAAAGATGAGTTCTATTAGTGAAAATGAGATATTAACACCAGAAAATATAAATTTAAACGCGGAAACTGTCATAAGCAATTTACTTTCAAACAAATCGAGAGAAAAGTTTATCTAAAAGCCTATGAAAATTCTATTACATGCATGAAAAGGAAGCAAAGTCTTTTCTGATTTTCAGAAACTGTATTTGTAATTTGGTTGTGTACCATAATTTAAATAATTCATCACTACTAAAAGCATCTCTTATTGATTTTTCTCGTATGCTGAATTTTTCTCATAGTTTAGGATGAAAAGCAGAGTGTGTCACACGGTACCAAAATTATTTAACCTCGAGCGACGTACTTTGAATCCCTCGCTACGGTATTCTACTCTAGAATTCCTTGCTATGCTGGGGATTCTACTATAGAATCCTTCGCTTCGCACTGGATTCAAAAATCGCTCTCGTCCTAATACATTATTTTGTTCCCTGGTGACACATTCTACAATTTCTGTGTTCTTAAAAATTATTTCTTTATAGTGTTTTGTTACATAATGAGAATCCTTAACTATGAATAAAACTGCAAAGAGGGATGTACATAAGTCTGTTTTTTGGAGTTTTATTGACAATAAAGGGCTACCTACTCTCGTCATTTACCCAAGTCAACTCAAAGTATTCTTAGCCTTATAATGACTTGATTACCTATTAACTAATTAAATAAGAATAATGACTATTCAGTTTCAAATCCTATGATTTTCTTGTCATCCGAATTTCAGCGATATTGGAAATCCGCAATCAGGTTCCTAATCAGTATATTCATAACAAACAAGAGTGTAATCACTCGTCTCGGGTCGGACCCAGAGTTTCCCGAAGGCACAACCGCACTCGTGTTGGCACGGACTTTAGACCCTTTGAATTTGCATTTCTAATGCGAATGATATGTTCGCAATGTTTTATGAAAATTAGACCTAATTTATGGTAACAAGGGTTCATTTTGTAATTTATAGCCCGGAGATTTGTTATGATGACTGGTCTTAAAAGCTTATGAAAACTCATAAGAAGTTTGTTATTAAATTTAGACATTTAACAAATCAAATCAAATCAAATTTTATTTCAGGTTTTCACCATACATTAGTACACCTACCTATTATACTATTTTAGTAACCAAATTATTCTAGTTATTAGTAGCTATTAGTTATAATAATGGACCGGACCTGGACCTAACAACGGAAGTATCTAAGTTTGTTTATAGGATTTAGCAGGTTCTATGTATTCATTGATTGATGGGATGATGATCGATCACGCATCACCTAGGACCCGACACGCTGTCTTTTATTGCCAAAAAATTCCAACCGCGACATCCTTTGGTTTGTAAAAGTACTAAACAGTGGAAATCTCAAACGAAATTTAGTTCCCTATGATCAAATACAGGGCAGAACAACCTAACATGTTTATTTTCCACTTCTCACATCTTCACATCATTTGCAAACGTCTCTCCGAATACCTCGCAAGTGACTGTAACACAATATAAAACACTGAACCAAATAAACCAGCCACTTACCATTCCGACCGGCAAATTTTCTCTTCTCCCGCGTGTTTTCGCACTAACCCAATCGTAATAACGAGGTCGCAAGGAAACGACACATTACAGACAAATGGACGTGCCTGTCTTGTTGCGACGTGAGGGTTGCCAACTTTGCCAATTTTGGTCAGAAGTTTCGATGTTTTAGGATTGTTTTATTTGAAATTATTCAAAATAAGTGTTTTTTGGATTAACAGTTTCAACGAGTACATACCTACCTACACCTCAGAAATATTAGACAAAGAGAACAAAGGGTTACGTTCTTAGTAGGCGCTGTCCACTTGCCGTGATGTAGGAAGCAGATTATCGACAGATTTCAACAAAGTACTAAATGGCGATATTTGTTATGAGATTAGTACGGCAACCACATATTTTAAGTGCAGTCTAAAATCGGTTTCCACAGTATGTAATTGAATAACTTGACTATAATGTTATAAATAAAATGATGAAATGATATAAATAATTCAAAAATAAGCGCACGTATTACCTATTGAACTTCTTCAATGTAGCCGAGTGAAGTCCTTGTTGGCAGCACCACGGTCGCATAGTCCACTGAGTTATGACGTCTATCGGGACGGACGCAGACGTGGACGTGGGTCCATGTTCTAGTGATGTATAGGTTCATCATCTGTGATAGCTTCCTGATTGATTTTCTGACTCGCATTCCATATTTTATTATCATATTTTAGACGTGGACTATTGAAACTGTTTATACGTCGCTTTGGCGCGCTACGCTTTTTTTTAAATTATTATTTGATACGTAGGTACCATTATCCACTATCTGTATACAGAAACACACTCAAGAAAAAACTATTAAGGCTATTGCAAAAATACTGACAGCTTAGTAGTAGTAAATTATGTTTTTTTAATTCCGTTAAATTGATTCTGCTTTACTATGACAATAGTATCGTCGCAGGACCATCCATAGCTCAAAGAAAGTGTGGTGGTGGTATTTACATGGAGAGATTGATAGATTGGTTTTAGTCTTGAGACTTTTAATACGCGTCGTTTCATCTGTAGATTCTTTCATCAAAGGTAAAATGCCAAATATATAATTTTGAGACGATACCATTATAATAGTGGAGCGATTGATTTAGTGGAATTCCACCGTTATGACCTAAATATTAAATGTCTAAGACATGAATTGCCTTACAAGTCATCAAATACCTACCATCTCCTGAGGTTTTCGTTGGACGGACGCCCTTAACCCCAACACCCAACTTCTTCCTGTCGCCTTTGCTTATGTCACTTCCTGCCCTCTCAGGAATTAGAGCCTTAATTGACTTAGCGTCCCTTACGGGCCTGTTCACAACAGTCTAGCATAGACTATTTCGCTCCGGAAATAGGATTGGGATGATACTTTGGTTTATACTGCAGGTTTTACGATCTATGCGAGAAAGGTCTTCAAACTTTTCATAAATAAATTCGATAAACCTCTTAGGTGTCTACTTATTAACCGACTTCAAAAGGAGAACGTTCTCAATTCGTCTGTTTGTTTTTTTTTACACGCCATAGTAGTTTTTTTCTTAAATCGGTATCTAGGTATTTGGTCGTGTCGGCCAGAAAGTTGTTAGAGAAAACAATGGGAACTTATCAGAGGAAAGGCAGCAGCTTCCTTCTGTATATTTCTAAGACCTTCACTGCGATCAATAATCCGCCTGCTAGTGCTAAGCAAGCATGGTTATGGCAAAATAGCCATTGGGGGAGGATTGCTCAGCAGTGGCATGTGCTTGATGACGTAGGTATACCTATTTCTATTATTCTATAATCTACTTATTCTATAATCAACTTATTATATAATCTACTTATTCCTACCTAACGTTATAAATAGTAATTTATTAAAACTTGTGATGTTTTAGAAATTTACTTATTACTGTTTTCGTGTAGATTTGCCCGAGTTAACTCCTTGATTATTTTGTGAAACCTTCTTATTTTTTCGTAAAAAAAAGACATCCTAAACTTCCACTAAAATGCTAATGCACCGTCCCTTCTGTAAATAACAGCTTTATTCTGTGACAAAGGGCCGTCCACAGAATAGACAGCAGTGTGTTGACCGCTGCTAGTAAGATTCGCGTCATCTTTAATTAGGTCAAGGTATACGGTACTTTACCTTAGGAATTTATTAGGGATGCCAGCCCGTATCGTTTTAATATTGTCTTGGATAATTTATCGCTTTTATGCTGGCAATTTATTTTTGGCGAAGCTTAGCGGACGTCAATGGGGCTATAAAAGGTCACTCTGTGTTAGGGGACTATTTGCCGTAGATTAGGTAACTTGCGACATAGCATTGACTCGTTATCAGTAGCGTTGTATTAGAAAAGCTGTTTATGTTCAGCCGACTTCGAAAAATGGAGAAGGTTCTATGTTAGGATGTATGTTTGTATATAGGTATGTTCGTCAATTTCTCCGTCAAATAAGGACCGATTTTGAAAATTCTTTCGCTGTTATTTTCATAATGATTCGGGGGTGGTCTTATAAAAATGTATTCCTGAGGAATTAGTATTTATCCCGCAAAACTTGAAAACAGTGTAAAATTAAGGGAGTCGACGTTGGCTTTTAGTTTTTTCAAAATAATCAAAGTATGTCTAGAAGTCTCAAATCACGAGAACGAGTTTATTCTAAAAAAGCGTACCTCAGTTTATACCAAACGAAGTCTCATTCTAATATTTTTTTTTACTTGGAGAGAGAATAATGTTATCCTGGAAACCACGACTACATATAACGTACTAATCTCTACGTACGTAATATTATGTTGTGGTGTGCCCATATTCTCAAAATCATCCAAACTAGACTACATTTCCCTTCTTCCCTTCTTCCCTTCTTGCCCCACTGTCAAAACTTCCCTAACAACATCAGTTCACAGTAAATCCAAACAGAAAGGTTCATTACCCACGCCGCTATGAACACTTACAGATGTTTAACTTAGCTCAGCAGTTAGTAAATAATAAATGATACACCAACAGGTCAGTTCAACAGGTGGTCCCAATCACTCGAATGTTTTAGGCTTTGGCAAACACTGCTGAACTAAATGCTTGAAGTTTTTGGTTTTCTACT
Source organism: Eupithecia insigniata (assembly GCA_947859395.1). Lineage (NCBI taxonomy): Eukaryota > Metazoa > Arthropoda > Insecta > Lepidoptera > Geometridae > Eupithecia > Eupithecia insigniata. The sequence continues at coordinate 982,938 of OX402007.1, forward strand.
GAGACAAAAGTTTCGTAAGGATTTTGTGGCAATTTAGGTCAGTTGTTTTGTACTTAGAGCATTATTTGGAATCTTTTAACTGGGTTTCTGGGACCATTTTCAGTGACGCAGACGCTGATTTTTAGCACAGTATTTACGTCAAGCACAAGGTTTCTTTGGAAAACGGTAATTTAATTCAATTTTCAATTCCTTCAATGACATCAAAAACACGAAATAACAGAAAACGTTTCGTTTTGTGTGGACCTGATCCGCCAAAACCCAGTAGTACCTAGACAATATTTTATTTTCCTAAATATCACCACTAGGTGCACATAATACATTCATATTATATTATACATACGCTTATACATTCATTCGGGGCAGGAGCCACGCGACTTTTTGTGAGACCCTCATGTCGAGCCGTAGCACGTGCCAACTCCCCGTTGCCTCGCCCCCTGAACTCTCTCAACAAGCTAGTAGCTAACTGTCCACATATAGACATATATGATGATGCATGGAAGGAGGACTCCATTAGAGAATGTATGCGATTTTGTGAGATTGACGAATAGTATGTGATTTGACATTATTTATTGTACTTACTATTATTGAATACCTATTTATAAAATTGTATTGTAATATTTTAAATTGTATTAATTTTATTTTAATTTGTATTGAGTAAATCTAGATTTAATCTGACTTATAAGCGATTTGTATTTTTTTTATTATATGGCTTAATTTTAATAAGCTAGTGGTTGTATAACCGTTCTAATTAAGTAAATAAAATTTAAATATTGTACGGTCTAACCAAAGTAACAAGGAAGTGGGATTACAAATCGCATTCAAAACAATTAAGATCAATGTTTAAGATTATTTTACCGCTGTCAGGTAAACCAACAGGAAACTATGCGAATAAATTTCCCAATAGGACCACAAAATGTACAATACTTACAAAATAGATTCACGTTAGCATATCACTGAATACGTAACAAGCTGAATATATGCTTACGGAGATATTGTTGGACGTTTGAGATGTAGGTGCTGAAGTTATCTCGACAATGCGCTGGGTACTGGGTTAGGTTCGTAGCTGGGAGTGGAACGGCTTGGTCAGTGTTACCAACTCGAAAGGCTATATATTAGTGAAGGAATGGTTACCTTTTTGAGAAGTAATAAATTTCTTTTCTTTCTTCCATATGTCAGGGTTATGTGGGGACCCATGTCAAATCTGAACGCGGTGGAACCAATATGCAGATTATTTTCCGTCAAAACGTCGATCTCGTTAAAGAACGTTAGCCACATTATCGATACCGCGCTCTTTACAACAATTTTTATCAAACGAAGATGTTTGCCCATTTTTCTCCCAGGTACAAATGTTTGTACGATCTGCAAATATTTGTGTCAGGTCTTCTGGGTATTTTCTATGTATAATAAAATATAACTATTTATCTTTTTAGAATAACAATCAAATAATTTAAAAAAATTTAACTAGTATTTACAATTGAGCTAACTGCAGACTGTTGCATACAATCTACAGATAGCTCATTTTAATATATTGAATTAAGTATATCGATCATCTAGTACCACCTATAACACAAGCTTATCGGTCCATTAATTTCGGAGAAATCGATCATAAATATACATACCGAACATAGAACCTTCTCCTTTGTTGAGTCGGTTAAAAAATCCTCAACCTTCGCTAAATAGCCCAGTTGTGTAAGAGCTCGCTGTGTCGTGAGTGAGCTCATGTGTGCCCTGTCCACATCGTGCAGCCGTCCTGAGGGAAATCTGCGTCGTTTCGCCGCAAAACGCGCTGCCTGCAGTCCGCAGAGTATATACCTAGTGCAAAGAGGAGGACATGCTCGGATTGCTTCTAGCCTGAGGGGATAAATACTGATTTTGAATACAATACATATAAGTATTCCCATTTAGAGCACCGATTCTAAGAGCACAACAGTTAGAGCATCGATTTTATTCCCATTAAGAGCTCCCGCAAAGAAGTAGTTTCTAGTGATTAGCTTGACATAGCTGAAGGATTTCATTGTAATAAATATTATGTTAAATTATGTTTCCAAATAGATAGAGTAAGTATTTTATTTCACAGTTTACATACTGCAATGCAGCCAAATCCAAAGTGAAATATTTGTAAACAAACCATCCCTAATTTATCTAAAATTCACTATGTAGCCATCCTACCGGTCTGTGTTTCCCCCGTGCCACTCCAAGAGTTTCTTAAACCATGATGTCTCTTTGCGGGCTATGTTGCCGTGTATAATAGACAATTTCTATTCTCTGTCGATTCTAGATCTTTCGTTCAGTAAATATTGTTAAACAAATAATATCTAAGACTCGACGCCAAATTTGATAATTTTGGTTATTTTGTTGTGTTGTGTGTTTGTTTACAAAAATAACACATGAAATTTGGCTGGAGTATATGTACTTACATTACTTTTTTAATGTTGCAGACCGTTCGCTTTCCCTCTAGCGGGTTTAATGCTTGTCTGCCATCTTAGGAGTGTCAATAAAAAAATATATAGGATAGTTATAAAGAATGTTGTGTCCATTAACAATATTATACGTCTCTAATAGATAAATGATAAATATGAATAGGTAAACTGTTGGTAAACCTTTAATTAATTAAAAAAATCGAGTAAAAGTTCTTAGCACGACACAGCAAGATATTTAATTAAAAATAAAACGGACGAATGGTCGTCCGTCTGACGTAGGTATTTTGTTTAATATGTTATTAACATTGCAGTGGGCTCAACTGTTTCAGATAAAAATACTAGTTCTAATTAATTTCTAAAGTATAGCTGTAGGCACTTTTCTTTGTTATTATATTAGAATTACCTTGAACACCTAAACCCAGCTTTTTTGTAAGCGAGCGAAAATACGGGCACCGTAGATAAATATATTTCTAGAAATTTATTTATTCCTGCATTCCAAAGATTAAATCCGACCAGCGCCGTCGGTTGGCGCAGCTCGACATAAAGCCGCATTCACACGCTGCGGCGCGACGCTTCCTGCACGGAACCGCACCGCTTCCGCCGCCGAAAGGCGAGTGTCGGCGAGTGGAGAACGGAAATTGTATGGCAACAAGTATTATATTGCTGGTTGTTCAGGTTGGGGTCATGGTCTGAGGAAATTGTTTGGAGAGCGGAGGATACTTAAAGTTTCGACTCGGCAAACGTAGTGATGCCCTCCCATCGGGTGTGATGGAGTAGTTAAATATATCAGTTACAGATAACTCTTAAACATTACATAGATATTTTTTTATCATACCTACTTACAAAACAAACATCCACGACCCAAAAATTCTGCGGATCATACAAACATTATTTTGTCCCGAGTCGGGGATGATCACATGGGTCGGCAGAAAAAATTGAAGGGAAGAGAAGATCAATAACACCTTATTTCTTATTGAATATTAAATAATATATATATATATATATAAACGTATTATTTGTCTAAGTACTTATTTTGTACTAGCGACCCGCCTCGGCTTCGCACGGGTGCAAATTATACATATAAACCAACCTTTTGGATTTTCACCATTGAACCACTCTATTAGAAATGGTTATTTGGTTTAGGATTAAAAACCGCATCAAAATCTATTGCGTAGTTTTAAAGATGTAAACATATATGTATATAGACAGACAGACATACAGCGAGAAGCGACTTTGTTTTATACTATGTAATTGAAGCACAGATAAAGTTATTGAAATCTGAAATGGCGGACCTTCGCCCGCTGTGCCACAGAGGTCGTCATGGCAGTTAGTTTTTAACTTTCTCGTGTGGTGGTACAACTGGCGGCTGTCTTTTTATTTATATCATGCTACAAGTTTTTTTGTGTGCACTACATTCACCTAAAACCTAGACCTAGAAATTTTTCTACGCCTAACAGTTACTTTTGGGCTTCTTCCAGTTTTCCCCCTTAAGGGGACCTTCAAGGGGGGACTTTTTTCGATTCAAGTTTTCCCCCTTGAGATGAATCTTCAAGGGGAAAACTGGAAAATATTATTTTTCTGCTTCAAACTATTAAGGATGAAATGTTTTTCCTTCCAAAAGATTTATTATTTAGAACAATCTATAGGTATACTCCAAAAAAAGGTAACCACCTACTTACCATTGAATTGAAGTTTTTTAAATCATTCGTACTTAGAAAACGGTTTCCGATTTGGCAAACTACTTTCCCGCTAATTTTATTCCTTTTAAACGCCGAAAATAAGATTAAAAACCGGTAAAAATAATAATATATCGCCATTGCAATTCGAACCATCTTTCTTTCGTCTACGAAAAAATGATACTCTGTCAAATATCTCACAATAAGCTAATATCTGAACAAGTTTACAAATCGGGAGCAACTTGAGGGTAGGTAGGTATTTTAAACTCTCTAACGAGTCATTCGATATTCATTGCTGTGTGATACGTCGTGATCAGGTAGTACGAACAGAACTTTTGTTTTATCCGGTCTGGTCATATTTGATAAGTTTTATAGTTATACATTTACAGCTTTATAGAACTTTTGAAAAATATTTGGTGATTTGAATTGGATTTGTTAAAAGTAAAATGGAAAATGTTGAGAATGGTTTCGAATGTTGAGGTAAGTGCTCGCGATATTGACTTTATTTTACTTAGAAATAAATATTATTATGCCCAGCGATCCGATAAAGTGTTGGTTTTTTCATACAATAATAATTGTGTTTCGATATTATTATTACTAGCTGTTTAACGCGGTTGTCGTTAAATTCGAATTTCACATTTCTAGCGGGATAAAAAGGTATTTCTTCACGTAAATCTCCCATGGGAATTTGATGTTTTACCAGGACAAAAAGTAGCCTATGTTGCTTTCCATCCTTTCAACTAACGCTATACCATAAATCAGGTCGATTGATTGCTTAGTTAGGGCGTGAAGGGAGGACAAACAAACAAACACACTTTCGCATTTATAATATTACGGTTAGGATTAGTTCCGCTAAACGCTGTATAGGGCAATCAATTTATTTTAGGTAGATAATAAACTTAAGGTGGTAGGCATTTTGAAATGTGTTTATCCATTATGACGGCTATCTTTTTAACCGACTTCGAAAAAAGGAAGATGTTCAAGGTTCTCAGGAAGAACAAAACTGAACATAGTTTTTCATGTTTTTTGACCGATTTGTCCGTCAATAGTGGATCCGATTTTTATGATTCTTTTGGTTTTGTAAAGAGAATGATCTCGGAGTGGTCATTAGAAAAAGATTTCCGAAGGATTGATATCTGTCCCGCAATTCTTGAAAAAACAATCTAAATATTCGAACACTTTATTGTACATCAATTAAAATTTCGAATTCCGATTTTAGTTTTTGTAAAAAAACAGCAAACTATTATTTGTTCCTGTATAATATACATTAGCGTAAGTACATACATACTTCTCGATTTGAGATCCTTTCTATAATAAACGTTGTTTACAATTTTATTTCAAGTATTTACCTCGAATTTTACTGAATTAGTTGACATACATAATTTGCGCCTACCTCAAGTCTTGAATTTAAGTCTGCATATATGTACATATTTTAAACAAATAGAATTAGATAGTAGAAGTAGAATTTTGGTATTTTTTAATAACATTTGAAAGGTTCTATAAACCTATTTGTACAATTCTACCAAATTCGCAAATGCCGGTGATGTTTAGAAGCCGCTTAGCAAAGAGGGAAAACGTGTACCGACCGACACTAACACACTAAAAGGTGAACTTGGTGTCGTGGCCAGGGATCGAGCCTTATCGAGTTATTGTGAGAACAGGTGGGTTTGGGGCCGAAAACTAAGAAAATTGTTAAGAATTCGTACATTTTGAAAGCGAAGATAAGACTCTAGTCAGTTCTGTAATCCTTGATATTTTTAGTAAACAAAGGAGTAACAAAACCGCAGAAATACTGGTTGAATAATATTTTACGATACTCTGATATTCTGATCGGATCAAATCGCAAAAGTTCAAAACAATTTTTTATTGTAAAAGTTTTTATTAATTTTTTTATATCTCTCGTCAGTTTTCGACCACGAATGTTTCGATGCGAGTGTGCTTATGTGTTGTTGAAGATCTTGATTTGGTTTTTAGTGGTAGCTGTTACCAGTAAATGTAATAAGTTTTTGTTTACAAAAAAAAATATCTATAATTCAGAGTTATGTAACACACCTGCACCGCACCTGGAAATGTTAAAGCGTCAATTTTTTTTCTATGAATCAATCTTATACAAAGCCTATTCTTTTACCATCTTTCTTGTTTCGTTGAAGTTATTTTAGAGCCAAAAAGTCTTGTCATGGGTACGTACGTACATACGTAGTTAACATTGAAAGTTTAAATTTTATGAAACAAAATGCGTTTATAACATGAAAGTCGATGATTTGTTTCATCGCATCTCGTAGAAAACTAGTTGTATATACATGCATACATGATAAATTTTCTGTGTTGTATCATACATGATAAATTTTTAGTTTTAATATTGTCGGATTTCTCATTTCTCTTTTTTTAAATAATGCTTATCTCTATAAGAACAGCGTGCAGTATATAAAAGCCATGAATTACAATCCATTATAGGTACAATTAGTAGCGTAGGTAATATTGGATTGTGGAATATCAGGTTTCTATCTTTTGTCTCGTAGATTATCAGAAGATAACTATTTCACGTAAAAACTACTGAACCGATTAATCTGAAATTTGGCTATTTTTTATCCCGATAAAACGCGGGCGAAGGCGCGGGCAGCAGCTATTTATAAATAAATAAATATTCTATTCTATTTGTATAACAATCTGGAGTATCCTAAAAAGTACATAATTCACTCTAACAAAAACTTTAAAACAGTTAACCTACTGTGAAAGTGTGCCAAACATTACACCGCTTCAGCCTAGGTTGTATTTAGTATTTTGTTGTTCTAAAGGTTTTCTATTTGGCAGATTGCCCAGCGATTAAGCCCATAAAAAGCAATAGCCGATCTGTTACAATGTGCAATGCAGGGATTTGATTTAGTAGGTATTTAATATTTTTTAAAGCCAAATTTATTTAAAAGCCTCACTACGACCTTATTGCTCTCAGAGGTAATATAATATACAATAGTAAATGCTGTTTAATAAAATATGGTTGAAGAATTAATTATACCAATAACCCTATATCAGAATATTTCAAAAATCTCTGATTTCATTAGTAATTTAAAATAATCAATTTCTGTCCATCATTATGAAATTTCGAACAGCTATCGATATCAATTTGTCAAGTAGAAAACCCACAATATCCTCCCAATCGCAACCTTATCACCACCGTGTAAAACTCAAAATCGACCTGTAAAACTGCCAATCAATCTCGCATAGGTCAACAACTCAATTATGGAGGTACACAAGAGAAGCATTAATGAGATGCACTACGACCGACCCATAATGAGGGAATTTTGAACCTATAGCAGGCTATTTTATCGGGTTTTTTAATAACTGGGACAAATTGAAAGAGGCATAACTACTAAGCGTACGTTTTCAGCAGTTGCAAGAATGACTTTAGACTTCCACATGGGAGTGTTGTGAAATATTTCCTATGAAAGCTATCAAAAATCCACTTCGCGTTTTGAAACGCCAACACCTTTAAAAGCCATTTTGTCCCCGTCATCCGGACATACACAAACGTGCGCGTTTCTATTCAAGCACGCGGTGCAAATACCAGTTCAAAGTAACCGATAGACAAAGACAAATGACAAGGTTCCTATGTCTAAAATGTCTAAATACTACAAGGGTTAGGCAGGGGGACGATGTACAATACACTCCCATGCGAGATGTCAGTGCAGATCCCAGCTCCCCCTACTAGAATTAGAGATATGTACACGGCACCTGACACACGGCACCACGGCGGCAATGATACAATAGAACAATGCCTTTAACATATAATTATTAATTTGAATGAGGAGCGTATGATCAATTACCCTTTGATCGAAAACAAGCTGGAAAATTATAGAGGGAGGTACCTCTATAATTGCTTCCTTCATGACGCTAATTGAATGGTGAATTCTGAGCCCTGTGTGTGACTTGATAGGTTCCAAATGCCAGTAGATAATTAAAATATATGAAAGCTTGAGGAATCTATACACCAAAGTCGCCGGCGCCGCCAACATAACTTAGGGTTTATGTCGGCAACATAATTTTTAGAAGTATGTATTAGGGCATGACCGCGCTACTCTGCTACTTGTCATAAGAAGCTGGTTTCGCGCTGCTGACAATGTTTATCAACCCGGCGATATGACATAACGCAACAGCTTTGGTGTGTAGACTCCTTTAGAATGCTTTTGGCATAAAATTTTCGGTAACAAAAGCGTTTAGACACTGCAAATTGCACTTCAAATCAAAAACTACCACTTGAATTTCTACTCAACTATTTTTTTAGATAGTTCAAGAGTAAATATATTTTTATGGCAGTTTTCTGTTCACACTGATGAGACGTGAACTCAAAAGTGCAACTTAATGTTTGTTTTATGTTTACCGTTTCTAGGCTCGTTGCATTGTCTGTCACCTCGTATTCTGCTGTGGAAATTGCCGTTGGAGGCACGAGAAAACCGCCCACGGACTTTCATTCGACTGCCCCATCTGCAGAGGGTTCAAATTCCTCTGCAAGCCTGAAATTCTGAACCAAGATTTCATAGACCATCTCACCGAGGAACATTTACCGTTGCACTGCAGTAAGTGCTCACAAACATTCAACAAAATGGAAGATTTTATGAACATGGATAAATGTACAAGCATATCTGAACTCGTTAAGGATACGAGCGTGCAAACTATTGATATTGAGGAAAAATTCGATTCTATTTATGAAAAATCTAAAGTTGGTAATGAGGAAAAATGCAATGAAATCATTGTTGTTACTAAAAGCACGAAAACTGCGATCATTACTCCGATAGTCAGAAGGAAACATCTGGTGGATTATGAGTGTACTGATTCAGAAGCAGAGGAAGAAGTGATGAAGACACCACATCCAAAGTCAATTCCTAAAACTCCTAAAGTGAAAAGACAAAGATGTCAAACGCCACACGTGAAGAAATTCCTTATGAGACAGAAAGTAGTAGAAGAGTATGAAGAAACTATAGAAGAAGATAGTTCACTTAAGACAACACCAATCAACAATAATAACCCGAGTGAGTAAATAATACTTCACTTACATACAGTACATAGTAAAGAAAAACAATAAACAACCCGAACAGGTACATATGTACAAACATTGGTAAACATCTATCCAAATGGAAACATTTCAGTAAATGGGCTACATTTTGCATAATTTCTCGATTTCGTTCCTATGATTTCAATTTTATTCTTCATTTTATCATAATGGCTGTAACATACAACTGTGTCAGGTGTTTACCTTGTACCTGCTCGGAGAATGTTGCAGTAATGACAAAATATTTAACACCAGCTTTTGCTAACAGCTTCACAAGCGATTTTCCCGGATTAGATTGAGAAAATGTAACCTAGGTCCTCTCATGATTCAATCCAATTTTAGTTATTTTTTCGAAATCCGTTTCGTTGTTAAAAGTGGGTGAGTTTCTCATACAGAGTAATACAATAGAAGCTAAACTATTCTGTCCTTCTGACTATTTCTTTTTCACAAAGCTTAAAGCCAAAATGTAGGCAGGGAGGACATAGGGTAGGGGCCCGTAAAAAGCTGCGGGCAGATCTTAGTTGATGTTTTCTTAGGGAATAATATATGGATGCTATTTTCTAACAAATTACAACATGATCTATTGATGAATATACCTAATCATGATTGACATGTAGTTCCAGAAACTGAAGAAGAGATGACCACCCCTACGTCCCACATCCCCAACTTACTAAAGCTGGCGAAGACGGTGTCAACCAGCACCCCCACGCACCCTGTTCTTGGGGGTTGGAGCATGTTCCCGGAACAAGGGGCGGATTCCCCACTCTCGGAGATTGAGAATGCTGAGAGTCCAGCTGCTTCCGCTAATGAGGTACATTTTTTGTAATAACACAATACATTGACGATCAAATTATAAAATAAGGAGTGAAAGTTTGCGCTCACTGACCAAGCAATATGTAATAAAAAAATCATATAGATCCTCTACTATGCTTTCTATGATTTTGAATGATTGACGAATATTGCCCCTAGGCATTGCGCCATACGTACATTATTATTAATTATTACTTCGACAAATCTAATATTTATAAAAATCTAGCTGTACCCGCGGCTTTGCTCTCTTTGAATTTACATTTATACGCGGAACCCTATTTTTGAGACAATCCAAAAAATTTAAAATCATTAAAATCGGCCCAGCCGTTCTCGAGTTATAAGTGGTGTAACTAACACGACTTTGTTTTATAGTATAAATAGATGAACAAAATAAAACTGGAACGAACTGGAACTTTTTATAGCTATTTTTTTTAAAACCATCATGTTTATTCTCATCAAGAAAGTCAAGTACAACGGGATGTTTAACATAGTAAGTAAATCATTTATTTGTCACATAAAACACACACATATATACATACTCAGTTAACTAATTACAAAGCTGTAAAACTTAAATTATTATTATTTGTAGCTTAGAACGATAAGTGCTGGTAATTTTGTGTGTTGCAGCGCGACAAAAGGGCCATGGCTTAATGATTTTTTTTTTGCTTTTCAGCAAAAAAAAATCTCTAGCAGGTTTTGAGTATTGAGCCATCCAATATTGCATTCATCAATAACTATATTTTCATGTGCCGGTTGTCCCGTGATCATGGCACATAACACTGTGCCGAATTATTCGAAAGCTGGTAAACCCGTTCAAATAACTTTAGTGTAGGTCATAGTTAGTACTCCAATCAGCCATGTTTAATCAAAAGTTGTTGATAAATCATTAAATGTCGTATTCTATTTCATATTAAACCGGAGCGGGTTATGCTTTTCAACTGTTTCTATGTGGTTATCTTATCTATATTCTCTATTATACCTTTCAATATATTATTATTTACAATATACTAATACCGTCCAAACCTACCTCGATGCATCCGAACTTTGGATGCATCGCGGTATGTTTGGATGGCTAAAGCGATTTTGATAAATACTTGCCTCGACTCTTACTACATGACATGGTTCTTAGCAACATTTTTAAAGTCTTTGTCCCCTTATTTTACTAAGAAAGTGAAGAAGTGGCATCCGAGTCGGATTATTAAATTTCCTATTACCTACTTGTCACTGTCGTCACTATATTCAAGAGGAAGGTGGCTATTTTATGTGCAAATTATTAAAAATGTTGACTTTTCGTTCCAGACTTCCAAATCCGAGGTTCCTCCAAAGCTGAAGAGCATCATTTGCACCAGCCGCCGTGTAGGCAGTCAGGATAGCCAGGAAAAGCATGTGACTTTCCAGGAGTCAGGAGTATCTGATGCATCTATGAAGAAGAAGGTCACCTTCGCTGATAATACCGTCTTTGAACAGCCTAACGTTAAACGAGGTATGTAAACTGTACAAGTGGGTGTACTGTTTGTTCCTTTAAATTATGTGCACTAGCATATAATAATAAAAACCTTTATTCCGTAGCTTTAACAATATTTCATGCTTAAAAATAATTCTTATGCTTATAATAATAAAATATTAAATTAAACTGAATTGAAATTGAGTGAAATATGATAATAATAAATTAAATTGAGTTATTATAAAATATTTAGATTGTGTTAAAAATATTTAAAATTGCATGCATAATAGGTACCTAGATATTAAATTTAATTTGAATATATTACAATTTTATTTTATATAGTTAATAATAAATAGGTTTTTTTTAAGTAGCTAGGACCCTTTTCGAGTACAGGTCTCCTCCAGTTCATAATAATATACTCTTCTTAATTCTCATTTCATAACGCAATTTTCTTCTGTCTCTCCACTCTCTGGTTTTTTACATACATAATGTATATTTAAGATTTTTTTTATGTATTTTACATGAAAGAGATCATCAGTCATTTATTCATTCAAGTGAGAGGACCCACGCCTAAAGGAAGTTACTAGGTTCCTAGGGCTTAGAGCTCGGGAAACCCTTTAATATCATAGTATATGTATATGCTTGTCCAGGGCTGGATATATACCTCCACTAATAGAGCCTCTTCTTCTGCTAGTCACACGGAGTATCAGCCAAAAGTCTTTTGGAGATCGTCATCCCATCTGACTGATCATACCTACCTTATCGCATTAAAATCCCCCAGCACAATTAACTATCGCATAATCATGATAAGTGTGAAAACAACACCTTCTCTGATTTAGAGTGTCTGAATAATTATGAATTGGATTATATTTGATTAATAAAGAAATACAATACAACACCAAACTAAGATTAAATGTTTCATTTCCAGTGTTCCGAAAACCAAAACGAATGCTAACACCGGGTCCGCAAAGACCGAAATTCATCAACAACCCACGCTTCCAAGCTCTCATAAACCGCTTCGAGAACCATGGCATGATCATGGCCAGAACACCGGTCACCAACCGGGAGAAGTCACAAGAAACCACTCCAGCAGTCAGTGAGTTGTCCAGCATGCCTGCCAGAGCAATAGACTTCAAAGAAGACAGTCCTGTAGTAGAAAACCAATACTCCAAAGAGTCCAATGATTCCTATAAGAGCTGTATTGATTCTCCAGATATGAGCAATGCTATAACAGCATTAACAGCAAACATTGCTGGATCCCTTCAAACCTGTTTGCATTCTGCGTTGAAGACCACAGAGGAGGAGACTGAGATTCAGTTCAAGTTTGTTATTACTAAGAAGAAGGTTAGCGTGAAGAGATTGCAGGAGGATTGTGAAGGTAGATATCTTATCTATATTTTGCTATTAAGTAAACTATTTATATTCGATTGTGTAATGGTTGGTAAGTGAATTGATCAGCGTGAAATAAAATAAAATAAAGGAATGGAATAATGGAAATAATGGAATTTCGTATTGTCAGGGTTTTACGCAGCAAATTTTTTTGTGAGAACTGTAAGCCATTTACTATGAAACTAAGCTAAAACAAACCTTGCTTGGTTCAATTGTTTTTTTGGAGTGTGAAATTTTGGTCGGAATAATTCTTTTACATGTCGATAAACTCTAAAATAATAACTGAATCAACCTTCGTTTCAGCATGTCGGGTACAGCAAATTATTTATAATGATCGCAAAACTGTTTTATCTATTACCCATTTAACTCGTAGAACCCAGAAATTACAATGTACCAGATTTTTTTATAACCCGCTACTCACGAACATTCCACCTTTAGACTAGCATCGGGAATCATTAAATACTTTCCTTAGGTGAGGCCTGTACACCAGTTATACCTAGGATGCCCTTTTGTTGGCCAGTGAGTAGCGAAAGATCTACTCATCCTTGACATTTTTGTATTTACTTTTTCACTGCGCACTAGGCTGAATCGCGCGCGCGTGTCAACTGCTTTTTTAACCTTTATTTAGATTTATTGATTTAAAAACGCCGTACCATTTAAATTCGGGGTTTGCATGGTTCAATATCTCGCACGATAGGCGCGCTTTACCGATTCCTACACAAACTGTAACGTCTCTTATAGGTACCGCGTTTATCTTTTTCTTATTTATAGGTGTAGCTAACACCGGCGAGTGTTATAACAGCGACGACGTAAATAAGGAGAACATTTGGTCCAGCGTGGCCCGGGCCGTGAAAAATGCCTTTTGGGGTGAAGCGCCATATTTTGGTAAGAAGATTAGTTTCTTTGACAAGACATTTTTCTTGACTTACGGGTATCTTACATTTATTCGCACTGATTATATGCGATATTGAAAGAACCAACTACAATTTTAATGTTGATCATGGTAATGTGATTATATTTTATACATTACGAAGATTTTATTGTGTAAATTTGTTTAGCGCAGCTCAGTTTGTGATGAATCCATAGGTACTTATGTATGTTATAAATGCAAACAACATTTCGTTAGCGGTCTGTTTCTGAAATAGGTATTTATAAAGGTAGGTTAGTGTTATACAATTTGCTTACAGCTCATGATGACTTATATTACACAACTTACATTAGGACTTTGTTAATGCGAGCATGTTTAATGACTTCGTCTTCATTGTTCTTAAAACATTGTAATGACCCGAAAAACCCTAAAAGTTAACTCAATGTATGTACATACATTTGTCAATATTTGAGAACGCCCTAAAATCCTCGCAAATTTACACCCAGCGCCCCCAATTTCAAATAGAAACATGAAAGATAATAAATGAAAACAATCGCCCAGCCATCGGCTAAACTTGCTTATACCCATGGCTTCGTTCGCTAAACTTGCCACAGGAAATTGCTCAATTTAGTTTTGCTTTGATCAGTGGGGATTGTTCAACTCGCTTCTAAGCTTGTTCAGACAAATTAATGTTAGGTTCTACTGTCTGTTTGTTTAGATATTGTTTTGAATAATGTGAGAATCTGTAGGATTACCTTATCAACACAACAATGTCCACTACTGGACGTGTCTCCCCCAAGCAAGGTGGGTGTTGCTTCAATCACCATGGTTGGCAGGCGAATTGGTGATCACAGTCAAGGTGTTAAAAATACACAGAAGGAAGCTGCTGCCCTTGCTTTGGTAGGCCCCCTTAGTCGGCTCTTTCCACATCCACAGGCTGATCGATTCTTATAACCGGCACCGCAACGGCATTTGTAGAATTAAATTGTGTTCATTGTAGACTTTGTCTACAACTAATGTTTACCTTTACAAGACAGAGTTTCTTCTAAAAAGGAATAGAAACTAAAGTGCTAGAGGATTGGTTGGAAAAGTTTCGTTTATTCAAAAATAATTAATATTCATATTACATGTAGGTCAAAGAATTTACTGTAGTCGTCCCAAATATTGAATTAATTAAAATTCATGTGGCCGGAAAGCCGAAAGCCTGTTCGCCCTCCATGCTGAAAAAATTCAAAATTGAACAATTGTAAACATTATCATGGACTATTTACTAACAAAATATTAAAGTAAATAGATATGTTCTTATATAACTTAATACCGAATTAACTAAATTTCACATTATCCTCTAATATAGGTGAAATATTGTGCGCAGATTTTACTTGATGATGCTTGTTACATTAGATCAAGATTTACCAAAAAAAAATATATTTCACGTGACATAATTACAAAGTAAAATTTACTTAATTAGATAAATTTGACGTAATTAATACATACAATTATAAATTAACTGAATTCCAAAAAGATCGACGAGGATGGGATTCGAACCCACGCGTGCAGAGCACATTGGATTAGCAGTCCAACGCCTTAACCACTCGGCCACCTCGTCCTGCCAATGCAGGCTTTAAATTGAACATTGCATAGCCTTGTAGTGCCTATTTGTTTTATTTTATGTACTCAACTGGCACATAAACTGCATAGTAACTGATTTTATTAATTTGTAGGTAATTTTCACCTTTCATTGCCTAGAACGTTTCGCTTACTTAGATAAAGACCAAGAATTTTATAGGCTACTGTAGGTAAAGAAAATTAGAGCTAAATATTTGAAATATAGAAAAAAGTTTTTATTTAATTGAATTTGTTAACTGCAGAATCTTACAAATGATGCAATGCGAAACGGAGTGTGGGAAGACCTCCCACTCGATAGACCGACGACATCGTAGCGGTCGCAGGGAGTCGTTGGATGGAGGCGGCTCAGGACCGCTATTCGTGGCGTCGTTTGGGGGAGGCCTATGTTCAGCAGTGGACGTGTACGGGCTGATGATGATGATGATGAGAATCTTACAAATAAGTTTTAAAACTAACGCTATCTGCACACATATACACACACACATTATAATAAATATTTGCGAGTTTACTCGTGTTAATTTATAACAATCTGGAGTTAGCTCAACTGATCATCAATACCCATCGGAAACAGGCAATGCTAATGCGCTGCGCCAGATACTTGGGTCACGAATTGATAACGAAAGACTAACTTCAGCTCACGACTTCTCACGCGTATCAATAGTTCAGATCTAGCTAGAACTACAAACTACACGATTACAAGCTTACAATACTCGTACAACCCAATCAATATCAGCTCAGTCGATAATATTGATAGGATATGTATGTCAATGACCCGTGGTCCAAATGAGTGTTTCACCGGTTCCCGTGGTCCACCAGAACCTCCAAATGTATAGATGTTTTTTAACAAGCGAAACCTGTTTCTATAAAATGTGATTATATTAGTTCCATTTAGGGGTCGTCCATTAATCACGTGTTTTTTTGTAGAATTTTTTGAACCACCGCGGTGATATGTTGTGAGGTTTAAGACCCCTCCCCTACCCAAAATCACGTGTATAATTTTTTAGGAGGTACAAAGCATCTTTAAAATAAATAAGGTAAGTATAATCGCTCACACGCCACTTTTCGGATGTTTATGAATCGCGCGTTCAAAGATAAAATAAATACACGTGATTCTCACTACAATCCTCGTATTATTTCTTGATTTTTGTCGACCCACCCCCCCTTTAGAGCCTCAAGAGATTAATAGACGACTCCTTACCTGAAAAAAAAAAATGCCTACATCCAGAACGAATAGAGGAAAAAGAACGTTAAAAGCTTCTACTTAAAGTAAAAGTCTTTGAGTGTCAAGTATCTAAGGAACAATATTGCATTTTCTCTGGAAGGAATTATTTCAATATTTTTTTCCTCAAAAGTTTTATGCCGTTTTCAGCGTCATACCTAGACATGCCATACCTCCTGGCTGCAAAAAAGCTTTACAATAATATTTTTGACAAGCGTCTTTCTTCGTTAGCGCTTCCTCACGCCCCCTTTCAGGATTATTCGAACTAATAGATACGAATTGAATTAATAAACTAAAACTAAATAACATAGGACTGATCATTAATCCTAATTAGTGGTGGAAAGTCAATTGATATCGTAATTATAAAACTACAGTAAAACCTTATTATAAAATAGGTTATTCCACCTAAAACCTTATTATAAAACCTATTTTACAATAAGGTTTTACTGTCGTTTTATAATTACGATATCAATTGACTTTCCACCACTAATGTTTTTGCCATGCATAACGTTTTTGTAATTTTATTAAAACTAGCAGCAGGCACATTCTTTACGTTTATAATTAAAAAAAAAAAACTTATAATTCGGATAACATAATTGATCCATAGTTTGTTAGTACTTACAAATCACTAGGCTTAGGTAAGATTAGATTAATGTAATAAAAAATGATTTCAGAAGACTTCTAATCTCAAACCTAGCATAATTCTCTCGGCGTTATACACGAGTGTGTAACGGACATTATGATTTCCCTCGCTTTTTTCAGCGAGATGTTTCAAAGCTTTTAAATTTATTACTTTGCAAAATTCCAGACAGTGTGCCTTTTTAGTTTTTATCATAATATTCCTCGAGATATATTTTTCCCTTAGCTTTGCGACTATAAAGCATATTTTTTTATTATGTCTTTTTCTAAAATCTTCTGTGCCTAAGTTACGTACATACCAATATTTTTAAATATGTATAAAGTAATCCTGTCCGTCGGTTTAGGTATTACGTTTTCGCGTCGTTACGACTAGATGGATCTTAAAGTTTGGTAGGACACTATCCTGAGGAAGGACGTAGCATTCTTTTACGAGCACAAAAAGAGACATTTTGCCTAGCAATGGGTACAATACGGGCAGTATTGTACCTATTGACGATTATATTGGCGATTATATTGGCATATGATTGCGGGCATTTTTCTATTTAGGTTTTATTTTTTAATTTGTGTAGTAATACAACAGCGATACATTTTACATAAAATAATATGAAAAACTTATGTTAATCTAAGGCCAAATGAAAGATTATTTAATTGAGAGAAATCTTGATTAATCTGACCTCAACATATTTTGGTGGTGTCACGTGTCAGTCATGAAATATAAATATTTCCGCGAGAGACGCTTACGCGAAGGACAAACACAAGAATACCTCTTTTGGGATCATTCAATTTCTTAGAAGATCACTTTCTAGTTAAAACTGCTTAATACAACCAGCTCTCATTATATTGGTACACATGACAGACATACGAGTACATCGTTAAGTCATTCAGGATTTTTGTAATTTACAACTAACTTTTCAAAGAAATGGGTGCGCGTTGAGGTCTTTTGTATGCTACGACTTTTTAGGGTATGCCGCCGGTCCGACGACGTAGCATCGTGCACACGATACAAAAAACTACACTAAAATAATGTTTATTTTCAGAGAGGATGCAAGGAGTGGGGTGGGGCTAAAGTTAAACGTGATAAAGGAAATAAGAAATTACCTACACATTATGCTGAAATCTGCAATTCTCTGCAATGTCGAGTTCCAGAGAAACAATGAGTTTTATGATTCTTTCTCGCAAGGAATTGCGCTTACCACTCGCGCAGGTCCTTTCGCGCCTTGTGTTTTTCACGCAAATGTATCTACAATTTTTTGTATCTTTTCTATCTTTCACTCCAGCATCAACCACTCCACATCGCTCCCTGGACTCCAACTCATCATCAGCCTCAAAGCGGAAGATCGATGACCTTTCCGACATAGAGACCTCCCCTCTCAAACACAAGCGACACAAGTACTCCGGCCGTTTGAGGGGACGGCCGCCGCTGAGGAGTGGGGTAGCGGCCTTGAGACCTTCGAAGTCCGCTGAGCTGTTCACTGATTTAACTGATGATGCTGTGAACCGTAGTTTTTAAGATCTCGTAACTATATGCACATGTCAACATTTTGATCTATCTTTTTCATTGGTATTATATGGGGCCCAAGTTTAACTTATTTTTTTTAGTATTTAAAATAAATATTTATATTTAACTTAGTTAATCATTAGCATGTATAATCATTAGTACGTAATTAAAAATGTCACAATGAATCATTGATTAAATTAAATTTATAATGAAAGCATGTTATTTTTATTTAGCTGCTCACCCCAATGATTTTTAGCTGTTATGTGAACATGAACACTAATTGGTAGGCAAGTATACTCAACTGAATTGGTGAGTACAGTCAGCATCAAATCCTGTGTCTGTTACAAGGTTGGTCATGCATGACTCATGGATGAGTCTGAAGTAATTACTTTTGTCGCTCAGTGACCGAAAGTGGATCTTGACCTCAACACAAGCCTTCTCCAGGCATCTCAGTTCTGAGTTGTCTCTCGCTGGGGGCGTCGAGTACGCGGATATCGGCTTCTACTTTGTCAATCCACCGGCAGAAAACAGGTTTCAGTCCGAGCAGTTTTTCCTGATACGCCATCTTGACAACCCAATCTTCTTCGTTAAATGGTCCAAGCCAGGGTAGACAAGAAATTCTTGAATTTGCCTAGGAAGCTCATAATAGTCAAAAAATAATTCAAATAGGCACGAGAGATGATACGCCAAAGACATTATATTTTTTACTTTTTAATACTTAAACACTACGTTAAGTAGTTTAAGTTTACGTCACTGTAGTTTTACTACAAATTAAGATTATCTTATTCTTGGTCAATTTTCTTGTTCGCCTATTTTTGACACTATTTGCTACTGAAATGATGCTGATCCTGCATTGGAAAAATACTTAACTACGCTATCGGGCGCCAAGATGACATGTATACAATAGATAAATAACAGAAGAGAGAGAAGATAACAGCACAACGAGCAGAAATCCTCAACCGGCCGAGGTCACTCCGCGAAGCCTGTGAAGATCCCAGGAAGATTCTGCGATTCTGGACGGGAGTTAAGCTGGCTATGCTAGCAAAAGCAACGAATAATGGTCCAAATCGAGTCCCAATGCAGACAGAGGAATACTTCCACCTAAACGTAATAAATAAATAAAAAATAAGATCCAAGACAAGTCACCTCACAGTAAACTACTTCATCAACTGTACACACTTGACAGGGTTGCGAATGCCCATTCTCTAATCACCGCCGAGTCTGAGTGAACATTTAATTGAGTTGACGGTACAGTGCTGTTGACGAGGTCGTGAGTTCTAATCCAAGCTAACTGGGCCTAATTATTAGTTAATGTTTCGATAAGCGTATTCAATAAACCCTACAATATCTAAGAGCCACTAGAATAATAATATATAGCTAGTGCTGGAGAGAATCCATCCCTCATTATCTAGTCCAAAGCATGGACAAAATAAAAGAGCAGAATGAAGTGGGGACATGCTTAGTACCTACAATATAATTATGGTACCTATAATACATATATATCCATGTTCGATGAACATCGACATAGATAACGTATTGCATTTTTAGAGGAGATTTTTTTTTTGAGTTTTTTATTAAATTATATATATTCTTTGTTAAAGTACTGGTGGTAGGTATAAGATTATAGGTACTAGATGTATATTAGAGCTGTATTCATGCAACTACTAATGAATTTTAAGAATCTTAAAATTATGATTTCCTTTATTTCAAAAATAACTACGGAGGTATCTGTTTTTTAGTTATTGCTACCCCCTGAGTACAATTATCACACTAATATTATAAATGCGATAGTTTCTATATGTGGATGTTTGTTAACTCTTTACACCAAAAGTACTGAACGTACTACGGGCCGCAATTTTACATTATAGGTAATTCTACTGCTACCTTTTATCCCACAAATCAACATAAATTACCGTGCCAAGCTAATCTAGAATAAAACTATCCATACCAACAAAATCTGTGTCAAAAAGTAATTTTGATATTAAAATAGGTACGGTCAGTACTACAGAATTAATAACAAAATTATAAGTAAGTGGAAGGGTTCAATTCTTACGCTGCGACCGCCACGGCTAATAAAGTTGATGTCTTTATCTATCCTATCTACTATAATATAGCCGCTGTCTCACCGCGGCGCACGATCTGAACGCTGTGCATAACGGGACACGCGCCGCGGTGGGACAGCAGCTTTATAATATAAGCATCCATGCAGCATCCATGAAATGAAATAGTTCACACGCTAACAGAAACTGAGAAATCCTGTCACCCGCCTGACAGCGGGTTATATTGTCTAAGAATCATCTATCGAAATATAATTCAATCCAAGTATTTGACTTGACTAAGTGTTCCTTGTGATCCCATAGTATTAATAAACAAATACAAATATAAGCCCGCCTGTGGTATACATTGTGACACTGGCAGAGTCCTAGCGAATAGCAAGCGGCTCCATTCAAAAAGAAGTTGAAGTGATTCAGTGTGATTTACTGTGTTTATTGTAGGTACATAGAGTAAAAACCTCCTTGGAGGATACATGTTCCTTGGTAAAATCTCGTCATAAAAAGCAAAAACCGGAGAATAATTCAAATAAAAATTATATTTAGTTATCATTCGGGTCTGGCTGTAGTGTAAGTAGGCACATAATTCAACTCTTTTGGAACCCATAACATCAGCTCCGATTACTTTGGGGCCAGGTTATCATTCAAGAAAATCATTTAGGTAATCCGTTCTCATTCCATGTATCTCAGTAGTTTCACAAGAAATAGTTTGAAGCAACGTAAACAAAACTTAATCTACCTAGTCGTATTCCAAGGAGTTCATAACTCGGTTTTTCTTCCATCCTCCGAAGTTTACTTGAATATTTTGCAAGCGAGCGTGTTATTCCGAACACGCCCCACATTGTGATGGTGTTATTCCAAATTCAAAGGCTGTATTAAAAAGACTGAAGGATTAGTGAGGCGAGTATCTATATCGATAGTTCTGAGTTTTTTAGAAACTTGTGACTAATGATTATTCAATTTCAAATCATTTATAAGTTATTTACTTATAATAAATGGTTTGAAGATTCATTCATTTATTATGATGATTATGATATGTTCAAGTAAACACACATTTTTACAATGTCATTCATTACACAGAGTGAATAAAATAGAAGTACAGCTTTATTAATAAGTCTAGTTTCATGTACTGAGTTCCCTGACCCAACATAGATACGTCCATTAATGATCAGCAATTCCCCAAAAAAGGGGGTTTTGTCGTAATAACAAAAGGCCTGTTACTGTGTTACACAAATACACAAAAGAAAGCTACTTCCCTTCCTCTGGTAGTTTCCCTTAGTCGACTTTGACGAGATTCACGAGCTAAGGCGAAGCAGTCACTAACACCACGGCCATTATTCAACATCAACAATCCAAACAGTAGGCAAATTTATAAAGTATTTTCACCTGCCTCATTTTTTATCTTACATACACTCTATACAGGTTAGTATGACATTTAAATGAAAAAAGAAGTTACTGGCTACCGACCTACAAATCCACTACAGTTTCGGTTTCGTAAAAATATTTTGAATACCCTTTTTTTGAATTGGTACTGTAAAATACCTTACTTTATTTTTGTTGTGATAGTGCCCATAAAACTAATAAGTCTACAAAACATGACACATTTGTTTCAAGTAATAAACAACCACTCCAAAGTAACAATAAAATACATTTTCCTACAAATTCCCAACACTAAAAATATCGTTTCCTGAATTCCCATTTTTCTGAAACACTAGGTACAATATTATCGAACATTTATCACCTACGCCGAGCTACATTGCCGAAACACAAGATTGATGTCGATACAAAACTATCGATATAAAACATCACTAATGCAACCACGATTGGCGGTCGCGTAGGAAATATTTTCAGATATTATTTTCAGCCATAGCTAGTAGTAATAAGGTTCACTTTGACTCGGTTTGATGTCATAGCTTGAAATATACGTTGGCCCGTAACGTAACTGAATACGAATTATAAGTGATATTGCGGTATTAGATGGCTTGGAATAGGAGACGAACGAGCGATCTGGTTTTTCAGTTGACAACACACAGACTGACAGTTTTTTCCGCTACGCCGCCCCAGGCCAGTGGCGGTCCTGACCTAAGAATTGACTCCTCAGCTCATCAAGTGGAAATCGAAACCGCAGACTAAGGGAACTTACCAGAGGAAATGTAGCAGCTTTTTAGCATATTTTTAACACCTCTACTGCGACCACCAATCCGTCTGTCAAACTATGATTATGGCAATCCCCCTTGTGGGGGTTTGCCCTGGGGGGTTGGATGTTCAGCAGTGAACGTGTGTCTTGATGAAGTCAAGTTGTAACTGAAGAAGTGGAAAAGCCGCGATGCCTTTGCCGATTAGTTGGGCAGTATGGGCTTTTAAAAAATCTATAGAAGAAGGTTTTTGATGAGTACCTAACCTAGTAAGGAAGCTTTTCTAATCGCTTCGTGTAGTGTTTTGTTTTGGGATTGAGAGAAAATTTTGTCGAATTGGAAGTAGGTACCACCACTCAAAATAACGTCCATTCTCAATTAAGAAATACAAATGTAAATTCCATTCGCATCCCAAAATTTTGTAAATAAATAAATAAAATAAAAAAAAATACCTGAGAGAAATCTTTCTCTTGCGATGAGGCCGCTTTTTGTACTGTATTTATATTTATTTTAGATATAAGAGTTTTTATGTAATTTTTAGTAGCTACAATAAAGTGTTCATCCATTCTATCATTAGAATCGTCGAACACCCCACTTCATTAGATCCTCGAATATCGAACAACCTGTATAAAATGGAAAAAGAATTAACTGAGTCTGTCGGACCCGTATATACTGAAATGATTTCCCTCACACCTTTCGGATAATTGTACGCGGAATACATTTATTAGAATACTGTTACGATATTTAATGTGGTTGGTTACTAGGAGATTTTGGTCGGGTTATGTTACAAAAGGGTTTATACATACATATAAGTAAATGATATGTAGGTTACGGTACCTGTGATTCTTTGGTTATACAGGGATGACATTATTTTGACGCTGGTTTAATTTAGGTTTTGTGCGAACATAATCACTGCTACTAATGGGGGATGTTTTTGTAAATAAGCGTTTTCCAATATTATAAAAGAACCCCTATTTACGTTAGAAATCCCTAAATGGCGGGTTTCTTTCGCTGAGAGGAGAAAATGTCAATGGGTTGTCATGTCAAAATGAGCAACGGTGGGTGCAGGGTCTATACCAAAATTACCAAAGTTACTGTACTCTACGATATCTGTAATACCACTCTTATTTGACACCCTACGTATAATTTTAGTGTGATCTTACCATTCCAAAATATTTTCCTCATTTACCTACGTTTACCTAACTACTTTTTTTGTTGTTGTAATAATGTATATTCTTTCTATCTATACTCAGTTCTAGAATTCTAATTATTTTTTGTAAACAAAATACATATTAGAAAACCAAAAGAAATATTAATTATTTTACAACACTGATACTATTATCAGAGCAAATCTTAGTACTTTTATTTTAATTTGTCAACTTTCCTATGCCAATGTTAGTTGCAAAAAAAAAAACGTTCTAAGATTGAAAACAAATGAGGCATGACGATCTCTCATTCAATTTCAATCATGAAGTGTTTTCACCTGTTTCGCTGCGCGTATGCAATTACGTTGCGTTGTTGAAGATTCTTTTAGTTTTCGCAGCTATCTTGCTGTTACTTTGTTGTTTTCTTGTATTGATAAGTTTTCTTGTATAAAATATCTTGGATTCTAAAAACAAGACCATCTAAATCGTTGATAAGGATTGAACGCGGTTTTAGGTGGTGTATCTGTGCTTGCCACAACTTGAAAAAATATCCCATTCTTGTCGTTATACAATAGCACCATGTAACGTCAATATTATATTATATATCTTCCTCATGATTTACACTCGCCCTATTGTCTTGGAGTGAACCTTCGCTATATACATACATACATACATACATAGACTGTAATCAAATGGTATCGGCTCTTTACGATACAGTTTATGATGTCACTGCTCAGCTAAGTATCAGGTCGTTAATGTGTTTATTGGTTAGTACCTTATCCATACTTCTATCATCATTATCAGAACCAGCGTATGCAGCGTAATTTCAATCATCTGCTTCATTCTTATGGACCTCCAAGTTCTTGTGTTACTCCTTACGGTCCTGCGTTAGTTTTATACAAGAAAATATCTTTACTTGAATAGTAGATATATGGGAAGGTGGAAAGGCCTTTCTGCTATCTTTTCACGATATGTTTGGGCATTTACTAGTAGTTAACTTAGATTCTAAATAAAACTAAGTATTTTAAGTACCTCAACATAAAATACTTTATATTATCTCAAAAAATTGACAATCATTGCCAGAAAAGTATAATTAAATCAGTAGGTATATACTTATTTCGCAAAAAAACTTGAAAAGTTGGTTTGTTCCTCCCAGACAACTGAACTAGATAAGTGGTTGTCTACGTGGAAAGAATTTTCTGTGGGGACAAACAGTTACCTCGACGAAATTTTATCTCCATCTACACAACCATTTAGTAACTAGTTATATCGATCCAGTCAACGACAATGACGGTTCACTGTCGTTTACATTTTAGAAATATTTATCCTAAAAGAGTTTTCACTTTAAAAATCTCCTCCAAACTTCCGAAAAGCTATTCTTCAACGGCCGGTGTACTAGACGTGACGTGTATATCCGGTATCAGGCCGCATTGGATCCGACGATACATGGTCTATTGTCCTCTTTGTGCTTTCCCCGGTTTTATTAGTTTGCTCCCTCCGGGGGAAGATTTACTGGCTTAGGCTGTACGATACGACAGGTTCATTTGGGAATATTCTTTGTTGAACATTATGTATTTGTATTTTACTTGTATATCTTTGTAATTAATTAGGATTATGGCTTAATTCGATGTAGTTTATACAATATGTATTAGGTATATCGTTATGTATATCTCTTTTTCTTCATGTTTCACTGCTGCAACTAAATTTGTAATATCCACGTGGGGGACGGCTTCGGGGGATTAGCGGAATAATCCTATAACATTATGTGTGAGCCTATAAGAAGCCAGAGGTCTGAGTCCTCGTGTCTAAATACAAGTTAGCAAACTTAGAGCATCGATGAAATAGTTTATTTCGTCCATGGTAAGAGTGAGGTGTCTTCTTTGACCCTGAAAGGTATATTATATGTATGTAGGTACTTTACGTAATGAAACAGGTAACTAGACTACCTACATTTTATATGAAATAGATCGTATTTTTCTACTTTGTAAATCTCTGTGTATAAATATATTCTTTATTTATTTATTTTATTTTATTTTATTTATAATGATTGGTTATGGATTAAACTCAATTTTTTTCATGAACCTTATGTAAAAGGTATTCCACAAAATTTAGTTAAAATTCCGCAGAAAAGGATAAATCATTTTTTATTGGAATATTTTCTGAATGTAAAAAATACGCTTACCCATTTGAGTAATTATCTCTCTAACGTTAGAGTGTATTGGTAGCAGATGAACTAATAAAATAGCAGTGATACTGCGTAAAAGTGTAGCGATGACTGAGTATAGCAGTAGCATGTTGATTAACTTAATTTTAATTGCATGCTTCAAACTTATTTAATATTTATATACAATATTTTTGTAGACAGAACTGCTCTGTATAAATGATGCTACATGATGTACACATACTTAGGGATACAATCTAGATCTTAATATCGTGTCTTTCTATTTTGTAATATTTTGATTTTGTTCTGTTTTGTGTGCCAAATAAATAAATAAATAAATAAAAATATTTTTATAATCTATTAGGTATTTCTATCAGATGGAAATCGCAATGTATAAAAACTTAATAAACGGGCAATGTCGACCAAACGTGGTGCGTTAAAAATGAAAAGAACTGCTCTTCGGAAATGCCAGCTATCTTTGTTCCTCGTTATTAATGACCTGGCAAAATTGCCTACATTTTGTGTTTACCGGGTATAACTTACCCAGTTGACTCAGTGGAGCGGCGCCTGACTTCCGATTCGAAGGTTGTGGGTTCGCGTCCGGTTGTGGGCCAATAAATTATGGATAAGTAGAGCTAAATTTAAAGCTTTGAAAGGAATCCTTACCATCTTAATTCTCTATTTGAGTTAAGCATATAATTATGCAGTAATTCATTAATAGCTTGTGCTTCTTGAAGTTTAAATGTAAACGCGTAGTACCTGCGTATTCGAAAATCTGAATGATTGCTTGAAAACATTTATGATGCTAGAACCTCAATAAAGGCATCTAGTTACACAATGCTTGTTATTCGAGAGATAAAGGTCCCCTTCACATTAGGTCGCAAGCATTACGGCATGCATCGGCAGCCGCGCGACTTGTTAGGGTGGTGCATGAGACTAGTGCGCTGCCGTTCGCTATAACTGTTAGAGCTACCGAGGAATAGGAATGATAGTATCTCCAATGCTGTTTGATCACCTTCTTCTTTTATGGCGCCATGGAAATTTCAAATGTGAATGTTGTGCTCTTCACTTGATGTCAGTTCCAAGGGAATGTCTAGTGCAGTCAAATGCATAAGTAAATGTAATGGTAAATGTCAATGATCGTCACGGCGGTCAACTGTCACGGCGGCCTAACAGAGGGCGCGTTCCGTCTGCCAATAGCAAAAAGTAAAGTCTTGCGTTCACAGTTATTTGGTTTATTGTTTGTAGATTCTTTTTCTGTACATAAGCCTTATTTGTATGTCTTTTATTCTTATATTTGCTTTTTGTTCCTTTTTAGTGATATTTTTAGTATCAAATTTGTATGTTATCCTAATGTATTATATATATATATATTGTTAGTTATATTGTAACTCTTTATATTCTTTATTTTAATATTTTAGCACACTAATCTATTGTCTAAGTAGTGGTCAGTATTGAGGTCACCTCAAATAGGTTCCTTCTGAAAACCAGCGCTATCTTGCATTATGTAAGGTAGCATTAGCTGAGATGGAACCCTTTGATCGGCACACCACCGTCACAGCGCGGAGCACACTCCGGTAGCTCGTACACCTATATAATGGAATGAATAATGTTGTACATACCTGTATTAATATAATCACAGTACCTACCTACCTATACATATCAACCTTTTGCTATTTATTAGCTTTACTGTGTTGTCAATTTGTTCTTCCCCTAATGTCTTTTTTTTTTTTTTGTAGGGTAGGTGGGTACCTACTGCTTTATTATTGGAACTTGTAATTATATTTTCCGCTTCGTAATTTTGTATTGCATCTTTCATTTATTTATTATTTCTAATTAAGTTCTATTTCTGTTCTGTGCTGTATCAGGGTTGTGTTTGTCAATAAATTTTTCTCTATCTCTATCTCTATCACAACTGTATGTTTATAAGATTTAAGTTAACATGAAGATTTAGTTTTTTCATTCCTAAGCTAATGTAGGAATGTCGGTGAACTTAGGGATAGATAGGTAAGAATAAACTTGCTAAAGCGCATACCACTAATGAATCTGGGTATAATAACGTATGTTGGCCTTCTCATCGTGAATATCATAACGAAAATTGACGCAATTGCCATTTTGAATATGAAAAACTAAGGAGAACCCCTTCGTTCGGTGTGCATAATCGACCTTCCTAACCAATTCAGACTATTTTAGCTTTCTCCAGAAAAGGTGTTTGTGTGTATACAGCGGAAATTAGGAACAATTTAAATATATGGTATTCAATAAATTAGTACACAATACCGCGGGGGATGTTCTGTTGGTGCCACAGAATAATAATAAAAAACCACAATATTCAAAATGGCAATTACGCCAATTTTTGTTATGATATTTGTGATAAGGAGGTCAAAATATGTTATTATACCAAGATCGATCGGAGGTATGCGCTTTTCGAAAGTTCACCCCTAGATGTACACGTACGGCCTGAATAACTTTGTGCCTTGTACAATGACAATCATGTGTCGCACTGCTACCGTTGCATGCGACTTTGTGTGAAGGGGCCCTTAATCTGTCGTATAACAAGCACCGTAAGTATAACAAGACTCCTTTATTTAGATTCTAGCACCAAAACGTTTTCAAGCATTAATTTAAGAGGAAGTTGTAGGTACTCGAAAATCCTTCGTACCGCTTCGTTTCAAAGAAAATAAATAGGAAAAATTCAAGAAAAATAATATATTTCGATTTAAAAAGCCAGTTTATCCACGTGTAGGTATAAAAATTAAAAATAAAAAGATTTCAAAGAAGGCAATCAAATCAATCAGAGAACGCTAGTGCATAACTAGCAAGTACTGGTATTTTGTCAATATCATCCACATTCCCTGTGCGGGAACCAAACCAATATCCCCGAGGTAACCAATAACCCAGATGTGCCCGGGAATAAGAATAAATTACCGACTCGTGGCTTAGCGCAGTTTTATGGTTGAGATTTCTTTATTCTTTGTTTCAAAGCTCAGTTTGGGTGAGGCTCGGTTCAATGGGCGCACGCAGTAATAGGAAAGGACTTAGAAAAACTATTAATCGATCTGTGTCTGAATAAAACTGAATTGATACTGATTGGTAAATAAAAATAAATGCCTCAATATATAAATCAATATATCGGTGAGATCGAATCAGAAAAGAGGACATCCGCAGAAGAACTAAGGTACCGACTAGCTCTCAGAATTGCGAAACTCAAGTGGTAGTGGGCAGGGTACATAGCAGGCCCGACGGCCAATGGAGCCGTAAGGCTCTTGAATGGTGACCACGTAGCGGAATGTGCAGTGTTGCTAGGCCCCTCATGCAATGGGACTACGGACTGGTGAAGGTCGCGAAAATGCGGGCAGCGGAAAATCAGTCATTATGAAGATCTCTAGGGAACGCATATTTCCAACAGTGGACGTCGCTCGGCTGATATGATTATGATGAATATAATTTATCTTGTGGCTGTACACAGTTTTTGAAGTTTCAGATTGTCTTATCCTTCTGAAAGTTCCGTTCAGAGAAACATCTATATACCTAAAGTTATGGACGAACACCATACAGATGAGAATCAGTTAGAACGGCCTGTCTAGGTACCTTTTAGTGTATATTAAAGAGGTAGAATGTGACGCTGATGCCACTTAAGGTGGATAGATTTACACTGCTCGGAAAATTTAAATTTATTGCTATTTTTTCTTCCTTCTACAAGGGATAAAACTACCTAACTCGTGTTGACTTCGATTCAATGGTACTTTTGGCATTTAGTAATATGTATACCTAAGACATTCTTGACTAAGATCAGTATAATTCCCTAATGCTTCAAAAGTACCAGTGAATCAAAATTAGAAACATATTTCCCCAGAATGTTAAATCGAACGCCCATAAATCATCTTTCGTATTGAATCCTCTTCTAACTGAGTGTATCTCTTTGTCCACAGGTGAACGGTTCCTGGGGCCTACCTGCCTTCGTGTGTGATGTATACATAGCCATGGATGTCACTTCTTCCACCTCCAGCATATTCAACCTCGTCGCCATTTCCGTTGATAGGTAAGACAGTTTTTTTTTATCTTATCTTGCATCATCTCACCGTAATCATTATCAACCCACAAACGTCCACAACTGAACGTAGACGTCAACGACGACATCATCAATGATGTATATAGAGGCTCATTATTATACATATACCTCGTTTATTTTTTAATAATAATAACTATATTTATAACTTTTTATAGTATAAAAAATTGACGTGTCTAAGTGCTTACTTTCTAAGCCTAAAGAAATAAAATTATTGATTCTGATAGGTACCTCTTAAGATTAGACCCAGAAGTAAGTAATTTTGGGTTGCCTAATCTGTGCCTATAGCCAAAGACCGATATGCCTCCATTATGATGATGAACCTGTGTCCATTACCATGAAACTGCATATTCTCTTTACAGGTATATCGCTGTTACTCAACCAATTAAATACGCAAAGCACAAAAACAACCGTCGCGTATGGTTCACCATCGTCCTCGTGTGGTGCATCTCCGCCGCCATCGGAGCTCCGATAGTTCTTGGCCTCAACGACACCCCTGACAGGAACTTCGATGAGTGCTTGTTCAACAGCCAGAACTATGTCATTTACTCGTCGCTGGGGTCCTTCTACATCCCTTGTATTATGATGATGTTCCTGTATTACAGTATTTTTAAGGTAAGCGTATTTGTATATACCTGCAGCTACAACAACCACGTCTGTCTGTATCTGAAGCATTTTTAGACTTAGGCCTTAAATACACCCATGATAGGAACTTCGACGAATACTTGATAAATAGCCAAAACTGTGTCATCTACTCATCGCCACTATTGTGTTCCATTATTTTAACTTTCATATATCAGATTCTGTATTAAGTATACCTATTATTCGTATCTCAAATCTGGCACATAACAAGAGATGGAGGGATAGAAAAGGGACTTGTGTTCTGCAAAGGGAGAAGACAATAGGAGCGTGGGGCTAGTAACTAAATTAAAATTTCTATACTTGAGCCATAGATGCCGTTCAAATGAGAAACATACCTATGTACATACATACATACATATGTCCTAACTGGCTGAGATGATTACACTGAATAAGTATTTGGCAAAGACAACAAATATTGTCACAAAACATGTCTTCATAAAGCCACAAAGTGTTGGAATATTTTACCACCTCCTTTACAGCAATCTGTTTCAAAGTCTACTTTTAAGCGTAGACTCAAGGTCTCTCTTTTGTCCGCACAAATGGCTTTATAGCGGAAGCTCTCACAAAATACCACTTATCCTTTACATGCATACAGTACATACATTGCTATATCTAATCAATTATTCTATATTTAATTAATATACATTAAATATTTTAATGTGTTTATTCTATGTATGTTATTTTATGTTAATTATGTAATTTTTACTTATAGAAAAAAAATCACTGTAAACTACTGCTCTACATTGTTGCTATCCGTGGATCAATAGGCCATAGTAACTTACTATTAATTTTAAGTCTTTCACTAAATTGTTTAACATAAATAAGGTACCAAGTCTAAACTATGAGCTGTGTGAGCACATTGTCAGTATATAATGCTACCTGCTACTGTATGTAGGAAACGGCGGAAGATCAGCGCTGTGTGCGTTTGGTTTACCAGCACACGCAGCATTCATGCTGAGCCGTTTCCTAATTCATAATTACAATCAGTAATACTTACTTTTAAGCTACTACTTGTTGTCTTTATTATTATATGACTGTAGTTGTAAATAAATTTATTTTCTCTCTTTCTTTCTTCATAATATCTTGTTTTTATTGTAGGCGCTAAGAATGAGAGCAATGAAGCAGCGAGCAGCCAAGCAACCACCCGTACCGGACGCGTCGGGAGCCACCACTGCAGTAGTCATAGAGAACGTGGCGCAAACCAGGAAGTTGCAGGAGACAGCGATGCATGATGACAGGCCTACGAATACTGGGTCGGGAAGCAACGAGGATGATCACGATGACAGGTAAGGGATTGATAGAACTTTCGGTGGAAATCGGGAGCAAGAGCAAGGAAAAGTCGCTCACGACTGAAAACATTTTATATAAAACCATAGATTACTTAATACAATTTGCTCTTGCCTACGAAGGCTCAATTCACACTGGAGTAACAGCGTTCGGCAGCGACGCGGCGAGCACTTTCAGTGTCATACTGGTGTCTATGAATATTTTTTTTCCGTGTCGCTACCGGCCTCTGCGATCCCGGTGTGAATTGAGCAATAAATTACTCAAGCAACAAAGGGGTTATTCAGAACGTCTCACGTGAGACGTTCTCAGTCACAACGTCTCACGAAAAGTATGCCCAACGTCTCACGTGAGATGGTGCCTAGTCGCAACGTCTCACGAAAAGTCGGAGAGTTGTACAACTAGCACTTTTAGCCCAAACCAGGGACGCGTTATGCCTGACTGATACTACAAAGATTTAGTTGTAGATATTCTAAGTGTTTGTTTCAGTTTTTTATTCTCGATACACGTTAGATCAAAATCGAGCTATCAAATGTACCAATTATACTGCAAACAATCCAAGTTTCGAAAGCCTATGATAACATAAAAAATACTTGCGCAATACTTAGGTGACTGCAGATCTTGAGCTCTTGTTTTCTTTTGCTTTATTGATAAAACCTCGAAGACAAATCCATAGCTACTTACTGATTGAAATATTTAATTAAGAAATAAATACTTCCTGTATGATAATATCATAGCAGTATTGAGTATGAGTGTCGAGTATCGATCTCAAGACAATATTATAATGGACGAGCCCTTCTCATAAAATGAATATAACGCTGTTATTGAATCCCCGAATCACTTTTCATGGTTGAACTGATAAAGGACCAATTTCTGAACAAATTGAAAAACTTGATAAAAGTGTAAGATGTCAGTTTCAGTTTGTTTTTCATGAACTTTTTCAGAAGAATATCGATGTTTCGCAAGAAATGTACCTAGTCGACCGAATATTTATAGAGTATTTTTTGAGTTTCTATCAATACCAAACCAAAAATAACTTTTTTTTTTATTTTACTTTGAAGTTTCGTAATGTATTTTTTAAGTTTACCAGAATTGATAAAAGATAGGCACCTTAGGCAGGTACTTAAAATACTTTTATTTAATACTAGCTGCTGCCCGCGATTTCTCCCGCGTTTTATCGAGATGAAAAATAGCCTTTTCTTTATTCCAGATCCAAAACTATACCCATAATGTACCAAATCTGCCATTCAGCCCAATGAGTTCAGTAGTTTTTGCGCGAAAAAGGAACAAACATCCATACATCCATACATTTATGTATCATATTAGTAGGATGATGATGACTTATTGACAGCGTATATCTTATTATATGTCTTATAAATATAAATTTGATAAAAAAATAAGTGAATAAATACAGTAGATACAAGAGAATATAATTAAATTTTTTTTTTATTAAATCTATCTATGGTAAATGCGAATGTTAGCTTGTTATTATTATTTGTGCTTCTTGCAATTGTATTTTGTGTCTATAAGTGGGAACTTATTAATATCCACCTGTTATCTTTACACATCTCTAATATGTATCTTTGTTCTGAAAGATCCCCTAAAATAAATAAATAAAACAAAAATAAATATAATTATATACCGTATTAAACAATTATTTACGATTAAAATACAATTTCTCTGTAAGTAAATGATAACCTCTTCAGACCTGGGGTACACATATGCACCTAAATACGTGTACCTTATTAAATCTCAATTTCTTATTATTAGCAACAACTTTTGGTAGGTTTTGGTACTATTTATGTGTTCACTAATGATACTAGTTACTAAAAAACCGTTGAGAAAGAACCTGTGATTTAATTTTTATAAGGCTCACGTCTGAGGAGGTTAATACTGAAGAGAAATATATTATCTTATCTGATATAAAAGTAGTGCAAGGCTCGCCCTGATTCGGCCAACTGAAACTGATCTATAAAATAGGTACATTAACACAGAAAATAACAGCTACAATAATTAGAATAAAAAATTCGTAATCAGTATTCACAATCGAAACAGTTGAGCCAACTAACTGCAGACTGTTGCAAAAGTCTCTATTTAGCTCAACTGACTGAAATCAAGACCAATCGGAAGCGACTGCAACACGGTGGCTGCGTTCAGGGGGGTGCAAGGCAATACTGATGTGCTACGTTAAGTCAGGCGTCGCGGTTGTCCATATACTCGTAGATAGTATAATTTTGTAAACGGAATAAAATCATAAAATTTCACGAAGTAAAGAGTCCGTTTGTCTGTGCAGCTTCGACAAGAGATCAGAGATAGAAGCGGACGCGGATGACTGCCACGTCATCCCCAACGACAAGTCCACTGAGTTCATGCTGGCTACTGTTGCAGAAGAGACTGCTAAGTAAGCAATAGCTATGCAATACTTACATATGTTATGTGTACCTTAGAGAAACCTATACTCCAATGAAATAAGATGTGTACGTTTTGTAAACAACCCACAACAGAAATGCTACAACTCCTTTCAAATTATAAGTTGTTAGCAATATTTATTGAACGAAGGATCTCAAATTGACAGCGAGTATAAATTGCGTAAAAAATATACGGCAACAGATTGACTTTTCGGTAAAACTAGG
The DNA here is from genome assembly GCA_947859395.1 of Eupithecia insigniata. Lineage (NCBI taxonomy): Eukaryota > Metazoa > Arthropoda > Insecta > Lepidoptera > Geometridae > Eupithecia > Eupithecia insigniata. The sequence continues at coordinate 1,017,691 of OX402007.1, forward strand.
TGGTTTGTTACCAAAAATTTCGCATCTAATTTGGCTGGAGTACAGTTATTTTCCTCATATCATGTTAATTACTATGGGAGTTTCGATATTGAGAGATACAGTCGCTTACCACATGCTCATATATACATAGCTAAGAACAATGTCGTTAGCATTTGAGACTTAAATGGCATATGTATAACCAACGCAACGTTGCAACAGAAAAATAACAAGACAATGGCTTTGGAACCTGTCTCGTTGTCGTAACCTATGAAGTTTACAGCTATTTTGAAACCATTGAAACCATTTATTCATTGTGATTGTGGTACATAATACATCAGGTCTTAAATATAATTTTTGATCTACACAATCTACTCTTTCGAGCGTACAAAGATTTTATAATTCGATTATAAATAGCATGCAGTAATACATTCTAGAGATAAATTGTTAATTGTTTGACATAATTATAAATTTTATTTTATTGAAGAGCAGAAGCTTCGTAGTCTGATTTACACTAAACACTTAAAATTATATGACGCCATGATTCGTAAAGTCTTAGGAATACCTAATACCTACATGATAAATCATATCCGCTAATGCAAATACCTATTTAGCACAAATCCTACTAACTAAGCCTATAAATAACATGCATTCTATGTTCCCAACAGCAGCACCCCAAAACGACGCATCATGCCAGATCCCAATGGCAACAATGACTCGGGCTACGCTCCGTCCAACCTGGAGGACATGATCAGGGAACATACGTCGCCACCAGGCTCGCCCGGGATGAAGGACGCTACGGTCATGAAGAACATGGCCTGTGACAAGTGGAAGAAGAATGGGAAGAGCAAGTTAAGTGATTCTAGGTAAGAAACTAGCTTACTTTCAAAATAAAAGCTTACCACTATCATTGCCCATGACGCACATGCTAGAGCTGCGATGCGCCCCTTCGGCTCGTACTGCGGCAGGGAAAGCACGTGCATATGCGTCATGGTCAGAAATTAATGCTCCATTTTTTTTATTTCATCCCTCGTTTATTACGATTACTTATACGATTTTTTATGGATAATATTATATTATGCTTTCAAACACGACTTGCTTCCTATAGGCCGGCAAGTACTTTGGTCAATTTTTACACAAAAAAATCATTCTGCTCACGAAATTAGTATTTCTGTGGATGGTAAGATTTTGGATTTCTCTATACCGTCCCTTGGAGACAAAAACTTTCTTTTGAGTAATAAGATCTGTATGTTTCAGTCGAAATGTTTCCCTTCAACTTCGATCAGAAGAAGACCTAGAAGCCAGCACCTTCGATCTTCGCGATGGTTCCACCTCGAAGAAGGAAAGGAAAGCCAGCGCTGCTACAGCCAGGTTCACCATCTACAAAGCTAACAAGGCAAGCAAGAAGAAGAGGGAAAAGTCTTCAGCTAAGAAAGAGAGGAAGGCTACTAAAACTCTTGCTATTGTTTTAGGTAAGTGCAATGTTGTGTCTAGGTTTGCTAATGACCAAAAGTATGTCATGTACGGACATTCACTTTCATATCTCAAGAAGCACATTGTTTTATAGCTGCGGAATCAGATCAGATCTTGATGTTTAACTAGCTTATCAATTATCTGTTAACTGTTTTTGTTCATTGGTTCATTGTACAATTCGGGGCTGATTATTCTTAGAGTAAAACTGTTTTTTTTTTCTATTACAACCTGAATATAAATTGTTTGTGTATGTGCATAAATAAAATTAAATTAAATCAACAATCTTTTTACAGGTGTCTTCTTATTCTGCTGGGCGCCTTTCTTCACCTGTTCCGTCTTGGGCGCGATCTGTGACAAGTTCGATCTTCCCTTCTCCCCCGGAGTCACCACCTTCATCCTCACCACCTGGCTGGGGTACATCAATTCCTTTCTCAACCCCGTCATCTATACCATATTCAACCCTGAGTTCCGGAAGGCTTTTAGGAAGATATTGCATTGTGGCACCTAGCCCGCGGACTATTTGGTCGTCTTCACTCAGTAAACGGTACGATGTATAGTCACTCCGATTAACGATACTCTTCCCAAATCCAAAAACCAGAATCATATGAATTTACTGTATTTCTGTTTATTTATTCTGTATTATTTTTCTTTAATAAGAAATTATTGTCTAGGTTTTCCTAGTGTCTGAAACTCGATATTTCTAAGATCACTGCTACTGTTATTCTTTTATATTTTATGCTTACTCCTATGGGTAAACTCAAAGTGGATTTTGACGTCTGTCTCATGACTAACTAATAAATAATAAATAATTTATTGTATAATATATAAAATAAATAATTGTAAAACTGATTTATCTTAGGTGTACATGTAGTGGCAAATAAATGATATGTATGTATACATTCTAGTCATCACAAATAATCTCTAAGCTGTCTCTCTGCATAGATAAGAGCTAGCATTGAGTTCGGGGAGATCAGCTTCTATTGAGTCAACCCATGGAGAGTTGATACTTTTTTGTCTATCCAGATGTACTCGTGAGTGTGTAAAATCTATTTTTCAACACCCATTGGTTCATTTTCTTTTGTTTTTAATTCGTTATCGACACGTAGCCTCATACTAATTCGCGAAACTAGCCAGAGTAAAAAAGAAACATATGTAAAAACCAACTGGAGTGAAGGCCATCTGATCTATGCCATTGTGCTATGGTCTGATTGATTTTAGAATTTAGGTTTTGGATTTATGAAGTTCAGTGATGTGAATTACAGTGACTATGTATTTCGTACCTACTTGAGAGTAGGTCTCACTGATTGTGATCGATTGATTTGTGTAATAAAACGTGTGCATAGTTCGTATGTTATCTTTTGTGAGCTAGAATATTCTAAGACTATGAAAAAAGAATATTTAATAAATTCTACAACGAATGCCTTTTCTTTATCAGTGAGATCTATTAGACGACCAAATATTTAAAAATATGAACAAAATATGTTTTAAATATTCTAAAACCTTTGTAAACCAAGGGTAGTATTTTTATTGTGATAAAAATGATAATTTATTAGTGGTAGAAAATAGCATATCAAAATAAGATAAGAAAATGTTGGTATTATAAAATAAATGTAAATAAGTTGAAACCTTTGATCTCCTAAAAGTTCTAGTCCTTCTCTAATACCTAGTTGTAAAAAGTAACTTTATGCCAAATAATAGAGTAGGTTATTCTTGTATTACTTTATTGTTTTCAAGGTTGTGACTATTATTTCTATAGTTGTTAATCTTTTTAGTCATTTAAGTTATAAATGAAACGTGACTTTTTTATTTGTATTGTACAAAACAATCATATTTTTACCTTATACTTACAATTTTTTACCGTCCATTTGCATGTTTGTTGATTTGATATTTTTTAACGCTTTAGCTATAGTTTTTTTTACTATAAATTATGATGTTATATATATATATATATATATACTATAAGTATAAATGATAAGTTAATTGTCAAACAGTCTTTAGTAAAGACAAGATGTTGCACATCGTGATTTGATAATGTAGATTAAAATATCTGAATAATGGTTTATTCATATCATAATGTATCAATAAATACATAATTATAATAAGTATTTAATAGATAATAAAAAACTAGAAGAGCAAGAATTAATATCATTCTTGAAATTTGAATGACTACGATGAACTATACCGATTATATTATTCATATAGTATTCATTAAAAAAATCTAAAGATTGGTACAAGAGAAAGTACATACTTATTCTCTTGACTTCAGCAAACTTTTTTAATAGTAATGAAAGTAGGTTGTTTATTAAGCTCAATTTTTAAAAGGCTCAAATTTAATAATTCTGTGCTTTTGATAGTAGGTATGTTATTATTTTAAAATAAAAATGTACTAATTAAATATTTATTTATTTCTGTAGCTCAAAACTCAGTATTGTTTAAATTTACTTTTATAGAAGCTTATTTAATAGGAGCTTAGGTAATGTAGGAACTATAACGAAACAATAATGTAATATTTATCATATTTTAACTAAGCAGTTTTAATTAAAATGTAAAAATAATTGCTACAGGGTTCCTAGTCAGAATCCAAAATAATTCACCCGTAAAATACTTGTGTATTTGTGTAAAAACGTGTGAATATTGCGTAAGTTTTATTGTAAAAGTGCCATTGTAAGATTTTATGTTATTTTTGTCATCTAGGTATTGTAATATCGTAAGCTCTATAGTACGTTACAAGTTAAAATATTGCATATTACCTATTGTTAAAATTATAAAGATATTATTAAGTTTGAAATTAAGAATTAAAAGCCAAAGCTTTTGTAAATACCTGTAAAAAGTCACAACAGACAACCATAAGCAACTTTTTATAAAAAAAAAGTACACTGCTTTCTCTGTAATATCAAAATACCAATAATAGTTATTATAACAGACTTTTTTTAATTTTACCGAAAGAATGTAGGTACTTAAGGCAATGCATGCAGTGCAGATAGGTACGTACATAGTTTCTGTTTTTTTTATAGTCGGATCGTTTCCCGCACTCTCACCTGATAGAAAGTAACGATATGGCCGACGATGTATGCGAATGTGCACGAAGGTCTAACAGATACTTAATCAGTCTTGTTGTTATGATTTAATTTTGAAAACGTTATTTAAACACATTAGCGTAATTAAATTCATATTATAACCTATTAGTTAAAGTTATATTATATTGCTTTATAAATACAACACGTTGTTTCTACATCATAAGGTAGTGCTATAATTACTCATAAATTTCTATGCAGAAAAGATGATTAAAAATTCTGTTTTTACAATTTGTTTTATTTGAAGTCCTTGTTAAGGTGGAGGCTTACGTATAAAGAAATAATATTCTACATTTTACCAATTTCATAGATTGAAAAATAAAACTAATATCCATGTCTTGGTCGTCCATGGTCATGCATGGCACTTACAATTATGCAGAAGTATTAGAAAGCTCCCAACAAAATCAACCGTGGTAAATATCCTGATAAGAAAGATTCTTTATAACTAAAGTATATGAGTGCGACCACATAAACTGTATTCACTGAAACAGAACAAAATTCGCTTTTGCTAATTAGTTAACTGGTGAACAGGCTTATGAGTTACATAAACTATTTAATTTAACTTTGACCTGAGTCTAGTAAAAGTTAATAACTTTAATATGGTAGTATACCTAGGTACGTTTTCAGGTGTGTTGGTGGCACGAAACTAACATGTTAGACGTGTGTGAATAAAGTTGACTAAAGCGATAGTTTGTTAATTAGGTACTACATTATTTAGATTTCTGTGGGTACTACCATCGATAAAAGTATTTGCCATAGGTACTTAAATAATAATAATGATTTTAAGATTCGAAGAATTCAAATAATATCCCACAAATTCACTTTGACGGGAATTGAACCAGCAACCTTCCACTTAGTATACGTACTACCTCTAGTGTGCGACAAGGTCAAGTTTTTGTTTTATAGTCGACTTTGGGCAAGCGCCTATTTAAAAAGTATCGTAATGAGGGTTGCTCTGTTACAAAATGGACGATTCAACAAAGATTTTCGACAGGTCAGGTACTTGCCTCCGTGGCGCAGTTGGTTAGCGCAACCCGTATTGAGGGGAGGGTCGCGGGTTCAAGTCCGCCGGAATCGTAAATTTTTGGTATATTATTAAAATTCTTTAAGATTACCCCAAGTGCGGGCATAAGCACTATAATAACAAAAACCTTAGAGAACCTTAAAGACCTTAACCTTAAAGAGCTCTGTTACAAAATGGACTCGTAAAATACAAACTCATGTTCACTCTAAGCCTGAAATAATTATTTCAGGCATAAAATTATGAGCACTTCGGTAGCGGTTTTTCACGGCTTTGCATGTGATTTTTTGGAACAAAAAGTAACAGGTCCAGAATTCTACGGCAGCCGTCATAGTTCGTATTTTGCCCACATATCTATATTTTCATCCAGCCTGCTGTGCTGCAACACAATTGTATGGTGTTGGCAAATGTAAAAGTATGTTGTCCAAAGTAAATTGAACCAAACCACAAGCATTAACTGAATTATCTCTATAGACGGAACGAGGCCGATGAATGTATGTATGTAATCCAATCCACTGTCTGAAGAAGCCCGCAAAATTAACAACCTTACTTTAAGTTATGTCTCTAGAGGTAAGTTTTCAGTTTTCATTTGTAAAATCTTATATATAAAATTTTCATGTCACAATGTTAGTTACCGTACTCCTCCGAAACGGCTTTACCGATTTTTACCAAATTTTATAAGCATATTCAGTAGGTCTGAGAATCGGCTACTATCTATTTTCCATACCCCTAAGTGATAAAGGTTAAAGGCAAAACAACGTTTGGCGGGTCAGCTAGTACTGTATAATTGTAATTGGCGATGAGGTCACGACAAAGACACAAAGTTGTGAGGTGTAAAATAAAAAAATACATGTAATGTCACGTGCAAACCCTAGTGCTCTGTAAACTATAACCTCAATTATTTATCTCCCTGATTGAACGGGGATTGAAAAGAAGTCCTTCCAATACGTTTGTCGTTAAAGCGGGCATTTAGCGGCCTGCGACGTCATACCCTGGACAATGCCCCGGGAATTGACTCCGGGATTCGAAAAACTTGTCTTTTATTCCGGAAAACGTGGCTAGAGAGTGAGGGGAATGATCCGTTTTGCTAGATTTACTTGGGGTCTTTCGTCTCGAAGGATTTTAAAAAGCTGGTTTTCACAGTTCTTAGTAACTGGAAAATTGACCGTAGCCTTCGTGGTGCTAGAAACCGTTCAAGTCAGCCCGTTGATGTCGTTAGAGGCGACTAACCGAACATATCTGTGGAAGAGTAGCTACTTCCTTTTGTGAATTTTAAACACCTATACCTACCATGTACCAGTGTGAATAAGTTCCTTCTGGGAAAGCATGCGCCTTCTTAGGCTACATCTTCACTTACGTAAGTGAGACTTTGGCCAAACTATGATCGTTTCCAAAAAAATACAGTGATTTTTTTGTTTATAAATCGTTCAGCATAAATATTCTAATATTTTTAAGCTGGTCATTTTTAGATGAAGATCACTGCAAGACCAAAATGCTTGAATTCAATGACCTAATTGCTCTTGACTTGGGCTCAGAGCAAACAGCGAGTGCAAGGCAAAGGTGGAATTGGCTGCACAGATCTTATAGGCGACGACGTCAGCGTACAATGAGCAATAAGATGAGCCGAATGAAGGCTTTTGTGGTGAAATGGCTCTATTTACGTTTAATGACAGCTTAGACTCATAGGTTCCGAGATAAGAGACTTAGGTTGGGTCTAAATCTGTTGGACTCATTGCATTAGACCTATGTAACAGAAGAATGTTGAAATATACAAAGATAAGTGATAAGGATACGTGAAAAATATACCAAACTTCACACTGCACTCAAATCAAACCTCACCTAGCTAATAAAGAAAATTAGTACAATCAAATAATAGAAATAACTTAGAACTAGTATTTACAATTGATCTAACTGCAGCCTGTTGCAAACAATCTACAGGAAGCTCATCTGGTCCATATCAATACCAGTCCGAAGCGCCCCCAAGACGCTGGCTGCATTACCTCGCTTTATGGCAATGCTTCATATTATTTCAGGAAAACGGAACCTGACCTTTCATTTTATCATGCCACATTGTTGAATAAAAAAGTTATATGTATTGTGTAAACAAACTCCACACAGATGTGCAACCTCACACGTGAAAAGCTAATGACGGCGAAAAGTGCACGTACGTACCGTAGGTACCTGTGATTCAGTATGAACTGAATATGCCTATAGTATTTCCCATTATTGTCGTAAAACACGAAATTCCCCGTGGTAAATACTTTCGAAAGAAGCATATCATTAAAATTATAATGGCACTTCACGTAGTAGGTACGTTCATATTTAATAATTCGAGCATTGTTTGGTAACCTAAAGTTAGTTATTTGCTTATATATTTGCAATATGGTAGAATGCAATATATGATTTGCTTCCCTTATGAAGATTCCACTCCATTTCTGTAGAATTATTTTATTAATTACCTACTCATTAAATAGATCCAACAGTCGTCAGAACTGCTCTAAAGTGTTTAAAACTAATATACATTATAATCCTCTCAAATGTATGTATTAAGGTACCAGACTTGTATAAATCTAAAGAGTCCCTCATCCCTAGAAACGCTATTGCACGGTAAAGTCAGTTCCAGGCAAAGCTCGCCTCAGCCACGCTCTGCTTGATGCCACATTATGCATTCCGCATAGAAAATAATCCTTCTCTGGCTGTCTGAGGATATATGTATGTAGTAGGTCGTCCAAAACTTTTGTCTTAAATGACGTTGGTTGCATATAGTAGGTATTTCTAAATTTCTGTTTTGTTGTAAGAAGGTAAAGTACGTATAATTAAAAAAACCAGAATACAAAAACTATTACCTACGTCCTGTCCATGTTTGGTGTGTTTTTTTCAACCTATTTTAACCGACTTCAAAAGGAGGAAGTTCTCAATTCGTATGTATGTTTTTTATTTATGTTACGCGGTATCTCCGCCAATTATGGACCGATTTTGAAAATTCTTTCACGATTGTATAGAAAATGATCCCGAAAGGGTTCCATAAAATTTTTATCACCAAAGGTATTTATCACGCAAATCTTAAAATAAGTGTAAAAGTAAGGGAATTTGCAGTCGTTTTCTCGTTTTTAAAACACGCCAAATTATTGTAGACATGCCTGTTTTGGTGCAAAAGCTTTAAAACAAAAGCTAGTCTGCTCTACCCAACAGCACAAAACGAAATACAAAAAATTTCCATCCCACAACCGTAAACAAAAACAATTGCTGACCCAACTTTCTGTGACAAATTCCGTCACGAGGTCTTCGCTCAGGCATTTCATATGACCAACGGTAGTTAGATTAGAGGTATAAATGCAGGCCTGGCATTCGGCGTAATAATTGACGCCTCTAACCTTACCAGAGGAAGGGCAACAGTTTTCATCTGTGTATTTTTGACACCTCGACTGCGGTCATCAATCCGCCTACCTAGCGTGATGATTTTGGCAAACCCCATTGTTTAAGGAGGCACGTTTGTGTGCCAATGAAGGATGCAGGTTCCTCAGATTTACCTCCATTAAAAAGTAAATAAGTGGAAATTGTCCATTTGAAATATCAGTCTACAGATACAGTAACTAACCAACTGCTTAGACAACCTATGGTTGGCTGTAGTTATTGTCACACATTATATTTCTGCCAAGCACAAACCCTATTAGCTATTATGTTATTCATTTTCAGTAAAACCTTATCAGATTCAGCAACTAACAGTAAACAGCCAAAATAAATTGAATAGAAAGGCTAGATAAAGATCATATATGGACTATGACTTGTCAAGAATGTTAAATACAATTTTGCTGTAGAGGGGCAATAATCAAGAGATAATATGATCCCTGAATACACTGAATGCAACTTCGAAGCACAAGCTGGAAAAATGGCTAATTGACATGACTGTTTTTTATAATTTATATGAATATGGCTATGAAATTAATTGATAAATTTTTGACATTCCAATTTTTTATTCATTAATTTGTATTGGGTCGAATTGATTTATTTTTTAATTTTATTTTATTCTGTTTCTCATTTCCATGATCACGGGCCATATAGTGACCCGGTCTTTTGGGAGGCATGCGTGGAGCCGAAGCCAACAACACAGAGGCCTTTTATGAGAATTAATCTAAAGGCGAGAGCTACACATAGCGGGTATCATTCTTGGTTGCACAACAATGATACACCCGAAGATGATATCCGCCAGGTGTAGAAACTATTGCAAACGAAAATGAAAATAACAAAAAAAGCCATGTTATTGTGGTGAATGGATGGACTGGGTAATTTGGCTATGGGGGAAACTATGGACGCCTGCCATAAACATACTCTCAATACTGTTACAAGCGGCAGACGGTGGCTTGCCGAATGCTGGATGGGTTCCTCAAAATGTTGGCGTAAATGCCGGTAAAGGAACAACATCGGTGCAAACGACTAAGGGGTGTCGAGAGGTGCGGCGGTTATTTTATTTATTATTATTGTGAATCTAATTTAATTTATTTTTATATTGTGCATTACGATTGCACATGTTATAATTACATAATACCTACTTTAAGTACGAATGTACCTATACAATTAGACCTGTAACTTTGTTGCCAATAAACAATCTGAATAATATTTGACTCTAGGTTAGGTGACTTTACGACAGGTTCAGGTAATTTTGTACTGAAATTGAAGTCCAAATGACTGTAGTCGTTTTCTAAAAACTCTTTGATATATATAAAGCGTTTTGTCAATTATAAGATTTCTTAGTTCTAAACTACACCTATTTTAATTATTAATCAGCTTCAAACCTATTATATTGTGAATGTAAAGTTCACTTTACAAAACGACTGTGTTCTTTGTGAACTACACTCATTAGTATGAAAATGGTACTACAGTGCAGTGCCGACTCGTACGAAAAATAAAAATTCCCTGTTAGGCACAGACTTCGAGAGAAAACGTCTCTTAAAAGAATACAATCCATGCCAAGTCTGGAATGGAACTCCGAAGAACACAAAGACTGCTCCGCTCTCATTTAGCTCTCTTCAATGGCCATAGTTCTTTTAATTCCACGTATTGAGTTCTAATGACCTCGTCTATTTGACGACGGATCTTTTGAAAGTTTCTTTAGCGTTAAAATGCATGGCACGTCTGCGAGTCGAGGAAATAAAGTAGATTTTTTGCAATTAATTTTTTATGTGATTCTTTGGAGTTTACGAGGTTTTTTGAGAACAAACCATTAAATTTATTAAAAATAAAAACTGCCTTAGAATAAGTACAATTGATGCCTTTAATATTTGGGGAGTGCCGTCGGATCGGATGGATCGAATCAAGGTACTCGTATTGAAAAACCATGATTCGACTTTGATTTACTTTCTTTATTTACCAACTTAAATAATATTACAAAGAATCTTTTTTTTTAATTCTATTCTATTTCTGGTAAATCCTACTTGTTCTTTATTTAGACAAAAACTGTTAAATCTTTACTTTTTCTTCATGTTAATATAGTTATATTTCTGGTAACTCCTATTTGTTCTTTATTTAGACAAAAAACTGTTAAATCTTTACTTTTTCTTCATGTTAATATAGTTCTATTTCTGGTAACTCCTATTTGTTCTTTATTTAGACAAAAAACTGTTAAATCTTTACTTTTTCTTCATGTTAATATTAAAAAAATGAATTTCTGTCAAGAATAGTAAAATAACATAAAAAAAAACAGTGGAACTTAGAACACCTTTTGTTATTGGGGGTTAAAAATAAAAGGTTTCTTTCATGATCTTGATGAACAAAAACAAAACAACAAACACACACGTTTTCCACTAGTTACCTGAATAAATATAACAACGTAAACGTATACTTGGTTTTTTACACAAATAAGAGAAACACAAATAAGGTTCGTATCTAACCCGCACGTTCATTACATCCGTAATGAACGTTTTAGCCAACATTAACTGTGTTAGGTGTGCCTGTAAGGGTAGTGTACAATATTAAGAACAATAATCAATAAACAACATATCCAGAGTTACAGGGAAGTACCTACCACATAACAGTTTGGTTGTTGTCTTACTTGGTGCCTCAGCGTTAGCTTAAATTATAACTTGGGACTACGCCTGATGAGTCTTTTACTAGAGAAAGGTCTTTCGTTAAGGTGATACCTTCAAAAAATCAAATATTTCTGAAAAAGGTTAGGATTTTTTTGTTTCAATTTGGCCTTGCTCACACTCACCTTCAAGGTTATCCACTCATTATGGGACACCCTGTATAATTTCAAGTAGGTACAATAAAGTGTTCATTCATTCATTTTTATGCAACATAGTTGATCATAGAAACTAATTAGAACTAGTATTTATGTATAATTGAAACATTTGAACTAATTGCAGACTGTTGAAAACAATCTAGAGGTCAACTTATCCGAACTAATATTATAAATGCGAAAGTGTGTTTGTTTGTTTGTCATTCTTTCACGCCCTAACTAAGCAACCAATCGACTTGATTTTTGGCATAGAGTTAGTTGAAAGGATGGAGAGTAACATAGGCTACTTTTTGTCCTGGTAAAACATCAAATTCCCATGGGTGATTTACGACAAAAAAGATCTTTTATCCCCCTAAAAATGTCAAATTCGAATTTAACGCGGGTGAAACCGCGGGGAACAACTAGTAAAAGGTAATTTATAAACGTTCGTTTTCTAGTAGTGGCTTTTCTTAGTATATTTGAGACTAAGTACATAAAAACGTTCCGTTCTTAAGTTAGTTGTTACATAATTCTGTTTTAACTTAACATTTTTATCTACTACCTAACTTGTAAATGTTCGTCTAGGTAGATTATAATGAGGCAAAACATAAAACGAGAGAATTGTATACATTTCATTAATCCTAGCTTAGCGCGCTCGCTTTAAATAAATATAAATATGAAACCCGCCTTCGTTAGGCTAGACTTAGCTAAATAAACAACTTAAGGTGAAACGTCACCGGTCACGCAAGAAATACGAAATTTTCATATTTCTACAAGTAATTTAGTTAGCAGAGAATTCGTTTCGTAATCACTATAAGATATTTGCTAGGAAGTTATTTATTTGTTGAACAAGTACAGAAATAAATTCTAATTGCACTAGTCACACAGGGTTAATTACATTTCAATTCAAAATTACAAAAAAAAATACAAAAATTAGATGTCGAGATAGAATTAGTGATGTTTAGCAATGTAAAATTAATAACACTAGTCACTATGAATCCTGAAATAAACATTTATTCTGTTGTTGTTTTATTGACATCATGCTAATTTAAGTAAAAAATTAACACAGTAAGAGATAAAAACACTAAGGAGAGACTATGAAAAAAAAATACAATCCCAATTTATTAAGGATGGGTGGGAGTATTGAATATTTTGGCTACCGGTTATTAGTTGGGTATTTTGTTTCAATACCGCTAATACCAACTGGTACCCAATAACGTTACAATACTCTATACCTGTCCTGATTTCTACCCAATTTCAAACCGATTTGGTTAAAAATACCAAATACTGATTGCAGCTACATAACTTTACGGGTGAACGGTCCGCTGGTACCTATGCGTAGATGATAGTTAGGTAATTATAGGTATTGAAGCGCTGGGTAGTTATGGCTCACGGTCGGTTAGGCGCGATGCTCGCTTTGCACAGTTATTCCCTAGCGGTATGCGGATTTTACAATAGCGTTAGATATTTTAGGACCATGCTAACAGGTACTGAGTTAGTTATTGAATACCGAACTCATCTCTAATTTATCCTCTGATGTGGACCAATACACACAGCATCATCTAGTGTCAAGCTAAGCAGAGTTTGTGTTATAGTTACTAGAAAACTGATATACTTAAGTTCACAGACATACTAGCTGCGCCTCAATGTTCTCTAAATTACTTGTAGGAGAGAAAATCATATATAACAACAGTTTTTTTCCTGCGCAAACGGTAGCCTTCCACCTTAAGATAAACTGAGCTAAGTAAATAACTTAGCGACTTAATTAGTTGCACTTTTCTATTCCTCGAATCGTAAAAACGCTGAAATGAGATCCGAGGAATAAATATTAAGGAGTACTGGCTGAGGAACTTTTTGAAATCAAAATAAATGTATAAAAAGCTTTACGGTGTTGTAACTTAATCTGATGGTTGATAATTGATAAGGTAACTGGCTGAGCTAAAAAGGCAGTATTATTATTATTAATTATCTAGGTACCGTTTAGGCGAGGACATTATTATTATTTCATTTAGTTTAAGAGTAGCCGACTCTATTATATTTCTTTTTCACTTCTTCCACTAGTGGACAAAAAATTGAAGTGAAGAGAATATCAATAACACCTTATTTCTTATTTGATAATAATAACTATGTTTATAGTATACAATTAGACTTGTCTAAGTGCTTATTTTGTAAGCCTAAAGAAATAAAGTTATATTGATTCTGATTATAAAATTGTTGAAAACGTGTTGGTGCAATATTTTTTGTATAAATACAACTGGGCTTAGCACACCCAATCTGCTCAAAAGCTGACGCAAATAAGTAACAACACCAAAAAAACAGATTAACTTCAGCCAATTAAGACCTAAAATATACATAACGTAAGCTCCAAAATGACAAAGCCGTTGTTACATCGTTAGCACCCAGTTTTTAATTCATTACGCATTCTACACGGCCTAGTGAAGATGAGTTGGTAAGGTTGATCAGACAAGCAACTTTTAGTGGCGACCACATATTTCAACTGTGCGATATAGCCACTATACAAGCCATAAAGTAATATACATACATATTGTTAATCTGTGTCATAAAACAGACGCACATGTTCTGGTAAACTCTAGATTTGCTCAGTGCTTTCATGCTGGTCCACTGCAGGTTGCTTGCCCTAATGAGCGCCATGGCGTCTTTTCATAAGCTTGCTGTATCAAGCATCTGCCAGCTGTCTCTCGCAGATTGTAGTTCTATCTGGGCACTAGGTTCAGAGGTACACCGGGTGATAATAATGACAACATAAATTGGACAAACTGGCCTACACATACATCTGTACGGCTAAAACTAGACCGAAATATCTATAAACAAGGTTTATTAGAGTTTGAATCTAACAATAGGTAAAATACGTCATAATGTTGCTAGTTAACATGCATATTGTTAGTGTTCTGTATGATCAGATCAATTTTATTGTTACCTTTTGTTTAGTATCCGTGACTTGTTGTGTACTTTTGATGGAAAACTTTATGATTGCCATTTTTGTCTCCCGTTTGCACCCACTCTTAAAACCACAAAAGAGAATTAAACGGGCGAGTTAAACAGGCAATTAACGTTGAAAAATGACAATTGCAAGCACAAACTGATCTGTTATGCAGATTGTATTCTGCATTTTTGAACGTTGGGGCCTAAAGGTCGGGCTGGGGCGGCTAACGGAATAACGGCTGTAATGAAACTGTTTACGGTCGAAAATCTATTTGATATTATGAAAAATTTGAGTGAGGGTTTTTGGCCGCAAGAGGATTGCGATTGTAGAGAACTCCCATATTATCTGGTTTCATCGAAACCAATTCAACACTTCACTTACCGCAGCACTAAGTTGAATAAACAGTACGATAATCTCGCATTGAATAGAGAGTGCACCTGTGTTCTTGCACGCACACACTCACACACTTATATTATATAATTAATTATTCCAGCGTTATTATTATTAAATTCTTTCATTATTTTATCTAATCTTCTTGCTTGTACTACATAGTATAAACAAAGTCGCGTCCCGCTGTCTGTCTGTCCCTATGTATGATTAGGTCTTTAAAACTACGCAACGGATTTTATGTGGTTTTTTTTAATAGATAGAGTGATTCCAGAGAACATTTTATATATATAATTTAGTATCAGCATTGCATCCGTGCGAAGCCGGGCAGGTCGCTAGTACTTATAAATCTGGTCCGTATTACAGTAGGCGTGCGGAAAACAAAATATTTATAGATCTGAATGAAACTGAAAAAAAAAACCGCGATTTTGGTATCGATTTGATTTGTAGTTTCGGTTTTGTGAAGTATATACCGAGTGTTGGAGTCACTCTTGCAAAAGAGGCTCTTTTGGATAGTAAACCCAAAAAAATTGAGGAGAAGAGAGAAGCCTTCGCCCAGCATGTGGGCTTTTCAACAGCAAGTCTTAAATATGATTTCTGTTGACATCACTATCACCATGAACACAGCCCAAGCCCTCGGATAAAAGGTCGTTACGTATGGAACCCGGCACAAAGTCAAATTAGCATAGTTTACAGCGCCCTGGGCTAGTCAGCCCAACGTGAAACGCTTTTGTCAGCGAGCAATTGGGTAATGGTGGTAAAGATCCATGTATTGGAGCTTTCACTATACATTCTTCTTCACTACAAGTTTTGACTTTGTGTTGCATTCACAAATAAGTTAGACGAAAACGTGTTGGATAAAACGCATGTTGGATGAAAAATGATTTGGACGAAACGCGTTTTGGACGAACTGCTAACAAATAGAGACGGTTAGGTGAGTCTTTTGACTCCGAAACACAGACGAAAGACAATCTTGGATAGATTGTCTTTCGTCTGTGTTTCGGAGTAGATAGCAATACCTGTAATACTTTATTATTATGGCAGATAGTTTTATTTTATATAATTATACTAGAATACACATATTTAGATTAATGTTAAATACACCAGAGTATAACTACAATCTAGGCATAGAATTGGCTAATAGGTAATTTAATTTAGGTAACTTATTTTTTTAAGAAATTATTACCTACATATAATATGGGAAGACACTTGGTTCATGTGTTGTTTAGGATAGCACTTAGTCCGGATTCACTATAATTATCACTACACTAATTCAAAAGTTTTTGTTCTTTTTTGCCTTCTCACTATCTCCGTCGATAGTAGGTAGTCCGTCAATGCTAGACAACGTGGTGCATGGGCGTTTGAATAACGATACATTGTAAAATAGAATTTACAAGTTCACTTGAAAATCAAAAGTGTCTCATCTAGGGATGTCGAAGCTAGATCATCGTCTGTGGAACAACGCAAAATTAGGGTACAATGGCCTATTTATGTTGATTTAAAGTTCCAATCCAATTACAATAATTATAACCCCTTTTTAGCCCTCAATCATTGTTGACACAAAACAACAAAATTTCGAGAACATTCAAACATTTGTTTCGAAGTGGCAGTCAAACTCAAACTTAGTTTTTAGCAAATTTTAATTTGTTGAGGAATAATATTTAGCAAGACTTCAATCGAATAAAACTGAACAAGTAGGTATATAATATTCTATAAATAAATAACTTCCTTTATTATTATTAGGTACAATTCCTTAAATATCCATACTTAGACTTCTACACTAATATTTTAACGATTACAATGCATACTCGCTAGTAAAAAATATAGGAAAATCCAAAAATTATACTATATTACGAAAAATGTTTGAGAATCATTGATTCTTTGTTTCCGTTATTTCTTTTGCCCGGGTGAATAGACTATAACTAACTACGTGTGTTTAGCTATTTAAATCCCCAGGTCAAAACTTGTATCCACCAAACCGAAGCCTGACTACGTTTGAAGTCAGGTCAGATGGGTCTCACAGACCCACAAAAACATGAAAGCTGTAAAATAACAGAGTGGAATCCTGGGTGATATGTTAATACGGGACGCGGAGCCTGGCCGCTGGTGTCCGGATTTGTACGATGAATATTCAGGAGGACTTGGGATGACCGGTAAAACCTTCATAGTCATATTAATAATTAAAATGTACTTTATGCGCTTAGAAGGTATAATATCTTCTCAAGATGTTTTGATAATTCGAATATTCATTGGGCGCGGTGGGCGAAGGTCCGCCTGCGACGCAGGAGGTTGCGGGCTCAATTCCCGCCCGGGAGTAATGTTTGTACCATCTGCAAATATTTGTTTATGTGGAGGTGTGATTTGGGTGTTCTGGACGTTCTCTATGTATAATAAAAAATAGCTGTCTATGTAGTGTATTATATTAAGTATATCAGTTATCTAGTACCCATAACACAAGCTCTGCTTAGCTCGGGGCTAGATAATGCTGTGTGAATTGTGCAGCACTATTTATTTATTTTATTTTGTTTTCTTATGATATGTTGTGAAATAGATCACCGGTCTCCCAGTGACCATTGCTGTCTGAAAAGCTGTAATTAGGGTGGCATGGATGCAGCTGGTCAACTCCTCAACAAAGGCTTTTCAAGAACCTTCAGTAATGAAGAACACGATGAAAAAGAAGAAGATACTTTATTCCAAAACATGCTGTACAATGGTTTTTAAATAAAACATTGGTGCCAAGCATGCTAGGGCACTGCAACATGCTAGGTGGTTCTATTTTCTTTTAACTAAGCTTTACTCACATTAACCAAGCCTGACCCGAGAGCTGGTGCATATCTGGCGCAGCATATCAGCATTGCCATACAGTGGGGCAATGCAGCCAGCGTCTTGGGGACGCTTCCGACTGGTATTGATATGGATCATTTGAGTTACGTGTAGATTGTTTGCAACAGTCTGCAGTTAGCTCAATTGTTTCAACTGTAAATACTCGTTTTGTTGTAAGTATAAATCAAATTTTGATGAGTTTCATTCGTTTAAATTAGATTAGTAATTGCCTTGCTGTTTTCTATTATTTTAGGTACAAATCAGATTTTGTTGAGTTTTCTTTCATACAAATTTCTTTCTTAACATAAAATAATTTAGATTCTAGAACCTCGTAGAGCTTCGTACCTACCTGGGTCTAAGCGAGAAGGTCAAACAGATATTAATTAATCTACGAAACCGCCATAACATTTTGATAGATCCATTTCTGACATAGCCAGCATATTTGTCCAAGTATAAGGTGGCTCATGAATATGGGCACATTCCTGGCCGAGGGACTGCTGCCTCCGCAAATATGTACAACCTTCCTAAGAGGCGCGCGCAAACGGGAAACTTTAGTTGCTTGAACACTGCAAATCTTTTAAGAAAACCGACAACTTCAGAATTTGTTTCTAAATAAATGATGTTGTTATCGAGCTCTTAGTTAGGTGGAAATGGATCCCATAACCACTTGCGTCTAAAATATAATTTGTTAGTACAGATAGTAGTTTTCTGGAGAATTGGCAAATCTATATTTTATTATGAGAGGAAAAAAAATGTAAATGTAACTACATTATGTATAAGTAGAAATAAATAAAATTGAAGTGGTAGTAAAGTTAATGTGAGTCATAAAATTGTAAAATGTACGCATGTGAAGCCGCGGGCATAGCTAGTATAATTTAGCAACTGACGAAAAGCTAGTCGAATAAATACATTTTACTATCAATGTAATTAATCTAAATTGGTATCAAATTGTAGCGTGACGTTGGATAAACGCACAGTTGTAATCATTTTAATTTTAATCATCGATGGCGGATCAAGTCTCATCAATAAACATTATTAACGTTGTTTCGGCAAGAACTCTGTATAAACTTTTAAATCTGTAGTTAAGATTAGAATTCACCAAAGGTAAAATTAAATTCAACCTGATCGAACTCCTGGGCCCTAGATCGTATGGGAGGACCATAGGATTTAGCAAAACCCGCACTCGAAGTAGATAGGATAGGCCACTAATACTTCGAGTGCAGGTTTTGCTTTTATGATATCGGGTTTGATACATATTCTGTAGTCACTAATAAACACTTTTTATCATAATAGATCTGAAGCCACTTTAAATTGCTCGTGTGTTACCTCCTTTTGTCCAAAAGATTATGTTTTACCGTGTTTTGATGTCCATAGGATCACGGGTGTGTTGGTTTAGTCGCACAGCAATGATTCTATTTATATTACATTACATCATAAACTTTCTGTAAACGTTTACAGACTGTTTATGATGGAACTGCCCGAGTACATTGATGGAGATAAGTGTTGAGCCTTCTGGAATAGGACAGATGAGTCGTAAACTAAGATACTGCTTAGAAAGCTGACTCAAGTGTAGTAGATCTAACCCGGCACAAATGTAGTACATATTAGTAATGGCAGGTTCATATTTGTCTGTCTTCTTAGATCTTTGCGTGACCACAGAAGAGTTCAGGGTGTCGGATTCATCGTTTCCACACTACTCCAGCACCATAGCTCCCGCACAGCAACCGTACATTGCCTCAAATCGTACGGATCGCACACTGTCTACGCGGTGATAGTTAGCAGCAAGCTCGCTATCCACGTACCTATGCTCAGCAAAAAACCCTATAGTCAAACTACTTGCTTCAAGCGAGCTATCCAAGCGGCTACAACGCGCGGACCACTCGCTTGAAGCTTTCGGTAAGCAAGGCACCTACAAGTACCTAAATTGCGGCATGCTTGTTTACTGCTCGCTAGCTGCTATTTTATTCTGTCCCTATATTTAAGTTTACGCTTATATTTGATTCTGCGGCAGCCGATGGAATGTCTGTTCTGCATTCTTAGCTGGCAGAAAGCATTTAAGTACTGAAAATGGCATTTCACAGAAAAGCTGTGGACCGGATTATAACTATCATGTTTTCCTTCTTAAAGCTTTTTATATCCAGATTATCGGGAGTATTTAATTTTGTTTATTTAAAAGGTCGTCCTCATCGGTTCAGCCTTATTTTGTATAGGTTTTATTTTATTTAAAGATCCATTTTAAGACCCCATATATCAAAAATTCGATACCACAATGGCAAACTAACCGTAGAATGCATACCTACTTCAGAAAGAGCATCAAAGTCATCGAAGCAGAACTCGAGGTTTATTTCATTCCACTGAGGAACTAAATTTCCGGTCGTGCGAGTTCACAATAGTATCCACCAGTTCCATTTACTTTGAGTTGGCAAATCTTATTATTCCTTAGAAAAAATCTCTTAAGTCGCTTGTCCGACGGACTCACGCTTTTTAGAAAGTTTTAAGGAGATATTGAAAGCTTTTTGGGTATTGCAATAGCTTTGCTTGCCAAGAATCTGCCTAAACGGAGCGTTTTTGGTGAAAACACGGAGGGGAGAGGGTGAATTTCTAAAATATTTTTTGTAAAAAAAAAATTAAAATTGTTTTATTACATAAAAAGTACATTAAACTTGTGTAGGGCAGGACACTCTCATTACTAATAATATATAAGCAATTCGAAAATAGGTTGTGGTTTGTTAAAGCTTTCGCTTGTCACTTTTGCAAGCGGAAAGCTTGAAGCGAGAAAATCTAATGCTGTCACATCCGCTTCCACTTTATGTAAGACTTACTTTACTTACCTATTTAAAACATTCAATACGTAAATAAGAGGAGAAATGGTACAGAGCACGCCTTACAAATTGAGAACCATCGAAAAATAATAGAGCATTCATGCATAATAAAATAAATAAAAATGCATACAATGTTTGTATGCATTGGCAATGCTATGCAATGAGATATATTATTTTTATTTATTCAGATATAGTCGCTCTATGGTAATTTAGATTTGGCAAACTTAGGCGTTTGCACTTTTAATTTTTTAATGTCGTCTTTGTATATTTATGGAAATTCCTTTAAGCCGTGTTCAGCATTTATGTCGTTTCAATTTCAATTTTTTAGTTTAAACCATAAAATCACATGGCACACTGACGTTGACTATACCTATTTGAACTCAAAAGTGAGAACCTTATCTATAATGTATTTGAAATGCAATTTTAAATCTATAATCCGTATTATAAAACGAAAAGCTCAGACAGAAAACCGTGATTTATCCGAGTAAAATAGTGAAATTCCATCATTCGCAAGATCCCGCCAGCTGGTCCAGATTATCACGGTACGCAGAGTAGGTACAAACCTATAGATATACCTATAGTTATGTTACCTACCAGCAGATGGTGCTGCGCTCTTTAAACATTATGTTCGGGAACTTGCTTTAATCTCCATTTTGGAATGCGAACAGCTGATGGGTTTAAGTGAAGCTGGTATTATTATGAAGAGAAAATTTAAGGTTTATGGAAAAAAGCGTCGATGGAGTACTGAAAGATTGTATGTAAGTGGGGCGTAATAGAGAGGTGTGGACAGAGGTAAGGGAGGTATTTGTCCTGAAATTTGATAGTACTTAGGTACAGAATTATAAAAACAAGAAAGAAGCTACGATGAAAAGAAGAAGTGGGCAAATGTATAAAAAAAACTTACATAACCCGTTTAAAAAATTTGCATAACTCGTTAGTGACTACTCTCAAAGTAACTAACTTAGCAGATAAAATAAACAAGGCCTGACATTTGAACTTTGAAATAAATAAATTTATCCGATAATGACCTTTAAGTTCCGTCCACTTAGCGGGGATGAGCGGCTAAGCCGAATTAGAGCAAGACGCAATTAAACTTCGCTAATTACAAGATTGAAAGAAAGCTGAAAGTTACTTTAGAACTGTTGTGCTTCGTTTCCGAATAAGGGTCCACAGGACCGATATACCTTTAGCAGATTAAACACTTGCTTTCGCCCGCGACTTAGAACGCAGTGTTTCGATATAAAAGGTTTTTTTTTAATTCAGGTTAAGACAGAAGGCTGGAGCCGAAGTGTACCTATCACCCATACGGTCTCCGCTGCTCCTTGGCTATATTGTTAACCGACTTTAAAAAGGAGGAAGTTGTCAATTCCTCTGAATGTAGATATAATGATGGTAGAGTGTATATGTAGATTCGTTCTGAAGCCTTAGTGCTGGCTTGTGAAAAACAAACATCCCTACCCACTAGCTCTAAGCTAAATCGGTGAAGTGTGAAACTGATCAATAGACTCGCCCATAGCTAAGAGGTCATATAGCCTGTGTTTGACATATTTTGCCGCTCTGCTACGTAACTTAGCTCTAGTAGAAGAGCTCTGGCGTATTCTCAGTGAGCAACGGGAGTGCAATCAGAGTTTTAAAAGTTCTTAACAATGAAGCTGTAAGTTGGGTACTATTTGTTTTCAATCGAAGTTTTGACTACCGTGCGCATTATTGCTCAAAAATCTCTCAAGAAGAAAAATACTTTTCTTCAGCCATTATGTACTAGAGCCTAATAGTCATCGATAGGTGTGTCCATTCCTATACCTATTTTATAATAGAGTAGATGAAAACTTATACTCATCCTTTCTCATAATATTTTCCCTTTCCACGGACAATACCATAAATGGAAAATGCCAACTGCCAATTTTTTTATTATGTATTCGGCAGTGCAGAATGCAGAATGCTATTTTGAATTCCTTGTATACGGAATATTTATCAATGAAAGCCATCTGGCTTTAATTGATAAATATTCCGTATAAGAGCAATTCAAAATAGCTTTGGGTTCATCATTATCACTTGTTACAAATAAAAACAATCACCTTTATGTATAAATAACCTCCCTGCCAGCACATTATTTTCAGTGTTTGCCTGTTTTGATTACGTTTGATTCTCAAAATGGGCAGGAACCTCTCAGACATGATACGAGTGCTATTTGACACATTTTTAGTTTTAGATGATCTTTCATTTGATTTATTTCGTTTTGTAAAGTAGCTGTAACACTTCACTTTAAATTTTTAACCGACTTCAAATGAAGGAGGTTATCAATTCGTCTGTATGTTTTTGTGTGTTTTTTATGTATGTATATAAATGTTACGCGATATCTCCACTAATTATGGACCGACTTAGAAAATTCTTTCACTATTGTATAGAAAAACATTTTTATACCCAGGGGATTAGTATTTATCTCGCAAAACTTAAAATAAGTGTAAAAGTAAGGGAATTTGTTAGAATATAATAGTTTTTAAAACACGCCATATTATTATTAATTTGTAATACGACGGTCCCATAGGCCCCAATATAAAACCAGCGTAAGTTTTTAAAACCTGCATAAGCTGAGTTGGGACCATATTGTAGCTAAACTAAGATTAAGATCAATAATGCATTATTCCTACCTTTAAACCTTCTTCTGTATTTTAATTAAGTATTTGTTTATTTAATTTTACTTAAGTTTAGTTACATATAAATGTTTTTGATTTGATAATAAAAAAAACTACAAATTCGTGACGTACAACTTAAAAATGCGCTAGCAAATTAAAAAAAAGTCTTCCGTGTAGACTTTTTTCCCAAGCTTGTATTTGTTGACGGGCTGAGATATTGATGATGATGATGAGAATCATTGTACAGTGTTGTTGAGTAGTTCCATAAACCACCTCCACCTGCCACAAAGTATCTGCAAGTGTACTTACAAAGCCATTCTAAACAAGCACGATTGCAAACGTACAATTTCCTCCAAGGATCTGACTAAAGCATTCAAAGCACGCTACTTTCGGTCAAAAGTGCCCATTACCATAATGTACACCACCCATTAACTACCCATTTCACTTCTAATTCATTTTCACTTGTAACACAACTGTATAAAGTCTAGTTTGCGGTGGATCTTTTGGAGGTTTTAGGGTTGATGCTTGCAATTTTATGCTTTAATGCACTCAGGTAAGTACTAACATTTAGGGGGAGTTTCAAGTTCCAGTTTAATTTCGGTTTGTATTGTGTAACGATTGTTGGTGGAGTGTCAACATGCATCGTACATTATGTGCAGGGACTTCTATTTACGTGCACTTGGATAGTTTCCTCGAAAGAAAACGGGAAATCAAATGAAGATATTTTATTCATACTGCAAAATATAGGTAGAAGGCACCATCGAGCAGACACTCGCGAGAAACTGATGATAAAATCAAAAGAATAATGTTTGCCTATAGGAATAAAGACTAAAATAATTCCTTCCACTTCTTATCCTTCGCACATCTGAGTCAATCTCAAGTTTATGTTAGAAGATGTATAAAAAGCCAACAGCATCCTTAAAAACCCGTGTTTATTGCAACCCGGTCCTAGAGACCCACTTACTCTTAATAGGTCTTTTCACATGTAGATAGTCACTTTTAGTGGCTTTACGGAGTACTTTTGCAGGCAAGAAAGACTTGAGGCTATGAGTCTGTCAAAGTAGTACTAGTAAGCACGATGAATGATTCATGAAAGCTTGTAATTATACAAATCTTAATATCAAGCGCCATATTAGAAATATCTGACTAAAGATTTCCTATGTCTACACCTACACCGTTACTTGACAATTGCACTCTGTAACAGGATCTTTCAGATTTAAATGACTTTAGTATTTAGGCTTACAAAACAAGTTTAACAGTATAACAGCTTTATATAACGTATACAAATACCTAAGGGTAGGTTCAGCATTTTGTCGGCCACAACATGAAGGTCTATAATCTGTTACCATGATCCCTTGCATTTACATCACAAGTCTGGAGAAGAGCGTAAGTCAGGTCAACGTCATTCCATATTACGGTGGACGTACATTTACTCTCTATCGTTTCTCTGTAGATAAAACAACGACAATTATTCATTAAGGTCAACACGCATGAACCCTACTTACCTGGATCTCAGGGTCTGTCACCCAGAACTCTGCAATAACGCGAACTCTGCCGAGCGCGCCGACCCTTCCACTCGAACGGTTCCAACGAGGCATTGTTTTTATTTGATTCCAAAGGACGCCGTGACGAACCTGACTTAGAGCAGGTGTAATGAAACCCACATTAACATTTAAGTGCTACAGGATTACAAATAATGGAAAGATTTTTGTAATCCCACTTCTGATGTCAGTGAATACATTATTCATGTTGACAGAAGTGGGATAACGATTTTGTTTGAAGATTAGCGCTTAGTTTACTTTTTGAAATTGATAAAAACATCAGTCAGTTTGAAGACACCACCACAGTTAAAATCTAAAAACATATTCTCTTAGCATCTCATAGCAGCACAGAAAAGACAAAAATGGTCAATCGTTGCGCTTTCTTACAGAATAGAACGGCCTTCCGTTAATCCCCAATAATAATAACGTGATAATTTTTGGCTTTAAAGTCAGTGTTTAGTTAGATTATACGACACATAATGTATTAACATATACTGTTTTAAAGACAATTCAGTGTACTCTACCCATTTTCATTTTATATATTCTATACTATATACTATATTACTGTGACTCAATTCAGACAATTCAGTGTACTCCTACTTGCTGTGACTTCTTGCACTACAACGACCATATATCAGTTCCTATGGGAATTGGGATACAAATAACTTCTGAACGCTTCCATAGAAACAGCGCGTGCAGAAACTAGGTGTTCACATTCACGAAACATAACCTTCTTGAGAGTATTATAGTAAGCTCTTTACTCAGACCGCTGGTAAATTCCTCAATAACTGTGGCAACAGACCTCACAGCTGACATCTCAGCTATTCCACCCTGTATAATCTGTGTAGGTACTTACTACACCCTGTGTATGACGTTGTACATATTACTTGAGCATTTTTTACCTTTAATTTTGCGCCGATGTGTGAAACAAATCAATAATTAAAACTAAATTTAATTAAATGGATTTTTTGAAAAAAAAATCCGGTTTAAATACTTCTCTCCGAGGGATTTGAAAATTGTACTACCGGATAAAATAAAATCAAATCAAAAATGATGGTACTACTTCGGGATCATTTTGGTGGCGGCAATAAATCACCAAAGGTCACTCACTATTGCTCGAAATCGCTTTGACTTGCTTTGTTCGATTCAGAAATAAATATGTAATGCCCTCTTTGAATACAATAAGTGTTTTTAAATTCTATGTTATTAGGTAAAGGAAGTAAAATAATAGGTTGTCGTGTCACTCAGCGCTGGGTGCCTCGTCAGAATCGACAAAGAATGTAAACAATTTACAAAATTATTGTGTATAAAAATAATACGGCAGCAGAATATATTTTTTTGTTGAGGACTTATGGGTGGTTTCTCCTTTATCTTGAATTAAATCTAGGTTTGTTAACATTACGTGGACATGTATGTGCTGAAAATGATGATAGATAATGCTAACATTAGCAACGTTGCCAGGTGGCTCAGGACCGCTATTTGTACGTCGTATAGGGTGACCTATGTCCAGCTGTGGACGTGAAACATTTAATGTTAATCATCATCATATCAGATCAGATCATACGTACTGTTTTTCTATTAATTTTAAACAGCTATTTATTATTATTATAAAAGCCGTGGGGCCGCGGCGTACGAATATCGACCCCTCCAACTCAACCCGTGGATTTCGTAAAAGCCGACTAAGGGAACCTACCAGAGGAAGGGCAGCAGCTTCCTTCTGAGTATTTTTAAACACCAACACTGCGATCACCAATCCGCCTGCCAAGCGTGGTGATTATGGCAAATCCCCCCCTACATGGGAGACCATCCACTCGATGGACCGACGACATCGTAGCGGTGTAGCGGAAGCGGCTCAGGACCGCTATTTGTGGCGTCGTACGGGGGAGGCCTATGTCCAGCAGTGGACGTGTATGGGCTGATGATGATGATGATGATGATGATGATTTATTATTATGTAGTTAAGTAGAAATATTTTTTTTTTCAAACTTGCATTCCTAAGTTCTTCAAAATTATTCGGATTTTACAGATTCATTATTATTCAGATTAATAGATTTTAAGTTATAATCTGACTTGTGCCTTACGTAACCAGTATAACCAGACCTAGTTAGGTTACCTTCTACTTACTACAAGGTTACAAATAATAGCAACCCTCAGAGGTCAACCAACTTTCAATAGATTCAATTTATAATTCAATCGCACCCTGGGGCGGTCGGGAAGTATAGGGCAAGTGAGGTATTGAAGCAATTGAATGTCGATTGCTAAACTGATTTGTAGCGATTTATAGAAATGGTAGAGAGCTTGCGTGAATGTTGAGGTTTGGGATTCTTTACCCTTTTTTAGGTTTAGATGTTAAAATATTTAGATTGAATTAACGGTAACTTACGGTGTTTAATTTAGAAACGTAAAATTAAAACAGATAGGAACCAAATAAATGTGAGGAACGGCACTTCGATCCCTTTTAGACAGCAAGTAGGTAAGTGATAAATTTAATCACTGCTTTATTGCCAAATCGGTTACAATATATTATAGTGATTACCCTCACTTCTAAGAATTTAATCTATAGTAAAATCTCCCCTGCACGGGATGTGAACCCGTACCCTTCCACTCCGAACGCGGTACCTACTCGTACATATTGCGCGACAAGGCGTGTTCCCATACCGAGTGGAAGGTTAGGTACCTACGTTACGTTACGAGTTACAGTCCCGTCGAGTTTGGCTGAAATTTTTATTTTATCTTTTTTTGTGCAAAGTTTCTAAAAGCTATACTAAAAAATGCTAAGTATGGATTAAGCCATAAATCCTATGTCTATGGTTTGTGCACTATGATAATTCAAGTCTAGTTTTCTTTAATTTATTATTTTTAAAGTCTCCGAATTATATAAAAATTCAATAAAATGCTGTAATCTGCCTGGGTTAATGGTGATTTCGATTTCTTTCGTACCGCACTTTGAGCATAATTATGATAATTTATTATTATCTGCTTTGAGGCTGTTAAATTAAGTTAGTTGATGGTTACGCCATCTAGTTTTTAGCATGAGCACTAAATAGATAAGAACTTCAAGAAAAGTCATGCTTAGGAAAATGGTTCTCTTTTCTCAAAACCTCAAACTTACTGTTTCATGAACCATACCACAAAGGCTGTCGTTTTTTTCAGAGTGATATCGCTACTCCCTACTAGAGGGCGCTAGTAGTAAGTTCACTGATTTGTTCACCGATTTTGTCTCCGCTGACTATGCCATACAACATATTTTTTTTTTAAAGTAATTCCAGGTCCTTAGAAATTACTTCTCCTTAATTATTCATATACGCGAACCAACAATATGAATAAACTTAATAATTAGCTAGGTAGGAACTTATATTCCATATCTATTCATGCGTGATGACGGTACGGACATTACATTAGTATATAAATTCCTTGTATTACATTTACTGTTAAAACCATAGACTTAGGATTTTTTCTGTAAAACCATAGACTTAGAATTTTTTGTTAAAACTTAGAGCCTTATCAAGTTATCATATTGAAGATTTGCGAGCAAGTGACGATTGCGCAGCGAGCACGCCGCGATGACGCTTTGAAAACGCTCACAAATCGCCACTGTAGGTACGAATTCTGAAAATTCAGTTCATCCAAAAATATAGTAAAAATTTGTGAATATCCTTAGAATAAACCGTAAGCCAATAGAATAAATACCACAGACACAGGTATAATAATACTACACTCCATATAATAACTAGGTATATTTATAGTAAATATATACATACTACAGTTCAATGGTAGCAAGTTAGCAAACACACGTCATAGTTTCCATGTGTGGCTAGTTCTCGAACTTCATCCGGGCGGCGGCGCGGCGGCGGCGGCTGGCGGCGGCGGCGCGGGAACATTTCCCTGTACTAGAGCACACGTAACTCTGCAAATATATTATAACAGCATGATCAATCAGGTAGATTACTTTCCTAATCTTATCGTATTGAATGGTCCTAAATGGAAATATATTTCTTTTTTCGTTTATGGTATTCCTTATTGTCCTTAGGACCGTTGTAGGATTTGTAGGTATTGTTGTACATGTTTTCTGAGAATAAATGATTCTATGATTCTAGTGGCCTAATCAGACTGGTATTTATAGGATAGGGTAGTGTAATATATTAATATTTGTCACACTATTTCTTATGGTCACAGTGAAAGAGGCCTGTAAGAGAGGGACATACAAAATGAAACAAAAATAACAGACGACGAGCCTATATGTCATGGACCCATTGTGCATTGGTATATAACCCTAAACGTGAACCTTACTACATCTATAACTACGGGATACACAAAGTACCTACTTCTATTGAATTAACAATTAATTTGACGACTGAAGTGGCGCGGTGGACTTAGGTCCGCCTGAAACACAGGAGGTTGCGAGGTTCGATTCCCGCCTTGGGTTAAATGTTTGTACGATCCGCAAATATTTGTTACCGGTGTTCTGGATGTTTTCTATGTATAATAAAAATTATTTGTCGAAGTAATATATATACACTAAAAATAAAATACTTAAATAGTCTTGTAGTAACCATTATTTATGCATGCTGGACCACCTCATCATCTATCCCCAAATTAAGCAGAGTTTGTGTTATAGGTACTAACTATACGTTTAAGTAACACATTAAAGATATATATATTTTTCATTACACATAGAGTAAGTACACTCGGCACATGCGACCTGATAAAAGAAACGAGGGCCTTCTATCTGTCTGACTGTCCCCCATTATCTTTCCTTCTCAAAGAAACGACGGCCATAAGTCATCGTAATCGATGTTAATCCATTATCTCGTAATATTCTTGCTGAAATTGGGTCAACCCTGAGCGCCTCATCTCACTTCTCATCTTGAAAGGGTTCCGAGTGTAGTGATCTGTCATCTGGCATACCATGCGTCACAAACGGAGGATGTAACGTTTACAAGTATTGAGTGGTTTTTATAAACACACACTAGAGCAAGTGACGTGTAGAAGCAATTGAATACCAGGTGCTAAACTGATATTGTATAGAAAATTATAGAAATACTGGACAGCTTGCGTGAACGTTGAGGTTTGGGGTTTTTCTACGTTTTTCACGGTTTTGAAGTCAAAACATTGAGTTTACTTACATGAGGTAGGTGTTTGGTTGAGATTAATAAAATTAAAACAAATTGGAACTAAATACATGTGAGGAACAAACGGCACTTTGATCCCTTTCAGGCTGTCAGTTCTTTAAATTTTGACAATGACATGATAGCTTAGTCGCCAAATCGGAATCGCCAAATTGAAATGTAAGATTTTTAGTTTATATAGTGCTAACCCACGATTAGAGAAACATCTAAGAATTTAAATATAATTCCAAAATTTCTCTATCTATCTTCGACGGGATGTGAACCCGTAACTAAGTATTGAAATTCATGGTAATTAAGGTACACTTCAAGGTACTAAGCTTTTTATCTCATTTCTCAATTAAAACTGTGGGATAAGAAAGTTTCAATTTAAATTGTCTTGAACAACATTAAGTGATGTTTCTTGCTTTGATTAGGTACCTGATATCCTGATACCTACTAACGTTATACCTGGATTTGCTTTGCTGACGGCGAACTTCCAGCAGAGCACTTCGCTGCTGCGCCTCATGAAAAATATGTCCATTAATCTTAAGGGCAAGACGTGCATGAGTAAGCTAGAAAGCAAGTAGGATGATTCGTACTTGCAACCTATTAATGGGTTTTTAGCCTCTTAATAGTTTGTCCGAATTCGCTTATTCAAATCGAAAACAATAACATTTAAAAATTCGTTAAAAAACAGAAAATATTTTTACGACCGTTTTTACAGAATTTTCTAGTTGGCATTATATCATCAAATAATGTGGCATAGGCATAACTCATCTACAGACCCGGTTTCGGGTTCAAATCCCGTGAGAAATCATTTCTAATTCACTACCGGGAGTGAAATTTCCAAGGTCCATCTATGACACCGTAACACACCATAATTTAATGTTAAAAATGCTTAAATTAACTATGAATTAATTTCTAACAATTAAAGGTTTGAAAGATAGGTTCTAAATAAATATTAACGTAAACAAAAAAAACATAGAAAACCAAAATAAAATTGATTTTAAGCCGGTGCCATAGAGTAAATACTCGCTGTTAAGCCGGTGCTTTTAGGTTAATCCAAAACATCGTCCCTAGCTCATATATAATATTAATAATAGCTTAGCTACAAACATGGCTGTTTACATGGACGCTCTGTGGAGCTCTGAGTTTTTCATGAAAGATTGTGTTGTTGGGTGCTAAAACATAAGATCTATTTTCTCATTTTCGTGTACAAACTACCTAGAGCCCAGGTTTATCTACGAGAAGTATTTTGTTGTATATATGTGTACCCGAGCCATCAGTTTGTCCAATATAAAGTGAGGTTTTCGGCACGTACAAGATATTGGGTGTCGTGCGACGTTTGTCTTTGCTTCGGTATACTGCTGGGACATCTGGCTTTTGGCACAAGATTATTATAAATAAAAATACAATATTCGACTTTGTTTATTATATTTTATTCAAAATTTTATTTATTTCAGCCATGATGAATTGCAATAAATTTTATCGCATATTTCTGGTCAATAAAATATTTCAACGAAATATTTCAACATTATTAGAAATTCGTTAAAAATAAACACTTTTATCACACCCGCACTTGCACACCGCAACTGAATTTAAAACGCATCGTACCATGTACGTTCAAAGACTTATGTACTCGCATTTTACTCCAAAAGGCTCATAATGTGTTTTGTCTTTCTATGAATAGGAAATACATCGTAAACAAGTTTTTTCATCCAAAATATACCCGGAACAATAAACCCTTTGCCTGGAAAATGCAAGCCGGACGTAAAAATGCAAAATTTCGTCTAAAATGAATTTTATGGTCCACCGCCTGCCTGCAACGATCTATGAGTTTGTACGCCCCTTTACTGTTCTCGTAAAAACTACACGACAACGAAATTGTGCATTCTAAAGTTAGCTTTAAAACTTTAAAGTGAGGGATTTAAATGGAACGAGAATAAGGTATGACTTTTTTAAATACACGGTGTAACTTGATGGTTATCGGTGGCTGGAGGCTGAAATCTGATTTTACCAAATTTTACCAAAGCTCAAATTAGTTTTGAAACACTGAATATCGCGGAACATACACTGAAGTTAAAACGATAGGTACTTAAGTCCTCCTATTTTTTTTCTATGGGATTTGGTACAGCGCCTCTATCGTACGAACATAGAATTACGCACATCCCATACAAAAATGAGACGTCCAGATGAATACGATCATCAAAACGACTCAAAACGTATTTACAACATTTTGACTCAATATTTTATATCTGGCTACGCCGCCGTCGAGACGCCTACGCCGTAGAGACTCTACACCGCTACGGGCCCTTACGAAATTCGTAGCTCGTAGCTGCCAATTATTTTTGAGATATTAATAACGAGAAAAAATTGGTTTATCAATTTGTAAACATTCTTGAATGTTTTCCTGTGAAAAAAAATGTTTTTATTGAAATAATCGTGAATCTTGATCATCAGGGGACGTTCACACACAGGACTGGCATGTTGATACTGGACTGGTAAAGGCAGGATGCATGTATGTTTACGTTTTTAGAACACAACATAAATCTTTTGAAACTAATTATCATTGCTATGAACACCAAAAGCGCTTTGCGGAATATTTACTATAATTAGAAACACAAAAATCTGAACTCTAAAGTCATGCATGCTATCACACTAATATCATAAAAGCTAAAATTTGGATGAATGGATGGATGTTTGTTACCTCTTTATCCAAAAACTATTGAACGAATCAGGCTGAAATTCTGCATGCAGGTAATTCTAGGCCTGACCTTTTTATACAAAAGGCCTATGTTTTATTCCAGGCCTGGAATTACCTGTCATAAACGAGCGACAAAATACATAGATAAAATTCTTTAAAAAAAAAAAATACAGACAGACAAACATAGCAACCTTGTTTTAATACAGCTTATCATTTATGTTTGTTAATGTGCCTCTGGTATGCGCTTAATAGGAGGTTGCGGGTTCAATTCCCGCCTCTGAACAAATGTTTGTACGATCTGCAAATATTTGCTGAGGATGTTCTGATGTTTTCTAGTATAACAAAAATTATTTATCCATGTATCGTATTATATTAAGTATATCAGTTATCTAGTACCCATAACACAAGCTCTGCTTAGCTTGGGGCTAGATAATGATGTGTATTCACACAGCATTATTTATTTATTATTTATAATAATGAAGTCTTCGCGTTATCAATGTAATGAACAACTTTATATGAGTCATACTTTGTTGTCCAGCCCACAGCCGCTTACAGTCATAAACCAAGTTCAATAAAACTAAGTTTATATATCTTTAGAACTATGCAGGCGGTTACGATAACTAATTCAGAATGCAGTTAACGATTTTATGTTTAACTAGCTTTTGTTTGCGACTATGTACGTGTTCCTTCGAGATACAGAGTAAACTGGTAGGTACCGTATTTACCTCTGAGTATTGTAAAAAAATAATTGAGTTTCAAGTGAGTATGTGAGAGGCACCGCGGCCAGAAACTAGTGACACTAATAATAGCAACGAGAAAGTATAGATAAATAAATGCTGGATAATCCGAACAGCATCATCTAGTCCCAAGCTATACAGAGCTTGTGTTATGCCTACTAGATAACTAATATAACCCTAGGTCCGTGGGGTACCGAGGCTCTCCGGGTTTTCAAAAAATTATCTGAGCGCCTGGTCGAAGCGACGCGTGACCCGAGAGCTGGTGAGTATCTGGCGCAGCGCATTAGCATTGCCATACAGCGGGGCAATGCAGCCAGCGTCTTGGGGACGCTTCCGACTGGTATTGATATGGACCAGTTGAGCTATCTGTAGATTGTTTGCAACAGTCTGCAGTTAGCTCAATTGTTTCAATTGTAAATACTAGTTTAATTTCTTTATATTATTTGATTGTTATTTTCTTTGTCAATAAAGATTTACACGATAACTAATATATAGTTTATATATTACATATATAGATATTTCATTATGCTTAGAAAATACCCAGAATACCCGGAACAAATATTAGCAGCTTGTACAAACATTTGTCCCAAGGCGGAAATCGAACCTGCAACCTCATGCGTCGCAGGCAGACCTTCGACCAATATCAAACATTTCAATGGATGGTCGTACCATACACAAATTTTGTTCTAGACTTTAATTTATGAAACTTTTTATCCCGGAAAAAGAGTTGGAAGCTGAGAGCTGTAACCCTGACCTAAATCAGCGCCACCGCCTATGTTATCGTATTATTATGTACGTTAAACAAAGAAATTTTCAAAAATACCTTGGTCAATTTATGATACCTGTCACAAGCTTTTTCAATACCTCTGCAATAGTTTTTTTTGCTTGAAAATTCCTTGTGTAAACGTAATAATACGATAAAATAGGTGGCGGCGCTAGTTTGGGTCAGGGAGCCACCTTATATAAGTATGTATGTACTTGTATAAGTTTGACGACCTCTGTGGCGTGGCGGGCGAAGGTCCGCCTGCGACGCAGGAGGTATCGGGTTCGATTTCCACCTCCGGACAACTGTTTGTACGATCTGCAGATATTTGTTCAGGGTGTTCTGGATGTTTTCCATGTATAATAAAAAATATCTATCTATGTAGTGTATTATATTAAGTATATCAGTCATCTGTTACCATAACACAAGC
Source organism: Eupithecia insigniata (assembly GCA_947859395.1). Taxonomy (NCBI): domain Eukaryota; kingdom Metazoa; phylum Arthropoda; class Insecta; order Lepidoptera; family Geometridae; genus Eupithecia; species Eupithecia insigniata. Next base: position 1,052,341 of record OX402007.1, read on the forward strand.
TCTATAGTTCATAGTATTTATTCATAACTAGTGATCGGAATAAGGCGGGCTAAAATACCTAAAGTTCAAAGAACATAGGCAATAAAGTGGAGACTTCCTTACTATACAAGAATTTTATTCGGACCAATTGGGTCGATTTTTTTTTACAATTTTCGCAGTAAGTACATTTAGTATTAATGTTAATATTGTGAACGAATTAAAATCATTTTTCTACATTACCGACTGCAAAAAGATTTTATTTTATAACTTAAATCTAAGTTCTTATTAACTCAGGTAAAAAACTGATTCACCTCAATTTTGTCTTTTCCCAGAATAGCCGAAGCTTGTTATCTCTTTCTAGCTTTTGCTATATTTCATTTGTCACTAATTTGCAGTGCACCTATTGCATAAACAATGATAAAAAGGTCGACGGGTAGGGTTGAGGGCGTGTATTGCATTCCAAGAGTCGTCGTGCCTGCTTCACTCACTCCTGTACCTATCCCAGTTGTGTACGCATCTTTGACTCGTGAACGTTTTTTTTTTTTTGACCTGTGCTTGTTTTATATTTTATTGGATCTGCTTCACATGACTACCTTGGCTTGAATTTACGGACTTCGATTTACTGCTACTTCAACTATATCACAGCCTTCACTAACACTTGCTCTGGCGATCAAACTACTTGGTAAGTCTTTGGTTTTCACTTGACTTTTAACACATTCTAAAGATTAAACTATTTTATAAACATTTGCCAAATTCAAACAATGTTACTCAAAAGCTAATGGATCATATTTCAAACAATTGCCTTATATCTTAGTATGTGCACAAATTGTATAGCTACTCGTAATTGTATCATTAAACCATTTTTACGCTAACAAGACACCCCGGAATAAAGGTAGTTACCATTATATTTTGTCTCATTATTTACAGCAATAGTGCAATCAAATGGCGACCAAACCTTCCGAAGGCATTGTACAGTCGTGGATTCAAGATCACCCTGAATACTACGACCCCGCTAGCAATACGATATATTGTTCTAAATGTGAAATTACTATCGTATGTAAGAAAAGCAATATCAAGAGGCATATTGACGGACCGAAATACCAAGGTACTACTAGCCGAAATAAAGAATTTTATATTGATTTAATACAGTTTCTTATATTGTGTAACATAACCCTGGTCACGAGTAAATCGACCAGAGTTTAAAACTTTTTTACTTAAATATGTGTGTTGTAATTGTACAAAAGTTAAAACGATTCCCGACGAATTGAGGAATTTTATTTGGATATTGCTTTAAAAAAAAATAGATTCAGTTTATGAGCATCTTCATAATCAAAAACTTTGGATATCTCTAGATGAAACTACCAATTATTTAGGTCGTTATATTGTAAATTTTCTAGTAAAACATTTAAATGTCGTTACAAAAAAAAAACATTTTTGATAGCTTGCAAATGTTAGAAAAGGTGAATGGAGAGACAGTAGCTCAATTTGTGATTGGATGCTTAGAAAATATGTGGGGAGACTCTTATGAAACCAAAGCAGGAGATGTTTTAGTATTATGTTCTGATAGTGTAGCATATACTCGTATGTTAAAAGCAGGAAAAATTTAAAAAAACTATTTGCCGAATTTCATACATGTAACCTGTTTAGCACACGCTCTTAACCGCATTGCAGAACAAATTAGGGCAGAATATGCGGACGGTGATATGTTAATTTCAAATGTAAAAAAAAATATTCTTAAGGGCTCCCAATAGAGTAAAATTATTTAAAAAAAGGTTTCCGAACATGCCATTGCCACCAGAACCTGTCATAACCAGGTGGGGTACATCGTTAGAAGCAGCTTCATATTATGCCAAATATTACGAACAAATTAAAACGATTGTAAGACTTCTTAGAAGCTCTGAATCTTTGTCCATCAGGCACGCTAAAACAGTACTAGAAAAAGAAAATTTAAAAACTGATTTGGATTATATTGACGAATATATTAAAACAATTACAAAATCCTAATTTATTGTTAACGGAATCTTTCCACATATTTGACGAAGCAAGAACTATCCTAAGCTGGTGTTCATCTGAACCAGTCAAAATAAAACTAGAAAACGTTATAAACAGAAATCCCGATCTAGATGCATTAAGAGACATTTGCGAGAATTTAGAAAAAGGACCGGAAAATGAAAATGTATCATTGTCGTACTATAAATATGTACCTATAACTTCAGTTGATGTTGAAAGGTCCTTCTCTACCTATAAATGGATTTTAAGTACAAAAAGAAATCGTTTGAAGATTGAAAATATGGAAAACTCCTAATAATTTATTTTAATTCTCCGGACGAAAATATATCTGATGTTGACAAGGAAAACTCCGTTCCTGAAGAAACCTTAAGCGATTCAGATTAACAGACTTATTTCAACATCAACGGAAATAATATTTTCCTGTGTCCTTAGATTGGTTACTTTTATAATTATTGAGTTTACGTTTAGTTCCAATGATTGTACGAAATGAATAAATGGTATGAAAACTATAAAATTGTGTTTTTTATCTTTACTTTGTTAGCTATTCAAAAGCTAATAAGCTTGTACGTAAATTACATTACCTTCTGCGCCTTTTTACTTACATACATTAGTCGATCGAAGAAAAGACACTTACCTTTTAATTTCTTTTAATAATACAAATCGTGCGTAATAATTATTTTTTAAATAATAAACGGAACTTAGTTCGATAGTTGTTTAACTGAATTAATTATAGATGTACTTTAAGTATGTCCCGAAAACCGAAATAATTGGAACCAAAAAATATTTTGCCCTAAAGCATCTCCATTGTCTCTGTTATTTTTCGAGTAGTAGGTATTTTAGCCCGCCTAATTCCGATCACTGTATCATAACATTACAAGTTACAGGTCAATTACATAGGTACCTTACACATCATAAGGATTAAAATATAACCATTTCTATGACATTGCATAGATTAAATTTATATGAAGTAATAATAATAATTGATAAGTATAGGTAAATTAATTCAATTTAATTATTAATCCGAATTAACATTTAATATCCGTGAATTCACGGAAGTCATAAAAGGATTTTTCTACAAGCCACTGTTTTATCTTATACTTAAAGGAATGTGTCGATGGCGCATTCACAATTTTAACTGGCAGGCGGTTGTACACTGTGGGCCCCGTCACATGAATCAACTTCGACATTTTTGTGAGCTTACGGGGTGGATGGCGCTCGGAGTTTCTCAGCATTCCGCGTTTCATACCGGTGACCGTCTCCGAATCTCGCGTACGCACTCAAGTTTTTCCTTGCATATATTGCAGCGTGCAAGATGACTAAGGAGGGAACAGTCAGAATTCGTAGCGATTCAAAGTAAGGGCGCGCTGATTCATCTTGCGGGATTCTAACGATAGCGCGAACTGCTCTTTTCTGTATTCTAAAGGCACGCTGAAATCTGCTGCACGGCCCCAAAACTCTACGCCATACTGTAAGATCTTATGTACCGACGCGAAGTAAAAACACCTAACGCAATCCCTATCTAATGTCGCCGACAGACGCCAGAGAGCGAAACAAGCCCGACTGATTTTTGAACACATTTTGTCAATATGTTCCTCCCAAGTCAGACTTTTGTCGAGTGTAAAGCCCAAGAAGGAAGTACTAGAAACACAGTCAAGGACCTCGCCACCCAATCTCACAACCATAGGAAGGCTGGAGTGCCCCGCTAGGTTAAAGTGCATGTAGTTGGTCTTGCTGACATTCAAAATGAGACCATTTCTGTGGAACCACGTCTGCACTTTACCAGCTACCGCATTCTGCCTTTGTTCAAGCTCGTCGAGACAAGGTGCCTCCACGATTGCTGCTACATCATCAGCATACATAAGAACGTGAGCATCGTTAATGTAGTCAGGAAGGTCATTAAGGAGTGAAAATAAAATGTTCGAAATCGATGAACCCTGTGCAACACCGATCAAGGTCGTCATCGGGTTCGATTTCCCATGCCCCCTCTTGCCTGTCACGACTTGTGTTCTTCCGGTCATTGATTGTAGCAGCAACCGAAGTAGACCCTCGGCTACGCCATAGTGCTCAAGCTTCGCTGCAAGGACGGCATGATCCGCGACGTCGAACGCTTTCGACAAGTCGCAGAACATCACCGCCTGCATGCCGCGCTCCCGGGCTTCCAGCACGCGGCGTACCATCTCCCTCGCCACATCCGTCGTCGACCTCCCGGCCCGGTAGGCGTACTGTCTGTCGGACAGAGATCCGGTGGTCGACAGATGCTCCGAGAGCCGCGAGCTGAGTCCGTGCTCGAACATCTTTGCTATAGCTGGTATTACCGATACGGGACGGTAGTTATTAATTTCTTCTTTTTTGCCTTTGTCCTTATACAACGGAGAGACTCTAACATTCTTAAAGACTTGCGGATATTCACCATGACACAAGCACCTATTGTATAGAATGGACAAAATTTCAGACAGAGGTGCAGCGACTATGTTCATCAAGGACATTGACAGTTCGTAGATGTCCTTCGTTTGCTTATGAGCTATACCAGAAGATATTATTTTATATATTTCCAACGGGGTGAACCTGCGAAATCGGAGAGAGCGGTCAGAGGGCTAACTAGTCGATACTAGGGCTTGAATCGCTGCAGGTATGTCAGCAGCAGGCGCACCGCAAGCCATAGCAGCGCTCACGAAATGCAAATTCACTGCATCAACTGCGGCGACATCATTCGAAAATTTGGAGCCATCCGGTCCTCTTAGGGAATCTAAAAAATCTACATTTCCTCTACTTTTCCCAGTTTCAACCTTGACAACATCCCACATTGTTTTTGTCCATTGCTAGATTTGCCTATCATATTTGAATAATCTAAACTTCTTTCAGATGTCAATAAAAAATCGTATCTTTTTTGAAATTCGTCAGTTTTACTGTGTAAAGTCACGTTGGTCGGAAATTTTTGGCAAAGGGATTTCATGTCGCGTACAAGGTAATCCAAATTCAGTATGTACTCAGGTACCCAGGACTCATTCTTATTTCGCATCACTATACGTTTTAGTGGAAAACATATTTCGTATTTGTACTTAATAATGTTCAAAATGAGAACTGGAAGACCTTAGCAGGATGCTCAGAGACCTCAACACCGTTTCCCGCCAAGTGGGTCTTAAAATGAACATGGGTAAGACAAATATCATGTCTAATGCCCATGTCGCACCTTTACCGGTCTATGTGGGGAACGATGTTATCGAAGTTGTTGATTGATCTGACATTATGTCTACCTAGGCCAAATGGTCCAACTAAGTAAATCCAACTTCGATAAAGAGGTCAGCCGACGAATCCAACTCGGATGGGCAGCGTTCGGGAAACTGCGCAATATCACAGATACCGCAGAGCCTCAAGACGAAAGTCTTTAACCAATGTGTGCTACCAGTGATGACTTACGGATCCGAGACGTGGTCGCTCACTATAGGCCTTGTGCATAGGCTCAAAGTCACCCAGCGAGCTATGGAGAGAGCTATGCTCGGAGTTTCTCTACGCGATAGGGTCCGGAATACGGAAATTCGTAGAAGAACCAAAGTTACCGACATAGCTCTCAGAATCAGCAGGCTGAAATGGCGATGGGCAGGCCATATAGCTCGTAGAACCGATAACCGCTGGGGAGTAAAGGTTCTCGAGTGGCGACCGCGATGCAATGCGAAACGGAGTGTGGGAAGACCTCCCACTCGATGGACCGACGACATCGTAGCGGTCGCAGAGAGTCGTTGGATGGAGGCGGCTCAGGACCGCTATTCGTGGCGTCGTTTGGGGGAGGCCTATGTTCAGCAGTGGACGTGTACGGGCTGATGATGATGATGATGAATGTTCAAAATTGTATTCGCTAAACCATTTGTAGATAGAACGCAGTTTTTAACTATCTCGTCCCAGTCTACGCTGTATAGCGCAGTAACGAAATTATCTTTATTCGATCGCGTAGGTAAATGCTCTCGCAAGCTGAGGAGGTGGAGTCGCGACTCATATGGTACCTCGACACGGACGGCATAGTGGTCACTAAGGTGGGTCTGTACGGCGGTCGTGTGTACGATGCCTGCGAGCGCGCGCTCGCAGTCGACGTAAACATGGTCTAAGCATGTACGAGCACTTGTCGAAGCTGTGACTCTTGTGGGAAAACCAACAGTGTTACAGAAGCCCCTTGTGTTTACTATGTCATTTATTTTCTTTTGATCATTAGTCAGAGAACCTAACAAGTCAATGTTAAAATCGCCCGTAACTACACAATCCTTATTTGTTTCACTAAGTAAGTCAAAGAATTTTTCAATGGCAGGAAAAAATTTAGAGGTGTTTGTAAAATTAGAACGGTAAACGCACACAACAATAATGTTTAAATCAGTCAATTCCACAGCAGAGATTTCACAAAATTGTTCTACGGAAATGGACGTGAAGTCTACTTCCTTGAATTTAATGTTGTTTCTCACAAAAATGCACGATCCGCCGTGCGCGATCGACAATCGACAATAATATGATGCTTATTTAAATTTATACATTTAAGGTCATTAACTCGAAGCCAGTGCTCCGTAATACACAAAACGTCGCATTTGAGAACGCTACATAACATCAACTTCTAATTGCCTTGTCTTATTTTTAATTGATGCAATATTTTGATGGCATACACAAATGTCGGTAGTGCAGGTAGGCTGTCGCCACCGCCCCGTTGACGTCCTTTCATCGTAGTTGCATTCGCGAGTGAGTCATACCTGTGCGCCTGAGCCGGCGGCTGCCATGCTTTCGAGTCCCCACCCCTGGCGGGGACGGGCGCTAAAGGGGATCCATGGAACAAACCGCACACCGGGTGGCCACTCCGACGGAGTCGTTACTTTCTTGTAAACACTTTCAGGCATACCTATGAGAAATGAGGCATGCCTATCCGTTTTTATTTCGCGTTTCTCAACTTGCTCTGCTTAGCTTGGATCTAGATGATGCTGTGTGGACTGTCCAGCATTATTTATATAGTGGTATACATATAGTGGTCCTTGTCTAAAATCAATTCCATTTCTACATAACTGTTGCCGTCACGTTCTAGAGGAAACTTTGAAATCCTATAAACTATTCACAATATCGTTAGCGGGATTCACTCTGGAAGGCTCATAATGCCTTGGCAAGGTTGTAATGTTTGCTTTAGTTATACGAATAGTTGAGAACCTAATTATGTAAGTTTAGTTAGTATAAGAACAAGGGCTCCTCTTCACCTCATATGTCCACTGTTGAACATGACTAAGTTCAAAGTTTGTATGGATGGATGTATGGATATTTGTTACTCTTTCACGCAAAAACTACTCAACCGATTAGGCTGAAATTTGGTATGGGTATAGTTTGGGACCTGGAATATTATACAGGCTACTTTTTATCCCGATAAAACGCGGGCAAAGTTGCGAGCAGCAGCTAGTTTTATTCATAATACCATTTACACATGTCATTAAATTAAGTATACAATAAAATTATCGCTACAATAAAGTTAAGCTATAAAATTAATTGTTTTTATACAGAACCAATTCAAAAAGCCATATTCTTTATTTTCTCTTCAAAAAAATATGGAATCTACATTCCGTCTCCGTTCATAAGTATGTGTACAATCTGAACAATCATTGATTCACCCGCCCAGTTAGGTAGTAAGCGTCAAAAGGTACCCGCCATAATTTGTCACGGTCCTGACTTACCAATAAGATTAGACTGTAAAAGATCGAAGAGAATCTGAAAGCCTGGAAGAGATCGCTCAAAGCGATAAGGCCGCCCTTTGTACTTCATTGCTGTCAACTTTTCCTTCTGTATGTATTTTGTGTTTGTGTGGATAAAGAGTTATTTATCTATCCATTAACTCAAATATTTTTTTCTCCGTAAACCAATATCTTGTACACGGCTGAAGAGAATAAATTGAAATTTATTTCAGACTACATAGGAAGATATGATATATAACAGTAAGCAGCGAGCAATACCTTGCAGAGACTAGATCCAAAGTCTCGAACGCCGCAAGGTTGCTTGTCTCTCGATCTTTTATAGGATATATTTCGGAGAATGCTTCCAAGAACTTCATGACCTGATCCCACCATCTCCCTTCCGCTCCAGGGCAAGCATACGCACAATACCATCCTTATCTGGTGGATACACATTCCACTTGTACTAAGCAGTTTTCCTCCACCTTCATCATTCGCACTGCTAAAGAATGGAACTCGACTCCTGATTCCGTTTATCCGGTGAATTACAATCTGGGTATCTTCAAGACAAGAGTGAATAGGTTCGTGATACCTTCGTGATACAACGTCGGTCACATCGTCACTTTCCATCAGATAAGATTGTGGTCAAACGAAGTTCTATAATCTATAAAAAATATATAAACAAAAACATTGAGATATTAAACATTGACAATAATAAATGCCTCACGCAGCAATTGAAACAGGTCAAATGTTTTATCAAAAGATGCCTACGATCCTAGTTTTACTCAACAAATATTTTCGGTATCCAAACAAAGTTGTGAAAGCTGTAAGTGGCCGTAAAAGCACATTTAACATGCTTAGCCATAAGTAGGTATACCAACTTAATGGCTTAGTATCCTTATTATCTATATAAAGGATAATAAGGATGTTTTGACGAACTCGGCCTTCGTCCATGGCCTAGTTTTTGTTATAAGTGTGTTAATGTCCTTTAGTTTTGCAGTTGTTGGTGAAGGTTTTGCAGAAAGTTGAAAGGGGAAAACTTTACGAGAAAAGAGTTATTGAAATGATTGGAGAATTACTTAGGTAATGTACAAACATGTAGGTAATTAAAAATATGATTTAACGTGTGTGCGCACACACGTCAAACGTCACGTGTTCGAGCGGAAGGCTCACACATTATGTAGGTATGGCATTTGGTAATACTAATATTAAAAATGCGAATGTTTGCATGTCTAGATTTCTTTTGCCTTTTGACCCTAAAAGTGCTAAAACTACTTGCCGTCAAGTAGTTCCGGCTAATATTTTGCATGCATGCAAGTCCTAGACATAGGCTATATTTATCTCGAAAACGCGTGCGAAACTGCGGGTATAAGCTAGTTTTGAAAAATTATCTAATTATACGAGATTTTTTTTTAATCAAAGATGCTGATAAATGCTTGCGAGGAGTCATACCTCACTGCCGACCTCAGTGGCGCGGAGGTTGCGGGTTCGATTTCCGCCTTGGGAAAAAATATCTATCCATTTAATGTATTGTTTTAGATATATCAGTCATCTAGTACCCTAACAATAGCTCGCCATAAGTTGGGGCTAGATGATGCGGTACAAATTGTCAAGCATTATTTATTTTAATCCTAAATGTCAAAGTTGGTATGGATATTTGTTACTCTTTCACGTAAAAATTACAGAAACGATTGGGATGAAATTTGGTATGAGTATAGTTTGGGACCTGGACTAACATATGTATAGGCTACTTTTTATCCCGATAAAACGCGGGTGAAGGCGCGGGCAGCAGCTAATTTAATAATATGTTACTACTATGAACTACTAATAATTGCTTTTGTTTGGGCAAGGTCAGAGATTAAAAAAGCCCTGCTATGTTGTTTGTAAATGTGCAAAAAAAAACCTGTTTTAAAATATAAAGCCGGTGGGCGAAATAGGTTTTCCTAAAATTACCTGTAGCACACGTTACCCGCTGGTTTTCATAACGCGAGGGGAAATTGTCTTCCTTCACGTGTGTGACAACGCGAGCTGACGTACCTATAGCTCAGGATCTGCTGTGCTTACAACAATATTATTTATTTTATATTATTTATCTTTAATTTATAATATGAATTTAAATTAAATTGACGTCTAAAATAACTAATAAATAAATAATAAAAAACTTTTTGTGGGATACATTGTGTTGATGTTTTCCTTTAACATTATTTTTAGAATTTAACTTTATTGTAGTTTTAACTTTAACTTGTAGAAGTAGGCACTTTTCTAGTTGTAAAATTATTCATAAAAAGGCAACATAAAAAACTCTACATAGTTTTTTAATTCAGAAAGTGTGAGCGATGGGGATTATCATAAAAAATGCAGAACACTCTGTAAGAAGCTGAGTTGTCATGAAATCAAACAAGATGGCGTGTGTCCGGTCTGTAAACTTTCATCCACAAGACCGGGACAAGACTTGGTCTTGAATTATTCTGTCCAATCTCGTGTTATGTTCACCTGTTTATCAAGTCGCATTTACACTGTGGGCGCGACGGAAGCGCGGCGGGAGCAAAAAAGTGCCTTATAAAGTTGCGAATAAAAGTTGAATGGAATGGTTCCATCCCAATTTGATTTCACGCGGGTTATAAACAGATTTGAACGACAGAGACGAAAACTTTACCTGTCTCGAGCACCATGAAATATGAAGAAGATACCTCAATTCTACCTCGATAGGGCGAAACGGGTCCGAAAACATATCTCACTAGTGGGGGGCGAACAGTGACCATTCTATACGTCAGTATTTTCGTATATAAGATATTCTCAAGTTGACGGTGCATAATAATTATTCCTTGTTATTTACCGATGTCCAAATTATTGAAGATATCCTTTAACAATTTTTTACTCATATTGCTCATTTCCGACAATTCACTTACTGTCCATAAGACAAAGAAAATAGCAATCAAATAATATAAAGAAATTAAACTAGTATTTATAATTGAAACAATTGAGCTAACTGCAGACTGTTGCAAACAATCTACAGGTAGCTCAACTGGTCCATATCAATACCAATCGGAAGCGTTACAAGTTACTTGCAGCGGAAAATTATACCTAAATACTCGTATATTTTACTAGTAAAAAAAAACTTATAATTCTGACCCTAATTTAATGTATTTGACTACAAATTTGAAACTTTGTAGTCAAACACAAAGTTGCCACATTTCAAAATTCACGTCCAAATTAGTTCCTTTGGGTTTGATTTGAGACACAAGAGCCAAGTGTCCGGAGGGCAAACCTAGAACAAACTCTACCAAGAGCTCAAATATTTTACATATTTATCAACAAAGCACGTGTCCATAATCTAGACAGTCTTAACGCAGCTGTCTATTCCAGGCAACCCTGTCTGCATGTCAATTTCGTTTCGCCATTAGCCAGTAGACTGAAAAAGCTCTTCGTGCATAAAGTAAAGGGATAAAAATAATATTCCGCCGATTTATAAAAGTGGAAGGTGACCTTGCGTCTAATATTTTTATCACATTTTATACTTATACAAAATCTAAATATACAGTTTTTAATTTCGCATATATCGAGGTCATGACTCCTTTCACGACTATGCTCTAACTGTCATGGTTTTGGATTATGTCATCCACTTGTATCTCAAAAAGCGACGGTGACTCATTTTGAGACTATTAGCGAGAATTTAGGAATTTTGAAACCTTTCACCAGATGACGAACTATAAAACGTAGATTAACAAAACAGAATTAAACCAGGTAAGTTACCTATTTTAGTGGTTTTGTCTGGAAGAGATCACTTCTAAGCGATAAGGCCGCCCATTTTAGTCATTGTATGGTATACAATAAAGTTTTGTTAAATTATTTTTGAAGGTGCATTCTAAGAATCAATGATTCGTGAAGGTGGCTCGTAGCTGGTACTTCGCAACAGTCCACTCGATGCTGCAGTATGGTGCGGAGCTATGGGGGCGAGCTGCCGACTGGGAGTGCGCCTCCGTATGCCAAAACGAGCCATACGCACCCTTGTTAACATTCGACGAGATGTCTCCGCCAGATCACATTTTAACGAGCTCGATATACTTACGCTGCTCTGCATTATGATAATGCAAAGCGGTGTACCTATGTTCCCCCGAACCTGGACGAGTTCAAGAAAAACGGCGATACCCACTCACACGGAACGCGGATCGCAGGAAAGCTCGCAACCATCGGCCGCCAAGTCCTCAAAGTTAACTCATGTGATGGACCCAGTAGTGTACAATAAACTACCAGACTCTGTCACATCTGATGGCAGTCTATCTTGTTTTAAAATAAGACTAAAACGTTGGCTTGTCGAGTAGAAGCGTTCTGTGGACGAACTATTACAACTATAAAAATTATACATACTCGTAGTTCCATTTATGTTTTTTTAAATCTTTAATATTTGATTTCATGTGACGTATTTTTATTTGTCATTCAATACTATTTGTTTCTCTACGAAAATTTTACGTGTAAATTGATTTTATCAATAAATTGTAATTCGTCTGTATTTAAGGTTTCCAAAAGTACTATTTTTGGACCACAAAACAATTATTGTGATTTTTAATACCTAAACAAATTATAGTGATAAATTAGTTTTTCAGTTTTGTAAAAGAAAGTAAAGAAGAGCTCTTTAAGAAATATTACAGGCACCTAGAAATAGACAAACCAAAAATATCACTGAATACCTGCTGAATTGTGAATAATGTTAATCGAAGAGTTGCAAGCCGCTTGCCAAATCTTCGATACAGTTGTGAATACCACGGGGTATGGAATTCAGTATGTCTAGTCCAACAATATTATACCTCCCAAAGAGGTTTGTAAGAAGGTAGATGTTTGTTTCAATCCTCGCGCGATCTTCAAAATTTATTCGTGTTTTTATCACTGACACAGTTCACACCACTCATCGTTACATTTTCTCTTGTTTTTTATTCATATTGAAAATGTAGCCAATGAACGATGAAAATAGTAGAGTGATACACTCACATTATATGTTATCCTGTTATAGATCATAAAATATATTATTTTATAATTAAAAAACTTTTAAATACAAGTTTTTGTATCATCTAGGACGAAAGTGCTTGGGAAGACAAATCCAACGAACCCAATCTCGACGTGGTAAAGTCGTTTTGTTTAGGAGTTCCTATTCTTTCTTCTGGCTTCAGGCTTTCTTCGATTGCCATCATCAGAACAGCTCGATGGTACCATGATTGCATTGTCACCGAACTTACATAAGTATGCCAAATTTTAGCTCAATCAGTTGAGGATAACTGGTCTTAAATTGAGTTACAAGATTTGACCCGAACAAACATACATACATTGCAAGTTAAAACAGAGCAAAAGTAATAAAGCAATTGTGTTTTTTCACTACAATCCCTACGCGCGGGATTACCACATCGGAAACTAAACTAAAGACAATTTTTACAATTTATTAATAATAACAAGGTCTTCTCTGATATTACAAAAAAATACAATCAGTGAAAGGTGATAAGACCGCGCGCACTTATATTGTGGGTGACCTATATTCGAGCCATTCCCGATGTAGAAAGTTTGTAAATTTTAATCTTTAATAAGATCTAGCCATTCTTAAAAGTGCGCCACGAAGGCAAAACTAGTGCTTCTATTTTTCACTTCCCTCTATTCGGCATATTGCATGAGCGAGCGATGAGCTACTCTCCCATTTTACGAGTACGTACCATCCCGTAGTATCACGTACAGTATATTCACTAAATAAGTACCAAGGTACGTGACGTTATAGGTTTTTAAATTTTCTATTCACGCTATCTGAACATTTTTATTTTTAGGCAAACTTTTGTTGGGTGAGATAGAGTGAGATAAAATGATATTTAGGAAAATCAATGAACATACTATAGGTACATAGAATTCAGTTCAAAATTATGGAACTCGATAGTAATAATATCAATCGTCATTTTTCGTTGATGAGGACAAATTTTGCGAATGATTTGCTTCCTGGCCTTTCTACCACGCACGAGGTCATTAATTATTAATATCTCGTAGGACATTTTGCAATAAGAAACACAAACTCTACCAAATAGATTAAAACAATGTGTGCATATCGAGGCTAGCGTACAGTGCTATGTCATTGAATACCTTTTTTTGGCTTATTCCGCTTTTGCCCCTTGATAAATCCCCTTTAGGGAGAAAATGGAATTAACTTTTAACATGTCCAGAATTGCTCGTTTTTTCTTGTTCCAATATTCCCCCTTGAGAAAATTTGTTCAAGAGGCAAAAGATGTCCAAAATTGCCCCTCACCGTTCTTTGTTCTTCCACTTTTTTAATTGTGAATAGACCTCCGTTTGACCTCAATCTTACCTGATGGTAGGTGACTACGTAACCGAAGATGTAGTTACCATAAAAGTCTAGAAGACATATAGGAAGATACCGCTTCAGATTTTAAATTTCCGCAACTTTTTTTCTTTAGGCTTACAAAATAAGCACTTGGACAAGTCAAATTTTATACCATAGGTATAGTTTTATACCGTAGCTATAAATATAGTAATTATTATCAAATCCTAACCAATATTATAAATGTGAGAATGTGTTTAAAAGGGTGTTAGTGTTAAACAACTTTCAGGCCCTAACTAATCAATCAACCAATCTACGTAATTTTTGACTTAGAGTTAGTTAAAAGGATGGAGAGTAACTAGACTTTTTGTCCTGGCAGAACATCAAATTCCCATGGGAGCTTTCCGGGAAAATAGACCTTTTTATCCCCCTAGAAATATGAAATTCGTATTTAAAGCGGGTGGAACCGCGGGGAACAGCTAGAAAGAATTTTAAATTTTTTGTTCATGGAAGATGTGAAATTCTCAGTCGTTTGAAAAAACAATATGTTAAAGATATTTTCTATGTTAAAGCAGTCCATGCAATGTTATTTACAATTTAATCAATTTTGGTTTAGTTTATATATCACAAAGGAAAAGAATTGTGAAGGAATGCAATATTATGCAGCTGAGTGAGAAAGGCTGGTGCTACTAAGTTCATGGCCGCAATGGCGTACCAAAAATTCATTAGATGTTCTCTAGTATTACTTTTAGGAGTAAATATGTATGTACTAATAATTATACATATTTTGTGCTAAAATTTAAATTTAAACGTTTCTTGTTAGAAAGTAAAACATAAGTGTCAATATTGAACATGAACAAAACACATAACTATACATACTTACCGGTCAGTAGGATGTAAGAAATTCAATGTTCTGTTTAGCTTTATAGAAATATTGACATGTATCTAAATCGCATTAAATTTAGATTTAGATAGGCCAAATAAACATGTATTAGACACATAAGTGATGTTATAAATGTGCTAGTGGTTTCTTTTTCACTTCTTCCACTAGTGCACAAAAAATTGAAGTGAAGAGAATATCAATAACACCTTATTTCTTATTTGATAATAATAACAGACTTTTAACTATTTTATCACTCCTAGACTTCAGCAACGCTTTCAACAACGTTGACTTTGACATTCTTCTAGCTCTCCTCTGCTCTTTTAACCCGGCGTCATGGGGATGGAAAATGACTACACGGACGTGGGGTGGGTAATTTTTACCCGATCCTTTGACCTACGATATTTCAACATTTTCAAAAGAAATTATGTTTTTTTTTAGGTTTTCAGCTTCATTGTTTTAAGTTCTAGGTAATTAAACTAGAATTTTTATTACCAGAGTATTTTAATATATGTTTAAAACTCTTTAAAAAAAAACACGTAACACACAGGCACTTTTATAAACTTAACTAAGATATCTTTGGAAAAAACTCACTAAAAACTAGTTAGAATCATCGTTGTAAATGCAATCACCGCAGAAAGGTACAACATGTTCAGGGCAAATATATTTGTTGCAACCATGACATGTGTGGGTTGTTTTGCGGTCTTTCTTCGCAGGACATACTTGACATCTTTTGCGAGCATTGGCTCTTTTAGCTGGTGGCTCCTCTGAACTTTCACCAGCGAATTTATGCATTTTTTTTCGCATTTCTCGAGGTAAACATATCACATTCTGGCGGGCTTTCAAGTGTTCGCCCACAAGGGCAAGGCCTAGTTTCTTCAAGTAATGACGTCGTTTTTGGTTCGAATCATTATTGATTCTATGTATGTCCATTAACGGCAGACATGTTCAAAATGGCATAAAAAATTGTCAGAGGCCACTTTTTTGAATTGCGACACACGTCATATGTAGCATACAGCTCATCAGCTACATCTATTCCACATTTTGTTGTGTTGTAATAGGTGTTGATTTCTGGTTTTTGCTTTTCCCCAGTAGAATCATCAATAGTATTGTCATGGTGCAGGCTCGACATCAATAAAACTATCGTGTTTTTTGGCACATGAGAAACAGAGTTTTTGGAAGCCAAATCGGGACGAAAATATGCCCAATCCACGACTTTTAGTGAATTCTGGAGGTATTTGTCGTTTATTTTTACGCAAGGTTCCAACTGACGTCAACCTGTGGTCTTTGAGCAAATGCTGGACAAGTTCATAACTAGTGAACCAGTTATCAAACGTCACGCATTTCATCGATAGTTAGACAATCTCCAGGGGTGTAAGTATTTGAAATTGAACAGCAGACAGTGGGACATTGTCCTCCACACTTTCTGAAATATCTTGCGTTTGACTTCGAACAGCAGATAGTGGGTCATTGTAGTCATCATCTTCTGAGATGTCTTGCTCTGTGTCACTGAGATGACTTCGCACACTGACACAATCCTCTTCATCAGCGGACTCCTGATCAGATGACATGACATCTGAGTCAGATTCTTCAAGAATTGAAACGATACGTCGTCGTTCTCTTTCCTCTTGATCCATTTTTTATTATCTACCAACAAAAAAGTTATTATAAATTAACAAAAAAAAAACATACTTCAAATCAAATCAAAAATAACACCAAAAGCAATGACAAAGCGTAAAAATCATGCATTGAAAACATGGCGCAAAATTGTTACACCGAGTACGGGGTTGGGTCATATTACCTTTTTCAACTTTGGACGCACTTAGCTTCAAGCTCGGTTGCCGTATTACTGATATTTTTTAAACAATGCTTAGTGCAACTCATTGACTCCAGCTACTGAGAAGAGCGGCAACGTCGCTTGCATAGTTACCAATCTGTAAGCTCACAAAAAAGTCCCGGGTCATTTTGACCTAGCCCCCATGACGCCGGGTTAACATATCACCGTCAGTGGTTGGCTGGTTTCGTAATTACCTGAATGTACGTCGGCAATATTAACCTCAGGGATATAATATAGCGATTTTGATGAATCACAAGAGTCTTAGAATAAGTTTCAACATAGGTTTACCATGTTATTTGTTTCTAAAAGAGTTAGATTAAAAATATAAATACGACTTGATTCGGATTGGCTTTGGTGATTCAACAAACAACACGATATTTAGATAGGAAAGATTTGGTATGGGCTCTGAGGAGTGATATAAAAGGAATATTATGAAAACGAGGGGGCAGTTTGTGTTGTGCAGCTTGGGTGACAAAGTTAAGTAAACCATTGTTATTATACTCCTTTACATTGCGTGTATTTACCTACAAATACATAGGCAATATTGCTTGTAATTTAGCTTCCGAGTGGAAACTAAATAATATCTGTACTTATTGTTAAACTGAGGTATGTAATTTGGTACCTTGTAATTTGTTCATATTTATATTTTGTCCTTATTTGTTATTATGTGATTTGGCTTCGAAGCTTCAAAGTAATTTTACAAGTACCTTCATTTGTATTTCTTTTTTATATAATGTAAATTAATAAAGGTAATTATTACTACTAGGACTATGTTCTATGTTTTTGACTGATGCTGTGCTTTTGTATACAATATAGCCAAGGTACTTAAATGTTTTATAATGTTTCATTATTTCATACATAGGTTACCCCCTTGTAGGAGAACAGTAAGTAGGTACCCTCCGTACCTACTCTTAAATTCTAGGACGGAAGATGTTTGTTCTGTTTAGTTTTCAGAAGCTTCTTGTCATATCCAGCCAGCAAATTAGTGATCAATGATTGACTGATAACTACAGTAGTATTTTCTTCAATATATTTACGTAGGAATCTTAAGAATTATCTCTGATACTTCGCAGTTGTGTAGTATATAGCAATAGGGAACTCTCCAAATTCTAACACATTCGTGTTGATGATTCATTTTTAACATGTTGCCGGCATTCCTCAGGGCGGCGTTCTATCTCCTCTTCTCTTTGCAATCTTCATCAACTCTATCTCCAAACATTTATCTTCTCCCTACCACCTCTATGCAGATGATTTACAGATCTACACGCAAGCCCCTATTGAATGGCTAAATGAAGCCATTGCAGAGGTTAATAAAGATCTCAAAAACATCCACGACTGGAGTAAATCATTTGGACTCAAGGTTAACCCTAGTAAAACCCAAGTGATTGTTATAGGTGGCTCTAGGATGATCGCTCGTATGGACTGACTTGACTTGCCGAAAGTAATTTTTAATGGGGTCGCGATCGAAATCAGCGATACAGTAAAGAATCTGGGATTACTTGTGGACAGACAATTATCGTGGGATCCTCAACTGGCAGCGGTTTCCAGAAAGACTTTTGGTATAGGTGCTTTTTTAAAGCGATTACGTAACTTTCTTCCTACTTGAACAAAAATTGCGCTTGCACAATCCTTATTGCTCCCTCTTCTTGACTATGCAGACGCCAATTATCCCGACTTAGCCGAAGACCAACTCAATAAGCTTGAGCGTCTTCAGAACTATTCCATTAGGTTCATATTTGGACTGCGTAAATTTGACCATATCACTGAGTACCGTAACAGGCTCAAGTGGCTACCCATTCGTCTTCGCCGGAATGCCCATGTTCTTAATCTCCTTTACTCTGTTCTTTTCCTTCCATCAACACCATCTTATCTAAAAGACCGTTTTGAGTTTCTCCATCAGTTCTATTCGCTATCCCTTCGTTCTTCTGATACTCTTCTTTTAAAAATTTCATTACACTCTTCCCAGTTCTATGGTGATTCCTTCACGTTGCAGGCCGCCAGACTCTGGAACGCCCTTCCTGTATCCATCCGACAAGCTAAATCCCTTCCTATTTTCAAAAGAATGGTTTATCAACATTATCTGTCCACTCCTGATAAATCTTAATATTTTTACTGTTATTTTGTAAATTATTCGTGTTATTTCGCAGTTTCTCTTTTTATTTAAATAATTATTTGTCAAAATTATTTGGTTTTATGTCATTCATTATGAAACCGTCAGCTTTAATGCGTACGAATCCTATCCATCCAAAAGTTGCCTGGAAGAGATCGCTGTTAACGATAAGGCCGCCGATTGTATCATACTAGATATAATTAGTATTAAGTTCTTGTACATGTATTGATAGTGCAATAAAGATATATTCTATTCTATTCTATTCTCATTCTGATACATGTAGATTTGTTATTGGGAAAGGAACTAAGTACTAATGATTATTCATTAGTTCAACCAATTACTATAACTTCGGTAAAATTGAAAAAAACTGTTTAAAGCTAAATTATACATACAACAATCCCTGCTCTCTAATTTATGTTTACTTTATAACAAAAATCGCAACTGATTGTCATTTTGCATCAGAAAACTATTTGAGATGGTTGACCTGTTCCAGATGACGATTGAATTATTTTATATTATATTATCGTCATATACATAGTCATATAGTCACTACATAGTATAAAACAACGTCGCTTCCCGCTGTCTGTCTATCCCTATGTATGTATGCTTAGAACTTTAAAAATACGCAACGGATTTTGATGCGCTATTTTTTAATAGATAGAATTTTCAAGAGGAAGACTTATAGGTATAATTTAGTATCAGCATTGCACCCTTGCAAAGCCGGGGCGGGTTGCTAGTTATTTTATAAATCAGCTGTTGTAAATAATCTGTGTGAAAGGTCAAACGGATCTAATAAAGGCTAGGTTAGCGCGCAGAAGCGAAGTAAAATGCACTCACTTGCAATGCTACTGGGTTTAATTTGCCTCATCTTTGTTTCTGTTTAATTTATTTTTCCTACAAGTAATTAAGTTTAAAAGAATTAGATCCCTTTACTCGCTTGATTTATTTTTCACTCGATGGGATGAAAATTTAATATCCTGCTGCTGGGTTCGTTCGTTGAGTTTCATGGTTTGGTTCTTTTTTACTCACTTTGTGTGTTTGTATAAATATTTATGACGGTTTGTTTGCAAAAAGGCTTAGAAAGCGAACAAAATAAGTACTCATTATGAATTGTAGCGGGTTAACTACGAACCTTGTTTGTGTTTTAAGAAATATTAACATTTGCACGACGGGACGCGAACCGTGACCGTCTAGAACTTCACTCATCCTGATGATGTCCCTCTTCATTGGTGTTTCTTCCAACAAAAACTAGGTTCGTAGTTGACACGCTTACATTATAATGACGTTTAACGCGTCAAACTGCGATAAGTTTTTATGACAAAAGAACGCTTATCACCGAACATTTAGGATGTTTCACGTCAAAATGATTTCTTGATTTTAAGATGGCATTTTACTGCGAACATTTTGATATTGCAGGCTCAAAGCTCAGGCTCTGCTTGAGCTTGTTGATTAATTTACATGTACCTACCAAAACAATGCTGCAACATTATTGCACGCCAAAAGACGAAGAAGTACGGTAGAAAGCGTTGGAGCCAGAACAATGTTTGCCAACGGACTTCATTCATAATTTAAAATATTCCGGCATTCATTCGTTTTCCACCATCCTGCCTCGTCATTGTATTATACTAAAAGTGTGCGGATTCCTCAAAGTGAGACAAACAATAGTAATTCGTCACAAAGTGCAATTTCGTAGAATAGAGTTTCGAGGCGTCACATTATGCAAGCTCACGCGTGTTGGTACCAGGAATCGAGGAGTGTAGGTACCTACATGGAGCGTTGTCATGTACATGGTGACATGACAACGCTCCAAACAATGTTCAGACAATCGGCTTTTCAAGGTATTTTAAATTTATAAATGATTCTTTTGTGACGGTGGTCCGTAGACTTTCACCAGAGACACCAATTAAGTATGAAAGTTAACTAAAGTTATAAAACTCATTGAGAGAAACCCAATAATAAACCTACTATGACTATGGAAAACAAACTATTTCGTTTATCATATGAAAAAAACGTATTTATTGTTTTTGTAACTGCACACGTTCAACTTACGAAATTAACGCAATCTGAACACATAACTGTAAGTACAATTTAACGGGTTTTTATCACGTTTATTTACCAATTATTCCCGACATTCCAAAGGTTTTTACACTCTGACACCCGTGACAAGCTGTGAAATACCCGTTAAAATATAATTATAAATTCAACTAACGTATGCTGAGCTTTGTTTAATACTTCAAAAAACTACAAATCTGGTTCTACCCACTAACTTTGATGGTTATAATTAATTCAAGCAAAACATGACAAACATGGCAAGTTTTAGCATTGAGGGAAGGCGGGTAGAATTAAGCCCCTTGGCGTTGGTAAAATTAAAATGGACGAGCATTTTTGTGGGCATTTCGTAAGATAGCAACTTTATTAAGATTTGTATCTACTCAGTTGTTTCTAACGGGTAAATGAATTTGTTACGGAACTTGCTCTGCTCCGCTCAATTCTTTAGGTTGGTAGAATACTTGTTCGGTTGTCTTTCTAAATAATAGAATAGAAAATTAGGTACTGATCACTTCATTTCATTTCAAACCATTTATAGTAAGTAAGTAATTTACAGATACATAAGTCCAAGTAATACACATTTTTACAATGTCATTCATTACAAAGTGTGAAAAAAATAGAAGTACAGCTTTATTCATAAGTGTAGTTTCATGTACGGAGCTCGGTCTGGACTCTCCGCTGAGCTTTTGTCATCCAGGTAATCCTTTATATTCATATTCATTCATTTATTCATAAGATTTCAGGTAACATTGATCTTAAATTTATTCTTAAAGTACTGCTAAAACCTGTCTTTCCAGACGTATGAATATTTAAAATCTAAATTATTATTGATTGCGTACAAATCACATAGAATATTAACAATAAAGAGAATCATGTCAAAAATAAAAATAAAAAATGTATAGATGAAATTCATTACAATTTATATTCAAAGAATTCATTTCTACTATAAAAACATTTTTCAGTCAGACATTTGGTCAAATTAAATTTAAATTTAGATAATAATGTCATTTCTTCAAAAGCGTCAGGAATTTTACTATACCCTTAACACTATAGTAGCACTATTTACTAATAATGATAAACAAGTTATCTCAATCCAAACTGATATTGTATGAAATAGAAAATGTTATTAGTCTACAAGTGACAAGTCCGCGCATACATTAATAAAAGACAGAAATAAACAGATTGCTTGAGTCACAAAACGGTCTATCTCGGCATAAGTTAGTCGCGTTTGCAAACAACGCTGATCTTCCGACATGAGATAAAGTTTGTAATAATTGTTTAAATACCTTTTTAACAGCACCTCGTAGCATATGACATCGGTTGCGTAGTTCCTCTACAAAAACCAAAAATATCGCGGTTGTTTAACGACTTGTAATCTACGGTCAAGATAGCGGAAAAAAATATTTCACTAGTAAGTAAATAATAACGCAAGCCCTGCTTCCTTTGGTACTAGATGATGCTCTGTGGATTGTCCAGCAATATTTATTTATTGAAGCACCATGTTTTATTAAAATACTACGAGATAAAATTGTGGCCAGGGGGCCTACTCGGAAAAGGAAAATCGAAGTTTCTTTTTCGTGTTCGTGCAAAACCAACTCTTATGTCCATTGCATAAGATTAGCGTTTGCACGAAAAAGAATCAGAAACTTCGGATTTCGTTTTTAAGAGTACGTACGAGCCCAGATGCTAGTTACAATTTACGTTTATACATATAGGTAGAACATAGCCTAACAATACATAACGCAAAATACAATAAATAATTAATCTAAATAAAATAATAAGTAATGAAACTCGCATCCCTCAATTTCTCGTGTTACGCCATATCGTAGTCGTATCTCATCCAGAGTTATTTTAAATTGTAAATTCGGTTTGTTCCAATCTGTTTGCAATTTATTTGCATCTCCGCACATTGCTTCGATAATGACGTTTCTTTTGTGTGTAACAAAGTAAAAGCTGAAAATGTAGCTGGTTTTATGAATAGCAATTTTTGTCTTTTGTTCCACGGCTTTTATGAGACTGTAATCGCGTTCTGTAATGAATATTGTTTACAATTTTTGTGAAACTGGAAGGTAAGTAATCACTTAAATGAATAAATAATAATAAATAAATAGTGCTGGACAATTTACACCGTGTAGCGACCTCTAACCAAAAACTGCCTGAACTACAAAGGTGTAAACATCGATAGAGGCACACCTAAAGTAGTTGAGAGAAAGTCCGCTAGATGGCAGATGGCGCTAGACAAATTCACAAACTTTGTAAAGAACCAAAAAGAGAAATATTTCACTCGCAAAGTTCTAGATTGCGCAAACGGTTGTTTCAACAACATTCGACAGGTATACAACTACCAAATATCATCTGTCGGTCGAAAGACTACGGGCAAGTGGACCAGACGCGTCAGCCCGGACAGTGGAGGTCTCCATGTGTACCTATTTAGGGGGAATTCCATCTTCACCCCCCAAACACCGCATCAGCTTGTGGTATATAGGTACTAGATAACCGATATATGTACCTACTTATTAAATTAAATTGATAGATCAGATTCATTATACATAGAAAACACCCAAAATATTTTCCTGAGGTGGAAATCGAACCCGCAACCTCCTGCGTCTTCGGCGGACCATCGTCCACTAAGCCACTGAGGTTCGTCAAATTTATCGTGAAGTTTGGTGCCAAGCACATAGTGAAACGATGAGGAATAAGTTAGTACAACTTTACACGAGTGCTTTTTATAATGGTGAGAAGACACATAAACCGAAATACCCGTATCGTATCTTACTACGTGATACCAGCAATAGCCGTAAAACGGGCCGGGCGGTACAAAAGGAACCGTCAATCGTGCAAGTCTGTTACAAATACTGTAAAGGCAAGTCTTTCAAAGGGATCTAAAGCAATTGAGCTGTTCCGGTAGATACGGTTCTGATTATGTCGAGAAACGCGCTTGATTCAGCCAAAAGATTCCAGAAACTGTTTAAGTTGCGCGTCCACTGCATTGGAATAGGAGCGTACGCAGCGTACGAGGCGTCTTCGGTATTCACTATCATTCAATATCACAATTAGTACCGGTACACCGCGAAGCTTACAGCAATCGAGTTTGCGATGATGTCATCTGCAATAATATCTTCGTAGAGACGTGGATGTTGTTGCGGATGATGTCATCGGCAGAAATACCGGTCTCTGGCATCGATATCGGCAGTTATTTCGATCCAGGTAACGCTAATTGAAATCAAATCAAATCAACAAATCGCTTAGTTATTAAAACGCTCCGTACGTTCCGATACCGATCCAGTGCAACTTTATGAATAACAACAGCTGCTTGCGCTTTATCGGGATAAAAAATAGCCTACATGTAATTCCAGATCCCAAACTAGGTACATATACCCATACCAAATTTTACGTAGACTGAATATAAAGATACTAACTACTGTCCATGACTTCAGACACGCTTTTCCCGGATTAAAATCGAGGTTAATGTGCTTCAGAAATTCACCTCGCTCTGGTCAGTACTATGAGATCCTGGGTACCAAACTTTTGCTTTCGTACTTTTCAAGTTGTTCCATGATCTGGTAGAAATAATTGATGTAAGTACTAAAGCCTTTTTTAATCCCAACGTACATTTAGTTAACGTATAGGTACGCTACAAAAACTGGGTTAGCCAATCTAAAATATATTTCTCTAAAAGCCTGACTGGTAGCTACGGGGGTCATCGGGTGCGTCTTCAATAATTCGAATTTAATTTACTTTGATAAATACGTATATTCACACGTTACACCATTAGATGGTGCTCTTCAACACTTCCGTTTGCGATTACCCGCGCGAACACTGACTGTGGATGAGGCATGCATAGGACCGAGGAAGCTATTGTGTAAAAATCCTCTTTTGGTCAAAGCAGCTGTGGACTGTGATGATGATGGTGTTGGCCATATTTCAGGGGTCAGCAACCGCAATAACGAGCTTTCATGTACACACGGCGAATTCACGATCCGCGTGAAAAACGTGCACCGTGCATTTTTAAATTAAAAACGTCACAAATTTGAATTTATCTTGTTGATAATTTTGTTTCACGTCGTTTTGTGGCTGGATGCTTTGTAACAGCTTTTTACTTAACTTTTTTAATTTAGCCTTATTTTTTGAACGAACCCTAAAGGTTTTGTCACTTTAATGTTAAACCACGCCAAAACTCAACAATATTTATTGCTGGTTTTAAACCATTTGAGGCGTAAACATCAGAATTTTATTCACGTAGAATAGGCAGGTGTCACGTTCTAAAAGCTCGCAGCATATTTTCGTGGAGAATATACATATTCAAGAAACCGCGTATTTTAAGACAGCTACAAAGTCGGGCCGCAAGTTGTTCATCTCTGAAAGCTGTTGTAGTAAGTAGTGCTGTAAGTAAGAGGTCTAGAAATTATGTTCATAAAAAAACAAGACTGAAATTGTTTTAGAAAGTGTAGCGAATTCCAAAATTCAAACACTTTCTAAAACAATGTCAATAGAATTTTTTCAACAGTCTACAGCTAGCTCAATTGTTTCAATTATAAATACTAGTTCTAATTTGTTTCTATTATTTGATTATAATTTTCTTTGTTCCTGTATGTTATTTTTTATGAACGTTATTTTAATTTGATTTCTATATGACAGCGAAAAAAATTAATCACTAGAAGTTCTTCATTAATTTTCTTTATATAATAATAGACTTTGAACCTCATAAAAACCAAATTAAGTTAGTTACAGGATTATCGTTTCCACGACACTGGCAAGCCTTATTGTTGACATCTGCTTTGAAGAAATCACCTTCAAGGCCGCTCATTTTACCTTTTTGATTTGTTCAAAATGTACTGTATTCAATTAATTTGTGGAGTACAATAAAGAGTTGTGTATTGTATTGTACTCAGCGACGTTAACTTCATGACTATCAAGACCAGTCTTGATTACCTCCTTTCCGCCCTACACCTATTACGTTCTGCAAGAGTTGTTAACTAACAATGTACCTAAGTTTGTGGTACAGCAAACAGGTCTTGTAATTGTTTGTCCTTACCTGCGTCTGGCATTGTCCCCTGAGAAACAAAGCTACGAACTCTAAGTTATATAACAATCCTGTAGATTTTGTAGTGAATTAAAACTTAATGCTCCTTCTGGAGGCATTGGACAATAAGCTTTTTGTCTCAAAAACTGGTTAAAGGCAAGTTAAATAACGCTGGATAAATTACACAGGATTATTCTACCCCAAAATTAAAACTTATTATTCTCGATCACACAATATTTTTTTGTGCGAGAAACAAACCCACAACTTCCCAAGAATCAGGCGAACCTTCGCTCAAGTGCAACTGTAGAGGTCGTCAAAGACGTTATAAAATCATTGTTTTGCATGATAATCAACATATTCTAAGCCAGAGGTGTGAGGATGTGAATAATATTAGCTGCCAAAAAGGACAGTTACTTAGATAATACTTTGATTAAATTAAATATATTTCATTGGTTCAAAAAAATCTTATCACCACTCTAGCTTGAAAACTATGACTTTGCTGCTCAAAAATAGTGAGAAAATTCAGTTTTTGGTCACAAGTGGAATAAAAGATATTATTCAACTTGTTGAAAAAAGTAATTTTAATTCAGAAAACTCAATTTCGATGGTTTTACAGTTATTTATACTGGTTATTTATACTGGTCGGCGCTGAAGAGAAAAAAAAAACTACGCGTTTCTGCACCAGCGGAGGCCATGTGTTGTCAACTTAGTTTGTAAGGTAGACCATTTTCTATCTATCTCTATCCAACCATCTAGGCAAACAGCGCCATCTATAAATAATTTCCCAAGTAACAGGCCTGTGAATTTATATTATGGGAGTCTCACCTCCGTGAGCTAAACTTATTTTAGCTTATTGAAGGGAAGGAGGTAAGACAAGGTTCAACCTTCATAGAAAATAATAATTTCATTGGTTCGCGGTTTGAAAGAGCTTTATAGCATCTTACCTTCTATGGTTTTTGACCAAAATGAGTTTCTGTTATTCAAAGCTCTTTTTTAAGTAGGTAAGTATCAAAACATTTTTCGCTAGTCGAGGTGAAAAGATTGAAAAGATGTTTAACTCGAAAATAAATGTTTTTTGTTTCGTGCCTTTTAAATCTCTCGCTACCTCAGCAGTCTACTTAAGAGCCACTCGCTACGCTCGTGACTTTACTGTAGACTGTTTCGGCACGTTCAACAAAAAATCATTATGTCCACTTGTTGAACAAATAACTATTTAAAAACTAGCTTTTATATCATCTAGGACTAAAGTGCTTGCGAAGACAAATCCAACGAGCCCAAATTTGACGTGGTTAAGTCAGTTAGGAGTTTCTATGGCCACCTTCCGTCTCCATCATCAGACCACCATAACATTGCATTGTCACCGAACTTACATAAGGAAGCCAAATCAATTGAGGATAACTGGTCTAAAATTAAGTTTCAAGATTTGTCCGACACAAACTAACAGGGCAAGTAGAATAAAAACGTATAAAAATTGTATAACTTTGACAATTCTCTTTCTCTCTTATAACAAAATCAACAGTCGTAAAGCCTACTAATATTTAAAATCCTCTAGTCCTTCATAAATATTAATAAACGTTAAACAAGTCCCCAAGTCCCTTCCAGCGAGTCATGCATGAGTCAATATTGCCCTGAGCCCTTTCTCTGGTATAATTACCTAGTTGTTCGGCAGTTATTTGCTGTCACTGTTAGTTGCCGAGATAGAACCCCGGCTTCGCACTGGTGCAATTCTGATACTAAATTATACATATAAACCTTCCTCTTGAATTATTGTATCTATTTAAAAAACCGCATCAAAATTTGTTGCGTAATTTTAAAGATCTAAGCATACATAGTGGCACACCGACAGACAGCGGGAAGCAACTTTGTTTTATGTAGTGGTTAATTGCTGATGAATAAAGGACATAGCAAACCCATTCCACATTATTTTTTACTTTTTATGATTCTATTCTATGTGATTTTGAAAAGTTATTTAATCTAGATATTTGACATGACTAAATATTCCTAGTGAGCTCATTGTATTAATAAATAAATACAAATACACATCGCTGCCGCACAACACAAAAAATGGAGTTATTCCATGTTCGTCCCATTGGCAAGTGGCTAAAAGTATAAGGCACAGGCTAGCTGTACTTCTTTTTGGCTACTTGCCAGTGGGACGAACATGGAATGCG
Source organism: Eupithecia insigniata (assembly GCA_947859395.1). Taxonomy (NCBI): domain Eukaryota; kingdom Metazoa; phylum Arthropoda; class Insecta; order Lepidoptera; family Geometridae; genus Eupithecia; species Eupithecia insigniata. Next base: position 1,080,388 of record OX402007.1, read on the forward strand.
GCGGACGCGGAAGTAAATCGTCTCTGCATTTTATTTTCCGTGTTCGGACAATTCGGGCCAAAATCAGTGGGACGAACACGGAATGACAAAAAAAATTGCAATTTTGACGTAAAAGTCGTAACTATTTTATACATGTTACAATGACAGTAGAAAATAGCAGACAGCGCGCGTGCCACATTCGAAGCTTGAAAGTAGGTATCACTGTAAAATGGAGGCGTGCCCGTTCGGGTCGCACCGCAGAGGTTAGGCAGTGAAAGCGTTAATGTGAGTAATGTGATGATAAGAAGTAGAAAAAGAAAAGTAACATTAAATATGGTATTTTTAGAATAAAATTTTAGTATGTTATACCATTGCCTTACCATTGTTTGTTACTTCAAAACATAGAGATCAATAAACCCGTATCTATTTGAACTCAAACTCGAAAAATAAGCGAAATTAGTCAAAAGAATGGAGAGTTGGGAGTTTACAAATTGTTTATTTTGAAATATGTATAACGAATAGAATGGGACCGTGGAGCATAGAATCCATGGAGACGATTTGATGATCACATTTAGTATTCATTAACAATCACACTTAAATAAATAAATAAATAATGTTGGACAATTCACACAGCATTATCTAGCCCCAAGCTAAGCAGAGCTTGTGTTATGGGTACTAGATAACTGATATACTTAATATAATACACTACATAGATATATATTTTTTATTATACATAGAAAACATCCAGAACACCCTGATCTGCAGATCGTACAAATATTTGTCCCGAGGCGGGAATCGAACACATTAATATTATATAAACTAGTTCCTGCTTGCGGCTTCGCACGCGTTGTTTCCATGCAAACGTTAAAAACGTTATTTATATTATTTGGGACGGTGGGGTGAAAAGTACTCTGTGTGTAATTATTACACCTATGCATAATTTCAGCCTGATCCATTATGAGTATGGGTATAACATCCATCATCATTATAAATGTGAAAGTTTGGATGCATGGTTGTATATATGTTTGTAACTTCTTCTCGCCAAAATGGGCTGAAATTATGCATAGGTGTACATATTAGGTACTTTTTACCCCACAGTTCCCATATAATAGAAATTAACTTTTCCTATGAAACAACGTGTGCGAAGACGCAAACAGAAAATAGTAGTTTCTAAAATCTTTTATAGTGCGTAAGCCGAAGGAAATCCCAGACTTTTTCGACTCCTACGTCAGATGACCTAGTGGCAGTCGTGGCGCAATTGGTAGCGCATCCCGTACTGAGGGAGAGTTGCAGGTTCAAGTCCCGTCGTAGGCAAAAATTTTTGAGATCGTATTTAAAAATTTCTTTGAAATTCATAAGACCTTTAACCAGAATAATCTTCCAATGGTAGATAGAACTTTAAATACTATTTCCACAATAATAAAGTTACCATTTCAGTGGGTTCACGCACTCACGGCACACACGAAAAAAGTGTCGTACTATCTATTTTGTGTCAACTCTATTTTGTGAATACTCCATGCTTGAAAACTTGAAATGGATCAAACTGTTTGCATTGTCTGGAGACTTCGAATTTGTTTATTGCAAATGAGGTAACTTTACTAATTTTAAACATCACATTTCTCGATTACAAACTAAATAAAACTTTCATCAACAATGTTAGTAACTTAAAGTTTATATGCAAAGACAAAGATGGAATTCTTTGATCTTGAAACTTGATTGCGTTTTGATATTTTCATTTCGCGTTATTAAAAATTGTTATTCGAGTTCAGAAGATCAATTCTATCTCATAAACTTAATATAAAAATCGTACGTCACCTTTCAAAGTGAGTAAATTCCCAAAAACTACGTAAATACATTAGACAATAATGTAAGTAAGTATAATTAAAAAGTAAGAAAGATTGTTGGGAAATTGATTTCTATCATGCTTAAAAATTTATAAACTATCGACACAAAATTGTATGTTCCAATTATATTTGCTACATACCTAATCTAGGAGCCGTGGACAGAGAGTAATTGTTTTCTTCAAAAGCCCTTGGTTTTGCATTGCTCTTCAACCCAGTGCTAGGGGTATAGAGCTCAAAATAGCCACAACGAATAGATATCCAGTAGCGTACAATTAAATTACGAACAAGCCTTACCTTACCACTACCTTGGGTTGTAATTCTCGACAACCGGATATAACTTTTTGTTAGAAATAGAAAACGTGAAAAATAACTCATCCTTACTTATGACGACCTCTGTGGTGCGGTGGGCGAAGGTCCGCCTGCGACGCAGTAGGTTGCGGGTTCGATTCCCGCCTCGGGACAAATGTTTGTACGATCTGAAAATATTTGTTTAGGGTGTTCTGGATGTTTCCTATGTATAATAAAAAATATCTATCTATGTAGTGTATTATATTAAGTATATCAGTTATCTAATACCCATAACACAAGCTCTGCTTAGCTTGGGGCTAGATAATGCTGTGTGAATTGTCCAGCACTATTTATTATTATTATTATTTACTTTCCTTACTTATATTATAAATGCGAAAGTAACTCTGTATGTCTGTCACGTTTTCACGCAAAAACTACTGAACGGATCAGCAGGGAGGTAAATTGTATCCCGGGAACGGACATAGACATACATGAAAAGCGCGTGCGAAGCCGCAGGCAGCAGCTAGTCTTAAATAAACACCAAAAGATAAAAAATGTTTACACTGCTGACACTTCAAGGAATCGTGTTGAATTTCATGTAATATTTAAATCACCGCCATTTGAAGAGATGAAAGATTGGATAATCTATCCAACATTTTCATAAAAAAATTCCACATGGCACCTCAAAATGCCTCAAATATCAAATATATCAAAGTGCTTTATTTCTTTTATACTAGATAATGCGATATTTTGTGGTAAGCCTTTTTACAAAGGATATGTTTGACAATATGTTTGAATTTATTTATTGATAATTTTTGTAACTCACTTGGAGTTTTTTTGTAGAAGCGCCCTTTAAAAAGATACAATAATCTTGTGCAGCCTTGCTGCGGGCACAGCGAGTTTATTCTTACTTCTAGTATATAAATTTAAATTAGGTATGTAGCTATTTTTAGGGTCCCTATATATTTTTTACTTGTACAGCAAGTTTGTATTGTCATGGTATTGTCATTATGTTTATTTCTTACCTAACTTGTAGGTATGTTTTTTATACAACCAAGGTGGCAAAGTGGCGCGCAGCCCGCCTGATGGAAAGCGATTACCGCAGCCTGTAGACGTCTGCAACATCAGCGACATTAGACAGTCAAACAACATCACAGACAAACTGGTGCTGTCTTTCATATTTTAAAGACATATTGCCAATAACAAAGAAGTCAAGGATTATTTTTTAGTATAATAAACTAAAAAATAATCCTTTACCGGCGAAAAAACTTGGCCTTTCTAATTAAATAGAGTTATCATCCGAACTCCAGATAACTATGTGAGTTTTGCTTAACCATAGGAAATAAGAAAGACCCGGGAGTCGTTGAATGGAGGAAGCTCATGACCGCTATATGTGGCGTCGTTTGGAGGAAGCCTATATGCAGCAGTGGACGTGTACAATACAAAAAATAAATAAATTGATTCCATTCAAATACAAAAATACACTTGGAAAAGTCAATCGGATATAGCATTGATAAATAGAATTAATATCAAATTAAATAGCAGGTACATTCAGAATGTAGGGATAAAAGTCACCAGCAAGAGCTTCGTCAAGATTGTAATAGGATTTTTCTAATAATACATTTCTAATCTTAATTTTAAATGGAGTATTATCTATTTTTATCGCATAAACATATGCAACTTACATACTAAATAATTGTATACTTAGGCATACAAAGCTCTTTCCAATTTTGGCTAATCTATGTGTTTGAAGACAAATATAATTTTTATTTCTATTTTGGCTGATGATCATGATGATGATATGAAATAAATGGTACTGATTGTTATTCTGGTTTTTATAATTATCATTTGTTGTAGTAAATAAATAATCTGAAATTGTGTAGGTTCATGGTAAGAGCTCTCACATCTCACGCACTAATATATCACCGAAGGATTGTAACGTGATTATTCTTCGCAATTAGCCGGCTGTGGGCGGCGAGTGTGCTAATTGAGGTAATTGTTTAGCGGGAACGTGTGCCTTCTGACATTTAAAAGGTTCAAGAAAAGTAGGAAATTATACATAATTAGGTATGCTTAGATAGATAGATAGATAGAAAATACTTTATTACTCACTTAAAACTAGAAAACAGTTTACAAATGAGACAAAACAATACAAGTGACAATGGGCGGTCTTATCGCTCAAGAGCGATCTCTGCCAGACAACCTGGTATGGATAGGATCATTGGATATAGGGTGGGTGCACAAGTAATTGATGATGAGACTCAATTATTGCGTCAATTATGACAAAAAATATATCAACCTACTCCTTATCTACCAAAGAATCATGTAGCTTATTCCGATTTTCTTAATAGCTATTAAGTTTTTTTTTATATAAAAATGAATGTGGAAAGTCGAGCGCTTGGCTGTGTAAAAATCTACAAAATGGTTTACAATGAAACTATGTGAGATTTTCAACCCTCTACAAGTATGTAGGTAAGAATGCCATTATGAACCTCCTAGTAGGTCCTAGATAGGTTTTTCGGACAGGAAGGGAGAAAATGTGTTTCGGTTCACATTTAGGTAGGTACCTACTTCATTAATTAAAGTTTAAGCTAAGCAGAGTTTGTGTTATGGGTACTAGATAACTGGTATATGTACATAATACAATACATATTTATATGTACGTAGATATATATTTTATTATAGATAAAAAATACCCAGAGCACTCAGAACAAACATTTGTCCCAAGACGGGAATCGAACCCGCAACCTACTGCGTCGCAGTTGAACCTTCGCTCGCCGCGATTATACCTCATTATATTTTTCTCGAGTTTTTTATATTGAATACCTATGTGTTTATGTATGTGCCTATCAGAGTTTCTATCATTCTGCTTGCAGCTTATTTTTTTATATCACGAGGAGGCACAAAAGCGTGCGGCACGCCTGATGGGAAGCGGGCCTATAGCCTACGGTTTGTTTGTTTGTTCTCTACTTGAACTTACTTGTTGTGAGCTCTACTTTGAAAATCGAATGAAATGGACAGGTGACGTCGGATTGCACAAAACGAATGACAGTCGATCCATTCTGTCGATGCGCTTACTATGAAAAAGATTACGACATTTATTTCTTAGAGATCCGAAACGAAAGGTTGTAATTCTCGACAACCGTTTGTGACGTGCCCTAAACAACTAGGCGATTAGTTGTTCTTTTCGTGTGTTCCGACGTTATCTATCAGTTTCGTTGTTTCTCAAAGTAGACCACCAGAGACATGTACACGTTACTAGTTAACTCTACAAACAAGAATGGTCGATTTTTTAATCCTTCTGTAACTAAATTTTAGGTTGATATTAGTGGAAATTTTTAATTAGTCTTTAGAACCTTCTTCTTTTGCTTATTTTTCGTTATCTGTTATATTTACTGAACATCCTATCTTACTAATATTATAAATGTCAAAGTTTGTATAGATGGATGTATGGATATTTGTTACTCTTTCACGCAAAAACTACTGAACCAATTAGGCTGAAATTTGGTATGGCTAGTTTGGGACTTGGATTAACATATAGGCTATTTTTTATCCCGATAAAACGCGGGCAAAGGCGCGGGCAGCAGCTAGTTTTATCAATAAACAAATAAAAGTGAGCTCTACAAATTACACATTTCTAGGTGGAATCCTAGCTGCACCTTTCAGTTACAATTTAGTCTCAAGTGAAAGCACTTTTTCGAAACGAAAATTACAGTTCAAAGCTTAAAAGTAGGCTTAAGTGCTAATTAGAGTAAATTAGTTTTAAACGATGGTAGACTGGCGAAAGCTTCTAAAATAAACAAATTTTTTAAGATTATTTATTTTACGAGCTTGGTTAACGTATTTCTTTCTTTTTCTTTAGTTTTCTGTACAAAAGTTTAATAAAAACGATATTATTTTGCATAAAACAATTTCAGACTCATCATAACATATCGAGTTATTGCTACTTACTCTTAAAATTCGGCGTTTGTGCTTGTTAGAAGTTTTCAGAAGCAAATTATAAGGTTATCATAAAATACGGCTAAAAGCAATTCAGTACCAACAAAGGAAGAGTTCCGTGCCATATCTACATACTAATTACACTTTCGCAAAATAAATAAAAAAAACCGTAAACAGTTTTCTTTTTTATAAACCGCAATAAAAATCAAAAAGTTCTGGTACGGAACCCCAAAAACGGTCTGCTAAGTGTACTTTTAAATAAATTGCTCATACTAGTCTTATTTTATCCTACTAATATTATAAATTTGAAAGTAACTCTGTCTGTCTTCACGCCTAAACGGCTGCACGGATCTTAATGAAGTTTGGCTGGGAGGTAGATGATATCCCGGGGAAATAGGATGCAGAAATATTTATTTTATTAATTCAATGTATCCAGTGTTATAGGAATATTTATATTTTACTCCTTATGATGTGTAAGGTGTACCTACGTATGTAATTGACCTGTAACTTGTAATGTTATGAATAAATACTATGAACAATGAAAAACGCGTGTGAAGCCGCGGGCAGCAGCTAGTTTTATGTAGATCTGATTAAGTACAGTGCATAAAGACCGTAATGTTTAGAAAACAAGCAATTTCCTAATAAATCCACTTGAAGAGACAAACTGCTATATGAATTTGAAAATCGAACCACGATCGGAACACAGCCTCCCGGGGTCGACGACCCGGACGTCGTATGAATCCTAATGAACTTCCCAAGGAGGTTGTGTTTAGTGACCTAGTTAATACCTCCTCTCTTGTTAGCTATAAAAAAGTTACTTCTTTGTAAGTTTTTCTTGTTAGTTGTGCAGTAAAAAGTTAATTCAGAGAGAGAATATAGTTTGTAGCCCAACTATTTTAAATATCCCAAGACACCAGTGAGCTATTATTCAAGGAAACTTAAATAAAAATAGAACGTCATTTATCCATAAATGTTTTATCCTATCCTATAATATAATCAATGTGAAAGTTTGCGTGAATATTTGTTACTCCGTAAATCCATAACTTATTTAGATGAAATTTGGTATGTAAATAGTATAAGTTCTAGAATAACACATAGGCTGAACTAATTATGAAATTAACCTCTGACTAGGTTAAATATGGTGGTAAAATTTGTATGGAAAATTATTATTCCTTGGTTCGATTCACTTAAAACTTGCTATAAATAAATTACAAAGTAAATAATGTCACGTATTTTTTATTTTTTCGAAAATCACCCTGAAGGGGATTAGACAGGGTCGTAAAGTTATTATCAAAGATTTTATTCCTTGATTCATCTCGCTCAAAACTCGAAACGCGGGCGAAGCCGCGGGGCGCAGCTGGTATTCAATATTTAAGTAAATACACTGTGAAGTGAACCCTTTGAAATTCAATTATCCAATAATTTTGTTCAAATACCCACGTATTCTGCTTATTCCTAAATATCCCAGTGAACATAGGAATTCATTTGGTTGGCAACAGGGTTGTCTGGTAGAAATCGTTCCTAAACCCTATGACTGCCAATTGCCACTTGTGTACTACAGTGGTCCCATATTTGGTCATCTGGCTCAAAATTGGCGATTTTTTCTTTAATGTTCCTTTCAGGTTCGTTGTTTGTTATGATAAACGCGAGATTTCAAAAAGGTCCAAAGGAAAAATTCTGGCGACGACGTTAGATTTGGCGAACTGAACGGCCAAACCAAAATCAGAATCAGAATCAATAACTTTATTTCTTTAGGCTTACAAAATAAGCACTTAGACAAGTCAAATTGTATACTATAAACATAGTTATTATTATCAAATAAGAAATAAGGTGTTATTGATATACTCTTCACTTAAATTTTTTGTCCCGTATCGTCTCGTATCTCGTACCGGATCTTCAGGTATGTATCGGTCCATGGCTTGTTGACAACTAATTCTGTATCTGTCAACAATATAAATTGCGAATGGGAAAATAGCTTGCAGTAAAAGTCGATTTTCAGAAAGTTATCGCCACACTCACTCGTACACGACAAAGCATTGTAACATTTAACGCCATTTTGCAAAAATAATAGCACATGCAGCACAAGCATGACATAAATTCGCCACACCCTGTGTATCAAACAAAATTATAATTCTGTTTGATAATGATAACTCATGAAGATAATCCCAACGCTTCAGATTGAACCCAACACGAATATTGCTTGAATAATTATTATTTGTATGATCTACGCCATGAGTGTAGCCTCATTTGAATAACAGATAACTTTTGTCGAGATTTTTTATCAATTTTTTGTTGATAAAAACTGATGATTTATTACACGCGCAATCTGCATGGAATCTAAAAATGTCAGAAATAAACAGTTACAAATTAATGGGCATGTAGGCCCTGGGACAACAAAGGACTGGTAGAGATTCTATATATATATATCTAAAATACAGACACACCTTTGTGCGGGTACACAGAAAGCTAGGATGACATAAGACGATTAAATAGTATTTTTGCGGCGGTAGGCATAATATCGATGCAGCCAAAACAAATTATAATTACGGCGAGCGGAGCGTGCCTTGAAATTTTACAGATATTTTCGAATTTCGTTTGTGGTGACCCCCTCGCCATTTACCAAATCTGACCCTAAAAATAACAAATAGATTAACATTCTACAAATGGGCAAACATTCTATAGTGACCGGTCAAAAATCCGCCAGGGAATAAGGGATCTAGCTCATCGAAACTACACACCCGCAAAAAACGAATATTGAAATATGTTAGGCACAGGCGTTTTCAATATTAATTTTTTGCGGGTGTAATCGTCGTAATCTTTAGAAACAATTATATACAGTAATTACCAGAATCCGCGCAGCTCGCAAGCTAGCTATTCGTTGGCCTTGCCGTCACACGACTCTCTGCCGATTATATGTATGTAAGTTGACAGCGAATTTGCGACTAGCTCTTCCCACGTGGACAGCGTACGGTATGCACAATTTGATGCGGAGACTGAGAGCATTGCGTTTTAGATAGTAAGCAATGACCTATCGAAAACTCACCCTGGAAAGCACAAACACAAGCACGGGCACGAATTAATGTCATAAAAGATTATTTATCGGGTATTAGCGTACCTTTTGTTTTTATTTCCCCTACCTTTACTGACTGTTTTGTCGTAATACCTTAATCTACTAAAACTTATGACTATGCCATTACAGAGTGATATCATCGGAGGTATTATTTCTATTATTAGAAGAATCAATATCGTTTATTTTTGTTAGTTTACAAGGATTTACTACAAGTCATAATTATTAAACGTGGTATTACTAAGTTACCGACATAGCTCTCAGAATTAGCAGGCTGAAGTGGCGATGGGCAGGCCATATAGCTCGTAGAAACGATAACCGTTGGGGAGTAAAGGTTCTCGAGTGGCGACCGCGATTCAATGCGAAACGGAGTGTAGGTAGACCTCCCACTCGGTGGACGGACGACATCGTAGCGGTCGCAGGTACCTGTTGGATGGGACTATTCGTGGCGTCGTTTGGGGGAGGCCTATGTTCAGCGGTGGACGTGTACGGGCTGATGATGATGATGTATTACTACTAAATAGAAATTAAGGTGCGACTTTATCATCTCCAAGAGTATATAATTTATTAAGATTATGCCTCACATTTCTGTTGACATTAATAATGAAAACACAAAATTAACTTTAATATTTTACCATCATTAGACACGCGTATCAAAAATTTGATGATTTAATTATAAGCTGTGCTCATAAACAATGGAGCCTGTAATTAGTCATCATTAACCCTATTTATTACTCTATACGGTATCATAATATAGATGAATGAGAACAGTGGTGTTGGTTCTTATTTTTTTAAGTTCTTTATAAACAATGTAAAAAATATGTAGGCCTATATTAGGATACCTATTTAATAGATAAATTCTTTATTGACAAAGAAAATAACAATCAAATGATATAAACAAATTAAAATAGTATTTACAATTGAGCTAACTGCAGACTTCGCAAACAATCTACAGATAGCTCAACTGGTCCATATCAATACCAGTCGAAAGCGTCCCCAAGACGCTGGCTGCGTTGCCTCGCTGTATTATAATAAAACTTATTTAAGTTTTTTACCATGATTTGAGTTAGTATTTAATTAATAGTAAAGCTTTCCTATTTAATAATATTTTTTCTTTCCACAATGCATTATACAGCTTTAAATTAAGTAGAGCTTGCATTTTGCGTACTTATTAGATGTCTAGTACCATTTTTATGTATTTGTTCCATGTAAAACAACCAAAGGAAAAATTATTAAAGATCATTATTGTCTCGCGGCAGGAATCAAACCAGCAACTTTCTACACCCATTTTGTCACATACAGATATCGTCAACTATTTATTGGTAAGTAATGTTTGTAAGCCGTGGGGCCGCGGCTTACGAATATCGACTCCTCCAACTCAATCCGTGGATGTCGTAAGAGCCGACTAAGGGAACCTACGAGAGGAAGGGCAGCAGCTTCTTTCTGAGTATTTTTCAACAATAACACTGCGATCACCAATCTGCCTGCCAAGCGTGGTGATTATGGCAAATCCCCCCCCTACATGGGAGACCATCCACTCGATGGACCGACGACATTGTAGCGGTCGCAGGGAGTCGATGGATGGAGGCGGCTCAGGACCGCTATTTGTGGCGTCGTATGGGGGAAGCCATGTCCAGCAGTGGACTGGTATGTATAGGCTGATATGATGATGATGATGAATGTTTGTAATTAATTCTGATTTTCATGAAATTCACCGTCAGTGGAAAAGCAAAAGATGTTTTTTTTTCTGCGAAGTCCACTATGAAGACACCTACACAGTTTGTACCAGCATACAACACAGCATTCGGAAACTGTTAGAAAGTTAAAAGATATAATAACATTAAGTTGCCCTACTACATAATCTGCACAACCACTGTGACTTCATTATTACGCGCTACCATTAAAGTCTCGTAAATCTGTAATCGGACCGAATAATTGACTGAATTAGCTATGTACTACAAAGTGGTATTTTCAAGACTATTGCCCTAGAAGCATGTACATAGTCGACAGTACTTTGTCTACATTTCAATTAATTCCAGCTTACGCTTCCGACTGGTATTGATACGGATCAGTTGAGCTACCTGTAGATTGTTTGCAACAGTCTGCAGTTAGCTCAATCGTTTCAATTGTAAATACTAGTTTAATTTGTTTATATTTGATTGTTATTTTCTAAGTCAATTAAGTGTATACTAAAAAAAAAATTGTCTAGTTATCGTAGTACCTAGTACCTATACCTACCTATGTTCTATTTACGAAATAAAGATATTTTATTTTTATTCTTACTTTATTTTTATTTCTGTTAGAAATCTAAAATGGTCGTCCCTATGCGGAATGAAATCACCACTGAATTTGATTTTCTATGTTAAGACTACTTAGGGCCGAAACCAGTGGGGACGAAAACGAAATAACTCTGTTAATAATTAGATGCAGGATAGAGTTGCCATTTTAATTACGCATGAACTAAGGTTGTTTTCAGAGGAGGAATATGTCCAGCAGTGGACTAGTAGTCGCTGTTGTTTTGATGTGATGTGTGTGAACATACATACTTTACAGCCCTTGGTGTACCTATAGGTTACCAAAAAAGATTAATAAATGGTGTAGTTGACATAATAGCTAGAAATACCAATAACAAATTTTGGCCCAACCCGGGATTTGAACCCAAGACCTTATTATCAGCGGTTGAACAAGTTAACCGCTAGACCAACGAGGCAGTTGCCGCAGCAATCACATATCACATGAGTCTGGAAGGAGTGATGGTTTTTAGTATGGCTGATTGAAGGATATGAAGAAAACGTGTTGTGCTGACCCCGCATAATTAGGATATTAAGAAAAAAATATTACATATAAATAAATAAATAATACTGGACAATCTACACAGCATCATCTAGCCCCAAGCTAAGCAGAGCTTGTGTTATGGGTACTTGATGACTTATATAATATATAATTAATAAATAGAGACGAGACAAATATTTGTAGATCTTACAAATATTTGTCCCAAGCCGGGAATCGAACCCCCAAGCCCCTGCTTTGAAGGCGGACCTTCGCCCGCCGCATCACATCGGTCGACAATGATGACTTAATTCTATTTGGCCCTGTTGAATAACGAATTAGGTAGGTACATACGCCATAACAATAAAAGAATCATGGATTACTTGCATGTTGTACTGACATGAAAATAGGACTGGGTTTGGACTATGAATGCAGTGCTTTCATAAAGTAAAGTAAAAAGAACAAAAGAACATAGATTACCAATTATATTCACTTGATAATTACATTCAAATAAAGATCAAGCCGTGGGGTCGCGGCGTACGAATAACGACCCCTCCAACTCAACCCGTGGATGTCGTAAAAGCCGACTAAGGGAACCTACCAGAGGAAGGGCAGCAGCTTCTTTCTGAGTATTTTTAAACACCAACACTGCGATCACCAATCCGCCTGCCAAGCGTGGTGAATGGACCGACGACATCGTAGCGGTCGCAGGGAGTCGATGTATGGAGGCGGCTCAGGACCGCTATTTGTGGCGTCGTACGGGGGAGGCCTATGTCCAGCAGTGGACGTGTATGGGCTGATGATGATGATGATGATGAAAGATCAGTAAATTCGCTGTAAACTTTAAAGTGGCGAATCTATATTCCATGGTACTAGAAAAAAAAATGTGTGAAACTTGCGATAAAAACCGCCTCGTAAATAAAAAGATTACGTGGTATCTGATATCATTAATTTTAAAAATACTTTCGTCCGTGTTAACGCGATCACATTTTTTAGAAATTATCTTCACCTTTTTAATCATGCACAAAAAGGGAATTTTAATTAATCCAGATAGGTATGCGCGGAGTGTATCTGCGTGCACCTTGGGCGTCAGGAGCCAGTCGGTCTGTAGCCGCCCTGCGAAAGGCCGCCCGCCCTACCGCCCGCTCGCATTACGATTACGATACGAGTGGAGCTTGGTGAAGTTTTCGTGTGTGAAAGTTTGTTTTTGTTTGATTTATTAGCTGCTTGCTGCATTTCTTCTGAATTTTAATAAGGTACGTGGGTTTGTTTTATGTTTTCCGGGTAGTAATATTTATGTTTATGTTATTTACCATAGAAAAAAATACAAATGTTAACTTTCTTTTTGCAAGTCTTTTGGCTTTTTTCATATAATGATAAAAATATGCTTTCATCATAGAAATTCAGTTACAAGATCAACAAGGTATAAATATGTAGGTAGGTATGTACCTATTTTATGAATCCAAAAGTTATAATAACTACGAAAATATAAAATACAACCATGGACGAAATAAACTATCTTTCATCCATGATACAACTTAAATGTACTTCAGCGGCACGGAATCTTGGCCAAGCTCGAAACTTGCGATAACAAACAATTGAAGTGTTTCTGATGAATGTTACTATGAAGGTAGGTAAACAATGTACGAGTTAACGTTCAAGAGGGTCATTCATTAAACTTGAGTTGAATTTGAAACCACTTTTTGAGATTTAGTCGAAAAAGGTCATTTCAGCTTGTAAGACGATTTTTCATTTTGTGTGTTTAAAATCTTTAGCTAAAAGTTATCAGTTTTTTTGGATTTTGTGGTTGTTATTGGGTATCTTAACAACCTGTATAACAAAAAAAAATGCCCTTAACAGCAGAACAGATCGCGCAAACCGTCGCATTGATCGACCAAGGACTGACACAGCGTGATTGAATTGTGTTAAACGTACCACGTTCCTCCATGCAGTGTGCCCTGAAACGATATCAGGCGACAGGGAACTACACCCGGCGACCAGGTAGTGGTGGTAGAAGATGCACATCAGCTCGGGACGACAGGTTTATTGTCTTGGAAATTTTGAGAAACCGCTTCCTTACAGCCGTTGAGATACGACAGCGGCTCCAAAACGTCAGGGGCATTAATGTGAGCGAGCGTACGGTGAGAAGACGAATGGAGGAAGTAAATTTAAAAGCCCGTAGACCAGCGCGTGGCCCAGAACTCCTCAGACAGCACCGAGTAGCTCGTCTTCGTTTTGCCCAAGAACATGCGAACTGTACACACGGTCAATGGGCCAGAGTTCTCTTCACAGATGAGTGCCGTATTTCTTTAAGGTCTCCAGACGGTCGTGAAAGGGTGTGGAGAAGAAGAGGAGAAAGGTACCTACCCATTACCACCACACAAACAGTCACGGCGGCTCCATAATGGTTTGGGGAGGTGTAAGTTCTGAGGCTCGTACGGAGTTAGTGGTCGTCGACAACCGGTTAAACGCTACTCGATACATGGAAGAAATTCTACAGGACCATGTTCTACCCTATTTGGGGTTCATTGGATACGACGATTTTTTGTTGATGCACGATAATGCACGCCCCCACGTCGCTCGGTGCGTCGAGGAGTACCTTCAAGAGGTTGGGATCCGGAAGTTACAGTGGCCAGCTCGTAGCCCGGACTTGAACCCGATAGAACACATCTGGGACATGCTTAAAAGAAAGATCAAGTCTGGTTCCAATCCACCACAGTCACTAAATGAGCTCCGCGTTGCAGCGCTCGCCGCTTGGGAAGCGATACCGCAAGAAGAGATCAAAATCTTTATTCAGAGCATGCCTGATCGGATGCAGGCAGTCATCAGGGCTAGAGGAGGAAACACCCACTATTAAATCGCAGAAAGACAACTCAAAAAACTTTTGTTTCCTTATTAATTTTTTTGTAAAAATCCCCTAATTTTTGTTTGAATGTTCGTGGTATTGATATGGCATGCTTTATTTGATTTCTGAAGACATTAAACACTTCGGAAGGCAATGAAGAATACCGTAAAATCATTTATAATACTTACCGACCTTGTTAAAAACTGGGACTTGGATAAGTAAGATGAAAATCGGTCATGTCATGTCATCAGGCTTGATTGGCGAGGGTTCCGTACCTACTCATCATAAATGATCAGATAGGTCTCATTCTTCTTCAATCAACTCTAAAAGCTTAAACACCGTAATCTTATATTTATGAACTTTATTTTCTATTTATTCAAGTTTCTGTAAGCAATCAATAATTGAGTCATAATTTTCCTGTTTTGGTAGCAACAACTTCGTGACGATGACGTCACAGATAAAATTATTATATGTGTCTGGTTATTATGATATTATGATTGTTGCTACGAACAGTTTTTTTTATTGCGTTTATTATATAGGTCATTTTTCATCGT
Source organism: Eupithecia insigniata (assembly GCA_947859395.1). Classification (NCBI taxonomy): domain Eukaryota; kingdom Metazoa; phylum Arthropoda; class Insecta; order Lepidoptera; family Geometridae; genus Eupithecia; species Eupithecia insigniata. The sequence goes on from OX402007.1 coordinate 1,095,673, forward strand.
TCTTTTGACCACTATCACACTTGATGTAAAGTGACGATCTGGCCGACCATGTATTACGGACGTCTAGAAGAGACGTAATCACTCTTGTTTTGAAGTCTCGTGGTTATAATTGACCGGAAAACACCAGCAGGCGTATTCCAAACCTTAGCAGTGCAAATGATGAAGATAGAGGAAAACCGCTTAGTGCATTTCCACCAATATTCGTCGAGTACTTTAAGGTTTCGAAGACTAAGTAAAACCTACGGAACCCTAAAAATACCGCCACTCGTTCCAAGCAGGTTGATAAATGACCCGCCTAGTTCAATGGGGTTGAAGAATGTGTTCTTGCCCCATATATTACGGTCCTCTCGACATGGCGAGTTATTTGCGTGCCTCGCATATTTCGGCTTCATAGTTTCCCCACTAAACCGATTATTGGTGTTTTTGGCGTTATTGCTTGTTTTTGCAAAGGAACGAGGAAATTTATAAGATTTGTGGTAAGTCTATCAACACACAAAAAATATTTATAGGTAATCTACGGATATTTTATTACAGTTTGGCATGAGAGCCCATCTAATGGATTAACAAATAGCACTTAGATACGTGTAATATAAGTTTTTAAGTATCTGTCATCTAGTATATATAACACAAGCTAAACAGGCTAAAACAGCAGCCATGAAGCTAGGAATCCTTAACAAGGTTAAGCGATACTTCATACCGGGACAGCTTCTATCCCTTTATAAAGCACAGGTCCGGTCTGGTTTAGAGTATTGCTGCCATGTTTGGGATGGCTCGGCCATATACCAGCTTGCAGCCTTAGACTCGATAGAACGAAGAGCCTTCAGACTCATAGATGAGCAGTACTTTGCAGAGACTAAGATCCAAAGTCTCGATCACCGCCGCAAGGTTGCTTGTCTCTCGATCTTTTATAGGATACATTTCGGAGAATGCTCCCAGGAACTTCATGACCTGATTCCACCATCTCCCTTCCACTCCAGGACAAGCATACGGACGGCACATTACCATCCTTATCAGGTGGTTACACCATCCACTCGTACAAAGCGGTTTTCGTCCACCGTCATCATTCGCACCGCTAAGGAATGTAACTTGCTGCCTGCTTCAGTTTTTCCGGTGAATTACAATCTGGGTCTCTTCAAGACAAGAGTGAATAGGTGTCTTTTAGACCTTCGTGATACAACATCGGCCACATCATCACTTTCCATCAGGTGAGATTGTGGTCAAACGAAGGTCTTTACCCTAAAAAAATAAATAAAAAACAAGCTCTGCTTAGCTCTGCAGCTGCTTAGATGACTTGATATTGATAAATTATATGTACTTAATCTATACTTATAATAAAACTGTAACAGGTCCAATTCTGTACATTGAAGATATTTAGAAAAATTTTTTTGGAGGGCACTCAGTTGTCGATACTGATGCCAAAAATGTATTTTTTTTCCATCATGTCTGTCTGTCTGTCTGTATCTTGGCCGCGCATAGCTCCGAAACTGCTGAACTTATTGAAATGAAACTTGGCAGGATTTGAGTTCATACTACGAAGAAGGACATAGTATACTATTTATCCCGGATTTCAATAGGGTTTCCTTGGGAGAGGGGATGAAAGTAAAATTGGTTGGCTACGCATAGCCCTGAAACTACTAAAGGTACTCAAATGAAATTTAGCATGATTTAAGTCCATATTACAAGAAAGGGCACAAAATACTTTTTATCCCGGAACTCAGAAGGGTTTCGTAAGGCGCCGGAAGTACTGAATGTATTCAAATGACTCTTTGCAGGATTTGAGATCATACTATGAGAAAGGACATAGGGTACTTTTTATCCCGGATTTCAATAGAGTTCCCTTGGGAGAGTTTTGGCTGCCCATAGCACCGAAACTACTGAAGGTATTCAAATAAAACTTAGCATGATTTAAGTTCATATTACGAGAAAAGGCATAGAATACTTTTCATCCTGAATTTTAATAGGGTTCCGTTGGGAGAGGAGATGAAAGTAAAATTTGTTGGCTACGCGTAGCGCCAAAACTACTAAATGTATTCAAATGAAACTTGGCAGGATTTGAGTTCATACTATGAGGAAGGACATGGATACTTTTTATCCCGGATTTCAATAGGGTTCCCTTGGGAGAGGGGATGAAAGTAAAATTTCTTGGCTACGCATAGCCCTGAAACTACTAAAGGTACTCAAATGAAATTTAGCATGATTTAAGTCCATATTACAAGAAAGGGCACAAAATACTTTTTATCCCGGAACTCAGAAGGGTTTCCTTATGAGAGAGGATGGAAGTGAAATTTTGCGCGTTGCAGAATGGCGCGCGGGGCAAGGGCGGTAGAGAGCGATAGCCCCCCACTGTAGGGGGTACTGGCAGTGGGGCCCCAGGTAGTGGGGCCCCTCACGCAACCGGACCCTCCCAGTAGCCCCCCGCAGTGGGGCCCCCACATTGCCCCGCAGTGGGACCTCAGTAGCCCCCAGAGTGGGGGGCACCGGCAGTGGGGCCCCGGAAGTGGAGGCCGCCGACAGATGGCCCCCCGAATTGGGCCCCCCACATTGCCCCACAGTGGTACCCCCTCATTAGCCCCCCACAGTGGGGACACTGGCAGTGGGGCCCCCGGCAGTTTACCCCCGCAGTGGGCGCCCCACATTACCCCGCAGTACCCCCCGCAGTGGGACGCACACAGTAGGGCCCCACAGTGGAAGGCACCGGCAGTTTACCCCCGCAGTGGGCCCCTCACATTGCCCCGCAGTGGGACCCCCAGTAGCCCCCCGTAGTGGCCCCCCGCAGTAGGTTAAATTTCTTGGCTGGGCATAGCGCTGAAACTACTGAATGTATTCAAATGAAACTTGGCATGATTTAAGTTCATACTACGGGGAAGGTCATGTAATACTTTTTATCCTGGAATTCCTTAAGGTTCCCTTGGGAGTGTGGATGGAAGTGACATTTCTCGGCCTAAAATAGCGCAAAAACTACTGAATGGATTCGAATGATACTTAGCATGATTTGAGTTCATACTACAAGGAAGGACATAAAATACGAATACCCCAAAGCCAACAAAATGATTACAAAATTGTTATTAGTGCCGATAAACGACCTACTGCCACTGGACAGCATCCGGTTTGTACAAAGTTCTCGCTACCAATGATGTTGCCGTCGTCCTGGTAAATCAGCACTGTGTCAGGCGGGACATTGTGCTGCGTACCCGGGATGACCGCTTGCAATGCATTGGCGAAACGCACCAGGCATTTGATGCTCTTCAGTCTTTACTCGTTTATGTACCTACCTACTGTCGTGGCGAAGACACTGGTGGAAGTGGATACAACTTTGATCTTCGACTCGGTCTCACGGTACGGTTCGGTTCACTAAAAATGTTTACCGCCCAACGAGGTGGGCACGGGTCAGCTAGTACAATATATATATCCTATACGTATATATATATTATATAATACATAGAAAATACCCAGTAGGTACAACCTTCCTAGAAAAATATTTGTCCCAAGTCGGGAAGCGAACCCGCACCCTCCTGCATTGGAAGTGGACCTTAACCTGCCGCGGCACATCGGTCGTCAAATGAAACTATTACTCGCTGTTTTTGCGGTCATATGTAAAATAAACGTTTTAGTTTATTTTTAGGTGGCCAGTGTTTTTTTGTCGCCGTTTGCATACTGCAGTAGGTGACTCGCATACAAGTACTTTACGTACAGTATCAATTATCACTACATATTATAAAACAAAGTCATCCGTCGCATCTGTCTGTCTGTTTGCGATAGGTAAACTCAAAAACTAATGCCGTTCATTAGTTTTTGAGTTTACCTCCCATTCATGTCGTTTTCACCAAATATACATTTGTCAAGCGTTGGTGTAAATTAGTTGATATATAATGATAATTGTTGGAAGTCGAAAAAAGTCAAGCCGCCGTCGCTTTCATCGAAAGTACTGCCAAAATCCTTTGAGATTTAACAAAACAATGCATGGTGAGATATTCAACTTTTATAGATTTACAAAAAAGTCCGGGATGGCATAGGTACATCTATTTTATAAGGATAGCTTACTACTCGTATACCCATTCTATCACAATAGGTATGCTCTACTACCATCAACCTATATTAGTACAGTGCTGGGCATACGTCTCCTCATGAGCGCCATGGCGCCTTGTCTTCAGCTTGACGCATTCAGCATCAGCCTGTAGTGTTTCGCAGATCGTCATCCCACCTGACCGGAGGGCGTCCTACACTACGTTTGCCGAGTCGCGGTCTCCACTCAAGAACACATTTACCCCAGCAGTTGTCGGTTCTTCGCGAGATATGGCCGTATGTAGTGTAACTATAACAACTGAAAAGTGTCTCAAGATGGTTCGTAAAAAGGGTTCCCGTTCCCGGCCGTTTCTGGCCACTTCGTGGCGCCTGATACTTCGTAGTGTACAGTAGGTACCTATACAAGTATTCAATTACACACGTATACAGTATTGTGGAACGTGTTCAATGGTGGTGATGATTGGAACGGAATCGTTGATGGACGGACTGGAAAGAGGGTGGTTTTCGGGTGTTAGTTATGTTATGGTTGCCCTGAATGGTTTAGAAGATGTTGTGCGTCTATTTGAATCAGATTTCAGATTTCAATGACTTTATTTCTTTATCTTACAAAATAAGGACTAAGACAAGACACACTTTATAATACATATATACAGCATAGCAAATAAGAAATAAGGTGTTATTGATTTTCTCTTCACTTAAATTTTTTTTCTACTTGTAGAGCACGTGAAAACGAAACCACTAGATATCAGTTATGTGTCTAATACATGTTTATTTGTCTATGTAAATCTAAATATTATTTGTTTTAGATACATGTCACCAAACCTGTGATGCCGTAGCTTTGCACACACTTTCTGCACTAAAAGTGCATGCTTGTTCTACCTCTTTTTCAACATATTTCACTCATATCCGTTCAGCTGTTTCGGTGTGTCAAGGTTTCACAGGCATATAGCGTTATATGTATTTATTTTCACTTTAAATAAAAATTCTAATTGTGTGAAACGTATTTTTCATTTAATTGTACTAAATTTTAATTAGATAATATTTTTTTCCTTTGTTTATCTCGTAAATTAACAGTTTTATCACTATTACATAGATTTCTATCATATCTACAGGTAGGTACATATATCCGCTTGTTAGTATTTCTCCATTTATCATCATGATAAAATGTAAAGAACACCCTTGACGTACGTAGGTACACCGAACAGGTAATAACAAAGCTTTACTCTCGAAATTCGAACCCGCATTAAGATCATCTCCTGACAACCTAGGTAAATAATGTTTAGCGCAACTTCGATTTGAGCTCGAATTTATTCAAATAAAACATTCAGGGCGTCTACTACGTAAAACGAGTGGAGACCGCGACGCAATGCGAAATTGAGTTTGGGAATACCTTCCACTCGATGATGGACCGACGACACTGTAGCGGTCGCAGGGAGTCGTTGGATGGAGGTGGCTCAGGACCGCTGTTCGTGGCGTCGTTTGGGGGAGGCCTATGTTCAGCCGTGGAAGTATACGGGCTGATGATAATAACAAGACTACGTGAAACGTTATTGTAAAGCGAATGTCTCAAATTTTGGCAAAAAAAATATGATTAAAGATTATTTATCGGGTATTTATCGCGTACCTTTTTTTATATTTTCCCCTACGTTTCCATCGCGTTACAGCGATCGTGGTCACGGGGCGACTAATGACCGCGATAAATACCCGATAAATAATCTTTAATTATGTCAACAAATCGCGAAAGTTTAAAAAGTTTAAAAAAAAAATATGCTTAAAAAATTTAAATGCCTCACAAAAAAATCCAGACATGTAAATATTTGGAGATAACACTTATTTATATTTGTCTCGTATCGAATCGAACCCGGAACCTTCTGCGTCATAGGCAGCCCTTCGATCACTGTACCGACTTATGTTGCTGGAACGTAACGTCGAGCATGAACTCCTACCCCTCTATTTTATGAGTTGGCGTTGCTATAGGGGTATCCCCCTGGATAATGCACAAAGCATTACTATGTCAAGATGTTAGTGCATATCGTAGTTTCCCACGTAAAATAATAATAAAGTAGTCAGCAAGGAAAAGTACCCTTTGATGGTTACGAGATACGCGGTCACATTGAAAGATTACTAATTGACAGTTCTATTTATTTATTGAACTAGTACAGAAATTAATTCTAGCTACACTAGTTATACTATAATTTGATTCAAAATGATATGTATTAAAATAAAATTAACTAAAAATTATATTACGGTTATGTTTAACGTTTAAGTGCTTATTTTGTAAGCCTAAAGAAATAAAGTTATTGATTCTAACAATTTCAATTTAATAACAGAAATTTCAAAATCTAAATGTTAATAGAAAATAACTTTCTATTCATATTAAAAATAAAATTAGTAGTCAATATAATTATATTCTGTTGTTTTCTTTATGATATATCACAATTGTTTTGCGTAGTAAATGCTCAGATTTGTAAGCCAACCTGCTATTTGCCACAGAGATTGAGATGGCGCTTATAACAATTTTCAAAAGTTCGTGAAGTTTCTAATCGCCTCGTACGGCAAATTTCAACCGCGGTGAAGATTATAATTTATATTATAATGTAATTATTTTTGCTTGATAACAACAGAGCCTTCTGCTAAATCAATTTAAAAAATTCAATTTTTCCCAGAATCAAGAAACGAAAACAGCGACGGTAGGTACCATAGTAGAACTATGCCTGTTTTACATAAATATTCTGGACTTTATGTAGGTACGTAAAAGTTTACCTGCATTACTTATTATAATATAGAATCCGAATCAGAATCAATAACTTTATTTCTTTAGGCTTACAAAATAAACACTTAGAGAAGTCAAATTTATATTATAAACATAGTTATTATTATCAAATAAGAAATAAGGTGTTATTGATATTCTCGTCACTTCAAGTTTTTCTCCACTAGTGGAAGAAGTGAAAAAGAAACCACTAGCACATTATAATATCACTTATGTGTCTAATACATGTTTTCTAAATCTAAATTATAGAGTATGAAGTAAAATTCATTTTACAAAAATTCGTTAACCTGACGAACAGATTACTGCGACCCCTCATACACACACAATAAGGGTTAGAATCTAGATCATAATATTCTGTCTTTCAATGTTTTACTGCTTTATTGCATTCTGTATTGTGAGTCAAGTGATAATATAATATAATTAATATACGTACAAAATTTTAACGGATTCACAGATTATTTCAAGCATTGCTAAAACACTCTCAATCACTTGATTGAGGTGATTTCACAGATCGAACAAAAAAAACCTAATTCAAATTGGTTAATCCATTTCGAAGATATACAGACAGACACTCAATCAACACAAACACAAAGGCAAAGAGGTCAAACTAATGATACACCACACTTTTTCGTCCGAGGTTAAAAATGGCCTAGTTACGCAAATCGCTCGTTTGCGCTACTCGAAAAATCACATGCATGAAGTAATTCCAAGATTCTACATTTGGTAAAGTAGGAGGTACTTTACTTAGGAGGTACGGTACTCGAGAAAGGCTGTGAGTGATTGAAAATTGAACTCGCTCGTAAAAAACGTACGTGACTGGTTTCAGTGCGTACGTACCTACGATTAGGTACAGCTTGGTAGGGGGCGATGGAAGCGAAACTATGCAATTAACTCTATGTATGCGATTGAATCTATGGTTGTGGTTTTCAAGCAATCTTATCTTTCTTAGGCCACATCTTCACTTTCTCGAGTGAGACGGTGGTCAAACGCTTTACCATTAACAATAAAAAAAAGAACTAGCTAGGTTAGCTCATTTTGCTAGATTAAGTTCTATTATGGACCGATGACATAGTTTACCTATACTCAAGACAATTGCTCAATCGAAATCGCTTCTAAGCGATACGGCCGCTCATTGTACTTGTTCATGTTAATATCTGTCTTTTTATATAACTTTGTGGTGTACAATAAAGATTTTTTTATTGTATTGTAGGACATTCTCTACTTACACTTATTCTAAGTACTTATTTTGTAAGCCTAAAGAAATAAAGTTATAGATATCTGAAATCTAACTAAATCTTACAATGTTTGTAAACAATTCATAACTTTGTGTTATAATCTAAGATTATCTTTTAGGTGTCGAGTTTTAACTGTAGCAAAGACAGCTCAAATCAACGTCAATGTCAATTCTGTCAAAAATCGACAACCAGTGATTTTATGGCTTACTCCAGTTTAACCCCTAAAAAGGAGTCATATGGCTAAGTATGGGGCAATGTTTACAAACATTGTCTCTTGAGTTTGTTCGGAGTATACCGGGCCACCTGCCATAATTCGAATATTGTAGCGAGCCCCGAAAACAAACTTATCTAATTTAATTAGTTCTAGTCTCAGGTTCTCTTTAGAATTTACATGCAGAATATCTATACGGTACCTTACAACACGCACCTTTTCATTACCCGCTTCGTTGGTTAAGTAAGCTCATTAACTAGTAATTTGGTCCCCCAGGTCCAGAGGTCATAAAACGCAACAAGTCAGAGGGGACGTTCTGGCCCTGGGTTGTACAAGCCGGGATTTACTGACCCCAGCAAGTGGCCCCCTAAGAGCCGTCGTCGGCTTAGTGGAATGCATGAGTTTATTTCTTACTAGTTTCAGCACGCGGCTTCGCACGCGTTGTTTCTATGAAAACGTTTAAACGTTTAAAGGTTATTTAATGTGTATTGGTTTCTAAATGTGCTACGAGTTTCTAAATGTGCCAGTGGTTTCTAAATGTGATAGTGGTTTCTAAATGTGCTAGTGGTTTCTAACTATGTTTATAATATACAATTTGACTTATCTAAGTGCTTATTTTGTAAGCTTATAGAAATAAAGTTATTGATTCTGATTCTATTTCTGTCCTATGGGAACTGATTTATGGGATAAATATAACGTATGTTTATTCCAGGCCTAGAAATACATAAATGCAAATTTCAGCTGAACTTTCGCATTTATTATGTACTAGCTGCTGCCCGCGCCTTCACCCGCGTTTTATCGAGATAAAGAAAAGCCTATATGTTATGATCCCAAACTACATATACCCATACCAAATTTCAGCCCAGTCGGTTCAGTAGTTTTTGCATTAAAGAGTAACAAATATCGATACTTACAAACAAACTTTGACATTTATAATATTAATAGGATAGGATAGTAGGAATAGGATTTATGAACTTTAACTTGTAATTGAGAAGAAAGATATTCTAAAAATCTCGTGGATGATTTTTTCTCATGATATTTTTGTTTGATTGAAATCTACATACTTTCTGCCTGCAACTTCGCATTATTTCCAGAATAAAAAAGCTTATACTTGTTTGTCTGTTGTGAATACTTGACGTTTTCCATTGGTGCGTTTTCGGGTGACGTTGGGAATACTATTCGTGAGACGTTGAGAATGAGCACGTCTTTCGTGAGATGATGGGAATAACTTGTCTACGTCTACTTTCTATTCTTTGCAAACGTTTTATGTTTAGGTATTTCTATCAAAAACCTTAATAACTACAGTATGCATAAATTAAAGACAACAATAATACTTTAAATCTAACATTGTTGTTCAAATTTTTACCCGACTACGAGAGGGTTATGATTTTGACACCCTATGTATGTATGTATGTACTATGTATGTAGCCGATTTTTATGTTCCCTCGTAGCGCTGAAACTACTGGTCCGATTTCAACAAATAAGGTATCATATGATTCGTCTTAATAGCCCGATGAATATATGCTATTTGACGTCTGATAAAAATGGGGTCTAACGAGATAGCGGGGGTCGAAGAAAGGGTCGAAAATTTCAATGTTAGTAAATATGCTCGTGTGTGGTATCGTTGCAAAGGTATCGTTGCTTTGTTTGTACTTTCCAAAACGGTTTTTCAAACTTTTATGAGATTAACGATTCTTAAGCTATTAGCAAATAGGTATAAAAAAATATAGCTAAAAACTAAAACCCGACTACATAAGTCTTAAACAAGCGTTCACCTATTGTCCTTATCATTTTCTTTTGATACTTAGGTAGTCGGAGGCACCCACCCCATATACCTACGGTACAATTAGTAACAAAGACTACCTAAGTATGATAAGGACAATAGGTGAACGCTTGTTTAAGACTTTTATCTTTTTAACTATATTTTTTTTGACTGTAAGGCTTACCTACCGTACTGCGGAATCTCACCGCGCGTTTTTTTTTCCGCAGTGTTCTGCAGCATATGGAAATTGTAGTTTCATACAATTATTTCATACACGGACTTGCAGAAAAATATATACCTACATATATTATCAAGACTGACCGGAGACTAACTATTCCTCACTTCGATTTTTCGTATTAGGTACTTAAGAATTTTTATCAGTTATTGTGACTACACCGGCGCGGCGTCTATACCTCAACTTAATTATCTTATATATAGAAATAACTATTCAGATTTATATCACGGAATCATTACAAAACAAAGACCAAATCATCAAATTCTCATTAAGAACAATTACATAAGCAAAACTAATATAAAAATCGATGGGACCATATTTCATCCGGGACAATAGGGCATATTGGGCCATCAATCACTGGGACATATGGGCCACTGACCCGGGGAGCTGTAAATTGATTTTGATTTATTTTGGCCAATTAAGGTTGTTCATATTTTAAAGATATCAGGCACAAAATAATGTTGCCAAATGATTATGTCATATAGGTACCCTCAGTTTTTAAACTGACTTAGAAAAGAGGGTTTCTCTGTTCGGTGTATTTGTGTTTTTTTTTTATCCGTAAATTTTTTTTTTTTATTAAGAATGACGAAAATACAACAGTGATAAGAATTGGCAGTAAACATTTAACTTTTTGCAGTTATGGTCTCATACTTGAAAGGAAAATGGTATTAAGGCGGTTCCCAGACCCAAACCAGCGCCGCCCCCTTTTTTATCGTATTATTACTTTAAACAAAGGAATTTAGAAAAATCCCTAGGTCAGCTTTTTATACCTATCACAAGGTTTTTTTTCAATGCCTTTATAATAGTTTTATTTTGTATAGTTTAGGAAGAGATGCAAAGTTGCACTTTTTGGCCACCAAACTCGGTTTTCGCATCTCCTCCTAAAAGCTATACAATATAAAACTGTTACAGAGGCATTAAAAATAAGCTTATAATCGGTACCACAAATTGGCCAAGGGGTTTTTGAAAATTCCTTTGTATAACGTAATAATATGACAAAATAGGTGGCGGCTGTGATTGGGTCGGGGTAGCGCCTTAAAAGCACAAGGAAGGTTTTTGTTTTTGCCGTAATATTTATGTTATTTATGTCTATCGCACCTAGCTATAAAATACCAAAACTGCTTGGTAGTGTTTGTAGTTCATAAAAAAAAAAACATTTAAGACAGTCAGTTACCCGAAAATACGTACCTACCTAGTTCTGGATCAACTCACGAATAGACGGACAAACTTTTCATTCACATTTTCCAGTCATCATCATCAGCCCGTACACGTCCACTGCTGAACATAGGCCTCCCCCAAACGACGCCACGAATAGCAGTCCTGAGCCGCCTCCATCCAACGACTCCCTGCGACCGCTACGATGTCGTCGGTCCATTTTGCAGTAGAGAATGAATAATAGACAATAGATGGAAGTGACAATGACGTTTCGCAATTTTACACTGAACTGTGCAACTTTTGTTGAATAGAATGTTGGCAAAACCGTACCTACTACCCTATTTATGACCGGAGTGGAGTGAAGCCATTTATTGCCAACATTATTTTGAACTAGTGAACTACGGATGCCAATTTTATTAAAACGTTTCCGGGATAGCATATTTATTTGTTTTTTACTAAAACTCTTTTCACTGCCCAGCTTTGATGTCCGACCTGAAGAAGGGGCTCGCCGGGCGCGCCTGGAGCTCCAGATGGGCATGGACGTGCTGATATGTATCAGAGTTGGCTGGCAACACTGAGAATATATTTATAATTTAATTGTTTTGAAAATATTAAAAACCGACTTTGAATCATATTTATTCTGTTTTTGAATTTTTTGGAATACATAATACTTAAAAAATCATTCTCTATACAATAGCGAAAGAATTTTCAAAATCGGTCCTATTTAGACGGACAGATCCATATAATTATACAAACATACATTTTTGCGAACATTCATTGTTTTATTTTTTATTTATTTATTTTGTTTTTAAACTAGTTCAGAGCTTCAATAAATAACGTTTTTACTTTTACATAAAAATATAATACCTACAGCTCAACATAGAATCTTCTCCTTTTTTGAAGTCGGTTCATAAAATAAATAGGTAGTAATAGGCCATTCGTTTATGTGTATTATTAGACAGGATCAGTAGATTAGGTGGGGTAGTAACGTTTACGTCCAGGTGGAAAAAATGTCCCTGAGTCTCACGCTCGTCAAACAATTCAATTACAAACCAAATCCATTTATTTTTAGTTACCTACGTAAGTACATAAATATTTAACTACGTAAGTAGATAGGTATTTTACCTACTTTGATAGTTAGGTTAGCCATATTAGGCGTATCTCGTCATAAGGCAAATAAAAAAAAAAAAAAAAAAAAAAAACATCAAATCTCGCCAACTTGTCATCGCTTAGTCAGAAAAAAGAATGCATGAATAAGTTAGAAATCGTAAGAATTCATTTATTGCAATTATATTCCTTGACTTTCCTCGGCGCATTCGGTTTAGGAAGTTACAGTTTCTGCCCAGGGCACGCGTTTTTCAGAATAAAAAGTAGCATTTATACGATAAGATCAGGAGGGCAATTCTGGCAATATAATTATCTACTCAATAATTATGACAAGAACTGTCAAAATATTAGTGATTGCTTCGTAGCAAATAAGCATATTGACAAAATCTGCAATCCTATATTTATCGAGGGTAATGAATGACAAGTTGCTTGATAAATCGCACGAGAATGCAGTTTTTGGCGGTACTCGATATTTATCACATGATATTTATATCCCGTGATAATGAGTATCACTCAATAAAGTATCACGTGATACGCAGAATTGGCCCTCAGAACTTATGTATGCAAATTTCAGCCCAATTCACCAATTCATTCAGTATTTTGGAGTTGTCTTCAGCCAGATATACATATGTTCACAACGGCACAAACTTTCGCTTTTATAACATTGGTAGCATAATAAACAAATACATTTTTAATATTTTAAAAACTTTGAAATACAAGCTTTTATATCATCTTGAACCAAAGTGCTCGGGAAGACAAATCCAACGAACCCAAACTCGACGTAGTTAAGTCGTTTCGTTTAGACTTTAGGGGTTCCTACGGCCACCTTTAGTTTCTATCATCAGACCAGCTCGATGGTACCATGACATTGCATTGTCACCGAAGTTAAATAAGTATGCCAAATTTCAGGTCGATCAGTTGAGGATAATTGGTCTAAAATTGAGTTGCAAGATTTGACCAGAATAAACAAACATTGCAAGTTAAATAAAAAAGCTTGTACGAAGTGTCTACCCGTGATTTACGACTATGTGGAATTGTATATTTAAGTACTATACCTCTGCCAAAATTGCCTAGCTAGTTATTATAAAATTTGCAAGCCAAATGCTAACGGTTGATGGGATGCAAATCAAGGGTCGAAAAAAGGGTTGCGCCCATGTTGTTATAATAGGATTTTACTTTGTTCTTCACTTTTAATGCCTCTTGTCAGCTGTTGAGTACGAATAGATCATGGAGTTTACATTGTTTTTGCCTTTGTAAATCTATCGTGCTTATTTCTATCGCAGGTTATTATGATTTAGGGAACTATAAAATTAAAGTAGCTGTTTTAGCTGTAACCTGGTTAAAATACAAGCTGCTGCAGCTTGTATTACCTTTGACTAAGCAATCAGAGCCGCGGGGCCGCGGCGTACGAATATCAAACCCTCCAACTCAACCCGTGGATGTCGTAAGGGCCGACTGAGGGAACCTACCAGAGGAAGCGCAGCAGCTTCCTTCTGAGTATTTTTCAACACCAACACTGCGATCACCAATACGCCTGCCAAGCGTGGTGATTATGGCAAATTCCCCCCTACATGGGAGACCATCCACTCGATGGACCGACGACATCGTGGCGGTCGCAGGGAGTCGATAGATGGAGGCGGCTCAGGACCGCTATTTGTGGCGTCGTACGGGGGAGGCCTATGTCCAACAGTGGACGTGTATGGGCTGATGATGATGATGATGATGAAGCAATCAGAAATCTGCACCTTACAAAAATTACGAAGGCATTTTTTATCGCCATGTTGTTTTACATGATTATCTGCATATTTAACTAGGTACTTTTTAACTGATTTACACAATAGGAAGAGGTTCTATTGTTGGCTTTATACATATATGTTTTTTTTACCGAGTTTTCTGGCAATTATCGACTGATTTTGATGATTCTTTTAGTTTTGTATAGAAAATAATCCCGAGGTGGTCATATGTAACAAACGTGTATTCCCGAGGGACTTAAATTCGCCATACAAAGCTTAAAAAACAATGTAATGCAAACATAAAGGAATTCCAAGTTGATTAATATTTTTCAAAATCACTTAGACTTGTTATTAAGCCAACATGCTCTCCCACAAATAGACAAGGTTTCTCCCTTTTTAAAGCATTCCACCTGTCTACTTTTGTAATAAAACCTTCACCGTACGGTTTTCACAAAAATCACTGTCTGTTTATTTATTTTCTAAAAGACAATCCGACATAACCGTCGGATGGAATCAGCCATTTTCAAAGAAAACAAATATTATTTACCTCCATTGTTCCACAATAAGATGAATGGCCACGTCGCACAAAGGATGGTATTGCTGTGACCAAAAGGGCAGGGCAGGAGTAAGGTCAAAACAAGCTGGGCAAAATCCTAATACAGCTAAGGTGGTTCGGGACCTAATGTTAGTAAATAAGAACAGAATGATTGTCAAAAATAAATTTTATGAATTTTTAATTAAATAGTATTGAATGATGTTGTGTGTATTGTCCAACATTATTTATTTTAATGACAACAAACAAGACACAACATAAATTGCTTGTCGAAAGCAACAAATCCGCCTGATTTTTATACTGGCAGGCAGCCTTCTCAAAAAAAATCCATTAAAAAGAGCTAAATATTTTAAGAAATGGTAAACGCAAACGCTCCATTTAAAATCCTTTGTAGGCTTTGACACAAGCTTCAAAGTAGCAAACTTTGAAGTTAGTGTCAAACTTACGTCGTGTAAAACAATTACTTGACCTCTGGTTTTTAGACATAGAATAAGTCTCTGGATTTTATGGTCATTTTGTGGCGTCGTACGGGGGAGGCCTATGTCCAGCAGTGGACGTGTATGGGCTGATGATGATGATGATTATGATGATGAAGTCTCTGGATCTCGTAAAGTCCAGAAGATCAACACAGCTTAACGTAACATCTTTGCAGTGGCAAATGAAAACAGCTCCTTTACTTCGTTCTAACTACGTCCCTGTGGCCCGATGACATAGGGGCAACATAGCTTGTTCACCCTTCCCTAATGCGAGTAACATCTTCGCAGTTATTCTCTGTCAGGCACACTGTACTACTCTAGCTACATGTTCTACACTGGTTATTACGTTCTTTGCTTTTGCAATGTCGTTGATTAAAGTTTTTGTAGAGTTTTCTACGTCGCAGAGTGGAAGAAAATTTAGTTTTAAATGAACTTTTTCATGAATAAAGTTGTGAGAAGAGAATAAATAATTGTTTTTAGATTTGAGACTGACATATTTTTAAAATCAGCACCTTAAATAAAAGAAAGTCACTGCGTCTGGATTTTCAAATTAAGATTTAGAGTCTTATGTACATACTTCGGCTTATATATATTATGCTTATACAATACTAGCGACCCGCGCCGGCTTCGCACGAGTGCAATGCTGATACTAAATTATACATATAAATCTTCCTCTTGAATCACTCTATCTATTAAAGAAACGTATCAAAATCCGTTGCGCAGTTTTAAAGATCTAAGCATACATACGGACAGCGGGAATCGACTTTGTTTTTATTACCCGACTACCGGAGGGTTATGATTTTAGCACCCTATGTATGTATGTAGCCGATTTCTTTGTTCCCACGTAGCGCTGAAACTACTACTTCGATTTCAACAAGTGAGGTATCGATTGATTCGTCTCATTACCCCGATGGTTATAGGCTATATGGTGTCCGACAAAACTGAGGGTCTTAAGAGATAGCTGGGTCTAAATTTCACCTGGAACACTTCAATACGTTTACGCAAGAGACGACATCTAGTTACAGTTCGAGTCTAATTTAGTTTGATGTGATGAGTGAAGGATGACACACCCGTTGCCATGGAGACCTCTTGTTTATTTGGTACCATGGCAACGGGTCACCTAGAGATGGGCAAATGAAAAAATGTATCGATATACATATATTGCATCGATATATGCCTATATCGATATAGGCCTTTGTTACTAATTGTACCCTAGCTATATGGGGTGGGTGCCTCCGATTACCTAAGTATCAAAAGAAAATGCTATGGACAATAGGTGAACGCTTGTTTAAGACTTTTATGTAGTCGGGTTTCAGTATTTAACTATATTTTTTTAACGTGTCACCTTGTAGGTAGACACCAAGAGTAAATAAAGCTCGTCATTCTCAGAAATTTTCATGGAACATAACCTGTTGAAAGCACGAAATAGCCATTATGCCAATGGAATGTAATGTTTATTTGGAATAAGCAAGAAGATAAAGACAGCCATTCACATGAATAATGGCGCGAGTTAGCGCGTTATAGCACAATGGACTCCTAATTGAAGAATGAATAAAGAATAGGTAGCCTGTGTATGGCTATCTTTATTTACCTTTTGTACAAAAAAGGTATTGTTGGAATTACTTTGTGAAAATAATAATAATTCATGCCGAGAAAGGGATGCGGGGTAAAAGCTTTTTTGATAAAGAGGCTTGAATGACATATGGTACTAAAATACGTTCTACGTACATAAAGTAAATTACGAAAAATATTTTTTATCCGTCTTGAAAATCAGGTGTTTTTATTTTAGACTCTGTGTTTTATTTAATAATAATAAATTAATATTTTACTTTACGTAGGCTTACTACGTTTAAGAATAGAATAACGATAAAATAATTAATTTGTGAAATACCTACACACTTACTACAATTTATCTATATATATATATATAAAATTAACCCCTGTTTATCCTGGTCCGGCTATAACTTGAGAACGGCTTTACCAATTTCATTCATCATTTTTATAACTGTTTTCTAATACTACGGAAAAAGAATCTCTCATTTAAAAACATAAGAAAATTGTGCAGAGACTTAGAAAAATTAAGAAAACTTAACGACTGCCTTTGTTATATTTTTTTTAATGTAACCTTAGCTGACAGCTGGTTGACATAAATGACAGGACAAAATCTTTCTAAGTATTGTATTTGTTTCGTACAACAAAAAAAATACAATACTTAGAAATGTAAACCCGAAAGATACAAAATGGCCTCTGCCTCAGCATGGTTGGTCTTCTGTCAGAGTCATTTTGTTGACGAGCCAGTTTCTGGTATTAGTATAAAATCCGTATTTCCAGTTGGAACGACCAGAATACCATCAGTAACACCAATGCACATTAAATACCGCACCGGATGCAGAGAGATATACCGGTACGGTACAATGGCAGGTAATACCGGTGCTATTCTATTCACCGGTATCTAGTGATTTATCAATTTGAATTCTACAGGCATTCCCGGTTCGATAAATACAGGATGGTTCGAACTTCGTGATTTATTAGTATTTTCACATCTAATAAATAATGCTGGACAATCTACACAGCATCATCTAGCTCCAAGGTTAGTAGAGCTTGTGTTATGGGTACTTGATAACTATATTTTACTTAACATATTGTTTTACATGGCTAAATATTTAATTTTTTATCATACATAGAAAAAACAGAGAACCATCTCAACAGACCTTGACCCGGTACGCCACTGAAGTCCTCTAAAAGCTTCGGTCATTCGGAAGTAACAGACGAAGCTCTGCCTCAGACACAGAAGGTTGCAGTTTTGATTCCCGCCATATAATAAAAGTTTGTAAGATCTACAAATTTATTTTTGGTTTTGTGTCTGGTAGGTACTCGCGTATTTTCAATATCAAGGTTGTCTGGAAGAAATCGCTTCTAAGCGATAAGGCCGCCCATTGTACTTATTTATGTTAATGTCTATCTGTTTTATTTGTCTTTGTGGTGTACAATAAAGAGTTTTGTATTGTATTGTATAGTATCAAGACAATTCAACGTTTTCAAAATCAATGCGCTGTAAATAACGCTCGTAATGCGTGAATATGAAATAACGGTGAACAACGGGGAAAAACCGATAAATATCCATAAACGGATGTAAGCTCCATAACCGATTCACTATCAGTTCGCAAAGACGGTGTAATCTCGTGAATACAGAATGACTATAGATTTTGATACAGGGTGGTCAAGAATAATGTGAGAACGAAAATTGCACCAACAATCTTGTGTTTTTACATAAAATCATGTCACTAGATCTTTACTACTGATTTATATAACAAGGTAGAATTTTTATATTTCTGGCATTTTACTTGTACATAATAATAGTCTGTAACGTGATAAAATGCCGAACTGACTGTCTGTTAACCAAACGAAAGAACGAACAAATAATAGATTCAGGCGTTATTTTGCAGAAATCCATATTAATGTGACAATACCGCGTACAATCTTCTTTGATATGATCTAACAAAATACATTGCATGCAAAATTGATAATCAGACAAAGTAAAACACAGACTTACGCAACATAAAATTGACAAGTCACTTACCCTCCAGCTTTAAGCACACACACAACTTTATTTGTAGAAGAGAAGACCACACCAACTACACAGTGAAAAAACCCCATCAAAGTAAGTCGTCAACTAATTTCGTCTTTCCACGACACATCGTCAGGACACAGGATTGCCAAGCAACACCGACAGAGTCCTGTCCTGCTAGTGATGTTACCTCTCTAAGCTCCTCCCGTTATCTTATATCTTTAAACGAGCAATTCTTGTATATTATATATATGTATATATATTATATATAATCTGAATCTCGGAAACGACTCCAACGATTTTCATGAAATTTAGTAAACAGGGGGTTTCGGTGGCGATAAATCGATTTATCTAGGATACATTTTTAGAAAATGTTTTATTCGTGTTTTCAATAATCAACTTTATCGATAGGGTACTCCCATAGGCAAGATTTCGACGCTACAAAGCCCTCATCTATGACACCTTTTTTTTAATTTACTGCATGTACTCGGATATGACGTCACAATGGGGGAGGAAAGTTGTCAGCTAAGATAGATGAACCCATCGACAAGGCAATAGACTCCCTCCAGCCGTGACATAAACTGAAAATAATAACTTTTCCTGACATCTATTGGTAAATAATCATACTATTTTTTATTGGTAGCAACTAGGTAACTGCTCTAACGACACAACACTAAGCTACTCCAGCGTATACTAAAAAAAAATACCGACCAAAGCTCAGTCATCCAGGTACTTATTATTATAGACAAGCAATTTTATCCAGAAAAACTCATGCGTGCTGTACGAAGCCAGTTTTAAATATATATATCACAAGAATAAATTCTAGTACCTACACCCTTTAGCTGGATAACTGAACAGACTCTTAAAGATTTTATGTGTAAAGGAGGATGTTGTTTACACTCGACCTTGAATTTTACATTATCACCCGATCCTCAACTTTTGAATAGGTTGAACCTGTTGTGTTTTTCATAACAATGTTTTGAGATAATTACATGGCAACATGGCTTTGACGGAAGACCAGCGTTGGTTAATAGCTTGCTAGCAATCAGCCCATGCTGAGGCAGAGGCCATTTTGTGTCTTTCCGGCTTAAAATTATACGTAGGTATTTTTATTTTCTTTAAATTGTTGTGTCTCTTTGCACAAATATTTATTTATTTTTTATGCTTATTCTATATAAATCTGCTGACTTTATTGACTCAGCAAGAGATAAGCAAGTGATCGAAAAACACAGACGCAAGAGGCCGCCAATTTACCTGGCCCGTTTGTGCTAAACCTTATCTAAACAACAAGCGTGGAACTAAATCATGCAAAGCAATTTCCAGGCGCGGCGTGAACGATTGCGCTGGAATTACACTGACACAATAATCCCGACTTCTGATGCTGTATACAGTGTAAAAACAAAATTGTTTTGTTTCCTGTCTTATCTGAATTCTATTTTTAAATTAGTTCTTACTTATTCAGGTAATAAGTACCTACCTAACGTGCGTACCTTAGTAGACCTTTGAAAATGACTAGAAGAGTATTTTTTTAATTGTAAACTAGTTTATACCTGCGGCTTTGTATGTGTTATAATATATGTATATAATACCGACCGTGGAAACAACGGTCGGTATTTACATCCCATGGTAACTGATATATGGGTGAAATCAATATGTTCAGTAGTTTTGGCGTGAACAAGTATCAAAAAACCATCCAACCGACCGAGCCAAATATGGGCTTAATTTCGTTAACTTTAGATACTTTTTACAGTGACAAAATGGCATCCCACAACTTCAACCGAGTGGCCCGCGAGCTGTGTGTCATCTAATGCCTTCATTATGAAATACATCTAAATGGAACAAGTTAACGCGCATATTTGAATAGGTACACATTTTTGTGCTGCGTGATAACAGTGCGTTTCTGAACTGCGACAACATGAATCCACCAAAACAGCATGTGCATGTTTCTAATCCATTTTATCGCAGCCATCTTCTGGACTATCTAAAACGGAAATTGGTTCTATCCCCTGACCATCGTATTTCCCGCCATTCAAATTCAAATTCAAATTCCATTCTTTTATTCCGTTTTGATACATGTTGTTGTACACTAGGAAAAGTCATAGAGGTACACAGTTAATTAATTAACAGAATTAATAATAATTATAAACAATTTACATTATAATATGCATCTAGTAGGTAACCTATATACAGAATTCATCGGCCGGAGCTTCGTCAATATCATAATAGGATTTTAACAGTAAAAATTTCAGCAAAATTCATCTTTATTACTTTGTAATAGGAGAGATCCCTACCCAAACTTCTATACAAAGCTCACAGAGCTCTATTTTCCGGGACATAGCTTTCATTGCATTATGAGGTTCCATCTAAGTTTGACGTCCTCAGTGGCGCAGTTGTCATAGTTGCGTCTTCCTGGCGAATTGCTGGGTTCGATTTCCGCCGTGGGACAAATATTTTTATGATCTGCAGGTATTTGGTATAGGTGTAGTGTTATGCATATGATTTTTCCCCAAATTTCATAAAAATCCGTTCAGCCGTTTAGGTGTGAAAAGATAAGAGACTGAATTACATTCGAATTTATAATATCAGTAACAATGAATTTATTTATTTATCCAATTACAAAAGAGCGTAACATTTCCTTCATCATCAGCCCGTATACGTCCATAGCCGCCCACAAACGATGCCACAAATAGCGGTCCTGAGCCGCCTCCATCCAACGACTCCTTGCGACCGCTACTACACTTGCGAGCTACGAGTATAAACTGGAATCACTTCATCGCTGGTTTTTGCAGACCATATTTTACAGTTTCCATGCAATAAACTGTAGGTTGTGGTATATTATTTTAAAGATAATTTTATTAGCTTTCAAACTCGTTCGATATCATAGCGAAAAAAAGTTCATCATATGTCATGGAACGTGAAAACAAAAGACATAAATTTTTGGAACGAAACATCAATTTTTTCAAACTCCTGAATCCCTATAAAAACTGGGAATTTATGCAATTTTGTCATCAGTCCAATATATCACGTCACTCAAAATACTGGAATTACAAGAAAATGGAAACCACATCAATAGAAGCCGCTCAAATCGTCACTCTAATCCAGCAAGGGTTCTCTCAGCGTACTATCGCTCGACAGCTTCATCTGAGCCAGTCCTGTGTCTCCAAAGTATACAAGAGGTTTAGAGAGACTGGAAACTTAGTCCGAAGACCAGGATCTGGACGACAGCGATGCACTTCGGCGAGAGATGTCCGATTTATTGTCAGCACTTCTCTCCGAAATCGACATCTAACCGGCGTTGACGTCCAGCGGCAGCTCGGAGAAGTTCGAGGGAGAACTGTCAGCGAGTGGACAGTGAGGCGATACTAGGATGTGCCTGCATGGCAGCGACCGTCGACGGAGAGTCTACAGGAGACCGGGAGAGCGATACGCACAATGCTGTATAGCGGAAACAGTGGCATATGGGGGTGGGTCTTGTATGATGTGGGCGGGGATTTCAATTGAAGCTAAAACGGAGCTGGTATTCGTACCCGGTGGCGGTCGGGGAGGAGGGCTAACCGCAGAAAGGTATATCAACGACATTCTGCTGGGCCATGTACTCCCTTACGCCGGGTTTATTGGCGAAATTTTCCTGCTAATGCATGACAATGCCCGCTGCCACACCGCTCGTGCGACTAGGCAGTACCTGAAAGAAGTCGGGATTCCCACAATAGACTGGCCAGCCGTCAGCCCGGACATGAACCCTATCGAACACCTGTGGGACGAGCTGAAAAGGCGGGTACGAGGAAGATCTCCAGCTCCGGCGTCAATAGAAGACCTAAAAACTGCTCTTATAGAAGAGAGGCAGGAAATTCCACAGGATTCCATCAGGAAACTCATTAGGTCAATGAAAAACCGTTTACAAGCAGTCATTAGGGCCAAGGGGGGCAATACAAAATATTAAGCGTATACCAAAGCGTATAACAAAGATTTTAAATAAAAACTTGATATTTTTATATTCGTTCTTATTCATTTAAACATCCACAACTTCGACCTATTGTAATAATTCTCTAAATGAAGGTAGGAAACTTAATTAAATTTAAATAATTTTTATACCATTCGAAAGCTAACAAAATTTCTTTTCAAATGGTATACACCAATCTGCAGTTTATTCCATGGAAACTGTAAAATATGGTCTGCAGAAACCAGCGATGAAGTGATTCCAGTTTATAGCTCCCAAGTTTATATTGTCGGTCCATCGAGAGGTCTTCCTACACTGCGTTTCGCACTAATCGCGGTCACCACTCGAGAACTTTTACTCCCCAACAGTTATCGGAAAGAAACATTTCCTATCGTAATTTTTTATTGCTTCGATGATGATGATGATGCTAGTATTGGAAAAGGCTTTGCATTCATAACACGGTCCAGAGAACTTTAACTTCGTACGTGTTAACGATCATATAACTTCAGTTTGTCGTCGAAAAAGCGCAATAATAGTGTCATTATTAACTTGGTGTTATTTTCAGGATTTGAATACAAAGTAGATTTTACAGATCTTCCAAGGACCTAGATAAAATAAAATAAATAATGCTGAACAATCCACACAGCATCATCTAGCCCAAAATAAACAGAGCTTGTGTTATAGGTAGAGGTACTAGATGTTCTGATACAGTTAATACATTACAAACCAAGATATATATATTTTTATCATATCTATCACAGAAAACACACAGAACGCTCGGAACAAATATTTGCAGATCATTACAAACATTTGTCGCGGGACGGTAATCGAACCTGCAACTTGAAAAGGTCCTTCGCCCGCTGCGTCACAGAAGTCGAAATTAGTGGTTTATATTTAACTAGCGACCGGCCCCGGCTTCGCACGGGTGCAATGCTGATACTAAATTATACATATAAACCTTCCTCTTAAATCACTCTATCTATTAATAAAAATCGCATCTAAATCCGTTGCGTAGTTTTACATCTAAGCATCTAAGCATACATAGGGACAGACAGACAGACAGCGGGAAGCGACTTTGTTTTACACTACTATGTAGTGATTTGGCTAAAAATAAAGTCATGGTCACATTCACAAGTAAACAAGGTTGTAAACAAAGTGAAGGTTCACTGTTCTGGATAATGAAATAATATAAAAAAATAAATACAATAACGATATTTTAAGCCAAAGTTAGATGACCTTTGTCACGTTGCAGTAGAAAATATAGGTAAAAATCTTTAAGGTGCGTCCCCATTTGTAACATTTCGCCAAACAAAACACCGTAACCGTAACAAAGCCGCGTGACTAAAAATGTGACGATCAGTTATCTGCTTGTTATCTGTCTCATACTCCCATACAAAATATCAATTAATGAAAGTTCGCCCGAACATACTCAAAAATTAAAAACCTAACAAGGTAAAGGTTTCTTGTTTGCTTAAAAAGATTGAAGTGAACAAAAAATCAAAGTGATCACTTTATTTCCCTGTTTTACTTATGTAATATTAACTTTGACTCTGACGTATCCAAGTGTCCTGTAAGGTCTAAAGGAAATAAAGCACTTTGATATTGATTGTTTGTACAGCCAGTGACAAGTGTGGACGGTGTTTTGGATTTGTTACGGCCAAGTGTTACGGGTCGCGGGCTGATCCATTAAACAGACTCCCAACGCCATCTCGGACATTACCTAATCTGTGTCCAACACAAAGAAACAAAGTAAAGTAAAAGTTTATTAAAAAAGTAATAGATATATATAATAGTGTGTAATTAATTATATGTAGTTAGTAGTACGATATTATTTACATCTTATTTAGATTTAATAATTGTTAATACCCGTGGTCGAGTGACTGTCTTCCGTACTACGAGTAGTTAAGACTGTATTGTAGGCAAAAAGTCTAGAGAGCGGTTTATCACGCCATTTCTTAAGTCGCTAAATCAGCAAGTCAACGAACGCGGCTGAACAAATATAAGAGTCTCCATCTATTCAACGTTTTTTGACGGTGACTTTAACTATTCTCTGTAGAAACACTAGTTTTCACTTAAGTCAAACTTTCTTAAATATTCTCAGTGATGCATAAAATGCTCAAATAATGTACTGAAAACTGAATTTCTAAATTGTCTAGACAGACTGTTACTGAAACTTTAAATTCTGAAATGATATAAAGTGAAAATAGCTGAAAGAAAGGTTGAGTAAACATCTGCACCTGCAGTGGAATGGTTTGATGTAACTTAGATAAATATTAATATTATTTATTCATATATTCAACTAGAGTTTTACTTAGTTATTTAGAAGCTGGAGTTTTTATAACAATATTCTGTCTTTAATACAACTCGATTCAAAATTTTCATAATCTAAACATTCTGAACGTAAATTTTAAAAAACTACAAAAATATAGCTAGGATGTGTTTAACAGAGTTCAAATTTATTGTGTACTAGCGACCCGCCCCGGCTTCACACGAATGCAATCCTGATAATAAATTATACCCAAAAATCTTCCCTCCATCTATTTAAAAAAACCGCACCAAAATCCGTTGCGTAGTTTTAAAGATCTAAACATACAATATAGGGACATTCAGATAGCGGGAAGCGAATTTTTTATACTATGTAGTGAAGTTACTCCTTGCAAGAAATATTCAACGAGCTCCAGCTTCACCTGATATGCGGTAAATCTCATTTTAATTTACCTTTGACACAGATTTATTGCATTTTTTAGATGTTTGTATAGAACGGGTAAACTTTAGGGTCCTGCATTTCAAACCTTAAACCGTAACTACATATTTATTTATTTAGAATTAATTATAATAGGCAATACCCTCTTACAGCAGTACTACTAACTTATATTCCTATTTTTGAACCTGACTTTAGCGATGCCCTGTTACAGCTGATCCAATTTAATTTATTTTACATGTTTATCTAAATTCATAACTAATTTTAATATATTTCTGTTTTATGGCTTTAAATAAGTGTCCTCAGTTCTTCTCCTACGGCGAATAAAATGAGTATAAGTATTGGAGTATGAGTATAAGTATGGTAAACGCTCTCAATTGTTGAGAAGCTGGGACAATTAAATTCTATGGAGCCATTAAATATGACATGTCTATGGTACTAATATAAAAATATATTATTTTTCATGTTTTGCTGTACATGAATGAATGAACACTTTATTGCTGTACATAATCAGAAAATTTCTTTAAGAAACGCACTATCCCTGAGGGTGGTGACGTGACCTGCCTCTGGTCTTCACTGAAAACCAGCGCTGACTGGACGCAAGTCTCTCGAGCGCAATGCTGAATGCCATTTTTGCGCTAAACTCTTCTACGCAGTGAAAGTGTTTAAATGTTCGCCTTTGCTTGTCCATAAATTCATTTTCTCTTTTTTCTTTCTAAACACAAATACGCTGCGATACAGCTTTATGCCTGGGATATAAGCTTGTTTGTGTGTGTGGGTGTGTCAAATAAATAAAGAATTTTCTTTCTTTCTTTTTCTTTTAGGATTAGTTAGTGTCTCAAGCTATTGTGTTGTATAGTAGATTTACGGTAAATAAAACTAGTTTTTCCTGGCTTCTAACCTTTTAGATTTTTCTGCTTCACCAAAGCATGCACCTGTCCCGTGGCGGTGATCGAACTCGCAAACTTAACATCTTTGTTGAAATCTAATCACTGCGCAGCAGGGGTCGGCAAGACCATATTATGCAAATTTAAAGCGAAAGTTAAGCAGGGTAATTTATATCATTGTTGTTCTCAGTTCCGTAAAATACCCGTAAACAACCTGACAACCCTCATTATCCACAGAACATTAAACTTACGAACCTGTCAAAGTGACTTTCAACACTCGAAACTGGACTCTATAGCGTTCACGTAAGAAGATTCATAATACAGTGATCGCTGATCTGTTTATGTTGGGAAAGTTAGACCATTCATCAGGTGCTTTCCCGAGTTTTAGGGAGCTGTAACGATGTCTTGGAGTGGGACATGACCTGACGTGTTTTGCTTTTCCATTACGTGGTATTTAAAAAAAGAAGCTGAGTGTAAGTCACGATTGCAACATCGTATTAATTTAGTTAATAGGCAAATGGTGTTTCTAACAACTCGCAACGCATAAATCCAAATGTCGCGTTTTTGTTTCGAGTTTGAAATATAATTGACAAAAACCTTAGCATTCTAGGAAAAGGCTATAATCGACAAGTCGATTCTGGCAAAATATCAACAACAAGGGTAGGGGCCATATTTACAAACATAGTTTCCAATATGGAAGTACTTGTGTTGTATGAATAGTTAAACCTACAATCCGAAGTTTTTTCTTTTGATTTAGCATATACATAAATGCACGGTCTTTTCATAACTGTCACTAATGTAACTGTCACAGTAACTGTCATTTTGACAGCTGTCATTGAAGATTATACCTCTAATCTTCTTATCTCATATTTTTTAGATATTGTCACTATGGAAAAAAAAAATAGACGAAGTAGATTGTAAATCACGACGCGGACGCTCTGACTTTCGTGAGACGTTGAGAATGAGCACGTCTCTAGTGAGACGTTGGGAATAATTCCTTCAACCAACATTTACATAAACTTAGCAACATTATGTCCTTTATTTTCATTATACATTTTCAGAGTTACAATGACACCTACGTCGCTTATAGTATAAGTTTTGCGTATCACCCCGTCGTCACCAAATAAGGAATAGTAGTCATCCTGTGTACATTTACTAACCTCTATGTATATATTTTAAGGAACACTGAGTTACATCGCGCGGAGGATTAAATTTTTTTGTGTTTTCAATTTTGTCTCAATTCCACAAAAAAAGCAGAGTACCGAATTAATTTGTATTATCTACGAAGATCTCTTAATCTCTGTACACTCTTTATCTTTTAAGGTGAACTGATTTATATTGCGCGGAAGGTAAATTTTTGCCTGCTTTAAATTTTCTCTCCAGTCCACAAGGAAAACAGAGTAAGAGATTTGCATTATCTACGAAGACATGATAAAACTGACTTCGATTCAATGGTAGTTTTGGTGTATTTGGGAATATCCGAGATTTCGACTAAAAATCAAGATATTCTAAAAGGCTTTGAAAGTACCATTGAGTCGAAGTTTGCAACAACATGGTTGTATAGAAAATATTATACAATATGACAAATAACTTTTCCGCTAATTTGAGTCCTGGTAAAGCATAGTTTTTTTTTTTAAAGGCATTGAATCTTTCCCGCAATGTAAATCGAATGCTTTACTTCCTTTGGACCAACATTGTACTCAAAATCTTCAATTTTTTTTAATATTAACAAAATACCATCAATCAAACTATCTGCTCGTACCTACTATTTACTAAATATTAACACAAAACTAAGCCACGGGATTCCTGAGCAAGTGCTGAAAGCAGTTAATTATAGACTTACAGAATATGAAACTCGGGTTTACGATTACGACCCTTCTCTAGTTCGTGTTAAGGTAAGTAATTGCTTGGTTTATTTGCTTTATGGAGTTTTATGGTGTTGGCAGGTTGTACGTGGGTTCCCTAGGCTGTTATTTTGGCTACGTTGTTTTATGACCACGAAATGTCCACAGCAAAATGTGTTCGGTGATCAGTGGGGAGCGAATTTCACTTTTAGCTTTGACGGCTATGGAAAATTCGTGTTCGGCAAGTGACACAGCAAATATCGCGAGATGAGCGGACGATATCATTATCATCACAAGGCGAACCTGGATGAGATTATAGCAGGGCCATGTGGAGTGGCACAAGAGTTGGGAAGCCTATACCCAGCAGTGGGTGAAGTCGAGTTGCGAATGATGATGCGGGGACCGGACTGTCGAAGCTGAAAACTGTCGATAATTGGCTGCATTCATTATTCATTGCTGGCATGATTGTTTGCTCTCATCATCATCAGCCCGTATATGTCTACTGCTGAACATAAGCCTCCCAGAAACGACGCCACGAATAGCGGTCCTGAGCTGCTTACGCTTACATCCACGACTCCCTGCGACGGCTACAATGTCGTCGGTCCATCGAGAAAGGTCTTCCCACACTCCTTTTTGCATTGCATCGCGATTATTTGCCCTATTACCGCAAATTGATGATCTCGCAGGCAGACTTAGTTCAGCAGCCTATGCAGTTCGAACAATTAGATATATTACCGATGAAGATACATCTAGGTTACTTTATTTCAGTTACTTTCATAGTATTATGTCTTATGGTATTTTGCTTTGGGGACAGGCAGCTGACATCCAGACTATCTTTGTTCTCCAAAAAAGGGCGGTACGCACACACTACACGAAAGGTAGGGAAATCATTTATGGGCAATTGTGTGCGGTTCTATAATAAGCTTCCATCTGAAGCAACTGAACTCCCTATACGTAAATTTAAACAGTACATTAAACAAAATCTTATCAGGAAGGCCTTTTACTCCATAGATGATTACATCAATGATGTTAATGCTTGGCCAGATGTCGGTCCGTTCCGCACTGACAGTAGTATGTGAGAAATTCAGTGTTCTGTTTAGCTTTATAGAAATATTTGACATGTAACTAAATTGTATTAAATTTAGATTTAGATAGGCAAAATAAACATGTATTAGACACATAAGTGATATAAGAATTGAAGTGAAGAGAATATCAATAACACCTTATTTCTTATTTGATAATAATAACTATGTTTATAGTATAAAATTTGATTTGTCTAAGTGCTCATTTTGTAAGCCTAAAGAAATAAAGTTATTGATTCTGATTCTATTTGACACAAAATAACATACACTTAAACAACAATTTCAAAGCAATCGTTTGATCTACTGAAAATAGTGTACTCTAATTTCAGTCAAAACTCAGAAAACCTTATCGTAGTACTTCAGAATCAAACAAAAAAGGTAGATAACCAAAGTACTGCTGACTCTGACTGCTGTCCGTTAGTGGGGCTAACGGAATAAGATAAAAACTTCCAGAACAGGAAGGTCTGTAATTCATATCTATATTAGTTTTGACAAATGGCGCCCGGACTTGCCCATCGGTAAGTTTTGTCGCAAACTACTCACGGAAGCCTTTTGTTTCTCCTCTTGGCCTCCCCTTATCCTTAAAGTATGGGCCATATTTTAAGACTATATCGACCGGGATATCGACTATATCGATCTTTTTCTTATCTATTGAATATATTTGACGAACTCTGGGACGCACTGCTAGGCGACGCAGACAGTATTTTCAAAATGCCGCGGGGCAAATGTTTAGAAAATATAAATCAGAAATACAAAAATTACCCAGCATTATTGATTTAATATTTTAACGGTAATCAAGTTAATTAAATTTTTTCGTTTTTATAGGCGATAGACTTTCGTTTGATCACAATCTCTCCTGACGGAAAGTGATATTGTAACTGAAGATATATCACGAAGGTCTAGAAGACACATTCACTGTTTTTTCCAGCGACTACGGCACCAGCATCACACATTGTTATATAATATTCTTTAATTAAAATTGGTTGATTAAAAAATTACTTTGTGTGAGCAAACCCGTAGCAAGTGATATATCCAGTAAGTAGAATAAAATATCAAATAACCATATCCCATTTTAAAGCTGGCTCATGTTCCTTACGAGTTTAGATAATACCGACACTTCTCATACAAAAGAAGTTCTAAAGAAACCGCAACAAATCAAATCCCGTACGACGCGTTTCATACAAACTTTGACGGAAACTTTTAAAATGTACTTTGCCTAAACGGTTTGGCAATTCTCAAGTTTCAGGAAGTTTCGAGACGCTTCATCTTTGTTACCTTCACTGCATGATTACCGTGTGCTGGAGTTTTCACTTTGACAGGGCTTTTAGGCACAAACCTACGTACCTACAAATACTTAATACTTACATTACAAACATTTAAAAAAGGTTGCTGGACATCTTCACACAACATCAAGTTACCTACGCTAAAAATAAGAATGGGTTCTATGGGTACTTGTGTTATTTCTTACGGGATATTTACCATGATCAACATACACATAAACAACTTTGAGACATATACTTTTTTTTATCCTTAAGTCTATGCTTTAAGACTTATGAAAGAATCGTAAAAGGTCTTACATTCTATTGTTTACATGTTTTTCATCAAAATAAAAAGAAATTTTAACCTCTTCTTCTTCAACAAAGTTTATCAATGCTAAAAGTAAGACGGAAACACGCTCGCCAGAAAATCTACGATACAACTTTTGACAAATCGTAGTAGTATCTGCGAGGTTACAAAATGATGAAAGAACTCTATTCAAAACTATTTCCTATACTTCCACTAACAAAAGACAAGTTAAAAGGCAAGCCATGTCGAGCGAAGTAGCTATATTAATTACTGTAGTCGTCCTATTCACTCGACTCTCAAAGGAATCACCGCCACAGTCGAAATAAAACCAGTAAGTCATCTAACTCCTCTATGACTCTTTTTTAGTTTTTTCAGTTTGGAATGCTAATAACCAGTCGTATGCTGATTAACTTGACAAATGATCAAATCTGTTGTTAATAGTATTTTTCTTGTAAAATTTACGTTGACAAGAGATTTAAATAAATAAATAATGCTTGATAATTCTCACACAGCATCATCAAGCTCGGGGCTTGTATTTTGAGTAGTACTAGATCACTGATCAACTTAATACAATATATTAAATAGATGGATATGATCACTAAACATAAAAATTACCCAAAACACCCGGAACAAATATCTCAGGGTACAAACATTTGTTCTGAGGCGGGAGTCGAATCCGCAACGTATGTGTCTCACGTAGACCTACGCCCGCTGTGCCAAAGAGTTCACCAATTTGATCATTGATTAAGATACTCGGCGTTCTAACAAACATCTGTAAAAAAAGAATTAAAACCATTTTTTTTTATTAGATCCAAAAGATAATACCGGATATTTCGAAAAGCTGATGATTGTAAACCAAGTACGCAAGTAAAGTGCTATTTGGTCATATTAATATTAATATTTTTAAACTGGAGTCATGTAATCTCCCGCTAGTTAGAACAGATACCATGTCGTCATTTGACAGTAAGATTCTGTATGAAAACTGATAAAAATCTCCCATCGGCTCTCGTTTTGGCTGATACTTCCGTATTCCGTATTGAAAATACAGTCTTGAATTCGTTTACTTTGTTTTGCCATTGTGTGCATAATGCAAACGGCAAACGGAATGGCTTTACTTTATACTATGAGATCACTAAAACCAAGTACCTATTCTCGTCTCAAATAGCCAATGAGTTTTCGTAATGAACAAGCTATGAAAGCAGCAGTAGTAGTTTCCACAGTACAATTATACAGTAGGTAACATTGTTTCGGAGTGCAGTAATAACATTTCGCTTTGAATAGCGACCTTAAACTTTATGGTAAAACTCCTCGCACATATTTTTACACAAAAATCCCATTTACCTTCATATTAGAGTAGTCTATTATTTTATACACCCATTCTGTACTCTAATGTTATTTCTAAGGAGAATGTAACAAAGTATGATGGAACAGAACAGGTTCATTTATCGTAAAATAATATTTGCTAAGTATTTCTGCGAATCATGGTCGTACCTACATCAGTTACTTTCAGCTAATCACTATGTTGTGCTTTATTTTACCGTAACTAATATCAAGCCGAAAAACCAAAACCTTGCCGGTTTAAACCGGTTCAAAACCATTACAAGAGTACTATTATTTCGATGTAATACTACTTTTTCATTCTACATTATAAAGTTAAAACGATATAACCACAATGATACCCATTTATCTAGTCATTCACATTATTATTGCTAACTAAGTTTTCTTTAGTTACATAGTAGTTTCTCTACTACATTTACATTATCTTTACTGTGACTGCGCTGGTTTTCGGCGAAGGCTGACATTGCAATGTTGCACTCTCGTTTCTAGAAGCTTAGCGCTGTGAACATTTAATGTTAGTACCGGATCTCTATAGTTAGTGCTCTGTAATTTTGTTTACTTTGTACACATTATCCTAACCAACTAGTCTAACAGTTTTCTAACCAATAAGCTACAAGGATACTTGTAGCTTAGTGGTTAAAAAACTGTAAAAGAAATCACAGGAAGAATTTGTGGTACAAGTCTCGGGACGCCGATGGATTGATATAGTGAGGGCAGGAACGTGGTGTAAAAACTGACTTCGAGCCCTTAATTTTCCACTATTTTTAGTTCTAGTTTTGCGTGACGGATACATTAGAATACATTACATTCACTCTTGGGAATACATTTTAAGGAACTGCCTCGGGATCATATATAAATTCGGTCCATAATGGGCGGAGAAATCGACGAACATACATAAAAAACATACAACTGAACACACATAGATCCTCCTCCTTATTTCGAAGTCGATTAAAAATGAACAATCGGTCTAAAGTCCGGTATGGGTATAGACACAGGTCCCTGCAATAATATATAGTCTTCGTACGCACCGCCAAAGTATGGAACGCCTTACCGGCGTCTGTGTTTCCCGATACCTATAATCTAGAGGTATTCAAGGCTAGAGTGAACAGGACTTTTCTAGACAAGCGTGCTACATCCTCGACCGTATCATCAGGTGAGATAGCAGCCAAACGCAGGCCTATAAAATGTAAAATAAGTCTGTTTTTATATCCCATAAGTCAGTTGCCATGAGATATAAATAACCAAAGAAACAAAGCATGTGAAACTGCGGGCAGAAACTAGTAGTATCATAAATCTTGATAGTTTTAATAAAGCCTGATAAATAAACAAAACTTTGACACTCATTCCAACGACCTGCGAATGCTCTGTCTCTTAAAACTTAAATGCAATCATAATAATAACTTTCTCACTCACAAACCTAATGGAGCACTAAAGTTCCTAATGTCCAAAACGTTCTAACCGACACCACACTTACAAGTATAGAAATAAAGACCACAATTCGACTGATGGTAATCTAATTATGAACCCTATTTCCAGGAAGAAGACTTTGTGGGGGCACTAAAGTTTTTACTAGCCATGATAAAGTTGGTAAAATTTAGGTTGATTTCACACATTGTATGTTATTTTGTTGAGGTGTTTTAGCCGAAAACTATAAAATGCTAGCGAGCTATCAAGAACTATGCTGCATAAACAACACTCAGTCTACAGAACTACTAGAAGTCTAGAAATAATTACGACAACTACAGGAAGCTACTAGGAAAACAAATAATATTTTAGTTAGTGAATTTTACACCCACTAAGACCAGGCTCGTGCGAACACTAGTTTTCCCCATATTTTATACGCTTCCGAGACGTGGACCCTGTGAGGTATCGAAAAGAAGAAGATATACGCTCTAGAGTCTATAGTGCTGGAGCAGAATGCTTGGTATATCTTGGACTGAGTTCAGCACCATCCTCCAAGAACTCGGTGTGACAGAGTATCTATCTACAAACGTACAATCTCGATTATTGAAGCTTTTCAGGCACGTATCGATGCGAGATAATGACTCCATTGAACGGCTAGTAGTCTTGGGTTATACTAGGCAAAATCCGATACCTGTGACTTACGTTACTGTGACTTCAAAATATCTGTGACAAAATACTAGCTAGTATTTCTACCAATCACGTACAAATTCATTGTTTTACTGATTGAATAATATATTTACTGTAGCGATGACTGCGTAAGTAGTAGTAGCATGTTGATTAACCGAATAAATTTAAACGGTATTTTCTTCAACAGTTTGTAACATTGCGGTATACATTTCAAGTTTCAAATACAAAATACTAGGTGTGTTTCATTCTGACTTAGTGATATTATCAAAGAGAGAATATAGTAGAAACGATGTTATCTAGCTGAAGCGATATAATGTCTAGGTACCTAATAAAATAACAACGATATAATGTCGTGCACTTGTGACACTAGCACTGCCTGTGTGACAGTCACAGATATATTTAGTTTCTGTCACTGTGACATACCGCCAATTTTCTATATCTGTGACTTTTATCAGTGACGATAAATACGCCTCAAGCCTAACGGCTAGTCGTGCAGGAAAAGGTAGAGGGTAAAAAAACCGAGGGGTAGATCGTCTATGAGGTGGACCGACGAGATAAGATCTGCCGTAGGTGCATGCATGACCACCAACAGGGAGGGATGGCGATACTATCTTGTGGCCAGCGATATCAGCCCATACTACCACAAAAGACTCTTCATGACGACCACGATCGTTCTGCCAAGAACGCTACGAATGAGAAGAAGTGAATTTTCCACAA
This sequence comes from Eupithecia insigniata, assembly GCA_947859395.1. Lineage (NCBI taxonomy): Eukaryota > Metazoa > Arthropoda > Insecta > Lepidoptera > Geometridae > Eupithecia > Eupithecia insigniata. Next base: position 1,130,664 of record OX402007.1, read on the forward strand.
GTCACTCAAAATAAACTTTGCTCTCCGAAATATAATTGTCAATACCCACTCGCCATTATAATAACTGAAAAACGTATGATAAACTAATTTTTCCGAGCTGTTACTGTCAGTTCATTATATAAAATAATAGAAACAATGGAGCCTATCTTCAGCTTTTTCAGAGCCCTTTACAAGTGTAGCAGTAGTACCATTCGTACTACAGATAGATGATGGATGTTATGTAATAGGAAATGGGTAAAACGTGATTTGCTACGCGCTCAAAGGGCACGAAATTGAACATTCTTTGTCATAAATAATTTTCTTTCCACTTTTCCTTATGCACAGCTGAGCTTCTATTTATTCATCGTTTCTGAATTGAAAATCCGACCTTTTATTACGTCACTGTGTACACACCGCATAATATGATATTATATGATAAAACTAGTTTCTGCTCGTGGTTTCGCGTACTTTGTTTCTAAAAAACGTTTAAATGCTATTTTTATTTCATGGGAACTGTGGGATTGTGTTATTTGTGTGATAAAACATAGTCTATGTTTTATTTAGGGCTTAATACACTACATCTATACAAAATTCAGCCCGATCCGTTCAGTAGTTTTGGCGTGAGGAAGTAACAAACATCCATCCATCTAAACATCCAAACGTTCGCATTTATGATCTTGGTGTAATGAAATGAATTTTTAGAATAAAAATCTGAAAACCGACTAGAAAAAACAAACTTTAACAGCTAAGTTTCAAGTTTTGCAACCCAGCTAAATGTAGAGCAGACACTTCGAATGAGTTTTTCTAGATACCTTCCACTTGTGACATAAAATATGGGTTCTAGTAGAAAAGTGTGCAAGTTTCTAGAAATAAAAGGATTTCGTAGACCGCTACCGTAGCGACATTTTTACTATGATTCGTCGTAGCACGTTTGCTACGCCGTACCACATTTACGTCGTAGCTACTTTGCTACGAAACTTCAATGGAACTATTTATATGGATTCAGATTTTCGGAAGTAAATAAATAATGCTAGATTCCGAGGATACAGGCGACTGGGCCCACTACAAAACTGGGACCGCGGTCCCTCCACACAGCATCTAACCCTAAAATACGCAGAACTTGAGCTGAGTGACTAAATTATTTATTTATTTAGAAAAGGGATGCCAACAGTAGTATTATTTTAATCCTAATAATATTCTTTCTTTTACAATATTATATTCTTTTTATAACGTATATATGTATATTCTGGTATAGTAATATATATTCCGTAATCTTCTATAATAAAGAAATCTATCCTGCATCTTCAACAAGATTTATAATACACGAGCTGCTGCCCGCGCCTTCGCCCGCGTTTTATCGGGATAAAAATAGCCTATATGTTATTCCAGGTCCCAAACTATACCCATACCAAATTTCAGCCTAATCGGTTCTGTAGTTTTTCCGTGAAAGAGAATCAAATATCCATACAAACAAACATTGACATTTATAATAGTAATAGGATATATCTTGTAGTGTAAACATACATAGGTAGTATCGGTATATACATATATGTAAGTGCATGGTGATGTATAACACAGATGTTCATACGATCTACTTTAACATTTTTATTTCTCCCACGAGAATAAATAGAATAGAATAATTTATTCAGATAAAGAAAACAATACATTTTTGTTAAAAGTGCCATAAAGCCTATGTTAGGTTTAACTAGACACAGAGTTCTCACCGGTAAGTACCTATATTAATTTTATAAAATAAAGTTTTGACGGGCTTTTCATGAGCCAGCAATGCTTTACATTAAACATATCTATAGACTAAAGTTCTACTAGTAAATGATTAGAACATTGATAGGTTGTGGTTTTGGCTTGTTATGTTATGGTTATCCATATAGGCAAATATCTATATCCTAATCAACGTACATTTATATAGATTTACGTGTCATAAAACCACGTCCCACTTCCCATCTAGTCACGTACACGTAGAAAGGATGCGTGGCATTGAAACTTGTCCGTTTTTTCTTTGCGAACCATTTCCACGCCTTGGTACTTCATACTTGGCCTTGAGGTACCCTAGTTACTTAGAAGGGTTTCGTACTAAAAGTTTGTTATGCGAGGTCAAGACTTAGGTATATTGGTTTTAAGTAAGTATTTTTTGAACGAAAATGCCAAAATTCGAAAAAAAAATAATAAACTGATGCTCTACATCATTGCCGAAGATTGTAGTGGGGCAGGCCATATGGCAAGAATGAGTAATAAAAAATTTACCAGAATAGTAACAACTTGGACCTCTCAGTAAAAAAAAGAGCACGACCACTGAAAAGATGGATGGACGAAATTGTAGAACAGCTGGAAAAAACTGGCAAACTATAACAAAGGACAGAAAGAAATGGCAAAGTCTGGAGGAGGTCTTTACTCTGATAGAGATCTGAAGATCTGAAGATCACGGAGTAATCAAAATACGTTCCTACTTATTATATTTAATAATATTATAATAATGTTCAATAATTTATGTCTAATTAATTTTGTAATATACCAAGCATTAATTAATTGTATGGTAATAAATGGCTTAACCATTATTCTGTTTCTCATTTCCATGATCACGGGCCATACAGTGACCCGGTCCTTCGGTAGGCATGCGTGGGGCCGAAGCCAACAGCACAGAGACCCTTTATGAGAATTAATGTAAAGGCGAGAGGTACACATAGCGGGCATCAGCTCAAAAATCTCAATTATCTCAGATCAAAGAGGAAAATCTTGAAGATTTTTAACAAAAATAAGAGCACTTCAGAACCTTTGAAGGTATAATCCGTATTATCTTTTCAGTTGTTGAATTACTTTTCCCGTGGCCGAGCTTATCTGTACTTATACATAGATGTAGATACAGAAGGCCTTAACAAATATAATATTATTGTAGGTTATATTATATCAATATTGTAGGTTATAATTATATATTAATCTCTGTGTTACCTTCTAATATAAGTCAACCTCTTTTACGGCATCCCTGTTGGAACTGATCGTGTATATTCATTGAAAATATATCTTTTCTGAATGATTTGCTTTATACACTCACGAAATTTAGATTTTGATTTCGCGTCTGCGATACCCTGATGTTCTTCAACTTGCCAACTTGTCTTCTAACTTTTTAAGTACTTACATATGTACATAGGTATAAGTTTATGTTGCAGCGCCCCAACGGGGTAAATCTCATGATGTGCAGGTAATTTTGTGTGTAAATACCCGATAAATAATATTTTATATGACCTCACTAGTCATAAAAAATCGATGTAAAACATGAAACAACAGTATAAGTAAATAAAAATAAAAGTCATTTGCTTTAGTACCAAAATGTATGCAAGCCACGAGAGCACACTAGAGGGTAGAAAAGCAGCCCCCTTTGATTGAGTATTGAAGGAGCTATGTAGGTATTTACTCTGTTGATAAAATATCTGTAAAAACGCAAAGGCATCATCATTATCAGAATATCTCGGTACAATGTTGACCACTAATAGCTTGAATGAAAAGACAAAACTACCATCAACCTCTTATTCTTAACAATAAAAAAATAATAATAGCTAAAAATGCTGTAACAGACCCGAGCCGGGATATTTGTGTTCCGTAATAGACAAGGACCATCAAAAGATTTGTGTGTTTGTTTTTACGAAGGGTTCAGGTCAAGGCTGCGTGGCGTATTTACAAAATATATATGTATTTGCTTTTAGCTACTACGAGTAATAGGTGTACTCTAGAGACCATCGTGAAACACAGTCGGCCACATCTTCACTTTCCAGGTGAAATTGTGGTCAAACGAAAGTATTGATTATACAAAAAAAAATCTCTTTTCTTAACAGCAATGCATTATATTTGTATTTATAATCAAGATTTATTGATAATCAATATTCTTCCATTCCTTAATTTTTTCAGTATTGCACAGACTTTGATCGATGTGTGTTTATTTTTTATATGTACATTAAAAATAAGAACATATTCGTTACAAGTCTTGACATAATATGTAGACTGAAATATTATATAAACACGCCGGACTTCCCACTTCATCTAATAAGTTTCACTTATACATTGCTATACGAACTCCATCTTCCCTCAACCTATAGATATTTTCACCACAAGATGTATTTTGTAATAACGCGTCGAGGTGTGCCATGAATTGTGTAACTTGTTGTTTTAGGTATTATCCATTTGTATCTAGATTCTAAATGAAGGATAGACTATTATTTTCATTAATAATGGAACTTAGCATTCTCTGAGACAATGTCCTGGGGCATACGTCAAATGAACAAGCGTTCTGTACCAGTCTTTGTTCAACTTAACATACATACGTTTAAACTAAATTAGTGAGAATATTAGTAAATAATGCTGGACAATCCACACGACATTACTTAGCTCCAAAGTAAACAGAGCCTGTGTAGATAACTGATAGACTTAAAGAACATTACAGAGGCATATATTTTTAGTAGATTAGTACATAGATAGAAAAAACACCCAGAACAAACATCACAACAATCAACAAACAGACAACAATCAGAATCTGTTGATCATTCAAACATTTGTCCGTAGCCGGGAGTTGAACCTGCAATCTCCTGCGTCGCAGGCCGACCTTCGCCCGTTGAGGTCGTCATATCATTGCCGTAAATTAGCCCCAAATAAACACAGCAGAACATGTGTTATGTATATATGGGTAATAGATGGCCTCTATTATTATGAGCATCATAGGGCCCAATTGGGCCGTGGGGCCGCGGCGTACGAATATCGACCCCTCCAACTCAACCCGTGGATGTCGTAAGAGCGCAGACTAAGGGAACTTACCAGACGATGGGCAGCAGCTTCCTTCTGAGTATTTTTAAACACCAACACTGCGATCAACAATCCGCCTGCCAAGCGTGGTGATTATGGCAAATCCCCCCCTACATGGGAGACCATCCACTCGGATGGACCGACGACATCGTAGCGGTCGCAGGGAGTCGATGGATGGAGGCGGCTCAGGACCGCTATTTGTGGCGTCGTACGGGGGAGGCCTATACACGTCCACTGCTGGACATAGGCCTCCCCCGTACGACGCCACAAATCCCCCCTACATGGGAGACCATCCACTCGGATGGACCGACGACATCGTAGCGGTCGCAGGGAGTCGATGGATGGAGGCGGCTCAGGACCGCTATTTGTGGCGTCGTACGGGGGAGGCCTATGTCCAGCAGTGGACGTGTATAGGCTGATGATGATAATGATAATGAGCGCCCAATTTAATTAAATAGAATAACATAATCTTCAGTTTACCGCATCCAGCATCTGCCAGTCATTCAGTAAATGTCCTACCACCTGGCCACAAGCTGTCACACAGCATCTGTTTTACTTAACAGGATCGGGTTTACTGGACCCGTTTATTTCTCGTGATGGCGTATGTAGAAGCGAGCTCCAACACCTGACAATATTCCAGTAAATGTTTTTTTCCAGTAGCTAAAAATCCATAAAAAACGGTCCAGTATCAATCGTTTACAGGATCCGGGATACTGTCAGGTGTGTGAACTCGCTCCTGCAGTAAAACAATCTGATCAGATCAGATCTGACTGATCCAGTAAGACAAATGCTGTGTGAATGAGCCCTCATTCTCTACGTTTGCTGATTCGCCGCAAACGTAGAGAATCTATACTCCAAAACACGTCTATAACCTTCTCCATTTGTACATGTAATTTTGGTCAACAAACCTAAATAATCACTCTCACGAGATATGAACAGCTGCCGTAGCTAAAGCATAAGATTCCATTAATTATTTCAGTAATTAGTTTTCCCGGGCGGTAACATCGCCTCGGATAAATTGTAAGCATTAATAAGGTATTGCTAGGAAATCTTCACTCTCGAGAAGCACTTAATTAGGGATATTTACCGTGATTTGTGGGGTTATGTGTTTAGTAACTATGATAGTTTTAAATCAGTTGATAAATTCAGATATATTATTGAGGGTGGGCTTTGGTCTCTTATGTAATTGGGACACACAACACTGCGGTGCCGCACACATAATCTATGAAGAACGTCTAGAGTGGTATTTTGTTCAGTCTCAGTCTGCAATGAAAAGCAAACCATCCGGCACCGCATACCGCAGCGTTGTGCGTCCCGATCCAAAAACTAAAGCTTATTATCACTCAAACTATTTTCATGATATTTTCTTTTGTTTTTTATTCTTAATCAAAATACTATATTAATTCCTTAAATATTGAATTTCCAAAAAGGTGAATTTGCAGCATGTTGAATCTTAATAATGTCGAATTTGCAGAAAAATATGTAAAACTCAACAGTCAAAGTGCTTTATTTCCTTTAGACCTTACAGGACTATTGGACACATCTCAAAAGTAAAATAGGGAAACAAAAAGCAAGTGAGTCGCAAAAATTATCAATAAATAAATTCAAACAAATTGTCAAATACATCCTTTGTAAAAAGGCTTATTACAAAATATCAGATTATCTAGAGGATAAAAAACTTGGGACGAGTTTAGTTCCGACTCGAAAACTAACAACCTAACAAATTAAAGGTTACCTTAAAAGATTGAAGTGAACACAAAATCTAAGTGATCACTTTATTTCCCATTTTTACTTATGTAATTTGTATTTTGTGTCGTTTCCAAGAGTCTTGTAAGGTTTAAAGGAAATAAAATAAATAAAAATAAAAATATTTTTTTTTTATTTCAGATAACAGACGATCCATAATTTATATTTACTTAATACCAAATTACAAACAAGAAAAACGAAATTATACTAAAATTAAAGACCAAAATTTAAATTAAAGAGTAGGAGAAGGTGCGTTATGCCGAGGATAATCAACCAGGGAAGTAGTTTGACTCATTGATCATCCACTACACAATAAAGCGCTTAGATAATTGATATTGATCAGCATTAGCTATCGCATTGGGTAGCGAATACAACCTAACTTTAAACAGGTCCTTAGAGATATTTTCACTTCTTACTGCATCACTGAAGTCGTCACAAGCTACAGAGTGCTATAGACTACCCCCTTTTTCATAATGGTCTGCTAATTTAAAACAGCTGCTAAGCAGTGTTATCTGTCACTCTGACTTACGTCAATAGAAGAAGATAAAGTGAGAATTAGCAATGCTTTAAGTTAGCAGACTATTATGAATAAGGGGGTAAATATATAAATAAAAAAAAATCTAAAGAAAACTTCTTCAAACTATTACCTGATCTAGTTGTTCTCTACTGTGGTATTAGATTTCTCTACAGTGGTGTCAGATTCAACAAGCTTTGATAAAAGTAACTGATCACTGAGCCGAAATCGTTTGTAACACGTTTGCAATTTGCTGCTGGAATGTGTGACTGAGGGTTGTAGGCTCAAAGTTCAGACAATGACGAAGGTAGTAAAGGATTCGGGAACGTTATCAATGTTTTTAAAAACTAACTTTAAAGGAAATCTATTGGAGATTGACAACAAAGTAAGTTGTCTACTAGTTTCGTCTCTCCACGAGACATCTTCAGGACACCACAATACTCGACCTTGACATTGAGATTGGTCAGCACAGCAACACCGACAAAGTCCCGCCAGTGATGTTGCCTCTCCGAGCTCCGCGCGCCAAGTCAACAATAAAAATAAAAATACAATGAGACATCAATGAGCGTGTTTAATCTCGCTACTGGCTGGATGCATAACTAAGTAGATGACTATAGGAACCTAGCATATTGTCGGGTATGTATAGGTATCTCCACCATAAAAATATAATTGAGTTGAATCTACTACCACAAACCGATTAGCAAAATATTCTATACTAATATGATGTACTATGGGGAATACTTTCGAATGTAAATAATAGATTCAGGCGTTACTTTGCGGAAATCCATTGCACAATATTAGAATGAAAAAATATTTAGTAACAATTCCGCGTATAACCTTCTCTGATAGTATTCATCAAAGTAAGTTAAGTACTAAATATTTTTTCATTCTAATATTGTACTTTCGAATGTGCCAATAATAACCGACCACAGTTGATAAAAACTTTTAGTTTAGATTAATATTAATCAATGATAGGTTTGTGTATAGATTCAAATTGAAAAAAAACACCTTCATAATCTACTAAAGAAGAGATATAAGATTGGATTTTTTACAATCATCTCTTGTGCAGCCTTTTTCCCTTGCGTATCATAATCTACGGGCCACGTTCAAAAACTCAGTTGAAATACACTAGTCTTTATTTACTTTGTGTATTCTCTAAAAACTGATCACGGTCTGATCTGTCGATGCATACTAAGACGTTAGCAGTCAGTTCTTGAATTCGTTCAATCCCCAGACTACAAGTAAAGTATTTCACCCTAATCCCTAGATTTTGCAATGTTTTTTATTTGCTAGGTATAATGGAATATTACGAGACGCTTTTATCTATAAAGACGTACGTGTCACCTTTCCAGCTTACATTGGAAAGCCTGGAATATTCTAGGGATACTTGAACAGGCTAGAGCTCTATTGATCTCTAAATCAAAAACTCTAGCTCTTAGAAGCAAGATAGTATTGGAAACTGGGGACTGTGAAAAACTGAGTCGGGTTATACAGAGTGTAATACAACGGGGTTTGTTTAAAAAAATAAAAATCAATAATTTATTTGTTTGATGTTATTAATCCTACTTTATATACGAGTACAGATATTATACTAATAGTATAAATGTCAAATTTTGTATGAATGGATGTATGGATATTTGTTACTCTTTCACGCAAAAACTACTGGACCGATTAGGCTGAAAATTGGTATGGGTATAGTTTGGAACCTGTAATAACGTATAAGGCTATTTTTTATCCCGATAAAACGCGGGTGAAGGCGCGGACAGCAGCTAGTGTGGATTACATACAATCGCAAACGTGGTGCATCAAATATGTAACTCTGATAAAGAATTTTAATATATAGTATCATGTTTGTTCTACGATTATATACATTAAAAACACAAATTTTATAGTCTATTCCAAAAAAATGTTAAGAAAATGTAGATCATTTTTATTTCGTTTATTTTTACTGTACCTAAATGTTTAAGCGTTTGACCACCATCTTAAACAGAAAGAAAGTATATCTGTTATCGAATTCGCGAAAAAGTATCCAATTTACACAACAGCAAGTCAAAAGTAAACTTCAATCTTGCAAGTTTATTTTTAACAAGCTGTAATGCCTAGCCGCTATCGGGATTCTGCTAAAAGCTGTAAAGCACTTTAAGCTCTATTCAGCGGAAATGTTCCCGACTAGGCTGCCTTTGAGTCAGAATGTCATTTTATTCAAATTGTTTGCTAGGAAATTGTTAGACGGTGATATTTTGTTGTTGTGTACTTTGCCGTCGCGGTCGCGGCGCAAAAATCGACCACTCTAACTCTGCCTGTAAATGTCGTAAGAACCAACTCTAGTCCATTTCACATAAGAACCGTTCTCTAGTGGGTAATTTTTTTTATATTTGACTATTAATGATTTAGGAGTGATAGATAGATATACATATATAAATCTTTATAGTACCATACAAACACAAAATACAATACAGAAGGAAATGCTGACAATCAATGAAGTACAAAGGGCGGCCTTATTGCTTTGAGCGATACCTTTCAGGCAACCTTGCGATGGACTGGCGGCGTTTGAGTTTAAGGAAATAATAGTAGATTGTTTTACAAGGGACTAAACCATCCCATTATATACGAGATTGTTATACTCCCGAGCGTAGCGAGGGAAGATGACAAGACCGAGTTATAATGGGTGGTTTTGGCCCGAGTAAAACACTCTACTTTTCACTTCGATTGCGAGAAAATAAAACAATTCAAAATTAGACAATTTTCAGAAATTTTATTAAAAATTAAATGTGCAGTTAGAGCTATTTTGAATGTTTAGTGATATGTTTTTCCCGGGAAATTTTATTTCGGTTCTCTGTGATTGGGATGTGATAATATTTTGAATTGATTGTTGTGGAGTAAAAGTTGGAGAGACTCGACTCATGCTTGAGTTTCCTGCATTATTAAGATCTGAGTGCGGCTTCAGCTGAGTTGACATATTCATCCAATCCCACGATGTAGATGCTTGGGGTTCTGTAATGTTTGGTAGAATATTGATTCCTTCCGTAATCCGCTGCGTGACGTGATACTTGTTTTGTATAGAGTCCTCTATATAACCTTCAGCCACATGATCGGACCTCCATCCACCGTGCCGTTTTAATGTCGTTATATTCGCACCAGAGTCCGCCAACAGAGTCGCGGATGTTCTGCGGAAACAATGGCCCGTGTAGAGTTCCGGATTTGGTAAATTTAGATAAGTAGCAATATCTTTAGGCATGTTACCAAATTGATTTTTGCCTATGACTTGCCTTGTGCATTTACCATTTTGATAATTTAGAAAAAATCTTCTCGTTGAAATATTAGTGGGACGTAACTCCTGATAGGCTTTAACTATATTAAGGTATTCTCCACTGATGACAAATTTACGCTCTTTGTTTGTTTTCGTGTTCGGCAGACTCACAGCTTGTAGGTTTGTATCCGTTTCTACGTCTTCTAGCGTTATATTGGCAAGCTCAATTCCTCTGCATGCACCGCTGATTCCATAAATTAAAGCAACCTGTTGAACAAAAAAATAAGTGTGTTAATAATCGTAATAACCTAGGTACATAATTTAGGTATGTATCTATTTATTTAGTTTGAGTAGAGTACATAAGTAGGTTACCTTTGTTGCCAAGTATTGTTTATTTGGAGCGTTATTTAAAAATGTTTCGATTTCTTGTGTCGTCAAGACTTTAGATTTTTTTGCCTTGTATCCAGTGGACAATTTCTTCAGTAAAGCCGTTAAATTTACATATTTTTTAATATCGACGTCGTGTTTCTTTTGTAAGGTCATTCTTAACATTGAATATGTGCTCCAAAGAGTCGACGATTTGAATTTTTTCGATAATTTATCAAAATAAGTGAGAAAAACCCCTTCTGTAAAAGAATCCACACGTTTCTCATCTCTCCATTTCATAAAATTTTCGTAACTCTTTAAATATATTCCACGTGATTTTGTCGGCAACAGATTCATAATTATTTCTTTGCCCTTTTCTTCCATTTGCATATTAGCATCTTCACTATCACTTGATGACATTTTTCACGTTCACAATTTGAAAGTAAAAGTCAGGAAGTTAAACGTAAAAGTTTGTGATTTGGAATGAAGAAAATTCTAGAGATTTAGCGCCAATACCATCTTTTTTTTAAATCTCTATTTAACCCGCAACGAAACATTCGCAGTTCGCATTCTACCGTGAAGGGAAGAATCAACCTTCATAAAACATCACCAAGAAGGTTCTATTTTAAAAAAAAAGATTGACGGAGCACCAAGAAGTCGAGTTTTTATGTAAGAGTACGAATGCTTTGTACGGTCTGATGATTTTAGACAAAAATTAAAAAGAAAAAATACATTTTAGCTCGAGGTATTAAACTCGAGTTTTAGGCCCGCTAAGCTACACTATTATGATACACTTTTTGAGCAAGAGAAGTGAAAAAATAATTATTATTATACCAACACTACATACTATAGATAGTGTATATAAGTGATTTGATTTTGTAACAAAAAAATACCCATCTTGGTATATTGGGTAAAATGAAGTAGAAGTGAATTTTTTGGATGGTTGAATTGAAATCTATATGGTAACGTACCAAAGGAAGGCAGCAGTTACGCTCTGTGTTTTTAACACCTTAACTGCGATCACCAGTCCATCTGCAAAGCGATGTGATGATGGTAAACCCCCTTTGGAGGATGCATGTTGAGTGAGATAAGCGATTAATTGCATAGAAATTTCCTAAAGTCGGCACTCCGCTATTACCTGTATTGAATACTGCAAAAGTCGGCAAAGTGCGAAAGTCGGCACTAAGCTAAGTCTTATACACATGGTGTAATTCGGTTATTATCATAAACGTCCTTTACAATGACTAGGCTGTCATTTTAACAACATAATCATATATTTTTGTGGTTCGTCGCATACATATTGGAATAACGTCATCAACATTTCATCCCAATAACTAGTGATAGAAAAAGGGACAAAAAATTGTAGAAATGTGTAATGAATACTGGCACTCACGAATAGATAGAAAATGCTTTATTGCACACTTAACAAAACAGTTTACAAACAATTTGAAACAAAAAATAAATGTGACAATTGGCGGTCTTATCGCCCACGAGCGATCTCTACCAGACAACCTTGGTTGGATAGAATCGTTGGATTGAATATGAAATTCATGTCAGTTAAGTTCGTCATGTTGGTACTTGAATTACCTACTTGTCGGTCTTTACTATTTACGTAGAAATAGAACGAACTTTTTTCCCTTTGGAGTGACACATCGTGATGTCATGTGACGTTTTGTGTCGACATGAGGTTATGTAATGGTTAGGAACTCTGATGTGTAAAAACAATGTGGCGGAAGGGTTCCAAAAACTTTTCTGAATACCTTAACTTTAGTTTATATTTGATTGTTAACATTAGACCCGGAATATTTGAGCTGATTTTGTTTTGCCGCTTTTTAAACATTTTATCAACTGTAATTTTATACATTTTGCGTTCTCAATGTTTTGAGAGATTAGTCCCAAAAAACAAATTACTAAATTAAAATTCAATACTCTTACACATTTACGCTGGTAAATTATTATATTTAAACTTGCATCGTCCTACAACGTTGGTTCTACTTTTGAGATAAAAAGAAAGTTTGTCTTATAAATAAAAACAAATAAGGAATAGAGATGAGTGGGCAAAGCAAAGCAATAAGTTATAGTAGATTGTTACACAAGGGTAGTAAGGGAGCTATTACAGAACAAGATCCAATTTGGCGCCAGTGCGAGCGCAGCTCGCAAAGGGCCCTAAATTGGATTGAGTGCACCCGAGATATTTAGACGCCCGAGCGAAGCGAGGGCGAATATAGTTCGAGGGTGCACTCAATCCAATTTCACGCCCTTGCGAGCGCTCGCAAAGGGCGCTAATAGATCGAGTGAACCCGAGAATATAATTCGAGGGTGTAATAGCTACTTGCAACCGAGGTAAGCATTCTACTTTACATCATAATGGCGAGGCAAATAAAACATTTATATACTTAGGTATGACAAAATGTAATTTTTATTAGAAAAAAATATTATTTATTAAAAGATTTTGTATTTTGTACAACATCTTCTGCTTCGAGATGACAGAAATCAGGCGTGCGGACCAGTTCTTCATCTGATGAAGCACTTGACATACTGAACTACCACTTTAAACTTGTTTATTACAGTTTTAACTTTAAACTTTAGTTTATTACAGTCGCACAAATCAAATGAAATGAAATGCCGCGATTTCCACAGTTTTTTTTTTTCAGTAAAAAGTTTTCTTATCATTTTATAAGAAAAGAGATTGTTTCACCAAGGAGTTTTGCATAGCTTGAACTGTAAAGTCTTTACAATTCAAATAAAGTGTGACGTAATGAAATTTGAAAATGAAATTCCTATAAAATGTATTGTCTGGTGTTGCAAATACCATCTTACACAGCCTATTTGCTTAATTTGTAAAACCTTCTTGCCGAGCATTATGATGTAAAAGAACTTTTCCCGCGTTTTCATTCCTGCCGTAATCTACTGATCTTATGAGTCTTCTTTTCTACAAATTATAGACCTAAGGAGTAACAGCTCTACTTAACATCCACAAAGCTGTATAGTTACAATCGGGTACAATTCTCCCTCAGCAACCGAATATAACAAATTAATATTTTAATCCTGCCATGAAATGGCCTCGCACCAGTCAATTACTTTGTACCTACTACAGTTTTGTAAAGCTGACTTTTTTTGTTACAGGTAAGCGAGAGTTGGCTGTGTTAATACTTAGCTCCGCGCTCTGTGACGTCGCGTGAAGAGTTGAGTAGAAGGTGTATGACAGCGAGTTTTGTTGACGTGGTTTGATCTACTTTTGGTTTTGGATTTACACCGTGTTAGTTTTTTAGGTCTACCCAAAAACTGTCAGCGATTATTAGTCAACTTTATAAAGCAAAACTTTTTAGCTTGGGTGAGTTTGCAATAAAGAGTCTTAAAATTTACTACACGGGGTAATAATAGGTGATCGTAAATCAAAAATATGACTTTATTATTAAATCAACTTTGAATTTTAAGAATTTGACCTTTTCTAAGTGTATAATATTTATTATATTTACGGAAATTGATAATTTTTGATTTGAACAAATAACAATTTATAGTATTGAAGGCTGTTGTTATGTTATGTTACCCAACCGTCATCAAAGGAAGAGGGAAAAACCCCCAATTGTACTAGCTGTTCTCATCACAGACTGTGGTTTAATCAACGCTTACTGATTGCCTGTTCGGCCGTCGAGTGTTTCACGCTAAGAAAACAAATGATATTGTACGGGAAGCTTGACATCGAATTATTTAACGAAATTCATCCATATCTCAACGTAATTCGGTTAGTTTTCGATTTTCACTTTATGAAACTGGAAATGTATTGCAGAAGCGTACAGTTCGAATGGTTCTGTCATTTCAGTTTTATTTCATTTTTATTTTTGTCGCATTGTTTGTCTTGTTTTGTAAAGTTTATAGAACGAACCGTTGTCTTTTGCTCAGTGTCTTTCCTTTTATAGTAGTAGGTATGTAATAAAGTAAGAGACAATTTTATATATTGCTATCGGTAGGTATTTGTTATGTAAATCAATTTAATGGAGTCGACACATCGAAGTCGGCGACACAGCCGGCGGGTTGGTGCGACATTTCTGTGTATGATTGTTAGCAGCCGACAGTTGCGTCAGCTTGTCGACAGCTCGCTTTCATGCAGACACCATAATAGCTGCTGATCCACATGTTGGATAATCATATTGAGCATTGCTTGAATCACTTTAGGATTTTACATGGATAAAAATATAGACTAAAGGTTTCGTAGAAAAAAAAATCTAGGCACGCACGTAAAATGCTCCAAATTATTAACGTTTGTGGTGAGTCAGCTAACATCTACTAGACATTCAGCGCAGTTTCAAAGTTTTATAAGATTAAACGGATTAAATAAATCACATTCAAAGAAGCTGAAAGACATATCCAACCTAAGTTAAGGTAACCATATTTTACGACGCCGCCGATAATATACTTATCACAATAAACTCTCTGACTCATTCAATATTCTAACTTTAGTCATAATAATAGCTTTAGAATGTACGTGTTATCCAGCAATATTTATTTTATCAAAGTTTTAAGAAGCAATTTATTCTGACTCCCTGACAGCGTAGTCAGAAGCTTAGCCCGCGGCATAAGCACTATACAGGATTATTAGCAGTTCACTGAAACTGTGTGAACTGCAAATTCTGCCCATCATCACTCACAAGATCGGAGAGTAGCCAGGTTAAGACAATGCATAAAAAAAAATTTAAATTACCTCTCATACAAAATGAGAAAACAAATTTGTCCGGAACCCAATGAATTAAAAACGATCTCCCACGGCACCTACCACAGGAAGGCCAGCAGCTTCCTTATGAGTATTTTTCAACAACAACACTGCGGTCACCAATCCTCCTGCCAAGTGTGGTGATTATGATAAAACCCCCCAACATGAGAGATCATCCACTCGATGGACCGACGACATTCTAGCGGTCGCAGGGAGTCGATGGATGGAGGCGGCTCAGGACCGCTATTCGTGGTATCGTATGGGGGAGGCCTATGTCCAGCCGTGGACGTGTATGGGCTGATATGATAATAATGATGATGATCTCCCACACCCACTAATAATTCAGGATAGAGCTGTTTTTAAATTAACTTTAAAATAAACTAAAGAACGATTGATTGAATGGAGCCGAACCTAAAGTTCAGGTAAACGCAGATTCAGTGAATTAACAATAACCCTGTACATATAGTATACTATACATATATCCATGAAAAATGCATGGGCCGTGGGCTGAAGCTAGTTTTTCCAGAATCTAAAACATTCCTAGTACCTACCTTGAGAGTTTGAAGTTTGCGACGTCTATGACAAAGCGCAGTGGGAGGGATAAATCAAGATAGCTGGCTCCACCACTATGTGAGATAACTAGCTCGGAATAGAGAATGTTTTTAATCGTGATAGTTTGATAACAGAGAAATAGATGCTGCCCGTGAATCATATAAGAAGGCTCAGAACAAACAACCATAATATCAATATCAACCATAGATCCTCACCAGCGCAAGTACATCCACTGATAAAATATGCCTAACCAAAATATGTAGGGAGGAGATCGCCATAATCATTGCGCGTGAGAGGCGGTTTTGTAATCGCAGTGAGATGTTAGAAATAATATTAAATATAATGACCACTCTTATAGAGAGTTTCCCCTACCAACAAAAAAGCAAAATCTCTCGGTATTTTAATTAGATTATTTATATGTATATAGTATAGTTTACTCATGACACCCAGTTACATGATAGAAGGATCATAAATTCTAAAATAATATATCAAACAATCATATCAGCCCATACACGTCCACTGCTGGACATAGGCTTCCCCTATACGACGCCACAAATAGCGATCCTGAGCCGCCTCCATCAATCGACTCCCTGCGACCGCTACGATGTCGTCGGTCCATCGAGTGGATGGTCTCCCATGTAGGGGGGGATTTGCAATAATCACCACGCTTGGCAGGCGGATTGGTGATCGCAGTGTTGGTGTTGAAAATACTCAGAAAGAAGCTGCTGCCCTTCCTCTGGTAGCTTCCCTTAGTCGGCTCTTACGACATGAGTTGAGTTGGAGAGGTCGATATTCGTAAGCCGCGGCCCCACGGCCTAAATAAAAAATGATATAATGGAGGTTAAATTTATGATCACCTTAGTGAGTGAAAACCTTAGTATATTTCATGACATTGCACTTTCTCCCTAATGGATCTAAATATATCATCCACAAACTACGAAACTATTAATGTCTCTCATGCAATTTTAAGCACCTAGCATGTACTTAGTCGTCTACCAATGTTCTGAAAGAAAATATTTCATATAAGTTTGCCAAAATTCTTAACGATAAAAAATTCTTTTGAGCTATATAATCGCCTTTCTCTTTCTTCTATAAATAATAGATTCAGGCGTTGCTTTGCGGAAATCCATTGCACAATATTAGAATGAAAAAATACTTGGCGCGAGGAGCTCGGAGAGGCAACATCACTGGCGGGACTCTGTCGGTGTTGCAGTGATGACCAATCTCAATGTCAAGGTCGAGTATTGTGGTGTCCTGAAGATGTCTCGTGGAGAGACGAAACTAGTAGACAACTTACTTTGATGAATACTATCAGAGAAGGTTATACGCGGAATTGTTACTAAATATTTTTTCATTCTATTATTCTCTCTTCTATTAAAATACCCAGCTTCAAAATGTTTCTATAGGTACATGCCAAAATACGATCAAATTTATTTTAAGCTAAAATAGTAGCTCCAATTTTAATAAAACTGTACGAAACTCATTCTGTTGTTGACGTTTGGGAATAAACTCAACTGAATTAACCTGAACTACATTTCGCTAGTTAATTGTGAATTTTTGAACAACTTTCAATTAAGTAACACGTGAGTACACGAGGCCTAACAGCTATGTCCCTAAGGACGGGTACAGACCACTGAAAAAGAGGCAATGAACAATGAAAATAGTAAAAGTAAGTGCTTCATTGATTTACATAACTTTAAATGCTACACGATTCTTTGCTCCCTTTTTATATATTATATATATGTATATATTTTTATTATATATTTTTGGGCCGTGGGGCCGCGGCGTACGAATATCGACCCCTCCAACTCAACCCGTGGATGTCGTAAGAGCCGACTAAGGGAACTTACCAGAGGATGGGCAGCAGCTTCCTTCTGAGTATTTTTAAACACCAACACTGCGATCACCAATCCGCCTGCCAAGCGTGGTGATTATGACAAATCCCCCCCTACATGGGAGACCATCCACTCGGATGGACCGACGACATCGTAGCGGTCGCAGGGAGTCGATGGATGGAGGCGGCTCAGGACCGCTATTTGTGGCGTCGTACGGGGGAGGCCTATGTCCAGCAGTGGAAGTGTATAGGCTGATGATGATATATTTTTTTGCTTTTTCTGTCTCTTATTCTCTTAAATTTTTTTGTCATCTGTTTTTTACTAAACCATAAATATCAAACAAGCTTCATTAATATTTATACCTACATATATAAATGATATAGGTCGCGTTTCGTTTATGTTTACATAATTTTATCTTGATCTCCGTTTCATAAGTAAAACTAACCCATAGAGATCCGGAACTAAACAAAGGCATGTTCTAAAACAATGCTCTTATCTTAAGGTATTCTAAAAGGAACCTATAAAGACTACGGCAAGAATACGCGTTCTAGAAATAGGATGCATTCTACTGAACGAGGCAAGTCAAATAAATAAAATGGGTATATTTTGCCAGGTATGGATCCAGAATGATGATATTGGGGGTAAGTCTAAAAAATGGTTGCTTTGAGCCTTACTGTGCCTGCTGTAGTTAATAGCTGACGCTAATTAATACCAATTTCAATGCAGTTTATGTTAAAAGTTGATAAAAATGGTGCAATATTCATCAGTTCTGTACCCAAGTATCAAAATAAAATATTCCGTTTTTTTTATTCATGAAATATTTATTTATTTTATTTAAAGACCAACAGTTATAATATTATATGTTTACAACTAGTTTCTTACATTTAAACATCCTTTACAGGTCTTTCAAAATAAGGTAATTACTTACGCATTGGGTTTGCGCAATACGCATTTGGTTTCAAAGTTGTGTTAGGCAAATTAATGCATGCAATAAGCACTTTACTCATTTTAATCAAATTTTACTTTTCTAAATGTTTAGAATAACATTTAGAAAAGTAAAATTTGATCCATGTACTATTTTATAAGATATGGGAACAAATTGCTAGAGTATTATCATTAAATGTCAGTATTAAGTTACACATAAAAAATTGATGGTATATAAAATTTCTATGAAGCCTTAATCCACCCCTGTCCGTCTAATGTAACACGGCGGAATCACAAAGACCCCTCTAATGGACTCTGCCCCGTAGTAACTACTATACTACTCAACATAAAGCGTGCGATTTATTGAGAATATCCTCCATTTTTATTTTCATCAGAGGTTCTAGCCTGCGCGTTATTTCCTGGTTTGTATCTAGGATTTATTGGATTTTTATTTATCTCGGACCTTGTTTCCTAGATCATAAAAGAATATCCCTGCCTTAAGATAAATAGAGCCGGACCTTACAAACAGCACCCTATAACCACGAAGTAGGCAGGGGTTGTGTTATGGGTACCTGACTCATACTAAGGCATATGAAATTGGTTTCCGAAAACTATAATAGGTTATGTTTCTTTCCATACATTTAAGGCGCAGCGCTCCTAACGGATAGACAGGAACTACTTTTCGTTTAACAGCGATGCAAACCTTCATAAACACTCGATTATACTTGTAGTTTTCGAAAGATTTTATTTGTTATTTTGTGAGAACGAGTATCAACTTTGACAAGTAAGCGATTAAACCATCATCATTCTCGAAAACTTACTTTTTTGGTATTTTACAAACTCATACTAAGCGTAACTACCTACAGAAGATATTCAGATTTTATACCTAGGTAATTTACCTAATAACCTGAAAGCAAGAACAATTCTAATCGTTAACTACCCTTCTCTCAAAATAATAAGATTTCTCATCTAACAAATTTAAAGTGACGTTCCGTCCGTCAGGGTTTCACCATATTTATCGACCCGTAATCTAAAATCCGGCCACAAAAAGCTTTAGGTATTTAGTCGATATTAAAGGACGTAGTTCACCTGGGTCGCACTGTTACCGCAAAACACCAAAGTGAACATTCAACAATGGGCCTAAAACTCGTAGCCTTTAGAGTTACATTATGCAGTGAACAAATGCGACTGCGATCCCCTTAACTATGGAAGCTAGTTAACGGCGGCGGCGCCGCGCCGCCGCGCCGTTCCTACACACGGCGAATTAACCGAAGATTTTTACGTTGAAACTAGCTGACCCGCCAAACGTTGTTTTGCCTTCAACCCTTATCACTCAGACCTACTGAATACGCATATAAAATTTGGTAAAAATCGGTAAAGCCATTTCGGAGGAGTACGGTAACTAACTGTGACATGGAAATTTTATATACGTTGAAATAAACACAACACAACAACAACACACAACACACACACAACACCCTTAAGGGCATGAAATAAACATGCCCTTAAGGGTGTCAATGACGTGCTCACTTCGGCTTGTATCAGTTTTGCTCAGACGACGCTACTCGACGGCGTTACAGAGCTTTTGAACGTTGTTGACAAAAAGCTATTCGGGTGTTCTGCATATTTTATGAATAATAAGAAAACTTTGCAATACAATGTATTGTATTAAATAATAAACGATAAATAAATAAAAACTTTATTGGATAAGTTGGTTTTAACAAAGTAGCAAATCTTAGCAACTGTAGGAAAGTGAACAAAATGTTACTAATAATAGAGCAAACTATGTACATACATAGTACTCAATAAGTAACAGGTTCCTACTTCGTATAAAAACCTATGTGTAGAGAGACCTTTAAGTCTATGTATAGAGAGACATACAAAATTATTATGTATATCAGTCATCTGGTACCCATAACACAAGCTCTGCTTAGCTTGGGGCTAGATGATGTTGTGTGGATTGTCCAGCATTATTTATTTATTTTCTGAAACTTTCGACCCTTTTGGCTCAAAATAGGAAATGGCTGAGTTTATCATTTTCTTTGTGCATTTTGTGGATGTCATTGAGTCATAAATAAAGCTACTATACAAAAAATAAATCCCGCGGCAGCAATCGAACCCACAACGTTGTGCAACCTTTGTGTAGGAGGTCCTTGCCGATTTAGAGTCTATAATTGTGATTAGACCCTAACTCGACGCTGACAGGGGTCGATTCTAAATTCAAGACAGGTTGAACAAGATATCTAATATTCTTGAAAAAGGTCCGACAGATGACAAGTGACACTATGTTGATTGCCACTTCACATTTCAGTTTGTAAGTAAAGCAGGTTGCACGATATTTGGACATATTTTTTTTCAGTGAAATTGTAGAAATTACAGCTGGCGGTGTCAATAATAAGGTATCAAGATTTTGAATTATTGAAATGTTAGATAGACCGGGTTTCTTCTCTATCTATAATTCTTTGTTTCACGATACAATATACATATAATACTAGAAAAATAATGTCAAGGGCATCTGTCATTCTTATTATTTTCGTTGAAATTTCCTAACGTTACAACAAACTACTAACAAAATTAAGATATTTTTTATTATTTATTAGTAGGTACCACCGGTAGGCCCATGCAATAACTAATTTTGATGCCATCTAATAACTTTTGTTACATTACATGCAAACGACGAACGATGTGGCGCGGCGGGCGAAGGTCCGCCTGCGACGCAGGATATACCGGATTCTACTCTCGCCTTGGGACAAATTTTTGTACGATCTCAAACAAAGAAATATTTTTTTATCAAAATTTTCAATAATAGAAACCTCGCTTTGGGATCAGATCTCGTACGTTTGATTTGGTCAATGTTGCGTCGTCAAGTTAAGATCTTGAGACAACATTTTTATAAACCGCAACCAACTAAATAAGATAAATACAAAGTCAAGGGGAAGCGCTAGTCGTGGATAAAAATAATTAGTTCGCAACTCGTATTAAAATCTCGTTAAGAATTCATCTCCGTGCAACAAATTACGCTAATAAGCTGCTAATTTGACGTAATTATCAAAGCTTTGTAACTTGCCACTTCCGTTGTTTCCAGTATAGAGGAAAGTAATTGCAACGAACAATGAGATAGGTATTCGAAACGATATACCAGCAGTCAACGCTTCGAAGTTCCTGTTTAGAAAATGTTAGTACATTAGTTCACTTTTGTCCTAGAAAACAAAAGACGATCCGGAAATATGCATTTGTCTGTAATTTTTATAACTTTTTTTGAGATAGAAGTGCTTTTGGTAGATGGAGAGCAAAGATTTTATAGCTATTATAGGAAATCTAAAATCTCCACGGAAATTCCCTCGCGGCAATCCAAAGTTTCGTTGAAAACTCCCTAAAGCTTATTCCACAAACATAAAATACCTTCTTATTTAACTTCTTTCTATGACAACGATACAGAACAATAACATTACGAAATATTAATGTTCCATTATACGTATTCCCGAAAGACTGGTTCCAATAATCAAACAATTCGGAAATCAATTCCCTTTCCACAGTGGAACTCAACTAAAAGGGAAAATAAAAAAGGTATAAAGCTACAAAACCGCTGGAAATACCATGAAACACCTTTTTGGAGCATCTGGCTATCCGAGGCAGCAATTAATATAAATATTGAAGAAAAGCTGTTGTTATTTGTTTGGGGCCATTAATCTTTTTGAGTGGATTTTGTGATTTCATTTTAGCCCATCTTTTAGAGAAAATGCCGCGGGGAAGTCTTAAGTGACGCTCAAAAATATGCTGAGAGCTCTTAAATATTTTAAAAGAAAAGTGACTCCAGCTTTCATTTGATTTCAACAGGATAATGTTAATATTAAACATAGCCGACCAACGTGGCTCGGCGGACGAAGGTCCGCCTGCGACGCAGGACGTTGCGAGTTTTATTCTCGCCTTGGGACAAATGCTTGTACGATCTGCAATTATTTGTCCTAGGTGTTCTGGATAACAAAAGATATCTAATTATACAATAAATTATATTAGTAAGTAAGTAAATAATTTAATTGTCACATAAAACACACACATACACATACTTAGTTGACTAATTAAAAAGCGGTAAAACTTAATTTATTATTATTTGTAGCATAGAACGATAAGTGCAAGTGTATATTAAGTATCTATGTATATCAGTCATCTAGTACCCATAACACAAGCTCTGCTAGATGATGCTGACGATGCTGTGTGGATTGTCCAGCATTATTTATTTATTTTATAATGGCTACGTTTTTGTTTTTTTTTCCTGTTTATCTACAGTGGTGGTCTCAAATAGGTACCCCCTCCCCCTAATCTTAAGTTTTGTAGACAAGGGGAATACTTAATTCTGACGCGTATGTACCTAGCTAGGAATTACCATAACATTAACTAACCTAGTGTTACCGTGTACAATATGCACCTACGAGTCTACTACTGCAGATGCCTCCCACAAATGCGGACGTTTCGCCAAAACTACCACACGGTGTTCAGTAATAAACAGTAAGAAGCTGCTGCCCTTCCTCTGGTAGGTTCCCTTAGTCGGCTCTTACGACATCCACGGGTTGAGTTGGAGGGGTCGATATTCGTAGGCCAGGGCCCCACGGCCTAATATATTCATCTAAAATAGTATGCCAAAATGTATAATTCTAAGACAATACCATTTCAAGCGACTAATTTGGTAGAACATGGCTAGTACCCAGCCAGTGGAAAAGGAATAGAAACTGGCTTAATTAACAAAATGACGTTATTTGAATCAGTTATCTACTTTTGGGGCTAGATCCTCATTTATTAATATTGCTGGACAATCCACACACGGTGACGAATCATCGTAACCGCTAGTAATAATAATTATTCTACAATTGGAACCATAAAAACTCTTACAAGAAACTGTTTTATCTGTTGAAAGTGGAAGGAATTTTGTCAAACGCCTTTGATGAAAGAACTCTGTTGGAATTCCTGTGAAATACTCATCATTTTTGTCACCTTTCTCGCACCGAAATTTCATTAGAGCTTCCATCTGTACACCTCTATCGAACTATAAAAGCTTTGACCTATTTTTTCCTGTTCTGTTCTTTTTTCTTGTATTGAATTAGGCTTATAAAATTGATCTTGAAACTGGAAATGTATTTTTTGCGAATTTAATTCCAGTAGGGTTTATATTTTATTTCCCACGTGTAAGGCAGCTGTTTTTCCAATTTAAGTGCTGACTAAAATAGAATATTCTTTCTTCGTACCAGGTCCACATGTAGAACTGCTGCAATGGCAACATTTCAGTCCAATCCATTCCATTCAGTAGTTTTGGCGAGAAGTAACAAACATCCATCCAAACTTTATCATTGGGTGTGATATTCGTTTTCTTCCCTCTTCACACCGCAATCCCAAGTTGTATAGAACTATTTTACAAAAATCTTGGCTAGATCTCCAGTGAATGCATTCAGCTGAATTGAACTAAATTTCAATATTTGCGGTAGAAATCTCCGATCGCTCTGGAAATATTCCACTTACACTTCAATCTTTTAACTTGGTACAGTCACGGAGTAAAATATTAGAAGACTTTTGTCTTTTAAACACTAAATAGCGACCGGCCCCGGCTTTGCACGGGTGCAAGTTATACATATAATTTTGTTTTGTGAATCACTCTGTCTATTGAAAAAAACCGCATCAAAATCGGTTGCGTGGTATTAAAGATCTAAGTAAATGTTTATAGGGACAGACAGACAGACAGCGGGAAGCAATTTTGTTTTATACTATGTAGTGATAATGTTGAGGCAAGCTTACGTTCTGTTGTAGATGGGTAAAAGTTTGCTAAGGAGTTTATGAGTTTGTGAGGTCGGAGTAATACAAGTTCCACGGGTCCGATTTTGAAAATTCTTTCAGCATTCTGTGTGTACGTATACACTTATGCATACATACATATGTCCTGCGCACATCACTGTATCCGTTTTGACTGGCCGCCGCCGTCGCCGCCGCCGCCATGGCCGAAATGTGGCGAAGAGGACATCACACTACATCACAACACGATACACAGTGACACAACCACCACTACACAACACACATTAATAATATATTTCTAACCATACATAATATGGCGCGTTTTAAAAAACGATAAACCAACTTCTAACTCCCTTACTTACTACACTTATTTTAAGTTTTGCGGGATAAATACTAATCCCTAGGCATAAAAAAATTATGGGATCCTTTCGGGATCATTTTCTATACAACAGTAAAAGAATTTTCAAAATCGGTCTATAATTGGCGGAGATATCGCGTAACATACAAACAAAAAAAAAACATACAGACAAATTGAGAACCTCCTCCTTTTGAAGTCGGTTAAAAATTTACAGAAACCGATTTTCATCTGACGTGCTACTAATTCGTCACGTGCGAGACAACAGAAGTTCGTCTTCAAGCTTTATTTTCTGGACACATTTTAAAAATTTATAGAAGACAGAAGTAGTATCTTCAAAAAGAAAGTTATACAAAATTCTCTATCACGAACATCTTAGGTTCAATTTCACCATTTGCTGCCAAAACGAAGCAACAAAACTAGTTCAGCTTGATCAAGTTTAAATTCGTAATACCTATTGTGTGACATGACAGCTCTTGAACTACTTTATGTCGGTAAAATGCGCTGACTCGTTTAAAGCGCGAACTTAGTTTATCTTTTATTGAGTGCGTTCAATTGGAACGGTGAAATTGGACCTTGAAGATTTACTTGTGAAATTTTAACTTACTCTTGGGAATTCTCAGCTGGTTCTTGGTTGAATACACTTAGTTTATTGAAAGCTAAACCAGTTTACATTATTCATAAGGTTATTTAGGCATAAACTTGCTTGTTTTATTAATAAGGTACACTCTGAGAATCCAAAACCAGTGTGGTGACCAAGTGGCTTTGGATTCTAAAACAAAATACTTTCATTCTCTACAGTCATTCGAAAATGCATCAATAAACACAGGAAAAATGATTTATGAGTGACTAGCTGCCGCCCGCACCTTAGCCCGCGTTTTACCGGGACAAAAACCATACTCATACCAAATTTCATCCTAATCAGTCCAGTAGTTTTTGCGTGAAAGAGTAACAAATATCCAAACATCCATCCATACAAACTTTGACATTTATAATATATTAGTAGGATTATATTATATAATTATTATACTATAGTAGGATAGGATAGATGGCAGTTTTTATTGCGATTTCTGACTTTTTTGGTACTCCAGCCACTTTAGGTCCGATATAACTTTTTGATCAATGAAACATAATCGATAGGCATTAGTACACAGAAGTTGCCGTGTTAAATGTCCATTTTCTTGCTGTACAATTTCTGAAAATCTGTGATTGAGGATGAAAAACTTTCAAAAAAATATGGTTCGTCTCCTAAGATCATTTTCCCGTACCCTGTTATGGTACCACTTACTGTCCCGTCCAAAAATGCACCCTGTACATACATATATATGCACCGTATACATACGTATATACGTTAAGTTTATTAAAAAAGGTGGATTTACGGCACGTAGTTGCGTAGGAACCCATTCTGGTAAAAAGTGAGACAAGTTTTTCATAGATTTCTATTTAGAATTGTCATAAATGGTTTCCGCTCGCGCTGGTAACCCACAACACACCATATTTTTGTTCCATTTACTAGCTAGGTCGTTCTAATGAAATGGTGGTTGAGATAATGTGTAATTAATTTATTTTCAATTTATAACGGTACCGTTCACGCAAATTATTTCGTAAGTGATATTAAAATAATCTTCCGAGAAATTTATTAATGATTATGTATCGTTTATGTTATTATTTCCCATACTTTCCGAGAAATTATAATCATAGATCTTATTAGATGTGATATTTATTTATTTATTCTATTTAAAGACCAACAGTTATAATAGTACATGTTTACAACTAGTTTCTTACATTTAAACAGCCTTTACAGGTCTTTCAAAATATGGTAATTACGCAATTGTGTTCCTACCATTTGGTTGAAGCACAAATACGCAATTATTAAATGTACATTACTTAGTGCAACCCCGAAAGGGTTTGAAACTAGATCAAAAATTATCGACAAAAAAATAGAATTTTAAAAAAAAAAAAAAATCCTATATTCTTTATTCATGAATTAAAATTTTTATTACTCACTAATGACTCTATTTAATAAAAAAATATTTCTTCCAAAGTAGTGGGTCTATTTTGTTAAAATAAAAACCATAATCATATCAGATATGTGACGATGACGATAAAATAACAAATAACTCACAAACGAGTGGCTATCGTGACTTAAAGTTTAATTTTTGTATTAAAATTACATTTTTTGTGCTGTTTTTTTCCAACAACGTAACAAAAACTTGAAGGCGCAGTAAGGTACGGTAGGCGGTAGCAGCGGCGAGAATATCGGAGCGACTGGCGTGCCTTGTTGTGAGTCCTGTTTCGATCCCCACCCTTCATCTTTCATAGAACAGGCCCAGCGACCATAATCTACAACAATAGAAGTTAAAAAAGGTCTCTACCTGAGTGGTGACGTAATCAGTGGTCAACTTTCAAAGCTCCTAGCCAGCGCATTTTTTATGTTAAAAGGTAGGTTTTTTTATTTAAAAGCTATTATGATAGACAATAATACAAAGTCATAAAAATATCTAGTATTATAGGCTTAATTTTAAGATTTTTGGAGATTATTAAAACAGCATAAAAAATGTAATTTTAATACAAAAATTTAACTTTAAGGGACGATAGCCACTCGTTTGTGAGTTATTTGTTATTTTATCGTCATTGTAACATATCTGATATGATTATGGTTTTTATTTTAACAAAATAGTCCCACTACTTTGGAAGAAATAATTTTTTATTAAATAGAGTCATTAGTGAGTAATAAAAATTTTAATTCATCAATAAAGTATATACAAATTTTTTTTAATTTTTTTTTTCTATTTTTTGTCGATAATTTTTGATCTAGTTTCACCCCCTTTCGGGGTTGCACTTTATCCAGGGAATTGCTTAATGCAACAAAAATACTCTACATAACATTTTACTCTCCAACTCAACCCGTGGATGTCGTAAGAGCCGACTAAGGGAACTTACCAGAGGATGGGCAGCAGCTTCTTTCTGAGTATTTTTAAACACCAACACTGCGATCACCAATCCGCCTGCCAAGCGTGGTGATTATGGCAAATCCCCCCTACATGGGAGACCATCCACTCGGATGGACCGACGACAACGTAGCGGTCGCAGGAAGTCGATAGATGGAGGCGGCTCAGGACCGCTATTTCTGGCGTCGTCGTAC
Source organism: Eupithecia insigniata (assembly GCA_947859395.1). Classification (NCBI taxonomy): domain Eukaryota; kingdom Metazoa; phylum Arthropoda; class Insecta; order Lepidoptera; family Geometridae; genus Eupithecia; species Eupithecia insigniata. The sequence continues at coordinate 1,158,625 of OX402007.1, forward strand.
GGGGGAGGCCTATGTCCAGCAGTGGACGTGTATAGGCTGATGATGATGATGATGATGATGAATATTTTACTATTATAATATTGTAGTGTGCTTTAACAAAGTTCTACAAATTGCATATTAATACATTGTGATTATTAATAAAAACGTAACATCAGCTCTTAATAGTATTAAGAAAAACACATCTATGAAAACTTATTGTCTCTTTTTTTAACCGACTTCAAAAGGAGGAGGTTATCAATTCATTTCAATGTTTTTTTTTGTTTGTATGTTACGTCATATGTCTGGCAATTATGGACCGATTTTGATAATTCTTTCACTATTATATAGAAAATGATCCCGAAGGGGTCCCATGATATTTTTATCCCCACGGGATTAGTATTTATCCCGCAAAACTTAAAATAAGTGTAAAAGTAAGGGAATTTGAAGACGGTTTATCGTTTTTTAAAATACGCCATATTATCAACCAAATAAGCAAACAAGATTCTTTGTTTCTTCTGTTTGTTTCTTAACTTTTCTATTTCAACTTATGTGTCTCGTCAAAAATCTGTTCTACAATAGTTCATCGCCAGTATGTATCATTGATGCACATGTTTTCTTGTGTTTTTTTTTTTATAAAATTCAATATACGTTTTTTTTTTCAATATACGTTTTTTTTTTCATTATACGTATAAATAGGTAATTTATGTTATTTGCTTAACAACCCATATTGTAAAGAGTGTGTTCATAGCCACGCACTCTACGTTAAGGTATCACGGAAGACTAGCGCTGCAGTTTGCTCCCCGAGCTCCTGCAGCACACGCTGAGTGGCAGCTTTTTGGTCTCACACTGTTTTACTCTTCTTATTTATTTTTTATTATTGTATTTTCTGGTGCCTTATAAACTAATAATATTAATATCTTACACATTAGGTACGAAGTATATTTTGGTGAGTAGGTAGTTGTGTTAACGGCAAATATGACTGAGTACATCAGCATATTCAGCATTGTGTTGGATACACTCTGGTTATCCTAACAAAAAAATCTTGGCGTTTGTTAAAAGAATACCGTAATGTGGAGTAAATTTTTTGTTTTGGCCTTTTCTTGTGTCCGACAAGCCATATTTTAACAAATATCATGGCCTTTATTCTAGACGGACGTATTTCCGAAGGCTGCCAGCAAAAGCCTGTGAAAGGATGTTTTTGAACATTTGAATGACGGCTGGCCGCTTATTCGCTATGACCGTTACGGAGTCTACATAATAGTATGAAATGTAGGACAAACCCGGCGGACTGTGTCGGCGGGTTCAGTATGTAGAGTCCATTATAACAACATCCCCTTACATCACACTAATATTATTAATGTGAAAGTTTACATGGATATTTGTTATCTCTTCACGCCAAAACCATTGAACGGATCGGGCTGAAAATTTGCATACAGGTAGGCCTGGAATAAAATACAGATGATAAAACATAGTTTTTATCCCAGAAATTGTTTCCAATGGAATTGAATTAACCCTTAAACGATTTCATGTAAGTAATGCATGTGAGGCCGCAGGCAGAAACAGAAGTTTTTTTTTCAGAATGTGTATATTTCTCTTGCTGGTGCAACAACAAATAATTATAAAACAATTAAAAGAGTTATATTATAAATAAAACTTTCTGAAAATACAATATGTAAATTCTTTACGAATTCAGTTAAGTTCGCGTCACGTAAAAAGAAACGCTGGCTACAAGCTGCGCATTAGGCGATTTATCGGAATATCGATTTTCGGGCGCTTGTGTAAACATGCGCAAACATACCCCCTCCACTTTCTCCAGCGTTCTTTTTACATGACGCGAACTATAAAGGTTAGTACGTTCAGACATTCCGCAAAGAAAGCTATTAAAACCTCTTTTGTAAAGCAAAGCAAGCTTTTTAGTTCATTAATGTCGACTTTTCGATAAATCTCACTGTTTCACCTCCCCGTCAGTGGTACTGATTAAATTGAACATTCACCCTGTATAAGAAAACTGTTTAGGGAGGAATGTTCTACAATGGACTTATGTGAGCCGATGAAGACGAAAAAAGAAAGATAAGAAATCTTGTATGCCAATGTGTTTTGGTTAAGTATATGACACTATTTAAAGCCTTGTATTAAAACCATATACGAGTACATATTTCTTGCAATAAATGAATTGAATTGAATTAAAAAATTACTCACTTCACTTATACCAATAAAACACATTGGCATAATTGAAATGAGTAATTTTTTGTGGGTATGTGACACTATTCTAATATAAGCCTTGGATTAAAATAATATATTTCTGGCAATAAAGGAATAGAATTGAATTAAAAAATTACAAACTCACTTCACTTATGCCAATGTGTTTTGGTGAGGTCTGTGACACTATTCTAATATAAGCCTTGGATTAAAACCATATATTTCTTGCAATAAATTGAATTTAATTCAAAAATTACTCATTTCAATTTACAGTGAATATTGATTCACTGTCAAAATCACTGCATAGATTGTACAGAGCGTTACGTAACAGCAACGCGTTATAGGCACGGAATCCTAGAGAATACGGACTCCAGTCCCGGTTATTTATCGCGGAGATTTGGGTCGACGCACATCCCACTCAGTAAAAATCTGTAAAAATAGAGTACCTACACAGTCAGCGTCAAAAACCTTTTGTTTTGATGTTCTGTTTGTGAAGAATGGTAGCTTCCTGAAAGGATCGTGAGAAAGGCCAGCTATGGGGGTGGGTCTAAACCACTGATCATCATCAATCACACTAAAATTTGCAAATACCACAAGAACAGAATTTCCTGAATCTAACAGCATTGTGTTAAAATATTTCAAAAGTTTTTTTACACATAGCACAAGCATAAATCATAAGATTAAAACAAGGTAAATAGTGAGTGCAGAAAACAACACTCAAAACTTAAACAAGCGAGCAAAACAGAAAAACATTTCTTAGTTTTGAAATCTACAAACACGAGAAGTACAGACGTGAATTGTTAACAAAAGATAAAGATAACTTTCTTATTTTCTAATGTATTTACAGCACGAAGCTTCGTGAAGTAAATTTTTTTTATTTACGTTGGACTGAATAGACAATAAATATTTTATACGCTTATGTAAAGTGCTGATTTCACTAAGAAGCGCAATAGCACTTTTAAAAGGTATGGGAAAAGTTTTTGCGATTTATGACTTTTTAGAACCTACTCGTGATAGAAGGTTTTGATCAGTATAAGAAACAGGATCTATTAGCATCAAAAACGTTTTTGTGTACTTAAAATGAAAATTTTCTTGCTATTGGTAATTTTTTTCGAAAAATTGTAAATATGGACGTAATTTTCCAAAAAAAAATTGTATAGGTAGCATTTTCCTATAGCTACACCGATCAAGAAATCTGCCCTTACGGTCAGTAAGGTTCAAAAACTCCACTTTGTATAGTCTTGAATACCGACGACGCATTTGCATGGGCTTATTCCAGTTTTCCGCCTAAAAAGTGTTTTTTCATAGCATATACTCGTACAGGTTGCACCGCTGAATCCGGTCAGTGAAAGCGTAAAACGTACAAAACAAATGAAAGAGAACCTTACGTGCATGCCCGAACTAGCAGTTTTGAATGTTTTAAAAGCCGAACAATGCCCGCCAAAGTAATTTCACCTCCACTCTAACAACGTATACATAGTATCTTACAGTAGCGCAATTCTATAATAAAGCATTCATTGACTAGCCTCAGCGACACGACGCCATCGTAACCCGATGGGACGGCAAACCGACACGGGCGGGAAGACGTCAGGCGTAGGATCAAAGGTTTAGTATAACAATATTTGGACTGGCGCGGGATTTGAACCCGATACCTCAATATCGGCGGTGGGGCACGCGACCGCTAGACCAACGAGGGTAGCGATCATGCCAAAACGGAATTAGCTAACTATACCTTATCAATTTGGGTTGTGGTTCGATTTTGAAAAAAAGAATATTCTTAAATCAAAAAGATTTCAAAAAGATGTATACCCTTCTACAAAAAAACTCCAAGCGCGATGCAAAAATTTTCAATAAATAAATTCAAACAAATTGTCAATCATATCTTTTGTAAAAAGGCAACATATCAGACTATCTAAAAGATAAATAGCTTGGTACGGATTTTGCTCCAACTCGAATAATAACACCTAACAGGCTAAAGGTTTCTTCGTCGCTTCTTTACTTAGTCTACATAACGAAGCGACCGAAATCAAGAACATCAATTTATTTCAATTTCAGTGTTTTATTGAGCTCCTTTTTAGTGAACATTTATTATATTGACGGAAATAAAGAATTTTGACTTTGTTTTTGAATCTTAGAGCTTTAATTTAAAATGGTACTGTGATAAAACGTCTACCATTATCTCTTTTATATTTCTGAACCGACATTGGTATCTTTTCGTTACATACTCATAATGTTTGCAAAAGTAATTTCATCCCCTATATCCCTAAAAAGATTCACATAAGTACCGAAAAGCTGCGTTAATTTGATTCTCTCGGCAAGTTTGCCCATAAAATTTTACACCGTTTTATAAGCCGCTTTTTACGAGGTATTACGTGGTTTACTCACATAACAATGAGGGTGTACTGATTACTTTTGCAGTTCTTTTTATCTAAACTAAAATCTCATTTCTGTCCATTTGTGTAACAATAAAGTTTAAATAATAAATAATTAATGATGAACAATTCGCACAGCATCATCCAACCTCAAGCTAAGCAGAGCTAGTGTTATTGGAACAAGACGACTGATATACATTATACAATACATAGATAGATATTTTATTATAAATAGAAAATACCCAGAACATCGGAACAAATATTTGCAGATCGTACAAACCTTGTCCCAAGTCGGGAATCAAACTTGCAACCTCTTGTGTTGCGGACCTTTGCCCGCCGCGCCACATCGGCCGTCATCTAGAAATTATATTGACGAACGAAAATTACATTTGCTATTTAAAAATGTAACTTCACAAATAATTAGATAGGTACCAACCTAAACATTTTTTTAAACTAAATTAAAAAAAAACATAAATCTCTTGCACAGAAAATGTATTACTAATTAGTAGGCCTCTACTATGCACAAGCTTTTAGTTAGGTTCAACTATACTGTTTAGACGTCACCGCGACGGAAACAGGCTTGGAATACTGCAACGGGAGCTCGCACTATGCACCTATACCGAATATTGAATGGGGCGCTTGCACGACGTACATGAAATTCACGGTCTATTCAGAACTTTTAGTACCTAGTTAAGTCTACTTATATTACTTGGCCGTGGGGCCGTAGCTTACGAATATCGACCCCTCCAACTCGACAAAGGGAACCTACCAGAGAAAGGGCAGCAGCTTCCTTCTGAGTATTCAACAACCAACACTGCGATCACCAATCCACCTGCCAAGCGTGGTGATTATGGCAAAACCCCCCTACATGGGAGACCATGGACCGACAACATCGTAGCGGTCGCAGGGAGTCGATGGATATTACTTGTAAGTTTAGATTATTATTGTATAGATTACATACAGTTCACACAGCATCATCTTGCCGCAAAGCAGAGCTTGTGTTATGGATACCAGAATGACTGCTGAACTATCATAGGTACCACACATTTCTGTGTATATGTACATATTAAACTACCAACCGACCTGCCGCAGTGGGAGAGGTCCACCTGGGACGCAATAGGTTGCTGGTTTGATTCTCATCGCCAACCGTTGTACCCAATAGATCTTAAATAATCTATCGTGCGGAAAGAACCGTACCAACAACTCTCTAAGATTCACGATCAGCTGGAAATTCCCCACTGCAGCATTGAGGTAGCTTGTTTGGGTTATTCCAGTTTTTCTCCTTGATAAATCCCCCTTAAGTAGGAATACAGGAATCTTAATTATAAATGTCCAGAATTGCTCCTCACCGATTTTTGTCGTTCCAGTTTTCCCTCTTGAGTTTTACGAGCTTTCCAAACCTACAAAACAGTCCAACGTTAGCAGAAAGTGATGTAAAACTAATTCAAATGATTTACAACTTCCCCTAAACTACAGATAAATTGAGGAAAATGTTCTGGTAACACCATACATATATACAAGCTGTCTCGCTTCCCCTCGTAAATCAGATAAACTGACGTAAGTTCAGATTCACGCCTACGGTCACTTATCTAATGGGATCCAAAGAAAATAATCTGCGAATGTGTGGCCATAACTATTGTTATTTCCCTGTTTTGGGTCCATAACACTTGTTGTTTTTGTAGATAAATTACGTAAAATATAAAAACACCGATTTTCAGAATATAAATTATAGAGAGGACCTACGGAGGAATTTTTTGCACTTACGTGACCAGGTGACTACTACTAATACGAGATAGATTAGTTCCAACAGAGTGTTGGTATAAATATGTATATATGTACATACAATAAGTAAATAAACGCGATAAATAACCGTGAATAGTAATAACATGTTTGTTCCTCTTTCACGCAAAAACTAACGAAACTGGGGGCCTACTCGGAAAAGGAAAATCGAAGTTTCTTTTTCGTTTTCGTGCAAAACCAACTCTTATGCCGCTTGCTTAAGATTAGCGTTTGCACGAAAAATTATCAGAAACTTCGATTTCGTTTTTACGAGTACGGGCCCTGATTGGGCTGTTTGGTATGGGTATAGTTTGGGACCTGGAATATAGGCTATCTTTATCCCGATAAAACACGGACGAAGGCGCGGGCAGCAGCTAGTTTATTTTAATGGTCATTTCAACAAAAAAAAGTTTTGAATTGAGAAGATAATGTTGATCTACAATCTATTTCATAGCTCTTTCGTACGGAGTCCCTTGGGGACCAAATACTACAACTGCACTGTTATGTAGACGACCTCTGTGGCGCGGTGGGCGAAGGTCCACCTGTGACGCAGGAGGTTGCGTGTTCGATTCCCGCCTCGGGTGTTCTGGACGTTTTCTATGTATAATAAAAAATACATATCTATGTAGTGTATTATATTAAGTAATCACAAGCTCTGCTTATCTCAGGGCTAGATAATGCTGTGTGAATTGTCCAGCATTATTTACTATGTAGACCTATCTCAGTAGGTACTATTGTTAGTGGTGCTATTTCTCCCTCAAAGTACATACTTTAGATAATCCATAAAACACAGCCCGTAAGCACAAAACTGCTATAGAGGCTTATCTGCAAACTCCACATGTTCTACATTAGGCTTGCTAACGATGCTCTCAGCTATGAATACTATACGCTGATTTAGAATCACAGATATTCTTTGTAAACAAGTTATAAAATATAAAAATATTGGTAGAAAATATTTTACGACATGGTAGGAAATCACAGAACAATTTTTTTATTGTATATATGTGTACATATGAGTAGACAAGAACTACATAGAGGGGAAACTTCGGCCCCGGACCGGCTCAAGGTCACGATATTCGCCTACACGTTAAACGGGCTACTCAGTCGGGCTGTCACGCCGCACGTACGTTTTATTGTTTGTGCGTTCCGTATCTGAGAAACATTACAATGCCCTCCAGTTATTGTATATATTAAGTATATCAGTTATCTACTACCCATAACACAAGCTCTGCTTAGCTTGGGGCTAGATAATGCTGTGTGAATTGTCCAGCACTATTTCAGAATCAATAACTTTATTTCTTAAGGCTTACAAAATAAGCACTTAGACAAAATTTTATACTATAAACATAGTTATTATTATCAAATAAGAAATAAGGTGTTATTGATATTCTCTTCACTTCAATTTTCTGTCCACTAGTGGAAGAAGAAAAAGAAAAAGATAAAGAAAATAATTATTTATTTATATACCCGTGCGAAGCAGGGACTGGCGCTAGTTATTTATAGTATCTACACCAAATGTAAGTACGTAACATAAATAATGTTGGTAAGTATTTATAAATCTCATATTTTGTAAAACTAGAACGAAATAATGATTTCATAGTAAGAAAATCTTATATTTTAGCGATATTATCTTTGGACGGAAGTAATAACTAACAGTAAGCAACCCTAGCAACACGCCTGAACGACAAAGGGGCGTAACGACATGAAGGGGGAAATAGGTATAAAATTGGCGGCGTTCGGGACTCTGTCAAAGAAGATTCCCTTCTAGTCGGTTTATTCTATGATATAGACATTCGTTTGACCACAATCTCACCTGATGGAAAGTGATGTGGCCGACGTTGTATTGCAACAAATTGGTGGTTTTAGAATAACAAAATAAAAGAAAGATCCATAATTTGTTAGTAATTTTTATGCTAAAGAGCTCTTATAATAAATTTTAGTATTCTTAACTAAAATTAACTCATTAGTTTTGATCGTTCTCATCTATTATTTTATTTGTCTCTTGTCCGTTTACAAACTCCAATTTGCACGATTTTCGACGCAAAACTATGCGTCGTTGAAGTTTTTGTTACTTTTTTGTGGTTATATCAGTTTCTGTTAAGTATTCATATATATTTCTTTGTGTACAAAACATACATATGTATTTTAGATTAAAATGTATAATAAAGGGCGCAAATCGCACTATAGCCTCACCATTTAAATGTAAATAATGTATTAAAATCTATAAAAATTCCCAGCACGATGCCATTTGTTCAGGCATCTAATGTGTTCGATTCGCACGCTAGACACGCAGTGAATGTGATCAGACAAAATACGAGTATAGAACGATGTCGTTTCTGTTTTAATTTTGTTTAATCTTTGATGAATTTCATCAAAATTAATTTAGGCACTCCACTGTTGGACATAGGCCTTCACTAATGAGCGCCATATCTTCAGCTGCATCCAGTATCTGGCTGCAGTCTTCCGTATATCGTCATTCCACCTGGCCGGAGGGCGTCCTACACTACGTTTGCCGAGTCGCGGTTCAGCAATGGTACCACCATGGTTGGTCGTATGAATTCTCAGAACTTTACAGTAATTTTATACTAGCTTCAGGACGCGGCTTTGCTCACGTCGTTCATGGATATGAAATAGCCAAGTTTTGCGTATACCTAAAGCGGTGAAAGAAATGAAATACATAGTTTATTGGACAATACAAAGTACACACATATGTATAAAGTTAGTACACATATAAAATGAAAGGGCCCGCATATGTTCAATATATATTTTTCGTACCTAATTCACTATTTACATTTAAATGAATATCAGAATAATGCGCTTTAGTATCAAAAACAGACAAAGACATAAACCCTTTAACGTTCAAGTTTTTAATATACATTTTACAATATATTACGGACAAAACCTTTTTCAGTACTTTACTCAAATAATGTTTATATTGTTTCTTGTTTATTATTTCTTTTGAAGCAATGTGGCCGTGTAAGTACCAGTTTTTTTTCTTTGGGCCTGTTACTTGATGTTGTTATAAACCTTACTACGAGTATTTTTAGGCCAGCTACAAATACGTCAAAGTAAATCAGAATGTGAGTGCACCTTGTTTGTGCACACACTTGTGCACTTTAACCTGTCCTCCGCACATGTCTAGTCTCCGGTGGGACTGCCGCCGTAGCCGAAACAAAAAATTAAATATAAAATAAATATTATCCCGTTAAAATAATTCAAATATTTTGAGGTGACCCGGATATTCCAAATTTTACTATGCGTAAATTAATATTTATAAGTACGAAAATAAAGCCTGCCAAATAATTTGGTCCAGACCATAAAACTCCAAGAATAACATAATAATGTTAGCCTCTGTGTGAGGGATTTTATGGTGAATATAATTTCCATACAAACGCAATAGGCCCATACTTTTTGTACAGTTCCCTCCTGTACAAAAAGTATGGGCCTATTGCGTTTGTACCTTATAAATCATGGTTCGTCAATACCAACCTGACTAATAAATCAATCTTCTTCTTCTTCGTCGCATTCTTCATTGCTGAAGGTCGTGCCCGTCCTGGAACGCTTTTGCTGAGACGCTGACAAGCTGCTTCCATACATCAGCCTGTCTCAGGGCAGCAAGCAAAGTGAGCTCAGCTACTGCTTTAATTTGGTCAGAATAGCGACCTTTTGTTATTTTTCCCTCCATCCTTCCTAGCATAACCACTTTTTCAAGGTTGTCCAATTGTCTTCGGGCGATATGGCCAAAATAAATAAATATTTATAAACCTAGAGACTGTAGAAAAATGTTATATTTGAACAATAGCGCTACATAGTTGCCTTTTTATATCTTACCTAATTATTGTATTTACCTACAGAACCATGTTGATTATGGTTCTTAACTTCAAAACGAAAGAAGAAACCCTTAAGTGCTATGCAGACAGAGCAACTATTGCGGTAACTGGCAACGCGCAATTAGCTGTTTATATTAAACTTTTTCCCAAACTGTGCCTTTACAGTTTGAGAAAAAGTTTTAACAAAATATTAAAAACTTGACAGTTTCATCAACTAAAGTTACTCTGTCTGCATAGCGCCTTATAAGTTCGTTGCGTATTCCCACTATTCTAAAATTCAATTCGAAGCAACATTTCCAATGAGCGGGCAACACCCAACGCAATTCAATGTCATTTACGTCACGACAACTAAGTTTGTACTAAAATTATGTCCCACATTAAGTTCCTAATATGTAAGGGTCCAGTCCCTTATTATCATAACATTTGGGTACGTCATAAAATACAAATAAGACCACAAAGCCACCTTTACCTTAAAGAGCTAAGGGTTAGGAGTTAAGGGTTAACGAGCAGAGATGGACTTTAGTATGGAACGGAATACATTTAATGACGACGTACCTAATCCGTACTAATACTTACTTGTATAATCAATTCGAAAGCAATTCTGTCTATCTGTTACCTTTTTAAGCCTAAACGGTTAAACAGATCTGAATGAAATTTGGCAGGAAGACGGTATACCAGACTTAGATAGGTCTACTTTTTATACTGGTTGCAGATAGCTCAACTTTTTCAATTGTACATACTAGTCCTCATTAATTTATATTTTGTAATTGTAATTTTATTTTTAATAAAATCACTACTATAATTGATCTGCAATGCCTATTTAGACTAATAAATTCCCTCATTTATTCTAGGTTCAGATTAAACCCTTAGAATCGCTTAGACAAATGAAATAAAAGACTGCCATCTTGCAATTACACTTTATAATGCCTTCCTTTCCTCTCGGTCTGAGTGCCCACTCCTGAGGTCCTGAGGGGTTACTCTGGAAAACAATTCTAAATATGCGCCAATCACGATATTGCTCCAATTCTAACACATTCGTGACAATTGATCAAAAACTACAAGTATACGTACTTTGTAAACCATACCTAAAAGTTTGCAGTTGACATATTGAATAGGAGCAAAAATGTACTCGTACAATGCCAAACAAACAAGTTTCTCATTAACTTTTTTCACTAAAAAGCTTGAAGTAAAGATAATAAAAAATCACTAGTTACAATTTAAACATGAATATGGAAAATTGACTCGTTCTAAGAATATTTAATTATAAGAATTTACATATATTTCCGTAAGAAAATAAAGGAAGGAATCTAAATCAAAAAACGTATTCGATTCAGTTCAGTTTCAATAATTCCAGGTCAACATTGGCTCAATATCAAAACGATCGGGCGAACGATCGAGCTCCAGGAGTAGGAGTCCACCCGCGATCTAAATTAATCTTTCTCCTGGCATACTTGGCTTTCAACGAGATTCTAAGAAGGATCAATAACCTCCTCTTCAGATTTCCTTAAGGGATTAATGGCACTTAGCAAAGTGGAGAGGAAATAAATAAATAAGTAATAATGCCTATTTTCACACGATGTCATCTAGCTCCGAGTTGCTAGTTTGTTTAAGAAAAAAACATTATAGGTCTTATGGTTTAACACCACGAAAACGTGTTTTCAAATCTGCAAGTATTTTTTAGTAACTATTTGTGAAACAAAACTTTTTATTCACAAAGGAAATTTCAATTTTGGCCTACACCTTGAGTGAATTGTCTATTTTAGTACCGTTTAGCTCGAAGAACAAAGAATAATAAGATTCTAGAATGCAGAGCTTAATTCAACCCTGTGCAATAATTATTTATGAGGAAATAAAGAACTGGTGCCCTTTGTAGCAGCCATTTTAATTATTCACTGCCTTCATCACCCACACACAAGTTTACGGCTAAATCTTCAAAAGGTCAACGAAGGTGTTATAAACATAATACAGTCAGTTCAAAATTTATTAGATAACCGAAATTGGTATCAAAATAAGATCTTCCGAGTAGGTGTCAGTTTAAGTTCGTTTTCATAGTGCTTAACAACACAAAGGCAAACTTCGAAATATAATAGTTAACCAACAAGCTGATAAATTTTTGGAAAATTATTTAAATTCTTACAGGTACCTACCAAATTGTAAGTTGTTTTATAGTACAACAACGACATAACTTCCGATAAGACATTTATATCTCTTTTGAAATCAATTCCGTTCATCTAATTCTGATGCCGACTGTGCAAGGATACTTTCAAATTGATGGGTTGTAACTGTTATGTGAAAACATTTACTTTACGAGAAAACGTCAAAAATCACATCACATTTCAGCCTATAAAAAACTCGTAGTAAAGTAGGCTGATTTATTATTAATGTATTCTGTTATTTGGCGTTACAACGCCAAAACAAGTAGAGTGGAGCGAAATGTGGAAAACAGACCAAACATGGTGTCAAAATAGGAACTCGAGCTTCTATTGGTTGTTTAATTCATCTCCTTTTCGGTTTAATGGAAACTCCGCATAAGTTGTGGGTTTTTACGTTGAAATAACAGTAAATTACACAGATTATTGTAAAAAGTATATATATTTAGATTCTTGCTCTTTTGGACAAGCAACAAAAATCTATCAAACCCGAACGCGTCGAGAGTGCCTGGGAATCAAAACAGAACGAATGGCTTCTGGCCATACCTAATTATATTCAACTCGACGACGTGGAAAAAAGTACGCAGTTTTATAAGAATTCAAATAACTAATTCTAAAACTATATTCGTTGATACCCGCGGCGCATTAGGCCCAGAAACTTTATGTGTTTTCAACCTATTTGTCTATGATCAATGAGTTACATTCGCACAAAAGTACTTTAGCAAATGAATTTACTCAGGAAACTCCCATTATTTGCAATTCACACCCTTGATCCATTTGACGTTTCTAGAACACAAACTCACATAGTTTTAAATGTCAGTCTAACCTTTTGGTGAGTATTCAACTTCAACCGTTGAGTGCCTGTATTCAACTGAAAGTTATGTCGTTATTTACACGTGTTTCTGAACAATGCCGAGGGACGTTTACAGGGTTAAAAAGCTATAGAGAAATTTAATCGGGATACGGCCGCGGGGTCTTGTAAACTTTTAAAATATTTCGTAGAAAGTAATTTTAAATGCTTTAAAAATTAGCGAAGCTTTTTCGTTAGCCTAATGTTTCCGGAGGCTTTTAGAGAGCTTTTTGTAGATTTCATCATCATTTAAGAACATTTTACTAAAGTTTAGACACGGTGTTATATACAATATTATGTTACATACATATATAAGTAAAAAATATATTTTTATGTAATTATCATCATCAACCATATCATTAGTTCAATGCTGGACTTAGGCCTCTCCTAATGAGCGGCATATTGCACTGTCTTCTGCTTGCTGCGTCCAGCATCTTACTGGAGACAATCACAGGTCGTCATTCCACCTGGTCCGGGGTCGGTCGGTACCTCTTCATGTACCTTGGTACATCTTGGTTGCCTGGAAGAAATCGCTTTAAGCGATAAGGCCACTGATTTCAATGCCTTAGTATAAACTTAATCATTTACCTACCCGAATGTTTTGAAATTATGTATTATCTATCTATGTACAAGTAGCGGCACGTAAGTCTAGCGCTGAGCGATACGCGGAGGGGATAGCTGCGCATGTGTGATGTACCGCTAGCCTCGCCCGCGTCCAGGTACATTATTTATTACTTCTGCACAATAACGATCAGCGCTAAAGTTACGTGCCGCTACGTATATATTATTAACAATAAGATTAAGTTACTGACCAGAGTTACGGGGTGTAATCTACCATTCGCAGCGAGCATGATACGTTACGCCGTGTGCTAAAACCCGTCTCGTTGCTCGTTGTGAGCGCCTTCTTTCCTGTACAGACTGCACGTACCTACGCTCGCTGTCTAATACGTTACATTACAGCCCGTAACGCGAGTCAGTACACACCTTTAAGTGTAACAGTTACCTGTAGCAGTGGCAGTTATATAGCATACAATACAATACACTTTATTGCACACCAAGAAAATATAAATATACAGGAAAATAGAGATACTTACAGAGTTTCACAATAGGCGGCCTTATTGCTAAGAGCGATCTCTTCCAGACAACTTTGGGAAGGACACGAAGCAGTTGTACACGTATAGAGAGTGGCGAATTACTTATATATACATATGTACATATATATATATAATATACAATACATACTTACAATACCTACATAACATAAAATACAAATATACTAGCTGACCCGCCAAACGTTGTTTTGCCTTCAACCCTTATCACTTAGGGGTATGGAAAATAGATAGTAGCCGATTCTCAGACCTAATGAATACGCATATAAAATTTGGTAAAAATCGGTAAAGCCGTTTCGGAGGAGTACGATAACTAACATTGTGACATGGAAATTTTATATATAAGATAATATATATAAAATACAAATATATAATATATATAAAACACATACCACGTTAACAAACCAGAAGGTAAAAGATTCGTATTCCTGTGTCTCCTCTGAAACCCATAAAACTACCTCCCTACGAGTATAGCCTGGTAACCGCTGAGCAAACTATCAATTTTATAGAACTCCACTCTTTTATGTTTCGTCGTTAAATTTAAATAAGCTCTGGCACACGATGTGGTTTTGCGGTTTAAATGTTCACGGCAGGTTGTTACTGCAAATTAAATTGTACGTCAATATAAATTACCGGGTATTAATAGACCCTTTATTTTACGCTTCCGACTGGTATTGATATGGACCAGTTGAGCTATCTGTAGATTGTTTGCAACAGTCTGCAGTTAGCTCAATTGTTTCAATTGTAAATACTAGTTTAATTTCTTTATATTATTTGATTGTTATTTTCTTTGTCTTTATTTATAAACTGGGTTTTGCTCGCGAATTCGCATCCTATACCCGAATTCAAAAACCTGGATATTTTTCGTATAGAAATGTTATACAAAACTCAAGAAATATTGATGGAAAATGTTTAACGACATTGGTATCATCGAAGCAAAGCACAGAAGCCCGAAACAATTTTTGGTTTTGAAAGCTTTCATACATCATTTAATTGATTTCTCGTTCGTTTTCGAAGACAAATTTGAAAATTTTTGCTGCACATGTGAGATTAGGCGTTGTTGAAGTTTGTGTTATAGTTTTTATTGATAACTTTACAACAAGGTAACAACCTTGTTGTTTTCTGTTATTGTTATCAGTTTTTGTTAAGTTTCATTCATAAATGTCTTTGTTGACATAAAATATCTAGGATTCTGAATTGGAGTATCGTTTGCTGGAAGTGAAGTATGTTATTCCAGGTCTATCACAAGTATAGAAGACTATATATATATATTTAGTCTCATCGAATGAAACATTTTTATCAGTTTGATTTCCAGATTTTTATATTTGTGTTACAAATTATTTAGTTTCAGGTGAATTTCTCACACGCTTGTATTGTATTTGTATTTTTTTATTTATCCAAAGCTTATAGGCACATTTCTTATCTAGAAGACACTTTATATAAACCAGAGATGCCAGTAGTAGTCTTGGAATAAGAAAGCATTGAAACACGTGAATATTCTACACACTACAAGAAAATATACGAAAATAATTCAAAAGCATCTTTATCTAAAAGAGCCTGCGCTCAATCTGTTCGCTCAGAGATCTAGATTATAGAAGAGAGTATAAATATAATAATAAGTTATAGCTCCGCGTTCAAAACCTTAATGGAAATATTCCCTTGAAAAATAATTGTTTTTATAATAGCTGTTGAAGTGCAAGAGGAGTCCCTATTAAAATAATTGAGTTGTTAGGGGCCCTTTTAGATGAGTCGATGATGGACGCAAAATATTTTATTTATGGACTTTTGAAGATGCGTAGAGTTATTTTGGTGGAAGGTAGAAAGTAAACAGAACAAACAACAAACAGAGTAAGTTTCAAAATTTCAAGTGTCGCCCTGCCAGCTTTCTTGTCTTCTGTCAACATCACTAGTTCTTTAGTGGAAAAAAAATTAAAGCCGTCTTTGGTATCACCTGGAAATTCATTAAAAATTTCGTTTTTAGACGAGGCTCGAATGGCTTGGCATAGTGCTTGCCCTGATGCTGCTCCCCCAAAATCTCTTTTGTCCCAACGCAATGGGACGGGCCTCTGTGTGAGTGGACACGGAATTGTTTGTTACAAACGTGCTCCAGCTCTGCAGATCGTGCCCGTCTCCTGGCCGTTTCTAAATGGGAATCAGGACATTGGTTGCAAGCACTTCCTTCATATAATACTGGCACTCTATTGGATCCCGTAACTTTCCGTATAGCAACATGTCTTCGGTTGGGTACAAGGTGTTGCGCGCCTCATCAATGCCAGTGCGGTACTGTTGTCGAACAGCTTGGTCATCACGGATTATCGTGTACTAGGGCTGCCGCCATGCCAGGCTTAACGACATCATCCGACGGGCCTTTGTCACCGCTAACGTACCAGCTATTCTCGAACCGAATGGTCTGTTGCGTGACGATGGTAAGAGGCCCGACGGCATGACTTTAGTCCCTTGGGAGCTGGGGAGGCCTATTGTGTGGGACGCTACATGTGTCGACACACTTGCGGCTTCCATCCCATCTTTCAAGGACATCCGTGAGGGCTGGTTCGGCGGCAGATTTGGCCGAGGATCTCAAGAAGCGCAAATATGCAGGACTCGACAGAGCCTACGCATTTGCTCCCCTTGGAGTCGAGACCCTAGGTCCGTGGGGTACCGAGGCTCTCCGGGTTTTCAAAAAATTATCTGAGCGCCTGGTCGAAGCGACGCGTGACCCGATAGCTGGTGAGTATCTGGCGCAGCGCATTAGCATTGCCATACAGCGGGGCAATGCAGCCAGCGTCTTGGGGATGCTTCCGACTGGTATTGATATGGGCCAGTTGACCTATCTGTAGATTGTTTGCAACAGTCTGCAGCTAGTTCAATTGTTTCAATTGTAAATACTAGTTTAATTTCTTTATTTTATTTGATTGTTATTTTCTTTGTCAATAAAGAGTTTCAGATAATTAAATTAAATTTGTTTAGCCAAAATATAGCATAGGGACGGCAGTATGGTGGTATGGTTTCGTCCCGGCATACCCCCAAGGGTACTTATATACCTACTCCTCTGCCTTAGTATTTTCGAATGCAATCAGACATCCTCGAAAAACTAGTTGTACTAGACAAAATAAAGGGGAGAAGACCAAGAAGGCCAAGAAGACACTCACCAACCTTCTGGTCTGATCAAATTAAGGCAATAACGGGACTCACTTTCCCTGCAGCCCTGAGACAGGCCGAAGATAGAGCAGTGTGGAAGCCATTCATCAGAGTCTCCGTGAAAGCTTTCCAGGACGGGCACGACCTTCAGCATGTAAGAACACGACAGAGAAGAAGAAGTGCCTTAGTGACAAAATGGGATCTCGGCCTAAAGGATCTAGTTAGGCCATCATAAGATAGTTTTCCTGTATCGCTTCTGGTTTCAAATTTCCCCATACTATCAAAGATAAAAAATACTGTATAAAAACTAAACGAGATCAAACCGGGAAAATCCGGGAAACACCGGATACGCAAAAGTTTCCTCAACTGTGATTCACATCATAAGTTTTTATCGGAAATACCACCGGTTATGGACCGCTGGATTTAACTGATACAAATGTTGGGCTCTACAGGACTCCTAATACTATCTGAAGAATAGACGGGTGATGGTTGAGTCGCTGTAATATATGTTCTTTTAACCAAAGATTGACAAAACCACAAAAACTCACCGGACAGTTACGCTTTATGAATGTATAACGTATGTAAAAAATATGAAATATGTATGTGACCACGATGCATCACGAAGGTTTAGAAGACACTTAATTAGAATCTAAGTGAGGTACCTGTTACCTACATGAGCTAACACACCACACACCTTACATCTATAATATTAGTTACACGTTTATAGAAATGTCCACCAGAAATACACTCTAAATCAATAAGCATAAGTCATCCTCTCGGTTAAGGTCACGCACGCCATATAACGATTACGTTAGAAAAGCTACGATATGACGTAACAACTTTGGTCAAGGACAAAAATGTAGTATATAGTTTCTCATCAATCACTTTAAGATGCATGAAAATTCAAAGTCCAACCCCCTTATTCATAATGGTCTGCTAACTTAAAACAGCTGCTAAGCAGTGTAATTTCTCACTCTGACTTATGTCAATAGAAGAAGACAGAGTGAGAATTAGCAATGTTTTAAGATAGTAGACTATATGAATAAGCGAGTAAGAGTAAGTTTTTATACGCCAGTCTGAAAACCAGCTATTTGACGAATATTATTTATATCATATTTATTTTGGTCTACTATATTTTTGTATATTCTAGTCTTGTGTATTAATTTATGTTCCTATCTACTTTACTTTATGCCTGCCTACCTAAAATACCTTTCATGTTTATTTTTTCTTTTACTGTGCTGTTTGTGTGTGAACTTATTAAAAAGTATATGCATTTCAATAAAAAGTAGGTATATCTATTTTTAACTACATATGTATGTACATGAACTATGCATGACAACATGAGTAAGACGGAAGTGTTTTTTTTTATTATACTTAGAACTTATAGTATTTAAAAAACTGAAAGGCTGACTCTTTTATTACTTTAGTTATAACTTGTCTATTATGTCAACTATAAAACTCAAAACATCATAAAATTTACCAGTCAAAGGTCAGGTGAATCCAGTGGTCCATGATCAAAAAAAGAATGGTATTGATCTGACTTTTCCCGCGCGTTTCTGTAAAAAGACTTTGACACACTTTCGTTTCAATTCGCATCAGGATCGCCATGTCATAAAATCAGTCTTCCCATCGTTTGTAGATTTACCATAGAAAGTTCTTTTTCAAACATTTGTCCTTACTCAAGTAATATGCAAGGGTTATATATGATATTATACGCATATTTTGCAAAGGAAATACGCTTCATCATCATCATCATATCAGCCCATACACGTCCTCTGCTGGACATAGGTCTCCCCCATACGACGCCACACAAATAGCGGGTCCTGAGCCGCCTCTATCCATCGACTCCCTGCGACCGCTACGATGTCGTCGGTCCTACGAGTGGGGGGGGGGGGGGGTAAATACACTTACTTGTTATTATGTTATAATAAAGATTTTGCGAAATATGTTTAAAAAAATTTAAAGGCTCGCCGACTCAGTAAATTCATATTCATGCCCATTAATGTAATTAAGTGGCGTCGTACGGGGGAGGCCTATGTCCAGCAGTGGACGTGTATGGGCTGATGATGATGATGATGATGATGATGATGAATGTAATTATAAACCACAATACAATACATTTTGTTAATGACAATACAATACACGACTATTTTTTATTTGACAGCCAAGCTGTACAGCGACCCGAGCCGAAACTTGCCATTTGGAAGCGCTATTCAGAATCCGTAGATTTTTTAATAATATCCGGTACTCTTAAATTAAAAAAGTTGGAAACATTTTTGCGATAATAAAAACGGATTTTTATGGTTATCCTCTGCCAGGAGAGTTTGACTTACAAACTCTTCAAATGCTAATAATTTGGTAAATGCTCCAGAAATCAATATAATATATTGTCACAGCGTGGCTTAGTTTAAGTTGGTTTATTTCTGAAACTTTACTGAATATAGAAAATCAAAGTGCATTCCATAACAAGTCTAAAAGCTATGTCTTTAAGAGTGTAAACTACCTCAAATTGCTTATTTTCAACGCCCATTCCCCACTTGCATGGAGAAATGACAGAATACACATGACAGGATGATCAAACCCAAAATGCTTATATTTTTTTATATCGTAAACCGTTATATACTTCGAGAAATACTTTGGGGTGATTGGTGATCTTGTTCAACCATTTTTATTATTGGTGCTCTATATTTATTCAGGTGTCACGCGAACTTCAACCTTATCTACTCCAAAACCTAGAAACAAAAGACTATCTTTAAACAAAAGACGGTGATGATATAGTTTCTGAGTAAACTATCGCCGTTATAGAACAAAGCTAGAACCCTATTGTGGTGTGTTATATGGCTATAATAATACGTCTCTAACCATGCTAAAATTATAAAACCAATAATGCTTCTGATACACTTCTGACGCACCACAACAAACCACAATAATGGTTCCACCTTCAGACGCACCGACCTAAAAGAGTTCAAGCACAGATTAGGTAATGTAACTTCAGTTCAAGGTCCAAAGAAGCAAGGCCACCTTTATCCGATAATCTAGAGATTACGCCGTTAAACGACTGCTTGAGGAAATGGCTAATTTTACGGCAAAACGACAATTAAATTACGGAAATAGAAACAACATTTGTACGGCTGTAGTCGCAAGGACGAACAAATAAACTTAGTAAGGGCAGTTTGCTAACGATAATTTGATTTTGGTCTGTTTAGCTTCTATTTATTACTATTACTTTTAACGTTTTCACCAAAATTAAGTACTACTAGCAACGGCATGCCGCTGCTAACCAGACCCCGCCACAGGATTAATTATACGTCATGGGACAATGTGTTAAAAGCAATATTAACACTAACAGAGCGTATAATGGTTCCTAACAATACCCACTACTTCTGCTTACAATTATTATTAAGGTATGTATATATACTATTAACAATTTTCGATTAAAATATATTAATTGTTTGATCTCTAACGAACAAAAAAATTACAGGACGGACAGAGAGACAGCAATTTTATTAAATCATTTTTTCCTTTTGCAGCGGAACCCTAAATAACATAAAATGTTTAGCGGGACCGATAACTGTTTTGTTTTTCTACTTTTACTTTATCACAACAAAGTGGGAAAACTAGAGTTTCCGTTTCGATACTTTCCGAGGAATTTTTGCTCGATAGCTTTTATGCGAACAATATTTCAATAACACAATTTTATATACTCAATTCTGTTTTCCAGTTATGCAGAAATAAATTCCATGCAACTCAATAAAAATAACTTTTTCTCAAATATGCATGGAAATATTGTCATAATGTCGATAAAAGAACACGCGAAGTATCGAATTTACGGTTAAAGAAAATTAAGACCAATGCAGGAGCGTTTTTTAAATTTGGATCATTACATCGCAACAATAATGTTGTATGAAACGGCCTGCTGGGGTTATTAAATGCTCTTTGGTTGGATCTCTTATATCATTCTTGGCAAAGTTACCCCCTTATTCACAATAGTCTGCTAACTTAAAGCATTGCTAATTGTCACTCTGTCTTCGTCTATTGACGTAAGTCAGACTGAGAGATAACACTGCGTAGCAGCTGTTTTAAGTTAGCAGACTATTATGAATAAGGGGTTAAGTCTCTTTGCTTAGAACAAATTACGATCACGTGACTGTATAGCCATAAATGCCTTTACCTTTGGCACAGATGATAAATAAAAAATTGGCGGCAAAGCTGAAAATTCGTCTTAATTTGTTATTTACATACTTAATAATAGAAACATAAATATACCGGGGAAATCAATAACACTTTCTTTTAGTAATTGCCCCAATATGATTAATATAACTTTTAATATTAACTAAATCGATTAGTTTTGTCATACTAGGCTCTTTTGACATATAAAAAATCATTTATTCAGACAAATAATAGAAATAGTATTTACAATTGAAGCAACTGAGGTAACTGCCGACTGTTGCAAACAATCTACAGGTAGCCCAACTGATCCATATCAATACCAGTCGGAAGCGTCTTCAAGACGCTGGGTGCATTGCCCCGTATAGCGGTATATTAATTAAATAAATAATATAAAAAGTATGTATTATTTTCTTGCATTCTTTTGAGAAAAGCACTATATTATATGCCTCGGCGGAAATGGCCTGCCACTAATACGGGACAACCTCATACTCGACCTGCAATTGCCTATTTCCCGGCCTTTGTAATAATCCTACTTCCTACTAATATTACAGACGTCAAAGTTTGTAAGGATGGATGTATGGATTTTTGTTACTCTTTCACGCAAAAACGTCAACTGATTAGGCTGAAATTTGGTATGGGTATAGTTTGAGACCTGGATATAATATTTATTATCCCAATAAAACGCGGGCAAAGGCGCGGACAGCAGCTAGTGTACTATATATACGTTTATTCAGTGAGTGAATTGCGTCGTGGACACCTTTTTTGATACGGACGACGGCAAAGGTATGGAACATTCTCCTGTATTTTTTAAATATTTTGTTTCGTTAAGGAGTGAGTTTACTTCCTTCTCCTGTATTCCCTACTTCCTATAATTTGCTTTTCTTTAAAAGAGTCAACCAGTGTCTTTCTGGATAAGTATACCCTCAATAGGCCTCGTCATTGCTTCCCATCAGGGAAGACGATACCAAATGGGAAATAAAAATACGCTTTGTTAGGCCGCTATCTATTTGTTTTTAACGTTCGTCGTCGTTACGTAGGTTTCGTAGCACGCTCTACGACAGTGCTACGAACCGTCGAGATTTGTAGCACATTCGTAACAATTTTCCTTGTTGCGTATTTATCAAAGAGATATCTTAGAGATACTTTACGTTTATGTTAGAGTTTATTGACGTTTTTGACAGAAGTTTTCTCGTCTAAGTTATGAAACTGTATAATTCACTTAATCCCAATTGTTCTATGCTGTATTCTGTACAGAACTACTGAAACAAAAAGAATCCGTAATTTTTTTGATGATCACCGTTCCATATGCTTAAAATTTCCAACCTCAACCACAGGATTATGTTATGTAATGAAACACATGTAACTCAAAACAAGTTAAATGAAGTTATGTGTTACTTGGTTCGCAAAAAGTTTGTTTTATAATCAATATCCCATAATTCATTCAAAACAAACATAGAGTATCAAAACAAAAGACCAAATTAATTTCAAACAAAAGGAACTTTTAATGAAAATAATGCGATCGAGTCGCGTAGGTAAAAACGTCACGTATTATATTGCGTTTATCGGCCCTGAATGTACGAGGATTACTGTGAGTAGTACTCGTATATTGTTATGAGGTATCGAGCGAACCAAACGAGCATATTCCATACGTTTAAAAATACCAATTCAGCAAAAAAAAATGCTAAAGGTTTTTAGTTTGTATTGGTCATTTAAAATCGGGCTGGACTCAAGGCATAACTACTATGCTCAACTGGTTATGCCGCGAATACTTTTCATTCCCTTCTACACAACTAATTGTCCATTCGGAAAAAAATATACCTATGGCCCAACTGACGAGAATTCGAATTCCTGGTTGTGCCGTGGGTGCTTTTGAGACACCACTGATTGATCCGTTGGGGAAAAAATGTACTTATGGCCGAACTGATGTAAACTGGACGCAAACGGCTGTACACTGTCAAATTTTAAATTAAATGAGAACAAAATTACCTTCAGCATAAGCGTATTTTTTTTTGTTTATACTCGTGAGTTAAAAAAACATTTATTATTAATAAGCACTAATTATTATTATATTAATATGTTCATATTTCTTACTGTTATAAACTGATATCATTCCTTCGACAGTTTTAATAAAGTTGTTTTGCTAAATAATCAACACAACCTCATAAAACCCAAAAGTAGGCAGAGCTTATGTTACTAATAGCGTGGTAACTGATACACCTATTACAATAAATAAATACTTCTTATTTTACGTCGTAGAAAATATCCATTTTGACCGAATATCTGCAGATGAAATAATTAAGTCGCGAGATCCTAGTTCGGGGCAAGCCACTAGTGTTATGATGTATTGTTCCGCATCCGAGTCGCTGGAATTGCTGGAACTTACTGATAGCACAGGATATGACGTAAGCACGACTATAGGCATAATCTTTATACAGATATATAAAAAAAACTCGTGTTTGTCCGTAACTTCTCCGAAACGGCTTGACTGATTTTTATGATTTTTTGTGTATATTTGGTAGATCTGCGTATAGTCGTAAACTATTTTTACTCCCCTCAGAGATAAGGGTGGCCCATCCCAATTTTTTTTTTTATATTTTTTTTTATTGAAATTGTAACAACTTTTGCCGCGTCAGCTAGTATAGTATACTAATTAGTGGTATTAGTATTACCTAATCTGTGGTATTACTTCTATAGAAAGATAGAAAATTGTTACAAAAACAATGTAACAATTGGCGGCCTTATCGATCTCTACTAGACAACTGTGGATGGATAGGTTCGTATATTTTTGATTAAAAAATTTCCTTTCATCAGAAACACTACATAGAGTGAAGTTTTATACTAAATACACACAAGAAATAAAATGTAAATTTAAATATTCTATTCACTTCGATTTTACCAGATCAGCTCATACACGTCCACAGCTGGACATAGGCCTCCCCCATACGACGCCACAAATAGGGGGTTGAGTAGATAGAGAATATTAGGGTGTTGGTTTGCTACCCTTTGGTGCGCTCTATGAATGATGGGTTACTTTTATCTTTACAGTTGATAAACTCTGATAAATTCGTGTCCAAATTTATTTTAATCCTCTGCAGTATCTCTGTTGTTAAAAAAACTGTAACTTCCCGAATATATAACTTCTAACCGTAGAATTCAGTAAGTACAATTTACACTGTATACAAATTAATGATTGCTAAGCCCGAGAGACAAACGTGTCGCAACTTTTCAGTATAACTAATACGACCATTTTGTTACCGGCAAAATGTTTATATAGAATAATGCAGAGTTGTGGCGCCTGTACTGAATTAAATTAGTTTTTATTACTCTGCTTATAAAACAAAATTATCGTGCCTGTAAAAAACTCAAAAGGAGTATTGAAAAATTTGTGTTGCTTTTCGTTTCATTAGATGGCTGTCATAATAAGGTAGCATTATGTATAAGAGAGTAGCTTCTAACCGCTATTTAGCATGGAGCTATTGTTATTGTGTAGTCTTCGATATATACATAAATGAACGAATGAACTGTATGAAAAGGGGCTGTATTCGAAGACAAAGTAAGTGCGTGAATATTGGCTGGTGGCCCAGAGGTGAACGTGGCGGCGTCGTCGTAGGCGCGGATGGTCCGGTCGTCTGGTGCCGGCGGCTCTCGTGGTGGAGGTTTGAACCGGTTGTCTCCGCAGCTATGAAGTGTAGCAAATATTCTTAAAAATACAAAGAAATCCCATGGATAGCAACTATTTCCTAGTATTTTTACAAATTTTATTGAGATCCAGTCCGTTGCCAAGACTTGAAATGGTCAGAAAAATAGACGGTCACTTTTACAAGCCAAGCTTTTTAAAGCTTTTTATTTAACTTGCCTTTTAGTTTATGTGAGACAAATGTTACCACTAAATTTAAGACCAGTTATCCTCGACCGATTGAGCTGAAAATTTGCATACTTATGTAAGTTTGGAACGATGCAATGTTATGGTGCCTTCGGTAATGGAGACAAAAAGTGGCCATAGGAACTTCTAATCGAAGAGTTATTTTTTAATTTTACGCTATCTTTTGAAAAAGTCCATCTGCATCGGATAACAGAAAGAACCGTGGGAAAAATCATCCGATTTTCACCCCTTACCTTACCATCATAAGGTCCAACGCTATGGTACAACGATATAAAAGATCTCAAAATCATTACCTAGTTATATCAATTAATATTATCATTGTCTTACATCAGAAACATCAAATGCCAACGTGGGCACCACAGCTGCCGACCACAATCCTAAGCTAGGTAAGGTCCCAGGTGCAAACTCTAATGTTTGGTTTGACTTTGGAAATGTTGTGCGACTTGCTAATGTAGACGTGTTAGTAACGTTATTTTAATGTATTAACATATTGAAACTGTGATTCGTCGAAGTTAGTTTCATCGTACGATGTTCATTACTGTCACATAAGCTAACTCCACTCTTGGACTCAATGGAAACCGCAAATTGATGCTCTCGCAGGCAGACTTAGTTCAGCAGCCTATGCAGTTCGTACAATTAAATATATTACCGATGAAGATACAGCTAGGTTAGTTTATTTCAGTTACTTTCATAGTATTATGTCCTATGGTATTTTGCTTTGGGGAAAGGCAGCTGACATCCAGGCTATCTTTGTTCTTGGAAAAAGGGCAGTACGCGCAATTTATAAATTAAAGCCACGCGACTCTTTGAGGGAATTATTTAAAGAAATAAATATTTTGACAGTAATATCGCAATACATCTATGAAAATCCAATGTATACGCACAAAAATAGAGATAGCTTTTTGAAAAAGTGTGATGTTCACAATAGAAATACAAAAAAACAAGAACAAATTACACATCCCAGCATATATGTAGATTACGAAAAGTAGGGAAATCATTTATGGGCAATTGCGTGCGCTTTTTTAATAAGCTTCCATCTGAAGCAACTGAACTCCCTTCTCGTTCGTCATTCGTAAATTTAAACAGTACATTAAACAAAATCTTATCAGGAAGGCCTTTTACTCCATAGATGATTACATCAATGATGTTAATGCTTGGCCAGATGTCGCTCCGTTCCGCACTGTCAATAGTATGTAAGAAATTCAATGTTCTGTTTAGCTTTATAGAAATATTGACATGTATCTAAATTGCATTAAATTTAGATAGGCAAAATAACAATGTATTAGACACTTAAGTGATATTATAAATGTGCTAGTGGTTTCTTTTTCACTTCTTCCACTAGTGGACAAAAAATTGAAGTGAAGAGAATATCAATAACACCTTATTTCTTATTTGATAATAATAACTATGTTTATAGTATAAAATTTGACTTGTCTAAGTGCTTATTTTGTAAGCCTAAAGAAATAAAGTTATTGATTCTGATTCTGATTCTAACGTAAAAACATCACGCCTTAAAAGTTTAAAGGTGCGCGCGTATTATGTTAAAACGCGTTATACCTATCGAAGTTAATAGTTAATCATAACCCTCCTCCGTTGGTAGTCGGGTAAAAATGAGGAAGCGCTCATGTCATTGCGTATTTTGAAGAATATACATATACTTAATTATGTATTTATGAATTTGAGCGTTCTGTTTAAGCTCATGGAAAAGGAGGAGGTTCTTTGTTCGGCTATGTGTAGTTTTGTTTATTATGTGATGTATTTTGACCAATTACTACGTCAAATTTGACCCAATATTGATAATTCGTTTTGTTTTGTATCCATACAAAAATAAATTTAAATATTTTATATATTTGTTCCGCAAAACTTAAAAAACAGGGTGTGAATTATAACAACACTTTTCAAAACAATCTGTATACTCAGGTAGATTTTTGTTTTAATATTTAACAGAAAAAAAAATTAAAAATAAAACTAGAAAAATAATTTATTTACAACTCAATACCACACTTTACCAAGGTCGTAAACCCGCGCCACGTCCCAATTCCGCTTGATCGTTGTTTTTCGATCAACGGTGGAAACCCGTCACTCCTTATCAGTTCACTTGTTTTCCACTTGTTATTCACTTTATCCAGCTTCGAGCCGTCATTCACAGTGCTTGTCTTATCTTCAGTTCATTCTTTGTCCAGGAACACAATAGTTCTTTAAAATCGTTCCTTTGTGCAAAATGCACAAAGCAAGTTTCTTTTTTGACCTTAATGGAGTTATTGTGGTGGGCTCCTTTTCAGCGATTTTCAATGGTTGCTAAGAAAATAATAATCGACTTTTTTACCAATATATAGGTAGTACACTCGGATCCAGAACTCCTGATATTTTTTGTAAACAAAGCGATTACAAAACCAAAGAAAATATTTTACTAGACTGACTCGTATCTTCGGAGCAAATGGCGAAATAATTGTTGTTTTGAAAGCTCTCATTCATAATTTATTTGTATGTCGTCCGTTTTCAAACGCGAACTTGAACCTTCTTCGCTGTGCTTGTGCAATTATGCGTTGTTGACGTTTGTGTTTAGTGACTACCATGTTGTATTCTCTTATTTTCATCAGTTTTTGTGAAGTATTCAATAATATACCTTTGTTAACATAATAAAATCTTGCACCGGTGAAACCAATATACAGGGTGAATTTTTAAGACGGGACGTAAGGGCAGTTTTACCTTAACCGTTATAGTTACAGTAAAACGTTCATACGAAATCATCCATAACTTTTTGAAATATTCTGAACTGCACTCACAGATTTTTGGCATCAAGAAGGTCTCAAAAATACGTAGTATATGTTTCAAACGTAATATTTTATACGCACAACGAGACCCAGATCCAAAGATCCGAACCGAATGCGAAAAGTGCATTGAGTGAGAGACAATTAAAAATAAAAATATTTTAGACTAGCTACTGCCCGCGCCTTCTTCCGCATTTTATCGGGATAAAAAATAGCCTATACGTTATTTCGGGTCCCAAACTATACCCATACCAAATTTCAACCTAATCGGTTCAGTAGTTTTTCCGTACTCAACAAATATCCATACATCCATCCATACAAACTTTGACATTTATAATATAAGTAAGATACTCGATACAGTGTGTATGAATTTATACCTGTTGAAGAATAGTTAGAAGGTAAATATCAAAGGCTCATAATATTTCACTGACCTATGACCCTTGTCACGCTGCAACACACAAAATTACCTGCTACAAATTACCAATTCTATGGTACAAATAATAATTTAACTTATGTTTAAATTTTACCGCTTTGTAATTTGTAAACTAAGTATACATATCATCATCATCATCATCATCATCAGCCCATACAAGTCCACTGCTGGACATAGGCCTCCCCCGTACGACGCCACAAATAGCATATAGTATACATATATGTGTGTTTTATGTGACAAATATATTATTTACTTACTATAATAAAGTTTCAAGCCAAACGTGTGAACATTGTGGCCAAACTATATCAATAGTCCTTCTATTGATATAGTTTGGCCACAATATTATAATTTATACGTGAATATAAACATTATTATGTGAAGTGACGATGTCGTTATTGGAGCGATGACCGCAAAAACTGCAGGAAACCTTTGGACAGCTAGAAACAGAAAAGATCGGAAACGCTTGAAGGAGGCTTTCACCGCCACTGGCGGTCCATACACTAACAACTAGAATATAAGTTATCTATCTACTAACCCTATAATTATAACCTTTTAAATTCAATTACTTTTATTATTTGTAACTACAGTGTATTGGAAAATAAAGCTCTTTTTATTTTATTTTTATTTATGTGAAGATGTGGCCAATTAAATATCTCGAAGTTTCACGTCAACACTGCGTTTATGAGACCTCGGTTTAAAATAACTAGGTACCCAAGGAAATGCATAGAAAATTACTTTACTTCGACATAATAACCTTCAGCAAATTAAATTACCATAAGTAATTGATTCGAAAATTCAAGGGTGAATGCGTTTATCGAAAGGTCAGAGTCATTTGTTCGGTAATTGCCGTGTGGCTTGACCATTGTACGTAGTAAGTGCAAGTTTGTTTTCCTATTCGAACTCATTCAAATTTCATGTGTATGGACAATTTTTTTTGTATCCTGTTTAGACCTACGTTTGACCATACTCTCATCTGATGGTAAGTGACAAAGGGATGGTGTGGCTGAAAATATATCACGAAGATCTAGAAGAGATCCAGCTATTGTTGGCTGGAAAAATAGAGACAGGCAGCGAGTTCCAAGGAGTGGAAAAACATCCACAACATAAGGGTGGAAATAAATAAATAAATAATTAATAAATACAATTTATTCAAAGAAACTCGTACATATAAAAAACATGAGTGCACTTAATAAATAAATATAGCTAAGTGTAACAATTTTGCCTGAACTAGGTAATCCTGTGTTTCAGGCGACAACAGTGCTAATTATTACATAAAATAATCTTTTGATATTACGATAAAGGCATATTTTAGTATAACAATGTTGTTTATTTTACAAACGGTTCATAGTATTAATAAGGAACTTAACTTATATTGAGTATAGCTAAATTAATCACTAACTACTAGATTAATTGCCTTAATGCCGTCCGTCTCCTCGTCCTGGAGTGGAAGGGAGATAATGAGATCAAATCATGAAGTTTCTAAGAGCATTCTCCTAAATGTATCCCATAATTCTTTCAAAAGCGATCAACGCCGCTTTTTTAACATCATTATCATCATAAGAGTGTGCAACAGATTTCATGAATAAACACAGCATTTACAAAAGGCCTGATCCGTCAGCCAATTAGGTACCAATCTATCTATCTCTCTTGATCTATCTTTGGTTTTACCTATCGCTAGTTGAATTGTGTCATTTCTGGTACGAAAAAGGTCGAAGCGACGCGTGACCTGAGAGCTGGTGAGTATCTAACGCAGCGCATTAGTATTGCCATACAGCGAGGCAATGCAGCCAGCGTCTTGGGGACGCTTCCGACTGGTATTGATATGGACCAGTTGAGCTATCTATAGATTGTTTGCAACAGTCTGCAGTTAGCTCAATTGTTTCAATTGTAAATACTAGTTTAACATTAGTTGAATTTGTTTATATTATTTGATTATTATTTTCTAGAATGATTGTGTCACTCGTGAGACGTTGGGAATAGCTCCATAATTAGATTGTAACTAGCTTAAACGATTGAAGGGACTTTTACATCGTTCTAGAATACATAGATACATGTTGAAAGCAAGGACTCCGGTACCGGTAAATAACGGCTACAAGTTGAGCAGCGTTAAAGCGTGTCATCTTAATCCAGACTAACTTTTATCCATAACGCAGTGAACATGCAACCTTCACATTGTTCAGGCAAGGTGTTACTTATGCAGTGTTCAGGAATTAATGCAAAAAATATTGCTTTAACCTTTTCAAGGTGAACGGCGTTGTTATGTTCAACGAATTATGGAATTTGCAATTTCATGGTTGAAATTTGAATAAAGCGGGTGTTGGCGTAGTGGAGCGTAAGCTTACACTATAGATAGATAGAAAATACTTTATTGCACACTTAACAAAACAGTTTACAAACAATTTGAACAAAAAGTAAAGAAATGTGACAATTGGCGGTCTTATCGCTCACGAGCGATCTCTACCAGACAACCTTGGATGGATAGGATCGTTGGATTGAATACGGGGATATATATGGTTTACACTATACTTTGGACACTGTCCGAAGTGAAACTTTTAATTTTTAATATTTACTGACGTTTCGGACACCATCAAAATATTAAAGCGGTTTTGTACAATCAGTTAGAAAAGTTTTAAAATATTATATGAAAGGTCAAAGCTTCATGTTAAATATAAACAAAACAGGTCAGTTAACTTTTTTTAATCGCGTGATATTTCTTTTCTTAGTATTTTTTATTGTCTATCTCTTGCTACGTATTGTGGACCACATTGAGGAGCATGCATGTTTTATATTTAACAATAGACCTGAGTATCTATTGCGAACACATTTCGAAGCTGAAACTCGATTTTCGAAGTAGCTTCGTGTAGTCTATTAATCCCGCTATAACATTAACCTCTCGGTGACCAGCTTCCCGCGGGCGGCAAATTGAAAATCGTCGCTTCTTGCATATTAATTCATTACAGCAAAATTCTGAATTTCTCCTTTCGCCTTCGTTTTTTTTGTTTCATTCAAATAGGTATATCGCTAATTTTAGCTTGTGTTTATATTCTTCTTTTAAAGTCAAGGCAATAAATGATATTTTTTCATAAAATAACGAATACGTAATATATACGGCGTGACTGCAGTTTCAACTTTATAACAGTGTTTCAGTTCCCTTCACTGGCACATTAATTCCGCCAGTTAGGTTGGCAACAGTGGGTAACGAATAGTTGCGGTAACGGTGGCCAACGGCGGCCAACGATCGCTAACTGCCTGCTATTCAATTTGCCTCCACTGACATGCAAATTTTACGAGACGACAATACTGCCGTTATAAAAGACTTTTCATTTTGGAATTTGCGTTTTGAAAGCTGCACATATAAAAATTCTGAAAAAATATTGGCTTTGAACTTAAGACATACATAAATTTGTTCGTGGACGGATCTGCCAGCACAATACGATGTAACCAGGTAAATCAAATTAATCTACCTCTAGTTACGTCGAACGCGTGGCGGCCACGGCGTAAGAATCGACCCCTCCGACTAAGACCGTGGATGTCGTAAGAGCTAAGAGAGCCGACCAGGGGAAGGGCAGCAACTTCCCTTCGTGCGTTTTAATCCCTCTCTACTGCGATTAGCAATCCATCTGCATTTTAGCAAAAATCCGCTTGGTTGGGGGAGGCATGTTAGGCATGTTCAGCAGTGAACATATCGTCCATTTGCGATGACAGTGTGACATCTCGAATTATGATCACATTAGAGATGTCACACTGTCGTCGCAAGAGTGCGATATAATAAATAAATAATGTTAGACAACCCACACAGCCCCGTCATCACGCCCCATCATCACAAGCTACGCTTACCTTGGGGCTAGATGTATATCTAGCCCCAAGGTAAGCGAAGCTTGTGTTATCGGTACTAGATGACCGATTTATGTACATAATACAATACTTACATAGATAGATATTTTTTATTATACGTAGAAAATACCCAGAACGCCCGGAATAAATATAAGATAGATAGATAGAAGATAGAAAATTCTTTATTGCACACTTATTGATAAGAAACAGAAATACAAAAAAAAAGACAATTTTAAAACTAAGTTGCAAGTGGCGGTCTTATCGCTCGAGAGCGATCTCTACCAGACAACCAAATAAGCAGATCGTACAAACAGTTTTTCCAATGTGGGAATCGAACCCGTAACCTCCTGTGTCGCACGCAGACCTTTGCCGCCGCGCCACATCGGTCGTCGAATATAAGTGTGACAGTTAGATCGTATATATTTTAAGGAAATTATCATAAGCATGTACCTACTTTTTCTGTAATATAAGTTATTTTTATTTTATAATAAGAGTGTTGACAGATTGGTATTGTTTTGAACTGCGTTTTAAAGTGCGGTCTAACTGTACTCTGGGAACCAATCTAACAATATAATAATGTTTTGCTCACGCTTGCTCTAAATAGTTATTTAGGACACAACCGGAGTTTAAATTGAAAACTATTTAATCAACAGCCAATTAGTATTACACAGAGTTTGGGTACATTTTGGCTACATTCCAGGGGTCGATGACCTATATCGTCGTACAGTCGATAACAGAAGTCGCTGAATAGAGTCTAACTTCCAAGAGCATTGGAAGTTTTTTTACTTCAGTTACATAACTACGTGTTAGTCATGAGCCGAGAGCTGGTGAGTATCTAGCGCAGAGCATTAGCATTGCCATACAGGCGGGGCAATGCAGCCAGCGTCTTGGGGACGCTTCTGACTGGTATTGATATGGACCAGTTGAGCTACCTGTAGATTGTTTGCAACAGTCTGCAGTTCGCTCAGTTGTTTCAATTGTAAATACTAGTTTAATTTGTTTATATTATTTGATTGTTATTTTCTTTGTCAATAAAGACTATCTTATCTTTCAAAACCTCAATCAAATATTTGAAATATAAGTTCTTTAATATCTTTCAAAATTAAACAGAACGTTTCACTTAGGTTTTATTCATTCTTTTAAACAGTTGATTACAAATTGCTGGTCGGCTAAAAGTTTGTAATTTGCCAACTTTCACTTTTAAAAGTATTAATTAACAGACTATGTAGGTGTTTAATGAAACCTTGGTAAATGAACGAAAAAATAACCCATCATTTTAAAAACTCTGGTTGCGTACATTCGACGAAAAAGTTGCGTGGAAGATTATTAATTTTAATAAGCATTTGCGCATGCACCTAGAGTTCAAAAAATGGCTGCGCAAGATACTCACCAGCTCTCGGGTCACGCGTAATTTAAATATATAAAGATAAGATAATCATCATCATCATCATCAGCCCGTACACGTCCACTACGGAACATAGACCTCCCCCAAACGACGCCACGAATAGCGGTCCTGAGCCGCCTTCATCCAACGACTCCCCGCGACCGCTACGATGTCGTCGGTCCATCGAGTGGGAGGTCTTCCCACACTCCGTTTCGCATTGCATCGCGGTCGCCACTCGAGAACCTTTACTCCCCAGCGGTTATCGGATAAGATAATAAAGACGATTAAAACTTAAAATTAAAATAATACTCGTAATAGCAAAAGCCAGAAAAAGAAACAAAAAAAGAAAGAAAAATACCGCCTCTTTTCTAATTTAAGTTAGCACAAATGCTAAGAAATTATTTTACTATTTGATTTAGAGACAATTGCTAAAATACCTAAAAAGACAATCTTACGGCGGGCATTACCTAACCCAATTGATTTTACCTACATATACATAATTATATAGTACACCTACATTATATTATAAATGCTGTGTTGCCTTTTTCTTATTCTCAGTGGGTTTTCTTAACGTTCGTGCACGACACAGGTTAAATCTCGGCCTTAGAGGCATTAGGGCGGAAGTCGTCATCGGCCCTAAATCACTTTTTTACATATCCGTAATCAGTATTTCGTTCTCTTTCTGCCAATCTGACAACTATATTTCTATTTTCTTTTATTGTAAAGATAAATTGTTGCATAAGGGCGGATGTAAGGACTTTTGAACAATTCTTAGAAGCAAACTTTTATTTAATCTTACATCTATATGCCCCAAATATAAAAAACATAAATCAGTGCTGTATGTTAAATTGCATCATTATGCCTTTAGTTTATTTTCACTTGTGCTAGACGGTTCTCTACATACGCACTTCTGCCTCTAACATATACGTTAAAATATTCGTTTAAGTTACAAGCAGAACGGCGTAAAGTCGCAACAGACGTTATGCCTTAATTTTTGTTATTTACTTTAATGATGTAAATTAGTAAACGTTGTTCTGATTCCAATTTCATAAACTTTGTTGTTAAAATCATGCACGTAAGTTTTAATAAGCTGTTTTGCTTTCAACAAAATCAACGTTTATGTAGTTAGAATCCATGAGATACGCAAATTTCGCAGATCATTCGGTAAGCCGACGCGTCGACCGAACGCTTTTTTTAGGGAATTTAAAGTGGACAGGTGTCGCGTCCGTATGCCCAATCTCAACCACGCTTTAACAATACGATCTTTGATTTTTAGAATCGATTTTCGCCAGTTTTATCATGATAACGGATGACAAAATCAAATGACTTATTTTATAGGTACAATAGCCAAAACTAGTAAAACTTTCGTAGGTAACCCCTAATCTGGGAAATAATCTTGGATTTCAACATCATAAAGGTATGCAAAGTGATGTTCTTAAACACACTTGCAATAAGTGAGAAATTTGTGAGATTAAGTCTGAAAAAACTACTTGCAGGAGGCTTAACAAGTATAGACCTAAGAGGCAAACATGTTCCTGCCAACAAAACACCTGAGCCCATAGTTCAAATAGTAATAGATCACATAAATTCATACCCATCTTATGAAAGCCATTATTCTCGCACAACCAGTGAACGAAAATTCTTAGGGCCGGAATTAAGCATAGCATTGATGTATGCCCAATACTTATAACACATGAAAAATAAGGAAACTCCTGACAATCTAATTGCAAAAGAATGGCTGTACCGAAATACATTTAATACAAAGTTCAATCTGAGCTTCAAACTACCATCAGTCGATACGTGTGATGATTGTGATTCTATCATAAGAAAATTAAAAGACTGTGAAGATGAAAGAGATAATTTAATGAAACAAAAAGAAATACATGACCAAACAGCTGAAGCAAGATATGCATTGAAAAGAACAGATAAAGCGGGAGCAATGGATAGTTCAGGAACGAAGAAGGTATTGATGTTTGACTTACAAAAGTGTTTAGCAACACCTAATTTAACTAACGGCAAATCTTTTTACTTGCGCAAACTCTGGACATTAAATTTAACCATCTATGACACAACCTGCAATATTGCTACCAATGTAATCTGGTCTGAAAATATTAGTGGTAGAGGAGGGAACGAGATAACTTCCTGCCTAATACGCTGGATGGAGGAAAATAAAATCAGATTGGAAGGTGTTCGTGAATTGACTTTTTGGTCTGAAAATTGTGCAGGTCAAAACCGAAACATGATGATCATAATGGCCTACACTTGGATATTGCACAAATTGCCAAAATCACAGATTATCAACCATAAATTTATGTTGAAAGGGCATACGCACATGGAGGTAGATACCATCCATTCCCAAATTGAAAAAAAAAACTCAAGACAATGCAAATTGCTACACCACGAGATTGGTCCCAATTTATTAGAACATGAGGTGGGAAAAAAATTGATGTGTTTGACATGGAGCTAAAGCACTTTAAAGACGTCACATCTCTTTACAAACGCGGAGGGCCGTTTGTGACTCGAAAAAAGAATAAAGACGGTCAAGAATTCAAAATTTCTGAATGTGTTTGGCTACAATAAAAACAAGAACGGCTGGGGGTACTATTTTACAAGACAAGCTTTGATGTGGAAGACTTCATGGAAATTTATTTTATACGCAATTCATCAGGCAGAATCATATTCCCCAATCAACTACCCGATCTACGCCAGAGTGAGAAGCCAATATCCACCGCCAAGTACAATGATTTGATCACCCTTTTGCAGTGGGTACCGGTTGAGCTTCACTCTTATTACAGAAATTTGAAACACACCAACAACGTGTCTGATTTTCCTGAAACTGATTGATATTATTGCATCTTGTGTCCTGATTTTTCTAGAACTGACTAATATTATTGTCTGATTTTATTATTAATAATGTGTCTTATTTTCTCATTCATTAATAAAACGTAAAATTTTTTATTTTACTTTTATTGTATCTACTGTTTCGACATTATGCCTGAATATTACTTGAAATGCATAATGAAGTATCATTTGATACGACCTTCATTTAATTACTTAAAGCATTTTAAAAGTACAACCATAACTCAACATAATAAGATACAAAAAATGACTAAGCACAAAAATTGCGGGCATAATGGCGGTTCTCTGATTACATCAATAATAATTGATCAAATTCAGGAGTATTATAGGCATAATGGAGTATGTAAGGAAAAATCATTTTTTTTTTTATATATCTAGTTCAGAAACATCGTTTCTATTAATGCAAATTGATGGGGTATCTACTCTGTCACATATTAAAAAACAATCAAAGCGATATCTCTGTAGGTTCAAAAATTATGAGCCGATTTCTATATGATTTTTATTTCGGCTCTCCTGAAAAGTAGCAAAAATGCACTTACGCCCTTATACATCTGAGCCCGAGAAATAAATAACCAAAACATATAAACTTTACACACACACATGTAAAAATTTATAGCAATATTTACAACATTGTTTAGATCTTAGTTTATACAAAATTATGTATGTTTTATTGAATCTACTTAGTTTAAAAGAGTGATTTTCCATAAGGCACGAGCGTAACGAAACCCCCTCAGACTGGTATCTATACTTAAAAGGGGATTTCCAAAGCAATTTAAAGATTTGTATAGATTAAGTTAAAAAATATGGTGTTTTTTTATTTTAAACTTCACAATCTCCCGAAAACAAGATCTTCAAATTTTTCGTTCTCCTGTACTGTCTCTTGTCTCGCGCTGCAGACGCGGGCTGTCACAGTTCTTTCTTTTTTGCTATATTCTTCGGCAGAGGTAAGTAGCTTCACCACACTTACCTTCTTGGTGTTTGCTGGACAATCCACACAGCATCATCTAGACTAGACCCAAGATAAGCAGAGCTTGTGTCATGGGTACTTGTGTTGCGGTATGTGTGTGGATTGAGATTATAATACTTAATACAATATATTATACATAGATAGATATTTTTTATTATACATAGAACACCCCAGACAAACATTAACAGATCGTACAAATATTTGTCCCAAGGCGGGAATCGAAACCGCAACCTCCTGCGTTGCAGGTGGACTTTCGCTCGCCGCGCCACATCGGTCATCAATTATCTAGCTATCTTTGTTTGGATGCTGGTAGAGAAGGCGAAGAGAAAAGAGAATTGATTGATCACAGTGAAAATATAATAGCACTGTTTGCAGAATATAAAAAATCCTATATAGTTTGCTATTTTTCTGACATATCGACTGCAAAGCATCAAAACGTAGAAAACTTAAATACAGGTTTTTGATGTAATTTTTATTGAAATATATAACTTTAAGCAGAGTTTAAAATTGCATTAAACGACGAGGAAGCAGGAAATTAAGTTATTCCAAGTATTTCGAAAAACATGCAAAACTGTGGCAGTTTTCGAAAAATATGCAAAACTCAGGCAGTTTCCCTAGTTTGTGTAGCGTTTAAATTAATTTAATGTTCCACGACAAAACTGAAAGAAAAACTTGTTCTGAAGTAACTTCAAAACGCCCCTCAGAGCGTTTTGTTTTTAACATAAAGTGAAAAACTTGATAGTTGCTGAAACTATATTAACAACAACGACTTTAAGAAAAATATGAAAGGAGAAACCTGCTGCTGATTTAATGATACGCAGACCTTTTTAAACTTTTATAAACTTACGTAATAGTTTCCATACACTACTATTACTTATTACGCATTTTTTAGGGGTAACAAACAATTACACTCTTAGCCTAATTAAACTGATAATGATGATGATGTAATGTTCTATAAGTGTAATCAACACCGTTACTATCATAAGGATAACAAAAAAAAAACAGGGCAAAAGTTATAATAAAGCAAATGTGTTCTTTCACTACAATCCCTGCGAGCGGGATTACCGCTTCGGGAACCTATAAACCTAAAGCCTATTTGTTACACGTAATTTATTAATAATTACAAGGTCTTCTCTGTTATTACAAAAAATGCAATCAGTGAAAGGCGATAAGACCGCGCGCACGTACATACAATTGTGGGTCACATATTATGTATACCTACTCGTTACCACGGTTGTAACTTATATTTGTTTGTACTAACATTGCTGGCACTTTTATGACACAGAATAAACCTTTCACTTTTACTTTAAGTAATCTATTAATATGTTATCTGTACGTAATACAGGTTCAGTTATTTTATTTTATTCGGAGAACAAACAGTTCATAGGTCATTTACTTATTTATAACAATTATATTACAGGTCATGTCATAAAATACAAATTACATACATGATGTAAATAAATACACAACCGGGGCCTTTCTATTCTTTTTTGAAAGTTCAAGGTCTTCAAGGATCTTTTCCTGAAAAACCAATCTTTGAAAATTTCCTATAATTTATGTCCTAACTTCTCTAGCTTACTTTATTCCCAACAATTTTCATCGTCAATAAGACAAAATGAGTTGGAAAGGAGTTATTGACAAAACCCCTGAGTTCCGTTTGACAAGGGTCGAGACGTCATCGAGACGTCTCGCTCGGATATGAGCGGACATGGAACAGCGCCAACTACATTACATTATTTTACTGTTAAAAAAAAAAGTACTTAAAATACCTTAATTATACATCTAATCATACATCGTTTTTAAGTTTTGCGGGATAATTGCTAATCCCGCAAGAATAAAAAAATTATAGGACCACCTAGGCATTATTCTCGACAATAGTGAAAGAATTTTCAAAACGGTCTATAATTAACGGAGAAATCGACGAACATCCATACATAGGACAAAAAATTGAAGTGAAGAGAATATCAATAACACCTTATTTCTTATTTGATAATAATAACTATGTTTATAGTATACAATAAGACTTGTCTAAGTGCTTATTTTGTAAGCCTAAAGAAATAAAGTTATTGATTCTGATTCTGATTCATACGAACATAGAACCTCCTCCTTTTTTCGAAATCGGTTAAAAGAGACGTCACGATGATATCTCGTTACTATCGTGACGATAGTATCGTCAAATTTAACTCAATGCCAGAGCCTTCGTCAGAACGACACCTAAACCAAATTTGATATTAACTCATTACCGAGTAGCTGGATAGCTACTATACCACGGATAAATAGTCGTAAGTAGAAGAAACGAGCTAATTGCAGTCATAAATCAGGGTGCTTACGACTTGAGTGAGAAGAGGTATTTTACTTGGAGTTTACTTGAGTTTTATTACCTGTTAAAAAGAAAAAGAAAAATCGGTATCCGAAGGTGCTTTCTATCTTGAACTACTCCGCCTTTTATTTTATTTTCAAACGTTTCATCTTTGGTTGGTGCTTTTCCACGTGCAATGCGACTCGCCCTATAGAGATCTGAGTATGAGTTTTGAAAGTTTACGAAACTATAAGTTTTCATTTCCTTCCTACAGGAAATACTTATCATAACATGGCGGCGATTCAATAGTTCCGATTATTGTTATGATTTTGATTGATTTGTTACATTTTAGCAGCACAATTGTGACAAATACAAGTCGGCGCGGGTGGTACTTTGTATACGAAAACTTATTCGTTTTGTTATAGTTCAAACTCATACCAGCCACTGAGGTCTATTTCGTATGGACCTCCTATCCTATGGGATGGTCTAACATAAAAAAACTTAGGTTGGTTGTACATTTTGCTATTATAGTACTATAGCTTACTATTATAGTAAGAAATCCGTCTGATGTGTTTTTCATGCATACGCCTCTGCTGCCCACCAAAAAAACACCTTTTAAAGAAAAAACAGAACATAATGAGATTTCCGTCTAAACAATTGTCAAGATCCTAGGATTTGCATTATTCTAAAGCAGGTTGAATTATTATAATTCAAAATGCCCTAAGTGTAGTATGACCAAGAGCGTCGACTTAGAACCAAGTACCAGAGTAAAACAAGAGAGCAGGTTATTATTACAGTAATTGTTTCTAAAGACAAAGGAAAGGGAGACCCTTTCCTTTGGCTTTTATTTAATTCTACTCAGGAAAATGGCTTCTAAACAGCTTTAAAATCATTTTGAATATTAATGGAGGTTTGGTCTCCTCAGATCGTTTTTCCTTTTGAAATTTCTGAGAAATAATTGCATTATACTTTATTGTCATCTCAGATTTTCTAGGGGCCGAATTTAATTGAATGATTCGCTTGGGTTCGGTTTGTTAGGTCTAATTCCCCGAATGTCTAGCCCGTATATTTCGTCTAACTCCCTGTATGTCCATTCGCCGAATGTCTAACTCCGCAGATGTCCACTATAACAATAGTATCGTTTCAGAACGACACATTTTGGCAATT
The DNA here is from genome assembly GCA_947859395.1 of Eupithecia insigniata. Lineage (NCBI taxonomy): Eukaryota > Metazoa > Arthropoda > Insecta > Lepidoptera > Geometridae > Eupithecia > Eupithecia insigniata. The sequence goes on from OX402007.1 coordinate 1,199,798, forward strand.
TCACTTTGATGAAGGAAATAACAGATGGAGAGACGCGTGTAAAAAGTGTCAAGGTTGAAACCAATATATAACAATCTGTTCGCGCAAATAGTACCGCACGTACGCTCTAGAGTTTCTTTCATCTATGGACGATTCTGCGATGGTGTCATTGTCATAGTAAAGCGATTGGTTATCAGAATTCCGCCCCAGATTTATTGACGATGATGGTGTCAATTAAGATGACGCCAGGGTGTCTTATTAGCTTTAGCGAACAAACCCTTTGTAAATAAATGATAAAAAAAAGATAACGCCAAAACTAAACTCACATTACCTAACTAAACTGTGACTAAACCAATTTGACACCACTAAAAGCGGACTAGATTTACCGCCTTGGGACAAATGTTTGTAGGATCTGCAAATATTTGTCACGGGTGTTCTGGGTATTTTCTATGTATTGTATTTTAAAAAAATCTATTTTATGTAATATATGTATGTATTAAATATATAAGTCATCTAGTACCCATAACACAAGCTCAGCCTAGCTTGGGGCTAGATGATGCTGTGTGAATTGTCCAACATTATCCATTTATTTATTATTCTCATTTTTATTTAAATCGTTATGAAAGGGACGGCCACACTTTTAGTTCTGCCAAATTAGTTTTCAGTTTTAGCAACACCTGAATTGACATCAATCGTAGACGGAGGATTTTTGCTTACTCAATGCTCAGTCTACGACATCAATACAATAGTGAAGTATCTTTGAAGGTATAGACTAATCAGAATTGTATACAACACATGCATCATTTTTATGTTCTATATAGTTAAAAACCCGTAAAAGAAAGCGGTAACTTTAACTCGGTGGGCAGGATTGTTAAGGCGAAAAATTCAATGATTTACGATTCTGCCAATATTCCTTGAATTTGTCGATAATTTATGGTTTTCTCCCTTTAAGTATTCAAATTACTGAGATGGGGAGTGGAGAGCAGAATTACTTGGTGATGTGATGCAAAGTGGGTTAAAGAGATGTTTTGTACGTAGCGGCGTAGCGGTGCAGAAAATGAAGAATGTACTTAGGGCGCGTTCCCATTAAGTGGTTATGATAATTTTATTGTTGGACTACTATGGTCTCTAACTGTTTGCACTGTAGACATTGCCTTGACAATCATCTATCGTCTTGACAAGAAAGTGTCGTGGACGACAGAGACGACAGTTTATATGTGTTTTTATCGATGCATTCTAATGACCAAAATTGTATTTGTGTATGAATACCTATATTACCTACCTATCCTATCTACAAGCGTTGATATTTTCCACTGAATCTTTTTAAAGATTTTTTCTAATATCCAATATTACGTGCGTCATCTGACGGCTCCGTTTTCTTATCAACCACTCCTGTAATGGGTAGGTATACGTATCTCGAAAGTTAAAATTTATATCTGGAGTTTTGCTGTTGTTCAAACGGAATTTTTGCTTACAATTTAAAGTTTTTTGGAGTTACTGATGTCCTCCTAGCCGAATTTTCGGCCACGGTGTGGCCATATGTGCAGGACATATTATAGTGCATAAGTGTTTGCGCAAACACAGTTGCACCTGTGGTTGCACTGTCAATTCCTTGACTCTCATAATCCGATGAGACCGCAGTCCGATACGACCGGTGAGAGGTCAGGCGAAGGATCAACGGCTCCACGTGCTATCCGAGGCACGGAGATGAAACTGCCAATTTCCTAACTCAGGGCTGGTACTGGGAATTTTACTAGCTTGAAAATCCGAATAACAAGGAAGTTTTTTTCATACCACCAAGATGGCAAACAGCCATGCAGGTTACGCAAGCCTTGAACTTCATATCCAGCCCAGCCAGCTCTATTTGGTTTACATCGCAATTCTGTCCTCTTTTCTGTACAAATAGAGACAAGAGGTAACCGGATGGTCCATTCAATAAATGCAATAGTGCAAGCGACAGAGACATTACTATTTCCACTTTGGTATGTAAAGTAGAGTGCTTTGAACGGCTAGCAATGTTATTGAAAATATTGTCCGTTTTGTTGACTAGGTATATATATGTACCAAATACTGAGTAGCTACGAGTTTGCACAAACCCAAAACTGAAAAAGTTTTTGTTTGCCATAGAGGTATTAACGTAGGCTGCTTGCTCTTTGAGTACTGCTGATTCGCGCTTGACACTGAGTAACTTGTAGTCTCCATCCGCAGGACAAATACATTATGTATCAATTTTATGGACCTATGTAGTCTTCATAAATAAATAAATAATAATAAAAGATATTCTATTCCTCATCCCATAGTTATTATAAGGCATTTTTATAAATAATACCCCTCTGATATAGAAACGTTATTTTAAATAATTTAATATTATCATCATCATCATCAGCCCATACACGTCCACTGCTGGACATAGGTCTCCCCGTACGACGCCACAAATAGCGGTCCTGAGCCGCCTCCATCCATCGACTCCCTGAGACCGCTACGATGTCGTCAGTCCATCGAGGGGATGGTCTCCCATGTAGGGGGGGATTTGCCCCCCTACATGGGAGACTAATTTAATATGTAAAGCAGAAATGTAAACGAACTAGTTAAGCGTATTATAAATTAGTGAAACAATCAAAGAAATATATATATAATATAGTTATTATTAATTAATCAAATTAGATAACTAACTTAAAAATAATGTGAAGTAGGTAATTAGTAGGAAATCAAAGACTTTTTTTTTTTTAATATCGAAACGAAATATACATAAGGTAATGTATAAATAAAGATTCCATTTACGCTTCTCATGTATTTTGCCGCTAAATGTACCAGGGTCTATGCTCTACCCATCCTGTAGCAGGCATTTAGATGTCTACGCACATGTTATATAAGAGAATTTTAAAATCAGTGGGTTATGAACATAGTTATTTTTGTATGTTCGTGGAACTATACATATCTAGATGTAAAACACGCAATGATGGAATCATTTGCACCGACTTTTTACATATGTATTTCCTTTATGAAAAATATCGCTTTAAAAAAAACCGACTAAGTAGTTTTTTTTTTATTATCAATAGAACTTCGTTGGACCACAATGTATAATATTGATAAACTTTCATCCCAATACTACCCAACAGTTACCGCCATAGTAAATGTAAACAGCATAAGAGAAAATTACGATACGCCTCGACAAACAAAACAACAATAGCTGAAACTACGAACAACTTGTACATTGTTATTCATGTCTGCAGATAGTCTGCCAAGTTTCCTCCGCTAAAGTTGCCGGTTCGATTCCCAGTTGGGTAAACTCATATCTCTAACTTTGAGTTTATAAAAAGTTGTTGAATAGATAGTGTTTTATTTTCTAGGCTGAGTAAACAAAATGTGAAGGATAGTGCGTTAAGCGATGGTAGAACCATTTAAGCCAGTTAAACTTACAGAGTTTTTATTTGCCAAAACATGTGTAAATTAAGGCAACAAATATTAAGGTACTTAATAATTTGTGAATCAGCATGTTTGACCGTAGTCGGTATGCAAAAATATATGACAGAGATTGATATGGAACTACTTAGTATTATTTACTAAATTTTACCATTGAAAAAATGGTTAATATTATAATAAGACTTACAAATTAATAACATTTACAATTTTTGTCTAAATTGTTGGACATTCTGTTTTTTTTTTAGCTGTTTTGGTAAGTTTTGCTAAATTTTCCAGATAGTCAATTGCTTTTTTGTTTTATAACTTATCCGCTAGCTAAATTCCATTGATGGGAAAAATTGTCTTTCCATGTTTCTTTATATTCCGGTCCAGGGCGTCAGAAGGCCGCCCGGTTCGAACAGTAGGTGTCCATTTTCTCCTCCAAATGCTCTACTAAAAGGGATCATACCACTGCTGAACATAGGCCTCCCCCATTCGACGCCACAAATACCTAGCGGTCCTGAGCTGCCCTCATCCATCGACTCCCTGCGGCCGACGACATTGTAGCAATGTCGTCGGTCCATCTAGTGGATGGTCTCCCAACACTTCATTTCACGTTGCATCGCGGTCACCGCTCGAGAACCTTTCCTCCCCAGTGGTTATCAGCTCTGCGAGCTATATGACCCGCCCACTACCAGCTCTACCGAGTATTCGTAGCAAAATACGAGCCTTTTTTCTTTTTAGAAATCATCCATTATAATGCAGCCAGCGTTCTGGGCACTTTACCTTTTTAGAGAGCCTCATTATGGCCGCAGGGTATTTTAAATTCTAACCTTGTTGAGCTTTTTAACTTAAATAAAACACCCCTTAGGTATACTTATGTCAGGGTTACTAATTCTTTGTCACGCAGCAGAAAATTGATTTCACATTATGCGCTATCAACATTATTCGTTTTAGTTAATGGCCATTATTGTAACTAAAAGTAAAACCTTAAAGTAATAAAAAAAAACAAGTGACAACAGTGAATTGAAATTAATACACGCAATAAATTACTCGTAGAGGAAAACTTATGTAGGTAGTATTTATTCATTTTTTGAAAAGATTTTTTATCAATCTCGTCCACTAAAAACATTATACTTAAATGTAAATATTATGAAGTTTCTTTTTTATTGAATAATGTTTTTTTATAGCGGTTGAATCCAAATATTTACAAAACTACTCGTCATAGTTACCAATTTACTTCAGGTTATTCCAGTTTTGCCCCTTGATAAACCCCCTTAGGGGGAAAATCTGATAATTTAATTTTAAAATGTCCAGAATTGTTCCTTACCGTTTTTTCTTGTTCCAGTTTTCCCCCTTGAGAAAATTTGTTCAAGGGGCAAATCTAGAAATTTTATTTGAAAATGTCTAAAAATCCTCGTCAACGATTTTTCTTGTTCCAGTTATCTCCCTAAACTATAGATTTGGGGTATCTCTAAATTTTTGGGATTTTTCAGATATCATTTAATTTCTTCGAGATAGCCCCAAGTACGAGGGCCATAAAATAACATAATCTCTAGATTGTTTCCAACAGTCTGCAAATAGCTCAACAGTTCCATCTGCATTTTGTTAATACCTATTATTTTTAACAATACATAATTTAAATTGGTAGGACAGATACGACCGTAAATCCGTCACCACACGACACGATAATCAGATCACCTAATGTGAAACTGCCGCCCGTGACTTGACCGTGACAGACATCCATACCTTACATTAAATACAAGCCTATAGCGTGATAGCAGAACGTTTCAATCGCAAACCATGTGATTAAAAATTACGCTAAAAATGTCACAAGCATTGTTTTTGATATTAAATCTTTTGAAATGGCTGGTTAATCATGCTCGAGCATGCTTTACTTTCAGTGACTTCTGCAATGTTAAACATAAGCAAAGGACCTATTCGAATTTCTAATAAAATATAGGGTTTTTTTATTCTGTCGTTTTAACATGAAGGTTGCTTTAACACTAACAATCAGGTACTTATTAGGTAGAGTTCATCCACTCCAAAACCTGGATTATGAAAACTTACTCAGTAATCGTTCTATGCTCGAACAACGCTTTTATGAGCCACAACTGTTACTCAAGCATAGTACAATATGTTATGTAGATAAGTAAGTTACTCAAGCGTAATATTAAGTAAATAAGACTGAGTAAGCTTTTATTATAGGTACGGGAAAAATCTCTTTTCAGCATTACTTACTTACCATGAGTTGTAAGGTTGTAGCATTCATAGGTCGCACAGGTCCCGTGCAGCAACTGCACGCCTCTCGCTCAAATCGTGCTGACCGCATACTATCCACACGCCGACAGCAGCAAGCTCCACACATGGTTGGCAAAGTGCTGCCGCGCCGTACCACTTGCTTCTAGCGAAGAATCTACACGGAAACAGTCAGCGTGCCGGGCTTGAAGCTTGTATGAAAGGATAAAACAACGAGTGTCTAGGTTGCGCCAAGCTCGCTTAACGCGTAGGTGTCTGCTATTATACGAGAAGCTTATTATGCTGTCACTGAAAAAAAATCTAAGGATTATGATTTATAAGTTAAAGCCCATATTTGATTAGACATTTTTGTGTGCGGTGACGATGCAGGATGTAGGTACATAAAATCATGATCCAAATCACAAAATGTGTTTTGTTCTTGATATTTATCTATCTTTGTACTGATCATGGTCAAAGTCAAACTTTGAATAAATAAATGGTTTTTTTGTAAGGTAATTTTTCTGGTACTGATTTTATTTTGTGTCATTGAAAGATCCCATAGAAAATAAAACGCTGCCTACATTTGCCTCTCTTCAGCTATTTTTATCGTTACCTTATATTGTTATCCTTTAAAAATGTCGGTGTACTGCCAACAGTGCCAACACAAAAAGTTCATAGTTAACCCTCGTATTTATAATGAGCTGTACACTGATTCACACATCAAGGCTCTTGTGTGATTCGTACGGCATTGAAATCCTCAGAACCCTTGCTTCAAAGTATTACCGCGAAGCTCTACGACTTCAACTTCTTTTTTAATGGCGCCGCTAGTTATACCGAATAACAAACAACTTTATGAAATTGACAATGACAGACACGTGTCAAGATTCCGCCATTTCCATTGAGACAAGAGGCGGCGCAAATGAGCTGTCACTGAGATATTTAATTATTAAGCTTTAGCAATTAATTTCTGCGGAATCACTCGGAATTAGGATAGAATTACTTGCGTATTACTTATTCAAGTTATCATTTCGTTCAGTTCATCGTTACCTTGGCTAACAATGTCTATATACACTGTTTTTTTGTTCAGAGACAGATTAGATTATACCTATGCAAATCATTATAACATAGCATTATAATATTCAGTACTAAATTCAAATTACCCTATAGAAAGGCAATGGAATTGGCAGCCTTATCTTTTGAAACGATTTACGTGCAGGACATGGGTAGAACTTTTTACAAGTATGTCGTGCGTAGGCCGCACCTAAAAACCTTTATTTTCTACTAGTAACCCGCACCGGCTTTACACGGGTAGTAGAGCATATTATCCTAAAAGGATTAGGCAGCGTTTTCGATGAAAGCTCCCAGGCGGCTTGACTTTTTCCGACACTTCCAACAATTATCTTTATAATATTTCAACCAATTTACAGAAAACCTTGACAAATTATAAACTTACTTATACCTTCTACATGAATTATTCTATCGATTGGTGAAAACCGCATGAAAATATGTTCAGTAGTTTTTGAGTTTATCGCGAACAGACAGACAGACGTGGCGACTTTGTTTTATAATAATGTAGTGGATTTTTGACAGTTTTTAACAAAAGTATTGTGGCACATTGCCATTGATAACAGCAGAGTTTGATTTTAATTTGCGTATTGTTGGACGTACTTATGTACAATACATATAACAAATTATAAATATAACCGCTTGCTCTAATATCTCACTTAAACTTATCCGGTTGCTGCAATCAAAATGGGAGAGGAAATGACAACAATGACGCTGATGATAAAAATAAATAAATAAATAATGCTGGACAGTCCCCACAGCATTATCTAGCCCCAAGCTAAGCATAGCTTGTTTTATGGGTACTCTAATTCAAAAACCTGGATATTTTTTGTATTCAAAGGGATTAAAAACATAAGGAATATTGGAAGAAAATATTTAACGACATTGGTATCGTCGAAGTAAAGCACAGAAGCTCGAAACAATTTTTAGAAAGCTTTCATTCATCATTTAATTGATCTCTCGTTCGTTTTCGAATTCAAATTTAAAAATTTGTTTGCTACACAGGTGAGATTATGCGTTGTTGAAGTTTGTGTTTTAGTTTTTAGTGATAACTTTGCTGTTACCTTGTTTATTTCTCTTATTGTTATCAGTTTTTGTTAACTTTTCTTTTATTGACATAAAATATCTGGGATTCTAAATCGGAGTATAGATAAGATAACTAAACATTATGTTGGAGATAGAGAGGTACTGTTTAGTATGCATAGAAAACACCCAGAACACCCGGAGCATTGCAGATCGTACAAGCATTTATCCCGAGGCGGGAATTGAACACGCAATCTCCTGCGTCGCACGTGGACCTACACCCGCTACGCCATTGAGGTCATCAATCGACTTCGTTTACCGTAGTTTACGGACGTACTATAATTTTAAAAACTTATATGAAAAGATTAGAAAAGATCTAAAATTTCTTGTTACTTTTCTCAAATAAGGTGCTCTGTATAAAGTAACTTACATCGGAAAATATGTATGTATGTGTACAGGTAGGTTAATATGAGGTAAAGGCAACAATGAGCAATCCTTGTTGGTCGCTTTTGGGTCAACACAGAAATAAATTTAGTTGCAAGGAGCTACCGTAATTGTTGGTAGCGTGAGCAAAACAGAACAAACCAATTACTGTGAGAGACAAATAAAATATCGCATTGTACATAGGTAACTTATTATTTAAAAAACCATGGAAAATCAAAAGTATTGATAGCCTCTATTAATTATACTAAAAAGGTTACAGTATGGTGTCCCGACATTCTGAAATGTAGAATTTGTCAATTTGTACACAATAAGCCACTACTTCTGCACGATAAATTTCACTAAACTAAATTTTGCATAGATTTGTTTTATACTTCTGGAACTGCAATAACTTATACATAGGATTTTTAACACTAGTCTACATTCGAAACTTCTTCTTTAAACAATTTGGTCTAGCTGTAACTAAAGTCTACTTTACGTCCGCTTTTTCTGCCGACCGTCCACATTCGTATTCCTAGTTCCATTAGCAACGGTGCTGTTCCTAATTCAATTCCAAGACCTCTGTACTACGAGTCTACGAGCACAGCAGTGTTTAGCCTTGTCTCGGAGAACAAACTCTCCCCGACTGTACCTGGAAGACAAGTGAAACGCGGGGTGATTGGGTTTTGAAATTCGAATCAAAGTTTAGAAATAATAAATAAGAAATAATAAAACAATTGAGACACTGGCCGGTGATGATTTTGAAAAACTATACTAATCTAAACAAACCGAATCATTGAATTTGAAAATCGAACTACATTGCCAGGAAAAAAGTTTGAGTTCTTATTTGATAGGCACCTATTTAATTATTGTGCAGTGTATGCTAAATATTTACTCTACGACTTGAGGACGCTGTCGAAGTTATGTCTATGGAGGTATAGGACCTGCTTGGTTACTCTATCTGTGGTAAGTTTTTCTGCCTATTTCGGCGTATTTTAGTTTAATTAAAACTGTCCTAAATAATATTCCAACTTCAAAATATTTTAAAGACTGTCCTCGTAACCGGACACCACGACACAGCCAAAAAGGGTAAAATATTCACAGATTTTAATGCTAATCTCAAACATTGGTGTCACCTTTCACGCAAAAACCTCATTTTCTCACTACGGACACTCAAAAGCTACCATTTTAAAAATAAATTCTACTTTATTCTAAGACTACAAGGTCTAAATTACCTTGTGTAATGAACGAGGATAAATAAATACAATTCTCGCTCGTTTATTGACTTAAGTTTTGATTGATGTCGAGTTATGGGAAGGTCTTTGAGGTCTGTACACAATTTGAACAGATATTTCAAAGAACTTTTTCATTGTCTTATACCTAACCTAGTATACCTAACCTAGACCTACTATGAAAAAGATCAAAACCCTAATGAAGTACTTAATTCACATCACACTAATTTTAAAAAGCTTGGATAAAGTTCCGACAAGCCCATATGCCGGATTGACTTGAAATGCTGCTGCCCGCGCCTTTGCCCGCGTTTTAACGGGTTAAAAAATAGCCTATATGTTATTCCAGGTCCCAAACTATACCTATACCAAATTTCAGCCTAATCGATTCAGTAGTTTTTGCTTGAAAGAGTAACAAATATCCATCCATCCATCCATACAAACTTTGACATTTATAATATTAGTAGGACGTACGTTTTTTGACCTCCTGGGCCCGTACTCTTAAAAACGAAATAAAACTTTCTGATTATTTTTCGTGCAAACGCTAATCTTATGCAATGGACATAAGAGTTGCTTTTGCACGAACACGAAAAATAAACTTCGATTTTCCTTTTCCGAGTAAGCCCCCTGAATACAAATATGAAAACGAAAATACTTTTTGATTTTTTTTGTGTAGTATAAAGAAAATTACAATCAAATGACCCGTAGTACCGTCATTGTAAATACTAGTTCTAATTTCTTTGTATTATTTTATTGTAAATGTCAATATACATCATCATCATCAGCCCATACACGTCCACTGCTGGACATAGGCCTCCCCCGTACGACGCCACAATAGCGGTCCTGAGCCGCCTCCATCCATCGACTCCCTGGGACCGCTACGATGTCGTCGGTCCATCGAGTGGATGGTCTCCCATGTAGGGGGGGATTTGCCATAATCACCACGCTTCAATATACATAACGAAAAAAAAAACGCGCAATTTTTCGTTTTCATATTTGTACTCAGTAGGTCAAAAAACGTACGTGTACCAAATTTCATGTCGATCCTGCATATGAGCTTTGGATGGACATCCAACAATTTACAAACATCCATTAATATGGATACATTACCTAATCTGTGCTACTGACGGATCAGAGTGAAATTTTGCATAGATGTAGGTCGAGATCTTGGAATAACATTATGGACTTCGTATCCCATAAATCAATTACCACAGATAAAACTAACATTAAAACGTTTGCATTGAACTATAAATGATTGTTTTTAAAATGGAATAACGTATAAACATATGTATGTATAACATAATATAGAGTGTTTTCAAATTAACATAGAATTATTATACCTATAAACTACAAGCTATCCCGGAAAAAACACGCACGAAGCCGCGTGCGTACAAGTAAGCTAAAATATAGACGAGCTTTTATAATTAATTTTCAGAATAACTAAAATCCTGAAAGTGCTTTCTCAGAGCCTAAATTCAGATTTTAATATCACTATATTCATCTTTATCACAACGTAATAAATCTCACCGCGGTTATGGTGACACATATAGTAATAAATCCATCTTGAATATTAAATTCATACTTCCTCTTTAAACAGCCGTCTCAATTCATTCGCCGTCTTCGCTAGCTCTACGAGGCTATATGGCTTGAAGCCGTGGGTAAAGAGCCATTTATAACTTACAACAAAACACTTACGGACAAGAGTGAATAGGTGTCTTCTAGACCTTCGTGATACACCGTCGGCCATATCGTCACTTTCCATCAGGTGAGATTATGGTCAAACAAAGGTCTATCGACTGTAAAAAAACTTACTGAGATTGCTATCTAGCTAGGGATTAAACGTGTCGATTTCGTAATTTCTTTTGCACATAATCGAAGCTAAACCAAAACTAAATTTCTAACCGCTGCCGCCGTAATAACATTATTATACTTCATTTATTTTAAATTTTACTTTAGAAAATACAATAACATATAAAACTATTCTACGGTAAAAAATATATCAAAACGGTGGATCACCGGCCGCGAAGCTAGGCTCAAGCGGCCGGTGACTAGGGCTGCAGAGAGAGGAACTTCCTGACGATACGCGCCGAGTCCAGGAGTAGGTACCGCCTTTTGAATCTGACCCTTGATCCAACTTCCTAGCGAGAGTCTCTTTAGATGTTGATCGAGGCTCTTTGCTATTACGCCAACACATTATTATTACTATTGTTGATTCCCTCTTTTGATTTTAATAATGCGTTGATTCCAGATGGCAATATGAAGTGGTTTTAATTCTGGTTACACATTGATTATTCGCTCAAACTTCCGTGTTTTCGAAGCTCAGATGGTGTCACGACAGGTCGACTGAAACACTGACTGACAAGGGGAGGGCACGACCTTGGAATTTCATTTTGGAAACAGCTTTCACTTTATCATTGTACTACATTTCCCACTCTTCACTAGAATCAAAGATTTAAATATTTGCATAGAATCCTAACGCGCAACGCTCAATAGTTTCAGAGAAATGACTAAAAATCCGAACACAGCTTATATACTAGTGAGATTGTACGGTAACTCGCAGTGAAATAGCTTGGAGGGCTGTGGAGACCCTAATAGAGGAGTGGAGTGAAGACCCTGATGGAGTAGTAATTAATACGCGAAAGCTGATCTCAAAATTAAATTCCAAGGTCATGGCGTGGGTGCCTTGTGAGTGGTAACCCTACCTCAATCTACTCAATCCTTTTGTAACAGTGGACGCATTGTGTTTTCGGCTATTTCGCAGAGTCGAAAACTTGGGTATTTATTTTGTGTTTGAAATACCTGGTAAGTTCCAGCGGTATTCGAAACCTCTAAAGCTTAGCGATTTGTAGTACGAATGGCAGAGCACCCGTATAGTAAGCACTAGCGTTATAGAGTCTATTTGCCGAGGGTCTCTCGTGCCGACACTGTGACAGTAAGTAGGTGCTTCCTCCTTGCAAGACAAATATTGGCGTAGCTGGTCTTATCATTCGTTTGGGACTGCTATTGAGGTATTTTTACATGGTACTCAAACTATTCTTCGTCAGCATCATCGTTGTTGAAGACTGATGTGACGCGGCGGGCAAAGCTCCATCTACAGAAGGTTGCGGCTCTATTCCCGCCTTGAGACAAATGTTATAATCTGCAAATATTTGTTGCGGGTGTTCTGAGTATTTTCTATATATAATAAAAAATACCTATACTTATGTGCTATTTATTGTATTATGTATATCAATCATCTAGTACCCATAACACAAGCTCTGCTTAGCTTGGGGCTAGATAATGCTGTGTGTATTGTCCAGCATAATTTATTTCTTTATTATCAGATATACCTACATCTTTATACGTGTATACGTGGAGGAGACTGCGCTGCACCGCGAAGTAGTTGAATAAAGCAATACGCGCTAAGCCGGCTTTCATAATGCACGCCCCTCTAGCGTCTGCCGAAAATTCACCGAGAACAATTCGTCGAACACAATTTCGTCGAGAACAATTCGCCGAAAGATGTAGGACAAAACTGGGTATTTCCCGCTATACCTACTTGAAAATCTTAATGACTATTTCTCGGCAAATTGTATTTTCGGCGAATTGTGTTTTCCGCGAATTGTTCTCGACGAATTATTCTCGGCAAATTTTCCGCAAATCCCCCTCTAGGCGCTCCCCAATCAAATGTGTAACGATCATCAGCCGAACGAACACATCCACTGCTGGTCAAATGTCTCCCTCCAAGATCGCCACAATGGCCCAGAGACCGGTCCCGAGCTAGCCGCATCCATTTTCCCGCAACTCAGCAGGTCTGCCTCAAAGATCCACCAGCATAAAACACTCGCGTTCAATCACATAACAGACTGGAAACAGATAAAATACCTGATTAATCATAGATTGGATTGGTACATCAAAGTCGGGGTCAGTTCACTCGTACGTTCTGATTGATTGTATAAAACTGTGACCTGTTTAGACTTACTAGTAACGTGCATGTTTACCTACTGGAATGATAAAAGCTACGGCTTATTCTCATATGGCAAAATGTATTGTTCTGTGAAGCTAAAAATTCATACAGTCAGCGGGTTTGAATGCTTTTGTCTAGAAGGTGTAACAAAAAAGTTATAAAAAAAACGTAAAATAAAAAGGGGAATTTAATTATTTTAGCTTCTTTTACCTACGATTTTTTTTTTATTTATTCTTTGCTACTATATTTCTGAGACAATTTTGTCCCAGAGGTAGAGTACTAGCTAGATAACTTTTTATATAATAAAGACAGTTAACAGTTGAACTGAAAACATGTTTTATGTTCGGTGTGTTGTATGAGTAATATCGATTTAGCTTACGCTGCATTGGAATAATCATATTAAACAGCACTAACCACAGACAAACACACCTTCAAATTGTCATGGACGCCGCGTACTAAAACGAACCGTAAAATTCCCGAATTTTTCATCAAATTGCTCTTTCAAATAAAACGTTTTTGTTACAGGTATACTCGCAAAATGAACGAGGCCGAGAGAACTCGCTCAACGTGCAGAAATGAAAACTAGAGAAAAAAATAACAAAATGGACACGCCGAAGCAGAACCTGTGCCACCAGTGCCAAAACTCCACGAGAATCAACTTCCCCTTACGACCACCCGATCCGAATAACACTTTTCGAATCGACGACCGAAACGATTCGAACTTCAGAACGCTTCTTTATTTAAATGAGACTTTTTTCTCAAACTGTACCGGTATCGGTAACGGTAGTGAGTGTAGTGATATGCATAGTTATAACTACTGGGCGTTGTCGTTACTGGTGTTTCCGTTATTGACGTTATTCGGGAATGTGTTGGTGATCATGAGTGTCGCGAGAGAAAGGAGTTTGCAGACGGCAACGAACTACTTTATCGTGAGTTTGGCGGTGGCTGACTTGCTGGTGGCGGTCGTGGTGATGCCTTTTGGAGTTTATTATTTGGTAAGTCCTAGAAAACTGTTTTTTCTTGAGTTTTTAATCTAACAACCCACCAAATCATTTTAATCGTAGCTTTCAATTTAAATGAATTGGTTCTAGACCAATGAGTTATACGTAGATACAAAATAATAAATAATGTTTGAAAATTCACACAGCGTCATCTAGCCCAAAGCTAAGCAGAGCTTGTGTTATGGGTAATAGGTGGCTGATATACTTAATACAAAATATATGTATATCATAGATAAGATATTTGTTTTTATTATATGTATATAGAAAATACCTAGAACAACCGAGACAAATATTTACAGATCTCACAAACACTTGTCCTAAGGTGGGAATCGAACCCGCAACCTCCTACCTCGCAGAAGTAATAGTTACACGAACTGTTAAACACTTAAAACATGCAATGAGTTGAAAAAAATCCCTTACTTTTCCATTTAACTACGACACAGAATATTTTCACGTGTTTTCATTGGTACTTTGTCGTGTTAAATATTATTAATTTACAGATTCAATTTATTTCGGGAAAGTCCTTAGTCGAAAAGTGTATTATACTTATTAATTTTGATAACTCGTTTTCAGCCGTCACTGCTCTATTACATCACGAAGCGTGCCAAATTATAATATGTATCTATTTATAGTGTATTATATGTACAACTAGGAAAATTGAATAACCGTCGTTTGGGTGACGGCTTTATGATAGCTACATAACAATAAAATAAGGTGGACTTTGTAGAGCTTTTACCTTAAACTTCATTAGGTATGTTGTGATACGAGACCTGTATTAGGTTTTTTATTATAGTGCATGTAAGCGCACGCACTCGGGATAATCTCAATGAAATTAAATGATATCCCAAAAAATACGATTTCAGCGGGACTTGAAACCGCGACCTTCTCCTGAATACGGGACTGCGCTAACCACTGCGCCACGGAATCAAGGACCGACGACCGTCAAAAATCTTTGGGAATATCTTTTTCTCCAGCTCTAGCGCCGTTGGCTCAATCTTGAAAACATTGAAGTTTCCAATCCAATCCTGCTCAAAGTCTAAAGTTATATTTAGATCGTTTTGACGAGAACCTTAGAATTGAGCAATGATTACACCTCTCGTCAAAACGATGTAACTTTAGACTTTGAGCAGGATTTGATAAACTTCAATTATTCCCCTGTAGGTGGAGCTAACAAGAATTTGCTGAGGTACTTGATTTCGTGGCGCAGTGTTTAGCGCAGTCCCGTATTTAGAGGAAGTTCGCGGATTCAAGTCCCTAATTTTTTGGGATATCATCATTAAGACCTATTACGTATGTATATATAAATAGAATTATTCCCATCCAAAGATCCGCACTTTGCCGTAGGACGTAATAGTTGATATTTTTTATATCAACTACATTTATTTCAGCTTACTTCAGAATATTATAGTAGTAAAAACTAATTCTAAGGCCCATATATGTATATACACGTATAAATACATAAAGACTAGCATAGGTACATAAACCATCAAACTAAATTATGTACATTGTAGGTACACGTTTTGCCGCGACGTGGAATAAGCAACCATGATATTAAATTGCGCATAGCATAATAAATATTAAATCTATGTTATTTTAGTGTGTAAATGCCGTGAAGCGATTAGTAACAAAGCGGTAGCAACACTGGTATAGTTCCAGCGATTCAAGGAAAGATGCCACGTGCGCAGGACATATGTATTATAGTGCACAAGTGTTCGCAAACATAGTTGAACTGTATATTCATTCACTCTCATAATCCGATGGGATGGCAGACAGACCTGGTTAAAAATCAGGCGCAGAGCAGGACTTAGGGCTTAACGTACTTCCCGAGCCACGGGGCGGGGGTGTAGCACTGCCTACTTCCTAGCTGGTAAGTGTGGATTTTTTTGCAAGATACATCCCAATAACAACTGTAGTGAACTCTTCACTATTACCTCAGAAGGACAGCAGGATCTCAATATAAAACGCAGTTATACTGTTGGACTTTATATATTGAAGTAATCTAACTATTTCACAATATTAGACGTATTTTCACTTTGATTTCTGAGCGCAGAATGCTGAAAATTTTTACCGGTCTTGCGAATATCGAGTCTCCCCAGCGTTACTTCCCGCCAACGCTCATTGAGCGTAAAAATCCAGCGCCTGACCAATCCGCGTTAGCCGGAAGTTACATCAGAATATATACTTTAAACGTTAAGTGTTACAAATAAATTTACGAACCATTACATATTGCCTAGAATAATAAATAATAATTTCTAATATAATTATATTGTACCTAGTTTGAAACACGTATTTTTATAAAACTGTAACACAACTTTAACCCGACCCGGGATATCATCACTAATAACGCTCTGAGAAGACGTATCGTGCTTTTATCTTTCGTAAGCTGCAAAAACTAGCAATAAAAATGTCAGGTTATACGAGCCGCAAAAGGGGGCTCGTATAACCTGATATTTTTATTGTATCATAGGAACCTAATTAAACAATAATGAAACATACAAAATAGCAATACACTACCTGTCTTGTTGACAACGAAGTTAGGTCCAAGATCCAATTACGACATAATTAGAAGCCACAATAGTCCTAAACCAACAAACTATCAAGTCAAGGTTTGTTTATATGCTGAGCTGCAAATTGTGTTACAACAAGCCATTGGGCCCTAAGGGCTTTAATATACAACGCTGGGTTAATTATATTTAAATAAATATTCGTTATTTACATTGTCTGAAGTAAATAACAAAACACCATGCGTGTGTTAGTATTTGGAGAGTTCCCTATTGCTATATACTACACAACTGCGAAGTATCTGAGATAATTCTTAAGATTCCTACGTAAATACATTGAAGAAAATACTACTGTAGTTATCAGTCAATCATTGATCACTAATTTGCTGGCTGGATATGACAAGAAGCTTTTGAAAACTAAACAGAACAAACATCTTCCGTCCTAGAATTTAAGAGTAGGTACGGAGGGTACCTATTTACTGTTCTCCTACAGGGGGTAACCTATGTATGAAATAATGAAACATTATAAAACATTTAAGTACCTTGGCTATATTGTATACAAAAGCAAATCATCACTCAAAAACATAGAACATAGTCCTAGTAGTAATAATTACCTTTATTAATTTACATTATACAAAAAGAAATACAAATGAAGGTACTTGTAAAATTACTTTGAAGCTTCGAAGCCAAATCACTTAATAACAAATAAATACAAAATATAAATATGAACAATTACAAGATAGCAAATTACATACCTCAGTTTAACAATAAGTACAGATATTATTTAGTTTCCACTTGGAAGCTAAATTACAAGCAATATTGCCTATGTATTTGTAGTTAAATACACGGAAAGACACATGTAAAGGCGTATAATAACAAAGGTTTACTTAACTTTGTCACCCAAGCTGCACAGCACAAACTGCCCACTCTTTTTCATAATATTCCTTTTATATTGCTCCTCAGAGCCCATACCAAATCTTTCCTATCCAAATATGGTGTTGTTTGTTGAATCACCAGAGCCAATCCGAATCAAGTCGTATTTATATTTTGAATCTAACTCTTTTAGAATCAAATAACATGGTAAACCTATGTTGAAACTTATTCTAAGACTCTTGTGATTCATCAAAATCGCTATATTATGTCCCTGAGGTTAATATAGTCATATTTAGGAGCCAGCTGATGAAGCAATATAATTTCTAATATGCCAAACTGATATATAAAGAAATGATATCTTAACAAATCTTTTCTTAAATTAACTAATGGTTTATGAATACTATCTGCTTCATATATTGTTACATACTTAATTCGTTAGTTGCTAAACTATCACAAAATCAGTCAATTATCATCATATTTACAATTCAACTGATGTAATCGTACACCAAACTTATATCTAAAGAAATTATAACTTTACAAAGCATCTCTAAAATTCAAATAATGATTTATGAACATTGTCTGCTATATAATATTAATACAGATTTAATTAGTTAGTTGCTAAACCATACACAAATTAGGGTACCTTTACAGACGTATTTAAAGCGACACCTGTTACCTTGTTCAGGTACTATTTTGATACAGTGTTTGCATCGCTTCACCACCTATCCTATCCACCTCCTATCCGTAAACAAACAGTTCAACCCGATTTCACTAGGTGGCAGTGTATTTAAATGTTACTATTGATAAATTCTTCGATTTATTCATTGAAATCCGTCACGTGCTACAAACAAAATGAACAGCACAAAATGAAGAGAATTTCGTATTCATTTTCATTCTTGAACAAAATTTACATGTAACAATGCAAAATCGAGTAATTAATTGAAAACTATAAAAAATCCCAACTGCGGGTCCCGCTTTTTCACATTTTGTCTTCGAAAAAAGTGGAGGCCCTTCGAAATGTTGCAAAAAACCGTAATACCTACAGGATAGAGATGAGTCCGGTATTCAATAACTAACTCAGTACCTGTTAGCATGGTCCTAAAATATCTAACGCTATTGTAAAATCCGCATACCGCTAGGGAATAACTGTGCAAAGCGAGCATCGCGCCTAACCGACCGTGAGCCATAACTACCCAACACTTCAATACCTATACTTACCTAACTATCATCTACGTATAGGTACTAGCGGACCGTTCACCCGTAAAGTTATGTAGCTGCAACAAGTATTTGGTATTTCTAACCAAATCGGTTAGAAATATATTGGGTAGAAATCAGAACAGGTATAGATTATTGTAACGGTATTGGGTACCAGTTGGTACTAGCGGTATTGAAACAAGATACCCAACTAATAACCGGTAGCCAAAATATCCAATAACTCCCATCCTTACTACAGGAGACGAGACGTGTGTTTTGATACCACAATTATTAATATCGCTTCAATCGTTTGGATGTTTCGATGTAATAAAGAGAAGATATAAGATGACCACATCATATTATTATGTAGAAACACTCGAAAAACCTTACCCGCCTCAGCAAGTAAAAAGCGATTTGTTTATAAACATTTTTATTTTTGACTACTCTAAGAATAGCACCTGAACAACACAGTACCAACTCCGAATTCCTGGACTAGAGGATGATAGGTGCGTAATGAAACGACCTTTTCAGTAGAAGTTATTTAATAGAAGATTACAAACTGAGGTGATTAGAACCCGTGCGTTTTCGTCTACTTTTAGGGGCGACATCTTGTTATAAAGCTACAAACTAAAGTAGGTAGCCTCGTATCTACATCTTAAACTTACATTAAACAGTACCTATTGAATAAATAAATGTGTTTGAAAATTGAAAACATGCAAAATTTCACATTAACGTCTCAGGAACATAATAAGCTACGTAAACCTGATGTAAACTAGAAATCACGGACAATCAGTCGCTTCCAAATGGCCCCAACGCCGGAGCTCCCAAATGCGAGTTCTGATGGACAGTTCGGTATAATACCTCAACTCTGACCTGATAGAACAAACTTCCACTGCTGACTGGTGGATCATCTCTGACTACAGGGATGTATTCCCGCCGATGTAGCCAGAGCCCTGAGATTAGATTGACGATAGTATCGAAAGATATCACTTTTCTATAGTATTTGGTACGGCGCCTCTAGCGTGTAGACAGGGAATTACGTAAATCCCAAACAAAAAAAGAGACGTCACCATGATGTTTCGATACTATCGTCAAACTGAACTCGGGGGGTGCAGTCTCGACACAACAATCGTAAAGTACTTACTAATTTTTCGTTGATTATTAACTATCAACGAAAAATTTAGCTTGTTGTACCGATGTTTTTGTTAAAAGCAAGTCTACTACCAAGAAACCGTGCAAAAAAGACGTCGCAAACTTATAAAAAACCGTAATATAGTAAATGAAGACAATACAGCCATAGCCCGCCCGGGGACTCGCTCTGTTAGGACGACACGTTCAGGCCGACGACGACGTGTGTATTTTCCTGATTACTATCGACCTTAGTCGGTCTCTGGGAAGGGAGTGATGTAGGTGACCCCACCGTTTCATGTATCTAAATGTATGAACCTATTTAATAGTCATTGCACACTAAACTAGCACAAGTACACACCATATTTATTTTTGGAATATAATAATATTAATTAAATACTCACCTTCATATGTTCATTTGCGCATTCATCACATCACACTAAGCAATTAAATAGGTATAATGCGAACCATAAACAACGTGATAAAAACAGTATTAGAATCATGCTGACCCGAAAAAATATTTCGGGTACTCAAATCAAATAGGCTGCGGGACGTAGCTAGTGATTTCATAAAATTTCAATTGTGCAAAAGCAAAATCAATCAAGAGATTAAGCCTAATACCCGCAGGTGCTCACGCGCAGAGTTGTTAAAAAGATTAATAGTATTGGAATAGGTTTCATCAGCACAGAGTTCAAATTGCAACAGTAGGCCGATGTGAAATTGCCAGATTCCAAACCTAAATTGGAAACAGTGGAATGGAATTCCACTAGAATAAATTCTAAATAAATCATGTATTCACTCCGCCCGCCCTGAGTCCGCCCTCGCGATAAACTAGCCAAGTATCAGAGCTTAGCTAGGGCGGAACTGCCTTATCAGCGATCAACTGCTGAGTTGAACTCTAGTACAGGTTACTTGTTAACTAATCTGTGCTTAACTACTACACATATAGCCTTGACATTATGTTTCACTGAGCAGGGCATATGATGTGAAATGGTCTCTGTTCTGTGACTCAATCATGCTTATTTTACTTCTATAATTTTAGCAATTTTTTATGTGCTTGGTGTTGCATTATAAATCTCTTATCTATTTTATTTTATAAAAGACCGCAGAAACGCGCTCAACCACCCAGGCACTGAGCGAAGCTACATGCAGAAGCTATTATAATTTTGCATGCTTTGGTAAATATTTAACATGCACACAAGGTTTAGGTATTTACCTTAACACAGTCCGAAATGGTATGCCAAAGGGAATTCTACTCAAAGTAGGCATGTAGTTAGGAGCCCCGAGGCATCCAAAGCGTTTCAGAACGTGATTTCGCAAATCTAAGTTTTGCCGTAAAGGGCAGACGGACTATCTCAGGAATTTTGATTGTCAAAGAAGATAATTCTGAAGTAAATGTACCTCAGAAAATTACTATTTATTGTAGACTCGAGTAAGGTAATTCTTTTGACAGATTTATTCTATGTACGTGCTAGTTAATTTAAAGGCAAACAGCAAAAGAAAAAATATCCAAAACGTTAAAATTTTATTTTATTTTCTGTCGGGCCTTTAATATTAAAACGTTTTATTTAACCCCATAAAACATAAACTTAACAAATCGAAAATTAATCACGTTACAGCAGAAAAATTTGGGTAAGAAGAACTCCATACCACATAGATACATAGACGACCGATGTGGCGCGGCGGGCGAAGGTCCGCCTGCGACGCAGAAGGTTGCGGGTTCGATTCCCGCCTTGGGACAAATGTTTGTACGATCTGCAAATATTTGTCTCGGTTGTTCTGGGTTATTACTATGTAAAATAAAAAATATCTATCTATGTAATATATTATGTATATCAGTCATCTAGTACCCATAACACAAGCTCTGCTTAGCTTGGGGCTAGATGATGTTGTGTGCACTGTCCAAAATTATTTATTTCATCATCATCATCAGCCCATACACGTCCACTGCTGGACATAG
The DNA here is from genome assembly GCA_947859395.1 of Eupithecia insigniata. Lineage (NCBI taxonomy): Eukaryota > Metazoa > Arthropoda > Insecta > Lepidoptera > Geometridae > Eupithecia > Eupithecia insigniata. Next base: position 1,221,757 of record OX402007.1, read on the forward strand.
GCCTCCCCCGTACGACGCCACAAATAGCGGTCCTGAGCCGCCTCCATCCATCGACTCCCTGCGACCGCTACGATGTCGTCGGTCCATCGAGTGGATGGTCTCCCATGTAGGGTGGGATTTGCCATAATCACCACGCTTGGCATGCGGATTGGTGATCGCAGTGTTGGTGTTTAAAAATACTCAGAAGGAAGCTGCTGCCCTTCCTCTGGTAGGTTCCCTTAGTCGGCTCTTACGACATCCACGGGTTGAGTTGGAGGGGTCGATATTCGTACGCCGCGGCCCCACGGCCCATTATTTATTTAGAATTAGAATATCTGAAGAAAAATATACATAACACAATGTCTATAAAATCAAGTAATCACAAACATAATTAGGACTTTTTCATAGTAAAAAGCCATATTAAGCGCTAAAGTAAAGAGACATGTCAATAATTATTCAGATGATTAATTAGTTGGTGTCTTCGAATGTCATACATATGTATATTCATATTAATTTATTAATTGCAAATATGTACATACATAGATAGGTATAGCTTAGGTTCTGATTACAGCCAGAGTTACTGCATAGTATACTGGCATAGTATTGCATACGTCCTGTTGGGTATAGCAATCGCAGTTACATAATTTTTCCCCTAATTCTTCACACACATTTTATAATAATAGAATTAGTTTCAATTGTAAATACTAGTTGTAATTTGTTCTTATCTTTAACTCTAATTTTCTTTATTACTGTTATTTATTTTTTACATTGGTCTCTTTACAGCTAGGTAGATTATATTTAACAAGAGAGAACTAGCTGTGCTTCGACAAGGGCTGATCGTGAAGATTTCATGTAGGTTAGGTACCAAAATCCGTAAATAAGGCCCACAATAAACCAATTCAAGTTCGCAAAGTTCCTATGTCGAAGTGCTAACTATTTCGGTAAACTAGTGGGTTCAATAAAGCCGCCTCAATTGTCACAAAATGCCGAATTCGGATTAAGGGTGCCTTTCCACTACACAATGCATTTCATGAACTCACTTTACGTACACAAAAAACTCATAGTTTTTGATCGTGATTCATTTACTATATTCACTGCCACGCTCCGCGGTGCAAACCGCGGAGGACTGTACTTCGGCATGTGCGTCCTTGTGCACCCAAAGTATTATAATAAAAATACTTCTCTTATGTTAATTAACACGAATTCTTGAAAAAACAAAACACAGCTATATTTTTAACCGACTTCTAAAAAGGAGGAGATTCTATATTCAGCTGTGTGTGTGTGTTTTTAGTATGTGCGTCGATTTCTCCTTCGTTTAAGGACCGATGTGGATGATTATTTTGCAGTTGTATAGAGGTGATCACGAGATAGTCTTTTATTTTATTCCCGAGGGATTAGTAATTATTCCGCAAAACTCAAGATTATTTCAAAACACTCAAATTGACAATTGTGTTGCCATCTACTTTTCTTTTCCCGCTAAATTCAATTCTTTGCTACCTTAAACCTTTCATTATTTAGCTCCAATAGATTTTATTTACGTTCAAACTATCTTCCAGCTAAATAAAAATACTGTCTCTTTAATACCTATGGGTAGGTATTATATACATATATAGAGTAAGACAAAATTTCAATTTTGTGCAAAATGTATCCAGAGATACCAATAATTTTAAAAACATTTATACTCAACGGTTACTACATTAATGCTGAGTGAGGCTTTGTTGTATCCAGGTATCACACAACCAAAGGAGCGAGCAGTTACTAGTCACCCAGTACAAGTACCTCAAAAATCTCTTGTAACAATATCTCCTCCCTCGCAGAGATTCAGCCTAAGGGTCCATATTGACGTATTCCATTATGGTAAGCAGGGCGAGCACGAAGCCCGGTCAGGCGTGATCCATCCGATAAATGACGGGTTACAGGAGATGGACTGGAAAATAACGAAATAGGAATATATTTTTAGGGTTTCGTGATAAGGTAAATTTGACAAGATATAGTACAAAGTTCTCATAACAAGACAGAACAGCTATCAAAGAATCTCCCTAGCGTTAAAACTTTAATGTATGTATTTTTAAAAAAGAAATGAGACATTAAAAAAAGATAACAATAAAATTAAGAAATTTGTTTTGTACTATCATCGCATTAGAAAACATTCAATGAGCACTTTCAAACAACAAAACATGAAATAACTGATTTAATATTTTATTTTTTACTAAAACCAATATACCACGTAAAAGTATCCTTGAAAAGATGCAAGGATGCTTCTACTATTTGTCTATCTTATCCCAACTCCGCTGTGTTAGTTTTATCGTTTTGGGAAGATTGTAAAATTAATCAAGCTCCTTTCAGCATGGGACTCCAACACGCGCCCTAAGCCTTAGAATATGGGTCCAAATTAATCACAACATAAGCACCTCATCGGGCCCGGACCAAATTGAAATGTGGCCTATATCCCTTCTAGGGCTGTCACGTCCTAGCGTAGCTTAGATTAATTTGCGGGTCCGTACAATGTTTTTACGTAACTTTGGCTAAAGTTCGCGAACTTATTTTGATAGAACTTATGTATATACCTACTGGCCATTCGGTGTGGTTAGATAATTTAATTAAATACAATTTCTTTCTTTCTTTTTCTTTCTGTAAGTAAACATGTTCCGTACATGTTTTGCCTTAGTCTTGCTAGGGCATGAAACTTACCACAAATTTAGCTAGAGAGCTCACAAGGGCTACTTCCCATTATTCAACCGTTTCATCTCGAAACAATTATAAAAATACTGGAAAAAGTTTTACCTACATTTCATACATTTTGTTGCATTTGCGGAAAGATTTTCAATAAAAAATGTTTTGTTGTCGCTGAAAAATTTATAGAAAATGGCGGACATATTTTAAAGTTTTCTCTGAACTGTACGTTTATTCGTAATTTTTATCACATTCATTAAACCGGAATCATCAGGCTTTAAAAACCAACTACTGGGCATAAGCCTACCTTGCCATTTGGCTTAATTTTTCAGCATTATCAAAGTAGAGCAAAACACATGTGTTGTGACACCCCTGATCCCTACCTTGAATCGGATGCAAAGTGTTTTCCGATGACGTGGCCATTATTCGCGCTCTTATGCGGCGCGATTTATTTCCTTGACTGTACTTTGACGGGGGACGTGTTTACCATGCTTCTGTGATCCATTAATTCTCCTTTGTGAGGGTTGATAGAATTTTATCCGACTATCCGACACAAAAATATATCCAAAGAATTTGATTTGTGTATTTTAATAGATATATTAAAATACACAAATCAAATTATTAGGATATTACAATCAAATAATAGAAACAAATTAGAACTAGTATTGACTGTTGCTAGGATTATCTCAGATTAAAATAAAAGTAGGTGGGTACTTACATAATGTCTGGTATTTAATCCCAATAGAAACGTAGTCATAGTTTTACAGACAAGCATTGTGAATATGAAACTAAAACTGAATTCAGCTGTTTCAGTTTGTTCTAAATCAAACTAGAAGGACAAATCCTTTGATTTGTCCTTCTAGTTTGATTTAGAGCAGTGGAGAATAGAACAAGTACAGTTACTAACAAAATTCACTTCACTCGAATTGATTTCCGAAATGACTTATTGCGTTCAACAATTAGTGGTATAAATAAATGGTAGGCTCTCATCTTTGTTGCCTTTTGTTGCTAAAAAGATGTTAAGAAAACCTGTATCTTAACATGGTCAGTTACTTTTGTAGAGAAATACCGTTTCACCCCCTAATATAGCAAATTTTTTTCTTGACAAAAATTAAAGTTAAACATTGCGTAACAATTGAAGTTGAAGGAATGAATACCAAATATTATAGATATAAGAATTCAATGGCAATCTGATGTAATTTTTATATTATTTTTGTATATTCCACCCTAGACAACAATCGCTATGCTTGGCAGTAGACCAAGCACAGCGATTGTTGTCTTTTAATATCGCCAGTAATCAGTATTTATTAAATATTTATTAAAATCAATTCATGTTCAACTACTTTTGATGCTGAGTATACGCAGTCAAACCTATCAGTTTCCCCCGGCGGCGGCGTATCAAACTACGTCCTTTGTACTACGTTCGGCGTGAGACTCCGCCGCAAGGTGAACTCCGACCTCATTATAAGTTAGTTTTGAACTACTGATTAATACGCATTCTAATGGTTACCCTCCAGAGGATTTATTATGAATAATGACGTGATGAGCCAATGAGTTGAGATGAGCAAAGGTACGTTTACAAATGATACTTTCTGGTAAATTGGATTTGAAATGCTTAAAGCCCGCGAACACTAGGCAGGCTGGCTGTAGTCGGCAGTCTTTTGTTTTTTTTTTCGTTTATGTACGTACATATACTCTTATATTTATGTATTTATATATTTCATGGGATCCCGCGCACCAAGCTTTTTCGTATACTGGATGGAGGCCTGGACCCGTGACTTCAGCATGGATAATTGAATAAAAATACAAAAGACAATAGCAGCAGCTTTTAAAAATTTACCTATAGCACCCCAAAGGTACAACCAGCGTGTCACAAACTGATTCTTACAATTATCGTGAACACTACACACACTTGATAATTACTTTATTTTACGCAGTAATAACTCTTATGACAAGTTGCCAGTTTGGCGGTCGGAACCGAAGTGTCCCCTTTTTTGCTAGCTATTTTACATTATAGCTCGAAGGCGGGAAACTTCCACGGTGGGAGCCGCCTTGAATGCTTGTTTACGCGGGCTTACGCGTCTCGTCCAATCGTGTGTCCCAATTATAATGTTGCCAAAAGCTGTTGGTGTTACCATACAAACTAAAGTAATACTTCAAAAACGTTGACAAATGATTAGTAATATTCTATCAGATACCAAAAATCACGACATTCGGCCATATGACATCGTACGTTCCTCCAGGCGTGCGACAAACACTTCCTTTCATTTCTAATAAATCATTTCCTAGCTAAATAGTTACCATTTTGTCATAAAATATACCTTAAATCTTTTAAAATTTTATAATTCGCTGTTATAATGAAATTAAAGTCACGTACATGACTCAACGCAATGTTTGCGACGGAAGATCAGTGTCGTAGTAAATGGAACTGAATAGCTATCACAACATAATGATGAGATGGATGCCATTTTGTAGCTTTAAGGTATTTTATAAGTAGGTATTAGTTTAGTACATATTGTTGTTATAGTTTTCAGCAACAAATACATTATATTTTATTATAAATAAATTATTTATCACTTGTACCTTGAAGATATACATCAATAACAATATAACAAACAGTTACAATTTGAGAATCGAAAAGAAATAGAGCGGACAATGTTGATTACTTTAATTAGGTATCATCTTATAAATACAAAAGATATCGATTATTTCAAACCTACATTTAGGTATCAATTTGTTAAATGCCTTTTACAAAATATATTATTCGTCTCGCTAGAATCACATTCTGAATTATTCAATAACTACGACATTCGGTTTAATTAAAATAGTCTTTTTTCTTGTACTGTTTTGGAGAAAAAATTCCAAATTCTGATTAAAGTTAGTGGTTTAATTTAGATTACAACCTTCTGAATAATGTCCTACCATAAGCCATTTTATGACTTTTTTCATTCTTCAGTATATTTACTCGCACAATATGGACATCAATAATAGAAATTTAAGAAATACTTTTTAGGAGAACAGCCGTTTCTTTTCGTTTCATAAATCGTTATTATGAGAAAACAATGTTCCTTGCTAAATCTCAGAACAGAAAACGTAACTGATCAACATCGTGACCATCTCAAAATTAGCAATTCTGCCACACATTAGCCATAATCTGCCAAATTTGACGTAAAAAAAAAACGCCAAAAATATGCTTTCATACTATCTACTTCATGGAATTGGAAAAATCAATTACGTTACATTTCGTTCAGCTATATTTGTATCATTTGTACCGTCTGCAGATAGCTCAAGTTATTCTTGTATACAGGTTGGTACAAACGAACCTTAATAAGTCTTTCTTAGTAGACTAAATCGATATTACTAACTATTATCTTACTAAACTCTCAACACAGACTCTGCGCTGGTCCTGGTTTCATTGGCTTAAATATACTGTAATGTTGTTTCGATCCGTATTATTGCTTTGTTTAAACTGCCAGTATTATGTTGTTTTTATCTACTACTAGACTGCGTTTAAGTTTTTAACGACACACTACATATTCCCTATCCGCAAATGGAAATTACAAGGCTTAAGTTAGTCAAAAGCTCCAAACATTACCGCTAAATAAGCTGTTTATTTTTCAAATAAGCAATAATAAGTAATATTACAATTAAATTAATTAAACTGATTATTTAATTGAAAATTCAGTCTAATAAAAATATTGGTGGGATCTTTCAAATCTGCCAAAATGGCAGAAATCTACCAAAATGGTCATATTGCTGTCCAATGGGTTTATAATTTAAAAAAAAAATCAGATGAAAGATTGTTATTACTTCAGTCCTTGGATTGGCCAACCCCAACCAATAATGGTCATCCACCGATAGTAAGTATCTGTCTACCAATTACGAGCGACGGTCAATAATAAACTCTTTGACCATAGACAAATCGCCTCAATACTGGTGGACGCTATCCAATTGCAACCATTCACGAGCATCATCCAATAGTCAGCCATTTGACCGTAGACAAGACTTCAAAGAGTTGCCCGTTCAAATAAATTCAACCAAAGAATGAAAGCTGTATCAGTTGACTAACATTAGTAAACATAGTAAACGTCAACAATTTCGACTAGTATTGAACGAAGCGTAACACCATAATATAGAAATTAGATAGAAGAGATGCATATCTAGCCCGAGTGCAGGGACGTGAATGTATTTGATTAATAATAATACTTATATTTTCTTCTTTTAGAGGAACCATCCGCACACCATACATGAATAGGAAATGCAATATAATTTTATTGACTATTATTGTCCAATTGTTTATGAATAAAGAACTTACTTAATTAGTGCTTTAAAAAGTAAACCTTAATATAATAGTAAAATAACGCAAATCTAAATAAAATTTCAAAAATTCTGAAAGATAAATAAAAACGTGAAGGCTTCTGGTTTCATAAAATTTAAGCCCTCTGCACCGTTTATAACAGATTTGTTGACTATGCCCATGTATAAAATCGACTTAATATGTCGCTTTGGCAACGTTCTTAAGGGTACATTACTCGTACTCGCGAACTTTGATTCTTGTTACCGGGGTCAAATTCTGAGATCACGCTTTTCATGTAGTTTAAATGATGATAGTATCATCAAATCAAATCAGGCAAACTTGATTGGCCTGTTTCACCATAGAATAGTTAAGCTTTCAGTACCTCGTTTGCTGCTACCTCCTTTTGCCTTGTGTCAGAACTCTCTTCGTCCATCCTGCTTCTCGTTGTTATATGCAATTACGATTGTTGTTCATTACCTCGGAAAAACAATTATAAAATATTAGTAAGTGTCCAACTGGACCTGTGTACCCTACTGCAACTAACTGTTCAATAGTGAATATAAAGAAGGCAACCGAGCAAAGATTGCACTCAACTAATTTATTGTACTCTTCTGTTATTAATTGATCTCAATTCAAATTATTTATTTACACAAGACTAACATGGCAGATACTTCCAAATCGTTATGCCTCAATTGTATAAGACTGTGGCTGAAAGTACTCAAATTAAATTAATTGAGTTTTATTTTATAAAATTGTATGATTTTATCTTCTATTCTTAACACTCACAACACATCATACTTTATACTTTTAATTTGTGTAATAGGCTTGCGGTCATTCAAATTAAATAAATTGACTGTAGTCTTCTGTTGCTAATTAAATGACACGTGAAATAATTGTAAATCTTTATAAGTAAGTGTTGTCAACTATGATTAATTGTGCTCCACGTTTTCCGTTCGTGCTTGATTTTTCGTGCACGACTTTGATTGATAGTTCTCAACATTTACTAATTGTGCTCGACGAATATTAATTGTTCTCAATTTGTGCTCAACGTTTATTAATTGTGATAGTGGTTTATTAATAGTGCTTAATTTGTGCTTAAATTTTACCAGGTTAAGTGATATGTACTCTACTTTAAGTAGTTGTTTTCGACGTTAGCTAATTGTGCTTTATTTGTACTAGACTTACTAATTGCCCGTAATTATACTCAGCTTGTAATAATTGTATTTATTTTTTTTGGTTTATTGTGCTCAACTTTTACTAATTATTGGGCTTAACCACGATTTGGCATACTTAGCCCGTGATATACATAGCCACTTAACCTGATTAATGCACACTAGGCATAATTAGCCTATAACATGCATTGCATACTTGGCAATCGAACACACGTGGTACTTGCTCATTTGAAAATTTAACGAGCATGGTTTTTCTAAGACACTGATTATAGTCGAGTCATTAATTTGTTAATAAAATTATTGTAAAGATTGGTCAAAAATATCATAAGCTTTTTTTTTTTTTCAGCAGAAAGTGCCGTATTTTGCTCCCACCCACATTCCTGGGGTTTCCGCGGAAAGTTGAGGGTAGGCCGGCCGATGTTTATTTGTATATAAATAGATTTCTACTTTATAAAAAAAAGGGTGAAAGGTGTTTGTGTAGCCTTTCTAGTTATTAAATTCTTTAGTTTGACTAGTAAATCTATACTGTGTCTAGAAATTCTATTTGTTTATAATGTATCACGATAAATAGAGAACGTTGAAAAACAAACAAATAATTTATTTATTTATTATATTTTTTTTTATTTATAGGTTTTTTTTTTATCAATCCTTTTTCCTGCTACCGATATTTTTGCGATTATTAATATTTGATTACCATAAAGAAATATCATAATGTATTCATTTCATTATTTTAGATGACCAATTTCGCCTTTGATCATTGTTTATTAATTAATACGTTTATCCTGCCATAACTGGGTTTCCGCCCACCATCGGATCGCGTGAACAAGATGATGAGAGAGTGTGCGAACGATTACATAACCGAGGGAACGGACTTTACACTGAATTAAATCGTTCGTAACGTATAATTGTGATACAAACTACAAACTTTTTAACTTTTGGGCCCACGCTAAAACATGGTAGGTATAGTACGTACATGGTCAACATGCCTTGGCTTGGTATTGATACAATTAGCCAAAATTTTATCTGTTCTGATAGGAGTAGATACAAATGACCATGCCTTGACGATACTGATTTACTGAATTACTTTTCATCGGTGTACTTAGCCATGGCATACATAGCCATTAACTGATAAATAAATGATTAAATAAATAAATATACGTATACGGGCTGATGATGATGGTGATGAAATAAATCTGCGGTGGATCAGCGGCGTACTTAGCCATGACATACATAGCCATTAACTGATCAATAAATAAATAAATAAATATACGTATATGGGCTGCTGCTGATGATGATAATGATGAAATAAATCTGCGGTGAATCAGCGGCGTACTTAGCCATGACATACATAGCCATTAACTGATTACCGTAAACTTTGCACTGGGCACTGGTTATTGCACACTTGGCAATTTCATGATCAGCGGCGTACTTAGCCATGACATACATAGCCATTAACTGATCAATAAATAAATAAATATTATTTATAAATAAGATCAGCGGCGTACTTAGCCGTGACATACATAGCCATTAACTGATCAATAAATAAATAATCATTATAAATAAGATCAGCGGCATACTTAGCCATGACATACATAGCCATTAACTGATCAATAAATAAATAAATACTATTTATAAATAAGATCAGCGGCGTACTTAGCCATGACATACATAGCCATTAACTGATCAATAAATAAATAAATATTATTTATAAATAAGATCAGCGGCGTACTTAGCCATGACATACATAGCCATTAACTGATCAATAAATAAATGAATAAATAAATTTGCAGTGAACCAGCGGCGTACTTAGCCATGGCATACATAGCAATTAACTGACTGAGTACCTCTATAATATGTAGTATGTAATATATTTAATTTGTTAAATTTCTGACATAATTTTATTAATTATTGTAATTTTATAAATAGGTACAGCCCTTTTACAGCAAACTCTTATTTTTAATTTTAGTGTACTTAATATTTGACTGTCTGCCTGTTTTCTTTCTTCATACAATCCCTTATGGTGCTTCCTTTTTTGATTATAAATTGTGTGATAATGTAATAGGATAAGAGTCATTTTAGAAATTAACGACATCAAGTGTATATTAAGAAATACCTACGGTGGAAATAAATTAATTGAATTGATTACAGCAAACTTAGCAATAAAATAAAACATTTATAGGTTTAAAATTCTTGGCCACGCTATAGGTTAAAATTGCCCCATGAAATAATTTACTCATAAAGTGTCAATTCAGCACTTTCTGGTTGATAGATACTCATGGAATTCAAAACACATGGTAGCTACTTATATCCACGCAGTCCACCGACAGTTACAAAAATCGCTATCAGAGATTAGCCCTGATCAAAGCAAATTTCAGCAACCATCGAGAAACACACATAACACATGCTAACACGATCGGAGAGTGAGCCCCAATCACGTATTAGGCACATGCTATCTGGATTAGCAGTCAACACGTGAAATACTCATTTATCGATTGTACAAAGTGATCTGAACAAAACCTTCGCAATTCGAAAGGAATAATGTACAAACGGATTGTCTCGGTACTATACCGACCGCTTTATACATAAAACTCCACACGAAATGATCGATTTACTGCAATAACTAAATGTCATGAATTTAGATTTAAGAACGGGTACCAGAAAACTCTCCTATTAAAAGCGTCATCACGTCTGGATAGTCTCGGTATAATACCGACCATTCGTTCGAACAGCTATTTAAATTGGAATATTTTGTGGAAGGTACCCGCATTTAAATCACTTAAAATTAATCTAGTCAATCTGGCCACGAATTTTTTTGTATTATACTGAAATACTTATGATGTAATAATTTTCAACATACCTGGGCTCATCCCTCTTCTGAAATATCGTGAACACTACACACACTTGATAATTACTTTATTTTACGCAGTAATAACTCTTATGACAAGTTGCCAGTTTGGCGGTCGGAACCGAAGTGTCCCCTTTTTTGCTAGCTATTTTACATTATAGCTCGAAGGCGGGAAACTTCCACGGTGGGAGCCGCCTTGAATGCTTGTTTACGCGGGCTTACGCGTCTCGTCCAATCGTGTGTCCCAATTATAATGTTGCCAAAAGCTGTTGGTGTTACCATACAAACTAAAGTAATACTTCAAAAACGTTGACAAATGATTAGTAATATTCTATCAGATACCAAAAATCACGACACAATAATTATCAAGTTGCTGAAATTATTTTCCGTTTGTGCTGGAAAATTAACTTAATATTAAGCGTACCTATCAATACATTTCATTAAATCAGGATGAGAAAATTAAATGAGGTGAATAAAGGGTACATTTCAAGAGACAATTTTGTGTAAAAATGTCGAATATAAGTCATGCATAGGTAAGCTTACTCATGATAGCACTGACAATATAAATAAGTAGCGTACATAAAAATTCTGATTGAAAATGACCGCCTCTCTCATGCTGGAACAGCAGCCGGCTTATATTTGACCAAATAGGGACGGGTTTATTCTCAAAAAGACAAATACGCACACACCACAATTTTTTTCACACACATTCTGATTTTTTTCTCGTAATTTTCACAGTCTTTTCACAGAGACTTTGAATTTTTCGGCACCTAGGTAATAAATTATAGAAGTGTTTTATCATTGAAACAACACCAAAACTGATCAAACTTATTCATACAAGCTGTAAAATTATTATTTCAACTACCCTCAGAGAAATAAAGCTGGCCAAAAAGGTCTACTTTTAAACTTATTTGAATAAATCTCTGCGCGTTACCATATTAATATTATTTTGCCCAAGCCCTAAAACTTGGTTATCATTTAAAATTCAAAGACTTTATTATGTAATGGCGTGTTTACACACTCGTCGCGCAACCACGAGACAGGCCGAGCACGAATGTGTAAATGTTCCACTCGTGCGCTCGTAGACTCTCGTTCGGTCGAAAAGACTAACGGAATGGTTTATTGTCTTTGGACGAGACGTCTCGATGAGTGTGTTACCGCCGTAAGTAAATAAGAATAACCATCGAGACCCCCAAAACTGATACTTTTCGACTTTCTAAAGACATCGAGATCATTCACCACTTATAATTAATAATAATATAATGAGATTGTGGTCAAACGAAGGTCTATCGACTTTAAAAAAATATATTTTAAAGTTAAATTAATCTGAGCCTATAGGGTCAACTAGGGTAAATGCATCTTACGGGGCTAATGCGTCTTTTTGAGTTGAGTTCACAAAGACGCATTAGCCCCATAAGACACATTTACCCTAGTTGACCCTACCTATGTGGTTTTAAAACAATACAGATTTACTTAAACCTGTTTTGACTCTAAGCAGAGAATATATAATAATGCGAGAGCTTTATCGCACTGGCGATTCGCAGCGTGCGATCAGCGTTTTCAACACTCTCGTCGACAGCCGTTGCGTGCCCGCAGCGTCGTCGCGGCCTACCCGCTTCGCTTTCAAATCGCTTACAAATCGGAAAAACAGACACTTCAACAGTTATAAAATAGACTGTTTATTCTTTTTGAGCCGCTCTGCGCCACATCGCTTTTATGCCACGAGGCCAAAAATTTTTTATGGAATCATTTCGAACTGAAACAAAGCGGTAAGACATTAACTTTGACCAGGTTCCAAACCATTATGACAACGCGCGGATTGCATGAGAAATGTGACGTAAAATATTTACTTTAAAAAGATTTCGTCCCATTTTGATTCTTCGCGCATTATGTCAGCTGGCCTATTCCGAGCCTAACAATGATAAATTGTATGCTAAACCTCTAATGGCTAAAGTCGTAACTCAGCTTTAGGCACATTACATTATTATTGGGACCTGTTGAAGTGAAGAACTTTCTAGAAAAAGTAAAATAAAACGGCTTATTTTAAGAGAAACTCGTAAGTAGGTACCTACTTATTGAGTTTAAGGTAGTTAGGGTTCCTTAGACTTTGTAGTATTTTAAGAGATTCAAACATAAAGACTTGTTTAAGTGCTTATTTTGTAAGTTTAATGATATAAAGTTATTAACTTCTGACTTCTAATGCTCAAATATAAACAAAATTATAAACAGGCGTATAAATGTGAATTTACACTATAAGAGTTCTATGTATTAGGTGTTAACATTGTTTGATATAAACGCTGTGGATAAAATTGATATGCCGCGTAGCGTTGTAGCAGTGCTACGATGTAGGAAAGTCGTAGCAATGCTACGCCGTAGCATAGTCGTAGCAATGCTACGCCGTAGCACAGTCGTAGCAAAGCTACAATGATGTCCATAATCAAAATATAACAAGAAATATAAAATCCCAGATTGGATAAAAAATATCAATTGCAGAAACTGTGGTTAAAAAAGCTCATAATAAGTATCAAACTAGAAACTAATATAGAATCATCAGGTTATTCGTCCATTGATTTCTTTGCTTACTTTGGGGCTTGTGTTATGGATACTAGAAAAACTATATACGTAATACAATAGAAATATGTAATTATAATTATTCATTAATATACGTAGAAAACATCCAGAACATCTTCAACAATAATTAATTTATTACATTGTCCATTGGATCACAAACAGGTTGTTGATTGTTATTATAATTAGTAACCATCCGTTTGATTCCAGTTCAACGGAGTGTGGGGCCTGCCGGCGGTGGTCTGCGACTGCTACATCGCGATGGACGTCACCTGCTCCACATCCAGTATATTCAACTTGGTCGCTATCTCTGTAGACAGGTTAGTTAGACAGACCGACTAGTTTGCAGCATTGGCTACAAATAACACTAATGCCCGAAACATACAATTGATACGCCATGCCACCCGACGACACACGATGGGTATTAAGTTAGATCAAATCGTATAAAATTTTATATTGAGAAATACATTGTTAACACCAGATGTTTCGTCGTTAATTGAATATTAATAAATGTGATTCTGAGCATAGAAAAATACTAGGATTTGATTTAACTCAACACGTATCGCGTTTGGTGGCGTAGCGTCCCGATAATATGTTTCCGGCTTTCACCATCAGCCCGTATACGTCCACTGCTGAACATAGGCCCCCCGAACGACACCACGAATAGCGGTCCAACGACTCCCTGCAACCGCTACAATGTCCTCGGTCCATTGGGAATTTCCGGTTTTATAATCATAAAATAAAAATTTAACAACACATTTTTATTTGTACTGACATGTTTTCAAAAGTACCTACAAGTTGGCAACACGTACATAGGTTAGGTTTGTACTGGCCGCCACCGTAGGTTCGTAATTGTTGACTGATATAAATACCTATAGTTAGCTGACATCGTTGTGGAGTAATTTTATTGAACAGGGGGTGGAGCACCGGAAAGCAGGAGCAGATTTTTTTCATTCTATGTCGTCCGTACGCGATGTGGTCATATCGAGATTTAAGCAGAAAGCGATTTAGCACAGATTAGGTAATGTTACTCCCTCATATTCAGTTTTCAAAGCGTAGCTGCCAAAGTACTATTGAGCTTCTACTCCTACTCATTATACCATGCTCCAACTGGCGTCCAAAATCGCAACCATAGATATGACGAGTATAATTTAAAAAAATGGTACGACCTCCAAAAATACAAGTCTATTGTACCTATAGTCTAAACGACCGTAAGAACCTCCTGAACCATCCAATAATTTTGGCATGTAAGGTTTATTTCTACATAATAGTACAAAATTCTATAAATAAACTGAAAAAGCTTTTCATTTTCACAAATTAAATCCGTCTACATGAGCAAGTTTCCGATAATAAAGCCTTGGGCCGGCGACATTGTCCTTTCCCCGGCGAAAGGGCAACATTGTTGTTAGCCTAAAAATATTTTTAGGTTTTCTAGACTTTCTGTGTGTGGCTTCCCTTCAATCACAATATAGGTACAGTCAACGCCAAAACTGCTGAACACTGGAGATTTTGTAGAGATGATTAAAAACTAAGGTAGTACACAACCACAAAAGACCAGCGCTATCCTACTAATATTATAAATGTCAAAGTTTGTGACTATGGATGTTTGTTCCTTTCACGCAAAAACTACTGAACCGATTAGGCTGAAATTTGGTATGGGTATAGTTTGGCACCTGGAATAACGTATAATTAGGCTGCTTTTTATCCCAAAAAAACGCGGGCGAAGGCACGGGCAGCAGCTAGTGGCGTCAGGATCTGAACTGCGCGTGCTGAGTTGAGTTTTTTAGATTTAAGATGTTATTGAGTCGTTCTGGAAAAATAAATATTATCTTTTACTAAGTAGGTATACTTACCCTTGTTAATTAACTCTCAATGGGAACAGAGAGGTGTCGTTATAGCTTAGATGATAATAACAGGGATGACGACAGTAACTAAAAATTTACTTAAACATTACAAAACACTTATTATATTTTTTATTTTTTTTTGATCGAGATTAATTATTATTTGATTAAATTAAAACTACAAAATACAGCAATCCGCCATGACACGTTGAACACCAATCAGAGAATACATAACAGTGACGTCATGCCGTCACAATATGTACCTAATGTAAAGGCACAGAATAGCTGGTAAAGCTTCACTTGAAAATATTATGATCATTCTGTATCATCAGATGTTCGTGCATCTATGACGTCATAGATAGCCGCCACGAGTATTGTAGCGTTTTTGAGCGAAATTTAAAATGCATTTTTAAAAGCTGTATTTTTACTTCGATGTCCATTTTTTGCATATGTCTAAAAATATCACGGTGTAGTTTCTCAAAATCAGTCGTCATTCATATTAGATGTTCTGTCCATTCTGGGCCTGGAAAAAAATAGTTTTAGATTGCAACACAATAAAGTTTCAGTTTCTCCGTCCGAGCACTAAATGACTAAAAGGTGTTTTTCTGCGTTGAAATAGAGGGCATCTCTTTCTACACTATGCAAAGTGAAAGAGACATCAGACCCAGTTAGTGCACTAACGCGCTTTGTTATCAGAGAGTCTGGCTACAGCACCGAAGCTCCCAAATGGAACCAATTTTGATTAGTTTTAGTTATTCAAAAAGTGACTTGATCGTGTCTGTTCATAACTATGAAAATCGGCGTAGTTCTAAGTATATGATAGTACCTCACTTTTAAAGTAAATTTCTCGAGAGTTTTATATTATTTTGTCAAATTAGCTTGACTATATAGGTAGGTTTGACCGCATAGACAGATTGACACCAACAGGTTGACAACGTGCAGAATAACTGTGGTTGACTGTACATTGCCAGAATGTTCTAAGCCAAGGTTGTGGGTAAAATTGAGAATGATTCCCCAAAGACACCTTTCAGATACTTTTTGAAATCTCTTCCCAAACCAAAAGCCTCCTCTAGCGTCGCGAGTCTTTATGTCAACGACTAGAAGGTTCAAATTCCCTTAGCCACAAGTCAATTTCGGGGCTTGGTAGAAATGTGGCTTGAAAATTAGCATGAACGCTAAGGTTTTACCATTTATTTAATTTTACTTTTAATCAGAGAAATTATTATAAATATATTTTACATAAAATTAGGTACTTTTCATCAAAGGTTTACCCGCGCCCGGTGCCGCTGCTAATAGCTAATACCTACCTACTCTAACCAATTCATGTTGTAAATGTGGGTTCAAGTCCCGTCTAAAGCAAAAGTTTTGATGCACATTGATGATGATGATGTCTTCCTAGCCGAATCTTCGGTCACGGCGGCGGTGAATCTCAACGAAGACTAGCCAGGTGTGCAGGACCTAATTATTATAGTGCACAAGTGTATGCGTAAACACAGGTGCCCCCTCTACTCACATAATACGATGGGACGGCAGGTCGACACGACCGAGGAGAAGTCAGGCGCAGGACCAGCGGGTCAACGTGCTTTCCGATGCGCATATGGTATTATCTAAAACGTGAACTAATCACCGTAAAAAAATCTATCATTTCTCTTAGGCATCCCCAAAATTAATTTTAATTTTGACCAATGATAAAATCTTCAGAACTTACTGAACAAAAGTACGATAGGCCAAAACAGTAAATGAAGTGAGCGGCGGATTGCGCACAGATCATTGGGTCTGAAGTTTGCACGAGTTCCTACAGATTGTACCTACTCGCAATTTATGTAAATGATTTGTGCGCGAACGAGATCGTTGAACTTGACTTTGCTGGATATTAACAGAAGCTAGAATCTCCGTTTTGTTATTATAGAATCATATAAAATGTTAATATTAATTAGGTAATAAAGTAAATCACTCGTCCCTGTGTTTGGTTTATTTGAGTACCGACATTTAAAGCTCTGTAAATAGGGCGCGGTGTGATCTTCAAATTAATGTTTTTGTAGGTTTTGTAAGCATCTAAAGCTTTTTGGAAAAATATGTGTAAAAACGTGTCAGAATGCTGAATATGTTTCGTTTAATGGACTTTACAGACTTAACCCGCCGAAACAGCTCGGCGGGTGGTATGTCAGTGTATGGAAAACGTACGTCGGCGACTCGTAAACTTTATTGTGTAGACGAATTTCATGACAGCAAAATTTGAAAAAAATCTCATTTTGAGAAAAACCCAAGATGGTACACGTTCTTAATTATTGTAATTTTCTTTTCAGATACATAGCAGTAACCCAGCCAATAAAATACGCGAAGCACAAAAGCAACGGGCGCGTGTGGTCCATGATCGGGGTTGCGTGGCTGGTCTCCGGAGCCATAGGCTCCCCCGCGGTGCTCGGGCTCAACGACAGCCCGGACCGGAGCCCCGACCAGTGCCTGTTCAACAACACCGACTACGTCATATACTCGTCGCTCGGCAGCTTCTGCATACCCTGCCTGGTTATGATGTTCCTGTATTATAGTATTTTTAAGGTAAAGCCCTTTGTCCTAATCGGTACCAAAACTTATTTGAGTCCTATCCTGCAGTGTCTAAGAGTGCATCTTTGTGGACAGCGAAGGCAGAGAATATATCTTCAATAGAAGATTCACGCACTCTGTTGGACAACTTGGACATTAAATCAATAAAATAAATAAATAATGCTGGAAAATCTAAACAGCATCATCTAGCCCCAAGCTAAGCAGCATACACAGAACACCTGAGACAAATATTTATAGATCGTACAAACATTTGTCACAGGGTGTGAATCGAACCTACAACCTCCTGCATCAACATCGACATTTCGTTCAACACAGTCACTGTTCTCTCTTAGAGGTGCGACCGCGTAGTAAGGGCACGATAATGTTATAAGGGCGTCCAGCTGCTTAGTAAGCTATGTACGAACATGTACATTACGCCTCATGGGCACTAAATGTATCAAAAGCTTTAAAAAATCCGCTCCCTGCTCTTTATATTATATCCTTGTACTCTTACTTTCTCCACAAAATAAAATTCAACGCTTTATTTTGCGCATCTATGTAATAGCTGACTCTTCCAGGCAATAAGACAACGTGCGAAGAAGCAGCGTTCAGCGAAGAAGACAGCATCAGCGATAGGATCCGCCGTGTCCAGCGGAACAGCCGCCGTCATCATAGAGAACGTGGCGCACACCAGGGGGCCCCCGGTGGAGCAGGAGCCCACCAACACGGCCTCCGGGAGCAACGAGGACGAGGATGATGACAAGTAAGTCATACTAGATCAGACCTGTCCAGCGAAACAGCCGCCGTCATCATAGAGAACGTAGCAGAGACCAAAGTCCTCCGGTGGAGCTAGAGCCCACCATCACGTCCTCCGGGAGCAACGAGACGAAAATGATGACGAGAATCAAAAGTTTGGATGGATGTTTGTTACTTCCTCATGCCAACGTCGCCAGAACTACCGACGATATCGGGCTGTTTTGCATGAATGTGGTTCTTCTGCTTAATCATTACTATCTAGAGTAGACAGTGGTCGTGGTCGTCATAGCAGGACCAATAGAGATTGGGAAAAAGCGCCGGATTTTTAGGCGTGCCACTTTTAGGCACTTGCGCACCTTTGACAGAATTATTCAAACAAAATGTCGTACAAAACCGTCGCAGTAAAGGGTCATACGTTTAAATTATGACAATTCACGTTATTTTGTGCATTCACCTATTACATTTTTAGCTTATTGTGCTGGAGCTACTACATCAAAAAAGGTGAGCCACACACTCGGTTGCCCTAAAATCAAAAGAATTGGGCTCGTCCGGGATTTGAACCCGGGACCTCCCGCACCCGAAGCGAGAATCATACCCCTAGACCAACGAGCCGATGTCATCACATACGATTATGTTAAACAGGCGTCGATTAATGTGTATAATTATGCAAAGTTTCACGGATTAATACTGTTGATAAAACATAATTTTCTACGGTGCAGTTCAAGAGAATTGAGATACAAAACCAGTGATTTAACAGGTTCCCTGTCCCATGCATTATATCACACAATTTTTGTAGCATGTTTCATACATTAATAACTCGTATATGAGCAATAGTAGTGCCAATTTCATACCCATTTTACTTTGCCATGTATTTAAGAAATTAAGTATGTTTTTGGCAATCCTAATACATACAGTGTGAAAGGTCTTAAATATTTCACTTTGGGGCCAGTGGCATTGTGATTATAATTTTGAGTACTCTGACATATGGGGGACATTTCTTTTTAGGGCATTTTCATACCTAGTACTCTACAAAATACAATAATATTCAAAATTATGTAAAAAACCTAAAACATGGGACGTGGGGAATGCTCCAAAATCATATATGTATATGGGGACAGGGAACCTGTTAAAACTAGCTTCTGCCTGCGTCTACTCTCGCGCATTTTCCGGATATAAATAAGTAAAACAAAATTAATTTATTTCGGACAACGATAATAATTAAGTAATACTTTGACAGACTTTGATTCAAATTTTCTTTTTTGTAATCATAAAAATCAAATTTCTTCGGCTGTTAAATAATCCTTCAGACCTTATAGGACTCTTGGAATCGTCAGATTATTTAGATTATTTATTGACCTTTTGTTCACTTTAGTCGTTAAGGAAAAGTGAAGAAGTTGACGAGAAAACCCAAGAAACCTTTACATTGTTAGCAAAGCCCATCCCATCTTTGTATCCTCGAAGAGGCTAAGGTCATAGCATCAAAATTCAAACTGAGTAAATGTATCTTCATTTTCAGATCTGAAATGGGAGTATACCCTGAGGACCTGGCCACCACACGGTCTGCCAGGTTCATGCTGGCTGCCGTGGTCGAGGAAACTGGCCTGTAAGTACTCAAAATTCTCATCATCATCATCTGGGTCATATTATTTCACTTGTTTTTGCCCGCAGCTTCACTGACATTTAATTTCATTAATATTCAATTATAGGGACGCAAAGGAGCACGTATTGTCAGTAATATTTTAAACTAGCTCCCGCGTTTTATCGGGATAAAAAATTGCCTATATGTTATTCCAAGTCCCAAACAATACCCATACCTACCAAATTTCAGCCCTACCAGTTTAGTATTTTTTGCGTGAAAGAGGAACAAACATCCATACTCACAAACCTTGACATTTATAATATTAGTAGGATACCTTTATAAGTAGATAAAATTGACAGCTATAACTAAAAAAACATTGCAATAACGAAGGGTCAATTGCACTACATAATAAACATATCGTAAATCTATGGTGACACGAGGCCTTTCCTAACGAACGTTGTTGCAGTGCCAAGGTGAACTGAACCAAGTAAGCAATTATCAGTTTTACACAATTTGTTGGAACACCGAAACGACAAGTTGAAATGCCTAGTTGAAATACTGGCGAAAACGAATTAGATAAACAAATGAAAATTATGAATGTGAAAGGTTGTTGATAAAGTCACTATTACTTGCCCATCAGTAGGTACAATTTTGTTTAAACACTGAATCTGTCACCTCTATTATACACAACAATTTTTCAAGCCGATAGATTCGCATCACTATTCTTAATAAAGAGCAGTCTATGAAATATTTCATTCTTACATTCAGTCAAAGAAAATAAATATGTGGACGTTGGAGATGGAAGGAAGACATCAAGAAGATAGCGGCCAGCAACTGGACATTAACTGCCCAAAGTAGAAGGAAATGGAAGAGTTTGAAGGAGGCCTACACCAGTCTACTGGTCGAAAAAGGCTAGAAAGAAAGAAGAAAAAAAGAAAGAAGTCATTTTCATATCATTTCTTTATACGAACAAGCTGTTCCTCACGATTTCACCTGAATTAAATTCGAGTGAAATTCGAATTTAATTCACGTGAAATTTCCAGATGGATAAAAAAAGTATCTGTTCCAACTTAACCAGGCTAGGCTGAACCAAAAAGCATCTAATTACAGTGTGTATGTAATCCTTTGATACCTTAATTTAAATCACTGTCTGTTTTAATTTTGAGGCTGTTTGGACTGCAAGTAGTACGAATTTAGATTTTGTCAATATTTACCAGATTCCACGTTCATTAGAAATCAAATAACCAAAAATTTAATGCAAATAGACTTTTATGATTTTGTGTCAGTGTTTTGTTTTTAAGACAAATGTGGAATTACTCGAAACTTCTTTCTTTTCCACAGAATAATGGCAAACCTAGCATCACCGATCCCAATGATGGACCCAAACACCAACAATGACTCTGGATACGCACCTTCCAACATCGATGGGGAGACGAAGGAGCACTCTCCGCCCCCCTCTCCCCTCAAAGAGGAGAGCCAAGAAATGGAGACAAGCAGGAGTGAAGCGCCAAAGAAGCCTGAACTCAAGTAAGTACAGGATAAAGCTCAAATTCTTTGGAAATAATCGTAGGTGAGACTGAAGAAAAAGACTTTTCTACCTACCACACACCTCAAGGAATCTCTTATATTAATTATATTTTATCGTACGAGCCATGTAGCCCGTTATTTTAAATGGTTTATAGTGAGTTTTTATCAAATGACCCTAAGAATATAAAGACTTTAAAATGCTTCAGCGAGTTTTTACTCTATGGCTTAGAGTGGAAAATGCATGAACATTTTCAAAGGTAGTCAATTTAACCATGTTATATGAGGTATTGCAAGTTCTACAAATGAATTTGGGATGAAAGCACTTCTGATTAATATAGCTCTTGACGACAAATCAGAATCGATTTGGAGTCAAATTGCATCTCTGTAAAGTTTGCTTTGCCCACGATTGGACTCTTTGGGGTACCCCAAAGAGTCCAATCTTGGCCTCCAATCCAATGGTTCCAATCAGAGCTTAGTCGAAATATCTTCCGAAATTCGAACTGATGCAAAATGTAGATTTGGAAATCTTCGAAATGGATTTAAACGAACGTTGGTCAGCAAAAGCTGGAATAATAATTGCTACGGAATTATTTCGAATGCTAACTTTGCTGGGTTCGCAAATAATACCAAGTCAAGGTTTTCCGTTTCTGTTTTGCTCGTAAGATTTGTACGATGGTAAGTGCTTTGGTTTGTAATAAACAAAAATGAATGCAATAACTTATTTTAAACGCATTATTATAATGACAACTTTAGTTCAGCATTTGCTCTGCTGAAAGAACGTTAAAATAATGAAAAATAACATAAAAATAAATGAGGTTTTATTTCAGACACAGTTTCATTTCATATTTATAACAACTTATACTATGTTCTTATGTATTTATTCAATAGCAACTAAGCAAGCACATACGACATTTTTAAATCGTTGATGACCAAAAAATGTTGATGTACCTTTTCCGCTCACCAGTGTGCGTAAATAATGGTGACGTGCAAAGCGCCGCCCGGACGACTGTTCGACAATCTGAAACCTGTGTTAGCTTAGGTCAATAGTTACCCTGTAGGGCACTGCAAATGAATTTATATGAAAAAACAAAATTTAGTTCACATTAAAATAGATAGGTAAGTATCAATTTCAAGATGAGCTAAATCATGCATGACAAACTTAATAATATTTAATAATGTAGTAATTCAATTTTCTTATGGCATCTAGGCTAGACAAAATTACTATTTTCAATATCTTTAAACTTTCTTTATGTCGGTAAACGTAAAAAAAAAACGTCTATTTCTCTCTAGGTGCAAAGAACAGGAAATGCAACAAGCCCCACAACAAAGAGCGGTTGACATTTCGCAGCCTCTTGAGCTCAGCTTTATCTAAATCCTATTTTTGCAGCGGAGCCTATTTCCCGGTTAACAGAGCACAGGGATATGCCATCTACACGGTGTAATGTATTACGAAACACCTGGAAGGCACCAGAAGGCACATTATTTGCTTATCCAGCATTTTGAAATGAGTTCGCTTCTGATTACATGGGGATGTTTGATTTTTAGAAAAAACAAAATTTAGTTCACATTAAAATAGATAGGTAAGTATCAATTTCAAGATGAGCTAAATCATGCATGACAAACTTAATAATATTTAATAATGTAGTAATTCAATTTTCTTATGGCATCTAGGCTAGACAAAATTACTATTTTCAATATCTTTAAACTTTCTTTATGTCGGTAAACGTAAAAAAAAAACGTCTATTTCTCTCTAGGTGCAAAGAACAGGAAATGCAACAAGCCCCACAACAAAGAGCGGTTGACATTTCGCAGCCTCTTGAGCTCAGCTTTATCTAAATCCTATTTTTGCAGCGGAGCCTATTTCCCGGTTAACAGAGCACAGGGATATGCCATCTACACGGTGTAATGTATTACGAAACACCTGGAAGGCACCAGAAGGCACATTATTTGCTTATCCAGCATTTTGAAATGAGTTCGCTTCTGATTACATGGGGATGTTTGATTTTTAGACGGATCGATTAATGATGTTTTCTATTTGCGGCAAATACTATAGAGCTAGTTTTATTCCCTGTATCATCGCAGAAAAGTTGAAAACCGTATTAAATATGAATCTTCCGCGCAATGTAAGTCGAACGCCCTTAACCCTGGCGTAGAGGGGTGTTGTTATAATTATATCATATCTACTTATGTATTATATAGGCTGTGGTATCGTAGCTCCCAAATGGATATTTTCTTTTTCTTTTTCTTGAAAGATCACTTTATCGAGATTTTTCTGTTTGTTGTTATTGACAATAGGAGCAGCCATTTTAAATGCTATGATGGTATTCATAATCTGTAACCGAGGTCAATGTAGAGACAACGGGGATTACGATTTATTGTCGAATTAGTTTGTCTTATGAAATAAACTGTTGGATGAGATAGAAAGAGGAAACTGTTGTAAAGCTTTTTTGCATGAACCATGACATCGTACTATGATCAAATAGGAAAATTATGAAAACTGAGATTAAAACAGCTCTCAAGAAGCCAACAGAGAGACGGCGCTGTACCGTACAAAGAACTTTGAGTCTTAGGTACTCAAGCATAACAATCACTTTTCCGCGCCAGTCCCGATTCGAAGCTCACGTTTGAATTGGCAGCCATAAACTGCAGCCGAGCTTTGGCATTCCGCTCAAAGTTTCAGATAGAGGGTGCACTTTGTAGGTTTCTGGGGAAAACTAGGGCTGCATTGTCAGGCATTTTAATCTCCTTGATATGCGCAGGCAAGTATAAAGTTATTTGAACAGCGATTCTTTACTATTGGTGTACGTGTGTATTTACATTATTGTGAGCCATTTAAGCAGACCAATAGCGAAAGGAATTGAAGAAAAGGAGACTTTACCTTGTGGAGGGACCGCTACGGACACGGTCTACCACCAAGCAGACGCCTGGCGGTAGGCCTGGACGAAACCCTATCACATAGTCCTAGTATCATTTTCCACCACAAGATTTACCTAACTAGGTACTAGATAAGCATAAATGTGAAGGAAGTAGCTACTAACATTTGATTTTACCTGAAACTCCAATCATCACTCTGTATCTCCAAACAACTTCTGCTCTCCTAGTTCTTTGAATGCTAAAAGTATTGTTCAATATTGTTATAATCTACTCAGTTATCTTTGAACTTTTTAGTTTATATTAAGACCTTTAAGGAGTTTTAATGGCACAACCTTATGGACGTAAAAAACGTTTAGTATGCTTATCTACTATTCGTGGCGTCGTATGGGGGAGGCCTATGTACAGCAGTGGACGTGTATGGGCTGATGATGATGATGATGATGCTTATCTACTGCCAAACTGACATGTAGGGACGAAATGTCGAGTACGCGTATTAGTCCCTCATGAGCGGGTCATCTAAAGCGCAAAAAATCAATAACTTTTATATAGCCTGTAAATAGCTATCCAGCGATGAATCACATAGCTTTTAGAAAGGGAAAATAACAAAATAAGTATCACCTTTTCAATTATAATAGTTGGAAAATATAAGAGTTCTTTATCATAAAAAAAATACTAAAAAATTATGGATCATTAGTATCTAATTCGAATTAAAAGAATTTCATTAAAATAAAGGACAGAGGAAGGTATCTATAGATGCTCAGAAAATCATGTGTAGATCTAAATTCTAAATGATGAGGATAATGTTTACAATTAAGTAATAGTAGATTGTTTTACAAGGGACTAAACCATCCCATTATATACGAGGTTGTTATACTCCCGAGCGTAGCGAGGGAGGATGACAAGACCGAGTTATAATGGGTGGTTTTGGCCCGAGTAAAACACTCTACTTTTCACTTCGATTGCGAGAAAATAAAACAATTCAAAATTAGACAATTTTCAGAAATTTTATTAAAAATTAAATGTGCAGTTAGAGAAATTTTGAATGTTTAGTGATATGTTTTTCCCGGGCAATTTTATTTCGGTTCTCTGTGATTGGGATGTGATAATATTTTGAGTTGATTGTTGTGCAGTAAACGTTGGAGAGACTCGACTCATGCTTGAGTTTCCTGCATTATTAAGATCTGAGTGCGGCTTCAGCTGAGTTGACATATTCATCCAATCCCGCGATGTAGATGCTTGGGGTTCTGTAATGTTTGGTAGAATATTGATTCCTTCCGTAATCCGCTGCGTGACGTGATAATTGTTTTGTATAGAGTCCTCTATATAACCTTCAGCCACTTGATCGGACCTCCATCCACCGTGCCGTTTTAATGTCGTTATATTCGCACCAGAGTCCGCCAACAGGGTCGCGGATGTTCTGCGGAAACAATGGCCCGTGTAGAGTTCCGGATTTGGTAAATTTAGATAAGTGGCAATATCTTTAGGCATGTTACCAAATTTATTTTTGCCTATGACTTGCCTTGTGCATTTACCATTTTGATAATTTAGAAAAAATCTTCTCGTTGAAACATTAGTGGGACGTAACTCCTGATAGGCTTTAACTATATTAAGGTATACTCCACTGATGACAAATTTACGCTCTTTGTTTGTTTTCGTGTTCGCAGACTCACAGCTTGTAGGTTTGTATCCGTTTCTACGTCTTCTAGCGTTATATTGGCAAGCTCTATTCCTCCGCATGCACCGCTGATTCCATAAACTAAAGCAACCTGTTGAACAAAAAAATAAGTGTGTTAATAATCGTAATAACCTAGGTACATAATTTAGGTATGTAGGTAGGTATCTATTTATTTAGTTTGAGTAGAGTACATAAGTAGGTTACCTTTGTTGCCAAGTATTGTTTATTTGGAGGGTTATTTAAAAATGTTTCGATTTCTTGTGTCGTCAAGACTTTAGATTTTTTTGCCTTGTATCCAGTGGACAATTTCTTCAGTAAAGCCGTTAAATTTACATATTTTTTTAATATCGACGTCGTGTTTCGTTTGTAAGGTCATTCTTAACATTGAATATGTGCTCCAAAGAGTCGACGATTTGAATTTTTTCGATAATTCATCAAAATAAGTGAGAAAAACCCCTTCTGTAAAAGAATCCACACGTTTCTCATCTCTCCATTTCATAAAATTTTCGTAACTCTTTAAATATATTCCACGTGATTTTGTCGGCAACAGATTCATAATTATTTCTTTGCCCTTTTCTTCCATTTGCATATTAGCATCTTCACTATCACTTGATGACATTTTTCACGTTCACAATTTGGAAGTAAAAGTCAGGAAGTTAAACGTAAAAGTTTGTGATTTGGAATGAAGAAAATTCTAGAGATATAGCTCCAATACCATCTTTTTTTTTAAATCTCTATTTAACCCGCAACGAAACAGTTCGCATTCTACCGTGAAGAGAAGAATCAACCTCCATAAAACATCACCAAGACGGTTCTATTTTAAAAAAAAAAGATTGACAGAGCACCAAGAAGTGGAGTTTTTATGTAAGAGAACGAATGATACATTATAGCATTTTCTTTTGATACTTAGGTAGTCGGAGGCCTTTGTTACTAATTGTACCCTAGGTATATGGGGTGGGTGCCTCCGACTACCTAAGTATCAAAAGACAATGCTATGGACTATAGGTGAACGCTTGTTTAAGACTTTTATGTAGTCGGGTTTTAGTTTTTAACTATATTTTTTTTACCGTACATACATCGATACAATATATGTATAACGATAAATTTTTTCATTTGCCCATCCCTAGATGACCCGTTGCCATGGTAACAAATAAACAAGAGATGAGCCCGAGGTATTAAACTCGAGTTTTAGGCCCGCTAAGCTACACTATTATGATACACTTTTTGAGCAAGAGAAGTGAAAACTTATTTATCTGTCCAAATAGTCTTCGTAGATCAACCAACCCTATCTTTTGATCTCCCAGCTACATGCAGAGCTTTGCTTAAATTGGTCGGAATTTGCATTTTGATAGCATTCATTTGAATTTGTGTACGTTGGTAGGGACACGGTAATTGATGTCGAACAGTGTGTACTGCTCGGTCATTTAGAACGATGATTGGATGGATCATTACAAAACTATTAAGCATTGATTTGTTTTACTAAGAATGTTATAAAATTATTAAATAATTAAATGCAGGTAAGTTACGATCGACGGCGTAAAAATCGACCCCTTCAAATCAACCCGTGGATGTCGTAAGAGCCGACTAAGGGAACCTACCAGAGGAAGGCAGCAGCTTCCTTCTGTGTATTTTCAACACTTACACTGCGATCACCAATCCGCCTGCCAAACGTGGTGGATTACGGCAAAATCACAATCCACTAACAGTCCAATGCAGGACCCAGGCCTCCCCCTGGTAATCACCTTACTGGCTTTTATCAGTTGGAGGTAATACCCATAATCCCCACGCTGGGCATGCGTTGGGGATCGCAGTTCGGTGGTAGAATTAACATAATCGACATCTGCCCCCCGGTGGATTTCGATTAGGATGTCCCTTACGAAACCCGCGGGAAAAGTTGGTGCAAATTCAAAGCCGGCACCACATGGCCAATGATCATTCACACACCCTCAGTGATAATGATAAACGATCTCTAATGAATAATTAATTATTTATTTTATAATAAATAATTAATTATTAAACAACAACAACAAGAGAAATATTTTTTTTAAATTGAAGTGCTTATGAAAGCAGAGCAAATTCAAGCAAATTTAATTGATTGTAATTAATTGATAAATTCGTGTTGGATCAGTAATTACTAATTATATATATTTGCGCGGTCGATTGCATTCTGATGCAATTACTTTTGTTTGAGCGTGAATTCTATATCAATTAAATTCAAACACTGTTGTGGTCAGCCAGAATTTTCAGTATAAATTTCTAGCTTCCGCCTGTGGTTTTCACGCATTTTTTGGGATTAAAAATGTTATCAGATGTTACTATTTAAGATATTTCATTCCAAATGTAGAACTACATATATCTATGTTAAATTTCAGCCCGACCACCTCAGTAATTTTGGCACAGAATAACCATACTACGTTTTGGCATGAAGACCTAACAAACATTAAAACTTTCGTATTTATCGTATAAGTGTCATAGAGTGACTAGTTTCTGCACCCGATTTAGCTGCGTCCTAATTTTTTTCAATATGACTGTAGTCTATTCTAACTACCCCATTAAAAACTTCGATAGATTAGAAATGTAGAATGGGATAGTATAGACTACAGTCATACTGGTTCAGTGACTGTAAGTAACTTGACAATGTACATTACAAACAGAGTTACTCTCATATTTAAATAATATTATAAATTTATAAGGGTAGAGGAATGGTGGATTAATTACTAAAAATCATAGATGTGCCAAAAAGTTACATTTTAGCACTATACGCTGCAAACTTATTATAATAATACAGCGTAGTGGAACTGTGACCTCGTTCCAGGTCGCGGGTTCAGCGGCATGTTTGCACAGCACTTCTTATTTACGACTGAATTTATCATGATGTCATAGGGATGTCAGGATTCCATCAGTTACATATATAAAATGAAAAAATATATATTAAATAAAATATTCTTAGAATGTCAGTGAATTTATATAATGTCAATCTCTATAGTTAATAAATTCAGATACAGTATAAAATGATTTGTCAGTAAGCCTCTTTTTTAATTTATAGGCAAAAGTTTTCGGCTGCAAGTTGATCCAGCGATACCTAGGTTTACGAAGTTTTCTCTCATACGCCTTCCCTCATTCTCTCGACGTTTCCTAGCCTCCTCCATCCCTTTGATTTTGGTTGCTTCCAAAGAGATGGAGGAGATTAGCTCGTGACAGAGATGAGTGAAAGAAACTACGGCAGGCCTATGTGGTAAGACAACCTGATCAGCAAACTGGCTGCTGAAAAATAGTTATACTAGTTTTATGTATACCTATATAATTAGCACATACCATATAAATGTTACAAATGTGCATTTTTTTTTATATTTGTATAAACGGAATGGCCGTGGGGCCGCGGCGTACGCATATCGACCCCTCCAACTCAACCCGTGGATGTCGTAAGAGCCGACTAAGGGAACCTAACAGAGTAAGGGCAGCAGCTTCCTTCTGAGTATTTTTCAACACCAACACTGCGATCACCAATACGCCTGCCAAGCGTGGTGATTATGGCAAATCCCCCCCTACATGGGAGACCATCCACTCGATGGACCGACGGCATCGTAGCGGTCGCAGGGCGTCGATGGATGGAGGCGGCTCAGGATCGCTATTTGTGGCGTCGTACGGGGGAGGCCTATGTCCAGCAGTGGACTTGTATGGGCTGATGATGATGACTGTAAATTGGTCAGTGAATAAAGGCTTTTTATTATTATCATGTTACAATACAAATCGCGAACGATAAAAAAACTGATTTCTAACCTTCAATCCCCAGGAAGAAGCTAAGCCGTCTCAGCAGCAGCTCCCTTATCTCAACCCCCAGGCGACGGTTCCGCAGTGCAGCCTCCGCAGCACGGTTCACCATATTCCGTGCCAACCGCGCCGGCAAGCTGAGGGCTAAGAGCTTCGCTAAGAAAGAGAAGAAGGCCACGCAGACACTTGCTATTGTACTAGGTGAGGCCACGCTTAACGCATTTACTGCGCAGCACGAGCACGAGGCGCTGCAGATGGACCATGTGTCATGGGCCATGAAAGTGTTATTAGACATTTAATTATACTTGTACTTCGCTCAAAATCAAGATACAATGTTGGTAAGCATTACCTACCCCCAAATTAAACCTAAAAATCACTTTCTTATTGTTAATTTTTAACAGAAATTGCACTACTGGTCGATTTGACACCTTCCCTAGAATGCATATGCAGACAATTATTTTTCAAACTCGACGCCAAAAAGAGAATTTGGATTTGGGTTATGATCTGTTGTTGCTTTCGAAGATTGTTCCTTGGGAAAGGCTTGAGTATAGATGCACATTCTAACTCAGACCACTGCTGGCTTCTATGCAGCTGTGGCCTACAAATACCTATGCCATCCCTGCGACCACTCTTATATAGGATCGCTCTCTGACCATATACTGTCTGTTCATTGTGCGTGAGATTTCACGAAAAATTAGGGCTATCACCACGCTTAGCATGTGGACTCCTATTTTACCTTGTCTTCATTGCCATCAGGAGGTATGGATACTTATAAGTATTTAATTTTAATTATCTCTGAACACAGTGTATTGCATGGAGTTGACGCACGCACGCTGTGAATTGTCAACTTGTTTACTTAGGTATGGTATGTGTTTTTTTATTCAGACAACTTCGTCTATTTTGTTAGTGGGCTTAAAGCAAGAGGGGTTATTAGTACCTAATATTAAGCAAGGTATTGCTGCTCTGAATGAGCGAATACATCAAAAGAGAATCATATTTAGTACATATAACGTTTATTTAGGATGCTGTTGCTGCTTCCAGAGGTTTTGCAGCAGTGACGCTTTCTTTTGGACCACATAGCATAAAAGACGTCATAATAAATGCCCTAATTTAACAAAGTTAATGCTACTTCTAAACCATCGAAATGATTTCAGCTGCAACTGCTTATCTTCTGACCTTCTTTCCAGGTGTCTTCCTCTTCTGCTGGGCGCCTTTCTTCACCTGCTCAGTTTTGGACGCGCTCTGCACCAAGTTTCACCTGACCTTCTCGCCAGGAGTGACAGTCTTCATCCTCACCACCTGGCTGGGATATATCAACTCCTTTCTCAACCCCGTCATCTACACCATCTTCAACCCTGAGTTCCGGAAGGCGTTCAGGAAGATTCTCCGCTGTGGTACCTAGCAGAAGGACGTGTGTTTGTTTTACGACTCTAAGAGGTCTGTGAAATAAACACAGTGTACTGAAATGGACTGTTCAAGGTTTCTGTGGTCTGCACGCTAGACTCTTGTAGACAGTTTGTTTTCGGAGTGATGTCGACTCTTCAACGATTTTGTAGCCTACGCTGGACTCTTGTGGTTCATAGTTCTACATTAGGAGTAATTAATCGACTCATTAATTATGTGGACTACTGTGAACTGTTGTAGTTTACAGTTTACTTTAGGAGTGAATCCTGCGGACTCTATTTTATGGAATAAAGTGGTATTTTCTTGTGATTTTAATAGACTTTTGTAGTGTTACGGACTTGTCGTGGTCTAATTGGACTCTTGTTACGCGTTCTAAGAATCTTCGTAGTGAACCTTACTATCAACGCACTCGGAACGGTCAAAGGAAAGTAATTTAGTAACCCATGATTCAAAATCTATAAATAAATAATACATAGCTATGTAATATACTTTGTAAATGCATAAATAAGAACTTTGGTTATCTAATCTTTAATAATATAGCTAAGAAAATATTTTAAGGTAAAATTTAGGTTTGCATAGATTAGCCCAGTAAAAAGCTCAATCCTGTAAAAGGCTGTAGATATTCTATCGCTTACTGAAGGGCCATTTACACCAATACACTTGGTGTAAAGGACCTTTAGATCCCATGTGGTTGTGATATAAGTGTATTTAGAATCTTGTAAATCAATAAACATAAAGACGGTGTAAGGTTTTTTTTTTAATTATATAAGAAGTTTTAGTCAATAAAGCCAAAAGAATATTATTTTAAGATAATGTTATATTAATTTGAATAATAAATTATATAATCAATGTTGTCCAAATAAATTAAAGTAATTTTTTTTTAATTTCTAGTCAAAGATGTTCATTGTAGTACCCATCAAACCTAATACATAATTATAATGTATGTATGTATGTACCTATAAACGTATGACTTGTAAATTATTGTGTAAAAAAGCTGTTAGAAAATCTACGAATGGATGTAAAATTGATGTCAAAATATAAATGGTTCAATATTCAGACGTTGTATCATTCAAAAAGTCGCCCAACCCATGCCAGAGTAAGAAACTCAAAATTTATTTAATACCTAACGAATGTTCATAAATCATTTTGCCTTGACTTATCAGAGAAGAATAAAATAATACCGACGTCAACTTCGTCGTAGAATTCTAATATAAATTTTCAGAAATAAATCATCCGAAAATGTAATCCTGAAGATAAGGGTCCTGAGAATTAATTTAAAATGTGAAGTGATGGCATCTATATAGCTCCTTAAACCCTGATTTACATCTGCAAAACGCAGATATTTAAAATTAACCAACGGCATGGTGGTAACATAGCGAAACATGACGCTATGTTGTATGTATGCAATGTACGTATATTTGCAATGTACGTATATATAAACCTTTATTGACAAAGAAAATAACAATCAAATAATATAAACAAATTAAACTAGTACATATTTACAATTGAAACAATTGAGCTAACTGCAGACTGTTGTAAACAATCTACAGATAGCTCAACTGGTCCATATAGATAGAGGGAAGCGTCCCCAAGACGCTGGCTGCATTGCCTCGCTGTATGGAAATGCTAATACCCTGCGCCAGATTAGCTCACCGGTCACATGTCGCTTCGACCAAGCGGCGGCGCTCAGATAATTTTTTGAAAACCCGGAGAGCCCCGGCACTTAGATATATTGGATTTTATTTTCTTTTCATATCAACGTATGTTGAACGAACCGAACCAACCAAAAATAAAAGCAATTAAAATGGTGGAAAACCTGGCCCTTCCAGGGCCCTAACTGAGATGCCTAGAAAAGCCGCAGGCCAAAAATAACTTTGGTTCGCTTGAGCCACAGAATTACCTAAAAGTTCACCTTTGTACCTACTGGCAGCCTACAAAAAATTATAAAACGAACTTTAAAGTATAACATCAAGCCTATCAAGGAGGTTTGTAACCTCCTTGAAATGTTGGAGAGTGAGTGAGATGGATCCAAGTCTGGGAGCATCCGGTAGGGACTTGGAACCGATGAATGTTCCCATTTTAGATAATTGTGAACTCGTGCGTACGAACTTGAAGGAAACGCTCTAAAGTATTTCTGTATTGAATTTAAATTTAAGAATTCTTAAGATTTTTATAAAGAAATTTGGTTTTTATACTCTTTAGTAACGTATAAGATGGTAAAATTCAGTAGTTAATGAAAATTTATCAGAGCATCTGGTCGACGCGAGGCGTGACTAAAGCTGGTTAGTATCTGGCGCTGCGCATTAACATTGCCATACAGCGGGGCAATGCAGCCGGCGTCTTGGGGACGCTTCCGACTGGTACTCATAGATCAGTTGAGCTTTCTCTAGATTGTTTGCAACAGGCTGCAGTTAGATCAAGTGTTTCAATAGTAAATACTATTTTGTTTCTATTCTTTAAGGTGGTTGTATGCCATACACTAGCGCCACCACCTGTTTTTACTTAGGGGTCGTCCATTAATCACCTGATGTTTTTTCGCATTTTTATAACCCCCCCTCCCCCGTGGTGTTTATATATCGTGGGGTTTAAAACAAACTCCCCTCCCCTACCAAAAATCACGTGTATTTTTTTGTAGGTACTAAGCATCATAACTACAGGTAAGTATGATGTTGTGGCGGCGGGGGGCGGGGGAATCGTTGCCTGGCAACGGCGATTGAAGTTTACACGCCATGTTTCGGTTGTTTATAAATAATACACGTGATATCTCACTACACCCCCCTCCCTCCTCGTGATATTTCCTGATTTTTGTCGAAGGGGGAGGGACCCTTCGAGCCTCACACCCCTTATTCATACGTTAAGCACAAGAATTTTCAAATATCAAATGTACAGTTTGTGATACCTACCTATCCTAAGCTTTTTCTTAATCTCTCTGAAATAATTTAGTTTCGTATAATTTAGACAGAGAAGCGAAAACAGAGTTCGGCGGCCACCAAGAGCATCTTCGCTATTCTGCGTAAAGGAAATAAAAGAAAACTATTTTATGGACATTAAAAAAGCTTATATGCTTTATAAAGCCGCATAATAGATTTTTTTTATTCGTTTGATTAACGCAATTATAAGATATACCTGTAAAACTTCTTTGTTCATAAAGTCAATAAATAAATAAAGGAAAGGCCACATTAAAATCTCAACAAGAAACATCTACGGAATTCGTAGCAATCTGCTACGAGCCATAGCTCCTCTGTAGCAGAACCAAAGATCAGAAAAACGAGCAGAACATTGGCATCACTTGTTGTTTTTGACTCAATTGGTAGAAAACTAAACTAAATTGACCGACACCGTCTGAGAATAATCGATTCTTACATGTCGTTTAACACATTCACTGCTCAGCCTTGGTGGTGCGAACCGGAGGAGCGCGCCATCGTTACATGGAGTTCCAGGTGGGCATGAGCGTCTTGGGCAGTGAGGGCAATGAGTGTATTAGGTAAAAATATTAATTCGATTGGGGGAGGCCTATGTTCAGCAGTGGACGTATACGGGCTGATGATGATTAATTCGATAGTTACTCTCTCTGACCAGAATCAGAATCAGAATCAATAACTTTATTTCTTTAGGCTTACAAAATAAGCACTTAGACAAGTCAAATTGTATACTATAAACATAGTTATTATCAAATAAGAAATAAGGTGTTATTGATATTCTCTTCACTTCAATTTTTTGTCCACTAGTGGAAGAAGTGAAAAACCTTGACCGTGACCCTTTCCTTTTCATACCTGGCTGAACGGATCCATGTATGAAATTCGAGTTAAACGGTATTCAGGGAACTTGAAACGCGCGTACGAAGACTCTGGCAGACGCTAGTCATCCATATTCGTTTGTAGTTTCAAGTCGTTCAGTTGAGCTTTGATAATAAATTGATAGGGCTCTAACTAGGTACGGATATCTATCCGCAAAACCGGATCCGGTAATACGGCGGATCCGGCAGCATGGATCCGGTACCAATATACCGGATCCGGTGATAACCATTTCCAGCAAAATGATCGCGCTGTTGCATAAGAAGATACTTTAAAGCGGCTGTACACAGTACTCTATGGCGGGCTTTGGATCAAGTAGGCCAATTCTAAATGGTGGAACCGGATCGGCGGCGCTGAAATCTCTGAATCAGCGTAGTGCGTATGTGTCAGTCTACTTTGGTAGTGATGGAAATCCGGCCGTATGTCACTAGCCCCCCTAGCACGGGGATTGTTGTCTAGGGTGGAATAGAGAAACATTACGTCACTTTGTCATCGAATGCGTAAATTATTTAAAATTCATTCCTTCAAATTAAATGTATGAAGCAATGTATGAAAATGTGTGGTCATTATTGTCTATTCTCTAGCCTAGACAACAATCCCCGTGCGTGGCCTACAGATTGCAATCCCTAGCTCTAACCCTTAGCTCAAAAGCTGTGTATTATTATTAAACCATCGAAGCCTGCAACCTAATCAAGCGACGGCGCCGGCCAAGATTGATGGATCTCATAAAACCTATCCAAGGCTCTAGCTTCCCTCGAAAACTGATGAATGATCTGACAAAACTTTGATATTGACGTTTTAATTTTAAAACTTTAGGTATTAAAACGGGCTATTAATCAAAACTCCGGACCCTTATAAGGTGTGTGTCTTATTGTATTTACGGAATTGTGAATTAATTAATTGGCTTTCATTTTAGCCAATACTTGTACAACTGTTAAAATTGTTGTGATAAACTTTTTAAACCTTCGCGATTTGTTAACATAATTTTACGTAATGTAACGTGGTGTAAGTGTCACATAGGGGAAATTGAAACAAAAGGTCCCATTGATAAGTTGAGGTTACGAAGTAATTTACTTGTTATGTTGTCGAGCTATGTAAACACCTACTTCATCGTCAAGAGGTAGGCAGCTTAGGGCGTCCACAAATGTTATTTTCAGAAATCTTTGAAATGTTTCGAAAACTTTGAAAGTCAGTAAAAATATGTTTTTTGGCATAGTAGATAGCTACGACATGTTTTGCTACATTGATTAGGTAGGTACACAGTAAGTACTCTATAGAGATAAAATAAAAATAGTTTACATCGTGTTTAAAAGTGGCTATTCTGTAAAATTTCGGAAAAAAAAATAGTACCTAATAAAATAATAGTGAGTATTATCAACGATTTTTGGAATGACTGTTATCCTGTTCGAAAATGTCGGCATCTGTATTGTAAATTTTTAAGGCGATTAAATGAAATGAAATGATCTGAGATAGGAAATGGCCGTTAATGAGCAATTAACTGTTAAATTTTCGGTTTTCTCCCCATACACCAAAAAAACGGTAATAAAGTACATAATAGTCGACAACCATCGACAATGGTTCTAAATGGTCGGTGCTAGCTTCAGCTTGAGGCTTTGCGGCCAGCTACTAATCACTCTGTATAAATAAAAAGGATAAAGTTGCTAAAAGCCCATGTGCCGGATCGACTTGAAAGGTACACGAACGTTTTTTGACCTCCTGAGTACCTACAAACAAGAAAATGAAAATTGATTTTGAAACAATAAAAAAAACTCTGATAGTCCAAGCCTCCCGTCATAATTATTATGATCACTTTGGTAAGTAACTCCATTTTATTTAATACTGATGAGAAAATTTCAAAGAAAATTTATAGCATTCTCATTAAAAAGTTGCGAAATCCAAATAGACGGACGGGTGTGGTTAGAAGAAAATATTATAAAAACGCTTGGTTTTAGGAGAAAAATGTATAGAACCTAAAGTAGGCACGTTACCTAGGTACCTGTTTGGGTACCTGTGCATTTTCTAATAGTCTACAACTTTTATTTAAAATATTTTTGACAAAAATCTATAGTTGTTGAAATAACGTAAAAAAACCGCACAAAAACTTACTTTTTTTGAGTTATTTTATTTTTGTTATTTTATTTTATTTAGATCTTTGCGCCAGTTTTCGTTTTTATCTCAAGAGGTCAAAAAATTTAGTTCGTGTACCAAATTTCAAGGCGATCAGGCATTATGGGCTTTTCGGACCTGCACCCAAATAAAATTTTCTTGTCCGCCGCGATTTTGTACAACAAAACAACGCGCAACCGTTGCACCGCATCAACCAACGTGATACTTAAACGTGATAAAATCTTCAAACCAAAAATACTAGTGCAGCCATCTAGTATCGAGTAGATGAACTAGTAACATTGTTAGTAACTAATTGTAAGCTCAAGCAGCCTACGTTCACGGTACGTTATCAGTTTTATTTTAGTGTAAGAAGTTTAGTAGATTTACAATATACCTACTAAATTCTCCCAATAAAATTTTTACTAAAAAGATACTGAAATTTGTTCAGGTTCAAATAATCACCTGATTATTAAATAACCCCTAGTCTAAGAAATAATCATCCTACGTTCTAACTATACTTGTACCTAAATCTTGTACCTACCTACTAGGTATTTCCGTTTATCATCATCATCATCAGCCCATACACGTCCACTGCTGGACATAGGCCTCCCCCGTACGACGTCACAAATAGCGGTCCTGAGCCGCCTCCATCCATCGACTCCCTGCGACCGCTACGATGTCGTCGGTCCATCGAGTGGATGGTCTCCCATGTAGGGGGGGATTTACCATAATCACCACGCTTGGCAGGCGGATTGGTGATCGCAGTGTTGGTGTTTGAAAATACTCAGAAGGAAGCCCTTCTTCTGGTAGGTTCCCTTAGTCGGCGCTTACGACATCCACGGGTTGAGTTGGAGGGGTCGATATTCGTACGCCGCGGCCCCACGGCCATTCCGTTGATACAAAAATCAAAAAAAATGCCATTGTCCGTGTCCGTCTTAGGTATGTACCATTCTAGAACAAAAAACACTTTCTGTACAAACCTACCATGTCCAGCTATGTAGTGGAAAAGTTTAACTACTTACCCCTAGATGGCGCATCATGTCACAAAAACAATGTTTTGTCACGCCCTATTAGAAGCTTATTGGCACAGGATTGTGTTGTTTTGAAATAGAATAAGAGTTTTAAGTATATCTGGTTTCTTTTCAATTCATCGATATTAATTAAATAGTTTTATTTAAGAATTTTATTTGATAAAATGCAACAAGAAAATGACGTTTGCCATTATTTCAAGTTCCTCTATTGCGCGTGTCACGTTTGTTGTCTCTCTCGTTGGGTGATATCTGCAACGCGTGTGCGAGGGAGAGCGATGATGACACAAATATTGCGCTTCAAATGAACAGCATTTCGTATCAGCTGACAACCAAAGCAAAACAGTCGGTGCGCGACCATCTTGTCAAAACTCAGTCAGTGACAACAAATAAATATTGTAAAATGTCCTAATTCGCGTGAAATGAATTAACATTGAGATTTTATCTAATAAAGTATAGTGTTTATTTGATTCTGGTGTTATTTTCGGGACGTTTGGTATACAATTTGCTCAATATTCAAGTATGTGTTGCGTCAAATGACGTCATGTATGTGATTACACACGTATCGCGAGTAGCGAGTTTGTGAGTATTTTCATTTATTTCTGTGTTACTTTTATTATATCGAGGCTTGTAATTAGTAGTTTTGTGTGGCTTATCGGTGTAAGTGTCATTTACAATTCGATTGTGACTATATTGGGGCCCGTGGGCCAGCATACGGTGCCGCGTCGCATCTTTTCAAGTAGGTTTTCGATGCCCTTGAAAATTATGCAGCAAAAATCTCGACTTTCTTGAGTTAATGGTGAGTGAGAAGTTTATGCAGTGAGAGGGCATTCCTTTCCATTCATGATAAGGCTCTGCGGCTGGTTTTGCTGCTTATATTTCGCATAGCAACAGAGCTTATGTGTGCTCTGCGCTCTGTACTAAAATTGGAATCCATTCTCAACAATACAAATCCAATCTAGTACTTACCTAACTAGGTACCTATATAGCATACCTTCCTACAAGCTATCAGTATTATTGTTTAGATGTATGTGTAGATAGGTACCTACCTATACCTACCTACCGAGCTATGTTGGTAAGGTAGGTAGGTAGTAGGTATGTAAACATCGAAAGTGATGTGATCATGTCCGCGATTCGATTCGTTATGAAAATGGCCGTCGTCGTCCTATCGATGAATTTTCAATTTTTTTTTCCGCTGCCCACAACTTTCGTGTACCTAACTCGCATGCGATCATCGCTCCACCGACACAAATACATAAGTAGACATGATTTTAATCAATGTGCGTTTATTTCGTGTTGTAAATAAAGATTGGATACCTACCTAGGTACGAACGACCTATACCAACCTACCTACCTACCTATTGATGTATCTAGTTTAGTTATAGCTACTTAGGTGTGGTGTTATGCGTAGATGCCTAACTGACTTACTATACTTATCTACCTATTAGTTCTAATAGGTATGACTGCATCTAGCTGGGGTAGGTAGTTACCGAATTACCAGACCTAAAAAATACTAACGATGATGCTGTAGGTACAAATATAGTGTACCTATGAGTAAGTACCTACTCATAGGTAAGTACACTTTATTTGTCTTATCCCTAGCTAGACCCACCTATAATTTGCAGTTCGCAGTTAAAGCACCTAGGGTGAATGGGCCAGTTAGCCGACCACCCCTGGTTTACGACTTCTTTTCGTAAATCCCATAAAAATTGTGTAATTAAAACGCGCTTAAGTTCGTTTTGATTTTGAACGAAACAGCAGTATATTCCTTCCCCGCCAAAACAGCTTTTGTTGGTCTATAACACATGATGAACCTCAGGGACCCTCGGAAATACAGCCATAGCGGATGTATCGAATTTTGTTGCACAACAAAAAAAAATATAGTGAGAGAACACTTTTTCAAACGTGAGTAAAACCATTATTTATTTAGATTTAAGTGTGGAAATGTGGCTAGAAATATATAAAAATACATAATTTTTAAAGGAAGGATTAGGTTTGTTTATAAAATACGTTTTTAACTTAAATAATGGGTGTTCGCCAAATTAACCTACTAAAAATACGTTTCCATCATTTCTCGACCACATGGTCGGCAAATGACTGTTACTGACTAATTTTATTTATGATTTATCTCCTCCAAACTGCTATGATAATATTGTACTTTGTCATTTATTACTTCATAATATGTTTTACTAACACGTTAGATTGCGACCAGCAAAACTATGATACAATTAAAATGCAGACATTCATGTGGTCCTGTCGGCAGGTATATAACGGACCTGGTAACTTTACCATACATGATGTACTTACGTTCTTTTTACCCAGTCAAAACCCCCCTCACTCGGCCAAATCAGCAGCGGGCTTTTTATAATTCTAAAAATTCTTTATAAAAACATAAAAGTTATTTATTTTATGACTTGACATTGAATTGAGTAATGCTGCGTGTAATATTGTGTTTAGTAGGAGTCTTCCATTGGGAATTATTGGAAAACTTATTATAAGTGAAGTGGTCTCCACTTATTATAATAAGCAAAGTTAGGCCCAATTCGTAGGCTTCAAAATTATTCATACGAGAAAGCTTTCCATCCAAATGTGAGATCACCCGAAATAATCGGCTGTCGAAGTTCCACTTCAGTAAGACTGCAAACTAGAGTCGCGGTATCACAAATTCCCGATCAATTGAAGCGAAAAGCGAATGAGAATGCTAGCCAGCTAACACTAACTTAGTAAGTATATTATTAACGTAATAAGCATAAATTACACGACATAAAAGGCGTGTGGCCTAAGGCGAGTTATAAAACGAATGCAGAGGGATTAGCGGAATTACCTCAATATGGCACGAAAACGCAAAGCGCATAGAGAATCTGCAATGCACCTTTACAACCTGCCAAAACAAACCAACTCCCAATTTTATAAAAGAATATATCTTGACGTAGAAAACTCAAGAAGAAGAAATATCTGATAAACCTATAGAACCAGATAAACAAAAGGCCTTAGAAAGTCCAAGGACTAAGTTGCTCGAATTAAATAAAATACTTGAAATTATCGATGCTAATAACGGGGTAGGCTAGGTACCTATTGCAATATAATCGATTTAGTTGAAACTCCAGCGATATCTTTGAATATTAAATGCTTTTGTTAGCTTAACTAGTTCTAAGCTGAAACTGAAATGCTTTCTTAATATTGTATGGTATAAAAAAATAAGGTACGATCTTCCAAGACACGATGGTCACGTGGGTGGCTCATCCTTACGTCATCGACGCCATCGGCGAATGTAAAGACGAATCTGGTTTTCTGGCGTTACCTACCAGTAGCGTAAAATCGTAACTCTCCGAACTCCTTGTATTACCTGTATAAATCTGATAAAACTATGTGATTTTGTAGTTACCAATTATTTATCACATTGACTCGTGTTTAACTAATAAGTACTGTTTTGACTGATCTAACAAACATAATTGACGATAGTAATTTTTATTGATTTTTCAAATGACCCTTATCACATTTGTTTCCCAACTTCTACATTTTGTTGAAATAAAGTGGCAATTGGACAGTGACGTCACCTTGATTCACCCCCGGAAGAGCGGAACTTATTTTCTTGGATCATGGTTATATTGTTTTGAAGCTACACTGACAACGCTGCGTCAACGTATTGCCTTATTAAGTTATTACGCCAGTGATGGAAAACTGGCAAATTTAACTAATTCGTATGCAACACTGTTTATTTTGTAGAATTGATTATTATTCATCACAGGTATCGAATTCCTAGTTGTCTCTTTCATCATCTTCAACAATCTGACTTCACCCATTGCTGGATTTACGCCTCCCAATTGTTGCATCACTTGTCCTATGAATGCGATGTACAGAATATTGTCTGCCAACCTCACCAATTCCGTTCTGAAAGCCTAAGGAAGATCTTTCGATCTAACTATATTTATATTTTATATTTATTTGAAGGAAAACCAGAGGCTTATAAAATAACAGACTTACAAATTGATATGTAACAGAAAGCTTATTAAAGGTTTTCACGGATGCATAATAGTATGTATAATAAAAATACTGTGAACATATGTAATGTGACTAGCATACGTGCATCATCTACCAGTTATTTTTTTAGTTACAATTTTATTCATTTTCTACACTTATCATCATCAAAATTATCATCACTGTCGCCAAAAAATTCTCCGGTGAGCCGCCGCCTGGCCGAGCTGACACTTGTGCAGAATAAGTAAAGATTAAATTGTTTACATAAGATGTTAAAGTATATACTCGCTCGCCACAAGAAAGAATTTTGTCTGTAGTTAATGCCAGCATGAAAGACATAGATAGGGGGATTAAATCTGATAGGTTTATAGGGAACGTTAAGTTTAATTTTTTGAAGTAGGTTGGGACAATTGATTTTGTTAGATGTGATTTTAAGTATGAAGGATAAGTCGGCGATCTTACGCCGCTTGGATAGTGGAAGAATGTGAAATTGCTTACATAAATCTAGGTAATTGACAGAACTTTATGAATTTTTTAGACAGAAACAAAGGTACTTTATAAAATTGATTTGAATGCGCTCAATTCTTTTAATATAAATATCATAACGAGGGTTCCAAATCTGTGATGCATATTCTAGCATGCTTCTAACAAATGTACAGTAAAGAATCTTAAATGTTTTTGCGCGGTGAAAGCAAGAAGCACTCCGCATGACGAATCCTAGTGCTTTAGAGGCTTTAAAAACACAACAATTTATTGGATGTGATCATCGAAAACGAGTTTAGAGTCATAGATGACACCGAGATCTCTAACAACGCTGCACCGCTGCAGAGACTCTGACTTCAGTGAGTAGCTAAACGGTATTATTGGTTTCTTACGCGAAAAAATCACGATTGAACACTTGGATGGATTAAGCTCGAGCTTGTTAATACGACAATAGTTGTCTAGCCTAGAGAGGTCCGCCTGAAGGTTAAGAGCATCGTTCTGAGACTTAATAATACTGAAAATTTTCATGTCGTCCGCAAAACTTAGCACATGACTATTTAGAAAACAGCTAAAAATATCATTTACAAAGATTAAAAACAGCAGTGGTCCCAGCAATGAACCCTGCGGGACACCGCTGGGAATCGAGACCCAACTAGAGATATAATTGCTGATTACAATAGCCTGGGAACGGTTATTGATATAGGAGGCAAACCACCTGGTGACCTGAGCAACATATTTGATGATAACATGATGGCATTTATATGATGGAAGCTCTATCATTTTCTCAATTTGCAAAGCGCTAAATAAGTAAGATAAAGATAAAAGATAAAATTTATTTATTTACCCACAAAATTAAATAACAAGAACAACAAACTTTTTTTTCGGCGGTAGGCTCCTTAGAAGCCACAT
Organism: Eupithecia insigniata; assembly: GCA_947859395.1. Lineage (NCBI taxonomy): Eukaryota > Metazoa > Arthropoda > Insecta > Lepidoptera > Geometridae > Eupithecia > Eupithecia insigniata. Next base: position 1,265,560 of record OX402007.1, read on the forward strand.
CTATTTGTTTGACTATCTCTAAAATAAATTACGAAAAATTGAAAACAGTTACTATATTCAGTAAATGAATGTTCTAAATTAATTAACACACAAACCTACCTGCCATCTGCTGTTTTCCTTGCAATAGAAGAACTTACAGCAGCATATTTTCGCCACTGAAATAATATAACCTCAACACAACACTAAAGATGGTGGATGCCACAGCGATCCAAAAGTCTCTGGCTGAGATGGGCACAATGTTCGAGCTCACAATGGCAGAGTTTGAAGGAAAACTGATGAGAAGCAAGTCGCCAGTATCTGATCTCTCAGCATTGGCAAATGAGTTTGCCATTTTCAAAACCTTGATGTTGAAGTCGCTGCACACCCTCCAAGATGAAATTGGTATGCTCAACAAACATGTTGACGCTCTGGAAATGCGTGGACGGCGGAAGATCCTTCTGCTCCATGGCATCAAAGAGGTTCCACAGGAAGACACATCGGCTGTAGTAGTGAGTACGGTGTTGGAGAAGCTGAATTTGTCCGATTTCACTACAGCCAGCATCAGCCGCTGTCATCGAATGGGTCGTGCTGCCTCAGACAGACCGCGCCCTATTCTTTGTAAGATCCGGGATATTGAGGTGCGGGACAAGATATGGGCTAGCAAGACCGCGCTGAAAAATACTGGCGTGACGCTCTCCGAATTCTTGACTAAAGGCCGCCATGAAGCCTTTATGGAGGCCAGACGTCGCTTTGGAGTAGCCAAATGCTGGACAAGGCAGGGTTATGTCTCCGTACTCAGTCCTGAAGGCGACCGGCACCGAGTCTCCAGTGTGCAGGACCTGGACAAGATCCCACAAGGACAGGCGGTCGTGACAGGGGCTCCGAAGGTCTTGGTTCCTGCATCGAGACCACGACGTGCGGCTTCGCGTAAATAGTTTACCAGTTTTGATTGGATCGAATCGGCCCGGCTAGGTACGTCCCATACATAGATCAAAGTCCACATTTTGTACACACACACACTTTTGTAAGTTTTTTACTATAATACCGTCCTTTTCATTAATATTTTAGCTGTTTTTTTGTATCCATTATACCTTTTGTTGTTGTTTGTTTCGCTGCTTCGCTGTCATGATTGGTCTGTCATCGAACTGTCACTTTTACACGTCTACGTCACGTCTGGCTATCAAACGGACAATGACAGCACCTTTAGACGAACGAAACTGAACTTTCGACTTATGGGACAATCATTAAATTTATTACGTTTCAATGCACACAAAAATTTGAAGAATAATTTTTTTTTTTTTTTTGTTCGGAAATATCTATGTATTAACGTGAACTTGATGCAATATTTGGCTGATTCGATAGATGTGATTAGTAGTAGGTGTAAATAATGTTGTTTGTCAGTTCTTTTTTTTTTTTTATGTATAAGTTTATCTTCTCTGCACGGCAACTGGCGGGTGGATAGTGTACCTAAATTAATTAACAGGTACACTGTATGAGCGTAAGTACAATTTTTAAAAAAACCTTGAACTAAGTGTTATTTTTATATTTATCAATGAGTGATTCAGATGGCGATGAATTTATATCTTGTCCCTCTTCTGTTAATAACAGCTCCGATGACAGTTTTAACAGTATCCTGTCTCTCCGCGATACCCTGGAATCCACGTTTAGTGATGTTCCAAAAAATTTCAACGTAGTGCACATTAATGCTCAGAGCATTCCGGCCCACATCAATGAGATGTTAACATCATTAGCCTGTAAAAACATACACGCTATTCTTGTATCCGAGTCCTGGTTGAAACCTACCCTGCCCACTACCCCATATTCACTTCCAGGTTTTCAACTCATCAGGAATGACCGCACAGGTAGTGGAGGTGGCGGTGTAGCCATATACTTGCGATCTCGTATTCCTTACACGATCATTAATATGTCTGCGCAGCCGCCCCCCTCCTCTGCCGGTGAACATCTTTTCCTTCAAATCACTCTTGCACACCGTAAAGTCTTACTTGGTGTATACTACTCTCCCTCTATGCGTAATAATTTCTTCTTTTCTCTTGAAAAACATTTTGAAGATCTTATTCCTCTCCATGATCACACCATTATAATGGGTGATTTTAATACCTGCCTAATGAAGCATGACTCTCGTTCGTCCGCTCTTGAGGAAATTGTTCAGGCAAACAATCTGACCATTCTTCCTCTGAGTGCGACTCATCATTTTCCCAATTGCCAACCCTCCCTTCTAGATTTAATTCTCATTTCTTCCACAGCCCATGTTGCCAAGCACGGACAGTGTAGGGCGGATGAGTTCTCATATCATGACCTAGTATTTCTATCTTATAAGATTCGACCTCCTAAAGACAAACCTAAAATTCTTCTGCAGCGCAATTTTGGTTCAATGGATCTAAAGTCTTTGTGTGATGAAGCTAAAGAGGTTGATTGGTCCGGGGTTCATGCAGCTAACACTGTTGATGCAAAGGTAGGTTGTTTTAATGAAATCATTATTCGTCTGTACGACGTGCATGCTCCCGTTCGAGCAGTCAAGATGAAACATCTTCCTGCACCCTGGCTCACAGATGAAATTCGGTCTGAAATGCACAAGAAACTAGCAGCTAAAGTTCGTTTTAGAAGAACTCCGACGGAACATAACAAAGTCAAATATGCTGAAGCTAGAAATCACTGTAATAGGGTGTGTAGGGATGCACAACGCCGTTACATCCATGAATATGTTACGAATAAAGACCCGGCAAAAGTATGGAAGTTCCTACGCACACTCGGGATCGGAAAATCACGTCAAGATACACCCAAAGATCTCGATATAAATTATTTAAACTCACACTTCTCTGCCTCTTCCAGCTTTGATGGATCTGCTAAACTTAAAACTTTGAATTTTCTGGCTTCTCTTTCCACTCCCGACTTTTCTCAATTTTCGTTCAGCCAATTTACTGATGCCGATGTTAAAAAGAGTATCCTTTCCATCACGTCTAATGCTGTTGGTAGCGACTGCATAAGTAAAAAGATGATCATCCCGATTCTTGATGAAATCCTTCCAGTAATAACTTACCTTTTTAACTACTCCATTGAGACTGAAACTTTCCCTAGTGTATGGAAGGAGGCTCAGGTCACCCCCCTCCCTAAAAAACCTAATCCTTCTTCCTTTTCGGAGTTCCGTCCCATCTCTATTCTTCCTTTCCTCTCTAAAGTCTTAGAGCGCCTTGTGCACCAACAGCTGAGTATTTTTCTTACTTCCAACAATCTTTTGAATCCCTTCCAGTCCGGTTTCCGTCCAGGCCATAGTACTGTCACTGCTCTTGTCAAAATCACCGATGACATCAGAAATAGCATGGACGGCGGACTTGTAACTATTCTATCACTCCTAGACTTCAGCAACGCTTTCAACAACGTTGACTTTGACATTCTTCTTGCTCTCCTCCGCTCTTTTAACATATCGCCGTCAGTGGTTGGCTGGTTTCGTAATTACCTGAATGGACGTCGGCAACGCATTCGTGTTGATGATGCATTTTCAACATGGTGCCACCTAGATGCCGGCGTTCCTCAGGGCGGCGTTCTATCTCCTCTTCTCTTTGCAATCTTCATCAACTCCATCTCCAAACATTTATCTTCTCCCTACCACCTCTATGCAGATGATTTGCAGATCTACACGCGAGCCCCTATTGAATGGCTACATGAAGCCATTGCAGAGGTCAATAAAGATCTCGAAAACATCCACGACTGGAGCAAATCATTTGGGCTCAAGGTAAACCCTAGTAAAACCCAAGTGATTGTTATAGGTAGCTCTAGGATGATAGCTCGTATCGACTGGGTTGACATGCCGAAAGTAATTTTTAATGGGGTCGCGATCGAAATCAGCGATACAGTAAAAAATCTGGGATTGCTTGTGGATAGGCAATTATCGTGGGGTCCTCAACTGGCAGCAGTTTCCAGGAAGACTTTTGGTATAGGTGCTTCTTTAAAGCGATTGCGTAACTTCCTTCCTACTTGTACCAAAATTGCGCTTGCACAATCCTTATTGCTCCCTCTTCTTGACTATGCAGACGCCAGTTATCCCGACTTAACTGAAGACCAACTCAATAAGCTTGAGCGTCTTCAGAACTATTCCATTAGGTTCATATTTGGCCTGCGTAAATTTGACCACATAACTGAGTACCGTAACAGGCTCAAGTGGCTACCCATTCGTCTTCGCCGGAATGCTCATGTTCTTAATCTCCTTTACTCTGTTCTTTTCCTTCCATCAACACCGTCTTATCTAAAAGACCGTTTTGAGTTTCTCCATCAGTCCCATTCACTATCCCTTCGTTCTTCTGATACTCTTCTTTTAAAAATTCCTTTACACACTTCCCAGTTCTATGGTGATTCCTTCACGTTGCAGGCTGCGAGACTCTGGAACGCCCTTCCTGTATCCATTCGACAAGCTAAATCCCTTCCTATTTTCAAAAGTATGGTTTATCAACATTATCTGTCCACTCCTGATAAATCTTAATATTTTTATTGCTATCTTGTAAATTATTTGTATTATTTTTGTGTTACGCTTATCATAAAATTTTTGCAGTTTCTGTTTTTATCTAAATACTTATAATGTCAAAATTATTTTGTTTATAAGTCATTAATTACGCCACCGTCAGCTCTAATGCGTACGAATCCTATCCATCCAAAGGTTGCCTGGAAGAGATCGCTGTTAGCGATAAGGCCGCCGATTGTACCACACTAGAAATAGTTACTATTAAGTTCTTGTATAAATATTTAATGTATTGATGGTGCAATAAAGAAATATTCTATTCTATTCTATTCTAACAAATAGACAGCCTAAAATTAACATAGGAGACATATATACATAGAATTCTATTAACTAACAATTATTAAAAAAGGGTCCCTATCTCAGCATTATGCAGTATTGGGCAAATAATTGTCCAATACTGCGCTGGTTTTCAGTAGGGCCCTTGTGGAGTGACGACGGCAGAGTGCCTAACAAGTATACATATAATTATTATTATTAGGAAGTACATTAATTATTTAAACACGATACATAATTAAGACTAGGAGGACTAATTAAGAAGTAGGCTTAAGTGTGGAGTATCGTATCATACTTACTACTAATAGTTCACTATTAGTTAACGATACATCGACGGTTAACGGGAATTCGATACAAATAAGGATATGAAACTCGAAACCTCGTTAATATCCTAGGTACTTAATATTGTCAGTTTCTGAGTATTGATGTTTCCTCTTCCACGCAAAAACTACTGAACTGATTGGGCTGAAATTTGGTATGGGTATAGTTTGGGGCCTGAAATAACATAGGCTATTTTTATCCCGATAAAACGCGGTTGAAGGCGCGGACAGCAGCTAGTTATCAATAAATTATGGATCTTTAAGTTGTAATAATGCTTCATTAGTAGCTATGGAACCGTGGTAAGTACATGAACTACAAAGTTAAGATGTCTTCACGTTAAGTTTAAAACTTTACAAATAAAATACTTGAGGTAATTCTTAGTTTTTCTTGTAAGCTGAGATAAGTAACAATCAAATAACGCCGAATTTCAAAGTCCTCAAAAATTATACCTACCTACTTTGCGGACAAAAATTTAATTCACTTTGTCAAAATTGCGAAACAACTGGGAAACTCTGTTATAGCTCATATTTTGGCTTGTTCATTTTGTTTTCAGCCATTTCGAAACAGTATCAAATTTGTATCACTTCGATAATCTATAAATAGCTGGACAATGCAACCGCAGGAACCAAGTTTAATTTGTTTACGCTTTCCACGGCTTCCGGGCAAAATTGCTCTGCAACTTTTTAGTTTTATGCAATCACGAACAAAATGAAGTACGTATATGATATATGTACTTACTTCATTTTGTTCAGAAACAAGTTAATTAAAAATATGAAAAACAACGCCATCAACTTATTGGTAATTATCGTCGTGATTGAAAAAGTTGATCTAGATTTTCGTTGGGTAATTCATAAACTGTAAACCTTCAACTATACACTCAAGTTCCAGTTAACTTTGCCTTGACTTGACCATAAATTCATCAAAGTTTAATCAAGTTTTCCACCTACGGCTGGACTCTGGAGAAATCGATCGGAGGCCAGGAAGGGTCTATTTATCAAGCCATATTCTGTAATGAAATCTTGGAGAGAAACATTTCCCTCATCTGTTCAGAAGACCAGCTGATGCTATGCTATGGAATGGACCTTGCTAAGTAGCGCTGACTCTGAGCAAAGGGCGCTATCAGTTTTTTTATCTGAGGAGGGCTTTTAATTTTTAGCTTATATAGACTTACTTTCTAACTTTCGGAGTGATCTTCTGATATCATAAAATTAAGATGTTTATGATTAAAGTTAACTTCAATCAGACAATTATAACTTTGGCTGCTCTGTGTGCCACTAACTATAAGCTATGAGATTATATTCTTAAATGAGCATAGCAATTTAGTATTTACTGTAAAGAATAGCAGAGAAACATTCTTCACTTTGGATTCCGTCCGTGCATGCTCTTGTAGCAAATTCTCGAAAACTCGAAGGGCGTGCCTCAGGCGAACTATTTACATTAAAAGTTAATGTAAATTGGATCAGTATTCAGCAGTTTCTAGTTTCCGAGTATTCCAGTGAACTGCACAGCTATTCTAACTCGATCGAAAAGTTACCGTGACTCGAAATCTGGCACAAATCCGCGCGAAATTCAAATAATCCGCGCGATATTGAAATATTTTAGCGGTTTTTGTTATTTTCTGCGTTCTACAAGCAATATCAATAGCAGAAAAGTAGTTTACCGTAAATCGTAAAACATTTTCTATGAACCCATGTTTTAACTAATTTCGATTCGACTCGACTTTTGGAGAAACTAATAATTTATGAGATGTATTACTAAAAATCAACATCATTACCAAAAGCCCTATTAATCGTACTTCATTGGAACATAGATTCATAGAAAATGGTTAGCGATTTATGAAAAACTACGTTTTAGGTAGTTTTATTCCTTGTAGAACGCAGAAAATATTAAAAACCGCTAAAATAATTAAATTTCGCGCAGATTATTTGAATTTCGCGCGGATTTGTGCCAGATTTCGAGTCACGGTAACTTTTCGATCGAGTTAGAATAGCCGTCCTGAGCTAGTTTGATATTGTTATGAAAGGGATAATTTTTATTCTGAGTATCTATTAAAACCAACAAGTAACACCCACGCAGTGTGTCTCTTTGTCGCGTCCCGCCACGCCACCCTTTGCGGTCTTGTGTCAACCAGAAACAATTTCAGAAAACGTTACTCATAATTTTATTTGATGAGCATGATTATTGGTTATACTCATTGACTTATACCTTTATTTGTGTCAATAAAAGTACAAATATTCTTGCATGTTAGCAATCTCAACATCCCAACCGATACAATTACTTAGCCAAAAGTTTCACAAAATTTCGCAACCCTTCATCACACCTATTTGGAGAGACTTCTGTTTCCGCTCGCTATTTACACAATATTTCAAGAATAATCCACAAGCTAGAACGCACAAAAGAAACGGAATGCCAAGTTATACCTCATTATTCAATCAACACAATTACCGGGCAAGTTGAATCATTGGCAGTTACTCAGAGATCGAATAGCTAACTTTGAAAAGATCTCTCATAATGTGATTGTTTAGTTAGTAGCATCATAACTCGGTCTTTTATTAATCTTAGCCACAAACCATACGTTTGATTCACTTCACGCTGACATCGCCCACATACATTTGTCGTGCGCACCATTACAGAGTCTATTGCTGTCGTAATAAATGATATTATCCTGTATGGTTTTAACATTCCATCGATAGGCAATAAATTAGTTGGATGAGTTTGATCTTAAATCTAAAAAAATTCCTGTTTGATAAACGCAATCGGTATCATCCATACAGCGTGTCATCATTATCTGCCTTTTCTGTCTGTTATTAGACGATTCAGGTAATAAAAAAACAAACCACTTGTGATTTGGAATCTTAATTAGGAACAGCTCATAATTTATAGGGCACAATTCCACACTGCAATTGATAGAAACTATAGAAAGAAAGAAAGCAATATCACCTCAAAGAATTTAATATCTTATTTATTTATCTTATCTTCCACTCATGAAATTCTCTTCCATGTCAAAGTTCTGATTACGGGCCCTTTGTGTGTCTTCCCTCCCGTGTCCCGTCCATCAGTCAATTATGCTATGATCTTGACGTCACAAGATTTTATTAGGCAGCGTGTGCATACATTTTCTAGGTTTCTGTAATATATCAATTCTCTTTTAACATTGATGAAACAACGCTGCTGGTAAGTACTTACTCCTCACGTTACTACTGTATTTAAGTAGTTTAATAGTCATTTCTGGCACCCATAATACAAGCGCTACTTACCGACTATGGGGCAGGATGATGCTCTGTGAAATTTCCAGTATTATTTAGGTATTAACGTTTTAATTATTTATTTATGTACGAAGATCATTAAGTCTTCATTCCGCCGCCCACAGGGACTCGAGTGAATCTTCTATTTAAGTGGTATCTTACTGTCTTCTCTGCAACAAATTATCATTCCAAATATGTAGCAAATGGTATCAATAACAGACATCAGAGATGCAAAGAGCAAATTTATGATATCTAGAGTGGAAAATGGAAACGGATGACCTCCCAAAGAAAGAAAGACTCAGAGTATTTTCAAAAAGCCCATTACCCCCAAAGAGCATTATACGGCTGTCATTCATATGTCATCGCGTGACGGACGACGCACGCGCCGCCGTGTTACCTATTATTAGCTTTTTGATGTGAACAATGTTTGTCGCCCGTAGATGGTTTGCGAACAGGTATTGATTGTGGTTTTTTTCTAACTAGAAAAGGTAGCTAGATGAATTTGACAGATTTCTGCTCGGGCGACAGAAGCAGTTGTTATGCCAGGAAAAGAATCCTAGTAGAACCTACTTACCTACCTGGGTACGAATACGAATTATTGTAAGATCTTGGACTACAATTTGGTACCACTTATACAAATTTTAATACTTAGTATTTAAAATTTTTAGATAAGCAGAAAAGATTATTTTCACACGGTAATACATGGTGCTCTACTTATCCCGCTATTAGGTATAGGCCCTCTGCAAAAGCCAACTTTCAGGTCCTGAAGTTAAAATAGTCAATCGTTATATTACCCAGGTGGCGGAGAGTTGTGATTTATTTATCTTATCGGTGGTTAGACCCGATGTGGTGTGGTTTGTTACTGATTGGTAATAAATTGATTGTTTATTGTAGGTACATCGCGTTTAACAAGGCTCGCATTGCATCGAGAATAATTTTACTTAAGTTTGATCCATCCTGCATAAATCTTCCGTCCTTCAATTGTGATAAGTGCTCGTTTCAAAATAGTGATGTGCACAAAAGCCGGTAAATTTCAGAAACATTCAGAAGTGGTTAAATCATAATATTTTTGTAGAAGACCTTACCTGCCTAAGGGATATCGAAAAAGTTTTTAAATTCATTCATACCTTAACTTTTTCCGTCGTGTCGTCGTCTGTCTTGCTCGTGACGTCAAGTGTTTAATTTAAATTTCATTACATTACAGATTTCATGAAAATTTCAACAACGACGTCTTGTAAATATGACGTCACTTCTTTTAACCAGTCGTGGCGGATTGTAATTTTAATTTACCGCCTTGTTATTGTTTATCCAAATGAAATAGCTCCATAACAACTGGAATTATAAAAGTTACGGCTTGCTTTCCTTCCGTTTGCAGCTAGTTCCCTTATCGGACAGGAAACGAATTATACTTGCTGACAGAATAACACAACACGACTGACCCATTGAAATGTACTAACTATTTAATTTGTAAATTCTGACATTGTATATGACGTAGTCAATTTTGTTTCTTATAATTGTAAATAAAAAATGGTTTTTGTCAAAGTATACATTCTTTCCCTACAATTTCTATCTTAATATAAATAGTAACAAGTGATTTTCTAGTAACCACGCCCAGCCCAAACCGATGAATTTAAAAAGCTGAATTTTGGAGGTTAGGAACCTCTTACTACACAACCTCTCGCTAAGAAGGAATTTTGTGGAATTTCCACCCCCGTGACCTCCAAAAGCTTTTTTTTGCATTTTTGTAAAAGCGTTACACCAGAGTTAACCAGTGGCCCGATTTAAAGTAACAGAGAATATCAAGAGTGTGAAATGATTGATTTAACACATGTTACATGATTTTTCAAAATATTCCTGAAAATAGGGTCAAACAGGTTGTTTGAGATTCGTATTTTAGCTCCGTACTGAAATGTCTGTTACTTTTTAATGTAATCTGTTACTGACTTGAAATTTTCAATTTGGACTGAAAAAATATTAAATTAAAATGTGAAGTGTGAAATATGTGTTTCAGGAATTTTCAAGACGGTAAAATGGGGCTTGAAGTCACTGAGTTTTTTGACACTTTGAACCAGTTACCCCGTTTGATTGATTTTTACAGAGAATACTAAGAAAACTACGGACGCGTGTATCAATTTTTTCAAAATATTCATAAAAATTGGGTAAATGGGGTTATGAAAGTTTCAGATACGTAGTTTGGCTACGAATTAAAATGGCAGTTGAATGGCTACGAACGCGCGAGCAACTAGTGTACCAAATAGGGGCTCGTGTACTGCAGTGTTAATATGCCACTAGTGATGAAAAAAGTATCGCAGTCTCAACTGTCAGAACAGGCAATATAAACACAATCTACAGCTAGATCCAGGAACGAATTCAATTGATGAGTCAATCACTAACATTTACATCGATACAGAATTAGTTCACCTCTGCCTGCGTTGGCGTGCTTCTAAATAGAACTTCCTAATATATGTGACAGATTTATTAACAGAGGTTTGACCTCTCTGCGAGATGGGCCCTGACCTTGCTTCTCGTCGTGCATTTTGACAAGAAACCTTGCTGAGCAGATTCCGCAATATAATGACCTTGAGTGTCATAATCATAAGTTCTGTGTTTAAAACGTTGTTTGTTGGTTTTAGGCTGAGAAACGCGAGTTTTAAAGGGTGAATCTCCTCATATTATAAGTTCGCATGCTGCCTAATGAATTTCTGACTTGTATTCTAGAAGGTCTTCAAGGGGGTATTCTGAATGGCATTTTTTTAATACAATCTTCCCCTTATGGGGGAATTTGTAAGACTAAACCACTAGGTAGGTACTTCGCTGGATACTTTCTGCTGAGATTTCACTTTGAAATCGCTCGAACTCCTGGTCATAATCTTGACCTTATAAACAGGGTCGATACATCATGTATTATATTTTTCCTCCATACACTTTGTCACTTCATTCTCAGCAATCACTCCGTTCTGACTCGTCTATCACACCACACAATCCATCTTTCTTTGATTTAGGTCTCCATTCATTCATGATGATACACTTCTTATAACATGCATGACATTATTCCCTCAAGTCATACCCGAATCGCATTCTCTAACAATCTTATTTTATGAATGAGTAGTATCCAACCTGAACTTCTGTTGGCAACTGATACCTAATAGTAACCTAATTGACAGTTTATCGATTTAGCCCGTCACGGCTCCATAAAAACTAACAGCCTAACTAGTAAGTTTACTGCTCGGCTAAACGTTAGACCCGCCCCACAAGTGTGTGCCAGATATCTTTGCGCGAGACTGTATTGAACTGAAATAAAACTCCTATCTCCTTCCTATTTTCGCTGTGCGCTCAGATAACATACAGGCACGCCCCGAAGAACATTCCTCTCAATGATTGTAATTTGTTTACCTATAAAGTGGTCTGAAATTAAGGTCAATTACTTATTCAAAGAAAAAACAAACATAAATTCAATGGATTATCAATCCATGCATATTGGTATTGTTTACTATTATTCCCTTGTCTATTATATATTTATACGTATATATATTTATACGTATAGATTAATCCATATTTACGGATTAAATTTCTCGTAGTGTCAAAGCCTAGGTTATTTGTTTACGGTATTGCTTACCTACTGAGCAGTGATATTCCACTATACAGTTTGTTAAGTAACTGTTAAGGTTGTCAGTATGCTGAGTGTGAACTGCCATACTGTTTACTACAAAGTTTGCGTAACTTTATTTTCTATGGAATTCCTGAACAGCGCTCCAAGCGGGAAGTTTTGAAAATAGGAATTCCATAGAAAATAAAGTTACGCAAACTTTGTAGTAAACAGTATGGCAGTTCACACTCAGCATACTGTAATGCAACCTGTGTTCTTGATGTAAATCATCATCTTTATGAGCTTAGTACAAAATGCTGCCTTGATGGTTATCAATTTCAACGGTTTATCATCGTTATAACAGTGCAATGCAAGCAGTACAAGCGGATCTTACTTTAGGACATTTATATTTAGTAACTCGATTGTTTAAGTTATTTTCCGATTCCAAAAAATTCTTTGGTTATAATTTTGACCTTTGAAGCCAAAAGTTAACCCTCATTCTTGGCATTTACTTCTGTGAAAGTTTGGGCATGTAATTTTATTGTATGATCGATTATTGTACCTATGTCATGTACGGTATGTCCCTTGCTTATGTTGTGATACCTACCAACAACGTTGCAGCTATTTCACAACTGTTGCCTATTTTTTCTTTGCATATCGATAGTAACTTATTATGAACCAACTTCCTTGTCTAATCTATCGCTAAGCAGCAAGCATGTTAACTACAGTTTTAAAGTTTTTGAAAGTTATAGAGCTTGTCCTTATAACTGCCACATAAACATACTTAATAATTATAATTAAGATTATGAGCATTTCCTTTACTTTTTACCTAGTTAAGTAAGTATTTTCTATTAAACCTAGAACCCATAATCGGAGGAGTAGACGTCCACACCACAGTAAATCGCCATACCTACCAATAGTTACATTAAAACGCGATGCTGAAGATGGGACTTAGAAAAGGACCTATTTATTTATTGTTTTAACAAAATCTACAGCCCTTAAATCTAGACAATTCAAACCTTAATGATATAACTTACGGCCTATTAAAGATTTATATTTTATAAAAGAAACTTTCAAAATACTGACAGTCAAATACAACTAAACAATATAAAAACTTACATAAATAAAATACAACAATACAGAAAACAATAAAATTGATAAAAACAATAGAAATATAGTTAACCTAACCTATAAACAACAACTGGTATACCTATTCAATTTGTTTTAATTATATACCTAATTAAACACCTTGAAATACGTTAAAATACTTAAAAATATAAATACAGATACCTACCTAACCTATTTATTTATGCTGTGACCTCCTGCAGTATCTTTAAAAAATCTCTTTTAAATGCTACCTTACCAGCATGAAATATATCAGTAGTGTGAAATTCCTTATTATAAACTCTTTGTAGCCGATTGATAATAGAGTAACGTGCGTAGTTAGTTGAAGATTTTGAGATGGCATAAAGTTTCGTATGAGTATGTCTTGTTCGTCTTTTTGGGGTCCAAATACGGAGAATCCTAGCAGTAAGTTCAGGGCAATCTATGTATCCATTACAAAGGCCATGTAAGAAGGCCATGTCCAATAAAGTACGTCGATCTTGAAGGCTTGCGAGAGTATGAAAGCTGCATGAATCCTTATAGTTTACAGGGTAATAATGTTTTCTATAGTTGAGATGTTTTATAAATTTATGTTGAATTTTGTCAAGGTCACTGAAACGGTGACCTATCCACTAAGTGCAAATAATAATGGACAATAACAACGCAGAGCTTCTGTGAATCTGTTATAGTCCCGCTTTTAATATTTACTTTCAAAAAATTTATTCTCCAAACTGCCATAAAAAAATTAAATCCAAACATCGGAAACCCTCGCGTAACGTACATAACCCAAATACCTGCGGTACTGCGAACGTGAGTCGAAAGCTCCGGCACCTGCGCACGACCTGACTTGCGGTCCCGCTGCGCGCGAGTTTTCACTTTCGCGGGCCGTTGCCCCTCGCCCAGCCTCGCCCCACTTCGGCTCTGGGTCAAGGTTGCCCTGGGATGTAATGCTCAATGAGACGTAAACATCGGGGCAGGTAAAGTTTTATGTGATTGATTTATTTACGGTAACCAACTAGAGATCATAATCCAGAAAACAAGGTCTGGCATTCAAGGAGTGACACTTGTTACGTCACTGTTCAGTTGCCACTTATTGCAACAAAATATGGAAGTTCGGAAACAAATAGTCAATTCGTCAACATTCTTAGATCCCATAAAACAGTCCTAGTTAAACACGAGTTAATGTAATAAATAATTGGCTAGAACAAAACCATAAACTTTATCAGATTCGTCCAGGTAATATAAGGACCTCGGGGAGTTACGGTTGTACGCTACTGGTAACACCAGACAGATTCGGCTTCTCATTCGCCGATGGCGTATCTTGTGTCACCCACGTGACCGTTGTTTCGGAACGCCCAAAGAAATTGTACAGGGAACGCCATACCTGACGAAGTATATTTATTATACCATGCTAGAGATAACAAAAGAAATAAAGGAAACAAAATACTTAAAACTAGTGCTCTCTAAATAACAGGTAGTCGGTGATGCTTATACAGTCACCAGTTTAAACTTTGCCAAAACTCAAGACTCTACGTGACCGCGAGTTTAAACTTTTACTACAATACATGACGTCTCGAGGTATTAGTTTATATATACACCTTAGAGAATATGTTGAGTCTGTAAAGCTTATTAAAAGCGGAAACAGTAGATTATAGTGGAGTGGTAATAATGGTCTTCCATGTAAAGCACTATTGCAGGCTATAGGTACGACCGGTCTTCTTCGGCGAGCCAATATTTCTGAATTCGACGGGATATTAACAAGAACACAAGTTCTATCTTAATCTCGATTACTAAGTTGTGGGGATGAATTATCATCATGGTTGAGGTTTCCTTAGAGAGTTCTGTTTTACTCGGTATCGTTTGCAGCCCGGCTAGCACGGGCTTTTCATTTCTACTCTACCTAGACTAGAGAAGACAGTTTCTTGTCTTCATAATATTTCTCTTGCCCGAATACGCCGTTTCGAGAAACAAACCCTAGAAAACAGTTTCTTCGTAGAGAAGCGCTTTCTATAGCAACGGGAACCAAACCACAGAAAAAATATAAATGCTGCAAAAAGTTCGTTCTTTGCGTTTAATTACCAAGAAAATCAACATAAAACCAGCCGTACCGCTAAAAAGAAAACTGAGCCCGTCGAAACGTTTTTTTGATTACACCAAAATGTCACTTTATTGTATATATTTGTCAACGTCAATTACAAAGTTTTGAAGGGTAATTTCTCTCGTACAAAAATGCATTTTGATTTTTTTCTTTTATTGGACGAAAGAAATACCGAAATCTTTTCACAAAATGTTTCGGTGAAATACTGTCTCTGGCAAAGGCGGCAAATGAAGATTATTGAACTCATAGCATATACAATACAGAATAACGGTTAATTGGGTTTTGGAGCAAACAAACAAACAAATTATTCTTCGATTTTTTATGTTGCATTTGCTGCGGGGCGATTAACTAGTCACAAAAACCCCAAAAATCAAAGAGTATTAATTTATAATAATATAACTAAACATCCAAATATTGCGAGATGCGAGGGAAGAAAGACCTTTTCTAGGCCTCGGGGGTTGTAGACAATTTTAGAAGAAATGTTTCTATTCTCAAATGTCAAGAAAAGAGTAAATTGATCCCCATGTTCGCATCGGTAGACACAATCAAATAATATAAAGAAATTAAACTAGTATTTACAATTGAAACAATTGAGCTAACTGCAGACTGTTGCAAACAATCTACAGATAGCTCAACTGGTCCAATTAATTCCAATTAAATCTAATTTATTGTTTAATGTTTGTGTGGAATTGTTGCGCATACGTCATTTAAGTAAATGCCCATAACAATCATTGTTTGCATCAAATAAACTTAAGTTCACTCGCAGCCAAGCAAGTGCAAAACCAAAACCATAACATTAACATCAGTATCCACAATACATTTACATCCCACGGCGGGACTAACACTTCCTACTCTTTCTTTCTTTTCAATTTACTTACCTACCTTTCTTTTTTGAAAATGTCGAACACATCGAAATGTGGTACTCATTGCGGAGCAGGTAATGTAGGAGGTATCCTTTATTCTGTGGAGTTACTTTGTAAACGGAATACAAAATACACGTTCGAATAATTAACACAAATTCTTCGTGTTATCGTTACCCATTGCTTTATGAATCATTGATGCTTCAACCCAATTCTGAGTTTTCAAACATTCACCAGAGCGCTTCACTATTTATTATTCCGTTTATTAACCCCAGTTCTTTAAACTAAATATGATTTGCAAATTCTGTTATCTATTCGTACCTATTGTGGGCTCTAGATAAACTGTTATTCAAGTTTCAAGTGGGTTTGTTTATGAACCAGTTTAATGGGCAAGAAGAGAGACAAACTATCGGAAAAAGGCTAACAATATTCTGTGGATCATCATCATCATATCAGCCCATACACGTCCACTGCTGGACAGGCCTCCCCCATACGACGCCACAAATAGCGGCCTGAGCCGCCTCCATCCACCGACTCCCTGCGACCGCTACGATGTCGTCGGTCCATCGAGTGGATGGTCTCCCTTGTAGTATTTGGGGATTTGCCATAATCACCACGCTTGGCAGGCGGATTGGTGATCGCAGTGTTGGTGTTGAAAAATACTCAGAAGGAAGCTGCTGCCCTTACTCTGTTAGGTTCCGTTAGTCGGCTATTACGACATCCACGGGTTGAGTTGGAGGGGTCGATATTCGTACGCCGCGGCCCCACGGCCTATATTCTGAGGACACCAGCTCCTAAAGAGGACAAAATTGTAACTAAGACTGCTAACTAAATGACCCTGATTCCATTACCCTGAAGTATTTTTAAAACTAAAATCTCCACGACCCTTTCTCGGCATTACTCCGAAGCCGTACGATAAGTTGGTGTTCAGAGTGTAATACTTTTAATTCAGTAAACTCATCACCAATCTTTCGTTTAGGGTGCGAAATATGAAATACAATTGTGCTGAGTATTTTGATGCTAAGAGTTTAATCCAACCGCAATGCTTTCAGTGGAAGAACAAGTTAGTGCTTCGTGGTTTCAGTGCCACAAAGAACAATACATAACAATTCCTAATCTGTGTGGTAGCAATGTAGGTATGAGTAGATCATGTAGGTAATCAGCGATCGTCGACCCTCCATATCGCACTTATCGGTGGGAAACATCGCTGCACTTGGCAAAGAAAGGGCGTTATCGCGCTATAGGTACATAGAGAATCAGATACAAATCCGAAAATAAATACCTTACATACTCTATGTTTAGTACATACAAAGCATTGAAATATCTCCTTGAACTTGTTTAAACTCCCTGTCTTCAATTAAATGGAATTTCAGATTATCACGTAGATTTTTTATTTTGTGCAATACATACGCATCTAAAGTAGGTAGGTAGGTATACGTTGATATTATACTTATTTAGATATCATGGATATAAATGTGAGGTGTTTTTATCCCCTTCAAGTAAACGAATAGCCATATTAAAGCCATCACAAGTAATAAAAGAAACAAATAAGCAAATTGAGCTATTTAATTACGTCCTTATCGCTCCCAACAATGGTGAAATTGTAATAAATGTGAATAATGTAATGACAATGTTTTTTCCTTGTTTCAGATACAGATAGAAGCATGCATGAGCAGGACGGCGATAATGAGCCGGCGCATCACGCGCGTCGGCCAATGAACGCCTTTCTTATATTCTGTAAACGTCACCGAAGCGTCGTCCGTGACAAATATCCCAATCTAGAAAACAGGTCATTTTTATCTTCATCGATCGATTTAATATTAATAGCAGCTTTTGCATGTTTATAAGAAGCTTTAATACGTTTGAGTGTTAAGTTTTCTCATACCCAGAGACTAGTAGACATATTAAAAATTTGTTGGAAGAATAACTAATTGCTGTAGCATGATATGATAAGTGCACCTGCACCTACTCCATTTATCTTAGACATTTGCTCTAGATACATTCTTGACTACCTAACGGATCCTGAGACTAATATGTCAACTGCATCCATTATATATTATATCCACTTGATCAAACAACTATACGAGCATGTTTGTTTTTTGCAGATCTATTACAAAGATTCTTGGTGAGTGGTGGGCCAACTTGGACAAAGAAGAGAAAGCTTGCTATACAGGTCTTGCCAAACAGGTGGGTCCTCGACCAAAATTAATTATTATTTTGCAATGTAGTAGAAGTAGGTATAACAAAAATGTCAATGAACAAAATTAATAACTTCCTTTTCTTTTCTAGTACAAAGACGCCTTCTTCAATGCTCATCCGGACTTCAAGTGGTATAAGCTGCCTGCTCCGCCACTCCGAACTCTTTCTTCGCGCCCGCGGGAACCTACGGAGAAGTTAGTAGAGTCCCCTAACATAGACCATGAAATTGAATCGGAAAAAACGAATAATAACTCGACTAAAGTAGATTTCAACAAAAAGCCTAACGTCGATGATGGTGAACCCAAGGCGCTGTCGATGTTCACGCCGGGCAAGCTGGCCGACGAAGCCCACATGGGAGGCCTCAGCAGCCTCCTCTCAACAAAGACTGAAACACAAACCCTCAACCCATACTATTCACCTCCCTCGTTTAAATTCAACGCGATCTCAACTCCTATCGATTACCGATCTCAAAATGTAACTAAAGAAACCCCTAACGACGACAATATACGAGAACTTCAGAACGCCCTCACCGAGACCACTAAGGTATTCGCTGAAGATTTCGACAGAAAGCCTGTAATACATCATTACGGCAACGTTCAGAACGACCAGTTCACGAACCAAGATGTGATAGACCAAATAGTTGATAAGAGGTTTTGTAAGGATGAAGATCGAAACTGGTCCGATGATGAGAGGAACGCAAAATCGGGGAGGTCGTGTAAGGGTAAACGTTACCAAGAGTTTATGTCTGTTGGGGGACTGATAGCGAACAAGAGGCAAAAGAAAGATTACTCGGACAAACTGTCAGACGACGGCTACAGCGCGAACTATAGCTGGGAACCTGGCAGCTCGCGCGGCGACGACACTACAGACTCTCTCTCCACCACTCACGAACCGACACATATTAACTCTATCGTTGAGATTACTACCGAAAACGAAACCACAATCGAATCCATCGATGAACCCGAACCTGACAATAACGCAAACAAAACATTTAAGGCTGCTGACTTTGACTTAGATGCTAAAATAAGAGCTCTGCCTTCTCTCAGTCTAGAGAAGTTTCAGCAGAAGAAACGAGAAAACAAACGTAAGAAGAAAACTATCAACTCAAGGCCTAGAATGCACGAGCCGCAAATAATCAACACCGTCCCTCGGCCGATGGTGGACGAGCGGCGGCAAATGATCGAGAGCTGGCGGCAGAACGTGATGGGTAGCCAGAAGCGGAAACCGAGGAAGATAAGCATCACACGACTGGAGATTAACAGCATGGTTTCGAGCGTGGACTACAACTGTGCGCATAAGATTAGTCCTGAGATCAAGCTGGCGACGGAGGCGCCCAGCAGCATGGTCCAGGACATGGAGCTCGGCAAGCATCCGCCGGCGCTCGGGGACCTGCTGGGTCTGGCCACGCTGGCAGAAGTCGCCGCCAACACTTCGAAGCTCGAAGACTCCACGATCATCAACACCTACGGCGCCAAAGCGAGCGATGAATACGCTTCCAAGGTATGAGATACCAACTAGCCTTAAAAGATATTCCAAAAATTATTTACTTTGTAATAATCAGATAATATTTATACATAGATCTACTTTTACAATGTACGCATAAAGATTAATATTATTGTACACTTTTAATTGTAGTTTTTATAATATAGCTATAGTTATTTATATTGAGATAGAGAAGAAACTATGTATACTTATTTTAGTTGGATTGTGTCGTGTAGGCTGCTACATATTGCTTTTTAGAGATAGACAAAAAAATGGTGATAGATAGTTTAATAATGAAATCACACAAATAACACAGGCATAATGACATGTAGGTAGTTTACGTTAATTATTTGGATTGTAACGTTAAATCCGAACTGCAGTATAACATGTTGTAACATGAGACCATATAATTATTTGATAAATTATTGAATGCCTAGCGAGTTAATAACATGTTATATTGGTATTTCATCACAATGACATGAAACGCCAAACAATTGTCATATTATTGTTATTTTTAACCTCATTATGTATATAGCTTTAGGTTATTTAAATCGCCTTATTTAGATAATTAGACAAAACTAAGACACCACGTGCATAGAGTGCATTGCATTTTGAATGGTGATTTATTTTGTGTTATTAACGTTGCATATTTTGCAACCATTGATATTTTTATATACAACGTGACATACGTCACTCATTTTACACAAATGGCGAATTTATCACAAACAAAATTGATCTAGTGTTCAAATTTTAGCGAAAAACACCAACGCGCGTTTTTAAAGTTTTATAAAAATCATCGTTTCTGTTTTAACAACTATTAAATTAATGTGGCCAATTAAACTCTACCACTTAAAAAGTGAGTATGACTCGCAATCATTTATTTGTGATAAATAACTAGTTTTAGTTTAACTATTTGTCGATTTTATCATTGAAATTATTAATGTTATGTTACCTTGTCAAAAAAAAACTAAAAATTACAAAATATATCTTGATTACTGGTTCGATTTTATCTCTTCCCATTAGGTAGGTATGTTCCTGAAGAATCATAATCACTCTTAATCATTCTAAACTAAACTATCTTAATCGGTCTAGTAAGCTGACTTTTCATCAAAAATCTGTGAGCTATAAAATTAAGCAAACGATCTGATTGGTGGTCTGAAAACCTTATCATCCTAATGGTAGATGTAACTCGATGCAACCTCTCACTACTCTGATGAAAAGCCAGCTTCAAACTTATCTTTAAAGTATGTTAAATCATGGTTAAAATAATGTAATTCAGAACAGTGTTTCTCAAATTATTTACGTTTACTTCTATGGTGTATTATTTTATTATCTTATATGAGTTTCTGTGATTTTATTCTATCTCCTACTTTGAGATCGCTGCTCGCACGTCGCTTTGTCTGTGGATCTAGTCTAAGTGTAGGGCTTAAAATGAAAATCATCAAGTACGAGAATTCGAAGTGCACTTATATTTTTTATAGTTACAAAATGATAAATACAAGCCATAAAGTGACATGCTCATCCAAAGACCAAATATGTTAGAATAGTGATGCTAGGCTGTAGATATTGTATTATGTAATGAATGTATAAGTGATATATATTGTATTATAGTATATAAATTACATATACCTATTACTAATAAACATGTCAATATTTGTGCCGTTCCAGTTCAGAATGTTACAATTGTCACGTTACTACCTACGTATTTCGATAATGCATTTCATTTTGTAAATCTTCACAGAGCTTTTTAAAAGTAGGGATTTTATTAATGTTGTTTTTAATGTAAAGTTTTATTCATTGTTAAGTTTCTTTTTACGGTTGAGAGCTTCGTCGGTTCCTATGATAATTATGATTGGAACAGTGTATAATGGACTAAACAGGACCTATCTACTGGACCCGAAGAAACATATTTTGCCTTGTCAATAACGTAGAAGCCTTATTTTTGAAATTAGAATATAAGGTAACGGAGTTGGGGCCAGTATGTGCAAGTACATGATAAATGATCACATTTGGTGATTTTGTAATAATTTATGGGCCTTAGTGCGAGAAATGTAAATCGGTAAGGTTTAAGATCTTGGGGAATATAATTATCTTAAGATCCGAATATATTGAATTATGGTGCTGGAAGATCTGTATTAAATTATATAAGAGTGTCCATTGCTAGGTTAACGTTTGTAGCGATGGGCTATTAGTCAGTGTAGGTATTCATTGTTATTAGGATGTTACAATCATTTTGTGCTAGGTACACTATAATTTGTAATTTTAGTACACTAGTAGCGCAAGTTGATTAAAATCGATTTATAACTAGGTACTTATAAAATGATTGTACCTATTTGAGAAACACTGGTCTTGCGTGATGTAAGCTAGGGCATAATAGGAGTACGTCGGCACCCAAAGTGTTTATTACCTGTTTGGTTCCAAAGTATATTGTTGAATGTTTTGTTATTTGCGAGCGCGGTTCGAGATATATCCTTTTATTATAGAAATAAAGTTTATTCATATTAACAGGTTTTTGTTTTATTTATTGCGGTACCTAGGCTAATAAAATTCCTTTTTTAATATATACAGGGTGGAATTTTGTAATGCCACCTGAAGGGAAAGTAATCTTAATACTTACTGTAGATAGAAAAATTTACTCAAAGAAAACATTCCTTTATTTTTGAAAAGAAACGAAACTGCGTTCAAAGATATTCGAAAATTCGCTTGCTACACCCGGGAATCGAACAGACTAAAATCTGTAATAATTACCTGTACTTTTATTGCATCTATCGTTAGGGTCAACTATGTATTAGAATGAAAACTCTCTAACAAACTTGAAAAATAAAATGAAAGGAAAACCACGAAATCTGAACTTATAAATTCAATGGGTCAAGTGAGAGCACTTCAACTCAAAGATCCATCTGTTTACTTATGTTAAGTAATTAATCATTATCATTGACGTCATTTATCCAATAAAATGACTATTTACATATGACGATTGCAATTCTGAATACGATTTATGATATTCACCACAACACGTTACTAATAATTAATTCGTTAGAAGAATATTGTGTATCCAAGAAAATGGAGCCCATTTCGAGCAACTTATTAGTTAGTTTACCTTTTTTTTTGTAAATAATTAAAGATTTTGTGGTTTTCCTTTAAATTAATTTACCAAGTTGTTAGAGAGCTTTCATCCTTAAAATTGACCCTAACGATCGATGCAATAATAGTACAAAGTGTAATTTTTACAGATTGAGAGCGAATTTTCAAAAATCTTTGAATTCAGTTTTCTTTCTTTTCAAAAATGAAGAAATGTTTTTGAGTAAAATTTTATACCTTTAGTATTTAAGAGGACTTTCCCTTCAGGTGGCATTACAAAATTCCACCTGTATAATGCTGGACAATCACTTAACACCACTTACCCCAAAAAGTAAGTAGAACCTGTGTTATCGGTACTAGATATACTTGCGTACATATTATTGTATTTTCAGCCTTTGTTGTCACACTGCAGGGCAAGCAAAGGGCTCCCTCTCTTTCATCCAGTTTTCCCGGTCCCTAGATACCTACCATGAGCTAGTCTGGAAGGTGCAGGTAGATCTAACTTGTCCCATCATTCCGTCGTGGTCTGCCGCGCGGACGCCTTGCGTCTGGGACCCACCGACGATGACACCCCTAGTTTAAATTTGGTTGAGCCATCAGAGACCAAGTCTCAGCACCGTTTTTAAGTAGTACGGGGAGAAAGCACGAGTCTGCGTTTAAGGCACAGCGCTAGTTCGCCTTTTATATGGTGTTTCATCGACCAATAGCTTCTCCAGGCGTTTCCAACCGACATTGTCTTGTCTCGCCTGGAAAGTGACTTTTTGGTAACGATACAAATACTCATTATGTACGTACATAGATAGATATTTGTTATTTTACATAGAAAACACACGAAACACATACCTAATTATCTGCAAATCACACAAATATTTTTCCCGAGGCGGGAATCGAACCCACAACCTCCTGTCAATGAGTATACAACACAGACATGATACTAGCTTTTGATTTCTGTGGTATACAATAACTACCGTAAGACCTGTCGCAGGACCCGCTGTGAGTGAGCCCCATAGTTAATGTATAATGTATACTCATTGGTGAGCCGGTGAGCCCGCTGCGCCACAGAGATGTCAAAAGAGTAAAACCCCAACCAATGCCTATCTATAGGTCGTAGACGTATTATATTATATTCTCTTTGGACGTAGAGATGGGTTTACGTCGGGCATAATCTCTACCTACGTGGACCTAATAGCCCGGCTACATGTTCCAACATTTGTGCAAACATGCATGATGTACATACTCATCTCATGCCGCGGTATAATCAAAAATATCATCAATTTTTTTTTATTTCATCTTTTTTGACCAAGAAAATAACAATCAAATAATATAAACAAATTAAACTAGTACCTATTTACAATTGAGCTAACTGCAGACTGTTGAAAACAATCTAAAGATAGCTGAACTGGTCCATGTCAATATCAGTTGGAAGCGTCCCCAAGACGCTGCTGGCTGCATTGCCTCGCTGTATGGCAATGCTAATGCGCTGCGCCAGATATTCACCAGCTCTGGGGTCACGCGTCGCTCGTCAAATAAATCGACTCGAGAGTTCTAAATTTTCTGATTCTAAAAAACAAAATCCATGGACGTACAAAATAATTGTATAAAAAAATAACCGTTGGTATCCGTGGTATCTGAAAAACAACACTAATGTGCAGCTGGGAGGGGGGAGTGTAACCTAACCAATAAAAAGAGGGCTCTTCTTCTTCTTCTTTTAGCTTTGGCTCTGCATCTGGATTGATGCAATTCTGCCAGTGTCAGTTAGGTATGAATTGCGCATTTGGAACAATAGATAAAAATTTAAGGAGGTTGAGTTTGGATTTTTCAGAAAATAAATAATTTATATAATCTCAATCAAGTTCGTATAGGTACAAAAACAAACAGAAACAACCAAATGAAAAGTTAATTAAAAAGCGTTAACAGAAGTGAGCAATATGCGAAGTAACATAAAATATATACCTACGTAATCTAAAAGCTACAATTGTATACTATTTACAGAAATAAATCTACAAAGTTTAGATACAAAAGGGGAGAATACTAATGGAAGAAGGGTCTTGGAAGAGAAGGGACGGGGGATTTCAGGAGGAATAATATCATGAAGAGAAATTTTAAGCCTAGGACAGACGAAGAGGAGGATCACCACATTCTATTTGCATTGCGTTTATAGGAGAAGATTTCATTGCACCAAGAATAATTCGAAGACATTTTGACTGGACCTTATCTAACTTATCTAAAGCCATCCGCGTACTAGGATCCAGAAGGAACGAACCATAATCCATATGACTACGAACTATGGCATTATATAAAAGTTTTTGACAATAGGGATGGGAACCCCACCAGACACCAGACACCAGACAGTGAACGTAGGATGTTAATATTCTTTTCACATTTTTCTGCAATGTAGCTAAAATGAGGAACACCTGTCATTCTTGAATCTAATTTTAAACCTAAGAATTTTACATTATTTATTTGATCAATCAATTCACCGCCAACATATAGGGCAATGGATGGAATTAA
This sequence comes from Eupithecia insigniata, assembly GCA_947859395.1. Lineage (NCBI taxonomy): Eukaryota > Metazoa > Arthropoda > Insecta > Lepidoptera > Geometridae > Eupithecia > Eupithecia insigniata. The sequence continues at coordinate 1,290,830 of OX402007.1, forward strand.
TCTTTTTTTGGAGAAGACAATACAATTACTTTTAGATGGTGAAAGGGACATACTATGAACTTTAAGCCAATCATCCAGGATATTAAGAGATGCACTCAGTTCATCCTGAGCGAACTCTTGGGAACTCGTTTTAATATATAAAGCCAAATCTTCAGCGTATTGAAGGCATACACGGTAAAGAGTGATCTAAGTCAGAAGTATAAATACTATATAATAAAGGACTCAATACAGAACCTTGAGGCAACCCCTTATAAATACTACGGGGAGATGAAAGGAAGCCCTGGTTTTTCACTAAAATTTTCCTATCCATAAGCATATTACATATAAAGCGAACTATTCTCTCAGGAATTCCCAGCTGCTGAAGTTTTCTCTTGAGAACCGGTAGCAAAACATTATCATAAGCAGCAGTGATGTCAAGAAAAACGGCAAACAGTGATTCTTTATTGATGAAAGCGGAACGAATATCCGTGGTAATGATACTTAAACTATCAAGGGTACTCATGCCTTTACGGAAACCAAATTGAGTACTAGAAATCATGTTACCATTTTCCACAATCCACTCTAGACGAAATTTTAACAAATGCTCCATGATCTTAGCCAGGGCAATGGGTCTATAGCTATTAAAATCGGAAGGATTTTTCCCAGGCTTAGCAATAGGAATAATGATTTGCGTCTTCCACTAATTGGGAACAACACCATTTAAAAAAAATATAACGAGGGACAGAAAATATTTTTTTATGATATCAGGGGACTTAATAATAAGAGTAAGGAATCCCATCCAGACCAGGAGATGAGTCTTTTAACCCATTCAAAACCTGATTCAGCTCATATAAACTGAAACAACTATCTAATTTGGAAAGAGAAGGAATAAAAGAATGAGATGATGGGAGAGAATCTAAAGAAGGAACAAATGGGGGGATAATTTGTCAATAAAATAGTCAACCCAAGATGAGGGATCATAAGAAGAAACAGCGGGGGAGTTGCAAGAACCTCTATATCGTTTAATTTGTCGCCAGACATATGACGGAGGGGCTCTAGGAGATAGATTCGCACAAAAAGATTTCCAACCTTCTTTCTTCTTTTTAGAAAGAAGCCTTCTAACTTTAGCAGCAGAGTGTTTATAAGCAATAAAATTTTCATCAGACATTGAGGCATTATAATGAGAGTTCTGCCCTTTTTCTATCCTTAATAGCTGATGTACAGTCAGAGTCCCACCAGGGAGGGGAAATTTTAGACCAAGTAGATGATTGTTTTTTAAGAGGGATGTTATGGTTAGCACTTGAAATTATGCAATCAACAAATTTAGAGTAAGCCGAAAGGTAGAGGTATAACGTAGCGCCCGGTTGTAAGTCTGGAAGATCTCTAGCAGAGACTTCAATGTGATTAGTAAAAGAATCCCATTTAGCTGCAGAAAGTCTAAATTTTAAATTAGGATTAAAATTGCGAAAAGGTGTAGCACGGTTAGAAATTTTAATAACAATTGGGAAGTGATCGCTACCATAAGAAGTTGGTAGAGATTCCCAGGAGAGGGAGGAAGAGTGAGAAGGAGAACAAACAGTCAGATCGACAGCACTTCTAGGGTCCTGGGAAGGAAGTACTCTGCGAGTAATGGAGCCATCATTGACAACACACAGGTTGGCTTCATCAAACATTTCAATGAGAATGCGACCAAACACATCACAATGGCCAGAGCCCCATGATGTGTGGTGACCATTGAAGTCCCCTAACAAGATAATAGGGGCAGGGACAGAAGAGATAACACAAAGAATATTGGGGATTAACGCTGAATTAGGGTGGGGATATATATTTATAGAGATAAAAGTAATATCAAAGGTTCTAATAGCTACAAGATTAATTACAAGAGAATGGGAGGGAAGGGTGATCACGGAGAACGGAAGGGAGTGCCTGATAAGAAGGGCACTTCCAGCATACCCGTCAGCCCTGTCATCACGGTGACAGACAAAACCTGAAACCCTAAAATGGGAGCCAGGAACAAACCAAGTCTCCGAGATGGCAATGACAGACGGGTGAATTTTATTTATTAAATGAAGAAGTTTAGTTTTTCGCGGACGGAGACTTTTCGCGTTCCATTGGAGAATGGAAACTTCATTCATGATTAACAGATGAAAAGGAGATGATCTGGGACAGTTTTTGGGCAACGTTGGACGGTAGGGGGGATTAGAAGAAGAGAACAGCTCAATAATGAGAGAAAGAAGAGATTCAATTAGGAAACTCACGATGATCAGTCCCATCTTTCTGAGATTGAGAGAAAGCAACTCCGTTGGAGAATGATGACTGAGGGGTAGAAATGATGGACTGGTGAGCGGACTTGTCAAATGACTTGCCCATCGGAATCCGAGGACGAGGTGATGAGTAGACATTTTTGACGTAAGATCTAGCCGAAGGGGAGATAGAAGGCAAGAAATTTTGAGAGAGAAGACTGGCAGGGGAGAACATCGATTGTGATACTTCTGAAAAGGACCTGGAACTCTTGGGGAAATTTAAGGATGCCTCCTGGAACGAAACACAGTTTTGTGTCATGTAGCTTTTTATGTTTTTTTGGCGATCTATTTCTGGGCAGGATTTGTTTGAAGCGAAGTGGCGACCTGAGCAGTGACAACAGGTAACTTCAATCTCTAGTATGCATCGCAATCGATGCCCGAGTGGTCCTTTGAGCATTTAAAACATCTTGGTTTTGATCGGCATTGAGATTGTCCAAATCGGCAGCAGCTCATACATTGAATAGTGGGAAGTTGGTATTGTTCGACCGGAAGTGACGTATGGAAAGAAAATACTCGGTTAGGTAGTTTTTGACCTCTAAATGTAAGAACCACTGTTTGAGTAGGAATCCAAGCTACCTTTCCATCCTCCATCACACTCTTTCTATTTAGCCGACGAACTTTCAAAACAAAACCGCAGCCTTTAGGAATTTCTAGAGAATCTACGAATTCATCGAGTGACATGTCCACAGGGACATTTCTGACGAGGCCCATACGAGTGATGTTATAAGTTGGGATTGAGGCAGAGTAATCGTATGAATCGAGAATGTCACTGTCTAAAAATGAGTTGGCATGTGCAGCAGATTTAAATTCAACGGATATCTGGTTGCGCCCTACAGCTTTGACTCCAACGCTGCATATATTTTGAATTTTCCGTAATTTCAAAAATTGTCCGAATTTAATTGGTCGAATTGATGTACCCGCTGCAGGGTCAGGCACAGTTCTTGAAACGTGGACAATGAACGGTCCATTGTCTAGGTCGTTATATTCCTTCACCCTAAAACAAGTACGGGATGTTGATAAATTGTTTGAAGAGAGGGAGTAGCTGCGTCTGGAGAGGAAATATTTTTTTTTTATACTGAGACCGAGTAGTCATCGGCTATGGGTAGTACTGCGTCGCTTAGTGCAGGAACGTGTTTCGGGGCAGGGAAGAATAATTGTCTTATCCGGAGGGTCGGGTGGATCTGGCGGCGGGCTTGATGCCGCCGGCAAGAAAATTGATGGGTCAATGTCCATGATGGACAATGACCAGATTATTATATGAAATCTATATATATATAAAAATTACACTACATACATGTAAAGGGTTCGGTCTTGGTGTTGGTTTAGCCCCAAAACCCTTTGGGTATTGGTTTATGTGGTAAGTATTTATGGTTTGTGGTAGTTTTATATGAAAAGTCACTAGTTTTTGGTATGTAAATATAATCACTGGTAAACTATGATTAATATAAACTAAAACTGATTGACTTATGGTATTTAAATGGTAAAATGATGGTAAATTAATGGTTTGAACCCGCGACGTTGGCGGTCGGCCGCGGACTGAGTAAGTTTTGGTAAACGTGAGCAAATACGCATTCAAATGCAAGCGCAGCTAAATGCATATCTGCTGCGTTGGTCGGTTTACCCGAACAATACAGTTAAAAATATATACACAGAAATAAAGAAAATAAACTCAACTGAGAAGAAAACACCGAAAATAAAATTTGAACTCAAAAACCTGACAGTCCAAATTTTCGTTCCCTTGGCAAGTCCAACATAAAATTCCAAAAAACTTGCAAAAATACAATACATAGAGCAGTAAGTATACTTCGATACAATATCAATCAAAATCAAAAAGAGGGCTTAATCAAACGCTCAAATAAAATGAAAATGTAATGTCAAAATTTTAAAAAACTTTGAAAGCCGAAAACACGGAATATTGTAGCTTTTAGATTACGTAGGTATATATTTTATGTTAATTCGCATATTGATCACTTCTGTTAACGCTTTTTATTTAACTTTTAATTTGGTTGTTTCTGTTTGTTTTTGTACTATACGAACTTGATTGAGATTATATAAATTATTTATTTTCTGAAAAATCCAAACTCAACCTCCTTAAATTTTTATCTATTGTTCCTAAATGCGCAATTCATACCTAACTGACACTGGCAGAATTGCATCAATCCAGATGCAGAGCTAAAGCTAAAAGAAGAAGAAGAAGAAATACATTTTATAGACCCGTAAACAAACACTTTTTTATCCAGAAAACCAGGAATAATACTTATGTGTACGAGTTGTGATAAACATTTCTTCAAATCTGGATGAGGATACAATGATTGCCGCATCTGAACCTCTGGTGAGCTTTTGCTCTTATGTTCTTACTGGCTTCCGAAACACGATTAGAACAATCACGACTATTCCAAATCCCTGCTTCTAGAGAAATTTGCAGCTTCGTATGTCCGCGAATTTCTCCATCTCAGTACTGAACAGTATCTCGCCATTTATTATAGGTAGCGATAAGTTCCTCCGGCCAAACTCAGGATACATTGTAAACATTGTCTCTATACATAACCTAAAAATCACTTTATTGGTGTTGATTTTTTGACAAAAAGTGGTAGCTACTTCACGATTTGAGCTTTTGCTACAATGCGTACTGCTATCACTTATTTGGCGTCGAGCGTGAGACAATTTTGGATTTTTGTGTTGTGAGTTGTTTACAACATTGTACCATAAGATAGGCTCGAGTATTGCATACTGCCTCGGCTCAGCAACTCATAGTGTGTCTAGGCCTCCTATGAGAGAAATAACCACCTAAATCAAGTTTTGTAATGGCAAATTACAGGAGTTTGTGCCACACGGTCGCACCGTGCTAGCGAAGCACCCAGGTCAGATCTATGGCAAACAGAACACATCCGCTTCAGAGAGCTCTCTCCTGTACAAGCTCTCCAACTTCGCCATCAAGGATGAGACCTTGCTGGTGGAGAAGGAGGATGAGGAGTGGTGGTGTGTTCGAGAAGTTTTTTATAGAGAGACTGATGGTAAGCCACATATATTTTTAAAATGTAAATACGTTTGTTAGAACACAATCTTACCTGCCTGTGTGTGAGGCACACTCAGCAGTGGATGTTTGCTTGCTGATAGGTAATCTCACATGGTTGGTAAGGGTCTTTGTAAAATACTTAGCCATGTAATACTAATAATAACTAAAGTTAGTGTTGTTTTTGTGGATCTACACTTTGATAGAGAAGCAACCATAGTAACTTGGCAAGAGTTTTTTTTTAAGAATTGATTTATAGCCACACACATAATATACAAAGTAAGAGAGATACAAAAATATACTTAAGAATAAACATGATATAACGGCCTCTGGGATTTTAATATTAAACATAATGTCGGCATCATGTAGTAGAGTCCCAAGGCTAAGAAAAAAATTGGTCTTTCCCTCTAATCTGGTCCTATCCTACCTTGTTGTCATTATCATCCGAGGACATTATCAGCACTTTTATTGCTTTACACCAAATTATGTAAGAACTTGAAAGAGCAGCTTATTATATAAATTATAATTATTATAAAAGCAAGTAATTGTTTCAATTCATTAACAATAGCAAATGTCGATTTTGATATCTCGAATGCATCAGTTCAGCCAGTTTGTATCATTAACTTTTCTAAATTTTATTTAACTTCTTGTGTGTTACTTAATGTACTAAATGTGCGTTAATTTTGTTATACACCCTTTCATGTAATTTTGTTATATCACGGTCTATTGATTTTTACATGAGTTTCTTTTTTAAATACCTTAAAAGTGGAAACTTATAATTAATAAGCCTTCTGTATCATAATATGTATATCATTTATCTTAAATATAACATTTGATATTTGTTTTAGGTGTGAAAACTCTCACTACAATTTTTCTGCTAAAGAAATAGTACAGTTTTGATGACCTGCGTTATTTGTTCTAATATTTTGATATAAAAGTCCTGATATAACTTTGCTGTGATGATGATAATGTTGATGTAAACTTCTGTGTAGGAAAACACTGAATAAATGTACATTCAATGTTTTACCACACAGAAGTTACCACAATAGCAGAAATATTCTAAGCTTCGCACACACCAATAAATGAATAGTTTAACTTCTTGTTTATGGTTCTGTTCTGTTTTTTACACACAAAAAAGTATTGTATGTGTTAGTATTTATTGTACCATCGGTGTAAGATCTGCCTTACCAGTCTGAAACAATTTTGCCTTGGGTTGGTTTTGGGTTACAGATCACACCTTCTTTTCTTTGTTGTCTAGTTTGACCAATAGAGAGTCCGGGCAGTCAACATCTGCTCAACATATTTTTTGTAATGGTTCTTTTTAATGACTTGTCCATTGCAAAGTTATCTGGTCAACCAGGCAGTCAGTTGTGTGCAGTTGCAGTTAGGGCTAATTAAATTCTCGATCTCGATTACCGAGTCGAGATCGAGAATTTAATTAGCCCTAGCACTATGAGTTCCTTTAGCAATTTATCGCAACATGAACGCTCCCAAATTGTAGTGTGTGTAATATAAAAATAGTGTAGTCATCAAACAACAATAAAATAAAAACAAAATAATTATTCTAATTTTCATGATGTCATAATCTGAATCTGAAATAGTTTGTAGTAAAATAATAATTACATAATTACAATAGCACTGACTAAGTACCTGACCAGACCACGAAATACAACGATCCTATTGGTCTTTAAAAACAAAAGAAATTGAGTAAGCCGGGGGTGGCAACCGGTCACTTCACAGAAAAATCACCCTTGTGGTGGTAAGGCAGATCTTACGCCGATAGTACACTAGCTGACCCGACAGACTTTGTCCTGTCATTCAAGTCAAACAACTGACTGACTGTTATTTCAAACATGCTTAGCCAAGAGTATATAACGCTGGGGCTAAGGTTACATAAAAAAAGTTAGTAATAAAGGTAATCTTAAAGTTTTCTTAAATTTTCTAATTTTCTGCGCAATTTTCTTTTTTTTTTTATGTCACAACCTTCTATGATGTATTAGAATATTTAAAAAAAAATATGAATGAAATCGGTAAAGCTGTTCATGTTATAGCGGGACCAGGATAAATAGGGGTTAATTTTTACATATATAGATTATTGTTTGTCCAGAATTTGAAGAAGAACCAACACCTACAAAGGACTCGAAATTTGATTACAACTCAGAATCATTCCGTCCATCAAGCCGCCTCAAAAATGACTTCAATATATCCATCAAATCTGAAATCCTTAACAAGAAGCTTGATGCTGACAGCAACTCTGGGGCCTCTAGGACTGGCAGTGCCAATAGCTCCAGTAATATGTCGAAGAAGTTTAACTTGAACTCGGGGAGTGGAGCCGTTAAGCAGAAACAACTGAATCCAAAGACGGACAGCTCTTATGAGGAGGAGTTGTATGTTAAAGGGTGTACTGCAGTGTGGTCTAAAGGTAAGTTAAGTTTAGTTATGCGGATATCCATCATTACGCGAGGTGATTTTGGCAAATTTTCGTCCCCCGCTCTTCCGCCTTTGTGAAATGTCGTGAGATTTTATTCGAAATAAAATTCATTAAAAATTTTACTAAATGCAATTTAGTTAATTTTATTAACCTTTAAATGCATGTCGGTCTTTTTGTGTCAACAAGAAAATAATGAACAAAATAACCACTTAGCATACGATAAGTAGTTATTTTGTTCGGTTAGTTTGGTATATACCAAAGAACCTATTTGTTTCATTTTCTCTGTCTCGGTATCTATGTATGTATTGTATTATGTATATCAGTCATCTAGTACCCATGACATAACACAAACTCTGCTTAGCTTGGGGCTAGATGATGCTGTATGGATTGTCCAGCACAATTTATTAAAAAAAAAAGTTATTGAAATCTGTTTCGCTGCGTCGGATGTCGGCTCTGCTAAGATTTGTTACAGAATCCTACATCATTTTGACTTACGGATGTAGAAGTAAAGTTTGTCTTTTTGTTGAAAGAGTGAACATTCTATTAATAGATGGTTCGTATAAATCCTCCACAACTCCACTGCAATTTAATTATTCCTCCGACTAATACTCAATTCATGGCTTTAAAGATTCTCCAGTTATTATTATTTCACTTGGACAAGAGCCAAATTTACATCATTGCAATCCTAATGAACATTTTACAGTATTTTCTTTAACTGGCTTCTGCTTCCAGGACTGATCTCCACACCAGCCACAAAAGTCTCTGGCCCTGAGCAGCGAGAAACTATCTGCTGCTACACCTTAGACACGCCCATAAAGCACGCGTCCTTCGCCGATTTTCACATCGACATCAAAAACACCATGCTGATAGATGCACTCAACTCACAGATTGGAGATGTCAAGAAAAATATTAAAATAGAGGACACCACTGAACACATAAAAACTGAAATCATGCCTAGCATAGTCTTACTAGACAGCAAATGCATGAGAGTTTACGCAACTGATGGCAGAGAATACATAACAAGCATACCCTTCCAAGTTAAAAAGATCTGGCCGATGAAGTATGGAGTTTTCCTTGAAAAAGATGCAACACCTGTGGCGGGACACCAATCAACGCTCCCGGCTTCTTTCTTCCGCTTCAACGACTCCCACAATAGCTCTTTCAAGTCAACTAGAATGAATATGAGCAGCAAACTGAGAAACGACTCAACTTGCGACCATGATGTGCCATTACCAACATGTTTTTCCCTCACACACCCACTGGACGAAGTTACTCCGATACTAGTAAAATCACCATCTCAAGGACTACAGTATTATAACGATGGTGACTTACAAATCATTTTTGTGAGCACGAATCCAAGCATAATACTGATTTATGACTGGAAGCTAGCAATACACTCCCTTTGGAAGATTCGAAAAGCAACAAGAGATGAATGCTTGTCAATGTGCCCGAGTATGAATACCTCAACCTTTAGCCAGACTTGCGATTACATAAGCAGTCCTATACACAGTAATAGAAACGTGACCAGCTGGGCTACAGGACTGGGCAGTCCTTACCAGTCCAAAAAAGCTCCGAACACTCCATCCAGGTCAAGACTGAACAGTCCTATGGCAAATGTTTTCCATCAGCAAGGGTTATCCCCCCACGCATCCATCGAACACGCATCTTCAATATCTATGATGCCAAACTCAGCGGGGATTTCCCCTCCATCGCTGCCTTTATACCCCGACATCTGCCTAGACCACATATGGACTGACAACTTGATTATCAAACGAGATAAAATAGAAAGCGAGAATGATTTGAAGACCTTCCTTCACACAGACTTAGTTGGTCACGATTACCTTTGCTTTATTGCTAAACAAAATTCTGTTAGCAAAATACAGATATTAAGACTACAGAAGTCGCATTACAGAGGTGGTCTAAAGACTAACTTAATTGTGGGTACGGTGTCGACGGTGATGGCTAAAGACGCGGTGGTGTTGCCACATTTGAAAATGATGGCGTTGATCGATGAGGCGGGGAATATTATTCTGCAGTCTGGGAATAATGTTGTTGGGAAGGTAATTTATATTTAAATCTATCTCAGATACTAAAAACAGTCTAATTGAAAAGCCATAATTGGACCCGTAACATTCTATGAAGTCGACATCGCCTTTGCAATTTTGACACTCTTAAATCCATAAAGTTTTTCATTTCTCCCTCTGGAGTTGTTTATCGCTTTGCATGCGTTAACGTGGAGATCTATTAGTACCACCTATAATAGACTAGATATATGTAGCTGCTAGATATATCTAGTCTAGATTAAGTTTCATTGAGTTTTTAACTTCTACCCGATTCTTTGTCCATCTAGGTTTTATTTTATTTGAGTTTGCATAGTCCCACTGACAATTTTTTGGATCTTATTAAAATTTCTTAGATATTATCCCCAGTGTAAGGCTTACGCACTATAATAACAAAAACCTTAAAATAAGAAAAATCTTTTTTTTTACCTCGATAAATGATATTACCCATTATTTCATCTAGGTAAAAAAAAACACACTGGGGATAATTTCTAAGAAATTCTAATAAGATCCAAAAAAAATTCGACTTCAACGGGACTTGAACCCGCAACCCTCCCTCAGTACGGGATGCGCTACCAATTGCGCCACGAGGTCCCGTCGAAGGCGAAAAATTTTTGGGATCTTATTAAAATTTCTTAGATTTTTCTTATGTTAGTATGACATGTAATGATGATGATTATTTCTAGGTCCACGTAGGCGGTGTCCTAGCCCGCCTCATAGACTCCCCCTACACAAAGAGATCAACATTCCGCTCGCCGTTCCCTCGCCGAAGCAGCTTGCTGCCCAGCCGAGTTAATGACGTCACGTTTGATGACTCAGCCCTGCACTTACTATCCCCCGTGCCTCATACCACGGGTGCGTCTCGGTTGGAGAAGAATGAGAGCTTAGGTGAGTGAGATTCGGTGTATTATTGTCTGTCTGTGATTATGGAAGAAGGATTAGAAATGATTTATTGCGTTTGGTGGCCACCAAGGGCAATAAACCATTTTCTGCTTTGAATTAAAACTGTTACAGAGGTATCGAAACTTTTTTAATACAGGGTGTTATTAATTGGCGGTGAGAACTTTTGGTATTTATTTTCCATAACGATATTACGAGAAAAAATAAAGAGAGGCGCTAGTGACGCATTACTATGCGCCTTAAAAGATACATTAATCTCGTGAAGTCTAGTTGTGGGCACAGAGAGTTTGTTTATTTTTAGTATTAAAATGATGTAAGTATATCCCTATTTTTAGGAAAGCTATTGATATTTCTTTGAGTGTAAAACAATTTATCATAAATATATCGGCATGCCGACGGCGTCATTATACTTATTTGTTTCAATTGACTCAAGGTATATCTAAATACGTAAATACATGTCGTAAGAGCCGACTAAGGGAACCTACCAGAGGAAGGGCAGCAGCTTCCTTCTGAGTATTTTTAAACACCAACACTGCGATCACCAATCAGCCTGCCAAGCGTGGTGTTTATGGCAAATACCCCCTACATGGGAGACCATCCACTTGATTGACCGACGACATCGTAGCGGTCGCAGGGAGTCGATGGATGGAGGCGGCTCAGGACCGCTATTTGTGGCGTCGTACGGGGGAGGCCTATGTCCAGCTGTGGACGTGTATGGGCTGATGATGATGATATCTAAATATACCTCATATCCACAGGTCTAAGCGGCCTCTGCGACGCGGCCGGCTCCCGCCTAACATTGCAGTTTGAAGCGGGTGCCATGTACAGGATCTCGCTGCCAGCGCTGTCCTGCTCAGCGCTGGTCACTAGATGCTGCAGCGCTTTGACTGCTATATTGCCGAAGGACATCACTATGCAGGTATGACTTACCATCAGAACATATCAGCCTATGAGTTTGTGTAGTGTTTATGGCGACACTTCGTATATGCTTTGCAAAGGTACGCAGCTGCAGTAATCCAGTTCTTCCTAGTAAATAAAGTGAAAATAACATGTGTTTCTGTCCGTATGGGACTTTTTCACGACCAAGCTGAATGGATGTTGATTAAATTTAGACAGAAGACAGGTGGATTGTACTTTAAGGAAAGGAGATTCTTTCTTCTATCCAGGACGCGTGCGAAACCACGTACAGCTTAAATTGTTAATCATAACAAATTATTTTATTTCGTCTTGATAACAATTCTTCTAATTATTAAGATGGAGAAAAAGGACCTAAAATGTCTTTGTGCTTCCATTTTCAATCTAATAAGAAAGATCAGCTTTACATTTATCTCTATTCCCTGTTTTAATTCATCGTATTACAGGTTCTAATAAAATGGTACGGCGTTCGAAACGCGCCGGGCACTCAAGACCTCACCCCCCTTCAAGAGTGGAGCATGTTCTCTTCCGTCCTGCTCTCCCTAATAGGCTACTCGCCGCGTGCGAGCGAGACCGAACATGAGCATGAGACGCAAAGCAAGAAGCAGAGGACTCAGAGCGATGGCGGGCCGGATGATTGGCAGTTTATGCTGAATTCTAGCATGCATAGGACTATAGGTAAATAACTTAGTAACTTAACTGTTATTGAGAGAAAACATTTTGTATAATGAGGCGTTTCTGAAATTGAAAAATGTATGTTTACCTAAGACCTCAATAGATGGTGGTTTTTTGCGGGAGCACAGATTTTATAATACTTATACTAGGCGGAGAATAGAGCTTGTGGTAAATGTCATGTCAACCTGTGCTATTTAATTTCGCCATCTTTTCAGTCGAACTTTTTTGACCTTAAGAAAACGCTTCATTGGCAAATGAACGTAAAGCCTTAAGTGATAGCATAAAAAGGAACAGACAGAATTCAACAGTACCTGATTGAATCACAGAGTCCCGCCAGTGAGTTGCCCTTATTAATATTGAAACAATCCTAATCTAAAGTAGTTATTCCTGAACGACACTAATAAAATTTAAGTATTTACTCTGATTACCTTGCAGGCAACCCGCTAGCCACAATGCTGAAACTCCCCCAGCTATCCGCCGAAAGCAAACACAAGCACATTAACACAGAAGACGAAAAACCTGCACAATTCAACGCAAACTCCATACTATTCCCGTACACCCTGCAGATTCTATACGCTTTCCACCTTGTGTACGAGGAAATAAAGCTCAATACGCTACTGTCGAATGATTTGAAACCGCTTGCTACGTTTTTGTATCAGATAGCCGCAGATTTGAAGTTGGAAAAGTATGTGAATCATTATTGGTTGGATTTCCCCATTGATTTCAATTTGGATTTGGAGGTTTGTTGATTTTTGAATTTAATTTTTGTGGAGCAGTTTAAAAATTTCGTTGTAGGTACATCTTTGGAGCTTTCCCAATTTTCAATCTTCGTATCGGTTTGGCTAAAGTCGAAAATTTTTACGTGAAAATTCCTACTGTTGAAGCAGAAATTCTTAATTACTTATTTCACAAACGATATCTGTAAAAAAAAGTTAAAACTAACACAAAGACGAGCTTAACCTTAATAAGACTTATCTTGAAGCAAATCTTTTTGGGAGAAAGTCTGTGCGTAAAAGAAAAAAGAAAGTTCGTGATTAAAACTAATTCTGATATAATTTTCAGGCTGAATCTCAAATATCAGCGGAAGTATCATCGAAGCTCGTAGAACCGAGCTACTTCAGCAAAGAACCACCCAATGTCTTCAGTTATATGAACAACATGTTCAAAGACGTCGATGTGGGGTACTACCCTTATCTGGCTGAGGTTAACAACTTGTCCCGGGATCTTATTGAGGTGAGTTTACAGCGAAATCTCATCATCAACATCGTCAGCATGATATACCACCATTGGACGACGGCGGCCTCCCCTAATGAGCGCCATAGGGACATGAATTCAGCCGCCTCCAGCATCTGCCAGTATTTTTTTTTAATTTTTCCGTTACAACCATAATACAGATTCAATCAAGTTTTGTACCATAAAACCTAAAGAGGTTTGTCTTGGTATTCGCATTCCTCATGATAATATACATTATAAATCAATTTTTAATTTGGCTTGTTCAGATCTACCGCATTGCAACGGCTTTCTTATTCACTCATCGATTATTTGACATGTATGTATACATAGATATAATCGATAACCAAGCTTTCAATTGAGCCATATTTCATCGCATGACAATACGGTTTACACATTACATAAATCTCTCACACAGAGATTTAGATGTAAACTTATTTAGGACAAAATTTAAAAAACCTTTCTGGGAAAAATGTTATTACCATATTGACGAATTTATAAATGATGCATTTTAATATTTTACTTAATAAAAACTACAATAATTTGTAATAATATTCATGTAATAATTCTCCTTTGTCTCTGATAATGTATTAATTCTGCATGAATATAACCTAAATTACTATTTGATATATACCTGCATGACAAACTCTAGAAAATCTTACCCAACTACCAATGGAGGAGGTTTATTTGCATACCGATTATATTGGTCAAACGTGTTGTGTCATTTAAAACACCTACCATATTTGTTACCTTACACATGTTTATTTAATCTCTGTTTGGTTAGTCTCCTTCATGGCTCTTTTGCAGCTCTTTGCTGGTTCTTGATAATAAATAAATAATAAAGAATGCTGGACAATCCACACAGCATCATCTAGCCCCAAGCTAGGCAGAGCAGAATTTTAGAAGCTTTGAATCTAGTCAGTCATACATTTTATTCCCCAGATCCTATCAATAACGGGTTGCGGTCGCTCCGCCGGCGTACAAACCATAACGTCCCGGGACAACTTGGCGTCCTCCACTCCGCGCCGGCGGGACAGCACGCTGGGACAGGGCCCGGTCTACTCACAGGCAGTGCTGGCCATGTGCGAGCGAGGTAAGTACTTGACAGCTAACTTTGCCTTCTCCTTGACCGTGACGATCGCGTCGTAAGAATTGCACCCTCCAACTCAGCCCGCTGATGTCGTAAGAGTAGATTAATCCCCTCGGAATTAAACCTCCAATATCCACATTGCGATTCCAACACCTCCATTGCGAACACCAATCTGCCAAGCGTGGTGACTATAACAAAACCCCCTTGTTTGGGGGACGCATGTTCAGTTAGCAGTGAGCAATGGAAGTATGAGTCGCTGATGTAGTGTTCCGAGACGTTCGCTTCTAATGGAGCGGGCCGGCCCCCCAAACCCTTGTACATTGTGTCTACCGCATTCGGTTGCTAATTTAATGCCAGTTGTGTCAGCATCCTGTCTCACGTCTAATTGTTTCGTTTTAAAAAGGGGGCTCGGCTCAGACTCCATGAACGATGTCGCTGTTTGTCAGTAGCGGCTAACCATGTACTAACAACATGTATGGTGTCTCTGTAGGTATAAGCCCCCGCGACATCGACAACCTCCCCCCGGGCCTAGCCCTGGCCTGCATGTCCGTGGTGATGGTGTGGGCCGGCTCCGCGGGCGCGGGCTCAGCCGCGCCGCACGCCTTCGCGCGCGCCGCACGGGAGGAGCTCGCGATGCATCAGGAGGCGAGCACGCATGGAGACGGAGTCGAAGGTAACATCATAAACTGCACTCTGCAGTTAATCGGGTAGGTGTACCAGGAGGTCTACTTTGACGGATCACATAAAACGCCAAACGCTCGAACCGTTCTTTCGGATACCCATTATGTACTAAATATTTTGACATGTACTTCTTAGAGATCCGAAACTAAAGGTGTCAGTTGATAACGCGCCCGAAGGACTAGGTGGTAAGGTTGTTCATGTTTCAATATAAGCATTCAAAGTTCAACCATGTACTTGCCTCCGTGACGCAGTTGGTTAGCGCATCCTCGTATTCAGAGGAGGGTCGCTGGTTCAAGTCCCGCCGGAGTCGTACATTTTTGGGATATTATTAAATTATTCAAAGTTCAAGTTTCATGTTTGTATTAAGCATCAGCCTGGACCTCACGACACACGCTCGGCCTACTGTGAGATCCATAGATAAAATCATAGTCTCAAGCCCTCAGCAATGATATTTTGTTAGTTTATATTAGGCCACAATAAAATGTATGTACATACCTATCCTAAAATAGACATACTTATAATGTTAACTATACCATACTATATAATCTGTAACTATACCTAACTACTAAGTGCCTCTTAAACTGTAACATTATTTGCTGTAAATAAATATATTTTTATGTTTATGTTTAAAGGAGCATAGGCGCGCGAGTATGTGTAACGTCGTCATTTCTCTTTTTCTAGCGCTCGGACTCGAAGTGATAGAGAAAGAGACGGCGTACTCCGTCATCTCGGATACAGTTGAAGATCCTTCCAATAAGAGTGAGGAAAACGACTCCGCCACGGGAATGGAACATCTCAATACTAAACTGCTGAAGCTGTTGTATCCTATGGACCATAGGTTAGTTTTACATGATGCTATGGGGCCAAATGCAATGAAATATCTACATTCATAGATAATTATTTTTTTCCCAAAACCTAATATAGTTTATTCTATAAGTAGGTTTATGGGTGTTTTTCTACACTAAGCTGGAATGTGACAAACCCAATTAACAGCTTGACTTACGAATAAAGCCGACATACTGGCTGTGTTTGACATTTTCTACCGTATAGCTATGCTGTCTAACTATGTGTTAAACATATTATTTATCGAGTTTATTGTAACACTAGTCTTGGCCGCGACTTCGTGAGCGCTATTCCCGGATAAGTTGCTTGTATGTTATTCTAGGTCTAGAAGTGAACAACATTTGGACAATTATTTATTAAAACTTAATAGAAGCTCACAGTTTACACCAAAATGCTTACTATATAGGGTACAGACTAATTAAAACTAATATACAATCTAAGCGACGTATAAATAGAAGGTAGGCTGTCATTAAACAGGTCAACATGTTGGAACTTCAGTAGAACCTTATTCAGGAGTCAACTCGATCCATTGAGTAATTTCGCCATAATAGAGTAACAAACATCCAAACCTATCCATCCACCACGGAGTTTAATTGAAACTTTTAAGCTTTTTTATCACTATGTTGTAATCTATATTAATAATTTCGTACCGGTCTACGGTAGACTCGAACGAAATGCACATCAAATTGAAGAGCGTAAAAAATTTGACAATCCGAGTCGACAACTTATAGACGGAAAATTCGGATTATCGAGTATTTCAATGAAAAAATGCAAATAAATTGAATTGCTTTTCAATGGCGTTGCGAAATAAACATGCCAAATGTCATCAATGTGTCAGTGTCACGTCATCACGTGTCACGGGTGACATGGGTTTGTATTCCCTTCTCCATTAGTCTTATAGCCCGGCTACACACATTTGTGCACACGCTCCATCTTGCTTGTGCACATTGGCTTGCACAAGCAATATGGAGAGTGTGGCCGGCCATCTTGCTTGCGTAACGGTGTATGTGCAATCTGCATGCACAAATGTTTGAGCGTGTAGCCGGCTATTAGGAATATTTTTTACAAACTTCTTGCGTCCGACCGAAGTCCGAGGGCTATTCAACTTCAACTTCTTGATTAATGGTTCTGCTTTGGGTTGACGCAATTCTATCAGTGTCCGTCTCATGGCAGCATCGCAAGCTCTAGCACATTATTTACAATCGTACTGAGCATAAATTCCTAAATCTACGTTTACAAAAAAACATGTTAATTTCGCGCGGATTTCACAAATGATATTCGTTCGATTCGTTGAGAACCGATGACTACAGAAGTATCATTTACATTAGGTATATAAAAAAAATGTGGAATATTATTATAAGGCTACATTTTACCCGAGCGAAGCCGGGTTTTCATCTAGTAATTATTTATTTATTAAAAAGAAATGCCGTTCCCATTTTCACCAGGATGACAGAAGTATTCAACATTCTACAATCTTCGCAACCGGTGACTATAAACCTGACGCAGCGGCCCGAGGTGTCGGACCACGACTTTATAGAGGAGCAGGAGAAATATCTCTACGCCCTCAGCACTAGGACCATGGCACTGCCGGTCGCTAGGTTAGTAAACTGGATAAGCTGCATCAAAATTCGCCGCCATAGGACGACTTGCATCCATGTGTGATTTGATAAATATAGCCTACACAATCTTGTATTCTTATCTCACCGGTAAAAGTGAGCTATAAATTTCCACCATTTACCATTCTTTATCATTCATGTAGTGTCTGTTTGGCGGCAGTAGACGGTTTGTACAAAAAAAATACAATATATTTTATTCAAGTAAACTTATGCTACCGCATGGGTTTGGGACCCTCTTTTAAATATATTATATATACCTGTGTTAGAGGGTTCCGCTCTTCCGTAATATAGTTATGATATTATAACATTTTAAGATGCGAATTTGAAGAATTAAAATTAAACAGATTAATAACAAACATTAAATAACGGCTATTGTATGAATTTTCTCTATTTTCTTTATATTTTAACTCAATCAATAAAAAAAAGTTTGAAACGAGGCAAGTAACTTATCAACGCAATTTTCTTATTAAACTATCATTCTTATTCCAGAGGAATGTTAACCCTGCGAACACAAGCCAGCTCCCCCACAGAGACAGCCAGCATCCCCCGCGTCTGCGTGTGGGGGCGAGGGGGCGCAGGCCGTGCGGCCGTCGGTCCCCCCGGAGGGGAACTGGGCCCCCCGGCGCTGGCCTGGCCGTCCTTCCACTCCGGCGCCGCGGCGGGGCTCGCGTTACTGCCTACTACGGGGACTACGCTAGATTCTACCTGGCTCATTTATAATAAACCCAAGGTATAGACAGACTACTTTTATTTTCGACCCCCAGGAGGTGGGTTTGGCCCCCATGCGGATAAAATTACGTACAATAACCAACTTTTTCACCTGTAACGCCAGCAGAACTGAGGTCTTGGTAAAAATGCTGAGTGTCAACCGCTTAGCACATGTTATGCCAACCCTAATTTCGGCTCAGGGTTATGAGGACCAAGCATTTCTTGGCCACTCTTAGACCTCCTAAGTTTTGGTTTGTTCCTAATGTTTGTACCTACATATATTAAAAGCTTTGTCCCGTCTGTCGAAATTAATGACATTATTTTCTTGTATTCTATCCTTTATTTATAGGGTACCACGGAAATGTCGCCGGAACACGCCGGTTTCCTAATGGCTCTCGGCTTGAACGGTCATCTTAAGGACATGCCATTTATGAACATGTACGAATATCTAGTCAAGTGCAACGAAATGTTGAGCGTGGGGTTACTGCTGGGATTGGCTGCTACTTATCGAGGTAAAAGATTTTACGGTTTTGTCCGTAGGGCGTGAGCCCTCACACAATAACCCCAACTTTTTGGAATATTATTAAATTTATAAGAGATTTTATGCCTTGTACCATATCATAGGAGCACTGGGCACTTGGATAAAGAGTTCTCCTTAGACATTCACATGCTTCATCTATAGTGTTATATTAGTAGATTTATAGATGTGACCTTTGGTCGTGACTAGTTTAATAAAGTTTATATTGTCTATTATATCTCTCTCTCTCTCTCTAAGCTATGGTTTCGCTGCTTAATCTTAGTTTTATAAATCAGCCGAATCAATCATGTAAGGTTGAGCTAGGCTACCTGTCGGGGCGGCGAGTGCAAACGGGCGTTTACTGCCCCCTGAGATACAGTACCAACTAGTTCGGGGGATGGTGAACAACCAATGTCGTCCGACTCACAGACAGTGGCCTGGCCTAACTTCTACACACAGCTAGCTACAACTAGCTAGCTCATAGGTAGCCTTAAATAATAAGGTGCCTTGAATTATGGTTGTCTGGTAGAAATCTCTGCAAGGGATAAGACCGCCAATTGCAGGATACGGTAATTAGATTTTAAGAACTCCCTGTACCTACTATACTATACTGTAATTTCTCCTGCAATAAAGCCTTTTTATTTTATTTATTATTATACATGGATCCTGGCTGTAAGACACTGACTACCATGAAAAACAGCCAAGGAGAGTTTTCCAACATAAGTTTCGGCTACGACCGCATACGATGGTAGTCAAGTAAATATAGGCAAAAATCAAGTTTCACATTAAAATTGTTTTCTCTCTGCATTCCGATAGGATTATATTAAAAAATAAATAATTTCCCAGGAACAATGGATATCCAAGCTACAAAACTAATGTCAATCCACCTAGAACCGCTTCTGCCCCCCACGTCCATAGAGCTAGACATCCAACAGAACATCCTCGTGTGTGCGTTACTGGGCGTGGGGCTACTGTACCAGGGCACAGAGCATCATCACTACGCGCAGGCGTTGTTGCATGAAATCGGTCAGTAGCACAACAGGTAGTAGATAAATCACTAAGAACTTCTAACAGAACATCCTAGTGTGTGCGTTACCATACGCCATGTTGCGGATCGAAAACGTAGTATACATGTTTAACTGGCGCTATGTCAATCAATGTTAACTTACTGCATCAAAATTTGGGATTAAAGTAGGAAAAATTATTTTTAACCGTCGAAAGAGCGCAAAGCAACATACACACTTTCTCAAACGCATATGAAACTAAACAAAGACTAAACAAGAAGTTTTCAAGATCATCTGTCCTTTGTTTTTCTAATGCTTAAAATACACAGTCCTATGGCCAAGTGCGTGTCAACTCAACTTTAGCGGGAAACCGACTGTTTTTAAAGTACCACTATACTTCTATTCCCCAGGTCGTGTCCGAGTATGGAGCGCAGAAAGGTGCGTGGAGCGAGAAGGCTACGCGCTATCCGCCGGCCTGGCGCTCGGCATGCTACTGTGCGGAGCGGGGAATAGAGCTCCCACGCAAGTGGTTCACGCGCTTAGGACGTATATGTTGGGAGGAGAATTACCGGGTATGTAGTGTTTAATTCTGTGTACAGCATTACTCAACATAACATGAAATGTAACGTGAAATGAGAATTTCATCAGTGTGGACACACCGCGCGCACAAACCGAACACGTTCCTACTCGCATGTTTCCGACGTGCGCGCGAACGTAGCGTCAGACACTGGTTCAGTTCGTGTTCGCGTACGTCTCAACACAACCCGTCGACACTGGCGCTCCGCGCACACTAAGCTGGAAGGCTATGAGCCTTCCAGTACCAAATCGTTCAAACACCTGTGCTATAACATCTAGGGCTTTACTTGGGGGGCTCAACCCCACCTGATATTCTTGCTGCATCATTCTAGTTATATTTTTGCTTCAGAATCCCAACGCTCAGGGCAAAAGAGCACTGGCGTAGAAGGCGGCAGTATAAACCTAGACGTGACGTCACCGGGTGCCACACTAGCGCTCGGCCTCGTGTACCTACGCAGCGGAGCGCGCGCGCCCGCGGCTTGGCTCGCCCCGCCCGCCACTCCGTACCAACTGGACTACGTGCGACCTGATCTACTCATGCTGAGGGTTATAGCCAGAGGTTTGTATAAATATATGCGTCTGGTTAGGGGGCTTAGGCCCCCAATCAGAAATCTTTTGCGGTGCAGATTCGTAAATGCACCGTGTCGAAATCGAAACATTTTTGTAGGAGGTTTTAACCACGCGATCTCGCCTTGTAAAGGTTGAAATAAAGGGATGTCTCCTCTCAAGGATCTATTTTAGAGTCTCTGGTAAGATTCATTTCGTAAAGAAACCCCCTTTAAGAAACGGTTACCGTTTGCTGTCCAAGCTCTCGCAGTTTATGCCTTATTGTGACAATGTTTGCTATTATTTGGTTAAGATAAATACATTTATTTATCAGAGAACATAGAAAACATTCCCTTGCATAATTTTATTACTTACTATGTATGTTTTTAAAAAAATAATTTACTTGTGTTTGTTGAGACAGGGCTCGGCCCCGCCAATGCCAATGCCAATGCCAATGCCAAATTCGCATTTAACACTAAACTTGGTCGATCTAAGTTTATTGCTATGATTTTTAAATGTAACAAGAGTTGTGTATTTGAAAGGTCTGATCCTATGGGATGAAATTGAAGCGAGTGACGAGTGGATAGAGAATCAAGTACCGGACACAATCAGGCCTTACTGCTTCGTCAAACCAACTGAGGACAATATTGATTACGAGGCTATGAAGTAAGTTCCATTAAATTTCTGTTTTAAGAGCACACAAAGTGATTTCGCAACAGTCACACTTGTGCAATATATTTTTGATTTCACCCTAGCCCTAGCACCTTTATGTATAAGATTATGCGTTGAGTTCAAAAAGTAAGAGGTTTGTAAATTTTTGTATGGAGTGTGGTAGACGATGGCCACTTGGCCACCCCCTAACATTGGTTAACACACTATTATTTTTAAGTCGTAGCCTACTTTTAATGTTATATATTTGAATAGAGGACACTGACATATTAAAAATGTGATAAATGGTATCACCTTTTTTTGTTTGTATAAGCAATAGTTATTTTCATCTGTGAATATTTCAGAAATCTGACGCTTTAGGACCTTATAAATAAAGGATATTTTTTTAAACTTTCATTGTGCACTATTTAAAAAAATTGTCGCAGCCGATGTTACAGCCAAAATCAAACCCTCTATGGTGGCATGCTAAGAGAAGTTTCGACGATCTTGATTAATTTGGCGACACTGCTTCTATCCCTTTCTTATCGATCGATTTAAAAAGGATGGCGTCACGTACAGTGCTGTCAAATTCGTTTGTTAGTGTGTCATCAGAATTGAACTCCCTTCTTTTCTATGCGAGTTCAAAATGCAGCTTCGAAAATAGAAGGACGAGTGTCAAGGTTGTGGTAGAACTGAGTTGCTATCATCACTTAGCCTAGCATTGCTTACGGGCGATTTCTGGACAAACGCAAACATCTAAGAACATTCTTTGTTCCAGCCAAGCATACTGCAACATAATAGCCGGCGCCTGCTTCGCAATGGGCATCCGTTTCGCGGGCTCAGGAGACTTAGATGCACGGGACGCCGTGCTCGACGTCGCCAAACGATTGCTACGGCTTGCGGGCCGCAGCCGCGCCGAGTTGGCGGGCCGCGCCACACTCGAGTGTTGTCTGTCCGTCTGTGTGCTAGCCGCAGCTATGGTAACTAATACATTGTCATGTCTAATTGTAATGTTATTTGTTGTCGTAGAATTCGCGTACTCACTAAGTTTCTCGGATTCCACCTTGCCAAGTCTAGCCAAGTCATCGAGTTCACAGGTGGCGCCGTTGTGCAACAACTCACTCAGTCGTGCGTTTTCGTCATTGATCGGATCATAATATTAAGACGAGCCCATAGAATAGACGTAGCAATTAGGGTTTCCAATTTATGTACCTAAAATATTATCGGTCGAGCCATACTTTTCCTTTATAACTCGAATCCAAGATGTAGGAAATCTAAAATCACCAATCATGTAATAACTTGAAGTGCTTCTTTCGTAAGCCTAAAGTAATAAAGTTATTGATTTCTTTCTGATTATAATGGTGCAATAACTAATCAGAATGTATCATACTTCGTTCATTTCCGGATTTCGAACAATTCGAAGCATCCATTATAAAGTTTTCAACTGACTAGATTTCAGGGCTGTAGATTTAGTTGAAACAATAAAATAACGTGAACGTGCAGTTTGTTTCCTTGTTGCGTTTAATCTGAGGCTCTTATTATGAAATCTGGGTCAGTTATAGATATATATGCTTGAGTGACGTTAATGCCTTAGAAAAGCGTTACTGAAGCATAGATCGATGACTGAGCAAGCTTCCAAAAGTCAGAGAAAACTTAGCTACAAATAAAATCGTGGTTCCGTTTTTAGATAATGGCGGGTCGCGGTGACATCTCAG
Organism: Eupithecia insigniata; assembly: GCA_947859395.1. NCBI lineage: Eukaryota > Metazoa > Arthropoda > Insecta > Lepidoptera > Geometridae > Eupithecia > Eupithecia insigniata. Next base: position 1,314,280 of record OX402007.1, read on the forward strand.
TGTTGCGCGTGTGTAGGAGACTGCGTGCGCGCGTGCCTCCCGCCCGCGCGCCGCATCCCCCGCTCACGCACGGAGGACAGGTCAGTTAATGCGGAAAATTTAGTTTTATTAGTAATAGCCGTCTCATAGACAAACGCAGCCTGCGATACTGGCTGCGGCCGCGCCGCTGCAACAACACACCACCACGGTCACAGAGGTGACCTGAAACGGTCTGTTTTACAAATGAGCAACTAACTGCACTGTGTGTTGTTAGATACCAACATAAGTTATCGATTCGAAAATCGATTACATTAATTATTGTACTGGCAACTAGGAATAATCAATAGATTTATTAATTTTATCACTGGCAACTCGCTCTCTCTCTTCGTCCTCTCTGCAACAAATATGTAAACACCTTGTGATAATAAAAAGACTATTTAAAGTGCAACAAGGCGCATTGAACTGAAATCATAGGATTTTTATTGGCTTCTGTCATCTACATCTGTTTTTGCTAACTTAACTACAACTGCCTTTGTTAACTGTTAAGGTTATCGCAGATAAATCCTACAAATATTATAAATGTCAAAGTTTGTATGGATGGATGGATATTTGTTCCTCTTTCACGCAAAAACTACTGAACTGATTGGGCTGAAATTTGGTATGGGTATAGTTTGGGACCTAGAATTACGTATAGGCTTTTTATCTCGACAAAACGATGACGCTAGCAGCAGGTAGTACTACTATAGTTGCTTCCACAGGCAGCGTCTCTGGGAGAGGCTTTATGTGAGTCCACCTCACTGTTTATAAATATTCTGCTCAGCCCCGCTATGTCTCCCGATTTATGTCTAAAAATTTTAGTTTCAATGTAAAACTGTTATAGTTGTTGCACTGCAGATGGCGGTGCACATGAGCGTGGGCCTGTTGTTCCTGATGGGTGGGCGTGGCACGCTGGGCACGTCGCGCGCCGCCGTGCCCGTGCTGCTGGCCGCATTCTTCCCCAAGTTCCCTACGCATACTGAAGATAACAGGTACTATATCTAATCAATAACCGGGTAGGCCGTAGGTATCAGGGACGCAGCCGCAGTGCAGTACGCGAAACGTGTTGTACTTGCTAAAGCAGAAAGAAGCTGTTACCCTGGTAGGTTCGAAAAACCCCGTTCCCAACGAAGGTTCGGAACAGGGTTTTTCGACCCCGGGCATATTAAGATGGAGTCAGGAAAACATTAATAATCGATTCCCGCCTCGGGACAAATGTTACGATCTACAAATATTTTGTTCAGGGTGTTCTGGACGTTTTCTATGTATGTAATAAAAATTATCTATCTATGTAGTGTATTATATATCAGTTATCTAGTACCCATAACACAAGCTCTGCTTAGCTTGGGGCTAGATAATGTTGTGTGATTGGTGCAGCATTATTTATTTATCGTTTTAAGAGCTCCATGGCGTTCGCAGCGTTAAAATTTCATAGATTTTTTTTTTATGGGGAAAGCGCTTCAGCTTTATACTTATGTATTCTGAGGAAGAATTTATGGATATTTTATCTGAGCTTTATTTATAATGATTGTGAGATACACTATACAATGAATGAGAGCCCGAGGTTCCCGCCGGCGCGGCGCTGCGCTCGACGGTCGGCGCTTGTGATCATAAAAACATATTCGTGTGATTATATTGTCAGTTGCCCTAAATGAGTGACTAGACTTCGCAATAACAAATGTCCAGGCATTTCACCAGGCACATCATCACATTTTTTCTTCTTCTAGATATCATCTGCAAGCTTTCCGTCATCTGTACGTGTTAGCGGTTGAGCCAAGGTTGCTGCTGCCGCGGGATTTGAACACGGGGAAGTTGTGTTACGCTCATATTCAAGTAAGAATCAAAGTTTTTAAAACATTCAGGCACTGTTTTAAAGAGTTTGTTATATGAGCACTACCAATAGAGAATTCACTTAAAAACACAAAAAAACCACAAAAGGCAACCTGTTGTGACCCCCCAATTTTAAGGTACAGCTAACAAGGTTGTCTGGGAAAGATCGCTCTTGAGCGATAAAACCGCCCATTGTGGCTATGTTCGTTAATGATTATTTTGTAAATTATTTCTAAGTTAAGAGTGCAATAAAGTATAATAAAATAGATTGAGTGACCAGTTGTTCTCTAAGTGAGATATATAACAAAAAGTTAACTTAGTGAGGGTGCACACCAGACTACACTTGTATTAGGACTACAATTATCGTAATACAAGTGTATGTATGTCTGGTGTGCACCCTCACTAAGTTAACTTTTTGTTATCTGTTGCAAGCTTAGCTCTACAGTAAGTAACTTCGGTGTACCTTAGAAAGTCTACACATTAAAGTCTCTGACATAGCCCGGTGGGTTGCTGCGATATTTCAGTGTAGAATATTGTAAATAGTTGACAGTTTTCAACTTGTCGGCAACTCGCGTACTTTGGTGTGTAGACTCCATTACATATGTTCAGATGGCAAAATTTTGACGAATCTAGAGATCCGTCAAAAATTTGCCTGGTTTTTTCCTAAAAACCGTACATATGCGCTCGGGTCATCGCAGCGCTCAGAGGAAAAGTCTATATACTCCGATTCAAAAACCTGGATATTTTTTGTATATAAAGGGGTGATAAATATCCAGGGAATCATCATCATCATATCAACCCATATGCGTCCACTGCTGGACATAGGCCTCCCCCATACGACGCAACAAATAGCGGTCCTGAGCCGCCTCCATCCATCGACTCCCTGCGACCGCTACGATGTCGTCGGTCCATCGAGTGGATGGTCTCCCATGTAGGGGGGATTTTCCATAATCACCACACTTGGCAGGCAAATTGGTAATCGCAGTGTTGGTGTTAAAAATACTCAGAAAGAAGTTGCTGCCCTTCCTCTGGTAGGTTCCCTTAGTCGGCTCTTACGACATCCACTGGTTGAGTTGGAGGGGTCGATATTCGTAAGCCGCGGCCCACGGCCTATATTTTATGCCAAATCCAGGTAATATTGGTGAAAAATATTTAATGACATTGGTATCATCGAAGCATAGCACAGAAGCTCTAAACAATTTTTGGTTTTGAAATTCATCATTTAATATATCTCTCGTTCGTTTTCAAAATCAAATTTAAAAATTTTACGCTTCACATGTGAGATTATGCGTTATTGAAGTTTATGTTTTATTTTTTAGTGGTGACGTTGCTGTTACCTTGATGTTTTCTGTTATTTTTATCGTTTTCATTCATAAATATCTTTTTTGGCATGAAATATCTTGTAGGAGTATAGAAGCAAACGATTGCGCGTTGACGCGCGCTTCCGCAGCCGTTTGCTGTGTTGAGCGCGCGATTGCAGGATTTTTTTACCATACTTATAAGTAGTGACTAGTGTTCGTAACGCGCGTTTCCGCTCGTCATCTAAACTATCTTTAAATTTGATGGTGTGTTGACGCGCGTTACCGCGCCTTACCTGGGATTTTAGCCTAAATATAGTATTTGTTTTCAGGTTATAGACCTAAAGGGCATAGCCACAGAGCTGAAAGCGCCCTGCATGATCCCCGAACTGAGTTCGCTGCAAGAAGTAAAGATCAATGACCCGCGGTACTGGCCTGTCACCTTCCACAGGGATAACAACTGGGATCTGCTCAAGTAAGTGCACGTGTATTAGAAGCATAGAATAAGAAATCATTTGTTTATTCATTTAAATACTAGCTGCTGCCCTCGGCTTCGCACGCACTTTTCATGTACCCTATGTCCGTCTCCAGGATACCATCTACCTCCCTGCCAAAGTTCTTTTCACGCCTAAACGGCTACGTTTAGGCGTGAAAACATAATAAACAGATAGAGTTACTTTCAAATTAATAATATTAGTAGATTACCTTTATTGACAAAGAAAATAACAATCAAATAATATAAACAAATTAAACTAGTATTTACAATTGAAACCATTGAGCTAACTGCAAACTTTTGCAAACAATCTACAGGTAGCTCAACTGGTCCATATCAATACCAGTCGGAAGCGTCCCCAAGACGCTGGGGATAGTATTTATGTCGGATTTAAATATGACATCCAACAAAGCTAAGCTTTATAACAATTATTTGAATCGTATGTCTATGTCTCTATAGAATACGACGACGTCTCAATAATAAATTATTTTTTACTGTTTCTAAAAGGATTATTTTCCTCGTAGGAATAGTATAAAGGTCTATGTATCACTCGGAGAAACTTTAATTCCTAACTCGTGTGTCGTGGCCCGAGGCGTTAGGAATCGGTCACTTTTTCGCCTTGGTATACAATATACATATGTACAATACTATAGTAGAGCTACTGAGCGACTGACTGGTCGCGCGCTCCAGATCCGCGCGCGCTTTTTTCACGCGTTTTGAATATGCGACAAGATGTGGCGCAGCTCAGAGGTCGAATTCCACTTTTATCGCTTCACCAGAAAAATGGTACCGTCTCAGAATGACACATTTTGGCGTTTTACTTTGGTGAAAGAGACACGTGTCAAAACTACCAATATTTCTATAAAACTCTTCGTGGTTGCTCCGTGCAAATAGCACAGCACGCACTATCTAGACTTTATTTCAGCTGATTTTGGAACAATACCACTGTCATAGTAAAGTTATTGGTTAGCAAAATTCGTTCCCAGTTACATAGAAAATATGATCGCGACACGCCGCTTATGGGTTTTGGCGATTAAATGGATATTAATTTAACATTACAGGAAATTCTTAGAGCATACGTGGTGCATCGACGTGAAGCAGCGCGCCGGCTGTCTCTCTTACGTCGATGACCCTCAAGGCTTCCTCACCATCCTCGCGCAAACACTCACTCTAGGTAAGCAAGTAAACTTATACTTTGATAATATATATTGCTACCCACATAATATTTTATTATTTAACTAAAACTACGTTATTGAATTACATGTTTTCTGATGAAACCTAAGTAGAGAGTCTTCTAGAAACCCGGTCCACTTCCACTCCCAGTAGGTACCTATTGCCACGCCCTGCTTGGGTAGCATTGTGTCTCTTAGCACTTACATTACCTACAAATGTACAAAATGATGCAATAAAATCACCACGCTTGGCAGCCGCATTGCTGAGCGCAGTAGAGATGTTAGAAATAAGCAGTAGAAAACTGCTGCCTTTCCCTCAGGTTTCCCTAGTTGCCTCGACGATATCCACAGACATGAAAGGACGATTTACACTGCGACCGCCAAGGAAAATGTAGACAGACTTTGAAACGGAACATACATAATTAAAATTGATTTTCTATGATAAAATTGAAAGGACATTTGGCAGTACAAATTGAAAGGACATTTGGCAGTGCAAATTGAAAGGACATTTGGCAGTGCAAATTGAAAGGACATTTGGCAGTACAAATTGAAAGGACATTTGGCAGTGCAAATTGAAAGGACATTTGGCAGTACAAATTGAAAGGACATTTGGCAGTGCAAATTGAAAGGACATTTGGCAGTGCAAATTGAAAGGACATTTGGCAGTACAAATTGAAAGGACATTTGGCAGTGCAAATTGAAAGGACATTTGGCAGTGCAAATTGAAAGGACATTTGGCAGTACAAATTGAAAGGACATTTGGCAGTACAAATTTATATTTTAATTTTATGAATATGAGTAATTTTCTGCTGACGGCTTCGCATTTTTCCGCGAAAGTAATTAGCTTATGACAAGTGATGTAGCACGGCAGGTGAAGGTCCGCCTGCGACGCAGGAGGTTGCAGGTTCGATTACCTGCAGATATTGGTTTAGGGTGTTGTGAGTGTTTTTGTATGTACATATAATAAAAAATATCTAATAATATTTATTTGTCCCGATAATCTTAACAAACAGTGTATATAGTACGACATTTGAGTCGGTTTAGTTTTAAAAACAATCATTTTATAATTCCAGACAAATCCAACATCTGGTCAGCAAAGCCGGAGTATATCCAACTGTTCACAAACGACGAGAAGGTCCGCAACTTCGTCAAGCATTACCTGCACAAGGAGGCAACGGACAGTATTTGTGCGGACTGTCTGCTGGTCAGCAAGAAGCGAAAAGGCAAGAACGAGGCGGTTCTCAACCGGAGCTGTACTTGTAGAAGGTAAGAGGGAGAATACCTTTTTTTATGGACAATATATGTATGTACCTTCGGACGGTGTATCATGAAGGTCTAGAAGATACCTATTCTCTCTTGTCTTGAAGAGACCCAGATACTTAGAGATAGTCCATAGAGTGAAAGTAAAAAATAAATTAGAATATTGTTGGAAAATGCACACAGCATCAGCTAGCGCCAAGCTAAGCAGAGGTTGTGTACGGATTGTATGGGTACTAGATGATATACATGATACAATGTAGGGAAGGAACGATACATAACTTTGCTGATAAGATACCGATTTTTAAAGTAACTAATCGGCGATACCGATACCGATATCGATGACTAGGAGATTATAAATAAATTATGAAATATGCATAAACCTTAAATAGAAACATTTAATATAATTTTCTCTAATAGAAACTCAACTTTGTGAACTTGATGTCAAAGTTTGTGAGAATGGATGTATGGATGTTTATTCCTCTTTCACGCAAACTACTGAACTGAATGGGTATAGTTTGGGACCGAGAATAACATATGAGCTATTTTTTACCTGATAAAACGCGGGAAAAGGCGCGGGCATCAGCTACTTTCAAATAAGTACAAACTACAAAGAAAACATTTATTTGGCTATTAATGGTATTATCAAGCAATTAACTATAAATAGAAGCTGTGTTTCAAGAAGGTACCGACAGACAACCAATATCAACCAGCTCTGCGTCTGATACAACACACACTCATAATCGAATAGTTGGTAACAATGAACATACAACGTAAACGAACAACGTAAATTTAAACAGTACATTAAACAAAATCTTATCCTTTAGGCCTTTTACTCCATAGATGATTACATCAATGATGTTAATGTTTGGCAAGGTGTCGCTCCGTTCCGCACTGTCAGTAGTATGTAAGAAATTCAATGTTCTGTTTAGCTTTATAGAAATATTGACATGTATCTAAATCGCATTAAATTTAGATTTAGATAGGCAAAATAACAATGTATTAGACACTTAAGTGATATTGTAAATGTGCTAGTGGTTTCTTTTTCACTTCTTCCACTTGTGGACAAAAAATTGAAGTGAAGAGAATATCAATAACACCTTATTTCTTATTTGATAATAATAACTATGTTTATAGTATAAAATGTGACTTGTCTAAGTGCTTATTTTGTAAGCCTAAAGAAATAAAGTTATTGATTCTGATTCTATAGTAATTTTAATTTAATGTTAATATTTAAGTAACTAATGTAATTGGTTAGTTAAAATCGTATTAGTTGCTCAATAAGCAAATAAATAAATAAAAAAAAATCAAGCAATTAACTATAAATAGAAGCTGTGTTTCAAGAAGGTACTGACAGACAACCAATATCAACCAGCTCTGCGTCTGATACAACACACACTCGTAATCCAATAGTCGGTAACAATGAACATAATACTCCTGGACTCGGCGCGTATCGTCAGGAAGTTCCTCTCTCTGCAGCCCTAGTCACCGGCCGCTTGAGCCTAGCTTCGCGGCCGGTGAGCCACCGTTCTGATGTATTCTTTACTGTAGAATAGTTTGATAATATTTTATTGTACATATTTTCTATAGTAAAAAATGATTTTTTTTACGAGATTTACAATAAATAATGCAACATAATAAATCATATTAAAGATCATTTATCTTGTATTTATCTCGTACCTTTTGTTAAATTTTCCCCTACCATGAATAATCCGATAAATAATAATAATCTTTATTATGTTAACCAATCGCGAAAGTTTGTAAGGTTTTTCTATTATACTGTCCTGCTAATTGCACTTGCAGTAATCGACATGGTCCAACCATGTCATCGCGTATATCTTTACAATTTTTTTATTTTTATACTGTCTTACATTATCAAGCAAGAAGGCTTATTTATGCTATTTGTATAGTTGTTTGGCCTCGATCTATATAAGGAAACGATGACAACGGTGTCCAGTCCAACACTGGGATTAATGACGGACTACCGGTGTAACCGTGCTTGATTTCAGATTTCAATAACTTTATTTGTTTACGATTACAAAATAAGCACTTAGACAAGTACAATTTTAAACTATGAACAGCTTTATATGATAGTTTCTCATTTCCATGATCACGGGCCATATAGTGACCCGGTCCTTTGGGAGGCATGCGTGGGGCCGAAGCCAACAGCACAGAGGCCCTTTATGAGAATTAATGTAAAGGCGACAGCTACACATAGCGGGTATCATCCTTGGTTGCACAATATGATACACCCGATGATGATATCCACCAGTTGTAGATACTATTGCAAAGGAAAATGAAAGTAATAAAAAAAACTATGATATTATAGTAATTGTTATCAAATAAGAAATGAGGCCATATTTTTATTTTATTTTAATTTACATGGAGTACAAACAGCTTCGTCATACATAAATGTGTAGAAATAATGGCTTAACTAAAGCTTTAAAGTTTTCACTTGTAGAAATTAAATATGCTTGTAAGGTATTTACACGTTTAGAAGATCTTGATTTGATATATTTACTTTATTCCAACACGCTCCGACTAATGATGATAATGATATGAGCCACGCGCCCGGTTCGAACGGCTAACGTGAACTGATGAGAGCGCGCGCGTTGATATTGCTACAATGAAGGTAAAATGCTGACGCGAGAGAATAGTGCGGTTTCACCGTACAATGCTTAAACTAAAAAACTAAATTCACTTAAATTTTTGTCCACTAGTGGCACTTGTATTGAAATGCGATATTGTTGTTCCAGATACAGCTTAGAGGAGCAGGACTACGTGCAAGGCCTGAGTATGGTGACCTACGAATGTCTCGTCAAGGATATGATGTGTGCACTTCCAATTTGGACGGCCTTCTTGAAGGTGAGCCCATAGCACCGTTACTATTGCTTTCCAAAAGTATTTTAACTTAGTCGATAGGAAACGTGAGTCCGGTTGACGGTAGTGTCGAGCGAGAGGTAATCGTGACGTTTCGTATGGGATTTGTGTAGTTCCCCCTCCGCACGATAGAGGCGCTGTTGTACCAAATCCTATGGAAAAAGGAGACGTCGCGATAATATCGTCAACCGAACTCACCCCTCAGGACTGATTATAATAAATAAGTATGGGTAGACTAAAGGGCAGGCCGTGGGGCCGCGGCGGCGTACGAATATCGACCCCTCCAACTCAACCCGTGGATGTCGTAAGAGCCGACTAAGGGAACCTACCAGAGGAAGGGCAGTAGCTCCCTACTGTGTATTATCAACTCCTACACTGCGATCACCAATCCGCCTGCCAAGCGTGGTGATTATGGAATGTTGATGATGAGACTAAAGGCCTATGTTCAGCTGTAGACTAACATAAGATGAAAAATGCCAACAGGACATAATTATTAATTAAATGTATGACAAAACGTTATTGCTATTGTGAAAATAATTGTGCGAAGACATCGCCAAAAGTACTGAATAGATCAAGCTAAAATTTTGCACAAATAAAGTTATGGACCCGGAACATATAGGCTACTTTATATTCCAAATAAAAAGCATTGGAGTCCGCCGGCAGAAACTAGTTTAACATAATTGTAAAATTATGTAGTAACACTGCCAGTCTCTCTAGACTGCAAGTAAATACATTTATCAAATATCTATTATGTGTAAATCTTTATCACGGATTTTTTTTTATCACATAAAACACGATTAATCCCCTTCTTCCTCCACAGATAATTCGAACAATGAAAACCGAACCAACTTCCAACAACGTCTGGCAAATCAAGCTTCTGCTGTCACAAATCGAGCACCACAGCCGGCAATCCAACGACCAGATGAAAATCGACGGGCAAGATACCAGCGAACCTCTGATCTCCAGCGAATACACTCTAGCCATCAAGCAGAAAGTCAGTCACATCCTAGACAACTGGGAGCAGAAACTTACACCGTTCCTGAGGAAGTATCTAGGACTACCAAGCAGCAGAAAACTCAACGGCTGCGAGGAAAACATCAAGAAATACCTGAGCGCGTTTATCGTCTACCACGATCTACAAAAAAACATCCTAAGTGACAGTGCAAGTGATAATGAACTCTTTGTGTTACTGAATAAGGAAGTGTTGACAGCGGAGGCGCTGAGTAAGGTAGAGACGTTGGTGAGATGATCTCGCGCCCTGGGCTGTGGCTACGTGACCAGGTCCAGGTGCGCGGGCGCAGACTGTGTGCATGATTGGTGTTGAATTCTGATTGCACAGAATGTGGACTCTTTGAACTGTTATCCATAATAAATAACACACACATACGGTCAACGCGAAAAACTGCTTAGCACTGTTTCTTTTCGAAAAACTCGACTTCGAAAAAAAGAGATTTGATTGATTTTAATTTTGCAGATTTTGATATATCTTTTATGTATAAAAAATTATCGTTGTGTGGTCCCATATAAATTTTATTTCTGAGCGATTATTATCTGTCCCGCAAAACTTAAAAATAGTATAAAATAATTGTAAGCCAGTGTACGGAACACCTTTATGATAAATGATAAGTAGAGACTGATAAAGAAGTATATTATACTGATATAATATTGATTAATTGATATTTGAGCACGCGACTACCATGATGAGGTGAAAACGTGAACTGATGGAATAATGTAAGTGGAAGGTGCATATATCGTTGATTAGACAATAATTACCTAGCCTAACTGCATGGTTGCACTGCACAGTACAGCCGGTTTTACTTATACCTAACTGCATGGTTGCACTGCACAGTACAGCCGGTTTTTCTTTTTGTAAAAAGAAGGATCAAAATATAAGTCGTAAGCAACGACCCGAGTTTACCAACAGATCGTTAAATTTTAAACGGCCGTTTTGTCATTTTTGACACAAGTTTTCATACATTTAACGTCAAAACTAATCGACGTGGCTGCCTAATTGTCCGATTATCTTTTGGTGAACACAGACCTTAAGTAGTCAAATAATATCTTAAAAAGTGTATAAGCAGTATAATAACATAAATTTGAAGAAGTTGGTTGGTACAGGTACAGATTACAGGATATTCACCATGATTTGTGATATTTTAAGTTTTGCAATGTTTCGGCACAGTTTCATGCGCATGCATGATCACTTGATAACGCAGTAACTGGAGTCCGTTTTTACCTAACCTATGGGTAAATTTTAGAACACTGGCTCGATTGTCTTATTTTTTCATACAATTATCCGCGCAAATCCAGGCTTCAGGGATCGCCCAACTTTTAAAAATTTATCTATCATCGCCTTTGGGAGATTTGCCGAGATCAGCTATTTTTCTTGTTGGCTGTACACATGTTTGATACATAAATATATACATGTATAGTGCAGTATTTGCTGGTGTTCCTATACTGTTGTAAACAATTCATTAATATATATTAATGTTATGCTAGCCTATAAAAAATAAATATTGTAATGAAATGTTTATGCAGGCGAAACTATCCTACTATTTATATCATCACTAGCTGCTGCCCGCGCCTTCGCCCACGTTTTATCGGGATACAAAGTAACCTATATTCAGGTCCCAAAATATACCCATACCAAATTTCAGCCCAATCAGTTCAGTAGTTTTTGCGTGAAAGAGGAACAAACATCCATACATCCATCTTCATAAACTTTGACTTATTATATATATACGTATACTTATTAGTAGGATAATGTTTTGTATTAAGAGTAAGGTTTTCCTGTAGTTTTCGTATAATCCAGTTATCCTGTATAATCTTAGGGACCTAAAAGAAACAAATTAGTACCTACGGCTAATTCACTATTTGTACAATTCACAATGCAGTTGTTGTTCTCATATGTATTCAACTGAGCATAGCACTATTTTACTAAAAAAAGATCAGGTCACGTAGGTAGGTATTAATAAAATGTATATCTCTCATAACTGTAAATATTTTGAAATACATTGTTTGTTGTCATCTAATGGTTTTATTTTTAACGTAATATACTTAGTAAGAGTACATATGTGCCAGGCCGTGGGGCCGCGGCGTACGAATATCGACCCCTCCAACTCAACCCGTGGATGTCGTAAGAGCGCAGACTAAGGGAACCTACCAGAGGATGGGCAGCAGCTTCCTTCTGAGTATTTTTAAACACCAACACTGCGATCACCAATCCGCCTGCCAAGCGTGGTGATTATGGCAAATCCCCACCTACATGGGAGACCATCCACTCGGATGGACCGACGACATCGTAGTGGTCGCAGGGAGTCGATGGATGGAGGCGGCTCAGGACCACTATTTCTGGCGTCGTACGGGGGAGGCCTATGTCCAGCAGTGGACGTGTATAGGCTGATGATGATGATGATGAGTACATATGTACATATATACACAAAGTCCAAAAAAAACTTTGAGTCTTGTAGTGTCATAGTATTGTTATTGCTTTCATGCATTATCGTTATTTTTATAAGTCTTCTAAGGTCTTCACTACATAAAATCGTAACGCGCAACGTTCAATAGTTTCAGAGAAAATGGCCTTTAAATATCTGAGTGCAGCATATGTACTAGTGAGATTGTACGGGCAGCTCACAGTGAAATAGCCTGGAAATATATAATATAGCCTTTCGTAATAGTGTATTTTAAGTAATTAAAAATTTCATGTTTTCAAACATGCCAGTATTGTAAATAAATATTCGATAATGTTGAAAATTAACGTTACTTAACTGTAAAACATAAAAAAAAAATAGACGAACGTGGGATTCGAATCCAGAACGCCTGACCGCGACGCAGACACGTTACCAATGAGGCTATTTCCCTACGAGCTACCGTACAATCTCACTAGTTTATGTCTATTACGCCAGTACTACGTGACAAATTGAGAGAGGGGGGTAACAATGGTCACCTAGTAGGGGTACTTTCCCTTACAGTTCAAGAGTCTTGATAAATATAGAGGGAAAATAGCCCAAAACATGACGTTTTTATTGTACCCTTTATTTTAATATAGCGGCAAGAAAAACAGATCCTCGGACAAATCTGCCGCCGTCACCTCTGAAGATACCGCCTTCCCGCAAGTATGTCATGTTTGAGGGTTTTTAGCTGGTTTTTAGATTGCTCTTATTTTTCTTAATATGATACGTGGAGCCCTTTGTCGATTTGACGACGATAATGGGTTAGTTAGTATGTAGGTAAGTACCTTCAGATAGGGCAGTCTTAATCCAACATTTATTTTTTAATCTCTGACTTATCAATGAAATCACACGAATTAAAAGATAATGGTGCGTTATAAATACTGGGTTAACAGCCGGTTTCTCGAACGCAGATCATCTTCATAATTAACTAATCAATGATCAAATCTCTGATCAAGTATCATTTGGGTTGCTCGAACGTTGATTACGTACTATGATTTTGAACAGAGATTAGTTGACCAATCTGTCAAATCATTGTAGCAAATCTCTTGTCAAACATCAAAATGGGTTTCTCGAACGCTAATTAAGCATTTTTCTTTAGTCAAGCGCTTGATAAATCAACGATCAACTAATCGGTGATTTTGCTCTAATTAGCTGAAATTATTACTACAATTTACTGCATTTGCTAAGTTCTAAACTTTGTTAATAAAAAAAAATATAACAGGTTGGTTACTCCAAAAGTGGTATAATTACATTTTACAATACTTGTGGATCGTTTTATCAATAAAGAAATACTTAAATTAAAATAACCTCATTTTAGGATGTCGCTTTCGGATATAACTGTGAGCAGCAGCAGTGAATCTGATGAGGAAAATACACCTCAAGGAGGTTCAGGGCTGGAGTAGGCTTTTTCTCAGGGAGAAGTGGAACAGGGTTCCAGTCTGGCACAACTTGAAGGCAAACCTCCCCTAATCGAGACCCCCTCGGCACGTAGGCATAATGCCACCAAACTAGTTGTTATATCAGCCTGGGATTACCCACTGCTGGGTATAGGCCTCCTTTCGCTTCACCATAATACCTACTTATAAATAAAATTTCTAGCTTTGACACAGACACTGGCAGAATCGTAGCGAAAAGCAAGCAGTGCTATTAAAGAAGTTGAAACAAGGATTAGCAGCGCAAACATGTGACATTTTTGAAGTTTAGGAGTGAAGAATTGAACTGAAAGAATGATTAAATTATGTGTGACCATATGAAAATATACATTAATTTGACAATCGTAAGATGATCATTGATTAGTTAATTTTTGTCTAATCATCGTTCGTGCAACCCGATTTGATTTGACCAGTGTGTCAAGTTAATTGCTTTGTCAACTGATTTGCGATTTGATTAGCGTTCGAGAAACCGGCTGTTAGTGTTTTAATGGCTATCCTCATTTTTGACACGATAAAATGAACTTCAAGACTGGACTGTTGCTGGTGGCTTTGGCTATAGGCTGTGCAGGTAAGTCCTAGATTTTTTTCTACCATATGAACCTAATAGTTCATTGCCTACAATGACAGAAAATGCTGCAGTCAGTTCAACTGCTCGGGCGGTCAAGCAGTCGCAGGCATAAACAGACCACCACCCGCGCGCTTCCCGAGCAGTTATCGATGGCACCTTCAAGCTGTCGAATATTTCCTTTCATTTATTTTATTTTACAAATGGAATATGACTGCCCGAACAGTCCGTGTATGTTAATCAATGGCTATCTGCCCGATCAGTCCGTGTATGTTAATCAATGGCTATCTGCCCGATCAGTCCGTGTATGTTAATCAATGGCTATCTGCCCGATCAGTCCGTGTATGTTAATCAATGGCTATCTGCCCGATCAGTCCGTGTATGTTAATCAATGGCTATCTGCCCGATCAGTCCGTGTATGTTAATCAATGGCTATCTGCCCGATCAGTCCGTGTATGTTAATCAATGGCTATCTGCCCGATCAGTCCGTGTATGTTAATCAATGGCTATCTGCCCGATCAGTCCGTGTATGTTAATCAATGGCTATCTGCCCGATCAGTCCGTGTATGTTAATCAATGGCTATCTGCCCGATCAGTCCGTGTATGTTAATCAATGGCTATCTGCCCGATCAGTCCGTGTATGTTAATCAATGGCTATCTGCCCGATCAGTCCGTGTATGTTAATCAATGGCTATCTGCCCGATCAGTCCGTGTATGTTAATCAATGGCTATCTGCCCGATCAGTCCGTGTATGTTAATCAATGGCTATCTGCCCGATCAGTCCGTGTATGTTAATCAATGGCTATCTGCCCGATCAGTCCGTGTATGTTAATCAATGGCTATCTGCCCGATCAGTCCGTGTATGTTAATCAATGGCTATCTGCCCGATCAGTCCGTGTATGTTAATCAATGGCTATCTGCCCGATCAGTCCGTGTATGTTAATCAATGGCTATCTGCCCGATCAGTCCGTGTATGTTAATCAATGGCTATCTGCCCGATCAGTCCGTGTATGTTAATCAATGGCTATCAGCCCGATCAGTCCGTGTATGTTAATCAATGGCTATCTGCCCGATCAGTCCGTGTATGTTAATCAATGACTATCTGCCCGATCAGTCCGTGTATGTTAATCAATGACTATCTGCCCGATCAGTCCGTGTATGTTAATCAATGGCTATCTGCCCGATCAGTCCGTGTATGTTAATCAATGGCTATCTGCCCGATCAGTCCATGTATGTTAATCAATGACTATCTGCCCGATCAGTCCGTGTATGTTAATCAATGGCTATCTGCCCGATCAGTCCGTGTATGTTAATCAATGGCTATCTGCCCGATCAGTCCGTGTATGTTAATCAATGGCTATCTGCCCGATCAGTCCGTGTATGTTAATCAATGGCTATCTGCCCGATCAGTCCGTGTATGTTAATCAATGGCTATCTGCCCGATCAGTCCGTGTATGTTAATCAATGACTATCTGCCCGATCAGTCCGTGTATGTTAATCAATGACTATCTGCCCGATCAGTCCGTGTATGTTAATCAATGGCTATCTGCCCGATCAGTCCGTGTATGTTAATCAATGGCTATCTGCCCGATCAGTCCGTGTATGTTAATCAATGGCTATCTGCCCGATCAGTCCGTGTATGTTAATCAATGGCTATCTGCCCGATCAGTCCGTGTATGTTAATCAATGGCTATCTGCCCGATCAGTCCGTGTATGTTAATCAATGGCTATCTGCCCGATCAGTCCGTGTATGTTAATCAATGGCTATCTGCCCGATCAGTCCGTGTATGTTAATCAATGGCTATCTGCCCGATCAGTCCGTGTATGTTAATCAATGGCTATCTGCCCGATCAGTCCGTGTATGTTAATCAATGGCTATCTGCCCGATCAGTCCGTGTATGTTAATCAATGGCTATCTGCCCGATCAGTCCGTGTATGTTAATCAATGGCTATCTGCCCGATCAGTCCGTGTATGTTAATCAATGGCTATCTGCCCGATCAGTCCGTGTATGTTAATCAATGGCTATCTGCCCGATCAGTCCGTGTATGTTAATCAATGGCTATCTGCCCGATCAGTCCGTGTATGTTAATCAATGGCTATCTGCCCGATCAGTCCGTGTATGTTAATCAATGGCTATCTGCCCGATCAGTCCGTGTATGTTAATCAATGGCTATCTGCCCGATCAGTCCGTGTATGTTAATCAATGGCTATCTGCCCGATCAGTCCGTGTATGTTAATCAATGGCTATCTGCCCGATCAGTCCGTGTATGTTAATCAATGGCTATCTGCCCGATCAGTCCGTGTATGTTAATCAATGGCTATCAGCCCGATCAGTCCGTGTATGTTAATCAATGGCTATCTGCCCGATCAGTCCGTGTATGTTAATCAATGACTATCTGCCCGATCAGTCCGTGTATGTTAATCAATGACTATCTGCCCGATCAGTCCGTGTATGTTAATCAATGGCTATCTGCCCGATCAGTCCGTGTATGTTAATCAATGGCTATCTGCCCGATCAGTCCATGTATGTTAATCAATGACTATCTGCCCGATCAGTCCGTGTATGTTAATCAATGGCTATCTGCCCGATCAGTCCGTGTATGTTAATCAATGGCTATCTGCCCGATCAGTCCGTGTATGTTAATCAATGGCTATCTGCCCGATCAGTCCGTGTATGTTAATCAATGGCTATCTGCCCGATCAGTCCGTGTATGTTAATCAATGGCTATCTGCCCGATCAGTCCGTGTATGTTAATCAATGACTATCTGCCCGATCAGTCCGTGTATGTTAATCAATGACTATCTGCCCGATCAGTCCGTGTATGTTAATCAATGGCTATCTGCCCGATCAGTCCGTGTATGTTAATCAATGGCTATCTGCCCGATCAGTCCGTGTATGTTAATCAATGGCTATCTGCCCGATCAGTCCGTGTATGTTAATCAATGGCTATCTGCCCGATCAGTCCGTGTATGTTAATCAATGGCTATCTGCCCGATCAGTCCGTGTATGTTAATCAATGGCTATCTGCCCGATCAGTCCGTGTATGTTAATCAATGGCTATCTGCCCGATCAGTCCGTGTATGTTAATCAATGGCTATCTGCCCGATCAGTCCGTGTATGTTAATCAATGACTATCTGCCCGATCAGTCCGTGTATGTTAATCAATGGCTATCTGCCCGATCAGTCCGTGTATGTTAATCAATGGCTATCTGCCCGATCAGTCCGTGTATGTTAATCAATGGCTATCTGCCCGATCAGTCCGTGTATGTTAATCAATGGCTATCTGCCCGATCAGTCCGTGTATGTTAATCAATGGCTATCTGCCCGATCAGTCCGTGTATGTTAATCAATGGCTATCTGCCCGATCAGTCCGTGTATGTTAATCAATGGCTATCTGCCCGATCAGTCCGTGTATGTTCATCAATGATTAACTGACCGATCAGTTCAGCGTAAAAGAGGAACAAATACACAAAACTTTGACATTTAGATATTGATTACGGATTTAACAAAATTAAATCTTAATCATTATAAGTAAATAATTATTAATAGGAGAGATAGGTTAACCTAGACGATCTTAGTTAATGTAGTTAACTTAAATATTTCCACATTTTATAATATGGTACAATCATATAGTCATAGGCACGAACTTTTTCTCTGGTTTATTTTGTAAATAGTATTCTACTTAACTAAAATTTGTGTTGATGTAATAAATACATAAATAAAGAAAAACTAAAAAGTTAATTGATTCAGCCGTACCTACATCGTCCATAATTAAGGAGGTATAATAATGATCTTTGAATTAATTAATAAAATGGTGCGAATTGGTTTTAATTACAGCTCTGCCAGCCCAGCCTGAAGATGAAGATATGTCCATGTTCTTCGACCACGTCGACCCCAACTGGAGAATCGTGGGCGGCGTCCAGGCCGCAGAGGGCAGCCACCCCCACATGGTCGCCATGACCACCGGAAGCTTCGTCAGGAGCTTCATGTGCGGAGGCTCCGTCATTTCCTCCCGCGCCGTGCTCACTGCTGCTCATTGTATCGCTGCTGCCTTCAGCTGGGGTTCTCTCAGCAGGTTTGGAATTATAATTATACTAGCTGTTGCCCACGCCTTCGCCCGCGTTTTATCAGGATAAAAAATAGCCTATAATGTTATTCCAGGTCCCAAACTCCACCCATACCAACAAATATCCATCCATCCATCCTTACAAACTTTGACATTTATAATATTAGTAGGAAGTATGATTATTGACAATTAAGTTCTTTACAGGATCGCCTATTTGTGTCGAGATTCTTTATCTAATCTACCCACAAAATATTGTTCTTCTTCTATTATTGTAACTATTCCAGCTCATCGTCTAGCCCCACTCAGCAATGATAACCACTTATTGAACGGAGAAGTTCTCAGTGGCAGCTTGGGTGATTTGGCTGTAGGTATGGATTTTTGAGACAAGGCGGTCCAAAGGGGGGTAAAATAAATCCATTAAATCAAGTTTGGTCTCATATGAAAGGTATACCTACCTACTTAAGTAGTAGTTAAAATTTAATTTATACAGTTAAGCTCCTTATTCGCGGGGAAAACGTTCCGTAAATATGCCGCGAATACAGAAACCATGGATACGGAACGGTAATTTGTATAGGAATGTAGGGGATACGTTCCAAGAATTGAAAATAAAATAAAAAATCATACTAAAAATCAATTTAATCACATAACGTAACTAACTCATCAAATAAATAAACTCGTTTTTTTAACAATACCTACTTTATGATCTAAGATTTAAAACACTTAGTAATTTTCTCTTGTTTTGCCGCTTTTAAAAGGTCCTTCAATTCGGATTGATATTCGGCAGTGGTGTTAACAATTTTCCTTATGAAAATAAGACTTCTCTCCATAGATGGGTCTATTTTCATGAAAAAAACACACAGTTCATTTGCCATGCGTAAACCTTCACTAAGGGTTTTCAAGTTTAAGGACACCTTGTCAGTCCTTGTGGAAGGCTCTTCTTCAATGGAATGCGGGTTTAACATTCCCTCTAAGTCGGTTTCGGTTAAATCTTCGTCGGTCGTTCTTCGGTAAAATTCTAACAACTCTTGAATGACACTTGATTCTATCTGTTCATAGCCATCTCGTCCGATTCCGTTCGCAACTTCAACAATTTTTGCAGTTAACGTTTGAATTTCTATACATCCTTCATAATTTTCGACCAGCACGTTCCAGTAGTACTCAAATGATGCCGACGCGTTAAAGGACACAGATTTCGATTTAATGTACCGACTGGATCCGCGAACAGCGAAATATTTAGCCGCGAATACAGGAAACGAGTCGCAAATACACGCGAGTAGCGGAATCGCGAATAAGGAGCTTTTACTGTAATGTTTCCCGCCATTTTGTCTAGAAATTTAAACCGTCATAACTCCAGAATCACTGATATACTCTAATACAATATATGTATAATGAAACTAAAACTGTCACGATCACGACGATATTGTTAGGTACTAAGGGGTGCTAACTACTAGTTTATAAGTAATTGGTTTACGTTTTTCAGCACTCTCCGCGTAACCGTGGGCACCAACCAATGGAACTCCGGCGGACAATCTTACGCCCTAGCCAGGAACGTCACCCACCAGAACTACGTGTCTTCCACC
This sequence comes from Eupithecia insigniata, assembly GCA_947859395.1. Classification (NCBI taxonomy): domain Eukaryota; kingdom Metazoa; phylum Arthropoda; class Insecta; order Lepidoptera; family Geometridae; genus Eupithecia; species Eupithecia insigniata. The sequence continues at coordinate 1,334,326 of OX402007.1, forward strand.
ATCAAGAACGACATTGGTCTTCTTATCACCTCTGCTGAAATAGTTTTTTCCAATCGTGTGCAGCCTATCCCTCTCACTACAAATTTTGTAGGTGATGGCGTTCATGTGAAGGTTGCAGGATGGGGCAGGATCAGGGTAAGTACCTAGTTCATCATCAGCTAGGAGTTATTATTGACTAGCATCTGCTCGCGTCTTCGTAGGTACAAACTTTTTCTTGATATTAAATATCTTGTGTCCTTTCTCGGGACAACAGAATAAATAAAATAAGTATCATGAGATATTATCCCAATATATGATAAATTCAAAGACATATAATGACAGTACCATGTCAATTCCTAAAAATTGCCTCATACGTAATGTATATTCTAGAAATAAGAACAAACTCGCTTTGCCCAAAACTAGGCTGCACAAGATAAGTGTATCTTATAAAGAGGCTCTGAGTTGCAAAAATTATCAATAAATAAATTCAAACAAGCCATCAAACATATCCTTTGTAAAAAGGCTTATTACAAAATATCAGATTATCTTGAGGATAAAAAAGCATGGGACGACTTTTACTCCAACTCGAAAACTAACAACCTGACAAGGTAAAGGTTTCTTGTTCGCTTCTTTACCTTAAAAAGATTAAAGTGAACAAAAAATCAAAGTGATATTATTAATATTATTATTCCCTATTTTACTTAAGTAATTTTAATTTTGTGACGTGTCCAAGAGTCCTGTAAGGTCTAAAGGAAATAAAGCACTTTGATATTTGATAAACATCTCTTTCTTCAGTTTTATTCAGAATCACAGACAGAACCGTTAAGACTTGAAAGTTAACAGACAACAGAGTTACCTACTTTCATATTTATACTAGCTGCTGCCCGCGGCTTCGCCCCCGTCGAATTATTTTTTTCGCGCGGAACCCTAATTGTTTTGTATCTTATGTCCTTTTCCTGGTTCCAAGCTACCTGCACACCAAATTTCAGCCAAATCGGTTCAGCCGTTCTCGAGTTATAAATAGTGTAACTAACACGATTTTCTTTTATATATATAGATATGTATTCTCGCTTAATTCTTGCCAGCATCCTATTTCCCCAGAAAAGTCGATGTCTATCGTCGACTACAAAAAACTTTGGTAATCCTCTAGGCTCGGGGGGCAACTGATAATCACCAGACGAGCCTGACCGGGTGTGGTCCTTAACGCCCAACTCTACTAATGAGTTATGTACGGTTCCTTTTGTTAGATAGATAGAGATAATAAGACTTTTTATTAGGTTCACACACTCTCAAACAGCACAGGAGAAAACAAAAGAACATAAGCAGTATTTTAGGATAATTCCTTCCTGACATCGGTTTGCCATCTGTCCTCATCTTGTATTGCTGCTCATGTGCCTTACGTATTACTTTTCTCTGAAGGCTGGAGGTGCTATCAGTACCAATCTCCTAGAGCTGAGAACATCCGTCCTCGACGGCTACACCTGCGCAGCCAGGATCGCAGCGGCCTCCAACGCGCGTGTCGAGCCCCATATCGAGATCTGCACCTTCCACTCTTTCGGACACGGTACCTGCAATGTAAGTAACCAATTCCGGCTTCGTAGCTTCGATTATGTTTGATAGAAAGTTTGCAAGGTAACGGAGATCGTTCAGAAATTCTTATTCCCAAAGTTTCACCAAAAATCAAAAACTATCAACAACTAACAAGAGCTATCTTAACACATAATGGCTGCTGCAATTTTCGTTTAAAACAAATTCATCATTCAATTCATGGTTGGTTATGTCCGCCTCCAAGAAAATAAAATATCGAGTACGTTCAGTTTTTCCGGTGAATTACAATCTGGGTCTCTTCAAGACAAGAGTGAACAGGTGTCTTCTAGACCTTCGTGATACAACATCGGCCACATCATCACTTTCCATCAGGTGAGCTTGTGCTCAAACGAAGGTCAACTGTACTACAAACAAACTGTAAAAAAAAGGTACTAAGTAGGTATAGGTACCTGTACCTACTTACCTTAGTACCCAATCAAAACTGGTTAACTCGTTGGTTTACACACACACACATGCACACACCCCACACAGACACACTTCGTCAAACTCATTAGGTATTACCCTACAGTTAAGGGCCTAAGGTACCTAAGTATTAATAAAATCCCTATTTCAGGTCGCGGGCTATAATTAATTCGTGAGCTTAACGTTATTCTGTTACCCGGACTCTTTTGAGACCGGTGTCCTCAGGAGCAAACACACACACACACACATACACAGTCTCTCTCTCACACACACTCACACATACACAATCACACACACGCACACATACACAATCACACACACATACACAATCACACACACATACGCAATCACACACACATACACAATCACACACACACACACGCATACACAATCACATACACACACACACACACACGAGCGCGCGGTCTCCTGTCGCCCTGACTCATATGAGACCGGTGTCTTCAGGAGACCTGCACACACAACTACATTATTCAGCATACACAATTGAACGGGGATAGTGACTTATCTAAAATTATGAATACATACAATATAATCCTCTTATTTAACTATTGTAAAAACTAATAATCTAAATATTTCATAAACTTTGTTTTCATAATTATTGCATGCATGCATGTTAATACTTAAGTAATCATTACCTACTTGTTATTATATTTACCTCATAATACGTTATTTAGCACCTTTTATAGATTAACAGCCGGTTTCTCGAACGCTAATCAAATCGCAAATCAGTTGACAAGGCAATTAACTTGACACACTGGTCAAATCAAATCGGGTTGCACGAACGATGATTAGACAAAAATTAACTAATCAATGATCATCTTACGATTGTCAAATCAGTGTATATTTTCATATGGTCACACATAATTTAATCATTCCTTCAGTTCAATCCTTCACTCCTAAACTTCAAAAATGTCACATGTTTGCGCTGCGAATCCTTGTTTCTACTTCAACTTCTTTAATGGCACCGCTTGCTTTTTGCTACGATTTGCCAGTGTCTGTGTCAGAGATGGAAATATTATTTATAAGTAGGTATTATGGTGAAGCGAAAGGAGGCCTATACCCAGCAGTGGGTGATCCCAGGCTGATATAACGACTAGTTTGGTGGCATTATGCCTCCGTGCTGAGGGGGTCTCGATTAGGGGAGGTTTGCCTTCAAGTTGTGCCAGACTCGGACCCTGTTCCACTTCTCCCTGAGAAAAAGCCTACTCCAGCCCTGAACCTCCTTGAGGGTCCAGGTGTATTTTCCTCATCAGATTCACTGCTGCTGCTCACAGTTATATCCGAAAGCGACATCCTACAATTTAAGAGGTTATTTTAATTTAGGTACAAGTATTTTTTATTGATAAAACGAGCCATAAGTATTGTGAAATTTAATTAAACCACTTTTGGAGTTATTTTTTTATATGAACAAGGTTTAGAACTTAGCAAACGCAGTAAATTGTAGTAATTATTTCAGCTAATTAGAGCAAAATCACCGATTAGTTGATCATTGATTTAACAAGCGCTTGACTAGAGAAAAATGCCTAATTAGCGTTCCAGAAACCCATTTTGATGTTTGACAAGAGATTTGCTTCAATGATTTGACAGACTGGTCAACTAATCTCTGTTCAAAATCATAGTACGTAATCAACGTTCGAGCAACCCAAATGATACTTGATCAGAGATTTGATCATTGATTAGTTAATTATGAAGATGATCTGCGTTCGAGAAACCGGCTGTAAGTAAAGTTTGAGCTCTAGTCTAAGGTTGGGCACTGGAAGCTGCAACACAGTTTTAAACTAAAGCAGTTTCCAATGTTCTTATAGTATATACAATTCATATTTACTTACTTTCACAAATAAATAAATTGATTGATTGATTGAAATAAATTGATTCTCTTGCAGGGTGACTCGGGCTCCGCCCTAGTTGATATCGCAAGCGGTACGCAAGTCGGGGTGGTGTCCTGGGGCTTCGCCTGCGCTCTCGGCATGCCGGACGTCTTCGTTAGGACCAGCGCGTACTATGAATGGATCCGCAATAACCTCCATTAATTAAATTACACACCTACGTGCATGACACTTAACTAATAAAATTGGACACAATGTTTAAGCTTAGTTTTTTTATTACCTAATTTATTACTAGCTAAGCTAGGTACCTAGCTAAAGTACGGTACCTAGGTACCTAGGCGGCGGCGCGGCGTAGCGTGGGCTGGTGCCCGGGGCGGTTTTCTACTAAGCACCCCTCCCCCCCTTCCCCCATAGAAATTAAAAAGAATGCCCTTAAAGAAATTGATATAAAATAAATAGGTATCGGCGAGTGGAGTAAGCCGCAACCGCTTATTGAATAATGCTAAAAACAATTATAAATAAGTTTTATTGGGATCAAAATAGGATGACAACAGCCTATGATACAGAATTTTTGATGTCATCTGGCTGTGCGGGCGGGTAGTCGTTGTCACCGCGGTGCCAAGATGGCACCCCTCGGAGCTTGGTACCCGTGGTGGGCCGCCCCCGCCCCGTTACGTCGCTAGTGACGGGATATATGTAGGTACTACCCTAGGTTTTGGTCGCTAGCAAAAAGCAATATTTTTTGTGAATATACTTACTATAAAATTATGTGCAATGGAAATTTCTTAGTCATGGAATTGGCTAATGAGAAGACGAATCTGTTTCCTGGTGTTTGCTACCAGTCGCGTAAAATCGTAATTCCGTATTTTAGCTCCTTGTATCACCTACCTGTATTTAAATTTGATAAAACTATGTGGTTTTGTATTTACCAATTATTTATCACATTACGTACCATCAATACCATCTAAGATTCGCTGGACATAGAAACCAACCCGCCGCCGCCACCCTCCAAGGATCTGGCAGCATCAAATTCGCCGGACTGAAAAGATATAGCAACCCTGACCGGCGACTAGATACTCAGACAAAGATCGAGAGCTGACTCACTGGACTACACTCTCTGCCTAAATCTGAATGCCACAGAACAGATGGAATCAGACGGCAACCATTGATAAGAAAATCAGATAGCCAAGACAAGAGAACAGCACGGCTATTCTAACTCGATGGAAAAGTTTCCGTGACTCGAAATCTGACACAAATCCGCGCGAAATTCAAAAAATCCGCGCGAAATTCAAATATTCTAGTGGTTTTTAATATTTTCTGCGTTCTACAAGGAATAAAACTACCTAAAAAGTAGTTTTTCATAAATCGCTGATCATTTTCTTTGAATCTATGTTCCAATGAAGTACGATTAATGGGGTTTTTGATAATGATGTTGATTTTTAGTAATACATCTCATAAATTATTAATTTCTCAAAAAGTCGAGTTGAATCGAAATTAGTTAAAACATACGTTCATAGAAAATGTTTTACGATTTACGGTAAACTACTTTTCTGCTATTGATATTGCTTGTAGAACGCAGAAAATAATAAAAACCGCTAAAATATTTGAATATCGCGCGAATTATTTGAATTTCGCGCGGATTTGTGCCAGATTTCGAGTCACGGTAACTTTTCGATCGAGTTAGAATAGCTGTGCAGAAGACAAAACGAAAAAAAAAACACACTGGCTCCTGTAGAACTAATACTGTTTATACTAGAGGTGGGTCCTCAGCACGTGTGCTAGCACAATTGTGCTGGCACACTTTCACAAAAGAGGCCCTCGCACAATTTTCTAAATTGAGCTAGCACGATTGAGGGGAGGCGCACGAGGGCACGCGAGTCACGAAGCTAGGCAAGTTGCTTCTCCTCGCACGCACCTCGCGCCTCTTCGAGTGTGTTGTGTGCCTTGTGCTTGTGTGAGTGGTGTGCGTGCCGCGCTCCACCACTCGCTCGCCGGTATTATCGTGTGGGACTCGGTCAATCGTGCTGTGTGTGTGTGTGTGACACCCATACACAATTTTATTCTTTTCCCTCTCTTGTGCATTAGGGTTCAACCAAGATTAGTGGTTCGGTTTGATTTGAATGAAATAGGTAGGTACCTAGGTAAGGTAGGTAGATATATTCTAGTACTGAGTATAACACTTACTAATCTGTGACCGAGTTGTTGCTAAGCCATGCCATGTCATGTCAGTTTTGTCTTGGGCGAATGGGCGAGTGTGGTTGGTGGCTTGTTGGTATAGGTATGCATGTAAAGGCTAGCTACCTACCTAATGGTAACACCGAGAATATAAAAGATAGGGATAAAGATAGATTAAAATAAATTAACCTTACGTAAAGATTATATCAGTTACCTAGGTACGTACTTATCTCTTTCCAGTTAAAGCCTCAGGTCAATTATGAAGACTAGACTAGCTACCTATTTGGACAGAGGTTATAGTTATAGCTTGGTAGAAAAATAGAATATAGTATAATAATATTATTTAGTTCTTTACGAGTACCTACCTAGCTAGTAAGTATACTTATTATTATGTATACTCTAGAAAAATAGAATACTAGAGTAGGTAGTATAATTACCATATTCTATTTTTCTACCAAGCTCTAACCTCTGTCCAAATAGGTAGTCAAGTCTTCATAATTGACCTGAGGCTTTAACTGGAAAGAGATAAGTAGGCACGTACCTACGTAACTGATATAATCTTTACGTAAGGTTAATTTATTTTAAACTATCTTTATCTCGCTTTTCACGAAAGAAGCCCCCTGGCCGCGGGGCAGTGTCGGCACTGCGATCGAGAGAGTTTAGAGAATTTACCTTGCTGTGAAGAAAAATAATTACCGCGGGACTTCCTTCGTAAAAACACTATTGTGCTGTGCGCCTCGCGAGACCGAGACGCCTCGCGAGGCCGCGGCGCCTCGCGAGGCTGGCGGCAGAACCAACACACTCCCCTCACCACGCCTCTCCTCAATCATGCACATTGTGCTGACTCTTTTAGCCAGCGAGGGCCTAGCGAGTGCCTCGCGAGAAATAGGTGTTATACTACACTTGCTCGGAAAGTAGCCTATCCCCACAGACATGATAGAGCTGCGCCTATTCCTTTTCCAAATATAAGATAGAAAGTAAGTCATTGCAGGCGTATAAGAATCCGGGGGGAAAAACTATGGAATTTCATTTCACACGCGTTTTAGCGGGAGGGAAAACTGTATGGAAATCCATTTCTAACGTGTTATTTTTTTTATTTCCTAAAAGATCGGCCGGTAGCTATGGTATTTTCATTATAGGTCAAACGACAAAAAGTTTTTACTCCAAGTCCGCTTACCCCTTCCGATTACCGAACAAAATTTTGGAAAAAGAACCCTTGTGATGAAAGGCTGGCAGGAAGTTCTTCTAAATTTGAATTTGGTGGCAAGTTAAGTTTGATTATGAGGCGCTTAATCTTATTAAAACATTACCTATAAAGAACAGCGGTTTTGTTATTTCGCTTAGTTTCAGAGTTACAGATTTTTTTATAGTAAGGTATTTGGTCTTCACAAATAATGTTTTTATACGTTTTGCCGGAAATAAAGGAATCGACTATCTGAAATAATACAAAAATAAATCTTTGATGTGAAATACATTCTGTGCAAAAATTATAAGGCCCTTGGTGCACTAGAAAGCGGGAAAAAAAATATTTTGTGCATTTAACAAAAATTAAGCAATTAAGGTCTAATTTTTTTTCCATAAACTATATTTTAGCAATGTATCTTTAATTAAAAAAAAGTAAGTTAAAATATAGCGATATCTCGAAGATATTTTTTTTCTAGATATTTCGTTTCTAAATGTTTCTTCCATTTCTATGGAAATAGGGTGGTCACAAAAATTGTATTTAGATTTACGGGGTGAATGTAGAGTAATGTTTTTTTTTTCATCATTGGATTGAATCACTATTTCTTCTGTTGTAAGCGCGTCTTCACAAGCTTCATTATAATCGGAGTCCAGTGGATTATAATAAACATTATCAGCTTTCTCATATGGTAAACTAAGAACTTTTATTGATAGAGGAGGAGTAACAGATTTCTGTGTTTTCTGACGTGTAAATGAGTGTTACATACATTACGTGAATACACGTGAAACGGAGTCTAGGAAAATCCTCCAATCAATAGACCGATAACGATTGTAGCGATAGCAAAGGCGGAGAGTCGGATGGATGGAGATAGTATTATTTCAATTTTAATAGTGGAAGTAGTATTATTTCAGTAGTGCTTGAGATGATGCAACGTTAGAGCATTTGTTCTAAATGCTCAACTGGCGATAAGTCTATTTTGTTAATGATCTTAGGGCTAGTACTTAATATTTAACAGGGATTTGGTCCTCTGACCGAGCTCATTAGCACATTGAGTGACAATCTTAATCGGAAATTTTAAAAATTCGTATTTTCACTTCCTGTAATTGTGGCATCTGATTTTTTTTGTGGTACTTAGCAATAAAATAAACATAATTATACGCACTTATTGAAAAGTGACCACGCTGATTTACTAAAAAAAAACATATTATGTAAAAAAAAAATGTCGCCTAAATAAGCAAGATTATTTTTGTTTTTATCGGTATCATATCATTACACATTTGTTTAAAAATCAAAAGCAGGAAAGTAGAAAATCTAATTTTTTCTATGGTTTCTAAGACTTCTCGTTAGATAAAGCCAGAAGATTTTATCAGGACTTTTGTTTGTAAGTTTTAATTTAATTTTTTTTGTAAGTCGAACTGTAATTGCTATTTATTATATAAGGCAATAAATGATTTTTCTATTCTATTTCTATTCAAGTTATCAAACCAAAAACACCTAACCTAAAACTTAAGTACTAGTACTTATCCTGCTGTGGCCCAACGGGGTCCATATTTGAGATTGTAAAATATATAATATCTTTTTGTACAATATGGTTGCAATAAAACATTTTGATTTTGAAAGCGCATAAAACGAGGATGGCCGCAACTATGGACGGTGCAATCATGATGTTTCCCAAATTGTACGTTTTGTTGAAATAAAGTGGCAATTAGACAGTGACGTCACCTTGTGTCAATTCCGGAGGAGCAGACGTTGTTTTCTTGGATCATGGCCGGGCTATTAGAGGGTAATTTCGCAGGGTGACCTATTCAATTTATAAATAGTAATAATGCCAACTAGCTAGGTAAGTATATGACTCGGCCCGCATTTAACATAGAAAAAAGTCACATTTTTACCGAAGGTTATGAGTTTGACACCCTATGTATGTATGTATGTATGTATGTTTGTTTTGTATGTATGTTTGTATGTATGTACCCGATTTTTATGTTCCCACGTAGCGCTGAAACTATACTGGTCCGATTTCAACAAATGAGGTGTCGTATGATTTGTCTTAATAGCTCGATAGTTATAGGCTGAGACGTCAGATAAAAATGGGGTCTAACGAGATAGCGGGGGTCTAAAGTAAGGGTCGAAAATCTCAATGTTAGTAAATATGCTCGTGTGTGGTATCCTTACAAAGGTATATGTTTGTATATTCCGAAACCGTTTTGAAACTTTTGTGAGTTAACGATTCTCAAGCTTTTAGCAAAAAGGTGTAAAAAACATATAATATTAGAATGAAAAAATATTTAGTCCCGACTACCTAAGTATCAAAAAAGAATGATAAAGACAATAGGTGAACGCTTTTAAGACTTTTAAGTAGTCGGGTTTTAGTTTTTAACTATATTTTTTTTATTTCTAATGATACATGAATAAATTAAATGAACATTATATAATATGCTGGATAAACTTCCGAAAAGGGAAAACCAAATTTTTTCTTCAATTTTGGCTCAGACATTCCTTTAGGGTTCCTAAGAGTCTCCTTGAAAGGATTTTTGGCGACTCGCAATATTTTTCAAAATATTGAATTTTTTGAGTCTGCTTGTTTAGCACACTCCGATATACCTATGTATATGACCCGCTACGCGCTGCGACTCCCCACGGCACTCTCCAGTGATCCCCACTTTGTCCTCAAAGCCATCCCCACCACTCCGCATATCTCCCACATCCATATTGCCGTTAGCCGGTACTTAAAGGAAAAAACCCCAGGTTTGAATTGTAGAGGGTTTATTTAAACATTGCCCGGACGCACACGCATGTATATAAAAAGTGTGTATTTGGAAAAATAAAACAATAGTTGGGCGTTGCTTAAAAAAAAAACCCCGGGTTTGAATTGTAGAGGGTTTGAATCGCAGAACCATTTGAACTTTGCATGGACGCGAAAACCCGGGCTTAAATCGTAAAGAGGACATAATCGTAGATATATATATATATATATATCTTGTCTGTATATACAGTCTTGTACATAGGAATAAACATATGTATACGCATTACTATATATATGTGTGTGCATATGTATACATAATCACCTATAGCGTGGCGACAAATATACACTTGCGAGCTATAAACTGGAATCACTTCATCGCTGGTTTTTGCAGACCATATTTTACAGTTTCCATGCAATAAACTGTAGGTTGTGGTATATTATTTTAAACATAATTTTATTAACTTTCAAACTCTTTCGATATCATAGCGAAAAAAATGTTCATCATATGTCATGGAACGTGAAAAAAAAAGACATAAATTTTTGGAACGAAACATCAATTTTTTCAAACTCCTGAATCCCTATAAAAACTGGGAATTTATGCAATTTTGTCATCAGTCCAATATATCACGTCACTCAAAATACTGGAATTACAAGAAAATGGAAACCACACCAATAGAAGCCGCTCAAATCGTCACCCTAATCCAGCAAGGGTTCTCTCAGCGTACTATCGCTCGACAGCTTCATCTGAGCCAGTCCTGTGTCTCCAAAGTATACAAGAGGTTTAGAGAGACTGGAAACTTAGTCCGAAGACCAGGATCTGGACGAAAGCGATGCACTTCGGCGAGAGATAACCGATTTATTGTCAGCACTTCTCTCCGAAATCGACATCTAACCGGCGTTGACGTCCAGCGGGACCTCGGAGAAGTTCGAGGGAGAACTGTCAGCGAGTGGACAGTGAGGCAAAGACTCAAAGAAGCTAACTTGACCCCAAAAAGGCCAGCAACGGGACCCAAATTGTCTACAGCCCACCGACAAGCCCGACTTCAGTTTGCTCGTGATCACTTAGATTGGGATATACAGCAATGGAGCCGAGTTTTGTTCGCGGACGAGACTAGGATGTGCCTGCATGGCAGCGACCGTCGACGGAGAGTCTACAGGAGACCGGGAGAGCGATACGCACAATGCTGTATAGCGGAAACAGTGGCATATGGGGGTGGGTCTTGTATGATGTGGGCGGGGATTTCAATTGAAGCTAAAACGGAGCTGGTATTCGTACCCGGTGGAGGTCGGGGAGGAGGACTATCCGCAGAAAGGTATATCAACGACATTCTGCTGGGCCATGTACTCCTTTACGCCGGGTTTATTGGCGAAAATTTCCTGCTAATGCACGACAATGCCCGCTGCCACACCGCTCGTGCGACTAGACAGTACCTGGAAGAACTCGGGATTCCCACAATAGACTGGCCAGCCGTCAGCCCTGACATGAACCCTATCGAACACCTGTGGGACGAGCTGAAAAGGCGGGTACGAGGAAGATCTCCAGCTCCGGCGTCAATAGAAGACCTAAAAACTGCTCTTATCGAAGAGTGGCAGGAAATTCCACAGGATTCCATCAGGAAACTCATTAGGTCAATGAAAGACCGTTTACAAGCAGTCATTAGGGCCAGGGGCGGCAATACAAAATATTAAGCGGGAAATAACAAAGATTTTAAATAAAAATTTTATATTTTCATATTACTTCTTATTAATTTAAACATCCACAACTTCGACCTATGGTCATAATTCACAAAATGAAGGTAGGAAACTTAATTAAATTTAAATAATTTTTATACCATTCGAAAGCTAACAAAATTTCTTTTCAAATGGTATACACCAATCTGCAGTTTATTCCATGGAAACTGTAAAATATGGTCTGCAGAAACCAGCGATGAAGTGATTCCAGTTTATAGCTCGCAAGTGTATATAGTTATACACTTGTGCGCTATAAACTGGTATAGTATACCTGAGCGTGCTAAACAGCATACTCAAAAATTTCAATAATTTGAAAAATATTTCGAGTCGCCGAAAATCCTTTTAAGGGGAGTCTTAGGAGCCCTAAAGGAACGTGTGTGCCAAATTTGGTGACGAAATTCGGTTTTCCCTTTCGGAAGTGCACCCAATATGCTTGATGAGAATTTCACGGTGGAACACCTCTAAATTTTATTTTCCAGACACACTGGTTCTCCAACCCGTCCTTGTTTTTGAACGAATATCGTGGCACTTTTATTAACTGGCTGTTTGTTGTAAAGTAAAAATAGACTCTTTCACAAAGAAATAGGACTTACAATAATCCATCTACGGGCTTACCTTTGAATTTGATAAACTGGTGGCAAAGCGAACGTCAGCTGTTTTCCTTCTGCCGTGCCCGCCCAGTCGGTTTTCTGCCGGCAAAATAAACAAAACCAAAACAAAAGAACAAAAACCTTCTAAAAATTAAAACCAGCAAGTCACTTTATCAATGCAGCAAGCAAGTGTGCAGTAAGCTTTTTTTCGATAGACGTCAGCAGTCAGCACTGCGAGTTCTTTTGCAATTTGCTATGTACGAAATAGGAATGGGTGAAATTGAAAGCTAAAAAATTAGAAACATTGAGGGTAGTTTTATAAACATTTATAATTCGCATCCACCCTAGATACATTCCTTTTTCTCTCGACACCATCGTCATCACACGCGGCAAGTCCTTATTTGATATAATTTTCGTAATTTCCGTGAAAAAAACAATACTTTTTTACTGACACCCGTTTATAGAAACCAGCTGTTACAACTTCGTAAAACATGGTTTACTTACCGTGTTTTACGAATGTTTAGGAAAAAATATTGAAAATGGATCCGGCCAACGTCGTAATAGACTCCGGCATGGCTTATCCCATCCTCTTCATGCCAAAGAAGTGCACAACACTTGAAACCACCTGTGGAATCTCTGATAACGTCTACATAAACGTATGCATCACGTCGCCCGACACGGAAGGGAACGACACAAGCATTTACAACGGGTACTGCAACGTGAAACTAGTGGATTCATATAACGTGAGCCCCAACCGTGACATTTCATCTCCAGATACCATCAGCATAGATCAGATGCCGGTCATCTTATCTGAAGATAGCTCACCGTATGGCCAATCGCAGGTATGGATAGATCCATCGAGAAGCCCCTATGTTTATAATCACTATGACCCATCAAGCCAGGAGAATTACTCCGTCCATGAGACTGGTGGGCTGATAACTGTTGAGCAACACAATACATATATCACTCAGAATGTGTACAACTGTAAGGAGGCCAATGTGTTGACCTGCAAAGAGGTCCCATCACCTGTGAATGACGCTGGGGTGAAGCGGTACAGGAAAGTGCAGGAGTCGGTAACCGGGCACTCGGATACCAACCTGAGTTATTACGAAGAGGATGAGTTTGAATGTGGGGTGTTCCTCTCTCAGCTACCAGAGGAGATCATGAATGAGACACAGTCTAGAATCAGGTTATTTTTATATTGTTTTTTATATACCTACAGATAATTGAAGAATACCTATTTCAAGTACTAGGAATGAGGCTATGCTGGCTGATGATGATGATGATATTATCATAAATTAATAATAACACCTGTAATAATTATATATATATATTAATTATATATATATATATATATATTAATTATATATATATATATATATATATATATTATATATAGTTCGGTCTGACTGAGCATTCTTCTTATTATCTACAGTGCAATTTATTTTAGTTTGTTTATACCCGCTGTCTGTCCGTCCACCCTTCAGTGGGCTGTATCTCATACTTAGATAGACAGACAGACAGTGGAGGCTTAGTAACAGGGTGCCGTTTTCACCCTTTGGTTATGGAACCCTAAAAAGTAGGTAGTGGTGCTAGTGTAAAAACTTTTACACCATAATTTTTTACATTTTAGTTTTATCTTCCAGAGATGAAAGGAAATTCGCCAGCCAGATCGAAACCAATGCCCTCAAACAGCTGATGTCGGACGTCAAATCACCGTCGAGGCAGCGGAGGACCATCCTGTACCTCGGGCATGACTCACACTCAGGGCAGACCATTCAGAACATATCCTACAATGACCCGGGGGTCGAGTGTGCTCCTGTGGAGGAGGACAATGAACTTGCAATTGGTATGTAGGTACTTTATTATCATGATTATCGTCTCAGCAGAGGGACTTCCACTGCTGGAAAAAGGCTACTACCACGATGACTGATTTTGTGCTTTACAAGATAAAGTAAAGAGCATCAAACAGAACTTCATTTCTCTCACATTTCATCCCTATTAAATATAGCATTCAGGGATAATCATCATCATCAGCCTATACTAGTCCACTTATTCAGATAACTTTGGAGATGGACATACCTAGAATACCTACCCCATCTGTGATATTTTCTTTTTATTTTTAATTAGATTCTTAAGTTTGTCAATACCCTTATACAGCAATTAATTTTTTATAAAAAACCTGTAAATAGATGTAACCAAGTGTGCCTTGTGCTCCTACGGCGAATAAAGATGTATATTATGAGTGTGATTCTCAGTATTGACTGCCCATTGGTCTAGCGGTCAGCTGGTTCAACCGCTGATAATGAGATTCTGGGTTCAAATCCGGGGTTGTGCCAGTAGTTGTTATTGGGGTTTTTCTAGCAAGAATAATTCAAGTTGGTCTGCCATCCCATCGGATTATGAGAGAGAAGGAATAGAGAGTGCACCTGTATTTGCGCACAAACTTGTGCACTATACTATGTCTGTGTGTTCCTTACCACGTAGGGAAGGGATCATGTCCAAGGGACCAATTTATCATCATCTTTTCAGAATTCAATAACAAGGTTTCTTTGGGCTTACAAAATAAGAGCTTAGACAATTCAATCAAAGTATCAAATAAGAAATAGGTGTTTTTTATCCACTTGTGGAAGATGTGATGAAGATGCCAATAAAGTACCTGTACGGGTTTAAGGGCCACCTAAATTCAAACCTAAATAAATTGAATAGGTACCTAAAAAATATTTATTACACACGGCATTTCTAGTAAATTTACTCGTCTAGTATTCTAAAAAAGTATCTACCTCTCAAACATTTTTCGTAACGTTGTTGTAGGAATTCATTTTTTGATTTGCCTATATCTTTTTATATTTGCTACGATTCTGTGTTTACGTTATTTCTTTTAGTCGGGTGAATAGACTATAGGTAACTCTTTTGGTACTCATCTATACTCTATATTAATGTATGTAGATGTTTAGAGCCAAATATCTCTTAAAACCACAGGGGTCTATTTATGAGACTTGCAGGACAACTAGATACCGTAGGGAACAGTTTATTGGCATAGTTCACTATTCATATTTCGCTACGGTTTCGTCGGAACCAGCGGGGCTGCTAACTAGACGTCAAGATAGCAGCCACAGTGAAACACCTAAATATCTCCTAAAGTACTGGGGCACTATTTATTTTACTTATGGTACCGTCTATTTAGTGTCTATTTATTGGCAAAGTTGAAATCACCAAATTCTATGGCGGGGCTGCTAACTAGACGGACACCAAAAGTTCATGTAAAATAAAACCAATTTTTACATGGCCCTCAAATACATCTTAGTTGTAATTTCTCTTACATTTGGTAACATGTATTTTATGAATTTGATTCATTAAGTAAGAGGTTATTGGCTGTGAACCAATCTAGTATTTGTGAAAGCGAATCATTTCCATCGTCATAATTATGTTTATTTCTGTCAACTTTAAAAGTCCACCTTATTTCTGACCATTAAAATCAAGGTGAAATTACTCAACCCTGAAACTTGCTAACTTAAACGGTTCTCTTTATGCAGGTACCTAGGTATCTAATTCACTGTAGCATAACTAAAATTATATCCATCTATTTCAGATAGCTCATCAGATTACCCAATGAAGAAATACCAATGCGACAAATGTAAGAAACTATTCCTTCAAATCTCCTCATTCCGCCGACACATGGTTGGAAAATACACCAAAAAGCAAGATCTAGCCGAGAATGAACTCAGTTTTATGTGCATTGACTGTGGGAAAACTCTAAAGACCCAAAGAAAGTTCGAGATCCACTGCCTGGGCCACGGCGATCCCGACCTAGAATGCTCGAAGTGCCTAAAAGTCTTCGCTTCAAAGTTCTCTCTTCGCACCCACATGAAAATACACGATAGAAAGTATCCATGTAACTATTGCGACAAGTTCCTCGCAACCTTCCGCAATCTGAAGTCCCATCTGGTGAAAAAACACACTTTATTCATCTGCGATGATGAAAACTGTGCTTTCGTGACTCAGAAGCTATCAGATCTCGATGTACATCAGCATTGGAGCGAGTCGGAAGAAAAAAATGATTCTACGACGCAATACGTGGAGGTAGTAGATATTAATACTCCTGATGAGCTGGAAAAAACGTTCAAAACAGAAGTTAAGAACACAGATCAGGGGCTTTTGAACTCTGATTTAGTTCAGGAGAAAATTTCTGAGTCGAGCAGCCTTGACATAATTTATAGTGGACTTACAAACCAAAAATCAAAACCGGACTTTGCGAAATCAAACAAGAAGATAGCGAATGAAGACTTTGTATTACCAAATGAAAAGAAGTCAGATAAAACTGTTCCAGTGGCTGATAAAGATGGAGAAAGGATCAGGAAGGCAGATTCTGTGATTGCTACAGTCATGACGAATTCCATATTTCTCCTGAGCTCGAATAAAGCCAGGGAGCACAGGTATCGTAAGGCAAGTTAGACTTTAATGTTTTACAAGATAAAGCTCCTTTTGGTCTGCCAATTCAAGATTCGTCTGTGTTACAAAAAATAAATAACTACCTTCTGCCCGCGGGTTCGCACGCGCTTTTCAAGTAGCCTATGTCTACCCGAAGATACCATTTACCACACAAAAAAAAAATTACGATCCGTTTAGCCGTGAAAAGGTAACAGACAGGCAAGAGTTAAAATCGAATTTATAATATTGTGGATTATTGTTGTTAAATTCTTAACTAGATGGCGTTGACCAAGTTGTATTTATCAGTTTGTGATGAATTGTGTTTACATTTTGAACTCTACTATAGATATTAATAAGTATCAATATAAAATAAATTTATTTTAAATTTTCAGACTTGTGTAGTGTGCCAGAAATCGTTCGACCGGATGGACGACCTAAAAAGACACCTTATTGAGCACGTGATAAAGTCTTCTTTGGCTAAGATGCCTGTCACTGTTACTGGGCGTTTGAAAATTACTTGCGAGGTAAGTTCTTGCCTTTGGCTGTGTCGTTTTAGAATTCCGTACCCAAAAGGTGCCAACGGATACCTATAACTAAGCCTCCGCTGTCAGTACGTGTCCCTCCATCTGTCGGCGATCAAGCTGTAGCTTGTAAATACGTTTTAAATTTACTTAGAATTTTGTTGCGTGTCCAAGAGTCCTGTAAGGTCTCAAGATATTAAAGCACTTTGATATTTGTTTTTTAGGGTTCCCTACCTAAAAAGGAAAAACGGAACCCTTCTAGGATCACTATGTTGTCCATCTTTCCGTCTGTCAACCCTCTTTTCTCAGGAAAGCGTGGAGCTATCGAGTTGAAATTAACATCAAATACTCAGGTCCGTAACCTCTTGGAGCCGTGATATAAATCAAACTTCAACGTCAACGCAATCCAAAGTTACAGTGGTTTAAGCCCAATTTTTTTGAAATTTGTATGGGAGTCAAATGCACACAAAACCTATAGGGTACTTCCCGTTGACCTAGAATCATGAAATTTAGCAAGAAGCAAGGTCTTATAGCACAACTAAAGGAAACCGTGAATTTGTTGGTTATTCACATAAAAAATTATATTTGATTTTCACCAAGGACCGAAAACCTATAGGGTACTTCCCGTTGACCTAGAATCATGAAATTCGGCAAGAAGCAAGGCCTTATAATTACGGAATCCTCGGCGCGCGAGTCAACTCGCACTTGACTTTTTTTTTACTAAATTGTATTTCTGCGCAGCTAGTATCATGTCTGTAGTATTTCTATTATCAACAGACAGTTATGAATAAAAACTTATTGAAAACTGAGCCCTTAGTCCGGTTGGTGATAGCATAGATAATAAACCTAATACCTAGCTAGACGATATTATCGACACGTGATCGTGTCGTCTCATATTTGTTTGGGATTTTCGTAGTTCCCAGTTTACACGATAGAGGCGCTGTACTAAATCTTATAGCAAAAGGAGACGTCACGATCACGTCTCGATACCATCGTCAACTGGACTCTGATGACAGTAACAAAACAACTAGGTAAACGCAATAAAGCATTAAGCACCACCCTATGCACGTGCAATAAAGTTTCAAATTAATAAATATAACCACTAAGAACCGAAACACAAACTTCAACAACGCATAAAATTATAAATTCTAGTCGAAAACGATCGAAAGACTAATCTATATATATAAAAATGAATTGCTGTTCGTTAGTCTCACTAAAACTCGAGAACGGCTGAACGGATTTATCTTATCTTAGTCTTGAAATGTTCGTGGAGGTCTAGGGAAGGTTTAAACGGTGAGAAATTATGGAAAAATTGTTCAACCGCCCAACGAAGTGGGCACGGGTCAGCTAGTGAGATAATATAAATAAAAATCAAAACCGTAAATTGTTTCGGACTTTTACGAATTCCTCCGATGATACCTGTCTCGGAAAACTTCCACTAATGGTTTGGGTTTGTAACTCCTTTTTTTACAAAAATATGTAAAACTAGCTGGTTGCCGCGCCTTCGCCCGCGTTTTATCGGGATAAAAAATACCCTATATGTTATTCCAGGTCCCAAACTATCATCATCATCATCATCAGCAGCCCATACACGTCCACTGCTGGACATAGGCCTCCCCTGTACGACGCCACAAATAGCGGTCCTGAGCCGCCTCCATCCATCGACTCCCTGCGTCCGCTACGATGTCGTCGGTCCATCTAGTGGATGGTCTCCCATGTAGGGGGGGATTTGCCATAATCACCAAGCTTGGCAGGCGGATTGGTGATCGCAGTGTTGGTGTTTAAAATTACTCAGAAGGAAGCTGCTGCCCAAACTATACCCAAATTTCAGCCCAACCAGTTCAGTAGTTTTTGCGTGAAAGAGTTACAAATATCCATACATCCATCCATACAAACTTTGACATTTATAATACTCGTAGCATTTATCTGCGATAACCTTAACAGTTAACAAAAGCAGATGTAGATGACAGAAGCTAATATAAATCGTATAATTTCAGGTCTGTCAAAGCGAGGTATTCAGTAAAGTGGACAAATACAAAGCTCATCTCCGCGAGCACGCCAAACTTACTATTTACAAATGTACTTTCTGCGACAAAAGCTTCAGGTAAGTAGAAAAAATTATAATACTAACGCCGATATTTTATTAATACGGGCGGGCCGCTAGCCGCCCCCTTTTTTTTGCATCGGTTCTGTGTGTTTTGTGCACGGGCTTTGCACGGGTGCAAATTATACATAAAACTTCCTCTTGAATCATTCTATGTATTATAAAAATCGCATCAAAATCTGTTGCGTTGTTTTAAAGATCTAAGCGTATATAGGTTATTTTGGGGTGGTTGGTAGTTTAATTTATGTGTCGAGTAATAAAAAGCTTTTTATTTATTTATACTGTACCATACATGTTTTTACTTTGCATTGAAGAAATCCTGAAATAGGTAAAATTGCCTACTTTCTATCCCGCAAAAACGAAGCTGCGGGTAACAGCTAGTTTATAATATCGACTGTTAAGCATAATATTACAAATATTTTTATTGACAAAGAAAATAACAATCAAATAATATAAAGAAATTAAACTAGTATTTACAATTGAAACAATTGAGCTAACTGCAGACTGTTGCAAACAATCTACAGATAGCTCAACTGGTCCATATCAATACCAGTCGGAAGCGTCCCCAAGACGCTGGCTGCATTGCCCCGCTGTATGGCAATGCTAATGCGCTGCGCCAGATACTCGCCAGCTCTCCGGTCACGCGTCGCTTCGACCAGGCGCTCAGATAATTTTTTGAAAACCCGGAGAGCCTCGGTACCCCACGGACCTAGGGTCTCGACTCCAAGGGGAGCAAATGCGTAGGCTCTGTCGAGACCTGCATATTTGCGCCTCTTGAGATCCTCGGCCAAATCTGCCGCCGAACCAGCCCTCACGGATGTCCTTGAAAGATGGGAAGGCGCAAGTGTGTCGACACATGTAGCGTCCCACACAATAGCCCTCCCCAGCTCCCAAGGGACTAAAGTCATGCCGTCGGGCCTCTTACCATCGTCACGCAACAGACCATTCGGTTCGAGAATAGCTGGATTTTTGAGAATATTATAAATTAATATTAATTTCAGTGACTCCAGCAACTTCTCAAAGCACAAAAAGATCCACAGCCTGACCTACCACCAGTGCGACCTGTGCCACCGCAAGTTCAACTCCAAGAAGATGATCGTCCAACACATGGTCCAACACATGCGGACCAAACCGGTCAAATGCCGTTACTGCCACAGGATGTTCCACTTTCAGTCCATGCTGAACAAGCATGTCAAGTGTACCCATCAGAAGGACAAGTATCGCTGCCGTTTCTGTGATGAGATCTCTAGGTGAATATCTACTTCACTCAGCCTGCCGTCTGTTAACTAGAAGGCCGTTAACCCCGAAAAGTCGATTTCGAGAAATCTACTTCAATCTTTCTGCTGGGTAACTAGAAGGCCGTTAATCCCGATAAATAGTTTTCGATATATGTATCTACTTCAATCAGTCTGCTGTTTAACTAGAAGGACTTTAACCCCGAAAAGTAGTTTTCGATAAATCGGCAAAAAAACGTTTGAATTAACGGTTGAGATTTATTTTAGTTATTTTATATCCTATTTAATGGAAATCCCCTATTGCACTAAGCAGTTAAAGTAACCCACGTATTAACCCACGTATTAGCGATGTATTGTGGATTAGTTCAAGTTAAGGACAAGTATTTTGACTTGTCTTTAACTTGAAACCAATTCTGTCACTTAACTGCCTACGAAGTTTTTATATATCTGGAAAGATTTAGAATTTTGGAATGGTTGTTAAACGAAAATATAGATAATTATGAACTGTATCCGGCTCCACTAAACAGTAAAAATGCCCATTTTTGGGTTAACGGCCTTATAGTAAACCGGCGGCAGCAGTGTTCTTTAAAAATGTAGCGGGTAAACTACGAAACTTGTTTCTGTTGGAAATTCAATAAGTATGTGTGTTCTGAGCCATGTTTTGTTTGGTTAATCTATGTTGGTGACTATTCAGATTTCGCCAAAACGAAACTAACTGGACGGCACTCAAAATGTTGCCTTCCAGTTTGTAACGCTTTCATTAAAAAGTATAATATAAATAATGCTGGACTATCCACACATCATTATCTAGCCCCAAGATAAGTAGAGCTTGCGTTATGGGTACTAGATTACTGATATACATAATACAATACATACAAAGATAGATATGTTTTATTATACATAGAAAATACACTAAGCTAAACAAATGTATTAATGATGTGAAAATATTTGTTTCAGGGTGTTTTCTATATGTAAAATAGTTTTAAGTAAAATGTTATTTACCGACAACACAAGGAATAAGCTTTGCTTTTAAGGTTTTTTCTATACCATAGGAACTCATTTATGGTATACTAGCTGCTGCCACCGCCTTCGCCCGCGTTTTATCGGGATAAAAAAATTCCTATATGCTATTCCAGGTCCCAAGCTATATCCATACCAAATTTCAGCCCAATTGGTTCAGTAGTGTTCGCTTGAAACAGTAACAAATATCCATATATCCTTCAAACTTTGACATTTATAATAAAAGGTTGCCTGGAAGAAATCGCTTCTAAGCGATAAGGCCGCCCATTGTACTTGTTAATATTAATGTCTATGTGTTTTATTTGTCTTTGTGGTGTACAATAAAGAGTTTTGTATTGTATTAGTAGGAAAGAACGATAAAGTAGCTTATATGTTATTTTTGTTACTACCTAAATCTATGCTAAAGTCTGTGTTTATTTTTTTGGTTAATAAAAATATAAAACTATTTTATAAATTTCCAGTACCGTGCAAAAGAAATGGGAGCACGAATGGGAAGCGCACAGCATCCGCAAGATGATAGTGGACTGCCTGATCTGTGGTGCTCAGTACCGCAAGTATACCGAGCTGAAGCGGCACTGCATCGACTCGCACAGCATCGACTTACCCACCGTTAAGAAACTCGCTAACAGGCCGTACAAGTTTGCTGACATCTCTTACGATTTGGACTATGAAAAGTATTAAACTCCAACCAAATAAGATGAGAAATGTTTGTAAACAAACTACTGCAAGCTTTACGTTTAGACATGAGTGTTAGCATTATTTATTGAAAAGATCTGTAATCGATGAGGAATGTCAATGCCTATAAAACTACACAACGACTAAGTGCACTATAGGCTATTTATGGGTGGTTTGTTTTACAAACATTTCACAGCCTATTTGACCAGTGTCGCTTTTTAGAAAAATGTCCCAGACACAGCTAGTGTCGTATAATCGCTTTCGAAGATAGGGCGAGATTTTCGTTGGACAATTGCTTAGAAAGTGCGGAGACGGAGGCGCGGATAATATGTATTTGTTGTTTGATCAGTAAGGTAGTAGGGGGTGGGTAATTTAAGTGAAATTGAACGGTGGAAAACTGCGTTGAACTGATCAAAAGGGGAGGAAAACACAATATATTTTGTCCCCCCTTTTGACACCTTAACACTAATCTAAACAAAACCTTAAATATTTTATACTTTTTATGATGTTAAAATATCAAATATAATTGTGCTAATAGAGACGGTGGAATGTGTCAAACACAGCCAAGAGGTTTGCTCTAGCAAGCCATCTGGTTTGACACACTCTTGTTTTTTGTTCCTTAAGTATTAAATGTTTAGGCTGGGCCTTAACATAATTTTTTTAGTTACCTTGTTGTTTTGTAGATTTAGGTCGAAGGGAGAAGTTCGTCAAAACAAAAGACTGTGATGGCTTAGTTCCCAACTAAACTATGTATGTCCGTTTTAAAGTACGTAAATGTTGTAAAGCCTCGCGCAATGAATGTTGTCACTCACTCATCCAACGCTATTGCCGCACAACAAAAAAAATTGTTATCAAATAAAGCTAAACTCTTAAAATTACAGTGACACACTGGCGTCCGAATACTCAAACGCAACTCAGATTTAAGCGCGTCTCAAGTCTCCATTTTTTGACAGTTTTTAATGAAAATCTGTCAAAAATTCGTCACTTGAGACGTGCTTAAATCTGAGTTGCGTTTGAGTATTAGGGGGTAAGTTACCCCAAGTTTGAAGTTAAAGGCTAGCGCGCTATCTACTATTTTATGCCGCCACTGTAAAATGTGTCATAAGAGTCAATGTTATAAGAGTTAATATTTGCATACTCATATTTGTGTTTTGCGGCAGTGGTTTTGGACGTATGGGCGCCAACCTTTATTAGACGTACAGTCTACCTTAGTTCATAAGAACTTAACTGCGATTTTTACTATTGTAAGACCATACTTTTTGAGACTTTACAGTTGTTGATTATTCTTAACTTATTAAATAAACCCACTGTTTTTAATAACAGTGAATCAGTTGTACCAACTTCTTTAGAGAACTTAGTTCTTGGAACATTTTTATTTATAATACTTTGTTTTAGAATTATGAACTTTATGGGTATTAAAGTACCAAAGTTATTTTTTTTTAATCATGGTGATCAATGTTTATCTGATCTCAAACTGTTACCTGCCAGATAATATTTAAGTTAAAATCTTAACTGAGTGAAAGTGTCTGAACGAAAATTACATGAGTCTGATTTGATATACCTCTAAATTATATTAATAAATAAGACTGATTTACACCCTTTATTAAAATTATGAATTAGAGATACTTCAAAGTTTAAATTTTATGAGTAAAGGTTTTTTTATTTAATCTACGAAATGTAATCATCAAATATTTCTCATAGGTACCAAAAACCTATAAGAAATCGGCAGAAGTCTGCAACATTTTTCCTTACCATGTCTAGATTAACGTTAATTTCTTGTTTTTATTTTTTCTTAGTACAATAAATGGTTGTGATAGTTTAATAAGTTGTTTTATTTTACATTTCTACGGCATAGATAACATTATGAGTGTTTAGGTAGTAGGTACATACATACATACATAATAATTCACAGGGTTTAGGTATTTAGTGTTTCTATAATTATTTATTAAATCCTATGAATTGACGTTGTTCGATTGAATAAATTCACGTTTAAAAAGTAAGAAAATTCGATGCATATTTCCTAAGGTCTATCAAGTATCTGTATAAATAGACTTATGTTATTTGTTTTCAGGTAAATTTTTTATAGAGATCATCTGTGCTGCTTGACCACTAGTCAGACAATTTGGTAGTTTGGCCAGTGGTCGGTTAGGTCGGTACATATCTTGTAAACACAGTGTGTGTGTACACAGTGGTGGTGTGGCCGCCTACCGTACCGCGCATGACCTTGCTCCCGCGCATGCGTCGCTTCCATCCGCCAAACATCGGCTTTGCTTAATGCTTTCAGCCAGCCAGTCCGCGAGAGCGCGCCGCCGCGGTCACACGTCGCCCGGTGCCACACTGCGGCCGCGTGGTTTAAAATATCTCCAATCAATCAATCATCAATAAATTTACCTCTAGTTAACGAAAATCCCGTGTCTGTGTAGTTTTAATCTCGACTACTGGGCGGTACGTCGTCGTTTCTCATTGGTAAGTGGATAACTCTGTAAGTAATCTTACTCTTAGCTGTCACGTTTCAACAATTCAACTCGACGCTAATCGCACGAATCCATAGAGGATTTGTTTGTCCGATTTGTTTATGTAGTGGTGTGTAGCTCGTTAGGTTTTATAGCTCTATGTAGTACCTATCTACCTTCCTATAGTAAGATATATACATAATGGATTGATGTTAATGGTTCCCAATTCGAATTTACATTGAACAGTATTTCTTTGTTTATGCGGAGTCTATTTAGAATAATTTAGATCTAACAGGCACGCCCAGGTGTTCTGTTTTAAACTAAAATAAAACATCGGCTTTGGAATTGATTCGAAAAGGTTCGTCACCCCTGCGCAAACGTCAGATCTGCAGTTTTTGATATTCTGAAATCTGCGAGTTTATGACGTAGTTTTCAGATAGGTACCTACCTACCTGGGTATTGATTTGATTGAAACGTCATAAAGTTCATTGCACTTTCAAGATTTAATAATACTCATCATTATCATCATCATCACGCCATTTACTAGGTATGTAGAATCGGTAGGTACGTACTACAATATTATTGCTTTGTTTTTAGACCAGGTAGAGGTACCTAGGTAATTATGGGTACCTAGGTTTACATTCTGTTTGTTTTGAATCATCATAACTTGATTCTAAATTGTATTCCACCAAGGTACCGGATTTACACACTCTACGGAGGAGTCGACATTAGTTTGCTATGTCGACGTAGGTCCCTGGCCTAGACACAGCAATGGGTGATCCCCGGCTGATTAATTATGAGGATATACATAAATAGAATATACCTATAAAAAAATTACTTACCGGCAATAAAAAATCCACCATCCAAAAATAAGGAGCGGGACGGCAAACAACCCGTGTTTCCTTGCTCGGCAGTAGGTAGTTATTTCGGACGTAGAGACTACATCGAGTCCTCCGCAGAATAAAGTCAGTTCTGTAGGCACTATTAACTTTACAGATCGGTCTTCATTTTAAGGAGAAGTCGACAAAGTTTGCTATGTATAGTTTATTTGTAGAAATAAAATAAATGTGTACTGCCGAGCAAGGAAACACGGGTTGTTTGCCGTCCCGCTCCTGATTTTTTGATGGTGGATTTTTTTATGTCGGTTAGTAATTTTTTTATGTATATTCTATGTATATCCTCATAATTAATTAGCCGGGGATCACCCATGTGTGTGTCTAGACCAGAGACCGTACAACCCCTAGTCCGGTCCCCCCCGGTATCTTGATCGGGAGTTCGGGACGCACATTCATAATCAAATCCAAACATTTGGAATTTGGATCTTTCCACTTCGATTAGAGCCTAATTGGTAAACTTATCAATGGACCTCTGATAAAAAATAAACGCATTCACTGCCTCAGTGCAACTTGCAAAAGGGCACCGCTCCACTACGTCGTCGTCAGGCACTTTTTAAGTTACCGAGTTTCTAGATTTATCTATGAAAAACATACCACAGATGAAATAGATACAGCCTGTTGACCCGTGCGTGGGCAGAGAGTTGCTGTAAATAGTCCAAATGTCCAGTGACCCACGCAAAAATATTTAATGTACCGTGCCGGCCCAGCCAGGCAGGCACCCGGCCCGTATTTATAGCGCCCTGCGACAAATTAAATATTAATCCCCCTACGGGATGCTATTTAGCTCACAGCGGGGGTTTAAACGTGGCCATTTACAAGAAAAAACTGGTAAGTGTTAGATTACTGTGGTCTTGTCTAACGCTTCTTGCTTGAGTAATCATTTTCATCATCATTGAGCCATTTGGCATAAAAGTCACTGCTGGACATAGGCCTCCTCTTTTACAAGCGAGCTTTATAAAGATAAAGATAAAGATATTTATTTGCAAAAAACATGTGTATAAAAGATGTCAAAAATATAGGTGAAACAACACGCTTGACCGGTAACAGTATGCAAATTAGGAGAGATGGCATGCATATAAAACTAACCATGCAACAATTAAACTGTACAAATTCAATTATAATTTATCATTTAAAAATTCGTTAAGATTATAATAACATTTTGTTATTAACATTTTTTTGAGTTTTAATTTAAACATTTGTAAATTCATGTCTCTATATAGTTTAGGTAGTTTATTATAGATTTTGGTAGCAACACCAACAATACTTTTCTGCATTAGTGTTGTTTTTACAGGGTGTGTTCTTAACCTAGTATTATCCCGTCTGTTTCGACTTACAAAATCAGATAGCCGTGGGAACAGATGAGGATTGCTTTTTACAAAAAGAGCTTATGGGTTCTGTATGTATGTCGCCGCTGTATCGTCGAATCAGTCAGTTTCTAGAATGGCTAGGCCGATTGCAAAACGAATACTGATTTCTTGTGAATAGGTAACTAACTATATTCATTTGATGAGATGGCTGTCGTTCATCAGTCGATATATTAAGCAACTAGCTGACCCGTGCCCACTTCGTGGAGCGGTAAACATTTTTAGTTGTTAATATATACATATATAGCCAATAACACTCGCAAATAACGTGGTTTTCAACAGGTGAAAGAATTTTCAAAATTGGCTCAGTAGATTCAGAGATTACAACCTCACAAACCTTAATTATTTTTATTAATGTAATATAGTATAGATTTACATATACCTAGATTATATTGACTGGACGTCACACAGCTCCACATTTACCTAGGTATATTATGCGTTTCAAAAGCTTCTGATAGTACCTTACCTACTGGAGAATAGGGCACTACACATCTATTGTCCAGTTGTAAAACTGGAAGGAAGAATTACCAGTCGTCCTAAATCTTCACAATTTGTATCTTTGTTCATGGCGTCTCGCATATCTAAATAATTCTCAGCGCGCAGTCTTCTCTCATTTGTTCTGTTCTGATCCAAACACTCCGTTTTAATTTTGGCGTAAGTGTTCACCAGAAAACGGTTGGACAAACCTCGAAACCTTTGCAGGTGAGCAATGCGACCTTCTCTTATTGGTAAAATGTATCTAGGCGTAGAATTGCATTGCGGAAACTTTTTTAGTATCCAGTCTCGTCAGTTTTCGGATTCACATGTCGAAGATCAAAGTTGTAACTTTCTTCGCCACGACAGTAGGTATATAAGCGAGTAGAGACTGAAGAGCATCAAATGCCTGGTGCGTTTCCATTCATCCCGGGTACGCAGCACAATGTTCCGCCTGTTACAGTGCTGATCTACCAGGATGACGGCAACATCATTGGTAGCGAGAGCTTTGTACCAACCGGTTGCTGTCCAGTAGGTCGTTTATCGGCACTAATAACAATTTTGTAATCATTTTGTTGGTTTTGGGGTATGGAGTATGGACTCGTATTTTATGTCCTTCCTCGTAGTATGAACTCAAATCATGCTAAGTATCATTCGACGGCACTACGGGGGGCTACTGGGGGTCCCACTGTGGGGGCAAACTGCCGGTGCCCTCCACTGTGGGGGGCTTACTGAGTGGGTCCCACTGCGGGGCAATGTGAGGCCCCACTGCGGGGGCTGCTGCGGGGGGCTACTGGAAGTTCCACTGCGGGGAAATGTGGGGGGCCCACTGCCGAGAGCCCCACCGCCGGCGCCCCCAATGTAGGGGCTAATGAGTGGGTACCACTGCGGGGCAATGTGGGGGCCCACTTCTGGGAGCCATCTGCCGGCGGCCCCCACTGCCGGTGCCCCCCACTGTGGAGGCTACTGAGGTCTCAATGCGGGGCAATGTGGGGCCCCACTGCCGGGGGCTAATGGGAGGGTCCGGTTACGTGAGGGGCCCCACTACTGGGGCCCCCACTGCCTGGGGCCCCACTGCCAGTGCCCCTTAGTGGGAGCTATCGCTCTCTACCCCTTGCCCCGCGCGCCTTCCTGCAACGCGCAACATTTCACTTCCATCCTCTCTCCCAAGGGAACCCTATTGAAATCCGAGATGAAAAGTATCCTATACCCTTTCTCGTAATATGAACTTAGATCATGCTAAGTTTTATACCTTCAATAGTTTCGGCGCTATGCGTAGCCAAGCAATTTTATTTCATCACCTCTTCCTAGGGAACCCTATTGAAATCCGGGATAAAAGCTTCTTATGTCCTTCCTTATACTATATACTCAAATCTTGTCAAGTTTCATTTGAACACATTAAGTAGGTTCGGCGCTACGCGCAGCCAAAAAATTTTACTTTCATCCCCTCTGCCAAGGGAACCCTATTGAAATCCGGGATAAAAGTATACTTTGCCCTTTCTCGTAATATGAATTTAAATCATGCTAAGTTTCATTTGAATATCTTCAGTAGTTTCGGCGCTATGCGTAGCCAAGCCATTTTACTTTCATCACCTCTCCCAAGGGAACCCTATTGAAATCCGGGATAAAAGTATCCTATTTCCTTCCTTATACTATGTACTCAAATCTTGTCAAGTTTCATTTGAATACATATAGTAGGTTCGGCGCTACGTGCAGCCAAAAAAATTACAAGGTTATTTACAAGGTCGGTTTCCCAAGGGAACCCTATTGAAATCCGGCATGAAAAGTATACTTTGCCCTTTCTCGTAATATGAACTTGAATCATGCTAAGTTTCATTTGAATACCTTCAGTAGTTTCGAGGCTATGCGCAGCCAAGAAATTTTACTTTCATCCCCTCTCCCAAGGGAACCCTATTGAAATCCGAGATGAAAAGTATCCTATACCCTTTCTCGTAATATGAACTTAGATCATGCTAAGTTTTATACCTTCAATAGTTTCGGCGCTATGCGTAGCCAAGCAATTTTACTTTCATCACCTCTTCCTAGGGAACCCTATTGAAATCCGGGATAAAAGCTTCTTATGTCCTTCCTTATACTATATACTCAAATCTTGTCAAGTTTCATTTGAACACATTAAGTAGGTTCGGGGCTACGCGCAGCCAAAAAATTTTACTTTCATCCCCTCTGCCAAGGGAACCCTATTGAAATCCGGGATAAAAGTATACTTTGCCCTTTCTCGTAATATGAACTTAAATCATGCTAAGTTTCATTAGAATACCTACAGTAGTTTCGGCGCTATGCGCAGCCAAGCAAGTTTACTTTCATCCCCTCTCCCAAGGGAACCCTATTGAAATCCGGGATAAAAAGTATCCTATGTCCTCCCTCGTAGTATGAACTCAAATCCTGTCAAGTTTTATTTCAATACGTTTAGTAGTTTCGGAGCTATGCGCGGCCATGATACAGACAGACAGACATGATGGAAAAAAAATCATTTTTGGCATCAGTATCGAGAATAGAGTGCCCTCCAAAAAAAAATTTCAAAATATCTTCAATGTACAGAATTGGACCTGTTACAGTTGTATTTATTTATTTATTTATAGTAAGGAAAACCAGCAGCACATACATTACTAATTAGACTTATTATTACATAGCTTAGATTTATTTATAGCACGCCTATTTGTTTTGTTTTCTACCATGTGTGGTTGGCAGGTAGAAAATGCCATTGGCATTATGCCCACCTTTTGTATATTTTATTAAATGTGTGCAATAAAGTATTTAAATAAATAAATAAATACATACAAATTACATAAAAGAAGTCGAAGCAGAAGGCTATTAAGAGGTTTTCACGGTTAAAAATAATAATAGTTACATAAAAAGTGTGAACAAGCTGAATAAACTAAAAACCTTAAAACCAACTCAACCCGTGGATGTCGTAAAAGCCGACTAAGGGAACCTACCAGAGGAAGGGCAGCAGCTTCCTTCTGGGTATTTTTTAAACACCAACACTGCGATCACCGATCCGCCTGCCAAGCGTGGTGATTATGGCAAATCCTCCCCTACATGGGAGACCATCCACTTGATGGACCGACGACATCGTAGCGGTCGCAGGGAGTCGATGGATGGAGGCGGCTCAGGACCGCTATTTGTGGTGTCGTACGGGGGAGGCCTGTGTCCAGCGGTGGACGTGTGTGGGCTGATGATGATGATGATGAAAGATACAATATACATACTTAACAGAATTAATGAGAGATACAAATAATTAACTTCATCATCATTACCGTAGTGATGATGAATACATGCATAACTGAAAGATACAGATGTTAATATATAATTGTAAGTTAAAGACAAAAACAAGAATGAGAACCAAAAAGTAATCCGCACTGTTCTCATGCCGAAACATCATCGTCCTCACTGGAGGAAGAGAAAAAGTCAGAGCTGAGCCGTTGCCTCACGGAATTGAACGTATTATAAGTATAGATTAAGTTATTGATTTGCGTTGCGCCTTTTTGCAATCGGCTTGGCCATTCTACAAACGGGCGGATTCTACGATCGGGTTGCTTGACAGGTAAACAATTAAATAAATAGGCGTTTAGGTACTTAAAAATTATTCGGGTCGTTTTAATCAGTCAGGTGGGACTTGCTTGGCAAATTAGCGTGTATCTTCAAAGACGTGGAGAGGAGAGGAGATGAAAAGAGACCGGGTAAGCTTATTTACCTTTAGCAAGCCCGAGTCCGGTCTGGATCGGAGTATTGTTGCCATGTTTGGGATGGCTTGACCAAATACCAGCATGCAGCCTTAGACTATAGAATGAAGAGCCTTAGACTCATTGCCGAGCAGTACCTTGTAGAGGATACATTTCAGAGAACGCTCCCAGGTACTTCATGACCTGATCCCACCGTCTCCCTTCCACTCCAGGACAAGCAGACGGACAGCACAATGCCTTCCTTATCTAGTGGATATACCCTCCACTCGCACTAAGCAGTTTTCCTCCACCATCTTCATTCGCACCGCTAATGAATGGAACTCGCTGCCTGCTTCCTCACTGGAGGAAGAGAAAAAGTCAGAGCTGAGCCGTTGCCTCACGGAATTGAACGTATTATAAGTATAGATTAAGTTATTGATTTGCGTTGCGCCTTTTTGCAATCGGCTTGGCCATTCTACAAACGGGCGGATTCTACGATCGGGTTGCTTGACAGGTAAACAATTAAATAAATAGGCGTTTAGGTACTTAAAAATTATTCGGGTCATTTTAATCAGTCAGGTGGGACTTGCTTGGCAAACTAGCGTGATTCTTCAAAGACGTGGAGAGGAGAGGAGATGAAAAGAGACCGGGTAAGCTTATTTACCTTTAGCAAGCCCGAGTCCGGTCTGGATCGGAGTATTGTTGCCATGTTTGGGATGGCTTGACCAAATACCAGCATGCAGCCTTAGACTATAGAATGAAGAGCCTTAGACTCATTGCCGAGCAGTACCTTGTAGAGGATACATTTCAGAGAACGCTCCCAGGTACTTCATGACCTGATCCCACCGTCTCCCTTCCACTCCAGGACAAGCAGACGGACAGCGCAATGCCTTCCTTATCTAGTGGATATACCCTCCACTCGTACTAAGCAGTTTTCCTCCACCATCTTCATTCGCACCGCTAATGAATGGAACTCGCTGCCTGCTTCCTCACTGGAGGAAGAGAAAAAGTCAGAGCTGAGCCGTTGCCTCACGGAATTGAACGTATTATAAATATAGATTATTGTCTATCATAATAGCTTTTAAATAAAAAAAAATCTACGTTCTAACATAAAAAATGCGCTGGCTAGGAGCTTTTAAAGTTGACCACTGATTACGTCACCACTCGACCACCACTAACCACTCTGCCATCATTAGCTGCAGGTTTGCATCTGGCTCAAGATACAGAAGCAGAGAGAACAACAGAGTTACCTACGCTTTCGGTATAATCCTACTAATATTATAAATGTGAAAGTTTGTATGGATGGATGTATCGATATTTGTTACTCTTTCACGCAAAAACTACTGAACCGATTAGGCGGAAATTTGGTATCGGTATAGTTTGGGACCTGGAATAACATATAGGGTATTTTTGATCCCGATAAAAAGCGGGCGAAGGCGCGGGCAGCAGCTAGTTTTGCATAACTTAATTACTAATTCCAATGAAGTCAGATGCATCCAACATTAAAACCACTAAATCTACCAAAAATACGCTGTATTAACGAAAATGAAATGCTGCGTTACATTTTTATGTACCTACTTAAACTTTTAAAATAGCATTTCATTTTGGCTAGGTATAGTTAGCGGTCAATTAAAGGTAGTGTACATGAAGCATTAAATACTTAAGATCCTTAAGCCGCGTCCAGACTTACGGTTCACATGACGTCATCACTCCCTGAGGAGCAGACGTCATCACTCCCGGAGGAGCAGACCATGTTTTCTTGGATCATGGTTCCGTCTATCACATTAAGCTGAGTCAAGCCCTGACCTGACCGAGTACATTTCTGACTTTTCGAAGGTGCATATTTCTTTCATCTTTTATGCACAGGATAGCCCAAATACCGGGAATGATATATGGTTTCTTTCATCTGAGTACCGGGCGTGTCTTGATAGTTCAATTACGTTAGTAGGACATGCAATGTAATTTGCCGAAGACGCCATTGGCCATTATCCACCCTGATGGTTATTTGGTGACATGCGGACACGCACGGCCGATTAATGACGTCATAGACACAGTAGGTACGTCTTTTATGCATGACATGACCTTTATTGAAGACTAGTTTCTGCCTGCAGCTTCCCACGCCTTTGATAACGTTTAGAAGTAATTTCTATCTTAAAATGCAGCATATGTTTTATTCAAACCCTTGAAGAACTATATCTATGTAAAATTTCAGCACTATGTGTTTTTTTTTTGCGTGAAGAAGTAGCAAACATCCTAAACTTTAGACGGATGGATCTTGAATGGGTGGCTGTGTCTGACACACAAAAAAATGTTGGCACAGGGGTCTGACTACGATGACTATATGTTTTTGGGGTTGCTAACTCAAAATCCAAGGTCAGATTGATCCCATCACATCAGGATTTCGCAATAACTTAAAAAAAACGTGATCATTAACGCTGTTTAGCCCTGTTACCTTGTTACTCAAACGTCAAATCATAAACTAATTAGTTAATTCAAATAACATATAACCCTTAATCCCATAACCACTAAAATCCAGTGAGTACCACTACACTATCCTATATTCCCTACCCCGTCAGCGGACAGCGTTGACCATCGGGTTTTTTACGAGGTTATGGCAAAATCCTGACGTGATGGGATCAATCTGAACTTGGATTCTGATTCAGCGACTCTAAAAATATACCTACAGCAAACGTAATCAGACCCCTGGGACAAAAATGTTTTTTTGTGTGCCTTTGTAATTTTTAAGTTTTTTTTATTTATTTTATTCGGATTAAACGCTAATCAATAAACTTAAATTTTATCCAAACGCGTGTGGTATCGAGAGTTCAAGGATAACGCATAGGTAGGTAATATAACGGGAAAATAAACAATCAGTGAACGAATTTTTTAAATCTGACCAGTAGTTCCGCGAGTAACCTATTAATTACAATACAAACTTTCCAATATAATTTATATTATTATAATTAATTGTATTTCATGTTAATCAAATTAATGAATAACAATATTATACAAAAACTATTATTTTGATGATTGCTTGCACCAGGTTATCAACTGACGCTGTTATTTTCCTCATTTCCACAAAACACCCGCGGCATTTATTTTGATGACAGAAATCAACAATGAGATCACTGAACCGAATCTGAGCATTATTTTCAGTGATTAGGCACAGGTTAGTTCCACCACATGATATAATACTATACTAGGTTCCACATTTGGTTTAAAGATGATTGCGCTGCTTTTCAGTGTTGTGTTGAGTCATAAAGTTCAAATTAAAGCCTTGAAAAATTTGTTGATCAAAACATTGCGAAATAATGTGGGCAAGTTCGAACACACTGTGGATTAAGGGAGTTCGATTTACATTGCGCGAAGACAAAAAATCGAGATAATAAATACATAATCGTAAGAAAACAAACAATAAAAAATGGCGCATCTAAATGCCAACGCGAAATAACCCACCGCAATAAAGAGAAATTACGCCACTCAGGTGCTCTGCAGCTCAGATTTGATTTGTATTGATCAGTACTCAACAATGATGTTGGACTCGTTTTTAGAATATAATTTATTTTATTTTTGTTTATTTATTGTTAGAGCGGCAGTAGTTATACACACCCTTTCAACTACCTTATTATGGTTCGTGAGCCTTGACAAAAGTAGGGCAAAAGAAACCAAAAAAATCAAGTTTAGTGTATGGGAACCCCCTTTTTATATACCAAATGGCATTTTTTGTTGTAGCAGCAAGAAAAATACACTTTCTGTGAAACTTTCAACAGTCTAACTTTTATGGTTCATGAGATAAGTACAGCCCGCTCTCAGACGAGCAGACGGACAGACAATGGCGGCTTAGTAAAAGGCTCCCGTTTTTTCACCTTTCGGTTACGGAACCCTAAAAACATAGATCCATTATCATTTATCATCGATAGATTAAAAACTCGCTGCTGTTATAATTCTACGCATACAGCCGAAAAAGGAACCTCCTTTTTCCGACGTCGTCGTCTCGGTTCAAAACACTACAACACAAGGGACCAAAACCACGGATTTTATAATACCTACTATACTAGCCACAGCTCGGGTTAAAAGTGCTTTTGGTTACATAAAACTCGTTTAAGTTGCTATCAGGACCGTTTTGTAGATAAACAATGTTGTATGGATTATGGATACCGTAGTATAGCAAATACTCACCTACTTAGTAGCAAACAGCAGCGCGGATATAGATTATGTTTGTAAACAGAGCTGGTATGCGTGCGCGCAGTGATTCATACAAAATGTTATAATTATAATGTACTAGCTGTTCCCCGCGGTTTCACCCGCGTTAAATTCGAATGAGTTTTTATTTTTCCTATAAAATTTTAATATTTCAAATATATATAGAGATGTTAGTGTTAATATTCCTAAAGCCTAAAAATGTTATAAAATGAGGTCTACAGCTTTCCCTTTCGTTGATGTTAACTAATATTCTTATACATTTTTTTTGTAGTATAAAAAGTTGGTTAATTTCAATACTGTTTTCCCATATTAAGATACAGTAGCTGAGCCATGCGTGTGCATAGGCGTAATACGCCTTTAGTTATGTTTTAATATAGGTAGATTTTTTTTAGCTCGTTGAGAGCGTATGTAAATTTTGAAATTTTTCCTGTTACTTTATCATTATGGTTTTTCCAGTTTAGCCTCTGTAGTAGTTTTATATTGTATAGCTTAGGAGGAGATGCGAAAACCGTGTTTGGTGGCCAAAAAGTGCAACTTCGCATCTCTTCCTAAACTATACATAATAAAACTATTACAGAGTCATTAAAAAAAGCTTATGATAGACATCACAGACTGGCCAAGGGATTTTTGAAAATTTCTTTGTCATCCTTTGTCATTCACCACCTATTTTATCATAAAATAATTATTTACATGTATAAAATAGGTGGCGGCCCTAGTTTGGGTCAGGGAACCGCCTTACTTACATAAAATCAAAATAATGAAAAGTAACAATTTACAAAAAAATAGAAATATTATATTTTCGGCACATTCTTCTTCCGAATTTATTACTTGATTCGTTTTGAAGTAAAAGTAGGCCTTACCGAGTAACAAGTATTGAATTCTACAAAATAATCATAATATATCCGAAAAAGATATAAAATGCTACATTATGAACAAAATTTATTTAGATTTCGGCCACTTATAGCCCGGCTACACGCTCAAACAATTGTGCATGCATGATTGCACAAACATAGTTTGCGCAAGCAAGACGGAGCGTGTGGCCGGGCTCAAACTAGTTTTCGCAAGCAAGATGGAGCGTTTGGCCGGCTCATCTTGCTTGCGCTAACTGTGTTTGTGCCATCATGCATGCACAAATTTTTGAACGTGTAACCGTAATAGAAAATATTTGAATTTCGCGCCACTTGCGAAGATCCGCACATCTTTTAGTATTGAAATGGTAACAAACTGTTAGATTTATAACAATACCTACTGCTGGAATTCCTGTATAATTAATCTAACATTGTGGGAATGTGATCTATTTATAACAAAACCTGAATGTTACGTTGAGGTTGAGATTGTTTAGCTATGGTATCGTAACTAAGCTAAATAAAATAAACAATGCAAGAAATTCACAAAATTCATAGAAGTTTTGCATGTTCATTAAATCCGCCCACACGTCCACTAATGGACATAAGTCAGCCTATGATAAGAAGCCACGAATCTAATAAGTAGTTATACGCGGGGTTTTCGCATCACCATCACCACGCTTGGCATGCGGATTGGTGATCGCAGTGTAGGTATCATAGTAGGTATTAACCCTGGGTGGATTTGTAATCCACACTTGCAACCACGGACTTTGCAGACTTCCTGTGTCTTAACCGTGAGAGACCCATGCCTAAACAAGATCTGATAGCAAGATTTGTAGATACATATGTAATTGAAAGTACACAGAGCCGCTAAAAATTGCAATTGTAATAGTTTGCCGCAAAAAAATTGCCACTGTAGTTTTTGAGATATTTTAGTTTTTGTAAGTGTAGATTACATTGTGCTATCCGCGCGACCATTCTAGGGTTAAAAATGAAAAACTGTTCATTTCCGGTAATGCTGTCATGATCACATGCACTGAGTTATGGCGGTCCACAACATTTGAGCCTTTTCATAAAAAATCTTACACAAAACAAAGCATAATTGCCCAAGTTCCTTTAGGTTTAGCTTTAGATGTCTTTGAAGGAATTATCATACCACCCCATGATATTTGGGATTCCCATCCTGCCCTTTAGTTTTCCCTTTTGCCCCGCGAATCTAGTTCGCGGGGCAAATTAAACCAAATCCGCTCCAGTCCAGATAAATGCATGCTTACCGGTCCTTATCAGTTCGACCTTGTTGCTATCGGGTGTTATTCGGCAATTTGATAATGTGGCGCACGATTGGCGCAACGGACGGCGTAGATCTGAGTTTTTGCGTGAAAGATGAACAAACATCCATATTCACAAATATCAAATAATAATCAGTGCTTTATTTCCTTTAGTCCTTACAGGACTCTTGGACACGTCACAAAATTAAAATTACATAAGTAAAACAGGGAAATAAAGTGATCACTTTGATTTTTGTTCACTTCAATCTTTTTACGGTAAAGTAAAGAAGCGAACAAGAAACCTTTACCTTTAGGTTGTAAGTTTTCGAGTTGGAGCAAAAGTCGTCCCATGCTTTTTTATCCTCTAGTCTCCTATAATCTGATATTTTCTAATAAGCCTTTTTACAAAGGATATGTTTGATAGTTTGTTTGAATTTATTTATTGATAATTTTTGCAACTCACTCGGAGTTTTGTTGTAGAAGCGTATACATTGCCCTTTAAAAGATACACTAATCTTGTGCAGCCTAGTTTTGGGCAAAGCGAGTTTGTTCTTATTTCTAGTATTTACATTATGTTATGTATGTCTCAATTTTTAGGGAATCGATCGATATTTCTATGAGTGTACAATAAGTTTTCATAAATATACTGACATGGTACTGTCATTATATTTATTTCTTTGAATTTATCACGCAGGGATTCTCTAGGATCCATGTTATAGATAGCACGAACAGCCCTCTTCTGCACAAATGCGATGTTAATATCTGCCACAGTAATATGCCATAAGACATAATAACTATGGAAGTCAACATCTAGGTAGATATTATACATATTTGGCCTAGGTAGTAATAACTATGGAAGTAGCTGAAATAGACAAGTCTAGAAGTATCAACGTGTGTAAGATGACGGATTTTTTTGACTGCATACTACGCTGCAGAACTAAGTCTCTTCGATAGTTTATCTACGAGTATGTGTGGGCCCCATTGAATTTACGATCTCAAGTTATTCCTAAGAATACGGTACTGTCTACAATTTCTAAAGTTTCTCCTTTTACGTTTATATCAGCCATTACTTGTTTTACATTTAGTAGAATAAATCTAATTGGTTTCGTTAAGCAAAAGATTATTGATACTAAACCAACTTTTGACATTACATCGTCAAAATTAGTTTTGTCTAATCATCTTAAAATCGACTGTACTCGCATAGCTCCAGCACGCGGTATCTCTCACGGATTATTCCGCTAATCCCCCGAAGCCGTCCCCCACGTGGGGGATTGTTGTCTGTAGTAATAAAATAATTAAAACATATTTAATCATAATTTTTAACTTGAATTTCGGCTAACGCGAAAAATCTCAAAAGAATTAGTAACGTCATAAAAATATTACCTGCCTGCAAGGACCATCATCTGGTCCTTGCAGGCACTCATTGATGTTTTGAAACAATATACCTAATTAGGATAATAACTTAATATTATGCTTATTGAGCTATGTGGGGGATTTCGAAACTGATGGCTCGATTTCATTTGGGGGATTAGCGGAAAAAAAATCCACAAACCCCCCACGTGGGGGACGGCTTCGGGGGATTAGCGGAATAATCCTCTCTCACTCACGACACGAGATACAAACCCAGTTAGTAGGACACTCAGGAGTAAATTAGTAAAAAATATCAGAATCAGACTATTTTTTCTCCACCTACAAGATCACAAATAAATATACCTACTTCGACAAGACATGTCAAATATTAGAGCTGATAATGTAATTTTTGGCTATAGATAATCAAAAAGTAAATGAAATAAGTATTCAGTCCCGTCACTGCTTTAAGTTGTCGTATTTTCCTCATTGCAATGCTGAAGTGGTTTCTAATTACAGCCGACACAAAGGGAATCGAACCCATTGTCCGAC
This sequence comes from Eupithecia insigniata, assembly GCA_947859395.1. Taxonomy (NCBI): domain Eukaryota; kingdom Metazoa; phylum Arthropoda; class Insecta; order Lepidoptera; family Geometridae; genus Eupithecia; species Eupithecia insigniata. Next base: position 1,373,655 of record OX402007.1, read on the forward strand.
GTTGATTATCCTCCCACGCTTACACAAGATTCTTAATAAGTACCGAGGTATAAATTAAACTTGGATAGTTTTCAGTACTTTATTTTATGGGAGGATTGTAATTCCCGCCAGTAGTTTCTTTTTATTTACTTAGCGTTGTTATTTTCCCATGATTTGCATTGCATTGCAGCACTAGTTCTCTGTTTGTCGCGACTTCATTCCATTTTATTTGTCGTCCGATATGGCGCGACGGGCGAAGGTCCGCCTGCGATGCAGGAGGTTGCGGGTTCGATTCTCGCATAAGGGATAAATGTTTGTACGATCTGTAGATATTTGTTCTAGGTGTTCTGTGTGTTAGATCACAAATAAACTGTGGTGCGTTTACAGTAATCAAAGAGATTAAAAAAATTTGTTCTGGGGGCAACGTGAATCGCAAGAATTCATTCACGCGTACACTACATGGTACCTACCAAACTCGCCGTAACCGCTGACACTAAATTAACCCTCTCTGGCTTAGAAGTGTATTATTTATTATAAATAAGAATAGTTTTCAGTTATGTATCCTACTCCTACTTATATTATAAATGTCAAAGTTTGTTTGTAAGATGTATGGATGAATATTTGTAACTCTTTCACGCAAACACTACTGAACTGATTGGCCTGTTTGGTATGGGTATAGTTTGGGACCTGGAATGGAATAACATATAGGCTATTTTTTATCCCGATAAAACGCGGGCGAAGGCGCGGGCAGCAACTAGTTGATTAATAAATAAATATAAAGACAAAATACAAACGCGTGAATTAAAAATATTGCAAGAACTTTGAGTGAATCAGCGAGTAGGTACATTACTCGCTGGAGTGAATGCATGTGGCACCCACGTTGGAAACGATGTTGTCGAAGTTGTTGATCTATACCAAATATCACAACATCTAGGCCAAATATGTAAATACAACTCCGACAAGGAAGTCAGCCGACGAATCCAACTCGGATGTACAGCGTTCGGGAATCTTCGTCTTAGATACAGCAGAGCTTCAAGACGAAAGTCTTCAATCAATGTGGTAGTTATGTGATGACCTACGGATCCGAGACGTGGTCGCTAACTATAGGCCTCGTTCATAAGCTCAGAGTATCTCAGCAGGCTATGAAGAGAGATACGCCTTAAGTTTCTGTAGTAATCCGTAAGAAATAGCCACCGACATACATAGCTCTCAGAATTTTGAACTGTCAACCGCTGCTGGGAAGTAAAGTTGCTCATAAATCGCGATGCAATGCGAAACTCAGTGTTGGGAGACCATCCACTCGATAGACACGTGCAAAGCCGCGTGACCGAAAACCATGAGAATAATGGTTAAAACCTGTTCAACCGCTGAAAAGAGACGCTGATATTGTCGCGCTGGTGTGGTAGGTAGGTATTAGTAGGTTTTAAACGGCTTCTCTATTGTCATTGTACATAATAGGCTTTCAGCGTGTCACGTTGTGAACACGCTTTTTGCAGGCAACGTTTGCGTTTGCGGGCGGTATGTAGTTAGCTGAAAGCAGAAGATAATTTCAAATATCAAAACACATGATGGCACATTTTAATTATAATGATTTTATAGACTTAAGTGTGTGGGTCACACAATTGGGAATAATAATTATTCCCAATTCTGTGAGTAGACCCAACCTACTCTGGGGAGCTTTAGTCCTATTTCACTAGGCATTTGTAATAATTGTGTAAATACACGTGAACAGTTCTCGTGTAACACACGTGAGCTCTTGAGGTACCTTATTTATGCGAGGTGTACCAAGGGGACATCTTCAGGGTTAGTGACGCACACGTCAAACTACGATAGTTTATATTAAAAGCATGCTTTTCGTAGTGTAGCTGTTGTTTAAGTGGTTTCGCACGAATGGGTTTTACTAACAACTCATTATATTCTACTCCTTCAGTTAAATCTTCAACATGCTAATTATTGTTTATTACACGAGTTTGTAGTTAATTGTGTTGTTAGCAAAATGTTAGCATCTTGCTAAAAAGAACTACGATATCACAACTTCACAGGATATAAAATAAAATAGGTAAATTTTAAAATTTATCTCGTGGGTAGAGCAGATGAAAATGTTAATAATTTTTTTGTAAGTAGATATAATTATAAATTTCATTCTTTTAATAAACATTAATATTCCTAGAACGGTTTTATTCAATAAACTTTACAATGTTTTGGTCGGTTCATCATCATCATCATCATCATCAGCCCATACACGTCCACTGCTGGACATAGGCCTCCCCCGTACGATACGATTTGGTCGGTTGTACCAACTTAATTATAATCTGCTACCAAATCTTTTGGCTACCAATAAAATGATATCAATTTATAGGTTGCCTGGAAGAAATCGCTTCTGAGCGATAAGGCCGCCCATTGTACCTGTTTAAGTTAATATCTATGTGTTTTATTTATCTTTGTGGTGTATAATGAAGAGTTTTGTAATTGTAATGTAATAAAAAAATATACTACAAGAAAACAAACAGAAAATTCAAATAGACCTTAATCACAGATTAGGTAATGTTAATTCGTAACCCTAATAGCCCGGTTACACGCTCAAGCATTTGTGCATGCATGATTGCACAAACACAGTTTGCGCAAGCAAGATGGAGCGTGTGGCCGGGCTCATCTTGCTTGCTCAAACTGGTTTATGCAATCATGCATGCACAAATGTTCGAGCGTATAGCCGGGCTATAATGAGGAGCGGCATGGTTTCTAGTTTAAATGAGAATTATCTCCTAAAGTTTCCAACAGTAGCCACACTAGCCACTTGTCAATCGAACTATCTTCTTCCCAACTCCGCAACTCTGCACTTAGCGGGAAAGTTTATGTAAAATACCTATCTGCCGTTGGGTTCGTACTTGGGGACTTTGTGAACTGATAAACTTTCTAAAAAGTATCTCAATAGCGAGGGGGAGATTCATTGAGTTCCATTCAGAAAATAGGAGTTTCTGCTGCCCTACTTTTTTGAAAAAGGAACGGTTTTGTTTTCTTTTGTTGGCCACATGGAAACTGACGACACAGGCAACTTAAAACTGTTTGGTAAATAGAATGACGCAATAGACCTCGTTTAAGTGGCCTAAGGTCACATGTTTAAAAAAGAACCAATCTTGTAAATAAGCAATGAGGTTTTTTCAGAAAAAGGTTAAGACATTTTTCATTCAGCCTTCAATCAAATCGGAATTTGAGCAATGTTTTCCGAATATTAACTTTTATTGTTTCGCAACAGCTTTTACGAAGTTAGGAAGTTGAGTGACATGTTTTGTTCATGCTAAGTAGCTACTTTCATAGGTTTGTTTACCTGTTTTAAAAACACAAAAGATTATGAAAGATTTTTTAAGCAGTAATTTTAAGATTATTATCTTCGATCTAGAGTTCTAGGTAGGTAAGTTGTTAGTAGATCGGTACGCAATATGACACCTTAGCTGACCACAATCCTTACTAATATTATAAATGCGAAAGTAACTCTGTTTGTCATGTTTTCACGCCAAAACTACTGAACCGATTTAAATGAAATTTGGTACACAGATACTTTAGAGCCTGAGAAAGGACATAGAGTACTTTTTAATGCGAAAAATGGTTTGTAAGTAAGGAAAAAAGGGTTAACTTTTAACCCTATATAGAAGTATCGTCATTTTTAAATCTAATTTTTAAGGCTCATAATTAGATTTAAAATAAAATGTCTCTTCTACAAATTTTACCCTCAAGAGGGGTAAAATATCAAAGGGAATGAAAGTTTGTAAGAAAATCACTCTGTCAGTATTCCACGCGGACGAAGTCGCGGGCACAGCTAGTGTGTAACTAAGTCCTCATAACTAGCTCAACCACAAATGAATACAATAGGTATTGGGTAGATGACTAATGAACCGATTTTTGACAAATCAATGAAAAAAGAGATCATTTTTTAAACTAGCTTACTGCCCGCGGTTTTGCACGCCTTTTCCGGGAAAAGTAGAATTTGAACTACGTCAATGCAAAGTTTGAGCGCATTAGTTACATACATATATCCATAGATTAAATCTTTGCATATATCATGAGCACCTACCTAAAAAAATAAGTTCTTACTAACCTAACCCAATCCATATTTAGTGTGATGTGATGTTGTGATTTACAAAGCAATCATTAGGTAGCACCGCACCTCAGCATGAGTGTGAAACCAACCTCCTTTCTTTGTTATAGAATGACAACCTTCGAGTTTCAGTTACAGCCCACGCTCGATTCTAATTTCAAATCTAAATACCATTAGTTTTGTGGTGTTCGAAGTTTGAATTCTTAGGAACCAGAGAGGTACGCAATGAAAAACAAAAGCATATCATTAAACATTTTGACGAATATGGGGTCATGACTTTTTTGATAAATGTTAATATTAGCTTATAATAAAGGTAATTCTATCTTATAATCACTATTTGACATCCCCCTTAGCGATAAGGCCGCCCATTGAGCATCTTTATATTATGTACCTATATAATATCCTCTTTGTCTTGGTGCCGAAAAACCGCCAGCTAGAATCATTAGGTTATGTATCGGAGACTAAAATAATATTAAATGTTAGTGACTTTTTCTTAGAAACATTGATATCAAGGTATGACTCTTACTGTGTACACTAGTTAAAATTTAAAAATTCTGTTTTTTGTTCCCAGAATGCTCCGTATAATGGGCGTGTGCTGAATATCGGGTGCGGTGTCATAAGTGACGTTACACAATGACGAAGAGGTTCGATTTCATCTGGCAGATCCCCGTGCCGGAACCCTTGCTACAGGTAAAACATCCATTTTGTTTTATTTGAAAAACGAAGTTTTTAAACATTACCTATTACCTATTTTAAATTTTTAGGGTTTTTGTTATTATAGGGTAATCTCAAAGAAATTAAATTATATCCCAAAAATTTGACGCAGTTGGTTAGCGCAGTCCCGTATGGAGGATAAGGTCGCGGGTTCAAGTCCCGCCGGGGTCGTAAATTTTTGGGATATTTTTTAATTTCCATTTTTAGGTCATCGTTACCTTTACCATTATTGGCGATTATGCTCTTTGGAGAACACTGGTTTACTTTAATTTGAATCTAACCCAAAATAACATGACCTAATTTGCGCTCAAAGGCCTAAGGGGGTCGAATATTATGCTAATGATTTATAAGCTAGTTGTTGTTATCTTTCGCAATTAATGCCAAAACTACTATGCATAATATGGCGTGTTTTAAAAAACGATATAATTCGATTTCAAATTCCCTTACTTTTACACTTATTTTAAGTTTTGCGGGATAAATATTAATCCCCTGGGGATAAAAAAGATGGTGAGATGCGAGGGCGCAGATATCGCGTTACATACATACAAAAAAAACAATCAGACGAATTGATAACCTCCTCTTTTGAAGTCGGTTAAAAAGTTTATAATAAAGGTCGTTAATTTTTCTTAAATTTTCTACGTTTCTGAGCAATTTTCTTATTTTTTTTATAAGTCTTCTACTAATTATAAGAAAACATTCAAAAAAAGATGAATGAATTCGGTAAAGTCGTTCTCATGTGTGACCAGGAGAAATAGGGGTTCATTTTTATATAATACTAGCTGCTGCCCGCGCCTTCGCCCGCGTTTTATCAAGATAAAAAAAAAAAAAAAAAAATTCCAGGTCCCAAACTATACCCATACCCAGCCTAATCGGTTGAGTAGTTTTTCCGTGAAAGAGTAACAAATATCCATACATCCATCCTTACAAACTTACATATTTATAATATTAGTAGGAGTAGGATAGATTAGTTGCGATATTCTAAAAGCCAAGATCAAGAGGTTCCTAGAGTTGTATCGATTCTATTCTTACAGTATAATGTAAATAAATGCAAGGTAGCGCGTCTGAAATAGACGTTATCATAGGAGTCTTCTTAGGCGGGCCATAAATCAAGCCGCGTTGGGCGGGCGGGGGTGCGGCTGCAGTGATAGCGATTATGCAAGGTTTATAAAATCAAATCTTGGAGTGTCAAACGAAGTGGGTCGTTCTGGGGTTCTCTAGTTTGTAGGTATCTTCGGTATAAGTAACAAAAAAATATCTAATATTTTATTGGAAGTTTTTCCAAAGTATCACAGGAGACGTGCCTATTCCCAGCGTCTAAAATTTTGCGATTTTTGACCATTCTCAAAGAAAATATGCCAAATTTCTTGCGTTGATCACTTGCGTAGACGGAGGATTTTTGCTTACCGCAGGGATCTTGTCACTTTAGCTATTTACAAAAAACTCTTTATTGTACACCACAAAGATAAATAAAACATAGACATTAACATAAACAAGTACAATGGGTGGCCTTATCGCTTAGAAGCGATTTCTTCCAGTCTATTTCAGCCATTTCGTCTCCCTTACTATGGCCCTCTTCACATGCATACTTTTTGGAACTACCTATTTGACTGAAAAACTTTTTCAGGTTCTGTATCTGTCCCTAGCGTTTTTTGATGAGAATATATTTCTTAGTTGACTGTTTAGATCTGGATCTCGACGTGATAAATTGTTACTACGATAAAGTGGCCAAGTCAAAATTCGGCGAAGAAAAATTTTCCGACCGAAGCAGCATTTCGCGCTTGTTCCCCGCTTATGGCGATTGCCCTCTCTCCGCTGCCACTGCGCCCATTCCCCGGGAACACACGACTTAGTAATCTGTTCCCGTCCACTGCACACGACTCACAAGTCGATATTAAGACGTTGATCTGTTTCCGATCTGTATGATCCGATGTAAGACATCAATATCATTTTCAAATTATTTAGCGCTTCGCAAGAGCTTTTCCGGGATAAAAGTAGCCTATGTATGTCCTTAGATAGGATACCTCCTTGCCAAATTTCACTAAGAGTCATTCAGCCGCTTATGTGTAAAAAGATAACATACTGCCAGACAGAATTACCTTCAAAATTATAATATTAGTATGGAAGTATCGATTTGATCCTACGATCATCTAGACTAGATCTAGCTTTATGGTGATGAATATATGTAGATTAAAATTTAATTTATAATCACCTAACGGAGACTTGACGGAGGCCGTGGAGCCCCTCCAACTCAACCCGTGGATGTCGTAAGAGCGCAGACTAAGGGAACCTACCAGAGGAAGGGCAGCAGCATCCTTCTGAGTATTTTTCAACACCAACACTGCGATCACCAATCTGCCTGCCAAGCGTGGTGATTATGGAAAATCCCCCCCTTCATGGGAGATCATCCACTCGATGGACCGACGACATCGTAGCGGTCGCAGGGAGTCGATGGATGGAGGCGGCTCAGGACCGCTATTTGTGGCGTCGTATGGGGGAGGCAATGTCCAGCTGTGGACGTGTATGGGCTGATATGATGATGATGATAACGGAGACTTTACAATTTCGTAATCAAACCAGCTTACATACAAGGCATTATTTTTCTTACTTCGTAACCGGATTATAAACTAGTTTAATTTAACAAATAAGCAATATTATATAACAGCACAGGAATTTTTATGTACAAGTATGCAGCCAAGTGAATATATAAGATATTTTATTGTATTCAGAAAAGAAGCGGTATCTACCTTTACTCCGATTTAGAATTCAAGATATTTTGTGTCAACAAAGAAATTTGAAATATAAATGAACGAAAACTAAACAAAAACTTATAACACTAACAGGAAAAGTAACAGGAAAGATAAACATAAAAACCCAAACTTCAACAAAGCATAATATGAAATGCGTAGCAAAAAAATTTTCAATTTGAATTCGAAAATGGGCAGACACAATTAAATAAAAGCGTTCAAAACGAAAAATTGTTTCGAGCTTCTGTGCCTTGCTTCGATGATATCAATGTCGTTATATGTTTTCCTCCAATTTTGCTGTGGTTTTGTAACCCCTTTTTATCCAAAAAATATCCCGGTTTTTGAATCGGAGTAAAGGTACATATGTACGTTTACTCCGATTCAAAAAATTGTTCAATATTCTTTTGATAGCAAAAGAATATTGAACAATGCATTTTACCAATAATCAATTCATTCCCTGCTCCGAGATCAATTGGCTTGAGAGCATCTCTTCTCTGGTTTGGTTTCCTGGCGGTCTGCCAACCACCGGCTCTCAGGTGGTAATTACAAGCCATGGACGGCTTCATTGCGGAAGCGCTTTCTCTAGACTCTCTGAAGTAACTGCTTAAACGGGAATTGCTCTTACCAAAGCTCAAAGGTCGGTAAGGAGTCGGATTTGGTGACAAAATGCGGCTGGATCCGTCGATCGATCCAATATTTCATAAATCGAAAAGTAAGAACATAATGCTTCTACGTGTATCTGGATACGATTGTGGTTACGTAATTATACCTACTTATCTGAATTTTAACCTTATAGGATTCTTCTAGGTACAATAGAAACACAGTTTTATTGTGTGGCGAGACCATAGGCACAGAGACTTATACTTCGTTCTTCTGTGATATTCTCCCAGGTGAATACGAAAATACACTGTCTTATCTCAAGTGCCTCACTAATACGTGGAGTCTTATCTTTCGTGTCAAGCCATGCGTCAGTGCATGTGGATAAGATGGGCTGACCCGGAGCAGGGAAGACCTTTCATGTCCAAAATCACTTACCGTCCGGAAATCCTTAGACTGATTAAGATCGCGCGCGCCCACGACGACTTTTTGTATCGCTGCAAAATCACGAGGGCATCGCGACTGTAGCGCTACAGTCGCGATGCCGCCGCGCCATCGCACGTTTTCAGTCGCGCGTTTGCAGCGCTACAAAAAGTCGCCGTAGGCGCGCGCTCTAATAATAAGTGATTAGTGTATTCTCATCAGAAAACATATATCAACTGGTGAACGTGCCCCCTCAAATAATGGGGTTTTTTCATTATCATCACGCTTGTCAGGTGGATTGGTGATTGCAGTGGAAGGAAGCTGCTGACCTGCCTTTGATACGTTCCCTTTGTCGACTCTTATCCGATATCCACGAGCTGACTTAGAGAGAGGTGATCTTCGGCGACCGCCACGGCCGTTGGCGTTAGCTCTCTCCTATGATCATATCAGCCCATACACGTCCACTGCTAGACATAGGCCTCCCCTATACGACGCCACAAATAGCGGTCCTAAGCCGCCTCTATCCTTCGACTCCCTGCGACCGCTACGATGTCGTCGGTCCATCGAGTGGATGGTCTCCCAACCCTCCGTTTCCGGCTACCGCCACCCAGGAAACCTTTACTCCCCAGCGGTTATCAGTTCTGCGAGCTATATGACCTGCCCACTGCCACTTCAGCCTACTAATTCTGAAAGCTGTGTCGGTGACTTTGGTTCTTCTACGGATTTCCGTATTCCATTCGATTCCGATTCTCTCTCCTGTATGGTTATAATGTTAAGAAATATTATGATAATGTCCGAGGCAGACGTTAAATGGTTAGATAGAAATTACAAGCACTTGGCAATGGCTTATATGGCAATGGCATAATGGCTTTTATTTAACACCGAAAGCGGCCTGTACACATTGGCTCGATGCGCTAGGCCAGATGTTGGGCCAACTGATCGGATTGCGTTCACACATTGGCGTACCGATCATTCCACATTAGCTCTTTAACAAAGATCCTTTGATGTGTGCACGAAAAACCGACACTAGTCGGATTTTTGAAACTTAGCGGCCATCTTCCAACATGCGCCAAGTAGGTCTCTACACGTTAGGCCAATGCCTTGGCCCAGCGCATTGGCCCAATGTGTACAGCAGTGTATACTAATGGCTGCTGTACACATTGCCCTGCCTGTAAAGGCAGGGCTATGATTTAGAATGCACTACCCCTTAAACATATGCTGGTTGCGGCAAGCTGAAGACAGGACGCTATGGCGCTCATGAGGGGAGGTCTGTGTCCAGCAGTGGACTAACATAGGCTGATGATGATGATGACCTCTTTACCTGTAAGGCGCAACTAGCGTGTGTGCAATGAGAGGAAAATGTCTGTGTGTGCCTTTTGAGGTTTTAGATCAGATGGGTCATCAGCTTGTTCTGTCAACATCCAGTGCTCTAAAACAAGGTTGTTTCTTCCCCCAGGGTGCTACCTTCGATCGCTGGACAGAAGAGAAGGACAACACTGAGTGTGAGCAGAACTGCTTGTTCAAGGTCGACGAGTATGGCTTCTTCATCTACTGGAAGAGCGACGGCAAGGTAACGTCTCTAAAAATACAGATACTAGTGACCCGCCCCGGCTTCGCACGGGTATGTAACAAAAACTTCATTTTTTTAGTATACGACATTATACTAAAAAAAAGAAGTTTTTGTTACTACTAGTATAATATTATAAAATGTGATCTTTCATTGTTGTTAAGCTACACGGAAATCGGAAGAGGCAAGCGGACATGGAGTAAAAACTTTTTCTCGTTTGACCTATAATGAAAATAACCATAGCTACCGGCCGATCTTTTAGGAAATAAAAAAATAACACGTTAGAAATGGATTTCCATACAATTTTCTCTCCCGCTAAAACGCGATGAAATTCCATAGAGTTTTTCCTCCCGGATTCCAATACGCCTGCAATTACTTACTTCCATCTTATATTTGGAAAAGAAATAGGCAACTTTCCGAGCAGGTGTAGTATAAATATTATATATATATTCAATGCACACAAACAATCTAATCTTTCCTCTTTCTAATATTAGTATAGATAATCCTCTATAGTAAATCAATCGCCAGCCGGCTAGCCGGCTTCGAAGTTGGCTAAAAACCGTCTTTCTCTGATAAGTAGCTATTAGTACTAGTTAGTATTATATTATTTGTGGTATTAGGCAAGTGGTGCCTATTAATTTCACTTCTACTTACCACCTCTGCAAGTAGAAAATCATCAAAACGATCAAAATACCTACCGTAGCAAAGACTTCTTCGGTTTTAAGCACAGAAATGCGAGTAGGAACGTATAGTAGTCCAAACCTTTAGTTTCCCGACGAGACAACGTTTCAAGGTCCGATCCTGTTGATCCTTTTAGCGACCCTACATAAAAAAGCAGGTATTCAGCCAAAAACTAATCTTTCCACATCATTTATGCAAACAGTGAAAGTGCTTTTATTAGGGGCTGGGTTTTTGGTTGAATTTTCATCGTTGTTTTACTCTTTGAAGTGGTAATTTTGCTTTTGTCTCAGAAGGAGGAATTATTTGGTTTTGGACTTAGGAGAAAAGTGTCTACTTTTCTCTTACCACTCTATTATCTATCTATTATAGTGCATATAATATGTCCTACGCACATGGCTTATCTCCGTTGAGACTTCCTCGTGACCGAAATTCGGCTTGTGATGATGATGTCGTATCGTATCGTGTGTGCGCAAACACAGGTACAATGTCTATTAAGTTCTCTCTCTAGCCATGTGCATACTATAGTGCGCAAATGTGTTCGCAAACTCTCTATTCTCTTACTCTCATAATCCTATAGGACAGCAGACCGACATGACCGGGGAGAGGTCTTTAGCAGGATGGTTTCCGAGGCACGTGGTGGGTGTAACACCGCCAACTTCCTGATTCCAGGCTACTGATGTGATTTTTTTCCCGTAACAAATGTATGATATGAATTTTTGAAGCATAGGCAATTATCAGAATGAATTCAGAATATATCCGAAACGAATGCGCCAAGAAAGACCCAAAGGAATCAAAATTAAACCAAAAATGAATTCAGATTTCAATAACTTTACTCCTTTAGACTTACTTGTTTTAGAATTCTACTCAGTGCGGAGTTAACGAGGTTTCCTAAGATTCTGTGCAACGAAATCTAAAATTCAATCACTTCAGCACCCTCCGCGCTTAGCATCTTTAACATCTTTGAAAGTATTTCCAATTCCCCATCTCAACAGCTATTGTAGTAGTAATGATTCACTTAAATCCACTTTGAAACGCCATAACAATAGAACGGCTCGTAAAAAGCTCAGGTGCTGGCTAAACTGATGGAAAAGCCACTAAAACTGTAATGGTTTGTAAATCTTCGTTTTATTCCCTTTATTCCTGATGGAATGACTTCATTCACAGATCAATGAAATGAGTCAGAATTACATATACATAGATGCCGTCAAACCGTCGTTATAAAATATCTAACTGTGCTATAAATTGATCAGAATCACCCACCTTTTTTACTCAGATTAGGTATTTAGCGACCCCAACGGTGCTGAGGAAATTCTGCCCTTCCATTTTTACAAGCTTTTATATTTCTAAGGTTTTATAGTGCTTATGCCCGCACTTTGGGTAATCTTAAAGAAATCGTTTGACGAGAGGTATCGCTGTTGCTAATCTCTAGCAACAGCGATACCTCTAGCAACAGCGATACCTCTCGTCAAACGATCTAAATGTAACTTTAGACTTTGAGCAGGTTTGGATAACTTCAATGTTTCCCCAGTAGGTGGAGCTAACGGCGCTATAGTCCGTAAGTCCCAAAAATTTTCGACAGGTCGGGTACTTGCCTCCGTGGCGCAGTTGGTTAGCGCATCCTCGTATTCAGAGGAGGGTTGCGGGTTCAAGTCCCGCCGGAGTCGTACATTTTTGGGATATCATTAAGCTTTTATATTACTTGCAATGTATGTTTGTTTGGGTGGAATCTTGCAACTTAATTTTAGACCAGTTATCATCAACCGATTGAGCTGGAATTTGGTATACTTATGTAAGTTCAGTGACAATGTGATATCATGGTACCATCGAGCTGGTCTGATGATGGAAAGCGAGGTCACCTTCGCTCTCATAGGAACTCCTAAACGAAACGACTTAACCACGTCGAGTTTGGGTTCGATGCATTTGTATTCCCAAGCATTATGGTCCTAGATGATAAAAAGCTTGTAATTAAAAAAAAAACATTCATCACGGTCTAAACGGTAGGTAGGTGTTAGAGCCTTATCAGTTATCATATCACAGTGGCGATTTAGCGAAAGTCTAGTCTACTTGTCTAGCTAGAGGTCAATTCAGAGGTTTACAGGTAAGTTCGTCCCGCCATCATTGTTTGGTCTTGTCTTTTAGGACCCACTGGTGATGAATGATGACAATTATTACCCCGCAGATTATTTTACACATGTTGTATTTCAAGTTTTGGAATAGAATTGAAGATGCCAACTCATTTCAGGTCATATTTGTTTGCATGCTGTGCCGAATATTCAAGCAATTTTCCCAAAAACCGATTTCCGGACAAAAAAACTAGATCCAGAAATGTGGAAAAGGAATGGAATAGGAAAGCTTTTACCCTATTATCCACTGAGATGCCTAATAATAATATTCTTACAAAAAAAAACTGATAATTTTCCCCTTTCAATAATTCCCCCCTCATTATCCATGCTACCTACTACCCGTGTTACCTACTTTTATATCTCTACATTTTCTCTTTCAACAAAGCCCAATTTCAAAAGCACCTGGTCCCGTAGGTAAATCACCAGCATGATGAAAAGATATCAATCTATTGTCATGGCACTGAAAGCAAACCGTTCGCATTCGCACCTGTTGAAATTTCCCTACTCATTCGTGGAATGTACGGTACTGGCTGACTGACTCAGAGCTTAGAGTGTGCGTGGCCAAGGAGCAAAATATCCGGTATTGTTGTGTTTATAATCACAACAAAACCGGATATTTTCTACTCCCTTCTTATCCTGGCTTCGTGATAAACATAATCCACATTAGATTAATCGCAATAGTCCATTATGTCTATCAATGAGCGAAATAAATTGCCCATATGGTTGAAGAATTTTCCTTCATAATTTGAGTCTAGGATCGAAACAAGTAGTTGTGTCTTAGAAATAACTGGAGAAACACCAAAAATGCATTTTAAGAGTTTTACAACTTATATTTAGTTAACTTAATGGTTTTTAATTTAATTTTAAAAATACCTACTACTTAGGAAACAAAAAAGTAATATATTTAGTTACTACTTAAAGTTAAAAAGCATTATGAATCGAGCAAAGCAGCATGCGTTTCGCTAGCCAGATTGTTACCCAGCTCACAATGGCGGCCGCCGGAAGTGGCCAGCAGCGGGAAAGCACCGGAAACGCACTGTCGCCATCTTTGAATGCGTATTGTTACACTAAAGAGTTGTCGTTCTAAAGCTTTTGTTAGAAAATGCGATACGTTTCAGCTCTACCATGTCTGTGGTTTCAGTAAGGTTTGCTTTACGGAGGAGTGAGCCTTATAGGAACGAGCTTAAATATCTTTATACGAAAGTTTTTTTAAATGTATCGGAGAATAGTTTTTCTATTAGGTGCGTGTTTTCTATTATAGTGCCCATCTATCAATGCAATAAAAGGATTCATGGTTTCTGATAGAGATTAGGCGATAAGGACGCCAATGGTAATTTTATATTCGTTTTATTTCTTTCTGATTTTCTGATCATTCCTATTGAAAATTAAAATTATGATATTGCTATAAAATTTTGCTATAATTTTGCTTCTGTACTGGATGCCTTTTTTTTTTTTTTTTTTATTATCCTGAGGGAAATGCGCACGTATATCGTACTGCCACGGGGAGACAGTACGATTATGTGGGACTTTAACCCACTAAAACCCTCAGGGTGTTCCGCCTCTGCCACTTGTGGTGGGAACGCGGGAACGTTTTCTCTTCCGCGAACCCACCGCGGCTGCCCGATATCGGGCCCCTCACTGGGGGTGTGGAGCACCCCCCTTCGCGTCGCATCAGAAACACATGATGCGCCGCGACCACCTCGGGGACCTTAGCCTGCCAAATGGGCGCCAGACGACCCCGTGTCCAAACGCCCCTAGGTCCCCTTGCGACGGGTCAGTCGAGTGGCCCCGCCGCGTGCCACACGGTCACAGAGGATAGGGAGAGCGGCCCTCGCAATACCGACACTCCTCTTCCCCTGTGATCCCACCGCGTCCGCCATCAAACGGTGGCGACCCCGCTAAGGCCGCGGAAGGCAGGGAGAGCGGCGCACCTCAATACCGGCACTCCTCTCCCGCCGCGGCCTCCACCTCTCTGCGGCCATGCCGCCCATACAGCACAGCCGCCCGCCTCAGTTGGGGTGCCTCCCATACGACACCGCAACCTACTACCGCTCCAACTAGGCTTAGAGCGCAAAACCCAGAGGAGCGGTCCGTCTCGGGGCCGGCCGTGTCGTCGTCTGCGTTGGTACGGCCCCATGGGTTCCGTCCAATTTATTCTCAAATCTGTTGCCTGGGTCATAACATAATAAACCACATTCTCAGTGGTTCAGTCCAACCCTTGAAACCCTTCATGCTCTGTTTTAAACGGGCAAGTTTCTAGCGAAATTGATTTAATCTCCATCGTTGTATTTTTTTTTTTCAAAATTGATCAGAATCAGAATCAATAACTTTATTTCTTTAGGCTTACAAAATAAGCACTTAGACAAGTCAAATTTTATACTATAAACATAGTTATTAATATCAAATAAGAAATAAGGTGTTAAATAAAGCTGATAAAGTACCTACCACACACACAGTCATACTTGTCAGATGTCATATCTGACAAGTAAATAATATAGAAAGTACCTACATAATATAAAAGTAATATCTGACAAGCGACTGTCCCATGCTGCACCACTGTGCTCTGGGTGAAATTTAGGCATGCGCTAAACGTGTCCGCGACTGGATCGGATCTGATCCTCTCCAGATGGGTTCGGATACGTATCCAGGATACGACTCCGCGGATCTGTTTGGATCCGTCTGCAGTTTCGGTTCCTACATGTCCATTAGATCTGTTTGATTCAGTGGATCTGGCGGAGCTGTTAGAATCGCTTGCAGTAACGGTTCCTACATGTCCATTGGATCTGTTTGTATAGGACACGTTTGTTTCGGTGGATCTAACGAATCTATGACAAATACTTTCCTGTTTTTTACAATCATTGTTCTAGATTAGTGAGTAGGTACAAGTTTCGTACTTCAAGGTTCATAAGACTATACTATAGTATTGTAGTAGCTACTTATTTAAATAAGTAGGTACATTATAGATTTATTTAGCAAATTATCATATGGTATAATTTGTCTGTAGTAGTTATTTGTTTACTCGTAAATGGATCCGGATCCGTCGATCGAACACGTCCGAACCCAAACCGAAGCTCAGATCCACACAGCTCCAATCGCTCGTTACATTCATTCGACTCGATAATATCGAGATAGTTATTTTTGTTTTATTTTCTTTGTCGTAATTGTATGTTGTCTGTAATTTTGTGTTTTCTATGGAACTGTGTTGTCTGAAAATAAAGAATTTGAATTGAATTTGAATATAAAAAAACAAATGATTACTAAATAGGTAGGTACCTTACCTACCTATTATCATTAGGTAAGTATTTATTCCCAACGTCTCCCGAAAAGTATTCCCATCTCAGGCTATATGTTTTTAAGAGCTTCTAAAGTAAACTCAATTTCTTTGCTCCATTATTTGGTTTTGTACATGTTTTGTAACTTTCGAAGCTATAACTCTTCAGTTGGGTAGTAGTACTTATACCACAGAATATTTGTAGTACTTACGTATACTTACCTAAATTTTTATTATTTCTCAAATAAGAAAATTTATAATATTATGAAGAATTTTTTGTAGCAAAATAATATTAGGAGATAGATGGGAAAAACCCCAGTTTTATTCATCTGTTAACTACCATTACTGTCTCTTCACTGCTGTAACGATTAAACAGAGCTTCCGACACTCTCTCGACCTTGTCCACTAACGAGCTGCTCCTCAAACTTAGACCTTCCACTCTTTGCATAAAGTGCTCTTTACAACACCTACTCAAGACTGACATTTGCAAAGACGGTGACATGACATGTGATCACGTGTTGTACATTTAATCATAGGTCACTGGGTTTTCTTTAAATTTTCTCCTGGTTTTTTACGGTATTTCTAACAAATTCAATTGAAAATTACTTAGATAATGTTGTTATTTGTATAAAACAGGTGAATAACTTTGTTTTAGATAATAAACCGTGCAACTGCGCGACCCTAAACTGCGCGTGACCCGACACGCGCTTGACTGGTTTATTTTAAATGGATATAGTAGAGATGAGAAGGATAGGCATGATAAAATCAATGATGAATAACAATGCCCATCTTTGACATTGTGAAATCAATTCAACGATGTTTTTTGGGCAGAATTAATAAAACTATTCTATGGGCTGATATCTCCTTTTATCTTTATGCATGCAAAATATGGCAGTTTTCTGCATCGGACTGTGCGGAAGTTTTCCGATGTTCATTTCCTTTTCATCGTGATAAAATCGATTTTCATTTTGTGCTGCCTGCATGAAGAGATCATGAATAAAGTCATCGGTCAATGTCAAACGATTAGGACTGAAACGTGCTGGAAGGATGTATAGGTAGTTATACCTATCTATATCTACCCTACATTAATGTCCTACATTATTGCCTCTCGTCACAGAATAGTAATAGTACCTACCTCTCGTCCTAAGCAAAGAATGCTGATACAGATTTCAAAGGCTTTTTCGGTGAAAGAAATATGATATCCTCATTTTGATATTATCGGACAAAGGACCTATCCATTTACATTCGGTAATTACCAGAGTAGCGAGCGGCAGCCCAGTCAGAGTACGTACGTACTATTTATTGTACATAGATTAGGCATGGGAATAATTGCTACTTTTAATTCATAAGCATTGAATTATAATAAAAAATTGGTAGTACCTACACCTACCTTGGTTTAGGTATAATTACTGTATTGTTGTTGAGTTAGTGGAAGCTAGTTACCTAACTCAGTGAGCGGCAAAATACTGTTCAATAACCCGAGCGATTGTCGAACCATGTTGTTTTTATTTTAATCTACGACTTTGGATTGAAAATCTATAAACTATATCCATGTATAATGCTGCTCTAAGTTCTCAACAGCATCTGTTGAATAAACGTGCCTCCATCAAACAAGGGTGGTTTTACCATAATCACCAGTGAAGGTCTAGAAGGAAGCTCTTGCCCTTCCTCTGGTATGATACCTAAGTCGGCTCTTACGATATCCGCGGGCTGAATTGGAAGGGTTGATTATTGATCTCCACTGCCACGGTTGCTCTTCGTAGAGCTAGGTAGTGTACCTACTATTTTTTTTACAAATCATCCTGGAATAGTGTCGTTTGGTAAATCCAAGACAAGATGAAAGGTTGTAAGAACTATACTACTATATTAATAACTAACTAAATGTGGAAAGATTAAAGCTCTTTAGATGATCCAATAATGAAATAATGCTGGAAAATCCACTGAGAATCATCTAGCCCAAAGCTAACAATGTGTAGTAACCGAAGCGTGTTTTTACTCTATGGTTTAACCCTTCTAATAAAATAATAATAAAAAATGAAAAGGCTGACCGCTCGGATTCACCATAATCGACACTCGTAGCTAGCGAAAGAAAATAAAACATAAACAATTTTTGTGCACATTGTGACCACCTGGCGCCTAACTGCCAAGACATTTTTAATTGGCAAACCGAATTAGGTAGTACAATTTCTTATAAACGTATAATGAGATCCGTTTGTTTTTTGGTAGGTATACTCAATTACTACACACAAAACAGGCACACAAAAATATAGGTAACTAAACTAGACCTAGCTAAGTAAAACTATTGCCCTAGTTTGCGATAAACTCTAGAATCAATGTACATATATACGCCATTTCAAAGGCTTCAGCGGCAGGCGCGCGTGGGCGGCGGCGGCGGCGACCTACTTAGATGACAGGTCTAACAATCACAGCCCGTTGGAGTTGCAGCTGTCAACTGTCATTTGCAGAATGAGTTGGACGCGAAAATCTTGTTTTTTTTTTTAAATAAAAATCAAGGAGTTTTAAGGATTTGAATCTAGTTTACGCAGAGCCATCTCGCAAGAAGTTGAATCTGGTTTTAATTTTTAAATAGTAGATAGAGCACTGAGAATTTTTTATTGACTGCCCTTATATGATTTTTATGTCTTCCGCAACCACCAAAACTTTATTGTTGAATATATAAATCTATAGAAATTATATTTCCTGCTCTGAAAAACAGACCGCCGCGTTTGTTTATTCGATACCTAAAGTTTTCAACAAATAGATTTATTGTCTTGCCTTAGAAATCTAAGTTTATAGGTACTTTTTCAATAGACGTTAAACGGCAAATAGACATATCCAACTCTTAAATTCCAGACTTGAGAAATCCCAAAAGTAGAGCAGGAGAGGTTGAGCAGGCAACACCTGAAAACTTTCCGTGATGTAGAGATATATTAGGTAGGTAGTATTCCTCTACAATCTACATCACGGAGCGGAGGAAAGGTTCAGAAAATAAGAAGTTAAAGAGACCTCTTTGTTCTTATGTGAATAAAAAACGGAAACGTAAAGAAAAAACAGAAGTACCTATGTATCGAATAGGACAAACACACGCGGATCTGGCATAATACTGGAATATTACCTATCAGAAACGTACAAAATGTATGCTGCTTTTACTAAAGCTATTCCGCCCTCATTGTTTTTAATTAATTTGATTGCGTTGCGTGTTATTAGTTTTCCACCATACCATCTCATAATTATTTATCACTACACCGCATGCGGTCTTATAATTAAATTACCTTTATTCATAAAATATAGCTAGGTACGTAGTACCTACATAACTGGATTGAAGACCTAGATAAGGCTTCTCTGCCTTGCAGGCTATTACACGGCACAGAATAAATTATAGTTCCGGACCAGAGTTTCAGATTTCATACAGCAGCGGCAAGGTTGAATAGAATGTGTTGGTTATTTGTACAGGGCCGGGTGTAGATTGGCAGTACAAAAAGTATACTTTGGAAGTGGCTTTCTGGTGTACGGGAATTGAAATCTCACGCATTTTTTCTGATTAAAAATTATCCTATGAAGTCGTTCAAGAACGACATCAAGGTATGCTACCCAAATTTCGGTTTGTTCTTTTATCATAGACCTAGAATTTTTTTCTTTTATAGAAAGATTCTCAACAAGACAGAATTTTGAAAAGACTGAAATTGTACAGGTGCACTCATCAGCTGGATGCGTGCTTAGCTTTGCTTTAGCGTGAGTAGCTTTCCAAACAGCCAAACTTTCGGCATTTAGACTTACTAGTGTAATGTGATGTGTGATGTCAATGTGACTAGGAATTTCGGGAAAAATGTAATTTTTTGCAGCTGAATAAACTAACAAGCGAGAAATGTGCATAACTAAAATCAAAAAGCCACTGGGTACTTCTGCTTAGCAGGCTATTATTTTGGTGCTAGTTAGTTTTTATTTTACGTGGTCTTGGTGTTATTCAAGAACATTATTACCTAAACCTAACTACGTCCCCGGCTAGCGATGGGAATCACATCCAAGAACTCGAGAACAGCTAGGAATTCGTAATGAATTCGTAATGGTCCCACCTGAATTCAGCCACCAGTGAATGCACATATCTGATGAAGGCACTGCTTTCAGAATTGAATGCACTATGAGATCTATAGCGGCCTTTCTTGGTATGTAACTAAGTGTGGAATCACATGAGAATTATTATGATCGTTTTCGTAGACCTTTAGTTTTTCGTTTATTTGCCAAACTAAACTGAGTGATGTAGGCTAGGCACCTACCTACTTTCCTGCATCCATCCATACGGTCATAGATGAAGGATCAATCGTTTATTACTAGTTTATTTTGTCCATGATACGGTATAGATACGTAGTTATACTATTATTTACTACTTTACTATTTATTTAAATTTACTATTATAGTGGCTTTTTGAGATGGAAGTAGATGGCCAAATCCGAACATTCACCGTTAGAGAAAAGTCGTGTAGTTTCTCATGCCCTGTATAAAAGCAAACATAATTCTGCCTGTCTCTTAACTTTTCACGCGCAAACTACTGAAGGGATCTTAATGTTTGGCAGGGAGGTAGACGGTACCTATCTCAGAGACAATAAATACAAAGACTACTTTTTATCTCGGAAAAGCGCGTGATAAGCCGTGTACGGACGCTAGTTCTATATGTTTTTTAGATTCTAATAGTTGCAAGGATCTAATATCCTCAGGCCTGATTAGATAGGTATCTATAGAATTCAACAAACCTAATTAGAAGATGGTTCGTAAAATTAATTAAAAAGAAACAAAACATTTTCCAATTACTTGGCTTATCGTCAGTATCTCTGGTTAGAAACATTCCTAATAACCTCAAGCATGACACTGTCAACATCTAGAGAAGGCAATTTCCTGTAGTGTTTCCAACAGTTTCCTCTGAGAAGGCGTGATGAGGAAACGCTCTTCAGTGGCGCAGGCTTCCTGCGAATCTTGCTGGAAATTACCATCGAGCTGTGCTATCACGCAATAGTAATGGAGCAAGATGTTTGTTTATCTTCTCTTGAATACAGAGCTCTGAGTTCGGTGAAACGATAGTATCGTGCCGACAACGATACGTTCCGTTTTTGTATGTGATTTAATAGAGCGTTTTTAATATCTGTATAGATACTAGTTATCCCTATACCATACAACGCCTCAACGACTACTCCTACGTTACCGTCCGTTAAGGTACTATCGAATCGCTATACTCAGTGGGAGGGCTCATTCTATTCGGCATAACTTTAATACTTCACATGGGTAAAGGGCAGGGTAAAGGGTTTCTTTCAACGAATAGCATACATAAACCTCATTGAGTTTTAGAATTCCTATTGAATTTATTTCCGTATGAACGGGTGGAAGATGGAATTCTGGGACACTTCATAATATTTAACCCCAATAAAGTGGAATTTGGCTTATAGAATTATTCAAGTGTTCAATTCTACAAAATAGAGTTGAAATTATTATTGGATGTAAATGTTTATGAGAGTAGGTATATAAGTAAACATACACCTATATATATGAGGAGTTTATATTTTAGCTGTTCTTATGTGTGACCTTGTTTTGCATCTTTGCTACACCTTGTTTTTGCGTACAATAATTTTAGTGTTTTTATAAAAATTTTGATAATAATATTGTTGTTTCAGGATGGTGACGTCATTGAACTGTGCCAGGTCAGCGACATACGAGCT
Source organism: Eupithecia insigniata (assembly GCA_947859395.1). Taxonomy (NCBI): domain Eukaryota; kingdom Metazoa; phylum Arthropoda; class Insecta; order Lepidoptera; family Geometridae; genus Eupithecia; species Eupithecia insigniata. The sequence goes on from OX402007.1 coordinate 1,395,552, forward strand.
GGAGGGGTTCCCAAAGTAAGTTCTTGATTTATCTCACCCACTCTGCTGATGATATTGGATGCACATGTCTTTTATACTCCTGAAATTACTAGTCATAACAAGAACTTTTATTTAGTAACTCTTGTTTTGAGAATTTTACGAACAACAAACCTATTGGTTGAGTAAAAATACCATAAAAGTTAATTATCAAAGTCTGTAAAATATAACGGTAATCTAGGAAAGCTTGATAAATAATGAGAACTACCAACAGAAGTACATGATGCCCTAATGACGTCAACGGAGACCCTTCAATAAATATCTGGTTGTAGGCGGGACAGGCTTGCCGGACTGACGTAAACGAGGCCCGGCTATGTGCGCAGTTAGCAGGGGAGCTTTTAAAACAATAAATAAGTCACTGGAATCACTTACGGCTGTTCTTTAGGACCCGTTTTATTGGATCAGGAGAGCTCTCCTCTCTAAATAAATTAAATAGAGCTAAGAGGTCTTTTAGAAGAGAGTCTTGAAAGAACTTTCTATAGGTAGGAAGGGTAGATTGGTATTTTGCTTGAACTTTTCCTTTGGCATGAATGCTTGATGACATTTTCCACGTAAAAGGTAAATAAATGAAAGCAAAGGCAAAAGTTTCTCATTTTCGGAATCTTGGTGGTTAATAGAGACAAAGGGGTATTTGGAAAACAAGTCCCATGACCACATGCCAACAGCACAGTTACCCTTTATAAGAACTAAATGAATTACATTTATAATGAATTCTCCAAGATAATGTTTCCTAGAAAACTAATGAAAAGGAAATAATAAATACCTACTCGTACATTGAGAATAACCACGTATTACAAAGCGCAATTGGTAGATATTTTAATGCCATACATTTTGAGAACGAGAGAATGAGAATATTTTATTTGTAACTCAATCAACAAAATAAAATATTTAACAGTAAAAGATAAAAAGTCGATCCAGTTACAAGTAGTCCTGCTGACCATTCTGCAAATGAATACCGGAATTAGGATGCAGTGGATTTAGGTTAGATCCGCCTTGAGTTATGTCAGTCTGCCTAAACTGTAGGGAGAGATTTTCTGAAAATTGAGTTTGTACCTTTATGTCAAAATGGATCTTGATAACAGTAACAGAATTATGTTTAACACAAACTCTGCTTACTGATGCTGTAAAAGTTCTAACATTAGCTTCACTGAGAATGTTCTCATGATTTAACTGAATCCTTTCTTAAATATTTCAATCTTGATTCACTCTACATATCAAAGTCTCTACAACCAGTGGCTTGGGTTTTGTATTTTATATTCTATGAATATCTTTGAAAATCGCCCATGAGCCATGACGTTTTCTAGGATTGTTATCTATTATTATAATTAGTATATTCATAAATCTTATGTAGGTTAGGTACTATGTGTTGTAACTATGTATTTTTCTACCCAGGACACCAAGCTAAGCAACACCCTATACAACAAACACGGCGAAGGCTTAGAAGACAAATCCCTGACGATATGCAGCGGGACAGACTACATCAACATCAATTACCAGCATGTCGTGTGTCCTGACGCTGCCACCGCTAAGGTCAGGTCATTTCTTTGTTTCTCTTTATTGCCAGAACAGCTGTATAGAGAATGTCAAATAGTTTCGAATGCAAAAAAAAATTAGCCCCCCTTGCCCCCAAAATAGCCCCCCTTTTTAGGTTGCTCCCAGATGCCGTCGTCGTAGGGGGGTTTCGATTGCGGGATCGTATAGAGGGTTTCTTTTCAAATAGGGAAAAAAAAATTCAACCCCCCCTTCCCCCCCAAAATACTCCCCCCCTTTTTGTATCTCCCAAGTGGGGGGACTTGCAAAAATTTGCTTTTTTGCGTCATGTAGAGGATAAAAAATCATTTTGAAAACATAAAAAAATTTGGCCCCCCTCCCCCTCTAGACCCCCCTTTTTAATAAAAAACCGAAATTTGGCCTAATTTTGACCTTTTTTGTTCTGGTGGAGCATTGCGGCTCGCTTCGCTCGCCGCAATGCAACGACGGGGAACAGGACGGCGAGCGAAGCGAGCCGTGCTGTGACCCCCACGACCCCCCCTTCTTCCCCCCCCCCTCTAGGGGGGCTCCCGAGCGAAGCCATATTGATAAAAAAAAATTTAAGGCTGTATAGAAAATGTCAAATAGTTTCGAATGCAAAAAAAAATTTGCCCCCCTTGCCCCCAAAATAGCCCCCCCTTTTTAGGTTGCTCCCAGATGCCGTAGTCGTAGGGGGGTTTCGATTGCGGGATCGTATAGAGGGTTTCTTCTCAAATGGGGAAAAAAAAAATCAACCCCCCCTTCCCCCCCAAAAAACTCCCCCCTTTTTGTATCTCCCAAGTGGGGAGACTTGAAAGAAACTTTTTTCTTGCGTCATGTAGAGGATATAAAATCATTTTGAAAACATTAAAAAAATTGGCCTCCCTCCTCCTCTAAACCCCCCTTTTTATAAAAAAACCGAAATTTGGCCTAATTTTGACCTTTTTTTTCGGGTGGAGCATTGCGGCGAGCGAAGCGAGCCGCAATGCGACGACGGGAAACAGCACGGCGAGCGAAGCGAGCCGTGCTGTGACGCCTCCGACCCCCCCTTCTTCCCCCCCTCTAGGGGGGCTCACGAACGAAGCCATATTGATTCAAATTTTTTGTAGGGCTGTATAGAAGATGTCAGGTGATTCCGAATGCAAAAAAAGTTTAGCCCCCCTTGCCCCCAAAATAGCCCTCCCTTTTTAGGTTGCTCCCAGGTGCCGTCGTCGTAGGGGGGTTTCGATTGCGGGATCGTATAGAGGGTTTCTTTTCGAATGAAGGGAAAAAAATTTAGCACCCCTTCCCCCCCCAAAAAAACTCCCCACCTTTTTGTATCTCCCGAGTGGGGAGACTTGAAAGAAATTTTTTTCTTGCGTCATGTAGAGAATAAAAAATTATTTTGAAAACATAAAAAAATTTGGCCCCCCTCTACCTCTAGACCCCCCTTTTTATAAAAAAACCGAAATTTGGCCTAATTTTGACCTTCTTTTTCGGGTGATGACGGGGAACAGCACGGCGAGCGAAGCGAGCCGTGCTGTGACCCCCTGACCCCCTTCTTCCCCCCCTCTAGGGGGACTCCCGAGCGAAGCCATATTTATTAACATTTTTTGTAGGGCTGTATAGAGGATGTCAGGTGTTTCATTATGTAGATTTTATGATAATATTAATCAAGGATAATACAGAAAAAAATGATATGGCTATGCCCAAGATTACTAGCAATTACTTTTAATTGATAACGCCCAATGGACAGAGCTGTCCAATTCTAAATTATTTAAGGTCCACTCATGGACGCAAACTCTAAATTAACAGTACATTTTCCGAATAAAGGTGTGGTTACAAGGACTTCGCCAAATCACCCACAATGTGAAGGCCAACAACGTGTGTCCGATGACTTGCTTGAAGAAGCAGTAAGTCTTTTAGACTGCACGTGCCTCAGTTCTATAGCAAGCATGGCTTTTTGGTGTCGGGCTTTACTTTACCCCAGTTTTTTATCGTGGTACTTTAAGCGTTATTTTTAATTGATTTAAGTTTTTACTAAATAGATTAGAATTCAGGTTTAACTTGCATGCTGATTTAACGATTTAACTTGCCTCTTTGTTCTGCATGCAACGCATGTTTTTAGTCATAAATACCAGCTAAGATACCATCTAACACACTACATTGTCAACTCAAGGTGAATGCGAAATCCGAAATGGTAGAAAAATCCTAATTCTAACAGCAGTATTAATTAAATGAACCAAAACGAGCAACTTTTCCGGTGAAACATTTCTTGAGTTGACTTGTGGCTGTTGCATGCAAGTCCGCTTCCTTTAAAGGTTTGGAAGGAGTGTTTGCGGACGGTCACACACAACAACAAAATCAACAACGTCTGTGTGAGGACTAACCTTATGAAACAGTAAGTTTATCAGTTCCATTTGGTTTGCTTACTTAGTGAGTTGTAGACAGTTATAGCTTGAGTTTCATTTTATAAAAATCTTCGTATCTAATGAATCTTTTTAGGATATTTTACCTAAAAAGATTCATTAGATATTTAACAATGGTATAAAACATATTTTACTATATTATCGTTATTTTAAAGAATGGGGTAGGTAACATTTCAACGAAATTCTAATTAGAGCAAAAAAATATTCATTGAACTTAGAACACAAATTTAAACCAGATTTCAAATACATAGCTAAGTAGAAACAATGTACCTATATATATTAATTTTGAATAACAAACATGTGTTTGCGCGGCTCCTAAGAACTTTGTTAATATCAACTTTAACAAAAGTAGTTGGTCTCGACTCTCCCCACAGTAAGTTCTGGTTTCACAGTAATACTTTACATTTGTCGGATGTTCTTGTAGCACATCAAAAGATTTCACATGTCATGTCATACTTTTAATGTTTCTTGGTTTAATGGCTCTGCGTCTGATCAACACAATTTTGCCAGTGTCCGTATTGCTAAGGTCATAAACCTTACTGATACACTATAAAAATTTGAAAAATTAATCCAAAAGCAGGTCCAAAAGATTAAAAAAGAATTTAGACAATAAAGATAACAGTGTGATCTGTGAGCCCCAGAATACTAAATGCAACTCTTCTAGTTGCTATTTTTGACAGTTTTCAGTGCAAATAATGTCAAAAACTCGTCACTTGAGACCAAGGAATTTTTATACTAATTGCTTGAGACTGAATGTAGGCTGCTTGCATGTACTTTTGATACGGTCTACGGTGTACGTACCTTCCTTTTATGTCCCTGCTTTGCAACGCGCTGTTGCTTGTCCCAAAGATAGTCGTGGTAGTCTGTGGTAGCTAGTAGGGTATGGTGGCTTGTGTCTTTGGTTTGTCCTTCTTCGTCAACAGCACATTTTTCTACGGCATGCTAGAAAATGAGTCGTTCATAAGATTCGATCGCTGACTTTGATTACCATCGAGATGAATATTTTGCTGAGTTTCAATGTTTCACCTACAAATGTAAAATGCAAGCTAGTTTAATTTTCAGAATAATTATAGCTCATTATAAATGTCATAACAACCGTTATGAACCTACACCCTTGCTGGCGGGTTGCCAGGAGGCTGTGTTTACTTGACAGAGTTATTGCGTGGAAATCTGTTGTAAAGCTTTACTTGGAAATAAACTTCTGAGCTTTGGGTCAAGTTTGACATTGGAGCATTGTGGTTGATAATGTATTGGTTTTATCTGCCAAACTCATCAGTATTGTATTCTCTTTGCTGCCAACTGGCAGGTGTTTTAGGGCAGTTTATGAACCCAGACTGGAACAACGAAAAGATTCTTCGTTATTCTGATAGGAAACTTTAACACAGGAGTTTTTCCTGATCTCATGAAATATAGTAAACTGGTTCCTCTTTTTAAATCTGGAAGTCAAACTGATCCGGCCGATTACAGACCAATTTCAATACTTCCAGCTATAAAATTTTTTAAAAAATTATTCTCACACAGCTGTCCTCTCATTTCGTCCTTAATAGGCTACTCCATAAAAATCAATTTGGCTTCACCAAGGGTAGATCAACAACCGATGCTGGTACAGTTTTACTAAAGCATATATTGGATGCCTGGGATAAAGCGAAAAACGCTATTGGTATATTCTGTGACCTTTCTAAGGCTTTTGATTGTGTAGATCATGGTACATTAATTAGAAAATTGAGTCACTATGGAATTCAAAACAAGGCACTGGACCTTATGCAATCATATTTATCTGATAGAGTTCAAAAAGTAGCTATTGGCAAAGAAAGATCTAGGGGCTCAAAAATTGAATTAGGCGTCCCGCAAGGATCAATATTAGGCCTTTTTTATTTTTAGTATACGTAAATGATTTTTTTCCCCTTTTTAGCAAAAGATCTGTGTGATATAGTCTTATTTGCTGATGATACTTCACTGATTTTTAAAGTTTACAGAAATAAATGTAATTATGACGATGTAAATGATTCGCTTTCACACGTACTAGATTGGTTCACCGCCAATAACCTCTTACTTAATGATAAAAAAACAAAGTGCATTAAATTCATGTTACCAAATGTAAAAGAATTTCCAACTAAGATAATGCTAAAGGATGAGATTGTTCACTTTGTAGACTCTACTGTTTTCTTAGGGTTACATATTGATTCCACTCTTCAATGGAAACCGCAAATTGATGCTCTCGCAGGCAGACTTAGTTCAGCAGCCTATGCAGTTCGTACAATTAGATATATATTACCGATGAAGATACAGCTAGGTTAGTTTATTTCAGTTACTTTCATAGTATTATGTCCTATGGTATTTTGCTTTGGGGAAAGGCAGCTGACATCCAGACTATCTTTGTTCTTCAAAAAAGGGCTGTACGCGCAATTTATTATTTAAAGAAATAAATATTTTGACAGTAATATCGCAATACATGTATGAAAATCTAATGTATACGCACAAAAATAGAGATAGCTTTTTGAAAAGTGTGATGTTCACAATATAAATACAAGAAACAAGAACAAATTACACATCCCAGCATATAGATTACGAAAAGTAGGGAAATCATTTATGGGCAATTGCGTGCGCTTCTATAATAAGCTTCCATCTGAAGCAACTGAACTCCCTATTCGTAAATTTAAACAGTACATTAAACAAAATCTTATCAGGAAGGCCTTTTACTCCATAGATGATTACATCAATGATGTTAATGCTTGGCCGGATGTCGCTCCGTTCCGCACTGTCAATAGTATGTAAGAAATTCAATGTTCTGTTTAGCTTTATAGAAATATTGACATGTATCTAAATCGCATTAAATTTAGATTTAGATAGGCAAAATAACAACACTTAAGTGATATTATAAATGTGCTCGTGGTTTCTTTTTCACTTCTTCCACTAGTGGACAAATAATTGAAGTGAAGAGAATATCAATAACACCTTATTTCTTATTTGATATTAATAACTATGTTTATAGTATAAAATGTGACTTGTCTAAGTGCTTATTTTGTAAGCCAAAAGAAATAAAGTTATTGATTCTGATTCTAACTGATTTTTTGACGTCGGAATTATTAAGCATTTTTAGCGTGTACCTTAAAAATTTACGTCTTAGTCAATATGCTTCATACGGCAATATGCATCTTGAGAGTTTGAGAGGTGGCTTACACACAAACTACAAAGTGTAAAATTGAAGTAACGAAACCAATCATTCCAGCCAGTTGTAATGCTTTACTTTTCTTACGTCCGAAAGGATAAACTGTTGAACCATTTATAAGTAGTTCATGAGACCAACTATGTAACACAATTGAAACAATAAATGATTCTTATTTAGTCGCAAGTCGCATAAATGCACAGCTAAAGCATAACTTAATGCTCGAAAAGCCGCACCAAGTCAATTTCCAATAACCAATGTATATTAAAAAGCTCGAAGCGGCTTGTTGATTCATTTGGTGTTTGCGAAAATATTTCCATTTCGTCGGTAAATACCAATGAATAGCCAGAACCCGTTTTCAGCCAACTTTGCAACACAAACAACCCAGCACTGTGCAAATGGCATTCAGTTAGTAAATAAGAGAATAGAGTGCCTATTGTTCCTAGTTTTCAGGTTTTCTTATATTTCTCTGGTAATGTAACCCTGTGTTAAACTGTGAAAATTCGTTGCCTGGTTCATTCAAGCTAAATGCATTGAATATTTCAACTAAAATTATAGCAAGTTATTAAGGCCTTAACCCTGAGAAACTGAAATAAGGTGCGATAGGGCAATACTGAAGATCTTTGTACATATGAAAAGCTTTTTTATTAAATTGAAGCGCTGCTGCTGCTCCCTTAATTTCAGTGACGTTAGGTAAATCTCGATTTACACCATGAAAATGTTCGAACCAGCGCGCCCGACGATTAATTACATTTCGCGCCAAATGGTTCTAAATTGAGTTATATCACCAAGGTTTACGCAACGACGTAATTTACTTAAAATTGAAGCATCTTACATCATTAATTTATGAACCATCGTGTCCTAAAAGCCGCTATCAGCTAACGAAGTTTTCTCTCCAAAAATAAAAACTGCCGTAAGCTTTTAATTAACGCCGCCATCGTCACGAGTTAAGGTCCGAGGTTACATTTACGTAACGTGAATTGCTTGCCCGGTAATTTTCCATGTAAATTCAGCTAAAACAAAAGTTTCACTTCGCTCGAAAGCCATACCAAAATCAATTAACGTTTTGCCCCTGGCTTCCGACCGACATCATTGATGCATTTATTATGAAGCGAGATCGAGCAATCTCATACCCGATCGTACTGGTAGGCATCTATAATGCAAGGCAATCGATGTTGCTCCATGATTCAGGTCAGGAATTTGCTATATGATATCAATTGGATTTAGAGTTCAAATTAGAGCCAATGTAGATTCGTAATGCTTAACAAATCACATTTAGTTTTCGACTGCATAATCATAGCCGCAGTAGCTCGTCTGTATTTCATAAATTTTCGTACTACCTACCCTTATAACTTTAATACTAGGTAGAAGTGATCGCAAAACTTAATGAGCTCTGTGAACATAGGCACGGAAGCAATACTGCGCAAGTACAATCAAATAGAATAGTGATATTTACCAACTAGCGACCCACCCGGGCTTCGGCTAGAAATGCTTTTTATGGTGCTAATAGATACACCTGTTGCAGCTGCACTCCACTGAAGTACCATTTTGAGGTTGAATTCATCGGCTTCTTTTCTCATAAAACTTATGACATCGCACATCATTTTCCATGTTTGAAGACGCAGTACGTTATTCCGCCCGCGGGGCATATTTAACTTTTAATAGAAACAGCTAATATCAGGGAATACTCCACAAAATCGCAAGAATAAACTATCAAGTCAACGAAATGAACACCTAACAACCGTCAAAGACTTTGCTGCGTCAAAAGCATTCATTCGACAGTATTGCCCACTAGATTATAAGTAAATTTGCTACATAGTAATTATTTTATTTTCAAACTTGGATTAATTGCGTTGACTAAAAAGTATAATTTATTCTAACATTGTAGGTTTTAAATAATCCGTCATTGAGTATAAGATGTTTTTACCTATTCTATAAATATTGAATTGAAAAATAAATTAATGCATAACAAAATGTGCTAGACACAATCAAAATACGCCAAAATTCTTGCTGGCAACCCTGGTTTGACAGTCAGATCCCCTCTCACCCCGCTCTTTCCCCTCAACGCCTTATTTACGGTTCAGTGCGCAGCCGTTGAAGCCAACTTCACAGAGCTCATAAAGATTTGCGCGTACTCTATCAATATTTTTGTGGTATAATTATAATTTACAGCGGTATAATTTATCCATGACCTACGTATCTACATAGGATATCGGCTGCGTAGCATTCCTCGTCCCGGTTGCTTTTTTGCAATGATTGCCAAGGGCAAGGGAGCGGTTAGGTAACCTACCTACCTGCCTTCTTAATTTTATTCGTATAACTTATCTTTTGCTTCATACATGAAGGAGGTTGAGCTTTTTAACATTATCCATCCATCTCCTTGCTTTTCGATATTACATCATCCAACATCTCCAATAAAACAACACAAGTTTATCTCAATCTCTAATTCATTAATCACCCGCCTTCTTTCCAGTTGGATGCGTCTCTGCTTCCTCACAGACCCTCGCGGCAAGGTTCCAGTTAAGGTGGTCGCCCGTACCTTCGCCTCAGGAAAGACTGAGAAGCTGGTCTACCAGTGTCTGTCAGAACTAGGTCTGCCGTCAGGGAAGAATGAAGCCATGGAGAAGGAAGCGTTTACTTTTGATAAATTCTACGCACTCTATCACAAGATCTGTCCGAGGAATGATATTGAAGAGTTGTTTAGATCCATGTGAGTACATATTATTATTATGACAGGAGGAGCAAAGCGAAAGTCTGATTGATGAATAAGGATGGGGAACTAAGCGTGGTATTCGTGGGGATGGCACAAACTTCGAGAGGCTTATAATAACTAGCAGTCGGTTAAATTCGCCAAATGATGATGGCATGAAAAACTATCTCGTTCTTATCCAGACGAGGTAAGTAGTTGTTTTCTAAATACACTAGGGAAAAAATTACCTATGATAATTTTTTTCAGGTGAAATCTTGTCTCTCGCGTAAAGAAGCTGAATACGTCTTTCAGTGTCTTATTGCTAGCGATGACCCACCCTGATTACCCTGGACTGTATAATTTTTGTCTCAAAAGTCTACCACTCAGGTTTTAATTCCTTATTCCAGTACTCAAGGCAAATCAGACCGTATAAACTTGGATCAGTTCGTGAACTTCATGAACGACAAGCAGCGTGATCCTCGCCTCAACGAAATCCTGTATCCTCTTTACGATGAGAAGCGAGCTGCCGAGATCATCACCACTTACGAGCAGGATGAGGAAGCTAGGAATACCAGTAAGTACAACATGCTTCTATAGCTAAGTGGCCCCAACCTTGGACCTAAGAGTTATCCAAGCATCTCGGTTCTGAACTATCCGCAGAATTAAGCGTAAACTTCATCAATTCAGCATCCGGGGCAGCGGGTCAGTCGACCAGTCTACGTCCGATAATTTTCGGACGGAATCTCTAACTGATAGAGATTCCGTCCTCGTCCTTTAAAGCCGAATTTATCACCGCCTTCAAAGTCCGTCATGTCTGCTTTAGCAGTCACCGACCAAATTCTTCTCCCTTCAAACTGGAACACTTAAATTTTATTATAAAACTATCGTAGTTTATCGAATAATTGAATTTTAGCGGGTCAACTACGAGCGTAGTTAAACCACTGCACGACAGGATGTGGCGCGTGCGGGTCTAAAACCCATCCAGTTGGTGTTCTTCAATCACCACCTAGGTTCGTAGTTACCCCCTTACATTCATAATGACCACATCAATGTTGCTTGCCAGCTTTTCTTATTCAAACTTCGCTCAGATTAACCCTATTCCACAGAATGCATGACAAAAGACGGCCTCATCCGGTACCTAATGTCAGACGAAAACGCGCCCGTATTCCTGGACCGGCTGGACCAGTACATGGAGATGGACCAGCCTCTCGCGCACTACTACATCAACTCCTCGCACAACACCTACCTGTCGGGCCGCCAGTTTGGCGGGAAGAGCTCCGTCGAAATGTACCGCCAGGTGCTGCTGGCTGGATGCAGGTGAGACTGAGCAGTAGACCGTTTGATAGACCAGTAGACTGTGGCATAGACCAGTAGACCATGGAGATAAGAGCTCCGTCGAGATGTACCGCCAGGTGCTGCTGGTTGGATGAGGTAAGGGTACATTTATTGGGCGGGTTGGTAGAAATTACCGTATTTGAACACGAAGATGTATCGATAGAAAAAGTGCTATCAGACTTTGCCTTATTACAGTCCTAGAGCGAAGCAATGTTTGTTTCCAAATCAAGAGCTGCAACGATACACCGCAATGTACCGGAGCAGTGTGCCTCTTAGTCTACTAATTAATCAACATACCTATCTTCCACAGATGCGTAGAACTCGACTGCTGGGACGGCAAAGGCGAAGACGAGGAGCCAATCATCACCCACGGCATGGCAATGTGCACAGACATCCTCTTCAAAGACGTCATCTACGCGCTTCGAGACACTGCCTTCGTGACGTCAGACTGCCCAGTCATCCTGTCCTTTGAGAACCATTGCTGCAAGGCCCAGCAGTACAAGCTAGCCAAGTACTGCGATGATATACTGGGGGATTTGTTACTGACACAGCAGTTGCCTGAACATCCTGTAAGTATGCAATATTAGCTTGTACCCGACTCTTTGCACGTGTATTTGGATGTAGGGAACCGTTCTGAAATTTTAGAATTATAATTTAACAAACAACCTTCAGTCATCCTGTATTTGGTACACATAACAATCACCATTTTATTTTGTACGTCCTCTACCTGTTCGAACACCTTTCCTTTAGCTTTACGGTTTGCTGGAAGAAAACTCGTTTTAGGATTAAGCTCGCCTATGTACATACATAATCTTACTAAATAAGTTGATACAATGTATTACTGTGTACAATAAAGAATTACAGAATTATATAACATGACATATTGAATCATCGAATATAAGGTGATTCTTAATAAGGATGGGAGTTTAGTATTGGATATTTTGGCTAGCGGTTATTAGTTGGGTATTTTATTTCAATACCGCTAGTACCAACTGGTACCCAATAACGTTACAATACTCTATACCTGTCCTGATTTCTACCCAATATATTTCTAACCGATTTGGTTAGAAATACCAAATACTTGTTGCAGCTACATAACTTTACGGGTGAACGGTCCGCTAGTACCTATGCGTAGATGATAGTTAGGTAAGTATAGGTATTGAAGCGTTGGGTAGTTATGGCTCAGGGTCGGTTAGGCGCGATGCTCGCTTTGCACAGTTATTCCTTAGCGGTATGCGGATTTTATAATCGCGTTAGATATTTTAGGACCATGCTAACAGGTACTGAGTTAGTTATTGAATACCGGACTCATCTCTAATTCTTAATAAAAAAAACACAAATTCATTCAACTGTGAAATATTCTACAATTTAACGTTTAGATTGGCTAGCTTTTTTATTTAGTCCGTTCAATAAACGTCATCAACCAGACATAAGTAGGTAGTCGGTGTATTCCACGAGATAAATAGTACCAGTTCAAAAAGTCATGGCAATAAACCCCATGACATTTCCAGCTGGAGCCCGGCGTACCCCTGCCCCCACCATCAGCCCTCAAACGCAAGATCCTGATCAAGAATAAGCGCTTAAAGCCGGAGGTGGAGCGACAGGAGCTGGAGCTGTTCCGCCAGGGACAGTTCGTGATAGAGGACGAGGTCAAGGAGGACGCCACGGCCGTCGCTATACCCGATAAGAAGGTAAGATTGACAAAAAGAACGGTTAGTATGGAATCTAAAACGCAAGACCCTGATCAAGAATCGAACACCTTTATGTGTCTCGAACACAGACGGGGCTTTGCCTGACTGTCAGTGTTCTACAAGAACTACTTTGGTGATTGTTCGCAGGCATTGCACGTTCTTAGTCCATCTTCTCCCTTCCACCATTGGACCACCATCGGACCACCAGACTGATAGAAAAATACCACACGCAGTGTCGAACCAAAAAAATCTGTTTTACTCTGGCCGTGCTTTTTATGAAAGTATAAAAAGCACGGCCAGAGTGAAATGAGCATCCTGCGTCTGTTTTCCCGTTAGAGTGCAATATTTGAGTCTTCAAATCCAGAGTGAATAACTTTCTTCTTCATGCTGGGAAAGCGTGCATGGAGCACGCTTAGGCCTTAGGCCACATCTATATTTACTCAAGTGAAATGTTAGCCAAACGGTTGCCAATTACCACAAACAAAAGTATAACTACTGCTACGGTTGAGACCTGGTTTATTAGTAGTAATCTATGGTTGAGACTTCAAATTGACGGGAAATCGAGTGAGTTTATACACTTTAAAAAAGACAGTTTTAAATAGGCTATGTTTCGTCCCCAGCCGGAGGAAATAGTAGCAGAAGCAACGACAGCGGGGGATGACGCTCCACCACCGGTCGCGTACACCGGCTCCACCACCAACGTGCATCCCTGGCTCTCCTCCATGGTCAACTACGCACAGCCCATCAAGTTTCAAGGCTTCGAGGAGGCAGAGAGTGAGTGCCTTCCCTTAGCAGACAGTACATAGTAGCCTTGACTATGCTGTTCACACTCTAGCTGATTTCAAAACCTCAACAGATTAGGTAGGGTAACGGCGCTATAGTCCGTAAGTCCCAAAGATTTTCGACAGGTCGGGTACTTGCCTCCGTGGCGCAGTAGATTAGGTAATGTTACATCGCCTCAACTACATACGACCTCGGAGTGGTTGCGTTTCGATTTCTGTCGCAGACAAACCAACTCAACCTCCCGAGTCCGACTCAGAGCTCTGTTTTTGCTCTACGTTTTAGCTGGCTTACACCAAAAAAAATTACTACTGACGTGAACCGCCCAAGTCGACCTCGACGAAATAATAAGGCATGGTGACATAAGATAAAAAATTCGAAACCTCCGGGATTTGCATAATCCAGAAAGTAACGTTTATTTTCAAGCGTTTAGCTACAAAAAAAGGTAAGACAACTATCAACACCTGGCCGTAAGACAACTATGAACACCTGGCCGTAAGACAACTATCAACACCTGGCCGTAAGACAACTATCAACACCTGGCCGTAACAAGTCCCGAGGCTGATCGTGATTACGATGAGTTGTTAACGCTTATCCACCATCTCCAAACTATTTACAACCCACAGAGAAGAACATCTACCACAACATGTCTTCGTTCGCGGAGACGACTGGCATGAACTACCTGAAGCAGCAGGCCATCGACTTCGTCAACTACAACAAACGGCAGATGTCCCGGATCTATCCCAAGGGAACCAGGGCTGATTCCTCCAATTACATGCCACAGGTAAAACTCACAGATTTTAAGCTTAGCTATTTGCAGATAAAACACCTTTGTGTGTAGTGAACAAAGACCCGCCTGGACCGGCCCGAGGCGCAATAGGTTACAGGATCGATTTTAGCCACGTGAGAAAATTTTCTTATCTGCAAATATTCACAAAATAATACCAAAATTGCTATATTGTACACCAGAAAAAGAACATTACAAAGAGACATTACATTAGATAATATTGTAATATTTCTAGATCTAAGTGTTTTCTATATTCACAAGTTCTACTGCTAGATGAAAGATTTGGTGTCAAAATATCTATCTAAGCTTTGACCTCTAAGAGTTGAACAACAATATGGTCACAATTGGTGGTCAAAATCGTACTGCTTTCAACGAGTTTCCTCATACCCCATGACCAGAAAAGGGTTACATAAGCCGTGTTTTGGTAATGTTTGTATTAAACTCTGTTTAAAACCATAATTCTCTTCGCCAGGTGTTCTGGAACGCCGGCTGCCAGATGGTCTCCCTAAACTTCCAAACGTCAGATCTGCCAATGCAGCTAAACCAGGGCAAGTTTGAGTACAACGGCAACTGTGGATACCTCCTCAAGCCTGACTTCATGCGTCGCGCTGATCGGTCCTTCGATCCGTTTGCAGATGCGCCCGTCGACGGGGTGATTGCGGCCCAGTGTTCTGTACAGGTGAGATCATCCCATAAGATGTCCACTTAACATCGTGGGTTACTACGGAAATAGTAAGCTTAGAATTGTTAATAAGGGAAACTAAATCGTTAATCTGTAAGTTCCCAGCAAACACAGCTTTGTTGACTAAACTCCATGACTTTGAAGTAAAATTTAATGACGCGGTCCGAAAGGAGCGCGGTGATTTTAATTGTAACATAATTAATAATGCTTTAAACACCACTAAATCAATATGGGATGTCGTGAGGCTAGAGACCGCACCGGGCTGGGCGAAACCATGATTTCCTTGACTCATTACGGAAACCGGACGGCTCCAAGTATTTATTTATAGTTCGACGTTGCTGATCACGATGTACTGGCTGCGAAACTAAAACACTACGGATTTAGTGGTCCGTCACTGGCTATGCTAACAGACTCTATGTCTGGTCGTTGTCAGGTGCATACTGGGGCTGGGGGGAAACTGGCTTCACAACCACTCGGGACCTCAATCGGAGTCGCACAGGGGTCCTCGCTCTCTAACATCATGTTCTCTCTCCTCCTCAATGACCTTCCTGGATGCCTGGATGCGGCGCATATATTTATGTATGCTGACGATGTAGCCGCTGTAGTCCAGGCGCCCACAATAGATGCATTGGAGGGGAGATTGAGAATGGTGGCAGAGAAGCTCAATAGGTGGTTCAAAACCAATGGTTTCTTACTCAATACCACTAAAACCAATTTTATTCGGTTCAATCTGAGTGGACGTCCACAGAGGCCTTTAAACGTGATGTTGGGTGGTAGAGCTGTCAGCCAGGTTGGATCTGCAACTTTCTTGGGTTTCCAAATTGATGAATGTCTAACCTGGGAACAACATATCGACAAGCTCTGCGAGAGATTAGGTCGGGCGTGTTTCGCACTGTGGCGATTGTCGTCGACCCTGGACCAAAATATGACCAGGAGCTGCTATTTCGCTTCAGTTCATTCGCTCCTTCAGTACGGTGTAGAGCTTTGGGGGAAAGCTGCTGATTGGGAGCGAGTGTTCAGAATGCAGAAGAGAGCAGTGAGGGCAATAGTCCGCGTTCCGTGGGACACGCCCGCCCGCCCTATATTCAAATCACTAAGGATCCTGACAGTTCCCGGCCTGTTCATTCAGCAAGCAGCTATATATGCCCGTAACCACCTTGCGGAATATCCTAAACTTGGTGATGGCCACCATTACATGACAAGGAGCAGGCACCGACTGAAGGCCGTGACGCGGCGGCTCCAAAAAACCTCCAAACTGATCCATGTTGTAGGGCCGGCGGTATACAACCGCCTCCCACAGTCAGTCACGAGTGCGGAGTCAATACAATCGTTCAAATACAAATTAAAGAACTGGCTCATTGAGCAATCCTTTTACAGGATTGATTAATTTCTGAGATAAGACTGTATTTTATTATTATTAATGTGATTATTAATTAATTTTAAATTTGATTCATGGAATAAATCTATTTTAATGTAATTTAATTAATATTATTATAGAATTATTGTTATTATAGATGTTATAATTAACTATTATATGTATACAAACAACTTATACTTATGTATAATAAGGATTGACGTGTAATAATTATTTTACCATTAAATGAACAACATGAACAAACAACCAACAACATAGGCCCAAGAGCCAGGCCTTCGCGATCTTTGGGCCAAAGCCCAAAGATCGTCGCTATTATGACTGGTCCTGCGTAGTCTGCTACCAGCGGTTTCCCGCGACTTTTACCAGTAGGTAGGCTTTGCATGACCGTGACATCGATTTGTCTGGGGTACTTGTCTAATTGCTTAGGTAAGCCTAAAGAAATGAAGTTATTGATTCTGATTCTGTACGTAAAATTTAACTATTCTGGGTTTGTTCAGTCAAAGGTAGCGTCTGCGGTTCATTTCTTTTGTTGCACTTAATTATGGTACGGTGTAGAAAGGCAGGTTGAAATTCACTTAATTTTTAATCGACTTAAAAAAAGGAGGAGGTTCGTATTTATCCCGCAAAACTTAAAAACAGTCTAAAAGTAAGGGAATTTGAAGTCGGTTTATAGTTTTTTTAAAATACGCCATATTATGATGTACGACATATACCGAAGCTAACCCATACGTACTATTCTCCGTACAGGTGATAGCCGGTCAGTTCTTATCAGACAAGAAGGTGGGGACGTACGTCGAGGTAGACATGTACGGCCTGCCCACAGACACCATCAGGAAGGAGTTCAGGACCAGGATGGTGCCCGCTAATGGACTCAACCCTGTCTATAATGAGGAGCCTTTCTTGTTCAGGAAGGTAAGTTGTCATTATTCATCAGCATAGGTACATATGTACGTCTACTGGTAAATATGCTTATGAATGTTGGGGGTGTTTTTCAACCGACTTCAATGAGGAGGAGGTTCTCAATTCGTCTGTATGTTTTTGTATGTGTGTTACGCAATCACTCCGCCAATTATGGACCGATTTTGAAAATTATTTCACTATTGTTTAGAAAATGATCCCGAGGTGGTTAGTAATTATCCCGGAAAACTTAAAATAGTGTAAAAGTAAGGGATTCGATGTCAACTATTAGGTTTTGAAAACAATCAAATTATCACAATGACTGGTAACAAACAGTTACCATGGCAACTGGCGTAAACAAGAAGTAGGTTCATCATCATCATCATCATCATCATATCAGCCCATACACGTCCAATGCTAGACATAGGCCTCCCCCGTACGACGCCATAAATAGCGGTGCTGAGCCGCCTCCATCCATCGACTCCCTGCGACCGCTACGATGTCGTCGGTCCATCGAGTGGATGGTCTCCCATGTAGGGCGGGATTTGCCATGATCACCACGCTTGGCAGGCAGATTGGTGATCGCAGTGTTGGTGTTTAAAAATACTCAGAAGGAAGCTAGGTAGGTAGGTAGGTTCAGGAGTTTGAAATCGGTTTAAGTATCGTTTTTTAAAACACGCCAAATTATTCATAATCACAGCGCTTGGCTGGCGGATTGGTGATCGCAGTAAGGTGTTGAATAATAGACAGGAAGCTGCTGTTCATCTTCCGGTAAGTTCCCTTGGTCGGCCGACGGCTCTTACGACATCCACGGGCTGAGTTGGAAAGCTCGATTCTGAAGCCACCGTGCCGATATTCAAATTTAAATGTCAAGAAGAATGACAATGAATATTTTCTTTCGAGAGCTGACGAAAAATCTGTAGAGTTTAGGGTTTCAGTGAGTTTTTTCATAAATATTTATCTATCTTTAGGGAGGAGAAGCACCGGATGGGACGCAGTTTGCGGGTTTTGTAATTTTTCATCGGATTGGTCTATGTTTGTTAAATGTTGTCAGATCAAGGCCACAAGTAGCCCACACATTTTCTTAATATAAAATCCATTCTTTTTGCCAGGTGGTGCTGCCAGACCTCGCCGTCCTCCGTTTCGGCGTATACGATGAAAGCGGAAAACTCCTCGGCCAGAGGATCCTTCCCTTGGACGGACTGCAGGCCGGCTACCGTCACATCTCACTGCGGACCGAGGCTAACTTCCCCATGTCTCTCCCTATGCTCTTCTGTAACATCGAGCTGAAGATCTACGTGCCTGATGGATTCGAAGGTAGACCTTAGAGGGTCGTCCAATAATCACGTGAGGCTCGAAAGGTGGGAAGGGGTACAAGAAAAACCGCTAAAAAACGTCACGTGATTAATGGACGGCCCTAAGGATGTAGAGGATATGGTACGAACTGCTAGGACAGAGGCCGTTTAGACGGTAAGACAGACGGGAAAATATGTAAGTAAACATCAAAAATCGCACGACAAATGATATTCGATAATTATTTACTGGATTAGGGGCTCCGATTCTCACATAAAAATCGACTGTTAAATTCTGCTGATCTATCTGTACCATAGACCTAGAATTTTATTTCTACGAAAGTCTATGACTATGATATTGAGCTATTTTCGCCGTTATAGGATGCTGCGCGTATTCAGATAGCTTTTAGGTATGGGCCCTTTGGCTGCTCTTCTGAATTTCTGATGATTCTGAATGGGTACTCACTGAATGTAATAGATCAGCTGAACTCGTGGTAGGTACTTTTACGCGTAACCTCTAGCAACAATCGAGCTC
The DNA here is from genome assembly GCA_947859395.1 of Eupithecia insigniata. Lineage (NCBI taxonomy): Eukaryota > Metazoa > Arthropoda > Insecta > Lepidoptera > Geometridae > Eupithecia > Eupithecia insigniata. The sequence goes on from OX402007.1 coordinate 1,414,734, forward strand.
CGGCCACTTGGTCCCTTTATAGATGGAGTCTCAAAACAACAATCTGGCTATAAAATAAACCCTTAAGTTACTCATACAAATACTCTCCCCCCCCCCAGATTTCATGGCAGCCCTATCTGACCCGCGTGCCTTCATGGGCGCCGCCAAGGAACGGACTGACAACATGAACAAACTGGGCATTGAAGAGGGTGGAGGAGAGAAGAAGGTGCAGATTGAAGAGAAGAAAGAAGGTAAATATAATAATAGATACAATTCTCAAGATGGCGCTTCTGGCCGCGACAGAGATAGAAGACTAACAACCATGGGTTGTTGTGGCCTTTGTTCGTACGAAAGAGACAGAAATAGGACATGAGACCGCGACGCGAGACCAAGGATCGTGAAATCTTCGCCGAGACCGCTAGAGACGGAGACTTGTGTCTCGGCTCCAGTTGATTAGCCCATACCTAAAAGTTGAGTGTCCCAACTTTCTTTTACGTTTAGAAAGTAGGCTGTTTCACCTCCCTATTGAATCAAAGACGCGACCATATTCTTAGTAATATAAAACAAAGTCGGGTTTGTTCGAACCCTTATAACTCGAGAACGGCTGGACCGATTTTAATGATCTTTGATTTGTTGGATTTGTCTCCGTCCCGAATAGCAGGAACACTAGTTAACATATGTTAAATTTATATTAATTAATAAAATAAATTACTTAAATCCGTTTTCTCATATTTTTTTCGGCGTAACGAAGTTTGCCGGTTCAGCTAGTTAATTAATAATAATATTACCACCAATATTATGTATCATCATCATCAATCATCATCAGCCCATACATGTCCACTGCTGGACATGCCCGCACGACGCCACAAATAGCGGTCCTGAGCCGCCTCCATCCATCGACTCCCTGCGACCGCTACAATGTCGTCGGTCCATCAGAGTGGATGGTCTCCCATGTAGGGGGGGATTTGCCATAATCACCACGCTTGGCAGGCGGATTGGTGATCGCAGTGTTGGTGTTTAAAAATACTCAGAAGGAAGCTGCTGCCCTTCCTCTGGTAGGTTCCCTTAGTCGGCTTTTACGACATCCACGGGTTGAGTTGGAGGGGTCGATATTCGTACGCCGCGGCCCCACGGCTTATGTATATTACCACCTAAATGTTTCTGACGAATATATCTACCAATATCAGTAGGTAATCTGATTCTGATCACCTTATTATTTCAAGTGATAATCACGAATTATTCATGCAAGAGTCTCATAATTTCTCGTTGGAAACTCGTGGGGCTATCCACCTCCACCCATCATAATAACATAACGCAGTTCTGGCGCACCTTGTTTCCGCGAATAGCCGTTATAAATCGCGGAATGTTTATCTGCCATGATATTTCTGGATACTTGCGGTTTGGTATAAGACGTAGCTTTAGGCGATTTGATTTAGCTAACTTTGCGATGAACTGTAAAATCAAAATAATAGATTCAAAGGAAAATCAATAAATGTAGTGTGAAATTTCAGTAAAGTATTAAGGACTCAGCTGGGCTTCTCTTAAATGTCACAAACTTAGTGAAAAGTCCATGAAGTAAATAAATATACTGTTTAGATCACAGAAATGTCAAGAATCAAGATTCATTATTCCTTCATCTATGAATCTTCTTTTACCTACTTGTAATTCAAACCGCCATCGCTACCGCCTATAACATAAACCCCCTCTACGTTTCCCTTATTCACTTTATTACTTTCTCGGATTGAGTTGCTCCAGATTCATTAACAACTTTAATACCGACGGTTGTCTGCGCCCGCGCATCCAGTGTTAAAGTTAGTTAAACTCATCAATATGGAGACTAAAAGGACGGTTAAGGTTTCCTTTGACGATTTAGGTATGTTTCAATACTTATTTACCTATAACTTATGTAACAAAGTAATAAAGAATTTGTTTAAGTGTCATCTGGTTCCCTTAACATCTCTCTTCACACGTTCTACTTAGGTACTTGGAGCTTTCAAGCAGGTCCTTAACTTACCTAACGAATAAGTTAAATTAATATAAAGTCTGCGAGGTAATATTCCCTTACCATATGCTTACCATCCATTTAAATTCAAACAACCAAATAGGTATTACGGATCAATTATTTTTTGTTATGGCATCCCGTTATACTGTAGGTACCTTTTAACTTATAGTAATTAATACCGATATAAGATTCAAGGCAAAAATTAAAAACAAGTCAAATAACCTAAGAAGGATTCTACCTTCTTGGTGCGAGAAGCACAGAACAAAGGGGGCTGGTAGAAGCAAAATGGCGTCGTTTTCGCTTCTGCCACCCTAAAAGTGGGTGGTATAAATAAATTAAACAAAAAAACTTCTTAATAAACGCAAAAGGTGACTATTTTCCACGCTATTGACATAACATTTTTCCAACAGAGCCTCTAGTGTTCGAGCCCATAACCGTGGAGTCCCTCCGGCAAGAGAAAGGGTTCGTGAAGACCGGCCGCAAGCAGCAGAAGGAGTTGGAGACGATGCGCAAGCGACACGCCAAGGAGAAGGTGACCATGCAGAAGGCACAGTGCTCCACGCTCGAGAAGATGATCAAGGGGAAGAAGTAAGACCAATCTATACAGCAAAAATCCGTACCTAATCCTATCCAGATGTCGCTCCGTTCCGCACTGTCAGTAGTATGTAAGAAATTCAATGTTCTGTTTAGCTTTATAGAAATATTGACATGTATCTAAAACGCATTAAATTTAGATTTAGATAGGCAAAATAACAATGTATTAGACACATAAGTGATATTATAATGTTGTTTCTTTTTCACTTCTTCCACTAGTGGACAAAAAATTGAAGTGAAGAGAATATCAATAACACTTTATTTCTTATTTGATATTAATAACTATGTTTGTAGTATAAAATTTGACTTGTCTAAGTGCTTATTTTGTATGCCTAAAGAAATAAAGTTATTGATTCTGATTCTCGCTTCCGAACTGATGGAAGAAGTGGATGGATAGAAAGATATTCATGCATTGCTTAAAAACAGCAATGCATGAATATCTTTCTATCATAACGCATTTAAGAAACTATGGAAAATTTCAGCCCCATCAGTTCGGAAGCGAGAGGATTAGGTAGGGATTTGATAAACATTACAATTCTGATGTGAACATCGATTATCAATCAAACTCTCATAAATTGTAGAATATTGGACGAACGGGCACTGGATTAGACGATAATTTTTGAACTACATATTTCAGATTTTTTGATCATAACATTTTTGTTATTAATTCTACCTTTGATTTGGACCAAACATCCTAGTAGTCCGCCTGGGAGCTTTCATCGAAATCGCTGCTAATCCCTTTGAGATATAACACAATAACGCATGGTGGTATATTCTTCTTAGTCCACGCGGGCGTAGCAGCGGGCGGGTCAGCTAGTCTCAAATAATATATATCTATCTAATTCCACAACTTAGCTACGTAGATAACTAACGCTGCCGGTGAAAATGCATCCAAGGGCCCGCTCTCTGTGAAATTCGTTCATTGAGTACTGTTCGTACGAATTGAGTGGTCACACTGGATACGGTTTTCTCCGTCATATAGGCAGTGCCCCGGTGATATCACGTTCGTGAAGTCATCCTTGTTGCGATGAATAATCTTCTACATCGGAGAATGCGATTGCGTCGTAGTTATCGTTTAAATTGACATTGACTCATCAGATATTTCCATTTCTTCGGATCCTTGGAAGGTCGGGATCATTCGTGCGTAGTCGTACATTTCCTGAGCACGTCCTAAACCTTATTTCCCCTGACAGTAAGGAACAGCTAAGCAACGACGCAGCCTTCCGCAAGCTCGTCTCCGAGCAATCCACGGCCTGGAGCGAGCTGGTGGCCAAGCATCGCCTCGAGGAGTGGAGCACCGCGCGCTCGCGCCTCAACGAACAGAGGGAGCTGCTCAAGAAGATGATGGAGACCACGCAGCAGGCGCAGTTCAAGCAGCTGGAGGCAAAACATGAGAGGTGACACGTCATGGAACCACACAAATCTAAGAGCGCGCGCTCATGGCTACTTTTTGTAGCGATGCTAACGCGCGACAACATCGCGACTGTATCGATGCAAACGCCCGACCGTCTCAGACGAAATCGGAGGAACGAGCGGTGCGAGAACTGCGCGAGCACCTTCTCCACTCTTCGTTCCCAGCCGCTAGCCGTTACCAGTCGCAGGTTTGCATCACTACAAAAAGTAGCCGTGGGCGCTCGCTCTCAAAGAGTTTCGAGACACAAACGTTGAGACAAAATCAAATCGGCAAATCAAATTGGTATTCAATTTAAGGACTCCAATAACGTAATATCTACCAAAGCAAGCTTTACACAAACATTTACATAACTTTATTCCAGAGAGCTGAAAGAGATGAACACCCGCCAGACGAAGATCTCTCTGGAGACCAGCAAGGAGGTCGCTAACGACAAGACTCTCAAGACCAAGCAGGAGAAGGACCGCCGGCTGCGCGAGAAGAAACAAAACAACACCAAGAAGTTCATGGACGAACGTAAGGTAATGGTTCCCCCATTCGGAATTCTGTAGGGGAAATGGATGGAGTGTAGGACGCCTTGTGGAATTTAGAAGTGGTATGAAAATATAAGCAATTTACCTGTCAGATGCTGGACACGGCAGAAATTCATAATTTATTTAGTTTTGCTTACGTAGACAATTCATTCTTAGTGTATATAGGTGAATGGCTATGTGGTAACTTTATACATACATACACCCTGTAATGGCACTGCAAAATTTGTTCTAGTCTCTATAATATAATAACAATGAAATTTAAAATGACAGTAAAATTTAAATTAGGGCGCTAAGGCGCTCATTAAGGGAGGCCTGGGTCCCCACCACTGGACATACAAGGCCGCCATCAGCATTATCTGATGATGATAATGATTTCAGTAAGTTCACTACATAATTCTTAAATATTAATCAAAAAGAATCTCCTGCCGTCGTAATGTTCTGAAGTACACCTTTTACCGGGGTTCCAATGGGTTCTGTATATGAGATAGTCTTGTACGGGAATTCACTACAAATTGCGCTACGAGGTCAATTGAGATAGTCTGACAATATGTGCTTGTTGTTGTAGACTCAGACCATCAAGCAGAACCGCGAGAAGGAAAAGCTGAAGGTCTGCCACGACAAGCAGATGGAGGAACTCTCAAAGGATATTGACAATGTAGGTAAAAAATTATACCAAACCTACATAATACATAAACACACAGAAAAAATCACAGTAGCCTTATTGTCAGGAAGTCCTTCCGTGCCTCGGACGTTACGCTGTTGGTCCTGCGCCTGACCTGACCCCGGTCGTGTCGGTTGGCTGTCTTATCGGATTATGAGATTGAGGGGATAGAGAGTGCACCTGTGTTTGCGCACACACTTGGGCACTATAATATGTCCAGCGCACCTGCCTTGTCTCCGTTGAGACCGGCCGCCCCGTAGCCGAAGATTCGGTTAGGACATCTCTCTCTCTAACTCAAACGATTTTACATTTTAACGATTTTACAATGGTTCGAATACGGTAGGAATACCTACTGAATTTATTAAGGCGCTACCCCGACCCAATCAGAGCCGCCACCTATTTTATCGTATTAATTACGGTAAACAAAGGAATTTAAAAAAATCCCTTTGCCCGTTTGTGATACTTATCATAAGCTTATTTTTAATGCCTCTGTAATAGTTTTATATTGCTTACGAGGAGATGCGAAAACCAAGTTTGGTGGGCAAAAAGTGCAACTTCACATCTCTTCCTAAACTATACAAAATAAAACTATTACAGAGGCATTAAAAAAAAAGCTTAAGATACAAAGGTATCACAAACTGGCCAAGGGATTTTTGAAAATTCCTTTGATTAACGTAATAATATGATAAAATAGATGGCGGCGCTAGTTTGGGTCTGGGAACCGCCTTAAGTAATAACTAATAACGTATCAAATTCTAATTTAAAACTCGTGTAGATACAGAGATACTACCGTTATTAGAATGGCTTCCCGATTTTCTTCAAACATTGCTAACACATTCGTATAAGTCAGCCTAAAGAGAAAAGACAAAATTGGTTTCTACGTTTATGAACCTTTTTTTTTTAAATTTACATTTTCTCAAATGTTCCTAAAATACAATATAATCGAAGTTCGTTTTTTCATGGGTTTATAGAAAATTATTTGTTTACGGTTTGCGGCAAATTTAAAAAAAAAAAACTTGAATTAAATTATAAGGATCCCTCTTTGTTTGTGTCGTTATACAAAATATCCTTAAAATACTTGATTTTGTTTTCACCTATTGTTTTCCCTTTCTACAGCTGATCGAGATGTACAAGATGGAGGAATCCGAGTTCGAGATGACAACTAAAACGGAGTTCTTTGCATGAAAGTACCCAGACATTGCTCCTCTCCTGGAGCAATTGTCTTGACAAGCGAGTGACAGAGTGATCTCTTAGTGTAAGAACACAAGTGAACTCAGGTGCAGTCACTTGTGAGGACTTAAGTGGAACAGCCATAGAATTATCTTCCAAATTTTCTTCTAAAGCAACATCCAGTACCATAAAAATGCTATTTTTCCTATTGTACTTTTTACCAATAGTATTTTACTGTTTTTACCCGTCTTCAAAAGGAGGTTATCAATTCGTCTGTATGTTTTTTTGCATGTATGTATGTTACTCGATATCTCCGCCAATTATGGACCGATTTTGAAAATTCCTTCACTATTGTATAGAAAATGATCCCGAAGGGGTCCCGCAAAAATTGTATACCCAGGGGATTAGTATTTATCCCGCAAAACTACGGTAAAAGTAGAAGTGTAAAAGTAAGGGAATTTGAAGTCGGTTTATCGTTTTTTAAAACACGCCATATGATTCTGATTTTATAAGGTTTTAATGATGATTGTACCGTTTTGTAGAGTGTAATTATACTGTATTGATACCTTCTATGTTATATGTAAATACTGTATTCAGGTGGTATTTTTTCCTACACCTTTTTTTGTGTTTTATAGAATTGATGTGAAATGCATACCAAAAAGCGATAGGTCTGATGATAAAATACAAAAAAAAAAGAGTTTATTTACAAGGAACATTACAACCAAATCAGAAACAAATTAGAACTAGTATTAACAAATACTTATTTTTTTTCACTATTTTTGAACTTTGGCTGTCACGTATCTAGTAAATAAGTGTATTTTAATAAGGATATAGATTCATAGTTATACCGATAGTTACGTCAAATAACTTCTAAGCTAAGTTTTCGCGTATACTTTTAATTTTAATCTCTGGGTAAACCTTATTCCAGGACACAATAGATATTATATCGTTATGGACTAGATAAAAATGTAAGGTTAGTATGTAAGGGAGAAAAGGGGAGGGGATCAAAATGGTAATTAGAAATTAAGAAATAAATAATCATAAACCACTACACTTATAATTAGGACAGGTAAGATTACCGTTATATAAAATCATAACAGAAAAATAGTTAACATTATAACAGTGAATAAGGTGGTGAAAGATATAGTATAAACTATGTGACATAGAATTCATCAATCGACTTATAATATATAATTAAGATTCAATGTATATTTATCTTTCTCTGTAGTTCAGTAACCTTTACTCTACTGATATTAATGTGTCTTTCTATAAATATTAATGTTTAATGTACGGTGTTTTAGGAATTGAATAGATGTAAGAGTTTAAATGTATGAACATAACAAAAACTGTTTGTTCCCGGGCCAAAAACTAGCGTAACATTTTAAAGTATATATTTATAAGTAAGTTGTTTCGATTCAATACCCTGGTTTTGCTACTTTTGAATAGTTGCGAGTGAAGTTATAAAGGTTTTGAATTTTAAACGAAAATTTGTATCGATAAAATTAAAGTATTATGGATTTTGGCCTTTCTAAATTTACATTCAAAATTAATTATATCGAAAATACATAGGTATGTAGTTGTTTTTGCTTCTTGTCTATGGGTGTTAATTGTCTTGATTCTTAAGTTAGATATATTGGTCAGTAAATCACCTTTTCATTGTTTGTGCTAACTTGATCTGAAATAATTTGTAAGCTCTTTGGATTTCTCGATCTATACTAATATTATTATCATACATAATAAAGTTATGTCATTAACATAAGTTAGCGTGTCGATTTAAAAAAATAAGTTTTATCACTTACATATATAAACCACACCTACTAAGTACAATACTATGAAGTATATAATAGTACTATGAAGTAATAATGTGTTATATTTCTCCATATATGTCTATTCTTGCATAACTTAATAATCTCATCTACACTTGTGGTGTCTTATTGTCTTGGTTTCATAGTTAGGAATATTTAAATACCTAATTGCAAGTTATATAACGGTATGTTTAAGGCAGAGTAATATATTGCATGGTACAAGCGGTACATACGATTTTATGTAGGAAGGTAATCAAAAAGTTATATTATCATTGTATTAATTAATAATACTTATTGTTATTTCCTATGCTTTTCTTTATCATTCCTTTAATTTATATCACTCCAGAATTTACTAGACATTCAGATTTATGCATATTGTTTTAACTACTTAAGTTACGCATTTTTATCATTTTGTCTATCGGACCAATTCCGTATATTACTTATTTAAATCTGTTTTTATATACATTTCTACATATATAAGCTTAATTTATATTTTATCTATTAGTGTGTAATGGGAAGTAGAACTATCATTAAATGTTTTAATATTAGTAAATAAGTTGGATTCATTCTAGTCAATTCGAATAGAATATTTATTTAAAATGGTTTATTTCAGTATTATGTAGATGATAAGTTTCCAGTAAAAGTAAATCTCGAATATCTAAGGACTAATAAAAACAGTATCATTACAGACTATCGAATGTTATTAATGTTACACTCTGTCGATATTTTTAAGGATTAAAATATTATTTTAAGAATATAAAAAGAACATTACACACTTTCCTTAATATACTTTTAAAAGAATCTGTAGTATTGTGCAAAACTAAAAATCAAGAAATTGATAAAAATATAGTGAGAATAATATAGGTGTGAATATTTATTATTATAATAAGTAGTTATATTCAGAATCATTTATTATATTTACCAAATCAATTAAAATTTTACATATTATTGGAACTTTATTAATTGTGGAATAATGAAATTATTCAATTATATTTTCATCTAAATTATTAAAAATATATGTTAATGCTTTGAATATTATATGTAACGAAATTGTAATGTTTGGAATGTGATAATATGATGGTTTTCTTGAATTGGCCTATTGGAAAGTCCCTTTCTATTTATATGTAGATTACGGATGTTCAATGTAGGTAATAGTTAGAGATTACGTTTAAATTTTTATAGTATTGTAATGTTTATCATACTGTTCGTTTCTATTGCACTTGGCACTTATTTCTGAATTATTATTGCACATATTGGCGGCATGTATCCTTCTTTGTCTTTATTACATACAGTTATAACAGTTAAGTATAAGAATGTGAATTGAAAAAGTAAAGCATATATTCTAAACTCATTATATGGAAAATTATTTAGACATGTTCTAATGAATTATATAGCAAAGATTATGAAATACCCAGTACTTATTAAAGCAGGGCAGTGGTTGAAATTAATGTTACCCACGTCCCAAAGATTATATAAGTACTCTTTACTATGTCATATACATATGTAGGTCTTTATAAAATGTTAATTAATTTTTAACTGTGTATAATTTTGTGGAACATTTAACTTTGTTTTTATTTTATAGATTTAAATGATTCTTTGAGTATGGTATCAAATATTTAGATTATATTTTTTCAAAAGATGTTTAGGTGACCATTGCCCTATTAGAAAATATAAAATGCATTATATCCAAAGATTTGTTTATTGTTTTATTACAATAACTAAATTATACTAATTAAACATAATAATGTGTATCATTTACCCTAAACTTTATATATAATAAATGTATTTACTTGGATTTCATGCTGCGGATCTTTTTCCTTTCCCTGTAGAGACTCTGGGTTTGAACTGAAACAAACAGATATGGAATGGATAAAATAACTAACATACATTCAACAATAATTGTAAGTGGGAAAGTGTAGTGTAGGTAATGTGACTTAAAAGGCTGCCAGCCAACTAATATTTGAAATACCTTAGCACATTCAAATATACAAGAACGAAATAATCCACAAGCTGACATGTTTTCAAAAAAGACTTAAGATTATGTAAAAGAGAGTTGGCAGGCTTTTGAGATGGGAGTGGATGGATAAATCTGAAACCATGATGTTAAGAGAAAATTCGTGAAAGGAGTCATGACCTCAATGAGAAAACAAAAACTGCATTTTGAGATGAATATTTATTAAATGCTTCACGTTTGCAGGAAATCATACCTAATGATTTTTCATAAAATAGGTATAACACCCTATGTTTGCACTATCAATCTTTGCAAGCACACTTAGCCTGTTTTAATGGGATGAATCCTCGATAAAACATCTGTTTATAATGAATTTTGTGAAGTATAATGAAAAATTATGTCAAAAAAGTATTAGACATGGAACAGGTAGTGATTCGCCGAGTACTCGGCCTAGAATGAGCCGAGGCCTCGCACAATGGTACGGTTTCAGAGCTTCCCTTTCATAGGATTTTATTTTTTCTAATTTTTTTTTTTTTGCTTTTTTATACGGTCAAATTTGAATTGACACGTAATCGGATAATTACTTTGTTTTAACCTATTCTTCTGCTCAAAAACCATAAAAAGTGAACTTGAAACGAAAATGTCTTTCAAACTACTGAAGTTAAAGTGATCCCATATGACCTTGACCCCCTGCGTCCCCCGGCAAAAGATATACGGGTAGTTAAAACTGCAATTTGGTGCGATTGAAAGGTAGAATAGGTAAAAACTATTAAATTATTTGGTTTTATGTCTATTTAAATCATATTTGACCCTGTACTGAAGCAAACAAAAAATATAAACTCGTCAAATATTGCAGTTTTTTGTAACCCTATATCTCTTGCAGGGGGACGTAGGGAGTCAAGGTCAAAGGTCATATGAGATCACTTTAACTTCAGTAACAATACCCAATAAATTGTAGCTCGGCAGCTCTTAATAGTAACGAGATATTTTGAAATAAATTTTTGTTTTCATACTTTGAAAATGCTCAAGTTCACTTTTTATAGTTTTAAGTAGTAGAATAGGTTAAAACTATTTCATTATTCGGTTTTATGTCAATTTCAATCATATTTGACCCTGTACTGAAGCAAACAAAAATTATAAACTCGTCAAATATTGCAGTCAAGCACTCATCATGAATACAGAATTATATACAGAACAACATGCCATCATCACATCACACACTATTTGTTTTGTTAGTGCTTCGTTTTTCTGGTCGTCTCAAGAGGTAATACTGAAAATCAGTGCTTTGCTCTTCGAGCAAAGCTTTAAGCTGAGTTATTGCCTTTTTGACAAGCTGCAGCACACATAATTTCACTAATCCGTTCCTAATTTTCATTGAAAATGTTCAAGTTCACTTTTTATGGTTTTTGAGCAGTAGAATAGGTTAAAACAAAGTAATTATCCGATTTCGTGTCAATTCAAATCATACATGACCCTATAAAAAAGCAAAAGAAAATATTAGAAAAAATAAAATCCTATGAAACGGAAGCTCTGAAACCGTACCACTGTGCCTCGGCAGAATACTCGTCTTTTAAAAAAACGCGATAGCGGGCAAATCGGCAAGCCACCCTCTGCCACTTTTAACAGTATTGAGAGTATGTTTATGGCAGGCGTCCATAATCTCCCTCAAAGCCCGATTACTCAGTCCATCTATTATTCTCAATAACATGGATTTTTTTATTACTTTAATTTTCCCTTGCAATAGCCTCTACACCTGACGGATATCATCTTCGGGTGTATCATATTGTGCAACCAAGGATGATGCCTGCTATGTGTAGCCCTTGCCTTTAGATTAATTCTCATAAAGGATATCTATGCTATGTTGGCTTCAGCCACACGCATGCCAAATGATCGGGTCACTGTATGGCCCGCGATCATGGAAATTAGAAACAATGATAAAAACTGGTTTTTTGTCTTTATGAAAAATAATATAGTATCAACCTGCAATATAATTACGGCAGAGTACTCTGTATTCAGCCAGGCCAAACTCGAAAAAAAGGCCGAATCCGCCAAGTACCGAATCCAAACTGAGTACTCGTCCCATGTCTAATAAGTATGCATTTTCTATTTTCTCATAAACTGAGCCCATCACCATCACAGACTCCTTTTACAATTTTTCTCTAACTCTCATGGTTTCAGATTTGGTCATCCACTCGCACCTCATAAAGCCACGCTGTATAACACTGCACTGTAACCCTCAACCATAAAAAAGGTACGTACTTAGTAAGAAACCTAAAATATAAATATACATACATATATTAGTACGTACTGTATGTATATTTACGTTCTTTGTGCAACCAAAGCTAATCTTCCAACAAGGCTGTTTGGTGTGTTTAGCCAGAATCATAAGATTGCCTAAAACGATTGAGAGCAGAACACAGACCTTTATGTTGATGAAACTGTTAAGTACATCCACAACAACAGCACCACCCTATTCCAGTCCACTTCTGGACTTAGGCTTCCTCTATATAAGTGTTTAGACTCTCACTTTTGTCGCACATCTGTAGCGAATTGGGCCAAAGAAAGAGAGATGACCAAATTGGTCAGCTATTGGACAGCTACTAGAGACAGTGATCCTAAATAAAATTCACCCTCTAAATGATAAGGTGATATATCATGCCTATTATCATCTGAATTCTATTCTATATTCTAATAATGACAGAGGCTTATCTGTGAAGTAGTGCCAGTTTGTTTTAGCCAGGATTTTAGGTTATAATAATGGCAATATACTCACTGTAAGGATCAAACATTTTAAACTCAAGTTTATCTCCAAGTCGCTCTCTTATTCTCGTGCATTGGTGCCCTGATACCACACTCTCCATTAGGACCATTACGTTCCTGGAAAATTTGCAAAACTTTAAATATAATTCACGGGCCACTCGTTCAAAAGGTTATTTTTATCAATTTCTAGACGCATACTTGCTCTTGACTTTTTTCAGTAAAATATTGGTAATAAACATGATCTATTACTAACTTTATAGTAATAAATTAGAAAACCTAATAACAAAATCGATCGATATGATTATTTTATTTGTGAAATGAAAAGAAACTGGATGAAAAAAATCGTGAAGAAGAGTAGTACGATACACGCAAACTGAAGTGTGAAAGAGATATAACCAAAACAATAATATGTCCACCAATCAGCTGTTACTTTGACGTTTATAGTGCTGTCTACCAGATTTGATTGCAATATTTTACGGAAAAGTTTCGGTTATGATACCTATGACCTAATCGACCTAATGACCTAATCGGGAAATCATAATTATATCCCATGCCATTTTCTAGAAAAAATACAACAGTAAAAGCAATGAAGCACTGTCATTAGTACTATACCATAAACCTTACCATACCATAGACAACATAGCATATCAAAATATGCCACGCTCACAAAATTCGAAAAATTATTATTTTTAATTTGACAGCTGGTTGTACGGTCAACACGTGCAAAAATTATTACATTTTTTAGTAAAAGTCTAACAAGTAACAAAGTTATGTGAAGTGAAATGTGATAAATCACCGAAAAGCTTTCCTCGTAGCCACTATAACAGGGCCGGATCCTGGTAACATTCCAAAAACATCCCGTCTCCGCGACGATGAACTTGTGAACCGGCGTCGTTGGCGTTTGCGTGTGACTTTTAACATTTTGTGTTCGTTCTTTGTTCTTTTTCACTGGCCAAATGAAGTAAACGGCCACCCATAGGGCGCGTTCTAAGATAATTCAGTTCGTCGTAGTGTAGTTTCCGACAAAAGGACTATGTTAAAAAACGAAATGGAGAATGGCGGCGGCGACGCCATCAACAATGTGTCACCGACCAAACTCATGGTAAATTACATCCCCGAGTTGATGACGCGCGACATGATGTACGCGCTATTCTCGGCGATGGGCAAGATCGAGAGCTGCAAGCTGATTGCCAACCGTGGGTACGGCTTCGTGGAGTACGAGCGGCACGAAGACGCGGAGAAGGCGCGCGCCGCCTTCAACGGGCTGCTCATGCAGGGCAAGACGCTCAAGGTCAGCTTTGCGCTGCTCAATCCCGAGAACAAGGTCAGTCATAAGCCCGACACCGAGAGCAACCTGTACATCAGCAATCTGCCGCCCGACATGACTCTTGAGCGGCTCAATGCGCTGTTCACGCAGTTCGGAACCATCACCAACAGCCGCGTCAGCCAGGGCATCGGCTTCGTGTGCTACGAGACGCGGCCGCAGGCGGAGGAGGCCATCGCCACCCTAAACGGACAGACACCGCTGCCGGCCGCCGGACCCATTGTTGTTAAGTTCGCGAACAAACCCAACTGCAACAAGAACGCGCCACGGCCTAGCGCGCGCGCCGCGCCGCCCTCTGCGCCGCTGCAGTACAACGGGGCCGCCGTTTTCAATGGCGCGCCGCCGGCGCCCTTCAATGGCGCGCTCACGGCGGCTTTCGGCGCGCGGCCTACCGCCTTCGCGCCCGGCTACCCGCAGGCCTCACCGCCGCCGCTGCTGCCCTCGCCTGGCAAAGCGTTGCCCTTTATCAATAAGGGCCAGCAGCGGTTCAACCCCATGGCGGCCAGCAACCACTCGCCGCTGCCGCTGCTCGGTGCGCCCGCTAGCCCGGTGCCGCTGATGGGTGCCGCGCCGCCGCACCAGACCACGGTCTATGTATACAACATCGGGGACGATACAGAGGAGCTAGCCTTGTGGCAGCTATTTGGTCCCTACGGAGCCATCGACTCCATCAAGGTGATCAAGGACCCCGAGACCAAGAAGAACAAGGGCTTCGCGTTCGTGAACATGCGTGAGTACGACGAGGCGGCGATGGCCATCCAGGCCTTGAATGGTTATGCGCTCAACGGACAGGTTCTATCGGTTAGCTTTAAGACTCAGAAGAGGAGCGCCTAGCGCGAGTGCGGACGTTGTGAACGCCGTCGCTGTGATCGTCCTGCAGGAAACTTAAAGATTTCATTCCAATCTCAATATTTTTGTAGTCGAGGAGGAGGACCTGCTCGTTTGTGCATTTCAGATTAGTCACATAAGTATTTTTGTAAGATTTAACATAGTTTTATATTCGCCAGAGCGCGACATGACTATATTTTGTGAGTTTAGTTGGCTTGACAGTATCATATATGTGTACCCAATCTTATCCTATGATATGGTATTATATTATTGGACTATGTATGGACCTGTCGCAGTATGTATTCCGCGGCCGGGCTAGCTTGGCCGAGCACCCGGCTCGCCAAAAAACCCTCCAGATATAATTATATTTTTATTTGTGGCAACAAACCTCTGTATGTTTTTAATAAATTTCATGTTTTAATAGAATTTATCGTATATTTCTCTATTTTTTATTTTCTATATACTTTACCCCCATCGTTGTCCCTATCTAAGTATTATAATATATTATAATATTTTTTGTGGCAGTAGTGTTATAATATAACATATTGTATTGTGTATGTCCAACGCGGCAGGTCGCAGTGGGATGCTTCAGTATTGCATGTTGTGTAGTGAGACTGAAATAACGTTTTTATCTGTTTATGTTACCTTGACGTTTATAGCTCTAGTTATTGTTTTTTCCTGGGATTAATTATTCAATAATATTTCTGGCGCGTCAGGCCTTCTAATCAAGATTCTGGTATAGTTAAAAACCTATTTATTTGATTGTCTTAGACAAATTGTGAGCTTTAATCTCCTACATTTTTAAGGTTTCAAAGTCCATTAGAATAGTACCTGCCTGTGGGTAGGTGACTGGCGCGAGTAGTTCTGTGGAGAGCTGTCTGTGGGTCAGAGAAGTTGTTCCCGGCCACAAAGCTATAACCACCCCACTGCCACAAATAATATTAAGTGGACTAGGTGATGTAAGTGCCTCCTTGGACACTCGTGGTGATAAGTGAAGTAGAAAGTAAGTATGCCACATGACATCTGGATGGTGAGTTGTTTTTGAACAATTTATTTATACCTGTTGTCTTAAAAGCTAGATTTAAGTAATATTCTAGTCTTTGGAAGTTGTAAATAAAAATAAAGTATTTGATACTCTATGAATTGAGGTGAAGTGGTATTTTTTAACGTTCTCTTATCAGCGAAATAATGAAAAGCTGTTGGCTAACTCGATTCGATCGATAACTTCTAGAATTGCGAGTGTGATCGAAACTGCGTTGTATAATCATGGAGAAAACGCAAAGGACGACCTAAATGTATGATAAAGACTGTACCTACTCTATAAATAACGGAAGTAAGCCGATGTATGATAACTTGATTGGTTTTATTATATATGATTTATTTTGTATATAAAAATGCTGGACAATCCACATAGCATCATAGCCCTAAGCTAGCAGAGCTTGTGTTATGGGTACTGGATGATTGATATATTAATATAGGCAATACATAACATAGATTTTTAAATTATACATAGGTAATACCCAGTACACCCGGAACAATTGTTTCGTGGCCAAACATTAACCGATTATAATTTTCAGCCATTGCCAAGTAGCTAAAAGTTACTATGACTATCTCTGGATTCCTGAAATACAGGGTAAACTAGATAATATGTTGATAGTACTGTACTGATACTATACGCCGGACTCGAAAGTAATAGGTAGATAAACAAACATGACTATTGATGTAATAGGAAACTTATCAGCTGTACAAATGGCACACCCAGCAGAAAAAAATGTTCCTACACTATCTCTTACCTAAGTATAAAACTCATTGTTTTATGCAAAAACATAACCGAGCCCTCAGAAATGACGCATACGAGCAAATAGATCGGTCAAACACTTTAGGACGGGGCGGCGTGTCCTTCGCCGTGCGCAAGGGCGATGCGATGCCTATAAATATTACTTAGAGTTGGTAGCAACGACCGCTCTCGTCTCGTCTCGCAGGCCTAGCGAGAAGCTAGTTTAGTTTCCAAGATGCTTTGCTAGAATTGTTTTCGGTTTTGTGCTAACACCTAATTACCTAAGTGGTTTTAATCATCAACATAATCAGCCTAAGTTATCCCAATGCTGGACATAAGCCCTAGTGGCCGTCATAGGGCCCTGTAATGGTTTAGACGTATTTTAATAAAATAAAACTAAATTAATTTCCGTTAATGAATCAAATAAAGAGGTAGCATGGAATATTAAACCGGTTTGTTTCTTCAGAACCGGCTGAACAATTCTCAAAATTCGTACATCTTTTATTTGTGATTGTACTGTACCAGTTTGCGATATTTTCCTCATTAAAACGTAAACATAAACCAGTTATTTATAACTAAACCGACATAAAACCCTAAATTCATGTTTTTAGCTGACCTCCTATGCCCAGCTGTTGGTACAGTCAGCGTCAAATTGATATGAGCGTCTAGAGTAGTCAAAATGATCGGAAAATCATAAAAGCTATTTGATATGCGCAGTTCGAATCATCATATTGTTGTCACTCAAGGTGTTCATAATATCTTACTACTCATTGTTTCATATTTATATGAGCAGTCAGGGTGTTCATAATTATCTTAGCTTAAACAAAGCTCTCAAAGGTAGTATGCAAACTCTTGAGTGAATACTTGAAATATCTTTGGATCTTTGTTTGTTAAGATAATTTTGAACACCCTGACTGCTCATATGAATATGAAACTGAGTAGTCAGATATTATGAACACCTTGGGTGCTTACAACAATATGATAATTCGAACTGCGTAGTATATCAAATTGTATTTTGATATTGCAGAGAGTGTTTAGCGTTAATGGAACATATTATCAGTCTAAGGATAAAATAATTGTATGAAACGACTATATTTTCCGTTTAGATAAGTAACATGACTATTAACACCACTGTTGCTAAGCTACAACACATGTTCTTCCGTTCAATTTGTCGCTGACTGTACTAAACGGCCGATGATGATGATGAACTTACCTTCTAGTACCTCCTAACAATATAATACATATTGATATTTGCCCCTGCGCTGAGTTACATACTAGACGTTCTGCCTGGTCTGATGCCTCCCCTTGACACAAGCCAGACAGAGAAATTAAGGGATTAGGATCCACCTGTCAGCACGTATAAGCATTTTTTTAAGCCCTTCAGAAGTACGATTGCCGCGCGGCGCGCTACTGTGGAAAAAATCTGCCGAGGAATCCTTACCCGGTTGGTGGGCAGTTGGACACATCAACTTTCCTACGTAAGTAAACCTATCTTTGTATCTTACAAAAATATTACTTAACATTAAGGTGGTTCCCTGACCCAAACTAGCGCCGCCACCTATTTCATCATATTATTACGTTAAATAAAAGATATTTTTTAAATCCGTCGGCCCGTTTATGATATCTATCTTATGCTTTTTTTAATACATCTGTAATAGTTTTATTTTGTACTAGATGCTGCGCGCGCCGGTGCCCGCATTTTATAGGGATTTAAAATAGCCTATATTATGTTATTCCAGGTCCCAAACTATACCCATACCAAATTTCAGCCTAATCGGTTCAGTAGTTTTTGCGTGAAAGAGTAACAAATATCCATGCATTCATCCCTCCTTACGAACTTTGACATTTATAATATTAGTAGGATAGGTTAGGATGAGTTTTTGGCCACCAAAATCGGTTTTCGCATCTCGTCGTAAACAAAACGAAACTATTACAGATGCATTAATAAAAGCTTATGATTATATCACAAACGGGCCAAGCGATTTTTGAAAATTCTTTCGTTTAATGTAATAATAGGTGGCGGCGCTGTTTGGGTCAGGGTAGCACCTTAATAACCAAATCTAAATTCAATAGCTCAACTCACGAGAACTTTCAAATTAAATCTTGAAGATAGCTTTCCTTGTAACAATGCTGATACCTAACCATGTCTGGCGGAACCCTTCGAGCGAATGTGTGCGTGAACCGTCAGCGTGTGCGCATATGCATATAGGTGGTCGTGGTCGTCCACCTGTCTCGGGTCCCACCCCCACCACAGACTCGCCAACAGTGCCGTGTCTAAAAATAATGCAGTCTATTGATTGGACATCGGTACTTCCGAATAAACCATTTGTTGTTGAGTTCGTGCAGGGAAGCATGTTCATATAATAAGTGCCTGCCTAACTGCATTCGTGTCTTCTCTTTCCTTTTATAATCAATACCAAATATACATATACCGAACACGTCTGAATACATTCCGTATTTCGAAGCAATTCCTTTAAAAACTTATGTATCTAGGAGCTGATAAGTATTTTTATCAGGTACACTCACATGATACTTCATGTCTTTTTTAATTACATACAATATTTACCTTATACCTGAACCGAATAATCAAAATACAAGTGTAAAACGGTATGTACACAGCACACAATTAACCATACTGTTTTAAAACTCCTTAATTTTTTGCGTCATGTCTGCCTTGAGCGCAGTTACTCTGCCGTGGGGTGCATATTAATGAAGCGCCTGTGAAAATGCTAACATCAAGTATTGCTACATGATGCATTAATTATTTATTAAAGTAGCAGTTTGAAGCTATAACTATCTTATTCATAGATACCTACCCATATTTATAGATATGACCTATGAAACAATGGCGGGAACCAGTTATAAAAATTTATCTAAAAAGATGGCAACGAGACCTATCTTAAAAATCTATGTGCTCTTAAATTATTCTTTGTAGTCGACTGCCGTGTTAAATATTCTTTCTATATCTACCTAGGTATACATTGTAAGGTTTTTCAGACGGCATGTTTATTTTGGATAGGATGCCCTGTGGCCGAGTCTGAATGAAAATTGCTCTCGAATCCGTTTCACCAAGCTCCGATAGTACCTGGGAGGTAACTTTGGGTAAGTTACCTCCCAGGTACTATCGGAGCTTGGTGTCTCGTTCACCTCGTGTCACCTAAGGTTCGCAAAAGATATATTTTAGAGACTCTATTTTGTAAAGGTACAGTAATATGTAGGTTAGGTACCCCCGCCGCCGCTGTAATCGATTCTTCGATCTTCATAAAATACTCAGTGATTAATTCTTCAAGTTCGCTGGTTATAAGTAGGTAGGTATTTAATCTTCTCATTGATATTCCGTTAGTGAAATATAACATACGTTTCTGAATAGCTGTGTGTTTAGGTGGTTCATGTCGTAGAGTAGACAATAGCTTGTTTTTCTGACGGCATGTTTATTTTGAATAGGATGCCCTGTGGCCGAGTCTGAATGAAAATTGCTCTCTGATCCGTTTCACCATCTAGTCCAATTTTGTTGCTGTTTTTAGCAAACTTTCTAACTTAAGCTTAAGCTGCGGATTAATTCAAATCTTATGGGAACTTCGAACTCGCTTATTTAAAGCGAAAGAAAGTAGAACATGCCCCACAATGCAAAGGTAGTTTTCTTATTACCCACGCTACACGCGAAATTTTTTTGTTTCGTGAAAAGTCGCCAAACTCTTTGGCAGACCTCTTGTATTTAGAGAATTACGCTATCCATAAAACTATTATCCTATAATGAAACAAAGCGGGTCTGATAAATTGGCGCAGTGCCATCACAACGCGATGAGTCGAGATAGCGAACGGAACGTAAGTGTAGAGTTCTTTGTGTTTCACTTTGTAGATCGTGATATGGAGAATGTAGAGCGCAGACAATGCTCTCTGCATTGTACATTATAAAGGTGGAATGGAAGTCCCACAAAAAGATAAGTCATAGAATGCAATTAGTTATTTGTAGACGATCTCTGGCGTTAGGACATGCGGGAGCCACAGGATGTTGATGGTTCGATGACTTCAATGTATGTATGTTTGGATGATTTTCAGATTGTTCCAGGATGTTAAACTTTTCTATGGTAGGTAAGTGCAGGGAGTTGATACCTTCCTGATAAGGTGTACCTCAGAATACTGGTAATAATAGGTTTCCAGCCCTCGTCCACAAAAGGATATGGAATCCGGCTTCTGGTTGGGTACAGAAAATGACTTGAAGATACGCCAACAAGTTTTTTAGTGCTATACAGGATATCTTTTTGAGATGCTAACATAGCCTTTATCTTGATGGGGTTTATCCTGGATAAAACATTAATTCTTAATGAATTTTATACATTTTAATGAATAGCCCGTAAAAAATGAATGCAGTTTTTGTCATACTATAATATTATAAACGTCAAAGTTTGTAACGATGGATGTATGTATATTTGTTACTCTTTCACGAAAAAAGTACTGAACCGATTAGGCTGAAATTTGGTATGGGTATAGTTTGGGACCTGGATTTTTTATCCCGACAAAACGCGGGCGAAGGCGCGGGCAGCAGCTAGTTTTATCATAAATTCAGCACATTTCACGCCATTTCTCCAACTCTCATGGTTTCGGATTTGGCTATCTAGTCCCATCTCAAAAAGCCACACTGTATAATATTAATAACACCAGGTTCAAGAAGAGAAAGAAATTTACCTCAGAATCGAATTCGAACCTGCGACCCTCAGAATAAGTCTTCTTTGTTAAGTAGGAGGTAATCTAGCAATGACCTTTCCCGGCGTTCGACGACCTCTGTCTGAGCAAAAATAACAGTTTTAGGGCTTACTCGTGACCTAAGTGTATCTAGGTGAAATACCCAACATAATAATTATTGCGATAACGGCGTTAACCCTATCATACAATACAAATGTGAAAGTATAGATGGATATTTGTTACTTTTTCACACCAAACTACTGAACAGATTGAGCTGACATTTTGCATAGGTGTAGGTCAAAATCTGAAATCAAAGAAGGGTTACTTTTTATGCCATAAATCAGTACCGATGATGGGACGGAAATAACCGTTCCATAAAAAAATTGTGTGCGAAACTGCAAGCAAAACTCCTACACAAAATTATTTTACGGTAGAGTTATAGAATTAAACGCTTCAATAGATACCAGCTAGATACATATCAAGCATAATTTGAAGATTCTCATTCTACACAATAATTCAGTTCACACGATCTCGGCTTTTACACTAATAATTACGAATGTATAATGACGTGGATATTCCGAGGTCACGCCTGGTTATAAGATAACCCGTTTCTGCCGAATTGCGGTGGTTTTCTGGTGTGGTGTTGCTTTCTGACTTGTGGAGAGAGTGGCATCAAGATTACATCACTCACATTAATATAACAGGGAATGCTGGAAGAAAGGGAGGTACGTCTTTGTCCTGCATTGGGACAATACAGGCTGAAAATAAATAAACATACCTTTCTTGTGTGTCTGTTATGTACCTAATCTTTAACTAAGTTATATCTAAATTTTCTAAGATTGATTATGTAAGTCATCCATCATCATCATCAGCCCATTTCCACTACTGGACGAAAGCCTTCCTAATAAGTGCGTCATCGCCCTGATTGCTAGATTATTATTATTAGTTACTTATTATATAGGACCTACACCTCCTATAAGCTTAGATTTCACTTGCGAACCTTTCCAGAAAAGTTCACCCTAGCTTCATTCACGTGTACATACGATAATTCATGTTCAGTCCTAAGTTAATTCATTATTTCATGCCTAATGAATCATTCATTACGCATGAAATACCTAATGCAAAAGTGGCCCTTCAGCGAAATCGAATATAGGTAGTAAGTAGTACCTTGAGGTAGGTATGTTTTTCTTTCTGGCTAACACTTGCCAGGATCCAAGGATTGCTGTCTGATGTTCTCGGCAGACTGGATGCACGGACTACCACGGAATTAAGAGCATTTAATGCTCTAAGTCCACGGATGAGCTAGTCTTCGTAAATATTTCTACGTTAAGTAGGGGTAGCGTAGGTTTAAGGTTCGATTCCAATACTGCCCTCCTTAAGAGAAGTGCAATAACTAGCATTAGTTACCGCAGTTTTTGCAATTTTCACTTGAATGGCAGACTGGGGGGCAGAATAGACCAGCAAGAGTATATGTATAAAAAGGTACTATCTAATTATTTTGTAACGTGTCCCTACCTATAATAGGCAGGTTAGGTTAGTCATAGCACACATATCAAATCGGAAAGCGTTCGGTATCAACTCGAGCCGTATTCTTTGTATCAAACTCCCTACTGCAACGCAACGCTCACTAAACGTAGGTAATCGCCTCGCCTCGAGAGAGACACGCTCACCGTTCCCCGTGCTTACGGCTCGTCGTCCCCGCGCTTACGTGTCTCCGTACCGAGCTTACGTCTCCTCGTCCACGCTTGCCCTTCGGACTTCACGTTCGGATTCATGGTGCCTAGCTGCCAATCCGGCAGCGGTCGGCGAGCCGTAAGCGCGGCATCGCCTAGCCGCCGTAGCCGAGTGACTCCCGGATCTGCTGATCCGCTTTGGTTACGGACTTACGTTAGGTTAACAGCGGGCGGCGGCGGCGAGGCGATACGGTGTCGATTCCTTTCAGAGTTGACCTGTGCTATGACCCTTAAATTATAATTACACCATATTAGATAGCTGCTTTACTGCTCCATAACACGTAACTCGCGTGTCCAACATAGGTACAATGTTAGTTATTTTGATGTGACACGCAAGTTTTGCTGATAGTGAAGTAGGAAGTATCTAATAGGTATACAGTACAGAACGCTTCATCGACAGATTAATCTAGAGTGTAAGTAGTAGGTACCTATTGTTGATAATGAGGTAGGAAATCTACCAGACTTAATAATCACATTACACTAATGCGAAAGTTTGGATTTATGGATGGATGTTTGCATTCTCTTCACAGCTAAAATTGGTAATTCTAGCTTAGTCAATAGTAGCAGAAAATATAATATTATTTTATTGCACCATCAAAAGCAGACTGTTGTTTCATGTTTAGGCACGGTAAAGTTAAATGTGTTGTCATTAGGGATACACTGATGTATCTGAAGAGTCTGAGCTTATTGAAGATAGCTCACGACTTTAGAAAGGGTAATTGAAAAGAAAAAACGTTATAAAAAGCTTAATCTAGTTTTATTTGTCGATTTCAACGTAGACGTAAGGCATTCTCCCATCATCTGTTGGCACACCTTTACTTCCTTTGATACCATCTCTCAGAACAAAATGGAATGTTGATAATACAATGGAATGCCCAAAGTAGGTATTACACAATCGATAAAAACATCGGGAGTACATTATCGCCAGTCAATCGTGACCTAGCCAGATATCTGGACCTGATTCTGGTTGCATTCTTTAAAGCTATACAGTTTTGTACCTAGGTACTTAAATAAAGAGAACAAATAGGTAGTAATATAGTATATAATATATATAGCTAAGCTGCCAAGATAGAAAAATAACATAGTTATTATAAAATACATTCAATTAGAGTGGGTCTATAATTAAGAGAAAACAAGTTTTAGATTAGTATTTAGCTTTAGAAAATACATCAGAATAGGTCCCATTAATATTATAATTAAAAATCAGGACTAGAGCTTTTAAGTATCGCGCCGTTTTCGGATTTATGTACAAAATCGTTTCGTAAAAGAAATCGTTGACTCAAAATTTGTGACTGCCGGGTTCGAATACTAAAGTTATTAAATTAATTCTAAAGAGAAACCTATTTTAGAATCTAGTCTATATAAATAGATAATTTCGATAGAGACAAACAAAAACACTGACGACATTGGCACAGACTCAAATAAACTAAAATTATGATCTAAAATGTACAATGGTAAAACATTTTCCGAATATACAAATACTGCATACAATACTGTTACAGTCCAAGACGTGTCATAAATTAAAATAAAATTAAAAATGGACGCAAAATAATTTCACATATTGCACATGAGAAATAAAAAATAAAAAAAAAATACATAACATGATTGCAATCTTCACTGGCCGTGGCTTAATACTGAGCGCGCACCGATTATAAAAACAACAGTTCAGAAATTATGCACAGACATTACTTAAAAAAGAATAAGTGCTAAATTGAGAGGTCAAGGTCAATATCATCTGATATTGAATAAGAAAATAAATGAGAATTAAATATTATGCAAGAATTCAGAAATGAGCACTGTCGAGCTAGACAAATAATATGAGTGGAGACACAAATGTCTGAACAAGAAAACCAATTATAATTTTAAACGTGTCATCAATATCATCGCAAGTGCGCCCCAGTAAACTGTCCATCGTTCATTTCCAGAGCGTAATCTCAAAAACCATTTCCATACTTTAGGCACTGGTTCAAGCTAATAATATCAAAGCTAATTTCCATATACATCTTAGTTATAATTTACTCATTTTATATAATCGCTATTTTATATAATTCCAAGCTTTTCATAGGCCTCGATTTCAAATAATATTGGTCTTGTGGTCGGAGTAAATCAACATACTAAATAGTAAATTGCTAAAACTATTTTAAACTCTCAAACCAGTTGATTGGATCCGACCAAGGCTTTAAGAGCTTACATCTTCAAACAAAGCCTCACTTATAAACACCTTCACTTCAACATTGCTTGAAATATCTATATTATTTGAAACATTCTGTACTTGTATTATAGATATGTTACTTTAAAAAAATGCTATTTAACAGATCAACTAGATTTTAATGTTCTTTGTTTCATCATGATAATTCCGTGTTTTAGAAAACCGGTTTTTGTTAGATAAAACAGCTATTTGAAACAATGCGTATATAAAATGGTATTTATATGTAAGGACGCCAGTGTTCCGTGAAGATCTGAATATATTCAAATATTGTTAACAGGATATGCAATAATTTAGATTCTAACACCGCTCTCCGACTAGTTTTACCTAATTAATATTATGTGGGATACAAAAGCTGCTCGCTACGTACTAAAGCCGAGTTGCACCAACCAGAGTTTGTTTTATTATGTTCGTAAACGTTTATTGTCCCTAGTTATCAATATTGAGGAAAAAAGTTCCTATTAAAAAAAGGTATTATGATTGAAATATACAGTAACTAGGTGATATGAAAATAAAGTTTAGAAGAATAATGCGGAGACAAATCAGTGATATACTCTGTGTGGTCCAACTAGACTTAACTAGATAATTGATATTTTAGTAAAAATATCTACTCATTTGTTCTTTTTGTACAAAATGCATACTTAATATCGATATAAGTACACTAAACATTCGATATATTGTAAGTTCAAAATATACAGGTCAATCACGTAAGATAAAATACATATTTGTTCCTATTTTTACGATTTATAGCGAATATTTAATTTCATTCCTAAGATACATTTGTACTATTTATATATTTAAACGAAAAACGCGTTATTGTTGCGTAACAACAAAAACAAATGCCGGATGCAATGTTACATTCTTCGGTGTATTTACAATTTGTACAGAATTGGTTTAGGCACATTTCACCAGTCAGAATCTACTTGCAAAATTATTCATTTTTTTGCATAAATTAAAGAAACGTTCAAGGCTTTGGATGTTGGTAAATTCTAGACTATCCGTAACTAAAAATGTTGTTATCACAAATGTTGATGAAATCAGCCTGTAACCTCCAAATGTAGTTTGGTAAAGTATGCTCCAGAAACATAATCCCAAGGCACATTATCTGCAACTATACGATGATATAATAAATTACGCTCTATTATACAAAATGTACATCAATCTAAGATAAGACCTAGAAATGGACTACGACCAGTTGTGCTATGACTATTCGCTGATGTCCAAACCCTAGTCAACTCTATGTTTAATATTTAATGAACACAATCAAATTTTTACAAGAGCTTATTGCAAGCTTACCACGGATAATAAAAAAAAAAATAACGCATTGTTTTCCTTAGTAGTTCAATAATCTGACCGACTGAATTTTAGATACAAGTAGCGGCACGTCTAGCGCTGAGCGATACGCGGTGGGGATAGGTGCGCATGGGTAATGTACCGCTAGCCCCGCATAGGTACCTTATTTTTTACTTCTGCGCAATAACGTTCAGCGCTAAAGTAACGTGCCGCTACTTGTAAGTTTGAATTTTCTGTAATAGCTTTAGCAAATATTCCGAAATCTTTTAACTGCGTGACTCAGAAATGCTAATTTAACATTGAGTTCGGAATTTATGAACTAAGGCACAATATCATAGATAAATACATAAAATGGACGATAGCCAGCAATGGTTATCGTTTTTAAAACATTGTAAGGTCAGAAATGATTTGATTAGGTAGCTAGCTAAACCATATTTGTATAAACAATATTGTACCGAGTGTACTAATGGAAATTGCCAAGAAAAATAAACGAATTTCTTTAAAACCCTGTCATAACATTTAAAATATACATAGTTCTAGTTTCACTATAAAACTAAAGCGATCACTTTGTCCATAATAATATCAGA
This sequence comes from Eupithecia insigniata, assembly GCA_947859395.1. Lineage (NCBI taxonomy): Eukaryota > Metazoa > Arthropoda > Insecta > Lepidoptera > Geometridae > Eupithecia > Eupithecia insigniata. The sequence continues at coordinate 1,442,031 of OX402007.1, forward strand.
ATGCGAACACAATCGCTGTAAAACACAAGTCGCTAAGGATTATGACAATTAATATCAAAGTTCAAGCGTCCATCGCTACCTGCAAGCATTAAAAGCGCTGTGCGTTTGTTCACATTATCACTATACTAATATTATAAAGAGGAAAGATTTGATTGTTTGTTTGTTTGCATAGAATAGACTCCGAAACTGCTGAACCGATATGGAAGATTATTTCACTGTTGGGACCACTATCCCCGGGTGACATAGGCTATATTATAAATATTTTAAAAAAATTAGGGATCTTGAAATTATTGTTAAATACCCGTGCGAAGTCGGAGCGCGCCGCTAGTTTAAGAATAAGACCTAGTTGTGATATTTCACCATGAATATCAAGACTACTTTCTACCTCGTTTACATTGGAATAACATATATTTGCCACACTTACTCAGATTCAGATGGTTCAGATTTTTAGTCAAATTACACAAATTTGACTGAAAATTTTTGCAATCATCTGATGTTTTGGGTCAGTTATCAGTGTCAAAAAATTGTGTACTTGAGTCTCGTTTTAATTTTTGGTTCATCAGGTCTAGGATAATGTTATTTATCTGGTAGGACAAATCACGTTAAACCGTTGGTCCTGCGCCTGACTCTCCCGGTCGTTTTATGAGCGAGGGAGTAGAGAGTGCACTTGTCTTTGCGCACACAGCTGTGATGTTTTGCGCACGTGGCTGTCTCCATAAAGAGGCCGACGTGGCCGAAATTCGTCTAGGAGGATTAATTGTTTGGTGACACAGTTTTACACTTTCAACGTTAGTATCATTGCATTATGTTTTTGTTTTTAAATATGTATGGTATAAAATGTATGGATGGTAGATTAAGAATAAATATATATAAATAAACGAATTTGTAAACGATAGTAGATCAATGTGAACAAACGCAACTCAAACAAGGTAGTCGTTGAACTTTTTCAGCCTTTGCTACGTCTGCCTCGAGGGCCTCCTCTCGAGATTTTCCTCCATCGTCTCCGGACTGAACCTGACCCTAGACTGAGAGCCGCTTGACGCGTCTCTAGCTGAGACGTACGAACTGTCAGTCTCGCTTGTCAAGCTGTCAGGCGGCGTGGGATTCGTGGGCGTCCCACCGCCGGAACTTCCCCCCGATGCGCTCGATTTCTTATTGTACTTTTTGAGGCTCGATCTCAGTTTCGTCGGCCCAATTTCTAAACCCAAGTTAGCTGGTCTTTCAATTTCTTTCTCTTGCGACTCTTGGCGGTAGAAGTCTCTAGGCAGGGAGTAGTCGCTCGTTTTCCGCGGGAATTCCGTCTTCCCTCTGTAATCTGGCTTATCTTTTCTATACTGTCTCGTAGGGGAGAACTCCTCATGTTGAGAATGAGTAGCTGACGAATTCGAGGGGGTTCGTCTGTGGCCTATGTACTGAGGCCTGTAGTCTGGAGTCGGTTCTCTGAACTCATTGAAAGTGCATTCATCGTATCCGTAGTACGGATGTTTCACGACATAATCAGCCGTCCGCTCGTACGTATAAGGTTCATTTCTGTAGAAGTATTCCCTGTCTGTCGTAGGTTGGAAGTTTTCCCTGTAGTTATGGTAGAGGTCTGCTAGATGGTCCGAGTTTGTTGAGGATGTTCTTCGAGGGGACGGGGTGGGCTGGGTGCTCGTGTAGTTGGTGCCGAGCCCAGAGGTGCCCGAGAGAGGGGGCGCGGAGTGCGTGTAGCCTGATGATGAGGATGGGTGCGCGTAGTGTGTGGGGGAGTCAGTGAAACGGATGGGTTTCTGTTCTTCGGTTTGTAGACTAGTTATCTGAAAGGAAAAGATAAGATTAATAATTATTTTTGATAGGTGCTTGCTGCTGTCTGAGTTATTTTTCTTTATTCAACAATAATTTACCACTATAATCAACAACTTAACATTTCGAGCAAATTATGGACTAGTTTTTATATATAGCATAAAAAGATTATTTGAATTTGTTTTCATCTGGGCCAGAATAGAGTCGTGATATATTCTAGTCAAGGATTTGGAAACATTATTAATACATTCAATAGTAAAGTTTATTTTTCTATTCTTTCCTGCAAGGCCCGCGATACAATGTAGAACTGTCAAACATGTCTCTCGAAAAAGTAAGAGATATAACTTACAGGGCCTGTGATAGCGTTGAGCGGCGCTCGCAAGTGTCTTGGCGGTCCGTGGTAGGTGTTGTGACCAAATCCACCGAAGCTTTCGTACACTGCTGGATTTAGAGGCTCTTCTGGCTCAGACCTGAAACAAAACAGGAGATGAGTTATTAGAAATAATTTTAGGGTGTACGATATAAAATAGTTGTTGTGATTCTTGATCTGGCTCAGGTCCCAGTATAATTCGGTAGGTCTTAGCGATAAGGCCACCCATTGTGCAACTCTGGTATCTCTATTTTCCTGTATATATTTGTATTTTTCCTGTATATATTTGGTGTGCAATAAAGTGTTATGTATTGTATTGTATAATAATCTAATTTTAGTTCAAAATCTAAAAATTACTATGAAATTGTTTGTTATGGCTAAGATCGGAAATCTTGGAGTATCTAGAACGGAGATTTCAACGCAAGGCCTACCCCTCTGCCGGCCATATGGCCATACACGTTATATAAAACTACTTCACTCGTAACCGCGACCATTAGCTGTCGTTTCGTGTCGCGAAGTAGTGCTCAGTGAAAATGGTGAATTGTGCGGTATTACAGTGTAAAAGACGATCAAACTTAAGGTACCACGGTATTTCCTATCACAAGTAAGTGATATTTTTGTCAATTGTTTTTTGTAATATTGTTTAATTTAGATTCAAATGGAATAGCAGTTGCGACAGTTTTATTACGACGCCAACGTCTTGGTAGAGGGTGAGTACAAATTCCTTGGTAGAAGGCGTAGTGTGGGGACTAGTTGAATGAAATTGATTGAGTGAATGATGGAATGAATAAAATGCCATGTGTTTTTTTGTACCTATATTTAACCGATTTAAAAAAAGGAGGTTCTGTATTGGACTCGTAATGTATGTATACAACATCATTTAAAATTAGCTAACGAAACACGGGGAAAGGATCTCTATCGAGAATACATTACTTGGAGCATTCAGAAAGGGAGTAGCCGAGCATACGCAGTCCGAGGTACATGAACAGTCATTTGTGTCTGTTCATAAAAATTAGTTTGCTGCTATTGTCTCTGTCATTCTGCCTTCAACATGTCGATTTATGGAGCTCCCTTAAAATTTTGGTGGTGCTGTGTCGTTATGACGTATTTTATGAAGGGCACTTACCTGTGAGGCTGCAGCGTGGGATGCACTGGAGACACGTTAGACACCCTGACGTCATACCCGGCCGCCACTCCGCCTAACAGCGCCGCCATGTTATACAAAACCAATTCTATAATGCTCGGCTTCTTGTATTTGTACCCTAAAACGTACGTTCACATTTCAGTAAAATATGTTGGATGATTTTAGTAATCATTATGACTCATGGGAATTTAGTTTATGGCATTTACATATGTGATCAGTGTGATCATAGTGCATAACATGGTAAAGGTCTCTTCTTCACTTCTTTAAAAATTACCCTAAAACGATTGAAGTAAACCGAAAATCATAGTGACCGCTTTATTTCGAAGTGTTATTTGACATTATATATATAATAATATGATATGTGGCCCTATAATAATATGTGGTCTATGAAGGTCGGCTTTTAAAAGTCTGCCTGCAATTCATATCTTGTCAAAGAATACTGGACATTGGCCTCCCCTAAGACAAATTTTTTTAGGGAGCGTGCATTTATTTTCGTAAACCTCCAGTCTATAAAATTCCATCTATACTCAATAATATATTAAATTTAGGTAATTTGATGCTGTGTGAATAATTGTACAGCATGACTTACTTAAGCTAGATGATGTATGAAATTTCCAATATTAAGTAATATTTTTTTTGTTTTAACCATGTTTTTACTCACCTTCTGTATTAAACAGCGTCGGCATAGGTATATACCTCGATGTATTACTCAGCGGAAACTCCGGCCCCCACTCGTCTGGACTGAAGTCTGTGTAAGCAAGAAAACAACCTATGTGAATGGAAACAGAGGTGTTAGTTGTATGGCTGCTACTGATGATATTGCTAGGTCCGATCTGACAGTTCAAATAATATAGCAATCACCAACGTGTAAACTAGCCTTTTTCTGAGTATCGTTAGGCTTAGGGTTCATCAAAACGTCTCTGGTAAATAACAAGTATCAGTATATAGCAGACAGGTTTTGAAATTATCTTTCATTAATGATAAAGCTATTTAATGTATTTAATTGTGAAGTGTCAGATAGGACCTTATTATTGTGATATTTCTGAGAAAGTTAGGTTTCATACATAACATTGATTCAATAAATACAGACATACATTCTATTAGAAATCATAACATATTCCTATAGTAACCTACACAAATTTAATTAGTTTATTGAATTAGATTCACAAACAGTATAACAAGAAAAATATTTGATCTTACGATCTTGAAGTTTTATATCACACCTAAGTACATCAAAAGGTTTAAAGATTCTAGAAAATATTTTTCTCCTATCAAATCCTACTGAAAAACTAATAGGAAACATGCAAACTTCAAACTCACAAGACTACACAATACTACACATGCCAAACAGTTCATTCTTACTTAAAAACAAGCAACAAAAGAGTAAAATCTATAATACTTACATGTGCATAAAATAGCTTCAATCACTTTATCCGCAGTCGGTTATTCGTTATTCGCCTTTCCCGATTAATTAGCCATAGTGATTCTGTTTTACACATAACCAGTGTTTTTTTACCATGAATTTAACAGTCACCGAATTTGAACTTTATTGCGTAAGGAGTGACTGAATGGTTCATGATAATTGTATAGCCGAAGACAATAAACAACCTATCAAAGGTCAAATTATTATCGTTTGAAAACATTCCCCGTATACTCAAAACGCTATTCAGGTTTGAGCAGAACCCTGATTTAGATTTTTGGACTGTATCGAGACGTTCTTTTCATTATAGAATTTGGTAAAACGCCATGGAACTATGCAAACCGCCTACAATAATGGAACATCGACGTACTATTATTGTATGCTATTTGCATAGTTCCATGTCCGGACGGTAGAGGCACCAACTAGAAACCAAACTCTGGGCCCAGGTTACTATTTTTTGACGATTCGACGAGGTAGCGATTTTTTAACACTGTCTGTGAAAAATTTGTTAAAAAATCGCCTCTTTGAGTTGCTTGACCTGCTCAAACCTGAAAAGCGTTTGAGTATTGTAGGGGAATATAATGCTATTAAATTAATGAGACCAGAGATGATAGTGTCATTGTTAGGGCCTTATTTCATATTCAAATCACACACATTCTGGTCTCGTTACATTTCCTGACAAAATTTTGACTGCAACCAAAAGATACCTGTCAAGTTTTGGCAGGAGACAAAAGAGTTACAGTGTGTCTGTGACAGGAAAAGTTACTGGCAACGTGTAAAGCAGGAGAGAAAGCGAAAGCGAATCGTTTTTAAGTTTTAACCGTCACCGACTCGTCCAATCTGTTTTATGTCTATGGCTCTGATTCTAAAGGGGTCGGTTAGTATATTAGTAGATCCCATGTTAAAAAAATACACCACTGTCGATTTTATGGAAAAGGTTTATTTGATATATAAAAGGATTCAATTAAATTTAGGACCAGTTCACCGTTTAACAAGAGCGTAAAGCCTGTCCGAAACAGACGCAGCCTGGGGTGGCGGCCAGTACGGTTGCACGATTACGAACGTACGAAGTACGATTATACGAAGCAAATGAACCTGTCGTGGCTGTAACGTAACAACCGCCCCTCATACTCAGAAAGTGGATGTAGTAAGCTTAGACGAATGAAACCTAGTAGAGGAAGCGCAGCAACTTCCTTCTGTGTATTTTCATCACCCCCACTGGGACCACTAATTCAGCCAGGCATGGTGGTTAAGGCAAAATCCCCCCCTGTTTGGGGTGTGTGTGGACGTGTGCGTGTGCTGGTGAGTAAGGACAATGGTACTGGCTGTCACCGCAGGCCGCGTCTGTCTGCAAGAGGCTTTACTGTTTAACATTTGATAGCTGAGCCTCTGTTTATGTTGTGTAATACTATTCCACCACCAGGAACATGTTACTGCCGGTTACAGCGGGTTTTTGTACTATACAACTTTTACTACAACAAACTAATATTTTGGAAGCCTATATATGTCGTGAAATATCTTTTCTGAAAGAATTTTAGCAAAGTTTTGGCTACTATTCTGATTGTAAAAACATCGAACAATTTAAAGATATACATGATGTACCATTGATGTAGTAGAACCACAAAATATGAATAGCTAACGATATCCAGAATGTTATACAAAACAAGCGGCGCAGAGATCTCATTTGCTCGTTGACATACGTCTGCGTTATCAGGCTGAAAAAGCTGAAACTATTCGTAGCGCTTGAGTCATAATGCGATCTTGCCGTTAAGTTTGTGTACCTTCTGGCGTAAACCTGGATATTGTGTTTATTTTCCAGAGTGGGAATCAGAATAGCTGGAATGGTACATTTTCGATTTTAGTCATCCTGTGTTAAAATAAGGCAAATTTTCAGTTAAATTAGTAATTGCGAAGCAGTTTTATCATATAGACTTCCAAAACTCCTCTCTTTACGAACGATAGTTTCATTGTAAACATTTGAAAGCGTGCCAAAATGACATGGTGAAAACAAGCAAAGATAATACAAACTAACAAATAAGTAAGTACAACAAATACATATAATAAATGACTTAAAACTGAGTCGTATATAGCGTATATGAACTGCTAAGCATGCATAGCTCTTAAGTTAAGAAACTTAAATAAATTCTGGCTGAAAGCAAACAAATGCTTACAATTTACAAACGAAAATAAAAAAACGAAACGCCAAACGGATACTAAGTTACTGAATAAAATACATTTAAAAACGAACTAAAAAATAACACGCATATTCATGAGTATCACACGAAAAACCTTTTTGTTTCTTTACAAGTCAATTCCATACAACGGCTCTGATTCTAAAGCTTCATTCTATTTTACATTTTAATATTTAAACATCTGTGATAAGTGTAAATTGAATTAAATTTAACTTTCGGGCAGATAATGCTTTTACTAACTTTAGACCAAATATATTTCGTATGATTGCATTTTTTCCTGCGAGGGTCGAGCTTTAAAGTACAATAGAAAAAGGACAAATAATTCTTTATTTTGTGAATGAAGCATCAGAATCGGCATCAATATCAATCTACGACTAAAGAGTTCTTATGTCAGCCACTGACATACCATTCGAGATGTTTTGTGACGTCGAAGATATTTAGGACATTTTAGGGTAGGTAACTAAAGACGAAAAGAGTATTTCACTGAGTGGAAATAGAGTAGCATTTTGAGTGAGATATTTATCAGATTATCTGAAAAACATGGGATATAACCATCGTCTTTTGGGGGATTCTTAGACTTGCCTACTGATGTAAAACCAAATAGAAATCTATGGAGATTCTCTTGTCTATACGTATATGTATTTACACAAATTTTCATGTAAATTATTTTAAAATATTTTGTTATCAAAGATATACTTACAAGGGTACAGTAAGCTGTCCTGTGAAGTCCCTTTAAAAGCAGCATTGAAACAGAATCTAACATTAAACATTGTTCTATAGATCGTTCATACAATTTTCCTATAATTTACAAAATAAGTCCAAGAGTAAAACTTTTTTTTTGGATTTTGTATGTTACGATTTTACATATTAGACTTATTTTTGTAAATCCAATACAATTTGGCAAGATCCTAATGATTCGTCAGTCGGTAAAGAATTTATTTAAAGGCTTCATAATTTACACAATCAACTATAATTCTACTAACTAAATAAAATTACCTAACAGGTCCTAATTAAATCTACTATCATTTAAATGCTCATGTTTAAGGTTTGGATCATTTACAATTTTGATTGAATGTAATTGAGTGAAGATAAGGAACAGAAAAAAGAAAGTGAAGAACGAGAAAAACAGAAAAAGAGAAAATTGATAGAAATAAAGAAAGATGATTTAAAAACGGAATATGGAAAAGAGATATGGCGGCCACTGGAATTTATAATTATAAACTAAAATTAAATCTAAAAATAAGTCTTTTAAATTCATTACAGTCTAACTTATTAATATAGTCAAATCCTTTTACGTTATTTACATTTACGCGATTTCGAGTGTCGATGTTATTTCGTCTCGTCAAAATTATTTTCGATGGAGATCTCGAGATGTCTTATTCTTTGGACACCAAGACTCAGAATCGATCGATTTGTACAATTCTTGATAAACCTGCTTGGGTTTAGCAAACTAGCAATTTCTGTGCTTAGAAATCGTCATGTGACTAAACAATAATTAGCATTAGTCTATCGAATTGAAAATGGCGCGACGTAGTTTGGGATAGGGTTAGCAGTTTATGACAAAAATGCACATTGATAGGAATGTGTTAGTAGAAAATGATATGTATCTATATGGCAACACATTTGTACTAGCATTCAACTGGTTTGAGGAACTGTGAAGGGCAAAATCAACTTTAAAACGATTTAATTTAGGTGTAAAGTAGATTGGCTTGTGATATCTGTTCTCTTTTCAGCCTAGATAAGGTCGTGCCTGCGCTAGAATAGAGAAAGCAATCATACTATGCGTAAATTATTGAATCTGAAATAACTAATTTCACATTTTACTTATTTCGATGTCATTTCCGTCTATTTTACTCTAAACTGATCGCTGTCAAGTGTGATGTTGCCTGCGGTAGTCAGAAATCATCAAGCAGAAACAGTCACTTAAGCCAACTGGTTAAATTGATTTCATTGATCAAACCAGCAACTGTAACCTCCCAAACTAATCATCTTTAAGCAACTCCGTGGTCTCCGAGGTGAGGTTGCCAGCGACCGCCAGCAGTCCTGCCAGACTATTGGACCGGATGCTCTTGAAGAACGTGCCTTTTTTCTTTCTATCGTTCACGGGTACGTCGAAGACTGTACCGTAGTGATTAATATCGGCTGTAGAGCTAAAAGGGCAGAGGAGGAATCGATTGCGTCGCGGCTCGGCGGTGTCGAGTAGATCGTCGTGGCTGCCGCTTCTCTTCCGTGCGAGGTCGGGTTTCCTCCGGGTTTGGGACTTGCTGAGTCGCGGGCGGGGGGAGGGGGTACCTGTGTGCGGGGGAGGCGGCAGCGCGGGCGCGGAGTTGCTGAACCGTGGGCGGGGGCGCGGGGCGAGGGGGGGCGCGTGCTGCGGGAGCGGCAGGTGCGTGCGGGAGCGCTGGTGAACCGTGGAGGGACCCCAGGTTTTGCCTTTTACGCCGTCCGCTGGTACTGGAAGAGAGGAAAGAGGTTTAAGGTTTTGTTTCATATAACCCCTCATGAATCAAGAAAGAGAAGCAAAGAGCTGATTGTGCTTAGTTTAGTTCATAATTTTCATTATTAACACCTTGTACTGTTGGACAAGTTTTCATCGAAAGTGGAAGGCCGTTTATCTTTTGTCTGTTAGATTATATGAAGCGAACCAAACGCATTGTACGTATAAGTTGTTGATGTATAAGACGACGAGCACCAACACAGACTTAGTGTGGTTTAATGGTGCAACATTTACAAACACATCTATACCCTATAAAATAAATAAATATTCTATACTATTCTATATTTGTTTATATAGGTACTAGATGACTGATATACATAATACATTACTTAGATATTTTTATTATATATAGATACGAGGGGCGGCTGATATGTCCGCGACCTAAGGTACTTAAAAAAAGAAAAGTCAAGTTTTATATTTTTTATTTCTCAATATAATCTCCCTCAAGGGATATGCACTTCTCACATCTGGAGTATAATGCTTTTAAACCACCAAAAAAATATTCTTTGTCTTTGTCTTCAAAATGTGTATTTACGACGGGTATCATTTCATTGTCATCTGAAAATCTCCGGCGCCGTAATTCCTTTTTCAAATTGGAAAAAAGGAAAAAGTCTCTAGGAGCTAGGTCTGGACTGTAGGGAGGATGGTCTATTTCAGAAAAGCCGGTGTCTCGTAGGGCCTTCCTCGCAACGCGCGCAGTGTGAACAGGCGCGTTGTCCTGCAAAAAGAGCACTCCACGCGCTAAATTCCCGCGTCTCTTCTCAAGAATAGCGTGACGAGCCTGAACCAATAAATTTGCATAATACTAAACATTCATCGTAGTTTCCTTAGGTAGGTATCAATTAGTAAAATGCCTTCGCTATCCCAGAAAACAGTCGCCATAAGCTTTGAGGCTGACTTTTCCACCTTAAATTACTTCCGCGCCCTTACTCCTTTTCTCATCCATTGCATGGATTCTTGTTTGGACTCCGGATCATACTGGCGAACCCACGTTTCATCAACGGTCACAATGCGATCGCAAATTCGTCCAAATTTTCGCCGGATAACTCCTAAAAATCCATGCAAGTCTGGAGTTGTCGATCTTTGTCGAGTGGCGTAAGCATTTTTGGTAACCAATGCGCACAATTTTTTTTCATATTTGAATGTTGATGTAAAATTTCTCCAACCCTCTCTTTGCTGATCTGCAACTCTTCTGCTATCTGCCAGAATTTAATTCTTCGATCGGCACGTACCAATTTTTCTACTTTTTTAACATTTTCTTCAGTCACTACCGTTATTGGACGTCCCGGGCGGGGGTCGTCTTCGCAGCTTTCTCGTCCTTGTTGAAATAAACGTACCCATTTTTTAACCATCATGTAGGCCCAGAATCCTGAAGAACAGGTGACATCTCTTCAAAAATGTCTTTCGACGTTTTTCCCTTTTGTGCAAGGTATTTTATTACGGCACGGTATTCAAAGTTGCTAGAATTCGTAGATTCGGCTGACATTATGTTGTTAGATGTTCCACAAAATATTGAGTTATGACTTAAAAAAATAAGATGTGGGTAGTTTCATATACCACTGAACCTCGCAATAAGTGATATCAGTAATAAGACGGTAGGTAATTTTTAAGTACCTTAGGCCGCGAACTTATCAGCCGCCCCTCGTATACCCAGAACTCCCGGAACAAATATTTGCAGATCGTACAAACATTTGTTATTAAAAAATATTTGCTAGGCGGGACCTTGGGACAAATGTTTGTACTGTCTGTAAATATTTGTTCTGGGTATTTCTATGTATGTATAAAAAATAATATCTCATCAAACCCGCAACCTCCTGCGTTGCAGGCTTTCGCCCGCTGCGCCACATTGGTCGTCTCAGTATGTTTTCAGATTAGTAAGGTATAGTTACATGCAATAGCCCGGCAGATAGCGGGCGAGCCGGGCGGGGTGTCCTTGGCCACGGCCACCAGCTGCTTGACCTGACACTCGTCCTCTGAGGACCGGACCGTCAGCGTATGCCGGAAGTCCAGTGGAGAGGATATTGTGTCCTTCTTTAGCAGCTTCATCTTGCTGAATTTGCCTGGAACAATAGTTAATAATTATTAATTGAAATGGGACTGGCGTGGTGAATGCCGTAGATACTCTCCGAAAATCATCAGGTTCTTAGTTCCAAATACTACGACGTATTTTCCAACTTTTCCAAGAACTAAAGAATTCAAACCCCTGACAATTTTATTTTGAATTAATATCAAACTCAGAATCAGCAGGCTGAAGTGGCGATGGGCAGGCCATATAGCTCGTAGAACCGATAACCGTTGGGGAGTAAAGGTTCTCGAGTGGCGACCGCGATACAATGCGAAACGGAGTGTGGGAAGACCTCCCACTCGATGGACCGACGACATCGTAGCGGTCGCAGGGAGTCATTGGATGGAGGTGGCTCAGGACCGCTATTCGTGGCGTCGTTTGGGGGAGGCCTATGTTCAGCAGTGGACGTGTACGGGCTGATGATGATGAATATCAAACATAACATAGGAATAGCTACAGAATTCATCATTGAACCTAACCAGCGTTAAATAGAATGCCGACAGTACACACTTGCACTCCGAGACAAGTCAATCACGAGTGTGTACATGCATGCTATAAGAAAACAAGGTATGCTCTTACGAGACACTATTGTCACGTGGGTGGTTCTTGTTACGTCATCGACGCCATCGGCGAATGAGAAGACGAATCTGTTTCCTGGTGATACCAGTAGCGTAAAATCATAACTCCCCAAACTCCTGTATGAATCGGATAAAACTACAGTAAGTGTTTTTGTATTTACCAATTATTTATCACATTAATTCGTGTTTAACTAACGCTGTTTTGACTGATTTGACAAACTTCATTGACGATTGTCATTTTTTATAGATTTTTCAATTGACCCTTATTAAGTATTTTTCCCCAACTTCTACATTTTATTGAAATAAAGTGGTACAGTGACGTCACAAGAACTACTCCCGGAGGAGCAGACCTGTTGTCTTGGATCATGAGTACCTACATGATGCGTCGTCTCGCCTCGGGGTGCTTCGTTGGCTTTCGTCTTGTCTCGGCCATAGCTCAATTAAGACAACATAGTATCTCTGATGGACGAGCGTCCGACACATTCGACGAGATGCCTCAGCGAGTGAGAACAGCCGTCCTAACTCCTCAAACCAAAGTGCTCGTTCGATAATGACCTTAGGCTAAATTATTTTTAGTTTGTACAAAAACCAACCATATGACTTAAACTTTTAAGTATAAAGTTCCTTACCTTTCCGTTTGTTAGGCGCGGGCGCGGGCTGGCTATGCGACATGTTGCTCGCAAAGATGAGTATATGCAGCTCTCGGGCCACCAGCTCGAACTCTCTCATCTCCAGCTCACGTTCCTTCTGCAGCAGGTTCTGTTCCACCAGCCTCTGCTGGAGCTGGGCGCGGGTTAGCTCCTCTTCTCTGCATCTCAGCTCCTGTAAAGAGATGATATGGGCATACAGCTACTGTTTTCTTGAGATAGTTAAAGACAGACTAATATTTTAATTCTTATAGCGAGCATATAAATTGACAAAAATGTTGATGTTCGCTATCATGATAAAGAAACAAGACAGTAATCGGTATGTAGAGGCTGTCGAGATTTTTAATCACTATGATATTTTGCCTCCATTTGTAATAATAAATAACATAACAATTATCATGGTGATAGGAATGGAAATTATTTAATTTGACGGAAGGACGGTCTTCCTTCTATGAACCAAACCTTTGAGACTAAAGCTGCGTGTATCTAGTATGTAAAGGGTGATTTTTTAAGAGCTTGAGAACTTTTTAAACAAAAAAAACGCATAAAATTTGCAAAATCTCATCGGTTCTTTATTTGAAACGTTAGATTGGTCCATGACATTTACTTTTTGAAGATAATTTCATTTAAATGTTGACCGCGGCTGCGTCTTAGGTGGTCCATTCGGAAAGTCCAATTTTTGGCAACTTTTTCGAGCATTTCGGCCGGAATAGCCCGAATTTCTTCGGAAATGTTGTCTTCCAAAGCTGGAATAGTTGCTGGCTTATTTCTGTAGACTTTAGACTTGACGTAGCCCCACAAAAAATAGTCTAAAGGCGTCAAATCGCATGATCTTGGTGGCCAACTTACCGGTCCATTTCTTGAGATGAATTGTTCTCCGAAGTTTTCCCTCAAAATGGCCATAGAATCGCGAGCTGTGTGGCATGTAGCGCCATCTTGTTGAAACCACATGTCAACAAAGTTCAGTTCTTCCATTTTTGGCAACAAAAAGTTTGTTAGCATCGAACGATAGCGATCGCCATTCACCGTAACGTTGCGTCCAACAGCATCTTTGAAAAAATACGGTCCAATGATTCCACCAGCGTACAAACCACACCAAACAGTGCATTTTTCGGGATGCAAGGGCAGTTCTTGAACGGCTTCTGGTTGCTCTTCACTCCAAATGCGGCAATTTTGCTTATTTACCTAGCCATTCAACCAGAAATGAGCCTCATCGCTGAACAAAATTTGTCGATAAAAAAGCGGATTTTCTGCCAACTTTTCTAGGGCCCATTCACTGAAAATTCGACGTTGTGGCAGATCGTTCGGCTTCAGTTCTTGCAGGAGCTGTATTTTATACGGTTTTACACCAAGATCTTTGCGTAAAATCTTCCATGTGGTCGAATAACACAAACCCAATTGCTGCGAACGGCGACGAATCGACATTTCACGGTCTTCAGCAACACTCTCAGAAACAGACACAATATTCTCTTCTGTACGCACTGTACGCATTCGTGTGGTTGGTTTAATGTCTAATAAAGTAAACTGAGTGCGAAACTTGGTCACAATCGCATTAATTGTTTGCTCACTTGGTCGATTATGTAGACCATAAATCGGGCGTAAAGCGCGAAACACATTTCGAACCGAACACTGATTTTGGTAATAAAATTCAATGATTTGCAAACGTTGCTCGTTAGTAAGTCTATTCATGATGAAATGTCAAAGCATACTGAGCATCTTTCTCTTTGACACCATGTCTGAAATCCCGCGTGATCTGTCAAATACTAATGCATGAAAATCCTAACCTCAAAAAAATCACCCTTTATATACGCAGCTTTTGTCTCAAAGCGCATAATTATGATAGTGATTGAATAAAATGCTAATAAAACTGAGACAATAGAAGATAGGTTGCAGAAATAAAAAAAAAATTAACTAAAAGTCTCCTTGCCTTACAGAGGCAATTATTAAAGACAGACAGTGACGGAGGCATTTCTGCTACGGAATCTCAATAATTCAAATTGAGGGTAGAAATTTTTATACTTGTGCGTTTGAAAAACAATCTCTAATAAGTTCGGAACTAAGCTAAAAATGCCGTAATAAAAGAACACTGAATAAGCAAGTCTATGCGAAATAAAAGGAAAAAGCTACAACATCAATTCCACTGACCTCCTCGATTGTTCTGTATTCCTATCCGTAAGAAGCGTCACAAAGAAAAATGACCTTATTAGTGAAAGGTGAGGGAAGTGTTTTTATTAAAATCTAATTCTACATGTCTACAAAAATACTAGATTCAGGGTAAGTTTTGCTCTATTCTGCATATTTGAACCCAAAAATGATATGGTATAGTCACCGCCCAAAAATTTACACATACGGTAACATAATCTACCAAAATTTGTTTTCTTTTATACTCAATCCAAAGCAAAAGTAGGCAATTTGTTCACCATACCATCAAACAACGTGCGTGTTAAGCCAAAACAATACTTATCGTAAATTCTTATCTTCACACAATTTCTTTTAACGATATGGATATGGCCTGCCCTAACTTTGAGAAACACGGTATGCTCCAATTTTTTTACAAGCCACCATGTTATATCCAATGGCGGTCCCTCACTGGCAGCGTTCGTCTGTAATGTAATGGAGTCTACACACCAAAGTCGGCAATGCTACCGCCAACACAGCCCGGTGGCGGGTTGATGTCCGCGACGTTATTTTATAGAATCATGTCAGCAACAATGCCCATCGGCCGACTTCTTTCGAGATATCCGCGACAAATGTCCCAAGTTTACCAACCTGGCAGCACAACCCTGCGGCTTTGGTGAGTTGACTCCTATAGTCCGCATCGTATTCAGTCACTTTCAAACAATCTCAGTAGTAGTCATCATCAGCCCGTATACGTCCACTGCTGAACATAGGCCTCCCCCAAACGAGGCCACGAATAGCGGTCCTAAGTCGCCTCCATCCAACGTATTCAGTTACTTTTATACAAATGTGCAACAAAGAAAGAGCTATACTACATAGCTCTGCGAACGGGGTATACATAGGTGTGTGTTAACATGTCAACATCCAACCCGCTGAACTAGGTTGGCGGTGTTTGCGACTCTGGTGCGTAGACTCCTTATCATTTAAAGATTCGTTTGTGAGCATTACCTTCGAATGCTCGAAGTGAGGAACCGCCTTAAGAGAGAGGTTAGATTGTTTGCTAAGAAAGTGGGTGCTGGAATATACTGGAGCATTTTGTTTTGATGCCAAAGAGTTGTTATTTTATGCAAAGTATACTAGGTAATTTACTTGATGTGTTTATGTTAGCGAGAAACACAGGAGCTAACGTATTTTATAGGATTAGAAATGGAGTTACACTGCTCGGACTGTTTGTTTGCAGTCCTATATTGCGAGTGTAAGGATAATTTTTAGCTTATTTTTCAATGATGATTCATGAAAATTGCAAATAGTAGGAAAGAATGTCAGTATAGTCTTGAAAGGTCTTTCGGTTGCTTACTGTGTGTGTTAAACTGAAAATAGCTCTAGTTTGATAAAGGGGCAGGCTACCATCTCTAACTACTACTCAGAATATGGAAATATACTACCCAGAGTGACTACAAGTATTGTTTTCGGCCTCCACGGAAGACTTGCTGCCATGGCAGCAAGTTCAATGGCAAAAAACTTCCCACACTCAGAGGGTACCCTCTGAGTGTGGGCCGTTTTTTGTTGCCATAATTCTTTATAGCATTTAACATGTTTGTATATCGTTGTTTCGTTTTTTTCTTACAAATTAAATAATTCTTACTTTTCCTTTTACACTGCTCGATCCTGGAGACTACTATTCCGTTCCCTCCTTCATATCTCTAATTTTTTCAAGGACGGAAAGGAATAGTTAACCCGACTACTATCGTCAAAGAAGTCAATAGTTATATTATTACCTTTTCCTTCCTCCTAAGATCTCGCAGAACCTCTTCGATCTCGAGCCGCCATCCGTCCTGCATCGTGTGAAACGACTCGTGCGGCGCTCGTGTGAACTCTGACTGCTCGATCCTGGCTAGCTGGTCGAGGATCGAGGGGAATAGTGGTCGCTCGCGTGGGTTCGAGTGCCAGCATGCTGTGAAATAGAGGGTAGATTGAGATTGGAATAATAATTACAATTGTTATAAAAATTGCGTGCCCCTATCACCCCCGCCCCCGGGGCCCGCCAGCGAGCTTTCGCCCGTAATGCGCACAGGGACACGGAACGGGCGCAACGGTAACCGCACTCACCCTGATGAAGTCGCTCGTTAAGGGATGAAACGTTGGTGTACTTCTTATACAATCCATGTTTACTTACTTTCACAAATAAATAAATTGAAATTGAATAAAAATTGAACTTCTAACACAAGCTAGTACGTAGTTAACCTAACGAATGTAAGCGAAATTTATTATGAATTTTTCAGAGTTTATTGGAATAAACCGGCATCGTAAAAGACTTGTTGCATGACAAAACAGATCACCCACCATGTTTTGTTACTACAATTTTTGTATGACAGTTCGTAAAGCAGCGCCTCTACCGGGCTGACATAGAACTACGCTAATCCCGTACAAAAATGGAACTCGGATTATCTGCTTCTTAATTCTGGAAAAACCTAAACCTATGTCCTTTCGCAGGATAAAATCAATCTTGTAAAATTTAATTACAGCCAGACAAAGTTACTTTGGCATTTAATTAAATTATCAGTATGAATAAATGTGACCGGTTGGGTGTTGATAGTTACCATTATGACTATACTTTGAAATAACGGATCGTATAAAACTTGGCACATCGTCCGAAATACTAGCAAAATCATATTTCCAAGATCTCTGTAATATGGCACACTTTAAAATCAGTCTACGTGCCAATTTCCATAACACAGGCTAGCGATAACTAGAAATTAACTAGCCTGTAATTTATTACGTCCTTTTTGTCTTTGAATTGTTACACAATGCACGGTAATCGATATAGATCAGTCACGGCGGAATCGGCGCGAAGACAGACATAGTGAACAGTGAAGTTCATAATAGATTGCGTGGATCATACAATATGGATTGGAGCCACGCAGTTTGCCTCCGCGCAGATTCAGTTGTGTCACTACTGGACTTTATTATATTATGTAGCTTGAACGGTCTCACGAGATGGTAAAAACCTCCTTTTCTGTAGATTTGACCGTCATTCGTCAAATATCAAGTATTCCTACCTTCCATCAGCACTCGCCAGGGCTCAGGACACGTGCTAGGTATCGGCAGAGTGAGCTTGTTGACCGCTACGCCGTACGCGACGGCCAGCGCGTCGATGCCCTTGTATGGTGTCTCCCCCGTGAGCAATTCCCATAGAAGCACTCCGTAGGACCACACGTCTGATGCGTGGGAGAAAGTTGAGTGTTTGATCACCTGGAAGGAATGGAGGGTTAGTTTGAATGTATGATATAATACTGTGGAAGACTGGGGGGCAACAACTAGATAAGGCTATTCGTAGGTACCACAAAATGTGATGTTATATTGGCATAACGCAGTTAAAATTGTAGGTTTGGGACATTTGGGCTAGATACAGATTAGATACAAAGAATATTTAACTTAAGGCCCGAAGTTTCCACATATAATAAACAAAGCAGCGACTTAGAAAAGATTTACAGAAAGTAGACGATCAACATTTATAAGTTAAAAAGAAAAAGGATAGACAAACAAAACAAAAATAGGATTCTTAAAAGAGAAAATCTTTAACGGTTTTAAAAAACAACCCCCAAAAAGACAGGCCTAAGGCTGTTTTGTGCTCTCCTCTACGAGCTAGGTTAGCCCTACCGAAAACAAAAAAAAAAGCCCTACCAGCTTTCACATTTCTACCTCATGCAATAGGTACATGGAATTCGTTTTGAAGAGGCTGATTTGAACTTGTGAAGAAGTCAATATTTCTTGTGACATTTCCCAAGTTTTAAAGAAACACCTCGTAGTTTCGCTAGGATTGTAACTAAAACTACAAAGCACAAGTTTAGAACAACTTTAGTAAAACAAAGACTTCCGCTGCGAAGTTGCCAGCATCGATCGAATGCAACATTCACGTTTAGATTGCAGTCGCAGCTTACCGTGAATAAGTTATTGCTTTCCCCCTACTTTAATACCCTCGTCGAGTAATGTTCTGGCTAAAGGAATCGATCCAAATTGATGTAGGAGCTTACTGAGATTGATTCTGAAGTCACAACTCTTCATTTGAATAGGATATTTTTAGAAGTGGCGCTTAGGAAAAGGCAGTTTAGAAATGTGAACCCATAAAATATGTGGGGTGATAAAGAGTTATAAATCTATAAATCAAAGTTGTACAAGCGTTGGTATTTTAGTTCGATTGATTGATATTCTAATCTAACGCTTAAACTACAAAGTTTACATCAGTGTTCGTGCGATAGTCTCATAATTAAAAGAAAGGATATACTTACATGCAATTTTTTGGTAGTATTTTACACTCAGGCTCAGATTACAAGATTCTATTTGTAATTTTGGACACACAGACATCTCAGAATCTGAGAACCACAGCTTGTACAAGCCTCCTAAAAGACGCAAAGACCGAGTTTGATTAGCTGAGCCCCAGTTTTAAGAAAGTATTATGTCTCTTATTGATCAATAGTTATCGAATCGAATTAAGTTTTACAAACACTCAATAATAGTTTCTAAAGAACCTGGCTGAACTGGTCAATAAAAGTGGTAAAACAACAAGACAAGCTAATTAGATCACAGCTTATTTCGCACGTGTAGTTCAACCGGCCGTGAACTGAGTCCTATTAGCATACTGGACAGCGATTAGAAGCGGGTGACCATCGATCAAAGCATGTAACAACCGATAAATAACAGACTAGCAATTAAATGATAAAATTCGGAGGCTGAATGAATAGTTGTCGCCGTATAAAGAGTTTATCTATCTGGATTTGCATCTTTGGCTACTGATTCTGGGCGGTCTTGGCTCAGAAGGATACTGAATAAGATTAGAAATGAAGACAAGGTGTTTGTATCTGATGATGTGAAATTACACAATATCAGATTTTATTTAACGAATCCTTTCAAAAATACCTTTTCGCTTTGATGTTTTTCTGTAGCCAACGGCAGCTTTCTGACAGTTCTCAATATAACCTTTACTTATATATTCCTTCGAGAAATGTCAAAAGTTCGCCCCCGTTGTCTAACCAAAATGCACACTTGTCAATCCTTAATTTGATTATCTATCAGAATAATATTGAATTCTCCAAGGTCTTAAACAATTCTTGTCGACTTGTTAAAGCTACTGAATGCTTCACAAGCACAAAAGGTCTCAAATCTTACTTCAGGTGGCATCCACGCGTACGTCCCCGCTGCTGACATCCTGGTGGTCTTGTACACTTCCCTCGCCAGGCCGAAGTCGGTGATCTTAAGCGTTTTATTCTCTAACGTATCGTCTGATAAGATGGCTTCGCTGAGTAGAACTGGAAAAGAAACAAAAAATATATTTCTAAGGAGTCTACATAATACTGATTTTCGGCAGGCATATGGCGGGTTGCTGTGTGGCACATTCTTCAACCCAGCTCGGCGTGTCGGTGGCGTTGGCGGGTTCGGTGTGTAAAGTCTAATAGACATCATCATCGAAAATGTATATTCAGTGTTCTGGGTAATCGCAAGCGACCAATCAACGCAACCTAAATAAAACATAGCAAAGGGTTTCAATGTTGTTATTTCAGGAATTGTCGACCTCTACGTTGCTTCATCAGAAACAAACGTACCTAATGGTTTCAAGAATCGAGAATGTAATCAGGAGTGCACGGAACCACAAGGTTTTTATCGATTTTCCTATTGAGGTCAACGCTACTTTCAGTGGGGCCCAAATATAGACAACCTCCTCTTAAAGTTCACGTGTTAATGGCCCCGTAAAGGTTGGCATAGCTAATTGCATGAGACCGATTACCGAAGAAACGAGTTCATGATTATGTAACTTCGGGAGTAGTTTTGGATTTCACGTGTTTTTGACAAGTGGTGTGTCGTAAAAGGGTTTCGATCCTTACCCTCATTTACATTGCTCGTTTTAGTTCGACATAAGTCCGATTTTACTTCAATTAAACGCAAGGAAATCAATGCGCTGTTCCCAATGAATCTGAATAGCTGAGGAGCCAAAGGACGTCCTTGGCAGAAGCAGCAGTATTTCCTTGTACTTCTAATAACGTGACCCGACCACATAAAAGTCTTAACGATTCCGACCGTGGTACGGTCATTGGAAATTGAGAACTTGGGGCCAAGTGAATTTTGTATTAGCTTGTGCTTAGTTTTACTGACTGGGAATTTAGTGGGACCAATAACTTCTTTGTGTTTGTAGCACTGTAGCGTGTCAACGACTTTCTTTATTGGGGCTTCAAGTCTATTCCTCTATAGTCACGAACGAGCAATTCCTTAGTTCAAAGTCGTGCGTCATAAAAGCAGGAGGAATTTGAAGTCTGGATTAGGTCAAACATTATTTATTTTAAGAAGTTAATATTGGAACATAATGAGTAAATTTACGTAAATGCCGTACCTAGTACCTATACATAGATAAATTTTTAATCGCTATTGTGTTTTGTTTTTTCATACAATTTTGGGCGTCACGAATCCAATATACAATAAACAAAATTGGCTCGCGCCGGTTTTAAAAATTTACATATTAAAAAATCAATCATCATATCAGCCCATATACGTCCAGTGCTGGACATGGCCTCCCCCATACGACGCCACAAATAGCGGTCCTGAGCCGCCTCCATCGATCGACTCCCTGCGACCGCTACAATAATGTCGTCGGTCCATCAGAGTGGATGGTCTCCCATGTAGGGGGGGATTTGCCATAATCACCACGCTTGGCAGGCGGATTGGTGATCGCAGTGTTGAAAAATACTCAGAAAGAAGCTGCTGCCCTTCCTCTGGTAGGTTCCCTTAGTCGGCCCTTACGACATCCACGGGTTGAGTTGGAGGGGTAGATATTCGTAAGCCGCGTCCCCACGGCCCACATCAATACATGACAGAAACTATGAACTGAGTCTATGACGACTTGAGATAATTCGTTAATTGAATGAAAGGACAAATGTAGTGTCGAATCAGATAATGAAAATAATTCATTGGAAATCAATATGAACTTAAGAAAGTCTTTGAATGTAACACACTGTCTGCTTAGAAATGGTTTGTCATAAAGGACATGACATGCCATCAATGGGCCATGTCGGATGAGTTACAGCTTCCATAATGACGAGCGAGACATGCCTCGTCTCCCGAACGTCGCGCATCTGATGAAAATTACAATTTAACTGTATTTCATAACTGCTTTCGTAGCTGATGTGGTACCAGCTGGTTATATCCGAGATGGTATAGCAGTTTTAATTAACTCTTTTTGGGAAGTTCGCTTTAAAATCCTAAACGGCAAAAGATAAGCTTCAAATATTTTAGACTGCTAAATAACACACATTTATAAAATAGCCTTCCACAAAAAATCGGAAGCCTAACTTGATTGAGAACGAGTAAGGTAGTGAGATAGTTTTTAGAATTTCGAGTGCTCGGCCGAGTGATTCGCCTCCAGACTCGTCCACCTAACTCCCGGCCTAATATCGTGCAACAACAACGGAATGAGTAAAACCGTCGATTCGCGGTGTGACGTTATTTACTATAACCAAGTGTTTTCCCCAAATTTTGAACACAGTGAGCAAGCCATTCCTTCACCCCTGTGCAATCCCATCATGGTATTGCATCTCAAGTTAATTACGTAGTACACAGTCGCCTTAACGACATTTATCGATACCAGCAGTAATCTCTCACTGTCCCCAATTTGATGTTATCACAATAATAAACGGACCTCAACCCGGAACTGGTTGTCTTGTCTGTTAACTAGGTTTCTCCGCGCTTACGATTTCAGTATAATGACGGCCGGAATCCAGCACGGAGAAGTGACGAGCGGAGCAGAGATGTGTTTTAAACAACCAAATGAACTGTACTCCGTACCGTACTGAGGGAGGGTTGCGGGTTCAAGTCCCATCGAAGTAAATTTTTTTTGAGATTTTAATAATTTGTTAAGAAACACTCCTAGTGTGAGGCTTGCGCACTATAATAGCAAAAACCAATAAACATCGTTATTCACACAACTCGTCTCCGCTCAGCTTCAGTGGAACCACCGAGCATAGATGTATCATATTTGTATGCCAAGGAAACAAAGAATGATCGAAGCGGAGATGTGAGCTGTGCCTCGCAAGCTGGCGACGTCACGCAGCGGAGACGAGAAGAGATATGCATGTAGTGAGCGGCGCCGCTAGTGCATTATCTCAACAAACATTCTACGCTCACTGCACGCAGCTCAGTTGCGTTCTAACCAGCTCACATTTCCACTTTATACAGCACAAATCAGCGCTCCAGCCTAGCCAGTAGTACGCATCTCCGCACAAACTCTGTGGCACGTACTTACGTGAGGCACCCTAGCTAAAAAACGTCTCTTTTCGTTTCCGCTTCGGACATCTCCGCTTTGGTGGAGTCTGGGCCTAAGGCTTTCTTTAAGCTACGAGTACTAAATTTTTGTTCTGTAAGCTGTTAGTTGTTCATGTAAATTTTATATAATATCTTATTTAGTACTTTAATGTACGGATTTCCGCGACTTTGATCAAGATTATTGCTCCTCTGATGAGAGATCCCATTTCCTGGTCAAAGGTCATGGTAGAGGTTCTGTTCTAAAACGAAAAGTGAGAGAGGTGACAGGGTCATCGCGTGTCAACTCCCCGTCTATCATAATCAGCCCGTTAACTTTAATAAAAAATAGCTTATGTTTCAGGTCAGTAATCAACGCCACCATCTTTAAACCGCTAAATTTGTCTGTCCACCAACATCTACTGAGACGCACGTTTAATGATACTATGTCTTTGCTGTCGTTCCCGTTTATGCCGTAGAAGTAATCTACGTATGTGCCCACAAACGTCCATATAGCACCTACACGAGCCATCCTTCGTGGATTTAAAAACCTATGAATATGGTAATCCTCAGCCAAAGATTTACAATAAAATCTTGTCCTGCGGTTTCAGAAACAACGGTACTGAGATGACAATTAAGTTTGTTCATCGGAACACAATCGTTCCACGTTCGACACGAGAGCCGGTCCTGGCATTCATCCGTCCATCACCGCCTTAAAAAGGACCGCGCTACGACAGCCGCAGACATGACGGGGCACATAAACAGTGTTTCAACTTTGTCACGATTCATGTACTCTTATTATACGATACCAGTGGAAAGAATTCAGCTTTGGCAAGATTAATATTTGTTAGGACATGTTGTCGGTTCTATCGACCCTTTCAAATCAGCCCGTGGATGTTGTACGAGGCGACTGAGAGAACGTATCAGAGGAGGTTGCTTTATCTGCACATAAATGATTTGTATTTGAAGGGCAGCTGCTTCCTCCTGTATTCAACACCTCAATTCACCCGTCATTACGGGAACGCGTTCATTGGCGTCATCGTGCACAGTCTCCAGCTTGCCACATCGATCTACCTGCAGTTTTTCGCAGTGTTGATCACCTGATCAGTATTATCGGCGCACAGCGGGTGTGTGTCGTAACGTCCAAAACGCCACCCAATAACACCCACAGAATTGCAAAGCATGAGCGTTGTTTTACCTACATTATTTTGTCAATTCTGTTGACGAATTCTTTCTCTTTCCATTTAATTTAAAGATTCAGTACCAGAAAAAGATCGTTTGTCGTCACTCCATATGATTTATCATTATCACTACAATGGTTTCAATTGGAAAAGTTAATCAGTTTATCTATAATGTTTATTGTTTATTTAATTAATACGGTTATTAAACCAATTACATTAATTAAAAGAAAAAAAAAATATACGCATAAAACAGTCAATACATCTATCTCTCTATCTATAGGAGTTGGTGGCTTCAGGTTTATGCGCTGTTGTTTGTAGGTTGTGTAGATGCACATGGTATACATAATTATGTATTTTTATGGTGTTTCGATTCCCTACATTTGAAACACCCGAAAGAAGAAATCATATTGGTACCTCTCGTTTTATAGTCAACAGATGTATCAGAATGTGACTGCGTTTGTTGATCGTGAGGGTTCATATAATTTCGTAGCGATTGAGATACTGACTTTGAGTTTTACTTTGTTTCTCCAGAACGGATTGCAATTCGTCAAGAGGAGCCTAATGCGGGTTAAATACCGTGATTTTGATTGATAATACCAGCTTGGAGAGTGCTGGCATTTTCGAGAAGCCTTCAGCCTTTTGTTACCATTTTTAGGGTTTCGTCCGAGTCTCTAAAGCAAGAAACCCTTTGTTTTACGTGACTTGTTGTTTTTTATCTGAGTTTTTAGCAATGGGGTCACAGGGTCCTTTGCTCACAGGCTTATAACTTTTAAGGGTTAAGTTTAAGTTATAAATTTAATTAAATCAGGTTAATTATTATGACATGCGCAGTTATAGAATGTTAGATTAGATTAGAAGTTCGCGTGCGAAGCAAACACATATGTATTTTATCAAGCAGAAAATACGTCATGAATGCATGCATGGCAGCAACACCCACATATGATTTGCATAACCATCTGTATAGTAGGTACTATCGCACATAAAGTATGAAATGAGCTATGTATGTACAGTTAAAGCTTTGATGTGCATGAATGAAAATTGTTCTAACTACGGTGCTAAAATACACCGTATACTTGAACTATATTAGGTGTACTAACTTTTCTTTTCGTGATCCCGAGAGAAAACGAAATAACCATAAAGAAAAGGCCTTAATTCCTGCACAGTTCACCACTACTGTACTGACTCATCCCGACTTGCCCGCAAAGGTCCAAAGCCCATAGCTTCCAAAGGTTGTCCCAAAGGAACAAGAATAAATCCCATAGAACGAGAAACTATAATTCCTCTCGGACCGGATCTATATCCTGTTTCCCGTACGCATGCGTGCGTACCTATTGCATAATTCATGTCGCGCGCCAAAAACCGTCGCGTGCGCTGCTCACTATTGTTAAATCTGTGGCTGGTGAACCAATTGTGTGGAATATTGGAGTGGAATTGATTCCTGGGATCTCACCGCTGACATCAGACTCTTGCACCTGACTCAAACGGATGTAGCACCGTTATCGTGGTTGATCGAGATTTAGTGGGAATTCGAATTGGTTGCTATTGGCAGCTGATCTTGCCAAGTTTTCAAAGAAGTTGTAATGGTTGTTGTGATTAGTGATATCTTCAGAGAATGATGCGTGATGTGATGAGGACCTTTTGAACGAAGTTTGGTCATCTGGTATGGTACCCATAACACAAGCTAAACTCATTGGGACTATGATTACTATGTTTACCAATGAAATAATGTCGGAAAATATTTTGTGACACTATCATCGGATAAAATCGCAGAACTCGATACAATTTTTGGATTCCGTTTTCAAACTCACATTTGAACCGTTTTCGCTGCGCGTGTGCAATAATGTTTTATTGAAGTTAGTGCTTTTGTTCATAAATGTCTTTGTTGACATAAATTAAAGTAGATATATTGGATTCTAGAGTTTTGAATCCAAGTAATAAGTTGCGGATTCTAAATGATGCTGGGTGAAATGTCTAGCATTATGTAATCACTAGCTGCTGCCCGTGCCTTCACCCGCGTTTTATCGGTATATATAAAAATAGCCTATATGTTATCCCAGGTCCCATACCAAATTTCAGCCTAATCGTTTCAGTAGTTTTTGCGTGAAAGAGTAACAAATATCCATACATCCATCCATACAAACTTTGACATTTATAATATAATGTATCATGGCTGGGGTTTGAAAAAGAGCTAAGATGAGTTTAAAAGAGTTATTTTCAGACTAAGTAACCGACAAAGCGCAGGCAAACTGGTACATAATAAAATAATACAGGACACAACGACAGAGCAGCGCCTAGAATACAAACCATCGTCTCCTCATTGAATACATAAACAGTCTAACGACAAAAAGTAATACACGGCCCTCTATGATTCCAAGAATCCTACCGAGACCACCGTACAAAATGAAAACGACAGAAACTTGTTTTCAGTTAATTTACATTCATCGAGATAATATATTTACATTCTATTGTTGCATGAGATGCGTAATTGCTAGCTTGTTTTGAGTTTTTAAATAATTCTAGGAAAACTTAGAAATGCATGAACAAGTTGGTAATTGTTGATAATACAAAATCCTGTTTTAAAGACAGCAAGAGGATAACTATGCATACTCCGTACACGCATTTTTTTTCTTTAAATTAGGTATCTAATATAAAAATCCTACATTAAAGAATACTTCGACAATACCCCAACTGTGAAATTACATTCGATTCCTATCGTTAACCTATGTGAAATCTGATAGAAAAAAGTGCAATTCATTGAATTAAGTAGGTATTATGTACCTACTTATTCTAATATTATTATTGTCCGAAAGGATAAACTTTTGAAAAATTTATAAATAGGTCGGAACAAGTTAACTATGTAACACAGTTGAAACAATAAATTAGAATAAAAAATTTCATACAATCGTAATCTGTCAGCTCTATTAACAGAGTCTATAATATATTGCATTCTTTAATTCTAATAAGTACTTAATTGAATAATATGGCGTGTTTTAAAAAACGATAAACCTACTTCAGATTCCCTTACATTTATTTTAAGTTTTGCGGGATAAATACTAATAGATAAAAAAATTATGGGACCCCTTCGGGATCATTTTCTATACAATAGTGAAAGAATTTTCAAAATCGATCCTTTGGCGGAGATATCGCGTAACATACATACAAAAAAAAACTACATACAGACGAATTGAGAACGTCCTCCTTTTAAAATCGGTTACTGAGTAATTGAAAAAGCAGACAGCAATTTCGATCCACAGAAACAGCAGAATGCGGGGGGTTCCGCTATCTTGTTTATTGTGCACGAGAATATTATGCAGAAGGGTAGATAATATGGAAAGTGGCGCCGTTATCCGTCTGTAGGTATTCCACTCAAATTGAGCTCGGGGGCGGGAAGAATTTCATTTCAAAGTTTAGGTGGAACGGAACGTCTGGCAAGTCTAGGGTTCAATTTATGCTGGCTAAAAGCATAGGTGCACTTTATGCAGTTAATAATATAAGATGGAAGTTTGTAATAACTCTCTCTCTCTCTCTGTTAGATAAGATGTTTACAGAGTTCCTGCTCGTTAAAAAATACATTTTTGCTTAGAAATCCGAAGCCCCTGTTTCAGAAGCCTTAAAAATTTGAGTTTTCTTTCAAACTTGTAAGTAACTTTATGAAATAAAAACTGTGGCTGTAGGCAAACGTGGATAACCGGAAGTCCGGAAACGAACGCGTTTTATTTGAGGAAAAACAACGTGCCAAAATGGTTCTTGAAATCAATTTGGAGGTACAAAATCCCCCAGCCGCTGGCAATCCATTACCTGTCTAACTTCCCCGATTACCATCTCAATTTCTCCCACAAGTTCATTGCAAAGTTTGCGGGAGGTTTTACGAGCACATGAGGCTGCCAGCTCCAGACGTTTATTTGAATATTTTTACAGGTTATTTGTACGGCGTACGTGAACGAATTAGCATTAATATATGGTTTGCGAGTTATTTACATTTTGGGTGTGTTTTTATCTACGGGAATGTAATTTAATTTTTCAGAGTTATCTTATTCCGGGCGCACCATGACCTTGTGTTTTATTGCTATCTTTATACTTACGATACAATGGGAAACAAACAATGTGTTTTGAATGTTTAACAGAAGGTACTGGAACCGCAATTCGAAAGGATTGCCTAAAATTATAATAAGTTTATTTTATAAGAAACTAGCTGCTGCCTTCGCCTGCCTTTTATTGAGATAAAAAATAGCATATACATATGTTATCTATCTAGGTCTCAAGCAATACCCATAACAAATTTCAGCGTAATCAATTTCGTATTTAGTTTTTGCGTGAAAGAGGAACAAACATCCATACTTACAAACATTGACATTAATTATAATATTAGTAGGATGCTGGCTCTTATACATTGTAAGAGCGATTCATACAAAAAGATAAACAAGCAAAGGCATTTGAGGGATCAATTGTAACCGACATTTCACGAAAATTGTAAGACTCCAGGGCCCGTACTCGTAAAAACGAAATCGAAGTTTCTGATTATTTTTCGTGCAAACGCTAATCTTATGCAATCGACATAAAAGTTGGTTGGCACGAACACGAAAACGAAACTTCGATTTTCCTTTTCCGAGTAGGCCCCCAGAAAACAACTCCAGCTCCAATTTTCCTATTTATCTCCGACACCGGGCGAGCTAATAGATCATAAATTATTACAATTACACCGTTAAGGTGTAAACACGCTGGTAATTACACGAGGGGAGATTCAAGTAACAAAAACAAGGGTGGCAGGCTTTTCAATTATACGTGCAGTCAACGACTGTCTGAGAGTAAGTAGAGCTCTTCAGACTTACTACGCACAGCTTGTTGTTAGTGTTATGAGCCTATATGGTTTGATAGCGAAGCTTCCTACAAATATAACAATGGCGACAGTTTGTGAAGATACTTGTTATCTCCATAACTACATATTTCCCGCGGAGTAAAGGGCCTGGTGACCCGTACCACAGGTTTTTTCCTAAAACCTATCAAAGGCACCAGTTCTCTCACAAAACAGGTCTTAGTCGATGATTTAATACCTATACCCAGAAGATTATCTTCTACAAAAGTTCCTGTACTTAGTGTTACCTTATGTAATAAGTTAAATAAAAATGTTGTAACTAAAATTTGTTTTTTAATACTACCTGAGTAGTAAAAAAAGTGTCTCTACCTGAGTGGTGACGTAATCAGTGGTCAACTTTAAAAGCTCCTAGCCAGCGCATTTTTTATGTTAGAACGTAGGTTTTTTTTATTTAAAAGCTATTATGATAGACAATAATACAAAGTCATAAAAATATCTAGTATTATAGGCTTAATTTTAAGATTTTTGGAGATTATTGGAGAAAAACAGCATAAAAAATGTAATTTTAATACAAAAATTAAACTTTAAGTCACGATAGCCACTCGTTTGTGAGTTATTTGTTATTTTATCGTCATCGTCACATAATTATCTGACATGATTATGGTTTTTATTTTAACAAAATAGACCCACTACTTTGGAAGAAATATTTTTTTATAAATAGAGTCATTAGTGAGTAATAAAAATTTCATCAATAAAGTATATACGATTTTTTTTAAAATTTTTATTCTATTTTTTGTCGATAATTTTTGATCTAGTTTCACCCCCTTTCGGGGTTGCACTTTATCCAGGGACACACTGTATAGAGGATTTCGAACTGAAAAGATGAACCAGCAATTATGAATTCCTGCCAACTACATAAGTATAAATAATACAAAGTAAAAATTGCCCTTACGTGTTTAGAAACTTTCGACCGAAGTATCAATCAAGGACCAGCAGAGCAACGTTGAGCTAAGGAAATAATAGCAAGGCATAGCGAGTTGCATAATAAAGTGTCTACACTAGGCTTTCACCGCAACAGTGAGGATGGTGTGGGCGCTGCTACTGAACTAACGAGGTGTGTGGAGTGCTTTGGATGTAGTTGTGTGTAGCGACAGTGACGTTCGTACGACTATGTTGATAAGAACACGTGCAATAGCACAATCTATACTAATATTATACAGAGGAAATATTTGTATGTAAGTATGTTTGTAACGAATTGCCTCAAAAAGTACTGGACCAATTTTAAAAATTCTTTCACAATTTGAATGCTACTATATTATCACTGATTAATATAGGCTATGTCCTGCATTTACTGTACGTTTATGTCTAAATGTTTCAAAAATGAATGTCCACACGTGTGAAGCCGGGATGGGCCGCTAGTAGACCAATATAGGTCAATTCAGATTTATTCTACTATCTACAGCCTACATTATTGCACTGCTCAAAAGTCAAAAAAAGCGCTCAGCCTAGGGGAGGTCCCTGATAAGGGCTTTTTGGCTTTTATCATAATGGGGGTAATGCCTATAATCCCCACGCTGGGCATGCGGGCTGGGGATCGCAGGTCGGTGGTACAATTTTCTGAAAGAGGCGCTGCTCCCAGCCCCTACTATCCCTTAGTCGCGTCGTACGACACCCGCGGGTTCGCGATAAACTAAACTACTGAACGGATTTTCATGAATGTTTTTACCAATCGATAGAGTGATTCATGAGGAAGGTTTAGGTATATAATTTCTCATGGCTTTGTGTAAATAGATTGAAATATAACGATAATTGTTGGAGCCGATTTGAACAACTCGTTCACTGTTGGGAAGCTACACAATCCCCGGGTGACATAGGCTATATTATATTTTCAAAAAAATTAGGGATCTGAAATTTTGTGAAATACCCGTGCGAAGCCGGGGCGCGCCACTAGTAATTAATAAACAAACTGGACAATCTTACACATCATCATCCAAGCCGCAAGCTAAGCAGAGCTTATGTTGTGATGGCTATTTAGATGACTGATATACATATATGTATGTACATGATACAATAAATTACATAGATAGACAGTTTTTTATGATATACACAAAATACCCTGAACACCCGAATAAATATTTGCAGATCGTACAAATATTTGTCCCAAGGCGGGAATCGAACTCGCAACAGGAGGTTGCGGGATAACCGCCGTTGCAGGCGATCCTTTAGCCCGCCGCACCACATGGGTCGTCAAAAAATTATTTATTAATTAAATTATCCTTGTTTTTAATTTTGTTCTAATTAGGTTAGTTGCGGATATCAAATCTGTGCCCCAGAGGTACATATACAATGCAACATTATGAACCTTAACTTTCCTATTCCTCTCAGGTACAGAAATAGCAACATTTCTTTACTTGATAAAACGTTTTTTCTGTTCATTAATCAAACGACTGTGATTTTTTAATATATCTATTTATCCAAACAAAGGCGTGTAATTTTTTCCCAAAACGTTTTTGTTCTCGTATATTTCAAATAGTAAGGACATTACTTTTTATATATTTTTTAAAGCGGAATTAGTTCACCAATCAAAATTATTAAAATTAATTCTTTAGTCAACTCATCCTGTGGGATGAGTTTAGAGCGGGATCAGTTGACTAAAGAGCCGTAAAATCCAAGTTGCAGCGTCGCTTTCCAATAAGCTTTACTCAAGCATAGATCGATGACTGAGCAAGCTTTCATAATCATCAGCCCATACACGTCCACAGCTGGACATAGGCCTCCCCCGTACGACGCCACAAATAGCGGTCCTGAGCCGCCTCCATCCATCGTCTCACTGCGACCGCTACGATGTCGTCGGTCCATCGAGTGGATGGTCTCCCATGTAGGGGGGGATTTGCCATAATCACCACGCTTGGCAGGCGGATTGGTGATCGCAGTGTTGATGTTTAAAAATACTCAGAAGGAAGCTGCTGCCCTTCCTCTGGTAGGTTCCCTTAGTCGGCTCTTACGACATCCAAGAGTTGAGTTGGAGGGATCGATATTCGTACGCCGCGGCCCCACGGTTAACAAGCTTTCATAATACGGTTCCTAAAGTACCTAACTTTAACAGTCGTCTCAGCCAGACATGGAAAAACACAAAACAGGAAAACCATACGAATAAAGAATAATAACAAACGATTAATGGAAAAAAAGTGGTGCCATTGACGAGTATCAGGTACCTAGTGTTCGTGGTAATGGTAATGGCAGCAGCAATCATTAATTGATCTGGTCTTGGTGTTGCCAAAGGTGATTGACATTTTACCTTTACACATGGTATTTACGGGTGTATCCTACTAATATTATAAACTAGCTGCTGCCCGCGCCTTCGCCCGCGTTGTATCGGGAAAAAATAGCTTATATATTATTCCAGGTCCCAAACTATACCCATATCAAATTTCAGCCTAATCGGTTCAGTCGTTTTTGCGTGAACGAGTAACATCTAATAATGTAATATCCATACATCCATCTATACAAACTTTGACATTTATTATTTATTTATTTCAGACTACATAGTAGGGCCATAAAATAAAAAAAAAATACAACGATAAAAAGGATTAAAGAGAGAAAAAACTGTGTGAGACCAAAAAGCTGCCACTCAGCGTGTGCTGCAGGAGCTCGGAGAGCAACTGCAGCGCTGGTCTTCCGTGGCACATTAGCTCGCGTCGAGTTAATATAATGCCGACCTCTGTGACGCAGCGGACGAAGGTCCATCCTTCCTGCGACGCAGGTTGCTGGTTCGAAGTTCATCTTGGGATGGAAATATCTGTACGATCTGCAGATATTTGTTCCGGGAGTTCCGGGTATTTCTGGGTATGATAAAAAAAACTATGGAATGTATTGTATTAAGTATATCAAATTTCTAGTACCCATATCACAAGCTCTGCTTAGCTTGGGGGCTAGATGATACTGGATGAATTGTCCAGTATTTTTATTTTAATTGTTACCGTGGCAGGAGGCTATTTGCAGCCGGTCAAGGTTTTTGTCTGCAGTTGTTTGCTTTTGGCCCCAACTCACCTGTTTGACTTGTTGGGAACCCGGTAGTCTAGTCTAGAAAGACGTTAGTTGACCCGTCTCTTGAAAAAATATTTTGTTTGAGGTTTTACACATGTAAGTATAACATGTTGACGAGAGGGTAATAATTTTGTTACCTTTACAATACAAAACAAATTATATTATTTACCGATGAAAGAGTATTTTATATTACTCAATCTAGTATTTACCTAGTCACACGAATATTAGAAATGCGAAAGTTTGTATCAGATGTTTGCAGGGATGTTAGTTACTTTTTCACGCAAAAACTACTGAACGGATCGGGCTGAAATTCTGCCGTAGTTTTAGGCTTGGAATAAAACATAGAGGCTACTTTTAATCCCATAAATCCGTTCCCATGGGATAGGAACAACCTTTAACAACATAGAAATAACGCGTGCGAAGTCTCGGGCGGAAACTAGTTACTCATAAATAGTAAGATAATAGTTTCTTTATCATCATGCGTTGATTGCGAAACGCAAAAGCAAAACCAATGGCGGAGCAAAACGATCAAAGTTTAAAATTTCATGCAATTTCTATTTGATACCGGCGGCAGGCAACATAGTCGCAACTCACAACATGGAAACTGCGCTGATAAATAATGTCAGCTGACACGGTTATTGCGAATTTATTAACATGCATTTAATAAGCTATTGTTTATCGGTATGATAATCCTACTGCGCCGGCGCTGGGCGCTGGGCGCTGGGCCACCCACACTTCTAATATTATCTAGCTACTTTTGTACTATGTAAGTATAACTACTACCTATGTTATATATTTATTTTGTAAACGAATTCTTGATAGATAAATAAAATTAGATTATTGGCATCATCATCATATCCAACTCAGCCCGTGGATGTCGTAAGAGCCGACTTAGGGAACCAGAGGAAGGGCAGCAGCTTCTTTCTGAGTATTTTTAACACCAACACTGCGATCACCAATCCGCCTGCCAAGCGTGGTGATTATGGCAAATCCCCCCCTACATGGGAGACCATGCACTCGATGGACCGACGACATTGTAGCAGTCGCAGGGAGTCGATGGATGGAGGCGGCTCAGGACCGCTATTTGTGGCGTCGTATGGGGGAGGCCTATGTCCAGCAGTGGACGTGTCATTTGACATTTGCACATTGTATGTACATATTTTAGATTTTTATAATTATAACCTTCTAAGAATATGCCGACGACCTCTGTGGCGCGGTGGGCGAAGGTCCGCCTGCGACGCAGGAGGTTGCGGGTTCGATTCCCGCCTCGGGACAAATGTTTGCACGATCTGCAGATATTTGTTCAGGGTGTTCTGGATGTTTCCTATGTTAATAAAAAATATCTATCTATGTAGTGCATTATATTAAGTATATCAGTTATCTAGTACCCATAACACAAGCTCTGCTTAGTTTGGGGCTAGATAATGCTGTGTGAATTGTCCAGCATTATTTATTATTTATTGATACTATTAATAAGATCCCAAAATTCAACATCAAACAAACCCGCAACCAAAGCGTTTAACTCCCGTCGAAGTCGAACAATTTTGGGATCTTATTAACATTTCGTAGAAGGTAATAATTATAAAAATCTAAATATGTATGTGCAAATTTCAGATTCAGTTATTTATAATTAAAACAAAACTAATTAAAATTTCTTGGAAATTATCCCCACTGTGAGGCTTACGTACTATAATAGCAAAATCTTATAACTTGCTTAATCATCCAAATAAGTTCACAAGTGACGGAGAAATCGACGAATCACAAAAAACATCCGTACAGCCGAACATAGAACCTTCTTTTTTCAAAGTTGGTTAAAAATATGAGTTTTCATCACTGAAAGCCGGTTAAATGACGCCTGTCCAAGGCGGGGCAATTGAAATAAAAGCTCTACATATTAGGAAGTGTGACACAGTCATTATTTCACTAAACGGGTACATTATTCCGCTGGATTTATGGGCGATTTAAAAAGCGGTTTATAACTATAATGACGTAGAACGAGTCTGTTTACGGCAAAATGCTTTTAACATTGGTGTTGCAATTTTATTAATAGTTTCCTCCAATATTTTAAATATTTTCAAATATAGTCTAACCTCATTGGCCACCTGGTGATTACGATATTAGGGTAGGTGTCTAAATTGGGCTGATAGGTAGGTGGATAGTCTTTGTCGAGCAGTGGGTTCTAATAGGCACGCTTTTAAGATAATTTAAGACATAATTTCGAAGGTAAAATTTATACAATCTGAAAACGCTCAATA
The DNA here is from genome assembly GCA_947859395.1 of Eupithecia insigniata. Classification (NCBI taxonomy): domain Eukaryota; kingdom Metazoa; phylum Arthropoda; class Insecta; order Lepidoptera; family Geometridae; genus Eupithecia; species Eupithecia insigniata. The sequence goes on from OX402007.1 coordinate 1,477,423, forward strand.
CAGACCAGACAATCGAGTAATTATCTAAATTGAATAATCAAACGACTCGACACCTAAAACAACATCATTTATGATTCAGGAAATCCTGACACAATAAAGGATTAGTAATTGTCGTCCGATATCAATTTAAACGAACCGGCAATTGAATAACGTCACAAATGCACAATTTAGAATTCAATAAAGACACAAAACACAATTTAGGATTCTATAAAGACATAATTTAAAGCTGTGTGCCTCTACCTGTCGTTTTAGAAATGAAATGACACAAGTGAATGAGTAAACGGTAATAATAATAACTCATGAAGGCATAGTTGGATATTATATGGCGCCTCTGTTTCAGACAGATAAACATGGTACAGAGTCAGTCATGGATGTTATAAGGCGGTGGCATACTGGCGAATTGCATCGAATGCGATGATGTGATCGGAAAACGGGCTTGATTCGCTTGTGGATATCTCAATAATCAATGCTGGACTTTTACACAGCATCGAATTGCCTCACAGAACAAAGCTGTTGTCATGGATACCAGATAAGAGATATGCCTTCAACACGAGATCCTTACACATAGAAAACACCCCGACACGAGATATAGCAGATCATACAAACAACTGCTGCATATGACAAAAGACAATCGTTTTTGCACCACACACGAGAATAGTAGAGTCAAGGCGCCGCCGCCGGCGGCGCAGGATCCTGCATTATAACGGCATGATATCTATGACCGAAGAGTTCATGACCGGATGTCAAGTGGACCGTCAGCAAGCTCGTTCTATACAAAGACCTTGCTAGTATTCACGATACAAATCACCAGTATAACAGAACCCTAAGCCACCAACGGTCATTGAATGCCTGTTGCTAACCTGCTAATGACAAGCGCTTTGTGGTGGGAAATTCATGATGATAGAAATAGACACTTTCCCGGCGGAGATACGAGCTTCATTCAAAGGTATCTGTGAGGTACTTTGGTGGGATAGGTTCGTGCAATGTTTGAACATTGGGAATGAAGGTATTCGTTTGTATACAAATCCCGGGTATTTTATCGTTTATTTAGTAAGCTTTATATTTTATGTGCATCTATTTTGATCGCGTTAACCTTCCAGTGGTCGCGCGCGGTCTCGGAGCCCGCAACGAACTTATAATATGTTTTTTTATTATGATTTATACAGACAAGACTTTTTTTATTATGAGCTTATACAATGTCTGCTTATAAAATATTTATACGTCTTCTGTAACAAGACACGTAATATTGCGGAATCACAGACACGACTAATTATGTTCCGCGCAAAGGTGTGACTCTTAGAAAATTTAACTATACTTGATTGTTATTTTTGTGTATGAATCCTTCGTCCTTTCGCGACTGCTCACAAAATACACATCACTTTTCCCAAGACATACCTAAAATATTTGCAACCAATTGATGTACCTACATCAATTGGTTGCAAATATTTTAGGTTAGGTAACGTGGCGGGGGTTAACTTGAAGCTAAGCAGGTGACTTCAGAAAACACCTGAGAATTTGTAAGACGAGGTCCCAAGTCCAATCTATTGGCCGTCGCCCATGATTTCGAAAAGCCATACTCGTAGATTTTAACAATCCCTTTTTACAAGCGTACGACAATGCGATAACAGTTTTACGACTAGCCCTACTGTCAGCATTTGTAAGTGGCCATAAAACAGACCAGTGGTTAATGCGGCCTATGGGACCATTATGAACGCATTGGTCCGAGTAATAAACTCTGTTTCGGTCATCTTCTGGGCTTTATTGGGCTTCGAGCTTATAGACCAACAGTTGCGATTACGATCTGAAAGCGTTAGCCAATGGCTCTAGGGTATTGGATGGGATTTTGCGAAATTACACTATTGTTCATTAAACCTAAGTATTACAGGTTTCATTGTTTAGATAGATAGATAGATGGTTTATTTGGTTCACAAACCATCTATCTAAACATTGTTTAATTTCTGAGCTGAGTTTATGTTATTACGATTATAGTTTTGGCATGTTATTCATTGACAATAAGGAGCTTTATTGTATTTTTGTATTTGTATTTATTTATTTCCACCTTAGGTACACATGTTCCACTTGATGTCATTAATTCTATCTATCTTATAATATTCACACAAACTTTTCACATAGGAAACACCATAAGGGGTTTTACAAAGGAAAAAAAAACAAACATGACACTTCGTGTTTTAAATTTACGAAATAACAAATAGTTGGCTTTAAGAGGTCAAAAATCAAATAAGGATAATTTTTCGAAATAAAATAAATAATAATTAAATTAAAGGGTATGTCAAAATACTGCTCTACAGGGGCGTAATAAATAAATAAATAATGCTGGACAATTCACACAGCATTATCTAGCCCCAAGCTAAGCAGAGCTTGTGTTATGGGTACTAGATAACTGATATACATAATACAATATATTACATAGATATATATTTTTTATTATACATAGAAAAACGACCAGAACACCCTGAACAAATATTTGCAGATCGTACAAATATTTGTCCCTGGGCGGGAATCGAACCCGCAACCTCCTTTATTAGTTTCATCTTCTTAAATGTTAGATTACAATGTTGTTTATTACTCTAACAAAGTGTCTTGTAGTTTACCCACCACGGTAAAAAGTTGAACCTTAAGTCGCTAAACATGTTACGTGCATAATCGGAGACGTGAGGCGACTACAAACTGTCGAGAGCAACGATCTCGTGATGTCGCCGTCTATATTCATTGTAGGATATTTTATAACATCTGCCTCCTGGGATTATGTGCTTAGCGTAGAATTAGGAATATATTTATTATTTTACTAGCTGTACCCGCGACTTCGTCCGCGTGGATTATGACAGTGTGATTTTCATACAAACTTTAATCCCCTATTCCCTTTGATATTTTGCGGGTAAAATTTGTAGACACTTTAAATAACATTTTATCTAATACTAATTAACAGCCTAAAAAATAAATTACATAATTTTAGCTTTAAAAATGACGATACTTCTGTACAACCTTTCAAACCCTTTTTTCGCATTAAAACGTAGCCTATGTCCTTTGTCAGGCTCTGAAATATCTGTGTACCAAATTTTATTTAAATCGGTTCAGTAGTTTTGGCGTGAAAACGTGACAGACAGACAGACAGAGTTACTTTCGCATTTAATATATTAGTAAGGATTTATTTATTTATTGAAGAAGCGGAAATACTTGTGTTTTTAGAGCTCATAAGCGGAAAAAAAACTTTAAATCGAGTGCCCCTTCAATTTAGCCGCATTGAATTGGTCAAGAAATGAAAGAAAATTATGGATGTTGCATTAAAAGTACAATAAACATGCAAGGGTTTCTAAAGGCTCCTTTTAAGGATTTGCTTAAGCAAATAAACCTCGAGTTTAATCTGAAAGCAGTAAAATCTGATCTAGCTATATAATCGGCCCTCAACGGCTCGATTTCTCATTAACTCCCAACTTTCCCTACTAAGCACAGAGTCTGCTCTTAATTGGTAAATGATCAGTCTCCGTAAATAGAAGAAGGAAAGTTAATGGCAGCCCCATTAAACCCTTAGTTCACATCTTAATTGTGCGCAAACGGTGATAAATCTCGCGGTTCTTGTTACTCGACAAATCGGTGCTTAGAAACTACCAGAACTGAAAGTTATCGCAGACAGATAAGAAAACAGCTATGACTGGAGAATAGGCGCTGGATATCGATTGCGACATAAGAATGTCGAAGAGTCAGTTTGAATAAATAAATGTCGAAACTTAAACTATTCGTTAACGCCCAATTAGCGCTAAATTATGAAGAGAAAACAAAAAGGTTAAGAGTCAATGAGGCATTCGACGAGGCGTGTCTACAAATTCTTAATACATAAAGCCAAGTGTCGCGGTGTCTACCTCGCCTTATGGGGCACTGGCATTTCATCAGGTTTCACGTAAACAAAAACACATGTCACCCAACTTCTCGCCTTATCTCTACATGATAAAGTCGAATGTTGAGAGACCTCCCAGTTATGATGAAATACACGCATTCCTCCGATCCTGGTGAGGAGAAATTGTATCTTAGAGAATTGGAGGCTAATTAGTGGGGCAAGGTACGAATGACGGCGGCAGACAACAGCTGCGATTATGCAACCAGTCCAGAAACTGGTTGAGAACATTCGTGGATATTGTTCTGTTAATTTGGAACACAATAGCAGTTGCTCTATATTAGAGTTGTTTGAATTTACGGTACGGACTACCATTCTGGTTCCAATGCAACTATTTAATTGAAACTTAACGGTAGCGTTGCGCTTAGGGATATTGGGTTAGAAACTGGGGCAGTAAAACGAGTAGTAATAAAACTGGGCCGGGCTTAGGTCTGTACTGCAGAGAAGTTGGGCGGGCTTACTACCAACTGATACGGGGTTGCCTGGGGATCACCTTGGCACCTGCTCTATTCAGAATAAATCGCTTCTTATTCCTATATTTAGCAAAAGATTTTCACTAGCATTAGACAGCGATATCACTAGTGTATGAGCTACTTTAGGGGTATAATAGGTATATAATATGTATTAAATGGCATAATCTTCACCGACTGCGAAAAAAAAAATTATTCCTTAAACCAATAGTTTCTAACCTCGACCAGGCCTTAGCTGTACATGCTACTGGCGCTGGTAGATAAGGTCTTATAGGTAAGGCTCTGATACCTACTCACTCGAGTCAAGATCTAAATCTGCGAGACGTGTCTTATCTTACCTGGAACAAAACAAAAGCACATTAGGGAAACCAATATCTTTATGGCTAGCGGTAAAAGTATGGAGACTGCTTGTGGTAAGGAGTAATAAGTTCTTACATTTACCTACTTATACTGAACGTAAAACCTTTTAAACAGTTAGTTGAATTTAGAGTTCCGTTGCAGAAAACGACGGTTTCGTTGGACGTTTCCATTCAGTATATGTACTTAGTTTGCATTTTACAACGGCAAGGTTGTACAATTTTATCAGACAAACTGCGTATCTATCTTAATTTACTTGAAGGAAGATACTGTACTTCAGACTTATAGGTAAACATGAAAGCAATGAAAATTTCTCATATCATATGTATGTGTCATATTTTTATGGGGTACTTCATGAATTTGTAGGTCTTTGTAGGACTCTGAGTTTGACATCATTTATACTTGAGGATGAACAAGGAAATATAAATTGCAGTTGGACTTTAAATCCACCCCTTACTCTGACCTCTTTCAAGTGGTATTGTTAGAAAAAGACAAATCACTGCTTAACAGTTGCACTGTCTTGCGTGAGAAGATTATAAAGCCGGGTACAGACTGGTTTTACGGGGCGTAATATACTTGTGTGTCCACCCAGCGCTGGTTTTCAGTGAAGGCTTTGAACGTCACAACCGTCTAGAGTGGTGCGTCTGTAAAACTTAATAAACGATATTACAACTAAGTAATAACAATAAGTAGGTACATATGTATAGCAGAACGAATATAAAAAATATGTAAAACAACATTAAAGAATGTCAGTAAAATATATTGCAATATCTGACTGCATGTTTCCCCCGTCGTAGTCCGATCAAATTCATAACATCAAAATAAAGTCAAAGTTTCTTTATTTCCGTAAATATAATAAATGTACAATTAGAACAGGTCAAATTCTTAAAATTAAAAAAAATTAAAAGTCAAATCATCGCGGCACTTTATCATCCTAAATCCCGTCCGCTTTGGTTTAAAACGAAAACCAATGTAAACCAACCGCTCACACAAAGCGTTTTACAATTCGCACTACACGTTTACATATCTGTCCGACTGTCAGTCACTGCGTATCGGTACTTTCGGGTAGTCCAAGTGACATTCGCGCTGTGCCTGCTTGCGCGTGGTACGACGGCCAAGGTTGCCAGCCGAACCACCACGTGTAATGCTTTATCACATCCGATTCAATCACTATAATAACTACTCTACATTGTAAGTATAAACTCGGTGAAATTCTGTTGAGGGATTTTTTTATTTAGGCGAACAAAATTAATGGATGCAAACTAGTGTTGCATTGTAGGACACGCAATTTAACCCCTCGTTGCAAGTTCACTGGACCTCTGAAAGTACTTGATCTATTCAATTATTTACTTTGTGATAAGTCGTCGACAAGGGCCGGTCATTGTAGCAATGTTTGGGGAAGCCTATATTTAGCAGGAACATCCTCCGATTGAGATGATAATGATGAAGACGCAGAAACAGATTTAGAAAAAAGTCATAGTTTGCGTTTATATTGCACAAGATGTTGAAACAATCAAAAAAATTCACCGATACTTGGCATCAGTTACCTTCAACGCATGCATTACATTCAAGTAAACAAAACTTCAAAAAAAAAATCGAACAATCTCGATATGGAATAATTCGTAGTGTGGCTTCGGTGTGCAGCCTGACTTAGGCGACAGACAGGTGCGACAAAAAAGATGCAGAGATCAAAGCGAGTGTTTACGTAGGCAAGCATATGATAACAGTTTTCGGTGGATAGGCCAATGACCATAAACTGTGTCATGATGAAAAACAAGTCAGCATGAGTTTGTGTTTTCGCACGTAGACGCGAATATGATGCGGCTTGAATCGAAGTTCTATGTCTACTTGGCTAGTCTTCTACTTGCCAAGTAGACATAGAACTTCGATTCATTTTTATTTACTACTAATTGCAAGAAGGTAATAGCCGGTCACCAATCCGCCTGTCAAGCGTGGTGATTATGACAGTGTTTATAGATACCTAGTGAACAATCCATACAACCACAGCAACTTAAGAAACTGGTACAATGCAATATTACGAAGAAAAAAAATCTTAGCTTTATAAAAAAAAAAACTGAATTAATTAAAGGCGAAATCTGTGTCAATATTTGTATCAACGGAACTGGAGTTTAGCAAATATCCGAAATTGGAAACACTACATATTAATTAAGCGTGAATAGGCACGCTATGGGTTAAGACGTCATTATTCTAATGACACGGCTTCAGTAAAATAACACCAGCACTATCAAAAGTTATTTCAACATTTGCAATACTTGTGCACGAGTTGTGTGTTCAACGAATGTTCAGCAAGTTTGGAGGCGTGCGCTAGTCGTCTAAGAACAGTAAGAAACTAAAGTTGCACGGTTCAACTATACATATTAGTGTAGGTACCATGAAGTACCGCTATAGGCTACGGCTGTACTGTAGGGCGGTTGGTACGCAGCTGCTGGGTTGCTTTGATGGTTGCTAGGCGCGTGGCATACAGTTCAAAATCAGAAAACAGACATCAGACACACGGCAGACAAGATTGCATTTTCATACGCTTGTTTTCGAATCTGCAATCTAGCGTCCGCAGTGCAGCTCTAGCCTAGCATCAAGATTAGAACATCCTTCAAAATGATTGCGATCACGACTGTAAAATGGCAGTCTGCGAAACAAAGAAACTTATGTTTCGCACACAAATCGATGCATTTTTTACAATATTCCATAAATTATGCTTTCTTGCAGTGGCACTAATGTAACACGTCCAATGTCCATAAATAAATAATTTAATTACAACGCTGTCTTTCACTTGTCTGCGGCTCAAGGTTCGCCTCAACTCCCACAAAAGTTAAGAATTGACTTTCCGAAATGACTTGGCAGTGTCAAGCAAGTCAAATTGAGTTTTGTGGTGCACGTTTACCTTTTCATAACCAAGTGTTCCACGAGTGCTCTTTGTAGAGTTTGTAAAACAAACGCATTTAAAAGTCCGAAAGCATTTTATTATTCCGGCAGAATTTTCCGAAGAAAAATGTATTTTCAAGAAAGTCTTTTGAGATTCAAAAATGTTTGAAGTCTGTTATTTATGAAATTTTTCCGTTAGAGATATGCGAAGTAGCAAAGCCAGTGTAGAGCTAAGCTATGAACGCTTCGCTAAAAGATATGAAAGCAGAAGATTACCTAATCTGTGGCAGAGTGCTATTCAATATCGGACAAAACGGCAGCAAACAAGAAGAATAGCTAGCCTAAACCAATCTCTAAGACGGTCCATCGCTAACAAAAACAACTCGACAAAACAAACCGGCTCCGCTGTTAGGTGTTTATTGAGCACCCGTATTGCACACAAATCTACCGCAGATGATATCTACTACCTAACTGGTCAACAGTTTCGGCAGTGAGTCACACAGAAAGTGCTGTGTGTGACATGAATCAGCGGAAGAAATCACTTTCGACATTAAAGAAACGGAACTTAAGTTTATATTGTAGGCACGTCTTATGTCATCATAGGTTTATAAGGCGTGCGTTCTGATGAAGGTCGTTATCCTAATACATCTCTTATGAGGTAGGTAGTTGATATGCGTAATCATTGCCATTTAGAAGAAAAACAGAAATGATCATAGTTTAGTTAATAGTCTCCGTTTTTGTGGAGATACAACTAATGATATCTACGTATTAAACATCCGACTTTATAGTAAAAAAGATTGTTCGAAAAAACCTGTCTAATACACAATTAAATACCCGTTACATTGAAATAATCACGAGCCAACTGTTTATTCCTTAAAGTGCCACTAGGAGATATCAAGGGGTCTTCCAAAGCGGCAATAAGCAAAGAAACACCATTATTCACACCTGTCGCCAAGCCTCCTAGACAGTCGACAATTCACTGGCTATTTATCTGCCTTAAAAGGTATTGCACACGACTTATTTCTCACACTGTCAAATTACCCATTCGTTGAGCTCATTTGAATCCCTTTCGTAATAACCGCTGTCACAGAAGATAACAGCACCACCATAATTCGCTCATCCATATTCATCAGCGGAATTCTAAGCGGATGATAATTCGGTTGTGCCAGTGTGTTTGATAGATCCGAAACTTTTGTCTGTATGGCGTTTTGGGGCTATAATTTATTCGTAGTCCTCAGTAATCCACTTGTGAAGTCTATGGCTATTCTATTCACAAGCGACTAGAGTTCTTGGAAGGCGCCACCACACGAAATTTCGCTATGCAGAGCAGATGAATTTAATGAATTTAATTATCCAAGAATTGAATTATAAATGAAATATGTTGGTCTATGACGATGGTAATATCGTCTAAGTTCGATTTGGCTGCGGCGGCGACTGCGTGACTGGACAGGCAAGAGTACCTTATGCAATAAGTCTGTCATGAGGATGTTGGTATTCTACCCTGTAAGTACGTACGACTGTACTCAGTTTCCGAGTCGTAGTGAATATCTGTTGTAGTTAGTGGAGCATTTAAGCTAGAAACAAACTAAGCCCACGCCACGCGACATACGCGACGAAATGTGGGAAACGTCGGATGGCGTGGGATACGATGTGTCTCTAGGCCGTCTTTCATACAAGTTCAAGCTTCCAGATCTCTTAATGCCCCGCATAATACGTAGTCCAGTACCAGTCTATTTCTAGCTTAAGTCTTATGTACATATTTTATAGTTAACATGGGAACAAGGCAGGTGCGGCACACAAGTGGAGATATCAGCTGTGAATTCTAAGTTTCCGACATATCCAACGGTAAAATATTGTAACTAAACAATATTTTCTCAAGAATGCATAGGATGGGCCTTGAAGAATATATATAATCCAATTGTAATAACAAGCTAATTGCATTGCTTTCGTCATTCGGAGACCTTACAGCATGAGAGAATCTCTACAGTGACTGCGACCTGCAGAGATGCGTGCAAGTCTGAAGGAGTTTGCATCTGCTAAGAAAACTGTAGTACAAGATAGGTACCAAATGAATCCCATGTTTTATGATTTCATCTCGCAAAAGTTAATAGCATTTGAAGTCGTGACGGTTGAAATTGGGCAATAAATATAAGTATCTGGTCTTATGAACCGAAACAAGCCAATTTAAGCGTTGATTGCTAAGTAATTAAGTGGTTTGTTGACTTAGCAATCAGTGTCAGTGCGGGGTCGGTCACCCGTCTGCGGAGGTGGGCGATAATAACAAAACTCCACTTTATTCTACTTTTAGTATCGTTTATCATGATTATGAGTTATCGATAACTCTGTATTAGGGTTTTACGACGGTATCGATGTTGTCTTCATCATTGATGACCTTCGTCGTATGATGGCTCCAGTTTTCGATATGGATGTTAAGCTGTCTTCAAAGGAGAGAAGGGTCAAATTAGCTTGTGCACAATGTCAGGACTCGGAAATCAATATCCATACCGTTCTGAAATGGAGAGAAGACTTGGGACATTTTGACTTTATATGTTCTAAAAGATTATTTCAGAAAACTTGGGTGTAAGAATCTAACAAACAAAAGCGAGGCTGAACTCCTTACCATAATTCCTACTGTGAGCGGAGCAGTAAATTTATCGAATTTGAATTTATGCGGAAACCTCTCCGTCATAACAGCACTCGAGAGCCCTTTTAAAGCCTGTGGTTGGGTGGTCGGGCTATTTCATTCTATATCATAACTAGTGACTTGCTACGGCTTTGCACAAGATTGTATTTTGCCACCAAATCCTTTCGGCACTCATAAACTACTTAAAGTATAAAGAATTTAACGCGCGACCCTCCCCTGAATATGGGGATGCGCTAACCAACGCGGTCGCGGGTTCAAGTCCCGCCGGAGTTGTAAATTTTTGGGATATTATTAAATTCTTTAAGATTACCCCAAGTGCGGGCATAAGCACTATAATAACAAAAACCTAAATTATGATGAATAAAGGCCACATAACAATTGTAAGTGAGCCAGAAGAAACACTTATAGAAATCCGTTCACTGTTTCTAATAGAGCCACTATTAAACAGTGAACGGATTTCTTCAAATTATTAAAAGTAGTATATCATTCATTTATCTTAGACCCATCATAGCACAAATTCTGCTTACTAGGCTGCTGGCTAGATGAAGATTATATATATATATATATATATATAACATAATCTTCATCTAGATGAAGATTATATTAGCACACAGATCCCCTAGTACTATCCAACAATCCTATCCATCCACGGTTGTCTGGTAGAGATCGCTCTCGGGCGATAACACCGCCACTTGTAGCTTAGTTTTAAAGATGTTTTTTTTGTATTTCTGTTTGTTAATAAGTGTGCAATAAAGAATTTTCTATCTATCTTCTATCAATGTTTAGTGAAAAAGTCCAGAATTTTTGGTACACAAATATTCTCTTTTCACACAACCCTTGAGAATCAACCAAACAACCCAGAACTGGAAACAGATTAAATTTGCGGTTTTTCTCACACGGCAATCCAGAGCATCCGGCATGTCTGCAGATTTCAAAACGGATTTGACCGATACGCGACGTTTTGCGCAATGAACTTGCATCGGACGACCTCAAGCGTATGTTGTCCCGGACTTTGGTGTTGTAAGGCCTCTTACGGGTCTTCTTTTTACGGGTTTTTCCTCAGTAATGTAAGAAACTTAATTGATGTTGGTAAATGGGAAATATTTGCCGCTAGAGAAACATTAAAACAAGTCAAGGTAACTCATCCAATCTACGGCTCTCTTGACTATTTATTAATATTGCTACTATACGACGGTGACGATACGACTTGATATTCTGTACATAATAGATACAATCGAAGGATGGATTGGATGGTTTGGGGTTTTCGTGCAAATGCTATCTTATACAAGTGACATAAGAGTTCGTTTTTCAGGAAATCGAACCAGAAACTTCGATTTTAATTTTCTGAGTAGGCCTCTGCGCATGTTGACGTAATAAATTATTTATTTATCTCCTCTGCACCTACTTAGTCACGTCATAGTAGTTCCATCCACGTTTATTATGAGCTTAACATATTAAACGAGGATTACTAACCTAAGTGGGGAAAAAAAATTAAGTGAAGAGAATATAAATAACACCTTATTTCTTATTTGATAACAATACTTAACTATATGTTTATAGTATAAAATTTGACTTGTCTAAGTGCTTATTTTGTAAGCCTAAAGAAATAAAGTTATTGATTCTGATACTAAGGTGGTTGAATGTCACCAAGCTATCTCAAACTTTCGCTTATATGAAGCATCAGTCAATACAATACATTAACTTAGCTCAAGCCTAACGAAAGTTCTAATTCTACTATATCAGTTCAATTAGTGACGCAAAATTCACCCGGGACCGTAAACAAAGTTAATCGCTAACCGAACCGAAACGTAAACACAGCACAAACGCGTCGGTAAACGTTATCAAAGGTTTACGGTTTACGACGGAAAGCTGGGCGGTGGGCACAGCTATGTGGGGCGTACGGAGATAACTAACCGTGATAAGGAATGCTTTCATCTGAAGCCCACTGTTTTGAGGTCGCTGCGTCTTATCAGTTCTGCTATTCGTTACCGGATTATTTACTTTAGCAATGGTTTACTCTAGCTTAATCATTCATTAGTATGTTATTAAAGCCAGTACGCTACACCTAAAGATCATTAACTAGCACCATAAACAAACATGAAAACGCTCTGAATTTAAAACACCTTTTTTATCTTATAATTGGTTAAAAACCGTTCTGAAGATAAATGGGAACATTGGTTTTCACAAAATACAAACACAACAACAGCGCCCCCTGGTGAGTGACCACCATAACACAACTAAGAACCATTACTTAAGAATTCCAAACCCGATACAGTAACCGTTTCTGAATCAGTTGAGCCGTTTTGGAGATAATTGGGAACATTGATTTGCAAATGCATCAATGCAACAACAAACAAACAATATCACAGCCTAAACCGTCTCCGTTCTGTCGCGGGTAGAAAGTAAGAAAAGTCTAGCTTAGCAGGGTAATAGAACCTTGACAATCATTAGGATCGCAACAAGGAAAATACAGCCGCTCGTTATTTAATTAAATAGCTTAGCATAGGGCCGTGGGAACCCAGCTTCTTAGTACTGAGTCGTTTTTTCTCTGAATCTACGTCAAGATAAGCACCATTATCGTCTCCTGTGAGGTAGATTTCAATGTCACACTAATAACATTAAATATGTATAGGTTATTGTTTCTATGTTGATTTGAATGGGAATGTAAGGTCAGACGAAGAGGCCGAATATCGTGTTTTGAAATGAGATTATTGTACGACGTTGACTGTGTTGTCATCATCCAAATAATTTTGCTTGTGATAATTTGCTGTACTCAGATTAAAAAACCTGGATATTTTTTATATACGAAGGAGTTGGAAAACCCAAGGAACATTGGTGGAAAATATTTAAAAACATAAAAACATTGGTATCATCGAAGCAAAGCACAGTAGCTCAAAACAATTTTTGGGTTGAAAGTTTTCATTCCTTATTTTTTTTTATTACACAATTGTTGTTATGCGTTATTGAAGTTTTTGTTTTAGTTTTAACTGATAACTTTGCTGTTACCTTGTTGTTTTCTGTTATTGTTATCAGCTTTAGTTAAGTTTTTATTCATAAATGTCTTTGTTGACATAAAATATCTTGAATTCTAAATTGGAGTGCGAACAATTTTCGATACAACAGGTTTGTCTACTATTAAGCGACTGGCGTTATCATTTTACAAGACATTAAATTTGAATAAGGCGCATTTTGTCTTTAACACATTCACTGCCATACCTCGCGCCCCCGCAGTCTCACCACGCTGCTGGAGCAGGTGGAAGTCGTCCATGTGCGCCGGTGGCAATATAAGTGTTCAAGAAAAAGTACAGTTCCTTCTTGTGTAATATTTCTGTTCAATTATAATTATTTATGGTAAATAAAGTACATTTTAGAACCTTGGCATTATTCTTTCATACGGAGAGGTCGTAGCCTGCATTCTAAGATTCTAACATGAAGTGCCTGGGCTAAAACTTGGCCTTTTGCCAATAGGCTTGACATCGATAGACCGAGGTCTTGAAGGCTTCATATTTAGGAGCACTGTGCTCTAACTTTTCTTCTACCACATAAAATATTTAAAACAAAACTATAGGCTTGGAAAGTGTGTATTTGTGTACACTTCGTTGATGTAATTTTGTATTGAATTAAATGGTGAGCTTGAACGTTAAAGAGTTCTCTTACGGACCATAAGAGAGATATATTTACTATGTATAAGATCAAATAACTTCTAACGGGTGGTTTTGGCCAAAATGAAAAACTACTTTTCACTTCGATTGCGTGAAAATAAAACAATCAAAACTTACCTTCAGGAAAATAATGCACCCGTATTTCTCTTCTCTATCCGAATTTGTCGTAAGTTTATAAATATTATTTCACGTGATTTCGACCGAAACAGATTCCAATTACTTATTTCTTTTTCTTTGCCCGTAATCTTGTCATCTTGTAATTCTTTATTGTATACAGTACACAATACATCAACTTATCTAATAAGATACGTATATACATAGGCGAGCTTAACCCTGAAAAAGAGTTTTCTTCCAGCAAACCTTAAAGCTATAGGAGAGGCGATGAAACAGGTAGAGGAAGTGTACAAAAAACTTAAAATCTAATAAGAGATATACTAAATAAATTAATTAATAGTAGATAGCTTGGCTATATACATATGTACCATATGAATATAATATGATCCTAATAAACATACATAATTAAAAATAATAAAGACTAAATAAACCTAATAAATACCTAAACTTCTGCCCGTTTGTCTATTTGCATATTATTGTCCTAAATTTAGCTTGATGACATTCTCAATTCATTTAAATAAGCCACTTTCAATTAAATTTGCAGTAGGTAAACATAAACATATATGAACCATAATTTCAAAAGTATTATTATACAGATATCACGGAATACCACAGCAGATATTGGGCTAATGTTAGATGTCTAAGGGCGAATACTTATACGTGAAAGACATGTGCCCATACTCATGCGTTATATAGAAGAGAACTTCTTATAGCCGCCTAATACCTCTCTGTTACGAAACACGTAAAATTCCACGAGGCACTACGTCATCGTCAGCTGATATTTGTATCGAGGCTTGCATACGTATTCATATGGATCTTAGCATCTTATATTTTAGGTATTTAATACATTGGCCGTTTTGTATTGTATGCTATGTTTATGGTACGTTAGTTTAGCCGATTCGTTCAATAGGATTATGAACACGTAAGCGACATATTAGGACTTGTTCCACGTTCGCCCCACATCCCAAAAAATGATGCTTCTGCCCCATGTCAAAAATATTTCTGGTTTCGCACCTCATTACGAAAGGTACTAACCTACAAAGGGAAAAGTACATTTGACAATAAAACCAATTCATCAATAGCTACTACTAGCTAACAACTTATTTTTTAAATAAGTACTGACTCGCGGATTTGCTCTCGCGGTAGGTACCTGTATACCTAAGCATAACTTGTTTCACCTAGGCATAATGTAGAATTCTATAATAGAAATAATTTTATTTAGAACAGCTACTAGAATCTCTTTCCGGCCCTTGTTGGGGGCACGGAGGGAGACCTCGAGGCTTTGCCTCTTTACCCCGGCGGCTTCAACTAGGGGGGTGACGACCCGTCCGTCCTTGGGTTGTACGCATGAAGCTCTTTTTGAGTTTTGCTGGTTTTTTTTTGGGCAGCATGTGGTGATTGTTTTTTTTTTGTTTGTTTTATACAACCCAAGGACTCAGGGTGGTTCCGCTGGGATGACGGAGTTTAGTAGAGTAAGTGAGAGTGAGTAGAGGGTCCTCTACTCAAAAACAAACTCATTAGCAAAATGTTACCTCTTTTTAATATTTTTTTTTATATTATTGACGTAATTAGAACGGCCTTAGGTCAATACCTTTAAATTAATTTAAATATCCTTTAAATTAAGTCGTCGTTAATACGAGTGTAGATTGATTTGAATAATCTTTTTTTTGTATTATAAAATATGCGACGCATTACAAGCATGCCCTTGTAATGTTTCGAACGGCCAATCAAAAAGTAAAAAGTAAATAGGAAACGTAATACCGTCCACACGCGTAAGGTAATATTACAATAACAGAGAGAAGTCAACATCGGCGCGTGCGACGAAGTTTGATATGTTTATCGATCCTCCTCAATGGTGGGTGAAATAACACACGGCGGTGCTTTGTTTTTCTGAGAATGGCTATGTTTTAGAGGGGTGTTTATGCGTGCTGCAATAAAGTAAGGCTTTATTTGAGCACTTTTAAATTACATACCCATGTACATATGTATGTATGTAATATTATTAAGTATATCAGTTATCTAGAACCCATAGATATTTATTTATTATTCATAGAAAGCCCCAGGCCACCCGGAACAAATACATGCAGATCTTACACATATTTGTCGCAAGGCGGGATTCGGAACCGTAACCTGGGAGCCTACACGGAAAAGGAAAATTGAAGTTTCTTTTTCGTGTTTGTGCAAAACCAACTCTTATGTCCATTGCATAAGATTAGCGGTTGCACGAAAAAGATCAGAAACTTCGATTTAGTTTTTAAGAGTACGGGCCCTCAACCGAACTTTCGTTCGCTGCGCCACGGAGATAGTACGTAAGCAAGCATTCGTTACTTGCCTGGGTCATCCCATTTTTGGTCAGACTTCACCCACTTCCTAACTGCTAAAACAACATCGGAGCACATTTTAGCTCTAGAAGATTCACTTGGTGATATGCTCTATCTTCGCTTACAAACTAATGATAATATGTCGTTCATTCATAAGTCAACCCACCTCAATATGTACTACCCCCATCGGTCGAGCCAATACAATCTGCATGGAAAGTCCGCAATGCAGGTTTGAATGTACATAGCGCTAAATGGATTCAAAGAACATCCGAAACTTCAAAATGATTTTGGGTAAGTCGAAACTTAATAGAAATCCAATGCTTGCATAAGGGTTATAAATTGTATAAATCCAATTCATGGACACTTTAAAATTGAAAAAGCTGTTTTCAGTATATTGTTGTACTCAGTCAAAAAATGATAGGACCTGCCAAACTGAGAGTTGTCAACAGAAAGTTTGTAAATTGTCTCCCCTACCTAAAGATACCTAAAGATTCGTTTTTGGTTGATTTTTTTCCAGAATTTGCAATACATAAGCTCTATGGTTAGTGCTGACAATTATTTTTCCATCTCGACGGAAAAACGAGACTTGGACTTTTGTGTTGCGAGTTGTTTACAAACATTATATCTTGAGAATGGCTTGAGTTTGTACTAAAAGTATGGTTTCTAAGTAACACGTGAACAGAACCGTGGGCAGATATCAATGCACAATGATAAGTGATGAAAGATTGAAAGTAATCAATCAAGTATTGTCTCATTCCGTGAAAGTGCTCTATCAATCATAACTTGACTATCAGATCCATTCAGATCATTTCAGATGAAATGATGCCAAAAAGCAATAACAATAGTTTCATTTATTTCTTTACCGGGACAAAGGTAAAGTTATCTTTATATTGATTACTAGCTTCGATCTGCGGTTTCGTACGCTCTTTTCCGGGATAAAAGTCCATACCTGGGATACTATGTTCTTGCAGAGAATTTGTTATGGAAAGGTAGTGTATTGAGCAGAGATTTTACTTTTGCTTATTTTAGCTATTTTAAGTTCTTATGTTTATGTCATGTTCCCAAAGAAGTGGCGAGATGTTATGGAGGGCATTGCCCAGTAGGAAAGTTAAGGTTCATAAATCTAAAAAAGTTTACCAAAAGAACCCTTTGCAATTTTTTTGCGTGAAGATCAATATCAATACTATCTGATTAGCAATCAAAATAACACGGTATAGAGATCCTTATATCAATCTAGATAGGGTTCAACTTGGTACATTTAAGAGCGCCCGTGTCATATTCACAACAGCTGCAAAAATGCCTAATTTAAAACATATCTAATGTAATAATCTTGAGGGGTGGTGTGGAGAATTGTTTGAATTCCATGTTCGGTAGACAATATCTCATTAGAATGACATTATTTACTGCCTACATGTCCGGTACCTACACGTGTGAGTTTATTACCCCGTTTTATATTTCATCATGTTTTATGCATATTTTAATCTGCTAACTGGTACATAATGATGCAAGAAGACGTAAGTAATTTAACGAAAAAAGTCTATCAATACTTGATCCATCACCATAATTCTCAGCTGGATTTTATCGGCTGCGGATGATGATAATGAAAGGGAGGGAGGCCTATACTCAACAGGGTATATGTCTACAGAGGGTTGTTACATCCACCAAGGTCTTGTGCTAGCCGCATCAATGGACGCGCCCCGCGACGCGTCGTCGCGTCGCAAGATCTCGCAATATAATATTCGTAACTTTTTCCGGTTGTCTGTTTTGTCAAGTTTCAATTAATTAATTTTGAAAAACCTGATCGTTCTGGTCATTGAAAAAAGCGTAAGATCCGTTCTCATGTTGAGAGGAAAGTTGATCAGCGATCAAGCTTTCATTCATCGACGGATCTCACAAATAAGGCAATTAGAAGAAAACTGGACTTCATCCATCAGAAGTTGAAGCTTAGTTTCTGTGTTGGTATTTCAAATAAACACTTGAGTGAGTACGGTATAAAATGAAACATAGAGAGAAGGTTTATGGTCTGTTTTAGCGTGGCGGGAGACGGAATGTTATGGTGGCAGACAGAGTACGTACGTTACGTACTAAACACGCACGCATGAATATAAAGACTAACATTACCCACGGAATTCAGACTCTTCCGAGACATAATTTTCCTGTTTTTGTTTGGAATTGCGGAATGTTAGAGTTCAAAGACCGCTTCGGATAATAATCCAGATATTTTAAGCTTCAAGTTCAAGTTTCATTACTCTTATTAGCTATTAGAAAAGTTACAGAGCTTTATGGGTAGTATAAAATAGTGCTTCTGGTTGGCGGATTGAATGGAATATAAAATGTATGAAGTTCAAAGGTTTTTCACATACTTACATGCTGTGTTGAGCCATGCATGACGCAAAAATAACTTGGAATTCAGAGATCCACAAAAGGAATATTTAATCGCTTTTTAATCGCACTCAATGCAATGAAGGATCGGATCGTTAAGAGCCGGGAAAATAAAGGACTGCGTGATCATTAGTACATTCAAGGGTCTCGAGCCAAATACGATTTGATTTCGCTGTTATTAAGATTCCATAATCAGCATTAAGATTCAATGTTTTTCTTTAGGATTATAATAACTTGTACGGCTGCAAGTTTGCTTGACAAGAAGCGCGTTGGAAAAGTATAAAAATTGTTGCTTATAGAGTTTAACAAAGGAAAGGAGGGTCATCCCAGCAAAGATGACACCCCAGAAGGGCTATTCAGAAACTCCGCTGCAGTCTTCGACACGGAATCTGACACAGATTCCAAAATCGCTTTATCGATCGCGAAATTGTGTCGAAGATTCGGTAGCGGAGTTTCTGAATAGCCCTGCAGGTCAAATAAATCAATATATAATATCTATGTATGTTATGTCAATATTGGTCTTTTTACACTTGAATTCGTGACCACACACACCCGTCACTTTAAAATTGCTAAGGAGTTATTTGAGAATTTGAATTTGTTCGAAGTAAGAGAAGAGTTTCCTCCATACAGCTGGTTGGAATATTTATCTGACAGTCTAGGTATTATAGATTTTATACGAGATAACCTATCCGATATTGGATATTCCATAGAGGGATAATAAAATCGGGAATGCCGCATCTCACATCGTTCAGGAAGGCATTAGTGCACGGATGCGAAGGCGTTAATGAGACAACACGACCTTCTGTGTTCTATTCCACCGACAGAGTGAACGACTTTTGTTGTATGTTCCGTTAGGGTTAAGAAAATGATTACCAAGCTAATATCACAAAAAATGTAACCCTGAAAGATTGCACTTTGTATATCAGTTAGAGAGATTTCAGCCAACATAAAACTAGAACAGCTGCAGTGCATCGATTTTTAACATACATGGCTAAGAACACAGTCGATGAATTAGTATTAATTTTTTTTTCTAAAACAAAGCAAAGAAACGAAACTTGGTTCATCTTTTTGTGAGCTTTATCGCCACAGACAGACGCACATGACACACAAATCAAACTAGTGTTGAGAATGATCTTAGACCAAATTGTAAAAGTATTTTCAAACACCTAATATAAGTTGGACAATCCCTCTTTTTAAACGGGGGTTAAAGAAGAATAAACACAGTTAATCAGTTGAGATTTCGAACTCAGCTGTAGTCAACCTTATTAATTATAGTTTCAGTATCACATTAGGAAAGTGGCCGCCTGGCGAGAGGGTGGGTATTCCCGCTGCGGGACAGAATGGGAAAGAGTATCCATCTGCTGATATCTATTTTGGTTATCGTGGGGCTAACGGTACTTGAAGAAATGAGCTATGGCTAGGCTATAATAACTACATTAGAGCCCAGGAATAAGCATACAAGTACTTTAGTAAAAGTATGTGATGTGATATTGTTACGTATGTTTGCTTAAGTGAGGTGAGGTCATGATTTGGTGACTTAGTTCAACATTATTTTATTACTAACTAGCTGCTGCCCGCGCCTTCGCCCTTGTTTTATCGGGATAAAAAATAGGCTATATGTTATTCCAGGTCCCAAACTATACTCATACCAGATTTCAGCCTAATCGATTCAGCAGTTTTTGTGTGAAAGAGTAACAAATATCCATACATCCATCCATCCTTACAAACTTTGACATTTATACTATCAGTAGGATAGATGCTCGTACTCAGTCTACAGAAGAAGCAAAAGCAAGAGTAAACGAAACCGATAAACATATACCGAGTGAAATGGAGCAATTTCCCGAAATTACGGGAAAGTTACCGGAAGGATGCAAGCTCTCGATTGGCGGGCATAAGGGTAAATCTCCCCTTGCGAGGGTGAGGGTGTTATTGAAATATTGGAATTTTCACAACTTTACATCAACGTTTGGTACGTACTTAAGGTTAGAATAACTTAAGGTTTTTATGGAAAAAAACCTTGCCTTGTAAAAAACAAGGCGTATTTGAGAGTCAGTCTTGGCGGTCGAGGAGGCAGGTACGACACGGTACGGAAGTTGGTCTAATAAACTAAGGAACGATGTTACAATGGTACATTATAATTTGGTGGATTTTGGGTGACATTGACTTGACCCTACACAAGTGAATAAGACTCTACACAGATATAAAGATTATATTTCAATATCCATACCCACCACTATAGTGACTACAAAAAATATCTTTGATTCTAGAATCGAGAATAGTTTTTTTTTTTAAACTGGCGCGATGGTCTTTGTTGGTTCATACAATTATACATGCTGACATCACAAATGCAGGCCTACAGTATACGAAAAACAAAAGAGGATCGTAACAGCTTTAAAAAAATTATGTAGACGTCCTATAAGTAGATCTTCAAATTTTGAAATGCGCCCCAATACGAGTATCCCTATTTATTAAGTCAGTACTTAATTCGTTAGGGCACATTCACACAGCGCATTCGTTTCTACAGGACAGTTTTTTACGGATTCTTTGTTACTGGAAACAATTGTTCACTGAATCCGGTATGCTGTCAGGTGTGCGAACTCGCTCCTACAACTACATACGCCATCACGGGAAAATAAACGAATCCTGTAAAACGGATGCTGTGTGAATTAGCCCTTAGCGACGAAGTTACCCAGCTGTCTTGAGTACCTACCTAACTTAACTGCTACGTAGTAAGGACGTTTACCTACAGTTAAATGCATTGACCGAACAAAAACTGCGCAAATACAGGGCAGGCGCCAGTCTAGTTCGCCGAAACATGTCAAACAAAAAGGGTCATAAACCGTACCGTACAAAGAACGTGGAAAAGTTTGTTTGATAATGTATGTTCAATTCAAATTATGGCCTTGCAATTAGCAATGGGTTTTTTGAATAGATAAGAAAAGTCGTACTCTTCAACCGGAATGAAAATTAAAGAGTTCAGAAAACCCTACAGACAAAGGATATTAAAACATACATATGTATGTTTTTATACAGATATGGATGCTTAAGTTTTAAAATAAACCATGTGAGGGAAACGTAACAATAACAAAGTGTACAGTTATACCTATTTTGATAATCCATGTAAAGTTAGGTATAACTATGTACATGCCAACTCCAACCAACCAACCCGTGGATGTCGTAAGAGCCGACTCAGGGAACCTACCAGAGGAAGGGCAGCAGCTTCCTTCAGAGTATTTTTCAACACCAACACTGCGATCACCAATACGCCTGCCAAGCGTGGTGATTATGGCAAATTCCTCCTACATGGGAGACCATCCACTCGATGGACCGACGACATCGTTGCGGTAGCAGGGTGTCGATGGATGGAGGCGGCTCAGGACCGCTATTTGTGGCGTCGTACGGGGGAGGCCTATGTCCAGCAGTGGACGTGTATGGGCTGATGATGATGATGTACATGCAAATTACACATTGCTTGATATTGATCAATCTAATTTGTGTTTATTAGACAGATAGTGAAGAGACATTAGTGTGATTAATATTGAGTAACTAACTACCTTCTGCCCGCGGCTTCGCACACATTTTACCGGGTTAAAAAGTAGCCTAAACCTGTCCCTACAATACTATCTCCCTCACAAATTTCATTTAGTTCCATTCACGTCTAAGTACCTCAGTTTGACCTTTAAGTAACAGACAGAGTTACTTTCAAATCTTAGCATATAAAACAAAGTCATGTTAGAATCAGAATCAATAACTTTATTTCTTTAGGCTTACAATATAAGCACTTAGACAAGTCAAATTGTATACTATAAACATAGTTATTATTATCAAATAAGAAATAAGTTGTTATTGATATTCTCTTCACTTCAATTTTTTGTCCACTAGTGGAAGAAGTTAGTTACACCACTTATAAGTTATAACTCAAGAAAGGCTGGACCGATTTTAATGATCTTTGATCAGACTTATTTATCGTATTTATCCAACTAATCTTATATATATATATATTATCTAGCTGTTCCCGCGGCTACGCTCTTTTTTTATATATTGTCCTATTCAGGACGGAGACAAATACTTTGGATTTGTCTCCACACACAAAAAAAAACAACGCAGAAAAAAATACCAAGGGAGTGTAGCCGCGGGCACAGATAGTGTATAATATTAGTTGGTTAAATAAGTCCGATATTAGAAAAATATTATACCAAATTACCAACAAAACAAAAAGCCTTAAACACATGAGGCGAAACATAAATCAACATAATTATAGGATAATCAACATTAAAATCATTGGTATAAGATTAGAGCCCGTCAATTTGGCTGGCTTGTAAAAAACCATGTGGGCAGCAAATATCAAACTGAAGTGATGTAGGTGGAACAATATCATAGGCTTGCATAAGGGCAGTGATTTGTACAAATGCTTAGGTCACACCTTCGTGACCTAGTTTGTAGAATTAGCAAAAATTTTCACAATCAGTAATTGTTTTCAAGTTTTATAGACCTACTTAGATTTAATTATGAAGGTAAATTATGTATGTTAGGTTTCTACTTAAGGTCTAAAGAAAATAAAGCACTCAGTATTTTGTTTTCAGATGTGGAATGGGAATGGTTTTGTTTAAAAATGCTTAGGTCACTACACAACTTTTAAATCTACATACTTAGTTGGTAGAAATAGCAAAGATTTCTCAATTAAAATAGTTTATGAGTTACCTAACTACCAACTCATGTAGGCAATTTGAAATATATGATTTGTCCAAGAGTAAATAAGGCACTTGAGTTTTTTAATTTTGAGATCCACACCAGAAAATTAAAAAATCAAAAGGGTAAATCAAGCTGTACATTTTAACAAATAAAGTACCTACTGAACTTTTTCTAAAAAGCTATTGAAATGAATTGGCTAGATAGATATTTAGGTGCCCCAGATTTACTTCAACATTACGGGTAAAATGGTAGAATAATCTAGGAATGGCAGGCAATTTTATTGAGGTAGCAATGACCTGTGCTGACCCAGAATCTGTTTCAAATACAGTGATTTTTATATTGAATCAGTTTGAATTCTGCTGGGGACATGATTCATGAAAAAATAGACACATATTCATAAAAATCCATACTTATTAACTTTTTGTCATTAGAAATCTAAATATATCTAAAAATAAAGGACTATCTAATTGGATATTATTAAATAAAATAAATAATGTTAGACAATCCACGCAACATCACCTAGCCCCAAGATTCATATAATATTCATGTAAAAACCTAAAATTACCAAATAAGTTTTACTTACTTGATTATTTCTGATAGCAAAGGTGTCTTATCTCAGACAGACCGACCCCAGGGTTCAATAATTGAGGTGGAGTACGCGCAAATCTTTATGAGCTCTGAAGTTGGCTTCAACAGCTGCGCACTGAACCAAAAATAAGGCATTGAGGGGAAAAAGCGGGGTGAGAGGGAACCTGACTGTCAAACCAGGGTTTCCAGCAAGAGCTTTGGCGTATTTTTATTGTGTCTAGCACATTTTGTTATGCATTACTATATTCTTCAATTCAATATTTATAGAATATGCAAAAACATCTTATACTCAATGACAGATTATTTAAAACCTACAATGTTAGAAGAAATTAAACTTTTTATCTAACGCAATTAACCCAAGTTTGAAAATGAAATAATTACTACGTAGCAAATTTATTTATAATCTAGTTGGCAATACTGTCGAATTAATGCTTTTGAGTACAATGACGCAGCAAAGTCTTTGACGGTTGTTCGGTGTTCGTTTCGTTGACTTGATAGTTTATTCTTGCTATTTTGTGGATTATTCTCTGATATCAGCTGTTTCCTTTAAAAGTTAAATATGCCTCGCGGGCGGAATAACGTAATGCGTCGTCAAACATGGAAAATGGTGTTCGATGTCATTAGTTTTATGAGAAAAGAAGCCGATGAATTCAACCTCAAAATGGTACTTCAGTGGACTGCAGCTGCAATAGGTGTGTCTAGCCGAAGTCCCGGTGGGTCGCTAGTTGGTAAATATCACTTTTCTATTTGATTGTACTTGCGCAGTATTGCTTCCGTGCCTATGTTCACAGAACTCATTAAGTTTTGCGATTACTCTACTAGAGTTAAATTCACATTCATAATATTTATTATGGATGGATAAAGAGAGCTGTATTGCATCGAAGGTATATTTTGTAATCTATTGTTTACATTGCCCAAGCTTCCTTTAAACAATAAAGATAATATTTAGGCTAGCTACCACCTTATCAATGGCTTATCAAAAGGAATGTGTTTCCGATTGATACAAAAGTGGGATATGACCTTGGACAGCTGAGTTACAAGGATAGACATATTATCTGTAGGCGAGGTTATTGACAGTAACTGGAAATTACTGTGTACTTAAAAGCAAGGTGAATGTAGTTCATTTTTGTTCGATTATGCCACAACCAACATCCTATTTACAAATGTGATGGTACCCTAAATTCATAGGCAAAAAATATTTGAACAGTTAAATATCCTAGGTCAATAAATTATTCAAGAAAGTCACTGAATTTTAAGGTCTTAATAAATAGATGAGCGATGGTTGTCATAATCTAGGGATACAGCCACGAAAGTCCTGGTCCGTTACAGTTGTATATGCTAAGTAAGAATGGGTAATGTACTGTTTGTTTCATAAACTACTCATTTTGGATACACTGGTTGTGGGCTGGACAGGATTCGTTGTTGTGGTGATTTATGGAGATGGTTAGGAGGGATGTTGGTCTATTAAGACAATGATGATAATAGTGAATCATTTTGATATCCGAAAACTTAGTACTTAATTCCCTAAATGAAAACTAAAAACAAATTACTCAGTCCTGGCTTTTTAACTTTGTTGCTGAGAGGTGAAAACCATATAGGAAAAGGTTTTTGAGTATTCTTAATATCTCATTTATCAAATGGCTTTAGCCGTTTTAATGCTTGGAAGTCGAAAAGAGTGTCCACCAACCACATAGAAACACTAGAAGAAATAAACTATTGATCACAGACATTCCTCATGGTAAACAGCGGTTTTAGTGGGTGAACTAAAGATTTTTATAACAAACTTGAAAGCGAGTTGGACAGGGTATTAAACCAGGTGATGTAAACAGCACACAGTTGAAGGGCTTTATTACAAACGTTGATGCTGATATCAACATTCATAATTACAGAAATAGCAGGAAAACCTATATTAAATTCACTGATTTAGGTATTTGCTAGTTGAAGCACTCATTGACTTATAAGAATAAATTCATGAGACATACCATTAGAGCTCTTCAGGTCCCTGTGTATGAGGCTCATGGGCGCTCCGCCATGCAGGTAGGCCATGCCCTTGGCCACCTGGATGGCCCAGTCCACAAGGATGTCCGGCCGGATCTTGCGGCCGCACAGCACTCGGTTCAGAGGGCCTCCGCGCGCGTACTCCATCACCAGGCACAGGTTTGGTTCCTCGAGACAAACTCCTTTCAGTGACACTATGTTCTCGTGCTGCAGGACCCAGAATAACCGAGCCTCCTGTAACACGCTCTCTTTAATCACGTCGATGTCTTCGTTCGCGTCCTGTCGCGCAGCTTTCACCGCTACCACCTCATCGTCCCAGTATCCGCGGTAAACTTTCCCGAAGCCGCCGACGCCGATGACCTCCTCGAGTTTGAGAGAGTCGAAGCTGACGCGCGGTGGCTCCACGGCCAGCGGGTCCTCCTCGGTGACATAGACCGCGGGGAAGATGCCAACGCGGTCTCCGATCTTGCCCGTCCACCAGCCCTCGTCTCCAGAGATGTTGGCATCCTTGGACAGCACCTCGACGATCTCCCCGCGGCGCAAAGACAGCTCATCCTCGCCTTGCGCCGCGTAGTCGTAGACGGCGGTGAACAGGGGGAGCGGCGGGCGTGCCTGCTCCGCCGCCATGCCCGCGCCGGCCGCCGAGCGAGGCGGCATCAGCCCGGCCGCCGCGCGCCCATCGCCCCGCGCCGCCGCCCTCACGCGCCCCGACACTGCTGCGGTGCCCGCCCACCACCGCACATAACGTCCACACGCACGATTTCCACTCCCGACCGAACGCAAAGCTGATGATCACCGTATTATTCCGCCATCTTTGATTCTAGCATCGATCATGGCGGTGTTGTGGCGAGGAAGCGCAAGTCTGCGACGCTCGAATGCGAGGTTTACTGGGACTGTATCGTTTGAAATGATACGAGAACTGTTTCGCCGCGATGTATTTAATTATTTTCCATTCATTTAACTTTGCGAGCCCTAAATCGACGAACGAAATGACAACCGCACTGTTGCGAAGTCAGTGACAAACTGACATTTGGTGTTGCTAGAACAAAACAATACGATTTCTACCATATTCTACCGTTGTTTGGTGAAAGGCGAAAGGGAACTTTTCGTTATGAAAAAAAATATTCTTCCTTTGTTTTAGCTACAACTTAATACAGTTTGTCCTGAAGATACAGTAATAGTGTTTTATTTCCCGTATATCAACTAACTGAAACAGCTGATTACACATTAGTTATTTTACGAAATGGTAATACTATACAGGAATTAGTATGTTGTTTATCTGAGAGATGGCAGTAACGTCAATTTATTTATTTCTGTTTTATATGTCGTTGTTGTTGCTCCGTAGATCAGCTTATCTTTGGATTATAGAAAACTTTAGGTGCAATTTTAATTTATTCGAATAAATCGATACTTTTGCAACCAAGAACTATAAAATTAAGTCTTTTATGAGTAAATGGATTTAAAATTAGATATTTCGGCTCCAACAGAAGCAGGTCCCATGGTGTAATGGTTAGCACTCTGGACTTTGAATCCAGCGATCCGAGTTCAAATCTCGGTGGGACCTTCGGTAACGTTTTGCCCAAACACATTTTGATCAAGGTTTTGTACAGCATTTGTCAATTTTTATTATAAATGTTTAACAAATTTATTTGTTTCACCATTTTCTATCAATGACGAGTGGAATGGCTAGGAAAACAACGTAAACCAACCCCGAGCCGAGCAGACATAGTATGTCTGTGGGAGTGTGAAGGGATGCTGGGTAGGGAGCATTATTGATCGTGCGAAAATGGGATAGTCGTATCCATTCGCGGCAGCCCCTGCCCGCGGATGTCGGACCGCGTCGCAACCTCAAAAACACGCTGAAACGCCTAGTTCACAAGACAAATAACCCAAAAATCAACAAAAAACATGAAATAAACTAATAGTAACATAACAGTCGGTACAAAATGTGAAAACAAATGAATAACAGTGGAAAACCCATCTCTAAACATTCCGAACGTGACATGTCACCGCGGAGTCGACAAGAAAATCGTACAAGCCTCTGAGAACGGCTTTTCTCCTATAAATAACAAGAAAACCAGTCAAATTCATGTAATAATTTCGAAAACCAGCTCGTGCTTCACTTTTCGTGCAATAACGATGGCCGATTTCTTATCTCCTGGTTAAGATTATGAGGGAAAATATGAAAATGTGTTGTGAAATTCATGTTTTTGCTGGTCAGTTCTGTCTGAAGTGGTGTTGGCGCAAACGCTGGCCAGAATTCATAAAGGACACTCTAATAGCCCATGATATATAATTTTAGCAAGCTGTCTTAGAATAAGTTAGAAATTAGAATCAAAATGAATACGTTTAACGCCCCCACCACGCAGATCAATGCTATAGAGAAGATGACAACAGTAAAAAGCAATAAAACCGTGGATCTGGAAGGATATGTTATCATAGTGGTGCAGACGAAGGACAATAAAGTCAAGTTGTATGGTAAGTCTCTGTCACCGCTCTGTTTGCATGCGTTGAAACGCCTGATATAAATTTTATAGCAAGCACGTTACATGAAAGCTTTTGAATGTACAAAGGCAAATGTGGTTTCAATTTAAGTTTTTTTTTGACGTAAAAATCAATTAAATAGGCACTAAAAACAACACTATAATAACAAAAATCTAAAATCTAATCTAAGTTAGTAAGTAGTACCTACTTCTTACCTGTACCTACCTGCTTCATTAACATAGATACTACCGTAAGTTCCACCTCTAGTTTTCTTCCATGTTTAAAATGTGTCCACCTTTAGAAAGGAGATCTCGAGCGCAACCATAGACGCTTACACATTTTGTGTCCAGTGATCTTTCTGTTAAAATTTTTTTTAGCAAAAAAGTACCTACTGCCAATGAGTCATTCGTCAGCTCACACCATAAAATTTGTCCCAACTGGTGTGAGTTGACGAATCGTAAAATAGCTGTATTTGATATTTATATGTTTATGTTAAAGAATTCCAGCTTAAAGAATGCTTATCTATCCGCAGGCTCCCCCGCAGCAGGGCACCTCGATAACCTGGAGGTAGCCGATGAGATCCTCGATGTGAACGAGACCAAGCTCGAAGACATGTCTCGAACGGAGGTGCTGGGGCACATACATGAGGTGAGTGGAGACAACTCGAGGGAAAATATCGATTTAAAAAAGAAAAATCCTGAACTGTAACTTCAGGTACTCGGGTATAGAATCCTAGATATTTTGCGTAAGCAAGACGGTTACAAACCGAATAAATATTGGATGAAAGAAAGTATCATCTTGGAGCAAATCGCAGAAGTGCGAAATTATTTTTGGGACCAATTTTAAAGTTTTCCTTCATCATTTCTTCTCTCGTCCGTTTTAGAACTCGAATTAGAAACGAACGAAAAAACAAAGGAAGATCGACTATAAAAAATTATAAAAATATATAAAGTTATTCGCTCCGCGTGTGCATTTATGCGTTTTTGAACTGTAAATTATTGGTTTTAGTGATTACCCTGCTGTTATCGTTGGGTTCTGTTATTGCGATTAGTTATTTTGTCAAGATTTTATTCGTTAAATGTTTTTGGAGTTGAATCCTACAATAGATTACTTACTACATACATTACATAATATTTACCAGTTTTGGAGGGGGGCTCATCACCCTATGGGCTACGTATGATAATCTATTTATATTATAAAAGAGAAAAGACTCGCTGACTCATCAAAAGATCTATGAAACTACAAGACCTACGGAGCTGGAATTTTGCAGAGGTTCCTTTTAGGATGTAGGCAGGTACCCGCTAAGATTGGAATTATGAAATTCGTATTCTAAGGTACCTAGTTCAAATGGGGTCAAAGGTTAATTTGAAATAACTTCAAAATTGCTACTGTATGCCCGTAAACATTTTAAACGTAGATTCTTTACCAAAAACACATAGACACGTGTTTCGGAGTTTTTGAAATTTACGCCTAACGCATAAAAGGACAATGATCAAAGTGAGGCCACTCACCAACTCATCACGAAATCTCCGAAACTACAAGACCAACGAAGCTGCAATTGTGCCTATGAGTTCCTTTCAGGTCGTTAGCACTTACTCCAAACGGATTTTTTGAAATTCGAATTCTAACGTCCTATAAATATGGGTGGAAGTTTTTTGAAAACTCATCTCTGAAACTACAAAAATTACGTGAATGAAATTTTGCAATGTTATGGTATTTAGGAAATAAGCATTCGTAGAGGAAAGTGAATTATTGGTTATATGCATAATAATAACTATAAAACCGTAAATTTTGTTGTTTTGTTTTGTTGTTGTAAAACTATGGCGACGATAGTTTGCATGGAAGCAAAGATTATTTATATTTAATGAATAAATAATATATTTATAAAAAAAATAAATGAAAGATTTTTATTTACCTTACCAACTACTACAATGTAAAATAAATCAATATATGAATATATAAATAATATTTAATACCAGGTTTCGTGATTTTGATTTTGTGCGTAGCAGGGCGCAATATCAAAATCACAGATACCTACAACACACATGATAAACAAAAAAAAAAGAAATATGTACAAAAATACATGCAACAAGGAATAAACATAATTGCTTTTGGGATTTAAAATTTTAAATATAAATAGGGATTGCGTAGTATAAGTACAAAGGGTAAGAAAAAAAGAGTAAATCAATAATAAATAAATAAATAATGTTGGACAATGCACACAGCATCATCTAGCCCCAAGTTAAGCAGAGCTTGTGTTATGGTTAGTAGATGACTGATGATATATTACATAGATAGATAATTTATTTTATTATACATTCATCGAAGGCCTTGTCCCTACAGTCTGGAAATATGCTTACATAACACCGATACACAAGAGAGGGCCCAGAAATGTAGTTGAAAATTATAGGCCTATCTCAAAGTTATGCATATTTGCTAAAATCATGGAGAAGATAGTATACTCTCAGCTTTATCCAGCACTAAAACACAGTCTCGACTCGAACCAGCACGGCTTTCTCAGAGGGAGGTCTACCACCTCGAACCTATTGCTATGTAGTGAATATCTTTCTCAACATATGTCTGAACCATCTCAGGTTGACATTATCTACACTGATTATAGTAAATGCTTCGACCGTATAGACCACTTAATTCTTATGCAAAAATTGCAAAGAATAGGTATCCGCAGCAACTTATTTCGGTGGTTCTCGTCGTACGTTCACAACCGCTGTCAGACTGTCGTACTCAGTGGGTACTCATCTTCGCCGATGAGCGTCCCTTCTGCTATTCCACAAGGTTCCTTACTCGGTCCTTTGCTTTTTACAATAATGGTCAATGACATTTCATCATGTTTCAATCACTCAAAAATTCTGCTATATGCGGATGACATGAAAATCCTTTACCCTGTCAAAGACGCAGACAATGCGGCCTGCCTCCAAGATGACCTAGACCGACTACAAAACTATTGTACACTCAACAAGCTCGATTTAAATGTTTCTAAATGCTACGTCTGTTCTTTTACCCGAAAACCGAATGTGCTTAAATTTAATTATTCACTACAAAACCTACAATTAACAAGGGTAGCTAAGATAAAAGATCTGGGCGTTACGTTTGACAGCAAACTCTTATTTGACGAACACATTAATTCAATAGTCTGCAAGGCATCGAAAGCACTCGGTTTCATCCTTAGAATGTCCCGCGATTTCTCAAGTATAAAAACTTTTAAGATACTCTACTGTTCTTATGTGCACAGCCACTTGGAGTACGGTTCGCAGGTATGGAACCCTAGATATGACATGTATATCTCTCGCTTGGAGGGCATACACAAAAGATTCCTGCGATATGTGCAATTTCGCGCAAAAATCTTCTTGCCCGATTATTATACGAGATGTCGCAAATTTCATTTCTTGCCTCTCCAGGAACGACGAGCCATAGCGGATCTATGTTATCTATCTCGCATAGTTAATAGCAAAGTAGATTGCGCAGAGCTGCTGCAACAGATCGGCCTAAATACCAACTTTAGAACTCATAGATACCCTAAAACTTTTCATCTTCCTACCAGCCACAGGCAGCAACCAACTACAGGCAGAACACATTTTTGATAAGGTCATGCAGATGTTTTAACGTTCTTTCCAAAGAGATTGATATGGATATTTTCTTTAATACTCACACTAAACTAAAAATAATAATGAGTGATAGATGTTTTGGTACATCTTGATTATATTCCTTCTTATGTCATTTAATAACCCAAACTTGGTAGGAATTTCTCACCTATCTGTAATCCAATTTTTAGATAAGTAGTACTAATTTATCAATCAGTAGTCGTCATGTAACTTTGTAGTTTATCATTATTATCAGTCGCTTTTTGTGGAAATTTTTAATAAGCCATCTGTATTTAGTCACAAACCTACTCTATAAGTTAGCTGTTAATTTCCCAAACATTGTTAAAATAAGAATAAAAAAATAAAATAGAAAATAACCAGAACACCCGAGACAAATATTTGCAGATCGTACAAACATTTGTCCCAGGGTATTTCTAAACGCGCGTATTTCTAAACAGGGTATTTCTAAATTTCTCCACGCGGATGAAATCGCGAGCCGGTCAGCTAGTGATGTGATGAGATATTCAAAGTAAAGCGTTTTCGTTTCATTGCGCGATTTCTTTGGATAATATATTATATATTATCCAAAAAAATGCGTTCGAATATTATCGCATAAATTATGAATGAAATTCTAAATCTCGCGTCGGCATATTTGCAAATCATGCATCCCTGAATCTCTCAGAGGGATCCGTCGACCCAGATAGACCCATGTCCTCAAGGAAAACGTCAGAAATGCCTGTTCCCAGCACACGTGATGGACTGCTTGATGTTCTTGTATCAACTATAGGTAACTATATACCTAATGTGAAAGTTTGTATGGATGGGTGTATGGATATTTGTTACTGTTTCACGCAAAAACTACCGAACCGATTAGGCTGAAATTTGGTATGGGTATAGTTTGGGACCTGGAATAACATATAGGCTATTTTTTATCCCGATAAAACGCGGGCGAAGGCGGGGGCAGCAGCTAGTAAGTATATATCTTTACTACCCAAGGTTTAACAAGACTTGTTGATGTATTATCTAAATTTGGTCATGATGATAATTTTTGTTCCAGTGCATATCCTCCTGCATCATAAAACTCCGCGTAAAACGGCGGAGTGAGAGCAAATTACGTGAGTATTACTATTAATAATAATCTATTTCGAGTAAAGGGGGAGCAGGGAATGGTGATTTGGAGGAAGTATGAATAAAATGTATCATCCTTCTAAAAAAAACAAGGCTTCCTAAAAATCTACAAGTGTCTCGCAGTTGTATCATGTATAAACTTAACTAATAATCGTCTAATAATAAGACGCGTTTTAAAAAACGATAAACGGACTTCAATTTCCCTTACTTTTACACATATTTTAAGTTTTGCGGGATAAATACTAATCCCCTGGGGATAAAATTTTTATGGGATCCCTCCGTGATCATTTTCTATACATTTTAAAAATCGGTCCATAATTGGCGGAGATATCGCGTAACATACAAACGAATTGATAACCTCCTTCTTTTGCAGTCGGTTAATAATACGCAAAATTGTTAAGGGTAGAATCTTTCTTTTGATTTCAATCGAAAATTTTGAAGACTTTCACTAATTAGAAAATGATCTCGAGGTGGTCCCACAATTTTTTTATCCCCAGAGGATTCCTATTTGTCCCACAAAACTTAAAAACAGTGTAAAATTAAGAGATTTTAAGTCGGTTAAATTAGGTTTTTGAAAAAAATCTAATTATCACTATGACTCAATGACAAACTGACTCAATGACAAACTTATTGACAAATAGTTTCCATGGCAACTGAACTGACCATAGACTTATACGACATAAACAAGCGATCTACTTTGAAAAACAAATTACAAATTTGCTGAAACGGCTGACGGATCGCATAAAGCGAAGGATGACCCATCCGATCTTTCGATGACATTTTTATGAAAATGATTGACATTTATTTGTTGAGATTGTTTTTGTTGTTGAGAGATCTAAAACAAATTTGTCATTTAGTACCGTGTCCGAAGCAACGCGCGTTTATACGTTCAGCAGTAAGGTTGCTCCGTGTTTGTTTCGTGCGATCCGTCAACAGAAACTTCGTAGTTCGTGTTTCAATGTAGGTCTCCTTTCATTCGTCGTTCCATCCATGTGTCATTCTTCACTCAATAACATCAAACTATATATACTATTTTATTCCGGGTGTAAAATTACTTCCAAACCAATTGTAATTATTCAGGAATCAGGAATTTGAAATCTTTCATCGTTTTTTAAAACACGCCAAATTATTACTTCATCATTATCATCAGCCCATACACGTCCACTGCTGGACATAGGCCTCCCCCGTACGACGCCACAAATAGCGGTCCTGAGCCGCCTCCATCCATCCCCCCCTACATGGGAGACCATCCACTCGATGGACCGACGACATCGTAGCGGTCGCAGGGAATTATTACTTATTTTGTATTAATTTTAGTTAATTCTTTTTAGTTTCCTTTCTTCTGTTTGATACTTTTGTTTTATCACCTATACTTAACCCGCACTCTCTGGGTCTGACGAGGTAGAGTAGCCCTCGAGTAGCTCTAGAGCGAGGAGACGATACATTGTCAGTCTAGGTTTTGGACAGAGCATTATGTACTTACTTATAATTTTATCGATCTAATTTTATATAGGTATAGATCATAGTATACATATATACCTATTTAATTGATATATATTTTTTAAATTAGATAATTAATATTTTATTTTATTAGATATTTAAGTACCTAGTACTCTATATACCGGGTTGTCTGGCAGAGATCGCTCTTGACCGATAAGACCGCCTATTGTCACTTGTATTGTTTTGTCTCATTTGTAAACTGTTTTCTAGTTTTAAGTGTGCAATAAAGTATTTTCTATCTATCTATCTTTATACCATCAACCTTTTATTTGGTATATGTACTGGCAATACATCTTATGTTGTACGTAAACAAATTTTATATCGTTATCCCCTGAGTAGACTTTTCCTTCTCTGCATATCTGAAAAATTTGCAACCCATTAATTCAAAGCGCCATTTCGTCCAATACGAAGGTTTCGTTTGTCTGTCTCTATCGCTTTTTCAACAATTTCACTGAACACAACCGGTGCACCACCTATGCTTGGAGTAAACTAGGTAGAGTAAGTAGAGTCAAAAATATCGTTAGGGCTTATTAGGTACAATTGTTTTTTTTTTGTTGTTTTTTTTTCAGTTGACTATCTTCTGCCAGTCCACTAATGAATTGTCATAGGTGATAATAATATAATACCTAATGAGCGTGATATAATCTTTTAGAATCGTTTAGTATTTGAATTAGAGCGAGAAACATGTAGGAAATCAAGCCTTTTTTTTTCTTTATTATTCAATCTTTAATTAAAGAAGAATAAGATATGATTATATATAATATATATACATATATTATATATAATCAAATCTTATTAAATCTTATTCTTCAGACACTAAGCCAGAGGTTTGTTATATTATTGAATATCTTTTGAAACCCTATTGTTTACCACAACATACACTTGTTCATATTATATATTTATTATTAAATAAGCAGTAAATAAATTACAATATCTCGCAAGCGAGCGCCTTAACGCCCTGTCCTCCTTATATATTTTTTATACTTTATTACCAGAATCAAAACAGGGATATTGTTTTGACTTGACCCTGCTCTACATAGTTAGCCTCTGCAGAGCTCTGTATAAAACAATTCTTACCTGCTCTGCTTCTCTGCAAATGTCGCTCACCTTTCTGCTTTGTGAATATTTAGCGATGCTATTTACACTGTGAAAGATTTATTTCTGAATAATATTTGAATGGATGTTATGAAAGATCTTGGCACTTTAATTCACATTTACATAAAACATGCAACGCTTTTGCTTTGATTTTTATCACCTCCTCTACTGTAAGGATGAAAATCCTTTGTTAAAAAGCACTTTAAAAACAGAAAGAGTCCCAACATGAAGCCTTGTGGGATACTCGGAATGACGAAGAATTTTTTAACAGGAAAAGAGTAGGAACTTGTAATTTTTTTTTATTGTAATAGTTAAACTATTTGATCAGCACAATATGAAGAAGTGGCCTTAGATAGAAAGAGTATGCTTTCCCAGCAGGAACCTAATCACTCTGAATTTGAAAACTCCGAGATTGTACTCTACCGGGAAAATAGTAGCAGGAAGTCCGTACCACTCTAAAAAAATACCATGCACAAAATAGGTTGTACCTGTTTTATGAGGGCTTGCCCGCGGTATGCTGTATTTGTTCGAAATAACTATTTTACACAGACCA
This sequence comes from Eupithecia insigniata, assembly GCA_947859395.1. NCBI lineage: Eukaryota > Metazoa > Arthropoda > Insecta > Lepidoptera > Geometridae > Eupithecia > Eupithecia insigniata. The sequence continues at coordinate 1,513,803 of OX402007.1, forward strand.
CATAGTAGAGCCTGGCATGGCCCATTTTTTTGCCCGCAGTAGGTGCCAGCTTATGTACCTAGTTACTGAACCCCAGTGTTGGACAAAGAAGCTACTACCCGTGGTCTTACTGCTGAGCTAGATCCATTAATGTGTCCACGGATCTATTTACACGTAAGATTGATAAAAGTATAGCAATAAGTAAAGCCACACGAACATAGTCGCGAGACGATGCTAGTTTTATACAGCATTGCCTGGTTGGACTATGTACTCATACGAAAATCTCTTTGCTGTAATGCAATTTACGGTCAAAATGGCTTCAGCAATCGCCGACTACCAGGACACACACCACCTTCTTTGACACAAAGCAATAAAACTTAAAATTCAACAGCAATGTCTTGCTCTTACCACATTGCTTCATCATTCGCGTATATCATAATCACCTATATGCCACCCAATATTACTTTGACAAAGTTCCAACACTGTTCGATGAAGTGCTCGATAGAACTTTGTGTGTTTTATCAGAAGGCTGTATGCACGTTCGTGGTATTGGCCGCGCTGGCTACATTTTCGCTCAGGCTTTGAGGTTATTTCGATCAGGGTTGCCATGTTAATTAATGTGCCTTTGTCCAGGCAGTTTTGATTACAAGATGGTCGATTAGGCGGGTTGCATTTTGGGAAGAATAATTGGGGATAGTCTCTCCATTGCTTTATAGATTGGTGGTGGTCATGTAGAGCAGAGGCTTTGAATTTAGATTAATAACTTGATAGCCTTCCATGTTCTTCACAACTTCGATTAAAAACAGCGTTAGTGGTGCAGCTGGCTAAAAGGTTCGGGGTGTAGAGACATAGACAGTCGCAGGTTCGGGAACAATACCTAATAACCTGAATAATAAAATTAAAAAAAAAAAACATCTTGCCCTTATTCCTTTAAAATTTAACCAGATTATTATTTACGTGAGATTTAAAATGTCTTACTGTGATACCTACCAGTTACCACATTCCAATAGGAATCGTGTACTGAGTGCACAGGGGTTATAAAAAGCGTGCTCTACTCTACCTATATCGTAAGGTACAACACATAACGGAACAAAAACATGTGGAACCCGAACCAGATCTTTTTGTCGACGCTACTCGAAACAGAGAAGCCATATCAATTTCATATCACAAAAGTGACTTTGTTGAAAAAATCCAAAATGAATTAAAAAATACCAAGAGCTTCTACCTATTGCTTGGTTTTTGACTGCCTGGTAAAAGAAGAACAAAGCAAACATCAACAAGTAACATGGCAACACCACCATGAAACAGAGCGAGCGAGAAGGAAAACAGGTTTTGAGTCGCGCGTTCCTCTCGTACTCGCGTACTCGTCACCGTTTTCCACGACGAAATTATTTAACAACAATTTACCGTGTTTTAAAGTTCTACCGCAAGTTTTCATAACATTTCGAAGGATAATAATCCGTTCAGTCAGTAGCAGTGTGGTGTTGTAGAAAGTGATTTGTCAACTTGTTGGGGTGAGTGAACTGTGGACTCCACCAAGGCTCTTGCCCTTTAGTCTGGAGCTGGAGTAGTGATGGACCTCCACCGGTATTTTCATCGGTAAAATTAATCCGGTGATTTATCTTTTCGGATTATACGGACGGTCAATATCGCAGCGGAATTCGTATAAGGTAAATAATAGTGTGATTCATCGGTATTTGGTCTTACGTAAATTGTTTAATACCTAGCTAGGTGAAGTATGTGTACCTATTTGTAAAGCGATTCGACTCGAGTTCAGAGCTAGTTTAGTTCAAAATGCGATATTAAACTCTAAGGTAGGAATACCGAATCAGGCAGAAAAAACACAGAAACTCTGAAATACTGAACCGGTTAGGCAACAGGTAATGTTGAATGGAGAAACGCTGCCAACAATACTGCTTAGCTACCTAACTTACCTACATACATTACTACCTACGTAGCTCGAGTAAGGATTTTTATAGATGGTTATCCAATCAGAGATTCTAAGCTGCTGCTTAGAATAAATCGAAATAGAAATACATAATACATTCACTTTTGTTTTAGCTAATGATTTCTTTGAACTGCTAGATGATACACTAAACAAGTCAGCTATCAGTCTATTTAAATTATGGCAACTTTTTTTTTAAACTACTTAGAAAGGATGTATTTCTCATCGAAACGAATATATATTTAGCAGATAGTATTGTATTTTAACCTTTAAAATGCTTAAAAGGAACAGAATGCAAATTAACCTAATCGACACTTCAATCAACGTTCCAAGCGACGCACATCATAACTGTAATTTTGACGAAATCCACGTACATAATTGACTAAGTATTTATTGTTATTGCACGTCTTACTTATAATAATGAAGGTACGAAAAATAACACAGGCTTTGGTTTGGTATTGCCCAAATTTCTTTTGCATGACCACTATGCGTTAGATAGGTTAGGAAGTACTTATTTTAGTATTTGAATCAAAAGATGAAAGAATATTATGTCGTGTTTTAAAAAACGATAAACCGACTTCGAATTCCCTTACTTTTACACTTATTTAAAGTTATGCGGGATAAATACTAATCCCCAGGGCATAAAAATTTATGGGACCCCTTCGGGATCATTTTCTATACAATAGTGAAAGAATTTTCAAAATCGGTCCATAATTGGCGGAGATATCGCGTAACATACATACAAAAAAAATTTAACCATACAGACGAATTAACAACCTCCTCTTTTTGAAGTCTGTTAAAAAGGCTCTATGAACCTACTGAAAAAGACTTAAAAAAGACCTAAGCTATGCCTTATTAGTGGTAAGTTTGTTTGTATTATTTCCATATAAAATATAATATAATAAAATAATATTAAAGTTGTAAACATTAACCTAAACGGAAAGGAGTATGTCAGGTGCTAAATACTAAACCCTTCCTCATTTCCAAGTCGGTACCAGTACACAATATGTTTTTGCAAGGTGAGACGAGGTAAAAATAATCGACATAGCAAAAAGCTGGATAACCTTGGCAGAAGATACGGCCACGTCATATCACATTATCATTTTGTATGTGAACCTGTGAAGTTATGGTTCACTATGCTAGCTTGTCGTTTTTCTAAGGTTTGTATAATGTTTATTTTTACGTAAAGATTGTAGAGAATAAAGTGAAAGTGAGACGATAAATTATCACTTCGTTATCACTTCTTTCCAGATTTCTAAATTTTAAAAAGACTTTTTTCTAAATATAAGAAATATCTAAAAGTGTTACATACATACATTATTTAATAAAATACATAAATTAGTTCTTGGACAGAGAGAGTTTGTAAAATATTAGTTTTCTCAAATAAGGGAATATTCTTGACGTAAATTTCGAGTAAGACTGGCCAACTTCTCTACTGTTGCTTTCCCATTGCAATGGGAAAAGAAAGAACTCCTTGTAGACTCGCAGGTGCATTCTTCATGGTCACTTAACCAGAATGTATTTTAAGTACCTTGATTATGTTAAATTATATGTTACCTGTATAATGTACATACAACTACAGTAGCACTAAAAGATTCTTGTAAGATGCTTGCGTAACCTAGGTATTATACATACATATTTTGAAATGTCTCTCTTACAAGTTGGCATTCCCTACTCGTCATCACTCTATAAAGGGCTTGGCTAGAAATGAAAATACACGAAGTGGGAATCCCAGATGGCCAAGCGTTTGGAATATAAAAATGATAACGGTGCGGGGTACGTTAACATTTTTATGATTTTCATTTTATTTTCATTTCTAGCCAAGCCCTTCATGTCCTATTGATAGTGAAATCGGTGATGACGAGTAGGGAATGCCCCTTGTTAGTTCTTGAGTTACATATTATTTGCGTGTTCAGTTTCCATTCCCAATTTACATTTCCTCATTGTATTCTTACACAATTCATTATTTAAACTCTATAAATCTCAAAAAGCCGTGGGGTCGCGGCGTACGAATATCGACCCCTCCAACTCAACCCGTGGATGTCGTAAAAGCCGACTGAGGGAACCTACCAGAGGAAGGGCAGCAGCTTCCTTCTGAGTATTTTTAAACACCAACACTGCGATCACCAATCCGCCTGCCAAGCTTGGTGATTATGGCAAATCCCCCCTACATGGGAGACCATCCACTCGATGGACCGACGACATCGTAGCGGTCGCAGGGAGTCGATGGATGGAGGCGGCTCAGGACCGCTATTTGTGACGTCGTATGGGGGAGGCCTATGTCCAGCAGTGGACGTGTATGGGCTGATGATGAAATCTCAAATTCTGCTCTTGTTGGCAAAATTGAGAACTCTGCGTATAATATTTATTAACTTTTGGCCACAAACTTCGATTAAAAATACGCCAGAAACAAAAGAGTTTAACTGAAAGAGCAAGAAAACGCTTGAAAAACACAAGACAATCGTGCATGGGGTAATCAATCAAGTTTTGACAGAACTACTCATCTCAGCAAAAAAAGGTAAAGCATCAACAAAATTTAATTCAAAAGACACCATGTAACCACCCGGAAGTTCAATTGTGACACTCGTGAGTTATTTATAAAAAACTGTTGTTATTTTAAACAGTCCGTACCGTACATACGTTACAGTACAGTTAGTGTAAACTGTAAAGACACAAATGACAATAGCGTTACGTGTATTGCTGAGAAAAAAGGTCGAGATGTAAGATGATTGAGATGAGAGGCTGTGGGCGTTGAAGGGGCCTAATGCTATACAATCTTGTATATACGCGTACATATTATAGACAACATGTACCTATAACCTGTAACTATAGATCTATATTTACGGTGTGTACCTAGGATATGATTCCCCCCCAAGACAATAATTATTAAACTTTTTTCCCTCGTTGCGTTGTTGCACTGCTGGGCACTGTTGCCTATGAATGAAGTATGTTTTACTAACATATCCCTTATACATATTTTCCTCGTAGGTAGATTTTGTTTAACATTCTGACTCTGACTTAGCTCTTGACTAACTATCTAATTAATTAAATCCAACTGCTATACTTCCTTTTATAGCAAGGGAAGGACTATATACCAGCTCCAACAGCACCCAAACTTCAGACGTGGGATGGTGGTAACTGTACAGTACAGTGATTGAGTTGCACCGTTACGTCACACGCAATGACTCCAGTGTCTAGTGTCTCGAGACGGTTACTTTACTTTATATTGTCATGGAATTGGATTCTTACACTATTTATTTAGTTTAATTGTAAATACTAGTTCCAATTTGTTTCTATTATTTCGTTCTAATTTATTGACTGAGTTTTATGATATCAGTAGCTACAAACTTTGTTTTTGTAATTCTGAGTGGAATTGAGTAATGTACTCAACTCCAAGGGGTAAGACTGTAAGACATGTACCGAAAAAGAATTTGATAATTACTTAAATGGTTGAGATACCTACATATTTATTTTTATCAACCGGAAGTTGACATTTATTTATTTTATCAAAAATTATTTTAGAAAAACAAAGGAGAAGCTCTATGTGCAGCTCTATGTATTTTTTTATCGATCATCGATTTCTCCGTCATTTATGGACTGATTTGCAAAATTATTTCACAATGATCCAAAAATACCACCAAATAATGGTTAGCCATGTGCCTCTTGCGGCCTATGTCCAACAATGGACTAGTTACGTCCGATGATGATGATGACTTAGCCAAGCGTATGTAAAGTATTTGTACGGAAAAACCAAAAAAAAAAACGGTGTGACTAATGAATTTGAAGTCAGTTTTTAGTTTTTTCAAAACAATCAAATTATTTTATTTACGTATGGCTCGTAACATAACGGAAAAAAGAGGCATGTTAAATATGGATTGACATTTCACACATCATCTAGCCATCTACCTGGTTTATGCAGTTCGTAGAGATTTATATTTTACTCGCTGATCACAAGTTCTTCTAATTGCTTACTACATTATCTCGTTTTTAACAAGAAAATGCCATCTACAAACAAATATAAATTTATAAGAGATATCAGAATTTATCGTCAAGACAATAGCCCCAGCCGTTTTGTAATAGAAAAGTAACTGCAACTGAGAGGCTGTGTTTATCTCACCCGCGTCGAACGCACGTCCCGCGCATTTGTACGTTTCTCGGTAAAATTACTCGGAAATAGTCCGTGATCACGTAGATACTAGATATAATCGCGGTTTTATATTTATTCCAGTAACGGATTATCCATTACACCGGTTATAATGGAATCTAAATAAAATAATTTAACAGTTGGTTTTGCGGATTTAATTATTCAAGTGCCAAACATTTGAATAAATCCGATTATATCTAGTTCTACTTCTACAACAATCGCTTCTACAACAAAACTCCAAGCAAAAATTTTCAATAAATAAATTCAAACAAATTGTCAAAAGAACAAAAATTTACTACAAAATATCAGACTATATTGAAGATTTTATCTTCAATATATGTATATAAGCTTGGAACAGATTTTGCTCCAACTTGAAAAATAACACCTAAAAGGCTAAAGGTTTCTTCGTCGCGTTCTAACTTTAGTCTTCATACCGAAGCGACCGAAATCAATTTCCACGTCAGTGTTTAATTTTAAGACTAACCTTTTCTAAGTGTACATTAGAGTATTTAAGGAAACAAAGAATTTTGAAACTTTTTAAAATTAGAAGAGCTCTCTGCGAAATGCTTTACACTCGTTTCTGCCAAGGAGTTTCTATATTCCTAACATTGAGAAACGAAGCTAGTTGAAACTTTTTCCAGATAAGTATACATCGGTAGACTCTGACATGGACAATTGACCTCCTCCTTTTTTGTATTCTGGCAATAACTCTCGCGGTTCCTACATAGAGCAGATTCAAAGGAGTTCATAGGTGAAGTTCATGTTAGAAGGATTTTTTAGGACAGCAGGTTCCCTAGAACTTCATACTGCATTATCTACGTGCTAGTACGTTAGCACTATAATGTGGCGATCACAATAGGCCTACCATGGCCACTGTGACAATAAAGCCACCCTATTCAAATAAAAAAAATAGTACTATAATAGTTATTCTGTGTTGCTAGGTACATACATATGTACATATCTATGGCAAGAATATTGTGTCATAGGTGAACTGCCGATCAGGTCGAGTTCAAGAATCAAGAGTCAACTTTCTAAGCTCTAATGATATTTCGAATGTTACTTGGTTCAATTACAAAATAATCCTCAGCTATGGAGTTATAAATTATGTACTTATTTACTTATGGTAGAGTCGGATTTTATGACTCAGTTTCTCGGGTCAAGACCAAGCTATTAAGTATGTATATTTAATAACTTGCATTCTAAAATAATTGTACTTTAAATGAGGTATTACGATTCATAAATTCCTATAAAATAGCATCTTTTGCAATTTAGTAATTTTTCCAAGAGGATTTTTTTTCTTATACTTAACACAGTAAAAAAAATTAACTTTAGTATTACGGTTGAAACAGTTAGTAGACAATCTAGAAGTAGCTGAACTGATCTATTATTTCATCAGATTGTTTACTTTGATGATATTTCTTTATATTTTTTATAAGAATCAGATTAGAATTTTATTTTCCCTTTTACAAACCCGACACTTTATACACTATATACCCTGACAAATTTACCCTTTTACAGCAATTAATTTTACGATCATTGTTTTTTTTTTGCTCATTTACAGCAGATTATAGGAATGATTTTGTTTGTTTTTGTGTTCGTTTGATTATTTGTTTTCTCTCGATAGATACCTATAATTATCCTATCCTACTAGTTTTATAAATGTGTAAGTTTGTATGGATATTTGTTACTCCTTCATGCAAAAACTACTGAACCGATTAGGCTGAAATTTGGTATGGATATAGTTCGGGACGTTTTCGGGATTTTTTATCCCAATAAACCGCGGGCGAAGGCGCGGGCAGCAGCTAGTTATAAATAAATAACCTGTAACTGTAAATAGATGTATGTAACCAAGTGTGCCTTGTGCTCCTACGGCGAATAAATATATGAGCATCAGTATCTGCAAATTATTTTTGCAGTACTTACTAATTTTGCGGAGCTTGTGTTGTGGGAAGCAAAATGCTGTTTCTCTTAATTTTTCTCTCAATATCTATCTCACAGCTACATGACATTCTAAGGTAAATATTATTCAGCCGAACACAAACACAACATATATTTATGGTTTGTTTACAAATATTGTATCTTGAATTTGGCTGGAGTATAGGTTTTACCTAAATCTAGTTGGTACCTATCACACATTACCTACATACTTATATCCTAGATGCGCTCTGTTCCATCTGCTCTGGTATGCATAACTGGTTCTCTAAGCAGAGCATTAAGTGACCAACATTTTCTTATTTCTTCCAACCAATTTCAACTCTAAACACCTTGTCATAAGGTCTAAATTTACAGGCTTTAGCGGTCGCTTTCTGATGTCAAGATATAGCACAATTATTCAAAGTTGGCGCAATAGTTTTTTTTAACCGACTCCTAAAAAAGTAGGAGGCTCTATGTTTGACTGCTTGGGTTGGCATCTTTTGCACTACTGTATTTTTATTTCCTCGATAGGACTTATCTTAGACTAGTAATCTCGAAACACCGAGGAAGACTAAATCACGATATGACCAATTCTTGATTATCACAAATCGCGATTGTATTTTTTTAATGTATGTTCATCACCGATTTCTACGTCGATTGTGGCACATTCTGGGTTGATTTTGATAACGCTTTCGCTTTTGTATAGAAACCGATCTCGAGGTGCACACATTAATTATTTCCGAGAAATTATGTACCTAGAAACTGATTTTGTCTCGTAAAACTTAAAAACTAAGGATATATTAAGAAACTTGAAGTAAGTTATAGTTAAAACAATATTGTTGATTATAATCAATTTTAAATGCTCTGTATGAATTTTTATGTGTGTGTATATGGTACTATTGGTGCTGAAAGAAACGATTTGAATTGAATTGAATAATCTTTTGGTATAATCTATGTACAATTCAGCGTCTTGACACGAAAAAACTACAGTCGGGTAAAAACAAAAGGCAGTCGCCAGCTTAGGTTGCCGTACGTATAAGGTGATGTATCATTAATAAGTGTCAGTGTAATGTCGACTTTAAAAGACAGGGTGGTAGGGTAGAGATTGTCTTTAGGCTGTTTGAAAGGATTAAATTGATATTTTGAAGGCTAATCTTAATAGAGGGACTATTTGTTCAACTTTCTAGAAGTGGGATCTTGGGGCGTCTTACCCGCAGGGCATTTGGTAGTCTTAATTGGAAACAAAAAATTGATTGGAAAGGAACCAAATATTTACTTAACTAATAATTATAGTAACTACAAGAAGCCTGTAGAAATGACTGCCGATCATACAAACAGTCCTGTGGCTGTAATCGAACCCGCACTTTCATTTTAGTCGGCTTTTCGCCTACTACACCACTAATATGCCCCATAAAAGATGTGGTGCCCCCACAGCTGGGCTAGGTATTATGCAACCAAATAGTAGAACAAACTTATTTTAACATATCTTAGATACCTGCAGGACTCTACTATCATTGGAATTTGACGACCGATGTGGCGCGGCGGGCGAAGGTCCGCCTGCGACGCAGAAGGTTGCGAGTTCGATTTCCGCCTTAGGACAAACGTTTGTACGATCTACAAATATTTGCTCAGGGGTTCTAGTATAGAATAGAATAGAATATCATTTATTTCGACACACACATTAAATACATAAAAAACAAACAGAAACATAGATCACGGAAGTTCTTATCCTAGGTTACAAAATTGATTGGCGTTAGTTCGAGTTTTGCCCCATGACCCTGTGCCGAAATAGGTGTTGGCTCAGCATGTGCTGAACTGTTGCCGCTCAGCGCTGTTTTTCAGCCAAAAACCTTTATGTTGGCGTTACGGACGTCTAGCCGGCGACAAGCTTACTTTATATAACAAAACAATATTTATATAACAAAAACAATATTAAATAGTCGTAGTAAAACTCTGTAAATAATGGTACTAATAATTATATAAGTAAACAAAAGTAAATATACTTAATAAGAGGAAGGTAAGTAACTTCTTAAATTATAACATTGAATAAGACAAAGAAGAAATAAATAAATAAATAAACAAACAGCAGGTATGATGCAAAGGAATTGAAAATATGGCGCAGTGATATGCCTATAAGATTGAGGTTCAGTTGGTAACTAGTTTACCCATCTGCAATAACAAGGTATTGAAGCGCTTTTGAAGCCCAGAGAAGGTAGTTTTAAGATTGCTAGATAATCGAGCTATTGACATTTACGTTGCCAAGTTTTCTCTGTTCTTCAACAAGAAATGCCTTGAGTTTTTTCCTGAAATTAAATTTATTTCGAAGGTTTCGAGTCTCTAGTCGTTTTCTATGTATACAAAAAATATATATTTATATAATATATTCTATTATATATAGGTATCAGTTATCTAGTACCCATAACAAAAGCTCTGCTTCTGCTTTTATATTTTTCCGATCATTTTGACTACTCTAGAAGCTCATATCAATTTGACGCTGACTGTACATCACCATTAAATATTAGGGGGAAGTCCCCTAGTGGCGGACACCTAAGGTTTTTTGACAATTAAAAAAGGAGATTCGTATAAAATATATTTATTTATTAATTAAGTACGTCAATGAAATTTAAAACCAAAATAAATATACAAAAATGCAACGTTTACATAATCCGTATATAAAAAAATAAGAAACTTAAATCAAACTTTGCTCAGAAAAAATGGTATCATTGCAAGTGGCACCTAGTACCGGACGGAATTAACTTCGAACATAAATCATACATCGTAGGCCTCTTAACATTCATGGATATCTCTACAGATTCGTGAGTCCACTCAGCTGCTAGAGCTGCAACAACTCGGCAGCTGGAGCATTGTATCCGATTTTCGTAAGCACACTACGCAAGTAGTTCTTATGTTATACATTTTAGTATGTGGGTCCATTTTATTTGCTTTCCATGGTTCAGTAAAATAAAATTATCATGCAGAGTGCTTTTCCGTAAGTTATAGCACTCATTGTTCAGCAAAACTTCTGTCAAAGTGATTTTTTAGTTTAGTAAACAAAACCTTGTCTGGCTTCCGGTGAACTATTTTGGTCGTAGTTTCCTTAATTTTTTTCTTGTTCATTACGGTTTCTATCGGTTCTTCTAGTCTCTAAAACAAAGTAAAACATATGTATATAATCAAAAGCATAAATACTTATGAGAAAAAGCAACTTAATTTTTGTCCGGCGTTAAGGGACGACTTAGTGTCCGGTGCCAGGGGACAGAAAATCCCCAAAATTACGTGTGTCAAAACCTCTTCGTTACTCAACAAAAACTATTATAAATATCAAATATCTATGGATAACTTGTAGTATAATAACAATAACTATAAACACAAATACTAAAACATCGCAATAAAACTTACTTATATCTTATGTGACGCAGCGTATTCCCGCCAAAAGTAGTAAATAACTTCTCCCACCATGGCCTCGGGCGTCAGTAGCACACCGCGTCTGGGGGCCTGGTATCAAAATGCGCTCCCGCGTCCCTTTCAATCGTTTTTTAATCGAACGTGTTGTGTCTTTCCGAGATAGTACGCTTGTCCGAAGCCGGATGCCATCCGGCGTTACGGGACTTCCCCCTACTGAACGGGCACAACTTTCCATATGTTACCTTTTTATGCCTCGTATTCGTACACTATGAAAAGAACTCTTACTTTTTTTGTCATCCGTACTTTCTTTAGATAAGTACGTAAGTACTACTTTTGCCCGGCAAGTTGTGGCATTCCCCGAGAAAAACCTGAAAACCCTTAACAATGTTCCGCAGGCCTGCAGTCCTACTCCAGTACTTCTGTAGCTATGTTCGCCAGTACCACTTCACCCTTTGTTCTGGAACTTTCAAACAAGTTTCGCCGGTTCTGAAAAAGTGTGGACGCCTGCTTTTGTTGGAAACATTACTTACGTACTTTGCTACTTCTCGGTATAATTGTTCGGCTATTATCTTGATGATGAAAACACTATTGGCTTTCTTTACGGTTTTCAGTAATCTGAAATCAAATTTATTCATCGAGTGGAGAGACTCATAGTAAAAATCCAAATAGGGCATTTGGAATTTTGCTAGAAGTTACTTCAGTACCTTTTATTCAGCCCATGAGAACCCACTGCTGGGACTATTCCCAGCTGTGGGCCTGGGCGCCCCTAAGCGAATGCACCATTCTGTTCCATCCTGCGCCTGCCAACCTATCCATGTTTACATGTTTGTTTGTTTTTTTTAATTTATACCTAATGCACACATATTATATAAAAAAATTACATATATTAACGTTAAAATATAAAAGACCTGAAAAAAGTAGAATGTTTTTTAACCGACTTCAAAAGAGGAGGCTATCATTTCGTCAGTTTTTTTTGTTTGTATGTTACATGGGAGACCATCCACTCGATGGATCGACGACATCGTAGCGGTCGCAGGGAGTCGATGGATGGAGGCGGCTCAGGACCGCTATTTGTGGCGTCGTACGGAGGAGGCCTATGTCCAGCGGTGGACGTGTATGGGCTGATGAATATATGTTACGCGATATCTCCACCAATTATGGACCGATTTTGAAAATTCTTTCCCTATTGTATAGAAAACGATCCCATAAAATGTTTATCCCCAGGGGATTAGAATTTCTCCCGCAAAACTTAAAATAAATGTAAAAGTAAGGGAATTTAAAGTCGGTTTATCGTTTTTTAAAACACGACATATTATTATTTATCTTAGTTTTTTATAACATCAACAATATCTAACCGACGAACGAACGCAACGCGTTTTTGCCTATGCGCGGCAGCGAGAAACAAATTCTCGCCAACACGTTGGGATAATTCAGCTAAGTCCGCGTTCGGATAATTGAGGGGTCGGATAAACTAAGTCACCGTTTGGATAAAGGAGGTTTCGGATCTCATACAAAATAAGAAGTCAGTTCGGATAATCGGGGTTTAGTTAATCGAGGTTCTACTGTTACTAAAAAAAACCAAACTTTCGCCTTCTAAATCTAATAACGTGATAGTTTTTGTGTGTAACTGCCACAACGAACATAAATTAGGAATGGTCGTTAGGTATGGATAGAGAGTGCTCTAGATTTGTATTACCACAGCTGTGATCAACTCTGCTGAGCCAAACAGTCGAGTAACTGAGTACTCAAAGGAAATAATAGTCGGTAGAAATATTTATTTTACCTACTTACTAACTTCATAACTAAACCAGCAAAGGATTGGCAGACAATAACAAATTTTTTAGATATCTACCTATATGCAATATTTTTTCGTAATTCTCACCCTTTCCATTATATTGTGCGTATCGGTTAAGACCTGTTTTTTCTGGTATTTTGATAATAAAAAGTTCCGTTACCGAATTATTTTTATTAATTAGACTGAATGTATATGTATAGCCTGCCAAGCGTGGTGATTATGGCAAATCCCCCCCTACATGGGAGACCATCCACTCGATGGACCGACGACATCGTAGCGGTCGCAGGGAGTCGATGGATGGAGGCGGCTCAGGACCACTATTTGTGGCGTCGTACGGGGGAGGCCTATGTCCAGCTGTGGACGTGTATGGGCTGATGATGATGATGATATGTATATATCTTATCACGCTAAAACTGCATATCGGAACGAGCTTAAGTGTATGTTATTAAATAATTAATACTGGACAATTCAAACAGCAGTATCTAGCCCCAAGCTAAACAGAGCTTGTGTTATGGGTACTAGATAACTGATATAACAATACACTAAAACTATCGATATTTTTTTATATGTGCTCATAGAGAACATCCAGAACACTCGTACAAATATCTGCAGATCGCACAAACATTTGTCCCGATGCGGAAATCGAACCCGCAACCTCCTGCGTCATAAGGTGGCTGTGGGTAGACGCTATTAAAAGACTATGCTTACTTTTGCATTCTATATGTAGTTAATTTACTTTCCTTTGCAAAGTGTAGTCCACTTGTAGGTTTTCTTTTTCCTCCTCTAGTAATGATTAATGAACGTTGCTCTACTTTTTACTAAAAACAAACAGCTATTTTTCTACTTCTTTGTTTCTTATTTACACTGAGCTAAAGACTAGCTCCGGGTTCACACATATGCACAGAGTAGGTACATTACATACTACTATTTTATGAAGACATCATAATGCCATCTCAGTTCAAAACAATAAAATCCAATCATCATGCATTAGCATTACCATACAGCGAGGCAATGCAGCCAGCGTCTTGGGAACGCTTCCGACTGGTATTGATATGGATCAGTTGAGCTACCTGTAGATTGTTCGCAACTGTCTGCAGTTAGCTCAATTGTTTCAATTGTAAATACTGACTGTTGACTGTTGCAAACAATCTACAGATAGCTCAACTTGTCCATATCAATACCAGTCGGAAGCAGCCCCAAGACGCTGGCTGCATTGCCTCGCTGTATGGCAATGCTAATGCGCTGCGCCAGATACTCATCAGCTCTCGGGTCAAGCGTTGCTTCGACCAGGCGCTCAGAAAATTTTTTGAAAACCCGGAGAGCCTCGGTACCCCACGGACCTAGGGTCTCGACTCCAAGGGGAGCAAATGCGTAGGCTCTGTCGAGACCTGTTTATTAAGTTTACGATTTAATTAACTTAGTAATTAATCGATTAGATTTACATTTAATTTATGTCGTTATTCCTTGTTGCGAATAATGACAAGAAAACAATTTTTGACATGTAAACTATCATCATTTACAATGGCCACGGAAAAATATAACTTAATCCGGAAAAACCGCGAGAAAATCCGCGGGTTTATTCTCCCTTGTCATAATTTTCTTCTAAAATTTCTTGAACCCCATTGGGGCCAACCATTACTCCGCTGAATAAAACAAAAGCCTGAGGTATACCATTATTCATTTTAACGGGCGAATCCGCAAGACTATAGAGCCCACATGCGGCATGGTTTAGATATCCCGTGGGCCCTATAGTACCCAAGATGTGAAAAATGGTCTGTTCTTTAAGGAAGAAAACATTAAAAATATGGAAATCGTGACGGTAAAAAGATTACATTAAATTGCTTTTTGGTACAAACTACACCTAGGCTAGGTAATCTCATTGCATTTATTCGGCTACACTGAGAAAAAAATGGTGGATATGTCTCACAGCATCATCTATACGCCAATGTGAAATATTTGTAAGAAAATCACAAAAAATAAAAAATCTCTTGTTTACACGACAATAAGTGATTTTACTTAGGTATGGCGGATTTGTTTACAAGCATTTCACATCAAATTTGCCTGCAGTATACCCACATACAAAGTAATCAGATCAGATTATACATGCACCCAATAGCGTTTCTTCTAAGTCCTAAACTTCCTCCTTCTAAACTAAAGATATTGTAATATCGCGTTTATTTACTAACTGATTTTCCCGAAGTTTCAGCAGGCTTACACGCTACCGTGGAAACTGCACTGGAGTACTGTAGTTACCGCGGTTTTAAAGCGGTGTTCAGTATTCAAAACTATCATTACACTTTGACCAATATTAGTAGGAATTGGGATAGTTGAGGGTGGAACAGGCACAGGGCTCGACAGGCAGAATATTGCAAAAGAGGAGACTACGCTGAGCAATGGGTGCTCACGAGCTGAGTAGATTGATAAATTATAAGATTCATAAGTCAGTCGAAGGCACATAGTCGACAGGATTAATATTCTACCTCCGTAACATTCCTGACCGTGAGTCAACGGCGCGGCGCTGGAGGCCTGTGCTTGCGCAAGGCATTGTGCGCCTGCGCGCCAACAATTATCTGATTGTATTGTAAGATGCGCAGGAAATTATGATACTGGGTGAAGCCTTCGCCTTGAAGTGCCCAAAAAAAATATAAGAAATCAGTGTAGATCGAGGGATTCAGAAGTCAGGTTTGTCTTCTGACTGTACCCATGGGGATTGGGGTAGAAATGAAGGTTTTCAAAGAAACTAAGCGTGCAAAGCTGAGGGCAGAAACTAGTTTTTTTTACAGTCGATAGACCTTCGTTTGACCACAATCTCACCTGATGGAAAGTGACGATGTGGCCGACGATGTATCACGAAGGTCTAGAAGACACCTATTAACTTTTGTCTTGTCTTGTACTTATATTCTAGTTCTGATGGTAGACTCTACCTAGAACAGAATTTGAAAAAATGCATTGAAAATATGAATAACTTCTTGCCTATAAAAGTTTATCTAGATAGATATACATATCTACCTAATATAATATCTATTTACAGATATGTAACTATGAGATATATTTTTTGTTATATTAGATTAGGTCTCTTGGGAAAAAATGTTTTGACTCTACCTACCTACTTCCTACTTCGCATCGATTAATTTACGTTCTGGAAATCCCGCCAGCTCATAGCATCGTAATAAATAATACATATCTTGATTATTATTTTAATTACCTACCTACCTAACTACGTTTCTTGCGACTACATTCTTTGTCGAGACGCCAGCTAAGTGTGAGTCGGACTAGGAGATGTTCCGTACGTAAAATCAGGACTTATTCAGCTGAAATGTATCAAGTTGTTTTGAAGCGAGATATACCAACCAAGTGTGAGTCTATGAGTCGTATACAGCAGAGGGTTCTGTCGGTACGAAAAATCGCAGGAATGCATTTATTTTGCATCATCTATCATAAATCATAATCTAAATGACAAAATCATTAATAAACAAATTTAATGACAAATAAGATAACAATCAAATAATATAAACAAATTAAACTAGTATTTACAATTGAGCTAACTGCAGACTGTTGCAAACAATCTAGAGATAGCTCAACTGGTCCACATCTAAAAAAATTAAATCATCCACCCCTAGTTATAAGCGATGAACTGTAAAATTGTCTCAATAAATAAACTGAATTATTTTGTTATTATGATCTCAAATTGTTGTTTCACATAGAGTTTAGATCTCCAATTTTTTTGTTTCGTTTCCATTTTATGTGCTTTCAAACCAGTTATTTTGTGAAAAATTGTGATCCACCATAATCTTAATGTGCAATAATTGGGTAATAATTGGGTTCGTGGGTCATGGTCATAAGCCTTCTGCCTCGATAGATGCCCTATGGGTGTCAACATAAATGTTATTCTATTCTATGATTCGGCAAATGCCTCGTTCGATGCATGCATAATTATAATGAAGAGGTCATTTCCCTGTCACATTTATAATAGCTCTCCTTTATGGGTTCCATCTTTTGCATTAATACGTATGCGGAATACTAAATTAGAGAAACTTACCGGATTAATGGAACCGGAGGCTATCCGTATCTAAAATATCTAGATTTACAGTAGCGTTTTTAGTATTTCCAAAAAGCTGTTCTGTCTAGGTCATAGGTAGTTTAGCTGTTTAATATTTATGAATCACTATTTATGTCTTAAATGTAACATAATGTATATGATCAAACGTTTGTTATCTATATATGTATATAAGTACGATATATAATATGTCGGCTGTCAGTGAATTAGCGCTTTATGCTAATTTATTGAATTGACCGGCGCGGCGATGGAATGTGGAAACTCATTTATGTAACCGATATTGATCTAATGAACTTTAAATAGGTATTCACGAGCATAACTTGCGTTTATTTACATTCGATTTTCCTGAAGTTTTGGTACGATTACAACATTCTATGTAGTTACAAGAAGACTTTTATTAGGACACCGTCGTGTTCTGACTTCATATTTTACAAAAACAAATGAATTCTAATGACTCATCCTACTTCATTTGTTTCGGTGCATTCAGATCACAGATTTGCGTAGAGCGTTGTATATTCCCGAATCAAAATAACTTAGAATAACAGTCATCTAGAACTTATAACACAAGCTCTGCCTATTTTGGGCTAGATGGCTAGCTGTGTGTATTGTCCGTCCTTGTCCAGCTTTACTTATTCTATTTTGTCCACAGTATCGGACATCGGGCACAACATAATCCAAGATGCCTTCCTCATCGCGGTGGAGGAACAGGCTCGGCAGCGGCTGCAGCGGCTGTCGGCGCTCAAGCGGATCACACCAGTCGACATGTCTAAGCTCTCTGTTGAGGTAAGGCTATCAATGATGCACCTCATAAGATAGAAACTACCGCAATAGTCCAAAAGTAGATAAAAAAGGGCACTGAATATAAGGCTCTCGATCTATCTGACCTGTTCTAAGTGTACATTTATTGTATTTACGGAAATAAAGAAACGTTGACTTTGAAACGAGGAGGGTAATGCTGGACCGAAGAAGCCGAGAAAGATTGGACGAAAACAAACAAGGGATTGGGACAACTGGGACTGGTCGGTCTTTGGCGTTGTTGGTCCACGCTAGTATTAAAGGTACACCCAGATACTAGATGTGTACCCTGCAGAGCTATACTTTTTTTTCTACGATGGAAGGAACAGTATTTGTCGAATACGTAGTATTTGATGCTAATTTTTTGCCATCTTTTCCTATTCAAGCCTGGATAGAATATTGTTTAGCTGGTGTTGGCGCTCAAGTGGATCACGACGGTCGACATCTAAGCATGTCACATCATTTCTAAGTTCTTTTCAGTTAAGGACTCAAAAAAGGTAGATACCCTACTTTCTACATTGTGATACACCGAAATACTAGGCACATACGAGATAGCCCAGGATTTTGACGACAAAAGAATAGATAAGAATCCTGCCGGGCAACATATCCTAGCTCTTATTTTGGGGGAACAGAACATTGCTTACTGTTAGGAGTCGAGAGGATAAACCATCTGTTGAAGTCAGGTAGAGATGACGTTGAGAAAAATTTACAGGAACTTCGACGTTGACCGGAGTAAAAAGGCCAGGGAAGGAGCATCTATCGAGATTAGTCTAGGGTCATTATAAGATAATAAAGAAAAATGATCCAACGAAAGGCGGGCGAATCGTTGTCTCTAGCTAGTGTATCACATAGGCAATGCGTAGACCTACAATTTTGACAGAAATAAAGAACATAAAATGTAGCCCACTTTATTCGTTGCCACATTTAATTTACAAGCAATAGTCAGAGACGTGCTTCAAGCGTCCGAGCCTCTCGATTCGCTGGCTCCAGCCGATTAGTGCTAGCTGGAGTTATGTTGGAAGATGAAGCGAGATACGGTACGGAAGGCATACTGCTTCATTGGCATCTTTCTTTTAGGGTAAACAGCTTTTTAGACAAATCTTATGTTTAAGTATAATGTCCTCATTGACATCTCACGTTTAAGGTAACTAGATCAAAAGCGGCGACAGTTTTTCTCCTATAACTGTTTTTCTCAAAACCTGTCCCCGCAGGATGGTAAAATCAGTGCGTTTGTTGAATGGCTAAACCGATTGCGAAACGAACATTTATTTGTTGCAAATACTTAAGCGTGTGTAATTTCGCCGGCAACCATAAAGTTAACTAGAGTACTCATTGTATTCAACCACCATGCCCATGTCGCACCCTTACCGGTCAATGTGGGGAACGATGTTATCGAAGTTGTTGATCATTATGTCTACCTAGGCCAAATGGTCCAACTAGGTAAATCCAACTTCGATAAAGAGGTCAGCCGACGAATCCAACTCGGATGGGCAGCGTTCGGGAAACTGCGCAATATCTTCTCGTCACAGATACCGCAGAGCCTCAAGTCTTTAACCAATGTGTGCTACCAGTGATGACTTACGGATCCGAGACGTGGTCGCTCACTATAGGCCTTGTGCATAAGCTCAAAGTCACCCAGCGAGCTATGGAGAGAGCTATGCTCAGAGTTTCTCTACGCGATAGGGTCCGGAATACGGAAATTCGTAGAAGAACCAAAGTTACCGACATAGCTCTCAGAATCAGCAGGCTGAAATGGCGATGGGCAGGCCATATAGCTCGTAGAACCGATAACCGCTGGGGAGTAAAGGTTCTCGAGTGGCGACCGCGATGCAATGCGAAACGGAGTGTGGGAAGACCTCCCACTCGATGGACCGACGACATCGTAGCGGTCGCAGGGAGTCGTTGGATGGAGGCGGCTCAGGACCGCTATTCGTGGCGTCGTTTGGGGGAGGCCTATGTTCAGCAGTGGACGTGTACGGGCTGATGATGATGATGATGATGATGAAAGGATGGTTCAGCATAATGCTGAACGATAAACAAGCAGCGCTGTTCTTCAGCCGCATCTGAAGCCGCTATATATCATGCTTGTAGAATCGCATCTTCCCCTGACTTGCGCGCGATAGCTCCACATGATTCGTTACTCGCATTGAGTCCTCGGCTCACATCACCATCCGGCCGAGCGCCCTTCATCGGATTATTGCATTTCTTTAGAGTGGTGCCTGCAATGCGATTGTAACTTTCATTTTTAATTGATGTATTTATTGGGTGCTTGTTGTTATATTTTCCGATATCACTTCAGCAGAGCTATTTGAGAGTCTCCAGGAGCGACTGCAACACAGATGACTTACTGAATACCTATTTACAGAATACCTATATATGTATATTGTAGGCTATGGATATCTCGTTGGCCTACAATAGAGTTAGTGATATTGGAGACCGGAAGCAGAAGCGTATCACAAACAGCATTCAAAGCAAGAGCCAAATATTTCAAAACCTCGAAAGATCGTATTCACAGCGTTTTTCGTTCTACGAACGGAACGTAGTATGCTACAATCTTTGGGGCGTGCTATTTTCAGTCCGTCTCGCTATCTACTCAAAACGTTACGTAAGTATTATAAATTCCTTGCTCAAAACAAAGGAATTTATATACTTACGTATCAAGTATATAAATTCCTTGCTCAAAACACACAGGACTGTCATCTGTCTCAATTCTCTTCAGAGCATTTCTCTTTTCAAAACATACCTATTTCATCGTCATAGGTCGGAATTATATGAAATTACGATGAACAAAACTGAATGTACTATTTTCTATATTTCATTCCAGATAAGGCGCGGAAAACTACCACAAACAGAAAAACGAGCCGAACTCAACGGTTACATAGGCACCAACGACTCCACCATCTACGTTACCTCCATCAACGAGAACGGAGCTATCGAGAGCAAACCCATCATCTCCTCCCCAAAATCTCAGCCCAAATCCCTCCCAGCCAAACCAGCCCCCTTCATAGCCAATGGAATAGACAAAAAGATAGACGGAATAGATAAAAAAATAGACGACGAAGAGGAGAAGAAGGATATAAGTGAGAAAAGTGTTAGTGAAGTGACTAGTGATATAGATGTTACAAAGAGTGATGCGTTTAGTGTTGTGAGAGAGCAGTTGAGTAACGGGAGAAGTGAGAAGCTGTTGGGAGAACAGCCTGATCATAGAGCCAGGACGACGCCGACTGTGGAGAACAATAAACTGGTTCCAGGAGGTGAAAGGTGAGTTGTAGCGTCGATTTCATATTGTTACAGGAATTATCTAGAGGTTGTTCGTGATCGAATTCTTACTATATCGTCAAAATTTAATGGCATATTTAAATGCGAAATTCATATGATAGAAGATGACGGCGAAAACTAAAGTAAAGGCTAGCCCAGCAGTGAAAAATCACGTACTACTAGAATGATGGTAATATGATCATTAGTAATTCGATAATTAGTATACCAAAAAAGAGGGTAAAACCATTAAAACTAAGGGCAGGGGATAATAAATCAAATAGTAATTGCTTTTAGAATAATAAAAAATGCTGTCAATTCAAAGAAAATAACTGCAGCGTAGTTTAGTGACTCATCGCGATGTAAATGATGGGAATCATGCGCTGACACCATAGTTATAACTAGGTGTTGGTAAACATTATGTACTATACCTATATTAATTTACTTCCAATTATATAAATAAGTCCTGTAGTGCGCATCGTTAAAAAAACTAGTTTCTGCCCGCGGCGTTTCTCACATAGCGATCGAAATAAATCGTAGCCCGCCTACACAATCAGCAGGACAGTAATAATGAACGGGACGGGAACCAATTTTTTTTTATTTCGTGGCGCAGTCTGAGTTTGCCCATTCTGGTACTGAGGGAAGGTCGTGTGTTCAAGACCCGCAGAAATAGTATTATTTGGGATATTATTATATTTGGGGATTTAATATTGGGATTTAATTTCTTAGATATTGCCCCGAGTGCGACTGCAACGGCTTACGGCACTATAAAATAACAGAAACCTTAGTAAGTACTAATGTAAGTGTAGTAAGTAATAATGTTAGTCCAGCCAAAGAAGGATGTGGATGAAAAGCAGAAAGTTTGACTTCAAAACTCTGTTTACTAGTAAGGAGACAAATATACTAAACGACAAACGTTTTATACTGACTGGAGGAAACGATGGTAGCGATAGTCATTAACACATTTAAGAAAATCTACCGTTTTTCGGAGCTATATCTAGATAAGGATTGAGAATAGGTAAAAAGTGTTTAAACAAAGTTGTAGAGAATTTTATCAGCTTTAATTATGTATAAGATTTTCTATGACGCATAGTTTACGAGATGTGAGAAGATTTAAAAAACGGGACCTTCCCTAGGACCTCACCTCACATGGGTGGGATGGGGACTTTTTGTATGTTTGTCTCCTAATTAACCAAACAAACTTCCGTAGTCAAACTTGCTGCTTTCGACTTTCCCACCCAACTCCCTCTTTTGAGCACATTCAATGACGCAGCCAGTTATCAATCAGGAAAATCATTTTTAAAATCTGACATATAGTAAGCAGTACTAGGTATTGACTCATAATATAACTTATAGACAAATTTGCTGCTTTTAAGATATATTATATCATATCAGCCAAATATCACAAAAATTCATGCTTGGTACCAATTGGACAGGTAGTTACAATAAAATGCCCAAGCAAAGTATAAACCAATACACCTACATTTACAAAAACAGTGCCCACTGAAAAAGTATCTGAAACCCAGCTGAAACCAATGTATCGAGAAAACCCTTGCAAAGTTTCATGGAGGCTAGTTCCCCCCGGAACGATGTGACTCTCATTATTCTGAGAATGTACATACATACGAGTACGGGTGTGATGAGATCGCGAATGAATTTCGGTTTCCATTGAATTTTAATGAAACGTACGGAAGGGGACCTGTTGGAGATAACACCGTTTCTTTTACGTCGTTACAGCATATAAGATACACACAAATACCATGATCAATATTTTTAGTATAATTATGTGAGAGACATAATATAATTTCGTGACCGACTAATCACAGACAAGCTAGGCAATGTCAACAAATAGCAATAAGAATAGTTATAGAAAGCAGGAAGCCGTATGTTCACTACAAGGTTTTCAGTAACTTGAGCGAATGGTCTCGATGTCAAGTCACATGAAGGTTATATTCAAACCGTGAAACGATTATAAAAAGGTCAGGAGGGCAATTCTGGCAATATATGTATCTACTCGATAAATATGGCAAGAAATGTCAAAATATCGAGTGATAAACAAGCGTATTCTCAAAATCTGCATTTCGATATTATCAAAGGTTTTTCTTTGATGAGTTGCTCGATAAGTCGCACGAGAAAGCAGTTTTGACGTTACTCGATATTTATCACGTGATATTTTTATCCCGTGATGATGAGTATCACTCGATAAAGTATCACGTGATACGCAAGAATTGATCCCCAGGACTTGTCGACTTATACAATTTGAAAAAGTATGGTCTAAGCTTGTCAGAAGGTAAGCTATCTGTCCCACAAGATACATTGGGTGGTTAGAAGTTAAGTTATTTCACATTACCCACTGGTATTTCCCGAATATGAACAGCGTGAAAAATTGCAATCGGAACAACACCAAAATTTTCCTATCGTAATATTGAAAGTTTTTGAAAATGTTAATATATTCTGCTTCAAATGTTACTAGGAACCTATCCCCTTTTCAAAGCCATTTTGCTAGCAATTTAAGGTCTGTCTGACTAGATACTGTCCGAATTATTATTTCATTTGATTCATTGCTAGTTTTACCACAGACCAGGTTATGTTACTCCGGTTTTACAAGCCTATGCAGGTTTTTTGTTCTGAACCAGGCCTTAGGACTTTGAGTCATTTGGTTTATTCATTAATTTATACTGTTTTTCTAGATCATGACATGAACCCCGTTGGGGCGCTACAACATAAGCTTATACTTAAATAATTTGTAAACTAAAAAACTAGTTTTATTATAAATAATCTTTTATGTTATAAAAGCATTTAGAAACAGAAATTCTTTTAATTTTTTATAGTAAGTTACATCATTTTCAATATTGTATGTTTGAGTATCTCAGTCCGACTTTCAAATATCGCTAATTTGTGTTTACCTGTATTTATTATTTAAAACTTACATGGTCTAGGCATCATCATATTTACGATTAGCTACTAGCTGGAAGACATGAAGCAGGTAGTTGTAATTTTAAACGGCAATAGGAAAACGTAGCGTTTTCCTGTATATCATATAAAATTACAAAATGCTTTGCGATTAGCGTAAAGGACTATCTTACTGTACCTTTTGTATCTGTTATGTACTTAGTTAAGGTCTGTTAGGTACAATCATGGCACCTCATCAGTAGGTTAGGTACACACAAATATGTCCACTGCAGGACGTGCGTTTTGCTCTACTTTTGACAAATCTGTAGGTATCTCTTAAACCATAATAGGTAGAAAGTTTAAATGTTGTCAGGATGTGTACAACTATTGCCGCTATAACAATATATAATAAAAATAAAATAAATTTAATATTTAAGGGGTCCAACGTCCATATAAAGTTAGTACCGATCACCGAAGTTAAGCAACGTCGGGCGCGGTCAGTACTTGGATGGGTGACCGCATCATTTTGACAATTTGCTTCTAGGCATTAAAAAAAAATTTTTTTGGGTTCTTGCGAAATAATTATGTACGATGGGTACGGAATCCTCCGTTTCCGAGTCAACTCTCACTTGGCCGGTTTTATTATCTTTTCCTAGATCCTCTAGTTGCTAATTTCTATAAAAATTTGGTTCTCTGCTAGAACGTCCGAGAGGATAAATTCTTGAGCACTTCATAGTTCATAAGACCAACTATGTATTACACAGTTCATATAATAAACTATCCTTATTCTTATAGAAAACTATTACAGTTTCTGAGTAATTCGTTATCGCAACTCATTCATTGTATGTATTATTTTGTATGTTAGACTTTATGAATAACTCTGTGGTTTTTTATGATAATGGTTTTTTTATGACATCAGCATTATAAAGTAGGTACATATATTTTACGTCAAACAGGTCAGGCTGCGGATTTATTGAGCTAGACTGCTGCTGCTCGCGCGCATTCACCCGCGTTTTATCGGGATAAAAAATTGCCTATATATGTTCTTCCAGGTCCCAGACTATACCCATATCAAATTTCAGCCCAATTAGTTCAGTAGTTTTTGCGTGAAAGAGGAACTAATATTCATACATCCATCCTTACAAACTTTGACATATACATATAATACTAGCTGCTCCGCGCTTTCGCACGCGTTTTATTGGGATAAAAATAGCCTTTATGTTATTCTAGGTCCCAAAATACACCGATACCAATCGGTTCAGTAGTTTTTGCGTGAAAGAGGAACAAATATCCATACATACAAACTTTGACATTTATAATATTAGTAGGACTTACGGAATATGCATACTTACTGTATACCGTACATAAACTTAACCGAGTCTGAGTACATTACAGGAAATTCCACACAGCACCATCTTATTAGTTCTAGCACCATTATTATGTCCCATCAGGTGAGATTGCGGTCAAACGAACGTCTATTAACCATAAAAACGTTCAGCATCTGAGGCGATGGAAAAACTGTAAACAGCAAACAAACACCGCTAACTGAAAGAAAGAAAAATATATAAATTAATTTTTAAGTACACATTTCAAACGAGAACTTAGAAGGCTACGAACCTCTCCCAAATCTCAGCCGCCGGCCCATGCGGATTTGTTGTTGTTTCACGTCGAATGAGGACGCGCTATTAGTGACAAAGCGCGTCTAACCATCAAATACGAAGCTGTCATGTGACTGCATGTAACTGTGTGCATCGGTATCGGAATCATATTTTTAAAAAAAAAACATACTTTCCGATTCGTTTTGAATAAACGTAAACGATTGATTTCGGAAATATTTTTAATTATTTATAATGTTGAATATATTTAGGATGTTTGCAACGCGACAGATTTTCGAATAAAGGTGTCTATCATGCATTAAAAAATGACTGGATTTGGTGGTCAAAATTAGTTTCGCTCTCATAAAAAGATCATTATGTTTTATGAAAAACTAAACTGCTACAAATATAGCAATTTTTAATCCGATTACGTATGGAAAATTTCAATAAGATCGGGGACATAGTTTCCAAATGAAGCGGAAAGTACGTTTGTATGGGGGCTAAGGCTATCCGCACCGTTCGTAAAACTAATATATTATGTAGGTATATTGTGGGTTGTAGCTATAAATTGAAAAATATGCCGCTCTAATAATTGAATTACGCAAGTAATAGAGTTCAATGGCTCTAATCAGCGATCGAAAATCCCAACCGACCGACCTTGAACGGATATTACCATTGAATTGTACAAAGAACTCCATGTACAATATCTATAACGTCTCTGACCTGTCTCTTATGTCTAGCACGCCTGCCAAATATGGTGATTATGGCACATCCCTCTCGTTTGGAAGAGGTCCAACAGTCGAGGAACGAAACGATTTGTGAAAGATAAAGCATTAACCATCAATGAATGCAGTGAGCTTTGATCTTCCATCAAATATTATAGGTCGTACATTACATTTTACTTCTTACCTGGTCGAAAATAAATGATACTCCTTATAAATAAATTGGATTTTACAATGAATCAATGTAAGAATTGAAATAATAATATTTATTATAAGACCATACAGGTCATTTAGAAAAGCAAACATTTTAAAATTAGGTATTTCATTAGTCTCTTTATGTAATGAAGACTACCTCCATCCGCTCCATATTAGAGCTCTTGGGAAGTGAATAAAAAACCTCAAGTATAGTTATCAGAAGAAAAATGTCATAAAGAAAAATAATACTTACCAAAAAAAAAAACGAATCTTTTACTGAGGAAGGGTTGCGGGTACTCCTGTAGAAGTCGAAAAATTTTTGGGATTTATTAACATTATTTCGATGGATATTAATAAATTATAATAAACTGAAAATTATAAAAAATAAAACTAAATGTAATAAATATAGCACATATTATATAAGATAAGATACAGTTATGCATAGTCCAACGATGGATTTTAGCGCTTGGACTCACTATGCATAACTATTATCCCCGTATTCAATCCAACGATCCTATCCATCCAAGGTTGTTTGGTAGAGATCGCTCGTGAGCGTTAAGACCGCCAATTGTCACATTTCTTTTTTTTGTTCAAATTGTTTGTAAATTGTTTTGTTAAGTGTGCAATAAAGTATTTTCTATCTATCTATTATTGTACAACACAAAAGAAGAAAATAATACAGAGATAAATGCTAAGAGTAGACGAAGTACAAAGGCCTTATCGCTATGAGCTAATAATGGTGATATGTATAAAGTTAGGTACCTAAGTCCTAGCACAGGAACCCCCCCCCCCCCCCCCTTTGTTAGAGGAAGGCATTTCCAGCTGTGGACCTATGATGTATGCTGATGAGGAAGACATAATTACAGTATGGGTTGCAGAATATAAATGTCAGATACATATAATGTTGCTAGTGCTCAGATCGATAATTATTGTAATAATGTTGCCAGCGATCAGTCGGCTGCGCTTGCGCCAGTGTACTGGAAAATTAACTGGTCTATGCAGTTAGTCAAGAAACATGATTTATATCTGGATAATAATCGTGGGATCTTGAAGATAAGGTACCTTACCTACATATCCTCCATACAAATTCATACAATTTATTAGTCTGATTAGTGGATGGATACTGTCTCCACATCGGGTAAATAGAGAATCACAATATGGCTTTATGTTCATATAATTTACTAGCTACTTAAACACATTTTGATTCTTTTTTCAATCCCGTAATTTTAAACTGTTTTGTTATGTTTTGCGGGATAAATACTAACTCGCTCGGGGATAATTATATGGTACCATCTCGCGAATTCCATCATTGACGGAGAAATCAATCGACAGACCTAAAAAATAAACAAATATAGAACCCTCTTCTTTTTTCGTAGTTGGTTATAAATTTACTTAACCAAATGCAATAAGTAAGTATCTATAATGTATCTGTAACCTTTTTGTGAAAGTATTATTAGAATCGTATCTGGTCCCAAACATGTCCCAAGTAGGTAAATTATAAAGAAACTCATAAATTGTACACCTCTGTACTATACGAATAAATAAGTACCTACTTATTGATTTCACTACAGAAGTACAAATTTTACTTTAATTCACTGTTGAAAAGAAAAAGCAAGTCGTACTGTATTACAAAAACACAACACATAATGGCGTGTTTTACAAAACGATAAATGTTTACACTGATTTTAACTTTTGCAGGATAAATACTAATCCCCTGGAGATAAAAAGATTATGGGACCCCTTCGGGATCATTTTCTATATACAATAGTGAATTATTTTCTAAATCGGTCCATTATTGGCGGAGATATCGCGTAACATATGTACATACATACAAAAAAATACAGACGAATTGAGAACCTTCTCCTTTTGAAGTCGGTTAAAAATAAAAACAACGACAATACCACATATAACCAAAACAAACAACTGTTGCACATCAATATAGCCGGTATATAAATAAACAAGTTCGCTCTCAAATTCCACCGTCCCAGTAATCCTACACCGCTTAAAATTCCGAAAACCAACAGTCATTCTTTAAGGCTTACCTTCCCTTCTAAAGATATTATAATCTGTATTCAGTGCCCTCACTTCGCCTTCGTCTTCCAGGTAGTATATCGCTAGCACTTGTACGCTACACTTGTCTTGTCTGTCGGTACGGTCGAATGGGTGTATTGTCATAGACAGTGTATCGGTGAGGGTGCCAGGTACCTGCCCACCTGCGTGTGCGCATCCCAACGGTCACAGTTTTGTAAAACCTTCGAGCGGTGGACGTGTTGTGCTTGTGTTGTGATATTGTGATGTGGATTTAAGTGAAAACGAACAAGGATGCATTACAAACATTTGTTTAAAAGGTAAATTATTAAGCGTTATTAATTATACATATCCCTATAATTTCGAAATTATCTTTCCAGCTTGTAAAGTCTATGAATCCAGGATAAATAATTATGTCATGTTTACCAAGCGATCCACAAAAGGCATGATCTACAACAAGCTTTTAGTGAATCTTTGTGTGTAAATAAATATACATACGTACCTATTATCTACTTGATAATATTCATAGTCAAATCCATTTAGAATTGAATATTGACATGTAATATTGACAACAGTATGATTGATTTGAAAAATTAATATTATGTGTTTTGCTTTCGCAAAACAACCATTATTTTAATCCATAAGCCTTTCCATGCTCAGACTTTATTGACTCAGGTGTCTTGTCTAGTCTGCAAACAAAGCATGCATATACATCATAAATACGTTCATATACAAATTAAAATACATTGGAACAGTGTTCGGGCGAACTTTCATATATAGGTTTTTTGTATGGGAGTATGAGACGGATAACTGATCGCAACATTTTTAGTCACGCGACTTTGTTACGGTTACGGTGTTTTGTTTGGCGAAATGTTACAAATGGGGACGCACCTACTTTTTTAAGGGGGTTTACTCGTACGGCGCGGCGTCATACATATTCCATAGGTAGGTAGGACTATCTAGTGCCGGGGTCATGCATGATTTGAAATGTGGGCTTGACCAATGATATTCTATGCTCATTGGGCTTGACTGACAATGATGCTTCAATATCTACTATTAGAATACCTATGTTATATTACATAATATGGCGTGTTTTAAAAAATGATGAACCGACTTCAAAATCCTTTTACACTATTTTTAAATTTTGTGGGATAAATACGAATCCTCTGGGGATAAAAATGTTATGGGACCCCTTCGGGATCATTTTCTATACAATAGTTAAAGAATTTTCAAAATCGGTCCATAATTGGCGGAGAAATCGCGTAACATACATACAAAAAAAAAACATACACATGAATTGATAACCTACTGTTTATGAAGTCCGTTAAAAAAATTCTGTAAAATACGTTTTTTAGATTTTATGATAAAACATCGATAGGTTATTTATAATATTACTCAACAAGTCTGTTTCCAGTTTTGAATGGCATCTAGTTCTCGATTATTATCTGCAGAATTTCTCTCCATGGTAATTTCAAGTTACTTTCTAATTTCTATATTTTAATATAACTCGTACAATACAACTGATAAGTTTTGCTTAGTAACGAGTAAAAACTAATAAGTGAGTTACCCCAGTAACTGAAGAAAATGTTCAAAAATCTTATCATATTTTCATTTCTACCTTTTCAATCGACTTCAAAGAGGAGGAGGTTCTCAATTTGTCTGTATATTTTCGTATGTGTGTTACGCGATCAATAATGGACCGATTTTGAAAATTGTTTCACTATTGTATAAACCAATCCGCCTGCCAAGCGTGGTGATTATGGCAAATCCCCCCCTACATGGGAGACCATCCACTCGATGGACCGACGACATCGTAGCGGTCGCAGGGAGTCGATGGATGGAGGCGGCTCAGGACCGCTATTTGTGACGTCGTATGGGGGAGGCCTATGTCCAGCAGGGGACGTGTATGGGCTGATGATGATTGTATAAAAAATGATCCAGAGGTCCCATAATGTTTTCCCCAATGGATTAGTATTTATCCCGCAAAACTTAAAAATAGTGATTCTAAGTCGATTATTAGGTTTTTGTTTTTTAAAACAATAAAATTATGACAATGACTGGTAACAAACAGTTTCCATGGCAACGGGCGTAAACAAAAGGTAGGTTCAGAAATTTGAAACCGGTTAATCGTTTTTTTTATTCGCCATAGGTATTATTACAAACACAAAACTCACCCTACTTCCAAACCTTCTCGGTTTAGGTTATGTTATGTGCTACTGCTCATCCAAGGATTTTTTATCATTGCATCTAAAGAAATCTTAGTTACGTTGCTTATTTTATATTCTTCTCATTAATCTAGTTAGGTACTGGAACAGTTTTTGCATCTACCTGCTTCTAAGATGTCTGATAACATTGTATGCACGTCTGCAGCTAGTTTAATCTCGATTGGAACGGAGAGTTTATTCTCATCTCCATTTACATCATCTTCAACAATACCTGTCTACTTTTGTGGTAAGACTGTTTTCATGTTAGGTTTTACATTAGACGTCATCAGCACACTACGTCCGCGCCTCCCACAAACAACCCCTTTGCTTGGCTTATTCCAGTATTCCCCTAAGAGGAAAATTTAAATTGTAAAAAATCCTGTATGGCCCCTTGACGATTAAGGGGGGAAAATGCTTGGAGGAGACACAGTCGACAGTGCCAGGGTGTACACCTCTTTTGGCAGGGGAATGATGATCGTAGTGATGTATTACACTAGACGTATCCTATGTTTATTAAGAACTCCCAGCGAAATGATCACCAAACGTTACCAACAATGGTATTTATTTATTCATACTATGGACTCACAAGGAACACCTAGTCAACTCAAATACTTAGATTAAATTACATTTTAAAATCACACAACATAGAATCATAAAAATATTACAACAAAAAATAATATAACATCTACCAAAACTACTAACCAAAATTTACACCATAAATTTACGATTTTCTGTTGTGCTGAACTATGTCTATGTCCAGTGGACGTCTTTTGGCTTATCAACTTTGATGATTGTACTGAATTAGGAATGTGCTATTGATGATGAGGCGTTAGATAACCTACCATAACCTACCAACATACATAATATGCTCAACGAAAACATCAAAATATAGGTGAGTACTAAAATATAACGTAAATAATAATAAATAAATATATGTATATAAATACCTAATCTTGGACAATCCGCACAGCATCATCTAACCCCAAGCTAAGTAGACCTTGTGTTATGGGTATTAGATGAGATGACTGATATAGATAGCTATTATTTATATATCTTTTATTATACATAGAGAATACTCGGACAAATATTTGCAGATCATACTTACAAGACACGCAAGCTCCTGTGTTGCAGGCAGACCATGGCCTGCCGCACCACATCATCGGTCGTTACATCGGACATCGTTCGACGATTCGACGAAGACGTCGATGTTGTAGTATCTTACATACCTACTATATTATAATATTATTACCTAACCATGATAAACAGTCAGATTCACTGATTATAGCTGGCAACACTTATTGTGAAGATGTCCGTGACATGAGAGGATAATGATGCGCAATTCATGGAAATAAGAACAATCAGCTTTAATTGTTTTTACTGCTATTAGGACAAAGACTTCGGTATTCCATTAGAAACTACGGGTATTCTTAATTACTGGTCGGCTAATTTTAATTGACATTCTGTCAAAAAGTACCTGTTGACTAAAATCTTGGTTAGACGCACTGTTAGAAGCTCTAAATAATAAGTAATTTCTGTGTTATGCAATAAAAATACACACTGAAAATAGTAATTGATAAGCATACCTACCAGAGGTAGGGCAGCAGCTTCTTTCTGAGTATTTTTCAACATCAACATTGCGATCACCAATCCGCCTGCCAAGCGTGGTGATTATGGCAAATCCCCCCCTACAGGGGTGACCATCCACTCGATGGACAGACGACATTGTAGCGGTCGCAGGGAGTCGATGGATGGAGGCGGCTCAGGACCGCTATTTGTGGCGTCGTATGGGGGAGGCCTATGTCCAGCAGTGGACGTGTATGGGCTGATATGATGATGATGAAGCATACCTATGTATGTAGGTACATATACATAGGTAGTATATATTTTTTCATGCGTTATTGTTATTCCCATCTGATCATATGATCAGTTTGTGGTAGCATTTGATCAAACTTCCCAACGGATTATTGAATCGTTGCAACTGCTTTTTTAAATAAAATTTGTGCCATCTGATCACACTGTATATTTTTGCTATATATTATATTACTAAGCAGTAACAACCTTTTTCTATAAGACTTCTTTTAACCCTCGATCGACCTACGAAGTATTTTTGAATGCCTTTGAGGACTCTCGTGGTTCCTATTCTACTATATTAGTTTTTGTTATAAAGTTAATTAGGTTAAATTATTGTACCTTGAGCTGAAATAACATTATTAACATCGTTACAAGAATCAGTGTCACTGGCTTATCTGTGTTTCATAATGTGTAGGTCAATTAACCTGAATGAATTCCTACTGGTAAAGAAAAGCTTCTTTACCTAGCTACATTTCGTCTGATTCTGATCCTACTAATATTATAAATGTGAAAGTTTGTATGGATGGATGTATGGATGGATATTTGTTACTCTTTCACGCAAAAACTACTGAACCGATTATGCTGAAATTTGTTATGGGTATAGTTTGAGACCTAGAATAACATATAGGCTATTTTTTATTACGATAAAACGCGGGGGAAGGCGCGTGCAGCAGCTAGTAATACTTAAATGTGTTAACTCTGTCTGTATGGCTTTCACGATTAAAGTACTGACTGTTTATAAACTTTGCCAAGAAGACATAGATATTATTATAATATAATGGGGAAGGTTGCTTACACATCACATTTCATTATTTTCCCGTTTTATCAGTTTCCCTTATATTATTCGCTCTATAGGCTACTTTATCCTGAAAACCGCGTGCGAAGTCGTGAGCTAAATCTAGTTATTGCATTATAATAATAAACGCAGGTCCATTATTTTTTTGCTCAACCCACAAATTTAATACCAAATTCTTGTATTTCTGTTGTGGTTGCCCGAGGCTTTCGTGTATGCACAGCCTTATACGCCTGGGAAAGTTTAAAAAAGCGCTTCATCCTATTTTGTTCGTAATTTATTTACTTCTTTTTGCTCACAGTTTCTTTGCTTAACACCTGGACAAGTTGACTTTATAACATGATTTGCTTCTACTTCAAGTTCATACCTATATTACATTTTGCTTAAATTTTTTTTACCTGACTGTACTCAACAGCTTCAATAATTTGATGGTGGTCCGAAATGACACTAAAAAAACAAAAGTGTCAGGTGGGACACTGTGTCCTAATAAATGTTCGAATCGTCAGTAACTCGTTTAGAAAATGATATATAGTTCTTTATTTCATAAACTTAAAAAGCATTCCGTACTTAATTTTAACTTATCCTATAGACGGGCAATGGATGTGGCGACCTTATTAAAACGATTTCTTTGAGGTAACCAAGGTGTAAAGAGAAATTCAAAGTATGGCGGTGCATGTGCTAACTGATACTGATACATACAATAATTTTGGAACAAGTAATATATTTATATGATAAGAAAACTAGGTATTGCATTTTAAATTGAGTTTTACATAGTTATTTCAATAATAGTCGCAATGAATAGGTGTATGAAATCATTAAAGTTACAGTTTCATGCGCCATGAATATAAGAAATTCCAAAACTTAAAGCATGGTAAATATCTCTTTTATAGTTTTCACTAATTTGTCGTTAGCTACAGAACTCTTGACTGTGCGGTGTTGTATTGTATCCAAGTAAAATTTAAGCCGTGACTATTTCTTTCTAGCTAATTAAACGTTAAGCCTTCAATAATTATCCGTAATAGGCGTCTCGAATAAATATATGTCGTTAGCTACCAAACTCTTGGATGTTGTGCTGTATTGTATCCAAGTAAAATTTAAGCCGTGACTATTTCTTTCTAGCTAAGTAAACGTTAAGCCTTCAATAATTATCCGTAATAGGCGTCTCGAATAAATATATAAGTAGGATTGAAGACAGGATTATGCCTACTCCAGTAGCTATAGCTACTTCGTGGGTGTTCCGGATCTAATGACTATTGGAATATGTAGTAGGTATATAATATATAGGCCGTGGAGCCGCGGCGTACGAATATCGACCCCTCCAACTCAACCCGTGGATGTCGTAAAAGCCGACTAAGGGAACCTACCAGAGGAAGGGCAGCAGCTTCCTTCTGAGTATTTTTAAACACCAACACTGCGATCACCAATCCGCCCCCTACATGGGAGACCATCCACTCGATGGACAGATGACATCGTAGCGGTCGCAGGGAGTCGATGGATGGAGGCGGCTCAGGACCGCTATTTGTGGCGTCGTACGGTGGAGGCCTATGTCCAGCAGTGGACGTGTATGGGCTAATGATGATGATGATATGTTTATATATATCCATCAAGCTAGTATATCTATAAGTTTTTCAATCTTCATAAAGACTTGTTTGTTTCTTATTGTAGTATTTTTTATTTGTAGAGTCTTAAGCTAATTATAAAACCTTAAGATTTTCGGTTTGGATGAATGTCCCGTACGTACGGCCCGCGCTGGCTGGTTTTCTACCTATAGGTAACATTTATGAGAAGTCCTGTCTGACTGGTAATACACCACTTGTCAGTAATCGAAATTCAGAATATAAGCAAAAACAAGAAACATTTAAGGTTTATCTAAAAAATAAACGAGATTAAAACCCGTCTCGTTAACCAAAAGATTCAAAAGCGAAGCCATCAGTTAACACATGGTTCACATTTGACTAAGTGCACTTGACGAGGGGTATGGTTTTTGCGGTAACACACCACTTCACTTATTAGGGTCGACGACAACATTATTGGGAAATCAGTGAAACGTCATTGTTGGCGTCAACCGTCTTTTATAAAACAAATGACGATCGAGAGAATGACGTGACGTGACGTTGTGACGTCAATTGTATTAAAGATGGACTTTGGTACCTACTTGGTCTGATTCACGATTAATTTGCTATATCAAGTTAATATTTGTCAAGAAACGTTTATGACAATAAAAATGTGTTCAAAAATTCTATATTTCAGACACAAGTTATATCATACTTAATCGTTAGGAAATATTGGACAAGACGAGCTTAACCCTAAAAGATATTTCTTTAAGGAAACCTATGGGTATAAAGAAAATTTATGAAACAACTGTGGAACGAAACAAACCAGAAAAAAATGATCTAAAATCATGATAAAGAATACGAAATACACGTGAATAAAAATTCTATCATTGGGCCACCATTACTGAATGAATCCTAACCTAACCACTCTAGAAAAACTACATCGTAGTATCAACTAGTTAAGTTTCAAATGTTTTAAGCCTCAGGTACATATACTTTCCTATCTAAACACTCAATACCCTTAAACTAATTTACTAGTAAATAGAACTAATAAAACATTAATTTTGGTTTCGACCAAAACAAAGGTAACCTGGTCGAAAAATTTGGGTAGCTCTTACGCAAAAAGATATTGTACATAATTCCCAAAACGCCTTAATTGCTACAACGGAAACAGTCAAGTTGCACGAAAAGGTGTCGGTTGTAACAATGCTGTTTGATACAAGTTTCCTTTGTGGAAGCAGTTGTTATGAGTTTTGGTATTCATGCGATGCATGATTGATATGATACCTAATTTAAGTGCAGCTTGATAACGGAGCATCAGCCGTTCTATTTATTTTCGATAGAATAAGTTAATAGGAATATAGTTGTTAACTTAACTAACTATGTATAAAAAATGAACCCCTATTTCTCCTGGTCCGGCTATAACTTGAGAAAGGCTTTACCGATTTCATTATACTTTTTTTAAATATTTTCTAAAATGTCGTAGAAATTCTACATTAAAAACAATATAAGTAAATTGCGCTGAAACTTATCCTAAGAAAACTTAACGACTACCTTTATTATCAACTTTTTTAATGTAACCTTAGCGCTAGCGTTATATACTGTTTGCTAAGCACGTTTTTTTTAATTTGAAATATCTGTCAGTTGTTTGACTTGAATGACAGGACGTCTGTCGGTAAAAAAAATAGTTGAATGTCGATCGAGGCACAGTTTTGTTCCTTCTATCGAAGTAACATTACCTATTCTGGGCTTCTACTCTGTGATATCTTCTATTCGTTTTATTAACTGATGCATGACCTCACTTGCAAATAGCTCCACTGTAAAGTAAACATGTGATGTCTGAAGAAATAAAATATTCATTAAATCCGCGTGCATCGAACCTTGTCAGTCAAAGTAAATGTCTGGACTGTCTTTGGTTTAAGTCATAGACCTAGATTTTTTTTTCTTCAGTTCTAAATTATTCAACCCCATTTTTATCGCGCACGGATCTAGCATCCATTCTGATGCAAAAACTATAATCATTATCGCAACTTTAATTTATAAAATAGCAAAGATAGCAAGAAATTAAATGAAATGATGCCTTGATGACCGATGTGGCGCGGCGGGTGAAGGTCCGCCTGCGATGCAGGAGGTTACGGGTTCGATTACCGCCTAGGGATAAATGTTTGCACGATCTGTAAATATTTGTTCTGGTGTTCTGGGTATTTTCTATGTATAAGAAATATCTATGTATGTATTGTATTATGTATATCAGTCATTTAGTACCTATACACAAGCTCTGCTTAGCTGTTCATTTAAATAGGACACTGTGTTGCTATTCGATGTAAATAGGTCGCTCGCTGTTTACGCCTCTTTGTTTCTTTGAGCACGTACCTAGTCCATTTGTTAGTCTTATTGCCTTTTCTGTTGTAGGATGACGTGAACCATAAGAATTTACTGGATAGTTTTGTTTTGTTGAACAAACACATACCATTTCATTGTGTGGTGACCTGTAATACAGGTTTTTAATACCCTTTTCAGGCATCAGTCTCTCACAAAGCAGGTTAATATTAGAGTAAATAACACGTCATGTACCTAACAAAACATTCATTACAACCTTTGTGAGAGAATAAAAAAACATTTATCAGAAAACAATTTCCTCCCCACAGCACACTTTTTAACTGAATAGTTTGATTAGTTATAGGATTTTTTTATTTACTACGAATTAATGTTGTAAAAATAAAATGTGAAGAAATATTTAAAACAAAAAAAACTTTAATACTTGTTTGACAAAAATAGTCGGATATAAAAAAAAAATATTCCAAATAAAACTACGGACAAGACAAGACTCGCAACATAAATATTACTAAGGTACTGGTTTGACTTTTACTAGTTTTACATAATTTTATTTGAAAGCAAAAGGTCACTAAACCGTATAATTTTTACTTTTACTCAAAACTAGCGTGGTATTTTAGTAACTTTTTGCATATGAAGAAGCGTGTGCAAATTAATTACAGTAGCAAGAGGTAGATATAGCTATAATAAATAAATAATATATACACATATGTATTTACATATTTTAAATAAGATTCAGAAAGTTTTATTGAAGAAAAAAAAGATTCCAAATTCTGGACGATTAAGACTAGCTGAGATATATTTAAGTGATGGCCACTGGCACACTCAGAATACTCAGAATAGGAAAGTTGAGTGAAGGTTGGGGGGTTGCTCCATTTTTGAAGATTCAAGTTGGCATTCTAAATCCAAGCCTCAAACCTCAAGTAGGTATGTGGATGGAATGGAGTATTTCATTAAAAAATAGAACGTCTACTCCATGATCCAAGAAAATAAGGTCCGTCCCTCCCGGAGTGTCTCTTGCTTACGTCACGTCTAGTTACGACTTTATTTCAACAAAACGTAGCAGTTGGGAAACAAATGTGATAAGGGTCAATTAAAAAATCAATAAAAAAATGAGAATCGTCAATTATGTTTGTTAGATCAGTCAAAACAGCGTTGGTTAAATATGAATCAATGTGATGGATAATGGAAAAATACAAAACCACAGTTTTATCAGATTTATGCAGAACACAAGGAGTTCGGGGAGTTATTATTTTACGCTACTGGCAATACTAGGAAACAGATTCGCCAATGGCGATGATGACGTAAGCAACCACGTGACCATCGTATCGCGGAAGACCATACCTTATATTCTTATACCATGGTCTACTCAACCTTACGATTCAACCCAGGCTTGGCAGGCTCATATTTTGAACTCGACTAAATCCCACGACTGCAAGGCTCTCCGGCCCCGGTCACGATTCTGTAATATGCGGTAATACGAAGGGAACAAAAAGTAACCACAAGTATCTATGTTATTCCTATAATATGTCCCTCGTGACTCGGCCCCTAAGGTCCATAAACACGGCATTAATCTCATAATGACAACATTCCTGATAATTTTATAGTTATTTTAACGACCGGGTTTTTTGAACCTTTGTAATAAAATTACTTTAGGATTTAGAGGTGATGTGGCTTTTTATACTGCAAGACATTGGTCTTAAATTATTCCCGTTACTTATGCCATGGAAATTCGCAAACCTGATTCCAAATGAATTCTAAGCTTACTAAAATAAGAAAGGGACTATTCTCAAAAATATAAGCGAACGTTATATCACTAGAGCAAAGCGAGTCAAAATAATAATGATGTTTAACTGGTCCAAATCAATACCAACATTGAAATTTTTCTATCAACTATTTTCGCATAACCAAAAACAAGTTGGAACTATCTTCCGATTTCCGAACAATGCCCATTGTTCATATTTTTACGGTTATTATGAACACAATACGCTTTAAATTTAACATTCCATCGGCGATTCCGGGCTCTGTGACGTCACGCGTGGGAGTCTGTGTATTCTGCGTCCTTACCTGTTTCCTGGCAACATCCAGTTCTTCTTTTGTTCACTCCAACACAGATAATGTTTTCGTTGTTTACTTTCTTTACCACCACCATTACCTAACCTGTGTTATATTATAAGTGATTATGCTACCTTTGTACAGTCGTATATTGACTGTCCAAAGGTAGCAGCCCTTTAATATTTATCAGTGGGCAGATTAGACTTTAAATTAAATTCAAAAAGCAAACTTATAACGTTCAACTGTTTAGTCGTAGTCAGAACATTTTAGTTTAGTTTTATAAGTAGGTCTCAGATTAAAAAGGTAAGTATCTTAATTCAATTTAAATTTATTTATGTCTTCAATAGGTATATTCTGCTGTCATAAGAAAAAAAGACGTTTCTACCTAAACACCAAAACGGAGAAAAAAAATTTAGCAATTTTGAAATTAAAAAATTCGCTGTGCCAAAGAAAATAATGATATCAAAATTTTGTATTTGCTTAAAAGTGAATTAAAATATGATCTATTAAAATACAGGTGCAAATATTAATAAAAATAAATAATCGTATATAATAACTTATATTTTCTTTTTCTTTTTAGTAAAAAAAATAGTAGAAAATACTTAATACTGCAATGAAAAGACGTTTCTGGCTAGATACTTCCATTCAACTTAGTAATTTATGAAACGTCTTTCTTACTTAGTAATAATGAGTTATCAGGTTATAGTTACCTAAATAAAAGAGCCATTTCTAACCATTTACTGCTTTTCAATTTAGTGAT
Organism: Eupithecia insigniata; assembly: GCA_947859395.1. Lineage (NCBI taxonomy): Eukaryota > Metazoa > Arthropoda > Insecta > Lepidoptera > Geometridae > Eupithecia > Eupithecia insigniata. Next base: position 1,554,074 of record OX402007.1, read on the forward strand.
ACCTACCTTTGTCTTAAGAAATGCCCATGCTGCATAACTGAAATGTCAGTACTTAACAATCCTCAACCATATTTAACCTTAAAAAAACATTTTTTCAACATAATAATAATTTTACTTCAAATAAAACCACTAAATATTATAATCAGACTTAAGAAAAAGAAAACTTAATTAGCTACCTCAAACTTCCAGGCGGTGCTTTTTCAACATAAAATAAATTCTTTCTGAAACATGTAACCTAATAGCCACCTAACTATAAATTTTTGTGGTTGGTAGGTAGTTGGTAGAGGTAAACCATTCTTAAAATGAATGCCGATTGTATGACATTTAGTGGAAGGAGCGTCATTTTTAGATTGGTTTATCTCTACCTACGTATTCATTCTTATTCTAAATAATTATCACAGCTTTGGAAACAGTCTACTCACAATTTTATGTTGGAAAAGTCAGAGAAGCCTGTGATTGAACTTCTCTGGTTTTTCCAACATAAAACTCTAGACTCTTTAGGAATCAAAAAACGTTTGTATTAATTCTAATTAGTAATGATTATCACAACTTAAGAAGCATTGTAAAATCAGTCTTTATAAACATGAGTAAGGTAGACACTATTTTTATTAGTAGGTAAATTATACCAAAATGATTTTCTGCTGTCTGGCATTAAGGGTGTCTTCTAACGTTTTCTGATATTCCCTTTTTGTGAGATTTTGCGGAGTCTCTTCGTCATTTTAAACTTGCACTCGGGGGTAGATACATTATTATATGGTAAGTTGAGAATAGAATTCGTAGAAGTGTCTAAACTTGAAGGAAATAACCCTTATCTAAAAAAGAATCATCAAAATCAAAATCTAGGTAGCTACATGCGTGGTTATGAAGATCCGTATGGTTCAAAGATTTATTTAAATCAGCTAAAACCAGCTCCTCACAATTAGTTTCTGCCTGTTCTTGTTCCTGTAGTTGATCCTGAGAAAAACTGGTAGATGGTACCAACGAAATTATTGTTGAGCATCGATTCGACGATAACCTGATAACTCGGCGTATAACTTAGTGCTATCAATAAATATATTGTATTGTATTGATTACGTCTCATTTGTACAAACGAAAACAAATAACTTTAATTTAATGACACGTAAATGATACTCAATAATAATTCCTAATGTATAATATTCAATTATGTATGCTAAATAAATAATGCTGAACAATTCACACACAGCATCATCTAGCCCTAAGCTAAGCAAAGCTTGTGTTATAGGTACTATATGACTGATATACTTAATACAATATATTAAATAGAAATATTTTTTTTTATTTTACCTCGAAAACACCCAGAACTCCGGAACAAATATTTGAAGATCGTACAAAAAATTGTCCCTAGGCGGGAATTTCGATTCCCTCCTGTGTCACAGGCTACCTTAGCACGCCGCGCCACATCAGTCGTCAAATTAATTTATTAATAGCAACGTTAAGTATTTCCTATTCCGTTTTTAACTTGATAATATAAGCTTCAACTACCTACCATTCTAATTAAATGAAAATAAATGACTAAATTACCTACTTATGCAGAAAACACCTCGCAAAACACAGGGCAATACAATAAAACATATATAAATTGCAAACCAAAAAATATATTGGTACTTAGGAGTAAAAATTCATTAACCGCACGCTATTAAGACTTTTTCACAAAGTCAAATATACTAAAAAATATAGTTACTATCACGTTTGCACTTTAATTATTTACACGTTGTATGTATATCATAATCGTGTATGTTTATTTATTAATTTATTTATTTAGTATACAAAATCCACAGCCCTTGGAAACTAAGATTGACAAACTTATTTATAGATCCTATGGCCAATACAGGATTTACATTTTTTAATAATATGTAGGTACTACTTGTGTATACATTAATACACATAAAATAATATTACTCACAATTTCATCACGGCTGTATTTTGGAGAGCCGCGCACGCGTACCTTATCTGCCTGGGCGCAACTGATCGTAAAGCTCCGAACGTGAACCCCTCTTCACCCCGCAAGACTAGCAATACTTTGTAGAAAAGACGCTTCTACCACTTGCGACTGGCAATTTATAATAATTAATAATACTTAGATGAAAAGGCACAACTAAGCAGAACCGTCTTTTCTTCTTACTACTAAGCAGTAATGTCTTTTCATTTTATGATAAATTACATATATTGCAAATAAATAAGACGGTTCTACCTAAATGCGTTTTTTTTAACTTAGTATACGCTGGAAATGTCTTTTCTTTTTAGTAAATATTATCACCGGTATCAAATGCGTCTTATTTGTTAGTAAGATTTATAAGGTTGTGTTCGTTTTAGCCAAAGAAAAAAATACTGGCACATGCACCTTTTTTTACTGATTCCGATGATGTATATAATTCAATTTTGAAAAAAATATCAGATACGTCTTTTTTCCTTATGACGGCAGTATTATTTACAATGCATGAATAGTCAAAAAACAATAATAAATAAATAAAATTAATTCATCTTAAATCAAACAATATGTCTCCATGCATCCTTATCTGAAAGGAAGTCTTACACAATAATATGCTATAAATTAAGTGGTTTATAAAACCACTTAATTGGTGGTAGATCAAGGTTCTTGCTGATTACGTTTTTTCCGGGTAGTATCTATATGCCGCTATAGCCGTGGGGTCGCGGCGTACGAATATCGACCCCTCCAACTCAACCCGTGGATGTCGTAAAAGCCGACTAAGGGAACCTACCAGAGGAAGGGCAGCAGCTTCCTTCTGAGTATTTTTAAACACCAACACTGCGATCACCAATCCGCCTGCCAAGCGTGGTGATTATGACAAACCCCCCCCTACATGGGAGACCATCCACTCGATGGACCGACGACATCGTAGCGGTCGCAGGGAGTCGATGGATGGAGGCGGCTCAGGACCGTTATTTGTGGTGTCCTACGGGGGAGGCCTATGTCCAGCAGTGGACGTGTATGGGCTGATGATGATGATGATGATCTATATGCATAAAGAAGGTTCTAATTTACTTGTATAAAATCATAGGGATCACTAACATTGTCACTACCCCGTTACCAGCTAATAATAATCAAGGTAAAAGTATACTTGCACTTTTAAAAGGGCAGTATTTCTTTTTGGTTATCTACAGATTACTTCGGTATGCGGAGGTTGTTTCTTTTATCTTTTTATCTACCGTCAATGGAGGCTTGCGCTAGGGTTGTGTTTGTTTATACGGCTTTCGGCTTTTAGGTATGTATAAATAATGGTTTACAATGGCTTAATTTTACACGTATTTAACTTTTTGTACTAAAATCAAGGCTATTTCTTTGATTCTAAACTTATTTTGTTCTATGATAAAACTATCGTCATTGAGAATCTGGGTTCTATTCTAATCGTCAAATGCTAATTTACTCACACTTCTTCTTTACATTTTCTTGGTTCCAGAGTCTCGACAAGGACTTATTTGTATACCCACTCAGGTATAAAAATGTTCTCTGTGTAAGCAAAGCAATGATGGTTCATAATTAACAAAGAATCAGTTTCCATTATTGTTCTAATTCTCGAAAAGGGTTCTTAACACCCACAAATATTAAATTAACTCAACGTCTTAGGGTTATTCTTAAAAGTCCGGCTTTATCATTAACTATTTTTCCTACTTAGCCAACCTTATTCAGCAGGTTTCGATACGCTGCCAAATATTTCGTGGGAATACGAGAGCGCACTCTTACATCATCTATGTTCAAGCCAGGTAGTTCTCAGAAGGTCGAAGTTTACTTTAATTGTATTTGAGTTGTCTCGAAGTGAGAGGAGTTAAGTTACTTTTCAACTTCATTACTTACTATAATGCTCTGCTCACAGTATGTGGTTCGTATCACATTCATCTCTATGGCTCCTTCATTGCCCAGAATCGTGACTTGTTCGCCTTCTATTGCCTTTCTCCATTTTCTTTTGTCAATAGCTTGGTAAAGTGCAATAAAATAATAATAATATACTGGGATGAAAATCTTTTTACTAAAATTTCCTCTAGTAACAACATAACAATTAACAGAATTTTTTTGATATAATATTTTCTTTGTTGGTTTCTGAATGCACAGAGTTAGTTAAGTAACTCAGTATCAGAAATATCAGAAAAACCATTCTTATGTAAGTATGTACATAAGAATGGTTTATCTGATATCAATTTGGCCTTTTTCATAACAACACAGCCTTGAATAAATATAATTCCTGTTCAAAATATTAGTTGCAATTATATAAGATGCAGGTGTTTACTATATGTAATGTTAAATCGTATGAAATCTCTTACATTTCAGACCTTAAACGCATGTTAAAATGTGACATTTATTTTAAAAGGAATCGTAGATTTATAAGTCTAAAAAAAAAAGAATATTCAAGACTATTTATCAAATTAATGAACTTCAAACTCAACCCCAACTCTAAACAAAGTCCCATCATAATAAGTGTTGTTCATAAAAACTTAAACGGCAAATGCGGTGGTGAGTGGTTTAAGCTGGGTAGATTCGAGAGTAGTGCTTAGCGTGGGATCCATTTGGGTCAGTAATTTAGTCAAGTTCTTCTTATTTTTTGTTGACATAAATGTGCGTTAAATACCCGATAAATAATCTTTAATTATGTTAACCAATCGCGAAAGTTTAAAAAGTTTTATAAATAGCTTAAAATACTCGACCGTAGCGGAAATTTTTCACATGACTATTAAATGTTACAATTAATTAGTTTTAGATATAACACAAAAAATATTCAGTATCCTTTATTAAAGAGTAAGGTGTCAAGTGAGGCTCTGTGATCAGACCATTTTTATTTTCCCATACATAAAAGAATTCAAAGCTTGTATTGTACCTATGTAGGTTATTGATCAAGTACCCGTCCGTTTATCTACCAGTAAACTTCTACTTCCCGCGTGTAAAGCCAGCCTAAGACGATAAATAACCCAAGTCACTCCCAAACTGTTATTAAAGCGCCCAAGAATTTTGGACATTCTTTAGGATAAGGCTGCGTTTGCACAAACAGGCTTATCTACCTATTAGTCACTTAGTTTTGTAAACACTTGGACTTGCTTTACTCGTTCTGCTTTACATTTGCTGACTAGACTCGCTTTTGTTTCTTTGTAACTTGTAAGGCAGAAAAAGATAATTGTTATTTAATACTGGAATAAATATTTCTGTACTTTTCCATTACCTACCTACATCTTGCCAGACAGTCCACTTTTCTACTAAATCTTTTAGACGATTGTCTTTCAAACCTGTAGGATTTTTTCCCAGAAAGTACTTTGCTATCATCTTTCAACCTCAAAGACACTGTTCTCAGGCTATTGACGATTGAATATTGCTGGGCAGCAATATTCAATCGTTCGACAGGCTCCTTCCCATCACATCCACGAAATCTTTTAGTACACTCAACATAAGCCAGTCTTCTGGGTTTTATTTATTTGTATCATGACGACAATGTCCAATCTTTAAGTTGTGACTTTGTTAATCTAAAATAATCGACATGGTCAGATAGCTTCTACCGGAAACAAATCAACTTTGTCAATACGTCTTAAAGGATATACATACATGTATGTACATATATACAAAGGTATTCAAAGTACCTCATCAGATTATGTTAATACATTTGAAGACTTCATCTCATAAAGAGGTCGTTTTATGAATTGCCATCAAGATGTACGTAAGTTATGAAACTTGTCATTATATTTAGTAGGATCATGCGATGGTAGTGGAATATCGCACGTTTTGATTATAATGTACCTACATTACAAGCTGGGAGTGGATCCAAATAGAAACTAACAGGAATAGTCCGGTCGATGAGACTTAAAAGAGGTGGTTGGTTGGAAAAGTCGAAAGCAGAAAGTTTGACTTCGTGAGCTTGTTTGGACAAGTTAGGAGACAAACATGCTAAAAGTCCGCACCCCTGTGAGGTGTGCCCAAGTAGTGGGGTATAAAGAAGGTCCCCTTTGTTAACCAATGTCAAACCATACATTTCCTCCTTTCCACGAACTGAGAGAGCAGTGATGGAGTACTCTTTACTTACTTACGACCAGGTCCAGGCTTGGCTTGGACATGATCTTTCCCCTGAACTATGGGGATGGAGATGGTGCACACGCAATGAAAGCAACCTCTTAAGTCCTGCCCTAACCTCCGGGACTTTTATTATTTTCGTCTCCTAACTAATCTGAACAAAGTTCCGAAGTCAAACTTTCTGCTTTCGACTTTTCCATCCACAATTCTTCGTCTGGACTAGAGGACATGGGTATATAATGTAAATTGTATTTTTGCTACTATCTCTACATAGCATGTTAAGCCGTTGGTCCTGCGCCTTACCTCTACCTGGGTTGGTCGCGGTCTGCCTTCCCATCGGATTATTAGAGTGAGGGAATAGAGAGTGCACCTGTGTTTGCGCACAAACTTGTGCACTATAACTTTCCTACTTCTGGCTAGTCTCGGTTGAGTTGAGACCACAGAATTCGTAATAATAACTTATTATTCCCAATTCTGTGGTTGAGAGTCGTGGCTGAAGATTCGGCTAGGAGGACATCATACTCGTACTTCTATAGGTAGCTAAGCAAGCTAAACACTAATAAGACTCATTGTCAGTTATGCAGGCATGTCTGTTGATAGCATAGTGTCAAGTGTCGTGAAAGATGATCCCTTCACACGTTGTGCGTCGGCTCGACGGCTTTCTTTCTCGAGTTACAGGCGTCGCGTCGTTGTCCTATTGGAGAAAATGCTAGAATTGACATTTGGTAATGGCGCTTTTCGATACTATAAAATAGAACAACGGCTTGTGGTGATGGTGACATAATGTCATTTTTATTGTGTACCTTAAAAAACTCCTAGCTAGTTATTATATTACATGCAGCCCAACCTGGGTTAAGGTATTTCTGGAATTGTTTGAAAAATCTAAAAAGCTTTGGAATAAATATAAAATTTTATCATTAACAGTCTATACCTACCTCTTTTTGGTTTCAATTAATAAATAAAGAGTAAATAATTCATCTTATAAGTCGAAATTAAATATATAATTAATTAGAACAGAGCTGTTGTTGTATGCGTCGACGTATAAAACCGTGTTTTATTTGTCACGTTCACTTTTTTGTTCTATACAATAATTATCGTGCCGTACAGGCCATTCTTCAAAATATACCTCTCAAACCATTTTCTCTCTCATTTATCTAGATCTACATTTCCCCTTAGCGTTCTTTTGATCGATATAGTAGGTAAACATAAAGCAGGTAAATACAGCGAACCGTTTGATCAAGGTTAAGCTAGAAACAGACTGATACGCAACGTACGCGACGCAAGTGAGAAACGTGTAGGATGGCGTGGCGTACGTACGATACGATAAGCGTGTCTCTAGAGGCCATCTGTTTTCATACAAATTCAGGCATCCAGATCTACTGATACGATATGGCGCATACGTTGCATATTTAGTTAGCTGTTTCTAGCTTAACCTTGAAAAAACAGTTCACAGTATTTACCTGTTTATGTTTTTGACTAAGATTACCTACATACTTCAGTTAGGTAGGTACTTCACAGTTGGTATAATTTCCGAAGTTACATAACTTCGGAACGTCCCATTTCCCAACCATTTCCCCGAATTTTGTAATTGCTCAAAAGCGGAACAAGAATTAGGTATTCTGCGTAAGCGCCGAAACAATGGCCGCGTGTAGAAAGTATGAATTAATTCTGCGTTCACTTTTCTCGTGCTGTTTGATAATAATGATTGTGGAATATGGAATTTGGAATGTGGTTTAGAATACCTACTGCGGGAAACGCAAGGTAGTGCAATCAAGTGAGATTTTGTTTTTGTATGAAAATCGTTCAAAAAGCTTTATCACCTTAAGTTCAAACAGCTTTACAAGCTTAAGTTCGTTGATAATGTACTCGTATACAAAGATTATATAAATCTCTTTGCTCGTATATGACATGGGAGACAATCCACTCTATGGACCGACGAAATCGTAGCGGTCGCAGGGAGTCGATGGATGGAGGCGGCTCAGAACCGCTATTTGTGGCGTCGTATGGGGGAGGCCTATGTCCAGTTGTGGACGTGTATGGGCTAATATAATGATGATGATATGACAATAATAAGAAACGGGATCATAAGTATATTTGGATGTTGTACATTGAGTTTGGATATTTCGATATTAAAAGCCCGGCACCAAATGGTATTCATTGATTTGATCCATCATTATTTACTTAATAAAAAAACAATTGTTAGCCGTGAGATGCGCGACTTTGTGAGTATATTTTGTTAACGATATATATGTATTTAGGTATCCACATAAAATACAATGCAAGGTCTAGTAAATTATGATGAGATCTTAATGATCACAGCTCGGAATGATAACATCTGCTAGATTCATTTAAAAAGATATTAAGATTACAAATTGCCTATAAAACTGTATAAAATTAAATAATTATCTATTTTTGTTTTTTGTTTTTGTTAACATTGTGCACACCAACATAACAAATTATTTATTTTATTATTAGGTACGAAACGAAGGGCAAGCACGTTAATCTACCTAATAATATCATCATCATCATCATCAGCCAGTATTATTACCAGCCTATATTAATTTAAGGCAGAATACCAAAATATGTCATTCTATGACGATACCATTGGCATATTGAAGGGACTTGTTTAGAAGAATAGAGCCTGCATGCAAAAAACGCAGCAATATGAAAATCGATGCTACGTAACGAAAAACAATGTCGACTACGAAATAACTGACACCTCATCATCGTATTAGCCCATACACGTCCACAGCTAGACATAGGCCTCCCCCATACGATGCCACAAATAGCGGTCCTGAGTCGCCTCCATCCATCGACTCCCTGCGACCGCTACGATGTCGTCGGTCCATCGAGTGGATGGTCTCCCATGTAGGGGGGGATTTGCCATAATCACCACGCTTGGCAGGCGGATTGGTGATCGCAGGATTGGTGTTGAAAAATACTCAGAAGGAAGCTGCTGCCCTTCCTCTGGTAGGTTCCCTCAGTCGGCTCTTACGACATCCACGGGTTTAGTTGGAGGGGTCAATATTCTATGCCGCGGCCCCACGGCCTCTAATAATATTCCGTGAGGATTTTTAAATAGTGTTAAGAATTGTCACTATGTCTTTTAATGTTAAAAAATTTAGGTTACTTTTACAGAATTTTATGAATTCACGTACGTTATCGTTTTTATCATATCCATTTTAATTATATCAACGAAATCGTAGTCTGGCCTCAATTTTTCAAACTAGATTCAAAGCCGAACGCCTTTTGCTAAATAAATTAGTGGCAACTCGATTAGTTCGCAGAGGTCGAAACTATTCGGATCGGATATCTTGTTATGTTATGCTTGTTATCCTACTATCCTATAATATAGGAATAGGATAGCTTTAAGTAATTACCTAAATGTGTTAAATTGAGGCTTATAGCCAAAGACCATAGGAACCTATGTTCCTCTATAGCATTTGTTACTAATGCACCTTGTATAAATATCCATCATGTTACTATCAGTGGATACCTATAAATGGCCTTGTAATTTCTATTGTATTACCCACTTAAGTATAGTGTGCTGATGGTTTCCCTAAAAGAAATAAATAAATAAATAAATATTATAAATATCAAAGTTTGTAAGGATGGATTTGTTTCCCGCAAAAACTACTGAACCGATAAGGCTGAAATAACATTTAGGCTATTTTTTATCCCGATAAAACGCGGGGGAAGGCGCGGGCAGCAGATAGTTTTCATAAATTCTTTTCCAGTGCCCTACAGGGTGCATGTACTATTGACCTAAGCTAACATTAAGACCTAAACTGTATACATGTGAGTATCGATTAGGCTGGTTTCATAGTTACTGAATTGTTTGCGAGTCGTTTATTTAATTAAACAATTGATGGCTGAATAAAAATAGCAGAATTCTTTAAAATAGGAAAGCAGTACTATCGGCACATAAAGTTATTTAGAATAAATATACGGGAGGCTTATGTCCAGCAGTGGACGTGTATGGGCTGATGATGATGACGATGATGATGATACGCGTAAAAGTTAAGTACATGGGAAAATTCCTGAATGAATTAAATATTTTGCATTTACGACCATAATTACCTGTATTTATATCTATAGTCCTTTTTTTTTCAAATATACGCCAGATGTAATGCCCTACCTAGATAATATTTTTTGTGACTCCGATTGACTGCAAAGTGCAACAGACACTCGCTGTCCTTATCTGTCATACGATTTTAGCTTTGGTGTGAAAGAGACTGCGAAATCATGGCGGAAATGGCTGAGTAAGCAAAAGTATATAATCCAAAGTGCAAAGTGCAGTTACTACCGTGTACCTAATGTTATTGTTGTTGTTTGTATTTAAAACAAACGTTTGCATTAATATTTTGCACATTACACAACTTGTAGCTAGCTTAGCTTAGCTTACATTTTAAGTTTCTACATATAGGTAGGTTTTTCATACAGTCTTATCGCATCCGACAACTGATTCAGCTATACAGCTGTGTAAGGCCGTAAGCCATCACAAGTAGGTATAATATATGATATAGATAAGTAAGCTTGAGATTAGTTTTGTTTGTTAAGATGTATTAAAATTTATTGTTGTATATTTTCATTTGTTAAACTTATATTTAAAATGTATTTTATCGTGTATAAAACAGGACTGACATGTTTGTTAAACAAAAGACCTTAATAATAAATAAGAATAAAAAAATATATATAGGTAGGTAAGATCTATTAATTTTCATACTAATTAGAGAGGTAGTTATCTTACGTACCTAAAATGTAGGTTACATAACAGCTCAGATCATTAATTTGATAATTTTCTGTCTGGACTGGACATATACTTTTTAACAATGCTCCAAAATTATTTTTCATCTTTTGTGTCTTTTTCTATTGAAATTGGAACAAAATCAAACTTCAATTAGTAGACTCGCATTGGGTATCTGTAAAAGTGACCGTATTCTGTGAGTCTCTGAGTCTTCCTGTGACTGTGAGTTCTGGAATTAATCAAATCGTATTCCTTTCTTCATCATGTCAAAACCAATCAATAAAATAAATAACAAATCCACCTAGTACCCTGACAATTGTAAGTAAGAATCCAGAATCTAGGCTAGTTACTATTTTTAACAAATTGCCTGCATACATAAAAAATGAAAAATTTTACAATATTTTTAAGACTATGCTTAAGTTATTTCTTATATGCAAATGTTATTTATTATACAGTGAACGAATTTATTAGTACAACCTGTACATATGAATATTACTATTATTGTTACTCAGAATCAGAATCAATAACTTTATTTCTTTAGGCTTACAAAATAAGCACTTAGACAAGTCTAATTTTATACTATAAACATAGTTATTATTATCAAATAAGAAATAAGGTGTTATTGATATTCTCTTCACTTCAATTTTTTGCGCACTAGTGGAAGAAATTAAAAAGAAACCACTAGCACATTTATATATACTTATAAAAGGACTATATGATTATTGTAAACATTTATTTGATATTCAAGAACTCTGAATGTTGCAATACCACCAAATAGGTATTATAACATCTTGTAATGGACGTACATAAATAATTCTAATAAATGTTTTCGTACATAAACAATTCATACAGCATTATCTAGCCTCAAACCTAGCAGAATTTGTGTTATGGCTATATATACATAACTGATGTGCTTCGTCGATCACTAACAAATACCAACAATAACCTTAACTGACAATGGTGAACTTGCTGGTGTACTGTCAAATAAATATAAACCTTACCAATGACGAATGTGGTTCAGAATTGATTGAGCTTTGACTAATTGAATCGACTGTATAGACAGAGAGCATGGGGCAACTAGCAATATCTATTTTATTTTATTTTGAATCTATCAACAAGACGAGAGTGCATAGGTGTCTTCTAGACCTTCGTGATACAACGTGATACCACATCATCACTTTCCATCAGGTGAGATTGTGCTCAAACGAAGGTCTATACACTATAAAAAAAAAACGATAGGTACTTCGATATTAAAAAGGGCGTTTAATTAATTTAAATAATTCCTTAGGTTCAACAATTATATAAGTTAATAAAGTTTCCTTGTTTACTAAGGAACCTTTAAAAACTATGTACTTTATATCTGCCTACGTTTCATTTGCCTTTAAACCTAAAAGGAGAAGGACGGAATCTGCTTACACAATTGGTTTAAAATTAGGTATTTACTACTTACCTATTAGCGATATGGCCGCCCATTGTGCAACTATTTCTGTGTTTGTGTTTTCCTGTCTTGTTATTCTATCTTGGTGTGCAGTAAAGAGTATTTCCATGCTATTCTATCTATAATTTTATGGGGATTGTTTACTGTGTACTGAATTTGTGTAGGTACTGAACTGTGATCCCCAACTAGCTCACATGTCCAGCGCGGCGATTACGACACGAGGCTCTAACAAGCTATTTCATTTCCACCGTAGGTATTGCATAATATAACTTGATGTCGTTAATTTCTAAATTAAAATATGACTACTATCTCATTAATCCACAATTTATAATTGAAACGGGAAAAAGAAAGCACCGTAAGGTACATATATGGATAAGCATTGGCAATAGATATATGTTGTACATAGGTAGTTAAAAATATTCCACGTTCTCCTGCACTAACCACTAGTAGGTCTACAATAGAACATGTGACACACCCATGTAGCGTGGGAGCTGATCGGTACAATCTGACAAAAAACTTTGTAGAGTAGGCCGAGTTCTATTCATTCATCATCGTGCTGCTGCGAATCTTGATGATTGACGATTGAGATACATCATTCATCAATGGTAGGTACTGTTGGTAATAATAACACTAGTGGACAAAAAATTGAAGTGAAGAGAATATCAATAACACTTTATTTCTTATTTGATAATAATAACTATGTTTAAAGTATAAAATTTGACTTGTCTAAGTGCTTATTTTGTAAGCCTAAAGAAATAAAGTTATTGATTCTGATTCTTCTGAGTGTAGGGATGTTCAAACGTCACAGACGACACGACTGAAAATTTTACATTGTGACTGCTCATCTGGATCCTCAATATGCAAAAGAGGTGAAAGTGTAAATATATAACGTAAATATAAAATGAATAAATAAATAATGTAATCAAATACCATATTTAAACTGAATATTATGGGAAGATCCCTACACGAGTACATCGCATCGCCGTATTCCAGTATGATCCACTGAGTTAATTGATGGATTTAATTGCTCGTGGAAAATCCTGAATCGGAAGGTTGAGTACACTTCGAAAGATCGGTCTAGGTATTTGAAATATGTTCAAGATCGCAATTGGTAGTTCTACATGTGATTGAGGTGCCGCCGGCGCCGCCGCCGCCACACGCCGCCGCGCCGGTAGCAAATATCAGTAAAAAATTAAACGAGGACGTCAACGTCAACGGTCACTCCATCTTCGGATAAAGTTCCGAAAAGCCCATATGCCGGATCGACTTGAAATTTAATACACGTACGTTTTTTGACCTCCTGAGTACAAATATGAAAACAAAAGGTCCCTAACTATACCCATACCAAAATTTAGCCCAATCAGTTCAGTAGTTTTTGCGTGAAACTGGTGAAAGAGGATCAAACATCCATACTCACAAATTTTGTCATTTATAATATATATTATTAGTGTGAACTGTGATGTGTTCCCACCCTCCCCACGTCTGGCACGTGTTGTAGATAACATGCATGTCGCTGTAAGCTCGTGTAACTCTGCATAATCCAAACATTTCGCTACAACTGGTGAATACGCAAACGACTGCTTTCCACTTTCTATAGTCAACACTTAGTTAAGACATATTGTCAGTTTGTGACAGTCTTGGTGTGAATTTTGGGACGAGGGTGTTACCTCCAGCCAGGGACGAGTCGACGAATTTTCGGACGTAGTCGCAGTAACAAATAAAATGAAGCACTCGATAGTTAGTCTACCCTCTGTACGTACGCTACACACTCACACATTGATATCAATAGTCAGCCCATCGTCCGCCATTACGGCTTTAGACACCAACAGATTTACACCATTGTACAAAATGAAAAATGCCTTCTTGTGTTGTCAAATGTTGCCGAAATCACAGTCGTTTCGTCAACAAGAAACACGGGATCACATTTCACAAGTCAATTTCCTAGGAACTTATCTCTTCGATTTGACGCACTATTATTATCAACATAAAAATCACAATAAAATGACAAATCTCGACAGTGCTGCCAACATGTAGACATAAAAATTTCCCGGTAAGTTGGGAAACAAATTGAATCCTCATATTAACTAACCTTAAATTATTATTGAGGTAGGTAGGTACTTTAAATAGGTATAACTTAATAATTTTGGTTGTATATGTAATGGAGAGCAATGTTTTTTTTAAATAAATAAAATTTTACCTATGTTTTAAAATCTAATAATGTAAATATAAACAGCTTTTACTTATAACAAAATACGATTTTATTAATAATTTGAATTGTTTTCTATTTGTGTCAGCTAATCTAAATAACGGCTGGACCCATTTTGATAAAACTTTCACTGACGGCGCGTATACATAGAACGTCCGTTTTACGGGATCCTGTATATCGGATCCGTCGCTACTGAAAGTAGGTAACCCATTCACACAGCATTTACAGGATCCGTTTTATCGGAGGTAATATTCAAACAGCATTTACAGTATTCGTTATATCGGATCCGTTTTATCGGAGGTAATATTGACACAGCATTTACAGGATCCGTTATATCGGATCCGTTTTCGGTGGGCGGTGCACGGTGGTACACGTCGGTGCACGGCGGTGCATGACGGTCCACGGCGGTGCACAATGATGCACGGTGGTACTCAAGAGTGCACGTCGGTGCATGGTCTCTGCAGTGCATGGTGGTGTACAGCACGGGCACAGCACGGGCGGTGCACAACTGACTACTGCACGGTTCGCGAAGCTTGCGATGCACCATCGTGCACCACCATGCATCGCCATACTGCCATACACCGCCGTGTCCCGTCGTGCACCAACGTGCACCGACATGCACCATCGTGTATCGACGTGCACCACCGTGCACCAGCGTGATGCTAGCTGGTGCCTGCGACTTCATCTGCGTAGGATTAGTACTTCGAGTAGCTTATTTTCTTCGGCGGGCGTAGCCGCGGTGTGGTCACCAATAACATAGGAATACTGTCATGTATGTGAACTAGCTCATACAACTACATATGTACATACGCCATCACGACTGTGTCGGGTCGTGTAAAACGGATGCTGCATATTTTGTAGGTCCAGTATTTTTACGGGATCCGATATACTGTATTCTGTGTATCTTAACTAATCATTAATTTTTTGTTTTAAATTATATTCATAAATAATTTTTAGGACAAGGATCTTAAAAACATGAAAATAATTGGTATTTTTTTCTTCAGTTGGCAACTCTCTAAAAGACTCACACTAAGTGACAGTCCGCCATTGCTGTGCATCACTTTTGATTCGATAGAATTCCGTCCTAAAATTTTACTCGTCGATGCCTCCAGCCTTTATAGAAGTTCCTACATGTTTTTTGCGTTCACTGCTCATACATGCTTGTTAGCGAAAAGCTGCTAACATTGGATCTCGGCTGGTCTATTCAGATAGGTAATGTATTCTTGAGTTTATCACTCAATTTATGTATTGTGGCTTGTTATTGGCAGCATTTTGATGACAAATATAAATAAAAGAAAGTAGACCAATATTTTAGAACGTTTAATGCACAGAAAAAAGTGGGTCTAAATAGTAGTAGGGAAGAAAAAGGAGAAACTTTAGACTGATAAGGCCATATTCAATCTCTGCTTCACATCCATAATTTTTCCACTTTGTTAATGTGAACTACAGTTCTAATTTTGTCTCATCATATACAGTCTTAATCAATTTCTCCCACATAAGTAAATCACGCCAAACAACACAACTAGCTCCGGGCCATGCAATCTGCGGCACTAGCGTGTAAGTGAAACAAAAGCAATACAAAAACACTTTGTAGGGTGTAGTGGTCTGCCAGTGTGGTGTGGTGTGGCCAATTACGCGACTCGTTGCAGCGGTGATGTTTGGTTGTAGTGAGGGCGTATAGCGCGATAAAAGTTTTAAAACTATGATAGTTAAAGCGTCAATAGACACTGCCACTGCTGAACATAGACAACCCCCTAGAAGATGAACCACGCAGACTCATTGTAGCGGAGAGGTTTGGATGCAGTGAGGGCGGATAGTGTTAATTTTATAAAAAACTTGTGATTAAATAATAATGGTTGTGTAATAATAACAAACTTTATATACCTAAGCCCATATTATGGGTCCACTCCTGAGTAAATGTAACCCTTGGACGACAATTTGTAGGAATTGTACAGAGATTACAGAATATCCTGTAATCAGTGGTATTTATTGGTCGTCCATTGTGGATTGTGCCAATTGCGCAACTCGTTGCAGGGATGAGGGTCGGTTGTAGACTAGGCGAAAAGCGTTTAAAAGATATGATATTATTAAGCATAGTATAGTAACATACAGTCGGTAATACTTAAAGCAAGCCAAGCGCTGAAAACCGGATATAATTAGCCATGCCTTATGGAGTTTAGAATTTTCCTTTATTTCGGCATTAATCACGAAATAATTGAATACACTATGGTATTGAATAACGACGTCATGATAAAGGCTTTATCACAAATAACTTATTCCTATCAAATCATCTCATTACGCTTAATCGCTGTCATTCCAACCACTCCTTAACACTAAGGAGTCACATGTCGAAGTAGCCTATAAGTGATCCCTAATGACCTCGTTTCGACCTAATGAAGCCAGTTTTGTGCATTTCGGTAGATAGCTGCTTATTACAGTTATTACAAGCCTCAAATGAGCTGTAAATGAAAGTATTTAATTATACAGTATTTTGACCAGCTGGTGGAGGAAAGTGGCTGAGAAACACTTGAAGCGGATTGAAAGATAGCTATCTAGGCTATTGAATAATGGGAAAAAATGGCTTGAAAACTTTATGGACAACCAGAGCCATAGAATATAAGTGCTTATTAACAATGAAAATTACGATCAAATACTTGATAGAAACAAATTAGAAATAGTATTTACAATTGAAACAATTGAGCTAACTGCAGACTGTTGCAAACAATTCCAGGTAGCTCAATTAGTCCATATCAATATCAATCGGAAGCCAACACGCTTGCTGCATTGCCCCGCTGTATGGCAATGCTAATGTGCTAAGTACTTATAGAAGAGGGGAACGTGATGCACGATCGAAATGTATTTTTTAACATATACTCTCGTCATTGTGTCCTCAACGAATTGAAAATGAATGCAGCCCTTTTGCACTCTCTGTTGATAGACCTCCTGACACGTTGTTCCTTCCAGTCCCGCGCAAGTCACATTCAGTTTCCAACAATACTTGTAATATCATCGGGCCATCAGATTGTTGGTCTGCCCCTTGGCCTTCTCTGGCTCCCTGTCTCATAACAATAAGCTACCTGTCTCATAACAATAAGCAATCGTGTCATAAATGTGGATGACGACCGCACTAAGACTGCTGGCATATGATGAATGCGGCGGAAGACAAGGTGATATGGCGCTCATTAGGTCTGGGGCTCATAAGGTCTTAGGGGATCTCTGGCTTTGGGTCTGGGTTTGATTAGGTCTCTAGGCGATCTACAGTCTCTCTAATCTCATTAGGTCATTTATATCCAGCTGTGGTCTAACCATAGAGTGATGGTGGTTTCGTAATTAAAATAATCTGCATTTTGTCTGTAAATTATTTTACCATCTGCAAAATCAATATTAGTGTCAGGGTAATCATCGCCTGTTATCAATCCTGTTATCAGTTGAACAATTAGTCACCCGAGATACCTGCCTATGGGCACACGTGTTTTGTTTTTAGATACGCCTTCTTTTTCCCAAATAATGTGTTCTCACCTGTTTGACAATTTCTCGATGGATCTCACAAGGTCTCTCTATTGTTTGAGTGCAAAGTTTGTGTCTGTTGAACCTTAGGAAGGTACCTACGTCAAATCGAAGTTATTTTTTTTTGTGGTAATCCGATTTAATCAGTGAATGAGTGTGTAGATTCCATTTAATAAGGTGACAAGTAAAAATTTTGCTTGGCAGAGGTCACGCATATCTTTCAGCGCGAATATTAAGTGTTTTAGCAATTAAAGTGTATTTATTACGATGGAGAAGTGCAAAATGTTTCGAAAAGTGTTGTTTTGTGAGTTGTTCACTACGGAAGTCCCCGAGGAAAGGTTGGTTTCATCACTGGTATTTCATTGTAGGTTCCTATCTGTTCTCTACGGTGCTACTTCTCATATTGTAGTTTGATCCATCTTATACACCTTTTATGACATTCAGCATACATCATCACATCATCACCAATCGGCTGTTTTTCGCCCACAGCTGGGCTTAGATAGACCTCTCATCTTTGATGTCAAGGTCAGGTGTGTCGAAGTTCGTTGGGCAAAAATTAAACAAGTAAATTTATTGACCGATGATTTTTTTGATGATGATGATGATTCAACTCTGTAAACCTGTATGTTGATATGATATAAATAGGTAAAATTAATACATCAGAATCGGCAGGGACATTTCGTGCTTGTTTTTTTTTTACCTGCGAGGAATATGTTTTTGCTTTGGTAAATATCGAATTTTCGTAAAAATACACCAAAACCTAAAGGCATGTTTTGAATCAATTTTTTATACCCACCTTATTTATCAAAAACGCTTCAATCGTTTGGATGCTTCGAGGATATATCCTCGATTTTGATAAATAGGTATCAAAATTGATTCAAAACTTGCCTTTAGGTTTTGCTGGAACATTTTGTGAATACAATTGAGAAAGCGGGGATTGAGTCGGGTCTTTTATAGTTTTCGGTGAATAATACCGTATTAAAGTACATTATTTACAGCACTCTAAATCGTGCGTGTACGGAATTACCAATTTTAATTTAAAAATACATAGTACGTTAACGCGAACAGGTTGATAAGCCAAAGAAAATTACAATCAAATAATAGAAACAAAGTAAAACTAGTATTTATAATTGAAACAAAGTAGAACTAGTATTTATAATTGAAACAAAGTATTATAGAACTAGTATTTATAATTGAAACAGTTGAACTAACTGCAGACTGTTACAAACAATCTACATGTAGGTCAACTGGTCCATATCAATACCAGTCGGAAGCGTCCCCAAGACGCTGCCTGCATTGTCCCGCTGTATGGCAATGCTAATGCGCTGCGCCGGACACTCACCAGCTCTCGGGTCACGCAAACATGACTGCGATTCCAACACATGACAATGTTCATAATTAGCATCTAACTTTACCAGTTTATTGAGTAGGTACTAGGTACTTGTTTTTTTAATATTTTTTTTCGTTTCATTATGAAAAGAGTTTTACAAACAAAACAACATGACATAATTAATAATAATATGGCGTGTTTTAAAAAACGTTGAACCGACTTTAAATTTATTCCCTTACTTTTACTCTGTTTTTAAATTTTGTGGGATAAATACTAATCCCATGGGGATACAAATTTTATGGGAACCCTTCGGGATCATTTTCTATTATAAAAACATACAGACGAATTGATAACCTCCTCTTTTTGAAGTCGGTTAAATATTGTCTATTCATAACAAATCCATAAAGTCATATAATAAATGTCGCAGTGTGTGGCTTCGCCAGTGCCCTCCAGTGCCAGTGGATCCGATTAGAGACTCGATAATTGGATTCACCATTGGGAAATTATGACTGTCACTGCTCGGACACTGTTTTAGTATCTACTCTTCTAACATTCCATTTTGAGAAACTATCCTATTAATACATATAATAAATGTCAAAGTTTGTATTTGGGCTGACCATTTTCATGTAGGATTAAACTAGCAACCCGCCCTGGACTCGGACAGGTACCAAAACAGTTTTATAATTCCGTTATATAAGTATTGTTTTTATATCATTCATTTTATATATTATACGACGCAGGAGGTTGCGGGTTCGATTCCCGCCTCGGGACAAATATTTGTATGATCTGCAGATATTTGTTCAGGGTGTTCTGGTCGTTTTATACGTATAATAAAAAATATCTATATATATAATATATTGTATTATGTATATCAGTTATCTAGTACCCATAACACAAGCTCTGCTTAGCTTGGGGCTAGATAATGCTGTGTGAATTGTCCAACATTATTTATTTATTTATTATATTGTTTACGCGGCGCGGCGTACGCCAGCAAAGCTCCCAGTGTCGACGTGAGACCATCCACCGACGACCGTCGATGGACCGACGACATCGTAACGATCGCAGTGTGTCGATGGATGGAGGTCGCTCAGGATCCCTATTTGTGGCGTTGTATGGGGAGGCCTATGTCCAGCTGTGGACGTTTATTGGCTAATATGATGATCTATAAAATACATATAACTTACAATTATAACTACATATCATTTGCAAGTATGTATGTATGTAGTTACAAAAGTTATCAGCTGATATGAAAGAGACACCAATCTGACTCCATCCCTCTTTCCCAGGAGTCGCAAGGCACGCGTCGCGTCAATACACCCGTTTCCGGTGGAACCTGTATTACCCAGTCCCGGACTATTTACATAAATACCTGTTTCTCACTTTGTATGCGACGCCACTTTTGTTCTCTTATCTGATACGCTGTGAATCAATGACGATGAAAATTATCCATTCATTGTGTTAAGTTTATTTTTTACATCAACGGAGTTCATACATAAATAATATAAGAATAAAATCATAATAAATGATATGAATAAGGAACACAGGAAAAAAAATAAACTAATATAACTTTCATATAACTAGTAAGTATTTATAAAATAATATGTATATACTTATCAAGAATAGAAAGAGGTTCCCTAGCTGAAAAGATTCGTCCATGAGTAGAAATCAAGAGCGGTATTTTTTTTTTTAAATATTACTTTCCAAACAACTATCATGTGGATAGGCAATTATCGTGGGGTCCTCAACTGGCAGCAGTTTCCAGGAAGACTTTTGGTATAGGTGCTTCTTTAAAGCGATTGCGTAACTTCCTTCCTACTTGTACCAAAATTGCGCTTGCACAATCCTTATTGCTCCCTCTTCTTGACTATGCAGACGCCAGTTATCCCGACTTAACTGAAGACCAACTCAATAAGCTTGAGCGTCTTCAGAACTATTCCATTAGGTTCATATTTGGCCTGCGTAAATTTGACCACATAACTGAGTACCGTAACCGGCTCAAGTGGCTACCCATTCGTCTTCGCCGGAATGCTCATGTTCTTAATCTCCTTTACTCTGTTCTTTTCCTTCCATCAACACCGTCTTATCTAAAAGACCGTTTTGAGTTTCTCCATCAGTCCCATTCACTATCCCTTCGTTCTTCTGATACTCTTCTTTTAAAAATTCCTTTACACACTTCCCAGTTCTATGGTGATTCCTTCACGTTGCAGGCCGCCAGACTCTGGAACGCCCTTCCTGTATCCATTCGACAAGCTAAATCCCTTCCTATTTTCAAAAGTATGGTTTATCAACATTATCTGTCCGCTCCTGATAAATCTTAATATTTTTATTGCTATCTTGTAAATTATTTGTATTATTTTTGTGTTACTCTTATCATAAAATTTTTGCAGTTTCTGTTTTTATCTAAATACTTATAATGTCAAAATTATTTTGTTTATAAGTCATTAATTACGCCACCGTCAGCTCTAATGCGTACGAATCCTATCCATCCAAAGGTTGCCTGGAAGAGATTGCTGTTAGCGATAAGGCCGCCGATTGTACCACACTAGAAATAGTTACTATTAAGTTCTTGTATAAATATTTAATGTATTGATGGTGCAATAAAGAAATATTCTATTCTATTCTATTCTATTCTATCATTGATATGACATGAAAATAAAGGATGGTTTTCTCGCCTGAAATTCAATCCGAATTTAAAAAGAAATCTGTTTGTTTATAACAGACTAACATATTTCTAAAATACTGCATCATATTTTCATAAGCATTTAATAAATATGGTGCTAAAAGGATTGCTTCGGCTGAAATATCCTCAATCATACCTTTACCGTGTTATTTCTCGTTAAATCAAATGAGCGTACCTGGCTGGATGGAAATTCAAGATAATCTGTTGTGGAGTTAAAGGTCTATTCTAATCAATGAATTTAGGCATCTTCTCATTGTTTTTCGATGAAGTTTGTGAAAATAAGAAAAAGTCGACGGTTTATCACCTGAAATTAAACAGAAATCTGTTAGTTTGTTTTATTATGGACTCATAAATTTAAGAGACTAACATATATCTAAAATACTGCACCATATTAACACAAGCATTGAATAAATTTGGCGCTAAAAGGATTGCTTCGGTGCAGGTTTATTTACATACCTAAGCTGTTGAATAATTCGGGAAATAAATGATTTTGATTTGATTTGAAATTGTCCTCGATCACTTAACCTTTACCTTTTGATATGATTTCATTTGAAATTGTCCTCAATCACTTAACCTTTACCTTTTGATTTGATTTGAAATTGTCCTCAATCACTTAACCTTTACCTTTTGATTTGATTTGAAATTGTCCTCAATCACTTAACCTTTACCTTTTGATTTGATTTGAAATTGTCCTCAATCACTTTACCTTTTACCTTAAAGTTTAGCATACGACCCGTGCTGGATAATTCAGGATAATCTGCTGGAGTAATATTCTACTCAATTAATTTAGGTATCTTTTTATTGGTTTTTGGACGAACTTTTTTATCGATAGCAGCGTCAGCAACTATTAACCTATATGGTACACAACATGATACCGGCGACTTCGCCCGCAATTATTGTTGTCATCTTCCAGCCGATCTGACCCAGAATACTCGTACAACATTCTTCATAACATCTTTGCCAATTCAAAATCTATTCAGCCTAGCTTGGCCGTAAAATTACCGTAATTATTTATTAATTGGCCGTACATTATCACTAAAGTAATTTTATAACGGAATATTTACCATGATTTGAGTTTTGAGCCCTCCAAGAACCAAAAGACAAAGAAGGGTAAGTCGGTAATCAGTATATCTTCCGATAAAAACTAGCTCGCAGTGACTTCAGTTGTTCAGTGATCATGGAACATGTAACTGTGCCGAAATATTGGAGAACTCAAAACTCAAATCACGGTAAATATCCCGTTGACTACAAATACATGACTTTAGTGTTGTGAATAACCTGGATAGTTTCAAAAGTTTTACCGTATCATCATCATCGCATCAATTTCATTTCTGCCCATTCAACTCTTGCTAATAGCTGGTCAAATTAGAAGTTTTTTTATAGTCGATAGACTTTCGTTTGACCACTGATGAAAAGTGTCGATTTGGTTATCACGAAGGTCTAGAAGACACCTATTCACACGTGTCTTGAAGAGACCCAGATTTTAATTGGCCGGAAAAAACAGAAACAGGCAGCGAGTTATGTTCCTTAGCGGTGCTAATGATGAAGGTGGAGGAAAACAGCTTTGTACCTACGAGTGGATGGTATATGCACCAGATAAGGATGGTGTGTTGTAATTGTGCATTCATGAGTGAACCACTCATATTATTTTCGCCGCTTATTGGTTAATTTTGTTTGGTTTTTAATCGTAATCCAAATGCAGCCAATGATCGACCAGTTGTGATTTTTGCAGCCTGGTGGACCCAGCAACTTTTACAATTTAGTCAATGTCAATGTGGACTTTTAGTTATGACCTGCGGCAATTAGAAATCCGCATTATGTCTATGTTCTCTCCTACGTTTATTACCTACTCAAGTCATAGCGATGCTAATGTGAATTTTCACTACACGTCGCTTCACGGGTTGCTGCTAGCATTAATAGGCCCCATTGGCCCACATACAGCCTTTCACAGGCCATCTTCTGTTATGATATGTTATGATATTAGGAGGAAAAAAATTGTGAAGATTTGGGGGAAGCTATAATAAGCTGTAAACTGTCCGTCCTTATGGTTAATCGAAATTACATCTAACCGTGAAACCTTAATTTAAGCTTCCTAGGATATATTTCTATGTTATTCAGTCTAAATGGGAAGGGTTAAATCTTGAGGGATAGATCTATTTTTTTTTATGAGATTTTTGTGGAAATGACCTCTCTGCCAAGCGTGGTGATTTTGGCAAATCCCCATACATGGGAGACCATCCACTCTGGATGGACCGACGACATTGTAGCAGTCGCAGGGAGTCGATGGATGGAGGCGGCTCAGGACCGCTATTTGTGGCGTCGTATGGGGGAGGCCTATGTCCAGCTGTGGACTTGTATGGGCTGATATGATGATGATGATGACCTCTCTGTTCGAATTTTCCACTACTTATAACTAAACAACGAAGTACGTCCTTCTAACTTCTCACGCGTTGATTGATTTTAAAACGAAACCTCTGGATACGAGTCAAACTACCACAGTAAATATATTGCCCTTTATAGTCCTTGGAATTAAGTAGCTTTTTCCGCAGCAGGGCGGCTCCCTTCCGATTCTGCTCACGTCACGGTTGGGTAATAATAAATGTTCTAATATTAGTATTGTGACATTGTCTTTCGATAAAATGAAAGTTAAAAGTATTCTAAGCTTCGAGGATATGAAGAGTTTTTTAAACAAGACTCGTGAATGGTTATTTTTCTATTCTCTTTATAAATGTTCAAAATTAGTCCGTTATACAAAAAGAGGGGTGGTTTATGTTTTAATGTCTCTAACTTTGTACATTATCTGGGGTCCAATTCCACTAACTATGACGATGGATGAATGTTATCTATCGTCTACAATTCGACACGTTAAATCCTTAAAGAAACTCCAGATATTGCATGCTATGCTATTGGCACTATTATAATTTTGCACCTTATTTATTTTCTAACCTAGCGATATAACTTCATTCGTGATTCTCTAGAGACTACATTCCCTTGCACGCTCCCCGTATCGATAAACCCACATTTGTAAAACTCAATAGTGGTGTCAACTACCGGACATGTCTCGCTCGTGGCTTGATAAAGGAATATAGTCTCAACAGACACCTATTCAGTGATAACCGGTGTTGTGTGGGACTCCCTTCCGACCTTTAGGTGAATAGGAGCGATTCTTGCTAGTTTTACTAGGGTTTGATTTTACTAGACCTGGGGGTGAATTTATTTGACGTTTGTAACGAGAAGTGATCGTGAATTTTTATATGATAGGTATTTGCGTAGTTCCCTATCCGCACTATAAAGGCGCTGTACTATTTTTTTTTATATTGTGAAAACTTTTAAATACAAGCTTTTATATCATCTTGCTTGGGAAAACAAATCCAACGAATCGATACTAAACGTGGTTAAGTCGTTTCGTTTAGGAGGTCCTATGGCCACTTTCGGTTTCCATCATCAGACCAGCTCGATGATACCATGACATTGTATTGTCACTGAATTTACATAAACATGCCAAATTGCAGCTTGAATATAACTGGATGCCAAACAGCAGATTGAGGATGACAGGTCTAAAATTGAGTTGCAAGATTCCATAAAAGCAAGGAGACGTCACGATCTCGTCTCGTTACTAACGTCAAATGGACTTGCCTCCCTGCTTAACTAAATATATCTGTGACTGTCTCACAGGCAGTCACGAGTGCACGATATTATATTGTTGTTATTTTATTAGGTACCTACGCTATAAATCACTTCAGCTAGATAATATCGCTTCTATATTCTCTCTTTGATAGTATCACTAAGTCAGAATGAGACACACCTAGTATTTTATACTTTAAATTTGAAAAGTAATACACACATAAAACAATGAATTTGTACGTGATTGGTAGAATTACTAGCTAGTATTTTGTCACTGGTATTTGTCACAGATATTTTGAAGTAGTAACGTAAGTCACAGGTATCGGATTTTGCCTAGTATAACCTAAGACTAATTGCTAGTTAATTTTATCAGTTTCTGATACTTACGCGATCAGATCTCGTGTGAATGCCAGTTTTTTTTATCAATAGACCTCCTTGATCACAATCTCACCTGAGTTCTGCTAAATCATCAGGAAAGTATAGAATAATGAAAAACCATGAATAAGTAGGTATACAACCGGGAGAAATATTTGTATTCTTTCTAGACTAGACCGTCAGTAGATACATAGTTACCGAACGTACGTACAGGACATGATAATTATTAAAGAAAACTCAAACTATAAAACAATTTAGTAAAGTCAAATTATAACAAAATATAAGAAAGCGTCAGAAAAAAAAGATCCCAAAGATTAATTTTTTTTTTAGAAATTAAAAATAATCTTAGAAATTACGTCCTCTGTGAGGCTTACGTACTATAATAGCAATAGCATTAAAATATTTATTTACCGTCTTTAGCTTTATAATGACCATTATAATAATGCACACAGATCC
This sequence comes from Eupithecia insigniata, assembly GCA_947859395.1. Taxonomy (NCBI): domain Eukaryota; kingdom Metazoa; phylum Arthropoda; class Insecta; order Lepidoptera; family Geometridae; genus Eupithecia; species Eupithecia insigniata. The sequence continues at coordinate 1,580,465 of OX402007.1, forward strand.
CCTTTTCAATTCAACAATCCTATCCATCCAAGGTTGTCTGGTAGAGATCGCTCGTGAGCGATAAGACCGCCAACTGTCACATTTTTTGTTACAAATTGTTTTATGTGTGCAATAAAGCATTTTCTATCTATCTATTATCATGGTTTGGCTTATTCCCAGAGGTCCATGATTCTATTATCTTTTATTTACCAACGGGTCCATGAAAAATATATATCATGCTGAGAATTAACATTTAGAATCTGTTATCCAGTCGATATAATCAAACATGCATGTTCGGACAATCGATACAATACTCAATCTACTCGTTCCGCATCATTGGATGCGATTGCCGTTAGTTGCTGTACCTGCTATTGCCAATGTATAGTATTGATTGCCATTGTTCTGCCATATAACGTGTCACAGAATGGGTATAATACTTAGCCGAAAGGGGTGAATGTGGACTCTAGGCTCGAGCCGTTCTCTGCGGCTCGAGCATACAAAAAACATAGTCGAATTGAGAAACTCCTCTTTGAAGTCGGTTGAAAACCTACCTTTTCAAGCAACTGAAATATAATCTTACCTCGGAAACTGCAGAGGGCGCTGCTACATGGTAATGGGCAGCGCATTGTGTCATGTCGAGGTGCTTTGTGACTTTATTCTGATACTACTAGGTACTGTCTAGAGATAGTGCTACAAGATTTTCCTTTGGTAATAGCTTCTGTCCGCAGCATGCGTTTTGCCAGGACTATAAATTTTATCCTTTTCTGAGAATCTTGTCTATGCCTATTTCATAAGAACCCGTTAAAAAGCCGTTTAAAAAAACAGTTTATTTCAGTCAGATTTCAGTCTAGTTTAGTTGTAAAAAGATAATAGACAGACAGAGTTAGTTTCCATTTATCAAATTAGTGTCTATAGGATAGCACATTACATCCAATGACTCCTTTTATTATTTGAATTTGTTTTAGTTGTAAGAAATCATAATATTAGAAAAATATAGTTAAAAACTAAAACCCGACTACATAAAGTTCACCTATTGTCCTTATCATTTTCTTTTGATACTTAGGTAGTCGGAGGCCATTGTAACTAATTGTACCCTCGGTATATGGGATGGGTACCCCCGACTACCTAAGTATCAAAAGAAAATGATAAGGACAATAGGTGAACGCTTGTTTAAAACTTTTATGTAGTCGGGTTTTAGTATTTAACCATATTTTTTTACACCTTTTTGCTTGTAGTTTCAGCGCTACGTGGGAACATAAAAATCGGCTACATACATGCATACATAGGGTGTCAAACTCATCACCCTCGTCCGTAGTCGGGTAAAAATTGTACAAAACCTAGTTAGTATAGGTGCCTATGACCTACTAACTAGGTTTCGTACAATTTTCTACAGGTAACCTACTTGTAGGTACCGGACGAATCGAAGATGAATTCATTTTGTATCAGCTCAGATTAACTTTTATATATTATTGTATTCAACTCCAGCCTGTATTGATATGGACCAGTTGAGCTATCTGTAGATTGTTTGCAACAGTCTGCAGTTAGCTCAATTGTTTCAATTGTAAATACTAGTTTAATTTCTTTATATTATTTGATTGTTATTTTCTTACTCCAGCCCGGAAATAGAAATGTTTAATATTAAAATTTATAATTCTTACAAAGTTCTTGACCGCTGTAACGTAACGAGTGAGCAAACGAAGGGGAACATACAGGGTGTTTAATTTCCGCGAATGAATTAAATATGAACTTGGGAAGCTTGTTTTTAGGGTCGGGATGTAACGCTTCACTCGCTCTTGGCCAATCTCCGGTGGCTTGAAATATTCTATTAGTTTATATTAAGATAAGAGTTTAAATCCCTTAAAAGTAACGAAAGGCGGCGTTTTAGAAAGGATTAGTCATGTTGATTTCCATTTATCTACGAAATTTAAATAGAAATAGAATAAGTCCAACCAAAGGACATCAACGCGCTATGAAACCAATTTTTTTTCATAATCAAAAAAAGCGCTATCAGTGCGGTTTTTAGTAATTTTTACGATTTAAATACAACGTAGTCTCTGGTCTAGATCGCCATAACATAATATAAAATATCGCGCATTATTCTTCTGCCCAGAGAACGTAGTCTCTGGTCTAGATCGCCATAACATAATATAAAATATCGCGCATTATTCTTCTGCCCAGAGAACGTAGTCTCTGGTCTAGATCGCCATAACATAATATAAAATATCGCGCATTATTCTTCTGCCCAGAGAACGTAGTCTCTGGTCTAGATCGCCATAACATAATATAAAATATCGCGCATTATTCTTCTGCCCAGAGAACGTAGTCTCTGGTCTAGATCGCCATAACATAATATAAAATATCGCGCATTATTCTTCTGCCCAGAGAACGTAGTCTCTGGTCTAGATCGCCATAACATAATATAAAATATCGCGCATTATTCTTCTGCCCAGAGAACGTAGTCTCTGGTCTAGATCGCCATAACATCATATAAAATATCGCGCATTATTCTTCTGCCCAGAGAAGACAACATGTTATCTTTTAAGGAGCACATACATTTGAAACAAAGGTCTAACGGGGTCTAAATACTGGATTCTTTCAAAGCGACATACAAATCGTAAAACAGATGGACTTTGCATCCAAATTGAAATCCTTCATCTCATTTTAACTTAACCCTTTGCATCCCCCCGGTACAATCGCGTGCAATAAACAAGCGCCTGGGCGGATTAGCCGGGATAATCATCCGCTTTGTTTGACAATTCTTTGTTAGTGATGGGGCTTTTAGTCCCGGGATTGTAACTTTTAATTTTTGCTATTGGGATTCCGTGACCTTTTAAACTTACCTACATTTTATGCTAGTTTTTTATGTTAATAATACTGTATTATTAGTATGAGTATTATTATAGTTATGAGTATTAGGTATTCTCATAACTATAATCATCGTCATCTCAGTCGTTTTGACACCCACGGCTGGGCAGCTTGGTGCCTTTTCTTTTGCCGCAATCGGTCCTGTGCATGTCGCATCCACAGACTTCTCCATCTTCTCTCGATCTCGTTCCACTCTCTCTCTTATCTTCTTTTGGATCTCTTGTACAATAACAGTTAACAATAAATATATTTCAGCTTTTATATTAAACGCGACAGAAGTCGCAGGCATAAGCAAGTTTGTAGGATGGTAGATATGTTATGATTATGAATGAGCGCGGAATTGTTTTCACCTACGTGACATAAAATACTATTCAACGGCATTCCTTCATGCATGTGACTATGTATTTGTTTATAAATGAAGTATGTACTTACATCGTTAAATAACGAATAGTTTAGCGTACTAATCTAAGCTTTATTTTACAATACAGTCACACCACAGATAAATGCCCAATTCCGTAAAGAAATCGACACCAAAAACTCGTGCAAAGTTACGGGAGCCAGTAATTCATATATCCTTAGAGCCGCATGGTTTTATTGTTCGAAAGTCCTTGAGTTCTATTACATACTCGGCACTCAATCAAGTCGCAATCGCAAAACAATCGACAATCTCCGAGATTTGTAGCAATCCCGGGATTTGTAGGAATCCTGGGATTTTCCTGGAGTAAATAAATCCGGCCCAGGCGCGAGACTTATTTAGCAAAGCAGGGTTAATATTGGCACCATTCCACGCTTATAATGGGAATTGGCTTTAGATTATGTCAAAAGGTGCCTAATAAATTGAAATGGGGTCATTTGGGATAAAAGGATTGGGTCAGAATAAAATTAACAAGATTACCTTCGTTCGCATAACCATTTCTCAAATAATTTGAGCACACAGCAAATAATAAGAATAGGTTTTTTTTTAATAACGACTGAGGCTACTTTTTAATTTAACCTATGGGTTAAGTTGGCCAGGATAATTTACTTGTATACTTGTAGATATTTGCAATATTTGAGTTTATGATACGGGGGATCATTTTCGTTTTAATTTGGAATAAAACTAATATCTACTCTTGAAAAGGGCTACAAGCAGTACAAATAAAAAAAGCCGAAAACAATGTTTAACTAATTATATAAATAATGCATGTCTAGTAAGAATTCTTCTCACTATCAACTCAATAGTGTTAGTACCACTCTTTTTATCACCACCATAAGTAAGCTACTAAGTTCTCTCTACATTCTTGCGTCACGATGACGCCATGTCCTGTCCGTCTTGCCGGATGTGTATCCGTGGCATAGAATAAAATTACCGGCGTTCTTGACGGTTGAGACGTCACGCCTGGTGCGCTTGCGCAGGTATTCTGATTGTGCATACGCACTTGTATTGGGTTGATTCGATTTCGATAAATAGCGGCAGTGGGAATGTTTTTTTTTTAAATATTTAACGGAATTTTTTCCCGCCCCGTGCACATTAAAACACTTTTATAAATCGACCGAAAAGGCTTGGGTGTATCGTCGTAATTTTTTACCAACGAAAAACAAAGAGGAGATTCAATGTTCTGCTGTATGTATTTTTTTAAATTTATATTCGTCGATTTCTCCGTCAATTATGGACCGATTTGGAAAATTCTTCCTCTATTGTATGCAAAATTATCCCGGGGTGGTCCCGTCCCGAGTGATACGTATTTATCCCCAAAAACTTACAAAACAGCGTAAATACCAAAATGTGGTTTTACTGTAATGCGCGAAAATGATTTTTTTTTCACGTTCATTAGGAATAACTTCCCGACCTTTATAGGTCTATTCAGCTGAACAGGACACACGGTTGCCGTCTCAAGAGCCGATTCCATATGCAAATCTTCTGCGGATACTTTTTTCTCTCGTCCATGATATTGTCAAAAACATATTTATTTCTTCAACTAAAGTGTGTTTCTCCGTATTCCAGGCCGCGACGCCGCTCGGGCTCCAGTATCGTGGTGCTGGGCGCTGATGAGGAGAAGCCGACGGAAGACGGGAAAGACATGCTGAGCATGCTCTCCATCACCACAGACTCCGGTAAGGAACCTTATCATTTGTGATAACTTTGAGAATAGTCATTATTGAAAACATGACGTAGATTATATAAATGACGATGCTCTGACTCACGTAAACTTTTCGTGGGTCGTTGGGATAGATTAAAAAAAAGTTTATTAATTTAGATAATTACATCCATATCAAATGTTAGATAGTTTATATTACACATCCAAGGAAAAAATATTAGAATAAGAATCAATAACTTTATTTCTTTGGGCTTACAAAATAAGCACTTAGACAAGTCACATTTTATACTATAAACATAGTTATTAATATCAAATAAGAAATAAGGTGTTATTGATATTCTCTTCACTTCAATTTTTGTACATTAGTGGAAGAAATTATTGCCATAACCATCGAAATAATTTAATTTATATAATAAATTTGTTTAGCATAAGGGTTCATTAGACTTGACATCGAGTGCCTTTGCAGGCTACTGCAATGTCTGTCTGCCAGAACCCTTAGCAAACTATTGGTGATGCCCAGCATCCTGTGTGTGTTTATTCATACCAACAACGGCTCACAGGGAAGACCTTAGTCAAGTTAAATACTAATACTTAAGCTGCGTCTCATTCTAATCCTTCTAATCTTAAGAATCACGTAGCCTATCCCTTAATTGAGGTACCTACCCAACCATTCTGTTGTTGGATGTGATAGTTAGTGTCCCTCAAATCAGGGGATTGTTACTCGAATCCTATATAAATCTGTGGCTTAGCTAATAATCTTTGCCTCTTACTTTTTCGAAGACGGTTAAGTTAAATAGTAAGATTCTAAAGTTTAAATTTTTATGTACGAGTTATTAAGCAGTTTTAAAAATTTTGAAGGCATAATATAAATTACCTGTTCGAAAAGAATTAACTCACTTAAAATTAACGATACCATCCTTTCAACACATAAAACCGATACAATAAGGTTGGTTAGCTACACATTCAGTTTTTGCGTTACCGGTTAATCATGATGCCAAGAACAATGGAACAAAACACCCGGAAGTCATTGTATCTAATATTCAATTACACAGTAATTAGTGGTCGTAGACTGGTATTCGTATCTTGGCTTTGAGATGATATCCCTTTATAACTATAGATCAAAGATTTTTGTGAATGATGTTGTAATACAAGTTTACTTGAACCTAAATTCTACAATGTATATAATACATATAATAAATGTAATCTCTAAGCTCATGCTACGGACGGACAGCCGGACGGAAAGATGGACATGACGTAACTATAAGGGTTCCCTGTTGACTATAAAACCCGCTAAACAACTTTTACCGGGTAAAACAATATTCCGCGGAAACCCGCGTAACAGATAATTAAAATTAAAAATTAACACTTTAATTCCAGGGTTATGGTAAATGATAAAACGTACCCACAGATAACACAGCAGTTATTATAGGATAGTTTGACCGATGGAGGCCCCATGAGAACATTCGGAACGATGCAAGCTCTTATAAAAGGCCCATGGGAACTTTTAATTAATAAGGGGTGTTTTGCAGATGATGAGTTAAATATAACGTGAGGGATTCTCAAGCTAATTGAAGGTTCTATTGAAATTATAAAACAGAGCTTTTTTCTGATGCTATGATATAACCGGAAAAGCTTTAGGTTTACCAGTTCCAATCAGATGGAAGATAACCAAAAACTTCTGTAGATATAATGGCGTGCTTTATGCAAGGGAATATGCAGAATTTTGCCTTTATAATTGAATTATATAATATTTGAATATAATTGAATTTATATACATAATTGAATTTACGGACAATATGATAACAGCTGGTTAACCTTGTTTCTCCCATAACCATGAGATGAAATCCCCTTTCTCTTAATTCCAGGTCCCCACCGCGAGATGGCGGTGGACGTTCCGGACAGCTTCATCGCGCGGAACAAGACTCCACCCCGCTACCCGCCCCCGCGGCCCCCGCAGGTACGCTCCCGAGACGATGAGCCCCTCCTCTCATCAGGAGGATCAGGCACCAGCTTCGGCAGCAAACATTCCACCGTCTTACAGAGCATCAACACCTCAGGTCCTAGCTCTGACGGATCAGGCAGCTTCAAGCGGGAAATACTCGCCAGCTTCAAACATACAGAACTTCTGTCCTTACCGCAAAGCGAAGGCTCAGCCACCAGCTACAGCAGCAAGAAAAGCAAGGGATCTTCCGAAACCGCTAAGTGTGAAGATTCGGATCTGTCTGAACTTAGCGACCATAAGATCCAACTGCTGATTTCAAACGGAGAGGATTCGCTCATCGACTGCCGTGAAGTTGCATACTCAGTGAAGACTGATTCTGTGCTCATCAGAGAGGCGGTTTATGCGTCTTACAAGCTGCCTCCAGGGTTCGATACGACGCCTGTTCTCCTGGGACGGGAGGTTGCAGTGGATGTGCCGGAGACGTTTGTGCAGATCGTGAAGACTACGCCGAAGTACCCGGGGACGGGTACTGTGGACAGAAAGAGCGTTGTGTTCCAGGTAACGCACGCTGGCATGATCCATTGGTGGTGGTATTTGGTGTGGGTTCATTAGTTCTAAGGGGTACCTATTACGACTGCTTTGAGCTGGTTAGTGCTGAGATGTGTAAAACCTAGCAATATAATCTCGAATACCTACATTTCATGATGGTCACGTGAAGCTATTTGGCGTCGTGCTATTGGTAGTTTTTAAGCATCTTTGCTTTGGGAAAGTGGCCGTTAAAATCGATATATTGGCGGTAATTGAAACAATCATGAACGACTATAAAGCTAGGACCAGACTGAGCCCACGCGACGCAACTCACGCGAAGAACTTACCCATATTTGCGGCACATAGTCATGGAAACAGAGACACCTTATTTTTACTACCATCCTTTTTTGTTTTTCTTAACCGTTTATTTTATAGGTACTCTTCTTTACTTGCGTCCAAATAAATATTTTTTTCCTATTCTATGAAATTTGGAATGGCCCGGCGGCGCAGCGTGGCGTACGATAAGTGTTTCTAGGCCATCTGTTTACATACTTTAAGGTCTAATAATGCGTCGCGTTCGTTGCGTGCGTGGTGTCTACTCAATCTGTTTCTAGCTTTAGTCACAACGTCGTCAGAGCATTCCATGACTGTACTGCAATATAATGACGAAGGAAAATAATGAAATGGCAGGTAACTGAATAGAATTTTAATACATTCACAAGAATTCTGTCAAAAATTATCACTTAGTCCTCTAGTACTTTGTTTGAAACAGCAAGCTGTATAAATATAACCTGCCAGACTGTTATGTCACTCCGAGTAAGTTTCTATTGCCGATTGTGGTAAGGGTCATGGTATGTTCAAAGTATGAATAGGGTCTTAGCACTTATTGTCAAAATATCGTAGAGGTTATATTCATCACATTATTTTGTATGTGGTAATAACAAACTTGCCGATTTGATGCCATAACAAATTCAGTTTATCCGAGGTCTATGTTTGGAAAACATGGGTTTAGTTATCGTTATACTATACAATAACTGGGAATTTGGGGGAAACAATTTTCACATACATATATGTATATACAAAACTCAAATTGTCAACATCAATGTTATATTTGTCATTTACTAATAGCCAAAAAAAAATTATCCACCGTCATTAATTTTGTAGTTGTTGATATATTGTATAGACAATTGTTTTCAGCATAACTGGGATAAAATATTTTGTGTAAATGAACTCAAGATATAAAGTTTGTAAACATTGCCCCTATACTTTAACTTTAAAATCACTTTCTTGCTCATGATCTTTTGACAGAATATCCACTACTTGTCGATTTGAGCTCTTTCCTACAATAGTCCAGACATATGGTAGTTTTACCAGGAAAGTTTTTCTTTAAAAATATGCGAAAACCCTATGGTGAATAATAGATTGCGGGTCTTCTACGCCAAAATTATCTTACAAAAAAAATGTTAGCACATCAATTGTAGGAAATTTTGACTAGTTTAATGTTTTCATCGTAAAATGAGTCTGAAAGGAAATATTGTCATAAAACTACTATAAGATTATGCGCTATTTTTCCAATATGGTGGGTAAGCCGCAAAGATACGAGGTGGCAAAGTTTGCAAAGAGGACATCGACATATATAAAATTACCCATTTTCAAAACTCCCGGAAAACTTTCCAGGTAACTTTTATGTTTTTCGAACCAAATTACTGGACTATGCATAATGCTGACAATTATTTACCGAACCCGTTACCATTCTGAGTAGATTTTTGTATTGTGGCTTGTTTACAAACATTATACCTTGAGAACAGCCGGACTACTAACATTCTCATGGGTATCCTTAACTCCAGAATTTTCTATGCTTAATCTACATAGAAAAAGTTAATCGTTACACATTTTATTAGGCGTTTTTTCACTTAATAATATACTTAGCCAGCTCACTAAGGTCGGCTAAGTTAAAATCAGTGTAGAAAAGACCCCTAATCAGCCTTAAAAACTAGTAGCCGTATCTTAACGAGCTCTGATAAGATTTAATTGCTCAGGTGAAGCGATAGTCTTGTTTTGACGGTAAACCGTTAGTATAGAACATTAATATGAGTCACTTTTGCTATTCTGGTTAAAATTTTAACACTGTTAAAGATTAATATACAAATCTTTACTAAAAAAGAAAATTACAATTAAATAACAGTAAATATCATCAGCCCGTACACGTCCACTGCTGAACATAGGCCTCCCCGAAATGACGCGACGCCACGAATCGCGGTCCTGAGCCGCTTCCATCCGACGACTCCCTGCGACCGCTACAACGTTGTCGGTCAATCGAGTGGGAGGTCTTCCCACACTCTGTTTCGCATTGCATCGCGGTCGCCACATTGTAAATATACGATTAATTAATTAATTTTTATCTATGAAGGTTTCAGTGTTAGAGAAGTCAGCCAGTCTTAGTTTCAACTCCTCGCTCTTAGATATTAAGTTCGAGACTGCAATATAAACGCGAGGAATCTCTACCCCGGCAATAGTTTACCTACTCAATTACCGTTCCATTTGTTTTTTTTTTTTGCGTTGCCTCTTCTTGGAGGATCATTCAACGAATATAATTATTTACACAGGGGAGTAGGTCGCGCGTAGAATCGACCTTCACTCAGCCCGTGGATGTCCGACTAAGGGAACCCACCAGAGGAAGGGCATCAGCTTCTTTTTGCCTTTACTGCTTTTATTAGCCTTTGGGGTAGGGAAGTTCAACAATGGACGTGGGTATGCTGGTAAGGAGAGTTACACAGTTTGCATTCTAAAAGGTTTTCCACAATTTCGATTATATCAAAGGTCAGTCTTATACTTGCGATTAGAGATTTAAAAACAGAGGAAGTAGGTAACTACCGTTTTTCACTAATAATAGAAAAAATTCATCGATTCCAAATTTCCTGAAAACATTTATCATTAGTCGTAATTCATTATCATTATCATCGCTTATTGCACTTACAACGCTCTTCTGTCTACAGGACCTTGTAGAAACATGTTTTTTTTTATAAATTGGCTAATATTTGCGTTTTTACTTAACTATTTGCGTGTTTTTATGGAATTCGCCACATTCGGGCAGTGTTTATATTCTAAATTGTTTTTCTTTTTTTATATTATCTAGCATTTTACGGTAAGTACCTTTATTTAATTATTTAGACGTGTTTACACGCCCTGCTAGTAAAATGTTTATGGACAGCGCCATCTATTTGCTTTTTTATGTAGTGGTGGACCCTTAGCCAAGATCTTTGATACTATATCTTCCATCCGATCTTCTGATTTCTCACATATTTCTACAATTTCAAGTAGATACATACCTACTTGTCGATTTGAGATCTTTTCTTCAATAAATATTGTTAACGATTATACATAATGTATTTATCTCTATCTCAAATCAATTTTTTTTTGTTTATATTTTTTGACATTATTTGCAGCTAACTCTAAGCTCAGCCATAGGTATAGTTATGCTAAGTGTGTGTACGAGTATTTTGTGAAATTACCTATTATTCTGAAATTACATATTATTCTGAAATTACCTATTATTCTGAAATTACATATTATTTGTATTATAATATAATAATAATGTATGTAGATAGCAACCTAATACTCAAAATGGATTTAAGTATAGCATGTATAAAATTTTGTATTGTTAATCTAACACTAGATTGGAATGTGTATAACTAAATTATTAAAGTAGGTATTTAAAATTATGGGCTGCATGTTATTTAGCTAATAATCCCTCATGTTGAATTGTTCAAAATTGGTCAGCATTCGAATTCAAGTTTTAGTGCTAAGTTAAGGATTAACAACCTATCAACTGTCAGTTATTTTCAGTAATGCTGCAATATCTATTTATCGTTCAGATAAGCCATTTTCACCATCAGGTACCTTCCTAATCTACTTAGTCTCAATTATAAAGTAATTTTTATACATGACAGCCAAACTCGATGTTGAATATTTGTAAAAAATCAAGACACAAAAAATTAAGACGAATTTGCTTGGCGTCGAGTTTCAGATTTAGTCAACTCTATTTTTAATGTAAATTGCATATAAAAAGACGCGACAACAGAGTGAATTTTAGAGTGGGTGGTTTGTTTACAAACATTTTACATTGAATTTGGCTGGTATATAGACATTAAAGATGTTCAACATTATGGAAAGGACTTTACGCGGCTGAGATGATATTTGATGAAAAACCTCGTCTTAAATACAAATTTAAATCTCCTACTTAGGGTGCTAGGAATTTTAAAGCCTATGCCCAGCAGTGGTCTTACATCTTACATGGGTTGATGTGCTGATGATGATAATATCAGACCATGATGAAATAACATCGAGAAATATTGATTGACATTGATTGTCGACATAACTTTCAACAGCAAATTGACACAATTTTGTTCTGATCAACAACTAATTTAAATCACCCTTACTCCTATAAAAACAAAGTTGTATTTAGCAGGTGAACGGCACCGCGAAAGCAGCGCCGGCGGTCCCGCCCAGAGAAGTGGCGAGGGACGCACCGCCGCGGCCGCCCGCCCACGATGTCAACCAGATGGACAGTATCAAGAAATATCAGGTGAGTTTAGATTAATACATTAGTAAAGAGTACTTCTCCCCAATCATCATCATCCCAATTATGATGCGAATGAGCAAAGCGGGACCGAGCTACTCGATGACCTGTGTGGTGAATAATAGGCCTCTGGCGCGCAAGTATGCCCCTAGACCAGCTGCCTTAATTCTTCTTCTCATCGTTTTGAGGCTAACTGTTACACTTGTCGAACTTCCGTTAGCTTTTTTCGTATCTCGGAACAAGTCGTAGCGAAAACTGCTTACAATAAATCTGTCATCCCTCTCTGTTTTCAGTTCTGTTGCGAAAAATCACAGACTTGGGAACAGCAAAATATTTTATGTAGTTTTACCTTATTTTTGCGTTCCTCTGTCCATGTGTGTGGTACAACAAGGCGAGAGAGACTGATATTTCAGAATATTAAATGAAAACAGCAAGTTAGAAATGGATTTCCATAGAGTTTTCCTGCCGCAATTAATTACGACTGTAATGACGTACTTCCTGCGTAATGATTTGAAAAGGAATGGGCCACTTTCCGAGCACCTGGTATATTCAGATGTTCGATGATTCGTGAGTGTTTCTCTCATTATTTTCTCTCCGCTATTATGTTCAATTTCTTTTGTTTTTTATTTGTTAGCAAAAGATGTTACAAAATGTAATCTAAAGTAATTTGAAAGCACTCAAAATTAACTGTGAAAATAGTAGTGATAAACTTTCGAACACATCTGAATTTACCTCCAGACGTACACATGTAAAACAGTTTATTCACTTTCCTAGGAGTTTGGGAAGATCTGCGACTCGATGAATCGATTTGATCATTGGATCTACAGATGATAAAAGTTCTTGTTAGAACCAAATCATCAGAAATGGATCTAAAGAGAAAAAGTTTTCTCAATTGAATCAAATGGATCTTGATCACTGGATCTACACAGAGTAAACGGACATTTTTGTTAAATTGAACCATACCGAACCAGATTTCTCTCAACCATATTATCTCTGTATTTATACTAAACTATGGGAATATAGATTTCCCACTCGCAGATTCGCTGAAATCCACCGGGAAATCAGTGTTTTCTAGTTCCTAGGAGTGATCGGCAGATGTATGAATAATCATAATTGGCTTAGACTCCACGGAAAATTGGTAGACTATCTATATTATAGTTATTATATGAAGAAAAAAATGAGCCTACGGTGTGTTTGAAATTCAACAGTTAAAGATTTTTATCGCGTACCCTTCGTGAAATTTTACCCTACGTTATTATACGTGATAAATACCCGATATACAGTGTGTCCCTGGATAAAGTGCAACCCCGAAAGGGGGTGAAACTAGATCAAAAATTATCGACAAATAAACAGAAAAAAAAATTAAAAAAAAATCGTATATACTTTATTGATGAATTAAAATTTTTATTACTCACTAATGACTCTATGTCGATAATTTTTGATCTAGTTTCACCCCCTTTCGGGGTTGCGCTTTATCCAGGGACACACTGTATATTTGTAATATGTTAACGAATCGCGAAAGTTTTTGAAGAATCAACAGTTTTTGAAAAAGAAATCTAGTTTACAAAGGTAGTCGAATGATAAATAAAATTATTATCAATCAAATACTATAAATATATAAATCGTTTCGATTGTATAACATAAAAAAATATTCAAGAAATTATACAGGGTGGCTTTTTAAGTTGGGAGTGGATGGCCAATACCTTTTCCCCGATTCTGTGAAATATAAATAACATGAGTTACATCAGTGGAAAACTAACATATACATCAGTAATTTAACAAAAGTCTGTATGCAAAACTTCATTCGCAGTGGACGCCTAAAATTACACTTCAACATTATGAACCAACGGACTTTCCGCTAATTTTGTTCATTGTTACGAACAACGCAAAACACAGGCCATTAAAACGGGTGATAGTACATAAAATTGCACGTATCTTACGAAATCATAATTAAATGACCGTCCTGTACGTTTCCCGGATTTAATTAAGGTAGAAAAACAGGTGCAAAATAACGTAAACAAAGTTAGCTACTCTTATTTAAAGGTGCGCTTAACCATATTAAGGTAATTTATGTTATATACACACGATGGTTTTTATTTTGCCTAAAATAACAGATTCGTAATTTAGTTTAAATTGGGAAATAAAATTCTTCGTGCGGTCTAATATACATTTTATTCTGCTATCATTGCAGAGGTTTTGGGTTCAAATACATTATTTGTAAAAACTGCTAATTAGGACAGAAGTTCCAGTTGTTCTGTATAGAACTACGGCACAGGACAACTGAGAATAAGCGCTGGTGACGGCATATATTTTTAGGAAATTGATATAAGCGCAATGACTGGTTGTAATTTGTCGTTTTTGTTGAAATAAACCTGCTCTACAAAATACTTAACTTTATGGCCGCATTATGTGGTTCTAGCACTATTGTAGTCGCGGTACGCCTCTGCTGATCAGGCAGTGGCAGGCTGGGCAGTGAAAGCGTTAAAATATACACATTTACAATGTACATGTGTACAATTCACATGCTTTAGGACACCCTTTACAGTCTGTAGCAAGTTCAATAATGTGAGTCATAGAAAACGCGATGAGACTCAGCAATTAAAAACTGCTTGTTGTGGAGATATTTTGGCATAAAAACATTGTTTTTATTTTGTAGGATGTTAGCTTCCGGTGATATACATATGTTCAGCAGTGGACGTTTACGGGCTGATAATGATGATGAAGCTATCATCATGATGATGATGATAGCTACCGGTCGCTGCTTTGCGTGCGCTTTTCAGATAATTTAGCATTTAAACCCCATAAACTCCAGATCTAGAACTTCCTCTACGCCACATCTGCATTGCTGCAGATCATTCCCTTGGACTACGTTGTAGTATCTTAACTTACCATATTTTTTATCTCAAAACGGGAACTGGTTTTATACGGGGTGATTGGTAGCTGGGTGAAAAGCTTCAAGGAGGAGGTAGAATAGACCATTTAGAACCATTTAAGCCGAGGCTGTTTACGACGAAGTCTCAGTATTGATTATTTTTATACGAATTATTTTGGTTTTTGGGAAGAAAACCCAAAATTCAGTTAATTGCTAACAATGGTTTTGACAATAAGTGAAATGTTTTTATTTTGTTTTATTAAAGTAATCTGTAAGCAATCTAACGAGTCCTGTCCTAGCTATCTGTTATCGCAGTAATTTTTTTGTTATAGTAATATTTTTTGGGCGCCATTTAAAAATATAGGGAACATATACATATTTTTCATTTGTTAAAACGATATTGAAACATGTCTGGGGGTGAGTCTATTTGACCTTAGTAACGAGACGTGAACCCCCCCTGGTTATTGCTCTTTCTTTTGAGTATCATGGAGTATCATTTCCAACGGTAGCTTGCAAGTCATTGAAATTAGGGCCTACAATCCAAAGTGAGTCTCATGATGGAGACCGAAGAATAGAAACTCGTAAACGAAACAACTTAACCACCTCGAGTTTGGGTTCGTTGGATTTGTCTTCCCGAGCAGAAATTTCGGAAAACGGGACAATTTTGCGTCCCGGAGCTTTGTTTGGGGACAACGGGACATGTGGCCGAGGAAAGGGACAGTCCCGTTCAAAACGGGACGTATGGTCACTTTAAGTATCTACCATGTTATTTTTATGTACTAAAATATAGTACTTTCAAGTATTTCTATCCATTAATCCTGTAACAGTAGACGTCTAAACCGAGTCACATGCTCAATGTGCTCATATTACACTGTTAATCTTTTGTAAGACTGTTTCTTTTATATTGACAGGTCTTTTGCTGTATCTAGTGAGTGTTTATTATAGATAGATAATGCTTTATTCAGAAAAACGTGGTAAAAAGGTAAAAGAATTGGTAGCCTTATCCTTTAAAAGCGATTTCTTTCAGGCAACCAAAGCTTAAACGAGAAGATCAAAGGAAGTCGGAATACACTAATACTAATAATATATTACTTAGTCTGGTCAGTTAGTCTCAGTGCAATAATCATTGTGAAAATGAACGGATTATTTAATTTCGAATTGAAATTTTGACGAATTCATTACGGATGTAAGCGGGTTAGCTACGAACCATCTTTGTGTTGGAAGAACACCAACGTTTCGAGATTTCTTCAGAGTGAGTGCGGCCGGTTCTAGACGCGCTTTGCACATCTCTCCGAGCCCTACGCACGCCCTACGATTTGCGGTCCGAAGTGAGACTAACCTCGACTAATTAAATTATTTTTGTTAAAGAATACCTACCACCTTTGCATCTTATAAGAGTGGATTCAGTTTTAGATGCACTGGAAGGCTCAACATTAGAATAATAATGTTGTACGTAAAAACTAGGTAAGTGGACATTAAAAGTTTGCCTGTTCGATTGACGTCGCAGGTCAAGTTATCGAGGACCTCATTATAAAAGCTTGATCAGTCACCAATCTAAGCTTAAGTAACGATTTTCTATGGCAAAAGCTTTACTCAAGCATGATTTGTAGAAGAAATGACCACACCATGTACACAATGAAAAAACACATCAAAGTCGTCAACTAGTTTCATATCTCCACGAGACATCACGACACCACAATACTCGACTTTGACACTGAGATTGCCAAGTAAAACCGACAGAGTCCTGCTAGTGATGTTGCCTCACTGAGCTCAGAGAGGGTAATAAGAATCAGAAACTGCATTCCAAGCAAAATATTTAAAATCTCTGAGTGCTGGTATATTTTATCTATCAGCTTAAACCGAACTAAGATTCCTAATAACTTTACCTTCTACTGAAACTTCAGCAAGTTGTAAAACTAGAGATATCTGGCTATCCACAGACTTGGTAGAGGAATTTTCCTCAGGAGGAACGACGACGGAGGACGAAATTAGTTGATCCTCTACTAAATTTAAGAGATTTACTACTTTATGATTCATAAATTTCATCGGAGAAGTTCTATTTATGACAAATGTAAATAGCGTACTTCGACAACTGTGTATGCGTCCCCCAATCAAGAGGAGAGGTCATCAATATTTTGGCACAGTTGCATACGGCATGATCAACGAATACATAAACATATGTATATCTGAATGATCTGATTAAACCGTTATTAATGACCTTAGTAAGATGTTGTCTATCTGAGCTCAGAGACGCTACATCACTAGCAGGACTCTGAAGGTGTTGCTT
Source organism: Eupithecia insigniata (assembly GCA_947859395.1). NCBI lineage: Eukaryota > Metazoa > Arthropoda > Insecta > Lepidoptera > Geometridae > Eupithecia > Eupithecia insigniata. Next base: position 1,597,595 of record OX402007.1, read on the forward strand.
TACAATCTCAGTGTCAAAGTCGAGTATTGTGGTGTACTGATGATGTCTGAACAGACGAAACTAGATGCTTACTTACGTTGATGGGTGTTTTCATTGTGTAGTTGGTGTGGTCTTTTCTTCTACAAATTAAGTTCTGTGTGTGTGTGTGCTTAAAGTTGGAGGGTAAGATAATTTTATTTTGCACTAGCTGCTGCAAGCGCCTTCGTCCGCGTTTTATCGGGAAAAAATAGCCTATATGTTATTCCAGGCCCCAAACTGTACCTACCAATTCCGTAATCGGTTCAGTAATTTTTGCGTGAAAGAGTAACAAATATCCATCCATCCTTACAAACTTTGACATTTATAATATTAGTAGGATACAAACATAAGTCTGTTTTACAAAGAAAAAAAATTGTTTTACCTTCTCAGATTGCACGGCATGTCAATTTGTGGGAGGGCGGTGAATGCATTATATTGGATCTTATAAGAGGAGATTGTATGCGGAATTGTAACTACATACATATTTTTCATTCTAATATTTGTGCAATGGACTTCAGCAAAGTAATGCCAGAATCCTTTATTTATCGATATAAAATAACATATTTTATCCTCTTGGGGGATGGATGGACCAATAGCATTGATTTTAGTAGGTCCCCGCCGCCGCTCATTTCGGTGGAACAACCCAACTTTACAACGTGATATTTCGTTATATGAAATCCCAATAGTACTCAATAGCCATATTTAACGGCATTTGCATAGGTAACTCTACTGATAGTCCATTTTAATGAATACATTAGAATAGCAAGCAGTCCTTGGAGCTATTAAAGCAAGGTTGAAACGGCTGGGACATATTTTTGAAGAAAAACTTACCTATAAGCGCATATTTTCAGTACAGATGAAACGTCACGCTCGGGTCGGTTACGCTGAAGCAAGTATACCAGGCTCCAGCCGGTCGGTGACGTTTAATCGCGTAAACACCAGGCGCTGAATACTTTAAGTTTTCACTTCTGTAGCAAATGTCTTTTTCTTTAATCATGTTTTTCATCAATTATCATCGTCACTTTTGATCATAATCTCACGTGATGGCATAATGTGGCATAATGAGGCCGACGATGTATAACGAAGATCTAGAAGTCACAAAATTACCTACTTTGTTATGTCGAGACTCAAGTCAAGTTGCATGAAATCGCAGAACAAAATAGAGGCCAACAGTGAGTTAAAACCTTTTGAAATGAAAGATTGTATAGGACTTTGAAGGCGGACGTTTGGACAAAAAAAACAAAAAGAGCCCTGTAACGACGGGCATAAAGAATCATTGCTCTACCAAGTATGTGTGCTAATTTTTTGACTAAAATCAAAATGTTCCTGCATGATATGATGTTTTTATTACTAGCCATGGTTTCCCTCGCGTTTTTTAAGTAGCTTGTGTTTGTACACGGGATACCTCCCAGGATCCGTTCAGATGTGAAGGCGTGAAAATGTAATAGACGAACAGAATTACTTTCGCTTTTATAATATGACTGTGGATTTCTTGTTACGTAGGTAAATATCAGGAGCATAGCAACAACTGTTTGTTTCAATTGTTTCTAAGCTCCATAGATTTCTTTTTAGCTTATTATATCGACTTAACTATTGTCAGATTTTTTTTTATGTTAATTAGTTTGAAATGATTCTTTTCGCAATAGATTTATTTTATCTTTTATCTTATCGTTATCTTTTATCTTATTAAACGATAATTACATAAGTAAAGCTGTCTGTTCCAGCTTTTTAAAGAAATGGAAAATACATAAGGAAACATTACATTACTTACCCGACTGTTTATTAAAAGCTGCTTCTGAATAACGTGCTACAAAATGTTAATAGGCATTAGGAATGGTAATGAGTCGCTGGCCTGGAGATAAATCCGGATCAATGGCACCTCAGGTTCTGCTGAGTAGCTGGAAATCTCTAACTATAATGTACCAACCTATTTGCCTATTTGTTATACCTTTACATCCTTTGAAGCAAGCTAATGAAGTTTATTAAATCCAATCTTAAAAAAAACAATCATGCTTTTTATTTTGACTCTAGATGGCGCTGCACAAAAGTCAAGTGTCATAAAATAAAGAACGAAATAATTTTCGTTTTGGAGGAGTTTTGGCACTTGAGTTTCATACAGCGATCTATCATAGCCTATCGCAACCATTTTTTTTTTAAAGTCGAATTGATAATCCCGCATTCTATAAAATTCTCAATTAACATAGATAGGACGGCTGCACTGATGTTAATAAATAAAAACACTAGAGAAAATCACGATTCAAATCAAACAATCTTATCGAATTTCGTCAAAAAATTACGTTTCGGGGTTCTGTGTTGTGGTGATCGCAATTTCAATAAATTACGACGAAATTCATTAAATTTCTAAAAAAAAACGTAACATGCAGCAACTAAGGCAGAGCATAGTTCATATAAATAATATAATCGCAAATCAATGACACAACACCCTGTCTATGATATTAAAACTATCAAAAGAGTTTACAATTATCATTTACAATAGTCTTGATATATGTAGTTTACGATGCTTGAGAACTGCCAAAGAAATATTTCTTGAGTAACGTAAGTTTTGTAAAATCATGAGAACCATCGATTACGGTACTGGCAAATACGCATTCAATTAATAAAAAACATGTTGTCCTATACAGCTCAGTATTGTATAAATCGAACGAAAAGGTTTCACTGATCAGAAACTCTATACTCTATACCAACGTAATAAAGACGAATGTGTAGATAAACATTGGTAGAATGTTCATGTAACCAGTGAACAAGTAACATGTTTTGACCGCAACAACAGGTTACATTCGTGCTTTTCAAATAAAAATTCGATTTGAACAGAACTACAAATCATTTCTTTTGATATGGCAGAATACAGAATTGGATTGATTCAATGTGACAAACAAAACAAAGAACGTTCGACACTGCATGTCGAATGACAGTCCGTGAAAATTATTAACGTAAAGTCTAGGGTTGTCAAATCAAACACTGCCATTTGAAAATGTGTTACGTTAAAATTAAATTATGTAAATACAAAGTGGAACGGACCGTTTGAAAAGAACTTGTTATAATATTTACAAATGTTGAAAAATAATAAACCTGGCTAGCTATGTTGTGACTTATGAACGTAGTGTTTCAATAAAATAAAATAACAATTACTATTATCATAATGTGAATGTACCTATTCTTTAGTAATTCTCTGCGCCATTCTATTTTTAATTGTTACATAATTTCCCCCCATATTGTATAAACATTTTCCTCCTCATTTTATTGTTCTATCATTTTATCTATTTTTAGATAGGTACTTAGTCCAGTAAGTTATTAATTACCTACGAAAAGTTTTTAGAAAGCTAATAATTTTATTTGTATCACAAAACCTACGCCATTAATTCTTAATTCTTTATTGCAAAATCAAATATATATATAAAAAACACTTCAAAATCTAATTAGGTAACTAATCAACCAATTTCCTGATTTTGGTGTTACCGTAAAACGGGGTGAATAGAGACTCCATGGTGAATAGAAATGGACGAAATACTGAAACAAAACATCCTTTTGCAGATGTCGGATCTGACACAGGAGGTAAATAGTGACAGACTAAGGATACTTCCACAACTATCAGCTAGGTTGTGTCTTGGTCCAGTATTTCGTCCATTTCTATTTACCCTGGAGTGTCTATTCACCCCATTTTACCCGGTAACTAAAGTATCTACCTATCTTATTTTTTATTAACTGCACAAACCACTGTAATTAATAAATAGACCTCGATAATACCACCTTCGCCAGCTTCGTAATCTCCGAGACTCCGAGTCTTGTAGGGCCGGTTGTCAAGCAGGCATGAGGCAGGCAGGGCAGGCAAGGCAGTATGGCAGTGTGCCGCGTAGCCTCGCCACGGATCGACGTCCGTTCGCGCGACAACCCTGTGTTCTAATTTCGATTTAGACAGTGATGTGACGTATTTAAAAAGTAAAAAGTTTTTGTTTGTTGTCAAGAGGTTGCAAATGGCTGCTTAGTGCGAATAGAATGAGTAACTATGTTGGGTCTACCACATGTAGAGTAGTTGTGGTAAATGTTTGCCAACAGATTCGTGACTACACTTTTCTGTACGTAGAGTTGGGCCTACTGGTGTTTAATTGGATTTATTTCTCAGTTTCTAAGAAATAGTTGAAGTTTTATAATTCGGATAAATAAGCGGCGTAAAAGTTAGAATTGAAATTGAAAACCTTCTTTGCTAGTTCGTAGATGAAACAATTTTGAACGTTAATAAATAAGCTAAAAAGGTTTCTTTGTTTTTAAGGTTGCATTGCCATGTTTCAAACCTATTTAGTACTTAATCTTATTTCGTACTAGCTGCTGCCTGCGGCTTCGCACGCGCTGTTCATATCCTATGTCCGTCCCCGAGATACCTACCATCTACCTCCCTGCCAAATTACATTAAGATCCGTTCAGCCGTTTAGGCGTGAAAAGGTAACAGACAGACAGATAGACAGAGTTACTTTCAAAATAATATTAGTAGGATCTAATACGCTAATTATTAAGCAGGGAGGTATATTATGTTACACTTGCAATGTAAAGTCACATAGTGCCATATGTTCTGGTAAAAACAAATTAGCCTCGTCGCAGACCATTGTTATGAAAATTAGTCATTGCGTCAGTCTGTACTGTACCTACTCGTACCTACCAGCGCACGTTCACATCGACACTTGAATGACCAATGTCAGATGTTCTAACAAAATATTTTTGTACAACTTAATGTTTGAGGTCATGGATAAGAAATCCAGCGGACTCGAATTTTACTACCAAGAGTGCAAGAATTTTGCAGAGGCATCTACTATTTATTCATGGCAATCCAAATGCGGACTATGATCGCTCCTAGCCATAAGGGAGCCTATTGTCACAATATTATGTTGAAATCAATGATTTTCAAATTTTTTAGGGTAGGTACGCGTAATATGGGATTTGTGTGTGTAATTGGTTGGTACACATTGTACCATTGTAAAAACCCACCTTGTATTTACCTGAGAATCCTTTTTAGAGCAAAAGGGACAAACCTATATTTCTCTGTTCCGAGGGATCTTCATCTGTCTGCTACATTCTTTTACATTCCACTACTTCCTAAACGACATTGTTGACATCTGAGACGAACCGTCTCCACTACCACTATGACAGCTGTCACCGAGTAAGATGAAGCACCTCCTTGCTATTTCTATTCTATTTGTGTCATCAACAATTTTCCGGTTGTCGTCCAGTGCGACGTGGATCCATAATAATAAACTGGTCAAACGACATTGGTGTCTTGAAAATAATAAGAATGGTGGACAATTTCATTTTTCACACAGTGTCGTCGTCTAGCCCAGAATTAACCAAAATTTGTAGTATTTATTATATGTTCCCCGCGGTTTCACGCGCGTTAAATTCATAAGCCGTATAAGCCCATGGGAGTTTGAGTAGCCTATGTATTGTATATGCCTCTCCATCCTTTCAACTAACTCTATGCCAAAAATGCCAATGCTATGCCAAGTCGATTGGTTGCTTAGTTAGGGCGTGCAGGAAGGACAAACAAACACAATTTCGCATTAATAATATTAGTTAGGATTTCCAGATGAATGATTTTCTAATAGATATATAACCTTTTTTGAGTATAAACTTAAAATATCATTATCATCATCAGCCCGTACACGTTCACTGCTGAACATAGGCCTCCCCCAAACGATGCCACGAATAGCAGTCCTGAGCCGCCTCCATCCAACGACTCCCTGCGACCGCTACGATGTCGTCGATCCATCGAGTGGGAGGTCTTCCCACACTCCGTTTCGCATTGCATCGCGGTCGCCACTCGAGAACCTTTACTCCCCAACGGTTGTCGGTTCTACGAGCTATATGGCCTGCCCATCGCCACTTCAGCCTGCTAAGTCTAAGAGCTTATGTCGGTAACTTTAGTTCTTCTACTAAATACAGAATTTCTGTATTCCGGATTCTATCACGTAGAGAATCTCCGAGCATAGCTCTCTCCATAGATAGCTTGCTGGGTGACTTTGAGCTTATGCACAAGGCCTATAGTGAGCGACCACGTCTCGGATCCGTAAAAATATACCTACCACAAATTATTATGTCAAAATGGGACAAGATTAACATGAACTTTCTCCAAGATGATAATGGGCCCAGGGTGTCATTGCCTTGATTTTTTCACGCGCAAAATTTCTCTCATTGTGGTCAAACTACTTTATCCACGGGAGCGTAATATATGTAGTTTTCTAAAGCAAGGTACCTATCTAGCGTACCTCTACCTAAGACTAAAGACATTCCGGGCCCGAGGAACAGCAATACACGTCCGAAGAACTAAACATATTAAACTTTGTTGGTCTGTCTGACAATGTTAAACCGTTTGACTGGATACACGAAATTCTGCTGAACAGAGATTAGGTAACATCGGTGTATATTAAAGCAAGACTTCCGTGTAGATATTTCTGGTGGGTAAATAGGTTTTTTAAGAGTACTGAGGTACTTAGGTTCTGTACGCTGCCTCAGACTCTACTGAGATACTGCGCGTCAATCAAAATCAATTAATTGCATTGCTTTTTTACTTCACACAATATGTATGACTTGGTTCATGAAAATAGAGATATTGAAAATACCATAATTTTGTGGTAAAACATGCATGGCTAATAGAGTAGAATGTGTATTTATTTAATACAAAAATACATATACTTGAGTTACCGGTAGTAGCCTTAACTAGGCTATGTTAGGTGTATCTAGGCACTCGGTAATAGAATAGGTTTTTTAAAAATAATATACTTAGTTAAAAAACTATAATATATAATACATAAGTATAAGTAAGTAATAGCCATTACATTGAACAAGATTACAATGAAAATAGAAAATCATTAAAAATTCAAAGGTAAAAATTTTAGGAAATTGAGTATAAGACAAACTAGAAGATTCTATGTTTTCTGCTGAAATACCTACATAAATTGAATATACGCAAAGAACTGATTAAGAACAAACAAAAGAAGGAAGTACCTTTACTCATGCTTCTCACTGAACATGGAAATTACTGTACCATAGCTTCTACGTAAAGTATAACTAAAACAAAATCACATCGATGTTAAGGATGCAAAATTCACTTTGTATTTTAAAAGTTACATCTAAAACATCAGGAGAATCCAAAGCTCGCAAATCTTTGTAAATCTGCGGCCGGGTTGGCTATGAATTCTGCAGTAGATCAAACCCAGGTAGCTTTCTACCTTATCTGGCTTTAACTGTAATAGTACTTGCTTGAAATTGAATACCTGAATATCTACGATAGTAAGAAGGCAGGGTGCAAGGCAATGTCTCTGTGGTGGAAATGAAAGAACTCTATACACCTACAAAAAACAAAAGTAAAATTTAAGTGAAGATAATATCAATAACACCTTATTTCTTATTTGATAATAATAACTATGTTTATAGTATACAATTTGACTTGTCTAAGTGCTTATTTTGTAAGCCTAAAGAAATAAAGTTATTGATTCTGATACATACATATGAACAAAACAAACAACGGTTTTCCCACAAATCTTTATTGTTGACAAGCTGCTGCCCGCGCCTTCGCCCGCATTTTATCGGGATTAAAAAATAGCCTATATGTTATTCCAGGTCCCAAACTATACCCATACCAAATGTCAGCCTAATTGATTCAATAGTTTTTGCGTGAAAGAGTAACAAATATCCATCCATACATCCATCCTTAAAAACTGTGACATTTATAATATTAGTAGGAAAAGTAGGATAGGATAAGGTGTGCGTATGTTGTGTTTTGATCCAAATAAGGACACCGGTTCCCGAATAGATTTTTTCAGCCAAGCACAGTAATGCTCAACTGAATCCCACTCAAACTGAAGGCACATAATCTTTCGTAGATTTGAACAGGAAGGCACAACGTTGACATAAAATTTCTGGCAATTTGGTAAACTCCCATAATTACAAAAATCTCTAACTTTAATAAGAAATGGGTACGCAGTATTTTTCTGATTTATGTCAAGAAAACAAAACACACGATTCCTAGCCACACCTACCATTCTATGATAAAGCTTCGAAATGAAAGGTTTATTACAACTCTCCTCGGCATTTGTCTCTACTTACATAAAATTAAGTAGGTACAGTACAAACATACTTATTTTTGAAATGATTCACAAAATTCTCTATCTCAGCAACAGCTGGTTGTCTGAAATCTCTTAACAATAAGTTAATAAACACTTAACTTTTAAAGATTATTTATCGGGTAGGTACCTTTTTTTTTATCTCAATATCAGTTAACTTTTTATTACTGATGGAGAATAACCTTCCGTAAAAGGTTTTTAGGTGTGTACAAAGCTTATAAGAACTTTCAATAAGTTAAATATGATTGCTAAGCGATTTCAAGTACTTGACTACAACACTTAAATACTACCACCGACCAAGAAAGGATCTTGATTCTGGGAAATGTCGATACTGTCGATTTCCAATTCTATATTAGTCAGTACTTATCCTAGAGATTTGAAACGATTATTGTGCATTTATAGTCCCCCAGAGTCGAGAACCTGACCGCGATAGGACTTCGAATCCCATATTAATAGACCTGGCAGCCATAAATATACATGGCGAATGTTTGTTTTGAATAATTCAAAGCTGGCTTTATTTAGGCGGTAAATTAGGTACATACCCTTCTCATCGAGGCCATTGCGGTCAAAAATACGGCAAAGGGGGACAAAAGGGGTACTTGAGGGTAAAAGAGACGGGGTAATCATACCTATAGCACAGAATATTCGAGTATAAAAGGCTATCTGACTGAATTCCTGACTGAAATTCCGAGCGGAATATTTTAGAAGTTTGCTTTATAAGAATCCTACGCACGGAGCACTGGAACTGGTGAATCGTGGATGACATTTCTAGTAGAGTTCCTACTACTCTGGATACCTACATACTACATATAACTTATTGTAAAAGGATTCGCTTAGAGAAGTACTGTTACTGAAATACTGCTGTGATGGAAAGCTCTTTCGAAACGCTCGGTTTGTGTCTCGCTTACTCATCATCATCATCATACACCATCATCGAAATATGCTAATCTTACTGGAGGGCGGCGCAGGAGGTTGCGGGTTCGAGACCCGCTAGTCTTGTGTTATACTAGGCAAAATCCGATACCTGTGACTTACGTTACTGTGACTTCAAAATATCTGTGACAAATACCTGTGACAAAATACTAGCTAGTATTTCTAAGAATCACGTGAGTTCTAAGAGCACAATGAGTTTGCATTGTTTTACTGATTTAATAATATATACAAATATTGTAGCGATGACTGAGTAAGTAGTAGTAGCATGTTGATTAACCGAATAAATTTAAACGGTATTTTCTTCAACAATATTGCGGTATACATTTAAAATTTCCAACTATAAAATAGTAGGTGGACTTAGTGATATTATCAAAGAGAGAATATAGAAGCTCTATTATCTAGCTGAAGCGATTTACTGTGTAGGTAGTCACAGATATATGTATTTAGTTTCTGTGACTGTGACATACCGCCAATTTTCTATATCAGTGACTTTTATCAGTGACGATAAATACGCCTCAAGCCTTGGGATAAATATTTGTACTACCTGCAGATATTTGTTCTGTGTCCTGCGTGTTTTCTATGTATAGTAAAAATATATCTATGTAATAGCTGCTGCCCCCGCCTATGCCCGTGGTTTAGCGGGATAAAAAATAGCGATTCGCGTTATTCCAGGTCCCAAACTATACCCATACTAAAGATGCGCGACTGTGAATGATTTCATTCGAATTATTCGACTTGACAAGTCATTCGAATTATTCGACTTGACAAGTCATTCGAACGATTCGAATGACTAGAGCAAATTAGTAACTAATTTGGTTTCGGCTCGCGATTACTAGCGACTCGTTCGTTCGACTGCCTGAGTCGGTTTCGATTCAATCCCCGCAGGAGCGACGAATAATTCATTCATCACTCAAAACCATCGGTCGACTAACAAAGTCGAATCGGAGCCATGAATGATCCATTCGTAGAGACATTAGTAATTACTAATTAGTAGTTTCATTCGACTTTGAAGATTAGTATATTACTAATATTCAAGTCGAATAAGGAAATTAGTAGTTATTCATCTAGACAGATAATTCGCAGTCGCGCATCTTTAACCCATACCAAATTTCAGACCAATCATAAAAGTTCAGTAGTTTTTGCGTTTAAGAGGAACAAACATCCATAATTCCATACATCCATCCTTACAAACTTTGGCATTTATAATATTAGTAGGATTAGATTTCAGCCACCTAGTTACCCATAACACAAACTCTGCTTAGCTTCACGTTAAGACGATGCTGTATGTATCGACCTTGTTTTATCTTTACAAGTGGTGTCATCTACCTTCAGGAACTCTGTATCCTTCTAAATTCAAATTTTAAAATCCCACGTTGTCTTCAGTGAATATGTAATAGGCATCACGACTGATTTTGAGAAACGACTCCTTGATATTTTAGCTCTTCTCGAGAGCTTAGGCTCAGGTATAATTCGGTGAATACATAATTTTTGTGATTTTTTGTTACTGTCATCATCCCTAATTGCACCCTTGCAATCCCACTTCTGATGGTTGACCGGCTGCAATAATTGAGTTTTGCAAAACAAAAGGGGACACATTGATTTGTTAACTTTCATCCCGAGAGTTTTGACCAACCTGTGGGAAAGTTTGATTTATGGGCATGTTTTTATTAACAGGTTCTGTTACTCGATCACAACGTAAAAAGTAAAATCAAATCGGAGTTTGGGATCTGAAACACTTTTTCATAAAACATAATTACTTACTAGGTATTTACATAATTCTTTACTAGGTATTTCTATATCATATTTTGTCATTATTACTTTTATTACAAATAATAACTAACTTTGAGATTAGAATAATATAATCTATAGCAATTCTAGTTTGTTCTCTCAACTTAGTTGTTTAAGAGGAGTCCAGTTATCGGCTAGCTACCCTCATCTACTTCATGTTTTAGTTGGGCCTTCTAGTTGCATGTTTTTCTTTTTATTCTCTATGTATATAACGTATATGTGGATAGCGCTGTGGGCTACATTGTTAATATATCTCATCTTTACACAGTAAAGAACTAACATAAATGTATAATAAGTTTAATGTAGTCGTTTGTTGTTCCTTAATAAATAAATAAACAACAAACAGAATAACAATAACTTTTATTGATTAAGATTTAAGGCTTAAACTAGGATAAACCTGTATCTCGGAGACCACCTTCCTTGGATTCTTTACATAATACATACATAGAACAGTAAACACTTGCACTTTTTACAGAAAACAAGGCAAAGAACTTGATGTTTTGTTTTTGTAAAATTGATGCAAAATAGACACCATCAGAAGACTGGGAAGACCTCCCGCTCGATGGACCGACGACATAGTAGCTGTCGCAGGGAGTCGTTGGATGGAGGTGGCTCAGGACCGCTATTCGTCGCGTCGTTTGGGGGAGGCCTATGTTCAGCAGTGGACGTGTACGGGCTGATGATGATGATGATGAGACACCATCAGAGTATGATCGGATATTTTTGAAAAACCTTCAAAAGATGATTTTATTCGTTGAAAATACAATACTTGTGGAGCGCATATTACGCAACATTGTAATTTCTTGTACGCTCCAAAATTGAGGCTAATTTACCACAATGAATGAGATTCACCTCATTATGAATACTCTAGCAATTAGCTAGGTGCTTTAATAATTATCTAGCTCATTTAAAGAAACGATCACTTTCTGTAAACGAAAATGATTAGGTAATTTAGGGTGTTTTATCTAAGTGTTCTCCACATATTGATATATTAAAGGGACTACATATATACATATATTCCAAGAACCAAAATATAGTATAGTATCTAATGTTATGAATAAATACTATTTATATATATATTATTCATTCATTAATGTTACATTATAGTGTCATTATAATATAACACAAAAGTACAGCTCGAAAACGAATAACGTTAGAAACCAGTAACAAAATCCAAACACTTGTTTATTTAAAAATAAATAAAAAATAATAGATTCAGGCGTTACTTTGCGGAAATCCATTGCACAATATTAGAATGAAGAAATATTTAGTAACAATTCCGCGTATAACCTTCTCTGATAGTATTCATCAAAGTAAGTTGTCACACACAACTAGACGTAGACGTAGTAACGTAGAAGGTTATACGCGGAATTGTTACTAAATATTTCTTCATTCTAACTTGTTTATTTAAAAACCATCAAAATCTTTTATCGATGTAATATTGTCAAATTCAAAACAGCCGACACAAACCACATCAGCGTCTCTGTATGACGTCATATAAGCGAAATTTTTCACACTACCCTGACGTCATCAATTTAAACTACCTATAAAAGTAAAACGATGGAGTTCACTTTAGTAGATTGGTCGAATTTTTGCCGTGATAAAAGTTTTAGTGCGATTATACTGGCTGTTATTTTATAGTTTGTACGAGAAATGTTATTTTATATAAAAATCCACTGAAATGCCTTCCTCAGGGAATAACCGGGCTCTACATATAAACGGTTGGATAGTTTTCCGTCAATAGGGATTCTCTACTCTATTTTTATTTTATTTATTAGGACTTCCAAGATGAATTACATAGGGGTTACTTAATGTATGCAAGACATCTATAGACACTAACTTAACTAATAGTTTATCTAATTGTAAGCTTACAATAAACAACCGTAGGTGAAAAATGCGAGCAGGCGTTCTATACTAGATACAATACATAATATACAAACAATATCGAAGTAGATAAACAAAAGTAAAAGTTATTAATATGTACTGTAATGTAGTTAATCTTTACTAATATTATAGAGGTAAAGTTTGTGAGGTTGTAGTCGAGGGTAATCTCTGGACCGATTTTGAAATTCCTTCACTAATAGAAAGCCACGTCATTTGTGAGTCTCAGAGGCTATACATTAACAAGTAAAAAAAATTACCGCCAAACGCCAGCTAGTCCATTATAAAATAAATGAACTGAACTATTACTTTCCTAACAAAAACTTTATGAGCAGGTATTAAACAAAACCTGTAAGTTTCCTGTAAGTGATAAAAAATAATAAATTGCTTCTAACCAATAGATACAGTACATTTTTCTTCTTGAAGACCAGTGACAGGACATTATTTATCGTAGCTTTTAAATATTAAGCTACAGAAAACTTTTAAAAATTAGCTGAAATTTCTGACCAATTTTAAGATTGAATTTTTTGAACTTACTCAAGTTCCTCATCATTTAGCCGTGGCGTAAGACCAGGGAAAGAGCAGCAGCTTCCTTCTGTGTATTTTTAACACCACCGTTGCGATCACCAAGCCCCTTGCAGAGTTTGGTGATTATGCCAACCCCCTTGTTTTAGGGAGGCAGGTTCAGCTGTGGAAGGTCGGTATATGTGCTGATGACCCCGCTTGGCAGGCGGACTGGTGAGATCGCACGGGAGGTGTTAAATATACAAAGAAGGTTGCTGCTGCCCTTCCTTTTAAGTTAATCGGTTCTTACGACATCCACGGGCTGAGTTGTAGAGGTCAATTCTAAAACTGCGACCGTCACAGCTAATGAAGCATTGAGGCTTAACCTGTAGAATCGAGGCAATTGAAAATCCTCAATGTCATATACGTTTATAGAAACGTAAATTATTGACGACCGATGAGGCGCGGCTAGTGAAGATCCGCATGTGACGCAGGAGGTTGCGGGTTTGAATCCCGCCTTGGGACAAATGTTCGTACGATCTGCAAATATCAGTTGCTGATTGTCTTTTCCACGTATAATAAAAACTACATTATCTATGTAATGTTGTATTATGTATATCAGTCATCTAGTACCCATAACACAAGCTCTGCTTAGCTTGGTGCTAGATGATGCTGTGTGAATTGTCCAGTATTATTATTATTAAATTAACGTGTAACCAAGATAAAGACCTATACTTACCTCTCATCTAAAATAAATAACATTTCTAGAAGCGTAAATTCCCGTCGAGCCAACCTAAATAGTTACCATAGAGTTATAACTCTACCTACTTCTACGAATCATCCAAGTCTCCGTGCATTCAGTAGTCTAAAGATAGGATGTCTTTTTACCGCGTATGAGGTTGTCAAACTGCACTAATTAAGCACATCGTTATTGCGAACTGGCTTTTATGATGTTTCCAAGGCTTTTTGCCTGTCATAATCGGAGCTAAACTAAAGCTACACCGTAATTCTTTCCTCTTTTTTCAACATTCATCTTGAAGGATGTTACTTTGACTTGTCTAAGTGCTTATTTTGTAAGCCTAAAGAAATAAAGTTATTGATTCTGATTCTGATAGTACACCAATCGATCGAGTTTAGTATCAATTTCTCGCAAAACCTTCTCTTATGAGATCCAAAAAGGTTTTTCTAGGAGAAAAATCACACACAATGAAAAAATTTATAAAAATACGCAGTCAACTAGTTTTGTCTACGAAATATCATCAGGACACCACAATACTCGACTTTGACACTGAGGGTACCAAGAAACAACGACAGTGATGTTGTCTCTCCTCGCTACTCACCTTCCTTTTTTAAGACAATATTCTAATGAAGTCTGAGCAAGTCATACACCAGTCCCTAATAAAGTTGGGAAGCGAGTAAATTAAATGTCAAGTGCAGTATTTCAGCACATTAGGGAGCTATTTACGAATGGCGCGCGGCCTGTTCTATTTTAAGCCTCCATCCTTCATTATTTATAATTTATACTGGGACCTTTGTTTATTTCCTCCCGTTTTTAATTGTTTTCTATTTTACGATCTTTTTAACGCAATGAAAGGTCCTCTAGTGGTTTAAAACAAGATCATCGTTTGATTAAACTATCATAGTTTGACGCATTCTCACCCTCACCCTGATGGAGTCCCTCGTTAAGAGATGAAACGTGTGTGTAACAGAAACAAGATTCTAAGTAAACTAGTTCTCATTTTTATAATGAAGATCAATCGAATCTCAGTTAAGGTCTGGCTGATATAGTGCTTTGTGAAATCACTAGCATACACTTCTTAGTTTTAATTGTATTTTTGGTGAAGTCAAAATTATCCAGTTTTAAAAGCATTGACCGAGAAGATTGTAGATTGCAACTGTAAAGCGCGGAGGGTGTGAAGTTAAAGAAACCGATGTTATGTAACGACAGATGTCCTCATTCCGACAGAAATATCCGCAGCCTCGACTTACTGGGCATTGGAAGAGGTAGCGGATTTGAATAAACGAGGCTTAGTGTTTAAGAACAAGAATTATGGAAATTATTTATTTGCAACAAGCACAATAAGAATACAGATGCCAATAAGAGATTAAATGAACATATGTACTTATGTCACAAAAATCTCCAGGCCTTTAGTGGAACTACTATTGTTCCTCATCTTTTTAAAATTGACAAATATTGAACAATAACTCTCTCTCGAACATCCCATTTCATTTGAACATGTAAGCCTATAGCACCATATAGCTAAATTTCGTGAAATATCATATAACTCCTTTAGGTTAGAAGGTCTAATAACTCAGATTCACTGCACTTAATTGATCATATTGAAGGTTCGGAAGGCTTAAATAACACAAAGAATTTGTTACCATTCCTCTTGCATCTTTTTCCCCACGCCAATACCACAAGAGTCTAGAAACCTCTTAGCGCGTCCATTGGCATAAAGCCTTATACGGCTTTTATACGCTGTGCATTCGTTACTACAGTTACACTGGATTGGTGACACTACCAAAAGGCAAGGTTTCGTTTTTGGCCAGTAGCTTCGTGAATTCATGCTTTTATTCCTCTAGCATACAATTTGGCAGACCAGTTTCAAAGCCATTTTCGGACGTCTTTTCTATTTTTAAACAACGGTTGAACGACTTTCCTATCCGATAAACTAAAACTTTCATTTGCAAGTGTTGCCAGTATTGAATTGCCACACGCCTTGTTTTCGTGTTTGTGTTTTCGCGAATGAAAACCAGCTAAACCGCAATCCTCATAAAATGCAGCAATTTCTGAGAAATGTGACAGTATGTAAAAGTAAAATGCAGGAGTTCACGGCAGAAATTGAACTTGATTCTAGACCTATATTGTATGGAAGTCATTTTTATATTATAGACTTTCATAAATTGTGACAGCATACTCGTAGAACTGATAGAGCTGTTGCAACTTGTAACCACTTCCTCCATACATACTTTATTAAAAGGTCAGATATATGTTTTATATTCAAACTTTAGACATGGAAGAAATGCTAAAGCGCCAAAGAACTACTTGGCGCTTTAGCATTTCTTTCTTTCCACTGACGATATATTTACATACTGCAGAGTCAAATACCCAACTATCAACATAAGATAAAATATTTTAAGAACAAGGCCCTACACCTAATTTCATGTGTGGTCTTCCTCGTCGCCGTTATAAAATGGACGCTGCAGTGGTGTTGACTTTGAGGCAGACTGGGCTTTAGACTTATAATATGAACTAGAACTTTTAGTTATATCAGTTTCAGTTATTCCAATGATAAATGAAATGTAAAGTACGACTACCACCAAGTCTTTTAGTTCAAGGCAGGTATATTATAACGTGCTCACCTACTTATCCTTTCATCCAAACGTAGGTTCTGAAATGGGTAGATACAAAGGCTTTTCAGACTATCATGGTTATTTACAACACAAGGATATTTACCATGATTTGAGTTTTGATTTCTCCGATATTTTGGCACAGTTTCATGCGCCATAATCACGGAACAACTGAAAATCAAGTATCTATCCAAAAATAAAAATATCTATGAAAAGTAAGTATGCAGTTTAGTGTAGATACAAAAGGTTTCAATATTGCTCAAATGAACGTCTCGTCTCATGTAGATAGTATAGACTAGATAGAAATTAGAATAGACTTCCAGTTTTGCATTTTAATATTCGAAAACCATCCAAAGATATAAATCGAAAAGACAACTAAAAGTTTAATCTCTATTCAAAATTCTTTTCATTCAAACTGAATTTCATTGAAGCAAAGCGTTGCATACAAACAACTTTACTCAGAGGAGAGAGCCTGAAGCGCGTGGAGGGAGGGATTGACGTCATCTCGGCTCCTGAACCCGTTACCGCCAAGGGACTAATTTTAATTCTGCTATGTTTCCAGTTTTTATTGGGAACGTAAAGAATGGGAATGCTTCCACGTTTATATGCCGGGTGAAATATTAAAAGGTAAATGTAGCGATATTCATTTGTCACTAAGTCGAGAATTCCGGATACGTTCAACCTTTTTGGTGTTGCGTTTCGTATTTTTATTTTAGGGACTGGGGGGAGTGACTGCGCCACAAAACAATTCGTATGTATTCGAAACAAAACGACACAGCTGTCAAGTTATCAAATTCGAATGGGTAGTTTACTTTTCTCTGTCTTTTCGTCAAATTAGTTTCTTCTGGTTTCTTCGTTCGAGCAATAATAGATCGACATGACTTTTTAGTAGACGCCAAAATTATACAAATTTGCTACCCCAAATTGACTTCCACTAAAATCTTCTTCCTTCTAAAGTCGTCTAATTTCGATTATATATATCCATATTTCATGAAATATGTAGATGCAAAGTAATAATAGCCCAGATTCAGATTTTAATATCGCAGCAGATTTAAAATTCTATTGTATTGGCTCCTAATGTGAGCGTCACAGAACCCAGGTTCAACAAAGGTGGGTTCTGTATTCATAACGCAAATACTCCCTGTGTAGTTCTATTCAGATAGCCTAGTACATGAGGTGATATGAATTTTCTAGTTTACTGCCATTTCAACGGGCTTGTGGGCTCACATGCCTCACATGGATCTCTATGCTTGAACTTTCAAGTACCTATCTACCTACTTTTGCGAAGTACTTTATAGGTGTTCTATGGTATAAGTAGATGTGTGTTTTTTTAACTTCTTACTAATTTACATTGTATTCTCTCATTTGTATAACATACTCAACAGTAACTTTATAGTAACATTTAACTCAACAAATATTTACCATTATAATCTGTACTGTATGTCTGTGTGTATATTATATATTTAATTTTTGTTTGATCTCTTCTTTATCATAATTCAATCCTATTTCAAGAGTGAGAGTGAGACCTTCGTGAATTCGTGATACATCGTCGGCTTCATCGTCACTTTCCACCAGGTGCGATTACTGTCAAACGACGATCTACAATCATAAAAAATATACAGTCTATTCTTTATTATAAGAACTGTTTAACGGGTATTCATCGCGTTTATTTACCTATTTTTCCCAACGTTCCAACAAGTTTACATCTTCAGATCGCGTAAGTTTAAAAATAGTATATTCTTTAGCGAAGGCCTCCCGTCTTCCTATGGCTTTAAAGTCGACTATAAATTACCTAGATCAGTGGTATAGTAAGTTATACAGAGTAGGTCGGTGAGAGTGAACCGGTTAAGCTCTGCAACAACAACGTGCACTTGCTTTTGTGCAGTCGAGAAACATGACCCATTTATAACTTTATTGAGGAAAATAAAAGCTTTACATCGAGTATAAGGAACTGAGATTGCATCGTAAAATCTAGTGCTCCTAGCATCGTTTATTATTTAATCTTTATCGAGGAACCGCTAGTGGAATATAGTTGAAGTTTCCTTTGAGTCGTTACGTTTTTAGTATCAGCATTATTACGTAAAGTCAGATTGGAATTTGTGTTGCATTCTTGATATTAAAATTATTTAATAAGAGTTTAATTGCTTACGTTTAAACTACTCTATCTCACTTTTCAATTCTTTTTTGTTTTTTCCTGTGCTGTTTATGTATGTACTCAATAACAAATATATCTATCTATTTTTTTATTCTATAATTTTTTTTTTACCTGCCACGGTATCATAAATGTCGAACTCTCATAATAACATATGTAATTATGTACTATTTACATAGAATTTTCATGTTTCGCTTAATGCGTATAATTATGAAGTTTTATGAGTAAATTATAGTAATTTATCTCCTTGGTAATCCTATTAAATTTCCCCTCGTATGATGCTTTGTGGGTAAAATCAAATTAAATAAACAAGACTGAAATATTTAACCTACTTGTTCAATTAAATTAAAAGGCATAAATCCAGTTACAATTGTGTTTCCGAATAGTTCCGAATGGCTCCGATATTTTCCGACTCGTGTCGACTCTGCTTGATGACACAGTATAAATAACCGTCCCTGTGGTTTTACTCGCTAGATTTAACTGTAATTGTCTTCGGTGCAGTTTCTGATCGATAGACTAGGTTTTTTTATTTATGTTGACTTTTGTGCTGTTTGATATTGGTCTCTATTCTATTCTCAATGATGTCTCTAACTCACCTCTTACGATACCCGCGGAAAGAGTTGGAGTGATGCGAATTCTAGGATTCATTTCTGTGTATTTTTATAGTTTAGGTTAAGTTTAAAGGCAATAATGATTTCTGATTTAATTTTAGCACCACACTCATGTTCATAACCACAATATAAATAAATAATAATAAATAAATAATGCTGGACAATTCACACATCATTATCTAGCCCCAAGCTAAGCAGAGCTTGTGTTATGGATACCAGATAACTGATAGTAAATGTCAACAATATGTAAAATCTTTGTAATTTTTTCTTTTCAATGGTTTAAAATCATCTAAAATTAACATTTGCATAAGGAGGTCCGTCAAAGCAACAGCCTTGGCTTGCCAATCCTTTGTTATCCTTTGATGTTATCCTGATGCTATTGGTATTACAAACACCTATTTGTAAAAGGGCAATGTAGCGATCTGACTCATCAATATTATAATTAAATCGTGACACGGGTACCAAATTAAATACATAATGAACTGAATGATCTCGCCATTGTTCTGCCAATTATAATTTTGGAGACTTATTTTTGTATAATGCTTTTAACTCGAGCTTTTTGTGAGAAATTATATGGATTAAAAATTAAAAACGTATATTTCATCAATAATTTACTTTTTTAGAATTATTTTGTAAGCTCACCGATTATCAATTTACCATCACTACATAGTACAAATACTGCAACGGGTTTTGATGCGGTTTTTTCAATAGATAGAGTGATTCAAGAGGAAGGTTTATATGTATAATTTATTATCAGCATTGCACCCGTGCAAAGCCAGGTCGGGTCGCTAGTAAATACAGTATAAACCATATTCATGATATATTATCATGACAGTTCATAATTGAATTGGAGGAAGCTGCAAGGGACATAAACAAAAACTATAGATACCTAAACTTTCCCGTGCTGTTTCATTCACAACTGGTGAATGGACAAAGCACGCTACCATAACTTTCCATGCAAACTATACTATTCATTGACCACCCATCTAAATTCAAAGGACAGGAAATAGGAAGTACGTGACAGTATTGAGTATTGCGTATTCTGTGACGACATATTGTCTCCATGACTACTGAATGCACACTGCTCACCCTATTATTGTTTTCTCTTTCTCACAAGTGTTGCGGTGGAGGCGAGAGTGGGATGGAGCATTGTGCATTTGAGGCAAATGCAATTAGGGAACGGAGCGGTGTTGTCCATTTGGTGATGGGGCTTGCCCGCATAACGTAGATGGAATAACTGGTTTTAGATTTACTGCTAACAGAATCATTGCAAATTAAAATTAAATACATGCATAATAAATTTCTCTTTGCAGCTCAATTTTTTATCAATTGTGTAAGTTTAATATTACCTATTGGTCTTTAAGTCATTCATGTGATGTTTTGACGTGACCATGTGCTCTTTTGTTTTCCTATTGGTTGAAATACATTAAATTCGAAATCAATGACGACGGTTCTCAAAAAAGGCACGATGTCATCTCATCTTCTTCTTCGACACAGCTAGTCCCACAAATACGGTTCTAGAGTTCAAGCAAAATGTTGCCAGTTTCAATTAAGAATGTGAGCGGGTTAGTAGGAATCCTTTTCATAGTAATTCAAAAAAGTCACGCTGGTTTATTAAAATGTAGACACCACATTTTCTTCACCTTGAAGTTCCAGATTGGCTTACACGGTAAACAAGGTCCATCCTTCCCCTGGGGAACGGCCGAGGTGTTTCTCTAATTACCCCAGTAGGTGTTTGGCGAGATTAATTAGGCTGGATTAATGACATCGGCGCGGCAGTAAATCTCTCTTGGTTTGTGTAAGGCGAATTTCAGCGCTCAGGTTTCTCGTTGTCCTTCATATTTTCCTTGAACATTAGCATCTCCACATTAACATAATTGGTATGTTTTTTCATTTCTAAAATATTCTATCTTTACTAAATTACGCAGTGATCCATCGAAAACATCATTATCTTTCAAATTCGACCCAATTTCATCGGAATTCATTCATTTCATTTTCGGTGTCTATATCATTGACATTTCTATCTCAAGGTTATAAGGCTTCTACATTTAGATTAACGGTCGGCCATATCGTTAAAAATATAGTACCTACTAGAGGTTTAGAGATATTTACGGCTGTAACTACTCTATCCCCGGGCAAAGTATACTTCGGAGATCGTTAGGAAACCTTAGTAAAGGAGCTTGTATTTTTAACGTTTGGTCTTCCACTGAATTACCTAGCTATCTGGACTTTTATGTTACCTATGAATTCGTGAGGTATTACGCAAAATGTTTTCCTTCCTCAAACATTTTATATTTTCGTCTAAAACTCCCGTATTACAAAAACAGTACGTTAGTTGCATGGTTGATGTACGAATATATTATAAGCTCTAAAACTAAACTCTAATACATTCTACCTACATGGAACGCTGTAGTTTAATTCGGGTAAGATGGCATGTGTTATACTAGGCAAGCTAGGTACTTAGCATAAAGATGAAATAAGACATGTCCTCTTCCAAATTAACGTGTCTATGAAAACCTTTGCTAATGCTATCATCGTAAGCAAGATCAACAAATAATATAATATTATATACGTATAAATGATCAAAACATTAAAAAGTGGCTTGTCTACTGCATATTTGTGTCAAGGTGCCTATGGCTTGCGCATCTGCTGCCCGCAGTGTACTTACACTCACAGATGACAATGGCAAACATCTAGTTACATTAAAACCGCACCTTGTAGGTTCTACTGTAGGTCATCGATGTAGCTAACCTTCTTGCAGTTAATCTATTCACGCTTAGTACTGCCACCTCAGTAATATAAAAAGAGTTTAATCGAATTCAAAATTGGTGGTCAAATTTTGAATTTGAATTTTTTCTGTGTTCTTTGTCTATCGTGTTGGGTTTTGTGGCATAGATGAAACTAATCATTTGAATTTAAAAATTCGAATCCTATACTGAAATAAACGCACACAGACGCGAACTCAGCTGTATTTTCAACAGTTTTTCTTTCATCGAGTTCATTAACGAGAGGAATGGAACTATTCTTTGTTGGAGTTTGTTTTCTCATTATTTATTTGCATGTTAGCACTCTTATGCAAAGGTAATTTGTAATCAATTGTTCAGTTACCCCATTTTATCATACGATAAACTAATTTATCAAACCCAAACCTTCGCAATAACGCCCCTCGCGAACGCTATCGTCATCATAACACCGCCGTAACCAATATCTGCATGACGAACTCTAGATAACCAGCTTCTGATAACAGCCAGTAACATTACAATTTTTCAATAGCACACACGACTCGGAAAAATAAAACGTAAATGTCAAAGTCAATTAGCGCGGTTTAAATTTTGAATAGTGAGTGCACCAATGTTGCTAGTTCGAAAATTACCATTCGAAATGAAACGAAACTATTTTTGAATTCATATAGTTCAAACATGGCGAAAGTGTTACAGACTTTGAATGTGTACTTTCTGGATTCGACCAAGTGTTGTATGAGTGTGGACCGGTTGAAGCAATTTTGTTTATGCCGGAAGTACGAGGGTAGTGAGGTGGGTGATATATTTCGACATGGCATCCCTTTGACTGCTTGTTGCCAAATAAATGTTTTATTTATCGTACTAAAATTGTTCTGATAGGATTAATTTCAGAAATATTTCAAAGTAAGTAAGGTAGCTAGTAACTTATAGTTATAATTGTCTTACCTAAACTGCCTCCCTTATAACTTATAAGGGAGGCAGTTTAGGTAAGACAATACCTACCTATTTTGTTGAGACTCATTTATAGAAAAAAACACCATGAAATACATTAAAACCTACTTGTTTTCCTTCCCATCTAACCTTGTAATGTTAGCAGGCAGGTAAATTATTTACCTAAGCAAATCAAAGGCGGCTTTCTTGGAAAACCATTCCCAAGATAATACGACCTAACATTGCCTGTCCTTTCTCCCTTCTTGTATCTTTTAAGTTACATTAGAATAAATTCAATTCTTAGTTGTTATATAACCTTCAAACTTAACCAATAGCCTAATCTGATGGTGAAGGCTTCACGTAGCAGTTTTTTTTTACATTTTTCGTGTGATATTGACTTTACAAAAATAAGGATAATTCGGTCAAATGCACGATTATGTACGTTATTTTTTTCATAAGCGAATACAAAATGCAAAAATTATCTTTAGGAATGTTTAAATTTTTTAAATATATTTTATGGTAAGTTGGTTGGTTCTCGTGTCATTCTTATGAAGGTACTTATTACAAATCACATGAATTATTATTTCTCCCATAGATCGCAATAGTATTGTATCGGTGTTGCCATAAAAAGAACAATGATTTCCATTGAAAATTCGCTGTCTTTGTGTAAGTATGCCATCGTCAGTCGATCATTGATATTCGTCACGATTGTTTTTACTTTGTGTTCTCATGACATCATTGTTTTTCATACAATGGACTATGGTATTGGTTTATATATTATCATATTCAGTCACAATAACATTGACTATTGCCATTGGTGTGTCGACCTTATTTTTAGAACCTTCTTTTCCTCTTTACTATCCATTTTTTTTTATCTGGGTATAAATATCACGCCCTTAGTAGAAAACTCATTGAGTCAACCTAACCTTAAGAGTTAGGTAGACCTAATATTTCTTAAGAAGTCTTCATAAAACTTATTTCTCGTTATACTTACTATTCTAGGTTGAGTCAAACTGTATCAGGTACACAGATAAGAGATAAAGATCTGATAAAATTGATCGACTCTTCAAGTTCTCATAAGAAAACATCAACCTACATATTGTTCATGATAGATTTACCCAACATCTGTTAGTACTTTTAAAATAATTCTCTCTATGTTATACTTACCTGTCAACAATTTCTGCTTCTTAGGGGATAATATTTACGTTACTAAATAGTATCATATTACCAGTATTCCTTATTTTATTTATTACTGGCAACTCTTAATTAGCGCTTAGACCGCCTTCGTGGATATACCGGATATTGGAGAAAGACAGACTGCCCCCGCGGATGCGGTACGAAAATAATAAGAGCTTAATAAGAGAGAAAAGATTAAAAGCTATTTCAAAGAAAACGATAGGGCTTTCACATGTTTAAAAAACAAAACACAAACCAATAAGCAAAAAACTAAATTTGAAAATGGAATTCCATGTTTATAATTTACACTTATTTATTACATACTATACTTGGATTCGCAATTTTGATAAATAGTTAACCTTCATAGGCCTGTCCAAGAAAGACCTATTTATTAAATTAATAACAGAAATAAATATACACGAAATGTTATTCTTGCTTTAAATTTTGGATTCACAAGATAAATAAAGACGAAAAGATTACACAAGACGTTTTCTAGAGCACCAAGATGCATCAAGGGATATCGGAATCTGAAACGAGAACTGATAAAATATCTGATAAGAGTGAAACCACTCCACGTAGAATGTTGAAGCGATCAGCTGATTTGAGTCTAAACACTGGCATAGTGGGCAAAACGGGAAGGTGGATTCGGGAGGCACCAAAACGAGGAGGGTTTTGCCCACTATTATACTACTTCGCTGTGAACGTAGGTAAGGTACTTATGTGTGCTGATGAGTCTGGGAAAAATTCGTTGATTTTCAGAATAAGGAAAATATTTTTAGTTTGTTCCTGTTGCATGATGGATTTTGATGTATGATGTGAACTAATGGATATGTCTGGGTCATCTGAAGCGTAAGCTGAGCATACAATCTCTGGTCACTATATTGCTGGCCACTTAAAAGACATGGACCCAAATTGAACCTGTGCTTTCCTAATCTGTGGTATGGGGAGTAAGGAAATAGATCCCAATTAAACTTTTGGTTTCCCTTTCTGTGCTTCTTATAAATAAAATCAATAAAAATACTAGACAATCAACATCATCTAGCCCCAAGCTAAAGTTGTTTATAGTAGATATAAAATTTGACTTGTATAAGTGCTTATTTTGTAAGCCTAAAGAAATAAAGTTATTGAAATTTGAAAATCCAAGCAGAGCTTGTGTTATTGGTACAAGATGACTAATATATGAACATTATACAATACATTACATGGGTATATATTTTTTATGGAGCAAGTAAATGCTTATCTTACACTTGATTCATAGATTCTTTCTTTGACTTTGACGCATATTGCTCGCTATTGCACGCGAAAATCTTTGTGATCTGCGCTAGCCAATTATTATTATTGCATCTCCCATTTATTATTTACTTTGATATTTTAATTTACTTTTTCGTGATTAAACACGTACGCTTCATCAGAATATCGTGTAAAACGCAATATTTATTGACGTACAATATTTTTATCCGCATTATGCATGCACGACGTCACTTCATACCTTCATAACTCGATTACGATGCACCGTAAAGGCTGGTTTCGTAAAATGGCCTTGAACCAACGTTTCTCTTTTGGCGAGCTTCTCACTGCCCTGGTGGGTTCTTGGAATTCATTCATTACTTGCATATGTATCTGATTTTTAATAATCAGCAGACCTTCTTTTGAACCCAATCTCACCTGATGGCACTTTCCATCAGGTGAGATTGGGTTCAAATGAACCGATGTGGCCGATGATGTATCACAAAGGTATATCTCTATCTCTATATAATCGGATTAGTATTTCCCAGTAATAGCCTTAAAATAATTTATTGCTTGTTCAGTTTCTCAACCACGGAGTAATTGAGGTTTTCAATTCACTTAGTCGATATTTTAAAAGATTTTAATGGTAAATAGGTACCTACAGAAACTTACTTTGACATAGCTTTCCATACTAATATTCTAAAGTAACTCTGTCTGTCACTCCTAAACGGCTGAACGGATATTAATAAAATTTGGCAAGAAGGTGGTACATATTATCCCGGGGACGGACATATGCTAATATATCTATCTGTCTCGGTGAAGTGCGTGCGAAGCTGTGGGCAGAAGCTAGCTAGCTAGCTATAAAACTTGGGCATCGATCTTTATATCAAGTACCTACCTGCTTATGTTAAAGTTTAAGTACTTTTACGTTATCAGCGCCAATCGTAAACCTATCAACTATTATCTAAAATGTAATAATAATGAACTCTTTTCTACTTAAACTAAGTTTATAACCATTAGTTATCTATGATATACTCTGATGTAACCTATTGACTCCCAAGAAACCAGTTAGTTACGTAACAGCTTTTATGCATAACGTAATTGCAGTTATACCACGATAGTGATTTTATTGGTACGTAACCAGTTAGAATTTTACGTAAATAATCTCATAAAACCGGGTATTGGTTTCAAGATATTCTATACTAGCTGCTGCCCGCGCCTTATAAACGCCGCGCCGATAAAAATTGCCTATATGTTATTCCAGGTCCCAAACTATAAACCCTTAACCAAATTTCTGCCTAATCTGTTCAGTAGTTTTTGCGTGAAAAAGTTACAAATATCCATCCATCCATACATCCATCCATACAAACTTTGACATTTATAATATTAGTAGGAGTGCTTTAGTAACGTATTGAGCTAGCATTTGGTATCATCAAGATGATACCAAATGCTAGCTCAATACGTTAAACCAAGGTTTTATAACACTATTTCATTTGTTTTATTTCGAAATTTAATAACTGCGATATAAACTTGCCAGTCTAGTATGTAGTAGTATCTATCTATGTATGTAATATATTGTATTATGTATAACAGTTATCTAGTACCCATAACGCAAGTTCTGCTTAGCTTGGGGCTACTGCTGTGTGAATTGTCCAACATTATTTATTTATTTTAGTCTAGGGCAATAACGATATATGTAAATCGATTGACTTCAATAACTAATGTTCTAGCCATACTCCGGCCATTTGCAACCAGTATTCATTTTTTTTCCATGAGTAGCAAGTGCCATTCAAATTATCATAATAATTGAAAAGTTTGAAACAATAGTTTTGGTAAACAACAAAACCAAAGTGATAATGACAACTAATGTGAAATTGAATATGGAATTCGAAAAATAACAATCGCAACATTTGCTTTTGAATTTGTGTAACGAAAACAAGTGACAATCTAACAAAATAGTACAATAATTCAGATAAAATACTTCAATGAGAAACATTTGATTTTGGAAATCCACAAAAACAAGTGACAATTAAGCAATTCCAAACAACAAAATAAAGAGAAAACCTTGATTTGGAATTACAATCTAGTTAAGTGATAAGTTAAAAGTGCAATTCAAATTGAAAAATAAAAAACTAGCTGCAACCGTGCAACATTTTGATTTTGGAATGCGCCGACGACCGTTAGTCGTGATCCATAGATGATGGTTTCGTCATCGCCGCGCGCGCATCGCACGAGCGACGTCGACGAGAGGATAAAAGTCTACTCTGTGAGTATTGTGTATACCATTTTTGTGGCATTTACGCCGGGTCTCTTGCAACAGATTTGCAAACTGGTTTGTTTCCATCCAATTTATGTTACGCACCATGTTAGCCATGTCGGAGGCCACGTTTGGAGGAGAAACTTTCAACTGTGGACCTGTGTGCTGCTGAGGACGCATCAAGAAGTTCTTCTTCACCTTTATCATTGGTACCGTTAAGGTTTGTAAATTAGCTGATATATAATTCCATTTCTTTCATTAGAACGGAACAAGTAACCAATTACATCAATCAAAAATAAATAAAAAGAATGAAAATATAAATGTCGCACAAAAAGTCAATAAAAGACAATAAAATCTGGATAAGCATCAACTAAAAAAAATAAACAAAAAATAAAAAAACATACTTAATATAATTCAAATTCCAAATAAGTAACGTTAATTAATAATATCAAATTACAAATGAGAATCAAATTACTAAATTTTTCCTGCTGATAACCTGGGTCTCTAGAGTAAATAGTTGTCTTAGAATTTTCTCGTGATACACTGATGGCCACAACTCTTCATAAACCACGGTAAAAATTATATGTGGTCAAGAGAAGGTGAACTTAAGTATTTCCAACATTTGACACTTGGTTGCATGGTTGTCCCAGATTCTCAGTGTGTGAACCATGATGACTTGACCGAAACGCTGCCGTATTGGTTATTGGTCTATGGAAATTATACATGGCCCGATGTCACTAAAAGACACGGTTTCTTGTGAGATATAATTCAATTATTTTGAAAAAACTAAAATGCGAATTCTTTTTTAAGTTTTGCGCGATAAATGGGAATAAAGTTGTTGAAATTAAAATGGGACCACCTTGAGCTCATTCTCTAAACAATAGCGAAATAATTTTTAAAATCAGTCTATTACTGACGGAGATATTCACGAACACACCTACATAAAAAAAAGAACATTTAACCGAACATAGAACAATCGGTAAAAATTAATAAACATTTCCTAGCATTTTATAAACCTTGGAACCATACTTAACGAAAATCTTTCATAATTCTATGAAAATAAATCTTGGAAAAGCATTGATTAATATTCTTGGAAGGAATGATTCCTTTCAATAAAAACAAGATTTAATGGCACGTGTTACTGGCGGCGTAGGAGACTCTACTTTGGTTGTACCTACCTACAATTGAACCATATTTGGAGTGTATTGTAGCACTGTGATGGATTGGAATGAGTGGGAAACGCTATACTATGAAAATAATTTTGGCTTTCTATTCGATTTATATAGGCGATAAAAGATAAAGTACTGTACTGACCGGCGCGCGGCGTTAGGGCTCATACACACAGCATCCGTTTTACTGGATCCATTTATTTTTCCGTGATGGCGTATATAGCTGCAGGAACAAGTTCACACACCTGACAATATTCCGGATCCAGTAAACGATTGTTACCGGACCATTTTTTATGGATTTTTAGCTACTGGAAAACATAGTTTACTGGATCTGGAATACTGTCAGGTGTGTGAACTCGCTCCTATAACTACATACGGGAAAATATAGGGATCCAGTAAAACAGATTGCTGTGTGTATGAGCCCTAACACCGGTCAATTCACGGCTTAACATGGCTTTTTATTCTACCTAGTACCTAAGTACCTACATGATTTAGTTGATACGGGATCAGCGTCTCTTCTAACAACCTTCAAAAACTAGATGGTGAACAAAACACACAATACTTAGTCACAAAATAGCATTTATAACAATCATTGTTTGATCAAAGTTTCTTCGATCAAAAGTAAATTCGAGAAAATAAAAAAGTGAAGCATCAAAGCGGATTATCATTATCATCATCAGCCTATACTCCAATTCAGAATCCCAGATATTTTATGTCAACAAAGACATTTATGAGTGAAAACTTAACAAAAATTGATTACAATAATAGAAAACATCAAGGTAACAGCAAAGTAATCAATAAAAACTAAAACACAAACTTCAACAACGCATAATCTCACATGTGTAGAAAATAATTTTTAGGGCTCAGGTGCAAATTTTTTTTTATCCTGAGCCCTGGATAAAATCGATCCAGTTAAGTATCTATCTAGCTAGGGCCACTTTTTACCCTGTTTTACCCAGATAAAACGCAAATCGGGGCAGAAGCTGGTAACAAAATTAAATGTCTGAAAGGAACCGCTAGTGCACTACTTAATACCTACTCAATGATAAATTAATAATAGAGTAGCAGCGTCTATGGCAGCAGCGTGTTAGTAAACAAATCCGAACTAATATTGTAGAAATGTGTCCTGTTTATCGAAGTCGATTAAACACATAAACAACTGACAATCGGCAATTATTAACATAATAACAATCATACGAGTGACAATAAGTATTAAGTGTTATTATAGGTGAAATGAATAGATAGTACTTTACTTACATGATGTGAATGAGCGGAGGGAAGTTGTTCCAAATACGATACCTACTGATGGAAGTATAATGTAATGACCCTATTTTGTCTTCGCTATCTATTTTCACTGTAGTATCATCTATCTAATCTAAATCTTTTTCTGGTTAATCAATGCGCTCAATCTTCTTTTTTGGGACCTATTCGCCATATTTCAATTTCGTGGCTATTGTGCTATTTTGTACAAAGTTTTGTTTGTTTAGACAATTTGATTTTAAAAACACTTGAAGATTTGTCTCCATCCTGAATAGGAGAATAACTAAAAAAATAGGGTTTCGCATAAAAAAAAGATACCACGGGGGCGAAGCCGCGGGCACAGCTCGTCTTCGCCGGTCACATAGGTAAGTGCTCGATGCATTGCTTTGCTACAGACATTTTTAGGCCTTCTGGTACCTCACTCTGATCTCATAACAATTTGGAGGCATCTGTAATGGGTCTTGTGTAGATAAATAATTTAAAATTGACCTAGCTGGTTGGTCTTGCACAAATAAATAATTATAAATTGAAGCTAGCTCAGCGTGGTCCACATTTTACCCACATGTTAGTAAAGTCATCGCCTATCACGTTTTTGAAAACATATTCAATAGCCAGACAAACATAAGCGAGCGTACATCCAACACCGCACCGCTTCCGCACAGAATAAATAATATGATCTGGTCTAGGATATAGGTTTAAATAGTAGGTACGTTCACACTGGCGCCTTGCCAATGTTAGTATCTAGTCTACGTACCTATTACAATGATAAAGTTGTCTATTATGGGGTTATTCGCATTTGCGAGACTTGAACTTACAAAGTTTAAAGTTCTACTTTTGTTTATGGCGAGTTATGTTTATAACAAATGCGAAAATAGGTAAGTACATAAAATAAAATGTTTAATACATTATCTTTTTGAATCGAATTAAAATGTAACCTGTGTAACTCGTGTAATTAGAATTAATTTCTGTACTAGTACAATAAATAAATATAATAAAACATATATAAATAGGTAGGAGCAAAAAACGTCCAAAGCAATTATGTTTTGACGTAACAAGATGATATTTAGAAAATTTCAAAGAACTTGTAGGTACTTACTATGTCCATGAAGTGAAGGCGCGAAAATTTTGCCCCACCTATGGTATTGTGTGTGGTAATTTTTGCCGAGTAAATATGTGAATTCTAAAGTAAACACAAGTAAAACCAGGTACCAAAATCCGTGCTGATACGTAGTAGGTAGGGAGCTTGGGATGCTGCATAACAATCAGAATTGAGCAATCAAGAGTAACGTCCACATAACGTCGTTTAGGAGAGTTATCATTTATCGATGCCGTTGAATTATGATTTGACGTTTTTATCGCCCATTCCGATAATAGAAGGGAGGGGGGACTGTACGAAAATTGAACACAACTTTGTACGCATTGCAAAATCTATCCACTTTATCTGTTAGCTAGATAAATAATTCAAGTTCAGGCCAAAGATTTATCAAACAATAATCGGTTAGTGTTAGATGAAATGATTTTGGGTGATTTGGATATGATTTTTGCAAACGTCAAATAGACGGCATAATAATTTTAAACAACCGAATTTTAACTTTTGGCCATGTCTCAAGTTTCTTTGTTTCAAAAAAATCTGATTGATAAGCAAATTGCGGTCAAAACATAAACCTTTCAGTGCCATAACCTGCCCCCAATATCCCGGTACACTATCCTCCATCTTATTTGACCAGCTGATGGCAGGTCGCCCATAAAGCAGGGGTCGTCTCGCAATGGTCCATCAAAGTATCTCGTTGAGACACGCGGGACTTGTTCTTCATTTGGGCGGACGATGGGACTTTCTTGAGTAAATACTGATATCGGTAGTGAATAATTCAGATAAGTAAAGACAACAATATTTGCAATTTGCATGCTAAGAAGAGAAAGGAAGTATTCCTGTCTACCGAACTATATAGATTTTTCCGGGATTTTCCATCTCGACATGTAGGTAGGTACATTATATTCAAGAATTTTGGTAAGTACTTTATTATGCTATGGTGGGTCTATTGCTTCTCTTGGCGGACACTTTTTACTCTACAGTGGAGGTAGAATTGAAATGATTTTAAGTATAATCTGCATGTTTAAAGAACCTACCTATGAATTTAAGCAGCTCCCTTTTCGTGAACAAATAATTTTATTTTCTTTCTTTCTTTACCTACCTACCTACCTTATCTACCAATATAGGTAAATGGGACCTATAACTAAATAGGAGTCTACCCTGTTGATTACTTCACCATGAAACTGGCAACATTTATTACAAAGGTTCTGGTATGAGGAAAATTTACAGAAATCCTAATCATAAAGGTAAGAAAGTTAAATCGTTCTTTGTTCGTCCAAAACGTTCCCTAGTTCTGCAAATACATTATCTAAGAATCCTCCCTAAGTAACTTCCATTTCTTTATTAAATACGGAGCCCGAAAAATGAATGACGTCACCGCATAGGACGCCTGCCAGGGTTGCCAGATTGAATTAAATTAATCCGGAAATTATTGAGGATGAAATTTTGATTGATGAAAACGGAACGAACTCGTTACGTTTCAACGAAGGTTATGATAATTTTGAATGAAAATTTGAATGTCAGATAAAATCCAGGGCCATAAAAAACTATATTCCTCTAGAATCAGAATCAATAACT
Source organism: Eupithecia insigniata (assembly GCA_947859395.1). Classification (NCBI taxonomy): domain Eukaryota; kingdom Metazoa; phylum Arthropoda; class Insecta; order Lepidoptera; family Geometridae; genus Eupithecia; species Eupithecia insigniata. The sequence continues at coordinate 1,630,390 of OX402007.1, forward strand.
TTATTTCTTAAGGCTTACAAAATAAGCACTTAGACTAGCTTACATGTGGAACCTTAGACTCCATTCGATTTTGTTATTATTTTAAATATTATTTTTGACGAGTATATTTCTGGCAAATCAGCAAGAATACCAACTGCCGTCATTACTTGATATCTACTATACTGTGCTTGAAAACCGGGACAAACAAGGCTTAAAAGTCCAGTCATTTTAAAAATTTCACTGTTCTCGGGCTAAACAAATATTCAAATAAAACTCTAGAAAAGAGATGTAAATTTTTGCTTTTGCGTTGGACATTCTATTCACAATATAACGGGAATGTAATGTACAGCTATAATATAAAAAGATAAAAGATCTGCCTATAAACAAAAGCAAAATAACCAATAGCGTGTATTTATCTGCATTTAAGGACGGCGGACCTTCATGAAAGTTTTATTTTATGACAATGAATTAAATATGTTTTTATGAATTATTTACAAATTATGTGCTAATTTTATCAATTCACATTAAAGGTAGATAATTACCAGTAAGTAGGTAAGTAACATACTTACCTTTAGAGAAATTTTATGACAGTACATAGGTTTACCGGGTATTTATCGCGTACTTTTTGTTTTATTTTGTTTGTTAATGTAATTGTTTCTAAGTAATTTAAAAGACTGTGCCGCATTTGCTCTACATGTGGCAACCCTAAACGCTTACGGTACACAGGGTAGCACGGGTCAGCGCTTATAGCTGCAATATTCTGTAATTTGACCTTTGCTGCGAAGGAGTTAAGGATTTTACTGTTAAAACCTACGTACCTACTGATAATAATAATAATCTTTCTCTACCCAAATATCATAAACCCTCTCTAATGCATTCAAAAACCATAGGCAATGACGAGCATTACCAACCAACAGAAATAAACGGAACTGTAATGAAATCATAACCTATTGAAAACCGTAGGTTATAGAGTTTAAATTTGGAACAGGTGTCAAATTCAAGTGAGTGTGCTATACTAGTATCTACATTCTAACTATAAATCGCACGACATTTTGATCTCGAGTGACACAAGAATAGTGACTTTGTTCGTTTGTCTATGATTTAAAAAAAATACAGATATTCGAAACGCCGCCATTTCGAGCTATCCATAGACCAATTAGTATACTTCGTAAGTAGCTGGAGCTGTCATTTGTTCGTAAGCTTTTTATTTCCAGTTACGAGTAGACAAATTTTCTGATAAGTTGAATAAGTTCTTTATTTCTGTCGAAAATGAGTGATAGTGACTCAGAATAAATAATTTGTTTCTATATGTGTTCAATTTATTTTTTATTGCATTATACTGGTAACAATGCTGGTCATTTCCCTATGGTTCTTGAACCCATCATAGAGCCCTTATGATATTTGGGTAGATAAAGTAGTGTATGCAACTGTACATAATTAGGCATTACAGCACTCGTGTGATGCTATTAAGAAACTCGCCTTCGGCTCGTTTCTTAAACCCACACTTGTGTTGTAATGCCCTCCATTATGCACAGTTGCATAAACTACTATTATTTATGTGGGAAAAAGGAAATTGCAGTGTGATAAATTGTAGATGGTACTATTTATAATTGAATAGATGCAATATGTAACATGACTGCATATTAAAAACAAGAAATAAATGATAAACAAATAATACATTTTCTTTGATTATAAAGATTTTCAGTAATAGTAGACTAAGTGCTAGAGCAAGAATAACACGAAATCTAGAAAAAACTAGGCTGCTAGATTAAATTGCTAGGTAATAAAAACGTGTACAAAGCCACGGGTGCGACTAGCAAAGCAATAAAACACTACAACCCCCAAATTAAACTTTTAATTTACTGAACAGTCTGATAGTTTGTAGTTAGGAGTGAAATATTGTCTAAGACGAGAAATCTACCCTACGTTGAGGGTAGGGTGGGTAATAATAGCACACTCGGGTTACAACACACTTCATTCTATTTATAGAGAATGAATGGCTCCAGGAATAGATCGTAAGTCCTGCTTAGATAACTCTACCCCGAGATCTTTTCCTTTTAAGCTAAGGAATTTAAGGGAGGTCCTTTTCTTTCTATTAAATTCTTTAGTTTTCATACTGGAAATGGACACTAAATTATGATATTTCCAAAGTATTGTAGTTCTGTACGAATTCACTTAGCGAGATTAGACAGTGCGGTTTATTTTATTTGTAGACAAGTTCTTTGCGAAAGATAGCGAAACGCAAATGTGAAACTGCGGATGGTTCAAGCTAGCTCAGATTGTACATCACCATCATCATCAGTCTACTGCTTGCTGGTCAGAGGTCTCCCTTAATGAGCACCATAGGTCTTCACTTTTCAACTTGCCACATCCAGTATCTGCCTGTAGTCTTTCGCAGATCGTCATCCCACTTAGCCGAAGCAGTTTCTATTTATTATTAGTTATTATGTTCCTGAAATAACTAACTTTGATTGACTGTCAGTAAGTGTACTTCACAGAATGGCAGTCAGTATGCACAACCACCTGTTTTTTCTTTCAAAACCTACGTTTTCGCTAGATCTCGCACGGGTTTTTATCTCTGGGCATGATCCCGTCAGAACACCCGTAGCACCATTTGAATAAATGGAGTGAACATTTGTGAAGTTTCAAATTCAAAAGTTCTTCGGACGAGAGAATTAGCCCAAATTATTTACAGCAGTGGCGGACCAGGGGTTAAAATATTATAAAATGTATACGTATGATTTTAAAGTATTTTACAATTGTTTAAAGAAAATTACAATTAAAGAATAGAAACTAATTAGAATTAGTATTTAAATAAAAAAATAAAAATAAATAATGCTGGACAATCCACACGGCATCATCTAGCTAGCCCTAAGCTAAGCAGAGCTTGTGTTACGGGTACTAAATGAATGACATTATTTAATATAATGTATTACATACATAGATAGATGCCCAAATATTTTTTATTATACTTATATAGAAAATACCCAGAACACCCGGAACAAATAATTACAATTGAAATAGTTGAGCTGACTTCAGAATGTTACAAACAATCTAGCTAGAGGTATAATGTCACTATTTGCGCAAGTAAATTTGGAAGTAAGGTCTCAATGTAATATTATTTTTAACCTATCAATAGTTTACTTTCAGAAGGTAGATTTATGGTAAATTGGGGCACATATCCCTACAGCCACGACTATCCCTATGATATTAAAAATTGGCTATTATTTGTGAAAAACTATTTAAAAATACGTATCTATGGTGTTTCTAACGATCTAAATAAAAAGGCAATAATAATCAACCTTTATAATTTAGCTCCATCCTCACACCTTGTTTTTTTTGTTGTTTTTTTTGTTATTTTTTTTGTTGTTTTTTGTTGTTTGACAATTTCGCAACGCTACCTAATTAAAAAGCATTATAAAAACATAATTTTAAGCATAGCAATACATCAAAGCAAAAGGTAATAAATTAATCAAAAAATTGCTTTCATTTAGAAGTGGGATTTAATAAAAAGTATTATATTTATGGTGTTTACAAAGTTAGAACACTTCCGGGAAACTGGCTCGATTAATTGAAATAGAAAGAGCATTTATTGGTTTCCTTCTTGGCTTAAAAACAATACTTAAAAATAAACGTTGAGAATCAGAATATATCCGCTCATTACTTGTAGAAAATTATTTCTGTATTAAACAGTAGAATATCAGTTAATTACCTGTTTTTCTATTTTTTTTATGATATCTGAACAATCTCTTATTTGAAGGTCTCAAGGCGAGTGCTCAGAAAATAGTAATTTTCAAAAACATTATCATTTAGTACCTAATAAATTAAATCGCTACAATATCATCATCCATTGTAGCGGTCGCAGAGAGGATGGATAGAGGCGGCTCCGGACTACTATTAGTGGCGTCGTCTGGGGGAGGCCTATGTTCAGCAGTGGACGTATACTAGCTGATGATGAAATGATGAAAACAAATCATGTACCTACTTACCAAATATTATGCACACATTCGTTGATCTCTTACATGTCATAATGTTTTTTCATTGGCGATTGCTACGCCGCGCCGGTGCTACGCGGCTTCTACGACGTTGCTACGGCACTGCTACGGTGTTGCTACGCGGCTGCTACGCCGTAGCATTTGACACCGTTAAAAAATATCGAAATAATTTGGCGTGTTTTAAAAAACGATAAACCGACTTCTAATTCCTGAACCTAAATCTTGTTTACGCTATTTGTTAGCAGTCATTGTGATGATTTGATTGTGTTCAAAAACCTAATCGACTTCGAATACCTTACTTTTACATTGTTTTTAAGTTTTGCGGGATCAATAGTAATCCCCTGGGGAGAAAATCACAGGTCCACCTTGGGATAATTTCTTTAAATAGTGAAAGAATTTTCGAAATCGGTCCATAATAATTGGCGGGAATATCGCGTTAAATACATACAAAAAAAAACACCGTCGAATAGAGAACCTCCTCTCTGAAATCGGTTAGTAAAATTATCAAAGATTTAGTTTACTTATTCTATTGACGACCATAGTCAGTGGCGTATTGGATTAGTCCGCCTGAGACGCAAAACGCTGCGGGTTCGCTTACCGTTGCAGGACAAATCTTTATACCTATGATCTTTCGGAATTTGCTCTGGGTGTAAGTTTATGTATGTGGCATATCATCAGTTAGTGCCAATTAAATATTTAAAAAAATAAAGTTGAAGGTACACAATAAAGCGTAAATGAGCCATAGCTCATCGTGAAGGCGTATTCTAAGTAGGTATTAGAAAATAGGTCGAGGATTTTTTCGACAAAAATTCTATCACTTTTGAGTTGCAAGTTTTTATAAAAATTGTTCTTCTTTAGTATTACATACCTATTCTACTAATTATTTTGTTATGTATTGAATTTATTTTTTTATTTTGGGTAGGTACATTGACAATTGATTATTATTTTCTAAGGTAAATTTTTTATTTAATATGTTAATAAATACAATTTTTAATTGACTTGTATATATGATTTCATCAATAAAATTAATTTCTGTATAACAAAAGCTCTGCTTACTTTGGGTCGAAATGATGCAACGAATAACATAAAAGACAGGTTTTATGGTTTTAATCTTTATTATGTTAATTTAAATCCTGCATCCGACCCTGTCCTACATACCTAGAGGCTGTAACTTCAAAGCAGAAATGACAATGAAGACCCAGTTTTCCTTATTGCCTGCTCTGCCACTGGAGCGTTTTCAAGCAAATTGTTTTATGGAACAACTTTACTCCTCAATGCACCTATTGGAAGCTTTGTAGACAAGTTTATTGCGCTTGTGTACCTACGCGAAAACGTTGAACGAAGTTTGTAGGACGATATAAGTCCTCACAACCTTTCTAATTATACATATATCAAAAGTGCAATAACTCGGTTTTCGCGCCAAAAAGAGTTATATACATATTCGTGATCAGTAAAACGAGCTCTATATTTTCTTCTAAGACATATTTTACGTATCGTACGTCTATAGCCGATCCAGTTTTTTATAAGCATAACCGCAATATAGCGGGATTTGGTAAAACAAAATATGCTGTAAAGTAAAAACTCCACTTGGAACCAAACTCAGTAGATATGCATAGTAGACTAGCGACACGCCCCAGCTTCGCCCGGTGCAATGCTGATACGAAATTATACATATAAACCTTCCTCTTGAATTCATCATCATCATCATCAGCCCATACACGTCCACTGCTGGACATGGGCCTCCCCCGTACGACGCCACAAATAGCGGTCCCGAGCCGCCTCCATCCATCGACTCTCTGCGACCGCTACGAAGTCGTCAGTCCATCGAGTGGATGGTCTCCCATGTAAGGGGGGATTTGCCATAATCACCACGCTTGGCAGGCGGATTGGTGATCGCAGTGTTGGTGTTTAAAAATACTCAGACGGAAGCTGCTGCCCTTCCTCTGGTAGGTTCCCTTAGTCGGCTCTTACGACATCCACGGGTTGAGTTGGAGGGGTCGATATTCGTACGCCGCGGCCCCACGGCCTCTTGAATAACTCTATTAAAAAAAACCGCATCATAATCCGTTGCATAGTTTTAAAGAGCTAAGCATACATAGGGACAGACAGCGGGAAGCGACATTGTTTTATACTATGTATGTAGTTATTAGATTAGATTATAACTTTATTGCACCATCATGATAACTATTGTTGGTACATAAAACAATTATATATAATACTAACTATATCTAGTGTGGCACAATCAGCGGCCTTATCGCTGGTACAGTGTTGATAGAGCAAGCATTAGAGAAGGTTTTCGACATTAATCACAATAATTATTCTAGCATGAGATCATCCACTGCTTGGTATCCTTTTTTGACAGTACCCTGTCTTCTACTTCTCTGACCGAGGAATGCCCTGCTATTGAGGAAGTTTTAATTCATATAAATCTGGATTAAAGAAAAGACTTTGGACTAAAATCATCAAAGAACTCATCAGAAACAAATAAAACGTCGGATAAAGTTTAAAAAACTTACAATCTAGTTTTGCATCATAAACTAACAAATGTATAAAAATGCTTCAAAAGCATGTGGGCTTCTATTCTATCGCTGGTTTTACTTTTAGATAAATAAATAAATAATGCTGGACAATTCACACAGCATTATCTAGCCCCAAGCTAAGCAGAACTTGTGTTATGGGTACTAGATAACTGATATACGTAATACAATATATTACATAGATAGATTTTTTTTTATTATACATAGAAAAACGACCAGAACACCCTGAACAAATATTTGCAGATCGTACAAATATTTGTCCCGAGGTGGGAATCGAACCCGCAACCTTCTGCGTCGCAGGCGGACCTTCGCCCACCGCGCCACATCGGTCGTCGTTTAGATACCTTGCTCGGGACCGATATTACCATGTTAGCTACACGTCTAAATTCAGCATTTGGTAATTTAAAATGTTGTTGAGTTATTATTATATTTAAGCGGATTAAAAAGTCCAAAAACCTTTGTGACTCTTATCTGAGTTAACAGTCGAGTGGTTGCGGTGACATCATGTCATACGAAACAGTAGCCTTGGATTAGCTATGTAAATTTGTATTTATTTAAAATTATTATACATTATGTTTAGTTTAGTTTGACAACGCCTCTGTACAGCAGCACTTTGCAGCAACTATTATTTATTTTATTTTGAAAAATTATTCTTATTTGATTTTGACCTCTTAAAGCCAACAATTTGTTATTTGGTAAATTTCAAGCACGTAAGTGTCATGTTTGTCTGTTTCAGCAGTATTTATATATTAGTAGTATTTTTAATAGTTTGATAACTAGGTTAGGTTAGTAATAATATTCTTTTCACTTCTCTTGCTCAAAAAGTGTATCATAATAGTGTAGCTTAGCGGGCCTAAAACTCGAGTTTAATACTCGGGCTAAAAAGTATTTTTTCTTTTTGATTTTTGTCTAAAATCATCAGCCGGTACAAAGCATTCGTTCTCTTACATAAAAACTCGACTTCTTGGTGCTCCGTCATCAATCTCTTTTTTTTTAAATAGAACCGTCTTGGTGATGTGATATGAAGGTTGATTCTTCCCTTCACGGTAGAATGCGAACTGTTTCGTTGCGGGTTAAATAGAGATTTAAAAAAAAAGATGGTATTGGCGCTAAATCTCTAGAATTTTCTTCATTCCAAATCATAAACTTTTACGTTTAACTTCCTGACTTTTACTTCCAAATTGTGAACGTGAAAAATGTCATCAAGTGATAGTGAAGATGCTAATATGCAAATGGAAGAAAAGGGCAAAGAAATAATTATGAATCTGTTGCCGACAAAATCACGTGGAATATATTTAAAGAGTTACGAAAATTTTATGAAATGGAGAGATGAGAAACATTTGGATTCTTTTACAGAAGGGGTTTTTCTCACTTATTTTGATAAAATATCGAAAAAATTCAAATCGTCGACTCTTTGGAGCACATATTCAATGTTAAGAATGACCTTACAAACGAAACACGACGTCGATATTAAAAAAATATGTAAATTTAACGGCTTTACTGAAGAAATTGTCCACTGGATACAAGGCAAAAAAATCTAAAGTCTTGACGACACAAGAAATCGAAACATTTTTAAACTTTGTACGGGCTGATGATTTTAGACAAAAATTAAAAAAGAAAAAATACTTTTTAGCCCGAGGTATTAAACTCGAGTTTTAGGCCCGCTAAGCTACACTATTATGATACACTTTTTGAGCAAGAGAAGTGAAAAAATATTTACTGTTTAGCGTCAGCAAGCCATTTTTTTTTATGTTAGCTCAGTTGTTTCGTTTGTAAATACTAATTGGTTTCTATTCTTTAATTTACTTAATGGTATTACCCGCATCGTGGACAAATTATGCTTCAGTACAATAAGAACCATAACGGAAGTATGTCTACCACGTCAATTTTAAGGCAAACCCAGAACTTTGGTTTCTAAGATTCCTTAGAACGTACATCCTCTGAAACAAGTTCGGCATACATAACATAGTTCTAAGAAACAACTTCAAAATATTCTCACTCAACGGCTTTGCCCCTTGGTCTTTGACCGTTTTACGACACTAGACAATCCATTGTCTGTTACGAGATACGTAGAAACCATTTCATGCCCTTATAGAGCACACCGGACCGTACGTGGTCTGGCTTTTAACACGGAAAGTCTGTCATACTAGTTCACACGTGGTATTTTGCTTCGAACCTCAGCTACAAGCCGTTTGGAGTTCCTCGAGGTTAATCCCGTATTTGGAAGCGAAACAATGCTTTTGAACGTACACGACCACGCTTTTGTAGTTAGAATATTCGCAGAAAGATACTTACTGAACCAACTCCTTCCAACTTACTTTCCTTATATCAAATGCTATTTACGGTTGTTATTTTTTAAGTCATTAAGTACCTATTTTATGTTGATGTACCTAAGTAAGTAACCTATACATCAAGGTCAAAAAATAACAAATAAACTTATTGTACTGGGAGCTCTTCCTTTAAGTTTAGAAACCCAGTTAGAAAATTCAGATTTAACACAGCAGCAAAAAAAAAAACCATCGAAAGAATGATTAAATAATACCTACTTAAAGGAACATCGTTCCAATCCAAAAATCTAGTGCGTCACGCCACCTCATTATGGCCCTTCTAGGTTGCCTCCGATCGTTAGGAGTGTTGCACTCTATGGGCGTTTGTGCTCTACAAGGAATTTTACTTTACGGCGGCGGACCGATTTTTTACGGTCGCGTCGTTTGCAACCAGCGTCTTGAGGACGCTTCCGACCGGTATTATTTATTACCGTTATATACATATGTATATGGACCAGTTGAGCTACCCGTCGATTGTTTGCAACAGTCTGCAGTTAGCTCAATTGCTTCAATTGTAAATACTAGTTCTAATTTGTTTCTATAACTTGATTGTAATTTTCTTTGTTAATAAAGAGTGTTTAGCGTGCATTCACTTATATTATAACATATCTTCTTCCAGGAACAACTCCGGCAACGTAAAGAAGCAGAAGAACGGATCGCAGCACAGAATGAGTTCCTCCGCACCTCGCTCCGAGGGTCCAACAAGCTCCAGGCGCTGGAGTCGACGCCGCCAGCTTCGGGGACCGCGTTCGTCAATGATGCTTATGAAGATGATATTAGCGATGACTACAGTTCGCAGATGTATGCCGTTGTTGGTAAGTCTCTTCACTTGCATGAAATTTAAAACTGCTTTGTAAAAATCGCTGGGAAGTAAAGGTTCTCGATGCAACGCGAAACAGTGTGTTGGGAGACCATCCACTCGATGGTCCGACGACGTTGTAGCGGTCGCAGGGAGTCGATGGATGGAGGCGGCTCAGGACCGCTATTTGTGGCGTCGTATGGGGGATGCCTATGTCCAGCTGGGGACGTGTATGGGCTGATATAATGATGGTGATTGTAAAAAATATTACAGACAAATGAAATCTGTATATTATGTAACTAACATCGTTTTCTCTAAGATAAAAAGAAAAATAGAATAAGGAAGTCTTTTTCATAATGAGACGTGGTCGGAACTTACCGTAGGTCTTTCTTGAGACGTTAGGAATAGGTGCGTCTCTCGTGAGACGTCTGGAATAGGTGCGTGTCACGTGAGATGTTGACAATAGGTGCGTCTCTCGTGAGTCGTTGAGAATAGGCGCATGTCACGTGAGATGTTGGGAATTGCATGTGTGAGTTCGCGTAAATATTTTAAAAGATTATTTTTATGACGGGCATTTCCTCACCTGATCGAGAATAAAACGCCCTTATCCCAAGCTTGTTCCATCACATCCTACTAATATTATAAATGTCAAAGTTTGTGAGTATGGATGTATGGATGTTAAAACTACTGAACTGACTGGGCTGAAATTTGGTATGGGTATAGTTTGTGACCTGGAATAACTATAGGCAACTTTTTATCCCGATAAAACGCGGGTGAAGGCGCCGGCAGCAGCTAGTACATGATATAAAACTATTATTAGCCTCGTTATATGATTTCCCGAATCAATCCAGTGGGTGCTTAATCGCAGGCACAATAGGTTTCCACAGCTCTCGTTAGCGACCTAGATCCCCTGTGGAACATTATCACATGAACTGGAAGTAACTCATATACCTGCACTCAACGGCTGTGTTTACATTCAGTTTAATTTTAGACAGACTAACAGTTTAATTATAGATTGACAGTTTAATTAGTATCTGGTGCAGCGTATTAGCAATGCCATACATCATATAAATTGTACTAAACGGTCCTTTTCCTACATGCATAGGTATTCTGATTAGGTAACACTATCAGAACACATCATCATCATCAGCCCGTACACATAAGTATCTGAACATATGTAGGAAAACGACCGTTTATTACAATTGTCTAATAGGTATGTGAAAATGACCTTGTAGCAAAACGTCTGGAATAGTCTGCGTGTCACAAACGACAAGAACGGGTAGTCTAGAAGAGGCAATGCAGCCAGCGTCTTGGGGACGGATATGGACCTGTTGAGCTACATGTAGATTGTTTGCAACAGTCTGCAGTTAGCTCAATTGCTTCAATTGTTAATACTAGTTCTAATTTGTTTCTATTGTTTGATTGTAATTTTCTTTGTTAATAAAGATGGTATAGAAACTAGATAGGCTTGTAAATAGACTGGGAACGTAGATGTTTTTTTTTTTCTTAAGACTGTAAATGTGTTTTTATAAATGCATTTCTCTTTACGGATTAATTCTATTACAATGTAGTGTAGAGAACTAAAAGAGTTTATAATGCCCGACGCAAAAAAAGGGTTGGTAAGTAATTTATGGGTTAGTGTATCATATCTATGTACATAAATTATGTATATAAAATATGTTCGGCTGTCTGTCCCATCGTAGCGCCTCAAAAAGTTGATCCGATTTTGAGTAGATTTAAAGTTTACAAATATTATCTATTTGGTTTACAAAATACATAGCTATCTTGATGATATCGGTGCATTGCCTTTTTACTTTATGGTTGGTTTACATCTCGGACCCAAGTTTCGCAGTTAAAATGTCGGGAGTTTATGAATCTTTGCACCCATACCAAAAATTTTCTTGTTTGAAAACCCAGCTTACTACCAGCTCATCCTTCCACAGACTACCAAGAAGTATGCGCAGCGCTCACGAGGGTCCAAAAAGCGCTGGCCGCTGGCGGCGAGGCCACCTTAGCTGCGAGGGTCGCCAGCGCAGCGTCCGCGCTAGTCTGTCCTGCCATGCGGACGGCGTTGACGACAAGAGCCTCAGTGCTGACTGCAGTGCGGTTGACGAGGCAGGGCCTAGCGCCTCCTAACACGCATCGAGCTTCGGACAGGCTGAAAGACGTGAGTTTTTTTATAGTTCCTTGCAATCATGCAATAATTGCTAAATTAATCCCTATTTCGACATGCTCGTGTGCCGAAGTAGAAGAGGAAAAGATTGACTACAACCTTTTTGCTAAGAATTTTTATTTCATTACAAAAAATCGCAAGTGGTGCCCATGCAGTTGTAGGCATAGCATAAAGAAAGTAAACTTGTTATACCTACCAACGCATACTACGTTCTTGATGAATGATGCAAATTTCAAGAATGCCTTCTTGTACTAACTCAAAACAAAAATATTTTCAGATGATTTCCAGATAATATTGAGATGTTTTTCTGTTAATGTAAATTTTAGCAGATCTCGAACTAACCCCATCTCTTCTTCCAGTGCATAGATGTACTAGGAGCGCAGACAACGCCAGGCGGCGAGAATTCGGCGCTGGCTGCGGAACTGCTGTCGATCCTGGGTGGGTTGGAGCTCGAGAGCCTCATCCAGGCGCACGACCAGGCTGCTGCATTGTTGGACCCCGCCTGTTTCACAAGAGGGAAGAGGCATAAGGTACTTTAGACCCTGTTATATGCTGGAGTCTTCGAACAAAACTCGAGATCTCCCTTAAGGCAAGGAATTGCTATTGCACAGAAATCTCGTTGTCTCTTGAGGCAAGGGGTCTGTCCTAAATCCATCTTTACAACACTACATTGCCTGATATTTAAAATTGTAGTGAGTGCCAAGTTGTGTTCATTCTAACACCTTTTTTTTTTCATGCCTACCATTTCAAACCTATCGAGTGCTGGGATGGCCTGCTCCGAAGTAACTGAACCAAAGATCTATAACAAAATCCTGTTTGTTTTCCAGACTGCAAACAACTTGAACCACAGAGATAACGACAAGAGTATCGCGTCAGATGAAGAGAATGAGATCAGGATTATCGAAATTGAGAAGACTAATGAACCACTTGGTATGTATTCCATATTTTTTTATCTATATAATTAGAGTTATTGTTATAGAAACATTATGTTGGTATTTTCCATATATACATTCAGTTCCTGTGCATCTTAAAAGTCCTTATAACTTCTATGTCTATCTTGTACAATGATTTTCACAATGTATCGTTTCCTTGATTGATATTCAAGGCAACGTTATTGATATCAATATTATCTACAACAATAACAAGAATTTACATAGAACTGATAGATTGAGTGTGTTCATTGTGTTCTTGCTTTGGGTTCATTATTTACTGATGAGATAACTTATTCTGGCTATTGTTACGCTCCCATATCATCTTGTATTGCTCCAAGGAAAAAATTACTGGAATCCAGAATCCTTTGAGGCTACAAAAAACCCTTCTCAACGTTCAAAGAAACTGTTAGCGGATCTAGTGAGAGTAATGACAATATGTATCATTATTTCAGGTGCTACAGTGAGGAATGAAGGAGATGCAGTCATTATCGGTAGGATAGTGAGGGGTGGAGTCGCGGAGAAATCAGGGTTGCTACATGAAGGTGATGAGGTGAGCATATTGATTGCAGTTGCAGTTTCTCCTTAAAAACTGAATCTAAGGAGAATTCATAAATGTATCGATATACTATAGGTATGTTACACTAATACATTCAAAATTCGAGATCGGAAACTTTATGTCGCTTAGAAGTCTTGAACTGACTAAGCAGTGCGATTTTTATCTCTAAGACCAATCTTCGAAGCAATCCTTGGGGAAAAACTTTGAGGAAACGGAAACTACTAGACTTAAGTTACACATAACTTCCAACTATTACTGTGTACATAAATATGCTGATTGTTTTACAAATAAATAAAGATTTAATTAATTTATAACTAGACCTTAGTTGTGCGCGCGAATGACAGAGAAGTTGAAAATAAAGAGAGATTTAGTCATTCTAGTTTGTTTGTCGAATTCAACAGTTATGTTACAGTTTGAAGAACACCAACGTTTCATTTCTTTAACCACCCTGAAGACGTACTTCATCAGGGGATTAAAAGTTGGCGTTCTTCCAATATAAACAAGGTTCATATTTAAACGGCTTACATTCATATCTAAACACCTAATGAATAGAGATTTCTTTTCCTTGCAAGGTTACCGATTCAAATGATTAATGTTACAGCTGTTAGAAGTAAACGGCGTGCCAATGCGCGGCAAGTCCGTGCACGAGGTGTGCCAGGTCCTGGGCGCGCTGTCAGGCACGCTGTGCGTGTTGCTCGCGCCCGTGCGGCGCGCCGGTCAGGCGCCCGGCGCGCCCCACCCGCCGCCGCATCGTGTGCTGCACGTCAGGGCACACTTCGACTACGATCCCGAGGACGATGTCTATATCCCTTGTAGGGAACTTGGTAAGTGCTGGAGAAGGGTAGATTGGTAATCCCATGATCCAAGAAAACAGGTCTGCTCCTCCGGGAGTGACTCTTGTGACGTTACTGTCCAGTACCACTTTATTTCAACAAAACTAAAAATCATTAAAAAATCTTCAATTATGTTTGTTAAATCAGTCAAAACAGCGTTAGTTAAACACGTGTCAATGTGATACATAATTGGTAAATACAAAACCACATAGTTTTATCAGATTCATACAGGAGTTCGGGGAGTTACGATTGTACGCTACTGGTATCACCAGGAAATAAATTCGTCTTCTCATGATGACGTAACAAGAGCCACCCACGTGAACATCGTGTCTCGGAAAGGAAGAGCATACCTTGTTTTCTTATATCATGGATAATCGAAAGGGCTACAATTTAGCTAGATTAGAATATACACTGAGGATAGATTCTGCGCGTGATTACATTTATACGCACTGTCAGGCATGATCCAACGGATGACTTGTAGTCTTGATTCAGGGAATGTAGGGAGCTTGACAAGTGGAATAGTTTTGGGAGACCGAAGCAAGGGAGGGGGCTCGGAAGTGGAAGATGCTCGGAGACTTATATTAAGCTATAGTTCAAAGAGTTACAGGACATCTTTAATGGTTCAGAATTTTAGATGTCACATGAACTAAGTCTCGGTCTTGTGCGACCTACAAGACCGCTGCTTTTCAGATTGTTAACGGGCGATAAGTACATAAGAACTTGAAAGGTTAAGAACATATATAAAATAAAGCCGCGGTTATTTAAGAGTAAGGTAGGGCGGGAGTAGCAAAGGCGAGGAAGCTACCGTAAACTTTAATTTAAGCGACCGCTCCACTTGCTCTATGCTAGGCAGGGCACTGTACCTATGTCAACATCTTCACTATCTTAACATCCTATTCGTTCACCAGGTATAAGTTTCATGAAAGGCGACGTACTCCATGTTATAAGCCGAGAGGACCCCAACTGGTGGCAGGCGTTCCGGGAAGGAGAGGAAGATCAGACGTTAGCGGGTTTGATTCCCAGCCAGGCATTCCAGCACCAGTAAGTTTTACCAATCTACGATCTAAGATTTCTATGGCGCATCCATTATTTATTCGTAGGCATCCACACCGAAAAGTTATTGGTATTGGTGTTGCCAACATTACAATTACGAAACTCTTTATTGAACACCACAAATATAAATAAAACACGTACACATTAACATAATATATACAGTTATAGTCATAGTATATACAGTTGGTGGCCTTATCGCTTAGAAAATTTTGCAACATAAAAACTAAAAATATTATTTGCCATATGTAGCAATGTTGCCAAACTTAACAGAATCCTTAAGAGACATCATACTGGTGAATTGCGAGCACTCCGCGATGTCGTCGCCGGGGCGCGGGCGTGCCGCAATTGTAGCATCGCTTTAAAATGGCACTCAAATCGCCAGTGTGAAAACGATGAATGATTTTTAGATACACTTAGGCAACAACCGGTTTTACAACGTTTAATATATAATGAAATGTCTTGTCAACAAAGCTCTGTCGCTAAATCGACGTTGACAAGAGATTTTACTATTGACTTATTAATAGGTAACATATAGAGGTGATCAGCGTACGAACCGCTGGCTGTTAGAATCTTTGGATCACCGACCTTTTCTTCAAGAATTCTTAATTTTCTAGACGGGAAGCCATGAAGCTAACCTTAGCCGGGGAGGTGGCAGCGAGGGACAAGCCTCGGAAAGGAGGCACGTTGCTCTGTGCAAAGAAACCACCTCGCAAGAAGAAGGGAAAGAAAGCGACGAGCGAGGCTGGGTACCCGCTGTACTCCTCTTCTGGGGCTGATGGTGAGTCAAGTTTAGTAGTCAGGCAGTTGGCGGTGTTACAACCCCTTTACTCTGAAAGATAGATTGTTTTATTGGTTCTCAAGACACATACAAAAAACAATGGTAAAAAATAAAAGAAAAATGTGACAAAAACGGTTACCTACCACTCAACGAAAGCACGTTAAGCCGTTGCACGTCGATCCAGTGCCTGTCCTCTCCTCGGTCGTGTCCGTCTGTTGTGCCATCGGTTTAAGAGAGTGAGGGGAAAGAGAGTGCACCTATGTTTGCGCACACACTTGTGCCCTATCATGTCCTGCGCACATGGCTAGTCTCCGCTGGAAGAAATTCAGTTTGGAAGACATCATAAGCTGCAGTGCATTATGTATAGGTAAGTAGGTTAGAGACTTACGAGGCGAATTTTTACCATGGAATTTAGTGGCGTTAGTGTTTACAACTAACTCATGCTGAAACGGAGATCTTTTTGTTTTTTATTTTGCACGAATGTTTTTGTTGGTTGAGTTACAAATTCTCTCATTAAATTAAACTTTTCTCTTACAGAATACGAACAAGAAGAAATCTTAACGTACGAAGAAGTAGCACTATACTATCCCCGAGCTTCCCACAAACGACCCATCGTCCTCATCGGTCCGCCCAATATCGGCCGGCACGAGCTTAGACAGCGACTCATGGAAGACAGCTCGCGGTTCGCGGCCGCTGTACCACGTGAGTGACCTATGACTCATTTACATTTTTACTCATTGACATACAATTCATTAACGATGAGTCAGGGTTGCCTGGAAGAAATCGCTCTCAGCGATAAGGCCGCCTTTTGTACTGTTCATTTTTGTTTAGATATAAGATCTTTTATTAATGTATTTATTTTCTAGTACAATAAAGTGTTCATTCATTCAATGATTGCAATGACGTAGCTTTTGATTGCCGACGACTACGTCACTCGCAAAAACCAACGACATTGATTCATTGACCAAAGTTTGACATCTGGCAGCGCCTTTCAATCAAACCATAGCCATTACGGGATATCACAGTATTGTATTCTCTTTGCGGGATACAAAGAGAATACAATACTATTTGATTTGAGTCTTGACCTCAGTCTTTACCAAATATTTATCGTCCAGACACATCAAGACCGAGGAAAGACCACGAAATCCCCGGGCAAGACTACCACTTCATATCACGGACGCAATTCGAGTCGGATATACTCAACAGGAAGTTTGTAGAACATGGGGAGTACGAGAAGGCTTACTATGGTAAGTGTTTGTTTCTCTAAATCACGTGATATCTCCGGGTTGAATTAATACTCCCGTTCTTCAATCCAATATTTTTTTGTAAACAAAGGCATAAGAAAGCTTAGTAACAAAACTGATATAAAAAAAGGTGACAGCAAGCATGCCTTATGCACGCATATGTAGGTGCCTAATTTCTCACGCGCAGCGAAAAAAACCCTCGCTTCAAGCTTGCGGCAAATCACTGTAAAATGCTCGATGGTAAAATGTATTTTAGTATTACGAGTTTAAGCTTGTATTTGAATGCTTATTCATAATATAAATAGTGCATGCTGAATGTGTGTTCTATGTGCTTCGGGTAGAAAATACTTTTCATCAATCCTAAACGTCATACACGCGTGTACAAGGATTTAATTATAAGCATATACCTATATAAATTAGGTACTAACTATATTAAAAATGCGACAGTGTGTTTGTTTGTTTGTCCTTCCTTTGCGCCCTAACTAATAGCAACCAATCGACTTGATTTTTGGCATAGAGTTACCTAGTTGAAAGGATGGAGCGTAACATAGGCTAGACTTATTGTCCTGGTAAAAAATCAAATTCCCATGGGATATTTTCGGGAAAAAAGACCTATTGGTCCCCTAGAAATGTGAAATTCGAATTTAACGCGGACGAAACCGCGGGGAACGGCTAGTAAATAATAATGCTGGACAATCCACACAGCAACATCTAGCCCCAAGCTAACTCGTGTAAGGTACCTATGTACTTACAGAGAAGTCAGGTTTAAAATTAATGAAACTTTTCCTCCATCAGGCACATCACTAGAAGCAATCCGCGAAGTGGTGAACTCCGGGAAGATCTGCGTCCTGAACCTGCATCCTCAGTCGTTGAAGATCCTGCGAGGTTCGGATCTGAAGCCTTACACTGTGTTCGTCGCCCCACCAAGCCTGGAGAAACTGAGGCAGAAGAAGATTAGGAATGGAGAGGCTTTCAAGGTTAAATACGAAAAAATATATATTAGTAGTAATTTTTTCAATCTAATTGAAAAAACTTCGTTGACTTAAATAATTGCTTGCAAAAACCCTATGAAACAAAGATTTCATTTCCCGCCATTGTTTCTAAATCTGGTAATGGTGACAGCATAGCACAGATCAAGTATGGTGTGTGGCCACGAAATCGGCGGTTTTCATATATTTTGTTTAGCATTTACGAGTATGTGCAAAACAGCAATCCCTTACAATCCTATTGAAAAATCTTAAATTTTGTACTTTTATTTGGCAGGAAGAAGAATTGAAAGAAATCATCGCAACGGCAAGAGACATGGAGCAACGATGGAGTCATCTATTCGACATGATCATCATTAACAATGACACACAACGCGCTTACCTACAGCTGTTGAATGAGATCAACAGCTTAGAGCGAGAGCCGCAGTGGGTACCCGCACACTGGCTCAAACAGACCTAGCGTGAGATCCCCCTTGCTGCGACAACCGCAGCAATAAGACTGAACAAAGTCGATGCCGGCAAACAAAATACGCAATGTAACTTAAACATTGCTGTTAATCCTGTGAGCTCAACGAGAGACTTTAATTTGTTCAAATTCGTCTTGTTGTTCGATTTGATAGCGCAAATGGTTTTACATTTGCTGTTCTACTTTCTAAATGCTTGCGACGTTAAAAGGAGACTTAAGAAACTAAAGAGGATCGGTAGGGAGTCTAAAAATGTTCTAGGTAGGTTCGAGGTTAGTAGTGACACAGGTATTTTGGAGTTGACAGTGTTAGAGAGAAATATAGATTTAGAAAGGTGTTCCCGGACTATTTAGTTATATAAAAAACAAATTTATTGATAAACGTTTTTCAGATTATGTAATTGTCATAATGCCAAAGTATTTGGCAGATAGATGTTGATGTTTAATACTTTGACATTTGACTATATTTCGATACAAGACATCACTTTAGTTAAGAGTTATCGTTGATTTCAAAATGTATTTAGATTGTATTACCTATGTGCGGTGCAAATAACTTATGAAAATGTTTATAAAAGTTAAAATTTTGATGAGGGAAGTTTAGTAATAAAAACAATTTTATTAAATCGTGAAATTTAACATTCCACCACATAAATCGCCTTATAAGAGTATGTACTTTGAAAAGTCATTAAAGTTTTACTTAAAATACTTAAGTACCTACCTAAGTGTTTTGTTTATAGACTTAGATACATTATTTTGGAATTTCACATTGTATAAATTCCAGACTTAATCGTTAGACTACATATAAAGTCCAATATTATAAGTTGCCCCTGTATATCTGAAAACTTTATTACTGAAACAAACATTGTTATTATTTACATATTTAGACACATTTCAAAATATCAGCCATTGCAATATGTACACTTTTTATATTACCTAATGTATAATTTTGCCAAAATATAAAGACTGTCTCCTAATTTATCTCTGCCCCTATCACGTTCTATAGAGATTTTGAGCGTTTGAATAGAGGTCTTTAGAACGCTTGTATTTCCCAGGTAGGTATTGCGATTCTTAAAAGTGTTTCAATTAAAATAAAAGATAAATTCTAAAATATTAGTAAATAAATTGTTGAATTTCTACATTTAATGTCACACAAACAATAATGCAAAGGAATTTATAGTTTGCAAAATATTAAATAGATAGATGAATAAATTACGATGAATAAACAATAAAATATTTCTCTATTATACCTTTGTACGGTAATTATAAAATATTAGAATTTTTCGAAAACTCTCCCGTAGTCTCGTGGATTTCTCTATAAGAATTATAGAACTTTTTGAATAGTGGCAATAATCAATAAACCAAATTTATAGAACACTGCTTACGGTAGTGTGTAGAAAAGCAATATTTTATAAACCAGTAACGTAACGTACTACTGTACATCGACATATCTGTTTTATAATAAATCTTTTCAATTTAAACTTCGAGCTCTTGAATTTTTGTTTCTGGCAAGGTTATAATAATTTTAGCTGAAGCAGGCATCACGATCTAAATAATATAAAACACATACTACTTACAATAATAATTATTTTGTTAAGTGTGCAATAAAGTATTTTCTATCTATCTATCTATTATTGTCGTACACCTTACGGTTAATTTTAGAGCAGTGATGAATGCATTAGCTGAACACTAAGCTAATTAAAAATGCAATAACTAATCTGACATATATTTTTTACGAAAAATTAAAAAAAAAAAACTATTTACCTGTCTATAGATAGTTTTCCTTAGATAGGTTTGAGCATTCCAAATATTATAGTGCCAAAACTGTCACAGCCAAGTAAGCGGTGACGAACTTTTTTATAATCACAATTTTAATGTTATTTTGTATGGTGTATTTACATAGAAACTGTTTTACTTAAAAATTTTGTAGCACAGGCTACTTAGGGAAAGAAGCAATTAAAATATATTGATCTGTTGTTTATTAACGACCTTTTTTGTATTTTTGTGCAACAGGTGCATTTGACCGATGACGTACCTTCTCTTTTCATTGATATTTCCGGGTTTGTAATCTAACTACCTGTTTACTAATGTTACGTACCTACTTATTATTTGTCATCTTTATTTATTTTTACCTATATCAAATATTTTAATGCCTTCTTTCCTGAAAAACCTGTGCTGACTATTCTTTTTATAGTATGTGTACTAAGTTTGAGGTAAGATAATACCTACCCTTTTAAAATTGTGTCATAGTCATAAACTTTTTAAATGATCAAGAAATTATTCTATTAGTTGTGTAAGTTCAAATATCAGTCGTAGCGTGTGGAGGTGCTAAAACTTTATAGGTAAATTTAGTTCGTTTTTCATCTGTGTGGTTTGGAATGTATCGTTGTAAAGATAAGAGCACGAATAAAATTTACTTCGACTTTGTGTATGGCACAAACTGCCTATAAACATCTATTGGGAATTAATAATTTTTTCGTGCACTTAACAAATAATTTTTTCTTCGGTTACTTCACAGTATTGATATTATTATCTAATTTATAAATAGTCCTGTATATAATTTATTAACAACTGAATAAAATATTATAAATAACATGTTAATAGAACAATTTCATGTAAATAATAGAGTACCTATTAAATTTAATATCAGATAGTGCTGGTTTTATTTTATAAATCCTCTGGACCCCACAAGTACCTAAAATTATCAGCTTTACAACAAATTATCACAAAGATTTAGGTACGTTAGAGAAGTGGAATGAACACTTATAAATATCCAATACACAAAAGGTACCGAACATTTTAAAAATGTATTGAACACTGTATGTAGGACGCGACTTCGTACTTGTTTTTCCTGGATATTAAGTAGTTTATAGTCTGATAATATTCGACGTGTACGTGAAATTTCATCTTGATCGTTAATAGTGTTCGTGCAGTAGCTTGGGAGATCACCACCGCCGGATCGTAGAATCAGCCGATTGCAAAACGGACGCTGATTTGTTGGGAATACCTAATTAATTTCAATTGATATGATGACGAAGAGGTATTTAACCATATTTTTGCATGATCAACCGAACGTTGATCATGCAACAATCGGTGTAGGCAATGAACTGAATTGTGCTATTTTGCAGTCAGCCTAGTCTTTCTACAAATAGGCTAATTCTATAATCCGGCGGCGGTGGCGAGATATCCAACACTGTACATATTTTTCCTCACAAAATTTCGCCTAAAAATATTAGTAGAAGAAAAATTATATAAAACAGCATGTGAGCTCTTTGAGATTATTTTAAAAACCATTAGGGGCGGTATTTACCATGCATATTAATAGGGAACTAATAATATTGCCAATAATTTGTGCGCTCAAAAGATATTATCAGAAATGACTATTCAACGAATTTAAACAATAAAAATAACGTTTATAAATCATGAAACATATTTTAGATTTTCATAAAATATTTAAATACAATAATAATAGTACTTGCTTTACAGAAAAAGTACAAATCAGTTTACTGTTAAATAAACTTCTAATAGAAATCAAATAATAAAAAATATGTAGTAATAAATAATATCATTAAAATTATGTAACAATTTATAAAACCCTAATATTTGGGAAAACGAGACGTCAGCAACGACAGCAACAGACAAAACCGGCCGAAACGTAGACAAAAATCCTTAATCTACGGGCCTAAAATATAACTTTGAAGTATTTGCGTCATCCTCTGAATGATTTTTATTTATTATGATGGCTTCATCTTACTGTCTTATCTCTCGATGGCTTCATTCATTCCATTAATTTTATTTCGTGGTATCGTACTTTATGTTTCGTGGCCACACACGGTGTGAGCAAGATAAACGCTACACATGTTAAGCTAGAAATCAAGTAAGTGATTTTGAAACAAAACTTGACGTTGACCGTGACAGTCACAGCTTTGTAGATGATGACAAGACTCAACAAGACTGACAGGGCTTTTTTCTGACGTTTCACTTTTTTACTACAAAGTAGGCAAAAGGAGCGAAAACAATTTTATTTTCATGTAAAATAATTTCGTTGCTTAATTCGTAAGTTTGTACGGCCTTACTGTGTGTCCATAGAAAATGCCTTCGATGAAAGTGGAAGGCGACAGTGACGGAGATGGTGATTTATCGGGGGGAGATACTGAAAGATCTGGGGGCTCCTCTAGAGGCCCTGATAGGGACTCCAGTGCTGAAGAGGCTGATGAACCAGACTCTGATGACTCCTCAGAGATGGATGAGAGTGAATGCGAGCGGCGCAGGAATGAATGCTTGGATAACTTAGGTTGGTAACATTGAGGTTATGTTTACAAAACAATCTGATCTGACTAGGATATTTTGTTTACATTGCATGATAATAAGTTTTTCGCGGACTTTTACGTGTTTCGTGCTTTTGATAAGCCTTGAATGCGTTGTTTGATTTAAGGCGGTTCCCTGACCCAACTAGCGCTATGCTTGTGATGCTTATTTTAATGCCTCTGTAATAGTTTTATTTTGTATAGTTTAGAAAGAGATGCGGTTGCACTTTGTGGCCACCAAACTCGGTTTTCACATCTCCTCTCAAGCTATACAATATAAAACTATTACAGAGGCATTAAAAATAAGCTTATACAAACTGGCCAAGGGATTTTTTTAAATTCCTTAGTTTAACATAATAACACAATAAAATTAGGTGGCGGCGCTAGTTGGGTCTTAACTAAATAGCACAAATTAGTAAGTAGGGCAGAACATTCACTCAACAACTTGAGCTTCTTATGGCCGAATACTCAAACACAACTCAAATGTAAGCACGTCTTATGTTGTGTTAATATGACAGTTTTCAATTAAAATCTGATAAAAAATACTTGAATCTTGGTCAAATCTGAGTGTCGTTTGAGTATTTGGGGGTTACAATTTTTGGTAAGACACAATGTTGATGAGCAGTCTGTAAACCTGATTATAAGTATTCAAATATATTTTACTTGCAATAAGTACCTACTCAGTTAACAAACATTGTTTTTAAATTTCTAGGTAGGAATTCAAATTGTAAGGAACATTGTACCAAAAACTAGATTCATTGTAAAAATTAAAATAATGA
This sequence comes from Eupithecia insigniata, assembly GCA_947859395.1. Taxonomy (NCBI): domain Eukaryota; kingdom Metazoa; phylum Arthropoda; class Insecta; order Lepidoptera; family Geometridae; genus Eupithecia; species Eupithecia insigniata. The sequence continues at coordinate 1,654,128 of OX402007.1, forward strand.
GAAATATAGGAATTAAGATTTGTTGATTGAAACTGTAGTCATGCTGTGCTATACAGACATTCAGATTATTTAAAATCATTGTCGGTTGTAATTTAATTTTACTCCTGCTGTAAATTATTGCATTTGTACTATACAGCTTTATGATGTATTTTTAAATATATGTTTCCAGCAAACCTGGAACGTCAGTTCACTCAACTCCGGGAACAACTGTATGTGGAGAGAGTGAAACAAGTAGACCATCAGCTGGACGAGGTGCGAGGGGGACGGTCACAGGAGTACTTGGGACCTCTGCGGAGACTGCAGGAAAATATGAGGATAAGGTGATGACAAATTGGTCATCATTTAAGAGTAGGATAGGGAGTGAGAATAACAGCTTTTGTATTTCTTCTTTTGTAACTGAGTCTAATTAAATTTGTCCTCGAAGAAATTTAAACTAGCTGTGAATTCTTGAAACTTTGAGCTTTGCTATTTAATATAAAGGCTTAATGAAAATTAAGAGGCTATGGAATATAAGACTGGCCTCAAATCAGGTTTCTAGAAACTACTATCAATGGACACACTCAAAAAGACAGACACAAGATATAAATCTATTGTAGAATGCTACAACACTCTACAAAAACTTTCTGAACACCGCATAGTCAGCATAGAATGGACATAGAGTTGATCCTGTCCAGCCAACATAAATGCTTAAAAATCTTTCAAACCTAGCTCCCAAACATAAGATATCAAAAATAGACTAAAACTCAACTCTGAAAAAGAACATCAAAAACTTCCAAAGATAAGAGAAACAAACATGATGCTCAAGATTAGCCATGACCTATGCCTATAGAACCTATGAACAACTGTGGACATCATCACAGGTTACTGTGAACTGAACCATCATTAGTTAGGGATGTCTAACTGATGATAAGTGCACAAAACACTCCCATGCAAGTTGTCAGTGTACATCCAAGTTTCTGGACTTTTTAAGTAGAATTAGATGGAATGAAAGATATAAATTTTATTTCATTTAAAAGATGTGCATTAGTCAATATGAAAACTTCATTCATCAAACATTAAGCATTTTAATCTTGTCTGATGGAATTATAAAAGATAGGAAAAGTCAACCTATACTGAATTCACCTGAATCTAATACTAGTTGCTATATTGGATGTGCAGATATTTGCTGTAGATTCAGTATCTCATTCACAGGAAACCAATAAAAAAATACAAAAATATTTAGTTCTTTGACTTACAGTACAATAGTGTAACAGTATTTAAGATTCCCGTATAAGTAAAGAAAATACTTGGGAATCACGCTCTTACAAATAAAATTATATTAGTAGAGTAGGTTATTTTAACATATCTAGTATTGTTTTCAAAAAAGAACTATGCTAAGTTAGTATTAAATCAGTAATTAGATTTTAAATGCACAAAACTACTTTGATAGCGTGGGCACGCACGCGCGCCCTTTTGTGTGAGTGTGTAAGTATGTATGTATGTCTTTAATGAGTTGTGTATGTTGTGTTGTGGTGTATGCTTGAAACAAGGAATCACAAAGACATATTTTTTCCTAATAATATAATTTCTCTCTCCCACCGAATATTATGTTCACACATGAGCTTTAAACATGTCCAGTAATGTATTACAATAATTTTGTACAACAGAATTGAAGTGGCGGGAGTCCTGCGACAGATGCGCATAGAAAACATCAAGCACAAGTTTGAGGCTGAAGACCAGGCCGCCCACCAGCATTTCAAGGTGAGTGCTAGATTTATTGCAAAAAAGAGAGTCTTATTGGCTGTTTACAATGGTTCATTCTTCATTGATGTTTCTAACTAGTGAAAATTAAAGAAAATTCTTACTTTATCACAGTAAAAATTGTGCAAAAGCATGATGAAAAATCTGCTTGGTGCCAAATTACTGATAAAATACTGCAATGTATGTTTGTGTGTTTATTTAATATCACTGTTCCTATTTTGAATGGTCACTTTTTTATATCAAATGAAGGAGACAGGGTAAGTGTTTAATTCTGAACGTAGGCTTCTATATAAATTGAGTTATTATTCTGAACTAGCTTTCAGGGTTTTTTCTTTCATGTAAAACCTTTCTACAACCTAAAATATTTCGCAACTTACACTCAAGATGGCACTACTGTGCTAGACGGCATTTTCACAGCAAGCTACCGACGTAGCTTGGTAACCACTCAACAGAGGTCGCTGCGTGTTTGTGTTTCCTAAAATGATCAACAGAAAGCGCTAGTAGTCTCAAATGCAGCTTTTCAACGTGCATCGGAATTTTGATGAGGTCGTTTCTTTCCATATTTATGTTTTACTTTGGTCTCGATTATGATCGGATCATAAAAATACTACATATTCTGTATATTAATTTTATCAGGTAAGGTTTCAAAATCTTAGATATTATGTCGTTGTTGTTTACAAATCAAACTAAGTGGAATCGTGGCAAATTCATGAAACGACTCGGGTAGATGACCTTGTTCTAACCTTAGCTAAGGTTTTAATATTCTATTACTTACGTAAAAACGTTGACGCTGAGTGGAATGAAATGCCCTAGATTTAGTAAATAACTGGAGATGAGTTCTTTCAGAATTCAGACAGGAAGTTATCGGATTTTTATCGTAAATTGCTTAATTTGATAAGCGTTATCAGTTTTAGAGGCTTTAAATACTTTAGTATAATTCATCCTTCACAATCATCATATTTCAAAATTACTTACAGATAGATAATAATAAAATTCAAAAACTAAATTTTGAAAATTTTCCGATCTTATGCTTTTACGCATTATTACTTCAAATAAGTTCGCTAGGAAAATAGATCGATAAAAAGGTCGAATAGGTAAGTTTACTTATTAATTACTTATTTATTATTAATACAAAGATTTACGATAAAAATCTTTGATGTAATACTAGCTGCTGCTCGCGCCTTCACCCGTGTTTTGTCGGGATAAAAATAGCCTATAGTTATGTTATTCCAGGTCCCCTATACACATACCAAATTTCAGCCAATAGCTTCAGTAATTTTTGCGTGAAAAAGGAACAAATATCCATACATCCATCCTTACAAACTTTGACCTTTATAATATTTATAGGATGACGAATTGAAATTGATAAAATTTCATATTCTGAAGCTTTGCTTCTCTCAAAATATTTTTTGAATCTACATGACGAACAGAGAAAAGATAGAATAATTATTTTCATTTTACTAAAACAACAACATGATAGGTACTAATGATATGATATAATATACATATATCGTGATAGGTAATTCTATACTCTTACATAATTCGGTTTAATTTTCTAATGAATATCCTTATTATATGCTCTGCGATCCATTTACAAAGAAGACTTTATTTTTTTCCATATTTTTTCCCTCCGAAAGTTACCATTGCTGTTTACCATAAAATTGCTTGATTACGGAATGTTTTATTTTAATTCATATTGCCTTTACTTCGCATAGTTGTACTCCATTAAGATTTTCGTAGCAACTTTCGTAGCGACGTAGCATATTTGTTTATTTCTTGATTTATTGTAGGTATTAAGTAGATAAGTCTTGTAAGTATCATATAAATTTATCAGCTTATTTATGTACTTACCTATTTGTATTGTCATAAGGTAAGGTCGTCGAAAGAGGCGACTAAGGTAACCTACCAGAGGAAGGGCAACAGCTTCCTGTGTTTGTGTATTATTAACACCTGTACTGCGATCAACGAATCCGCCGCGTGGTGATTATTACTAAACCCCCCTTGTTTTAGGGGGGGGCACGTCCAGCTGTGGACGTATGCTGATGACGTAATTGTAGTTCTTATATAGGGTATCCAATCAAAGAAGATATAAAGGGAACGGTTCTAACTCTGTCCTTACTCTTTAAAACAGTTTTAGATCTCGCATTCTATCTATCTCACGAATTTAGTAATCATGAGTCAAATTGGAATTGAAATAGAGTTCATCGAAATCGCGTCTGATAAAAGTAATCAATAATATGGCGTGTTTTAAAATACGATAAACAGACTTCAAATTCTCTTAATTTTGCACTTATTTTAAGTTTTGCGGGATAAATACTATTCCCCTGGGGATAAAAATGGGACCCCTTCAGGATCATCTTCTATACAGTAGTGAAAGAATTTTCAAAATCGGTCCATAAATGGCGGAGAAATCGCGTAACATACACACAAAAAAAACGTACAGACGAATTGATAACCTCCTCTTTTTGAAGTTGGTTAAAAATAGTTTTCAATTAGTTTCCTAGTACATATTACACCAGAATCTGAATACGAATTCTAATCTTTCAGATTCTACAAAATCTAGTTTATAATCGATCTTGAAACTCTTTTCAGAAAAAAGTAAGTAGGTACTTGTTTCTCTAGTTTCATGTAAAAGTCCCTTTCCCAGAGCTTCAAATACACTCAGACACGCCACATGGCGTAATTTATATTTCCACGCGGGGGGCTCTCGTTATGTACGAAAATAATACAATGGGAGTTTCAAAGACCTTCCTTCATTACTGCACTTGCTATGAATACTTATAATTTCACCGAACTTGCATTAAGACATACATTTCCTTTACGTACAAACAATTCAACTAGAAGTGAAGGTTCAGAGATATCCATTGCGTCAAACATGGTATAAAGATGGCATGAGTCTATATAATGTATTTGTAGACAGTCTAGTAGTAGCATTCTGCTAGGGCCCTCGAGCAAGGGTGTCGTCATAGAGATTATAGACCCACCTTTTGTCTATGTTGCTATGGTTTTGGTGGTTTGATCGTCCAAGGCACGAGATGACACTGACAACCTCTGAAATCTGCGCGTGTCGAGTGACGTCATTAGAGATGTCTATGGGAACATGGATATTCTAATACAAACTATAGATCGCGGATGATGAGTTTAGCGATTTTATGGAGGTTTTCGGGGATTTTTCAGGAGAATTAGGGCTCCATTGATCTTGTGAGTCTTCATATTCATGTCTCACTATATTGTAGCATGTAATAATTATTACTAATTAGGTAACTAAGATCTTGCATTTAAAAATCATTTATGTCATAAATAAAGAATTTATACGCGCATGCAACTGCCTAACAAAGAGGATGCAATAAGTAAGTAAGACTGCTTAATATGCTTCAATCAGTTTCCATTCGAAATAACTAGAAAACTTTTCCATAGTAGAACAATAATTTGTCTACTTTTTATATTTTTCGACTTGGAATAACTCTACTATAGGCACAGATAAGGTAATGCTACTTCGTAGGCTTCTTTTTATCTCTACGGAATAATAGAAAAAAGTTTTCAATATTACGTGGGATGTAGCTATGTTCTCTATTGGTCGGCACCTAAAAATAACCAGGAGTCCCTCTGTAGTTATTGTAAATATGGGGGTGGCAATCAATCTTACAAATATTAAAAGCGAGAGTTTTTGCCGTTTTAAAGATGTTTGACCGAAGAGATCGGCAAAACTAAGTATTAAATGGATGAATTTTCACACATCAAAATCTGGCCCTGGAATAACATATATATGCTACTTTTTATTCCAAAAAACGCGTGCAAAGCCATGGGATGAAGCTAGTAAAATATAAAAGACTTTATAGGCTCCAGAACAAAAGGTTTCGCGTCTGTTATTTCGTATTTATGCTTTTCCTTCTTAATCTGGTCACGATATTCTAGCGAGTCTGAAGTATTTTTTATGGTTTGAGCAAAATCTCACCTGGTAGAAAGTGACGATGTGTGGAAATTAGGATTGTGAGACATGGACCTACAAATATTATAAATGCAAAAGTTTGTGAAACGTGATGATGTTTGGGTGTAGACAACAAAACTACCGACCGGATGCGCTGAAATTTCGCATGCATAACAGATCTACATCTGGAATAACAATAGGCATTTAATGCAGGTAAATAGCGTGCTGAAGCTTTAAAAAATCCGACAAAACTTGAATTCTAGAAAACTCAGCTACGTTAACTCTAAGACGTTGGAGGGCCTCGCAAAAGACATCAACGCATACCTCGAAAACAGAGCATTGCTCCATTTTCTTTTGTCAATGTTACGTACACATTGTAGTATTGTGGCACTTAGGGCAATTACCTTTTTTATTATTTACTCACGTTGACTTTTGTGTCACTGCGGTCATGGAAGGCCTGTTGTGTTCGCCACTTCATGTGTTCACCCCTGGAAACTGCGGCGTTCATAATTCGCCACTTACCCTTGCAGCAGCTAAGAGCTATAGGATTTTCTTCGGGATGATATCTTATAGTTCGCGTGAGCTGAGCAGGTCCTTGCCCAGTTGGGTGCTACGTTTTTGCATCAGTGCTCCGCACTCTCCGGCGTATCATTTGCCTCCTCACAGAATCTGCAGAATTTTGTGTCGCATAGCCCCAAGTTGAACATGTCCTTGTTAAGGCAACAGTGTCCAGTTATGGGTCTTGTCATGATGCGAAGGTTGTCTCTGCTTAGCGCTAAGATTTGGTTGGTGTACCGTTCGATTCCCGTTCGAGTCTATTTCTCGTAGCAGGAATTCAAATGGATTCTTTGAGCCAGGCTTTTGGGTATGCCACAAAACGGCTCAGGGACAAACTGACTCTCCTTAACTCCGGAACTTAGGTATTTACATTACCTACTGAAGACATTCTTTGAAAAATTTCTGGTAACGAAAATGTTAATCTTTAGTCTTTACCTACATATAAGTTTCTAAGAATATCAATTTCTAAGAATGTAGGTAAAGACTAAAGATCAACATTTTCTTTACCAGAAATATCTTTTTAAGGTAAAGTAAAGAAGCGAACAAGAAACTTTTACCTTGTTAGGTTGTTAGTTTTCGCGTTGGATCAAAAGTCGTCCCATGCTTTTTTATCCCCTAGAAGAAGGTAAAATGTAAAAAAAAAATACAACAAAAACACCTATAATTTTTATTATTAAAGCATTCACGTAAGCATTGGATAATATAAAAGTTACTTTTATATATTTATTTTTAAAAGCTTTATTGCACTAAGGTACAAAGTGTGGACTTAATGCCGAGGCATTTTCTACCTGCCAACCAGAAAAACATGTTTTTACAGAAAGGTCGGCGTGCTACATTATTTTTAAACATTTTAATAATTATACTTAAGTTTTCGTACATTATATATTTTTTACTGACTTTGAAAAAAGGAGGAAGTTCTATGTTCGGCTGTATATACCTATACGTTACTCTTACTCTACACTACGTGTTCATCAATTTCTCAGTCAATTGTGGACCAATGCTGATGATTCATTTGCTAGTGTATGTAGAGGATGGTCCCGAAATCATCCCATAAAAAATTATTCAAGAGGAATCAACGTATTTGTCCCACAATAAAAAGTGTAAAATTAAGGAATTCGTAGTCGATTTTCAGCAACCATATTGATTGCTAACCTAGAGTTAAAGATGCTGTAAACAATATGGCTTTCCAAGCCGAAAAAATAATTTCAAAACACTGAATGATTTTATTTTCTGGAAAAAAAAGAACCAAAGGGTTTTGTTTTGTTCCCTTTGTTGTTAGAACATCAGCAACTCTACTTATCCCAGGGAATAGTTTAACGATTCGGGCTAACCGCCATTTTAACGGTGGAAGATTATCTTCTTTTAGTATGACCAAATCGCCGACCTGGAGCTCTTGCTGTCTTATCTTGCATTTTGTTCGTTGTCGTCGGGAATTACCTAATTTGGTTTAATTATTTCAATACTTACCCAAGAATCGAAATCTATAAAAAACCTAAGAAATAGCTTTTCTCTTAAAAATTTATTCCCCAACTAAATCATTCACGTTCAGGGCGCTCGCGCAGCCACAATGCGCACCGGACGTGACGTCACGGCATCAATGGCCGTGTGTCGATGACACCACACTGGCCACATTGTCCGACACATGTGCGCTTATCTGTTGGGCTCGTTAGGATAAATACCTACACTCTAATGTACGTCTAATAAAGGTCACCTGATAAAGTTTTGTTTGCAGAAGGGTCCTTATAATTATGTAGTTCGACTGAGTTTTGGGTTTTCCACGTTCAAATCGAAAAGATTTACAGATTTTTATTTGGACCAGTTTTCTAGCAATATGCTGGAAATGAGATCTTTTCGATCTAGAATCTATTAAATTATTGATATATATTTTTACACAACATCACTTATATATGACAAGACTTAACGTAGGGCGCAGGTAAATAAGAGGTTTCCGAGTGATACTACTAGCTAGAATCTATTTCTACTACAGTTTTAGGGCCGGACACTACGAAAGAGGAGACTAATTCTATGTGGGGGAACTGAGATCTGCACTAACATCTCGCATGGGAGCGTATTGTGCATTATCCCCCTGCCTAACTAGGCTCTAACCAGCCCAGCTCCTTGTAGTACAGGAGCTGGACTTTTAGTGTTTGACAGCTTCGTTTCAGCTTCTCTGTAGGTGTCGATGTGGTTGGTGTCTCAATGAGGCTCAGCATTCCAGTCTTATGTCTGGGCCTCCTCTGTGGCCGTACAGTGAAAGAAAGCGGAGACGAGACGAGATGTGTTTTAATCAATCAATTGCACGTCATTATTCACATCTCGTCTCGGCTCTGCTTCAGTGGATTTCACCGTTTTTTCGGATATGACAGCGTCACCGGACTTTATGGATATCACCGAGCAAAGATGTATCATATTTGATTGGCGCGATCGAAGCGGAGATGTTTGCTGTGCCTCGCCGAGATTGATCTGGGCGGCGCCGCGACGGTAGCAAATTCCTACAAAGCAGAGATGAAAACTGTGCCTCGCAAGCTGGTGATGGCACGCAGCGGAGACGAGAAGAGATGTGAGCGGCTTGCAGTGAGCGGCGCCGCTAATTCCTGTGAATTAATTCAGAAGAGGTAACATCTGTCAGATTTTTGTCAAAAGTTAAAAAAGTAAATATATTTGTAGATAAATAATATTTTAAATTATCTGTTTCTTTAATTATTAAAGATTGTCATTTTGGTAAATTAAGTACACCTTGTCATTTGTTTAGAACATTGTCATTTAGTTAGAATATTTTCATTGTTTAGGAAATTAAGTACTTTCGCCCTTCACTCTGTAATAATATTAACCCAATTTTGGGTAAATATATAAACAAATTTTGGCTATACATATTTAATAAGTAACCAAAAACAATTATGTAATATGTAAGCTGTATATCCTTAATAAATAAATAAATAAATCTGAACTTTCGCAACACTAATATTAAAAAGTTAAAGGTTTGGGTGGATGGATGGATGGATAGATGTATGTTTGTTACTTCTTCACGCCAAAACTACTGAACGGATTGAGCTGCAATTTTGCATAGATGTAGTCTTAGACCTGGAATAACATGGTACGACTTTTTATCCCGAAAAAACGCGTGCGAGAACGCGGGTGAAAGTTAGTTTATGATTGTGGTGAAGTGATCTACATAATTACTCAATTAAATGCTCTGGCGACATCATTATGCAACATTGTATGGGAAAGACTGATATCAATAGTTTACTTTGCTCTGAAACATGTTAATGACCAAGGGGTTAATTAAACTCTTAATGACCTCCCAAAAGATAAGGAAAAAACAACAACGCTCAGGATTATTGGGAAACGTCCCAAAAACTTATACAAATGTCATTTGTGCGTTGTAAATAAAATTACAATCAAAGAATAGAAACAAATTAGAACTAGTATTTACAATTGAAACGATTGAGCTAAATGCAGACTGTTGCAAATAATCTACAGGTAGCTCAAGTGATCCATATAAAAACAAATCGGATCCTTCCCCGTGACGCCGCCGCCGCTGCATTGCCCCGCTGCTGTATGGCAATGCTGATGCGCTGCGCCAGATACTCACCAGCTTATAATCGAATTACGCGTCGTCAGTAAGTTACGAATACCTTGATAATTTAACTAATATTGTACGATGTAAAAGTCCGTATGTTAGTTTGTCATGGTAATCTCCAAAACTGATCTGATTCCAACTTGCACTACAACATCAACCTATAACAGTCCACTGAAGGACCTAGGCAGGGAGACTAGTTCCTTGAGCGCCCTATTTTATTTTTTTGGAGGTAGTAAGGCCATCACCCCCGCGCTGGGAATGAATGGGGATTGCAGGGCAACTCTTACTACTAACAGCTAATCGGTAGGTATGGATTTTCATTATCTCTGACTCCTGACTCCTACTGAAAACCAGCGCAGTATTGGACAATTCATTGCCTAATACTGCATAACGCTGAGACCCTTTTACCCCATTTTTAATAATTGTTAGTATAAATAATAGATTCAGGCGTTACTTTGCGGAAATCCATTGCACAATATTAGAATGAAAAAATATTTAGTAACAATTCCGCGTATAACCTTCTCTGATAGTATTCATCAAAGTAAGTTGTCTACTAGTTTCGTCTCTCCACGAGACATCTTCAGGACACCACAATACTCGACCTTGATTGAATTGAGATTGAAAAACCCCCTTTATATAGTCACGGACCAAACAGTGCGCACACAGAGTTCATAGTGTGTGTGTGGCAGTACTATTGTTTGAAAAGATTCGTAATAACGGTGACCTAGGCAAACCTGTACTAAGTTCATTCAACAGTGTATTATTACTATATTTTGTAATTTCTAAATTTTCTAAGACTGACATCCTAAATCCCTTATCACAAGTATGTAAAATAGAAAAACAATGATTTTGACTTAAAGAATGACCAGATTCCAATAAATGTTTTGCCGTTAGATTTTTCTGGATGATTGTTTCTATAAGCAGCTAAATGTACTTTATACCTAACCTGAAAACTACGACCCGTTTGACCTACATAAATACCATTACATTCGTCACATACCAACTTATAAACACCCGATTTTTTATTGTTATCTAACCTATCTTTACCGTTACAAATCTGTTTTAATAAATTGTTTGTTTTGAACGCTGCTCGTACTTTATGTTTAGACAAAACTCTTGAAACTCCCTCACTCAATGGACCTAAATAAGTTAAACTGCCCACAAATTTGTCTATCCTTTCTAGAGCTACGGGATACAATAAGGAACGGATAATGTTTTGTTGTTTACGTCTTATTAAACCATCAACCATCTCTCTACTATATCCATTACTTTCAGCCGTGTGGTAAATAATAGATAGCTCTCTGTTAAAGTTCTCCTGAGATAAGGGGACTGACATCATTCTATGGACGAAACTACGGTAAGCTGATAGCTTATGTTGTAATGGATGACAAGATGAATTTGGTATTGTAATTAGTAGGTTTTCTGTAAATTTGAAAATCATGCCTATTGTTTAACCTAGTTATTGTCAAATCTAAAAAGTTCAGTGAACCACCATTTTCTAATTCAAGTTTAAATTTTATTTTTGGATGAATTGCATTAAGTTTGTTAACGAACAGTTCTTTGACGCAAACTTCCAGTCCAGCATATGATAATGTCATCTACATAACGATAATAATATAAAATATTTGATTCCCCTATAATGTTTTTATTCTCAAAACTGTCCACGAAAATGTCTGCCATAAGTGGACTTAGTGGTGAACCCATAGCTAACCCTTCTTTCTGTTTGTAATATTGATTGCCAAATTGGAAGTAATTTTGTTGCATACAAGTTCTAGTCAAAGATATTAACTCCTCCTTTTCTGCCGGAAGTACTCGTTGTCGCTCAAGATGTCCTTCCAATATTATCAAACTCTCCTCATAAGGTACGTTTGTAAATAAACTTTCTACATCCAGCGATAATAACTTTGCATTGTGAGGCAGGCTAACATCTTTAACTTTGTTGACCAAATCCATACTATTAAGTCTTCAGGGATTTTTTTTTGTATAGCTCTAACGGCGCGCGCCCACATAGCGTACAAAAAGTAGCCATTACTTTTTGTAGCGATGCATCGCGCGATTAGTAAACGCACGAAAGCATCGCGACTGTATGTAGGTATTTCATAAAGCTTTCGCGTAGATAACTTCATGAAAAAGCCAATAACTGAATGACCTGATTGTTCCTCCTCTCGTACACTGGAAGTTATGATGGCGGAACAACTCTGAAGTTATCGAAGTTTATAGATTTAGTTTATCTTTGAGAGTTGAACATGAATAGGCTTCAGCGTAAGTTATAGTTTGTGTTTTCAATCATAAGTTTTAATTGTGTGTAATAGTATTTACAATAGATTTTTGGCTCTATCTTTTAGATTAGTCTCATTTATTTTCAACAAAACATGTTGCATAAACATAGGTACTTGCCTACAATTGAAAAAATTGATCAATAAGTTGCTGATAATGTCACGACTATTTTGCTCTCTACATACATATAGTAGAGAGCAAAATAGTCGTGACATTTAAACGAAAGTTTTCTCAAGGGCCTTTAAACCTTTTAATAAAATAGTCCCAACCGTAGGAATAGTAAAATATATTTTTGAGGCAAAAAAGCACCACGACTTATGTTTACCTGAACAAAGCAGCAAGTCCAACGTTTATTTTCTTATTTATTTTTAAATCAAAACAGTATGTAACTTAACTAATCTGTGATTATATTTTTGTGAATGAAATTTCGTAAAATGCTGGACGGTTTTGATACTACGTAGCTATTCACAAAGCTTGGGCGGTCGGGCCGGCTCGGGCGGCTCCCGCCCTATGATATAAGCCCCTAAAAGCTATCTAAGCTCCCGACTCTCCTCCGTAGACCCAGACACGTTCTCGGTGACCCCGCTGACCCAATCACCGCCGCTAACCCGGAGTTGACGGCAACCGATTCGCTTCCGCACACTACACAACCGACCAAAAACCGACCCCGCCGGATGCGGGGTCGAAGAATTCCCTGCTTCCGCCCTTAGGTGCATTCGTGCACCTAGGCGAAACCTCCATTACCCTCTTGTAGCATCTGGCGACAGCCCAAACCGAGGCTCGCACCTAAGTGGTGGCCCTTGTGCGTGTCGCCCCAACATAACTTTACCGGCGAGGCGCTCTCTGCGCCCGCCAAAAGTCCAGTAACGCTGTCATGGCCATCTGCGGTCAACAGCATTATAATCCTTTCGAAAAAAAAATAAGCTCCCGAGTAAGGTAATTTATATAAAAAGTTTTCCTTAGTTTTGGTTTTACTTACGTGTTTTTCGCTACCTTATTCTTTCCTTGAGAGCGAGCCGCGTTTTCTTCTGTTTGTTATAGAAGTCCCAGAGGAGAGTATAAATAATGAACTGCAACAAATACGATGAGACTAACGTAAATAGGTAATTTATATATCAATCATTGTATTTCTACCGTTATGGCGTTTAATTTCTGTGTTGAGGTTTCATATACATACTTATGTATATATTTATCCACAGCCTGCACGATTCCACCACAAGGTGATGGCATCCCTCTCTTACGGTTTTCTCTGTCCCTTGATGTTATTGGCCAGTTGGAACGATAACCTATAACATCCAGTGTTTCATGAGTAAAGGGTAAGTACTAAAAACAGGTCCTTAAAAAAATTCACTTCTGTGGTTATGAACATGTTATAAACGACAGTAGAAGTGTAGTGTAGTAATCGAAGGTTGGTCTCCTTGGCACTTTATATCTAAGGTCGATCGACACTAGATACATAGATAGAAAATGCTTTATTGCACACTTAACAAAACAGTTTACAAACAATTTGAAACAAAAAAGATGTGTGACAATTGGCACTAGTCGCGCAGGAAATCTTAATTTTCTGGTATAAGTATTTTCTGCGTTTTACAAGTCATTTAGTTAGTAGAAAAGTAGTTGCGACCATTGTAAACCCTTTGCTATGCAACAAACTTCGAATCAATTGTCGTTTTGAAGTCAATTGACATGTAAAAAATATGTGGCTAAAATCAACATTATGTCAAGTCAATAGACTCCAAAACAACAATTGAATCGTTGTTAGTTTTAGAAGCGTTTCATAGCAAATGGTTTACAATGATCGCAAAACTACTTTTCTACTAACTAAATGACTTGTAAAACGTAGAAAATATTAAAAACCAGTAATTTAATGCCGTCGTGGGGCTAACGTCACAACGAAAACCGTGCAACTTCGCTTCTCTTCCAAAGCTATACAAAATAACACTATTACAGAGGCATTAAAAAAAAGCTTATGACAGGTATCAGAAACTGGCCAAGATATTTTTGAAAATCCTTTGTAAATATAACGTTATAATTACGATATAATTAGTGGCGGCGCTGATTTGGTTCAGAGAACCCCCTCAAGGAGGAGGCATGCATCTTTCCCGATATATACAACTCAAAAAACCATAAAAACTTTCGTAGTTTGATAAATTCATTATGAGTGTAAGCGGGTTAACTACGAACCTAGTTTGTGTTGGAAGAACACCAACGTTTCATCCCTTAACGAGGGACTTCTTCAGGGTGAGTGCGGTTCGCGTCGCGCTCGTTCAGCGTCGCGGCGCACACTGAACGTTGGTGTTCTTCCAACACAAACTAGGTTGGTAGTTAACCCGCTTACATTCATAATGATATTATAAACCCTTTATAATGCATTCAGTTCCCCAATAACAATGAAAACCTCCAAAGCCAGCTCCCGTATTAAAGTTTAGGTTTAGCAACCGTATTGTTTACCAACCAACGGACGTGTAGATGTAGGTAGCCACTTTATTTCAACAAAACGTAGATGGTGGGTAACAAATGTGATGAGGGTCAATTGAAAAATCAGTAAAAATATCAATCGTTAATCATGTTAGTTACGAGTAGATCAGTCAAGACAGCGTTAGTCAAACACGAGTCAATATGACAATGAACACCTCCAAAGCCAGCTCCCGTATTAATCACGACATTTAATACAGTTTAGGTTTAGCAAGCGTATTGTTTACCAACCAACGGAAGTGGAGGTGTAGGTAGGTAGGTACTGCGGAGGCTAGCAAGCAGCTATTGTTTGTATTCGGGTCAGTACAGTACAGTACCGGCTGAACTGGTATGTGTGAAATGTGTGATATGCTGGGGATATACTTTCGCACGATATGTAATTGCTTTTGCAAGTCTGACTTATTGGTTCGTGTTTATTCTTATCTAAGACTAGCAACCCGCCCCGGCTTCGCCCGGGTAGTAGATGATATTATGATAGAATGGGTATAGTAAGCTATCTTTAAGAGATATAGGTAGGAATACCTCGACCGAGCTAAGTTTGCACCTCGCGTTCATTGCGCCGCGTTCCAGCGAGGTGCAAACTTAATTCGGTCGAGTTATAGATATGTAATACATATATGCCATCTCGATTTTTTATTGTAGATCTATAAAAGAGGAATAACCCACCTTGAATTTGTTATATCTCAAATGACGACGTGATTTCTACGGATTATTCAGACTATTTAAATTTTTGCTATAAGCACTCAAATCATAACGTCATAAAGAAAATTCAAAATGGCAGGCGTGACGAGTATATAGGAAAAGTACCTTAAAAAGAACCGCTCTTTCGAGTAAATTATTATCTTTTGCCAAGCAAGCTAGATACTGCTTTTCATATACTGCGAGGAAAACATCGATTTTATGAGGACTGGATAACTTTTCGAGGCTGACATGATTTTGTTTTGTATTTAGACTTGATTTCGTATAAATCAATTATAAAAATTAATAATTGATTTAAAAATAAAAAAAATACTTTTAAATACAAGCTTTAATATCATCTAGGACGTAAATGCTTGGGCAAAAAAAATCCAACGAACCCAAACACGACGTGGTTAAGACTTTTTGTTTAGGAGTTCCTATTGCCACCTTCGGTTTCCATTATCAGACCAGCTCGATGGCACCATGGCATTGCATTGTCACCGAACTTACATAAGTATGCCAAATTTCAGCTTAATCGGTTGAGGATAACTGTCTAAAATTGACTTGCAAGATTTGACCCGAACAAACAACATACATTGCAAATTATATGTAATGCTGGAAATCCACACAGCATCATCTAGCCTCAACGAATGCAGAGCTCTATGTATTCTAAGGTACATAAAAACTTGTAGTAATGTTTTATGTAAGAACAGTTCTTACAGGAGATTTCCATCTAGCAACTTCAGCCCGAGGGGCTGTGAATTTACTTGTTATTCCTTGGCATCACGGCGCATGCAACTGAATTGAAATGTCGGAAAACTCAATGCAACACGAATCTAAACCAATATTCCGCGTTCCGGATTTTTTTTAAGACACTAGCAAATCGCCCCGGTTTCGCACGGATATGTAGAGCATATTATGATAGAATGGTAGGTATAGTAAGATATCCTTAAAAGAGATATATGCCATCGCGGACTTTTTCGTAGATCTATAGAAGAGGAATATTCTACCTTGAATTGTTTTGTTATCAAAGGGATTAGGCAGTTTTCGATGAAAGCTCCCAGGCGGCTTGACTTTTTCCGACACATCCGACAATTTATCGTTAAATTTCAACTAATTTACCTAAAACCTTGATAAATTTTGTATCTAAACCTTCCTGAATCACTTTATCGATTGGTGAAAACCGCAAGAAAATACATTCAGTCGTTTTTGAGTTTATCGCGAACAGACAGACGCGGCGGAGGACGTTTTATAATATGTAGTGATTATTGACCTTATAATATAATATGTAGTGATATTAACCATATAATATTACTGATATTGACCACGTTATATTAGCAAGCTCTACTTAGTTTGGTTGGGGCTAGATGATGCTGTGTGAATTATTCAGCACTAATAAATTTTATTTAAAAAATTTGATGTATTAATTTGTGTTTTACATGGTTAGCTTATATTCCCTGAATTTGTTGTCTTAAATTGGTGGTACATATTCATCAGGTGAATGTCTATTTCACTACCTCTATGAAAAGATCCCCTACTTTTGCCTCCGATCAGTTGAAGGTTCGTTTTCGTCACTTTCCATCAGATGAGATTGCGGTCAAACGAAGGGTTTTTGACTATCATCATCATTATATCAGCCCATACACGTCCACCATACGACGAAATGTCTTTGGACGCCACGAATAGCGGTCCTGAGCCGGCTCCATCCATCGACTCCCTGCGACCGCTACGATGTCGTCAGTTTTGATAACATAAAATTCAGAAAACTTTCTCAGTAAATTTAAGAAAATTATCTAAAGGTATGTTTACGATATTCAGTTCAATAACAACTACACCTCTGAAAATTCGGTATACTCGCCGAAACGCGAGGAGCCTCTAGATTTTAGAGTAAACCAAATCACTCGCTTTTCGTGCCTTCTTCCATTATGGCGTGGCACCATAAAACATCCAGTTTTTTTATAGTCGTTTGACCACAATTTCTCCTGATGGAAAGTGACGATGGTCGGCAAGACGGTGTATCAGGAAGGTCTAGAAGACACCTATTCACTATTGTCTTGAAGAGAACCAGATTGTAATTGTCCAGATTTCCAGAAAGGATAATTCTTTTTATTTTGATTTGTGGTCAAAGTAACAAATGATTATTCGCTTTAAATTGTACTAGCTACACTATGTATTACATATAAAAAAAGAGTTAATAGGTATGTATTACGGTAACAAAGATGGGACGTACAGACAGACATAGGGCGTAGGTTGAGTAGTATGAGCCCAATTAACAACATCGGTAGCGTGAAGCTATTATTTTATTATGACGACCTCTGTGGCGCGATGGGCGAAGGTCCGTCTGCGACGCAGGAGGTTGCAGGTTCGATTCCCGCCTCGGGACAAATATTTGTACAACCTGCAGATATTTGTTCAGGGTGTTCTGGTCGTTTTCTATGTATAATAAAAAATATCTATCTATATACTATTGTATTATGTACACAGTTATCTACTACCCATAACACAAGCTCTGCTTAGCTTGGGGCTACTGTTGTGTGAATTGTCCAACATTATTTATTTATTTAGGATCCTGCAGGTGGGTGGTATAACTTACCTATACTTTGGCCAAACTGAAGATACAATCTTAATAAACACGATTTCTTACCAAAATTTGCAATGCTTAGTGCTGACACCTATATTTAAAACACGACGCTTATAATAATATTTTGTATTTCTGTGTTGTGAGTTGTTTACTAACATTATTTCTTGAGAACGAGTTGAGTATAGGTTTTATGTGCGTCGTGTCGTATAGTATCCATACCCATATTATGTATACAAACTTACCTTTTTCTGATTGGATCTTACTGAAGTTTTGCAAGGATATAGCTGGTTTTCATAAAAACAAAACAAACGGATGTTCAAAGGAAATGTAGATTTAAAGGGGACAACGACACGTAATATCGAGCCTGACTGGCCGTTGTCCTCGGAGGTCGGCTTCCCGTCGGGAACAAAGGCAAAAAAAATAATGTCGTCTCGTAGTCCCCGGCCCGGGGACACGGCCTCCGGGGACACCGGGTACATATTGAAAGGATGTAACATACGCTACTTATTATAATTATCCCGGGTAATCACGTGCATACTGAATGTATTGCGGGTTCGTTTTCCGATTTATGTTTATAAGCTACCATAAATGTTTCTTTTTTTTTGCAATATGGGATTTTTTCTGTATTAATTATGTATTGTAATTGGTACGTATTTTATATAGTAATCATACATAATAATGTAGTAATGTAGGATCCTGCATAACTAGCTTTTTAACTATCTGTGACCGTTTTCGCCCTACTATGTAATTATTATAATTCGTGGACAACGGGGCTGATTGTACTTATGTAAGACTACATAGGTTTAATTTTGTTTATAGTAACACTGGAGTATAATTGTTTCGTGTCGTGAATAAATAAAAAAAAAACAATAACCGCGGACAACGGCAAACGCAAGATGAGTTCTTCTTCCCTTTTAAATCAGTTGTATATATTAATTGTATATGTTTCCATCTTGTAAATCAGTTGTTCGTGGTGTGCCGCAGGGGTCAATTCCAAGAATTGACTTTCCACTGCTGTTCATTATTTACAGTGCTGATATCTATATCTGCTGGCAGATAAAACATTGCAAATACCATTATAAGCCGATCAACCCAGGATCCACTGGCCAGTACAGCTGAAGTCCTGTACTTGCCAGTGGATCCGGGGAATGTTCTCTGCGGTACTGCCAAACTAAAAAAAAAACATTTTGTCCAATTGTTTTTCTTGTACTATATGTTACTATGTTTATTTTATAATGTATTTTTACGTCTGCTTTTGTACTGCAGCAGCAAATAAATGAGGGTCTATGTCTTTTGATAACCAGTGCTGAAGCTAAATCTCATTCACTGTCATTGAGCTGAAATTTATCTTATCCTGAAGGGTGGTAGCAGCCTGTGATATACAATCTTATCTCGGCAATAATCTGTCTGATTGTGGTTTTAGTTTTACAATAATTCTTGCCAGTTAGGTAAGTTACTGAAAGCGTATGCATGTGATTGGTACTGTACCTACGCCTTAGTCCATTTCACATAGAAAACGTTGCAGAAAAGTTCGCTTTTGCTTCATTTCACGCATTGTTTTTTTTCTATATCCTGTCCTACTAATATTATGTCAAATTTAGTATGGATATTTGTTACTCTTTCACGCATAAACTACTGAACCGATTGGGATGGAATTTGGTATGGGTATAGTTTGTGACCTGGAATAACATAATTATAGGCTATTTTTTTCGCTATAAAACGCGGGCGAAGGCGCGGGCAGCAGCTAGTCTTCTATATATATAAATTAACCCCTATTTCTCCTGGTCCGGCTATAACTTGAGAACGGCTTTACCGATTTTTGCATCTTTTTTTTAAACGTTCTCTAATAGTTCGTTGGAGGCCATTACATTAAAAAAAAATAAGAAAATTGCGCAGAAACTTAGAAAGTTTTAGAAAACTTAATGACTACCTTTATTATAAACATAACCCCAGCGTTATATACTCTTTGCTAAGCAGCACGTTTGAAATAACTGTCAGTTGTTTGATTTGAATGACAAAATAACGTCTGTCGGGCTAGGATTGTAATATAACTAGAATTAACGACCTCAAGTGTAACCTACGGTGGAATAAATAAATACAAAAGTTCAAGCTCACATGGAAAAATATGTGATTGGTTAGCGTTAGAATCGACCCTCTTACTTAGTCCGTAGATGTCGTAATCGCCGACTAAGGAAACCTTAAGCCAACCTAACCTAACCATTAGCTTCCTTCTGTATATTTTAACACCACCACTGCGCTCACCCCCAGTATGTTTTCCAGTATGTTTATGTGGATGTGATTGTTAATAAGGTACAACATTACAGTACAAGGAAACATTTCGTTTCCGTGTGCAAAGTTTGCGAATCTCCGTAACATGACTTCTTTGTTATATTCCACGCTTCATTACATACATATATAGCATAATTTATCTGTTTAGAGAACACTAGCGTCTACTTAGCTCGGTTTAAAGTTCATTTATTTCCTCAAAGACACTCAAAGAATATAACTAGAGTTTACTTAAATGAGAAAAACAAAACTGGTACCTACTTATACATATGTAATATTATTGTAACTATAACTACTAAGTACTCACTTAATTTCTATTTTAGCACGAGTGTACTTACCTATTAAGTATTAACATACTAGAAAACGGGGTGAATAGAGTCTCCAGGGTGAATAGAAATTAACCAAATACTGAAGCAAAACATCGTTTTGCAGAGGTAAATAAATAACAAAAGGAAAAAACAATGGTAAAAAACAAAACAACCTAATCTAATAAAAGTGGGAACAAAACCCATTCGGTATAATTTATACGCATAGGTATAGAAAACCATAATCATCCATAATTTTTTTTTATTTGTTTTACCTATTTACAAATAAAGATGCTTGTAGAAAACATGTAATTGTAATTCTTTCGATAATAATATAGAGAACCATGTTGTTTTTACATGCGTAGCGATAAGGCCGCCTTGTTTACGCTAAGGATTTATTTCTGTATTATTTTCTTTCTTTGTGTGGTATCAATAAAGTATCATATATTATCTACTTATATATATTTATAAGTACCACAAAACTGATTTTTGAATTAACTAGTGGTTTCTTTTTCACTTCTTCCACTAGTGGACAAAAAATTGAAGTGAAGAGAATATCAATAACACCTTATTTCTTATTTGATAATAATAACTATGTTTATAGTATAAAATTTGACTTGTCTAAGTGCTTATTTTGTAAGCCTAAAGAAATAAAGTTATTCTGATTCTGAATTAATTCAATTTTTAACGAAAGCAAATTTTCTTGCATATTCATTGTGATAAAACTTGGTAAGGCATGAAAACGACCTTAAATTAAGTAAAGTTTTATAAACTAAAACACTTTTATTACATTTAGCACCAAACATATTTCTTATTAACAAATATAATTATCATTGACCGAAAAACACCTCGAAACTCATAAAAGTTAAAAACAAACCGAACAGCATGTAAAACTGATATAAAATCCGCTTTATATTCCGAGCGGAAAGCGTTTCTGAAAGCGGGGTCGTTGACCCAAGAGCGTTGAACCTATTCCGGAGCAGCGTCCAATTTGGGGGTCACTGGTGCTTTGCAATTGGTAAGGGTTCATACAGTTCAGTCTGGTCCAAAATGCGCCCAATTCCCATTTGATCACGAGCTCGATTTTTGAATCGCTGCTGACACTTCGAGCGGTCGATGTGGCTCGATTGATACTGATTTTCGCGTGATTTCCGAAATTTCGTATTGTTGGGTTGCTCGACAACGGCAATAAATGGTCTTGTGTCGAATTGTGACATCGGTCTATAGCGTAGACGAAGTTATAAAATCTGAAGCGCTGTAACATTTCAAGCTGACTACTAATTTTTCGTGCAAAATCTACAACATCACTTATTTAGTATTTCGAATCAAAATTATATTTAATAACGTTTATTTCCATAAGCTAAACTTAAACATAAACTACCTTAAACCTAAGCATAAACTCAAAGAGACATCCTGGTGCAAGAAACTCTTGGAGTGGAGACCATGGGGGAAACAGACCGGTGGGATGGCCACAAATAAGATGGAAGGACGACATCAAGAAGATAGCGGGCAGCAACTGGACATTAACTTCCCAAAGTAGAAGGAAATGGAAGAGTTTGAAGGAGGCCTACACCAGTCTACTGGTCGAAAAAGGCTAGAAAGAAGAAGCTGAAGATTATAAACTCATTTAGATTAAGTCAAATTGCCCCGCCTCTTTCGAAAACAGCCAATTTCTCAAACCACTCTCTCTTTCTTTTTTTTTTATTGATAATGGTAAAGCGTTTGACCACCATCTCACTCGGGAAAGTGAAGATGTGGCCTAAGATGGAGCACGCTTTCCCAGAAGGAACTTATTCACTCGGGATTTGAAGACTCTTCAAGTTTTTTCGCTGATTAGTGATAGTTATCAACTTATATTGTCTTGTCGTTAATAATAATAACATAATGGACATTTCTTATTAAAAGTGACTCTAAATCTGTTATGTTTTTTTTTTTTAAATTAATATTTTCCTCCATTATGCAACACTAGAGCTAAATGAATAGAGACATCAAAAAGTTTTGAAAAACATACATACCTACATAATTAATTAAACATTCTGAATAAAAAGAAAAAGATAAGGATATTAATACAACTGAATTATTATTATAATGAGTTTTGGCAACGCTTAATTGACTTTTTTACGATGACAAATTAAGGCAGTACTAAAGCCTGCCTTTGAAAAGTGGGACGAATGCGGAATGAAATCACCACTGAATTTGTTTTTCCGTGTTCGGACTAGTTTGGGCCGAAGCCAGTGTGATGAACATGGAATGACTCAATGATATTGTCTTATCTCAATACTCAACAATTTTTTTTTATTTAGTTGACATAGTCTTAACTCTATTCTACTACTATTATAAAGTCGAAAGTTTATTGATAAAGAAAATAACAATCAAATAATATAAAGAAATTAAACTAGTATTTACAATTGAAACAATTGAGCTAACTGCAAACTGTTGCAAACAATCTACAGATAGCTGAACTGGTCCATATCAATACCAGTCGGAAGCGTCCCCAAGACGCTGGCTGCATTGTTTGTTAAATATTAATTGTATTATGACGACCGATGTGGCGCAGTGGGCGAAGGTCCGCTTGCGACGCAGGAGGTTGCGGGTTCGATTTCCGCCTCGGGACAAATATTTGTACGATCTGCAGATATTTGTTCAGGGTGTTCTGGTCGTTTTTTATGTATAATAAAAAATATCTATATATGTTATAAATAAAACGGGACGGGCCTCTGTGTGAGTTGACACGGAATTGTTTGTTACAAACGTGCTCCAGCTCTGCAGATCGTGCCCGTTTCCTGGCCGTTTCTAAATGGGAGTCAGGACATTGGTTGCAAGCACTTCCTTCATATAATACTGGCACTCTATTGGATCCCGTAACTTTCCGTATAGCAACATGTCTTCGGTTGGGTGCAAGGTGTTGCGCGCCTCATCAATGCCAGTGCGGTACTGTTGTCGAACAGCTTGGTCATCACGGATTATCGTGTACTAGGGCTGCCGGTCGGATATCTCGCCATGCCAGCCTTAACGACATCATCCGGCGGGCCTTTGTCACCGCTAACGTACCAGCTATTCTCGAACCGAATGGTCTGTTGCGTGACGATGGTAAGAGGCCCGACGGCATGACTTTAGTCCCTTGGGAGCTGGGCAGGCCTATTGTGTGGGACGCTACATGTGTCGACACACTTGCGCCTTCCCATCTTTCAAGGACATCCGTGAGGGCTGGTTCGGCGGCAGATTTGGCCGAGGATCTCAAGAGGCGCAAATATGCAGGTCTCGACAGAGCCTACGCATTTGCTCCCCTTGGAGTCGAGACCCTAGGTCCGTGGGGTACCGAGGCTCTCCGGGTTTTCAAAAAATTGAGCGCCTGGTCGAAGCGACGCGTGACCCGAGAGCTGGTGAGTATCTGGCGCAGCGCATTAGCATTGCCATACAGCGGGGCAATGCAGCCAGCGTCTTGGGGACGCTTCCGACTGGTATTGATATGGACCAGTTGAGCTATCTGTAGATTGTTTGCAACAGTCTGCAGTTAGCTCAATTGTTTCAATTGTAAATACTAGTTTAATTTCTTTATATTATTTGATTGTTATTTTCTTTGTCAATAAAGATGTTTTACAAAAAAGAAATAAAATATTGTATTATGTATATCAGTTATCTAGCCATAACCCATAACACAAGCTCTGCTTAGCTTGGGGCTAAATAATGTTGTGTGAATTGTCCAGCATTATTATTATTTTACCTAATATCTCCAAAACTACTGAACACATCAAGATAGATTTTTGCGTACTTTTAGAATTCCTTCTGAAACAGGGTAGACGGTTGAGAGAGAACTTTACAAAGCTCCCAAAACATTGCCAAGTTGAAAGTTGCCAAGAATAACCTTACTGATACTTATTAGCCCGCTGGGTCCCATTATTGGGCAAAGCTCTCCCTTCCATCTTTCCATACAGTCCGGTCCAGGGCGTATGGAAGGAGTGCTAATTTAGCGTTTACTGAACTCGTAAATACATTCGTATTTGTTTGAAAACGTATGTACACACGACATACATCCTTATTTTGGCAATACATACTTGGTTTTTAATAGAACACAAGGAAAACAGCGACTTAGACTACTTTTCCCGTGATTCGTAATTTATTTTTAATACAAAATATTAAATGCGATTAGGTACCTAGTATACGGCCACACTAAACATCCAATGTTTGTAAACATGGCTCCTTAGGATGGGAGCCAACCTAACAATCTCTTTCTTATTGTTAATTTTTTCACAGAATTTGCATTTTTGACGATTTGAGCATAAGCCTATTATTTTTCAAACTACCCCAAAAAGGTAACTTTGGATTTTCGTCTTGTTGTGAGTTAAATATATAAGCTTGCGAATGGCTTGAGTAAAGGTACCAGTAAGCTAAGACAAGTGCAACAATAAAAACAGCTACGAAATTTAAATAAACGAAGATAATTGGTTTGGAATTAGGATTCTTGAGCTTAATAACAACGTAACACTTCCGAAAGTTCCGTGTTTATACCTAAAATCGCACAGATCACAAACATCAACAAATCTTGTTAAGGTTCGACAAGAAACTGCTCAAATCCACAAAAAGCTTATAAGCCTTTGGGTTTCATTTTAGCTAGAGAGTGGGAGCAGATTTTGACAGCTTTCAGAGAAAATATCGTGCAGCGGGCGTTCCATTTAAAACTGTCAAAAACCAGTTCGCGCTGCCTACCAAGGGCCCTACTCTGATAAACTAATCGCTTTATTTGCTATGACAATGGTATGGTTGCAGAATCGTCACGTAAAATCCTTAGATGAAAGAAACCCTAGCTAGATTTTCACGGAGATATTGATATAAAATGGTTTGAAAACTTGATGCGCTTCCTCTATCCTTTAGGAGTAAATTGTAAAACAGCGCTACATGCATATTATTATAATTCATGTAGCAAAAGCTGAATTTACTCCTTTTGTCTTAGTTTTATTTTATGTTTAATTAGTAATAGTATAAATAATAAATGCAGGCGTTACTTTGCGGAAATCCATTGCACAATATTAGAATGAAAAAATATTTAGTAACAATTCCGCGTATAACCTTCTCGGATAGTATTCATCAAAGTTAGTTGTCTACTAGTTTCGTCTCTCCACGAGACATCTTCAGGACACCACAATACTCGACCTTGACATTGAGATTGGTCAGCACAGCAACACCGATAGAGTCCCGCCAGTGATGTTGCCTCTCCGAGCTCGGAGAAGGTTATACACGGAATTGTTACTAAATATTTTTTCATTCTAATATTAGTAATAGTAATTTGTGTTTTAAGACAGTAAATGTTTTACTTTTTCTTATCTGATCTATTCCTTCCTAATACTAAAAACGAATAGGTTCGTAATTGTTTGGTAATAAGTACGTATGTTTACTTTTACATTTTCTTTTACCCGTCTGAGTCTGTACCTACCTATCTGAATAAATATATTTTCATTATATTAATTTAAGGCAGAATACCAAAATATGTCATTCTATGACGATACCATTGGCATATTGAAGCGACTTGTTTAGAAGAATAGAGCCTGCATGCAAAAAACGCAGCAATATGAAAATCGATGCTACGTAACGAAAAACAATGTCGACTACGAAATAACTGACGCCTCATCATCGTATTAGCCCATACACGTCCACAGCTAGACATAGGCCTCCCCCATACGATGCCACAAATAGCGGTCCTGAGTCGCCTCCATCCATCGACTCCCTGCGACCGCTACGATGTCGTCGGTCCATCCGAGTGGATGGTCTCCCATGTAGGGGGGGATTTGCATATAATCACCACGCTTGGCAGGCGGATTGGTGATTGCAGTGTTGGTGTTGAAATATCCTCAGAAGGAAGCTGCTACCCTTCCTCTGGTATGTTCCCATAGTCGGCTCTTACGACATCCACGGGTTGAGTTGGACGGGTCAATATTCATATAAGATCCCTTTCGGGTCACAGCGCCGCGCCAGTAAGTAAGTAAGTAAGACACAGTTGACATGTAGTCTTGGAGCTCGAGTGGCTGCAGTAAACGCCCCGCCCGCAATAAATGCGTTAGGGATAAAAGGAATGACGTGTCTCGCCCGGCTATCGCATCGCTATGTTTTGTTAAATTACATCCTGTCTTTGGCCATTTTACCAAACGATGATGAAAATCGCGTTCGATCAGTTGCGTTTGTGACTGGATTCTTGCTGATAGAAGTGAATCTAAGAAGAAAGCCTGTTGGAAAAAAGCTTGGGAAGAGTTTTGCTCCAACTCGGTAATTAACAGAGATAGGAATAGGTAGTGCAATTTGGGGTTGATGACCTCAAACATTATCAATAGTATGGATAAGCCCCCGGGATTCCGGGAAAAAATAGGATGGGACAGATTTCAGATAAAAAATCATTATTTACATTATTCTTTTATATTTTTTTAAAAAAGATGTCAATAATCAATAACAAGTAAAAATTCTTCGCAACAGATATACATATTGTAAAGTAAAGTAAAAAGTAAAAAGATTTTTATTTGCCAGAACAGATGAGTAATGTACAGCAAATTAACCTTAAATAAAAAGAAAAACTGACAAAATCGGACTCCACTCAGCATATGCTATGGTAGAGCAGATCATACCATGGCGCTGATCTTCCGTGGAGACCGTGGTGCTCAAGGCAGCCTTATCACACACTTACAACAAAGAACAAAAATAATATGCAATTTAAATAACAAAAACTGAAACCATGAAAATAATATCACTTGTATAAGTATATGTGTATTATAATATAAATTATGGAATATAAAAAAATAAATAATTATATAATATAGATAATAAAATCATTCCTTAATTCTTCAATTCAATATAGAATTAAAGAATAATTTTATTATACTTTATCAACATTTTTGAGCTAAATGAGGCAAAGAAGGGCCTATTTGAACTGAATTTATGCTTTGAGATTCAAGTAATACTTTTTTGAGTGATTTTTTGCAAGAGTAAACCGATTGAGAGTTTCTTAATGGTGGTGGCAGATTGTTCCAACATTTCGTGGCAGAATATCTAAAACTGCCACGAAACGCAGCCGTTCTATGCCTCGGACAGATTAAGCGAATGGCGAGACGGATATGGCGGTTAGAAAAATTTAGTTTATCAAACAAATAGCTGGGCTGTTTATGCTTAATAATTCCGAAGAGAAGTGTTGCAAAATGAAGTGTTCGGCGAGATGACATATTAAGCAAATCATTAGCATAAATATAGGGAGAAATGTGAGCACGTCGGGGAATGGGGAAACAGAAGCGCACACAAGCGTTTTGTATACGCTGAATAAGCTTCTTTGACCTTGAAAGCAAACATTCACCAAAAACACTATCAGCGAAGTTTAATTTAGACAGTATAAGTGAGTCACACAACCTTATTCTCATTTCTACGCTTAAATAATTACGCAAGCGGTATAGGACAGATAAGCGATAAAAACAATTTTTAACGGTTTTCAAAACATAATTTTCAAAATGTAAAGTTGCATCCATTATTAAACCTAAATTGCGGGCTTCTAAAACTCTTTCTATAGGCGAGCCATTAACAACAAGCGTCGGCCCTTGAGATATTATATTGTCAATCAGATGTTTAGTTCCTAAAACTAAGAATTTTGATTTTGACGAGTTGAGGACCAAATTATTCTTTTCGCTCCAGCTTTGTATACGCGCAAGATCTTCATTTAAACATTTAACAGTGTTATCAATATCATTAATTGTAACAGGTTTATAAAGCTGAAGGTCATCTGCATATATGTGGAAAGAGCAATTATGAATTGGTTGAATGATATCAGAACAGTACAAAATGAACAAAATAGGTCCCAAGATAGAACCCTGAGGAACTCCACGAGTGACAGGTAAGATATTTGAGTAGCATGTTGTACCATCAATATTCCGAGATTCAACTAACTGGGAGCGCTCGGTAAGGTAACTATCGAACCAGTGTGATGCAGAGGAATCGAACCCGTAATATGAGAGCTTGGACAGTAAAACTTATCTTGAATAAAACATAATCTAAGTTAAATTTTGTTCAATCTTCACCGTCACTATCGCTTTCAAGACCTGAAGTTGTTTGTTGATTTGCCATGAAATTAAAATTTGTTACAATAAGTTTTTCGATATTTTCTACTTTTAACCTTTTTTTCATTAAGTAACCACTTAAAAGTAGAAAAACTCCTTTCTACTCTACTGACGTTAATGGGGCATATATAAATATTAAAATATCATCAATTGACGAACCGTTCGCGATTTCTTCTGAATATGTTCTAATAATATCTAAGTCCGGATTTCGATCCATGACAGCTTCTAATTTGTTTTCTATGGATAAACATTTGCTCCATTTTATGATTATCCCCCATGTAGGGGACATGGGAGACCATCCACTCGATGGACCGACGACATCGTAGCGGTCGCAGGGAGTCGATGGATGGAGGCGGCTCAGGACCGCTATTTGTGGCGTCGTACGGGGGAGGCCTATGTCCAGCAGTGGACGTGTATGGGCTGATGATGATGATGATGATTATCCTGACTTCATCGAATATTTCAAAAGCATCGACTATTGATAAATTTCGGTTTCGTAATGTTTTTAAATATTTATTTTTTAAATATGTTTTTAAATATTTTAAATAACCTGACACAATTAGCAGCACTATCGGCTATCTTCTTGAAGACCCTTAGTTTAGACTTAATTTATGTTTTGAAACTGCGACATTATTGATAAATGTAGGTAAATAATATCCAACGTGCTATAACAAAGCAGAAACCTCCTTCATTCGTCCTATCTCGAGTTTATTGGCTCAATGTCGTACTTGTTACAGAAATAACAAACAATACACTACTTTCAAATGACATTGGGTTACAATTTCAGTTTCATGCTTGTTATTTTACATTTGACCAATAATTTGATTGTTATGTAAAAAATTAAAAAACTGAATATTTACACTGTTTTGAAATTTTTGCGGGACAAATACTAATCACTCGAGATTAATTATGGGACCAACTCATTTGCTATACAATAGCGACATAATCATCAAATCGGTCCATAATTGATAGAGAAATCGACGAAAAAAGTAAAAAAAGTCATTTAGTCGAACATAGAACCTCCTCCTTTTTTGAAGTCAGTAAAAAATGTCACTGGGCCGCTCAGGCGAATGACGTAAACGAAGGGAGGCCTATGTACAGCGGAGGGTTGAAGAAGGCTGATGATTGTAGATTATCGAACACGCTGTATATATGTATGTCACTGCCGGATCATACAATCAGCCCGTTTGAAGAAGGGCTAGGCGTATTACGAAGGGAACGCTTGTTTCTTGGGAAACCCTATTTCATTTCATTCCACAATATGGCTGAGTGATGTTTCGCCATATTGTTGAATGTTGATCGTTCAAAAATCGGCATAGGCTTTTATCTGAATGTTGCTGTTTTGCAATCTGACTAGCCCTTCTACAAAGGGGCTGATTCTAATATCCGTTGACGACATAATATTCGGATATACCAGTGAATCCAAAAATTTATTATAAACAAATTATAAAATCCATGCAATGTCGGTGGAAAATACATATTTTACAACAATCTCAGCAAATCATAGAAAATAATTAAAGGCAGGATGGGCAATGGCCCAACCTGCTACAATTTTTATGGATGGAAATTTTGGACTATGCAATGTGAAAATCGAATCATGGTCGACGAACCACAAGAATCTACACTGATTTGTATTTGAGTGACAATTCAAATTCAAAATCCTGCATTTCGGTAGGCAACGCTAGCCGAAGTTTTGACAGCTTTCTAATGAAATCTTGTGCGCGGCGAGCACACGTTTCATTCAAAGTTGTCTAAAAGCCCACGGACTAAAAGAGAGTCCTAGAACGTTTTGTCGGGCGGATTTTAATTTCACTATCGATTTTCGTCTTTCTTTTCATTTGAAGATTACAGAATTTCAAAACTGCAGAATTTAAAAGCAGTGGGTTTGTTCTGCTTATAACTGGTCAGATTCCGATTCTTTATTAATAACAGAACAGCATTATAAAAGTACAAATAATACAAATTAGTTGAGCAATCCAGCATTATACATAAAATTCCAATTGAGTAAATAAGTCATATAAAAAAGTTATTGCTCATCATCATCAGTCATCATCACATAATATATTCCAAAAAAAAAATATATTGTAACATTCTAAAAATAAATTACAGTGAATAATAAAGTTATATCTGCTATCACGTAGCATGTGTGTAGGAATGCGTTAACGATATGTACTGGTTTATTAAAATAATACCCATTTTAGCCAAATAATTTAATTACAGGCTCACGGAATCAGAATCAGAATCAATAACTTTATTTCTTTAGGCTTATAAAATAAGCACTTAGACAAGTCAAATTGTATACTATAAACATAGTTATTATTATCAAATAAGAAATAAGGTGTTATTGATATTCTCTTCACTTCAATTTTTTGTTTCCTAGTGGAAGAAGTGAAAAAGAAACCACTAGCACATTATAATATCACTTATGTGTCTAATACATGGTTATTTTGCCTATCTAAATCTAAATTTAATGCGATTTAGATACATGTCAATACACGAACAAATTAAGCAAAGAAACTTCACGAATTTATCTATAATATCTTCTAGATGTTGCTAGCGGCGATCGCTAATGCTATGCCTTGTGATAGAGCCTTTTAATTCATTTGGATTAAATTCCACATCACCACATGTAACCTAAATGGGTTTGAAGATTTTGGCCCTAACATCGGTTACCACATTGTTGTTGTTTTTTCAATATCACAGCGCACTAAGGTACTTATATACTTATTTTGATATACTTATAGGCACCTATTATGTCCATTAACATAATTTACTAAAGCGTCAGGTTTCCGATGCAAAAAAAGTCATTAGAGCAATAGTTTTTTTCATCGGTAAATATCTCAGACAGATTTTGAAAAAAAAAAATATGCGGGCCCTGCTACATAAAAAAAAATCTCTAATACTCTTCCTTATATCTTGATCTGTTCAGTAGTTATCAGTTAAAACACTCAGTTTAAACTTTCACAGACTTTTATAATTTTAGTCGGAATCCTTTATAATTTTAGTCGGAAATCCCTATCAGGTGCCCTGGTTAAAAAGCAATTTCTAATCTCCCTTCAATTCGATTCCCTATTCGTTTCATCATCAAAAATAATGTAATTCGTTGTTGTCGTGCAACAGAAATAAATGACAACCACGCACCACAATTAAATTAGGTAGCAGGCCACCACATTTATAAATAACTCCGATGCGACGCTCATAACCTTGCTCGGACTGCCAAGTTACCCGCTAGATGGCAGGACGTGGAGCGAAAAGTTTAATATAACATTCTTTTCAGGTTATGTCACGAATTCACGATATGTTTGCTTTGTGTTGATCGAAACTTTTGATGTTACGAGAGCTCTTTAGACTACATATGACTCGATTCGTTACAAACGGTATTCCTTTTACGGAGTTTGAAGCTTAGAAATGTATTTTTAAATGAAGTTATAACCAACCAACAAAGTTTTACATCAAATTCGATAAAAAAATACTATTTGCTACTAAGAGCCTATTTACGTATTCAGAAATTACCATAATAGCGTTTTATGATTGCAATTTAACGTTTCATAATAAAATTTCGACATAGATTTGATTTTGATTCGTCACTGTTACATAAAAAAACAAACATCTTCAAAACAACTAACGTTATTACTGAAAATAGTTAAAACTTTGCATAGTGAAGCATGTTTTAAATTATTTATGGGCATGGCATGCGACCATCTTAAACCTATCATATGGCACTTCTACCAGCCATTATATCTCGATTTAGAAATAAAAACGCTTGTAAATAGATATATAAAACCCATATTTTTCCAGTTTATTTGTTCTCAAATGATCCGTGTTCAAATTTATCAGAATTTGTGTTTGTTACGTTCGCTTCACGTTTCGACCTTTATCTTATCAGTAAATACTCTATAGAGATTAGAGATGCGTCCGGTATTCAATAACTAACTCAATACCTGTTAGCATGGTTCTAAAATATCTAACGCTTTTGTAAAATCCGCATACCGCTAGGGAATAACTGTGCAAAGCGAGCATCGCGCCTAACCGACCGTGAGCCATAACTACACAACGCTTCAATACCTATATTTACCTAACTATCATCTAGGCATAGGTACTAGCGGACCGTTCACCCGTAAAGTTATGTAGCTGCAACAAGTATTTGGTATTTTTAACCAAATCGGTTAGAAATATATCGGGTAAAAATCAGGACAGGTATAGAGTATTGTAACGTTATTGGGTACCAGTTGGTCCTAGCGGTATTGAAACAAAATACCCAACTAATAACCGGTAGCCATAATATCCAATAACTCCCATCCTTAATAGAGATAATTTATTATGTACGTATTCAAATGCGAAATAGCTTATTACGTATGTAACAGCTGTTCTATGTATTCATTTCCTTCGTTTACATGACTTTGCTTTCTAGAAGTTGATACACATTTGAGTAAGTTCGAGTTCGTAAAATGTACAATCATTTTAATTATTTTCGCAGAAATAACACACATTTCTCTTAGTGAACTGTGTTTTACCGATGACTGCAGGTTTTAAAACGAAAATTTTCACAAGTATGTACAAAGTATGTGTTTTATTGTTCATTTGAAGGACATTGCAACAAAAGTTTTCTCGAATAATACTATTTTGACATCAGAGAATGTACATGATAAATACTAAGATGAATGCATTATCTGTCATGCAAATACCTATAGGTTGGAAGGAACACTAAATCAAATAATACAGATATTGCGAATATTGTTATAGTACAAAGGAATTTTGTCTATTCATATATTTTGTAAATACACGAACATTATTAAAAGTTCCATAATACCTAACACAAAAGTTTCCTTCCACGCAAAGCGTTACAAACAAGTTAGGTTCCAAAAATCCGCGAGCTAGAGGTCGTTAAAAGACAGAAAACAAAGCAAAACTCGCGAATTGGAACAGCCTCAGCCAGCGTCGCTTGCGCATGTGCGAGTGGGGTACGTCACGGCCACAGATTCAACAAGTTTAGCTGGAGTTGTCGAGTCTACAATTCTAGACTGTTCAGCGTCACCGAAAGGCGACAGATTTGCCGAGAAACAGACAGATTGGCAAAACAAAATATTTATGGCTGGCGTCTCTGACTGACTAGTTGTAGCAATCGCAACGATAGGGTCGTTTTTGCAAATACATATAATTCTCAATGTGATAGCAAAAATATGTCAGTGTCTAAACATATTAATGCATTTTAATTTATATGACATTTTGTAAACGTCCAACTTGTAACACTGAGCCTTGCGTTCCTATAATTATCTCATTTATTAATGTCAAAGTACTGTTTTTCCCTCCTTCTTAATTAAAATACTGATATGAATGAGGCTGAATAATATAAATTGTCTTATACGAGTATGTGTACACCTAAATCCGGATCAAATATTTGCAAATCACACATTTGTCTCAAGGAATCAAACCCGCAACCTTCTTTTCCCAGACAGTATTTTGCCCCCGCGCGCGCGCCAGAGGTCGTTTAAAACACAGCTTAATAACAACATTAATAATATTTCCGTGCTAATGCCGATATAGACGGGCAGCTCCGCTCGCGCATTCGTAGCATATTCGTCACTGCGCAAGAGTGGGACGGGGCGGCGGCGGCGGCGCGGCCGCGGCGCGTAGACGCTTTCATGACTGCTAGTGCTACGCGGGTTCACGTCCGCCATTTTGTTGACGTCGCGTCGCGTTGTCGAGCCTCTGTTTGCACATGGCAATGCTTTTGCAAATAACTGATCAAAGTACCTAATGAATTGGCATTTGGAGTTTATTTATAGTTTGGATTGATAATTGGATGTCTTAATTGCATTAATTATTAGTTAGATATTTAAAAGGTTAAGAGATATGAATTGGCAAATAACAGCGTCGGTTTTAGATACAGATTTGTACGGGATCGAATCAATAGTATGTATTAGAGATTTTAAGTTTGGATTATTTTTGCGCAAGAGAGGGACGACGACGGTGCGGTGGCCTGTGAACCAGTTAGAAAGACTGCAGCTAGTGCTACGCGGTTCACGTCCGCAATTTTGTTGCTTGCACTTACATGGTAATATTGGCTATGCTTTTGCAAAAAAACTGGTCAAGGTAATGAATTGGCAATGGGAGTTTAGTTTTGGTTTGGATAAATGATTGGATGATGTCATGTTGTAGGTAATGACTGTCCTCCTCATCAGTATACATGCTAAACAAGAGTGAGGTGTCTTCTAGACCTTCGTGATACGCCGCTGGTCACATCGTCACTTTTCATCAGGTGAGATTGTGGTCAAACGAAGGTCTATCGATATTAAAAAAAAACTTAGGTCAAGTCCACCGCTGAAGATGCCGCCCCCAAACTCAAAAGTGATTAAGGGAAACCCCCTTGGGTTTTGCTTTAATCAACAAACGTGTGTGCAAAAACCATTAGAATTTGCGCACACACCTGCGATCTATAATTAATTATTTTCCTGGACACATGGTTAGTCTCTTTTGAGACTGGCCGGGCCGAGGCCGAAAATTCGGCTAGGCGGACATCATCAACATAACTAGCTGCTGCACTCGCCTTCGCCCGCGTTTAATCGGGATAATAATACATATATAATATGCTATTCCAGGTCCATATATACATATATGTATATATTATATATATTAGGATTCTTCAAAGGAAGTATTTGAGTTTGTAGTTTTAGATATTAGTGCCATGCGTTAAAAAATCATCGTAAGCAGTTTACAAATTTGTAATCAACCTTCAGATTTGTGACATAGCCTCGGAGTTAAAATATATTATGACGTATGGCCTCAATAGCTCGTGACGTGACGTTCAGTTCAGCTCATCAAACGGAGACACTGCCAACTGGGGTCAAGCTATTCATACCAATAGGTACATATTATATTAATAACTAGCGACCCGCCCCGGCTTCGCACAGGTGCAATTCTGATACTAAATTATACATATAAACCTTCCTCTTGAATCACTATATCAATTAAATCCGTTGTATAGTTTTAAAGATCTAAGCATACATGGAAAAACTAATGCAAAGCCGCGGGGTGCAGCTAGTGCAGCATTATGTAGTTCGTTCAGTTAGTTTACTTATAAAGTTTTGGGTAAATATAATTTACAAAAACATTGTATACATTCATTATAAGGTTTTATAGCAAAAAATATATATAATGAAAATGTTTATAACATTAGAATAGAAATAGAGAATAAAATTAAATCAGATAATTCATCAACTTTGAAGTGATGACACATTGCTGATACGTTCCTTTTTTCTGTTGTTGTTATCAGCTTGTGTTATGTTTTTATACATATATAATCTATATTTACATAAAATAATCCAACATAATTAATTATCTTGGATTCTCGAATGGAGTATAGATGAATTCACTACGGATGTAGGCGGGTTAACTACTAACCGTTGTCATGGAAGAACACCAACGTTTCATTCATCCCTCTACGATTACGAGGGACTTTTTCAGGGTGAGTGCGGTTCAAGTCGTGCGCGTTTTGAATTATACAATGTTGTTTTTAAACCTTGATCAAAGGAGATATGCGGATACGTGACATATATCATCATCATATCAGCATATATACGTCCACTGCTGGACATAGGCCTCCCCCATACGACGACGCCAAAATAGCGGTCCTGAGCCGCCTCCATCCATCGACTCCCTGCGACCGCTACGAAGTCGTCGCTCCATCGAGTGGATGGCCATATTTATATGTACATACATATGTATATATCGATAAAAATCTGAAAATAAATATATGTTAGCTAAGCAAAAAACAAGGCGATTATAAAATATCCAAAATGAAAACTACACTACATCATTTAGTTTTTTCTTCGTTTCTTTATAAGTAAACGGTTTATTTTATTCAAAATAGTCTCATTTGGAAGATAGATAGTCGAGCTTGCTAAAAAAATATAATATGATCACGTCACGTATCCGCAAATATCATTTGATGAAGATTCTAAAATACAAATTGTAGATAATGCTGTATGAAAATGTGCCGCAGCATTTATTTTATCATTTTTACCACGTATCCTCTCCCTGCCCCCAAGGCACCTTTTATACAGGTATTGATTTTGTTGCTTCAAAGCAACACTTTTCTACATTATGTATTTCCTCATTTTATTTCAGTTTCATAATAAAAGGCAGGTTGCTTGATAGGGCGAACATACTTTATTAAAATAATGCGGGATATAACAGCAGATGAGAGAGATTAGATACAGCTTCTTTGCGTGGTAGTTGCGGAAGTATTCTAATGAACAAAACGTCTTTATCGAATGACGTATCTCGAGACATTGACAGCTGCCTGTCATAAACCTTACAGTGACAGTTCTATACTTTGACACTGACTTATTGCTATTGTGTTTACTTTCCAACATTTCGCGGCTTAATGGATCGTTAAAAACAGGACATTTATTACACCACTGTACCTTGAATACGAAAGTTGGAATGTTACTCGTATTGTAGTAGCTTTGAAACATAGAAGTAATTTTAATTATGATTTGTCTCTTATTATTGTAAGTTTACGATAACTTTAAGTTTATAAAGTTTTATCAAAAAAGTGACCTAAAATGTCTCAAGGAACGTTCCACTTTTCTTCATCATTCTGACACTCTTTTTCTGCGCTCTTCAAACATCTTATGCTTCAAGTCCCTCTCCACTCTACTTCCTCCTGTGAAAACTTATTTACTGCGCGTGCTGTACAGGTTTGAAATACATCCAGTCTAAGTCAGGCGTACAAAGTATATACCCATATTCAAGAGTATGGTAACGGATAACCATTTGTCCTGCTATCACTGACCACACCTTTATTTCTCATAATAATATGTAGTTATGTTTGTACATACATATGTATGTCACACTACGCACAGACAGCGAAAGCTTAGTAATCTGGTCCCGTTTTCACCGTTTGGGTACGGAACCCTTAAACCATACAAACAATCGAAAATATAATCGCCTCCTTTTTGATAATCGGTTAAAATAAAATTCACGTTTCACTCACTTTCGGCTTTATAATATTAAAACTTATTTAAAGGATAATACGCCTTCGCAATTTATTTGGAAAGCAAGCTAGCATAGGAGTAACTGAAATTACGAAATATAACATACATAAACTCCTGAAATTATTTCCAGTGAAAACGGTAATACGACAAGCGAACAACCGTTCAATACCTTTTGCGTCACAGGGAAAATCCGATCCGCTCGGATTTTCCGACGTAATTGTCTGCCTTTGAAAGATATTTTAAATACCTGTTACGATTTCACAGAGAGAAGCTTTATAAATAAAATACAGTTGGTTTATTATCGACTTAATCATGTATTTACAAATAAAGAGTTTATTTTCAACCATACAATACCATCCTTATCTGGTTTCCCTCCACCTTCATCATTCGCACCGCTAAGGAATGGAACTCGCTGCCTGCTTCTGTTTTCCTGCCAATTACAATCTGAGTCTCTTCAAGACTAGAGTGAATAGGTGTCTTCTATACCTTCGTAATATACTCGTTCCGTCGGCCACGTGGTCACTTGCGATCAGGCGAGATTGTGGTCAAACGAAATGCTATAAAAAGAAGTGTTGTGTACAAAGGAAAGCTGGGCCGATTAGAAAACCTGTATATCTGAGTCTTATAGACATTATATCTTCAAAAGAATGGTTTATCAACATTATCTGTCCACTCCTGATAAAACTTAATATTTTTACTGGTATTTTGTAAATTATTCGTGTTATTTCGCAATTTCTGTTTTTATTTAAATAATTATTTGTCAAAATTATTTTGTTTTTATGTCATTCAATAAGAAACCGTCAGCTTTAATGCGTACGAATCCTATCCATCCAAAGGTTGCCTGGAAGAGATCGCTGTTAGCGATAAGACCGCCGATTGTACCACACTAAGTATAATTAGTATTAAGTTCTTGTATAAGTATTACATGTATTGATGGTGCAATAAAGATATATTCTATTATATTCTATATCCAGGGAAAAGCGGGCGAGCCCACTGACGTTTATTTCGGTAATTATTTATAATTATTTTAGTAATTATTGGGTCAAGATAGAAGTCTTTTAATTCGACTTTATATAAATTGTTCATCTGTTTTTTTCTACCTGTAGATTGTTTGGTACAGTCTGCTGTTCGCCAACAGTTTCAGTTGTAAATGCTACCTAGTTCTGATTTGTTTCTATTCTTTGTTTGTTATTTTCTTTATTAAAACACAAGTATCTACGGTAATAAAGCATTTTCGATGTTGT
Organism: Eupithecia insigniata; assembly: GCA_947859395.1. NCBI lineage: Eukaryota > Metazoa > Arthropoda > Insecta > Lepidoptera > Geometridae > Eupithecia > Eupithecia insigniata. The sequence goes on from OX402007.1 coordinate 1,692,863, forward strand.
AGTAGCTTTAGGCTGGGGTCAAAAAAGCGTAATTTTTTGAGTAAGTATTCGCATAAAATTACTCATTCGTACAATACTTTTTCGACGTATTTTGAGCTGCTGAATCGATATTCGAAGTCAAAATTAAGATTCGATGAAAAAAATTATGATTTATAACGTCAAGAAAAATTGTAAATATGTATACGCGTCTATTAGATCGCTTGGGAGGGTCCTGGCTTTATTATACTTAGATATTTACATATTCACATAAGGTAAGAAGTATTAACACCGTAGGAATAAAAAAAAACGAATCCCGGGCAGGCGGAACTCGTATATTTAGCGAAAATTGCGCAACGTATTTTGTCCTCTTTTTTTATAACGCCAAACACGTTTCAAACACTTCGTTTACGCGTACAATTTTTTTTTTCACGGGATCTTAGTTTTGTGTTCGAATATAGATTCAGCAACTTTTACCCTGCAAAGGTTTTTGATTTGACATTGACGTCCACTATCATCCCCCAGTGATATTTTTAGACAGGGCGTAACCTTGTATCTAAATACCTTTGACAGAAGGTCTTACGGAATACCCAAAAGCTTTTCCATGAGAAATCATGTTTATCCGAAGCCATGTTCCCTTGTCTTTCAATAAAACTGCTAAACGAAACATAACACGTATGTCTCAGCACTGCTACGGTTTCCTACAGTTTCGCCGGTCGATACCGTAACGGCTTTAACGTAATTTTTACGTCAACGTGGTTCTTTTTAGAGGTCGATAGTAACTGCTTTACATATGTTTTATTGCCACTTGGCGGTTTTGTTGCTTGAGTACAATGTTATGAAGCGTATCGTAAGTCGGGAGAGTTAATAGACGATATTAAAAATAAAAAAACTTCTGCAAATACTTCGTTATTCAATAACGAAGTTTGCTATTTTAAATCAAATTAACCAATTTGCATAACTCTTCAGACTGTCGTGGTTAAACACAAAAAAATATCGTAAAGCACTATGATTTGTGTTGTTTTAAGTTCTGATGTAATATGTATATTTTATATGCCATTATTACCTAAATCTAGTCAAATATGTTTTTTATTTTAAGCATTGCTGGCTCATGAAAAGCCTGTCCAAATGTATGTATATTTTATAAAATTAATATAGGTACTTACCGGTGAGAACTCTGTGTCTACTTAAACCTAACATAGGCTTTAAGGCACTTCTAACATAAATGTATTGTTGATTTTTTATCTTTTTTTCTAATTGTAAATTCTAAGTACCAGAAGGCTTGGTTAATATCTCATCATAAATGTTTTAAATTAACCAACAACTAAGTTTTGTTAAAACAGATAGCTTCTCCAATAATCAGACTGCATAGGTATTCTATTTATTATTTTATTTTAATCTAATTTGTTCTTATCTAATCTATTATTAATTTTAATTTCATAATGGGTTTTATCTGAAAATAAATACAATACATACATACATAGGTATTGATTCTCATGACAAGTACCTACAATGTAATAACTTTTGCGAAAAGCCCATTGGTGAATCTTTTTAACAGACTTCAAAAGGAGGAGGTTATCAATTCGTCTGTATGTTTTTTTTTTTGTATGATTGTTACGCGATATCTCCGCCAATTATGGACCGATTTTGAAAATTCTTTCACTATTGTATAGAATGATGATATCGAAAAATATTTTTATCTCCAGGGAAAAGTATTTATCTCGCAAAACTTAAAATAAGTGTAAACGTAAGGGAATCTGAAGTCGGTTTATGGTTTTTTAAAACACGCCATATTATTTGTTTGAATTTGATGTGATTTGTATGGACCAGTTGAGCTACCTGTAGATTGTTTGCAACAGTTAGCACTTAGCTCAATTATTTCAATTGTACATATATACTAGTTTAATTTGTTTATATTATATGATTGTTATTTTCTTTGTCAATAAAGTAATTTTAATTTGATAAAATTAAATAATTTTTGAATTAACTTTTAAACTTAATGCTCTTCGTGAAAACACGTGAAAATTTATCTTATAATAGCTGTTCCCCGCGGTTTCACCCGCTTTAAATTCGAATTTCGCATTTCTACCTATCTAGGGGGATAAAAAGGTATTTTTTCCCGTAAATCTCCTATGGAAATTTGATGTTTTACCAGGACAAAAAGTAAGTTGCCTGTGCTACTCTCCATCCTTTCAACTAACTCTATGCCAAAATCATAATCAAGTCGATTGTTTGCTTAGTTAGGGCGTGAAGGAAGCACAAACAAACAAACACACTTTCGCATTCATTATTGGTTGGGATTATTCTTGATGTGAGGAGAAAATCAATAACACCTTATTTCTTATTTGACAATTCATAATTTTTAGTATAAAAATATAAGTATATTTTCATACTAAAAATTATGAATTGTCAAATAAGCACTTAGATAAGTATCTAAGTGCTTAGTACTTTGTAAACCTAAAGAAATAAAGCAATTGACTTCTGATTTTGTAGAAATACTTTGAGTTTACTTAAATTAAAGTTAATAACGATTTTGTAATCACATATTCTTAGATACTGCATAATAATCGCATAACATTTTCCAAGTATCGTTTAAAATGTTTACCTCTGTTCCTTGAAAATTGTAATTGAGATCTGAGAGCCCGAGAATACCGAGTAAATGGTAATAGCTTTCTAATTCTAATAATCTTAATTTCCAAGGCCGTACAGGATTTAGAAAGGGCAAATAAAAACATACATCATCATCATCATCAGCCCATACACGTCCACTGCTGGACATTGGCCTCCCCCGTACGACGCCACAAAAGCGGTCCTGAGCCGCCTCCATCCATCGACTCCCTGCGACCGCTACGATGTCGTCGGTCCATCGAGTGGATGGTCTCCCATGTAGGGGGGGATTTGCCATAATCACCACGCTTGGCAGGCGGATTGGTGATCGCAGTGTTGGTGTATAAAAATACTCAGAAAGAAGCTGCTGCCCTTCCTCTGGTAGGTTCCCTTAGTCGGCTTTTACGACATCCACGGGTTGAGTTGGAGGGGTCGATATTCGTACGCCGCGACCCCACGGCGACATAAACATACATAGGGTGTCAAAATCATAACCCTCGTCGTAGTCGGAAAAAAAAATGCAGTCGGCGGCGCGTCGCGTCATGGGGACGCGTCCGAGTGGTATTAATTTGGATCAGCTATCTAGATAGTTTTCAGAAATCTGCTGAACTGTTTCATTCTTGTTTTGTGAAATTAATTTTGTAAAATAAAAATAACTTTAAACCTAAAATTAAACTTCTTAATGTTGACGCTGGTCAAAGAGGCATTTATTTATCAGTAGTAATAGTGTTAACGTGGTATTTTCAATCGTCTGGTGGGGAAACGAAATGATAATCATTCATCCATAACGTAGAGTGATGATCGAATGCCTATTTAATAATTTGATTGTTTTGAAAAAGCTTAAAACCGACTTCAAATTCTTAAGTATTCACATTGTCTTTTTTTTTTAGTTTTTCGGGACAAATGCATAACTCGCGGGAATTAAAACTGTATGGGACCACCTCGGTAACTATAACCTATCATTCTCTAGCTGTTGGCATGTTGTAAATGTTTGTATAGATTATATTGGACGTTCATCTACGAACGTCCAATATTATATGTCACTTTTGAATTGGCATTCCTTGATCACTCTATAACTATAATGATATCAATAGATGATACGCAAACTACAAGATAGTTCCACCTTATTTGAAACTGAAACCCGAGTATTTAAACAGCTGTATCGATTTTGATCGAACATAGCTTAGAACAGAGAGCCTACTCGCTAAACGAAAGTTGAAGTTTTTGATTCCTTTTCATGCAGAACCTACTCTCATGTCACATAAATGCATTTGCACGAAAACGATTCAGAAGATTTCGATTTCGAGTTCATATTTATTTGTTACCTCAAAAAAAAGGTTCTGGTTCACAGATACTCTGATACAGACCTCAAACACAAAATACTCCTGTTTTACTCGGAAAAAAAAGCTAAACGATAAAGGTACGATTTCGTTATAACCAACTAGCTCAAAATTGAAGGGATGGCATCCCTGCCTTGTTTGCATTGGTTCGGATCGATGCTAGACGTCTGCGTAGGCATTTTCCTCTCGCCAAAATTTTGTGGGTATATTATGTACATGGACGACGAGGGGTCGATAAATGGGAACTGTACTGACGTAACGTATAATCAAAGTAAGTAGGCAGGTACCAAAAGGTATATTAGATATCCTACTATTAATCCCACTAATATTATAAAATGTCAAAGTTTGTAAGGATGGATGGATGTATGGATATTTGTTACTCTTTCACGCAAAAACTACTTAAACGATTGGGCTGAAATTTGGTATGGGTATAGTTCGGGACCTGGAATTACATATAGGGTATTTTTTATCCCGATAAAACGCGTGCGATGGCGCGGGCAGCAGCTAGTTCACAATAAAAAATTTAAGACATGGAGGCGATGGCTACTTTTGTAACTTAATTATATACTATATGTATTTTTTGCCTGTTTATGTGTTATTTTTTGCCTGTCTGTGTGTTATTTTTTGCCTGTCTATGTGTTATTTCTGCCTGTCTATGTGTCATTTTGTAAGCAGTAAGTAATCTTTTATTTCTGTACTAAAGTTTGTTTGTTGTGTCTTATAAATAATTTTATTTCTTCCTTTTCAATAAGGTTATTAATTACTATAGAGTAAATTGAGATTATATTGTATTATACTATATTAGATTATTGTAGTGATTATAGATAATTCCGCCACGTTCGGAGGAGGCATGTTTGCAGTCGTTGACTTAGGTACCTATGTCTACAGATGAGGATCTATTGTTATTAATTTTGTTTAAGTGCTGAAAAACGGTGAAAATTTATAATTTAAGGAAGTTAAAACAGGACAGAAAATATCTACATTTATTTGAATAAATAATAAAGAAAATGTTTCCTAGAATCAATTATAGAACTACAGTGACCAATTACCCTTCTTTTACTTCGTAGGGTAAAAAGAAACAGTGGGTAATAAAATTGTATGAGTCAGCACTTTCGAAGAGGGAATTCAGGTCAGTATTCACTAAACATTGATTGGAATTTAGATCATGTTAGCAGTTTGGAAGCATTGCCTGGAGCTGCTTTTAAGACCCAGGATATCTAGGCTGCTAACTATTTAATTACGTAATTAGTCTTGGAATTCGAGCGCTCTAAATGACAATGTACTATTTAGAGTGATTTTACTCTACATTAGAGTGACTCTACTTTACTGTAGACTGTAGAGAGATTCTACTCTCATTTTGCAAGTGCAGTACTACTTCTCATTTTCCTATGAAAGTGACATTGCTGCTTAGATTTACAAGTTAAAACTGTAAAATAGGTAATAATGGGAGTCTAGAACGTACAAGAGCATCTAATAATTAGATTGCGTATCTCATCTCCCCAATATTTTTACCCGACTACGCAAGGAGGTTTTTCTCTTGATGACTTATTTTGGTTTCTTTGTTTTTTCGCCTCATTGAATTTTCTTTTACTACGTCTTTAACTAGGTATTAACTAAGTCCAATTTTACTACCTGTTACTGTTTAGGCCTTCTTGAATATATATTTATTTATTTTGTACCCGTAGTGATGTTTATTATCCCTTTTTTCATATCCGCATGCAGGGAAATGCAATTTAAGCTACAGTGATTTCAGCGTTGACTCGTGTAGTTTAAATAAAAAAACATATTGAATTTTCACTTTCGAAATTGCATCCATTTTTATTATTAACACAAAGGGAAAACTCGCTGCTACAGCCTATTATACCATTTCATTCTATCACTCTGTTTTTTTTACTCACTGCTAAGGCTCAGCGTGTGTAGGCCTTTGATAAGAGAAATCGTAATGTTTCCTTTCCTCTGCGTTTCCTGCCAGTCTCTTGCTCTTCGCTTCCTGTTTTCCAGTGGACCTAATTTACTTTGTATTTTTGCCCTTCCAAATTTTACCCAGTTGTATTCGGCATACTTACCAAAACGATGTATAGATTAACTATACAGATTGGCTCTTAGGCGGCCGTGGCTTTCACATTTCCCATACGTTACCTGTGTTCATGTTACCGTCGCGTGATTCACAAAACACAGTTGTCTAAAAACGTAGCAATTTGTTTCGATCTCTAAACGCACGCGCCGCTTTCCACCCCATCGTGCAATTGCAGCCGACCGTGAGGCGCGCGCGTCGATCTGTGAACTAAAGAATTTCGTCCATTGCATTAATTTCCAGTGGTCTTCCTACCTACAAAATATTAACACCGTTGTTAGGACCTAAGACAATAATCTTTATTTTCTTAAGCGGAAGAATGCAAAAGATTTTGAATAGAAATTGTTTTCACAATACCGAAAGGTAAACTAGCAGGTTTAAACCTCCGAATTCTAAAAGCTAATCAGACCAATACGCGATGCTTTGACAATTTATAACACTACAATCGAATAGCCCCGTAGTTGAAACTTTGTAGACAAGCAATAATATGTTTTTTTTTTAATGTACAATAGATCTTCGTTTGACCACAATCTCACATGATGGAAAGTGACGATGTGGCCAACGGTGTATCACGAAGGTCTAGAAGATACCTATTCACTCTTGTCTTGAAGAGACCCAGATTGTAATTGGCAGGAAAAACAGATGCAGGCAACGTCTTTCAATCCTTAGCGGTCCGAATGATGAAGATGGAAGAAAACCGCTTAGTATGAGTGGATAGTATATCCACCAGATAAGGATCTACAATCAAGTTTACAATCAATGCGTAAATTATTCTTTGAAATTTAGAAGTTTCTAAAAACATCACGTGATTTGATTTCAGATTTCAATAACTTTACTGCTTACAAAATAATATTCAGGTTTTCAGTATCAATAACTTTATTTCTTTAGGCTTACAAAATAAGCACTTAGACAAGTCAAATTTGTACTATGTGTATAACAGCTAAGAATATACATAGTAATTATTATCAAATAAGAAATAAAGTGTTATTGATTTTCTATTCACTTCAATTTTTAAGCACTAAGACGAGTCAAATTTTATACATTGTTATCAAATAAGAAATAAGGTGTTAATTATTTTTTCATAACTTTTTTGTATGTATGTCGTCGTTGCGATGTCGTTAGGACGACCTCTGATGATACTTATGATACTTTCTTGCGCAATGGCAACAAAGTATGATCTACATATTGTGTAGTGTAGACGTTCAAGCCATCACAGCAGCGTTAGGTTCCTAATTACTTTTTGCATTATAATTTTTTATATATAATATTCACTTAGTGATTTCTCGCACTACAGTGACGATATGTGATGATGAGTAAGCTTTCCATAATGAGGAAATTTACGAATGCAGAAAATTAGATATTTGTAAAAGTATGTATGCTATGTACCTATACTTTTACAAATTCCAAATTTTCTATTTCCTCATCATAGCAAGCTTACCCATCAGCACATATCGTCACTGTAGTGCGAGAAACGACGATATACGACACCACTGTTGAACTTGCTTCCCCCAAACAAGTGTGTTTCTGCCATGACCACGCTTGGCGAGCGGATTGGAGATCGCAGTGAAGGTGTTAGAAATACACAGAAGGAAGCTGCTGCCCTTCATCTGGTAGGTTCCCTTAGTCTGCTCTTACGACATCTACGGGCTGAGTTGGAGAGATCAACTCTTCGCAACGAACGCCACGGCCAATAAAAAACAAGCTAGTATCATCCTACCTAACTAATATTATAAATGCGAAAGTGTGTTTGTTTGTTTGTCCTTCCTTCACACCCTAACTAAGCAACCAATCGACTTGATTTTTGGCATAGAGTTAGTTGAAAGAATGGAGAGTAACATAAGCTAGTAGTACTAGTAACATAAGCTTTTTGTCCTGGTAAAACATCAAATTCCCATTGGAGATTTACGGGAAAAAATACATTTAACCCGTTAGAAATGTGGCATTCGAGTTAAAGGCGAGTAAAAACGCGGGGAACAGCTGGTACAAAATATTCAATCAACAAGCTAGTCCAATGTATAGATGGAGCTACTAGCAGTAATATGAAACGTGGCTTATATGTTTCACTAACAACTGATAACCTATGCCTCACATTGGCTTCAATAACAATATTGATGATGCAATGATTTTCTTCAATTATTCGTCCGATATAATCAATAGGCTTTTACTATAACAATATTTATATTTACTATACATATTATAAGCATTACTCGAGTGCTTAGTACTTCCCCGTCTGTTTACTCTGCTTATAATTTGGGTTGTCAATAAGCGTTTTACATATGATAATGATTTGGCATGTTATACTTACATTATCAATATATGCCAGATCATCGCGCCCCTTATGGCGCTAGCCTATTCAGTATAACAAAATAAGATGTTAAGAACGGTGCGGATAGCCTTAGCCACCATACAAACGTACTTGCCGCTTCATTTGGATACTATGTCCCCGATCTTATTGAAATTTTTCATACGTAATCGGATGAAAAATGGCTATGATTGCAGCGGTTTAGTTTTTGAAAAAACATAGGTAATGATATTAAATGAGGGTGAAACTAATTTTGACCACCAGATCGAGTCATCTTCAAGCAATTTTTTATGCATGATAGACACCTTTATACGAAAATCTGTCGCGCTTCAAACATCCTAAATATATTCAACATTATAAATAATGAAAAATATTTTTGAAATCAATCGTTTACTCAAAATTAATCGGAACGTACGAAAAAATATAAAAAAATGGTGCCAACACCAAGCACACGCACACAGTCACATGACAGCTTCGTATTAGATACTTAGTCGCACTTTCACACTCATAGCGCGCCCCATTTCATTCTACGTGAAACAACAACAAATCCGCATGGGAAAATCTGTTTTTGTTTGGGAGAGGTTCGTAGCCTTCTTAAGGCTATGTTTTATGTAAACGAAGCCTTATCTCATGATCCTATTATTTCTTTCATAAAATTTTTATCCCCAGGGAATTAGTATTTATCCCGCAAAACTTCAAATAAGTGTAAAAGTAAGGGAATTTGAGGTCTGTTTATTTTAAAAAACGCCATACTATTCTATTCTGTTCTTTTCTAAGTAAAATTTTATCAAATCGATAAATAATTTTTGATATAGAATTTTAGAAATAAAATTTTTGTTATTAATTTATTTCCTTATAAGTGTAATAAACAACGATAGATTCAAAAAAATTGCTCTACATTAATTTAAGTTATTTATTTTATAGGTCGAATGAAATTATAACTATTCAACGATCTGATTAGTCATAAAGAGTGGATTTTATTCTGATTCAACCGCTCATGTACATATGACTCATTAGAAACGAGAATTTATTTGGCATCTCCCACCAGGAAAAGCCATTTTGTTGGCTTGTTTTTCGCCTGTATTTCGTATAACAAAGACTTATTTCCTGCTATTTTTATTACAATTATATGTATGTATACGTATGTGTTATATGTATTTACCCAGGTAGGGTAAAATGTAGCCCATGTTTCGTTTGAGTAAGTATTTTTTTAATCTAACCCAAAATACAATAAAACTAAAGTAGGTATACACCTCACTCACATATGGTATATCTAAATAAAAAATAATCCTGGACAATACACACAGCATCATCGAGCCCCCAACAACACCTAAGAATAATTATAAACTTTTCAAATCTAGTAATTCTTTTAAAAAAAATACTAGTCTAAGGTAGAGTTAGCTGAGAATGTAACGCATTACGACTATTTTCCTTGTTCTAGCAAAATTTCGTCGTTATAATAATAATAATCGGGTGTATCATACTGTGCACCCGAGGATGATACCCACCCACTGCGTAGCCTTCGCCTTAGATTAACTTTCATAAATGACCTGTGTGCTGTTGGCTTCGGCCCCACGCATACCCCAAAACCGACCGGTTCACTATAATTATGGCCCAAGAACATGAAAATGAGAAACACAATAATAATGCTGGACAAGCCACACAGCATCATCTAGCTCCAAACTAAGCAGTGCAATCGATCAGTTTTGTAGAAACAAAATGTCGCCGCTTGGAGATTATTTTTATGCCATGAAATAAGAGCTCTAAGCTTAAATCATTCTGCAGATAACAATAGGTACCGTCCGAAAAAACTTTCCATCGAGTACAATGTATGATATATCATGCTACGTCACAGCCAGAACAATCAAATGCTTATGCCATACTAACTACAACCTCTTCTATGCCCCAACCAGTATATTCTACGTAATTCAATTCTTTTCATTTCAAAATTCAACTCCGGCGCATCACAAACTCTTCGCTGTTCTGCAATAAACGCAACCCTTGTAGTAACTACTAATTCATCTGCGCCTCGTAAAGCCTTAGTAACTGTTTGGTAATCTAGCTGCAGGAATGTGGGGCCGATAACAACCGCGCTGGGCGGCCGAGTCCGCCATTTTGTTTTATATAACTTACACAGCGTCGCAGTCGCGTTCGATTTTCTAATGATCGATACATCAATTTAAATGTCATGCGCCGGTAAAGGGCACTGCCATTTTTTGCTACGCTCATTTGCCTAAATATTGCGTAATATGTAGAACTTTCCAGAAAATAGTTGTACATTCTGAATTGAGGCCGTAAGCAACTTTGTTACGATATTACATTTGTAACAACTAAAATATTGTTCAAGGAAATGTTTCAGGGTTATACCACGATGACATTATTGACGTTATCTTAAGATACGAGCTGCATTCGAACAGTTTTATTTATAGACGAGCGGAAATACCGTTATATGCTTATGTAGGTAATGTTTAAAACCAGACGATTTGCATTGCTATTAAATTAATTCCAATCGTTTTGAATAATCATGGTCCTTATACTACTAGACTAGGGTAAAGGGGGTATAGTCGTTGCAGTTAGGATACGTGCCCCGTTTTCAAAAAACCCCACCTCTTTGATTGCAATTTAGTTTATTGACATATTAGCACGTAGGTAGGTTTATCTATTCCCAACTATCCCTACTTTGTACCTACATAATTATGTAAAGAATTACAAAAACTTAGATTGTGTTTGGTATCGTAAAAGTGCACCACTTAACAACCTAGAAATTACCTTCTTAAACCTGTAATTACTTGAAGAACCTAAAAATGTATTGCTACACACGAATAATTTGGTAATAAAATAAGTAGCCGAACAAAGTAACAAAGTTAATTAACTTCATAAAATATATTTTGTCTTATTATTTTACTCTAAACGAGTAAAATAATAGAACTGCATCTGCATTTCATTCCAATAAGTAACCAAAGTAAAATACCTACTTTAAAAAGAGATCCATTGTTTGATGTGTAAACAAAACAATGTTAAAATATAAAATTACTTCCTGTTTTACGAACACAATATCACGAATGAAAATATAATTTATTTCAAGGTCAATTATTGTTTTTACGAGAACTTGTAGGTATATATTAATATTTATACATAATATTAAATATTTATAATATTCCTCCCCAGTGCACATACGCCAAATAGGCCTCCGATGCCTCTCTGTAATTTGAATTTTCGGACGTGTAAAGAGTCGTGTCAGGTCTAAAGGCAATAAATAAAGCACTAACTGTTCCCTAGACTAGAACTAAAGGTAAAAAAAAATATCTTTGTTACCCATCATACCGTATCTTACTGTATTTTTATCCCAAAAACGGGTGTGAAGCCACGGGCAGAACCTATAATGAATAATATCTCAGAATTACCATCCAATTTAGGGCAGAAAACACCACGTAAGCGTCAGTAAAACCTCCACGTCCCTGGCCGGTAGATGTCGCTAGTGATCGCCTCTGGCATTCTCATCGTGGAATTCCTTTGTTTGTTCCACCCTGCGTTCATGACGTGTTGCTTTTCATTATGATTCGACGGATAAGTGTGCAAGTATAGGGTACCTATACCTTATGAAAAAAATATTTAGTTGCGAGTATATATGCAAAAAATTTGAATAATAAACAAAAACTTTAGAATTTTTTTTTCACCCAGTTCTGAAAAGAATTTTACATGTTTTGTTTACCCAACTAGCGTCTGTCTGTGGCTTCTCTCACGGTCTACATCTACATGTATCGTTATACGGGATCGAAAAACATCTTTTCTAAATGGATTTTGTAAACTTTAATAATAAACCCAGTAAAAAAAAATACATATCCAATTTATGGCGAAACGGATTGTTGGGAGACGACATCGTAGCGGTCGCAGGGAATCGATGGATGCAGGCGGTTCAGGACCGCTATTTGTGGCGTCGTATGGTGGAGGCCTATGTCCAGCAGTGGAAGTGTATGGGCTGATATGATGATCCAATTTATATTTTCTCTTAAATTAAGCCCATGACTTCTTTCACGACTTTTCTAACTCTCATGGTTTCCGATTTGGCCATCCACACCACATAACTCTCAAAAAGAGTGGCATTGGTGTGATAGGGATTCAAAGTAACCGTCCCTCATGCTATCCACACGAGTAAGGTATACCTAAAATACATTACTGATGTAAGCGGGTCAACTACGAACCTAATTTCTGTTGAAAGAACACCAACGTTTCATCCCATTACGAGGGACTTCTTAAGGGTAAGAGCGGTTGGTGTTCTTCCACTCCACCACCTTAAGGATCGTAGTTAACACGCATACCGTAATGAATAAGTCGAACTAAAAGAAAGAAGGAAATTTATTTATTAGATACACACAAACTTTGGTACAGAAATATTATGGATGTCGATACTACGATAAATTTATAGTAAAATACTTAAAATGTGCCTATCAACAATGCGTAAACTTTTAAAATGATTTTAAATCTATATTTATAGAAGAGAAAACTGGGTGACTCATCAAGATATATCTGAAACTACAAGAGCTACGAAGCTGAAATGTTGCATGGCGGTTTCTTTTAAGACGGAGGCAACCCGCTAAGGACGGATTTTTGGAAAATCGTTTTCTAAGGTAGTTGAAATGCGGTCAAAAGTAATTTTTATAATAAGTTCGGAACCGTAACTGTTGGCCCGTCAAAATTTGTAGCGTATGAAGATGACTCAATATAAACAGACACGTATCAGGGTTTTTTGAAATTCACACTCTAAAGGTCAATGATGTGGAGTCCAAGTTAAGGCACTGACTAAATTATCAAGAAATCTCAGGAACTAGAAAAACTACGAGGCTGGCATTTTAGTTTTAGTTTAGTTTTAGTTTACATGGAAGTATTACTTGGGGTAGGTACCTCTTACTAAGTCCACGCGAATTAAATCGCAGGCGGGTCAGCTAGTTCCATTATATTTTTTTACGCTAAACTATGTTTTTTCTTTGTATTCTTGTGTAAGTTTTCTGTTATAGTATTTAAGGAAATAAAGATTTTTGATTGGATTTGAATAAGTATTTCAGTTATCTACATAGTATCCATAACGAAAGGTCTGCTTACTTAAGCGGCTAGATGAAGTGCAAAGTGAAGATGATGCTGGATAATCCTTCTTCATTTTACAGTATCTTTAACTGGTAAAATCCAGGTGCAAAAAGACCACAGTTACGCAACAAAGGTATTCAGGTAACCTAGCTAATCAAAGCTTAACGTGGTTTTAATGAAGCTGACCCTATTAACGTTAAATTGAGGTTGTTAATTAACATATCTACCAGTAAGGAAGGTACAGTAGATAGTTGCTCCGAGCACCAGTAAACGTGATTGCCATATTAGTTCGACGCGAATTGAGCTAATTTTACGAAAATTCGAAAAACTGCGATTTTCCTTTGTAACTTGGGTTTTCTTTTTTGTATAATATGTGTCTAGAAATACACGGGAGATAGATAGATACTTATATAATTTATTCATTATAGGACAAACAAACGCACTTTTGCTTTTATAATATTAATTAGTACTGTTCCCCGCTCCATACACTCGATGGACCGACGACATCGTAGCGGTCGCAGGGAGTAAAGTTGCTGTAAAGTTGCTTGAATAAATAAATCTATAAATCTATTTACAGGAACACATTCGGCTCAATATCGAATTGAAACTAAAAGGGCAAATTGATAAAAAAAGTAGGCCAAGCACACGGATTTTTGTCTATGGTAGAATCCTTAGTAATAAATAATATTTGCGTAAGTGTTTTTGTTTTTCCTTCCTTCACGCCCTAACTTAACAACTAATCGACTTGATTGGCATATAGTTAGTTGAAAGGATGTAGAGTAACATAGGCTAGTTTTTGTCCTGGTAAAACTTCAAATTCCCATGGGAGATTTACGGGAATATTCGTATTTTTATAGGAAAATTTGGGCTTCCTTCACGGCCTAACGAAGCTACCAATCGACTTGATTTTTGTCATAGCGACAGTTAAGAGGACGTGAAGTAATATAGTTTCCTTTAGGTCCTGGAAAAACATAAAATTTGCAATCGAGAGTTACAGGAATTTTCGTATTTTTACACTAAAAATCGTTCTCAATTCACGAAACACTACTGAACGGGAAAAAACCTTTTTATCTCCCTAGAAATGTGAAATTCGAATTTAACGCGTGTGAAACCGCGGGGAACAGTCATCAACATCATATCAGCTCATCCCCCATACGACGCCACAAATAGCGGTCCTGAGGCGCCTCCATCCAACGACTCCCTGCGACCGCTACGATGTCGTCGGTCCATCGAGTGGGAGGTCTTCCCACTCTCCGTTTCGCATTGCATCGCGGACGCTGGCCGTGGGGCCGCGGCATAGAATATCGACCCCTCCAACTCAACCCGTGGTAAGAGCCGACTAAGGGAACCTACCAGAGGGAGGGCAGCAGCTTCCTACTGTGTACTACCAACACCTTACTGCGATCACCAATGCGCCTGCCAAGCGTGGTGATTATGGCAACCCCCCAATATGATGTTATATCTCTAAGGAATTAGGCAGCGTATTCGTTGAAAGCTCCCAGGCGGCTTGAGTTTTTCCGACACTTACAACAATTAACGTTTAAATACCATAAATCATTTATTAGGATTAATAAACCCTCCGGCAAATTACACTCTGTATGTAAGAATATTTCCACCTAAAAACAACAAACACAAAACAAAAAATGCCATGGGTAGTGAAAACTCCTAAGTCTATGGATCGAAAACGCTATCTATGGACATCATTTTCGATACTTCCAACAATTATCCTTATACTTCAACCAATTTACACAAAAACTTGACAAATTACATATTTAAACCTTGATGAACTACCCTACTCTATCGATTGCAGCTGTTACCTATTTGTCTTTATAGAATGATTTAGTAAGAACTACCTTTTTTCCGCGGCTCCGCCCGCGTTTTTCCAGTATAAAAAGTTCCTATATTTTATTAGCCATTGTTTAATTCCCGATCTAGAACTACATCTATGCAAAATATCACCTTTCAGTTGTTTTATCGTGAAGCGGTAACAAACATAATGTTCATCCATCTATCCAGAATTTCGCATTATTGTGATTATTGGTGGGATATAAGGCATTCACTGCCCTGCGTCGTTGTCTCGGGGCGGTGCGCGGTGCGACCTATATCGCCCACGCACGTAGGACGCAGAGTAATGGGCGCCGCCGCGGCCGCCGCAGCGTCGCGTCACGTTGCCGTACGGCAAGCATGGCAATTCAAGGGTATTTCCCTATGTATTATAAAAAATATCTATGTGTGTAATACTCTATTGACAGAGAAACTAACAATCAATATAAACAGATTAAACTAGTATTTACGATTGAGCTAACAGACTGTTACAAAAAACAGGTAGCTCAACTGGTGCATATCAATACCAGTCGGAAGCGTCCCCAAGACGCTGGCTGCATTGCTGCGTGTAATTTATTGAGTTAAATATGAGGTTTTTCAAACTTTCGCGATTTGTTGACATAATTAAAGATTATTTATCAGGTATTTATCGCGTACCTTTTTGGTACGTAGGGGAAAATATAACAAAAGATACGCGATAAATACCCGATAAATAATCTTTAATTATATAAGGTTTTTGTTATTATAGTGCTAGTTTGGGGCTAGCTAGATGGTGCTTTGTGGATTGTCCAGCATTATTTATTTTAATAGTTAAATTTCAATTTCAAAAAGCCTTTATTTAACAGTTCTTACATTTAGTTTACATCATAAATCTATAATATTTAGGTCTGTATTAGACATCGGTAATACAATAATAATTATATTTAATTGACGTTATCGAGATTGTTTTGCTTTTCAGCATAGGCCTCCCCCAGATTCTTCCATAGAGGTAGGTCAAGTGCTTTTCTCCTCCAATGTATGCCCGCTGTAGATTTGATGTCATCTTCCCATCGAAGAAATGATCTTCCCCTAGCTCTTTCCTCCCCTTGGATACCATTCGATAACTATATATTTTAATAGTAAATAAAGGTTATTAGAAAGAATGCACTACATTAGCCATGGACAAATCTAATAAAGCATGCAAGGGAAGTGATTCAGCCATAAAACTACCCATAACCGTTTCATAAGCAATAAAGCTTGGCATTTTATAAGGGGACTAGTTTCTAAATAATCATATCCGTCCGTCTGTATTAAATTACTCGGTGTTGACATCCTATAAAGCATCCTTTTTTTACATATTTTATTTTTTACTATTAACAAGAAAGAACCCAAAATAAAACTAACTAATATTACAAATGCGAAAGTGTGTTTGTTTGTTTGTCCTTCCTTCACGCCCTAACTAAGCAACCAATCGACTTGATTTTTGGCATAGAGTTAGTTGAAAAGATGGTGAGTAACATAGGCTACTTTTTGTCCTGGTAAAACATCAAATTCTTATGGGAGATTAACGGCTTATACGGCTTACGATTGATTTAACGCGGGTGAAACCGCAGGGAACGGCTAGTTGTAAAATAATTGTTGCGCCCTGACAGGGCTTATATGCATTGCATGTACCCACTAAGACTACCTAGTACCTACACCTGAGAACAATACCTGAATGCATAAAATCACAATAAATTATATGAATATATATATAAAACAGCCGTGGGGTCGCGGCGTACGAATATCGACCCCTCCAACTCAACCCGTGGATGTCGTAAAAGCCGACTAAGGGAACCTACCAGAGGAAGGGCAGCAGCTTCCTTCTGAGTATTTTTAAACACCAACACTGCGATCACCAATCCGCCTGCCAAGCGTGGTGATTATGGCAAATCCCCCCCTACATGGGAGACCATCCACTCGATGGACAAACGACATCGTAGCGGTCGCAGGGAGTCGATGGATGGAGGCGGCTCAGGACCGCTATTTGTGGCGTCGTACGGGGGAGGCCTATGTCCAGCAGTGGACGTGTATGGGCCGATGATGATGATGATGATATATAAAACCGTTGTTGATATATGTAGATGCATGTACCATAATTATTTTATTAGTGTTATTATAAATAGGCCATAGTTTATAAAAACCCTAAATATAAACAGCAATAAATGTGTATATTATTATACATTACTTACTTCGTTTCTAAGGGTTATTCCAAAAAACTCCTCTCAGTATTCAACTGAAAAATAAACGCAATATGAACTTTAATCTCAATAATATGGCGTGTTTTAAAAAACGATAAACCGACTTCAAATTCCCTTACACTTATTTTAAGTTTTGCGGGATAAATACTAATCCCCTGGGGAAATTTTATGGGACCACTTGAGGATCGTTTTCTATACAATAGTGAAATAATTATCAAAATCGGTCCATAATTGGCGGAGATATCGCGTAACATACATACAAAAAAAAACATACAGACGAATTGATAACGTCCTCTTTTGAAGTCGTTAAAGAAGAACAGAAATCCCCAATATTTTTTCTCATCCTCATTCCTTCTTTGAGAAGATATTTTCAGGGGGAAAACTAACCCCTTTATCACTTTGGCATATTCCACTTTTCCCCTTAGAGATGAAAACCCTATTTGTATACTAGCCTATTTTTAAACACTTGCACTGGTCTTCTTATCATTGCACTGGCGTCGTATGCGATGCTACAAATAGCGGTCCTGAGCCGCCTCCATCCATAGACTCCCTGCGACCGCTACAATGTCGTCAGTCCATATCGTAGAAGGTCTTCCAACGATACGTTACGCCTTAAAATTAAATGTCCATTACTTAATAATTTTCGGTTGAAAGAATATGTTTAAGCCCATTACAGACATAGCTATAATATAAAGTAATATACCGTGCTATAAAGCAAGCAATACAAGCAATGACAGTATAGCTTGGTGACGTCATAGAATATAAAGTATAACCACAGATTAGGTAATGTTACTTCGGTATAGCTGCGGATGCGGTCACTCGAAAATTTGTATGGAAAATATATCGCGCTATGCCTTGCTATGATTCATATTACTATATAATATTATAGCTACGCATGTGATGGGCTTAACTACAGACTAGTGAGTCGCGCGTTTTTTATGTTTTTGTTTATATGTACTAAGTACCTTCTACACTTAATTACTCTGTAAATTTTCCTTATTTTCTCTCTTGTTTCCTGTCTTGTATATACATATATCTTGTACCTATGTTTATGTATTCTGTAACTTTGTGCCACACTAGGACCTGTCTGAAAACCTGCGCCGCTACTAGCTTAGGCTTGTAGCGGCACAATGCTGAGACAGGGACCTTTTTGGCCCCTATGTGACACTATTGCTATATATTTTCTTCATGTTTCTTGTACTTTCACACTGTCTACAATGTGTCGTATTGTGTGTGTGTTATGTAGGCATGGCCAAATAAATATATTTTCTATATATAAATATTTTTCTTCTTTTTCTAACTAGATTTGACCTGATATAGAGACCGAGCTAAGTTTTATTTTGCCTAATGCCCACGTATCTTCACATATTTGCTGACAACCTTGGACTTTGATTATCTTTATCTAACGAACGACGCTCGTTGTTTGAACAATAGACGTGTTCGACAGACTTTGATAGAGTCCACTATTGTGTTTAGTATTGAAATTGAATGCAATAAATTAATTTAAATGGAGTTGTTAAATGAAGCAGGATTATTTGTTCGTAGTAGTTAGAGTTTTGAGTTAGGAGTTTTTGAAAGGCCTCGTCCGAGGTAGCATAAGCATCATGGGTCTTTCTGACATTCAGCAGCACTATACAGGGTGCCAAGATACATATGCACTAAAGATGCGCGACTGTGAATGATTTCATTCGAATTATTCGACTTGACAAATCATTCGAACGATTCGACTGACTAGAGCAAATTAGTTACTAATTTGGTTACCTAGTAGTCGCGCGTCGTTCGACTGCCAGAGTCGGCAGTCATTTCATTCGTTATTCGACGTGGGTTGGTTGGATTATGATCGTTCGACTAACAAAGTCGACTCAGAGCCATGAATGACCCATTCGTAGAAGCATTAGTAATTACTAATTAGTAGTTGTCATTCGACTTTGAAGATTAGTATATTACTAATTTTCAAGTCGAATGAGGAAATTAGTAGTTTTCGATTATTCGAATAGTCAGATAATTCGCATTCGCGCATCTTTAATATGCACTAAGCTGATAGTGTGATTCTGGATAATTTTTTTGTCGTACTATTTTCGAATAGCGGATATAATTTTACTATTTTTGAAAAAGACTTTATTTATATTAGTGCTCTTTTACGTGTATTCTTACATGATTATTATTGTTTTAAAATTTCAAAGAAATTACATTATTCTTTTATCTCATGACAATTCACTGGTTATACTGAAAAAAAAAAACAAGCATAAAACATTTGTGAAACATCTTAAAAATTCAAGAGTGCGTGTGACCATGAATAGGAATAAAAACAAAATATTCGAAATTAAAAATTGTTATTCATACGGAAAATATAATGGTTAAAGTCCCTCTAAGGTCCATTTAAACGAATTTGAGTGACGCTTTGTCGAGCATCTCGATAACCTCACTAACGGTAGTGATTTTGTTATGCACTACAAAACCTAGACCAGGGGTCGGCAAGTAGTTTTAAGTGGGATCCGGATTCAATGTGTTTTTTTTTATCAAGGTCCGGAAAAAAAATCGAGTCTGTTTTTTATTTGTGTTCAAATCAAGCTAGTTCCCTAAAAATGTATAACAAAATCTATTATCTCCATTTGGAGTGAAAACTTTAAAAGACTGAAAAACGTAGCAGCCACATCAGTCCATTCTGCCGATGGTCAGATCACAGTGGTCATATTTTGCCTAAAATTGCGTTTCATAACGCAATTTTAGGGTGTGGCGCGCGCGGGGGGATGCCTTTATGTGGGTGCGATGCGGGAGGAGTCCCCGACCGAGACGAAAAAACGCGCTATCCTAGATTAAGTAGGTATCAACTAACTAATCTAATTTAGATTCTGTTCTACGTGGTTTTCAAACATAGAAATATAAGGCTAGTTTCTTAAAACACGATTTAAGTTATGTAGGCAGGGACGAGGGAAAATTCATCCCTGTATGTATTTAAGAATATTTGGCGGTCCAAGCTTCGACCTTTCGCGGATAACCGGAGACGGACCGCGGTCCGCCTGTTGCGGACGACTGACCTAGACTATAGTTCAGTAGATTATTGAATTAATGTTTTTTTATTGAAACCCAATAGTATCTGTCGGTTCCTTTTCAAAACTTTACTGCTAGAACGATGTAAGTACCTAGATAATATTGTATCGTGGAGAAAGACATTCATTATGTTATGATTCTTTTCATTTTATTTCGAAAAACCACCTACGAAGACGCAAACTGAAGTTGGTATACAAAAAAATTATAAAAGTTCAACAAACAGGAGCCTGAAGATTTCTACTCCTCACGTTAAAACTTCTGAAGGGTTCGGGCTGAATAGAATAGCTTTGTAGTTCTAGGGATTTGTATTGTATTTGTAATTCTTTATTTATTAAAAACTTATACTATTCTTATATATAAGACACTCTAGACCAGAGAACGTATGTTTAGTGTCTGCGGTTACAGCTAGTTGCCTTATAAGACACTCTAGACCAGAGAACGTATGTTTAGTGTCTGCGGTTACAGCTAGTTGCCTTATAAGACACTCTAGACCAGAGAACGTATGTTTAGTGTCTGCGGTTACAGCTAGTTGCCTTATAAGACACTCTACACCAGAGAACGTATGTTTAGTGTCTGCGGTTACAGCTAGTTGCCTTATAAGACACTCTAGACCAGAGAACGTATGTTTAGTGTCTGCGGTTACAGCTAGTTGCCTTATAAGACACTCTAGACCAGAGAACGTATGTTTAGTGTCTGCGGTTACAGCATGTTGCCTTATAAGACACTCTAGACCAGAGAACGTATGTTTAGTGTCTGCGGTTACAGCTAGTTGCCTTATAAGACACTCTAGACCAGAGAACGTATGTTTAGTGTCTGCGGTTACAGCTAGTTGCCTTATAAGACACTCTAGATCAGAGAACGTATGTTTAGTGTCTGCGGTTACAGCTAGTTGCCTTATAAGACACTCTAGACCAGAGAACGTATGTTTAGTGTCTGCGGTTACAGCTAGTTGCCTTATAAGACACTCTAGACCAGAGAACGTATGTTTAGTGTCTGCGGTTACAGCTAGTTGCCTTATAAGACACTCTAGACCAGAGAACGTATGTTTAGTGTCTGCGGTTACAGCTAGTTGCCTTATAAGACACTCTAGACCAGAGAACGTATGTTTAGTGTCTGCGGTTACAGCTAGTTGCCTTATAAGACACTCTAGACCAGAGAACGTATGTTTAGTGTCTGCGGTTACAGCTAGTTGCCTTATAAGACACTCTAGACCAGAGAACGTATGTTTAGTGTCTGCGGTTACAGCTAGTTGCCTTATAAGACACTCTAGACCAGAGAACGTATGTTTAGTGTCTGCGGTTACAGCTAGTTGCCTTATAAGACACTCTAGACCAGAGAACGTATGTTTAGTGTCTGCGGTTACAGCTAGTTGCCTTATAAGACACTCTAGACCAGAGAACGTATGTTTAGTGTCTGCGGTTACAGCTAGTTGCCTTATAAGACACTCTAGACCAGAGAACGTATGTTTAGTGTCTGCGGTTACAGCTAGTTGCCTCATAATACACTCTAGACCAGAGAACGTATGTTTAGTGTCTGCGGTTACAGCTAGTTGCCTTATAAGACACTCTAGACCAGAGAACGTATGTTTAGTGTCTGCGGTTACAGCTAGTTGCCACATATTTGGCATGAAATATTATAAGACACACAGTCATAAATACACAAAGACATATTTAGGCTACACTTTATTTCGGTAAATCGCATGCAAAGGCGCTCATAGAAGCTAGTATTGATAAATGCAATAGTTTTGATGGATGTTACATTCCACGTCAAAACTTTTGAATGGTTAGGAATCGGTTAAGGCATATTATAGGGCTATTATAATATGCCTTAACCAATTCCTAACCATGAACCGCAATTTTTTTATCCTCGATAAAAAATATTCGGCAAATTACATGCAGTCACTGGCAGAAGCTAGTGTTCCATAATCCATGCACCAAGCTTGCAGTCAACCTCGATAAATCGGACGTAGGTTCAGCGTCGACATTTGTTTCAAATTTCATACCTATCTCTTTTTAACAGACTTCAAAAAAGGAGGAGGTTCTCAATCCGTCTGTATGTTTTTTGTACCTATGTATGTATGTATCGCGTTCATCATCATCATCATCATCATTTCACTATTCTTAGAAAACCATCCCGAGGTGGTCCCATAAAAAATAATATTTTTATGGGACCACCTATTAGTATTTATCCCGCAAAACCTAAACACAGTGTAAAAGTAAGTAACTTGAAGTCGGTTTATCGCTTTTTAAAACACGCCAAATTATTATAGAGCCTTTTGCATTGCATACTTGTAGTTTGATACCTCGATTATTAATATAAATTACGTTTATCCCGAAAAATGCGTGCGAAGTACCTCTCAGAGGCTAGTATCCCTTGAGATGGAAAGTGGCATGAGCAGCGACTTTCAAAAACTCTGTCTTCTTCTGTTTTATGTATTTTATGAGTTCTGGAGGTAATATAGTAAATATCATCATCATCATCAGCCCATACACGTCCACTGCTGGACATAGGCCTCCACCATACGACGCCACGAATAGCGGTCCTGAATAGTAAATATACATATACATTATTTATCTGTGTAACAATTTAAATAACTTTATTTTTATGTGTATTTATGATAAGTAGGTATTTATAGTACGTAGTGTAGGTATAATTATTATTCTTTAATTTCCTTAAATTCAAACGCCAACGTCTATATTATTATTTTATGTCCAGTCCATCCCAAGATTGTCTGGAAGAGATCGGTCAAAGCGATAAGGCCGTCCTTTGTACTTCAGAATTTCGTTCTGTATTGTATTTTGTGTTTCTGTGGTACAATAAAGAGTTATCTATCAAACAATCTTTAGCTAGCAGAATAGTTTTAAAACCACGTTAAAACCAACTTAGAATCAATTGTCGTTTTGGAGAGAGTCTAAGAACATGTAAAAAAATTCTTACTCTAATCAACATGATGTCAATATACTCCAAAACGACAATTCTATCGAAGTGTATATTATTAGCATTGTTTCATATCATAGCGAAAGGTGTAAAATATGGGCAAAACCAATGAAATTTGGACAAGTGCGTCACGTTCCACCTTTATCCGAGCACCCTAAACTAAAGCTTGCAGTCAATATAGGCAAACGTGACGTAGGTTCGCGGCGACACGTGTTTCAAATTGCATATCTCTATTTTTGAGCTCCGCTGAATTACACAGTTTTAGGTTCAGACAGACCTAAGATAACAAAAGTACTTTCACTCCGAAAAAAGTCGTGCAAATCCGCTCGCTGAAGCTTGTATTCCATATTTCAAGCACCCTAAAGCTTGCAGTCAACATAGACAAGCGGGTTACATAGGCAACATAGGTTCGGGGTCGACACGTGTTTCAAATAGCATATAATATTGTATCTATTTTTGAACTCAGCTGAATTGCATAATTTATTTTCCGACGGGACAATCCGAGCGCGATCAGAATCAGACGGAACCTCGTCAAAGTAAATATTTTACGGCACATTTCTCATACAATCCGTGCCTCGTCAAAATGAGATAAAACATTGTCAAGCAAATGTCCGGCCGCTTTTATTTCACTTCGAAATATTTCCATGTCATTCCGAGTATGCGCGGATTACTCTTGTTTTAACCCCGGAAAAATATGTGCAAAGTCCATCATAGAAGCTATGGTGTATTCCATAATCCAAGCACCCTGTCCTAAAAGCTTACAGTCAATATAGACAAACGTGACGTAGGTTCGGGGTCGACACGTGTTTCAAATTGCATATCTCTATTTATGGAGCCCTTACAATTACACCCCTTTCTAAAGCCCCTTCTATCCTTGCTATCTGATTTTGTTTTGAAAACAATTCCTATAAAGTGCACAATATCTTTACAGAGTTAGGAAATAATTTATTTGGTTTCTTTTGTAGCTATGAGATGATTTTGATTGTAAATCACGACCCTCTAATTTTCGTGAGACGTTTCTCGTGACGTTGGTTATAACTCTAATTAAGTAGGAGTAGAGTATAGAATGGAGTTAGAATAGCGATCATCAACCGTGGAATCCCCCCTCCCCTGTTCTGGGATGCATGGTTCAGTTGTGGACGTGTGTTTAGCAGGAAGAGTAAAAGTGAAACCCCTTGAACTTACAACATCACTTTTAAATATCAATTATCAATTATTTGATATCTCCGCCAATAATGGACAGATTTTGAAAATTATTTCACTGTTCTATAGAAAATGATCCCGAAGGGGTCCCATAATTTTTTTATATCCAGGGGATTAGTATTTATCCCGCGAAACTTAAAATAAGTGTAAAAGTATAAGTATATCTATTCGTCTTAGTGAATTCAAGTTCTTGAATTCTTTACTATGTTAAACTGGTAATTTAGTTCCTGCTTTGTTAATATTTTCTTATCTTTTTATGTGCCATATTATAAAGCTTTAGATTTCGTAATCTGTAATGTTATAAAGTGTTTAATTAACTGAAACCTACTATATTTAAAACACCAACCACCCTGAAGACGACCCCACGTTAAGGGGTTAAATGTTGGTTCTGACTGAAAACCAGGGCTCTTTTACAAACTACCCTAGGTTTTTGTGTTAGAGCACCAAGCTGAGCCGAGACCTGTTAGACCTGCGCGCTCGTATACTTGCTGAGTGGGCTACTTAGTACCAACCCAATGCTTACTAGTGTTAGTACCTACTTATTGTTCATCTGTGTATTGTCTGTGTTATCTAGTAGGTTCTAAGTAGTCTTATTTCTTTGTTTGGTTGTGTGTTTTGTCTAATAAATAATTTTCTTTCTTTCTTTCTAACACAAATTAGGTTCGTAGGTAGCCCACTTACATGCATGATGAATAAAAAAATACAAATAATGTTAAGTACAGTTATTTAATTTTCCTTCTACAGGGATGAATACAAATAAATTTAGGTACCTACGGTCTAAAACAAAATAAGAAATGTTCATTCGCGTATCCTTTTGTGAAACAGAAAACATTAGGAAACATTGGAGCTAGTCGGACATTGGTTTGATTCAAATTAGGGTCAAGTGCTGTAAAAAAAGTTAAACCGTAGATATCATGTGTTGAAAACATCGAGCACACGTAGGCGTCAATGACGTACATATGTCCACCTACGTCGTTTTAAAGTACTTGTTCGCATACCTACACTTCACTACGGTCGACACGTATGATGATATGACTATATCGAGACACTTTGTCGTTTAATTTATTGCCGTCTCAGATGCTCGTTTACTCTTAAAAACAGTTGTGATAGATCCCAATATCTATAGGTATGTCTGTTTGTTATAATATTGATTTATAATATTGATCTGTAATTTCGATCTGAAATTACAGATCTATAGATTTGTAATTTCAGAACGAAATTAAACGATTAGATTTCATTTAATATTATTAATTGTCCACAAATCCCAATAGTTCGTTAGCTTCATGAATGAGAAATTCTACTAAAATCGAGTCTAGGATTGAAATGGCTGTTTTCAAGAGCTAGCCTATGTTTCTATAAAGCACATATGAATACAGTGTTTGCGCACACAATTGTGCACTATAATATTAGACATAGACATAGACACTCATTTATTTGCTGCTGCAGTACAAAACAGATATAGAATACATTTTAAAAATAACATTGTAACTTACAACAAGTGCACAAAATGAGTTTTTTTTAAATATGTCATGTGAACCTGGCTGGCCGTGGCCGAAATTTGGCTAGATAGACGTCATCAATATAAGAGAGAGCTAGATATAGGTAGGTATAATCTTAAACATGTAGACGCTTGGAACTTCGTCTTCACGATCCCATACATTTTCCCAACGTCGCCATACACTATCTACCACAGACAAAACATGAACAAAACTGAAAATTTAATGAATCTAGCACATCGGTTTTTCACCAACGGTGAGAGATATCTAAAAAGAACCAAAAGACAATCATATCGCGCGCGGATTCGTAATGGTGCTATAACGATATCACCCTTGAAAAAAAATTCTCAGGGGAAAAACTGGAACAAGAAAAAACGGTGAGGGGTAATTCTGGACATTTTAAAATTAAGTTCCCCTTTTTCCCTAAGGGAGATTTATCAAGGGACAAAACTGGAATAAGCCGATTTTTTGGCCTCGTACTGTATAGTTTTCACTGATATTCTCTCCTATCTAACTTTTAACACCGACTTCTGTGGCGCAGCGGCCAATCAAATAACACAGCACATCATTATCCAAAACGATAATTTTCTTATCAAGTAAGCGTCTTGGGGACGCTTCCGACTGGTATTGATATGGACCAGTTGATTTACCTGTAGATTGTTTGCAACAGTCTGCAGTTAGTTCATTTCATCAAATGTAAATACTAGTTCTAATTTGTTTCTATTATTTGATTGTTATTTGTAAATATGGAACGTAACTTTCTTTAGATATAATATAACTGAGGCTTACCTTATTTTGATGTTATAAGTTCCCACGATACAGGCCCAGCCTAGTGTGGGAAGCGTTATCATTTGAGTCCGTAAATCCTCTCTACTTAGTAATAATTTGTGGTACCTATCTACTAAGAACCCTATGTGTTAATTTTAATTTGATTTAAAAGTAGCATAAACGTTTTTTTTTTTATTTGGTCTAGTAGTTTTTTAGTTAACAGTTAAAAGGCAAATGATCCAGAGTTTCATGACAGTAAATTGTGTGTTTTTATTTTGGGAAAACAAAAAGCTCTATAAAATTAGAAATAGGCAAAGCACTGAGCCGTGGGGCCGCGGCGTACGAATATCGACCCCTCCAACTCAACCCGTGGATGTCGTAAAAGCCGACTAAGGGAACCTACCAGAGGAAGAGCAGCAGTTACCTTCTGAGTATTTTTAAACACCAACACTGCGATCACCAATCCGCCTGCCAAGCGTGGTGATTATGCCAAATCCCCCCCTACATGGGTCTCCCATCAGTCATCCACTCGATGTACCGACGATATCGTAGCGGTCGGAGGGAGTCGATGGATGGAGGCGGCTCAGGACCGCTATTTGTGGCTTCGTACGGGGGAGGCCTATGTCCAGCAGTGGACATGTATGAGCTGATGATGATGATGATGAAAGCACTGTCTCTTCAAGGCATTGTCTCAAGGCATGAAAAACATTCATCTTCCCAAAAAATCCCTTATTAGGATTATCTGCTGACATACACCTATACTCTGTAAAAATCTGTGTCCTCAAGCTCTGTAAAAATCAGTGTCCTCAAGTTTCATCTATGAAAACCTGTTATAAAGAGATGAAGAATATTGTCATAGAAGCAATACAGAGTGATAAAAAGGCTTATTTCACTCAAAATATTAATAATAATATCTGGTCCGGAGAACTTTTCTTTACAAACAGTAAGCAGGGACACAGTGTTGATGATTATTCGTGGACTCAAATCACAAGCGCAAGGCATTGATGGTATATCATTGGCCATGTTGCAACTGAAAATGCCTCAATCCATAGATGCTATTACTGCCATAGTCAACAAATCTATTACAAGTGGAGTATTCCCGGAATCCTGGAAGATTGCTGTGGTTAAATCCCTACCTAAAACTAGTAATCCCATCTGTGTACAAGAATTACGTCCCATTAACATCTTACCTTGCATATCAAAAGTACTTGAACGAGCAGTATGTATGCAGGTAACCAAGTTCTTGGAAGACAATTATATTCTGCCTCCACACCAATCAGGTTTCCGTAAGGGGCACAGCACCACAACTGCTTTACTTGATGTTGTGGATAACCTACTTGATGCCCAGGACAAGGGTCTAGTTAGTATACTTGTTCTTCTTTATTTTACTAGAGCCTTCGATTCAATCAATATATCTTTGTTGCTGTCTAAGCTTACCTACTATGGTTTTGACTCTAAAACAGTGCATTGGTTCCATAGTTACCTCGAAAACAGGCAACAGCTTGTAGAACTGTCTAGGCCTAATGACTCCATGTTGCGTTCAGCACTGCAGCAAGTTCCTCGGGGAGTTCCGCAGGGTTCCATATTAGGTCCAATCCTCTTTATATTGTACAGTGCTGACATAGTCACAGGTATCTCACACTGCAAACATCATCTTTATGCGGATGATTTGAAACTTTATATCTCCTTTCCCCCCTCCGAATTAGTAGATTCTGTAAATAAATTAAATAGTGATTTAGAACAAATATGCCATTGGTCACATAGTAATTCACTTGTAATAAATCCAAAAAAGTCAAAATTTATGGTTTTAAGGTCTCGCAACAGGGTACAAAAACTTAAATCAAAAGAAAATGATTTCAACATAATTGTTGATGGGATAGCAGTTGAATGTGTAACTGATGCAAGGAACCTGGGACTTTGCATGGACAGCCACCTTAGATTCGAAAAACATGTTGCTGAGTGTGTACGGAACTGTCTCTACAGACTAAAGCTGTTATATAAAATAAGGCCATACCTAAGTGAAGAAATTCGGATCTTGCTGTGTGAATCACTAGTTCTTTCAAGGCTCAAATCATAAAGAGCCATATTTATGGTTTTGTTTTCCCTAAAACCCTTTTGTTCGTTACAAAATACTTGATTTGATTCAAAGAAGTTGTTAATTAATTTATAAATGTATTTTTCGAATATTTTAGATAATACAGGTATAAGCGATATCGGTCTGTAGTTTTCCATTTTCTTTTTACTCTCTTTTTTATGTAACGGTTTGATTATTGACACTTTTAATGCCTCTGGGAAAATACCAGTGCTAAGACTTAAGTTTACAATATGGCTGATAGGGGCGCTTATACAGTGGGCTACGACTTTTATTATTTTGGTTGAGATGCCATCGTATCCAACACTACTTGTATTATTCAGGGAATATATTATTTTAAGAATATCGGTTGGAATACATGGTTGAAGAATTATAGAGTTTTTTGACTGTCAATAGATTTGGTGATATTATATCCTGCATTGTGATTAGGTATTAACTTATCAAAAAAAAAAAAATTTAATGTATTTGAAATGTCATAAGGGTCTGTTAATGTTTTATTGTCTACAATTATTTCATCGATAGAGTCCTTTGGTAGGCTTCTTTTAGTATTATTAATAATACCCCAAGACGTTTTACTTTTATTTTTAGACATTTTACTTTTACTTTTTCTGTTCGGTATCATCATCAATAAAACTGTACGACAAATTTGTTTGGGCGCGAGCCCAGTCAAGATATCCGAGTAGAGCGTGTACCTACGTGTTCGCCACACCGAGACATAGGACCATGGCCTTTCGCGGGTCTTTCAGGTTTTCTGCGTCCCGGTGTTGAAATGATGTCCCTCCGCCTACGCGTGACTTGAAAACAGTTAGTACGTTTAGGACTCATGTGAGAAAGGAGCTTTTAGCAATGCAAAAAAATGGTAATTTCGCATAGGTAAGTCCTTCCATAGGAAAAAATTCTGTAACTTACCAATTTGTATGCACACACACAACAAGTAGATAGAACACTGTTCATTATTGTGATATTATTTATTACTTTACACTTTTTTTGATTGATAAATTGATAAATGGTATGTATCGATGCATTTTTCAATCTTGAAAACCGTCCAAAAAACCTTCTTCTTCTTTTAGCTTTGGCTCTGCATCTGGATTGATGCAATTCTGCCAGTGTCACTTAGGTATGAATAGTCCAAAAAACCGTCTGACTATGGTTCTCGTCGTCTTTTTTGTCTGTCAACAGTGACATCTGTCAAACAAGTTCCAAGCCACCCTTCTATCAAGAAGTTGATTTTGTTCGTCCAAGTCCACAAATAGCTTTATGTTTCGTTCGGAAATGTAGGTACATAATGTAGAAGAACTTCTATGATCTTTTTGTCATTCTGATGCAAATTGTGTCAATAAATCGGATAAGCTTATATCCTCGGTCTAAACAACAAATCCAATGGGATTACTGTCTTTTGTCTTGTTACTGATCTGGCCCGGTCTCTTCGCTTGGCGGTCTGAATTGATCCCGTGTTGAACAAGTAGTTTAAATATATCTCTATTGTATGGTTTCTAACTTAGTTTTAATTTGTTTTTTTTTTTAGACTAAAAGTAGTAGTAGTATGTATGACTAATTATATATCTAATACAAGTTATGTTAGGTATAATCCTCTTTTTGTCGTTTGTTGTCCGTGTCCACACACACCGAAGGTCCTTCCTGAAAATCAGCGTTGCTCAACCTTTTGTGGAGCAACATTAAGCTGAGGTGGGGCCTATTGGTTCACTGGGCAGGCAGTTATATAATAAATTAATTTTCTTTCTTTCTTTCTTTCTATACTGGTGCTAGATTTCGTCAAAATCGTTAGTACGGAAATTTGATGTTTATGAGTTTGTTAAAGTTCCCCGGAAATAATTTGTGTCATCCTGGGAATTTTCTGTGTCTGTCACGTCAATGTCACGTCGCGTGAATGTAGACAGTGCTACGCTATCTAGGTTATGTACTAGATCTATCTGTACCTACAGAATTAATAGTATATTATGCAATTAGTGAATAAAGGAAGTATTTAATGCAAATGCCATAGATGAATCACGAGCAACCAAAGGATTCTAACGAATGACATGATATATAGGGTTGAGTTGAGATTAAGGTCGAATACATTGGTGTGTTCTAAATTCAAACACCAAAATAGTTATTAAAAGTGGTTTTTATTCACTGTTTGCAGTGAATAAAATAAGCTTTTTAAAGGGGGAATAAATTCAATAATATTATAACGTTAGCTTCTCTGGCAGGGAGTCGATGGATGGAGGCGGCTCAGGACCACTATTTGTGGCATCGTATGGGGGAGGCCTATGTCCAGCAGTGGACGTGTATGGGCTGATATGATGATGATGATAGTGATACCTATTAATGTTTTAGAAGGAAAAAGCTTTACATAGTTGCCTGCCTACACAGTGCTCTTTCAAAAATCAAAGCCATGGTGATTTCTATCACCTTTGCAAACGCTTCGAGTATTAATGCCTGTCCTAGATATAGACAGAGTCGGAATTGATTAGGTTCATTTCCACAACATCTACAAAATCTTATTTATTTATTTTACAAAAAATAAATAAATAAGATTTTGATAATATTGAAATTATGAATATGAAGACATGACTCCTTAGGAACTATAAAAGGATAGTAGAGTCCTTTGTTCAATAACGTGGCACAATTATCGTAAAATGTCTCATAATCTTATCATCATAGATGCAACAATATACAAACACACAGTCTAATCACACACTCAGTCTAAAATCCAGTAAACAAGCTTCTATCATTGATAGTCCTAATACGTGTTATTTCATCTTTTGCCCTCAAAGGATGTCAATAATGAAAAAGAAGGACAAATACTAGATAATGTAGATTGTAAATCAGTACGCTCTGACTTTCTTGAGACGTTGGGAATACTTTTCGTGAGACGTTGTTAATGGGTGCATTTTCGTGAGACGTTGGGAATACTTTTCGTGAGACGTTGCGATTTGGCACGTCTCACGCGAGACGTTGGGAATGCATCCATGTCAAAGCTGTCTCATTTATGACATACTAACCTCTTACAGAGTATACTATTTATCTACATATGTAACATATGTACTGTGGATGGAACCGCAGTAACGCACAGTCGAAAGGACACGATTTTATAGATAAGACTTTGTTTCCCAATGTCCCATGTTCCAACATTATGGTCCACCAATCCAGAAGCAACCTTCTATCACGTAGTAGTGTCCTAAAACCTGTCAAAGTTATACTTACCTCCACACATAACCTCTTAAAGGAGGTTAGGTTATGTTACCTACCGGTGTATATTACCTATATAGAACACAAAATAAAAATGAAAAAGACATGTGATAGTACCTAAAGTCTTTGTTTACCAATGTCCCAACATTATAGTCCAAAAGATCCAGTATACAAGCTTGTAACACGTGTTAGTGCCCTAAAACGTTACAAAGCTATGCCTCATAGCATAGCCCTCATACATAACATAACCTCTTACAGAGCAGTATTTATACGTAGAAGTGATAACGCACAGTGCATTCGAAACAGTAGGTAAGCTTAGAACGGATGTTTGCAAAACGTGATTCGCAATGGCTATTACAAACTCTGAATCTGTTAGACATGTTTTCATTGTTCAAGGACACGATTCCTGAAAATTATAATTACCAACCTTGTTAATTGCCAAACACATTTAGTTCCATTGTATTTTATTTTTTAGGTACTAGCCGCTGCCCGCTCCTTCGCCCGCGTTTTATTGGGTCAAAAAATAGCCTATATGTTATTTCAGGTCCTACTACATACCAAACCAAACCACATACTATACCAAAAAAATTCAGCCTAATCGGTTCAGTACTTTTTGCGTGAAAGAGTAACAAATATCCATACATCCATCCATACAAACTTTGACATTTATAAATATTAGTAGGATTTCTAGTCCTCAATACCTATACCACTGTTTATGGCAAAGTGGCTTCCAGTATGTCAGTGGTACCTGCCTTATGATTTACTAAGGTTTTTATCCAAGGATTTTATTAATGTCCATATAGGTACTCGTAACTACGAATAAGACGGTGATAGAGCTCTTCAAATAACCTTTGCTTATAGTGTATTTTTGAATCTACTTTGATTATGTACTCGTACCTACCATAATCAAAATAAACTCAAAAGTAAACTCAAGCTCGAGCGTATGCTCCATAAAACGATAACACATCTAAATACCAAACCATTCTTGAAATAAATCTACGCCTGAGAAAGTACTTTGTAATTCAATAAGGTTTTAAATTCAAGTTTAATATTCATTCGATTAAATCCGTGCCACAATCACCTCTGCAAACGTTGAATACATTCTACATAACCTTTGGTAAGTACGTATAATATAAATTGTACCATGAAATCTCCCTTACTGAGCAACTGCAATGTGTACTGTGATGGAACGTAGCCGAGCCAAGTTAATAATAATAAACGAGAGAAAAAACCGCTCTCGACTGAGGGGCTGCGTCTTCCGTCGATAATGTAAATAGAACGAGGCCGACAAAACAACGAATGTGCGACCACGTATTCAACAGTTTTAAACCCTAATAACTACGAAAATACACCCCGGAACCCCGAGTTTTTTACATATTACGCAACAAAAATTTGCTAGCTAACATAAAATGCTTTAAAACCGAGTTTAAATGCCTCGGAAATGGCTAAAAACCGAGGTGATTAACTCTGTATGGCGCGCACATTCACTGTGTTGCAATCGCATTGCGTGTCGCTCGGGCGTGCTCGGCCGTTTCCGCCGGGCGCTCGGCTAACGGCTCTTTTCCCGCGTGGTGCGCTGGCGCAGACTTTCGCTACAAAAATAAACGCTCCTTGGCAGAGAATCAAGGCGACAGGCGAGCCTTCGGACTTATATTCAAACAGTTTTATGGGCGACGTTTTGCATCTCTGCTTTATGGCCGGCTTTCTCTTGAATTTGCGAATCATTTCAAACGACAGAGCTCATTTATCTCTACTTCTAAGTAATCAGAGCGGATAGAACCAGTTTCCTTACAAAATGACGAAAGGCCTTCAGATTTGCCGCGGTTAGTTCCTTTTCGGATATATAAAATTATCTGTAGATTCTTATCTTGAAACTATTGTAACTTATGCTAGCACGTGTGGACTTGTAAATACCTAACAATATATACATACTTTTTTTGTTTATCCTATTATTGTCCGCATCTAAAGAATCACTCGTAGTAGGAAGACACAAAAATATCTAGTTACTTACGTAGGTAAAATGTGTGATTTTACCTACGTAAGTATATGTACCATTAATGAGTTTATTGCTCTCTTAGTTTTACCGTTTCAGTAATATCAGTTTCTTTCAGCATTACTTAATTAAAAAATTGTTCCTTGTAGGAACAAAAAAATTGTTCCTTGTAGGAACAATTTTGCTGTCACAAAGAATGTGTTTACCGAAAGGGGTTCATTCTGGATGCCGAGGGGGACAAGTGCTCTTCGGTTGTTTATTGGAAACTGTTGTAAAAATTATTACAGCTACTTAGGTCTACGTGTCTACGTGTAAGTAGGTATGTGTATTTAGAGTAGAGAACATTATAATAAAGTTGAAACTCATGGCATAGAGATTCGGGTGATACTATTATGTGAAACGCAAAACTTTTGGAAACGCTGAAACTAGTGAACTGGCAAATATGTTCGAACATCATCGCGAAGGAATCATAAAGTTTCCTAAATTTCGTGGCAGTTTCTCAGAGAGAATTACTGGACAAAGAGTCTTGATTTTCCCTTCCTTGAGGCATTTCTTTAAATCCGGGTTTAAACGAAATAATTATAAAACGTTCCTTACAGACCCGTATTATAAAAGCTTGGTCAGTCCATGCATCTGTGCAAAGGTTACTCAAAACCTTTATGCCGTAGACAAACGTTACTCTAGCTATTGTAACTACTTATATCTGATTTACAATAAATACTTACGTAGTTTGAAAAATTCATTATGAATGTTAACTACGAACCTATGTAGTTTGTGTTAGAACACGAACGTGAGTGCTGTTTACGTACCGCTCGTTCAGCGTCTTATATCTGTTTCTCAGTTACTTTGCCAATTAAATTACTAGTTTTCAAGGATAAACCTAATCTAGGCGTGTCTCTTGATTAAACCCCGTTAATTGAATTAAGCTCCGGCGCTCCGTTATTGTGCCTTAATCTTGTTATTGTTGGCAGATAATTAAAGTAGTTTATATTATAGTAGTTTATTTATAGTAGGCCGTGGGGCCGCGACGTACGAATATCGACCCCTCCAACTCAACCCGTGGTCTTCGTAAGAGCCGACTAAGGGAACCTACCAGAGGAAGGGCAGCAGCTTCCGTCTGAGTATTTTTCAACACCAACACTGCGATTACCAATCCGCCTGCCATGCGTGGTGTTTTCGGCAATCCCCCCCCCCCCCCAATCCATCCACTCGATGGACCGACGACATCGTAGCTGTCGCAGGGAGTTGATGGATGGAGGCGGCTCGCTATTCGTGGCGTCGTTTCGGGGAGGCCTATAGTCAGCAGTGGATGTACACGGGCTGATGATGACCATAGTAGTTTCTATACTGTAGAGCTTAACTAGGTTCGTAGTTAGCCCGCTTACATTCATAAATAATGCTGGATAATACACACAGCATCAATTAGCCCCAAGCTAAGCAGAGCTTGTCTTATAGGTACTACATGACTGATATACCAATTTAATAATACAATTAATACAGCGAAAATACCGAGAACACCTGAGGCAAATATTTGCAGATCGTACAAACATTTGTATCAAGGCGGTAATCGTACCCGCCACCTCCTGCGTCGCAGGCGGACCTTCGCCCGCCGCGCCACTTCGGCCGTCATATGAAGGTCTCTTAGAGGTCGGCAGAGCTCTTTGTAAAAGGGAAGTAAGAAGCTATTTTTTCTAGAAAGATCTGGGCTGGGGCACAATTCTGCTAACCCATTGCTTTACTAAGCTGGTATCAGCACAAAATCGCCACTTAGAATCCTTAGCTGATAAAAACACTATATAGTGCGTGCGGTGCTATTTGCACGAAGAGATATAGAATGGTTTCAACTTTGATACTGCAGTTTCTTTCATCTAATGTAGAATGCCAAAATGTGTCATTCTGTGACGAAACTTTATGACTCTGTCATAGAGATGCGATTACTTTGGCAGAATAGGGTCCCTGGATCACTTACGTGGGGGCTAGGGTCACTTGAAAATTGCTTCAATCAATTTTAATCCTAAACTCTGGTACCTAGTACCTACCCTTGCTGTCTTGGTATTATCGATTAGATTGGAGTCGAATTAGCGTTTTTTTTTTTCGAAACAATTGATATTGCTTTTTGCACTTTTCGCGGGAATTGGGTTCGAGTCCGGAATCGTTTTTAAGGCTAAACACACAAAAATACAGGCACATTGAGGTGAACGGGTTGAACCAGTTTTCCCCCTTGAAAAATCGCCCTTAGAGGGGAAACTGGAAACTTACTTCTAAAATCTCCAGAATTGCCCCCCCCCCCCCCTCCACCGTTTTTCCTTGTCAGTTTTCCCCCTTGAGAAAATTTGTTCAAGGGGGAATTACAGGCAGTTACGGATGTGTGAAAAGGTGCCCTATAGAGGCTATAGATCTTAGCGCTCGCATTATTCAAACACAATCTGTCGTAGGTAAGTATTTATTTTCTAATGCTATACAATTCACACATTGTCATCTAGCCCCAGAGTAAGTAGAGCTTGTGTTATAGAATCTCATCAAATGATAAGTCACAATGTGGTCGAAGAAGTTTCGAAGAGACCTTCGACGCTTCTAGATTCCAGAAGTGCGTCATGGTGGAACTATACTCTAAATTGTAGAGTATAGAAGATACCCAATTGTTAAGTCTTCTGGATTGATTGTGAGTCTAGAAGACACTAGGCACTTATTACGTTACATACTTAGGAATACCTATTCAATTTTTAGCCGACTACCAACAGATGAGGATTTTGAGATTGGCAACCTATGTATGTTTCTATGATGTGTGTAGCCGATTTTGTTCCCACGTAGCGCTGAAACTTCTAATCCTATTTCAACAATATATACTTCATGGTGAATAGAAATGGACGAAATACTGGAGGAAAACATTCTTTTGCAGAGGTCAGATCCACTGACACAGGAGGTGAACAGTCTCGGACTAAGGAAACTTCCACTGCTACAAGCCAGATAATGTCTTGGTCCAGCATTTCGTCCATTTCTATTCACCCTGGAGTCTCTATTCTAGGCTATATGACGTCAGACAACATTGGGGGTCTAACGAGTCAGTGGGGTCGAATTAAGGGGCGAAAATTGCATTGTTAGTAAACATGTTCGTGTTGGGCATCATTGCAAAAGGTTTTGTTTGTACTTTCTAAAACTGTTTTTCAAAATAAAATAAGGTTGACAATCCCAAGCAATCAGCAAAATAGTGGGTATAAAATATATAGTATAGTCAAAAACGAAAACCCGACTACGTAACGTAAACATCATTTTCGTTTGATACCTAGGTAGTCGGAAGCCATCATATACCTAGGGAATAAAGGCCTCCGACCGAAGTATCAAAAGAAAACGATAAGAACAATTATTGGTGAAGACTTTTACGTAGTGGGCTTTTAGTTTCTAACTACATTGTCTTTTATCTCGCTGAGACACGTTCTCACTTCTCACAAATAACAGCAAGGCATCGAGCTCTACTTGATGTGATAGAAGCGCAGTCTTATCACTTACAAGCGATCTCTTCCAAGCAATGATTGTCCTTTCATTTCGATTACTTTACATTGGTATAAAATTATTTATTTCTTCAATAATATGTCTATCCTAAAATATAGTAGTTATCTACGTATCGTATCGTTTGCAAAATCCGAGGTCCTTATATCACGAAGCATAACCTTCACGTAACAATAGAAAACACTGTACAATACCGGATATAACATTAAATAAATATAAGCTCATACAAAGCCCAGCCAACAACTCGATTCAAAGTCAAACTCACATCATCGTACATAGAACAGTTTAAAATTCCAGTCGCGTGCGCGTGTGATTTTATGAAAACACTCCTGCGCATGTGTGTGTGGGCCGTAGGGTTGCGTCGCATAGCGCACGGTAGATGTCGCCTCAAGGTGGCTTTCATACAATGTCATACAAGTTGGTTTGTATGACGTGGTGGCTTGCACATATGCTAGCGATGAATCGATGATTTGAACGCTTCTTTGTTCGATGAAAGAATATCTGAAGAATTTATATTTATTCACCGTATCGGAGCTCAAAGGACTTTTGCATGTCTCAATGATAAATAATGGAATGAAAATTAACTCAGACAAATTAAGATTTAATCGAAGCCGATTGCAAAACCAAATAAATATGTATTCTTAACAAAGAAATGAATAGATATATCCTCTAGAAAATATTATATTATAGTTATAATGACTTCACTTATGTGATAACGTGAATAAAATATAACTACATATGTAGTATATTATTAGATTGGTACCTACAGCATTTAGGCTAAGTAATGTTTATTTAATAGTGAAATCATTAACTGGGCTAGTATATCCGTAATTACTCTGAACAAACAACTTGCAAAAAGCACAAAATAAGTGCGATCAAAGGAACTAAACTCGTCACAACCAGGAGGATATCGCTACGCAGCCATGTTGAAATTGGCACGTACTTTGCTATTCCTGTGGTGATCCATGGTCCTGCTTTGTTCGTAGAAAATCTATAGTTTTACTTCTGTTTGTCCTGCAAAGTAAATCACAAGTAAAACAATCAATGGAAGTATTGAATGATGTACGCAACAAGCTAAAGTGGAAGTTTGCCATATAAGATTCACAAAACACAAGACTTAATAGTTACCTATAACTGTTGAAATATTTAACTGTTGTTGTTTCTTCAAAATATTCTGTGATTGTTGTTTCAAAATATTTTAAGTACTAGTTTGGTAATTCCAACGCTTAACTCTGAAGAAAATTTACGAAGCTTGTGCTTTCAGTAGGCAATAGGCATTAAGGCAGCAAGAGCGTCCGCGGATTTTTGTCTGTTTACAAATAAACGCTTTTTTGAACTGACTCACTTCGTCTGTATTTTTTGTGAATGTTTCATATAGGCAGCTAGGTACGTTACACGATTTCTTCTCTAAAAACAATTGCTAACCGATATGTTCGCTGTAGTATAGAATATTATCCTGAGAATTTTCATCAAAGGGATCTCTTAAAAGATTTATAGATTTTCGTCCAGTAGGTTTTATTTAATACACGATCAAAAACAGTGTAGCTACCTACAATGATTTGATCGTTTAATCTATAACAAAACATATTCGGCATTTAAAAGTAGGTTTTAGTGTTTAAAAAAGTGTTGAAAACAAAACATGCAGCCTTTCAGTATGCTGGCCAGTATTTGCAGAATGTTTAGTTTATTTGTAGCTAATGAGAATCAAGTTTTGCTGTCATATTATACGGGGTTTCCCCCGAATACCTGCATACTCCAAAGTGAGTAAGAAACCAAAAGTTTCAACGGTCTGCCATTTTGTGTAGAAGAGGTTCTGGCCACTTATTAAAATATTCGTCGATCCTTTTTGATCTAGTTTTACCCACTTTGAGATATTCGACGAAAACCCTGTAAAGCTTAAGTTTTATTGTTTGGAATGCGAGCGTTGCAACATCGAGGCATCTACAACCGTGGCGACCTAACTGTAATCTACAGTCCCGCAATAATACCTTTGCCACTCTCTTGCAATAAAGCAGACTTAGGTTGATCACTAGGGATCAAAGTTCTGGTTCTTTAGCTTTTTGTTTCACACAGGCTTATTTTACAAACGACTGTGTGTAAAAATCTTCTGTATGTACATTCAGATTTCAGACTAAAGTAACTATAATCAGCGTTCTTTTTACAAGCTTTTGTTCTACTTGGCCTGTGAGTTTGTGTGGGACAAATCATGTAACTGAATTTTAGGCCAGTTATCCTCAACCGATTGAGCTGAAATTTGATATACCTATGTAAGTTTGGTGACAATGCAATGTCATTATTGAGCAGGTCTGATGATGAATACCGAAGGTGGCCATAGGAACTCATAAATGAAACCACTTGACCACATCGAGTTTGGGTTCATTGGATGTGTCTTCCGAAGTACTTTGGTCTTGTATGATATAAAAGCTTGTCTTACAAAGATTTTTTATATTAAAAATTTATTAGATATTAATCATGCAAAATTACTAAACAAACAAGAACAAGAACAGTAATCTTGGAAACGATAAAATCATATTTTAATGAATGCTTGTGGTTTTTATTTTGTTTGGTGTAACTTAATCCAGTTTTATTGGTCTAAATTCGATTATATAAAACAGGCATGCCTTCCAAATGCAGAGTAAAATTCTATTATTTAAACTGAGCTTTGGTTTCTTAGATGATAAAATTGCATTTGATAGTTTTAAAAAGTCAAATTATGTAAACTGTTGTACGTTTCAAATGAACTTTCTATCAACTATCTATTCTATGCATTTATTTGACAAGCTTAGTAAAACATGGGCGCTTCATTCATCCTGGAAATTTATCATTCCCTCCGGCCGCGTGTTTTCCAAACCATGTGGTATTTTCAGTGGTTAAACCCTGACGCTGGGTCTCTAAATTATCGGAAAACCTCGGATAGTGCGCTTTGCGCCTTTAATGTAGACTAGGGCTAAATATAATAAACTAACAATTATAATATAGTCCATATTACGAGCTTCGTTCTCAAAAGCTTTATTTTGAGACTAGTGAATGGTACATCCATTCCACTTGTGGACAAACAATTTAAGTGAAGAGAGAGAAAATCTATAACACCTTATTTGACTATAATTACTTTATATAAAGGTTTTAAAGTATTAAATTTGACTTTTTTATCGCTTATTTTATAAACCTAAAGAAATAAAGTTACTGTAATCTGAAATCTGATGGTGGTGGGTCTGTGGAAGCAGCTGCAGCCAGTTGATGTCTCAAGGCTTGTTTTTCTGACAACTTTTGAAGACACGCTTCATCAGGAGCTACAACTCCCTCCGCTAAGGTTTGTTGGTCCGGGACGCCTGTTTTTCAATACTGCGACCGTATCTGTCGTTCCTGTAAAATAATGAACACCTTACAAGTCATCTACATAGTAAGAGCCAAACAAACACTCTCTGCCAATAAAGTTTGCTGGAAGAGAACTCTTTTTAGAGTTAAGCTCGCCTTTATCATTAATTTTCTTGTTAAATGTTTTATATGTGAGATTGAGACCAACACTTGTACATAGCATTAGTATCAATGGAATGGACTTTAAGAATAGAGTTCGGTTTAAAGATTATTTATATTCTCAAAGAACACATACAATAATTTCACTTAAATGAGAAAAACTAAATTAAAAGGTACCTACTAATTTAATGTATATTTGAGCACGAGTGTGCTTACCTAACTAAACACATAGCGTACTTATTAAAAACAAAAGAAGAAACAAAAACAACAACATTAACAAAAAACAAGACAACATTTACGCAATGAAACACTTTCTTTTGAAATGATAGGATAAGATACATTTTATTGGTTCACAAAACAAATATACAAATACGAAAAGGGTTAAATAGAGAAAAAAAACAATGTGATACCAAAAAGCTGCCACGCAGCATGTGCTGCAGGAGCTCGGGGAGCAACTGCAGCGCTGGTCTTCCGTAACACCTTAGCGTAGAACGCTACTGGCTATGAACACACTCTTTACAATGCAAATGAGACCCTAATATTGCGCCAGGTTTTCTTCAGTCCTGTTTTTCCTAAGGACCCGTTTGTTTGAAATAAACGCGTCGTCATCATTTATTTTTCAACCGACTTCAAAGAGGGGGTTCTCTATTGAACTGTGTGTTTTTTTATATACCATGTGCAGCTAATATCTAATACTGTACTATAGAATGTTCGTAATAAAACAACCTACATATATACTGATTAACTACATTCTAATAAGGACCATGATGTCTGAATGTTTTTTTAAACTTAAGCAATGACAAAGTAGAATGACAATTTACTAAAACTTCAGGTAATAAAAAAAAAGCTATAAACAGCAATATTTTGCATGATCAGCAGTTTATGTTCCGTAGTTTGATATAATTTGATCCGTTTGCAGTAAACATTGTCAGGTAACTTCGGTAGCTGGGTATCTGGGTCAGCAGGCCGCGCCGCAGTCCGTATGATTTGCACCGCGCAGACATGGAATCTGATGGATTACGGTCGAGCCGGGAGCTTTGTATTTGTAACTAGCTTACACATACGTAGTACAGTACGTCTGTGGTGATATAATAATATGAAAAAAAAACTTTTAGGGTTCAATGATGATCAACGAGGAAGCTTATTCATTTATTTTCATTTATTTATTCGTAAACAATTGTTACATTGTGTGGGAATTTCACACGTTGTTATTGTAATTTATTATTATTGCTTAATTCACTGTTTGAGCTGATTTGTATAAATCTCATAGCAGGATAAAAGGATCCGTAAAATTATAATTTTCCTAGACCGTTCATAATTTTACGGGAAATAACCAATGCTGCCGTAGCACTTGGCAGTCCCCGCAATTAAACGCATTAAATACATAAATTTATGTTTTTTTATACCGTTCGTTAGATATGTCAGTTTTTAATTTTACTTTACTTGTCTAAGTGCTTATTTTGTAAGCCTAAAGAAATAAAGTTATTGATTCTTGATTCTGATTTAGTAAGTGTTTGTTGCTCTACCTAGATTACTTATATTTTCTTGTTCCTACCTAGGAGTATAGTTTACTAGCTGCTGCCCGCACCTTCACCCGCGTTTTAGCGGGATAAAAAATTGCCTATATGTTATTCCAGGTCCCAAACTATAACCATAACAAATTTCAGCCTAATCGGTTCAGTAGTTTTTGCGTGAAAGTAACAGATATCCATACATCCACCCATACAATCTTTGACATTTATTATATTAGTAGGATTAACAAAGAAAATTACAATGAAATAATAGAAACAAATTAGAACTAGTATTAACAATTGAACTAACCGCAGACAATTAATCTTCAGGTAGCTCAACTAGTCCATATCAATACCTGTCAGAAGTCACGTACATTCCTACCTATATCAGAATAAATATTATTGTCAGAAACTAGTAATATCATTGGTCACCAAAGTATCAAATATTTTATGGATCTCAAAAGCTCTGAGATGAATTGAAAGAAAAAACAAAAGAAAAAACGTAGTCAATGCTTCGAGTATTGCACAATACATTATATGTGCTGAATGCACTGAACCTTCCTTTGAAACTCTCCGCTACGTTGTTAAGGAATTTCTCTCGTTTCAATAAATCTTTTTACGATTTAAAATCTAGCTGTTTTGTTTTGATATAAAATTGTTGCATTTGGATCCTCCATTAAAGGGAAACAATACTTTTAAAGGAGATTTAAGAATATTAGCCATCATCATCATCAGCCCGTATACATCCAATGCTCATAGGCCTCCCCCAAACGACGCCTCGAATAGCGGTCCTGAGCCGCCTCCATCCGACGACTTTATTGATATAAGAATATATCTTAGTATTAATTAACTGGAAATTATAAGTCGATCTGCTGTATATTCAAAATCATTGATTTTAAGCACGCATTGCATTGCGCATACACATAAAAATATACCCTAAAGTAATTCCAAACATTTATTACCTTTATGACACATGCACGCCTATGAAGTTCCTTTATCGTTGAAATAATATAATAGAAAAATCATTTATTGTCCGATAAACACGAATTACAATCCGACTTACTATCACTACATAGTCGCTTCCCGCTGTCGGTCTGTCCCTATATATGCCCCTATATGTGGATATACCATTCACTCGTACAAAGCGGTTTTCGTCCACCTTCATCATTCGCACCGCTAAGGAATGGAACTCGCTGCCTGCTTCAGTTTTTCCGGTGAATTACAATCTAGGTCTCTTCAAGACAAGAGTGAACAGGTGTCTTATAGACCCTCGTGATACAACATCGGCCACATCATCACTTTCCATCAGGTGAGATTGTGGTCAAACGAAGTATACTATAAAAAAAAATGCTTAGATCTTTAAAACTACACAACGGATTTTGATGCGGTTTTAATAGATAGAGTGATTCAAGACGAAGGTTTATTTTAAATGTATAATTTGCACCTGTGCAAAGCCGGGGCGGGTCGCTAGTATATACATAAAATAAAATATAAGGCAAAAGGAGTAAATTCAGCTTTTGCTACATGCATTATATAAATGTAGCGCTGTTTTTCAATTTACTCCTCTGGAGCATTTTATCT
Organism: Eupithecia insigniata; assembly: GCA_947859395.1. Taxonomy (NCBI): domain Eukaryota; kingdom Metazoa; phylum Arthropoda; class Insecta; order Lepidoptera; family Geometridae; genus Eupithecia; species Eupithecia insigniata. The sequence continues at coordinate 1,737,092 of OX402007.1, forward strand.
TTATCTTATCTTAAGACTGGCATGGCGAGATATCCGAGCGGCGCGGGACAGCGGCGCAGCAGCCCTAGCACACGAAAATGGGTGATGACCAAGCTGCTCGACTTCTAGACTAATTTCAACAGTGTGCAGATAATGTTTCAGTAGCTCATAATGTTTCAAATGTAAATAAGTACTGTTTGTATATATAGTAGTATCGTAGACGTAATTTTCAGTATTTTTTATTGCATTCATACAGTCATCAGCAGGCCTACTCGGAAAAGGAAAATCGAAGTTTCTGATTCGTTTTCGTGCAAAACCAACTCTTATGTCGTTTGCATAAGATTACCGTTTGCTTGTAAACGAATCAGAAACTTCGATTTCCGTTTTCCGAGTAGGCCCTCAGGTCTTAGAGATTTTCTTTGGTAGTAAGTGTATTTGGACCTCTTTTATGGTTGATACGTGTTAGCTATCTAACAACCTTATTTTTGACAGTGAGATAATGCCTTGGCAATAAGTCTACCATTTTCCATTAAACTAATTTTATAAATGGCAAAAAACTTGACTAAATACAGACAGTTTAATAAATTACAAGCATTATGTAGATCAAATCATTATTATTTTATTGGTTAGGAAATATAGAAGCGAAGTCGTGAGCTGTACATTAGTGTAAGTGTCTATAATAATAGTACGTTATTATTACTGCTAATAATGTCAAGGTCTATGCATGCGGTGTTCAATTGCGTTCGGAGGGGACTGAAACCTATTCAAGTAGTTTCAATGGCAATCCTCTTTCACACTGAAATATAAATCGGGTTCTTTATTATTTTTTTACCCGTCTTCCAAAGGAAGAGGGTTTGAGGGTTTTCGGCGCTATGTGCAGCCAAGAAATTTTACTTCCATCCCCTCTCCCAAGGGAACCCTAATGAATTTCGGGATAAAAAGTATTTTATGCACTTTCTCGTAATATGAACTTAAATTATGTTTAGTTTCATTTGAATACATTTAGTAGTTTCGGCGTTATGCGCAGCCAATAAATTTTACTTTCATCCCCTCTCCCGAGGGAACCCTATTGAAATCCGGGATGAAAAGTATCCTATGTCCTTTCTCGTAGTATGAACTCAAACCCTACCAAGTTTCATTCGAATATATTTTGTAGTTTCGGCGCTATGCACAGCAAAGATATTTTACTTTCATCCCCTCTCCCAAGGGAACCCTATTGAAATCGGGATAAAAAGTACCCTATGTCCTTCCTCGTAGTATGAACTCAAATCCTGCCAAGTTACATTTCAAAACATTCAGTAGTTTCAGAGTTATGCGCGGCCAAGTTACAGACAGACAGACAGACATGATGGAAAAAAATACATTTTTGGTACCAGCAACGATAAAAGAGTGCCCTCCAAAAAAAATTCTAAATATCTTCAATGTACAAAATTGGACCTGTTACAGTTTTATCATAAGTTATCTTCCATGTACAGAATTGTACCTGTTACAGTTTTAATTTATTTAGTACTACCAACAGAGGATACACTTAACGTAAAGAACACAAAAAAGAACACTTCAGGCATCACCAAATGTGACCCCCCAATTACAGGTAGTTACAGCTAACATATAAAATTAGATTGGGTTGACAAGGCAAAACACTACAAACTAATAGGGATTTTAAAAATAACCAATTATACAGAGGACAAGACGAGAACACTTATACAAACACATAAACATTTCTGAATAAAAAATAAAACGGGTACGTATATGATTTATAGCTAACATACAAAAGATTGATCATAAGTATAGATAGATATCAGTTATCTAGTATCCATAACACAAGCTCTGCTTAGCTTGGGGCTAGATGATGTTGTGTGCACTGTCCAACATTATTAATTATGTATTAATAATCCTGTGCGGTTAAAGGCTTATATGACGTCAGACGAAATTGGTCATCTAACGAGATAGCGGGATCTAAATAAGAGTCTAAAATTTCATTGCTAATTTTAGTTATTTATCATCATTGCAAAACCATTTGTTTGTACTTTCCAAAACTTCTTTCATAGAACACTTAAGTCTTTGTTGACTTGGAATACTGTATCCAAGTACTCTTTATCAAGAATGCAGGAGGTTGCGGGTTCGATTCACAAACATTCACAAAGCATAAGCAAAATGTGGGAAAAATTTCATCGCCTACGTACGCCCTTTGTTCCTTGTTGTACCCTAGGTCTAGGAGGGATCGGTGCCTCCGACTACCTAATTAGCAAAAGAAAATGATAAGGACAATCGGTGAACGCTTGTTTAAGAGTTTTACGTAATCGGGCTTTAGTTTTTTAATGGATTCTGACAATAAAGACAAAATAATAAAATTAATTTGTTAATATATGAATACAGTTTTTTAAGCTTTTACTTGTGCTCGTGCTTGAGAAGACAAATCAAACGAACCCTATCAGATGTCCAGTTTCAGTTTGCTTATCTGAATAAGATGAAGCGGTATTCGATTGCACAACACGCAGTAATTGATGACGGAATCTAATTGAAGCTCGATTAGGCATCGGGCTACATCTTTGGACTGTTGGATCTTCAGATATCGCCGATGTTTACTTTGTTCTTGATCCTCGCTGTTTCCATGTTTGGCTGCAAGTGATTACAGTCAGTAACTCGGCAAGCTTAGCAGTAACATCAGACCTCATATACACTTGAGAGCAATAAAATCGCACATCCGCACATTTTTACTTAAAAGTTCAATTTTTTTTTTATTTGGAGCTTACAGCAAATTAAAATAAAATTAAATTAAAGTGCATAATCTAGGCATTCGCAGAACTGATAAAGGGTTGACATTTACCTTTAAAAACAACTCATTAGCAACAAAACAATAGACCCCCTTATGTCGCTCGATCCAGGTAAGGCCGGCGGCGGGATTTATCGCAGGTATAAAAGAGTGCATATTGAGGGAATGGTCATCATTTGCATACCAACGTACAGTGTGAAAGGTTCTCTATTGATATTGGCTTCAAACGGAACACGAAAATGGATACTACACCAGAAGTAGCCGCTCAAGTGGTTGCCCTTGTTGAATCGGGGCTTAAGCAAAGTCAAGTGGCTCGACAATTGAGTTTGAGCCGATTTACCGTTCGGCGTGTATACCAGAGGTATCAAGAGACTGGTGGCTACAAACGGCGACAAGGATCGGGCCGTCCCCGTGCTACAACAGAGCGTGATAACCGCTTTCTTATAACGACATCTTTAAGAAATCGTCGTTTGAACGCATTTCAACTGGGCCAACGACTTCAAGAAGTTCGTTTAGTAGAAGTTAGCCGGTGGACAGTCAGAAGACGATTGAGAGAAGGTGGCCTGACTGCACACAGGCCAGCAAACGGGCCGAAATTGACCCCAGCCCACCGAGAAGCCCGCCTTCAGTTCGCTCGAGACCATTTGAATTGGACCGAAGAGCAGTGGAGTGCAGTCCTGTTCTCTGATGAGTGCAGGATGTGCTTGCATGGCAACGACGGACGGGGGAAGGTGTATAGAAGATCGGGAGAACGATTTGCCCAATGCTGCATAACAGAACGTGTCGCCTATGGCGGTGGATCAATCATGTTTTGGGGAGGCATGTCTATGGAAGCAAAAACCGAGCTTGCCTTCATCACCGGACCGAATACTGGTCGCCAATCAAGAGGATTGACATCCATACGATACATTGAGGAAGTACTCGAGAGCCACGTCGTACCTTTTGCTGGGTTTATCGGCGAAAACTTTCTGTTTATGCAAGATAATGCAAGACCGCATACTGCTGGCATAGTGATCGAGTACCTTCAAGAGGTGGATGTGACCGTTATGGAGTGGCCAGCTCGAAGCCCAGACCTCAATCCCATCGAACATCTATGGGACGAGCTGAAAAGAAGAGTTCGAGGCCGAGATGCTCCTCCATCGACTCTACAGGAGCTGCAACAGGCGATCGCAGAGGAATGGGAGGCTATTCCTCAAGACTTTATCAAAAGTCTAGTAACATCAATGAAAACACGGATGGAGTCAGTGATTCAGGCTAGGGGAGGGAACACTCGATATTAATAACAAACTTTAAATTAATTTTATCTTTTAATTTCATAACTTTGACACCAATACTTGAATAAAGAATTTTTTACTAAACATGCATTTTTGTTATTGATCCACAAAAGCATTTTTATGTAATGATTGAAAGACAAATCAGATACCACTGGATAGGTATTAAAATAGACTATGAATCTGCATTACAGAAACATAATATTTTTTGTTTTTTTTTTAGTTATGTCAAAAAATCATGAATGTGCGATTTTTTTGCTCTCAAGTGTATATCGAGTCGACAGATTCGCATATACATATATGTATTTTTAAAGAGATGTGTAATGTCTTCAGGTTTAAAATTCATACAGTAGCTTCTTTATTCCACCATAACTTTTAAATGCTTAAACAAAAGATAAATCAAGGGTGACACTGGCGAAAATGAAAAAAAAAACTAGGCGATAGCCTTTGTTTTTAAACAGTAACTGCGTCTATGGAATATTGATGTTTTTCGTTCAGTCTTCTTTCACTCACCTATCAACAATTAGGAAACTTTATAGGCAGGTGTCAAATAGAAAATAAATTCGTGGAAGAAGTATAGATATCTATAGAGAATGATGCCAAAGTGGTCTGATAAAACTTTATTCCTGCCCTTTAGTTTCCTGAGCCGCATGTGGTTCAGCGGACGGGAAACGTGTTAAAACTGAAAAAACCTCATATTTTCAGAAGACCAGGCTATTTTATTTTTTGAGGCGATGAAGTAGTCGGGGTCATTATAGAATTGTACTTGTACTATTTTAACTCTATAGATAGTATATACTTTATTGCACAAAAGCTGTACATGGGCGAGCATAATGCTAGATAGCATTCTCTACCTGCTAACCTTTGGGAATAGTATGAACAACAATTTAGTAGGTAGTGCTATGTTATGGCAGCATATTTTGTCATTCATGCTGCAGTAAGGTTTTCAGTAACAAAAGGAAATTGTGTGCAATCGGTGGTAGGTACATGATTTGGTAAAAAAAACAAGTTTACCTTAATTTATTGGTAAAAAATATATTACAAGTACACCATAAATTATGTATGTTCGTAATGAAAATGTCACATGATTGAGTTCGATCATGGCCCAAGCAACACCCAAGCCTCATGCAACACCAAAGATATACTTTGGTGTTGCATGAGGCTCGCAAACCCCCCCAGCGCCGAGTTGGGCAGCGAAAGCGTTAGAATTTTTTAAAGCAATTAGTGTGCCCACAATATTATAACAGCTACATATGTAAGTATGTCTTTATTATGTAAGCCAGAATGTATGTACATATGTACATACTGCTTTTGTTTAGGTACATTCCCGGCGGAATCCGAACCGAATGAGTTTATGTAAAATGCTTATAATACTGCACAAACATTTGCATTTAAACACGTATCTGAGTATTCATAGTGAAAAGTCCAATTTACACTAAGATTTCTTATACCTATCCCCGAATTCTGCTTATCAATCGCTGTACTCTGACTACTATCACAAAGGCAATGACAACAATACTATGACAAAATCGTCACAGAATCGTCCGTAGATAAAACTTTTGGTACATAATTGGTAGATGGTAGATAAAACTATCACGGTTATTTACAACACTAAAGTTAATAACGGGATATTTACCATGATTTGAGTTTTGAGTTCTCCAAAACCTATTTCGGCACAGTTACATGCACCATGATCACGGAACTACTTTAGTCACTGCGAGTTAGTTAATATTGGAGAACTCAAAACTCAAATCATGGTAAATATACCGTATTAGAATAAAAAAATATTTAGTAACAATTCCGCGTATAACCTTCTCTGATAGTATTCATCAAAGTAAGTTGTCTACTAGTTTCTTCTCTCCACGAAACATCTTCAGGACACCACAATACTCGACCTTGACATTGAGATTGGTCAGCACAGCAACACCGACAGAGTCCCGCCAGTGATGTTGTCTCTCCGAGCTCCTCGCGCCAAGTTAACGTGACTTGACTAGAATATTGTGCAATGGATTTCCGCAAACGCCTGAATCTATTATTATCATTTTTTTTAAATATACCGTTACTTTAGTGTCGTCCATAGATCCACGGACAGGCAGTTTGTTATATATTGACCATGACAATCGACACGTGTCCCTCCATCTGTTGTTTCCTTCATGAACGGTAAAATGTTAAAATGTGTCATTCTGAAACGATACCATTTTATGATGCAGCGATTAATTCAGCGTCTTGAGGACGCTTCCGACTGGTATTGATATTGACCAGTTGAGCTATCAGTAGATTGTTTTCAACAGTCTGCAGTAAGCTCAATTGTACAAAACATGTACACAACACAATGTACAACAATAGTAGTTTAATTTGTTTATATTATTTGGTTGTTATTTTCTTTGTCAATAAAGATGTTATTTAGTGGAATTCGTTCCTGATGTTTTGCTATGTCATAACAAAACCTCAGATAAGTATAAATATTACATGTTCCTTTTGATTTCTTCTGGTGCAAGCCATAAGAAGACCGAATACCTTAAAAAAGAGAAAAGAAGAAAAAAATCGGCAATTTTTTTAAAGATAGAGGACTTTTCAATCATTTGCCGAGTATGGTCGTTTGGTATTTACGTAACCTATAATTAACTCAATTCTAAAATCCAGGATTTTTTATATAAAAAAGACGTGTTATATCATGACTGAAAACTTATCAAAAGCTGATAACCATTACAGAAGCAACAAAGTGACAGCAAGGTCTTCTTTAAATAGAAATATGCAAAATTCAGTAAATAAATAATGCTGGACAATTCAAACAGCATCATCTAGCCTCAAGCTTAGCAGAGCTTAGCTTGTGGGCCAGATAATCACAGCTTGTGTTATGAGTACCTACTATCGTACATAACTGATACCTATACTTTAACGGATAATTGCAAACGCACAGCAAAAAAGGTTCAAATTCGAGTTCGTAAACAGACGTAGTTAGAATCTTTGATTGATTCCAAACTTCCTGTAGCTCTTTGTTATTATAGTGCCTAAGCACTTGGGGTCAAAGAAATTAAAGGATACCCCAAAAAAAAATCGATTACGGCGGGATTTGAACCCGCGACCTTCCTTTGTACGGGACTACGCTAACCAACTGCGCCACGAAATCAGTGGCACTGGAGTCCGTAGGAAGTCCCAAAGATTTTCGACTCGTCGGTTAGTTACTTGATTGTAAGAATATACTTGTACTGAGGGAAGGTGCGGGAACAAGTCCCGCTGAAATCGTAAAAAAAAATTGGGATATTACTAAATTTCCTTTAGCTCGTTAGCTCGGCTATATAAGATTATAATTAAATTAATTAAAGATTGAGAGATTCAAATCAAGTTTATAAAGTACCTTTGTTTCCGTCTAAAAATTCCATATACTACTGCCAATTACCTAGATTTATGTCCTCCTATATTTATGCAATTTCACATTCTTCCACTATCCAAGCGACGGCGCGAGATCGCCGACTTATACTTAAAATCACATCTAACAAAATCAATTGTCCCAACCTACTTCAAAAAATTAAACTTAACGTTCCCTATAAACCTATCAGATTTAATCCCCCTATCTATGTCTCTCATGCTGGCACTAACTACAGACAAAATTCTTTCTTGTGCCGAGCGAGTATGAACTTTAACATTTTATGTAAACAATTTAACCTTGACTTATTCTGCACAAGTGTCAGCTCGGCCAGGCGGCGGCTCACCGGAGAATATTTTGGCGACAGTGATGATAATGTTGATGATGTAAGTGTAAAAAAAAAAATAACTGGTAGATGATGCATGTAGGCTAGTCACATTACATATGTTCACAGTATTTTTATTATACTATTCTGTTTTGTATCCGTGAAAACCTTTAATAAGCTTTCTGTTACATGTCAATTTGTAAGTCTGTTAATTTATATGCCTCTGGTTTTCCTTAAAATAAATATAAAATATATAATTTGTAAAGTCAACATCTAAGGACTGATTGTGCGTCACCGAGCTTACAGAATATTCGGGGGAATATTCGGCCGAATTCCAAAACTTTCAGTTTTATGACTTGTTAATCTCCGTAGTATTGACACGACTTTAATAAATACGAGAGTCGAAGGTGTGTAATGACTTTTTCACAAATAACTTTCTTATTCCACCATAACTTTTAAATGCCTGCACATATTTGGATAAATCTCGAGTGACACTAGAGAAAATTACTGACACCAGTCAAACCAGATTAAAGTTGTATTTTTCTATAAAAACTTTCGTAGTTTGATAAATTCATTATGAATGTAAACGGGTTAACTACGAACCTAGTTTGTGTTGGAAAAACACCAACGTTTCATCCCTTAACGCAGCACTCAGCCTGAAGAAGTCCCTCGTTAAGGGATGAAACGTTGGTGTTCTTCCAACACAAACTAGGTACGTAGTTAACCCGCTTACATTAATAATAGAGTTGTATTTTTGTTGTAATTGAGTTTAGTACCTAGTTTTTTGTTTTTTGGAGAATGGGTACTTCTAATAATCACACTGTTTTATAATTTGTTCACCTAATTGTATTTGTAGTTATAATTTTTTGCAAACTTTTAGTGGAAACTGTCTTTAGCTTCAAAGAAATAAATATAATGACAGTACCATGTCAATATATTTATGAAAACGTGTGTAAACTGATAGAAATATAGATAGATTCCCTAAAAATTGCGAAATACATAATGTAAATACTAGAAATAAGAACAAACTCGCTTTGCCCAAAACTAGGCTGCACAAGATAAGTGTATCTTTTAAAGGGCAATGTATATGCTTCAACAACTAACTCCTAGCGAGTTGCAAAAACTTTCAATAAATAAATTCAAACAAATTGTCAAACATATCCTTTGTAAAAGGCTTATTACAAAATATCAGATCAGATATCTATCTAGAAGATAAAAAAGCTTGGGACGAATTTTGCTCCAACTCGAAAAATAACACCTAACAGGCTAAAGATTTCTTCGTCGCTTCTTTACCAATTCAAATATCACTTTATTTCCATGCCAGTGTTTAATTTTAACAATTTGACCTTTTCTAAGTGTCATCATCATCATCAGCCCATACACGTCCACTGCTGGACATAGGCCTCCCCCGTACGACGCCACAAATAGCGGTCCCGAGCCGCCTCCATTCATCGAGTCTCTGCGACCGCTACGATGTCGTCAGTCCATCGAGTGGATGGTCTCCCATGTAGGGGGGGATTTGCCATAATCACCACGCTTGGCAGGCGAATTGGTGATCGCAGTGTTGGTGTTTAAAAATACTCAGAAGGAAGCTGCTGCCCTTCCTCTGGTAGGTTCCCTTAGTCGGCTCTTCCGACATCCACGGGTTGAGTTGGAGGGATTCGTACGACGCGGCCCCACAGCACGGCGGTTTCTAAGTGTACATTTATTGTATTTACGGAAATAAAGAATTTTTGACTTTAGTCTTCATTTGTTCTACTTTATCGTTTTATTGTTACTTAATCATAAAAAAAGAACACACAACAAGTCGCCTAGTTTTTTTCAGTTAATTTTTTTTTATTTATTATAAAAAAAAATAACTGAAAAAAACTAGGCGACTTGTTTCAAAATTGTTGAATTTGTTAGTTTCTATTATTTTTTATTGTGTAAGTCATGTTTAGTCCGTAGATAAACAACTGAAAAGAAAGGTCAGCATTTCATTTTCACAAATACGATAAATACCACCTACACGAACACTCTAATATTTACCCCCACGCATAAAGTCTTCCCTCAGTCAAACTATGAGTTGGATTCATAGAGCATAACTTGAGGATTTATTAAAAGCCTTATTTAATTATTACCTTATTGTATCCAGATAGCAATAAAAAAGGTCCATTTATGAAAAACTGAAAATTTGTTATTTGATGGAAGAAAAATAAAAATATACAAATATGTATTTGTCTCTGGTGTTCTCGGTAGGTATTCTATGTTTAATCAAATAACTTTATTGACAAAGAAAATAACAATCAAATAATATAAAGAAATTAAACTAGTATTTACAATTGAAACAATTGAGCTAACTGCAGACTGTTGCAAACAATCTACAGATAGCTCAACTGGTCCATATCAATACCAGTAGGAAGCGTCCCCAAGACGCTGGCTGCATAATGTTTAATTAAAAATATCTATATTCTATAATTGTATTATGTATATCAGTTATCTAGTAACCATAACACAAGCTCTGCTTCGCTTGGGGCTAGATGATGCTGTGTGAATTGTCCAGCATTATATATTTATTTCACCTCATCAGCAGTCAGCACAAATCTAAATAATTTTCAAGATTTCTGTGGCACACAATCAGTCGTCATGGAATATTCATAAATTAGTTCTCATGGGTAGGATAGAAACGGTTCCATATAAAGAACACGGACGAAGCCGTGGCTAGAAACTAGTCGGTTATAATATGTAAATTAAATTTATTCAAAGAAACTCGTAGATAGAAAATACATGAGTGAATTTAATACATAAATATATGTAGTTAAGTGTAACAATTTTGCTTGAACTAGGTAATCCTGTGTTTCAGGCGACAAGAGTGCTAATTATTACATAAAATAATATCAAATAATAACACCCCTCTGTTTGCGTCTAGGGTTAAATATTAATCCAGTCGTCTGTGCCAATACTCACGTGTATAGGTAGAATGGTACTCAAGTTACTCCTTCTATGCCCGAATATCGACCCTCGTTGCCTGAAATTTGCCACAGCCTCATGTTATTGATTACCAGTCGCCAGCCAGCCCGCTTCGCTCACTGAGGTCCAATTTCACCGTTTGCTGCCGAAATTAAGATCAACATAATTTGGCGTGTTTTAAAACACGATAAACAGACTTTTTTTTCTTTTTTGGCTTTGGCTCTGCATCTGGTTTGATGCAATTCTGCCAGTGTCAGTTAGGTATGAATTGCGCATTGAAAAACAATAGATTAAAATTTATGGAGGTTGAGTTTGGATTTTACAGAAAAAAGGAATTAATATAATCTCAATCAAGTTCATATATAAAAACAAACAGAAACAACCAAATTAAAAGCTAAATAAAAAGCATTAACAATGCAAGAAATTTGAAGTCGATGTTTCTTCGTATATTGAAGCAATCAATATACGAAGAAACATCGAATTACTGAAGAACGAAAATGGGTTTGGAAGTAGTTTTTACGCCATCCGTCAGCCTTGTAATTTGTTTTTCAAATAAAACCTCTTGTTTACACCCGTTGGCATGGAAACTATTTGTTACCAGTCATTATGATAGTTTGATTGTTTTCATAAACCTAATAATCGACTTCAAATCCCTTACTTTTACACTGTTTTTAGGGTTTTAGGAAGTTTTGCGGGATAATCCCCTGGGGATAAAAAATATAATATTCTGTGACACGACAGTTCTTGAACTCTGTTTAGCGCTTACTTGTGTTGAAAAAATGCACAGAACTCGTTTAAATCGTTCAACTGAGTTTATCCTATACAAGCTGCTGCCGGCGCCTTCGCTCGCGTTTTATCGTGATAAAAAATAGCCTATATGTTATTCCAGGTCCCAAGCTATACCCATACCTAATTTCAGCCCAATCGGTTCAGTAGTTTTTGCGTGAAAGAGTAACAAATATCCATACATCCATCCATACAAACTTTCACATTTATAATATTAGGATAAGATAAACTCTGTAGTCTCGTCTCAATATTGTTTTGCTACCCCTCATAATAATTTGCTGTACAAATAAAATCAATACTCCCACAAGTAATAAAGCTACGCAGCTTCAAAACCAAACTCGTAGAACTCGCTAACGTTACTCCGAGTATACAAGCACTAGATACATAGCCGCAGTACATAGGACGCTGACGTCAGTCCTTCAGTTCGCGCCTGCGCGGTAGATTTGACCCCAGCCTAGAATGAATACAGCAATTCGATCAATTGGGGCAGGTGAGGGACTGAAGAATATTTTTCATAGGTTATAAGAGTTGTTTTGCTTGCGATATATCAAAACAAAGGTAAATGAAATGAATGGTTTTTATTTACTCGCCCTACAAACTACTAAAAAAAAAACCCGGTAATATTCATTATGAATGTAAGCGGGTTAACTACGAACCTAGTTTGTGTTGGAAGAACACCAACGTTTCATCCCTTAACGAGGGACTTCTTCAGGGTGAGTGCGGTTCGCGTCGCGCTCGTCCAGCGTCGCCGCGCACCGGCTAATATTATAAATGTCAAAGTTTGTATGAATGGATGTATGGATATTTGTTACTCTTTCACGTAAAAACTACTGAACTAATTAGGCTGAAATTTGATATGGGTATAGTTTGGCACCTGGAATAACATATTAGACTATTTTTTATCCCGATAAAACGCGGGCGAAGGCGCGGGAACAGTAAACTATAGGACATTACTGGCGCGGTCAGTAATAATGGGTGAGTTGCTGGCCGCGATGATCATGTCTGAAAGCGTAGCGTAGCCCAGGTCAGGCCATCACAGCGCGCTCAGCATAGCCAAGCTGAAATGAGAAGCTTTATAGCGCGGACAGGAAGGGCTGCAATGATGACCAAGCTTGAAGGGCGAGACCATAGCAAGCTGGGCTTGATGCCATTTTCATGCTTGAGGTCACGCTATGGCGTGACCAGACATTGCGGACCAAGGCTTTTATAGTGCTTTACTCAAATAATGCGAGTAACTTACCTAAATAAATAATAAGAATAATTATAATCATGCAAATAGAAATAAAACCAGCTTAGTTCATAAATTATGGTAAGTTCATGAATTTGCACCTGAAATATTATATATAATATATAATAATTAAAACACGACAGTAATGGATATTGTTGGCGCCTTTTCGGGTAATCCCTTAGACATGCCTTAGAACTTCGAACCCGATGGATGTGGTAAACCCGAAAGGTTGACTTTGCTCAAATAAGGTTGTCAAAATAATCACCAGATTACATACTCGTACTGTTTGAGTGAAAACTCTTACTACGATCCATATTCCATACTAACATAGTTACTTACTAATTTAGATCTAATGATGCTGTGTAACCTAACCATATATAACCTACCAGAGGAAGGGCAGCAGCTTCCTTCTGAGTATTTTTCATCACCAACACTGCGATCACCAATCCGCCTGCCAAGCCTGGTGATTATGGCAAATCCCTATATGGGAGACCATCCACTCGATGCGATGGACCGACGAGATCGTAGCGGTCGCAGGGACTCGATGGATGGAGGCGGCTCAGGACCGCTATTTGTGGCGTCGTACGAGGGAGGCCTATGTCCAGCAGTGGCCGTGTATCGGCTGATGATGATGATGAACTCTATTGTATTAGGTGTATCCTGTAAAAATAGAGTCCATAAATAATGATGATGATGCTGTGTGAATTGTCCATTATTATTTATTTAAATATTTATCCCTTCTCCAATAAATATTGTTCATAATTATTATCCTTATCTCGACTGCAAGTACATATACATATGTACCTTACCGTACCTATGTGAATTTAAATTCTGTTATTGGGATTTTTTGACATATTTGCAGCTAAATTACAAATCCTACTAATATTATAAATGTCAAAGTTTGTATGGATATTTGTTACTCTTTCACGCAAAAACTACTGAACCGATTAGGGTGAAAGATGGTATGGGTATTGGGTTTGGGACCTGGAATAACATATAGGCTATTTTTTAATCCCTATAAATCGCGGGCGAAGGCGCGAGCAGCAGCTAGTATATCATATGTACACTTTTATACATAAAGTAAATGCTAGAAACGAGCACATACATAGAATTACGATCGACAGAGCGCGCCGCGCCGCCACAGATTAAGTAACAGTAGGCATCGCCACAGCTTAGCAAACAGTAGTCACGCGCTCTGCGCATGTCAGTGACGCGTCTATTTTATCGGTAACTCGGCACGGAAATGTTACAACTTACAAAAGTACAATTTAACAACTTTACAAGTTAGCAATACCTTCGAGTTATCGTGAAAAATAACCAGCGTTCAGATTTATGAAGGTTTTTGTTCGCATTTTACGCTTTGTCGTAGAAAGAAGGTGATTGTTTGAAGACTCAAGAAATTTTATATATAATCTGAAGTGTGAAGTGAGCGGCAAGGCGCAGGCGGTCGGGGCGCGCAGTAGGCAAACTCGCGTGCAACTTCACAAGGCCACGCGCAGACAAGCGACACGACTTCTTTTAATTATCGTAAGTTTGTGATTTTTGCGTATCTACTTTAGCAAGACCAATCAATGTTGATATTCCTACTTGATACATAACTCGAACGTAACGCATAACGGGAATGAACTCAAAGATGAAGCCAATGGAAGCCCAAGTAATATTGCTACGCGACATAGACGCAGCCAAAGACAAGCTGTTTGGGCCTTTTACTCCAGAACGAACAAACCAAGTAAAGGTTGACCTATGGAAGGATATTTGTGAAAAGGCAAAGTCCCTTGGGCTACTTGAACCCACCAAAGATTACAAGTACATGAGAGACGTCTACTGGCAAAACATGAAAAGGGGCGCCCTCCAAAGGCGAGAGAGACAGAATATAATGGGCAGGAGATATTTAAGGACACCTGTAATGAACTTAATCTTAGAGATCATAGATAGCACGTCATCGTTGCATCAGGCTGAGTCTTCCGAGCTGATCCCGATCAGATATTACATCAAAAAATCTCCAGAACCCACCTTCTCACTGGCACCTATCAAAAACATAGGATATAACCTCATGAATGAAGACTTAAATGATACGCCTCCACCTATATTTTCCGAACGTGTTCATGTAACAGATAGAACTATGCATATCGATGTGACCAAAGAAGAAGCTGCTAATGAAATAGACCCACTGACCTCAATGATAGACAACTTGAAAAAGGAACCGAATGATGTTGAGCTTGAAACTCAACATGAAATGGAAGAATCCTCTTCCAGTAATGAACACGAGAAAGCTGAAGCGGCGACAAATGATACATCTATCACAGCTAACGACGTCATCTCGGAACCCAACGCAGAAGATAGAAATAGCAAAGATAATGTACAGAAACACGCAGAAGAGAATGATGTAGAGATTGAAATGAAGAACAGAAAAACCCAGCTAGAGATTGACTTGCTGGAGTTACAGAAATACAAAGGTCAGTTAGAGGTGTTGCGCTTGGAGATTAATCTAGGCCTTAAACCGTCGAAGTTTACGAAGGCTATAGCCAAGAGAATTAAAAAAAAGCATTTAAAGTACAAAAATGATGTCGATGGTGATGCGTCAGATTTCAGCATATAGATTATTTCGTCGCCTACGATAAACCCAAATAAGGGTTGTGTTTCTAGCAGTGTGTTTTTAATTTGTGATATTATCTTATTAGAATATTTGACGTGTCTTTTCGTGGACGGTCGTTTGAAAGTAAACATTTTGTTATATAATTCTTTATTATGTCGACATCAAAAAAAGAAAGTCTTTGAAATTTTGTCGTATATTATATATTTTCGTTTTTGTACCTACTAAATTGCTAATTTTGTCCCTTAGCAATTGTTTTTATCACCTTTGACCAGATGTAGGAAAGCATAACAGTTCCTACAGGCTAAAACCGCTAAAACTAATAATCTTGTTTATTGGCAATGTTGATATTGTATAGTGTATACAAGTGCGTATAAGGTTTTCAATATATGTTTTTTGACATCATGGATTTAATTTTGTTACCACCACTCCTTACCCTTCATTATTAAATATTTAAAATTAGTCTAATTGTTATTGGTACCTTCTACTCAATATTTCTCTCGAGGTAAGGTACCTCGGGTCATGGAGCGCGCCATGCCCGGCATCGACCTTAGAGACAGAGTTCCGAACACCGGGATCCGATGAAGGACAAAAGTTCAGGATGTTGGTTTGGTACTCAAGTCATGGAGCTCAATTAGAGTTGTACTAGCTGATGATGATGGCTACTAATGGGCAAAAGAAACATCGGACGGCCAGTTTGCAGGGTGGATCGACGACATAGTACGCATCGGGGGGCGACGCGGTTAGCGCAGGACCGTGGTGGTTGGCACACTTCTGGACTTCTGGAGGCCTATACCCAGATAAACATATTATTAATAATGCAATCAGCAGTGGGTTATGGACCCAGCAATGGGTAAAACCCGGCTGCGGATGAAGGTGCCCATTCTATTTGCTGGTAGATCATACAAATATTTTACCCGTGTGGCAGGAATCGAATCCCGAACCTCCCGTACTTTCGCTCAAAACGCCACAAAGGTCGTCATAATCAAAAAATCTCTTTATTTCTTGAAATAAATGTAAACGCTTCTGTTTATTGACTAAGGTAAAGAACAGACAAAAAACATTTAGCATGTTGTTAATTTTCGAGTAAAAACACGTCGAAGTTTTTTTTATCCACTAGATAATTTTATATTTTCTCATCGATACACATATATGTACTACGCACTAGATTTCACGATGCGAACACTCATTTTCTTCGACTAAACTGTACTGCAATCCATACACCTTACTTTAGTGTGGCTTCGACGTTCACGCAGCGTGGACGCGTATGGAGCTACCCTATTAATACGAAAATCCTATGTTAAGTGTGAATCTGGACGTCAATAACGAGAAATAATAATTAATTAGTCAAGTAGGTAAAATTAGTTGTTGTATTAAGTAAATAAATAGGTAATTATATCGTAATACCACAACAGATAGAAATAATTCTTCATAAATATACACGCCATTATAATCATAGACTAAAAATTCAGATGTTCCATTTCAAGACCGGTTGTAGGTAAAATATGTGATTGTTGGATGGGATGACAGACTTGACGCGATGTTTTTAGGAAATTAATTAATTACTAGACATTTACTAGAGTGGCAGTTATAGAGGCTAAAGCGCACTCTTAATTCTTGAAACTATGTACTTGTGTGCAAAAATTGAATTATTGTATTCAATAATATCTTAGGACATACTTAGATACTAATTTATTTGACTTCTTATTTTAGTTGATTTTTAACTATTGGTAACTTTTCTATGTTTAAATAAACGCATAGTAATTCATTTTATTTTACTTTTCTACGTTACTTGTAATCAAAAAATTTTGAAATAGTTATTGAATTCTTACGAAGTTTTGTAGGTAAAAAGCTGTGTCACCTCTGCGCGGTGTAAAATCTATGTTTGAACAAAGCGCGTCAAGGTCAAACACGCTACTCAATTAGTGATGTACCTACTCAAGTCGGATGGTGATTTTATCTATTGATATGTTTATAAAAAAATAAATAGTAATTTGATTTTAAATTAATTATTCGTTTAGTATTTACAGTGCAATGTAAGTCACTAAATAGACATTATTAGGTCCGCTAAGGCTTCCCAAAGATGCAAATGTCAAAGAGAAATGGATAGATGCAACGGGTAGAGTTAATTGGATGATAACCAAATCAAGCACAATACGCTCTGATTTTTTTTAGTAGTCGATTTAATAAAATCTCAAATAAGATTTCGGTGTACGAAACCTTTCCCGGGAATTTCCTGCGTCCAATCACGTCACTGATGTCATGAAGGCAATCGTTGAAAAATATGTAAAGGTTCTCATATCCATAATAAAATTAAAATAATATAGCCAGTTTCTTAACAAATACGTTTTATTTCAGGGGCAATAAATACAATTTTATCTATTTTTACTTGTCTTTCTTTGAGTCTATTTATAGATGATTTAAAATGTTCAACTGTTTATGTACCAAATACATAAATAAACTCCCAACAAGTCTTATTGTTGCAAATTTAAGAAAATTATCGGGTATCTATCGATATCGATAATGTGATTCATCGTACTACCTGTGGTGCAGCCTTGGTTGAGTAGCAGTAGAATATCGACTTATCGCGCGAATATCAATCATATATCTAATGAAATTAAGTTTATAATTGCGATCACGAGAATACCGTCATCTATGATCGAGTAGCGGAATTAACTCGTCAATCGAATGTTTATGTGACTATAGATCCTAAATACGTTTTGCTGCTAAAGTAAAATAAATGTTATCTATAAAAGTCAAGGTTTATTTCCAAATTTGTGACGTTGGCTAGTTTTGACTAAACTTACATCTACAAATCAAATGAATTGTTTCTTTGTATGCATTATATGATAATCGGTTTATTTGTGTGTCGCTGTCAAGGTCATCGAGCAAGTTGCGGGAAGTTTTTGGTTTGGAAGAACGTCTCTATATATTATCTCGATGTATTTTCTAGTACGCATGACATATGCACAAGTATGTGCGCAAACACAGGCTACTGTGAGTTTTACTTGCTAGAAAAATCCAATCAAAATTTTTAGACCGGCAGGTTTGAACCCGGGATATCATAATCACCGGTTGATCACGCGACCGCTAGACCATCGAGGCGGTCATGTCTTGGAATAACGTATCAAGAAGGTACTTAAAGGCTCATTTTCAACCGACTTGAAAGGAGAAGGTTCTCAATTCAACGGTGTTTTTTATTTTTGTTTGTGTGTTACGCGATCTTGTCCGATTATGGACCGATTTTGAAAATTATTTCACTATTGTATAGCAAATGATCCCGAGGTAGTCTCATAAAAATTGTATCCACAGGGATTAGTATTTATCCCGCAAAACTAAAAATTGTGTAAAAGTAAGGGATTCGAAGTCGATTATTAGGTTAGTTAAAACAATCAAATTACCACAATGACTGGTAACAAACAGTTTCCATGGCAACGGGCGTAAACAAGAGGTAGGTTAAGAAATTTGAAGTCGGTTTATCGGTTTTTAAAACACGCCAAATTATTATGGCTACAAGAACGCGTGCGAAGTCGCTGCCAGATGCTAGTAGTAATGTTCAGTGATTGTACGTACATACATACTTACCTACATAGCGCGATGTACTACTGCGCTCGAGCGTTGACCTTCGTTGTGCGTAGAGCTTCGTAGCACTGTTGCTACGAACTTTGTATTCGCTGTTTTGTAACGTTTCTTTTCTCTCCTATTTTATTTAATAACTAATATAAAAGCTGCTGCCAGCGGCTTTGTGCGCGTTTTTCTATGGAAACGTTCAAAACTTATTTATTTCCCATGGAAACTGATTCATGGGATTAAAATTACATAAAAATACGCAGAATAATAAATTTAATCGCGAAGATCTTCACGAGAGACAAGTTCTTCTCGGCAAATGTACATAACGGATCGGGTTAAAATGTACTTCACAAATTCACTCACACATAACACTAATTGTTATTTACTGTTATGTGTGTGACTAAATTTTGTGCATCGATTTGCTCGCCAAACAATAGTACAAATTATTAGTCGAAATACATATATTTTGCAATGTTGATCTTAAAATTAAAACACGCCCAGTTATATTCTACCTTAAATTCAATAGGCAAGCAAATATAAGGTTTATATTTAGACATTATTAAAATTTCCGTGAGGATTTTTAGATTTTTAGACAAATAAGAAAATTTATAATGAATTTTGCAGTAGCCTGAATTTACGGTAAAATTTTACTCCTGACTTTTCCTCAAACAACATAAAACGTATGTTTTTTTATCCTTATAAGTATAAGGATAAAAAAACATACGTTTACGCGCATTGTTATAAACTTATAAAGTATATAGTATAGGTTTCTTAAATAATCAAACATAAACGATTTCTTCACCAGTTGGGTAATTCACCGAAAAAGGTACACCCATACTCTTTATATCTAAAACTCTTCCGAGTTGATTGGTTACCCTAATAATGTCCGGTTTAAAGTCTCGCAATAACATTAGGTTTTTTAAATATTCAATAAGTCTTTATGTAATGAAAAAGTAATGTTTGCGAAATGTATCTATTTATGGATTACCAACATAGTGTACACTAAAACTAGCTTAGTGTTACATTACCATACTAAAAATCATGTTAACTGTCAATATAATTCAGCAAAAAATTATCATGACCGTGTATCATATAGATAGACTAGCTGCTGTCCGCGCCTTCGACGTTACCTTGTTGTTTTCTGTTATGGTTATCAGTTTTTGTTAAGTTTTCGTTAGCGAAGTTATAGTTAAATAGTATAGTTATAGTTAAATAGTATAGTTATAGTTAAATAGTATAGTTATAGTTAAATAGTATAGTTATAGTTAAATAGTATAGTTATAGTTAAATAGTGTAGTTATAGTTAAATAGTATAGTCATAGTTAAATAGTATAGTTATAGTTAAATAGTATAGTTATAGTTAAATAGTATAGTTATAGTTAAATAGTATAGTTATAGTTAAATAGTATAGTTATAGTTAAATAGTATAGTTATAGTTAAATAGTGTAGTTATAGTTAAATAGTATAGTCATAGTTAAATAGTATAGTTATAGTTAAATAGTATAGTTATAGTTAAATAGTATAGTTATAGTTAAACAACGAATTGTATCACATGTGTAGCAAATAAATTTTAAATTCCAAGTCGAAAAGAAACAAGAAATCAATTAAAAAATGAATGAAAGCTTTCAAAATCAAAATTTGCTTCTGTACTTTGCTTCGATGATACCATGTTGTCAAATATTTTCCATCAATATTCCTTGGGTTTTGTAACGCAAGGATATACAAAAAATATTCCATGTGACAAGGGCTAGTGTTATCCCACATATACCACGTGAAAAAAGCCGCAGGCAAAAACTAGTCATTGATAAAAGCACCAACCTCGATAACAAGAGCTGAATCATCCGCTTCCTGGAACGATGCATTCGGCGTGTGAGTCATTGGGAATATCGTACAACGGACTTGCTGGTTTCATTATGGCTTGCTCATTAGATTTAGGTAGTTAGTTTCCCTTGGCGATTTATGAGAAAATATACCAATGTCTTTTGTTCTAATAAGTATTAGTATAGTATTTATTTATATCAGCCTTCGGGTCGCCAGGAAATATATAGACTAAACTCATTGCTCTTTTGACGCTGGGGTTTTCAAATGGCGAATATTAAAAGATAGAATT
The DNA here is from genome assembly GCA_947859395.1 of Eupithecia insigniata. Classification (NCBI taxonomy): domain Eukaryota; kingdom Metazoa; phylum Arthropoda; class Insecta; order Lepidoptera; family Geometridae; genus Eupithecia; species Eupithecia insigniata. Next base: position 1,758,043 of record OX402007.1, read on the forward strand.
AATGTATTTACAATACAATACCTACTGATGTGGCGCGTTGGGCGAAGGTCCGCCTGCGACGCAGAAGGTTGCGGGTTCGATTCCCGCCTCGGGACAAATATTTGTACGATCTGCAAATATTTGTTCAGGGTGTTCTGGTCGTTTTTCTATGTATAATAAAAAAATATCTATCTATATATATATTGTATTATGTATATCAATTATCTAGTACCCATAACACAAGCTCTGCTTAGCTTGGGGCTAGAAAATGCTGTGTGAATTGTCCAACATTATTTATATTTATTATTTATTTATTTACTTTAATTCTAAGGAGCTTCAATTTGATCTTATACAGGCATGTGCTCTATAGATAAATTCTGAATAATTATTTTAGAGTCAGAGAATAAAAATTCGACATATAAATGTTTACATAAAAAAGCATACAGCAGAATTGAGAAGACCTTGTGCTTTTCATTGGTTAAAAAGAAAAATCTCGGGTTTAACAACCAACAAAACAAAATCCTTCGTTTTCTTAAAAAAAAAATTACAAGCAAAGAATAGAAACAAAATAAATAGAAATTGTATTTACAATTCTTCATGACTTATTTATTGTTTTATTTTCTTATTTCTAAAACCTAAATTTTATGAAATGCTACAACTCGCAAATCATGTGATTTTAGAAGGAAATTAGTTATTATTGTTAATATAGTTAAAGTTATTATTGTTATTATATCACTAAGTAGTATGTAGTCATACTGTATTTGCTATTATAATTCATTATATTTAAGATACACTATACACAAACCTATAATGTATAAGTACCTACCTAGTTATGTAACATTTCATAGAATTAAATACAAAATTAATGTCTGACGTTGGCCCCCATACATTTATTTATCTAAGGCCCCATGACGTAAGCAAAATAAGCCAACGTCAACAAATCGCATGCTTCTGCCAACATCGCGAAACCAATTCGCGAGCTTCAAACTCGCGAAGGTTAGACAAGATGGCGCTGCGGTGCTCGACCTCTCCGCGTTTCCCGGAAACGGCGTCGACGCCATTTTGTGGACGATGCGCGAGCGCTTGCCTGATGCCCTCAGCCGGTACCATTAATATTTTTTATGTGACTAGGGACTTGAAGTATGCAGTCCGTTTTAGTGCACCAGTTTGTTATCAAAGAGAAACTGACTAATTATATTATGCACTAACTTTTGCCAAGTTTATTTTCAAACACTTTTTAACACTTGACTAATGTTAAAATGTGTTAGAAAATAACTAGCGGGGTGCACTTCCGAAAAGGGAAAACCGAATTTCATCACCAAATTTGGCACACACGTTCCTTTAGGGCTCCTAAGACTCCCCTTAAAAGGATTTTCGGGGACACGAAATATTTTTCAAATAATTGAATTTTTTGTGTATGCTGTTTAGCACGCTCTGGTATATGGTATACTCTTAGGAACCCTAAAGGAATGTCTGTGCCAAAATTGAAGCAAAAATTCGGTTTTCCCTTTTCGGAAGTTTATCCAACTAGCGTGTAAGGAATAGGTACTCTATTGTATTAGGTATATCCTGTAAAAATAGAGTCCCACGTGATTTAAATAAATAAACTAAAGTACTTTCATATTTCTTTGTTTATAACGAAGTAGCAAATTAATTCATATTGAACATCTTACTATTTTTATTTTCCGAATGGTTAATCAAATCCAGGACCTCGTATACTAAGGGTAAATAAAGGTTGCCTGGAACAAATCGCTTCTAAGCGATAAGGCCGCTCATTGTACTTATATGTAATGTCTCTTTGTAATTTTGTTTTGGTGTACAATAAAGAATTTTTGTATTGAATACTGTTAAATACTCTTAACAAGTCGCCGCATTTGAAATACCTGGGTGCCTCACTGTTAACAAACTTCTGAAAATCGCAATAAACAATGAGGGGTTGAATGTTTATGTAGCCTAACGAATGTTTACACAATGGTCACATGATTCAACACCGTCTCGGGTCACTAGACCTATTTACATAACTCTGTAATCAATTAACTGATAGTACCGGAATCTGTATACTACAGTAACTAACTAACCGCAATGTTATATTTATTGTAACAAACATTACAAATAGGCACATATTTAACTGGGTCTTTGTGTTCTATATGCACACATATACATAGGTATTTATATACTTACTGGCTGTTCCCCGCGGTTTCATCCGCGTTAAATTCGAATTTCACAGTTCTAGGGAGATAAAATGGGAAATAAAATTCGCATGGGAATTAAATGTTTTACCCGGACAAAAAGCCTATGTTACTCTCCATCCTATCAACTAACTCCATGCTAAAAATCAATAGATTGGTTGCTTAGTTAGGGTGTGAAGGAAGAACAAACAAACAGACACACTTTCGCATAATATTAGTTAGGATGATATATTCATACACCCAGTTAAGTAAAGAAGACCCGTTGCCCTACTGCCTCTTCTATGTTTCTCTAGTTTGCCATCTTTTTTGGTCCAGCCAGTGCTGGCATCATCCACTTTTCCCGGCTATGTTGACGAGTACGTCTGATGTCGCCTGACCATCTCGGGCCTACCACCCGTAGGTATGGCAGTACGCCTTTTGGTAAAACGCAAGCAGATCTAGTTTAATATAACTATATTATTCACTTAATAATGTTCTGAATATTTATTTATTTATAATTTAATCATCATCATCATCAGCCCATACACGTCCACTGCTGGACATAGGCCTCCCCCATACGACGCCACAAATAGTGGTCCTGAGCCGCCTCCATCCATCAACTCCCTGCGACCGCTACGATTTCGTCGGTCCATCGAGTGGATGGTCCCATATTTATAATTTATAGATATGAAAACAAGCGTATTATCAATAATAAATAGAAAAATTATAACTAAGGTTCATAGACTAGATTGTGATCCAAAACATGCATACACAACATGATTATAGATAATAGAGCAGTAAACACATAATTTATAATGTAAATACAGTAGGTAGTGTTATTAATATCATACAATAATGAAATACCTACCTAAAAATAAATCAACATAAATGAAGATATTAACTTACCAGAGGATGGGCAGCAGCTTCCTTCTGAGTATTTTTAAACACCAACACTGCGATCACCAATCCGCCTGCCAAGCGTGGTGATTATGGCAGATTATGGCCTACATGGGAGACCATCCACTCCATGGACCGACGACATCGTAGCGGTCGCAGGGAGTCGATGGATGGAGGCGGCTTAGGACCGCTATTTCTGGCGTGTCGTACGGGGGAGGCCTATGTCCAGCAGTGGACGTGTATAGGCTGATGATGATGATGATGAACATATTAATGAGTATGTTAAAAAATTAATAATCATATTTAATAACAATAACAAAAAAAATTGCCGAAATTACCTTAAAATTAATTTGAACTCTCGCACTCTGTAGCAACAGTGGCCAAAGCTAATTTCTTAAATTTAATTAGGCTACTCACAAATACATATGTTGTGTTACAGTGTTTTGATCGACCAAGAATAAATTATTAAACAAGCGACACATTCTTACAACCTGATTGTAATAAGTATGAAGTATTATTTGAGTAAACGTGAAGGGCGAATGAATGGTTTTCTTGACCTTGGTTAAATATTAATGCTATATTGTGAAAGCACACTAGGACAATCAATATGAGAGTGAATTATTTTATAAAGATGTAAATGAATCAGTCAGCTATGTAAGAACTGTCGCACAGGGCGCTGTCAGTGCTAAAACCTGCACTGCCTTTGTAGTTCATTTTATCACAAGCTCTGCTTTGATTATTTTGGTGCTTGATGATGCTGTGTGCAATCTCCAGCGTTATTTTGCCTTTAATAGGCTAGTTTCCTGAAAAAATCTATTCAGTCCGTCATTTAGTTACCAAAAAATATTGAAAATGTATTCCACGCCTCGGTACACTTTTACCACGAAGTGACGTCATGCGCCCCCTCTCCGGAACTTTGATGTGTGTTATCTTTATCAAGTTTGATTGATTTGATAAAGCTTAAAATTTGTGTTCTATATTTTTTGATAATATAACTGACGGACTAATTAGAAATATTATTTTTTTACCTCTGCAACATACCTATTGCGTTACAAAGTCAATTAATTGAGTCTTTCTGATGCCTCTCCCTTCCGGCCTGTCTGTCTGCTGTAGATTGCCTATCGATTTTAATATCTGGTTTTTAATATTTTACTATCATTATTTAATTTCTCATTTCCATGATCACGGGCCATATAGTGACCCGGTCCTTTGGGAGGCATGCGTGGAGCCGAAGCCAACAGCACAGAGGCCCTTTATGAGAATTAATATAAAGGCGAGAACTACACATAGCGGCTTGATAATAATAACTATGTTTATAGTATAAAATTTGACTTGTCTAAGTGCTTATTTTGTAAGCCTAAAGAAATAAAGTTATTGATTCTGATTCTATTATGTACATATGTTAAGTAATGTTTAAAAGTTAGGGCCAGACCTAGGTAGGCACTTAGGTTCCGCGTTATAACATCAAACAAATGAAAGTAGATGCACTAAGAATTATCATAATTATATGGGTTGGGTAACCTATTACCTATTCTTTATTTCTATAATTAACTTATATATATATATCATCACTGCTGGACATAGGCCTCCCCCATACGACGTCACAAATAGCGGTCCTGAGCCGCCTCCATCCATCGACTCCCTGCGACCGCTACGATGTCGTCGGTCCATCTAGTGGATGGTCTCCCATGTAGGGGGGGATTTGCCATAATCACCACGCTTGGCAGGCGGATTGGTGATCGCAGTGTTGATGTTTAAAAATACTCAGAAGGAAGCTGCTGCCCTTCCTCTGGTAGGTTCCCTTAGTCGGCTTTTACGACATCCACGGGTTCAGTTGGAGGGGTCGATATTCGTACGCCGCGACCCCACGGCTTATATATATATATATATGATATTTTAAAGACTCGAATATGGACACGTAATTTATTTTTGTATTATAGGTATTTAATGTTGTCTGAAATAAACGAATTGAATATTTGGTCCTTGGAATCGTCAAAATATTTTAAAACTTAATAATGTCAGTCATTGTATGCGTAAATGTACTGATTCTTTCTTGCCCATCTTTTTTTTCAAATACTTCTTTTATAGCCTAGACAAAACAATGAGTTTTACGATCCTGAAATATCGATGGTATGATAGTAGACATAGTACATAATTTGGCGTGTTTTAAAAAACGCTTTTTCTTTTAAACTGTTTTAAAGTTTTAATGTAATAAATTCCGCATTACGATACCTTTGTTCGGATGCTAGTGCACCTGGTTATCTGTGGTCTTGGGGATAATCTGTGTCTTGCGGAGCAATACTAATCCCCTGGGGATAACAATTTCAAAATCGATCCATAAATTGGCGGAAATACCGCGTAACATACACACAAAAATAAACATACATCTCAATAGAGAACCTCCTCTTTTGAAGTCGGTTAAAAATTAGCCTGTAGGTTTGATAACATATATACAGATTTTATAGGTCCATTCATCCAACCTCATTGGATTGAAAATGAAATCGTGGCCTGAATAGTCTACTATTAAATGAATAAATAAATAATGTTGGACAGTGCACACAACATTATCTAGCCCCAAGCTAAGCAGAGCTTGTGTTATGGGTACTAGATAACTGATATACATAATATATTATATTAAATAGATAGATTACTTTTTTAGTATACATAGAAAATACCCAGAACACCCGACAGAAATATTTGCAGATCGTACAAACATTTATGCCAAGGCGGGAATCGAACCCGCAACCTTCTGCGTCGCAGGCGGACCATCGCCCGCCGCGCCATTTACTATTAAAACCAAAACCAAACTGAAGGGAGTAAAGAGAGTCACAAAAAATTACCAGTACCTACGAACAATACCGACAGATGTACAGTAGACAGGCTATTATTACCTACCTGTCTTTGTTACCTGCACACAGGGTATGTAGCAGTCACCGTGGCCTATACAATATTTTTTTATTGCTATGGGAATCTCGTTCGATGTTCTCTGTACTAATTTTAACTGGTGAATGGTCTTTTTAACTTGGGATCGCTTGGGTTGTGAGAATTTTCCAAAATCGAACAGCGGGCATTCATTATGAAGTCCGTTTTGCGACGTTCGGACTGACAAGAAAGTATTTTTCTCATTCGTTTATTTATGCTGTACATAAATTTATAAGTTATGTTTTATAAAACAAATAGTGAGTCTAGCGGTTCGTAATTTAGTTTTATTGGTCTCCTGAAAATTAGAATTTTTTCTATAGCCGTTGGAGATTACCATCCACGATATGTTTTTCTTTGGTTTGGTTTATTATTTCATATTAATATCATTTATTGTGATTTTATGGTATCATACAGGTATTGTTCGTGGGTACTCAATGCATAGAAACCCATACACGTCCACTGTTGAGCATAGGCCTCGCCCATACGACGACGGGGCACAAATAGCGGTCCTGAGCCGCCTTCATCCATCGACTCCCTGCGACCGCTACAATACCGTCGGTCCATCGAGTAGATGGTCTCCCAAGTAGGTCCTCCCCGTACATGGGAGACCACAAATCCGTTTTGACACAATCACCACGCTTGGTAGGCGGATTGGTGATCGCAGTGTAAGTGTTGATAATATACAGTCGGCTCTTACGACATCCACGGGTTGAGTTGGAGGGGTCGATATTCGTAAGCCACGGCCCCACGGCTTAAAAACCCTGTCGGGGCGCAACAATTTTTTTCGGGTTTTTTTCGTTTTGTCCTCGTTACTTATGTCACGGCTGAAGCACTAAGCTGGCTATGGTTCAGAAATCAATAACTTTATTTGTTTAGGTTTACAAAATTAGAACGTGGACAAGTAAAATTTTAAACTATAAATTACTAGATTCTGCTCGCGGCTTCGCACTCGCTTTTCAAGTAGCCATATATCCGCCCCTGGGATACCGATTATCTCCCTGCCAAATTTCATTAAAATCCGTTCAGTCCTTTCGGCGTGAAAAGACAACAGACAAACTATTATCAAATCCTAACTAATATTATAAATGTGAAAGTGTGTTTGTTTGTTTGTTTGTCCTTCCTTCGCGCCCTAACTAGCAACCAATCGACTTGCTTTTTGGAATAGAGTTAGTTGAACGATAGAGAGTAACATTTAGGTTACTTTTTTCCTATTTTTGTTTATCAACGACTATAAGTGAAACTAGAATTTAACGCGGGTGAAACCGCGGGGAACACCTAGACCAAGAAATAAAGTATTAATTGATTTTCTCCTCACTTACATTTTTTGTCCGCTAGTGGAAGAATTGAAATCGATTTACCTACCTGTTGCTGAGTGAGGGCCATTTTTACCCAGCAAGGCAGGTTACGTTTTTCCGCTGTTTCGTTGAGTTTATGTGATACTCTTTTTTAGGTACATGGAAACGAAGCATCCCAACGGCTGAAGCGATTTTGATAAATGAGGTATCAAAATACTCGTTTGTTGGCATTTTGTATGTCCTTGCCCTTTGCTTTGCCCAAACATTTTGCCAAAAAAGTGGGATAGTGGAGACCGAATAGGTTTTGTATTGTTTACAATTACATAGTTATGTAGGTATGTACCTGTAGCAATTTTAAGGTCCTACTAATGGTCTTATTTTTCCGATTTTATTGTTACAAATAAATTGTTTTGGCCGCCATAACTATTAGGTGTACTTATTGTTATTATTTTGTTTCTCATTTCCATGATCACGGGCCATATAGTGACCCGGTCCTTTGGGTGCCATGCGTGGGGCCGAAGCCAACAGCACAGAGGCCCTTTATGAGAATTAATCTAAAGGCAAGAGCTACACATAGCGGGTATCATCCTTGGTTGCACAATATGATACACCCGAAGATGATATCCGCCAGGTGTAGAGACTATTGCAAAGGAAAATGAAAATAACAAAAAAAGCCATGTTATTGTGGTGAATGGATGGACTGGGTAATTGGGCTATGGTGGAAACTATGGAAGCCTGCCATAAACATACTCTCAATACTGTTACAAGCGGCAGACGGTGGCTTGCCGAATGCTGGATGGGTTCCTCGAAATGTTGGCGTAAATGCCGGTAAAGGAACAACATCGGTGCAAACGACTAAGGGGTGTCGAGAGGTGCGGCCCCGATTTCACCATCACGAAGACACGTGAGCGGGTTTCCTCGTTATTACGCCATTAGACACTTCCACCCCCGAGTCTACATCCTAAGATGCATCTCTCGCGACTCCACTCAGACCGGCCAATGAAGGCAAGCAAGAGGTGGGATCTGATTCTCTTGGGATACCACTCCGCAAGCGGAGACGAGAACCAGGAACATCCCCGGGAGCACTCGGTATACCCGTGGTATCGCTACTCACCAACAGCTTGCCACAAGCTGCCCTGCAGTATATTATTATTATTATTTTATTTATGTATTAGAGTATAAGTCTGGGGAGGCTTAAAACAAATAGACAAATATTTTTTTATTGCACATCACCAAGACGGTTCTATTTAAAAAAAAAAAGATTGACGGAGCACCAAGAAGTCGAGTTTTTATGTAAGAGAAAGAATGCTTTGTACGGGCTGATGATTTTAGACAAAAATTAAAAAGAAAAAATACTTTTTAGCCCGAGGTATTAAACTCGAGTTTTAGGCCCGCTAAGCTACACTATTATGATACACTTTTTGAGCAAGAGAAGTGAAAATATTTTTTTATTGCTTCTGTAGAGAAATGTACAAACAGTTACATGAAACTTTTTGGGAATAATTCAGAGACAAGACACAAATACCGTACTTACCTATTATTAAGTAGGTACTTTTATATATATACCTATTATATCTATACTCATTAATAAGGAAACCCATACTTTTCCAGTAATACTCCTTAGTCAAATAAACTCCAGTACTACCTGAATAAGCAATACATTTAAAATACTTATATGAACCGAGTTGGCGAGCTTAAACCCTCATCTAAAGTGGATCTCATCTTGCTGTTAAGTTTATTTCACTTGGGAAACAAATTATAACTAAATGGATATAACTGCAATGTAGTACAGTTTTGAGCACACTTTTAAGTGAGTACTCTTAAACTAGCTTTTGGGTTAGGTATGTTATCTTTATACATACATACCTTTATATCTGTCTCAGAAATCAATTCGCCAAAAACGCCTGGAAGAAATTGCTTCTGAGCGATAAGTCTGCCCATTGTACTTGTTTATGTTAATGTCTATGTGTTTTATTTGTCTTTGTGGTGTAAAATAAAGAGTTTTTTATTGTATTGTATATTCTATACTAATGTTATAAAGAGGAAATATTTGTATGTACATAAGTATGTTTGTAACGAATTGGCTCAAAAAGTACTGGACCGATTTTGAAAATTCTAACTCTATTGTATAGAAAATGATCCCGAAGGGAATTTATCCCCAGGGGATTAGTATTTATCCCGCAAATCTTAAAATAAGTGTAAAAGTAAGGGAATTTGAAGTCGGTTTATCGTTTTTTAAAACACGCCATATTATATTGAAATGATTCTCCAGTGTCTGAAAACAAAACATCTCTTCTTACACCACCGCGTTTAAAACGAATACATTCTCGGTGCCCCAAGTCCTTCACCTGCACAATAAACTCTCAGGTAAATTATAAACCGGTTTGGACGAAAATTGCCGACGCGAACGAATAAAGGATCTTCGAGACCTGAAGTACGCTTGCTTTGAGTTACACTAACTTGTGCCTGCTGATTTGTATGATTCTTAGCTTAGCTAGGTGTTACAACATAGTAAATTCAGGATTTATTGTCAACTGTATAGTTGAGTTCACACACGTGGCCTTTTTTGATATTCCAGAGCCTGAGACCTTTGTTTGTAATTTTGTAATTGGCTTCGCCCTATGATACAAAACACTATAAACATTACAGATGACACATGTAACGAAGCAGGAACTAGATTACCAGTTAACATAGTAAAGAATTCAAGAAATTGAACGTACTAAGAAAAAGAATAGAGATAACTAAATAAAAAGAACAGTTAAAATTTAAAATACAAACAATAAACACGAAAAATAAATCTTAAAAATTTCATATAACAAGGATTCGCAAAAACTGTGGAGTGCTCTTTCAATCATCTTCCCTTCATTGACAAATATATCAAGTTGGTTTGTAGCATATTTAGATTTATCTGTGTACGACAAATAGGAGACTGTTGACGTGCTGCTGTCCTAGGAGGTGTTGGAGTAAAAAGTGTGACACAGCCAGATCGGAATCCAGAGCGATTTTCAGTTAAACAAAGCTGACTAGCCTCGTTGAGAAGTATTGGGCAGTCTATTTCACCTTTCAGTAGACGACATACAAATAAAAGCTGGTCATATATAATCTCCTAGTCTCCAACGAGTTGAAACCAAGTGTACCCCGGAGGAACTTAGTTTCTTCTACTGCGACTTCCGGTAGAGATATCTAAGAAAACGCTTTTGTACCTTCTCCATCATAAGGCTGTATGTTGATCATATCACATCTTCACAAACTTAAAACTTTATGTTATTAGAAAACTTTTGAAACTGTCATGGCTATTCACAACACTAAAGTTATATGTAATTTAAAGGAATATTCCGTTATGAATGACTTTAGTGTTGTGAATAGCATGATTTGAGTTTTGAGTCCTCCAATATCGAAGGACTCAAAATTCAAATCATGGTAAATATCTCGTTATTTGACTTTATTGTTTATGATATTCGTCGGAAGGAAAGTTGTATGAGTTGATTTACACGTTCACTTAAGTAGTGTGTTGGTGGGGGTGTTATGTCACAAATTGATAGTTTTATAGAAATTGTAAGCTTCGTATTTTTAATTTGAATATTGAAAATGTTTCATGACTGGTTTACCAGTCGTAGTTTCTAGAATTATTGAACTCACAGCAGGTGTTTTTAAAATGAATAGGTATTTATAGATTAGGGTGGAAAATCTTAATTATTATGATAATTATATAGATTTAGGGGTGGATTAATTAATTATTACTTACCTACGTACGGTGCATAATATTCTGAGAGCTGAAATTTTTAGTGCTTTCTTAATAAGGTAGAGAGCAGATTTATATAGATTCGTTGTTTAATGCAATATCCCAAAACAACACACCTTATCTCCACGGTGATTTAACTCTGTTTATGTTAGCTTTTTATGTTTTATCTAAATTGGATTATCCATTAAAGAGTTACATTTACATATCTAGACCAAAGTTCAAGGCGAAAACTACATTATAGTCTAGTCTTGGATTTTCGTTTCTGTACTTATATTATAGGCCGTGGGGCCGCGGCGTACGAATATCGACCCCTGCAACTCAACCCGTGGATGTCGTAAGAGCGCAGACTAAGAGAACCTACCAGAGGAAGGGCAGCAGCTTCCTATATTTATTGTAGAGTATTTTTAAACACCAACACTGCGATCACCAACCCGCCCCCTACATGGGAGACCATCCACTCGATGGACCGACGACATCGTAGCGGTCGCAGGGAGTAGATGGATGGAGGGGGCTCAGGACCGCTATTTGTGGCGTCGTACGGTGGAGGCCTATGTCCAGCAGTGGATGTGTATGGGCTGATGATGATGATGATGACCTTAATTAATATTATTAAAAGTTAAAACATAGTAACGCGTAACTTAAGATCGTGCGTTGATCCATCGAGGATTTTCCCTAACCGTGGAACTTTCCGTTATATTTGTAATTCTTAAGTAAGTTTTGATATCTAGTGAGTGTCCTATCACAGACATTACTTATAACAAACATGACCACCGGACAAGCAGACGCACTGGTAAATACCACCCATACCTGGTCGACATACCACCGTGCCGAACTAAACGTTTCCGCTCTACTTTCATTATAAGTACCAGTAATGAGTGGAACGAACTTCCTGCGTCTGTTTTTCCGCTAGAGTACAATTTTGGTGTCTTCAAATGCCGAGTGAATAAGTTCTTTCTGGGAAAGCGTGCTCCATCTTAGGCCACATCTTCACTTTCTCAAGTGTTATGGCGGTTAAACGCTTTACCATTTCCAATAAAAAAAACTTAACCAAGTAACTCATACCTCCCTGAGTGTCATCATAAGCGACGCTTTTCCAGGTACCGCGAGCAGAAATTAGGTAAAACTATTTATATAAATGGAACTTGTTTCTAAACTCTTTATTCTTGTCCTCAGAGTGAGAAATGGCTGGCGTACGAAATGCTCAAAGAAGAGATCATGGAGAAGATGCGGAAGCTTGAAGAGGAGAGACACACCGTGGACCTCTGGAGCGGCGGCGCGCAGGAGTGGGGGAAGAAAAGACGGAAACGACAGGTGAGCCTACCTTCTTACTGGCCCTGGAGGTCTACATTGAAACACGAAATATGAAGTTTCGAATGACGATTCGCACGAAACAAACAACCTTACCATCAAGTTGCTTTGTACCTCCCTGACGCAAAGTAGTAGTTATTACCCGACTACCGGAGGGTTATGATTTTAGCACCCTATGTATGTATGTATGTATGTATGTAGCCGATTTCTTTGTTCCCACGTAGCGCTGAAACTACTACTTCGATTTCAACAAGTGAGGTATCGATTGATTCGTCTCATTACCCCGATGGTTATAGGCTATATGGTGTCCGACAAAACTGAGGGTCTTAAGAGATAGCTGGGTCTGAATTACACCTGGAACACTTCGATAGTGCGATAAAATTTTGCAAGAGACGACATCTAGTACAGTTACAGTTCGAGTCTAATTTAGTTTGATGTGATGAGTGAAGGATGACACACCCGTTGCCATGGAGACCTCTTGTTTATTTGTTACCATGACAAAGGGTCATCTAGGGATGAGCAAATGAAAAAATGTATCGATATACATATATTGTATCGATATATGTATGGTAAAAAAAATATAGTTAAAAACTAAAACGCGACTAAATAAAAGTCGCGAACTTGACGCTTATTGCGAGAGACAGCTTAGAACCTCATGCTGGAGAAGTCTCGTGTCGGAGGCTAAGATCTACTTCTATTCATTTACTTGCCTTACTAATTTGGATTGAATTTCTAGAGACTACTAAACGTCAAACTTTATATAAAATCGAAAGTTATTAAAATTATAAACATAAATATCAGTTGCACGTTGCACATAACATAAACATATGTAGGTTAGAGTTAAAATTATATAATCAGTATGCATAAAACAAAAAAAAATATAGTTAAAAACTAAAACCCGACTACATAAAAGTCTTAAACAAGCGTTCACCTATTGTCCATAGCATTTTCTTTTGATACTTAGGTAGTCGGAGGCCTTTGTTACTAATTGTACCCTAGGTATATGGGGTGGGTGCCTCCAACTACCTAAGTATCAAAAGAAAATGCTATGGACAATAGGTGAACGCGTGTATGTGTATATGTTTATGTTATGTGCAACGTGCAACTGATATTTATGTTTATAATTTTAATAACTTTCGATTTTATATAAAGTTTGACGTTTAGTAGTCTCTAGAAATTCAATCCAAATTAGTAAGGCAAGTAAATGAATGGAAGTAGATCTTAGCCTCCGACACGAGACTTCTCCAGCATGAGGTTCTAAGCTGTCTCTCGCAATAAGCGTCAAGTTCGCGAAAATTGGCTTCCACTTCGTCAATCCAGTGACATAAGGCGGCCAAATCGTCTACGCCCAAGGGGCCTACTCGGAAAAGGAAAATCGAGTTCGAGTTTCATATTCGTTTTCGAGCAAAACCAACTCTTAGGTCGCTTGGATAAAACAAGCGTTTGCACGAAAACGACTTAGAAACTGGATGTCTGGATGTAGTTTGAGGAATACTGGCCCTGAGTTCCCTCATACTCCTTTTTTCCAGCCCGACGTTTAAGCTTAGGGCTTCAAAACTTTATGAAATTTACTATGTAATATAATATAATAATAATATATAATAATTGGTGAGTAGCGACACCACGGGTATACCGAGTGCTCCCGGGGAAGTTCCTGGTTCTCGTCTCCGCTTGCGGAGTGGTACCCCAAGAGAACCAGATCCCCACCTCTTGCTTGCCTTCATTGGCCGGTCTGAGTGGAGTCGCGAGAGATGCATCTTAGGATGTAGACTCGGGGGTGGAAGTGTCTAATGGCGTAATAACGAGGAAGCCCGCTCACGTGTCTTCGTGATGGTGAAATCGGGGCCGCACCTCTCGACACTCCTTAGTCGTTTGCACCGATGTTGTTCCTTTACCGGCATTTAAGCCAACATTTTGAGGAACCCGTCCAGCATTCGGCAAGCCACCGTCTGCCGCTTGTAACAGTATTGAGAGTATGTTTATGGCAGGCGTCCATAGTTTCCCCCATAGCCCAATTACCCAGTCCATCCATTCACCACAATAACATGGCTTTTTTGTTATTTTCATTTTCCTTTGCAATAGTCTCTACACCTGGCGGATATCATCTTCGGGTGTATCATATTGTGCAACCAAGGATGATATCCGCTATGTGTAGCTCTCGCCTTTAGATGAATTCTCATAAAGGGCCTCTGTGCTGTTGGCTTCGGCTCCACGCATGCCTCCCAAAGGACCGGGTCACTATATGGCCCGTGATCATGGAAATGAGAAATATATAATAATAATATAATATTGGACAATGCACACACATGTATTTGTATTTATTTATTTCCACCGTAGGTACACGTGTTACACTGTATGTCGATAATTCTATCTATCTTATAATATTCACACAAACTTTTCACATAGGAAACACCATAAGGGATTGTACAAAGTAAAAACAGACAGACATGACACTTCGTGCTTTAAATTTACCAAATAACAAATTATATGAATAGGTAACTCGATTTGAAAAAAAAATCTGAAACTACGTACTATTTAGATAGATAGATATATAGATAGAAAATACTTTATTGCACACTTAACAAAATAGTTAACAAAAATTTTTTACAAAAAAAGACATGTGACAATTGGTGGTCTTATCGCTCACGAGCGATTTCTACCAGACAACCTTGTAGAGATCGCTCGTGACCCTAGTTAGAGCCTTCTCTATAGCTTTTCCGTATAATATACATATAAACAATACGAAAATTTCAGTTATTTCATTACAAACCACAGAGATAAATTGGAAAGTTTGAAAATTTTACAGTTTTCTGTTGAGTTTCGAGACTTAGTTTTTTGATACAACACTTTTCTTTTGGCATCCTTTTAAACTTCAGCTTTTTGAACTTTCAACACCTTTAAAATCTCAAATCAGTCCATTCAAGAATGTGTTTCTTTAAATGACAGGCAATCTCGTGATGTTCTGTAGAACTTGGTTCATCTGTTAAAATATTGTATGTCCGAAACGGATAAGATTGTTATTAATAATATAAAATGTTAAGACCTTTCCTATGGATGTTTTACACATCATCATCATCAGCCTATACACGTCCACTGCTGGACATATGCCTCCCCCGTACGACGCCACAAATAGCGGTCCTGAGCCGCCTCCATCTATCGACTCCCTGCGACCGCTATGATGTCGTCGGTCCATCGAGTGGATGGTCTCCCATGTAGGGGGGGATTTGCCATAATCACCACGCTTGGCAGGCGGATTGGTGATCGCTGTGTTTAAAAATACTCAGAAGGAAGCTGCTGCCCTTCCTCTGGTAGGTTCCCTTAGTCCGCGCTCTTACGACATCCACGGGTTGAGTTGGAGGGGTCGATATTCGTACGCCGCGGCCCCACGGCTTGTTTTACACAATTTTACAATAAATATTTTCTTAATTCTTATTTCTGGGCAAGCATCCTTAAAATCCTTTAATTTCTTTAAAATCATCACCAAATAGTCTAGTCATGTATAGAGATACTAGCTGTGCCCGCGACTTCGTCCGCGTGGAATAGTAACAATATGATTTACATAAAAACTTTCATCCCCTATTCCCTTTGATATTTTACCTTCTTGAGGTTACAATTTGTAGGAACTTTAAATGAAATTTAATGTATATCTAATTAACAGCCTAAAAAATTTATTCCAAGCTTTTAGCTTTAAAAATGACGATACTTCTATACAACCTTTCAACCCCTTGCAACCCTTTTTCGCATTAAAAAGTAGCTTTTGTCCTTTCCCAGGCTCTGAAATATCTGTGTACCAAATTACATTTCAATCGGTTGAGTATTTTAGCGTGAAAACGTGACAGACAGACAGAGTTACGTTCGCATTTATAATATTAGTAAGGATTAGGTCTTCTAAGAATCATAAGTGTAAGTAAATTGTCGTTGTTCATAGGTGACGGTGCAGCCTCCTTACGTGGTATACATGCTGCCTGACTCCGACATCATGGAAGACTGGAGACTGGTGAGGAAGCTGCTGGAAAGGGAATGAGGGTAGGGCACTTCCTTTGAATTATATGGATGTGAGGCACGGTCAATCAGCGATCAATTTATGTAAAATTGTAGATAAAACGTCTCATTCGGAATATTTTCATAAATCTTTAAGACGCACAGTAATGCGACACTAGCGCCACTCTTTATTTTTTCTTGTATTATCGTTTAATAAAAAAAATACCGAAAAATGTTACCTGCAATTGATAATAAGTACAAACTATTTTTCGATACCTCTGTAACAGATCTGCGTTTGGTGGCCACCAAGTGCAATAAACCATTTTCTGCTAATACTAAATGAAACATAACTGTTACAGAGGTATCGAAAACTAGTTTATACTGGGTATTATCAATTGGCGGTGAGAACTTTTGGTAATTATTTTCCATAACGATAATACAATAAAAAATAAAGAGTGGCGCTAGTGTCGCATTACTATACGCCTTAATTGTCAGATTGTTAAACGTAATATAGGTACATTAACTAATTTTCTTAGACACGATTTACCTTACGAAAAGGTCTGAAGTATGTAGATATGTGTCTTTAGTCAACTTAGGCCGCTCGAACTGATCCCGCGGGATCAGTTGACCTAGTGAATATTTGAATCAGGCAACTGATCCCATCGATACATTTTAAGATTTGTATAGACACGTAAAAAAGTCTTTGGTCATATACATCACAGTAGACTTTGAAGTTGCAGCTAAACCCGGTTTCACTGTTTCGAAGATTTTTTAGAAATTCTTCAGAATTGCGATTTTTCAAATGTGAATAAAAAAAATGCTAGGTAAATCTATCACAACCTGGATCGCTTATCTATGGTGGAAATACGGATCAAACCCAAAAAATCTTTCTCAACATTAAGATATAAAGTTTTGCATCTTATCATTTGTAAGGGTTGAAAATTTAGTGATCGAGCATGGCATACCAAGTCTGAAAAATAAAACTTCCTTTAAGATTGGTTTCATAGATTTGTTTACGAACATTATTAGTATTTAGTGAGTTAATTAATGTATCTAGATAAAACGTCCTTACAAGCATTGAATGAGATGTTTCACATCATGTAATGTAAACGCCCGAAACATAGAGACTTTTTCATAAACATACAAATCGTAAAATGTATCGATGGGATCAGTTGCCCGATTCAAATATTAATTAGGTCAACTGATCCCGCGGGATCAGTTCGAGCGGCCTCAGTTGAGTAAAGACCCAACTCTTCGTGGTAATATTTACCAACTAATGTCCAAGATTAAGGTACCGCTTTTACAGTAACATTAAATCATTAAACTTTAGATTACATTCGACTTGTTATTGTGTTAGCAGGAAAACTGAACTTATTAATGAGTCATGGCAGTGACGTTTGTATTATATTTGAAGGATTTTTGAAGCTCCACCACAGCTCGACCTCTACTCGGTTCTATAATCCAAGATATTATATGTTAACTAAGGCTTTTATGAATGAACACTTCACAAAAACTGATTATTATAGTTATAAAAAGTAAAAAGGTTATCATTAAAAACACTTAAACAATGCATAATTGTACCAAGAACAGCGAAAAGGAATCATCACATGAGTCGAGTTTGGAAACGTAAGACTTACCAATTAAATTATGAATGAAAGCTTTCAAAACTAAAAATATTTTCTCCGATGATACCTTTTTTTAAAAAAGTATTTTCCACCATTCATTGGTAATTTTATTTTTTTGTAGTCCTTCAGACCTTCGCTTCACCACAATCTCACCTGATGGAAAGTGATGATGTGGCCGACGGTGTATCACGAAGCCGAAGGTGTAGATTACGCCTATTTTTGTTTACATAAATATTTACGATTCTAGAACGGAGTATAGTAAGTAAAAGTCCTAATGTCGATTTTTTTCCCTTTTATCCTTGAATTCGTTTTGTAACCTGTCCTAATATGTGTATGGAGATTGGAGAGGTCTCCATGGAAGCGGCCATATTGTCGTGTTGCGTTGCATCGTGCTTGACGCGTCAAAGCAAGGGTATCAGTGGTGCAGCTGAAGCAGTAAGCTTAAAGCAGTAATTTATGGATATTTTGACTGATTCATGCTTGCCGGTGATAGAATTAAAAAGATTTCACGAGAATTCGAAAATGCGTACCTATTGAATAGTCCAACTTAAATAAACAAAATGGTGGTAAACTGTTCACATTTCTTTCACACTGCTCACATTGCTTTTAGAGATATTGCCTTTCTTGAGCACAGAATAAGTCCTGTGCTGTAAGCAGCACAGGATCACTGGTAATATGCGCATTTCGATGCAACTTTTTAAGTTTTTTTTTTGTTTTGAGTAGATACATTTAGTTTTTATGTTGTTTTAAGCTCCGATGTCGTGCACTCATCAATGTCGTTATTTATTTAGATATAAGTTTCAGATTTTTCTTTGGGTATATAATTTTTTTTAAATTTAAGGAGGTATTTAAAAAGTTTATTATTTTTTGTGAAACTTTTCTGAGCCAAGTTTGAATTTAATGAAGAAAAATATAATATTTGAAATTTTTGCATTATTTCTAAAAACGAGACACGATTTTGTTCAATTCTTATACTTGCCTAATAAATCGTCCTCTGTCCGATTATAAGAATCGGAAAATCATCAATATACGATTGTGCTACCCTAGCTATACCCTGCCCGTGCTCACAGAATAACTAAAGTCACATGCGAGTTGCTAGTTTTCGGCAGACATATCGATCTTGTATTTTTTACATGCGAGGCGCGGTATATGAAGTGTGTGGCTGACAGTACTAAAGCCTGCCTTTGAAAAGTGGGACGAATGCGGAAGGAAATTACGGAAAAACCACTGAATTTGATTTTCCGTGTTCGTCTCACTTTTCAAAGGCAGGCTTTAGTACTCGTACCTACTGTAACTCGCGGGTAAAAAGTACAAGATCGATATGTGTGCCGAAAACTAGCAACTCACATATGACTTTAGTTATTCAGTGGTCACAGGCAAAGTAGCTAGGGTAGCACAACCGTATATTGATGATTTTACGAGTCTGATTTTACGAATCTCATAATCGAACAGAGACGATTTAAGGCCGAAGCCAGTGGGACGAACACGGAATGATTATATTTTTCTAGTGTGTCTATGTAGTTGGCAGACATTCTTTATTACCTCCAAACATCAAAACGGCTGAAACGATATTGTTATATGAGGCATCAAAATACTTGTATGGTTTCCTATATGGTTCTTAGCTACATTATGTAGGGCTTCGCCCTCTCATTTGACGATAAAAAGGCGAGAACCAAGTCGAATTTGGTTATATTTTTTTAATTAATCACTTGTTACGCTACAGTCTTTTTACAACAAAACCTCCAAATATAATAATGGTATTTTCCATAATAAGTGCTTTTAGAGTTCATGATAAATTTCAAAGTCAAAATTTTGCTCATCCACAAGAGAGAACGATGGTTTTGTTCTATTTTGTTAGGTTTAAGACTGACTTATTTCCGTCACTTAATACTTATACCCTGTTTTAAAAAAACTAGATAGGGAATCAATTATTATAATTTGATTATTTTAGAGACAAATTTCTAGCGACGAGAACTTATTTTGTAAAATTCATTGTAAAAAAACTAGATATAAGTTATATATATTATATATGGACATAACAAGGTTTACCTGAAAATGTACATATGTTATGAAACGAAACATAATTCAGAAAGTGAATAAATAATAGGTAATTTACTTACTTTTCAGTATTTGATAAATTTTCTGGAAAACCTCGTGTGTCCCGCTAAAATGTATAGTTTTAGAATAAAGCATTTAATTGTGAAACTTAAGAATTGTTTTTCTTTAAAACTTCTAAACATGCAACGTACCTTACATGTATTATGTAATGTACCTATTCAATACCTAAACTATAGATTAGGTGGTTTCTTCGTAAGCTAGGATAACATTCAGTTTTATATTCATCCATTTTTCTCTGTCTTATTTCCACTCGTATCACACTAATATTATAAAGTATTTATAAATGCGAAAGTTTGGATGTATGGATGGATGTTTGTTACCTCTTCACGCCAAAACTACGGAACGGATCGGGCTGATATTTTGCATACAGTTAATTCTAGGCCTGGAATCAAACTGGCGTATTCCCATAATAAAACAGTTCCCATGGCATAGAAATCCCGTTTAAACGTTTCTATAGAAACATAGCGTGCGAAGCCGCGGACAGAAACTAATGTTTTATGAATCTACTCTATCAACAATTCTCTATCAACTCTGAAATTGCTGGTTCGATTATGAAAATCCTTCACTGATAGAAAGCTACATTTTCCCTGAATCACATAGGTCATGTTAAACCCAGGTACCCACCGTGTGAGCGAAGCCGCGAAAAGATGCTAGTTATGAAAAAGGTAAGTTTTGCTATATAAGAATATTAGCTGCTGCTCGCGCCTTCACCCGCGTTTTATCGGGATTAAAAATAGCCTATATGTTATTCCAAGTCCCAAACTATCCGTACCAAATTTCAGCCCAATCAGTACAGTCGTTTTTGCGTGATAGAGGAACAAATATCCATACATCCATCCATACAAACTTTGACATATACTATACTATTAGTAGGATAGGTAGGATATACCTACTTATCACTTGAGGCAGTGATAAGATATAGGAATTTAAAGCCGATATCACACTTCTCAATCAATTAATAGAAACAAATTAGAACTAGTATTTACAATTGAATCGGAAGCGTCCCCAAAACGCTGGCTGCATTGCCCCGCTGTATGGCAATGCTAATGCGCTGCGTCAGATACTAGCTCTCAGGTTACGCGTCATTGCTTCGACCAGGTTTTTTAAACCCGATTGTTCCTTTCAGACTTATATTATAAATGCGAAAGTTTGAATGGATGGATAGGATGTTTGTTACTTCTCTACGCCAATACTGAATGGGTCGGCATGAAATTTTGCTTAGGTTTGGCCTAGACATATACGTAGTTTTTTTACAATCATGAGTTTTTTAATCACATAAATCATTTCCCATGGGATATAAATAACCTATTGACATTTCCATAGAAATAACGCGTGCGAAGTCACGGGGAGAAACTTGTTTATAATGTAACTCCATCAAGATTATGCAAGGCTGTCAGAAATATAGTACGGAACACCGATTATTCAAGAATTTCCCGTATATTTTCCTTAGAGCTCTCACAATAATTAAGGTTATTTTATAAATTTTCTCAATGACTCGATTCTAACTTTATCAATGACTGATTTCTAACTCCTCCTCTGTGGCGTGAGCGGACTTTCCACCTTGGACGGAGGTTGCGTGGTCGATTTTTGCACACGGTACAAACATGGTTGTTATTATTCTGCAAATAGTTCTCAGTCTCTGTGTAAAATATTTATAGGGATTAAAACAAATAAAATGCTTTTAGTAAATATGTACGTACATCAATAATGCTGGGACAGTTCACACAGCATCAGCTAGCCCCAAGCTAAGCAGAGCTTGAGTTAGACTGAATATAAAACATAATCGATACCTCGATATTTTTTATTTTGCGTAGAAAACAAACAGAAATCCCGGAACTTTGTGCAGATCTTACAAACATTTGTACTGAGGCGGGAATCGATCCCAAAACCGCCTGCGTCGCAGGATTGATCTGATTGCGCCTTCGCTTCGCCCGCCCGCGCCACTGCTGAAGTCGCCGAACGTCTTCGTTTTGCACGCATGATGTATGACATGTTTTTACTTGGACTACTTTTTAGCCCGGAAAAACACGACAGAAGTAGCGGGCAGCTGCATGTCAACACAATAAATAAAAAAATAGTTTATTTCATTAACTTAATCTATGCAAATCTCTAAATTGCTTTGTAAATCCCATTTTAAGTAGGGATACCTGTGTTATGGGGTTTCGCTCGTGCCTTATGGAAAATCCATCTCATAGTATAATATAGAATAACAATAAGAAGCTTTATTGACAAAGAAAATAACAATAAAATAATATAAACAAATTAAACTAGTATTTACAATTGAAACAATTGAGCTAACTGCAGACTGTTGAAAACAATCTACAGATAGCTCAATAATAAGTAAATTCAATAAAACATATATAGAACATACAAATCATATATTTTATAAAAACTAACATCTAATCAATGCCGCAAATGTTGCTATAAATTTTCACGATTATATTGATGTGTGTTGTGGGTGGACGTAGGGTTATTTGTGTGCACTATCACGAAACCACGGATAACTCTACCGTGACGATACTGTCTCCAGTATCCAGAGGTTTTTCGTGTCCTAGTATGTAAGGGTCAGAAGCCAGTCTGTTAGTCGTTTTTTAGAAGCATGTTTTGTAAGTGGGTAACTATTTACAAGCTTTGCATCCGTTTACACAGCCACAGCATCATCTAGATACTTTGGAGTCAGATGATACTGTGTAAAAGGTTTGAGAGTGAAAGGTTTTTATGAAAGATGGTAGTATTCTGTACGCCCATGAGTGCGGCCTCCAAAACTGGAGGGTTACGCAATATGGCAAACACAACGAAACATTGGTGGTGCCGCGATGCCGTTCACCTAATCAAAAATTCTATGGATGATGAGCTTGCTTCTCGCCGCCGCCCCGCCTCTGGAGAGATCCCTGCACCTTCTACTATCTTCGGCTAGACCTTATAATGAAGATTTTTTATACCTCATTTGATACCCCATTTGTCCTAGTAGGTCTCTTTAGAAATATCAACCCTACAATTGGTACTGAAAATTTTCATTCTCTAATTTTTCTTTTAATCTTTACTTACGATATTTATTATTAGGGCCTTCACCCAATCTGGGATTCCGGTAGACACATAAAATTATGTTAAGTATAAGAGACAAATAAATAACATAGAATAAACTAAATAAAACTAACACATACATAAAGTTTAAGAAATGTAAATCTACTGGAAATAGAAGGCTTTTTCATTTATTTATTATTATTTCAAGTTAATAGCTTCGGTGGTACCTGAGACATCACAAGGGAAAAAGGAAGGACATTGCAGAGTCCGACTTCGTGTACTATACATTACTAGCGACCCGCCCCGGCTTCGCCCACGTTTTATCGGGATAAAAATTACCTATACCTAATGTTGTTCTAGGTCCCAAACTAAGACCATACCAAATTTCAGCCCAATCAGGTCAGTAGTTTATGCGTGAAAGAGGAACAAACATCAATACTCACAAACTTTGACATTTATAATATTAGTAGGATTATATTCTCTGGTTTCGTTTTCTAAAGAAACCCTAAAAAGCGGTTTTTAACTTACGACAACGACTACGTGACCAAGACGCGTATTAGGCAGCTCTCCTAATTTCTAAGTTATTTTCTAATGTTATATTTTTTATGGTTAACTGTCCTTAACTTATACTTTGTAAGGACTAATTTACGTATTGGGACTAATTATCAGTTCGATAACCACACCACATAACGGCCATTCGTTATCGTGGTTAAAGGTACATAAATAATAAACAAAACTATAGTTAAAAACTAAAACCCGACTACATAAAAGTATTAAACAAGCGTTCACTTATTGTCCATGGCATTTTCTTTTGATACTTAGGTAGTCGGAGGCCTTTGTTACTAATTGTACCCCAGGTAAGTATATGGGGTGGGCGCCTCCGACTACAAGTATCAAAAGAAAATGCTATGGACAATAGGTGAACACTTGTTTAAGACTTTTATGTAGTCGGGTTTTAGTTTTTATTACCCGACTACAACGAGGGTTATGATTTTGACACCCTATGTATGTATGTAGCCGATTTTTATGTTCCTACGTATCGCTGAAACTACTGGTCCGATTTCAACAGATGAGGTGTCGTATGATTCGTCTTAATAGCCCGATGGTTATAGGCTATGTGACTTCAGATAAAAATGGCGGTCTAACGAGATACCGGGGGTCTAAGAAAGGGTCGAAAATCTCAATGTTAGTAAATATGCTCGTGTGTGACTTCGTTGCAAAGGTCTTTGTTTGTACTTTCTGAACCCGTTTCTCAAACTTTTGTGAGGTTAACGATTCTCAAACTATTAGCAAAAAGGTGTAAAAATCATAACCCTCGTCGTAGTCGGGTAAAAAACTGGTATCAAATCACAGTTATACATATACTTGATATAAAGAATAAAAGATCAATTGCGTTGACCCCATTCCAACTAAGATCTATACGCATTTCTAAGTAAAGTTAAAGTATATTTATTTCTTCATAAAAGGTTTTTAGCTTAACTTAAACATATGTACATAGATATTATCTAGTTTAATAATCTATGTAAAAATCTGTATTGTGAGAGGCTGGAGCCTGCCTGGTTTCCAAGAACTACCTAATCTGGTAATAGTTATAGTCAATCAATCATAGGTCAATCACAGCATTTTATTTTCTACCTGATTTTTGAAATAAATAATACTTAGTTATTTAAAGACCATTTTCACCAAACTCACTAAACGCGGTCAATGATCCTGAACGATCGACGCGAACAACGTTAGCGCATCATCGGCGGACCAAGCACTAAGAGAAATTCGCAAGTGTCTCAAATTCTACCTTAATCTACCATGTGAAACATCAATTTAAAGTAATAAATATTCAAATTCCTTAATAATTACACTGTTTTAAGTTTTGCAGCGTAAATACTGGGTACCTAGTATTTATGCTGCATAAAGAATATTTTTTTATGAAACTATTTCGAGATCATTATCTATCAATATCGAGATGATCATCATCATTAGTCCATAATTTACGGTGAAATAAAACATTCACAAAAAATAAAAAACTTCCATACAGCCGATCATAGAACCTCGGCCTATTTTGAAGTCGGTTAAAATACAAGATTTTAAAAAGTTAGAACTTGAAACAGTTGAGTTAACTACAGACTGTTGTAAACAATCTAGGTGTAGCTGAACCAATCCAAAAGTGAAAGTTACCAATAATTGTACCTACTTATGGTCCGAAACAAAGTTTGGAATAGGTGAGGAGCGTTGATCGCGTGAAAATCGTTTGGTGAAATCAGGCCTGGCAGGCATCAACATTTTTCATAATAAATCTCAAGATTTATTTCGTGTGTGAACACTGAGTTAAAAAACAGTGATTTTGGTAGAAGTGACGAGGTCTTAGTAGAAAAGACTTCAACGCGTGATGATGTTTGACACTGAAATTCATAGACCAAAGCCAAATGAGTACGTGAGTACGATAAAGTACCTACCTAATCAAAATACTAAACTATAGGGTCTCTATAACTCCACTACTGTTCGGGCCTCCTCAAACGTAGATTACGTCAGAAGAAAGCTGCAGCCCTTCCTCTGGTACACGTCTCGTCACGGTTTAATATCGCTCGGCGGAAGTGGAGGGGAGTACTGCGCAGGTGTAAAACAGTGCAAAATTCTAAAAATCGACTTCTGCGCATCAAGATCAGTGCTATTAAACCGTGACGCGACCGTGAGGTTCCCTTAAGGCCGAATACTCAAACGCAACTCAGATGTAAGCACGTCTTATGTCGCGATATTTTGACAGCTTTCAATGAAAATCTGTCAAAAAATCGTCACTTGAGTCGTGCTTAAATATGAGATTCGTTTGAGTATTCGGGGGAGTCGCCTCTACGACATCCGCAGGCTGAGTTTGGGGGACTTGGGGCTAGATGATGCTGTGTGAATTTTCCATCATTATATATTTTATTTATTTACGGTGATAATGATATAAGATAAAGATAAAAAGTATTTATTAAAAACATACTACCACGTATGTTCCTATCTATCTATGTATCTATACCTATAATAAAACTGTAACAGGTCAAATTCTGTACATTGAAGATATTTTTAAAAAATTTTTGGAGCGCACTGTATTATCGTTACTGATGCCAAAAATGTTTTTTTTTCCATCATGTCTGTCTGTCTGTATCTTGGCCGCGCATAGCTCCGAAACTACTGAACGTATTGAAATGAAACTTGGCAGGATTTGAGTTCATACTACGAGGAAGGACATAGGATACTTTTTATCCCGCATTTCAATAGAGTTCCCTTGGGAGAGGGGATAAAGAAAAATTTGT
This sequence comes from Eupithecia insigniata, assembly GCA_947859395.1. Classification (NCBI taxonomy): domain Eukaryota; kingdom Metazoa; phylum Arthropoda; class Insecta; order Lepidoptera; family Geometridae; genus Eupithecia; species Eupithecia insigniata. Next base: position 1,784,392 of record OX402007.1, read on the forward strand.
TGGCTGCGCATAGCGCCGAAACTACTGAATGTATTCAAATGAAACTTTGCAGGATTTGAGATCATACTATGATGAAGGACATAAGGTACTTTTTATCCCGGATTTCAATAGGGTTCCCTTGGGAGAGGGGGGATGAAAGTAAAATTTCTTGGCCGCGCATAGCGCCGAAACTACTGAATGTATTCAAATGAAACTTAGCATGATTTAAGTTCATATTACGAAAAAGGGCATAGGATACTTTTCATCCCGGATTTTAATAGGGTTCCGTTGGGAGAGGGGATGAAAGTAAGATTTATTGGCTGCGCGAAGCGCCGAAACTACTAAATGTATTTAAATGAATATTGGCAGGATTTGAGTTCATACTATGAGGAAGGTCATGTAATACTTTTTATCCTGGAATTCGTTAACGTTCACTTGGGAGTGGGGATGGAAGTGACATTTCTCGGCCTAAAATAGCGCAAAAACTACTGAATGGATTCCAATGATACTTAGCATGATTTGAGTTCATATTACGAGAAATAGGACACTTTTCATCCCGGATTTCAATAGGGTTCCCTTGGGAAAGGGGATGAAAGTAAAATTTGTTGGCTGCGCATAGCGCCGAAACTACTAAATGTATTCAAATGAAACTTGGCAGGATTTGAGTTCATTACGAGAAAGGATATAAGATACTTTTCATCTCGGATTTCAATAGGGTTCTCTTGGGAGAGGGGATGAAAGTAAAATGTTTTGGCTGCACGTAGCGCCGAAACTACTAAATGTATTCAAATGAAACTTGGCAGGATTTGAGTTCATACTATGAGGAAGGTCATGTAATACTTTTTATCCTGGAATTCGTTAACGTTCACTTGGGAGTGGGGATGGAAGTGACATTTCTCGGCCTAAAATAGCGCAAAAACTACTGAATGGATTCCAATGATACTTAGCATGATTTGAGTTCATATTACGAGAAATAGGACACTTTTCATCCCGGATTTCAATAGGGTTCCCTTGGGAAAGGGGATGAAAGTAAAATTTGTTGGCTGCGCATAGCGCCGAAACTACTAAATGTATTCAAATGAAACTTGGCAGGATTTGAGTTCATTACGAGAAAGGATATAAGATACTTTTCATCTCGGATTTCAATAGGGTTCCCTTGGGAAAGGGGATGAAAGTAAAATTTGTTGGCTGCGCATAGCGCCGAAACTACTAAATGTATTCAAATGAAACTTGGCAGGATTTGAGTTCATTACGAGAAAGGATATAAGATACTTTTTATCTCGGATTTCAATAGGGTTCCCTTGGGAGATGGGATGAAAGTAAAATTTCTTGGCTGCGCATAGCCCCGATACTACTGAAGGTATTCAAATGAAACTAAGCATGATTTAAGTTCATGTGGATGTATGTGTGCGTGTGTGTGTTTGGCGGGCAACAGGAGCTACCACTTCGTTAATGTGTGCAATTAAGATGTATTTGAATTACCTATGAACTGAAACGATCCTTTTCCCAAGCTATTGCAAAAGCAAAAGAATAGTGAGAATTATGTAACACACTGCTATTCGCCATGACGTAGATTATATTATTGTAAATAGATTGTTGTATTTTTATTTAACTTATTAGGCAAAATAATAAAAAGCATAAACCTATTGAACAAGCCTAACCTTAATCTAGTTGTTTCTATTTTTCTAGCCAACTACAACCTCTTCAATACAAGAGTGAATAGGTGTCTTCTAGACCTTCGCGATACATCGTCGGCCAGATCGTCACTTACCATCAGGCGAGATTGTGATCAAACGAAGGTCTACACGATAGAACATTTTGTTTCTCCTTCTGTGCGTAGGGGAGAGTAGGTAGCATTCATACAGCAGCCATTTATCTACAAAACTAAGCAAAGTAGGTCGAAGTGATCGTATTTGTATGCGCGAATCCCGTCATAGGCTAACCGTGGGATGGTAGGGCTTCGGTAGGACAAGCCGTAATATGTTTTTGCTTTTTGAGTAATTTTTGGATTCATATTGTCATAGGCGGCTCAGGACCGCTATTTGTGACGTCGTATGGGGAGGCCTATGTCCAGCAGTGGACGTGTATGGGCTGACCGAAGCGACCTAAATCAAAATATCACTTTATTTCCATGTCAGTGTTTAATTTTAAGAATTTGACCTGTTCTAAGTGTACATTTATTGTATTTACGGAAATAAAGAAACGTTGACTTTGAAATGATGATGATGATGATGTTGATTGTCATAGGTTTTTTTGGTAGTAAATCTTCCTCTAAATTTTAAGTATGGTTTATTTTAGTGTTTTAAATCTTTATCATGTATCTTCAGTAGCGAGTAATATTTTTATTTTGAAGTAATTTGATAAAAATATGTGAGGTAGGTAGTACCTACATTCATACAGTATTAAATTATGTATATTCGTACAATACAAAATGTACAGTAAAAGCAAAAAATATTTAAGACATGATTAATGCCAGTACGTTAGCAAAGAAATGCTGTAAATACGAAGGTACCAACACTACTTGAACTTGGCGCATTGGAGCCCCCTCCATGGAACACAACAATAAAATATGCAATTCAGAATACAGAATAGCCACTTCTTCCAGTGCATCAGCAACTCAATGCCTACAGCATTTGATATTCAAGGTAACAACAAAAAAGGAGGGTTGGGCGTAGGAACCCCCATTAACCACCCCGCGCGCGAAGTGGTTTTACGATTCCCATTTTTTGGAAAGTTCCCGAAGCTTAGCCATGTTAGTTTGTATTAACCCTGAAATATATTATTTTTGTAGCCAGATATGTATAGGTATTTAAGTGGCATTGAAAATATATTGGAATAGCTATTCATTTTTATTTTATGGGCTTGAAAAAGCCTGCTCTCCCTTACCTACACGACGAGACTAATAATAAATAGAAATACTTATTGGAACGTTTGCTTTTTGATTACAAATCTATACAAATAGATTAAATTGATGGTCTGTTTGTTATGTCAAAATAACAGCTGTATTACTTACCTAATGTAGTACTTAAACAAGATTACCTCCAAATTATGTTTTCTCTGTTTGTTTTGACTAATGTCCGAAACGGCTTGATCAATTCTGACTAGACTTTCACGGGCATTAGCTATCTGCTAATGTTAATATAGTAGCGGGTATTCTAATGCTGCTTCTATTTTAGAAAAATAATTAGAGTTCCGCGCTAAACAATTGAAAAAATCCATGAAATGTACATTCTGCGCGACCGTAGCCGCGGGCACAGCTAGTTTATAAGTTAAATTGAATTTGGTAGGTAAGACCTACAATTAGTAAACCAAGTTTTTGGTAGGAATTGACTTCGTAGTCTACGCTACTAACTACCATTCAAGGGGCTAATAATGGAGGGGCTCTACGAATTCCTACACCATAGCTCATCCCTACCTAGAGCCCACGAGGAGGGCTACTATTTCCGAAAGATTAAGTACTATTGTGCCTGGAGTCCTCGACTCTTTCTCTCCTTACAAATACTTTGATACTCACCTGGCTACTAGACCGAACCACCTGCCTACTCTCTTCTGAAATTATTTCTGAGAAACTGATTTAATTATGATCTCGTGAGTTACATTAGGAAAATATGTCAAAAGTTATTTTTAATGGTACCGTAATTAATTCAAATTTAATGGGGCCCGTTTTGCCATCGTTGAGTTGTTTGTTACCTAGGTACCTCAGTATAATACATAGGTTGGTAACTAAAATGTTAACCAATTGTAAGGTAGGTACCTAATTTAACCGCCCTCCCCGCGCCCTAACAGAGCTCCTAATACCGAGCCCCAAAGTGAAATATTTAAGACCTCTCACACTGTACCTACATATGTATTAGGATTGCAAAATAAATACTTGAAAACTTAATTACTTACCTTACCTTAGTAAACTAAGTGAAGTAACCTAACGTCTTAGCTAAATTAATTTGTCCACCTAGGTATCCTGTTCAGCTTAGATAGGTTTACTTTTATACCTACCAGGTAGGTTCCCTATTTATTTGCGTACTAACCTGCAGTATGTAATTTATGTACCTAATGTATCCATCTACATAACGAATATCCCTTTACATAACAATACATCCTAACTTCACCTACATAACCTAATAATGATTTACCTAATGCAATTAATCAACGTAAAATGAACACGTGTCCACTGAAAGCGTCTGACCTTGAGCATCATTATATACCTAGGTCGTACCTACCTCGTACATAGTTACGTAACCAAGAACGAACAATCGAACATTGATTAGCTCACCGAGCTACGATAACTTTAAACTTTCAACAAAACGATAAACAACAAATTGCTACGCCAAATTGTGCAAATTAATTTATTTTCCAACAATAAATTCTGAATCTAACCTATTTATTTGCGCATAAAAATATCGTTTTCGTCATGAAAAGTGTTTCGTGGCGTATAATAAACGCACAACCGATGCAGAAAAGTTGCTTTTTAACAAAGACAAGGTAGGATTGGTCGAAAATAGGTACAAATGGTGAAGAGGCCCACCACAACAGCATAGTCGGGCGGATGTCGTATAGTTATACACGCTAGGTAGAGATAAAACCTTCCGCCGCGGACAGCGCCCCTAGCGGTGGCTGAATAAAACAAACTTCATGCTCGTGCGTACACCCCTCCACACAGCTTTTGTTTGGTTTTCTAGGGACTTGAAATTATTTGCTATGATTTTTTTTTTGTTTTGCTTCTACCTATGTAAATACAAAATATAAAAACGTATCTTTAATAATGTCAAAAACATATTATATATAAATATATAGGTATGTATATTCTGCTCTTGATCAACTTACTGTAGAGTGAAGTGAACCTCAGTATTGTCAAGTGTAAAAATAATGAAATTATCTTCCTGGTTTTTTTTTTTATTTAAGTATTCAAATTTTTTATTGTTTACTTTATTAGGTAATTAAAGGATGGGCTCTAATTTTAAGGTGGTATAGTGGGATATTTTTAATAAAACAATAAGTAAAAATAACAGAAATATTTATTGAAAAGTACCTAGGCACTGCAATTCATCAATCTAAAAACCTTTGGAGAGTGCCCATTCTTTTAGATCATTAACATAATCTCCTTTAGTTTCAATGAATTTCGCTACTTCGTGGACTCTGGTTTCTATGTATCTATTATTCTTCTCCTTCAAATATGCTTTAATTTCATCATTCATAAGCCAAATGTCTCCTTCAATTTTTTTTATCATTGATATTTTACGAATTCCTCGGTACGTTATTTTTAAATAAATCGGAATTTCGTGATTTTTATTTCTTGGAATGAAATATGGATGATTGAGTGCGTCTTCTTTAGGGGGCACCCAGCCTGAGGGATAGCTGTCCTTTGGAGTTATTTGCGGAATAGTCTCAAAAGGCAGTAATCGTTCGACGTATTTCCATTCTTGGGGATTTTTAACAACATCGAATTCATATTGCTCCTTTATCTTCGTAACAAATGGCGAATGAGCATAATTTGAGTATTTTCGAATGACCTGAAACAAAAAAGAAAAAAAATTTTAGATGACTTCATTTTAGCATTATTTTTTTGCCGCCGCCGTAATGATTGCTTTGTGGGCCTGACCTACATATAAAATAATGAAATTCATTCAATCTTTTCTTGCTTCTTAAAATTGTTTTTTTTTTTATCAAATATATGTAGGTAGGTATTTTTAGAACTTTAGTACTTTATGTTACTGCTATTCATAGTGTTACAAAAATATAATATCCAGACGGCACTATTTCTAATTTGTCTCTTTTTATCGGTTCCTGTTAAATTAACTACCACATATCTTTTTAATTCGCAGCAAATATCTATACAGGTGAAACTAGCGCCGACGCCACTTAATTTTTCATTATTTACATTATAAATATATATCGTTTAACAAAAATTCTCATTCGCCAGTCCCCTTGATACCTATTTTAATGACTATGTACCTAATAGTTTTGTATTGATTGTAGAAAGCAATTAAAAGTGCAGAATAGATCTTACTTATTATTTTTTCACGCATCAAGAGCTGATCATTTCACTGATTTCTGAAGGAAAGTTACAACAATGTGAAATCAACATTATATAACAAAATAAATAATTATAGAGAAATAAAATATACCTACCAACTAAAACACAAATAAAATTTTGTGCTAAAGCGCACCTAGTTAAAAAAAACACAATATGCCCATAAACTAGCCAATCGAGCGAGAGCTTTGTGTTGCGTACCTACCCGTACGGGTATATTTCAAAATGGTTGGTGGTTAGTTAATAAGTGTTGTAAAGTTATTGGGCACCAGTATCAGTTGGTGCTAGCGTTATTTTAACAAAATGACCAACTAATAACTGTCGGCAAAAATACATGTCTAAAATACTTACCTAATAAATTTTAAGTAATTAATTTTTCATGAGGTAAAAAAGTACCTAATTTATTAAAGTATGTATGTACGTACTATGAGTAAGGTGGTACCTAAGAAATAATATTTTTGTAAAGGGAACTTGCGCGGAGCAGTGTACATCCATCGCTCCGTCACATGTCACGGACAAAGTAACATTTCTACGAGAATCAAGTGAAAATACAATAAAATAATTACCGATTGGGATCCCGGAACAAGTTTTGTACCCGAATCAATCGCGTTGTTCAGGATTTGGCCACTTTTTCCAGCAAAAAGCCGCAAAAACGCGCACTGTGATCGCCACACGGTCGCCATTTTGAATAGCGAATAGAGCGAATTGCTACAAGAGAGCAATAAGAACTATATTATTCGTTTCGAAGGAAACATTATGGCGGACGCCTGCATAAATTCGGGCTTTTCAAAAATCGTTTTCTAACTTTATTCGCGTGTTTTTATTGAACTTTTTCGCATATTATGGTGCATTGTGTATCAGATTAGCTGTTTATTGTGGTTTTTGGAGGTTCCATTGGATAAAATGTGAGTATTTTGTGAGGACATATCGGAGGTGCGCCACGGCTAGGGAAATGATTTGGTGCTTTCGTTCGTCGACGCACACGCACTCGCTCAGCTGGTAGGTGGCGTTGGATGTCACTCGACCTCAAATTATCAAAACATCGAGTTTTTCATGAGTTTTCCGGCGCGATTTTCTGTGCTCTGAGCAACGTAAACAAGAAACTTGTTTCATGTTCATCTAAAATATAGTTTGAGGAAGCAAAATAACTGATATAAACCACGATTGTTATGGAAACTAAAGCGTAAATAATGCGCGAACTTGTTGATTCCGCAGTGCTCCTTTTGTTTATCATGACTTTTAGACTTGATTTTAGCTGGGTATTGGTAAATTTGTACGATGATTTACTTTTTAATACGGTAAACAAGATCATTTTCTTTGTTTTTATGCAAAAAATTCCAAGTTTGAATCCGTAATATCTAAGCTAATTACGAAATACGTGCAACAAGTCACATCTCATTACCAAGTAGCTCATTATATTTTAATAATGTTTCTGTTATTTGGCTTTTCAGATTCTGATGGGATACTCCTGTGGCGTCTGCTTTACAGTCGTCCCATAAACCAATTGTTGAGGAAGCCCCTGAGGAAGACAAGAAAAGGAGTTTTGTAACAAATTCCAGGCTTATCTTAGATTAATTTCATTAACTTCAAATAACTAGGTAATAATTAAGTAGTAAGAATAAGGCTAGCACTTCCAAAAAACTCTAACTACAAGGTCGATCATCATCGGATAGCAGAAGAAAAGTGAACAAGCCCTTACCTGATGTCGGATAAACGGGGTCATCTCCCACCACACATTCCATCATGAAAACTAAACAGATCAAGGAGGAACAAAATACCGATGAAGAAACAGTCATAGAGCCTAAGACACGAGCTCGTAAGAAAGCTTCGGACATCATCAACGATGAGAAGAATAAAGGAGGCCAAGATGAGCCTAAAACGTCCAAAGACACTAAGAAAGTACAGCCAAAACCTAGAGCAATAGTCAAGAAACGTCCACTGGGTATCCGGAAAGCACTTAGGAGTAAGAAAGGTGCTGCAGTCAAAGAAAAGGTAACAAAAAATGTTATAAAAGCAAAACGTGGAAGGAAGCCTGCTATTAAAGTTGAACCTGAAAACCTTCAGGACAAGGAGGCCCAGCTAATCCCTGCTGCAGAGATCAAGAAGGAGCCTGTTGAAGACACTTCACCCAACTCCAGGTCATCCAGCCCCAAGACAGCGGGCCGTAGGGTCCGGGTCAGTTCGGATATGGCCATGATGAAGACCATGCTCAGCGACTCACCCACCACCCTGGTCCTGGGTCCAAGGACCAGTCCATATTCCATGCGCTCGGAGAGGAGTAATAGTCCATCCCTCACCGAAGCCAAGAACCTTAGAACAGGAAAACCAAGGAAAGTGAAAAACTTACTGAGCGAAGTTGTCATCAAGGAGCAGAAGAAGAGGCGCAGACTGCTCTCAGATTCCAAGAATCCGGAGGCATTTGAGGATCAAGACTGCAAGAAACTGAAGCGAGGCCGCTCCTGCTCCCGTGACGGCAGCGAGGTCTCCAAGTGCTCCGACAACACAGAGTCCGACATCAGCATGAGTGAAACTCTCAACGACTCCGACTCCAAGGAGACTAACAAAAAACTAGATAAATCTAAGACTGACCTAGATGTAGATATTGAAAATAGTATTCAGATCCCTACAATTGACAAAGTGCCTTCTCTTAATACTGACTCAAAATTAGCAGAAACTATGCTTGACCCGGAGACCAGTATTGTATGTGAAACAACAAAGAAATCGAGCTTACAAAGAAGTACTTCTCTAGACTCCGACAACAATAATAGTAATAGGTTAAAGTTAGATGCTTTAAATTCATCAGACATTGACATTGAAGACAATCTATTGTTTAAGACTGAAGATGATATGCTATCTGAAGCTCGAAGTAATATACTGACCAGTATGTCGAAGACATTCAATTCCAAGGAGTTGTGTAAGAATATTCGGCGAGCGCGCCGCGGGCGGAAGGCGGCCGAGGCGAGGCGCCCCTCACGCCCCCCCGCACGCCCCGCGGCGCCTAAGGCCCCCGCCACAAGCACCATCACCGAGCCGATCGACGACAAACACGAGACCATCGAGACACTCTCTAAAGACATTGATGACCTCATCAAAAACCTGGACCAAAATATTGACGGGGATCACGAGATGACCGCGGAGGCGGTGACTACTCTACCCGACAATGTAAACGTACCTTCACTGCTAGAATCCGAGGTCGACAAGGTCTGCGGCCTAACTAAGCCGCTGAACAGCGTCGATGATAATGCCATGGCGGCCCCTGAAACTCCGGTCAAGGAGAAGGAGACGGTCACCTCGGTATCCATGGAGAATACTCCTTCCAAGTTGGACGACAGTGAGAATATGAAACTGCACTACGAGGAAGACTCGATAGACAAAACTGACAGTGCGATAACATACACCAAGCCAGTGGCCAGCATTGACAAGCTCATGGACAGACTGAAGGAATTCGAAGAGTTCGACAAGAGAAGGCAACGCCAGGAGTCGGAATCTAAGCCCAGCGACAGCAAACCCGTGATGGTCACCAACGACGTGGTCCTCATCCACAAATCCGGCGCAGAGTTCAAGCCTCTCGATATACAATCTGTCAGATCTCCCGAAAGGACCATCGAGAAAGAAAACGTGCTGAGCTGCTTCGAGAACAACTCCGCGATATCTATCGTAAAGCGGGATCAAGTCAGAAGATCTGTCGATATCGATCTTCCTAATTCTGTGACGCTGATCAAGAGGAACAGCGTGAGTGCGCGCAAAGAGTCCACTAGCTCAAACCACTCGCGGGAGTCAGACGCTGTGACTATCTTCGAGAAATCCCTAGGGAAAGATGTCACGTTGACTGAGATACGCAAGTCGGTGGATAAAAGTGGGACCTCCATGGATCTGCATCAGTTCGCAGCGCTTCACCCCAGCAACACGAGCCCGACGGTCTCAAACATGATGCTGGATCACAGCCAGATATCCATCACTCGAAGCTTCGAAACAAAGGTTCCCAGCAGCGATTTCCAAATCCCGAAGCGAAAATCCAGAGAAGATTCTTTGCCACAGAAGACATCAGAGTCTACGGATTTGGAAGAGTTATCAGCTCTTTTGGCAGAAATCAGAAAAATATCGCCTTCAGCGTCGCCGTCACACCAGCCGCCTTACCTCATCGCGCCTGTGCCGGTCGCCATCAAGTCTCCGGAGACAGTTCCAGTCGAAGCAGCGGCGTTACCGCCTCCCCTTGAAACTATCAAACCAGCGTTGTTTTTCACTGAAACACCTGTAGTAACAGAAACACCTGTCGTTCCCGAAACACCCGTCGTTCCAGAAACACTTCTAGTTCCAGAAACACATGTAGAACTTAAACTACCCGAAGCAAAACCTGAAGAAATAGCGGAAGTGATCACCAAAGCATGCGAGATTCTTCCGGAAATACAAAGCATAGTTTCCAATTCTGAAAAACAGGAACCTGAAACCATGGAAATTAAGAAAACTCCGGTTATTGAGGAGACTGTTGTAGAAAAGCCGGAAAATATAGTAGAGCCTATCAAGGAAGATGTAAAACCAACCGAAGAACCTAAATCAATCAAGAAATCCTTACGCAATTCAATAGAGTCCCTGCCTGGACCAAGTAACGCTTTCAACGAAACGCCTGAATGCCAGAAACGTAAAGAGAACGTGCTGCGAACTCTAGGCTTGCTGACGCACAAAGCTGCGAAAGAAGCTAAGATTGAAAAGGCAAAGGAGAAGGAGCGAATCTTTAGCGAGAGGATGTCTAACAAAGGCAAAGCGGCTAAGTCGTCAGGAGACTACACAGGGACCCTGAAGACTGTGATAAAGCTGAATCGGGGAGGGGAGAAGAAGAAACACAGGAGTTCTTTGAAGATGACCTTCCAGAAGAGCAAGTACCGCAGTGGGAAGCCAACGCCGGAGGTGGGCGAGGCGGCGGCTGACGACAGCCCTTTCTACACCATCGAGCGGCGGGAGGTGAGTGCTTTTAATATCATTATTTAATATTTTGTTTCGAACTATAAACTATTACGTTTCCTTCATACTTGTCAAATGATAAAATTATATGCCATAATCGTTGGGAAGTAAACGTTCTCGAGTGGCGATCGCGATGCAATGCGAAACAGAGTGTGGGAAGACCTTCCACTCGATGGACCGAAAACATTGTAGCGGTCGCAGGGAGTCGTTGGATGAAGGCGGCTCAGGACCGCCATTCGGGGCGTCGTTTGGGGGAGGCCTATGTTCAGAAATGGACGTATACGGGCTTATGATCGTGATATGCCATTAACGTTCCTTTTAACGGACTACGAAAAAAAGAGGAGGTTCCATGCTCGGCTGAATGAATGTTTTTTTATGTATGTCAGTCTATGTCTCCGTCAATTATGGACCGATTTTGAATATTCTTTTGCTATTGTCTAGCTAGTAAACGGTCCCGAGGTGGTCGCACAAAAATTATTCCCGAGGAATTAGTATTTATCCCGCAAAACTTAAACACAGTAAAATTAAGGGATTCAAAGTCGGTTTTTAGTTTTTTTCAGAATAATCAAATTATATCACACGTCATTTTTGTCTAGAAAAGCTTTTAGATTGGATTCTAGATTCTGAATTACACGTTTCATGAGCCATTTAAGATTTCCTAGCTAATTTTAAGTGGGTAACTGAAGATTATCATAACAGTTAATCTATACCCACTTTTAATAGATTCCCTTAAAACTTTGGTGTATATCCCATTTAAATGCTTGGTAGTTTACAAGATAACGAAGCGCTTGTTACGTTGTCAGTACAACTATCAAAAATACCAAACTATTCATTGAAAGTTTTGTATAATAGTGTATTCAAGTTGCTGTAATAATTATCATCGTTGGTAGAGCCGATCGGCGTAGCACCCCCGTAGCACCTATAAATGTATATTATACTATATTGTAACATTATTTATTGAGCAATTTAAACGTTAACTCTATCAGAGGAATTGCATTTACTCGCCTTTTACTTTATATGGCTCAGACATTTTATCTTTAAACACTACAGTTTTATCTGGAAAGCGCCAAACTCAAAGATTTTATTGAGTTCCTAAACAGTTTTTAAATAAGAAGTTCTATATCTGAGGAACCTGGCTGTTATCTGATATAAATAGATCGATACTAGTTTGGCAAGAAATTAATTCTTTATTTCTTTCGATCTGCGGCTTCGCCATACTTTTCCGGTACTTTTTTTTTTGGAAAGCTTGCGAAGCAGACGGTGTCCTTTTCCCTTTTACAAATTTAATTGAGTTCAATTTGGCTGTTTGGTCGTGAAACGGTAACAGATAGACAAAGAGACAGAACACTATTTCCGAACATATTTTTTAAAACAATTTTACCTCTATGTATTCACCCAAAATTTAATAAATACTACAGTAAGCCTTATGTACCCATAACTGTTCTCCAAAACTGAATAGGTATAACTAAACGACGTTATAGCATAACTATGCAGTTTATAAGTTGCCCTTATTTCGCCGTCTCACCATTAACCTCGTTGTCCACAGATCGCGGCAGCATCTTCAGCAGATGGTGGGCAAAGAAAGTCACATTACAGTAATCGCCTTAACCACCATGGTGTGTGGATATTCACCCGCCTTAACCCTTAGTTGCGTGCAAACAATATTTTTTTCTCGTTTGGTACCTTAAATTTAATCTCCAAGATCTCAACAGTTGAAACTAAACTATGTATGTTTCTTATAAAACTTACAAATAATTATGTTGCTTTATGTAGATGGCCTAAATTGTCCAGTATTATTACTTCTGGTCCCTCAATTTCAGCCCTTAGCAAATGGCTTAATGTTATTTTGTTACGCATAACGATTTACAATATATGCAGAGCTTAAAGCTCTCAGTTTCAACTTATATCAGTGATAGAGCACTTTTTTTCCTGAAAACGTTTTATAACTTCAAATGTTTGCACGTAGCTATATTTCATCAGGATCATCGAAGTTTTATTTTGTATAGAAATATTAGTAAGAACTTTATGAAGGTCGATTTTATTTATTTTATCAAAAAATTTCATACTTTTTTGTTCTCGTTATTTTTTTTCATATTTTTTTCTTGTGTTTATTTTTTATTTTGCTATCTTCGATGATCCTGACACATTTTTAAGCTAACATAAATAATATAAACTTTATGGCCCGAGTATGAATTTTCACACCTCTGCTATTTGTCTTTATCTATTTTATGTATTTGTCTAAAGGCGAATACACAACAACTTCAATAAAACCTGTTTAGCACATGAAAAGCGCTCCGAACTTTGATATATTGTTCATTTTACTTTTTAAATAACTATGAAACTCGTCCTCGGGCCAATGTTTAGAACTTTTTAAATGCGAAAAGCTAATCGTTTCGACAAAAGGTATTCACACACACGGTGAGGCACAGGGCCATTCTGTTTCATAGGCACGAAGTGATAAGGCATGGAATGACACTAACTTTTGGTGGTAGAATCAACACTCACAGGGGTTCTAGCATGAAATTACCTGGTACCAGGACCCTAATTACATTGTCCACATAATCGAAGCGAAACCAAAGCATAAAGTAAACTTGTCTCGGGTGTTCAGAGTATTTTCTATGTATAATAAAAAAATATCTATCTATCTAATATATTGTATTATCTATATCAGTCATCTAGTACCCATAACACAAGCTCTGCTTAGCTTGGTGCTGTGTGGATTGTCCGGCATTATTTATATATTAATTACATCTCCAGCCTACACCGGTCCGCTGCTGGACAGGTCTCCCCCCCCTATAGGGGGAAAGCCCGTAATTCCCACGCTGGGCATGCGAGTTTGGTGGTAGAATTGTTCTAAAAGGGGCGCTGCTGCCTGGCCCCCCGGTGGATAGGTATCCCTTAGTCGCTGCTCACGACGTCTCCGGGATAAGTTGGGGTCGTGCGAATTCTAAGCCGGCACCACACAACGACACCATTATAATACTTTTATTTCCATAATTGTATAACCAAAGAAAATGACAACAAATAATAAACATAAATTAGAACTATTATGATATATTTGCATATTTTTCTAATGAAAAGAAAATAGAGTGAATAGTATGTTATGAGGTAGTTCAGCTATGGTTTAGCTTTGATTGTGTGCAAAAACATTGGTGTGACATTAATGGGAGTGTTAAAAACGTTTGGAGAATTGTCTTGTTTCTTACAGCATGACCTTTTTTTTTATACAAATTTTGAATCGTCCTTAACACACACAAAAAGTACTTGTGGAATTGATTGTTTTGGAATAACGGCATGACTTACCAATAATAATGAAACTTATCTTCAGAATCACCTCCAAAGCTCGTAAAACTGGAGCTTCTGTTATTAATAAATGAAACTTATCTTCAGAATCACCTCCAAAGCTCGTAAAACTGGAGCTTCTGTTATCAAAACGGACTTCCACAGATTCCGAACCAGCTCCGGAACCATCGGAACCTAAAGAAACCCTGAACCTGGTGATTCCTGAGAAGGCTTCCTCGTTCAGCATCCACCCTGGCCGACTATGTATGGACCAGTGTTTCTACTGTGGGGGGAAGTTCGGGCTGTTCGATACTCCGTGTCATATCGCGCAGATCAAGAGCTCTGAACGGCAGAAGAAAGTTTTGGATAGTGAGTTGAATTTTCCATTCTACTTTTCTTTTTCAGGAAACGTATATTATTAGCCCAGCATCCAAAGTGGATCTTCTGCCCGAGGTGTCAAATCGTTGGCGTGATTGGGTAACATCAAGCTTAAAGGATATAATGTTTTTGTATAGCTCTGCGATGATTTATTAAATAGCTAAATTGTTACTGTACATTGGTTGTCATTCAACGCGTATAATTTTGTTGTTTTAATAATTCCAATATTAGCGAAATCTGTCTAACTAAAGCTTTCTCTTGTAGGTACAAGCTAGGGATAAAGATAATTGAATTAATAAAACAATATGAAAATGTTACGCATCGAATGACAATCAATGATACAAAATCCATGGTTAGGTTCAAAACCCCTGTTTATGGTCGAGTCTTTCCTAAAGCGTTGATATTTTTCCTCTTCAGATGAAGAGAAGCTGACCATCGACAGTTGTCTCTGCGACGCGTGTTATCGGCACGTGGACCGGCGCGCCAACTGCCCCTCCTACAGGAAGCGACCACTGCCCAAGCAGAGCGACCTGCCCAAGAACGAGCCGCCCACACCGTGAGTAACGCATTCACTGCCCAACCGTAGCGTTGCGACCCACAAGGGCGCAAGGGGTTGTTCACTAGGGGAGGGGCGGCGGTCCGCTCAAGCTCCTGACATTTTTGATAAGACGCCACTAATTTGGGCCAGGGAGCCACCTTAAGGCGTATAGTGATGTGACACTAGCGCCACTCTTTGTTATTTCTTTTATTATCGTTATGGAAAAGAATTACCAAAAGTTCTCGACGCCAATGGATAATACCTAGTATAAGCTTTTTTAATACCACTTTACAATTAAACAGAAAATGTGTTTTAACTTTGGTGGCCACCAAACGCAATAAACCATTTTCTGCTAATACTAAATGAAACAAAACTATTACAGAGGCATCGAAAAATAGTTTATATTGGGTAATAATATCCATAGGCGTCAAGAACTTTTGGTAATTCTTTTGCATACAAGAAAAATTATAGAGTGGCGCTAGTGTCACATCACTATGCGCCTTAAGTCCCCGTTTCTACAAAAGTGGAAAGAGAAAATTACATGTAAAACAAGAGTTATTTATTTATTTAATTATTGCATACATATATGTACGTTTACATAGTTTTAGCTTAGGTGGTAGTTACCTTAAAGGTGAGTACATGTACCCTGTAAGGGCGCAGCAATTCATCTTAAGATTATAACAATAGGCATTTAATATATTTATTGCTATAAACAAATAAGTCGGAAAAATATAGACAATTCTAAGGTTATTTAATATTTTTTTGTCAGAAACAATTTATTGACAAAGAAAATAACAATCAAATAATATAAAGAAATTTAAAAATTCTAAGGTTATTGTATTTACAGTGTATAGCCCTCGCACTCGGGGTAATCTGAATTATTTAGTATAGACATGTCTGTTACAAGAATTAAAACAGTTGTGTAGGTAGGTACTATGTCAATTTTTAACACAGGCGGTCAAACAGTTACAGATTAGATTTATCATTTAGAAATTCGTCAACGGAGTAGTAACATTTAGAGATAAGGTATTCTTTGAGTTTGTTACGAAAGACCGAATCTATTTTAATATCTTTTATGGAGCTCGGTATTTTGTTGTAGATATTCACTAATCGTGAGTAAGGACCTTTGCTAAATTGTGCAGGGGTAGTCGAAGGTAGAATAAGTTTGTCTTTATTTCGTCTATTGTAATTGGAATACTGTTCAGATTTAAAGAAATGTCGATATTTTTTACGAATTGGGTCTTTTGCATTGTGTATATACACGGTAAAGTTAATATAAGGGAACCAATAGCACGACTACCAAAATAGCATGCATAGTTGAGAGTGAAGTTGACTTCTTTGTTATTGGCAAGAGATGAAGAGAGTGAAGTTATGGTAGAGTCAATGAGGCCTAGCGTCGAGGCTTGTTTAGGCGAGTCGATACACTAGCCAAACTCGATGTGGAATGTTTGTAAACAAACCGCCCATACTTAACCTTAAATTCAACCTGTTGCCGCGTCTCTTTATACGCATCTAGCTGACCCACTCGCGGTTTCATTCATGTGGACTTTCGGGTAAAAAGTAGCTCGAGATCGGGTGAAACCCTGTTAAAAATTCGAATTAAAAACTTGTTGGAAATTCATGAAATCTGTTTTCAATGAAATTAATATTTTTTAGTACATACTTCAAAAAAATTAAATGATATCCCAAAAAATTGTGATTTCGGCGGGACCCGCGTCCGGCTTTCAGGACGGGACTGCGCTAACCAACTACGCCACAAAATCAAGTACCCGAGAATTCGAAAATCTTTGGGACTTCCTACGGACTCTAGCGCCGTTTCCCCTGTAGGTGGAGCTAACGGCGCTAGAGTCCGTAGGAATAGAATGAATTTCGAATGTGTATTGCATTTTGATGTCATTTTTAGTTTTACTACCCTAGACAGCCTTGTCTAGGGTACCTATGTTAGCCTACACAGTTGTGAACGAGTTTAAGTGTGGAATAGCAAAAAAATATTTACAAGGTTTTATTTAACTTGCAATGTATGTTTATTCAGGTAAAATATTGAAACTCAATTTTAGACCAGTTATCCTCAACCGATTGAGCTGAAATTTGGCATACTTATAAGTTCGGTGACAATGCAATGTCATGGTACCGTCGAGCTGGTCTGATGATGGAAACCGAAGGTACTTCTAAACGAAATGACTTAAGAAGGCTACGAACCTCTCTCAAATCTCGGCGGCCGGCCCATGCGCATTTATCACACGTTGTTTCACGTCGTTGTTTCACGTCTAGAGATTGTAATCCGGTTTATTCGAAATCCGAATTAACCAAATTAACCGGATAATTTGTCAAAAAAAAACCGGCTATAAGCATTGCAGAACCTAGTAGGAATTTCACAATTTTTTTATATTTTTTCGTACTTTCCGATTCATTTTGAACAAACGATTGATTTGAAATATTTTTGAGTATTTATAATGTTGAATATATTTAGGATGTTTGCAACGCAACAGATTTTCGAATAAAGGTGTATCATGCATTAAAAATCGCTTGAAAATGACTCGATTTGGTGGACAAAATTAGTTTCGCTCTCATTTAAAGATCATTATGTTTTTTGAAAAACTAAACCGCTACAAACATAGTTAGCATTAAGTATATTTTATTTGCATAACAATACTATTTTATTTTGGACGCAGAGCCAGGTCGACGCAGGGGAAACCATTCCTATTTTTCATGCGATTACGTATGAAAAATTTCAATAAGATCGGGGACATAGTTTTCAAATGAAGCGGAAAGTACGTTTGTATGGGGTCTAAGGCTATCCGCACCGTTCTTAACCACGTCGTGTTTGGGTTCGTTGGATTTGTCTTCACAAGCCCTTTGGTCCTAGATTAAATAAAAGCTTGTATTTAAAATATTATTTACTTGTTTTTAAACTTAAAAAAATCGTTTTTCAAACAGTACTGGTGAGAAACCTTCCAGCCCGCCCTTGGAAGAGGAAAGCGAGTCAGACTCAACCGGCGCCGCCACGGGCAGGGTTGCCACCTGTCACACCGAGGGCTGCACGGCCGCCGGGGACTACTCCATCCGCAGAAAGTGGCTCATCAAGATGCGGAGCTCTGTGAATAAGGTGGTGAGTACACCTATCTACTAAAATATATACACCAGATTCCTGCTGATGAAACACATTCCCTACTTTTTCTTGACTTGACCTAAGGAGGCGATTTGGTAGAGTAAACAAAAATAAAATTATATGCTTTTCTTACAGAGGTAAAATGATTTCGTCCTTAGTTATTTATAATCAGTTAATATTGTTACATAAGTAACTCACAAGTTCATTTAATGCGTAAAATATGTATTTGAAACTCGTTTTCACAATGTGGTAAATCTTCAAGTTAAAAGACACAATGGCAACCGATGTGACGCGGCGGGCGAAGGTCCGCCTGCGACGCAGAAGGTTGCAGGTTCGATTCCCGTCTTGTGACAAATGTTGTGATTTGTCCCGGGTGTTCTGGATATTTTCTATGTATAATAAAAAATATCTATGTACTGTATTATATATATCAGTCATCTAGCACCTGCGTCACAAGCTCTTCTTAGCCTCGGGATATGATCCTGTCTGTGTGTCATTATTTATTTAATGTATGCTATTTTTCTCTATACTACCCTAGACAAAGTTTTGTCTTCAGCGTACATGCTACCAGCGCTGATTATACTCTATTCGGAGAGCCAGAAAGAGCACAAATGAATGGCTTCGAAGTCCTAACATGCATAATGTTTGTTCTAGTTGAAGTTAAAAGGCGACTACCCAGGTCTACACACGCTGCCGCTGTGTGGCGCGCACCACCGCGTGCTGGCGCCGCTCATGGCGTGCCAGCTCTGTCGGCGCAGGCTCACCAAGCATCACAACTTGCACTTCATACACCATGTCAGTATTACCAACCACTATACCGTACAGGGCTAGACGTAAGGCGGAACATAGCCTACCTAAAGCCTTTCAAATTTGATATATTCTTTGTTACTTTTCGCGATGTTTTGTCAGTTTTCTATGAAAATCGTTTAAAAATCGTCTCTACAAGCTCTCGAGGCAGCTAAATTTTGTTTTGCGTTTGTGTATTTGATCAAATGCCCATTTATTAGTTTTCAAATCGCATATAAAACAGCTTATAATGTTGTACATTGCTCTCCACAGGGCTACCTCGACCTGAACCCGCTACTCACAGCCGCCAACCTACCAGTCCAGTTCAACTCACGCGTGGTTCTTTGCAAGGGATGCCGCTACTACTGCTCGCTGTTACAGCGGCCAGGACATAATGACGAGTACGCTAACGGATACAGGCGCAAGTAAGTACTATTTTACACCTACCTGTCCAGTTCAACTCGCGCGCGTGGTTCTTTGCAAGGGATGCCGTCTATAATATTAAAGAAAAGAACCTTCATAACATTTTCCCCATCTTGTGATAAAAAAAGATAATCGGGTAAGCTGTACCAGGGACGCAACTGCAATGGAGTACTTGTGCCTGTTACAAAATCCTTTGGCTTGGCCCTTTGGTCACGATGCAAAACATACAAAATTACTTGCACTTTTATACAAATAATAATTAAGTTATGTTTAAATATAACCGCTTTGTAATTAGTAAACCTTTTAATATTTGTGTTTTTTATGTGACTTACTTACAAAGCAGTCTCCAGCGCCTGTGAAGGCATGCGGCGAGTGAAGCTAACCACATCATGTCGAATGGCGCAACTTAATATTTTTCTCGATAAAGTCAGAAGAACAAAACAGTCTCTAAAATTCATCCTTTCTTCCGCAGATTACTACAAGTTTACAACATAGAAGTCCCGCCCGAACCAGAGGGCAGTAACGCTCTCGGCAACCTCTCGCTCACACTCAGTCTCGACCCCGGCAAGATCAAGAAGAAACAGCGAAATAAATCCAAACAGAGAAAATCAACCGAACCAGACATGAGCAGCGAAACCTCCTCAGAGAAAACCAACGAATCTACCCCAGAGAAAGAACCGGAGAAACCTATAGAAGAAGATATCGAAAGTCTGATCTCCTCCAATAAAATACTAGTCCCTATAAAAGCACCGGCGAACGACGTCCATCCCAGCGACGGATCAGACGAAAACTCCGGTGAGCTACCAGCCATCGTCAGCAAGCAAACAGAACTACAGTACCTCCTACAGAAACAGAACAACCCGGCGCAATTCCTCGCACAACCGAACCTAACGCAGAAACAGAGAAACATTTTGAAACTACAGACAGTACCCGCCATACAGAAACCTGCATCGCAACATAGAATCAGCGAGAAGAACGCCAAGAAGATACATAAGATTGGACAACAATTGTTGAACAAGGAAAAAGTGGTCGCTAGAAAAGATGATATGGAAATCTTTGAAGAGAAAAATAAAGACGTTATCCCAGTTCTTCAGAATCTTAACCTAAATGACGAATGCACGATTGAGTCGATTCCGCCTAAACGGGCCCCAGATATAAACACGCTCAAAAACAAATGGCAGATGTCGGAAAGTTTCACGCAAGTCAAGAAAAACCTCAGCGAACTGTCCAAGAAGTTAACGGTCGAGAAGGAACCTAAGAAATCTGAACAGAAATACACGAATCCAGTCAAAAGACTCGAGACAAATCCGTCTATATCCGTCCGGGAGCTGTTCCCTGGTGAGGAAGAAATGAACCTGCAATGTAGCGTGGAATTCAACAACGTGAAAGGCGTGACACCAGAGGGTTGGGAGAAGTGTAACACGACGATACAATACGACAATGAGACTAAAAGACTGTGGACCGAGCTCCAGAGGCCGTATGGGAATCAATCCAGCTTCCTGCGGCATCTCGTGCTCCTAGAGAAGTACTTCAGATCTGGTGATTTAGTTCTATCGCACAACGCGTCGCCTCCGGCCGCTAATTACAGCGATTCAGTGCAGAGTCGACTCCGAGCCTACGACAATGTAGTTAACGACACGCCTAGACGCGCGGAACCCGCTATCAGCCTGATAGAGTACCGCAAAAAGCCGTCAATCAACGGCAAAAGCTTGCTCAAGTCCAATCAGATGGACGATAAAGATACTAAGAAATTCATGCCTCCTCCATCCGGCACGCCTAAGTTAAAACAGAAGGACAAAACGAAGAAGCAGCTACCTCCCGAACTGATAGCTATAAATACTCCGAACGCTCAGGGCAGGAAGGCGATACAGAACGTCCTACACAATATACAGCAGCTTGTGAAGGGGGTTTCGGCCTCGGATCCGACGGAAGTCGCGGCGGCGCCGCTGCCGAACTTACCCCTACCGGCGGTGATGTCTGGTCTACCTATACCGGCCGCCTTGCCGATTCCAATTGCGCCCCCGAAGCCTGCCTTACCCGTGACGCCTCCCGTCACTAAGTCTGACCCACCGCCGAAGGAAAAGAAGGAGAAATCTGATACGCCTAAGAAGTCAAAGCATAGCAGTAAACCGTGGCGGCCTACGCTCATGCCTATCACTCCTGTGAGTATAACTTTTATGTCCTAACTAGTCTATCCTACTTATTTTATAAAGTCGAAAGTTTGTGCCGTTATCTATAAAAAGATAGAAGGAAGGCCCTTTGCTTAGGAGTGAAATTTATCGATCTTATATTTTTAGAAGGTGTCGTTTCACACTTATATGGACACTATAGCCAAACCAGATGTGGAATTTAAAATTTTTATAATCAAACCACGACACAACAAACTAAAACTCACTTATTTGGTGTTGAGTTTCAGATATAATTTGTAAGCAATATTTCTTCATTCATTGAAGGTAGAAATTCTCTCAAATTGACAATGTAAATTTTGTATAACTGGACGCGGCAACAGAGGGCATTTTAGGTTTTTGTTTACAAACATTCCACATCGAGTTCGGTTGAAATATAGTTTACCATTTGAAAGTTTTATTTTTATTAAGAGACCAATTTCCCAGTCAGTTAACTTTACACAATTTAAAAAGTCCGTGTATTCCCAGATTTCACAACTAATTCACTTATCTAATCTTTCCAGGAAAACCTCGCCAAAATAGCGCGCGAGCCAACCCAGCTCGCAGTCGATGGGCGTTCGCTCCCCAGCCTCGTACAAGTTATGTCGTCCGGCAAACGATACCACATCACTCTCCAAGACTACAACAAGATGTGCATCATGCGACGGGAGAAACTACAACAAATACAGGACGGAGAGAAGAAACGACCGAGCCTAGACGATAGCACGGTGGTGACGGAGCTACAGCCGAGTACGATGCTCGGCAACGGTGGTACAGTCACGCAGATCAACAGCGAGGAAAAGAAAGAGGAGTATACTTCAAACGCCGCGACGATACTCAAAAACGTCGGACTGAAGAACATAACCATAGCTCCGATCCCGGCAAAGACTTCGACGGTAACGTCCCCCGCACCGATGATCTCCTCCCCGCTAATAATGACGTCGACGCCGATAAAGTTCCCGCAATTAGGACCGGCCGTGTCCATTACGAGCGAAACAGTCCTAACGCCTAACCTACCCATTATGACTAGCACGATGATAATGCCTAAGATACCTAAGTCGCTGACGATCGTCCCGCAGACAGTGATGGCCAGCGTACCTCAGAATATAGTGATGAGCTCGCCTCAGGTTCTACAGTCGGACGGACCGAGGCCCTAACGACGCTTCTTCGTGGTTTTAAGACCACCGTGAAAGTGACCCCACCAACAGACAATGTAGTTGCGTGATGTGAACTATTTATTTTTCATAGTGAGATGTTTAGTGATGGTATGTGATCACCGGTTGAGCCTTAATAATTATACTGTGTATATATAGACTAGGACTGAGCTGTGAGGAACGACGTTATTTGTGCAAATGATATGATAGATTGCCTCAAATGTTCCGATCTTGTCCATTTACTGATTTATTTTGTGTTAGATCAGTGAATTGGATCGATTTTTATGTTAGAAGTAGAGACCTGACTACACTCATAGTAACGTCCTTTTGGATGCCCAATTCTAAATTCTCTAGTCAGGTTATGTTGCATTTATAATTTATTTAAATCTCAC
This sequence comes from Eupithecia insigniata, assembly GCA_947859395.1. Lineage (NCBI taxonomy): Eukaryota > Metazoa > Arthropoda > Insecta > Lepidoptera > Geometridae > Eupithecia > Eupithecia insigniata. The sequence goes on from OX402007.1 coordinate 1,807,585, forward strand.
AATTTCCCCGCGAGATCTCTTGTATCGTTTGCGCGAAATAGCTTGTAGTGTATCGAACTTGTATAGCTTACACATAGTGGATATCGCTCGCATATTTTTCCATTGTTCGTATGTGTAATTAAAAAATAAAATTATTAAAAAAACTCATAGCAAATTGTAGTGGGAAATTGAAATAAAATTAAGATATGTTTTCAATCCTTTTAATCATGAAATACCTATATAAATAATGATTTGCTTACTACACCGTACATAATTAATAATAGGAAAGTTAATAGTAGAATACAGAGTAGTAGGAGTGAGATGGGTATCTCTCGCAGTATATAGAAGAGGGAGATAGCAATAAATGCTTCCTGAACTTAGGTTTATTTACAAAGTGAAGATAGGTAAATGTAACTTAAATGTCCCCTTTAGTATAAAGACTTCCGGCTTTTTACACCAACCGACGTGATATTGGTTGTTGTAAAAAGTGCTCTTCTAGAACTCTAGCAATTAATTCAATATAACTGTAGCACTTATCTGACTAAATTGGTCCAAAAATAAATGTAAAATGATTAAACATTAAAAAATAATCTATTTAGATACAAACAGGTTATTTGTACAGTTGGCTTAATGTTACAGTGCGTAACTAGCAATAAGGAACAGCTTGTAGGTACTTTTCAGTACAGTCTGCGCAATATTGATTATATACCTAGTAATATTTTTGACAGATCTGCCATAAGGCCTGGTATTTTTATAAAAAACTAATCTAGTAAATGTATAGAAACAAAACCTAAAATAGTTCAGTGTAAAATAAACTGTTACAAAATATAGTACTTATCCAAATTTCAAGTATAAGATGATATTTGTGCCTGACAGAATATAAAAAAAAAATACATGAAATTAAAGTGCACTGTAAATAAAAACAACAGCATACAAAAGCTGGTGATTTTTATAGTAAACATTGTCTTGAATGCTCATCGTTAAAAGTAACTTAGTACTTATAAACTTTGTTTACAAATCTAGAAAAATGTGATTCTGATTACCTACATTGTAATCAGATTTCTGAACTTATCCGCAACATTTATTTGATTCATGATTCGTTTTTGAGACTCAAGAATGATAAAGTACAAATAAATCAAATATATTTCAAAAATGATAATTGCTCTAAAAATAGAGACTAAACAAAAATAGCAAAGTTTATAAGTACTAGGCGATGTTAATACATATTATAATATTGTTGATATATAAGTATTTTATTTGGTCCACTATTATAGGATACGGCCCAATGTTACAGTTGAACTTTGTACAGAAATGGTTCTGTTGGTTTGTTAGGCGATGTTACCTCACTTAATTTTTTAACAAATACATTAATACCTACTTTTACGATAGATAACCGATCAGTCTAGAAAATAATATGATTTGACAATAATGAAAATTAACTTTCTTGTGTAAATAGGGATTTATTCGACTGATTTTTATAACCTGGATTTGTAATCGAATATTTTGTGAATTATGAAGGGTTTGTCGCCTAACGAACGCATGTTACGTCTAGCTTAATATTTGGAAGTACCAACAATGTTTTGATTTGTATTCGTGAGATTCTGACGCTTTAGCTTCAGTTAGATTGTACCCACGAGAGTAACATAACTAACACATCTGTAGGTGCGTCAATATTCTGGGCAACATTTATACAAATGTTGGAACTTGACGTAATACTCATATTTATTGCGAAATTAGAAAAACGTCGTTGCGTCCAAATTAAACACAATATACACAATAGAAAACGCTCGCCTCCATAGAGAGCTTATTGGTATGTACGGTGTTAGAACCCAGTAACTCATTTTGATCACAGTTTCTGATGAAATGGACTCTAAAATTTCAAAGCTTTATTGATACATGATTAATTCAAATTCTTGATTGATTGATTGATATAAGAACTCTGCTATCACAACGTTATTTGGCTGACTAAGTAATCAGCATATGTTTTCATTGTTATTATTAGTTATGGAGAAAATTATCAATGTTGAAAATACCTAAATTAGTAGTTGTATTAGTCCAGCGAGCCAAATCGAATCCTGCGTAGACAACGCATATGTGGTTCTAGCACTGCTTGTACACGCGACCGGCAGATGTTGGGCAGTGATAGCGTTAAAGCACGGATACTCAGCTGGCATCGCATAATTGTCTCTTGTTTTTGATTGTATATTTTATCAAAATTATTTGCTAACTTCGTACCTAGGTATATCGCTCCAACTTTTTTTTATGATTTTTCTGGGTATAACTAACCGATGTTAAAGTGTTTGAACAAAACGGTCTCACGCAGCCCAGACGTTTCTTCCAAAGATAGCGTGTTAATTTACAATATTTTAGTTTAGAGAGACGGGGTGTCGTCTAGAATAAAGTTGTCTAATAAATAAACATATCCTTATCTCCTGAAAGATTGTGTTTGCTTAAAGATTTATTATCCAACTAATTCGAATTTAACGCGAATGAAACTGCAGGGAACGGTCCGCAGTCTCACCCGCACTACTCATACTAAGCGGTTTTCCTCCACCTTCATCATTCGGACTGCTAAAGATTGGAACTCGTTCCCTGCTTCTGTTTTTCAAGACAAGAGTGAATCGATCGTCCCGCAGACAGTGATGGCCAGCGTACCTCAGAATATAGTGATGAGCTCGCCTCAGGTTCTACAGTCGGACGGACCGAGGCCCTAACGACGCTTCTTCGTGGTTTTAAGACCACCGTGAAAGTGACCCCACCAACAGACAATGTAGTTGCGTGATGTGAACTATTTATTTTTCATAGTGAGATGTTTAGTGATGGTATGTGATCACCGGTTGAGCCTTAATAATTATACTGTGTATATATAGACTAGGACTGAGCTGTGAGGAACGACGTTATTTGTGCAAATGATATGATAGATTGCCTCAAATGTTCCGATCTTGTCCATTTACTGATTTATTTTGTGTTAGATCAGTGAATTGGATCGATTTTTATGTTAGAAGTAGAGACCTGACTACACTCATAGTAACGTCCTTTTGGATGCCCAATTCTAAATTCTCTAGTCAGGTTATGTTGCATTTATAATTTATTTAAATCTCACAATTTCCCCGCGAGATCTCTTGTATCGTTTGCGCGAAATAGCTTGTAGTGTATCGAACTTGTATAGCTTACACATAGTGGATATCGCTCGCATATTTTTCCATTGTTCGTATGTGTAATTAAAAAATAAAATTATTAAAAAAACTCATAGCAAATTGTAGTGGGAAATTGAAATAAAATTAAGATATGTTTTCAATCCTTTTAATCATGAAATACCTATATAAATAATGATTTGCTTACTACACCGTACATAATTAATAATAGGAAAGTTAATAGTAGAATACAGAGTAGTAGGAGTGAGATGGGTATCTCTCGCAGTATATAGAAGAGGGAGATAGCAATAAATGCTTCCTGAACTTAGGTTTATTTACAAAGTGAAGATAGGTAAATGTAACTTAAATGTCCCCTTTAGTATAAAGACTTCCGGCTTTTTACACCAACCGACGTGATATTGGTTGTTGTAAAAAGTGCTCTTCTAGAACTCTAGCAATTAATTCAATATAACTGTAGCACTTATCTGACTAAATTGGTCCAAAAATAAATGTAAAATGATTAAACATTAAAAAATAATCTATTTAGATACAAACAGGTTATTTGTACAGTTGGCTTAATGTTACAGTGCGTAACTAGCAATAAGGAACAGCTTGTAGGTACTTTTCAGTACAGTCTGCGCAATATTGATTATATACCTAGTAATATTTTTGACAGATCTGCCATAAGGCCTGGTATTTTTATAAAAAACTAATCTAGTAAATGTATAGAAACAAAACCTAAAATAGTTCAGTGTAAAATAAACTGTTACAAAATATAGTACTTATCCAAATTTCAAGTATAAGATGATATTTGTGCCTGACAGAATATAAAAAAAAAATACATGAAATTAAAGTGCACTGTAAATAAAAACAACAGCATACAAAAGCTGGTGATTTTTATAGTAAACATTGTCTTGAATGCTCATCGTTAAAAGTAACTTAGTACTTATAAACTTTGTTTACAAATCTAGAAAAATGTGATTCTGATTACCTACATTGTAATCAGATTTCTGAACTTATCCGCAACATTTATTTGATTCATGATTCGTTTTTGAGACTCAAGAATGATAAAGTACAAATAAATCAAATATATTTCAAAAATGATAATTGCTCTAAAAATAGAGACTAAACAAAAATAGCAAAGTTTATAAGTACTAGGCGATGTTAATACATATTATAATATTGTTGATATATAAGTATTTTATTTGGTCCACTATTATAGGATACGGCCCAATGTTACAGTTGAACTTTGTACAGAAATGGTTCTGTTGGTTTGTTAGGCGATGTTACCTCACTTAATTTTTTAACAAATACATTAATACCTACTTTTACGATAGATAACCGATCAGTCTAGAAAATAATATGATTTGACAATAATGAAAATTAACTTTCTTGTGTAAATAGGGATTTATTCGACTGATTTTTATAACCTGGATTTGTAATCGAATATTTTGTGAATTATGAAGGGTTTGTCGCCTAACGAACGCATGTTACGTCTAGCTTAATATTTGGAAGTACCAACAATGTTTTGATTTGTATTCGTGAGATTCTGACGCTTTAGCTTCAGTTAGATTGTACCCACGAGAGTAACATAACTAACACATCTGTAGGTGCGTCAATATTCTGGGCAACATTTATACAAATGTTGGAACTTGACGTAATACTCATATTTATTGCGAAATTAGAAAAACGTCGTTGCGTCCAAATTAAACACAATATACACAATAGAAAACGCTCGCCTCCATAGAGAGCTTATTGGTATGTACGGTGTTAGAACCCAGTAACTCATTTTGATCACAGTTTCTGATGAAATGGACTCTAAAATTTCAAAGCTTTATTGATACATGATTAATTCAAATTCTTGATTGATTGATTGATATAAGAACTCTGCTATCACAACGTTATTTGGCTGACTAAGTAATCAGCATATGTTTTCATTGTTATTATTAGTTATGGAGAAAATTATCAATGTTGAAAATACCTAAATTAGTAGTTGTATTAGTCCAGCGAGCCAAATCGAATCCTGCGTAGACAACGCATATGTGGTTCTAGCACTGCTTGTACACGCGACCGGCAGATGTTGGGCAGTGATAGCGTTAAAGCACGGATACTCAGCTGGCATCGCATAATTGTCTCTTGTTTTTGATTGTATATTTTATCAAAATTATTTGCTAACTTCGTACCTAGGTATATCGCTCCAACTTTTTTTTATGATTTTTCTGGGTATAACTAACCGATGTTAAAGTGTTTGAACAAAACGGTCTCACGCAGCCCAGACGTTTCTTCCAAAGATAGCGTGTTAATTTACAATATTTTAGTTTAGAGAGACGGGGTGTCGTCTAGAATAAAGTTGTCTAATAAATAAACATATCCTTATCTCCTGAAAGATTGTGTTTGCTTAAAGATTTATTATCCAACTAATTCGAATTTAACGCGAATGAAACTGCAGGGAACGGTCCGCAGTCTCACCCGCACTACTCATACTAAGCGGTTTTCCTCCACCTTCATCATTCGGACTGCTAAAGATTGGAACTCGTTCCCTGCTTCTGTTTTTCAAGACAAGAGTGAATCGATCGTCCCGCAGACAGTGATGGCCAGCGTACCTCAGAATATAGTGATGAGCTCGCCTCAGGTTCTACAGTCGGACGGACCGAGGCCCTAACGACGCTTCTTCGTGGTTTTAAGACCACCGTGAAAGTGACCCCACCAACAGACAATGTAGTTGCGTGATGTGAACTATTTATTTTTCATAGTGAGATGTTTAGTGATGGTATGTGATCACCGGTTGAGCCTTAATAATTATACTGTGTATATATAGACTAGGACTGAGCTGTGAGGAACGACGTTATTTGTGCAAATGATATGATAGATTGCCTCAAATGTTCCGATCTTGTCCATTTACTGATTTATTTTGTGTTAGATCAGTGAATTGGATCGATTTTTATGTTAGAAGTAGAGACCTGACTACACTCATAGTAACGTCCTTTTGGATGCCCAATTCTAAATTCTCTAGTCAGGTTATGTTGCATTTATAATTTATTTAAATCTCACAATTTCCCCGCGAGATCTCTTGTATCGTTTGCGCGAAATAGCTTGTAGTGTATCGAACTTGTATAGCTTACACATAGTGGATATCGCTCGCATATTTTTCCATTGTTCGTATGTGTAATTAAAAAATAAAATTATTAAAAAAACTCATAGCAAATTGTAGTGGGAAATTGAAATAAAATTAAGATATGTTTTCAATCCTTTTAATCATGAAATACCTATATAAATAATGATTTGCTTACTACACCGTACATAATTAATAATAGGAAAGTTAATAGTAGAATACAGAGTAGTAGGAGTGAGATGGGTATCTCTCGCAGTATATAGAAGAGGGAGATAGCAATAAATGCTTCCTGAACTTAGGTTTATTTACAAAGTGAAGATAGGTAAATGTAACTTAAATGTCCCCTTTAGTATAAAGACTTCCGGCTTTTTACACCAACCGACGTGATATTGGTTGTTGTAAAAAGTGCTCTTCTAGAACTCTAGCAATTAATTCAATATAACTGTAGCACTTATCTGACTAAATTGGTCCAAAAATAAATGTAAAATGATTAAACATTAAAAAATAATCTATTTAGATACAAACAGGTTATTTGTACAGTTGGCTTAATGTTACAGTGCGTAACTAGCAATAAGGAACAGCTTGTAGGTACTTTTCAGTACAGTCTGCGCAATATTGATTATATACCTAGTAATATTTTTGACAGATCTGCCATAAGGCCTGGTATTTTTATAAAAAACTAATCTAGTAAATGTATAGAAACAAAACCTAAAATAGTTCAGTGTAAAATAAACTGTTACAAAATATAGTACTTATCCAAATTTCAAGTATAAGATGATATTTGTGCCTGACAGAATATAAAAAAAAAATACATGAAATTAAAGTGCACTGTAAATAAAAACAACAGCATACAAAAGCTGGTGATTTTTATAGTAAACATTGTCTTGAATGCTCATCGTTAAAAGTAACTTAGTACTTATAAACTTTGTTTACAAATCTAGAAAAATGTGATTCTGATTACCTACATTGTAATCAGATTTCTGAACTTATCCGCAACATTTATTTGATTCATGATTCGTTTTTGAGACTCAAGAATGATAAAGTACAAATAAATCTACATATACATGATTAATTCAAATTCTTGATTGATTGATTGATATAAGAACTCTGCTATCACAACGTTATTTGGCTGACTAAGTAATCAGCATATGTTTTCATTGTTATTATTAGTTATGGAGAAAATTATCAATGTTGAAAATACCTAAATTAGTAGTTGTATTAGTCCAGCGAGCCAAATCGAATCCTGCGTAGACAACGCATATGTGGTTCTAGCACTGCTTGTACACGCGACCGGCAGATGTTGGGCAGTGATAGCGTTAAAGCACGGATACTCAGCTGGCATCGCATAATTGTCTCTTGTTTTTGATTGTATATTTTATCAAAATTATTTGCTAACTTCGTACCTAGGTATATCGCTCCAACTTTTTTTTATGATTTTTCTGGGTATAACTAACCGATGTTAAAGTGTTTGAACAAAACGGTCTCACGCAGCCCAGACGTTTCTTCCAAAGATAGCGTGTTAATTTACAATATTTTAGTTTAGAGAGACGGGGTGTCGTCTAGAATAAAGTTGTCTAATAAATAAACATATCCTTATCTCCTGAAAGATTGTGTTTGCTTAAAGATTTATTATCCAACTAATTCGAATTTAACGCGAATGAAACTGCAGGGAACGGTCCGCAGTCTCACCCGCACTACTCATACTAAGCGGTTTTCCTCCACCTTCATCATTCGGACTGCTAAAGATTGGAACTCGTTCCCTGCTTCTGTTTTTCAAGACAAGAGTGAATCGAATGAAGAGTGAATGAGGTATCTTCTAGACCTTCGTGATACACCGTCGGCCACATCGTTACTTTCCATCAGGTGAGATTGTGGTCTGCGTTAATTTTTTTCGTATTAAATACGAATATTCCCGTAAATATCCCATGGGAATTTGATGTTTTACCAGAACAAAAAGGAGCCTAGGTTACTCTCGATCCTTTCAACGAACTCTATACCAAAATTTAAGACAATTGGTTGCTTAGTTAAGGCGTGAAGGAAGGACAAAGAAACAAACATACTTTCGCATTTCTAATATTAGGATAAGCACATCCACACCTGCTATAGGTTTATAGATATATTGTGTATGCTATAGCCATAGCAAGGACATCTTCGAGATAGACCACGATATTTTTTCAACAGTGGCAAGGGCATTGTTACTGCATGGAGTTATTGTTAGTTTCCTCCGTCTTGTGTTTAGAAACGCCCTTAGTGCGCTTCCATTTCATTCGCCGGTTTTGGAACCACACCTTTACCTGCGGAAAAAAGAGATAGAAAGTTAAAGAACACCTTTCGTTGTAAGAATTTTCCGAATGAAACCAGTCGGTAGCTTGCCGCCATATTCAGGAAAATTGGATGTACAACGTTTGTAAACAAACTGCCCATAAAATTAACCTGAAATTTACCTACTCTGTTGTCGCGTCATTTTATACGCAACCTAGTTGACCGTTTATTTATTTTTTTGGTATATTGTATTTTTTAGAAATTATATTTAACACGTGAGTTAAAAAGACACACATAATATAAATAAACAATTGGTTTTCTTGGTCTAACTTCAAACCCAACACTCATTGGCTTGGTGTTGCTTAACAACGCCATCCTACCTGCTTACAATTTTATCTGAAACTCGACGCGAAGCAAGTCAATTTTAGTTTTTTTACGTCTTGGTTGTTTAAAAACATTCAACATCGGTTTTGACTAGTGTACCTACATGAGTGAGGCCAAGAAGGCTCACTTCTGTCCAGGTACCACGTAAGCGAAGCCAGGGAAAAATGCTAGTTGCTTAACGAACATCTACCTACCGTGTCGTGGCATGTTGCTGCGTTCCACTGTGAAAAATAAATTCCTTTGCCCAGCAGTGCTACACTAACGGCCATTTTTAATAACTGTTTTATTTTAGTAGTTCAAATACGTCACCTTGCGTTAATTTAAACTTACTGTATTTATTGTTCTTATGATTTGTTTATAAAATAAATAAATAATACTGGACAATTCACACAGCATTATTTTGCCCCAAGCTAAGCAGAGCTTGTGTTATGGTAGAATACTAGATAACTGATATACATAATATAATCATCATCAGCCCATACACGTCCACTGCTGGACATAGCCCTCCCCCGTACGACGCCACAAATAGCGGTCCTGAGCCGCCTCCATCCATAGACTCCCTGCGACCGCTACGATGTCGTCGGTCTCCCATGTAGGGGGGGATTTGCCATAATCACCACGCTCGGCAGGCGGATTGGTGATCGCAGTGTTGGTGTTTAAAAATACTCAGAAGGAAGCTGCTGCCCTTCCTCTGGTAGGTTGTCCGTGGGGCCGCGGCGTACGAATATCGACCCCTCCAACTCAATCCGTGGATGTCGTAAGAGCGCAGACTAAGGGAACCTACTTATTATAATAGACTACATAAATATATATTTTTTATTATAGATAGAAAACGACTAGAACATCCTGAACAAATATTTGCAGATCGTACAAACATTTTTCCCGAGGCGGGAATCGAACCCGCAACCTCCTGCGTCGCAGGCAGACCTTCGCTCACCGCGCCACAGAGGTAAATAAATTTTATCTTATCAAAATATGTAAAGGTTTCTGATCTGTATGAAAATATTACTGTAAGCTGACTGACCTGCCTCTCCGTAAGACACAGCGCTACTGCTATCTCGTACCGCCGGAGCCGCGTGAGGTAGTTGGCTCTCGAGAACTCCGCCTCCAGGCTTCGAACCTGCGCCTTCGTGAACGCGGTGCGCTCTTTACGTCCGGCGGATGTCGGCCGAGCTTCTGGAAGAAAGTTCCATTTAATTTACCTACATCTGGAATTTTGGAATCACCTATTAGTTAGTTAGGGGTAGGCCCTTTTTATTGGTAACTAACGACCCGCCCCGGCTTCGCACTGGTGCAAATTATACATATAAACCTTCCTCTTGAATCACTCTATCTCTCCGCATCAAAATCCGTTGCGTAGTTTTAAAGATCGGACAGACAGTCAGACATCGGGAAGCGACTTTGTTTTATACTACGTTATGTACTGATTTCGAAGCACTGACCGTGCCTGCAGTTGGTAATATGTACCTACTCAACTTGGTACGGACGATAGACACATAATTTTAAAATTTAAAAAAAAAAGTAATGTAAAAAGATTTTTATTTGCCAGAACAGATGAGTAATGTACAGCAAATTAACCTTAAATAAAAAGAAAAACTGACAAAATCGGACTCCACTCAGCATGTGCTAGAGCAGATTAGACAGCAGTAGAGCAGATCATACCATGGCGCTGATCTTCCGAGTTTGTCATTTGTTTTATTTTTATCATTTGCTCGTATATTAGCAATTGCTGTACGGTTCAAGAGACGGAAGAGCCTTGAAAAAAGTAGAACAAAAATACCCAAAATAATATATTTTGGCTTTAACTTTTGGCCTTGATTAATTAGCTTTTGGTATGGGATCGCCTTTTAATTTTAATATTTATTTGATTATATGTATGTTGATAAATCCGTATTTTGTGAAAATTTCAACTATATTTTACGGTTCATGAGATAGAGCCCGCTGAAGGACAGACGGATTGTCAGCGGTCCTGTTTTCACTCTTTGGGTACGGAACCCCAAAAACCATATAGCATCAAATTACTTACTGCGTGATCATTTTTATATTGAGGACCGATGTGGCGCGGCAGGCGAAGGTCCGCTTGCAACGCAAGAGGTTCAGGGTTTGATTCCAGCCTTGGGACAGATTTTTGTACGATCTACAAATATTTGCTCCGGGTGTTCTGGTTAGTTATCTCTCGTTTGTAAACCCGCATATGAGTTCCCATTTACGCTAGGGCAAATCTTAATCCGTGACAAAGAGGAAACCTCTGCATAATAACTAGCAGATGCGCAAGCGCCGGCGCTTCTGTGTTTATGGCTAGTTTTATGGAGGACCTACAGCGCGTCCTGCTCAGGTGGCCTTTATGGGTTTGTCTGTTTACAACATCAATGTAAACTAACTGCCTAGGTGGGTAGTTATTCAGAAAGATGGAAATCTAGATCTTTATACATAGTATATGTACATACCTAATAGTTCATTTTGTGCGGTAAAACATGCTATAACGGTGAAACATGGTCCAATTCTTACGACGAATTCTGACGATCTTTAGAGCACGCGCCCACCGCGACTTTTTGTAGCGAAGCAAGCGCAAGCGTCCCTACAAAAAATCCGCGTGGGCGCGTACTTAGTTTGACAAGGTACCAAACTGACCGGTGCCATTCGCAACGAGCATAATTCGTTACACCTCACCGTGCTAAAATCCGTCTCGTATCACGTTGCGAGCTCCTTCTTTCCCCGTAGGGACTGACTGCAGGAACGATCGCTGTGTAACACGTTACATTACGCCCCGAAACGCCGATCAGTACCCACCTTGCTTTGCAGCCTATACATATAATGTACAGTTTGTGTAACCTGTTCCTTCATATCATACGAAATACAAATAGGTAGTAGATTAAACTCAGAGGGCATAAAGCTGTGTCTTACGTCACGGGCGTCTTTGAATCCCGAGGGCAACTCAACATTCTAGAATAACTCACGAGCGAAAAGAAAGAGTTCCTACTAGAATGCTGAGTGTGAGAGGAATTTAATCAGGCCCAAGACGAAGAAACCTTTATGCACGAGGAGAATTCTCTACTTTACACACTTACTGCGAAAGTTTTATTAAAATTTGGTATAACTTGTTTTGCGGCATTAATTTTTGATTCCATTTTCTGAACAGTAGTTGGAATTTCGAAGAAGATCTCATTGTACGGATCTTGTTGGTAGATAAATCTCATTATCCCTTTAGGCGTAGCTCTACGATGTCTGTGCATTATCCCTTTATGCCTGTGCAATACATAATGTTCATTATTTCCAAGAAGAAAGTAATGAGTTTTGAATTTAAAACGAACCTCAAACATGTTTGAAAATGTTGACCAAGGAGACTCAGAGATCTCATTCGATTTGTTGTAAATCTTTATTTTGTAGCATTAAATTAGATACTACAAAATGTTAATTAGTAAAAAGTAAGAAACACTTTAAAAACTATGTTAAAATAAAAGAAATATGTTATATACTTAAAATATATTACATAAATTTGGAAAAACCCTCAGCCTCAGCAGGGTTCAATCAGTTGCTTCTTCGGTTTAGTGCTCCATGATGTAGGTAACCTTTTTCGAGCATGAAGTGTGAAAACAAACTTTTTACCCCTAAAGTTTTATGAAAAAGTCCACTCACCCTCCTCACTAAAGCTCGTGCCCTCTTCCTTAACGGGTTCCGTCCACTGGTACTCCCGGGCCGACTCGTGGCTCCAGGGCCACCACTCCTGGGCTTCAGGAAACTGTTCCTCCAAGTAGAACTGATCTTCCGGGTGGAATGGGAAACTTGTTCTGATGAACTCCATGGTGAAGCGAATTTATGATTTGTTGATTTTTAGATATTTTTCTTTGAAATTATTAAAATCAATGCCTGACGGATGAATAGCTACCTAAGCTATGGTTCTCAACTTGGAAGATATTATTAGGGTTGACTCTACCAAGAGTTTAGCTACTTAGTACGCACCTTTATCTTTTATCTTATCCTTTACCTGAATATTGTCCACGTATACAAATTCCTAGTTATCCATAATTTAAAGGGATGTTTTTAATTATCTGGTTTAAATTAGCCCTGATATATGAATTTAATTAGGTGTACAAACAAAATTATTTAAGCGCTTCGTCGATTTTTTTTAAACAGATGAATTTTTAAACGGCAATATATTTTTTAAAGACCGATGCAATTTTAATTTACATAAATTAACCTCGAATAAAGCGTAACGTTCACTTGCGTTCAGTTTCAGTGGTGGAATACATCAGCTGAAAGTCGCGCGGGATCGTGCGTGAGCGCAGGACGGTGGGCGGAGTCTGACGGGCTTGGGCGGGGAATTGTTATGGGTCTTAAAAATTACAGTAACAAGATTCGTGCCTACTTACAATTTTTAAATGCAATAATATCTAAATTAGGTAATTAGTAATTAAATCATTTATTTTTCACATAAAACACACAATTGGTTTTTTACAAAATTACTACTTACATATGTGTCCCACAAAACTTTTTTAGTGGAGGTAACTTTGTGTTTGCTGCATTGTGATAAAAAAGCCGTGGCTCAGGGAAATTTAACACTGATTTTCAGCCAAGACTTGAGAGTGAGCAAAACGAGTTGCAAGACGATGTATAAATTATTTCAGACACAAGATCCGTACACAATGAGGTTATATTAACATGCATGAAATAATTATACTTATTAATAATGTGTACATGTTAATTGAGTAGGTAGAAGTTCTATGTATACTGAGGTAAACCATCCTGATCTCTACCAAGAGTTACATCTAACTTATCTACAATTTCATTAACCTATAACACCCAATAAGTAAATTTTTTACCGTCATACCAGTCATACGATGAAAATTACACGGCTTTACACGTCAATATTTAATTCACCAATTCCTTTTCTCAGCCGAAGCTGGTGATTGATGGGTCTTTTCTTTTCTCATCTTCAAACAAAACCAGCAAATCCAATCAATCAGTCAATTACCAAATCAAGTGATTTAAGTGTGAACAAAGTCGGAACTTGACTAAGGGACTAAGGGATAGCGAATCCCGGGGGACAGCGGTTCCCACGCCCTGCGCCCTTTGGTCGGCTGGAGTAGAGTGAAAGGTTTATGGGTAAGATAATACGGGATCTAAATTAATTCCTCATTTGTGGAAAATGTTAAATACTTATGACTATTTCCGTCGTGGGAGCTTTCAAGGGGTTAAATAAAAAAACGCGTTTAGATCACAAACACATTACACTTGGGTATTATAAATACTGAAGTCTTGATTTTTGTTACCCCTTTGCGCCGAAACTACTGAACGTATCGGGCTGAAATTGCATAAATGCAGCTCTACCTGAAAATCCTGGATTAAAATTAGGCTACTTTATGAAGCCACAGGCAGAAGCTAGTTTCAAATATAAGTTTATGTCTGTATGTGTGTATGTGTTTTCGGCTACTTTCACAGTTTTTTATATATTTATTTATAAAATACTATATGTATATTTATTTTTCATAGTATCATAGTATTTCTTATGGCATATTACTGTGGGGGAACGCTGCAGATATTAACACCGTATTTGTGCTGCAGAAGAGGGCTGTTCGTGCAATCTAGGTATAACATCGGTCCTAGAGAATTCCTGCGTGATAAATTCAAAGAAATAAATATAATGACAGTACCATGTCAATATATTTATGAAAACTTATTGCACACTCATAGAAATATCGATCGATTCCCTAAAAATTGCCACATACGTAAATTCTAGAAATAAGAACAAACTCACTTTGGCCAAAACTAGGCTGCACAAGATTAGTGTATCTTTTAAAGGGCAATGTTGAGTTGGAAAAATTATCAATAAATAAATTCAAATAAACTATCAAGAAAATCCTTTGTAAAAAGGCTCATTACAAAATATCAGATTATCTAGCTAGAGGATAAAAAAGCATGGGACGACTTTTGCTCCAACTCGAAAACTAACAACCTAACAAGGTAAAGGTTCTGTACGCTTCCTTACTTTACCTTAAAAAGATTGAAGTGAACAAAAAATCTAAGCGATCATTTTATTTCCCTGTTTTACTTATGTAATTTAAATTTTGTGACGTGTCCAAGAATCCTGTAAGGTCTAAAGGAAATAAAGCACTTTGATATTTGATATTTTTCGTATTATTAAAACTACTTATCGATGTTTGGTGAATTCATTAAGAATGCGTTTAAGCGTTTAAAGCACTCATCAGTAGGTAAGGTAACTTAACTGTAGACTTTTTGTAATTTGCATCCCTAATATTTAACTTTTAATTTTGCATAATCTTGACTTAAAAAATTTAAGTACTTAGTTATACAGTTTTGTCTCGAACATTGTCAGGCCCTCTCCGGTAGCTTGAATTCGTCAGAATCGACTGCTTGAAGCTGGCGACTGCATGGTGAACTACAGTCTTCTATTTACAGACACATACGGAACCGCTCGAGCAGTTAGTTGCATAGTTCACTATGCAGACGCAGCTTGAAGCAGTCGATCCTGACTGCTTCAAGCTGCCCCGCTCCAGTATCTAGCTAGACCTAACAATGACAAAAAGTTTATTGGTAGATAATTATGTTTCTTTTTTCAGTAAATTTTCAGACAATCGCGCGTGACAGGCGCGAGCGAAGGTCCTCCTGCGACAGGAGGTGGCGGGTTCGATTCCCGCCTTGGGACATGTAAATATTTGTTCCGGGTGTTCTAAGTATTTCTATGTATAGTAAAATTATCTATCTTTGTATTATGTATATCAGTCATTTGTAATGATTGTAAGTAAATGATGAAGTCATTGTCCAACATTAAAAAAAAAACTGTCTAAATCAAGTAGGTAATCACATTGCCTCGTTAAACTATGGAATATGGGTAATAAATGCATGTAATAATTCCTACCAACTATTATCCTATCCTACTAATATTATAAATGTGAAAGTTTGTATGGATGTATAGATGTATGGAGTTTTGTTACTCTTTCACGGAAAAATTACTGAACCGGTTAGGCTGAGGTATGGGTATAGTTTGGGATATAGGCTACTTTTTATCCCGATATAACGCTAGCGAAGGCGGGGGCAGCAGCTAGTACCTAATAAATGTAATAATTCTTACCAACTACTACAACGAGTCATAACTACCTAACGAACTCCTAGTAGATATTGCCCCATCAATCGAACGGATAATGTAATTAAGCTGATAACAAATCAGTGAGTCGACAGATCAATGGCAGCCGACTACCGCCGCGCGCTGGTTACACGGCTGGCCGCCACTTCCCAGCACTGGAACTGGAGTTGCGCTAGATTTAGCCTGCAGAAGTTAATTGGACCATCATCATTATCATCCACCCACCTATTATAACAAATTGCTTATTTGGCCATTCAGATATATCATGACATGACAGAGCCACTTCGGAGTGTATGATATGTGTACCGGGTAGGTAGAAAAGTAACTTAACCTACCTAATCTGTGGTATAGGTATATCCTATTCTACAAGCTTTTTCAGAACTCCAGGAGTTTGTAAGTAGGTACCTACTTACTCGCAAGATTATTTACTCAGGCTCACGTTAACAAATAATTCATTGTCATATTTGTCATCCCGCTGTTAAAAAGGCAAAGCTTGGAGACGCGTGCGCACCGCACCCTCTTAGCTCTGTTTAGGCAGCTGCGCTGGAGCAGCGCCTTGATGAATGCTATATCGCCTGATGTTGCTTTGTCTTTGTGTGTTTTTTCTGAGTATGGTGATGAAAGGTGAAGCTTATGAAGGTACCTAGTACCAACCTACCAATAACTAATGTTAAATCTTATTATCTACGTACCAGGTAAATATCGCAGATAATTCTCTAAGCATTTCAAACAGTTTCTGGCAAGCTATCAGGCAGAAATTTAATCGACTTCAAAATGGATGAGGTTATATCTTCGGCTGATGTTTTTTTAGTTGTTTATGTATGCTCTTCGATTTCTCCGATATTTAATTGACCGATTTAGATGATTCACTAGTTAGAATATGATTCCGAGATGGTCCCATGATTTATTCCCTGGGCATTAGTATTTGTCCCGCAAAACTAAAAAAAAGTTAAAGAATTGAAGTCCATTTTTAGATTTTTGATATCTACAAATTATAATAGTACTTCTAGGTGTAGGTAAGGAAGAGAGGTACTTGTACTGGCAAATAGAGCACAAGCTAAAAATTTGGTACTATTACCTACCTATGAGAAGTAATTTGTAAGCAATAGTTTTAGGTTATTCATTATAAATAATAATTAATGTCGTATTTAATAGCTAGAGCTTTATACGGTAGGGTTGTCAACTCCGACCGATGCGATCTCTCAAACGGAAGACCGTTACCCAGAACCCAGATAAACCTAAACAGCATCTTGGCTAAAGAATCCTTATAAGTATTCTACCCTTACCAAGATATCTAAACCAGGATTAATTTAATGTTTAGTACTTACTGTATCTAAAGGAAAGGAGTTTAAGTACATTTTTTTGCTGTGTGGTATTGGAAGAATAAGTGCAGAGCTTTATACGCCCGCGACCATTGCGTGACAACCCTAGCACTATCGAAATCTCCCGCACTGATGAGTTTAGCAGCTAAACTCATAACCCGATTATTTATCGCCTTCACATAATAACGCCGAGATCGGACACTCCATGTTTCGGCTATTTCGACGCTGATGATGCCACTCATTGTTACGAAATTAAATTCAAGAGATGACTAACAAATATGTACATAGGTACATCTGGGTACACAAGGAGGTACTATATATAGATATATATATATATATATATATAGGTACGTCTACTGCATGATCACACTAAGTAGGTTTAAAAAAGCGAAAGTTTGGATGTCTGTGACGCCTCTCTATGAAAAAACTACTGAACAGATCGGGCTGAAATTTTGCATAGATGTACCTAAGCTACTTTTTATCCAGGACAAACGTTTGCGAAGCCGTGGGCAGAAGCTAGTAGTTTATTAGTACCTACATATAATTAGGGTTCATATAAAAAGCTCCAAGTGTAGAAACTATGTTTTTTTTACAAGTATAGGATTTTTTTACCTCTACCAACTAGCTGCTGCCCGCGCCTTCACCCGCGTTTTATCGGGATAAAAAATAGCCTATATGTTATTCCAGGTCCCAAACTATACCCGTACCGCAGCACTATCAGTTCAGTAGTTTTTGCGTGAAAGAGGAAAAAAGAAGCTTACAAACTTTGGCATTTATAATATTAGTAGGATTTCAGTTTTCTACAACATTATAAAAATGTTTTGTTGAAGTCCAGTACATGCAAGTAATGAACTAGGTTTTTAGTATTAATTTTGTCTTTTGTAATGTCTCTTTTGAATGTAGGTATTTTTGTTGGGTGTACATTATAGTATTGTACCAAACTATTATCGTGTTGTTCTGTAAGTACCTACGCTAAGGCTACCTACAGTACCTAGCTACTACCATATGAGTAGACAAGAACTACCTACGCAGAGGGGAAACTTCGGCCTCGGACCAGCTCAAGGTCACGATATTAGCCTACACGTTAAACGGGCTACTCAGTCGGGCTGTCACGCCGCACGTGCGTTTTATTTTTTGTGTGTTCCGTATCTGAGAAAAATTACAATGCCGTCCAGTTATTCAGGGTGTTCTGGATGTTTTCTATATTATAATATCTAGGTAGTGTATTATATTGAGTATATCAGTTATCTAGTACCCATAACACAAGCTCTGCTTAGCTTGGGACTAGATAATGCTGTGTGAATCGTCTAGCATTATTTATTTATATACCCGTGCGAAGCCGGGGCGGGCCGCTAGTTATTTATAAGTATCTAAACCTAATGTAAGTACGTAACATAAATAATGTAGGTAAGTATTTATAAATCTCATATTTTGTAAAACTAGAACGAATTAATGATTTCAAAGTAAGAAAAACTTATATTTTAGCGATTTTTTTATTATTATCTTTAAACGTAAGCAATAACTAACAGTAAGCAACCCTAGCAACACGCCTGGACGACAAAGGGGCGTAACGACGACGACGTGAAGGAATAAGTAGGTATAAAATTCGTTCGGGACTCTGTCAATGAAGATTCCCTTCTAGTCGGTTTATGCTACTTCGCTACAAGTAAGAAATAAAACACATTTTCCTAAGCAATAAGAGATTTATTAAAACCATACGACACGACAACTCAGTCCAATATATTTTACATCGATCACAAACAAGCTTCCATAGAAAAGCTTAATTCTTATAATTAAAGCTTTAAGAGCTTGTCACTTTAACAAAAGCTTAAACTACATTTACCTTTATTAAAAAAGCGTATAATTTTTAATCTTAATTACATATGTTATTAACAAAAAGGTACCCTTGTAAGAATTATATTTTATTCAAAAACACATTCTTACAGGGCTATCTCTATTCTATTGTATTAAGTACGTCCTGTAACATATTTAAAATAGTAGGGTCAACTAGGGCATGGTATAAGAAAACAAGGTAAGCTCTTCACGTGGGTGTCTCCAGCTTACGTCATCATCGCCATCGACGAATGAGAACACTGAAATCTGTTTCCTGGTGTTACCAGTAGCGTAAAATCGTAACTCCCCGAACTGAATCTAATAAAACTATGTGGTTTATAATTTACCAATTATTGTGCGTGTTTAACTAACACTGTTTTGATTGATCTAACAAACATAATAGACGATTCACATTTTTTATATTTTTCAATTGACCCTTATCTCATTTGTTTCCCGACTTCTACATTTTGTTGAAATAAAGTGGCACCTGGACAGTGACGTCACCTGGAGATACTCCCGGAAGAGCAGACCTGTTTTCTTGGATCATGAACCAAAGAAAAAAAGTAAATGCGTCCTACGGGGCTAATGCGTCTTTTTGAACCTATTCGAAATAAGCCGATCTTGCATGGAGTACTGCTGCCATCTTTGGGACGGCTCGGCCAAATCCCATCTCGAAGCCCTTGACACGATTGAGCGACGCGCTGTTAGGCTCATAGACGACAATTCGTTTGTGGAGAGTAACTTGCACAGCCTTGAACACAGACGGCGCGTTGCCAGACTGTCAGTGTTCTACAAGTACCACTTTGGTGACTGTGCCCAGAATTTACATGACCTTATCCCGACCTCCCCCTTCTTCCACCGGACAAGCAGACGCACTGGTAAATACCACCCATACCTAGTCGACATACCACCGTGTCGAACCAAACGTTTTCGCTCTACTTTCATTATAAGTACCGGTAAAGAGTGGAACGAACTTCCTGCTTCTGTTTTTTCATTAGAGTACAATCTAGGAGTCTTCAAATCCCGAGTGAATAAGTTCCTTCTGGGAAAGCGTGCTCCATCTTAGGCCACATCTTCAATTTCCCGAGTGAGATGGTGGTCAAACGCTTTACCATTATCAATAAAAAAAACGAAAACTGTTCATCTACAATAATGTGGACCAGTTTTAGAATAAGTTCAAAAAGATGCATTAGCGCCGTAATACGCATTTACCCTACTTGACCCTACCTACCTATGTAGGTAAGGTATGTAATAAATAAGTTACATAAAATGGAGTGGCAAGATAGAGTTTTTCAATTAGTGCTCTATTGAAATAATGTTAAAAAAAATACTGCTGCTATACTTTACATTAAAATATAAAGTGCACCTAAGCGGCTGAGTAACGGTTTAAGTTTAGGTAGGTATTTTAACACTTTATAATTATTATCACCAACGTTGAAATGCTGACCCTTCTTTCAAGGCAAACAAAATATACCTACAGACAGTGACACAATAATGTCTGTCATGCTATAGTTCAAGCAACATCATGTATGAAGAGTTTACTAGATATTGATACAAAAAATATCCTGAAAAGATATGAGACCTTAAGACCTAGAAAAATTGCAGACTAGGATATGGATGTGAACCGACTGTTAACTTATTCATTTTATTAAGTTGGTAGGTACTAACGCCTGAATTATCACTATTAATATTATTATTTATTGATACCAACTGTACCTAATACCAACTGGTTTAGAATAGCAACTGAATAGATTTAGAATTCATCCCGCCAACCAGACGTCAGGATCTGAAGGCCATAATCCTGACAAGAGTAAGGGTGGTATACATCAGAACGGTTCGGCGAGGGGTCGATGGTTACCGGGGAACCCCCTGAATGGGTTGATCCCCCTGGATCTGCTGATGATGATCCTGGGAATTACTGAGCGCGGACAGAGAGTTTGCGCGCTTCATGCTGTGAAAAAAATAATTAAATACCTAAATTTACTGGTGAAATTTACAAATAATAAAAGACACAATCACGAAACTAAAATAAAACATCACTTACCGTATTTTGAACAAAAACGACTACTTATTATATAGGTAGGTATGTATATTTCAAATGCAAATCACTTTACGCTAAGCTAGCCAGTTGCAACTATACACGAAGAAAAGCAGGCGCAATGAGCATCCTTGCAAATATGTAGGTCCTACGCACAGAAATTGATGGATCTAGCCAAGACTTTAAAATTTTACCTTACTAACAAGGGAAACTGCAACTCCCTGTTATCCTTTGACTTTGGACCCACCCAAAGTATGCATGAGCTTATCTTTAGCGAATTTAGGTACGGGGAAATGGATCGCCACCTCAGCTCAAACTTAGCCGTCCAGTTTGTGTTTGAAAATACAATATTTTAAGAAACTAGGTCAAGTCTGAGTAAGACATGGTGATACCTACTTATCTCCAAAAACAACTGTGAGTATAATTTTATCGTTTTGAGAGTTAACCCCTATTGGCGCAAGTTGTCGCCCTGGCTAGGTCCACAATTACCTTTCCGGGTCAGCGTAGTCTAGATCAGGCAAATGCGCAGAGTGCCTCCCCGCGAGGCGGCCCAGCAGCCGGGCGGAGGAGCGCCGCAGCGACTCGCGAAGTTTAGAGAAACTCCCGCTTCGCTGCACGGTTACCTGCCCCGTGTTATGCAATTTATAACCAGGAAGCTTTGTCATCGGCAATTATTTTAGATTCTAAGGGGAAGAGTGCCTTGTTGCTTTCTGGAAGAATGCCTTGCTCCTTTGCAATATCACTACGTAGCACAAAACAAAGTCGCTTCCCGCTGTCTATCCCTATTGTATGCTTAGATTTTTAAAACTCTTTTAATAGTTAGTGATTCAAGAGGAAGTTTTATATATTGTACATATATAATTTAGTATCAGCATTGCACCCGTGCGAAGCCAGGGCGGGTCTCTAGTGATATATATATATATGTATATAAGGACAGGCGTGACTGGACTGACTGGGGGAGCCTATACCCAAAGAGGTTCCTAACAGAGTTTATAGACGCAAGCATAACGTAAAACAAAGATAGTAAACAAAACTAGTAGGGAAAGAACAGCGGGCTTAGTTATATAGACACGTGACCAAATCATTCATTCAATACTACGGGAGCTAAACAGAAATATCTGCGTTTATATTAAAAAAAAAATACACACTAGAATGAATGCTTTTTACAAGTCGCAAATAAAAATTAAATGTAAGATTTAAAAAGTATTAAGAGATAAGATAGAGTACGATAGTGATGGATCTGTTAGTGATGTTTTCAGACCAGAGAGAAATGTTGGAATCAGACAGCTTAAAGTTTGTTTGGAAGAAACTTTGACAATTGTGAAAACTACGAGTACATGAGCGCAATTTGAGAAGGCAGGCATTCACGGAATATAATTTATAACTAGAAACTTTAGTTAGAGTTAACGTTCTGCCAATATTTATGTGATGAAAAGTATGAAAATCACAGCAGATCGCATGTAACTATTTAGCTATATTTAATAGGTGCTATTGACTTTTTTTCTATGCGATGGCGTATGAAAATTTTGAACTTGCAAGTTTCTGATGGTTTTAATGGTAAGAAATCTAGTTTCAGGGATGAGCATGCATCTAAAGGACTAACAGCGAACGAAAGCTTCCGAAGCATACTAATCTTTCTAACACAAAGGAACTCCCATGACCTATAAATTGCATAACACCTTAGACTCACCCAATAAAAATAAAACAAAACTAATGTTACAAATAAATATTTATTCAACAATTTTAAAATTATTCTTTATCAGACATCGAGACGTAGTAAAATTCTAATAACATCAAAATTGTGACAGAAAATTGTAGTGATTAAAATTGGAGATTCGTTAATTATCTGCGGGTATTTTAAGCCGAATTCTATCTTGTATTTCATATTAAAGTGTACATTATAGTAAAAAAAAACTCGCATTAAAAGCACCCACATAGAGAACTCAATGTTATATAAAAATACTATCACCTTCTCACATAAAGCTTAGACCGATAAACTGGAATGAAAAGTTTTATATGCGTAATATTACTGACAATAACATGACGGGAATAAAATAAATATAACTCGACTAAGTGACAAAGTTTTTTATGAACGTGGCGAAAAACGTTTCTCTGTCATTTTTGACAGGCCTTGAAGATAAACTCCCGTTTGAAAAGTCCATTAAAAACCTTGCCAGGTTTTAAAACAGATATTCCGATTTTCACAAAATAAAATCCACTCATGCATTCTTAAAAATACAAAATTAAAATATTATCAGCAAATTAAAATTGAATATTGTAAGCGAATAAAATCGTTGTGTAACCATGCGCGATTCAAATGTGTATAATAAATAATACCCGATTCCACATTAATAATAAATGCAATTTATATTACTGCAGTTTATACATCCAACTTTGCTACTGAACATTTCTACTAATAAATCTATGTCGGATGTATAAAGTGCATTTTAATTAAAATATGTGACTAATAATGTCATCGATTTAAAATCTTATCTCGCCGCCATAGTGTTCATAATAATAATGTATTTATAATATTATTCTGCATATACATCTTTTACGGGACGGCTTACAAACATGCTTCGATAATCTCTATCACACTTTCATTTGTATTTTTTTAAATTTTCCCTTAGTTACTTACAATTATTCCTATCAGCATGCTAAAAATAATAAATAATACTAAGCTAATATTAAATTCAACCATCTTGATTTTTGTCATAAAATTCAAAATGGCGACGAATATTTAAGTGTGTTACGTACGTGGTCCTTTTAAATTAAATGAGCGAGGGCTTGGTCTAAATAAAAATTAAAAACAACGGGTGTCAGACCCCGTAAGTACGCTTGATCAAAATTTTCAAAGGTGTATTTCGTTTTGTATTCTGTGACAAAGTATTTTTAAGTAGATTTTGACTTTAGGCAGATATCTGCTTCGTTAATTTACACAAGTTTTTCAACAACATTATTTTACAAGTCTTTCAAAAATCATAGCTTCAACCAAGCCCAGACAAAAAGAGCCACGAACGCAGTAAGCAAGTGATCCTTACAATAAGCCTACAGAACTAAACTACTGGTGCGGAGCGCTCGTTGTGTTGATTCCTAGGGCATTGAACAGCTTAGACTTTAGATTGAGGCGCGGTTCACTCGCCGGGTTCGCACCCTACAATGGAAAATAAAATAAAATAAACGCAAAATAAACGGTGGAAGCGTGCTGAAAAGCAAGGACAAGGGAGACAAAGCCCGAAAATGTGCATTTTAGGTTTATAGCAATATCGTTGTAAATGATGTCACAAAAATAACCAATGGATGTGGACATCCCAAAAAAATGTGCTATCCTTAATATTTCGATCGATAAGTCCCACACTTATCGATCGAAATATTAAAGATAGGAAAATTTTTCGTGCTGGCTTATTATGTACTTTTATTTTTGTAACATAAAAATGGACACCATTGACATTGTGATAATATACCTAGGAGTTTATAAGCTGTCTTAAAAAAATGATTTGCAATTTTTATAATATTAATGAATCTAATTTTAGAACTTTGCGTTTTCAGGCTTTATCATTTAAATAATGACTATACAAAATAATAATAATGCATGTTCAGTGTGATATATGAAAATGTGATAGATAATGAATAATATAAATGTGAATAAAATATATAATATGTGGATAATGAATAAAATATTATGACACAAAATGATTGCAACATTGCCACTCTATGGAAATAAAACAAGTGAAATTATACAATAATATAAATCAACGTGAAACCGTTCGGTTTAAAGACCTCCAATGCCCTTAGCAAAGTGCATGAATGAATTGTGCTAATCGATTGAAATTGAAAAAAAGCACCAAACGACATTACACCATAACGAATAACTAAATATAGAAAAGACATTTAAAACTTTCTAGCAAGGAGATGGCTTGGTTACTGAATGATTACTTGTTTACCCTCTTATTCAAAAACCTTATCCTTATGTAATAGCTAAAAGTCCGAGATTCAGAATGTTTTCTTCTGTTACGTAAGTCAGAGTGAAAACACTGCTCAGCAAATGTTTTATTTATGTTAACAGATTATTATGAATAAGGAGATTCGTTAGTGTCGCAAACCATCTTAATAAATGACGAAACAATATACAAGACAAGACAAAATGTTCCATTCCGATTACATCCAAGCGATTGCCTCAATATTGGTCAGAGGCTGAAGCTCATTGATACGGTATTAGTACGCTTTTCAGAAAATTCAAAATGGCGTAACATTGTCGCCATTTAAAAATTTTACATCGGCGGAATTTATGGTCAGAATTTGAATAAAAACTACCTTTTAGTAGAAATAATGTAATAAATTATTTTTAAAACTACCAAAGCTGTTTTGCTATACAAGGGGTTTTGTTTTGTATTTTTGCTTGTTAGAGATTAGATGTTATAGAAAAGTGTCTATTAATTTTAAGAGCTCTGTATTTTGTTTGATAAATAAATTCTTGTTATACATTAATTATTTCATAAGCCCAGTAATACCGTATCAACATGACACTGACATATCCAGCCACAATGACACTGACAGCTCACTCGGCGTTGGTTCTAACCTCGTCGAGGTGGTCCGAATGTGGCTCCATTGAGTCGCGGCTGCCGTGGCGCGCCTGCCGCGCGCGCGACTGTTTTACGATGTCCAGGGCCTAGTAATAAGTAATGCTGTAAGATATAACCTAAAACTGCCTCCGTTATGCACTATATTCGGTTCTAGGATCCAAGATATTTTTTGACAACAAAGAAATTTATGAAAGCTTATCAAAAAGTGACAACAATAACAGAAAACAAAAAGGTAATCACTACAAATATAACACAAAATTACTAAAGCTTGGCGTGATCATCTTTCGTATACTGGAGGCCTACTTACATTACGAAATTTCGTTTTGGACCGATCGAACGAATACAGAAATTTCGTAAATTGAGCTGCTATTTCACTTTTGTTCGAAAACGAACCAGAAACTTCGATTGTCCTTTTCCGAGTAGGCTCCTGAACCTTTGTTTAGTATCTATTTTGTGCACAAACGTATAATCAAGACCCTGGCTTGTGCTTCACGTGTGTAAATAACGATAATTATCAAATTTTATATACTCTGGTTGTAGTGACTTACTTGCTGAACGTGCTGGTATGGCGGCGTGCAAATCAACGGTCAAATTTTAACTTGTGCGGAGCGAAAACACGCAGTGTTAATAAGTAAATATAGATATATCATAAGTTTGTTTCTATCGTGTGTTGCAGTGTACGTATTAGTACCAGTACATAACATAGTTTAGCTATAAATAAATCATAGGTAATTATATAATATGATAGTGCGTGTGTGTGTGTGTGTAATATGTTTATGTAATTAAATAATGTATTATAATTAGGGGTTATTCCCGCTCGTCCCCACGCGTCGTCCCCAATGGGGACCAACGGGATGCTTTATTCCCGTTCGTCCCCATGTAATCAAATGTGGGGACGAACGGGAAGTAAATTTCCCATTGGTCCCCGCTAAATATTATAATTTTTCTATATTGTCGTGCATGATCGACACAGAAAACGGAAAATAAATAATTTTATCGTGTACATGTAGTGTGTTTAGTGTAGGCCTGAGTATAAAGAATTGCATGAAAACAAGCGCGTTTTTATCGCAACGTTAACTAAGTATTATCTAGGAGGCCTACTCAGAAAACGAAAATCGAAGTTTCTAATTAGGTTTCATGCAAAATCTACTATTAGGTCACCAAGATAAGACAACATTTGCAAGAAAACGAATCAGAAACTTAGATTTTCGTTTTTGCGAGTACGGACCCTGATACCACGTAGGCTTCTCGTAAATAAATTCGGTAAAGAATGGAAAAGTAAGCGAGCAAAACCAGTTGTAAATAACATTATGAATTACTTTCAAATAAATTGTATAGTAATTACTATACAGCAATTGCTGCGAACTATCTTACATTTTTCTCAAACTCAGGCCTCTGATAAAGCTGCAAGAATGTTCCATGTGTAAAATCATAAAGCTAGAAACAGACTAAGCCCACGCCAAGCAACGTACGCGACAATGTGGTTAACATCAGATGTCAGGGCGTACGTTTTCATACAAATTAAAACGTACCTACAGATCTCATATGCGTCGCATACTTTGCATACGTCGAATAAGTCTGTTTCTGTCTTAATACTCTAACACGTGAGTGATCCGGTATAGTAAAGACCACGCACTCCAAGCGCCTCAGTAGGCGGCTAGGTTGGCTGGTTATTTTGATACAGTCTGTCTAATTTAGGATGACAATTTTGACAGCTCACGCCTATGTTGTAACGTTTTTTTTATCTTCAAGAATACCTCTAAAATTATCGTTGCACCTAGACAAGAACCGCCCACTTATCGTAGTAAAGCGCCTTACAAAAACACCGCACAACTGACTATAGACAAATGTATCCAATTTTTATTCATTTAAATAAAAATTAAATACGATAATTTTTTGTAATATATGTAATTAGGTAAGTATAATACAAACATAAATAATTAGACCATAAATAATAATAAATATTCTCATATATTGTTTGATTTCACCTAAGAGCCCTTCCTCAAAAACGAGTTGGACATGCGTGTAGGTATTCTACTGAATAGGTTGATTGAATGAAAATGCGCAGGATGCGAAATCGTAGTCGTAAGAGGGCTTTTACTGTATACAAATATTTATAAAATTTGTTGCTTTGTTGCAGAAAATTACCTACTTAAATAACCGAGAATAGCTAAACTCGACGCTTGCAATGTGATATCCGTCAGATTTGTCTTTTCGATCGAAACAACCCGCCAACCTAGCCAGCCACAGAATGGTGGCAATCGTTTGAGGGTCCGCCAGCTTTCTGTGTGTTAGTTTACCTCCTTCCGGCTGCGAAGCGCGCAGTCCTCGAGCGTCTCAGCGGCCTCGTACTTGCCCTGGCGCCGGTAGAGGGCGCCGAGGTTCTTGAGGGTCGTGGTCACAGTCGGAGAGTCCACCTGTGGGAAACGATTAATGAGAGTTAAATATATATAATAAATTAAATACATATTTTTTTTTCTTTATTTATCTTCACGAAGGTAGTTGACAATAAAATTATTTACAGATCAAAAATAATTTCGTTGCCGATCAAGTACTGCTGTCAGCTATATTTCCGACCAAAACAGATATGGCTGTCGAAATAGTTTTTTAGCTGATTTTTACGGCAGGCCAAATATTAAAAATAAATAATAATAAATTTACTCCCATCGACAATATACAAATTGTAAATAACTAATTGTAAGAATAGAGATTTTATTAGGCAGATATTGACGAAACCTGTGTTGACTTGTACGTGAAATTGATTCGGAGAACTTGTATAAAGTACAGGTCCAAAAGGGTTCACTCCACCGAACTGAACAATAATATGTATCATCCAGTACACATAACACAAGCTCTGCTTAGCTTGGGGCTTGATGATGCTGTGTGAATTGTCCAGCATTATTTATCTATTATTATATGTTTCTATTTCCATGATCTTGGATCACTATATGGCCCGAGATCATGACCCAGTCCTTTGGGAGGCATGCATGGGGCCGAGATCATCAGAAAAAAAACACAAGACACACAGAAGTGCAACACTAAATGCAAAATTTGAGATATGTAATGATAAACACAGCACAGTGAAAAAAGTTATGAAAAATGTAAAACGAATACAATAACATCCACAACTGGTGCAATTCTATGCATAAACTTACAAATGCTTTTTACAACCAAAGAGTTGAGTGAAAATAAGTAGAAAAACAATAAGATGAAGATAAAAGCCATTACTACAATTGAGTAAAATTTTAGAGACTTTTACAATAAAATAAGCAGTAACCAAACATTTCTAGTTATCTGAGTTTAGGAATCGGAAATCCAAAGTCCTCATAATCTATGTGAATAACGGGACATCATAAACTAAAATGTATGTATCACCATTCGATAGTAAGATCCGTAAATTATAATTTTCCCGGTCACTATCCAAATATCAAAGTGCTTTATTTCCAAGACACGTCACAAAATTAAAATTACATAAGTAAAACAGGGAAATAAAGTGATCACTTTGATTTTTTGTTCACTTCAATCTTTTAAGGTAAAGTAAAGAAGCGTACAAGAAACCTTTACCTTGTTAGGTTGTTAGTTTTCGAGTTGGAGCAAAAATCGTCCCATGCTTTTTTATCCTCTAGATAATCTGATATTTTAACTAATGAACAGGGCCATAGAACTTACAATTTAATCCATTTAAACATGAAAATTTAAATTTTTTCGAGACTACAGACTAGGAAAATTATAAATTTACGGATTTTATTTAACGGCGACACGAGTATGGATGTGTTCCCAATTCTACAGATTTCCTTTACCGATTCCTGTTTCTACAAACTACCAATTCTACAGACTCCTAATTTTACAGATTCCCAACTTAACAGCAACACAACAGTGACACACAAAATGTTAATAAATAAATGCACTAACAGCACCCACCTTGGCCGCCTTGTGCCAGCCCCCGTACTCTCCGTAGGGCGCATTCTCCTTCTGCAAGTGTTTGTTCTCCTCACGCTCCTCCGCAACTTGCCAGATTGGTTTGTTGTCGCCTGTACAGAGGGATAATGTTATTTTAAGCTAGTGTAACAATGTAGGGCTGCGTTCAAAACAACGCAAAGCTGAGCGGAATCGACGAATCAGAAATGAGCGGAATCGACGAATCAGGAACCTGCTGTGATACTAATTTCAACGAATGTCATTGGTCGATTCGGCTACGCTTGTCAGTGGGAACGCACCCGAAGTTGTATGAGTGTAGATTATGCAGTATGGAAATGATCGTGCTTTTTATCAGACGATAAAGCTACGGCCAAATGTGGGCGTCAAACACGCGAACACAAAGCTGGAGCGTCGACAACGCGAAACTTATGCCTTAAAAGTTCCCGCGTCATGGTCGCGTAGGTGCCTGGCGCCATTGAATCGCTATTACAGCGTCCGCCGCGTGGCTGACGCACCCACCTCACGACTCGCCTGTTTGACGCGCTGGTTTGGCCGAAGCTTTACAAATCGGCCATAAGAAATAAATGAAAAGCTGCTTCTCAAAATATTCAGATAAGTACTAAGCACAGGATTCATATTCATTAAACAACAAAAATATTGAACGTCTATTTTTCATTATGTATTAAATAAGGTTATATATATAAGTTTGGATAAATTATACTCGGTTACTATATAAACGTTGAAATGGAACAACCTGTTCAACAATTTTTGTCGATTGTACCATTATGCAAGTATTTATCGATATAAAAATGTTGTGGCATAAAACAAAGCAATAGATAGATAACACACCCCACAACCAGAAGAAAAACATCAAATAATTCTGTGACACAAGCCGGGAAGGTGTGACACAATCGGCAAATTACTACATATAAAAATATTAAAAATTATTAGAAATAAACTGTTTGTTTTGCCTTTCCTACCTGTGCCACGCGAAATCCAAACTTGTGTCACTCACCTAAGTCTCATTATAACAACGCCCAATAGCACCAACTGTGTTTTATATTTTAACCTTAGAAAAAATCATAGAAAACTAAAAAACTATGATATTTTCTAAAATCTCTTTATAAATAATAAACAATTTAATTTACAACACGATTTAATATACAGTTTAAATTAAAAAAACATACATAAAATTAATTCTCAACAAAATAATAAAATACATTCACATAATTGGGTTGTGTATAATACTACAAAATTCACAAGTATTTAAGCTAGGAACATTTGCGTTCTAGGCAAGATTTACTACTAACTAAATAGAGAAGTTTCATAAAACAAAAACCTAATAATACTAATAAGCAAAACAACAAAGTTTACTATAAACAATAGCGATTTTCTTTTACTATAGCGCTTAAGGTTTGAAATGCGTTTTACATTAAAATTTGTTACGTTGAGCATATATTATTTAAACACGATACATGAGTTACGATCTTTGTAGTTGCAGAGTAAAAACTTTGATGTGCAGTGACAATGGTGTCAATTCAGATATCTCCACAACTAATAAAAACACTGAGCTCCATTACACAATCCATTTCAGTGAATAAAAAGGATGGCATCAGTTTCAGTGGTGACATATTACTTTAGTTTTGGCGACATCTGCGTTAACACCAATGCTTCACTTATTTTACTATAAGTTTGGTCTGCACTGATTATTTTATGAGTTAGAAATTTGCAAACTATTTAACTATAGTCCAGCCAAACTGAAGATACAATATCAATGTGAAACATTGTTCCTTTCATACTAAACTAATAATAACTAATAATGTTCATGATATTTTGCTGACAATTATTGCGCAAACTCAACACTTACTAGTGAAATTTGGATTTGTGTTGCGAATTGTTTACAAACATTCAATCTTGAGAATGGCTTGAGTATAGGTTAACTAACTAATACTATTTATAAGGCAAATCATTGGCAACAATCATAGCGTTATAACAATCATACAAACTGCCTTTTGCAAGGAAAAGGCGCTTGAGATTGTATATTATACTGTAAAGGGACCTTGCTTTTATGAATTTATACAATTCATAATCAAGTTTTGGGTATTTTAATGTTATCCTAACTATCGACAAGGTTAAATTAACTAACTGAAAGCTCATAATACATAATTTAGAACTGAAAGCTTGGAAGACTTTCTTGCTGCATTATGTAGAAATGGATACATAATACAAATTTATGTCAAATTCTTTTTTAAAATATAATACTTTTATCTTTCGAAGATATAATTTCTATACTTGACTTTATGGCAACTTGCACAAGCTTAGCGTGTAACACGTATAACAAATATAATTTAGAAATAGTGACGAATACGAATTCGAACTAAATGAAATGCAAAAGAGATCGATATAATGAAACATATAACAATAATTATATAAATAATATTTGGGCTGGGCAAGCAAATATCATGGCTAACTTTCTTGGCAAAAATTAAATACTCAAAAGCTTGGCAAAACTAAACTATAAAGTATATGTAATTAATGTATATTGCACCCTAAAATTTATAAATAACAATTATTATAACTAAGACATGCTATCCAAATTACATATAACAAATCTACTATTACTAAATCTCACTAACATTTTACTGATGACATGCATTTTTTTGTCTTTTCTGACTTAATTTAAAAAACAAAACTTCATTTAAAAACAAAATATTTCACAAAAATATAACATTTTTGCATAATGATGAGGCACTAAAAACCCTGAATTAAATTAGTTATTCGTATAAAAGACACTTTATGAATTGCTTCTTATAATGTAACTGTAAATATTTGAGCTAATAATATCAAATTTCAATAAAACATAAAATTATGTAAATTTCACATCTCAAAAATATTCCTAACAATGATAGCTTAAAAATCTTTCTTTAGTTTCTCTACGTAAAGGTAAAAACGGTTACTGTTTCAAATATCATCAGTCCCGTGTTTCACATGTATAAAAATGTTTCACAGAGGTTTGGAATGCAGAAAAACATTATAATATATAACTTTCAATTACGCATTATCTACAAAAATTGGCGCGGGGCGGTTGTTATGTTTTACGCTTATTATTTAGTGCTGTTATATACTCTGAAACGGTAAAAAAGTACGATGTAAAGTAATGTAAAAACTGATATGTAAAGAAAATTATTTGGATGAGTTTGATACTCATCCAAATAATTTTCTCATAATTGATTTAAATCTAGATCAAAATTGTAAAAGTACTTTAAGTTTATATAAAACTCGATTGTTATCTGATTTGTGAATGAATAAATAGATACAAATTGTCGATACTTTGCCTTGTTAGAAGCACTATCAGTATGCTGAGTGTGAACTGCCATACTGTTTACTACAAAGTTTGCGTAACTTTATTTTCTATGGAATTCCTATTTTTAAAACTACCCGCTTGGAGCGCTGTTCAGGAATTCCATAGAAAATAAAGTTACGCAAACTTTGTAGTAAACAGTATGGCAGTTCACACTCAGCATACAGGTCCT
Source organism: Eupithecia insigniata (assembly GCA_947859395.1). Taxonomy (NCBI): domain Eukaryota; kingdom Metazoa; phylum Arthropoda; class Insecta; order Lepidoptera; family Geometridae; genus Eupithecia; species Eupithecia insigniata. Next base: position 1,840,785 of record OX402007.1, read on the forward strand.
TAAACATTAAATAGGCCATTTATCCACCACTTATGGGGTACACCATAAGAGGTGGATACAACATTGGGGAGTTACTGGTTATGTTAAAAAATATCGAGCCCACAATTTACAACTAAATAAATGAGATAACTTGTTAACTACACAAGTGTTAATGGACCAAAATAACAAAGAAATATTTTCAAATTCTCACTCAACAAAATATAAGTATGATTTTTTTAACACTGGCACATTCTCTTTAAATTAAGTTCTAAATCACAGGCCGTAGAGTTGAATTAGCATTGGCATGTTATTGTACACTTACCGTCAATGGTTCCGAATTCCCTCTCGTGAGCCCTGGTCAGCACTTGTTTGTATAACGTCTCAGCTTCCTTGTATTTGCCCTGAAGAGAAGTCATTATTTTAGTATATTTTTACGCATAATCCTATCTTTGAGTACCGCGTACTATAATGACTTAAGTTTGAAATGTCTTTGAACATTGTAACACAGTTTTTATAACTAAAACAGAAGGTACAGCTGCCACAATAATGTGCTTAATCGTGGTTCTAAAAGTAAATACATAATCTATTAAAAGAAACCGCATCAAAATCCGTTGCGTAGTTTTAAAGATCTAAGCATACATAGGGACAGACAGACAGACAGATAGCGGCAAGCGACTTTGTTTTATACTATGCAGTGATAAGGTACCTGTTTGAGATAGCATGAGGCGAGGTTGTTCTTAGTCTTGGCTACATTAGGGTCGTCCGGTCCTAGCTTGCTCTCGTAGATCTCTAGGGCACGCTGGTAGTATTGCTCCACCTCCTCGTATTTGTTCTAGAAGATAAAAAGTAAGATTTAGTTTATAACAAGTTGGAGACGAATGATCAAATATTAGTTTGGTCTATTGCTACGAGTATCTTCTTTTATGTATAAGATAAAGATGATTTGAACAGTTTTTAAGCTTTTGTTGTGTTTTGTTGTGTAAACAAACATTTATTGTAATACAGAAAGATAATTTATTGATAAAACAAAACATGACTAATTTTGGTTTAGAACACAACATTGTATTCAATTACAGATTAAAAAATAAATTACATAAAATCAAATAAATCAAAATAAAATCATAAATGGGAATACTTATAGGTTTTATAGTTATAATAGTTCGTTCACAGAATATTGATACATTCTGCTATAAAGTTATAAATAAATTCGGCCTGATGTAAGCCCATGTAAGCCACAAATAAATCTAGATCCAAACAAAATTATATTTCTTCTAATAATTAGATAAAATCACTAACATTGAAGCATTGGCATATACTAAAGCAATCTTTGATCATTTCGTCTCTAGATGCGGGTTACAGTAGTGAATTATATTTTCGAGGTTACAAGTTATATGACACACCATAGCGATTTTATTGAGTGTTCCATTTAAAATGCTTATACATATGTATTTATATAATATAATTTTACCTGGTTCTGGCACAGCAGCGCAAGGTTATTCAGTTGCTTGGCGACGTCGGGGTGGTCGCGGCCGAGCACCGCCTCGCGGATGCACAGCGCGCGCTTGCAGAGAGGCTCCGCGTCACGGTACTTGCCTGGAAGGAATAAAAGTATGGGACTAGATGGCGGTAGTAAATATAAACAAGTTTTAAAAGTGAACATTTGTGTAGCAAAATAGGAGGTAGCGTGATATCGAATTTATGATCATATTATACGTTCACGGCTTAACATAGGCCTTCCTCATATCTAATTCATGTATTTATTAGAAATATCACACTTTGAAGAGATTTACGAGGTCATCATCATCATCATCAGCCCATACACATCCACTGCTGGACATAGGCCTCCCCCGAACGACGCCACAAATAGCGGTCCTGAGCCGCCTCCATCCATCGACTCCCTGCGACCGCTACGATGTCGTCGGTCCATCGAGTGGATGGTCTCCCATGTAGGCGGGGATTTGCCATAATCACCACGCTTGGCAGGCGGATTGGTGATCGCAGTGTAGGTGTTTAAAAATACTCAGAAGGAAGCTGCTGCCCTTCCTCTGGTAGGTTCCCTTAGTCGGCTCTTACGACATCCACGGGTTGAGTTGGAGGGGTCGATATTCGTACGCCGCGGCCCCACGGCCGACGAGATTACGATGTACCAGAGGTAAATTAAGAGTGCATATATCTCGTAGAATCGATGGTCGTTTGGGCTATAATATAAGGCTCTCGAGTGGCGACCACATATCGGAAGGCTAAACGTGGGCAGACAACAGCAGCAGCCGTGGCAGCAGCGTTGGGACGTGGGACACAGTGAACCGATAACTAAATAAATAAAACTAGATACTACACTAACAGCTTCATCTACTAGTCAGGGTGGCGAGAAGCCGATGGATGCGGTTAGCGCATACACCGGTATGCGCTAGCCGCATCCATCCAAAGATCGCCAAGAGGACCACCTCTTGGCGATCTTTGGAGGCCTATGTCTAGCAAGTCTTTCTGCTGAAATATTGTATGATGACTTGAAGAGTGTAAATTACCTCGCTTCCCATAAAGAACAGCCAGGTTATTCAGAGTAGCAGCCACGGCGGGATGGTTTTCGCCGAGAGTCTTCTCGCGGATCGAGAGAGCATCGTTCAGGAGGTTAGCTGCCTCCTTGTATTTGTTCTGGTCTCTGGAAGGATGATAAGTAAATTAGACATTATTTAACAAAAATAATGACACAATAAAACAAGGAAAAACTCGGTTTCGAATAGAGGGATGTATAAAGCGTTCCCAGCGGATCGTGACAACAGACAGTCGTGCAGTTTCCCTTTCGTCCACGACACTTTTTTGTCGTCACGTGATAATTTCAAAGCAATTATGTCATTAGTGGGAACAGCTAGAGCCGATAGTCGTCCGACGGTAAATTACGGTCACGACACATCAGTGGGAACGTGCTCTTAGCGCCATGCGAGCTGAAATGAACTTTATTGCGTTGCAGGCTAGTATTTACACTATGTTTTACTCTGCCGGACGATACGTGTCTACTATTAGTTTATTTATTTAGTTTTATCTCTTGTTAGATTTTAAGTTTTTTGTACACTTCCTCTACCTGTTTCATTGCCTCTTCTATAGCTCTAAGATTTGCTGGAAGAAAACTCTTTTTCAGGGTTAAGCTCGCCTATGTATATATCTTATTAGATAAGTTGATGTATTGTGTTACTGTGTACAATAAAAAATTACAAGAATTACATACAGTGTACATAGCGCATTACTCTACGGTTGACTCACCATGTAGGACCCTCCTGAAAATGTTATACAATCCCAAGCATAACAAAATTCTTGTAAGATAATGTATTTTCTCCAAAGAAAATGCAAGTTCTCTCTGTTTCAAGGAAATTAAATGATATCCCAAAAATTTACGATTTCGGCGTGATTCGAACCCGCGTCCGTCCCTCAGTACGGGACTGCGCTAACCAACTACGCCATGAAATCAAGAATCAGTACGAATTCTCTCTGTTTATATGTACAAATTATGGATCGTTTATTGTCCGAAATAAATAATTTCTATTTATTTTCTAAATTAGTACAATTCAAGCGAAACCAAGCTTGATTGATAAAATGCGACTTCGAAAGCTATTAACTCCGGTCAGACAACCGATGGCTGTGTGAATAATTAAGCACAATCCTAGTTTCGAGTAATGGCCACCGGCACGGCATAAATACCACTCGTTAGTCTTCGGCTAACGACTACCATTATTAAAACTGCGATAATAGTTACTATTTATTCATATACTTTAGTACCTTGTCACTATAAGTTTAGCTGTTTATAAATGAAATCACTTATTTGCAGACAACGGGTTATAAGCGCTCTTTAGAGTGACAAGGGACTGAAGTGTACCGTAAACCCTAACACAGCGACTTTACATCTTTTAGCAGATAAATAGACATACTCTTATTCTACTGTAAGCTATTTGCTATATAAACAAATTTCGAATTGTAAGTTGTCGTTGTCGTAATTGTCGTTTAGTCTATTGACATTATTGATATTTGACAAAAGACTTCGAAATAAGTGATTTGTTTGTTTTAGCATGGCTAAGTTCATACGTTCATAGTAAAAGGGGTTACAATGTGCGCTTTTTTTTTCTTTTTCAAAATAACTCGAGAGCACCTTGAGGAAACTTTGATGTGTGTGTATTCTAGTCTTCGAGAACACCTTGAGGACAGTTTATAGTTTATTCTAGTCTTTGAGAACACCTAGAGGACAGTTTCTAGACCAGAGAAAGCGTTGTAGACTTTCCTTGATCTAAGCTTACTAACCTGTAGACCAGAGCCAGTATATTTAGCATGGTGGCGACATCCGGATGATCATGACCCGAGGTCTTCTCTAGATCTTCTAATGCTTGCTTGCAGAGCGGGACGGCCACCTGTATATTTATATTGAAGTTAACGCGGGTAGTCTATGAAAATTGAAGATGAAGTGTGACAGATAATTTGTGTATAGACACACTACTGTTAATGTGTTTCACATGTACAAGTACGCCCTGTGTAAGTAATACATATATACCCAATTAAATATCTTAAATTTAGAACTCCTTGTCAAATGTGTGGCACAGCGCAGTGACAGCACACATTTGTCGTATCTCCTGAATTTAATTCTGTACTTTCCGCATCCAAGATTTTTGATGTCCACGACTTCCGTAACTTAATGTGGCTACCACTCGTTCACAGCTATTGGGGCTTTTGATAATCTTAATTTTGTTTATCTATGCACAAAACATTAAATAAACACAATACATTTAAATCCTACTTATAGTACATCTACTAATGTGCATACAGAGAATCAGTACGAACAAGACATGTAGAGCAAACAACTAATATATATATATCAATAATATAGGGAGGGATACTTATTATCTAATTATTCAGAATCAGAATCAATAACTTTATTTCTTTAGGCTTACAAAATAAGCACTTAGACAAGTCAAATTGTATGCTATAATCATAGTTATTATTATCAAATAAGAAATAAGGTGTTATTGATATTAAATAACTTACATAAAGTACTAATCTACACTCTGTAAATAAATGCAAAACTATACCTCATAGCGACCCTGAGACGCGTACTGTATGACCAGGTTGTGCAGAGTGCGGAGACGCGCGGGGATCTCGTAGCCAGCGTTCACTTGCTGCGCGAAATGGAACGGCGGAGTTGGAGACATTGCTGGAACGAAAAAGATAAAGTTTAGATGGTTCATAGTAAAAACTTGATTTAAAGAGATAGACATTTATTGACACAACAGAGGCTGTATCTCTGACACAGCACAAAAAGAAGCAAAATCTCCTTCCTGTATTAACTTGAATTTACCAGAAACTGCAGTCGCTCACACTATAGGACATTCTTGGCCATAGCTCCACTAAGTTCTTACTGTGCCAGCCGTGAGTCCTACTCATTCTTGTTTTCCTGTTTTAACCATGATCATCATCAGGGAAGTGATCGACCATGACATCGTGTTTCTTCTTCACGGTCTGACCACCACTTTAAATATTCATTGAGTATTTATATATATAGTAGAAAATTGCCATTTTTGGACGTTTATCAGGCGCTCAGATCTGTCTTCACGCGAGCGACGTTATGAGAGTTGAATTTAGAGAGTATTGTTTGACTTATTGCTTTCTGAGGCACGGGGATGGAACACCGTAAATTTTCTGACTTTGGGTTACCACTGCGAATATTTCTTGCTAGATATACTCTAATAACAATATTTGTACCGACCCAGGACTTTATAACCAGCGGTTGCGACCATCAGCGTGTCCTACGCACATGGTCTCCACTGAAACGGCCATGTGGCCGAAATTCGGCTAAGAAGACTTCAACATCATCTGACTACTCACTCTTGTTATTCCTGTTGTCCTCGTGATCATCATCAGGGAAGAGATCGACCATGGGATCGTCCCGCTTCTTCTCAGTCTGTCCGCTGCGGTTGGAGTCCTGATCTTCATTGATGTCGCTGTCGTATTTACTGGAATAAACAAACATGCTCGAAGGTCAAACTTGAATACGAGAAACGCAGGACACTAAAGGAGGCCATAGCAATATGATGATGATAAAGATGGTTGTCTAGTTATCTGTTTCTGTTTTGCTTTTTGCTACAACTATGAAACCAGTAAATAACAGAAATAAATAGCACTAATATCATTTATCTATCACATATCAAGAGGGATCAAGGAATTTTTAGTTTTAACGAAATAGGGTGGTGTATTTCCTAATCACTTTACATTAATTATAGAGATGCCAGTCCAAATCCCTGATTTCTTCGTAGATATTACAGCCTTTTGGTTCACACTAAAGCTTGTTTGTCTTTTCTATAAAAATCTTGCCAAAGGATTGTAGATTTACCGTATAGACGCCATAAAATCCAAATGCTTGTTCTCTTCCTCCAGCTGTGCGACCCTTTGCTCCGAAGCCTGTAGATGCTGCTGGGCCGCTGCCAGCTCGTCTCTGAGCCAGGCGTTCTCCTGGCAGAGTCTGCGGACCTGTGTGCGGAGCTTCTGTTTCTCTGCCTCCACGGATTGTAAGTGGGAGGCTAGGGCCATCATTACCTGGAAGGAATGAGTAAACATTGATGAGTCAATGTCCAAAAATATGCAGATAAACGCGATAAATACATGGGTATTTATCGCGTTTATCTGCATGCTGATTTTAATGAACGTTCATGGAACGTTCATTAAAATCAGCCATAATAAGATGACACGTTAGACCGAGGCAGCGGTGCCGCGATGACCTATGATAAATAAATAATTCTAGACACAATTCTAACAGCATCATTTGCTAGAGCGTAGGCCCAACTGGCTCTATATCAGGGGGAAGACTAATGCTTCGACAATGGGGCATTATAGGCAAACAAGTCCAAGTTCACCAGTTATTTTGACTAGCCTGGCATTTTGCACGTAGAGACAAAAAAAAACAAATTCATAAACAAAAATTACAAACAACAAGGCAAACAGCATAAATTATGAATTAATTGTGCGTGTGTGTGTGTGTGTGTGTGTGTGTGTGTGTGTGTGTGTGTGTGTGTGTGTGTGTGTGTGTGTGTGTGCCGTATGCACAAATGATAAAAAAGACTAAAAAAATACACAAATCCGAATGTAAAATAAAATACTAAATTCAAAGACTAACTACACAAAAACTACAGCATCCGTTCTTACCAGCTATTCATGTTCCCTTAAAAGCAACACCGACTTTACAATCCAAGTTAAAACATTTATTTTCACAGAGCAACTATAAACAACAACTTCTCACTCAGCATTTTCCCCTATCATCAAATAGACAGGTCTTTCAAACAATGTTTACCCCCACCCCTAACAACACAGGCTACACACCTTAATGAGTGCTACCGGCTAAGCTTAAATGCTTTTTTGTACGATAACGACGGGTGTGTTAACTAGACCGCTTTTTTAGGAAACTTTAAGCTTTCACGTATATTTTCTTCTCTAGGAGCTTAGGCGACTTTAGATAGCGATGCTGACGTGCGTTCGCATCGATACAGTCGCGTGTTTTATTCGATAGAAACGCGTTTGTATCGCTTTTGACATGCGATAGTAGCGATGCCGCCGGGCCGCCAGCATCGTTACAAAAAGTCGCCGTGGACGCGCACTCCCAGATTATCATGTCATTTAAATAATTTTTTTATTGTTTATGGCATTCAATAACATTCGCTCTTATTTTGTTCTGATTCATAAATGTTATCTACCTACTAAGAGACGTCTTTCATGTACGACCCGAACTCTACAATAATGCTATCGAGGGAGAACCGAGGTCTTGAGGTCTTTTCGGAGGCCTAAATTCACTTGGGCCACTGAGCCCATTGTAAGCCTTTTGTTAATTGTCTTCATTATCAGCTTTACTATATTTAGTTAAGCGTCCTTCTAACACCGCTTCTATCCTTATCCAAAACCTTTTCAAAGCGACTCATTTCCGATTCTAAACAAATGCAATAATATTTCCATCAAATTACGGCCACTGTCTCTTACAAAAGTCGTAGAGCAACCCCCAGAACCCGCAACGTTACGCAAGGGACGTATAGGGCCCATTAATCTACTGTGGGGCCTATACAGGGCGGTAAACAAAGAATCCGCGCTCTCTGTGGCTAAAACAAACATTCTCACGTTCATCAGCTCAGTTGTCGAGTCAAGCACACGTCCTGCCCGTCAGAGGGATTGACGTAATTTATAAGACAAATGATTCTAAGAATGTAAGTTTGTTAAAGAATGATAATGGAATAATCTTCATTGCAATATTAATCTCTGTATGGATGTAACAAATAAATTTTGGTTACTTTGACTTCTTTTAGCGCTCGCGATTGACTACCATTAGTTTTTATTGAATCAAGTACATACGATTGAAGTTGAAACATCTAGAAAAATTGGCAATTTAAGTGACGAAGAGGCTTAATTTTCAAGCTATTCTGAGGGCTTTCTCCTTTACACCCCGGCGCATTTTGACAAAAGTCAGGATCTTTTACCGAAAAAAAGGAAGTTCGAGGGATAGAAGTCTCAAGCATTTACTTTTTTATTTCATTTGATCGTGGATTTACTTTATAGGCTCTTTGAATGAATCATGAACCATAATTCCGCCATAAACTTTTCCATTACCATACGGAACCTGCCCACTCTTGTCCCGCTAAAGTCATCAAACCCAACATAAAAGGAGTCAAGAGGCCTTTATACGGAACCCCAAGAGGGCTACCGTGTCATGCCTCACACCGACGACGTACGGAACTCAGTGATAGTGACGTAATTTAGTTTTCCCCTTGTCGTGTAAGTTGGCTGCAAGATGGGGTTACAGTTTTGCTATAATGGCCACAATGTGGGATGTAGTGATATTTTAAAAGTTGATGTTTATCATCATCATAAGCCTGTACTAGTGCACTGCTGGACATAGGCCTACCCTAACTTATTAAGGGAATGAAGACAGGGCGCTATGACGTACGGGTAAGATAAAATTTAAGCTTTCACGTATAAAACTTAAAAAGAATTTGAAATCTGTTTTTAGTTTTATCAAAACAAATTAAACTCTTTTATAATTAAACATAGAAGTAACGTATAGGTAAGATAACCGCCTGCCAAAAGATAGGTGGTAGAATCCTGTAGTTTTATGCCAACGCCAAAGGCTTTTTCATTAAAAGCGTTTCCTTTCACACTTCCGAAGGAAAGTGTGACCTAAATTAGGCGGAGTCCTTTAGGCATTGAGAGAATGTGGGGCAGCCTACAGGCGCCGCCAAGTAAAACAGCGAACGTGCTGACGTTATAGGATGAAGGGGTTTCTTTCATGAGGACTTTGCGGTAAGCAAGAAAATGATAATTTCTGACGTGGCAAATCACCACTGAATTTGATTTTCCGTGTACGGACTCGATTGGGCCAAAGCCAGTGGGACCAAGACGGAATTATTTGAAATAAATAAAGGTGGAGATATTCACAGAGAATCACCTAACCACAAAGATATAGAGAACTATAGGGTTCCTTAGAAATTAAATAAATGTGTATAGAATTAGTGTGAGGGGTGGGGATCACTATAAAAACAAGAAGCCTATAGGGTTCCTTGTACTACGGAATCCTAAAAACTCCGTTTAAGTCTAGGTAGACTCGTGACCAGAAAGCCGCATCCGCATGGAACATGAAGCATGCCAGACATGTGAACGGAAATGCAGTCTGCCAGACCGCAAGATCACGTATTGTGTGAACGTTGGCAAATTACTGTCATTTGATGCATGCCGCGTAGTTTATCGGAAAGTTGATGGAAGCCAATGTTTATTTATAAATAGATAAATAATGTCCTAGCTGTATTCCCGACTACGGCAGCAACCGGCCAGTCTTCGCGAGATTAACGGAGACTATGACATATTGTGGTCATTATACGTGTAATGCCTCTCCTCGTCCACACACGGTTTTTCGCCGTAAAAATCTACAGTATACGGCGCTTATGTTAAAACCGTGTGATAGGAGGCCTTATGTCCTTTATTTGATGCCCTGAAATAGACTGAACGCTGATATACTGCTTCCACACTCCACCAGTATGGAAGCAGTTTGTCATCATCTACGTTAAGGTATTCAAGACGGATACGACCTTCACCAATGAAGAATTTGAGAGGATTGTGAATTTTGCTGGGCAAAGATTTTTGCTGTAACATTGCACGGGTTCAACGAATCTTTAACGCTGATGCAAAGTGGAAAAAAACTGGATATTGATTTCAGAAAGATCCTATTTTCCTTCGAGTTTTTTGAGTTTACTGTATTCTGACTGACTTACACAAGTGTGCGCACATTACGTACTTGTGCACTGTAATAGGTCATGCGCACATGGTTGATCTTCGTTGAGTCTAGGCGACGTGGTCGAAATTCGGCTTGGAAGGCATCATTATTTTCACTGAGCGATGATGCCAAAATACTTGCCACCAACAAACTGCAGTCAGACGAAGGAAATATAAACACTTAAAATTACATACTGCTTTATATGGAACATAGTTCTAAACATCTCCAGTTAAGCTGTCAAGGATACTGCAGTCTCCAACGGCTAGTTGTTAAGCTGAACATAATTAGATTAGTGCTGAACCGTGTAAGTAATTAAGGAGTACTTAAACGTTAACGAGCACTAAACGAACCCCTAAAACAGAAAACCATCTTTTAGTCTAGCTAGTCTTTCGAGTGTCCATCATATACTTAAGGACTTGAGACATTACGAAAGGCGCTCAAATGTTCGTTTGGCTGTAAACATCTAATAAGTCTGGTCTTTTGGAGGTACATTAGTAGGTATAAAACATCCTAGCAAAACTGTAAAATATGGTCGTACGGCAAACATCGCCTGGCACCAGATGTATTTTACAGATAAGCGATTGATATCTTGCAAGACATGGTCGAAACATTTGGATGGTGCTATTTTATACTGAGTTTTCATTCTACGATGTCCTCAGCATTTAGTTCTGGAATAAACATTCTTGGTAAGATTTGTTGCTGCGTGTGTTCAGCTCTGAGAACAGCCTTGTTGAAGCCTACTGCGAGAAACCCTTACCTGTGCTTCTCCCAGGCCAAGTTCGATAGCGTCAATGCTCTTCTTGACAAGGGAAGTCTTCTCCTGTTCATGATCTGTGTTGGCTGCTAGTCCAGCTAACAGCTGCGTGTGTTCAGCCCTCAAAGCCTCGAGGCCAGCGGCGACGGTGCGCGCGCCAGCCACCATTTCCTCCTGCGTCATCGCCGTCATCCTTCCTAGGGATTCGATCTTCTTTCTGTGGACAAGAGAGGGAGATATTTAATACGAGATGGATTTAATACACATGACAAGATGTTCTGAGAGATCAGAACACATAGGGGGATAACAAAATGACACGTGAAATATCATGGGTATGGGCGGCAGTTATGCAAACCTCAATATGATCCCAGAAAATACCAGGGCTGATGTTGTCCCCCCTTAACTCTGCGGCTCAGTGGTGGTCGTCTTGGTGTAAGTAACAATACTTTTGTTTTGTTTCCTGTGGTTTTGTATTTATGTGACCAAAGACAAAATAAGTGTTCTGTACTAAACAATATTTTTGTTCATTTCACGCTAATAACACCTTTTTTGGTTGTGATTTGAACTGGTAACTGTACTGTTTATACTAGCTATATGTATTATGTAAATGTCAATGGACAAGTGAATTTGTTGAGTCATTCATCACAAGTTTTCGGTCATAAATAATTTTCTACAAAGGAGTCAGCTTCACGGAATATACTTCAGTAATAGACAAGTTGACACGCTTTTGATTGAATGGAAAATTGACTCCTTCGCTACTTGAAACAATGACTATTAAGAACAATCTTCATTTTGAATTCTAACTGTAATCAGTTTCATCCAATTCTATTGTACTTTGAATACCAATAAAATTTGCATTTATTGATGGAAATTGGCAATTCGCTTAAAGTGCACTTTGTTTCTCATACAATGTATATTGCGAACGTACTCCTCTGTACCCTATACAGGGTGTTCAAATCTTAGAGGAGCAAACAAGGGGAAGCGTGTAGGGTTGTTGTACTTCTCTACCCATCGTATGGACCCCATGTATGTTATACAAGTACTTTGTCCAAAAATTTGGTTTTTACGAAGATATGTTTCGGTGGAAAATCGACAAAATCCGGAACGAAATAAGCTGACCCGCCGCCATCTAAACCGAAAAAACACGCAAAACTAACATGATAGGTATTTTTTACTACTCACTTCGTAGAATAAAGTTCGAAATCAAATCAAATGTTTTATTGCAACCATATTGTACAAAAAGGTGTTATATATTTTACAGTCTCAAATATGGACCCGGCTAAGGCACAGCAGGATAAGTACTTAAGTTTTAAGCTAGGTGACTAATAATACTTAGGAATTGCTTAAAAATTCGCTTTCATTCAGTATTCATTATTTGTTGCATTCATACATAAATCAGGTCTTAATGATAAGGTGAGTTTATATAATTCACAGTATATACCCATTTCGGGTGTTGCAATGGAAGCCTGGTCAGGTATCATGCCTTTTTACTTAAGATACGCTTACTTATTATGTATCTACTAGGTACCTACACTAAATATTACGAGTCGCTAAATCGTTAAAAAAGTCGTCCAGTTCGTAAAAACATTTTTTTAAGAGCATCTCTTTTAGTTTGGTTTCGAACATGTTATTGTTTTCGAGACATTTTATGTTATCTGGGATTTTATTATAAATTTTTACGGCCATCGAGTTGGGGGAGGATTGATGAATTTTTAAATTTGATGCAGGTTTAACTACATTGTATTTGTATCTTGTCTGGCTTTGTAAGCTAAGAGCTATCTTCGGAGTCGATTCGGAGTTTATTCTACAAAGGAGTCGGTTTGTTGCAGATCGGAACGTCTAAGATTGAAACCGCCTGTATTGTTTCCATGAGTGATTCAATCATGCACAATCAAATTGACCCTCCTCATGAAGACAAAGAGTTTGACCCCGGAATGTCTCTACTATTGTATTGTCTCCACTTATATGATGACTGATGGTATGATTGACCTAGGTTACAAACAAGGCACAAACACGAATAACCTACATAGATACTACATTATACGCACGAAACAACAACTGCAATTATTGTCCACGTGGGATATTTCCGACGACTTGCCTGTACCTACGTCGGAGTCCATTCCATTACTTTTATACTACACGTGCTCGAAAAGTTGCCTATTCCTTTTCCAAATGTAAGATAGAAAGTAAATCATTGCAAGCGTATAGAAATCCGGGAGGAAAATATCTATTTCTCACGCGTTTTAGCGGGAGGGAAAAATGTATGGAAATCCATTTCAAGCGTTATTTTTTAATTTCCTAAAGATTTCAGCCGGTAGCTATGGTTATTTTCATTATAGGTCAAACGACAAAAAGTTTTTACTCAAAGTCCGCTTATCCGCCTCTTCCGATTTCCGAATAATATTTTGAAAAAAGAACCCAAGCGATAAAGGCTGGCGCGGGAAGTTCTTCTGAATTTGAATTTGGTGTAGGCAATTTTATTAATTCTGCAAAATATCGTCGAGTGATAGACAAAGTTTTATGACATTGCCAGAAATAAAATAAACTGTTCAAACAGTGATTGACAACCTATTGCCCGAGATATCTAGAAATAAATACAACAAGACTTATGAAGATTTTGTGTCTTGGAAAAACGAGAAAAACAAGTTGTTTTTGTGAAAATGTTTTGCTGTCCTACTTTAGAGAAAAAGCGAAAATAATATTACATTGAGTTTCAATAACTGTAATAATTTTAATATCAATTAATAATTTATTCTGCTTTTTATTTTCCTCGAAGGTGTAGTATAAAGCGTATTACTCGGCAGAAAGTGCGATTCCTACCTCGTGCGTTTTAAGGCTCTCGGCTGCGCCTCGGACCTCAAATGACACACGATAGGAATTGGGTACTTTTTCACCTAGGTGTACAATGTACTATTGTTGCCAAACCGATTAGGTTTACAGTTTAACATTGCGCGACGTTGAAATGAAATAGATTAGAATTGTAGAACCTGTGTACAAAAAAAGCTAAATGGAACAGCAGTTTATCCATTAATTATGAACGTACAACATTTTACTTATATAACTAGGTATTTAATTGATTAAATATTTCTTTAATGTCATAAAATCATTTTTCTATGAGCCACCTACGGAGTTTTGTCTTAAATTTACTAGTAGGCAGTTCTCTTATGTCTCTAGGTATTTTAAATACTTTTACAGTTATGGTAGAGCAATTTTTCCCACTCAGTGCTGTTTTGTGTGGGGCAGTATAAGTCTAGTGGGATCTCTATTTTTTATGTCGTTTATATCCTTTAGAAATATAAATAATAGTGTATTTTACTACTAACACTTTTATGTTTATATCTGATAGATTCCTTTATTATCCGTAATACTTAGTTAATGTAGCTCCCCTTTTCTCTTTACTAGTATGTTTGTTTCGGTGGTTTAGTACCATCGCCGACTGCTCATAAATCATGAGTAATGCCTTGTTGACATGTAACGAGTACAGTGGCGAGACAGTAAAATTATAATAAGAGGTAGGTAGAGTTGGTGCGATGCGAGTAAGGAGGACAATCACGCGGTCGAGCGCTCGTCACAGTATGTACGGTTTGCATACCATAAGAATATACTCGTCCCTGCATACGGCATTACTTGTTCTTGCAGTTCAGCAGTTTACGAATCAGAATCAATATTATTTCTTTAGGCTTACAAAATAAGCACTTAGACAAGTCAAATTTTATACTATAAACATAGTTATTATTATCAAATAAGAAATAAGGTGTTATTGATATTCTCTTCACTTAAATTTTTTGTCCACTAGTGGAAGAAGTGAAAAAGAAACCACAAGCACATTTATAATATCACTTATGTGTCTAATACATGTATATTTTCCCTATCTAAATCTAAATTTAATGCGATTTAGATACATTATGACGTTAGATTAGATACGTTATGACGTGTTTCTAATAGCAGGATTGTGAGGGACACAATGTTCATATACAGAACACTGTCGCCGAGAGCACTGTCTCGTGTATTCAAGGCTTTGCATTACTGCCCAAACATATTTGTTTCCTTTGATCGATCAGAATATTCCGAATACCACCTATTCAAATGTGAAAGCAGATTATTGATATGTGTATGAAAGGCCTTACATTATCGTAAAATGGACGTGTAATAGCCAAGGTATAGAAAGAAAATAGACAGCAAGAAGGTTAAAAGGTTAAGTCAGTTAATAGAACGAAAGCTAAAGCTTTTACAGAGAGAAAATATTTAGTATTTGCTGTTAATTGAAGCGGCTATTGCTCGAGGTCCAAGGTCTCGCCATTATTAACTCAGAAATCAATAAACTGTATAAGTACAATTAAAAGCTTGCAAATCTCTTGCTTCGACGCCGAAGAATAGACTTTGAAAGGCTCACTCAATTGAGAATACATGTATAAAGAAACCTTTTAAGCGAATCAGAAAGTCAAAATCAGATCAAATTCATACTCAGGTACTCGCCGTAGGACCACAATGCACACTTGGATACGCCAATTTACAAAACTATAGCTAAGACAAAATTTATATATCAAATAGCAATGATACCATTCATTATAGACTCTAGTTCTTTGTAAGGTTATACAGCTATAAAATAGAGAAACATCCTCTCACATGGTGACATACCACACCAATAAAATCAATAGCGCGCATACATTTCGCAACTACGAGAATACCAGGGCATCATGACCGGAAGGAAGCGGCGCACCTAATCAAAACTGACTGCACAAGTGATAGTTGCGGGAGTGCCTATATAGGACGGAGGGCCGTGAGAAAGCACACACTGCTAAGCAAACCTCAGCAGTATTTCAAGGAGTATACTGCTAGTTACAGCGTGAAGTGTTATACATTTTGATTCAGGAACCGTTTGCAATAACTGGCTTCCTGGTCAGTGCAATCTGGAGGGATGACAAGTTTTTGCTGGATCGTAAACTACTCTGTGACAATGATGATGGGTGTTGGTTTTGGGCAATTTTTTTTAATGATTTAATTTTGTTTCTTCTTTTTACAAGAACACATAAAAGTACTTAACGGAAAAGTAATTTGTCACAAATCTATAATAATTTTCTATGATCCCACGATAAAACCAACTTCGATTCAATTGTATTTTGGTAGAATTTGGGAACATGTAGATTTTTTGTCCAAAACATGCTTCGAACCAGTGAATCGAAGTTATTTCTTTCAAAAGTTACTTAATAGGAAATGGTTTATGATTTGCGGCAAATTACTTTCCGCTAGTTTTATTTATTGTAGAACGAAGTGAAAATTAAAACCACAAAAAAATTGGATTTCGCGCCAACACGAGACAATCACCCTTCCAAGAATCATTTGTCTAAATTACGCTGAATTGTAATCATGACCGCTATTCTTCACATAATTCGAGTTCGAGAACAGCGAGCAAAATTAATAATTTGACAAAGGTATTACGCAATTACATAATAAGAAGCCTACAGTAACATGGAAACCTTATAATCTGACATTATTCGGTACTTTTCCGATGTTGTGTAACAAAATATTTGGCCTAAACCTTGGCCGAACTAACAGGATAACAAAAGATTAACTTAAAGCTAACTTGATTAGCGAGTAACTTATCACAGGTAACATTTCAGTTAATTTGATTAACGGAAACTTATACGACGTTAACGAAGTTTATTTTCAGATAGAGATAACGTTCTAGGAACTATCACAGAATGTTATGAAAGAGAAGTAATTATAACAAATTATGAATAACGTAATCCTTACGTATGATTCATACAAGTAATCTGACACAAGCTCTCTGTAATAAAATTCCGATCACAAGTTTTTTATGTCGACGCATAAAAAAGGTAATCAAATTTCGGGCATGTAAAAATACTCAACATAGCTTGAAACGTGACAATAATGCCAATCTTGCAATTAATATGCGTAAGCCTTCACAAATGTAAAATATTCGCGATCGTTATTAGCATTTTAATAGCATTAACTAACTGTTGGCGGATAAATCAGCACCGGTATAATAATCTAACGTACCTAGCCCATACAAAGAGACTATGTCACTAGAACACGAATGGTTTGGTAGGAAACGGATGTAGGATCGGCTTTTTAGTATCTATATTGATTCTATTTCCATAAGTACTTACGTTTATAGCATGTATAAGTATAATAAAACAAGGTTGAAAGTTTGAACAAAAACACAAACAAAAACGAAGAGAAATAAGCTATGATAAACAATACATCGTGTCCCAAAGTATATATATAACAAATAAACATAAGCAAAATAGCCAACAGTAGTACGTGTCATGTAGCAGTTGAATAATACAAAAGACCTTCAAAGAATTAAAATAAGGTGTGAATTGATGTATTGATAGAAGACAGTTTGTAGGCTTAAATATTTTAGCAAAATGATAAATTACATAGCAAAGAGCATATTTTACAGAGAGTAAACAATAACCATAGCTCTTTTGGAAAGAAAGAAGCAAATGAAAAGAGAAAATAAAATTCAATGGTATTCGACAAAATGTCAAGGTCTGAAAGAGCATTCCCGCGAGGAAACCAAATAAAAGAACGCGCAATATGTAATACTATTTACAAAAATAATCTGCCAGGCTGCCCCGGCCGAGTGAAACAGCGTAAAGTAAAAAACAGCATAAAATGTTTGTTCTTACAATTGCAAAGGACATTCGTGCAAATGAGTATCGAATGCTAACGATGTCGCAGTGCGGTGAAAAACAATACGAAATAAGGAATACAATAGGGAAAGGCACCCGGAACACATAAATGACCTTTCGATAAACCCTATTGATCGGATAGTAAAACTGCTGCACGCAAATATTTACGTTGATATAATACAAAGGAAACAAATGAGGGCAGAATATAACGCCTTGTGCAACGCTCTTGTATATTTTGCATTACATTGAGAAACAAGTACCTAAATACAATTTATTTATATATGGTGTTTTTCTAACCTTATCAAGTATGGCAGTATATAATTATTTTACTAGCTATTATTTTAATCTTTTCCTAGACTTTATTCTGCATAAATGTGCAGAAAAATACGCAAGATTACTTTGCCACATAACATTCCATTATGATGTTCATCAGTTTTTCTTATCTGTGTTGCGTGTCGTGGCAGGTGGTAAACATGTTCTTGATACACAAACATAACATACTCGTTACCAAACCAGAATCTAAATATTTCGGCCTTGTGGCGTAAGCAACTCGGTCAGTTCGCTTATTTACGCACCAACTTACGTGAATAGGCATGATATTTAATTTAAATTAATTCGAAGATGGTAGGACAATCTAGTCTTTTTATATGACAGATATTATGTAAGAAAAAGGAACATACAACAACGCAGGTTTTTATATAAGAATTCCTCAGCACACTGTTTACGAATTCTCTGCTTACATTACACGATAAACATGTATTGAAATTCTCAATTTTAATACATAAAAAATAGACAAAGTGGGAGTTAAATTCAGTAAACCATATTGCTCACAAAACATTAACTTTTTAAGTGTCTGTCTGCTAGCGGGTTGATTATAAACGGGTATGATAATCTCTTTAAAGGACCTCATTCCTACCTGTTCAAACAAAATTAAACATGGTGACATCATTCCACGTGAATTCATTGTTCAAATTCCTTTAATTCATCCAATTTCAGGCCTGAAAGAGGCGACGGGTGGTAACCTTGCCGAAATGTATCCTCCTCCCCGGAGGGTGAGTGAAACGTGGGACGCATAAAATCTGAGTTTCCATGGAAACCAAGGGCGACAACCCTCCAACATAGCCACGTTGAGCCAAAACAGAGTACTTATAAGGATTTTGTAGATACTCGTACAGACACCGCATGGCAGGTAGGTATTTGATTTGGGGTTATAAGAAGTCTAAGTTTCCGATCTAGATTGGGCTATATTATATTTTAAAATAATAAAATTTTATGATATGGGTGGTGCTAGATCACTCAATTATGCTGACTCAGATAAGCTTCCTAGAGTCAGGGTGGAAATGTTAAGATGAACAGATGTGCAATTTTTATGAGTGTGTATCAGAAGCACCGCACTGACATTTTCTAAGTAGGTGCGGGTACATATTTCTTACTTCACTTGTTTCATAATATGGTTTAATTATAAGAATATGATTTTAAAACAACATTAAGAAAAAGTGCTTCCATTAAAATAGGGTAAAACGAAAGCAGAGAAACCAGACATTTCAAAACTTAAGAATTTCAAACGAAGTTTGTCCTTATTTCTCGGAATCCATTTCACGCTAAACTGAGAAAATTTTAAGTGAAAGTAAGGAAGCAACTGTGAAATAGCTAGTATTTATAATTTAACATTTCAGTTGCTATAAATTCTGCAGTACAATAAATAAAACACGAACTGCAGGGGATTACAGTAACACCCTGTTTCTATCTGAGGCCATATAAAAACGGTTATTCCTGGACACATGCCAGACTGTGATATTGAAACGGAGACTATATCAAATACCTTAAACCATAAAGGCTTTTGAAACGAAATCTGGCTACTATACTTAAACCGGTAGAATATCTACGTATGTCCGTTATAATGAAAAGAGTCTTTCAGTTTCATAAACAATAAGCAAAGAAAAAAAAACCTTGCTCTTTCGATTCCACTCTTAAAAACCCAGCGATGTGTGCGCGGAAAACATTTCGAGGCGAACCTTTGAAGACCCTTCTCAACGAAATAGCCGGATTAGGCTCACTCGTGTCCAGCCCAACGGGCTTAAATAACTCAGCTCTGATAAATCTACTCAATGTTGAAGTGTATTATTAGGTCTCTCGGTCAAAGAGAACAAGCCCTATGAAAAGATAACAAAAGTTTTAATGAGTTTGACCCGTTTATCGGTGTCTGTAAGGCCAAATAGGATCTTTGCGTTGCCACAACTTAGAAAAACGAAAAAGAAAGGCATGATTATCTAACAAAGTTACCTCAGCCAGCCTGCCGACTAAGAGCCAATGAGTCAGAAAACAAAGGAACTAATGCAATTACACCACACGTAAAGGACAAAGCCTGTGCAAATCGATATGTCTAGACGTATAGTCGGCACTGTTGAACCGTTTGCATTAAAAATTGAACTCATCCATTGAGCTAACTCTACTGGTAACTTTATTGGTATACGTCCTGCAGTTGGGTTTAAAGTTGGGCCACTTGTAGTTATTGCGTTTGGAGTGGAGTATAGATGATCAAATATTTAGAGCACCATTTGGGTGTATCAAAACTCGAGTAGTAGTAGAGGGTACCTTACCTAGGTGAAGTTTGTTTGTGATTTTTCAACCAGGAAATGTTTTGCTAGAGTTGTGAACTGTTGATTTAGTTAGACAAAACTCCTGCATAAAGAAAGATGTCCTAAGGCATAATGTTCTTCAAACAGATAAAACCTACATTTTAATTGAATATTCTTTATAAATTTTTTGTACAATAAAATAACGTTATTACGATATACGATGAACGTTATACGATGTGGCCGCTGAGCGACATAATAAAAATAAAAAATAAAAATAAAGAGCTTTATTTTTCCTTATCAGCTAGTAAATAAATTGTGAATTACGCTGAGCGACATAGTACCTTTAAAAGAAAAGAAAAAAATATTGTACTAGAAATTTTCACTGAAAATAATTTAAATAAATCTAATAAAAAAAAATAGTTTAAAACTAAAACCCGACTACATAAAAGTCTTAAACAAGCGTTCACCTATTGTCCATAGCATTTTCTTTTGATACTTAGGTAGTCGGAGGCCTTTGTTACTAATTATACCCTACACGGTAAAAAAGGAATTGTCAATTCAATAAAAAAAATATTGTTAACGATTTCAAGACAATATTTACTTAACTTACCAATATATTGTCAATTTGACAATTTCTATTTCCTTCAAAGTACAAAAAAAAATTGTTGGTTTATTGTCTCAAATCAAGTAAATATTGTCAGGTAAACATTTGGAACGTTTTAGTCTAAGACAATGATTAATCTTGTAATAATAATGCTTGATTTATTAACTGGACACTATTATTTGTTTAATCGACGATTTAAATTGTTATATCAAGGATATCGTGAACCTTAGATACTTTAAGATAAATTAATTGTTAGGCTAACAGTTTCGTTGTTCTTCTGAAACTCTTTAATTATTCGATCAAGATTTCACAATAATTCATTTTAAAATAACGACTTTTTTCTAAGAAGCCTGACAATTTCTCAAACGAAGATTAAACATTTTCAAGGCAATGTTATGTTAAATGGTTACTTAGAATAACAAGTGGGCTTGGTATAAGATTGATTATTTCTTAAAACCACATTATCAATTGTTTAAGCAAAATGCTTTTATTTTTCAAATTAGTTGTCACATAAACTTGTTTCAAAACTAGTATATTATATTATTAACATCCCAAATTATTAGACTAAATATAAACATTTTCATGGCGAGAATATGTTAAATGGGTTCTTGGAATAACAAGAGATCTTGATAGAAGATTGATTATTTCTTTGAACAATAATATCAGTTGTTCAGCCAAAATGTTTACAATAAATATTTTCTGACTAGCTTCTGCCGGCGGCTTCGCCCGCGTGGACTATCCCTGAAGAAACAAACACATGCACATACACCCTAACACACACTCACACGCACACGCACACATACACATTCATGCATACAAACATTAAAAACATTCGCATTTAATAAATTTGTGTGATAATTTTTACTTTCAAAATAAACAACTTGAATACGAAACTTCATTCATTTTCATCCCCTTAGGGGTTGAAATTCCAACTATACATCAGGGTTGTTGCGAATATCAGCATCAGCATCCGCTGATCATCAGCATCCGCTGATCATCAGCATCATTTTGAAGATCAGCATCGGCATTGATGGATGCTGATTTTTGATGCTGATGTTCGAGTCGGGACATGACCCGAGGGAGTGAGGCATAAAGCGCATTTATGTAAAAATTTGGAACCTAAACAAACGCAAACCTGTTTTCATCACACTTATAGTATAACACATTGCGTGGTGGGTGAAATACCTCAGCTCTCACACTATATATATTGGGATTACAAATACTTGAATACCTACAGGTCAAAGCCTTCTTCGGTTAGAAGTCGGGTTAAAAGTGCATAGTTTTTCAAGACTCGATTTCGATTGGTAGAATCATCTATATTCAATTAGTACAGAATACTCCGTTTGAGAGTCCGACACGCACTTGGCCAAAATCAGCATCAGCATCCGCTCATGTGTCACAAAACGGCATCAGCAACAACCCTGCTAGGCTGCTATACATATACATACCTACGTTGCGTTTGTTTCCAACCATAAGCCGAAATAAATTTTCATCCCCTTGTTCACCATAAGGTGAAAATATCAAAGACACGTCGAGTAATTTCCAATCATCACGCGTCAGCATAAACACAAAATTTGACGATCCTGACTTATAAACTGACAGACTTTCATACGCCATTTCACCCTCTTGAGTGGAATTCAAAAAAAGCCTTTCATAGTAGGTACACCCCTACGCATCAAGACAAATACATCCTCTAAATTTCAAACCTACAACCAGCAGCGGTTTAGGCTGAGCGTCTGTCAGTGAGTCAGTGAGTGTGTCAGGACTTTGATTCTTATAGGTATAGATTTGAATTGAACATACAGGCTAAGTCTCAGTAAATTAAATAGGGTCCTGTTAGTATCATTCAGGTACTACGGAACCCCAAAAATGTTCTACGGCCGCCGCCACCGCCACGCCGGAACAAGTTAAGACATGTCATGAGCGCCTGTATCTATGTAAAGTATACCAACAACAGACCAACAATTTTGAAATTTTATATCAAAGCTGTTAGTTCTTCCGATAAGATATCGTGTATTCCATTTAACAATATTTTATTTTGAACGAAGCGAGCGTGAGAGTCGATTCATAAGAAAACACGATTTTTGTAGATTCAATAAATATTATTGTTGATTTTACTGACACTTCACACGAATCTCCCGCCTGTGTTCGCATATTCGGGTAGTCTCCCATAGTTCTAGGGTAATTTTTCATTATGTAAAAATGATGTCATATTATTTACACTATTTGCGGTGTAACATGGTGCTTGTGAGTGACATTGGATGTTTTTTTTTTTGCCTTTACAATTTTGGCTCCACACTTTGTGATTTAGCCAGTCTCAACTAGGAAAGTGACATTATGGAATAAAATTTTCTTCTTCTTCTTCTTTTAGCTTTGGCTCTGCATCTGGATTGATGCAATTCTGCCAGTGTCAGTTAGGTATGAATTGCGCATTTAGGAATAATAGATTAAAATTAAAGGAGGTTGAGTTTGGATTTTTCAGAAAACAATTAATTATATAATCTCAATCAAGTTCATATAGGTACAAAAACAACCAAATTAAAAAGCGTTAACAGAAGTAATCAATATGCAAAGAAATATAAAATAAATACCTAGTGATAAGAGTTACGATCCTCACTGAAAAAATCTCAAAATCATGTGATACTGGGAGATGTCCAAAGTTGACACTGGCTACAATACAAAGTGTGGAGCCAAAAGATTGAAAAAAACTATCTAATGTCACAGGCACCATGTTAAACCGCAAATACTTAGTGTCGATAATTATTTCTCAACGATATAATACTCGAAATCGAGTCAGCCCTCAAAAATATCCGAGATTCAATTGCAATGAAACTCTCACAGAGCACTAATCGCGCGCCAATCTCCATTTTGGTGAGCGAATGAGTAAACGTCTTATTTAGCAACTTTGCGGTCTATTTCGTTAGTGTTCACGGCGGAGGCTTTTTATTTTTTAAAAGCTTTTATATAACTTGTGATGTTTCTATATTCGGGTCAATTCTTGCAACTGAATTTTAAATCAATTAACACTATCTGACAGAGCTGAAATTTTGCAAACAAATGTTGCAAAATTTCACTAGCTAGACTGAGCGTCCATAAATAATATTATGTTCCTACGTTAATAGTAAAAACGTCGTCTTTTGAGTAGCTCTATCGCATCTGGCAGCACTGAACGCGAGTCGCCGCAGTGTCTCCAGATAGGAGTTATTACCTGATTGGGAAAAAAAAATTTTTTGGAGAAGTTTTTGGGGAAATGAAAACTGTGGGGAAAATTTTGGGGAACGCATTTTAAATCGAAATTAAATGTTTACTCATTTCTAATATTTCTTTGACTAAACAAATTTAAAAAAAACTAAGAATTGTTCGTCTAAAAAACTAAGAAGCGTCTCTGTGTAGTCATTTTAATCTCGCACGTAAACAATACAATGCTGCCAATATTAATCTTACGATAACTGCCGCGCCGCCCCGCCGTCGCGGCGGGGCGGCGCGGCAGGGCGCGACAACGGAGTGCGGCGGCGCGCCACCACACTCCTGCTGCCTCCTACCAATGGCGAACCAAACATCTTATCTCGTGCGCGAATCACAGTTAAGCAGGTTAGGAATGGTATGAAATGTAGAAACACTGTAAGTATGGATGTATGTAATTTTGAATGAAGTAAATAAAATAAGGAAAACTGTGTTTTATTTATAGTGGATGTAAAATGAATTATTTTTATCAAGGACAAATTAATTTTCACAATAGATTTATGTTATAATTGATACAAAATTATTTGGAGAAAATTGTAAGAAATAGTATCTTTTTGGGGAAAATTTAAACCTGATCTGGGGAAATTGCACATACTTAACCTGGAGACACTGGGTCACCGCCGCCGATACTTTCTTTCCGCTTTTGTGTGCTCTGGAAATAACTTGTTTTGTGTTTGCAAAAATTTAATTGGTGAGTTATTGATTTTTAATAAGCTAGGTCTAGATAAACGTTAGCTAGGGATGTTTGTTTTCTATAAGTACTTCTTTTTTTCTGATATAGGCTGAACAACGCTGCTGGCGGCGTCGATCAAGTTGAAGAGTATGTTGGTCAAAAAGCCACTCTGGACTTACTTTCTAAATGGCAAATGCCGTTAGACGTTGTAGAAAGTTTTAGAAGTAAGTAGTTACTAAATCTATCTCCTATGCACCCAAAAAGTTTGAGGTTAAATGTGTACCCGCTGAGCTTTTGTATTCTACCTAAAGACACAGAATACATAATTGCTAAAGATCAGAACCTTCTTGTTTCCCTCATTGCGTAAAATACAAGTACGTTATCTGCATCACTGAATCCCGCCTCCATTCCATGACTAAGAAATTTCCATGAACATGGACACTGGCAGAAAAATGGCAAACCAGACACATATTGCCAGTAACAAAGAAGTCAAGTCACGGTATTTACTAGTATTGTATTCTCTTTGTATTTACTGAAAAGTAACTAAATATAGGCAAAGTAACTAAATATAGGCACCTGCCTATATTTAGTTACTTTTCAGAACATTTTTGTTTGAACATGGACACTGGCAGAAAAATGGCAAACCAGACACATATTGCCAGTAACAAAGAAGTCAAGTCACGGTATTTACTAGTATTGTATTCTCTTTGTATTTACTGAAAAGTAACTAAATATAGGCAAAGTAACTAAATATAGGCACCTGCCTATATTTAGTTACTTTTCAGTACATTTTTGTTTGTGTGTCTTTACACGAGATAGCTTAGAACCCTTGTGCTTATACCTACATACAGTAGGTATAAGCTCCAGGGTTCTAAGCTATCTCGTGTAAAGACACACAACATAAAAATGTATACTAATTATAATGTGATCTGCAGTGTGTGTTTGTGTTAGTGGATCGAAACTGAGACCTTTCCAATTGATTTGAGAATAGGTACCTAGCATTGTTGATGTGATTATTTTCTTTTTTCAGGGAACAAAATAAGTTCGGAACACTTTCCTAAACTAACACAATCAGAATTAAAAGAACTTTGCCCAATATTAGGTGTTAGACTGGAATTAAAAGAACATATTGACATATTTCTAGAAAGTGTTGCAGACACTTTAACAAATGCAAGTAGTACTGAACAATCCACTGTAACATTAGCGGCTGCCGATGATCACAATGGAAACGTTTCACTGGACAGTATCAATTATATTCTGGATTCATCAGACTTTCAAATCCTAGACTCAGGAAGGGTGACTGATTTTGACCTAAAGACTCTCCTTTTGACTTCACCTCTAGGCAAGTCAGTTCTCAACTACTACAGTACATATGGCAAATTAGATTCAACCCGAAGGAATAGACTCACTGATGTAATTGCACGTCATATGTACACACATGCTGTGAATCAGTAAGTAAATTATTAATTATTTCAACTATTGCTGAGTTATATCAATAATTTATGAAAAAGTTTTTCTAATTTTAATATGTAAATTTCTTATTTTAGAAAGATAACCTACGCTGAGTATAATTCTTTAGCTGGAAAAATTATTACCCTCTTTCCAACGGAAAATACTGGGACATATTTTGTGCGGCCAATACCTAAATCAAAATCAAAAACTGGCAAGCCAGTATTTGCTAAAGGAAAGCTGTTAGACAAGATTCGGAATCTGCTTTACAAATCTGGTGAAAGAAAGAGAGTCTCTACAACGACTGAGTCTGGACATAGCTCTAAAATATCTAAAATCAATCATGTTGATGATAAGAGTAAGTAAATCTACCTAAATATCTTATAGGTACTTACAAAATCCATCAATGCAAACCCAGAAGCTTAGAAAGGATCGGAAATTTCAGCTTTGTAGGAGGGATTGACTTTTTATGAATTTCTTTGTTCTTTGAAATAACTGAGTTAGAAACATGACACGCTTGATGCTGGCAAAGCCACAGGCACCTAGTTAGTATGTATCTATGTGTGTATTATGTATAATAATTATGTAAATTTCAGGTATGAATGATGACATTGTTTGGCTGAAAAACAATCATGAACCATGGGATCTTGTAATCAAGAAATGGGTGAACACATACGATGAAAGAATACTTTGCGTCCAAGACAATGTGAGAGAGTTTCTAACAAAATGGCCAATACTTAATGACTTAAGGAGTGAAGCATTGGTAAGTTTCTCTTGATTATGTGTTGATTAGGTATATCTACTATATAATTTTATCAAAAAAACCAGCCAAGTGCGATATGGACTCGTGCACCGAGGGTTCCGTAGGAGACAATAATCATTCTTTATTGAGATATGAAAACTTCAAGCATTACTACGAATAGCCCCCTTAATCTTTTTACAGGGCTATAAGCTTGGGGTGTACTAAAAGAGATCATTATACTTAAACTTACCAT
This sequence comes from Eupithecia insigniata, assembly GCA_947859395.1. Taxonomy (NCBI): domain Eukaryota; kingdom Metazoa; phylum Arthropoda; class Insecta; order Lepidoptera; family Geometridae; genus Eupithecia; species Eupithecia insigniata. The sequence goes on from OX402007.1 coordinate 1,867,999, forward strand.
TTTGAAGAACTATTATTTTTGTTACAGATTAATCTAGATTTTGACCGTATGTATCCCGAGAGAAGCACAGCATTCTACACAAAGTGGTTTAAATTTTTTGACAAGATACGTGCATACAAAAAAGACTCATTATCAGATGGAGTTGGCAAATTGCTTGACGAGGCTTTGGGAACAGATGCAAATGACTCAGAGTTAGGTATGTGTATATTATGTTTAACTATATAATTTTGAGATTAGCCAGCCATTAATATAGATTTATAGAAACATATTTGACTTCTTTGTTATTGGCAATATGTGTCTGGATTGCCACTTTTCTGCCAGTGTCAAGTTCATGAAAATTTCTTAGTTATGGAATGGAGGCGGAATTACAACAATAATATGAGCGGTAAATTTGAAAAACACCAATCAGATTCTTACTAAGAACACAAATAAAATAAAATTATAAACAGAATAAAACAACATAAATGTAGTATGATGGTGTAGTCTTAGTTTCGAATTACAATTGGTTTACAGAGCAGAATGTCAGAAGTCGTCTGTTTTGGTGGTTCAAACAAGTAAATGTTACTGAGTAAGTAAGATGGTGTGAGCTCTTAAAGGTACAACTGAAATTGGTGGGGTTCTATGTTACTACATGTCTTAATAATTGATTAACAATAGATCTTGGCATGGTTCTTGCTTGGTTCACAATGTGCACTTCACAACTGAAATTGGTGGGGTTCTATGTTACTACATGTCTTAATAATTGATCAACAATAGATCTTGGCATGGTTCTTGCTTGGTTCACAATGTGCACTTCACAACTGAAATTGGTGGGGTTCTATGTTACTACATGTCTTAATAATTGATTAACAATAGATCTTGGCATGGTTCTTGCTTGGTACACAATGTGCACTTCCCAAAATGGGCTCATTTTTTTTTACAAATTACTATGTAGTAATGTTATTTACAAATACTATTTTATTATTATATTCTTTAGATTTTGGGAAGTGGATGTTTTCTAATACTAAAGTTGGTAGCAACTTTAAGGGAAGAGGGACGCACTGCTTTATGGATGACTATTCGGCTGACGCACATTGTTTTTACTGCATGCACTTTTGTGTGCTTTTACCCTCTTACTTAAAAAAAGAAACGCTGTTCAAGCGTTGCTCAGCTAAAATGTGTTTTGTCTTGTTTTACCGCGTGTCATAATCCGTTAGTAAAACAAGAGAAAACATATTATAGCTGAGTTAGCTGTTCAGTCTTTCTTCAGAAATGTGTTCAGTATCTGAAATAGAGCACAGTGTTAAAATTAGGCATACCTATTTAAAAATATTGGTATATATTATATACAGGGTGTTTTTTGAGACGTCGAACTTACTTTAGGGGGTCATTGTACTCATCACTACGAACAACTTTTACTATGGGACCAACACTGAAATCGCGAAAAAATAAATCACCTGTTCCATACATTTTGTCACGAGTCAATGAACTTTTTGGAAGAAACAGTTGTTTTTTTTTTCGCGATTTCATGGTTGGTCCCATAGTAAAAGGGTTTCGTAGTGATGAGTGAAATGACCCCCTAAAGTATGTCCGTCGTCTCAAAAAATATCTTGTTTATTATATTGTAAAATTTTTGTATCAGTTAACATATTTTTTTCAGACTGCAAGGTGCCCATGCAAATGACCCTCTTGGGGCACTTAATCCCGCCCAAAGGACGTATTGGAAAAAAATGGAAGTTTTCAACAGCTGAAGCCATTGAAGGCTTGCTGATACATGTCAAGGTACATTATAAAGTTATTTTTTTTTATTCAGTAATAGGCTTGCGTTTGACCGCCACCTCGCATGTTGTTAAGCGACGACGCGGTCCAAGATGGAGCACGCTTGCCTAGAAGAAATCGAAACATGGGTCATTTTAATTTTTTTTTTTCTTGCTTATGTGTTTTCTGTCAAATTTTGGGACATGTATTTCTGAAAAATATATCAGTAATAGATTGTTAAAGTTACAATGTTGGTAAGCTTGATTAGCTATTCAACTAGTGTGCTATCATATATCCATTATTATTATTATTTGTTCACAGAAAGCAAGCGAAATAGAAGACGCGATTACCTCACAGCAAAAAAAGGCACTTGCGAAAAAACAAACAGTACAGCCATATGTTCTGGTACAGGGTGCAACATTGGACAATATACAGTGCATTTTCATAGTTGTGGATAAACTTAGATATACTTTCACATCTACGTGCAAAGCTTTTGATACTTTGTTTAAATTGTATCACACGTTCAATTGTAGGTACCCAGCGCCTTCTGAACACTTGTATTTGTTGATTCAACATTCAGTTTATGGCATCGAAACACCGCACGATAAAGTGATTCCATACATTGTCGATGTGATGAATTTTACCTAAATCTATCACTACAATTAAATATAAAATTGATAAGATGGAATTAAATTGTACAGAATGTGGTAAAACATTTTCTGAATTCAAAAAATATGTATTTCATATCGAAGTTCTTCATAATATCTCTAATTTGTTTTCATGTCCTATTCAAGGGTGCAGTAGGATGTATCATACTGCTCATTCCTTAAAATATCATATACACTCACAGCATACTTTAGAGGAACAAAAACCTAACAGTACATTTCCTTTTATTAATACAGTTTTTTCTAATACAAATTCAGATACAGCTAATACTACAGCAGCTGTCGATGTTGATGATAACAAAGAAAAACAACAAAAAATGGTCGAAGCCTTTATAAACGACTTTAAAAACATGCTTAATCAATCTGTTCAACTTTTTATAGCAAAATTATATAATATTTTAAATTTAAGCCGTGATTCCATACAAAACATAATCGTGAGTTTAGATTCGTTTTTAACTACAACAGTAGATACAATTACGCAATCGTTTAGTAATACGAGTGAAACGCGTTCAAATGAACTTTTTATTAAGGTTCTTGGTATGTTGTCTTTGTTTATGAATGCATTTAAAAACTATGATACGGAGTACAAAAGGCAAAAAATATTCACGAAGTCTAATACTTTCGTAGAACCCACGCAGGTGCAAGTAGGCGTATCTCAAGAGATATCTAACCAAAAAGGCAATGTCGAAATGGTCTTAAGAAATAGAACAATTTGTAGTATGCCTTGGCAAAATAACTTAAAAACTTTTTTGGAACTTCCTAATGTATTGAAAACAATCACTGATCATCAGCTATTACTATTGCGAGATAATGATTCCAATAGTAACGTTTTAAGAAATGTTGTAAATGGGTCTCTGTGGAAATCCAAATTAATAACTATTACCGATAGATTATTTCCCCTGATCATTTACTTTGATGATTTTGAAAGTGGGAATCCCTTGGGGAGTCACGCTGGAGTCCATAAAATTGGTGTAATTTACATTTCAATTGCCACATTACCTCCAGATATTTCTAGTAGACTAGAAAATGTATTTGTCGCATTAATTTTTAATAGCAATGACAGAGAAGAATTTGGCAACAGAGCAATTTTTTCAAAATTCATTTTTGATCTGAATTCTTTGAATCAAAATGGCCTTCAAATCCATGTTGAAAACACCACCGAAATTGTAAAATTTCAGGTTATTGCCTTTTCGGGAGATAATCTTGGTATTCATTCTGTTTTTGGACTTAGTGGAAGTTTCTCTGCTCAAAATTATTGCAGATTTTGCACAATACCTAAAACTGAATGCGTAAACATTTGTGAAGAAATACAATCATCATTACGTAAAGAAACTGATTATCATAATCACTTGGAATCTCAACTCGGCTTAAAAGAAGAATGCGTGTGGCATGATTTGCATGATTTTCATGTATATAAAAATCTAACTATTGACGTCATGCATGATTTGTGTGAAGGAGTACATAGATATAGCATGGCATTTATTATCGATAAACTAATTAAAGACCAATATTTTTCTTTAGAAACTCTCAATTCCCGTATTAAATATTTTACATATCAAAGCTTCGAGAAAAACGTTCCGGCAGGGATAACACGAAATCATTTGAACAATGGTTGCATAATTATATCTGCGAGCGAAATGTTGTGTTTGGTGAGAAATTTGGTATACATGGTCGGGGATCTTATACCCATCCATAACTTGATTTGGGAAAATTATTTGCAATTACGTGAAATAACAAACATTCTTATGGCACAAGTTATTAGCCAAGACATGTTAGCGTACTTGCGAACACTGATTGAAGAACATCATTCATCATATCTAACTTTGTATGGAAAATCTTTGAAACCGAAATATCATTTTTTGACTCATTATTGCACAGTTATAGAGAAAATTGGTCCGCCTGTACTAATAAGTGCCTTTAAATTTGAAGCGAAACATAGAGATCTAAAAAGAGACCCATCCATAACTTGATTTGGGAAAATTATTTGCAATTACGTGAAATAACAAACATTCTTATGGCACAAGTTATTAGCCAAGACATGTTAGCGTACTTGCGAACACTGATTGAAGAACATCATTCATCATATCTAACTTTGTATGGAAAATCTTTGAAACCGAAATATCATTTTTTGACTCATTATTGCACAGTTATAGAGAAAATTGGTCCGCCTGTACTAATAAGTGCCTTTAAATTTGAAGCGAAACATAGAGATCTAAAAAGAGTGGCACAGTCTATTAGTAGCCGAAAGAATTTGCCCTATTCCTTAGGTGTTCGATGTCAATATCAGCATTCCTACAGAGTTTTGTCTCGAACTGGTCTTGAAGGTAGAGTAAAATATGGCAAGACTGAGGCATACGATTCTAACATTTTGCCTGAGCATTTAAAAAACTGCAAATGCTATTGCTATACTTGGTATGAAATTAATGGCGTTAAGTACAATAGTCAAAATTCATTAGTTTACAAATACGAAAACGATGATCCTTTATTTTATAAAATTGACAAAATAATTATACCAGTACTTCAATCGGCAAATGTCTATTTTTTCTGTTGTGTCTTAAGAACTTTAGGTTACTGTTCTCATTTGCAGTCTTTTAAAGTAGTAAATACTACTGACTTTGCTTTTATTGAAAAAAATGATTGTGTCTCTCCTACGCCTTTGATGATTCGTGAAGTGTCTGGTATGGGTAACTTTATTTCTTTGTGAATTTGGCTGTCTCAATCACCACGGTCTAGGTTCAGAAAGTGTATTCCCAAATTGTCCACAGATCAAAATGTGCACAATTTTATTTTTAGAAAACGTGAACTAGTTTTGCAAATTTGTATTTATTATATTTAGATTTTTATAAAATATTTTAATTTAGTGGTCATTTTCAGATGAAAACAATAATTAATAATATAATAAGTACAGTTTTGGTAGATATTCTGAACCATCATCTTAGGTACCTATGTAACTAAATATTATAATTTTATTGTAATTGATTTAATTGTATACATGACTGTAAGTAATTTTTTTGTTTAATTAATCAGGTCAATTTATACTGGGTGTTTTTCTAGACGACCGATATACTTTTGGGGTTCATTGTACTCATCGTTACGAACAACTTACTATGGGACCAAACCTGAAATGGCTAGAAAATTCAGCTGTTCCATACTTTATGTCGCGAGTCAATGAAGTTTTTGTATGAAACAGCTGATTTTTTTCGCGATTTCAGGGTTGGTCCCATAGTAAAAGTTGTTCGTAATGATTAGTACAATGACCTAAAGTATGTCCGTCGTCTAGAAATACACCTCGTAAACCTTATAGTGCCATTATTCTTAAGTTTTAATTATAATCCATCAAGTTTTATTTAACCGACAATGCCCTTATCTCGTTGTGGGCATATTTTTTTGCTCATTGAGCATTTTTGTTTTCTAGGTCTAACATAATACATATTGTCGGTTCAATTAAAACTATTCTTGATAAGTGACAATTCAATATTGATTATTTTTATTTCAAGCTATCGTTAATTTACTGGATAATAATAAATACTGTCGAAAAGAATAAATGTCTTTAATGAAATAACACGAGTTTTAATAGAAGTAAATATATTGTTAGATTAACACTACCAGTAGTTTCTAAACGATTTATATTATTGTAGGTCTAACTGAACTATATTGTTCAAACAACATGTCGTATATACTTATACAGACAATATAAAATGCTGAAACAAGTAAAACAAAAGTAGAATGGAAATATCTGTTTTGTAGGTTCAAATACACCATAGTTTTAAAACAAGCTAGTGTGTTTTCTCATAAAGTTACTTAATATTCTTGAAACTAGTAAACCATGCGTATTATAACAAAAATTTGTTTTGTAGAACCAAGTAAATATTAGTCTTGAAACAATAATCAGTATTCTCACAACTACAATATGTATATTGTTAAAGCAAGCAAAGGTCTACTATTAAACGAAGAATCTGTTTACTCTTAAACTAACTAAACCATAATTTTCAAGCTGATGCAATTCGGTTTCTTATAAAGACAATAGCAATATTGTTACATTAAGTGAACTATTAGTATCAAATTGAAACAATATTTTGTGTTGGTACAAAAAACCATATTGTCCAGACAGTCCCATGTAAATTCTTGTAAAGACAATATACATATTGCTGAAACAAGGGAATAAAGTGTGTTGGAACAAAAATTTTCATTTGTTTATCTAAAAAAACTAAAGTATCACATGAAATCAATGAGGTTGCTTAGCACAAGTAAACTATAATTGTTACAATAACAAAACTAAATATTGTTGAACTAATAATACGGTTTTATTGCGTGAATACAATATTGTTATCAATATCATATTGTATATTTAAGTAAATATTGTCTTCCTCTATAGGAAGACAGGATTTGCATTGAATTAAAGCAATGTGCGTTAATTTAACAATTCCTTTTTTTCCGTGTAGGTATATGGGGTGGGTGCCTCCGACTACCTAAGTATCAAAAGAAAATGCTATGGACAATAGGTGAACGCTTGTTTAAGACTTTTATGTAGTCGGGTTTTAGTTTTTAACTTTTTTTGTTACCATACATATATCGATACAATATATGTATATCGATACATTTTTTCATTTTGCCCATCCCTAAATGACCCGTTGCCATGGTAACAAATAAACAAGAGGTCTCCATGGTAACGGGTGTCCTTCACTCATCACATCAAACTAAATTAGACTCGAACTGTAACTAGATGTCGTCTCTTGCAAAATTGTATCGCGCTATCGAAGTGTTCCAGGTGTAATTTAGACCCAGCTATCTCTTAAGACCCTCAGTTTTGTCGGACACCATATAGCCTATAACCATCGGGGTAATGAGACGAATCAATCGATACCTCACTTGTTGAAATCGAAGTAGTAGTTTCAGCGCTACGTGGGAACAAAGAAATCGGCTACATACATACATACATAGGGTGCTAAAATCATAACCCTCCGGTAGTCGGGTAAAAATTTAAGGGATTTCTTGTCTTTTTCTTCATAGAAAGGCCATGCCGATTTTTTCTCAATACAATAAAACTACGTAGTGTTAACCGTTGACCGGTTTTATTTTATTTATGAGGTGATTTGTGTAAGCTTAACGCGAAAACTTCTGTTCCATTTCTCTTACTAATTGGGTGTATAAATCTTGAAGGGTAATTTTGAAAAAGACGGGAACAATTTTATTCGCGTGATATATTTCAATGGGAATTTTGAAGGTTCTGGGAGCAGTGAACGAGATAGAGTACAGTATATTATCAAGGTCGAGGGTTGCTAAGGGTTCTATGGCGGGCGGAAGTAACTATAATCTACCAGTGGGAAGGCCTTTCAAGGCCAGGCTTATAAAACCCTTACGATAACAAAGACTCACAAATTCGACAACCTTAGAATATGCAAGATTGTAGCGAATGTGTGAAAGTTATGCAAGCTGTTTGTGGGGAACAAAGCAAGGTCCTAACATAAAATACAGTGAATAATGGTAAGTTTTTGTGTGGGCAAGAGGCATTCCGTTCTTAAGGAGCTCATTTGAAAAGACCTTGATCTGCTACTCGTAATCACTTAATACCTAAACAGTTTCGAGACAATCTATTACCTTAAATTAACCTTTTGTTTTGATTTACATCATATTATTTTAATACCACATGTGCTAAGAAATATCAGTAGTTAGTGCTGCAAAGTTATTTGCGTAAGTTGCCCGACCCTCGAGAATGTAGCACAAGTGATGCTGAAATTAAGTTAGTGTGCTTCAGATGCAAAGGATTTACGAAGTGCCAGTAGGTTACTTTACCTGTACACTCATTACATGTTAAACTCTATCTTCTAGCAGTTTAATGTTTGTACATTTATTATGTACATGTGTGTCTGATTTTTTTAATCATTCGTTACAATACAGATACATTTAGCCTTGTCTCACACATTTAACACTGCTGGGCAAAATAGGTAAGTTTCATATGATTTTGTAATTTATTTATTTATTTAGAAGACATTAGCTTATTGTAAGTATAACATCATTGATTGTTGAGGTTTATTTATATTTTTGGTGAAATTAGCCTGGAATTTCATAAAAATTTACATAACTGCCACTCTTTGCGTTATTAAAATGTAAATAAATGCAAAAATGCATTAGCATCAACTTTCTTTCTGAAAAGTAAACCTTTATGATTCACTTTTACTCACGTAATAATATTAACTGAATAACGAATTAAAGTCTACTAAAATGTTACAATCACATTAATGGATAAAATTTATACTAAAAAGCAAATCAGAAAATTTTCAAGAAATATTATTCAGAGAAATTTTGGTCTATAGGTAGTTCACCTTTAAATAAAATGTGTTTTTCTGGTAGTTTTAATTTTTAACAGAATATATAGGGACGGCATCTTCACCTGTGGCTTTCTTCTCAAAGGCTTCCACCATACAATTTAACTGTAATACCAATTGTTTTCACTTTCCTTTTTGCCCCGAAACGACTCTATATTTACACTGCATTATCTAGCCCCAACCCAAGCTAAGCAGAGCTTGTGTACTAGATACCTGATATACATAATAGAATATATTACATAAATATATATATTTTTTTATACATAGAAAACGAACACCCTGAACAAATATTTGCAGATCGTACAAATATTTGTCCCGAGGCGGGAATCGAACCCGCAACCTCCTGCGTCGCAGACGGACCCTAAGGTCTTCCGCACCGCGCCATAGAGGTCGTCGAACTCTATCCCTAGGCTCATCATCATATACCTGAGGGTCGTAAGGTCCTCACCCTCGGCATCAATTAACAAGCAAAGTGCCCGTTTCCGATTAACTACCTTCCTGACAGAGGCTGGCAGTGGGTTGGTCAATGGCAGGCAGTAATTGCCAATCTGCTTTTTCGCAATTTTCATGCAAACTGATGAAGAATGGAAACGCCTTTTCTAGTATTTAAGTTTTGTCGATCGTGGATTTGAATTGAGGTTAAAATAATTATTAGAGAACACGAGGCAGTATAGATTTCCATTCAGTTAAGTCTTTATACTAAACGGAGAAAGATATAAGTTTAATGAACTCGAAACGCTCCAGATAAATTTATCGATTCATATTTATAATTAGAGTTCGTTATGGAAAACCAACGAGTGACCTAAGAAAACAATATTAAATATTAAACTAAGACTAAAAGTCTATAGGAACTGCATACTCACATTCTGTAGGCATTTAGGGTCTTCGACATTATACAACTGAAGTCTACCAACAAGCACAATTCATTTCACTGCACTAACATGACGCGAATGACGTTATTATCACAACAATAATACTAGCACTGATAGAAGAGTTTATAAAAATACTAAGCCACTATAGTTTCATATAATTCTGTCCACTGAAAATATTAAAATTGATGTTAATCACTTAAACACGACCTTGGAAGGCTAAGCTATATCCGACGAAGCTAAAGTAACAAAAATAAACTCGACATAAGCTTTTAAAGACAATGACGTCAACGATGAAAGTTTTCATAACTCCGGTAGCAAAAGCATAAAAACACACGGTTATTTATCTACCCGGGCGGGACTCAGGTCATCCACGTGTGTTTTGGCACAGACGCGAACGGAAAATAAAAGTCTTGCCAATTCTTACACAATTCCCGAAACGTTGAAAAGGAGATACATAATACGCGGGAGAATGAGCGAGATGCATGTAAAAACTAGTTGATCGAAATAGATCGACTCCTACGCATCCCGGTTGGTTCGCCTGTGTCGTTGATCTCTTTGAATCTGTCGCCAGATCTATTGTTTATTATTGTATGTATATGGACTCTCTGTTAGTGTTAATAACACAACATGTGGAAGCAGGAAATAAATTGGCAATCAAATCAAACATGTTTCGATAAACAAACAGCAAACAAGAGCATTTTTGTTACATTCAATACTACACACATGACATTCGAGCCCCAAAATATCTGATCCTGGTTTAGCTACGCGTTTTAAAGAGCAGAAGAATTAGAACAGGGCATCTAATATATTAAACTTATACTCGTAGAAAGCCAAGCTAATAATTCACCACATGAAAGCAAATTTATCTTGTCGAAAATGTTATGTTGTTTAACAGCACTGACGTAGTCTATTGATGGAGCTGCGCCTAGAACTCAGAAGTTTGGACTGATATAAATGCAGAGGATTTTACGACTGACAATGCATGTCTGGAAGAAAGGCGATAATTGAACCTCTAACGAGCGTGTGTAAGACAATGAACGTGTTATTACGGAAGATAACACTTCATAAAGTTAATTTGGAATGAGGAATCTCTTAGTTTTTTAAAGTTATGTAGTTAAAATTCATATCAGGCGAATAAGGGCAAGTGCAAGGACGCGCAAAAATACTTTAAATATTACCCTGCCAACTCATAGAATAACGATATTTGTATTATATCGGGTGTAAAAAGTAAAGAAATAAAACTGACTAGGATTTTCCTAACTTAATTTCAAAGGAAACTGTGCTCCTATGAGCAGTGTATCAAAGACTTTCAAGCTCAAAGTAAGTGCCTTACTCTCTAGGGAAATCCCGAGGAGCTTTTTATGAAGGCTTCGAAGAATATCTTTAGCAAGAATTCAAATGAACGATCTTATATTAATGTATTGAGATAATGAATAAGCAATAAATATTTGAAATTCTTACACCTGCAAGAGATGCGTTTGATAAATAGGCAATACCCGTAGATATATTTCATGATGATAGCGAAAATTTGTAAAGATATTGCTTTGAGAAATTATCGAACTTGAAAATTAATTGGACAAAATAACTGAATTACAAAAAATACTCTGTTGGAATAAAAAATACATCTGAGAAAACTTATGGTATACCTCAATTTGTTAATGATATTTATTATATTACAATGAAAGTCGCGTTCATTATAGTTTCGAACAATTATAAAAATTTTAGACTCGTTGAATGAAATTAAAGAAACGGTGAAAAACTTATAACAAAATGAGCTGCATACCATTTAAGTTCGAACAAGTTTTTAAGGAACCTTATCGAAACCTATCAAAACCATAATAACCGATAAGAAGCAAATAGACTTGACGTCATAGATTACACAGATGATCGTGTAAGAGCAAATAGAACCGGAGCAACGGTTAATGAAAGCTCGAAGATATTGTCCAAAGCCACATGTATGTATAAATATGTACATATGTATGATACAGGCTTTGCCTTGTGTGGAGATCGCAGGAAACCTGAATTGAAATTTCAAGAAAATAAATATTTTTTCATCATTGGCACAGACTTCTAATTTAGTAATCTTAGTGTTCTATCTGGGTTTATATTCGTATGATTATTTACATTTAAGAATAAATTTCATACATAAAATCTACAACAAATAGGAAAAGGAAATGATATAATACATCCCATGCAATTAATACAAGCAAATCTATATTACTGAAGTTGTTAACATTGATACTTAGAATCTTCTTTCAGAAATGTTATCAAAACATCAGTAGGTAGGTACTCCGTATAAATTATTATGTCATTCATGATGTAAAAACTTGACAGAGTTAGGCAAAAAAACTACACAATTGCATGAATCTCAACTTTTTATGTTGGTCCTCGTAAAAAATTATGTTGCCAAGTGCTTCAAATTGTCGTTTGTGAAAGCGTTATACCTCAATCAAAGATTAAACAAGTTATATCTGGATATGCAATAAAAATTACAGCATTCAGATTTAATTTACAGGCGATTACCAAATTATTAATGTGATGATAATGATTAGAAGTAAAAGTGTTAGAAAGCCGTTTGATAGATTCTACGACAAACGAGGTGATAGGAATTTTAATTATTATAGATAGAAGCGATAGGCGTTATGATAAAATTGTTAATTACAGATTTAGACCATCGAACTGAATAAATTTGACGAACTACGAATGCTATTTTATACAATATAACGAAGATCAACCTATTTATGATTAAAGAATATTGTGAGTTAACTATAAAACGAGCAAGTAATCGATAAAATATACAAGACCTCGTTTACTAACACGCGATTACGTTAAATTTTTATACACAGCCTACAATGATAAGCGGAATTAAATATAGAGTAAACCAAAATATCAACTAACTGAAGCTCAATCCAAGTCTTGAAACATAAAAAACACTGTCACTTCATGACCATACGGACGGGTGTTTAGGACGCGTAATGTTGTCAAATATATTTAAGTGCCGGTTCGCGGAGAGAGCGAAATACGTCCGGCTGCTCTGAAATCTAGATGCGTACTAAAGTGAATCGACTGGCATGGCAAGCTCAACGGTGGAATAGGGTGGCACGCAAGCGCCACGATTAAAATCATCGACGAGATTGCTACAAAAATTAAACCTCTTTGGATTGACACTCGCTGACGTAGAGTACATTTTAATCTATTGTTGAATTGGGTCGAAACGTCGTTTATTTTCATCGACAAACAAGCGGTGAGATATCAAATTCAAATAAAAACCTATATTTTTTGGTATCAGGATATATATTTATAAACTAAAACATCTAACGATACTGACGATTACCGGAGACTTGCAGTTACAGGTTTTTTCAGGCTCCAGCCTCTCACAATACAGGTTTTTACATAGATTATTACACTAGATAATGTACGTATGTTTAGTTTAAGCTAAAACCTATTGTGAAAAGGAAATAAATAAACTTTTACTTACTTTTACGTACTGACGCTAAAAGTATAAAACTGTCGCGTCCAGTATCCATTATACTTTCTTGTTTTATAATTTAGCTTTCATTAATTTACGAAAGCTCTGATTCCATAACAAACATTAAATACTTTCAATTATTAGAAAGAGGTACAAAAAAAACTAAATAATGGCAAATATATTTGGTATTCAACCTTTCTAATCGTATTAGTCAATTTAGGCAACTTCTTGAATCTCGTAGACTTCAAGTCTTCAATATAGAGTTCTAGCATGAGCAATATTTACTTCCTCCAGAGTCCAATTAGGTTAGGTACTTACATAATAAATTAGCAGTTGTTTACATCCGAGCAATGCAATAAAACCTTTTCGATTTTCATCGTGGTTTCCCCTTTCTAGTTCGCCAGCGCGATAACCACCCCAACCCCTCACACACACGCAGATTGTGCAACACGTACACACACCTACAAGCGCAATGCAGGGGTGCCCATGAATCACGAGTAAAAAGTTTTAGGGGGACTTAAATCGATATCATCTCAATTATGAAAGTGCATCTTATCTATCATCTATCTATCTATCAAAAAGGTTGCGTTCAAATTTTTAAACGACTTCGACAAAATGAGGAAGTTCTGTGTTAGGCTGTATGTATACATATATATTTTTTATATATGTTTGTGGTATTCTCCATCAACAAAGCGAAAGAATTTTCAAAACGGTCCATCCGTTTTGAAAATTCTTTCGCTTTTATATGGAGAATTATCCCGAGGTAGTCCCATAAAATTTTTCTTCCCGGGGGGATTAGTGTTTATCCCATAAAACTTAAAAACTGTGAATCTCCCAAAATACTAAGAAATTTGAAGTTTTTTCATAATAATCAAATTATAGATAACATAATAGTAAATTATAAATGTTTAACCGCAATACGATACATAACAAACCGGAGATATAAATTGCGTAAATTACACTGGTAGATACATAGACGATAAACACTGCACATAATATTATACTCCTGCTACGAAATTACACAAATGACGATGTAGGACCCAAATTCATGGCAGATAACAAACCCTTCTATATAGAGGGGGCTAGGGGAGGCGATCAAGAAGCTGAGGTAACCCATAATGAGAAGTCGGGTGAAAATGTATTTGGTACAAGGTCAGAAGGAATCGATGAGGTAAAGAGAGCAGACGCCAGAACGTCTGGAAAAGCAAATTGAAGTTTTAAACTGAAATCTTTAATAGTTTGTTTGTAAGATGACCTAGATAATTTTATTCATTTTGTGGAAAAGTTATTTTGACATTGTGGGAGATGCCTCTATAATTTTGTTGCTTAGTTGTGTCCAACAAAACAAACACGTATTCGACGATTGATAAAATTGACTAGTGAATGGGAGATAAAAAAATAGAACAGAACTTGGAAAGAACAGCGTATCTCACTATAAAATACCATATTTTTTATAAAAACACATTAAAGTGGGAGCTCATCCAAACTCAGATGCACTTCATTTGAAATTCAGCAGCGAATTCTCGGGAACGAGCTAAGTTTTTTAGATTTCTTTATCAGCTACGTTTTACATAAGACTATGGATATAATGGAAGAACATAAAGCAGAATACCACATAAGACGATAACTTGATAAGATACCTCTATTATGTTACTTTTTCTTCGGAGAGATAGGACTTTTCTAGACATTGGTCAACAAAGTAATTGTTAAAGACGCTACGTCATCTGGTGTAATTTGGCTTTCAGAAAAGGTTGCAGAAAAGAGAACAATCATGAACATTTAGTGGCTTGGCCATGACTGATGAAGCTACACAGCTAACTAACGCGAAATAGAGATACCAAATACTTTGTAGGGAAATGACAAATACAGGTTGGTTATTTTTAATTGACTGTTACTTGACAAAGAGAACACCGCAAGTTACGTGAACTTACGGTGCTTTTCAATTTAACAGATTTTTGACATGCTAGCATCAGATTTTGATATCATACAACCGCATAGACAAGACAGCGTAGCGAAGAATGAACCTTGGTGTTGAAGACAACGTTAAAGACATATGTGTTTATATAAAAATCAACAGATGTTCGTTAGTCTTGATAAAACTTTAAAAGCCTTGACCGATTTGCATAATTTTTTTTGCTCTAATACAATAGGTGTTTTAAAAGAAATATAATGGGGTTTTTTTTTTGGATGATACGAAGTTCACGGGGTCATCTAGTTTGTTATAGGGATCACAATGTCAATTCAATGATAAGCTTACATAATATCATAATCCAACATGGTATACAAACTTTTTATTTAAAGTGTGCTGCACAAAGTATTTATTAGTATGGTCACCCTTTGCTGCGGTGCAAAGTTTTAGCGTATAAGCCTTGTTTCATATCCTGTATCGGGATCACGTACAAAACTAACTCGATAGTTTGAGGCCTGTAAACTTTTCCTGTCTATACTATCAGCATAATACCATGGATATTATGGTTAGGAAGTGGACTTGATAATAGAATTCAATTATTATGTTATGTTATGATATGATACCACAATAAGTGCCCCAAAATCGGTATTTAATTTGGCGTAATCACTTTAGAAATTCAGATTGTACTCAAATCGTGAGAAGTATCAGTTATTACTTTGAAAGTTTGATAAAACACAATAGCTTTATTAAACCTCATAATACCTTAACGAAATCTCTGAACAATATAGAATTATTCAAACAAAGCTAACCAATTCAGACAAAAGTAATGAGATTTGAAAAATTAAAGCAAATTTCTTTTGATCCGTCCATCAGATATCGCTATACGAAAATATAAATCATAATATAAAGGCAAGACATTGATCTAAAACTCCCACTCACTAACAATGAACTTTCTCTATTGATCCTGAATCGAAGTTACGTAAGAAAGAACTGCTTATATAAGAAGCGAGTAACGCTTTGTAGCACGGGAAACGAAAAGTGAAAACTTTCGCAAACAAAATAGAGTTCAAATAGATGGAACTTTAAATTAAAAAAAAATATGAATGGGTAACATATATAGAGGTAACATATATAATGTTACACGATAAACATAATATTGTTTGCAAGACCTTATGTAAATGGCCATGGGCATTCACTGGAACGATCTAATAAGCAATATTACTTTCAACGATATCAAACCTTCGGTAGCAGAAAATATAAGAGCCGGCAATATTATCGTTGATCTAGTTATACAGCGTGTGACAGTATCCAATAGAGTTGAACAAGCCACGAGAGGACGCTGTCCATAATAGCAAAGGAACTGGGAATAAAACAGCGAGTACTTAAGGGAAGATAAACCTGTCCACGACGTGCCTCGGAAACTAAATCTTCGCATCTTCAATTACTATCTTGTTTTTTATTATGAGACACTGAAGACGTATATTATGGTAAACGAGATGAAATGTCAGTCTTTGCTATTATAGCCCACATATTTGTTATATCGTGATCTAAGAACTGGTAACAGGTGATATTTATAGCTGATGGGAGGATGTTTTCTCTGGTAGGACATTAAAGATGACGTAATTGCAATGTATGAAAATGTACCTATGCATCAGGCTGAATAAAGTAGCTGTAGAAAGGAACTGTTACGCATTAAACTCAATTAACCCATAAACTCATTGCCGTAATTACGTTATAACGGAAAAGAGTTTTAATAAAAAAGCGAAGACTTTCCTTTCCATCTAGTTTAAAATGATCAGTCCACGTATTATAATAAATAGTTCTGGACAATTCACACAGCATTATCTAGCCCCAAGCTAAGCAGAGCTTGTGTTATGGGTACTATATAACTGATATACATACTTAATACAATATATTACATAGACAGATATTTTTTATTATACATAGAAAAACGACCAGAACACCCTAAACAAATATTTGCAGATCGTACAAATATAAGTCCAGAGGCGGGAATCGAACCCGCAATCTCCTGCGTCGGACCTTCGCCCACCGCGCCACATCATCGGTCGTAAATATCTTATTCATATTCAACTTATTTTACAAAATATGTTTAGAGGTCTACAAACACTGCTAGGAATTTAATGTACACTAAACTTTTTAAAATATTTATGTATGTTGGGTATATGTAATGAGCAACCACAGAACACCAGCCACCAGGGTTGTAGTTGCTCCCCAAGCTCCTTTGGCAATATCCGGGTGGAGCCCCTAAAAATATATACTTGACATATCAGATATAAGTGTACCTGTCTTTCAATTGTGTTTTCTTCTAATGTGTGCTCGCTAAGTTTCGTTTAAAATCAGCACATTACATTGTCTTAAATGCGATACATAAGTGGACAAATGACCGAGTTATTTCTTACCACTAAAATGCCACAGCAAATACTTTCCTCTGGCGGCGACGCCGGCAGCTCACCAAAGTAATAAGTTCCTACACTATTTTCTCGCGAATGCACGCCACGTTCCACCAGAGCGATCGATGGTGACTCACGCACGAAACGGTCATGGCCATTGTCTCATTGGATTCTAATTAATTTATTTACACAAACAGATATACGGCAGACAGAAAGACGCTGTTTGCTTGCATTTAATTTGTAGAATAAGTTGATTTTAAGAATTACCGGAGACTTGTGCCGAAGTATACTTCCCCGTTAGACACGACACTATTTGGACTCAGGGATGTCAGATGTACCAATTTCTTGGTACACGTACCAGTTTTTAGTGTCCCGTTCCAAGTACCAAGACAAATCGATCTTGGTACGCAAATGGACCGACAAAAATACACAAATACAGAATAACCGACCGATCATTATTTTGAAGTTTTTGATTATGACACTCCATACTGACACTGGCAGAGTCGTTGTGTGAACACGAAAAATAGGCGTACCAATTTTTCGTGTTCAATACCAAGTTTTAGCCAGCTCGGTACAAAGATTTCTGAGTGGCCGTCTGACATCCCTATTTGGACTAGACCTCATGCCTACTATTTTAGCTGTAAAAGGAATTATGTATCGTCAAACAAACAAATAAATAGCAGCTGCTGCTGTGCCCTCTAGGTGTCGCATGGCACCAGCGCACAGTAGCGTCATAGTTACTGTGCATCATACAGAGCCTTTTTTCTTGACGGTTGTAACTTATATGTACTTGTTTGTACTAATTGAGCTTGTACTTTTGTGACACAGAATAAATAACTTTTACTTTTTAAAGTTACATAATTTTTCTTCAAATACTTAATAAGCAACTCTTCAAAGACACGCTCTGCTTTTGTGCTTGACTCAGCGATAGATTTCTAGATATTCGAACAATTAACAGACTCCAAAATAAGCAACCGTGAATTAATTGAATTAGAGTCCGGTGAAACTAGGTGTTCTCTGGGTGAGCTATTCATTTTTACAATAAGCAATTACTTTCCCTTTTAATTTCTTCTTTAAACATTCTTTGTTCCCCTGCAGTTATCAGTGGATCTAAAATTTATTACAGTACTATTCGTATAGATAGATTATAGATTAATTGGTATTTCAATTTCTCTTAACGATTTATTGTGCACGTGAAGATAATTAAAAGGAGTGGTCGTAATGTGTTTCCGTGCGTAAGCCACGTAAACGGCTTAGCATAAAATTCATTAAAATTTGATGTCACAACACAGTTGTCGTTCGTCATATGGAAAACTGTGCCTACAATCATCATCATCAGCCCATACACGTCCACTGCTGGACATAGGCCTCCCCCGTACGACGCCACAAATAGCGGTCCTGAGCCGCCTCCATCCATCGACTCCCTGCGACCGCTACGATGTGCCTATAATATGAGATTAAAATTTCAAGGTCACATAGATGCCCAGATAGAATTAAATTTCGCAACAAGGATTAATGTTTCTTGAAAGTGAAAAGGGGCTGAACTATTAGGTATGGTTGCGAAAGGAGAAAGTAATGAATAACAGGAAACGGTGTAGACAACACAAAAGCGATTAAAATATGGAGGGCCATTCCTCTTGTCAAGGACAGAGCTTGAAATAGCCAATTGAATGTGCATATACGCGACAAAAACTCAAGTTTATTTAAACTTAAGCTACTAGTTTTTGTGCCTGTGGTTGGTACGAGTAGGTATGCTGTCGCTACGAAAAAGTCGATAAGGCAAAGGCATTAAAGTCATTTAGATTATCGTTTATTATTCATATCTCATTGATTCTTAAATCATCAACTAACTATGCCAATTCTAGAATTTAATTCAGTATCTATAACTTGTAATGTAAGAGATTTCCAAAATTGATTACAGATTAGGCTTTTTATTTAGCCTCTAAGGTAGGTTTTACCGCTCAGAGAAGTGATAAAAACGGAAAATACGCTTATCTTTACAATACCTATCAGGATCTCATAATCGATTTTAACTGTGTAGACAGAAACACGAATAGAACTGAGAGATATAAAAAATAATGGACACTACAGAATGCAGTCTACATGCAAATAAAAAAGACCATGCCCCATCTCGATCGCAAATAGCTCAACCGGTCCATCGAACTCGACAATTTATTATCTATTCAAGTTAAAATGTTGATTCTTTTTAAAGCTTTTGTAAAATTATCTTTTGCTCAGGTCTTCGTTTGCTTTACGATAATTTCTGAAATTGGGCTAGCCTGTACTAAAAAATTAGGTACGAGCTTGCAGAGCATCGAGATTTAGCTATGAAATACTGATAGGTAGGTACTCCTATGATGCTAGATTTCAGCGTTATCTTCGAAAGTCTAAATTTACGAAGCAGTTCGTACGAGTAGAAAAATCTCCCCTTTTACTAAACATGATATTTCAATACCCGCCAGCCGGGTCAATAACCGCTGGTAGCTATTACGCGTACTGTGACAGGGCACAGGTGCATTCCCGATTGTGACCAAGTGCGGAACCGTCACAGGTATCAGGCAGGTGTTCCTTTGAAATTGAGTACTATGTCTAACGTCGGTCCGCGTGGATGGTCTCCCAACACTCCGTTTCGCATTGCATCGTGGCCGCCACTCAGAAGAATAATTGCGGAAAAATACGTAAAAAAAACTTATAAGCGACGTGAGGCGAAGGCTTATCAATTAAAACTTGGAAGTAAATGTCGAAATTGCTGGTAAAACGAGAGTTCAGGGTAAGGGCTCTTACTCAAGCCAATTAAGGTCTGATTAACTACATGACTACATTGACTACAATGCGAGACGTAAACCAGGCCGGAAGAAAATTTACGCTTGTTTGATGGGTCTTTGGATAAAGTGAGTCTGTTTTCACTGATTCTGATTTTCAAAATCCCTAACTATCCGTTTCTATAAGGCAAATGCCTGAATGGCAGCTCACACAAAATAATTCTTTAGCACGAAAATAAATTAGAATTTAGGCGAGTTTACTTCAAAAAGATAATTGAACCATTACATATGTATTTGACGTTAAATGAAAAGTTTTCTTAAATTATACGTCAAAGTTATTAACCGACGAAGCTTTAGTCCAATATTATCTTTTGCAGCGGATCACCCCTAGTAATCCACAATTAAAGACGAGACGACTGATAAGATAAAGTGCAAAGTGGAAGAGAAGACATGTTGTGCTAACCCCACCTAGAGGGATAAGGGCAGGAAGAAGGAAAATCCGCAATATCACGTGAAAAATGTTTAAAGTAGCTTTTACCGTCTATCTATAGAACTAGTTTCAGGTAATTCCTGCTATTTCGCCAGAATTATTATGCATAGATAAGACTTTATTCTGTCCTCGATAAGGTTCACGGTCGGACGACACCCGCGACTTCGTGCCAGCTGGCGCGATGCGCTAAGGCAGCTCAATGTCTTCGTAGCACTTCCTTTGTTTCAATATCAATAAAAAAATATAAATGTATGTATGCAAAAAAAATGCCTATGTTCAGCAGTGGACGTAAACGGAAGGGCTGATGATGATGCAAAAAAGAAAAATCTTTTCATGATATTTTCATCGATTTTTTCTTTAAGTAAATAATAAAAAGTAAATAATTTTTTTTTTGTGAACCATGGAACTGTCTTACAGTTTTGAAAATAATTATTCTTAGTAGGTTCTTTATTATTTCCGAGTTGATCTGCCCAAGTGTTTTATTTATTTTATATGGGGATCAGGCTAATAAAATAACCTCACCCATACCACAGATTTTATAATACCATACTAGCCAATACATATTTATATTAACCACTATAGATACAACACACATAATACTAAAGCAATGATCGATTCCCGCCTCGGGACAAATATTTGTATGATCTGCAGATATTTGTTCAGGGTGTTCTGGTCGTTTTCTATGTGTAATAAAAAATATCAGTTATCTAGTACCCATAACGCAGCTCTGCTTAGCTTGGGGCTAGATAATGTTGTGTGAATTGTCCAGCATTATTTATTTATTTATTACAGTATGTTCTTATGACTCATGTGTCAATGCATGTTTTATTGCCAAGCAAAAACATTGGCTCACATCCAATACTACAAAGTGTTATTGTTTTCATAATCTGAAAAGAAATTGTTAGTTTGTTCTACTAATGAGAATTAAATTGGAGTCTTATTATTGTTTATATGCCTCAGAAATGGGAATGGAACAAGAGGCTTTGTTTCTTGTTCCATTTATGATGAGAAGGCAAGTTAAAGGTCACTAATTTGAAGAGAGTTGCAAGGTAGAACCAGTGGAGACTGTTGAGGGCATACTGTGCTAAGAGGTATCTATCATCTAACTTTATAAATTTTTAACTATATCAGATTATCTAGGGGATAAAAAAGCTTGGGATGAGTTTTGCTCCAACTCGAAAACTAACAATCTAACAAGGTAAAGGTTTCTTGTCTGCTTCTTTACTTTACCTTATATAGATTGAAATGAACAAAAAATCTTAATGATCACTTTATTTCCCTGTTTTACTTATGTAATTTTAATTTTGTAATGTGTCCAAGAGTGCTGTAAGGTCTAAAGGACATAAAGCAATTTGGAGTTTTGAAAACCAAATATCTATTTTTTGGTCTATGGTTATCAAGGCTGTATTGTTAAACCAGAATAGGTAGACACTTGAGATTTTGAAAGGATGTTTAAATTACTGTTGCCGCTATATTTATACTAAAAATAAAATAAATTTATTAATAAAGGGAGCCAACAGCCATACCATGTAGAGTACCAATCACTGAAGCTAAGCAACACTGGGCACCATCAGTACTTGGATACTTATCCAAGAACTGACAGATAAATATTTTGATGGATATAAAAAAAAGCAAAAAGCCAACATGATCACTCGATCATGTTAGCCTTTTGTTTTTCCATATTTGTTTATTAGGGATTCTTTAACAAAAATTATGTACGCCTGAGCAAAGTGACTCATCGGTCTGTGTCTGCAGGTTAATACAAACATACATGTTCAAAAAGGTTTAGGGTATGTCAAAATAAAAGTTTATTCAAGCTTAGCCAGATAGCAAATAGCTGTTGAGGTAAACTATCAGGTGACTGTTAGGCTTTATTGAGTTTAAATTTATAGCAAATTCTAGTTACAAATTGAAGATCCAAGGATTTTATTTACCTATTAAAGAGGTAATAGAGATGCCTTCTTATCATATTTCTTTTTAGAAATAAGAGACCCTCATGACATCATTCAACATTTGTTGAGTCATAGGCTTATCAAATAAAACACAGCAGAGCAGATTATGTCTACATCTAAGTTTTGCACTGACATTGAAATAAGGCTATTTCGAGTTGACTTAAGCAATGGCAATGATGTGACATTATCAAGTAGTAATATTACTAATTTAGTGCTATTTTTAACTTGAAAGTTTAGTATAAGCCCTAACAAAGATATTGAAGACCTAGCCTTGAAGATCATACAAAGGCTGTGGTAGTAAATTTTAGATCTCACTATTTATACCTACATGGTACAGTGTAAGCTCAATGTCTGATTATGAAGTAATGGGAAGATTCAAATGCAAAACCATTATGACTTGAATAATACGAACATATTCATCAACAATTCTACACTAAATAACAGACCCAGTTAGTGCGATTAGTCATCAAAACTGGATGGAAGGTAGGTTTTTGTTCACTTCGATAAAAACTTGGATTATCACTATAAAACGAAACTGTTTTTATCATCCTATTATTCAAAGTCGTAGATGTATGGCTTTTAGATCAAAATTTAGCCCAACAACGAGAAGAATTAGAAAAAACATTTCTGAATCGGTGTTCCAATCGGAAAATGGCGTTACAATTTCTCGAATAAATTGACTTCTTTAGTGCAGCAAATGATATAAACTACTGTAATACAGCATGGCCATTATAGTTAGAGCATCTACAAAAGAAAACACACAGAGAAAACCTTAGAAAACTCGAAAAATAACTCACCTTTCTAAATAAATTGACAGCAACACAGCACCACAAAATTCACTTTATCAAATCTCAATTCTACCAACGTTTGAAAAATAGCTTTTTGACAACGAACGATGACGAGCTGTCATAGGGATAAACCAAACTTAGTAACCGTTTATTTTTGTCCGGCTAATTATTGACCATTCATTGAGATTTATTCAAGCTGCGGGAGGTTGCGAGTTTCTTTTTCCTTTTTAATATATGCAGAACACAATTGGCATACTATATGGTCTTCTCTGTAAATCGAGCTAAAATAGAACAGAGCTTAGCAAGATAAATTCAAGATGCCCATGTCTGTACAACTACCCTAGCAACTACCACTATATTGTGCTGTCACTGTCATTAACATGACTTTTATTGTCAATGTCAAGTCAACTATTTTTTTTATTTATTTCATCTTCCTCTTCCTTCATTCCTTCAGTTTTCATTGTTTTTCAGTGGTGTTATAACGCATAATCAGGTTTCTATCAAACAAGACAAAAGTCTACTTATACTAAAAAACGTGATTTATCTATCTGCTTTGTGGGTGATTAATAATTTAGTTAACATACTAGTTGTCGTCATTTGTGGTCATTGTAATTGTAACCCTGCATGAACTCCTCAAACTTTCCGATGACAACCGATCGTCCTTCCCTTATTAAAAAATGCTTAATCCTTCTTTGAGTATAGTGGTGTACTTACTGGGTGTTCTGTGGGGGGCAGTGTTTATTCTCTGCTGGGTAACAATACGCACTAGGCATAGCATTGGTAAAGTCGCTATTTTAGTAGCAAGCATAATAACTGTACTCATACTAACCTTGCCAAAAATAGAGATCCAGTTGATTGCCAACCAGTTATGGTATGATAAATATGTTATGGCTCGCTACTGTACCCTCTCCTTCCTGCTGATAAGTGTTATCTTTGGTTCTGTTTGTGTATATTACTGTCATTGTATTGAACCTAGGGAAAACCTGAAAGTGAAAACTTTTGGTAGCTATTAAATACTGGTTGAAGACTCACTGGTAAGTTGTGATTATGAATCATTCAGTAAACAGTTTGTTGCAATGAATTGTATGATTATTCTAGTCATAAATTAAGTGACTGTAAAATCTATGTGAAAATACAGGCATTGTTTGGTGAAAATTAAAAAGTAAATTAAGTACGAGACAAAAATATTCCCTAAAGCTACACAAATATAGGGCCTGCAGAACTATGGTGGATGGCATCAACTCTGTTTGGCCGATACCCAGCAGTCATTAACATCTGGCTACAAATGAGGCTAATTTTATGTCTAAAATGTATGACCAATATCTCAAACAAAAGTCTATTCATGTCAATTTGAAATAATACATGATCTGTCTCTTTAATTTTGTATTTGTAATAATTTACATAAATTTATGAGTACTATGAAACAGCTTATTATTACAATAGGCATTACTGATTTTGAGAAATTACCATAGATTACTATGGCAACTACTCTGAAGTGTTTTTAGACATCTACTGAATACAAAATAAATCATATTTCAATAAATGCTACAATATTAGTTGAATCTATCTATGAAGACACACATGCACAAACATCTGATGATACAGAATGACCATAATATTGTCAAGAGAAGAAAGTCAAACCTACACCATAGTTATTCTGTGCCTTTACATAATTGTGACGGCATGATGTCACAACTCAGTTTTCTCTGATGAACTCTGCTGCACAATTTAAGTAAAATAAATATGCCATAGAATTTCTGTGGCATATTCAGTGTTTTTAAATTGTGCAACCTTGGTGTTCAACAAATCATGATGGATTGCAGTATTTTTTATTTTATGAAAATAATAATTAATATCCATCAAAATAAAAAATATAATACATGTTGGCTCATGTATAATTCGCTAAATACATATAATTATGGTGAGTTTTAGTTAATGTCATCATGCATATTATCTTACAGTAATAGTTATCTCTTGTTTAATAGATACTTATCTATTATCTATGTTTGAGTTTTATCTTAAAAGTCTGAGTTCCTCTTATTATCTATGAATGTCTGTTTTGTCTGGTTGTCTTGATGAACTTAGTGATAGGTTTTATTACAACTTAGAATAAAACACCAATAATAAATTATAATAGAAATAAAAGTCCCTCCTTTGTTTGAACTGTAAAGTTAAATGTCGAAAAAAATACTACATTGCTTATCATGAATGTATGGTTAAATTTTACCTTTATTAACCAACTTCAAAGAGGAGGCATTACATTTTTTGTATGTATGTTACGCGATATTTCCGCCAATTATAGCCCTATTTTGAAAATTATTTCACTATTGTATAGAAAATGATCATGAGGTGGTCCTATAAAATTTTTATCACCAGGGGATTAGTATTTATCCCGCAAAACTTAAGAACATTGTAAACGTACAGGAATTTGAAGTCTGTTTATCGTTTTTTAAAACACGCCAAATTATTCCCTTTTCATAACTATCAACATTTATGAAACATTACTAATATTTATATATAAATGTATTTGTTTATTGGTAAATCACAGCTTTAAATAATAAATATGGTACGGAGAGCAGCTTCAATTGGTAACCCCTTTAACATTTACCCTTCTACCGCTAGAGGCATCAATTGGTAACCCCTTTAACGTTTACACTTCTACCGCTAGAGGGTTACCAATTGATGCTGCTCTCTGTACCTAATACATTAATAACATTATAATAACAATATTCTCCTTGGTTATGTTGTTGTTTGAATTTGACTCTGAAATCATAATCCCAAACCTGTCCTTTATTACACATTAAAAAAAATATTTTATTAACTTACTACTACTATTTGGGAAGGCAAATTTGTGTTCTAGCAAAGCGCAACACATTACTGTGAAAAAATAAGGGTAGTTGAGAATATGGCCTAGATCTATGACATTGGGCTTAAATGGGTTAACTTACTACTACTAATAAACTTAATTTACTCTGCTCTGGTTACATAATACTGTGTTTTACATACCTATTTGTCTAATTACCAGCATTGTTTGTTTATTCACAGAGAAGATGTCGAATGTCATTTGCCTGGCCCTCCGGTCCCCAATCAGGAATCTCGCACGACTGAAGAAAGCCAGGTGTATATCTACTTCAATAGTCCACAATGAGACCATACTAGTCAAAAATAATGAGGAATTTGTTAATAAAGTAAGTGCTTAAATAAATAAAATAACCCGCAACCTCCTGCGTCGTAGGAGGACCTTTGCCCGCCGCGCCACAGCGGTCGTCAACAATACATAATATTTGTTGCGCTGCGCCCCTGTCTTTTTCTCATTTCTCTGTTTCGCCCCACTGCCGTTACTGAACGCGCTCACATGCTATCAAGACACTACGTTACTTTCATGTTATACTCTGTAATCATATCATATTATGATTGTCATTGTAAAAGGTGGGATTACGATGATTGTCATTGTAATATTATAAACTACGCCCCTGTCCTTTTCTAATTTCTCTATCTCGCCCCGCGCGCCGCTACTGAACACGCTTAAATGTAATCAAGACACTCGTCTACGTTAATCGCATGTTACACTCTGTAATCATTATTAAGAGTGTCGATGTAAAAAGTGGGATTACGATGATTGTCATTGTAATATTATAAACTGCGCCCCTGTCTTTTTCTCATTTCTCTGTCTCGCCCTGCCGCTACTGAGCGCGCTTACATGCTAGCAAGACACTCATCTAGTACGTTACTCTCGAGTTACACTCTGTAATCTCACCTTTTACAATGAACGAACAATGATAATATTACAGGTAATGAACAGCGAAAAGCCTGTAATAGTCAATTTCCATGCGGAATGGTGCGAGCCCTGCAAGATCCTTACTCCGAAGCTTAAGGAGTTGATCGAGCCACTGGACAACTTGGACTTAGCTGTTGTGGATGTAGAAGATAACGCAGATTTAGTTCATACTTTTGAAGTGAGTATTTCAAAAATATTGTATATTATACAGGGTGTTATTTCAATTAGGGCGCAATACCGCTGGAGGCTACTCACTGAATTTTTAATTTTATTACAAACTAGCTGTCCCGTGCCCACTTCGTTGGTCGGTATTTTTTTTTGGTTCTTAATATATATATAGCCTATAACACTCACAAATAACGTGGTTTTCCATAGGTAAAATAATTTTCAAAACGGGCTCAGTAGATTCAGAGATTATCCCCTTACCCCTACAACCTCACAAACCTTACTTATTTTTATTAATGTAGTATATATACCTACCTAGATATACGTAGATACCTACCTAGATTTTATTGACTGGACGTCACACAGCTCCACATTTACCTAGGTATATTATACGCTTCAAAAGCTTTTGATAGTACCTACTGGAGAATAGGGCACTACACATCTATTGTCCAGTTCTAAAATGGACTCGTATTTTATGCTAAGTTTCATTCAAATCCATTCAGTAGTTTTTGCGCTATTTGAGACCGAAAAATGTCACTTCCATCCCCACTCCCATGGGAACCCTAACGAATTCTAGGATAAAAAATATTACATGACCTTCCTCGTAGTATGAACTTAAATCATGCCAAATTTCATTT
The DNA here is from genome assembly GCA_947859395.1 of Eupithecia insigniata. Lineage (NCBI taxonomy): Eukaryota > Metazoa > Arthropoda > Insecta > Lepidoptera > Geometridae > Eupithecia > Eupithecia insigniata. The sequence goes on from OX402007.1 coordinate 1,895,961, forward strand.
GACTACATTCAGTAGTTTCAGCGCTATGCGCAGCCAAGAAATTTTACCCTACTGCGGGGGGGCCACTACGGGGGCTACTGCGGGGCAATGTGGGGGCCCACTGCGGGGGAAAACTGCCGGGGCCCTCGACTGTGGGGGGCTACTGAGTGGGTCCCACTGCGGGGCAATGTGGGGGCCCAACTGCGGGGGCCTACTGGGGGTCCCACTTCGGGGGCCGGCGGCTCCCACTTCCGGGGCCCCACTGCCGGTGCCCCCACTGTGGAGGCTACTGAAGGCCCACTGCGGGGCAATGTGGGGGCCCCACTACAGGGGGCTACTGGAAGGGTCCGGTTGCATGAGGGGCCCCACTGCTGGGTGTTCCCACGTCCGGGCTCCCACTTTCTGGGGCTCCACTGCCGGTGCCCCACAGTAAGGGAACTCAAATTGTTCCAAGTTTCATTTCAATACATTCTTTAGTTTCGGCGCCATGCGCTGCCCAAAATTTCACTTCCATCCTCTCTCCCAAGGGAACAAAGTATTTTATGGCCTTTCTTGTAGTATGATCTCAATTTATGCTAAGTTTCATTTGAATTCATTGAGTAGTTTCGGCGCTATGCGAAGCCGAGTAATTTCACTGCCATCCCCTCTCCTAAGGGAATTCTGATGAATTTCTGGATAAAAAGTATTTTATGCCCTTTCTCGTAATATGAACTTAAATCATGCTAAGTTTCATTTGAATACCTTCAGTAGTTTCGGCGCTATGCGCAGCCACGAAATTTTACTTTCATCCCCTCTCCGAAGGGAGGGTATTGAAATCCGGGATGAAAAGTATCCTATGTCCTTCCTCATAGTATGAACTCAAATCCTGCCAAGTTTCATTTCAATACGTTCAGTAGTTTCGGAGTTATGCGCGGCCAAGATACAGACAGACAGACATGATGGAAAAAAAAATTCACTTTTGGCATCAGTATCGATAATAGAGCGCCCTCCAAAAATATTTTCAAAATATCTTCAATGTACGGAATTGGTCTTTTTACAGTTTTATTGTAAGTATAGATAATGCCTTATTAACGTAGTAACCATCCCAAAATATCGTGACCACCTCTGATGCGTTCCGGCTATTGTCGCCTCACCGGACGATGGCCCGCCACGCCCCCACGCGAAAGGGACAGAGCTATTTTGTTTATTTTTTATCATTCTGTGGCAACGGAACGTCCCGCGCGGTATTGTGCACTAATTTTAATAATACTATAAGGATACATATAAAACTGTTTAAAATATAAAAATGTATAAGTGCTTATTTTGTAACCCTAAAGGAATCTGAAAACTGTCGTCTCGTATCCACGGCTACTGTAACGCGATGGAAACATCACATTACACTAATATTTATAAAGGCGTAAATTTGTATGTATGTTTGTAACTCTTTCACGCTCAAACGGCTAAACGGATTTTGATGAAGCATGGTACCAGGACTTGATCCCGGAAAAATACCGTGTTCTCGTGGGAATAAATATTTTTTACGTGAACGAACTCATTCACCGCTGGTAACACCGCGGGGCGCAGCTGTAGATGAATAAATAATACAGCATCATCTAGCCCCAAGCTAAGCAGAGCTTGTGTTATGGGTACTAGATGACTGGTTTATTATTATATTTATTAGTTATTTAATACAATATATTTCATAGATACGAGTAGATATTTATTATTATACATAGATCAAAACACCCGAGACAAATATTTGCAAATCGTAAAAACATTTGTCACAAGGCGGGGATCGAACCCGGAACCTCCTGCGTCGCAGGCATACCTTCGCCCGCCGTGCCACATCAGCGGTCGTCAGATAAATACACAGACCTTTAGTAGGACTGTCACAACTTTCGACATTTAACCGTTTGTGTGTGACCTTACTTTTATACTTCCAGGTGAAAGCAGTACCAGCGGTAATAGCTATTAAGAACGGCCTGATAGTGGACAAGTTCATCGGTCTAGTGGACGCGGATATGATCACAGGTCTTATAGACAGAATGTCGGGGAAAAAGAAGCCCGAGTCTTAGAAACTGCTCTGGAGTAGTGATAAGTAGGATTTTTTTGTGAATAGTGAAATATTGGCCTTCCTAATTAACTGCTGACTTCTTTTTAGTGGAAATGTCTCTGGTTTGCCATTTTCCTGCCAGTATCCGCTTCATATTGGTTACAACTGTTAGTAATTGATGAATTTACTTTAGTTAATTTTATATAGTTATTATATAGTTGGTCTTTCTGTGCTTTGTCATAAATGTATGGTGAGCTTTTTATTTATAAACTAGCAACCCCCAAGCTTCACACGGGTAGAAGAGCAGTTTAATAACATAACACAAAAAGTGTTAATTTGGGAACATAATTATGGTGCAAATAACATAAAATATAAAGCGATGCGACCTGCAGGAGTAAAATACCTTGTCGCAGGTCGCAACGCCCACCTCCATATCCAGTACCTACCCATAACACAAGTCCTCCATATTTTTGTTGGGCTTAGATATGCGATGCTGTGTGAATTGCCCAGCATTATTTATTTTATTTACCGTTGAAGAATCGGTCATAGGCCGACAGCTTTTTTATAGTATGTAGACCTTCTATTGACTTCAATCTCACCTGATGGAAAGTGACGATGTGGCCGACGGTGTATCACGAAGGTCTAGAAGACACCTATTCACTCTTGTCTTGAAGAGTTAAATGATACAGTATGCTAACTATAGGTAGTAAATTTCTCTTCCTATTTCTTTGTTTAATTTAAAACATTAAGCCCCTTAGATTTTAATTTTAGGACCATCTTATATAAAGAACGAGTTTAAGAAAACAAGGTATGCTCTTCCGAGACACGATGGTCACGTGGGTGTCGCCAGGCTACGTCACACGTCATCGACGCCATCGGCGAATGAGAAGACGACTCTGTTTCCTGGTGATACCAGTAGCGTACAATCGTAACTCCCCGAGCCTTCTACATTTTGTTGAAATACAGTGGCAACTGGACAGTGACGTCACCTGGCGACACTCCCGGAAGAGCAGACCTGTTTTCTGGGATCATGGTGGACTATGGACGCAGGCCTCCCTCCCCCTGTTATGCGCCTTAAAAGGTCCTATGAGGCCAATATTTCACTATTCCTAAATACACGAACCTGACTATTACAATGTACCTACAGCAATTTTTTTATCGAATTTCGATAATATTCATGCCATATTTTATAGCGAATTGTTATTGATTAGAATTTTAGATAGAAATTATGGCCTGTTTACTTCGATCACCAATAAATACCAACTAGATTTCGGGTTACATACAAAATCAAAGCTAAATGCATATTCACGCGGACAGCATATGTATATACTTAAACAGCCACATCACAACAGCAAACTGAGACAAGAGTTTTGAAACAGTTTTAAACTCAACCTAATTCAAACCGGCGGCAATATGGCACCTAGTAATAAAGTCGCAAATCTTCAAAATGTTATCTTGTACGTACGATTATTCGTGTCACTTTAAAAAGAACATACATATATAGGGTTTGATAGCATTTAGTGTGAAATCAATCATAAGAGGCAACAAATAAAGTACTTATTCCCGTTACTGCCTTGCGACCTACCTCGTTTTGTTTCGTTTATGTTTGCTTCTTCGAATGTAGTGTACTATGAAGTGTCAGCGGTGGTTTAAAATCTATAATTTTAGTCAAAATGTATTATTATTCGTTAGTTTATAGCTTAAAATATAACTTATTCTACATGTACTTACCGAAAGTATATAAGAGAGTCCGGCCGTTAAATTACTTTTTTGGGCATTATTTCTTCAACTTTGAAATACACATTACATTTGGCGGCATTGTTACACGTGTCTGTGTCACATTGGCTGTGAAGCGAACTGAACAAAATAAGAGCTCACGTCTGAAGTGCACTCTTATTAACTGAGACGTATTCTTTAAGCCGAAATCTAGTTGGTATTGGTGATCAAAACCTGTTTACACTAGAGACAGTAGATTTTAGGAGTTTTTCTGCAGGCACTTAAAATTTTTATATCTTGGTAACTTTGGAAAACTAGTGTAGATAGGACTTAAACGTGTACAGGAAATTAGGAATACATAGTGGGGTCCAGAATCAACCCTTTTCGGTTAAGTACACGCTTTCCGTGGCACCCTGTATATACGTATTAGATAATAAAATTAAAGTCATCTATAAATTTTATCATAAATCTTATTTTGACGAATTTATTATGAATGTAAGCGGGTTAACGACGAACCTTGTGCGTGTTGGCACCCAAAGTTATAGCGTAGAAGATGCGGAAGTCGAACCGAACTCACCCTGAAGATATCCCAACTTGTTCTTGATTCTTCCAACACAAATTTCTTCTAGCACAAAGTCTTCAAGCCCATCACAGACGTAGCTATAATAATTATAGTTATATGAATAGCAAGGCTCCAATTCAACCCGTGAATGTTGTAAGAGCCGACTAAGGGAACCTACCAGAGGAAGGGCAGCAGCTTCCTTCCGAGTATTTTTCAACACCAACACTGCGATCACCAATACGCCAAGCGTGGTGATTATGGCGAATCCCCCCCTACATGGGAGACCATCCACTCGATGGACCGACGACATCGTAGCGGTCGCAGGGAGTCGATGGATGGAGGCGGCTCAGGAACGCTATTTGTGGCGTCGTACGGGGGAGGCCTATGTCCAGCAGTGGACGTGTAGGGGCTGATGAATTTTCGAGTGACCATAAACTCAACTATAATTTATGTTTCTATGACGTCACCAAGCTATACTGTAATTGCTTGTATTGCTTGCTATATATATACATTAAAGCACATTCTAATATATATTATAGCTAACTAGTACGCCTGTGATGGGTTTCATGCTGACAACCATTTTGTTGTCAAGTTTATACCAACTTTTCTTGTACGTAGGTACTTTTGTGACACAGAATAACCTACCTACCTTTACCTACTTCAAACAAGATTTGTAGATAATCCACTGACATTAAATTTAATAATAAATTGACTTAAGTTATTTTCACTATAACTACTAGTATAAAATTATTACCATTATTGAATAGATAGTTGCAATGAATAACTAAAATAGGCGTAAGTCCTCTAATAATCCTTGATTTCTATCAAACTTACGAATCGAGAAGTATAAATTGAAGAAAAAAAACAAGCTTAAACAAATAAATATAAAAATTTAATAATTAGCACAAAAATAAATAGATATTAAAGAATAGTAGTCTTATTTTGACTTTAATATCCGTAGGTGTGGTCCGTTTATGTATTCCAAATTGCGTTGGGCTTTACGAAATAAATCTAGATAATTATTATAATGTACTGAACACGTTCAGGGGTAAAAAATCCGCTGCAGAGTCTTCGGCAGGGAATCTGACACACATTCGCGCGAAATTAAAATACATATTTTAACGGTTTTTAATATTTTCTACGTTCTACAATAAATATATGTAAATTGCGGAAAAGTAGTTCCCCGTAAATTGTAGAACATTTAATAATATTTATTGTATACACAATAATACAATGCATGACTTGTCTCATAGGTTACGTAAATAGGCGAGCTTATCCCTGAAAGAGTTTTCTTCCAGCAAACCTTAGAGTTACAGGATATGCGATGGAACAGGTAGAGGAAGTGTACGGTTAATGGATCTTTTTCTTTACTAGTCTTAAACTACACATTCAACTCTTATTTTGGATGTAATGTGTATAGCAGTGTTAAACGCCGCAAAACCCCACGCAACTTTATATTTAACGGACTATAAATTGTAATTGTAGGGTTTATATACATTAGGCTACGAACGCACTGACAGGCGTCTTGCTTTGCACCTAGAGCCGTAAGACCATTTGGCGACTAGTGAAGGCATCAAGCGAACACGTTCTACGCAAGACTACGCTAAGCAAGCCCCTTGTCCGTGCCCCTTACGTATATATTTCAATATGTAAAGCTGTGTATAGACTAAAGCATTAAGGCGCGCGCCGACTTTTGACGGTTGCATCGCTACAGTCGCGTTTTCAGTCGCACGTTTGCAGCACTACAAAACTTCACCTGCACCCGTACTCGGACGAGCACGGGTGCACGGGGCACCACATTTGTACCACAGGTTGTAATAAAGCCGAGCCGTCATGTTCGAAGTGTAGTTCAAGTAAATTTTGAAACAGAGAATGTTGTTAAAAATAATAGTACAGTAAAATGCTCTAGTCTATGCTCGCCTTAATGTTATAATTATAAAGAGCTTTGTTGTGTTGTGTAATAGGTGCTTGACTATTCCCTCCCGTGGATGTATACCCTCTTAAAATAGTTGATGTTATTGATTCAAAATATTGACAAATTGTTAACTTACGTTATGATGACCTAGCATGTAGGCAACGAAAGACATGTTTTGATCTACCTATGCGGTATTTGCTACCCAGAGTGGTAAGTTTCACTTGGATTTCGCGGGCGGTTTCGCGCGGTCCGCGGTATTCCGTGTTTTAGTGGCCGTAGGATAACGGGCCTTATTTGAGTCATATAGAAAGATAAATCACCCTAAACGACGGGATCAAGCGTTTTGTAGAAATACTTATAAGAATCAGTAGATATATAGTTGGTTATCTTTAGAAGACGACAGTGAAAACGTTCAATTTCGTCTGAAAAACGCTGTAATAAATCCTTATAAGCAATTTGCATAAAGTCGCAACTAGTTTTAATATAGTAGATGAGTTCTTGCCTTAAAAACTATACAAGTTAGTACCATGTTGCTTTAAAGTACACTTGCACGACGATCACGTTTACTCAGCCAATATGCGATCTTTTAGTTTGACATGGTATTATCCTACGTCTATTGAGCGACTGCAAAACTTACAATATAAGAGAAGCTTCTTGAGTAGTAAGTAGTGTGTGAATTTAACTAGAATCTTATTAGACCAGCATTGGGTTTATTTTACCCTGCGCTTTTGCCAAAAGTGACCAAAAGGTTCGAAGTGATTTTGGCCTCTAGTTAATTTTGAGTTAGATAATGATTATTACCTACTGATTTACTAGAAACTGAAGCAGCCTCATAGTGTACCTAAGTTTTTTTATTGATTAGGTTGTATGATTAAGTGAAAATATCTATCTAGGGAATTATTTGGTTGATTATGTACTTAGGTGCATTTTTTTTACATAATCTATGTAAATTGTTGATTATTACAAATTATTCTAACGAATTATATATTTCAAATTTCATAATATATTTTCTGAAATACTCAATCATGTCTTTCATTTAAAATGATGGTAGTGTTTCCGTGTCCCCCTAGGTCAGTTAGAAAAGGTTTCAGGGTCCAATCTTGAAGATTGTCGCTCACACGTCCAACCCCACTGCCGCACAGCAATCTTCAGAAAAATTAGCATATAAATAGATACATTTTATTTTACAGTGACATGCTTATACCGTTAGTTTCAAGCAAGTGGCCTGCACGCTGTTTTCTAGTTTTTATGCAACCACTGTAAATTGTATTTAAATATTACGACTTAGAGCCCATATTTTAATGCGCATTTGTGTTGTGTGGCAGTGGGGTTGCCGGACGTATTTGTGCCAACCTTTATGCGTGTTGCAGACCGATACCTCATAGCTTTTCAGACCTGCAGAGCAGCATCAATTAGTAACCCCTTTAACGTTTACACTTCTACCGCTAGAGGCATCAATTAGTAACCCCTTTAACGTTTACACTTCTACCGCTAGAGGGTTACCAATTGATGCTGCTCTCTGTAACCTACCTACCTAGTTATCGTGCACACATGAAAAACGTCACCTACTCATGCGAGCTTTAGCTTCCGGCTATACTTAATCTACTTAACTTTGTTATTCGCTTTTTGTCACATCCTCGAAGTTATCATTTAGAATTGTATTAGCGTCTCGTAGAAAAATTTACATTTTCATTTTACTAGGCAGAATTTAATTTTTTTAACTACCTACCTATGTTGTTAGCCACGAAATTTAGAACCGTTTAGTTTAGCAATAAATCCAAGATATTTTTGAGTTCAATGTATCAAAAAGCGAATAATATACTGGAAGTCTATACTTAAATTTGTAAAATGAGGGTAGCATTTCTAGCAAAAATAAAATAACAAATCTCCATGTACCATTTTAATAGTGGATAAACCTGATATCATAGTGTAACGAAACTCTATTTATATGGCGGCTTTCACTTTTATCCAACCAACCCCAAATCCTCCTGCTTGACTGCCTTTCTGTACACTTTTGAACCGAAATCTTTTCAAAAGTTTGCTTCATAACAACTTCTTTTTTTAGCCTTATCCCACCGCTTCGCATCTGCTTTTCCGGGATAAAAAATTGTCTTTGTCCCAGGGATACAGTCTACCAAACATCATCAACATCTGTGCAGCCGTTAGGGCGTGAAAAGGCTAAGATGTAGCAGCCTACGTGAAAAGGTAACAGACATGATTAATGTCAAATTTAGAGTTTCTCTATAGACTAGCTAGCGGATTGGACTCTATAGATGAGATTTTAATTTAGATTTTTCGTCACTGGTCCTAACAAAGGTTAGAAAGGCGTCAAACAGAATTCCAAGAACAGATGCATACAATTTTATAATAGGTAGGCAAGCAGATTATTTACTAGTCGAAATGCAGTTGCACCTACCTACATATTCATGGACGGATTTTTCCTCCTTTTTCTACATTCTTATTAAAATGTTATACCTAATGACAGAATACTCTCATTTTCCTTAAGCAATGATGTCATTTCAGAAGTCGCCAAAAGTAAACTAGATTGAAAGCACTAGAGATGTTGCCGTCCTTTCCGCAACGATCGATATAAAAAATTCAGCTCATACGGTCGAAGATATCTGATTCAAAATTGAATTGTAAGATTCCACCCGAACAAACATAGTTTACATCAGGTTTATATACATACATATATTGCAAGTAAAAAAAAAACTTCAACTTCTTTTTTAATGGCGCCACTTGCTTTTCGCTACGACTATGCCAGTGTCAGTAAGGAGTGTCATAAACTTCAAAATAATATGGTCCGTTGTAAAAATAGGTAATTTTTTTGTGCTGTCTAATTGTAAACTAAACTTTGGCATCAACCAAATTGACATCATTGCACATTATTATAACCTGTCAATTAGACATTTTAATAATAGATATCGTGGATCGTGGAAAATGAGAATACTCTAAAACTATGTAGATATTTGTTTTTAGAACACATGGTTGAAAACTTGCATGATTTAATTTTACAACTATAATACAGATTCAAGTTCATTCACAAATTATATGAGACTGATAGTGTAAAACCGCCTACTCACTGACAAGAATATAGTCAGAGATCCTCTTGACAAGGTAACAACTTATACAAGTTTCGATGTGTGTTCTATGCTTTTAAATTCATTTAAGTACAACTATAACCTCCTTACTTATAAAAATCTGTCATCTTTAAACATATTTATTATATTCTGTCTTAAGCAAACAGAAGAAAGCTAAGGACTCTTAAGGTAGGTCCACATTATTGCGCTGTGGTGTGTGTGACGTGTCAGAAGAATATTGGTCTCACACAATATTATGCATCTTGACTGACTGACGCGTCAACTCTGTAAACGCATTGCCTAATTATTTTTATATGGTGTACCACATAACAATAGTATGGGTCTAGCTTTAGCTAGAGAGGATTATAAGTTATAGAGCATTTTGCATTGTTTTTTTGGATCTCAAAGTTGTCACTTGTCTAGGGTATCTCTTTACAGACATAAAGACATAATTACCTTAACAGTAGGTACGTCCACTTGTACATATAATATCGGTTAGATACGCTCGCGATTATAAAATCAGTCTAAAATATATTAAGGCAACTTTAGAATACATACATTGGATTGTCCGCGTTTTCATCATTTTTACTATACAAAATTTGATCAGAATACAGACTTTATTCATAATAATCAGTCATCATAACCAAATATATTTTATTGCTTATCTTTCTGGGCCTTGAAAAATATATTTTAAATTCTAAACGCCACGCAATAAAGTTCACTTCAGCTTGTACTTCTCCCTCAGAGAGCTAAATGGCTAAGGAGCGTCTTTCTGCGTTGAAATAGAGGGCATCTCTTTCTACACTATGCAAACTGAGCGAGACTTCAGTCAGACCCAGTCGGTGCAATAACTCTTGTAAGGTATTCTGACCTTATCAGTTGCTTAGCAGTGTTTCTCTCTCTGACTTAGGTTAACCCATATATGCCCAAAAGTACGAAAACAACCCAACCTCTCTTATCTCGCTTGGATGCCCCCAAAATGAAAAAGCTAATCACCCAATGCAGTTTACCTGACAACACAGCTCAATTTCGGTTATTTAATTGCAGTGCAAGTTGTGACTTGATTTTACCGCGAAATTTATGCGCCGGCTGTGACAAAAATGTAAGTAATTATTTACTTACTAGGATTATAGTCTGTGTTTTTGAATTATTAGTATAGTAAATATATAATAAAGGTACACAAGTAATAAGTTTTGTGTAAAATATGTTTTTCACCCCGTTATTAGACCGCATATTTCGATGGGTCACTACCGACCCTCTGGGCAGATATGATGCAGAATTTGCCCGTTTTTTCAGGTTACGTCGTGTATTGTCTACCAATGAAATACCTAGTATATGTATTTTTTTTATTCGGCGAGGAAATTTGTTTACCTATAATTGGGGGCTGCGGCTCGCTGTGATTGCCGATGTCATAGGTACTTATTATTGTTGGGAGTTGAGGGTCGGAATTGTCAACAGACCCCCAGGCGGCTGCAGCATTTTGTTCATTTTGTACGCCACCACTAGGGGGGCCCACAATTATGTGGGACTCAACGTCCTGAGAAGGACGTAATACCCACTAAAACATCAACAAGGCTTTCACGGATTCAATCAGCAACTCTGGAAGTCTGGAGCCAACGTCGATACTCCAGGGTACAACGCTGGGTTGGAGTTTCGAAGGTCAATAGCAAGAACTTTGCTATTGTAGTATGGGACTGACAAAACTTGTGGCCTGCTGCCTAAGCTATTAGTTGATTTGTTTTGTTCGGTTATGTTCCTAATTATTTAACATACTAGTTAGTAGAAATATAAAATTTTGTTGACTAAAAATAACATACTGCGTTAAATTTGCCCATACATTTTTTACTGTGGTTAAACCGTTATTTGCCCACGGGGTCGATAGTGACCCTTAACGACCCGAAAAAAAGGTACTTTCAGAAACAGAAACGCAAAATAATAAATACGGGTCTAATTATATTCCTTTAGGAACAACATATGCAAAAATTACGAAAATCGGAGACCTAAATCCTTCTGGGCATATATGGGTTAATAGGACTTTTAGCTATTGCGTAAAGTTAGAAGAGAGTTATGAATAATAGGGTATGAAGGTCCAAGAAAAACTGTATTAAAAAGCTTTCGAAAGATTGACCCTGTTGAGAGCAACAGGGCCAATCTTCCGAAAGCTTTTTAGGTGTAGACGAGACCATTTGCAAATTTACATTGTTCAGCACTAATACTGTTTTTCTTGACTAAGAAAAATCTATCTTAGTCGTAAATTGTACCTTAGTCATAACCAAAAATATATAATGCCCAAGTATTGAGAGAAGTATTTAAAGTTTTGTAGTTTTTCTTAATCTTTATGAATTGATATGATAATCAATGAAAACGAAGACAATCCTCGACACACAGTGCCATCTAGCGTCGAATGAAGGAATCCCCTAAACTGTTTACCACTTTCCATGAATTTTATTGATTTTATTCAAAATAAATCTTGAACTTTGTGGCAAGCAAGAAAATATCTGAATAAATAAGCAGAAAAATATCAAATTCATCTTTCTTTGATAATTATTTTTATGCTTATTTATTTAGATATTCAGACCAACTTTTGATCAGTGAGTTCATTTATTCCACTAATGTAATGTTATTTCGGAAAATAGTTCACAGCTTTAGAGGTCGCATAGAATTTGAAAATATCATGTAACGATTAGGGGAACAGTTTTAATAGCTTATTTAGCGAATTTTAATTAAAATGACCGCCAGTTTCGTTCTATAGACTTGAAATTTGACATTAAACAATCAATGATTTCATTAAATCAATTAAAAACAAATATGATCATAATTATTTAATTAAATAATTCAAAAATTTAATAATTATTTAATTAGTTTTTTTTTATTTCTAATAACTGGCGGCTCACACAATACATATTTCATAGGAATAACATAAAAGTTATTCGGAACAAAAAAAATATGAACTGGTTGTGAAATTTAGTTGCCAAAGCGGCCGGAGCGGAATATAGGACAATCAAAACCAGAAAATAGTCAAATGCCGATTCGCCTTACGGGTTAAAGTTGGCTAAACATTGCTCCCCATTAAATTCGTGAAACACAACACTCTATATAAGATCTTCTCAATTTACTACGTAAACAATACATAGATATAAATCACAAGTACATAACTAACAACCAACAGTAACATATAACACACATGAGCGAAGAATTTTCAATTAAAAATAGCTCCGTGTGAACCTAGCTTTATCTACATACATTTGAATAAATAATTTAAATACATACAATCATTTGGCGTGAGAAAGACTAATTATCATTTGGGAGCGATTTTATATAAAAAACAAATTTAGACAAAAAAATAACAAAATTAAAAAAGTTTTACATGAGTAAATGATGTCTTTACTTGAACGAATATACGATTAACATCTTGTTCTTTCTCATAAGTGCAGAAATGCATAAGTTATATTAAGAGATGATATATTTAGTGATTAATTTATACAATATTTACATTTATTATATACAATTTAAACTAAAACGAAAGGACGAACAAATCAACAATATTTAAGTCCCCGTTTCACTATCTTTTACTTAAAATGTTTCTTTTTTTACCAATTTGTTTAACATTTTGTTTCTTAAGAAAATAGTCTGTAATTGTCCTAAGCTACTATTTATTAATGAATCTTGTGTGGATAACTGGTAAAGCAGGATATACATTTATTTACACAAAACCAGCTTATTCTAAATTATATATTTTATTGTAAATATACAATTGAAATATTCTAAAGCCGACTGCACACAGACGCGGCAGTGTTGCGGTGTTAGCTTTGATTTCATAAGTTTTCATAAGTCCTATTGGTAACAATATTACATTTCTCACCAATCAAGTCATTACGAAAGTCTTCATGGAGTAGTGGCACCAAGAAATCTGTAATTATCGTAGCTCTAATTACTCTGGCCTAACTACTTTTAACTTCCCTAACGTAAATAAGTTACGTAAACAGCGGTTGGCATGACAGGAAACAATAGCAACTCAAACTTTTTAAATGAGTTGAAGGTTGTGAAACCTTTTTTTAGTGTAATTATATTAACGGAAATAAATTTTGATTGATTAACTGAAAGTCGAATGTAGTAAACGACATTCGACTATTCCTTTTTTTAATGTCAAAAAAATCAAACTCAACCTCCATAAATTTTAATCTATTGTTCCTAAATGCGCAATTCTTAATTGACACTGGCAGAATTGCACCAAACCCGATGCAGAGCCAAAACTAAAAGAAGAAGCAGACTACACTAAAGTTATTTATAACGGGATATTTCATAGAGGGATATTTACTATGACTTGCGTTTGGAGCCCTCAAATATTTTGGCACAGTTGCATGATCAGACCACAAGGGCTCAAAACTCAAATCATGGTTAATATCGCGTTATAAATAACTTTAGTGTTGCCAATAACCATGATAGTTTCAAAAGTTTTAACACTCAATAGCCGTAAATAAAAATTTACAGCTAAAATTATTTATTTCCCAGTTTCCTTGGCGCAACTTTTAATATTACAATTCTGGTGTAATTTTAACCCACTTATTTTATTTTAGGGTTCCGTACTCGAAGGGTGCCATTAGAACCTTATTATGCGCATGCCGCCGTCGGACTTCTTTTACAGTAAGAAAGTGCTTTACAGCATATAAATCATGTATAATTTGACATGTCAAAGATTTTTGATTGATATTTATCACAATAACAATATTATTACAATAAAATAAGCTAAAAGAAGAAAAAATGTTTATTTCAAGTACATGACTCGTGTTATTGAAAATACATGTAATGTTTAACATATTTGCCAATAAATATTCTTTACTGTTTGTCCGTCCGGTACAGATCAAGATGGTGTGGTACGGAACCCCTACTTTCGCGATTACGTGCCTTTTCAACGTCCCGGATCGGGAACCGGTGCCGGGTACCCGGCGGCGAAGTGACACACGCACCGGTGTAATTTGCATACATTTGGCTGGCGTGTACCCAGCACGGCTAACTGGCACCCGGGACGTATGAAAGGCACTATCTCTGGCACTTAGCCAGATTATTATAATGATAAAGTATTTCATAAAACACCAATAGTTTTGGTAGTATTTGCTTTTCTTATGAGCCTCTTTGGATGTATATCATATTTATGTATGTACATATATCAGTGTTAGTCAAAACCTTAATCGGGCGTTCAAGTCATTAATAGCTTGACAAAAAAGCAGTATCTTGTTTAAACTTCTGTCAAGTACATTTACTTCCCAGTTGTTCTATGGATTTATTAGAATCAATATAATCGAACCAGCAACCATCTGCATCTGAGGGCGACCATCACCCACTCTGCCGTAAAGTTCGTCCATATAACGAACACATAGACTGTTAAAAACCTTCAATCGTTTAAAACAAGACTTGTTGCTTTTATTTTATACAGTTTGTTTTTAAAAATGATATATATATTTACAATTTTACTGCATGTATAAGCAAGGAACTAAAAACGTTTCAATCATAAGAATTTCATAATGCAATATAGACCGTATCTCTATTGCAATAACGCTACTGAGGCACGCGCTGACAATGGAAGCTATAAACCAAAGGTGATCCTTTTCTAAAGTATGGTTTCTCTTTCTAATGCCGCCATCTTGGATGCATCGCGCGCCTGTAAAAACAATTATTAGGGTTACTTGGAATCAGAATCAATAGCATAAACTCAAACCGTTTATCTTATATTTTATACAGATGAGGCGATCACCTTATATTGTATACAGTGAAATTCGTATACATTTTTTTCTTTTAAACCATCCCTGTATTGAAGCAAACAAAAAAAAAAAAAAAAAAAACAAATCTTTCAAGCCTTTTTTAAATTTTAGCGATAATAATATAGATTTATAATCCTACTAATATTATATTTGTCAAAGTTTGTATGGATGGATGTATGGATATTTGTTACTCTTTCACGCAAAAACTACTGAACCGATTAGGCTGAAATTTGGTATGGGTATAGTTTGGGACCTGGAATAACATATAGGCTATTTTTTATCCCGATAAAACGCGGGCAAAGGCGCGGGCAACAGCTAGTTAGATATAATTTGAAGTCAAACATGTACCTTGTAGGACACGGCAATATAAATCGTAATCATGGCTCCCGGTGGCAACTATTTACAAGTTATTTCAATTCAAATAAACACGGCTTAAAATTCACAGACCATCAATCCTTAAAATTGACCTGTAAACTGTTTAAAGTCTTGTCTAAAACGGCTTACCATTGCTGTTGTCATACTTCGTCCCCCAAGTCTTGCACGCAATTCTCCGCAATAGGTACAAACTTGTCTTCTATCTGCAGAAGCAGTATCGTCTTGTCGACGTGAGATCTGAGGCGAGGGTCGAAGTGGTTCGGAGTCCATTTGTGTACCACCTGAAGAAAAAAGTTTGGTTTGGTTAATTATTCAGATTCAATAACTTTATTTCTTTAGGCTTAAAAAATAACCACTTACACAAATAAAATTGTATAATATAAGCAGCTATAAATATAGTTGAGAATATCAAATAAGAAATAAGAACGTCTTGGGTACGCTTCCGACTGGTTGAGCTATCTGTAGATTGTTTGCAACAAACTGCAGTTAGCTCAATTGTTGCAATTGTAAATACTAGTTTAATTTGTTTATATTATTTGATTGTTATTTTCTTTGTCAATAAAAGATTGTAGGAATAAGATTTGATGATATTGTCTTCAGTTCAACTTTTTGTTCACAAGTGGAAGAAGTGAAAAAGTAACCACTAGTACATTTATATATCACTTATGTGTCTAATACATGTTTATGTTGTCTATCTAAAACTAAATATTCGAAGGGTTAGTTAGATTTGGAGTCTACACTCCAAATTCGCCGCGCCGCTGAAAAGTAGACAAAACACTGCCAACAATATTAATACACTGGAATGTCGCACCAACCCGCCGGTTTCGCCGACTTTTGTGTGTCGACTCCATTAAGAGTCTACAAACCATAGTCGCAGACGCCACCGACAGTGCGGCGGGTTTGATGTTTGCCGCTTATTCGGCGAAATGTTGGCGGTTTCGCACATAGGAGCTAACACACCAAAGCCACTGGTTGGCTTTAGCGGCACGAAATCACCTTTTGACTTTCTTTGACATGCCACCAACTTTTAAAGATAAAGATAATTTATTTGCATAAACTTGTGTAGAGATACAAATAGGTATGCATCTGCAGCTAACAACATGTTTTACCGATAACGGTGTAAAAATTTACGTACATTCGATAGTGAATTCTAATAATAATTCTATACAGTTTAAAGTTAAAATGTATCATTTAGAAAGTTGTCCATCTCTTAATAAGGTATTACAATTAACTATTTCTTATATTTATTTATTTTTGTCGCGGACCTACACAGACTTTGTTGCGGCAATGTAGTCACGCAATAAGTCGGCAGGGACTTTAACTTCAACTTCTTTTTTAATGGCGCCGCTTGCTTTTCGCTACGACTCTTGTCGCCGACATGATTCTACTTAACATGTTCAATGACATCACCACATGTCATGATAATGACTTCAACAACGGGCTGAGTTGGGCGAGACGATTTTTACGAGACCACCACAGTAACATAATTCCTACGTTTTACCCAGGTGCCTGCCGCCACTTAGTGTGAGCGTTTCACTCGCCACGATCGTGTTGGTACTCCGGCTGAAGGCTAGCCCAGCTTACGTACCGTTCCGTCCATCCCCTGGCCGGGCACCCACGCGTCCCACACGTTCCGCCCGCCGCGCTCGCGTTGGTACTCCGAGGGCCACTGCACGTCGATGCGACGCCCCAGGTTTATGCAGTCGTAGACGCCGAGAGGCTCCACTATTACGCACTGGAACAATACCATTAATTAGCCATACGTGTTTGTAGTAAAATATTTAATATAATTTATAAGGTGTCAGTCAAATTAGTGCACAATATCGCGGGGGGATATTCTGTTGGTGCCACAGTATAATATAAAATTAACAAACGGGGTCCAAGGTCAATATTATACCTACCCAAAATTATGCAAACCCTTATTTTGCAAGTTCTGTTATACTACAGTCCCTCCAAACGGATGATTGGCATACATTATGGAGGGCATTGACCGTGCGGCGCGGTCCACTCGCGCGGAATGAACTCATTGTCAGTCTGTTTCGTGATCACGTATAGCTCTGTCACTTTCGCATGGGGGCGGGGCCATTGCGGCGACAATGACCGCGAGGTATGAAAGAGTGGTCGCCTTATTTTGGGATGGCTAAGTACGTAGTATAAAGCGTTATTTGAGATAAATATTTGAGACAAATTAAAAATTCGGCAAAAATAAAAAATCGATTGCGGCTTACTTTGTTTAGTGAAAGTTAATCGGTAGCAGCAGGTAAGTAACCTCCAGCGTTATTGTGCACTAATTGACTAACCCCCTGTATATTATATATACAAATAATAATGATGTGTTTTAGTGTACGACGTGCGATTTGTACGAGAACAATGGGACCTCGGAAGGATGAGTGGTTTCCATTGCAGGTATCAGTCAGGGTACTCGATTCTATACTTATGAGCCATTTTCTAAACCTCTATTTATATTAGATTAGAACTCAATAGATGGATCTTTCCAGAACGTCATGTCAAACAGTCTATGTAGGTATAGCTACCAAACTTCTTGTCCGGTTACGGACAGCGAGAGTGGGAAGCAGTGGGAAGTTTTGCGCAGGTACACTCTCTGAAATAATTACTAAGCCGCCGACAACGCAGCAGGCGAATGAGATAAGGACAGTTTCGTATAGCTCTGTCTCGCTCTTTCATTGTTTGTAGCAAGAAGTCTCAATGAATGATCGACGTCACTGTCAAATTAATGTAGTTTAGTTTTGGCGACATCTGACTTGACACCAATTACCAATGAGTATACAATAACTACCGTAAGACCAATTACCCCACGCCAAAGCTTTTAAGCCTAGTCGAACTATTATTTCTAAACAATTTTTAAAGAAAACATAACCCTATTAAAAGCACTACAAAAGTCAAAACCATAACCAACCTTAGACCCAATCTGTACATTGATCTTCATCTCGCTCCGTCCCGAATCCGAGCGTTTAATCTTCATCTTAATATCCTTTCCCTTATCCTTCTTCAGTATACTCTCCTTATGGCTCAAGTCGGAGTAATGCGTAGTTTCCTTAGCAGGAAGAGGGGTTTCTTTCGTAGGAGCCGAGTCAGGTTTCTCGATGTATCGACCGGTTAGTTCTCGGTATGACTCGCGCTCGTACCGGATATCCTTGCTAAGTTTTGATAGGTCTTTTGACGTTCCTTCGCTCATGTAGTATCTGAAATTTAAAACAATATTAACTTTTAGACATATATTATTTATTGTGACTATAACTATAATTATTTCTGGGACATATTATATATATCCTGCGATGAGCAGGCCATATAGCTCGTAGAAACGATAACCGTTGTGGAGTAAAGGTTCTCGAGTGGCGACCGCGATGCAACGCGAAACGGAATGTGGGAAGACCTCCCACTCGATGGACCGACGACATCGTGGCGGTCGCAGGGAGTCATTGGATGGAGGTGGCTCATATTATATATATTATATAATATCGTATATAACTTAAAATTAACCGCAACACAATCGCAAGGATATGTAGATGATATCCTGCGGAAGGACATAGGTTACATTTATCCGTGGTGGAAAGTCGCAGGCACAAGCTAGTGGCCTATAGTTATATGTTACCTGTGTGAATGTAAATATGTTACCTGTGTGAATGTAAAGGCTGCAAGCTGGCTGCTCTATTGGCTATTATCCGGCAGTCCGGCAGAGAGACGTCCACGCCTTGGCCAACGTCTTCGAGCGACGACCCGGAACCAGCTCCGCTCACCATTGAAACCTGGACGTTATTGTTTGAAAGATAGAGTAGAGCAAATATAGCGTTCATAAGGAGGCCTATAACAAAATGTTGCCGTCCCTCTCTTATCGGTCGAAGAAGGATGGCATGATTTTTAGTATTGCCATTATTTCAATTTTTGTGATATTTGCATAGATATCAATGACAATTCTTAAAAAGCATATTTTACCGGTTTTTTTTAATTAAATAAATACCTATATCAATCTATTTAACTTGCCCTGTTAGTGAGACAAATCTTGCAACTCAAATACACCAGTTATATAACTGATCGAGTTGAAATTTGGCATACTTATATATGTTCGGTGACAATGCAACGTCGGGGTACCATCGAGCTGGTCTGATGATGGAGATAAAAAGTGGCCATAACAACTCCTAAACCAAACGACTTAACCACGTCGAGTTTGGTTTCCTTGGATTTGTCTTTCAAGCACATTTGTCTCAGATTAAATAAAAGCTACTTTCTAAAATATTAAAAATTGCTAACCTTTTCACTAGCTGCCCGCCGCGGTTTGTCTCGCCACGCGCCCTCCAATAACTGTAATCAAATGTTACATTACAAAACTTCGAAGGAGTAGCAGTGACGCGTAGGAACAGAAATAAATAAATAATACTGGACAATCCATGGTAGCCTGGAAAAATACGCCTTAAGCGATAAGGCCGCCGATTCATTTACCTTTTATCAAACTGTTTAGTTATAAGTTTTCTGAGTTAAGCAATATCTATCTATCTAATCCACATATTCTCTAGCCGCAAGATAAGTGCTTGTTTTTTTTTTTTTTTTATTTATTTCAGATAACATAAGATCCATAGATTAATGTAGACTAAATTATAAACAACATTTAAATGAAATTAGATTTAAAACTAAACTTAAAATCATAATTAAAATTAGTAGAGCGTTGTGCCGAGGATAATCATCCAGGGAAGTTGTTTGCCTCATTGATCATCCTGTGCAGAAGGCACCTCCAGAGCGGGGATATGACGCATTCCGCCACGGTCTTTATGGGTATTAGATAACTGATACATTATACAGATATTTTTAACAGACTTCAAAAGAGGTTATCGATTCGTCTTTTTTTTTGTATGTATGTAGTATATTACGCGATATCTCCGGCAATTATGGACCGATTTTGAAAATTCTTTCACTATTGTATAGAAAATTATCCCGAAGGGGTCATTATTATTCCCAGGGGATTATTATTTATCCCGCAAAACATAAAACAAGTGTAACAGTAAGGGAATTTGAAGTCAGTTTATATTTTTTTAAAACACGCCATATTATTTGGTTAGAAAATACCTAGAACACCCGGAACAAATATCTGCAGATCGTACTAACATTTGTAGCGAGGCGGGAATCGAACCGCTACCTTCCGCATCGCAAGCGGACCTTCACTCGCTGCACCATAGGGACCAATTCTGCGTAACACGTGATTCTTTATCGAGTGATACTCATTATCACAGGATAAAAATATCTTGTGATAAATATCGAGTACCGCCAAAAACTGCGTTCTCGTGCGACTTATCGAGCAACTGATCAGAGAAAACCCCTCGATAAATATCGAATTGCAGATTTTGCAGATACGTTGGTTTTGCTACGAAGCAATCACTCGATATTTTGTCAGTTCTTGGCATATTCGATTAGATTATATTGCCAGAATTGCCCTCCAGAGATCGTCCGTAAAATATTTGAAATTAATTCCTTCATCTTTTATACTTTACGTATAATGCAGTTAAACAGTGATTAATTATGTACCTAGTTAAGTTCATAAGTAAATTTTGTTTATTCTAGAAGTGTTATTTTTGTTTACTTTTAAGAGTTTGTTTTATTACTTAGTCAACCGATATAAACATGTTTTAAAAGGTTGTAAAAAATGAATAAAAAACAGACATTTTCTCTATAATAGCTTTGATATATAGTAGGTACCCCCAAGCCATGCGAGGGGGTCTGGTGATAGTTTACCTGTGAGTCAGTGGATTCATTATGCTGCGCCTGCGCACGCGCGTCCGCCCCCAGTAGCCGAAACGACGCCGCCGCGCGACCGCGTCGAGACCGGGACCCGCCGCCCTGTATCATACAAGAGAAGAGTGAATAGGTGTGTGTTTGCGCCGATCGGTTTCCGAACGCAACCTACATGTGTTTTTGAACGAAGGAGATTAGCTGTCACTTCAAGCTTTGACAAAAAAAATGTGCCACGTCTCTAAGATTTTAGAAATTGCAATTTCTCACCTAATTAAAGCCATGTCGATCTAAACTATTATTTTATTTTAAAGTTTGTTCCAATACCGAACAGTGTGTCTTCTTGACCACATCGTAACTTTCCATCAGGTGAGATTGTGGTCAAACAAAGGTCTATCGACTGTAAAATAAAAGGAAAAAAGTATAAAGTTATGTAAATGGAAATTTGGATCTAAGACAACATGTGTAAAAACAAGTTTTAAATCGATATTTAGGCTTATATCCACAAGGTGCTAGAGTACAGGAAATCATAACCGCCGAACGATTTATTCCACTCATCAGATATTTCCAGTTATCTCGTGACTGCTAATAAAATGCTTGCGGTAAGTTTTTCGACGATTGCCTGGACCGCTATTTGCAGCCCATGTCCAGCAGCAGACGTTTGTGGGCATTCCCAGGTTGTCTACCAGAGATCCAACTTAAGCGATAAGACCGCCAATTGTCACTTATGTTGTTATTGTTTTATTTGTACATTGTTTCCTAGTTTTAAGTGAAAGTATTTTCTATCTATCTTACTATATTATAAATGTAAACGTTTGTGAGTACGGATGTTTGCTCCTCTTTCACGCAAAAACTACTGAATTGGGGTGAAATTTGGTATGGGTATAGTTTGGAACCTGAAATAACATAAGCCTTTATCCCGATGAAACGCAGGCGAAGGCGCGGGCAGCAGCTAGTCTTCTATAATGATGTACCTGTCTGTGTGGTTCTTTGGCCGGTCTCATGCTCCGCTGGCGGCCTCGCGACGCACTGCGGCGCTGAGTCTCACTGTTGTATGCTACTCCAGAATATGACGATGTATGCACTGTGAAACACATAAGGTCAAGGATAAGTAAGAGTATTAGAACAACAAGAATACATTGGACCGAGGGTTCACGGTCTTTTATCAACCATTTTTTAATACGTAACTAACTCTATTTAAAAGTAACATAGAAACTTAAGACTAGTTACAAAGGATCAGTAAGGTTATAATCATGGACCATTCACTCGATGGACCGACGACATCGTAGCAGTCGCAGGGAGTCGATGGATGGAGGCGGCTCAGGACCGCTATTTGTGGCGTCGTATGGGGGAGGCCTATGTCCAGCAGTGGACGTGTATGGGCTGATATGATGAAGGTCATAATTATGTTTATATGGGTAGGCCAGTTTTAAATTACAAGGCCTGAAACACTCAAGTGACTTTTCCTCCTTACAAGTTTTCAGTGTATGACGGCAGGGAGTCTAGCTCTTGCACTCATGGCTTGTTCACCAATCTAGAGACGATCAATAGATTAATAATAAAATAAATAATGCTGGACAATCCGCACAGCATTATCTAGCCCCAAGCTAAGCAGAGCTTGTGTTATGGGTACTAGATAATTGATATACATAATATAATACACTACATAGATAGATATTTTTTTATTATACATAGAAATCATCCAGAACACCCTGAACAAATATCTGCAGATTGTACAAACATTTGTCCCGAGGCGGGAATCGAACCCGCAACCTCCTACGTCGCAGGCGGACCTTCGCCCACCGCGCCACAGAGGTCGTAAAAAAAGATGGGGTTAATAAATTTTATTTCTTTGAGTTGCAGATGCAGGAGTTCATATTTCTGTTCACGTTCATGCTTGTGACACAAATATTCTTAAAATTTATCCTTGCAGATTTTTATTTATATAAATAAATAATACTGGACAATTCACACAGCATTATCTAGCCCCAAGCTAAACAGAGCTTGTGTGGTTATATGATGTGGTTTCTACGAGAAAAGTTATTTGGATTTTATAGTTTGGGAATACAAACCTTGCGTATTCTCCTCTTGCGTTCTCTCGTGCGAGTGTTCTTTTAGCAAGCCGGCGAGAGACGCCAGCGTAGACGATGACGGTTTTCCAGCGCTAGCCAAACTGCCTCGCGTTCCAGCTGGAAACAAAAATATATACAACTATACAATAATTTATTCACTCAAAGCATTACTTAAATATTCGACGACCTATATGGCGCGGTGGGCGAAGGTCCGCCTGAGACGTAGGAGGTTGCGGGTTCGATTCCCGCCTCGGGACAAATGTTTGTACAATCTGCAGATATTTGTTCAGGATGTTCTGGATGTTTTCTATGTATAATAAAAAAATATCTATCTATGTAATGTATTATATTAAGTATATCAGTTATCTAGTACCCATAACACAAGCTCTGCTTAGCTTGGGGCTAGATGATGCTGTGTGAATTGTCCAGCATTATTTATTTATTATACAAGAGAACTTAAATCTAATACAATAATAATGGTATGTCTAATGAGATTGGCTATGACCCCACGCTAGGCTCATTGCCCCTGACGTGGGCACCAGGGCATATACTGGCAATCTTCTTCACAAATCGAGAGATGGTTATGCTGTAGATAAGAAAGACAACAAATTTTCGAGTTAGAAGGGCGAAGAGAAGACCAACCATTTGAACTGAATTATACCAAACCAAAACTTGAAAAATAAATTTTTAATCATCATATCAACCCATACACGTCCACTGCTGGACATAAGCCTCCCCCATACGACGCCACAAATAGCGGTCCTGAGCCGCCTCCATCCATCGACTCCCTGCGACCGCTACGATGTCGTCGGTCCATCGAGTGGATGGCCTCCCATGTAGGGGGGATTTGCCATAATCACCACGCTTGGCAGGATGGTCAATTTTTTAATATTTTAAAATTATTTTAAATACAAGCTTTTATATCATTTAGGACTTGCTTGGGAAGACAAATCCCACGAACCCAAACTCGACGTGGTTAAGTAGTTTCGTTTAGGAGTTCTTATGGCCTGCTTCGGTTTCCATGATCAGACCAGCTCGATGGTACCATGACATTGCATGATCACCGAACTATAAGTATGCCAAATTTCAGCTCAATCGGTTGAGGACCTAGGAGTGAGGAGGTCTAAAATTGACTTGCAAGATTTCACCCGAACAAACATATGTACATTGCAAGTTAAATAAAAGCTTGTAATAACCTGAATGAGCGTTCGCTGTCAAGCTTCAGCGCCGTGTCCCTATCAAACACACCGCCCAAGAACGACGTGTGTATCGGCGGCAGTAAAGGTGTCAATAATGATGATGTCCTAGTCGAATTTCTGTCACGGTGGTTAGTCTCAAAGAAGACTAGCCATGTGCGCATGACATATCATAATACACAAATACAAGATGCACGATCTATTTCCCTCACTCTCATTGATTTATTTCATTCGGATTTCCATCAGCTTAACTAATTATAAAATAGTCACTTAAAGATAATAATAGGCATTCGCTAATAGAATCATAATAAATTTCTGTCCATTTCTGTCCATATGGAGGGAAATAGGTACGTACCTATGTAAATTCTAATCTTTTTTAAATCTAGTTAATCTTATATTTAATTGTATTGTGTGCACTGTATTTTTGTATTGTTATGTGATATGGGTCGTTTTTGAGCCTGCTATAAACAGATTTTTATTTTATTATTTATAAGTTACCGAAGTGTGAACAATATTATTTTTTTCACAATCCTCTCCCCTGTCGTCTCGATTCGTCCGTCTCAGATTTCAATAACTTTATTTCATTAGGCTTACAAAATAAACACTTAGACAAGGGTCTCATCGGAATATGCGTTTAAATAACGCATAAAGGTCATCGTGCACATACCCAATGACGTCCGCGACAGTGTGAGGTTGTGTCTCGGCGTGGCAGTCCGCGCGGTGCCCGCTTCAGCCTGCGCCGCGGCACACGCGCCGCCGCCGGCGCCGCCGCTCGAGCAGCCCTCGCCGCAGCGACGACGAATCCTGTAAGTACCACTGTTATACCACATTGTAGAGATATCACGACGGCTGTCGTGGTGAAAAGGACTAAGCACACATGTACCGCATACACCGGCACGATAGCGAGCGATTTAGACATAGAAACTCATTTATTTGCTGCTGCAGTACAAAACAGACATAAAAGTAATTTAAAAAATAGCAATAATGTGCCTTCCGCAACGCCTCCAATCGCACTTTGACCACGCGGCAAGTTTGCTGCCCACGCTCGATCAGCGAAAAGCCGTAAGGTCGTGCAACTTGCTTTAAACGAGCGGTCCACGCGGCCACAGCGAGAGGGACACAGCAAGGCATAAACCACGCGCTTTGGTTCCTGTGAATAACATCACAGGAAGCGCGGTAAGCGATAAACGACTACCACTGTAAATCTACAGATTATGAGTTTAGATCCATATTTGAATGCACATTTAGAGACAAACTAGTGTAGTGAAGAACTTTAAAGCACTGTGATAAGGACATATCAGCTATCAGCTGCTCGTCTATAATAAAATAATAATAATAACAACACTTTTGCGTTAGCGGTGTGGTCCATATATGCTACAACCTTTAGGCCTTAAGGTGAGAGTAAGGCATCTTCAGCAGTGGACGTTAGCTATAGCAATGTAGTTACCTTCTCCACAAGCTGACCAGTTTGTCCTGTATAACGGACACGGTGACAGCCGAGCCCAGTAGCTCGCAGAGTGGTGGTGAAGTGTCGGCATATGAGGTGGTAAGAGGAGACACGTAGATCGGGTAGCCGATTGGTTGGTCGCAGGACGAGTTTATGATGTTGCGGAGGGCCTGTGGTGGAGATATTCTTTTATAAATCAGCGCTCAACAGCCTTTGACCCATCGGTACATCTACCGATGGGTCAAAGGTCATATACACGATGCTTGTTGAAATTCAGAAATGGTATAATAAATTAAAGATTATTTATCGGGTATTTATCGCGTACCTTTTGTTATATTTTCCCCTACGTTTCCATCGCGTTACAGCGATAAATACCCGATAAATAATCTTTAATTATGTCAACAAATCGCGAAAGTTTAAAAAGTTTTGGTATAATAAAATTACTATGATTAAATATTCACGGGCGTTTATTATATGTATATTGTATATATGTAGAAATAGAGGTTTATATAATACTAGCAGGCCGCCCAGGATTCGCACGGGTATTTAATTTAGTTAAATAAATCCTGGGCGGCCTGCTTCAAATTTATTTTTTCAAAATCCCTATTTTTTTTTAAATATAAATAGCCTATATCCCTCGGGGATAGTGTAGCTTCCCAACAGTGAAATAATTTTTCAAATCATTTCAGTAGTTTCGGAGCCTATTCAATGCAAACAAACAAACAATCAATCAATTCCTCTTTAAGATAGTATAGATTACGATAAATACCCGTGAATATTTAATAATAATGGGTTCAGATCGCGTTAGTTTAAAAAACGTTATGTTTACACTAGCCAAACTCAATGTTTAATGTTTGTAAACAAACCACGACACAAAAAATTAAAACTCGCTTTCCGTCGAGTTTCAGATATAATTGTGAACAATATTTATTGAAGGAATAATCTAAAATCGATAAGTCATGTATATTGCGTACAAACGGACGCGGCGACAAAATAAATTTTAGGTTAAGTATGGGTGGTTTGTTTGCAAACATTCTACATCGAGTTTGGCTAGTTTTTGGTCTACGCAACAAAATGGCCATTCTAGCGACATGCTTAGCTAATGGAGTCTAAACAACAAAGTCGGTAGGTCCCCGACAAGTAGACAAACCAGTCGGGTGCCTACAATATTCATACACAAGAACGCACCAACCCACCGGACTGTGTTGGCAACATTGGTGTGTGCCGACATGATTATTATATATTATCTAATGATGTCTCCATTAGAGAGAATGAACACTTTATTGTACCTACCTGAAATTAATATAGCTAAATGTGTGTCTACATAATGGAGGAAATTATTTTGTTTTATGTTTATTTCAAGTTGTATTATTGTTTATTGTAGTGGAATTGAACAGGGTTCATGACACAACCATTTTGTAAGATCTTTATGTAACAACATGACGTATACAATAAATAATTTGAATTTGAATGTTCAGAATTTTATGCATTAAGTATGTACTGTTATTTCTCAAATAAAAAAGAATAAATAAAAATTTAAAAAATCCTACTAATATTATAAATGTGAAAGTTTGTATGGATGGATGTATGGATATTTGTTACTCGTTCACGCAAAAACTACTGAACCGATTAGGCTGAAATTTGGTATGGGTATAGTTTGGGACCTGGAATAACAAATAGGCTATTATTTATTTTATTTTTTATCCCGATAAAACGCGGGCGAAGGCGCGGGAAGCAGCTAGTTATATCTAAATAAAAAATATACACAGTACAAAAGGTGGGCGATATTTATACCCAAAGATGAAATATGATAGTATTATTGTCGCCGTGTGTGACGCCATAATGTCTCTCACCTGTTTAGCATTCTGTATGGACCCTCTCTCCGGGTTCCGGTTCCGTAGATACACCAGTTCCTGCTGCTGCCCCGCCCACAGCCCTCTCACGCACTCACGGTTCAGTTTGATGACGCGGAACCCTAAATGTCTTTTGTTCAACATTATTATCTTGTAGTCGTCGTTGCCTTCGTCCATAACATGCCTAGAAGAGAAATGTTTGACTTGAATTAAAGTCCGGCTAGGAAACAGGAGTTGCAAGAGTTGGACGCGTCTGAAGACAGGATAAGAAATGCGGCGCTTTGGCGACTATAATGCATCCGGGTCCGAAATAATACGGCCCGGAAAAGCCCCGGGCTTTTCCGGGGCCGTATTATTACTTATTATTTCAATCTATCATTCATTCAGAACATTAAAATTATACAACATTAAAGGAAAAAATTAATTTTTACTAGACGATTTAATAAATACATAAATAACTTAATCGTTAAGAAAGTTTCTAATAGCTAATACATTATTTTAACGCTAAGCATAAAGTTTTATTATGATCTAATTTATACTAAAAACAATGGTGATAAGGTTATCTCGAGTAACTAAAAGACATTATCCAAGAAAAAAGGTCTGCTCTTCCGGGAGTGTCTCCAGGTGACGTCACTATCCAGTTGCCACTTTATTTCAACAAAACGTAGAAGTTGGGAAATAAATGTGATAAGGGTCAATTGAATAATCAATAATAAAATGTGAACATCAATAATGTTTGTTAGATCAGTCTAAACAGCGTTAGTTAAACACGAGCCAATGTGACAAATAAATTGGTAAATACCAAACCACATAGTTTTATCAGATTTTTGCAGGTAAGTAGGAGTAGTAACAAGGGGTTCGGGGAGTTACGATTTTACGCTACCGGTAACACCAGGAAACAGATTCGTCTTCTCATTCGCCGATGGTCTTCTCATTCGCCGATACGATGATGACGTAAGCTGGAGACACCTACGTGACCATTGTGGCTCTTTCGAGCCACAATGGTCACGTAGAAGAGTCTTGTTTTCTTATACAATGCTAAAAGTTATAAGTAGGTACTGAGGGTTGAATCCTGGCTTGTTTGGGCCGTTTTTTTTCGGGCCCGGTTGCCTATATTCCGAGCCTTATGTGAGGCTGCAGTCCCACAGTGGAGTAGCGTAAACCTATACTATGAAAGACGTATATAAAACGTCTTTTAAATAGGTTGGAAGTCGCTTACAAAAACCAGAATGTATCGAAAATATGAAACGTCATCACTTTGGAAGTTTGGCACCTGTACATTGATCGATTGGAGCGGGACTCACGTTTCACAGGTCTTATAATAATCCCAATGTGGCGAGAAAAGCGAGCCCCAAACATAGATAGCTTGTCGAGAAAAGCGAGCCGCAACTCTCAACCAGCAGCGTGACGAACGTAGCGAGGCGCCACGCTGAGTGGACTGAAATGCTGTGCTAGTGGGTATCGCTTCGCTCGCCGATTACCTCACCTCAGTGCCAGAAGATGGTCCGCCCCCTGCAGTACGTTGTACCGCCAGGCAGGCGCCGCCTCGTGGCAGATGACGAGACGAGACGAGTGCCGCGTTATGGCGGAGTGTAGAGCCGTGCTGCTGCAGTATTCTTCGGGGAACATGAAGTGGTCCTGGGGAATAAAACATTCGAATAAAACCTTATTGAGGTTTTTTCTATCCAAAATCCAAGTGGCATAATTTGGACGCGCCAGTTCTTGATGAGTTGGAGTAGGCACTGCAATAAGCGCATGTACATGGTTGGACAAAACCACGTGGTTTCATCCATGATCCATGCTCCACGCGGTCTAATAAATAGCACCTCAATAACGTTTTTTTTTTTACCGATATACCGAGGATAAATAGGTTTGCATCCGCGTGGATTCTGCATTGTCTGATATGGCCCCAACAATTGAACCTACGTAGAGGAAGACAAATATCATAAAAACTAGGTGCTGCCCGCGCATTCGCCCGCTTTTTATAGTCTTTAATGTTTATAGTCGTTTAATAGCCTTTATGTTATTCCAGGTCCCAAACTATACCCATACCAAACAGCCCAATCAGTTCAGTAGTTTTTGCGTGAAACAGTACCAAATATCCATACATCCATCATGTTAGTTTTTAATGCACATATTTTTATTTATAAAGTTGGTATGTATTATATTATATTAGTATATGTATTTTATTTGATGTATTGTATATTTAAGAAATTCGCCACCGTTTATACCGATGTGGCGCGGTGGGCGAAGGTCCGCCTGCGACGCAGGAGGTTGCGGGTTCGATTCCCGCCTCGGGACAAATATTTGTACGATCTGCAAATATTTGTTCAGGGTGTTCTGGTCGTTTTTCTATGTATAATAAAAAAATATATATCTATGTAATATATTGTATTATGTATATCAGTTATCTAGTACCCATAACACAAGCTCTGCTTAGCTTGGGGTTAGATAATGCTGTGTGAATTGGCCAACATTATTTATTTATTTATTATACGTATACAACTGCTTCGTGTCCATCCCAAGGGTATCTGGAAGAGACCGCTCTTAGCGATAAGGCCGCCCATTGCGCAACTATGTTATTTATATTTTTCTGTATATATCTATATTTTCTTGGTGTGCAATAAAGTGTAATATTATGTTATATTATCTATCCATAAAAACTTTGACATTTATAATATTAGTAGGCACGATAGAATTATACGATGGTCACTGTGATGGCCCCATACACAGGACTACCTAGTTCAGGCGAAATTGTTATACTTTGCTATATTTATTAATTAAGTGCACTTGTTATTTATCTATCTACGATTTTCTTTTAATATTTTTATACTATAAACGCAGCTATCGTTTGTCACGAGCTGTGTTTAGCTTAAGATGCACCTTCCAGTAGCAAAATAGAGAAAAAAGCCCAGCCTTGACATTACCTGGTGCAATTTGAGCGCCATCCTAACAGCGGGCGCTAACACAGCGTGCAGTAGCGACATGTCCGTAAACACCCACTCGTCGCGAGCGCACGTGATGCGGAAATCTCCTTTGAATAGAGAGTGAAGACCGTAGAGGAAGAATTCCACGCTGCAAGGGAAAATAAACTCTCGGTTAACGGTACCTATTATTTTGTTTTTAAATATTCAACTTGTCTAAATGTCCTGCAAAGCAGACCATAGCAGATTAACGGCCGAATACTCAAACGCAACTCAGATGTAAGCACGGCTTATGTCGCGATATCTTGACAGTTTTCAATGAAAATCTGTCAAATAATCGTCACTTGAGTCGTGCTTAAATTTGAGATTCGTTTGAGTATTCGGGGGTAAGAGATTAAACCCCGAATACTCAAACGCAACTTATATTTAACTACGTCTCAAGAGACGAAGTTGTAATGCAGTGAATGGCGAGTTGAGACTTGCTTAAATCTGAGTTGCGTTTGAGTATTCGGGCGATAATGCCACTGATTGGAAGTTTGCATTTTAATTATTACCTCTTTGTCGTATTCTTTAGTTTTATTTTTAATTTTAAATATAGTATGTATTGTGCTTTTATGAGAAATAGGTAAATTAATTACGTCCGCTACAGAGGACTATCCACAGTTACATCTACAGATGGTGGTACCTTGAAGCTGACACGTGTTGTGCGGCCGCAAGCGCGCGTCGTCCCACTAGACTCAGCGCGAAGCAGAGCGAGGACAGAGCGGAGTCCTTTCCCGCTCGCCTTCGCCAGCCCGCACCGCGTCGCATGCTGCAGTGGACTATCCATTCTTGGTATACGGCGCAGAATCTACTCCTAAAAATAGATTAAATCATAAGATAAAAGAGTCCAAATGCTGACCAGAATTAGGACATTGACCAAAAGTGGACACAAATTCAAGTGAAGAGAAGATCAATAACACCTTATTTCTTATTTGATAATAATATCTATATGTATCTATGTATAGCTGTTTATAATATAAAATTTGACTTGCTAAGTGGTTATTTTTTTAAGCCTAAAGAAATAAAATTACTGAATCTGAAGGGTTTACACAGTTGTTTATTTATTTATTTATTGTTCTAGTACAGAAATTAATTCTAATTACACTAGTTGCACAGGTTACATTATAATACGATTCAAAATTATATGTATTAAAAGAAATTAACTAAAAATTATAAATTATATGTCAAGGTAGATCGGTTATTATTAGATTAAAAGATATTAACTAAAAATTATAAATTATATGTCAAGGTAGATCGGTTATTATTAGATTAAAAGATATTAACTAAAAATTATAAATTATATGTCAAGGTACATAGATCGGTTATTATTAGATTAAAAGATATTAACTAAAAATTATAAATTATATGTCAAGGTAGATCGGTTATTATTAGATTAAAAGATATTAACTAAAAATTATAAATTATATGTCAAGGTAGATCGGTTATTATTAGATTAAAAGATATTAACTAAAAATTATAAATTATATGTCAAGGTAGATCGGTTATTATTAGATTAAAAGATATTAACTAAAAATTATAAATTATATGTCAAGGTAGATCGGTTATTATTAGATTAAAAGATATTAACTAAAAATTATAAATTATATGTCAAGGTAGATCGGTTATTATTAGATTAAAAGATATTAACTAAAAATTATAAATTATATGTCAAGGTAGATCGGTTATTATTAGATTAAAAGAAATTAACTAAAAATTATAAATTATATGTCAAGGTAGATCGGTTATTAGTTACAATGTCAATTTAATAATTTATTTGTTCACTGTGTAAACAGGTAGACAGACTTCCATACGTTTTGTGTTTGGTTTTAGTTTCACAAGTTACTAATGATCGCTTACTATACATCCAAATAAAGCCACAGCCCCACTGCGGCGCACGATGCTGCTTTAGCCGCTGGGCGACTGCCGGGCACGCACAGCGCCGCAGTTGGACAGCGGCTTTAAGCAATAATGACGCATCTTTCTTTCACAAACAAAGTCAGTATGTAGAAGTACAAATATAGTATTATATTATCTGTGGTAAACGTGAGACAGTAAAACAACAAAACGTCATAAAAGTTCGGAGCTAACTAGTTCCTGAGAACTGTATTGAATTTTACTGTAATAAACCAAAACTTACCTAGTAATTCCTGAAGCTCTAAAATCGTAGTCCTCATCCAAATTCACATTGAATATGGGATCGAGATCCACAAAGTTCCTTTCGTTCATCGGCTTCAATGCTTCACCTAATACAGGGGAGCTCAGCCATTCTTCTAGCTTGTTGGACTGGATGGTGTAGTAGATTATACTCTATGACGAGAGAAAAAGATTTATGAGTGTTATAATTAAATTCAAACACATTATATAGAAAGTGCCTACGACCGTTTAATTATAAATATAGTGCACAAGTGTGTGCGCAAACACACTATCTATTCCCTCACTCTCATAATACGATGGGACGGCAGAGCGACACGACCGACAGAGGTCAGGCGCAGAACCAACAGCGTAACACGCTTTCCACGCAGGCTCGGGACTGTAATATAGCCAAATTCCTGACTCCGTTTTCGCACTAGAAAAATCCAAATTACAATTTTGTCCTGACGCGGGTTTGACACTCACCTTGACATAGTAGGTGAGGAGGACCTTCCTAAAGTCGAAGGCCTGCAGCATGGACAAAGCGCTGTTGTCAGTGACACTGTAGCCCTCTAATACATATCGCGTGGAGGCGAGTTGCCACGCCAGCCAGCGGAGCGCCCAGGCGGAGCCGGGGGCGAGCACGCGGCCAGAGCAACACCCGCACCACCAGCCACCGGCGCAGACACCCTCTGAGGAACACACAACACAAAGAATCTGTATTGGCTACGCTTTAACACCCAGACCAGGAACAAATGTTTGTTTCGTGGTGGAAATCAAACCCACAACTTTCTGTATTAGGTAGAACTTCGCCCACCGTGTCATTAAATAAAGAAAATGGAATATTTGAACAAAAATCTTGTTGAAATGTAGTTACTTCGAAATCTCGAAAGCTTTCGATAAACATGAGCTTCCTTTCTAAGCATTAAATGCTTTGGTTCCAGTGTCCTTTAAGACTGATTTCTCATATTCTCAGATATATTTCGACAAGATACGTAAGAGTTATCATTGTCTTTCAACCACTAAGATAAACAAAACCCGCTGAATGATGACTAATCGAATAGCACCTAAATGTCGGTGTTATTCTGGGCTCTACTTTTCTCACTGCACACGACATAAATCTTAATATAAACGACATAAGTCTTAATATAAACAACATAAATCTTAATATAAACGACATAAATCTTAATATAAACGACATACGTCTTAATATAAACAACATAAATTTTAATATAAACGACATAAATCTTAATATAATGTTTGTTTAAACTTACCACTACTTTCCTCAGGCCCCTCAGATATCGCCTCCACTTCTCTCTGCTGGCAGTAAGTGCCCCTGAACTCCAAGCCTCGCAGCTGGAAGGAAACCAGCCCGTTGCCCATCTCGACTATGTGCACTAGGCAGTTTAGGTAGTCCGATGCTAGTACTGTGTGGAGAGGAAATAGGAATGATGGAAGAAATCAGTCTATGGTTACATTCAAAGTTACAAGTGGGGAAGGTAGTTCACTGTAAGTGGATCAAATTATTGTGTGGCGTTCACAATAATTTGATTGTATTGAAAAAAAAAAAAAAAAAAACTAATAACCGACTTCGACAAATACTAATAACTCAGGAATCAAAATTTTATGGGATCATTTCTATGCAATAGCAAAATAATTTTTAAAACGTTCCATAATTAACGGAAAATCGACGATCATACAATACATTAAAAAAACATACAGACAGCCGAACATAGAACAACGATACTCTACAATAACCTACCCTCCCAAATTATGGGGGGGGGGGGGGGGGTAGGTTCGTTATAGGCCCTAGGTCCCCCTGCGCAACCTTCGGGGGGGGGGTTGGGTCTAGGTTGCCAGCCTCTACTGTCATGTGACTAACATAGGTGATTATTGTATTAATACTTGTTTTCACCTTACCAAAACAATCTCCCTGTTGCACGGCGCCCCATCGGCCCATCATAAGATCTCCGCAGAGATAGTGTTGTAGAGATCGAGTTAGATGCTCGTAGAATATAGAGTTCAGGTTGTTGTCATCTGAAAGATATTACTTCCTTCAGTATTGCTAAAACTTTTCTAGATCGTTGAAGATGGTTGTGGTCACAATATTATTTATTCTGTTACCGTTTTAGCCCTATGTCATTGTTACAATTCGTGGACAATGGGCCTGATTATACTTAAGAGTAAGCGTAGTTAAGTTTCATGTTGTTTTAGTAAAATCAGCTTACTAAGTTGAAAAAGAAAGAAGCTCTGTAAAATGAACATACAAAGTGGGTTTTATGGGGATTCTCATCTGCGAATATACACCCATCAGGTTTAGAAGTATGAGCAAATAAGCCTGAAACGTGAAGAAGATTACTTTAATAGTTTTTTTACCTGCTCCCAAATTTCTTTCTAACTGCGACGATAGTCTGGTATTGCTCTGGTCGACTCTCTTCGTGTTGTAATCGCGCTCCCAAAACTTGACAGGTCGGACGTATGACGTCATGAATATTGCACTTCCTGTAACAAATAGGGTTTATATGTTATAAAATCGCTGCCATCGGATTCGCACGCACGTTTGATTTAGCAAAACGTAGATCTGTGCTGCCACTGTTTACCAAAAATGCACCTATAAGTAAAGATTTTTTTCTACATCGTGAGACCCTGGTGAAAATTCAGGCATAGAACACGAAAACTTTGTATTGTCATATATTTGTCTTCTTCAACAGAATCTGGTGAAAATTCTGCCAGGCCGTAGACAAAACTGTATATTACATAGACAGTTTTGTCTACGGCCGGTCGTTAAATACCTAGAGCGGGTGTGAGCGGCGACGACAGCGTGGCAGACATGGCGGCCTGTAGAAACAACATGGCGGAGTGGGGGACTGAGAAGGGCTGCGCAAACGCATGAAACGCACTGCCCCACGTGATCTGCCATGGGGCTATGTATGTCACCACGAATTGTATCTGAAAGGTAAGGAATTTTAAAGGTATTAAAGAGCACGAAGTTAGATCTCGGGTAGACATAACTAATAATTTATTTATCGTGTTTTAACGACTCCCAGTCTCATCAATTAATTTAAGTAACATTATTTGGGACATTCTTCATTTATATGACAGTAAACG
This sequence comes from Eupithecia insigniata, assembly GCA_947859395.1. Classification (NCBI taxonomy): domain Eukaryota; kingdom Metazoa; phylum Arthropoda; class Insecta; order Lepidoptera; family Geometridae; genus Eupithecia; species Eupithecia insigniata. Next base: position 1,931,890 of record OX402007.1, read on the forward strand.
ATCTGAATCTAACTTCGTGTACTTGTACTTTAGCGGCAGTTTACTCATCTTAGACCAATCCCTAGGCAGTTACAAACACAAGACTCATTGTCCAAAGGAGAATAGTTCTTCGTAGGATGATATATTGCAAGAAATAAAGATGAAAATAGCTTGAGACAATCTTGCAAAACAACAATTTACTATAAATATACTTTTGACGACCTCTGCGCCACATAGGCTGTATGTGGCGCAGAGGTCGTAGGTCCGCCCTCGCCACAGAGGCCTATCAATTATCTGGTACTCATTACACAAGCTCAGCATCATCTAGCCCCAAACTAAGCAATAGTTTGGGGCTAGATGATGCTGAGTGAATTTGTCTAGCATTATTTATTTATTTATATGTTACCTACTTATTACTTATGTTATGTATTTACATATACAAGTAAAAACAACAATTCATGCGCATACAAGAAAACTTACCTTCAACAGAAACTCGTACACCTTGCTAAATATAACGGCAGTGATGAAGTAATCGACAAGAAACGTCTCTGATATCTTCTGGCTGCTCAGATCCCTTTGGAAGAGCAGGACGGCGAATACTAGGATCAGGTATTGGGAGTCTGGTTCGGAGTAGGCGTGTCTTAGACCTGGGGACAAAGTTATAATGTTAACTAGCTGACTCGCCCGCGATTTCTTCGCGTGGACTTTCGTAATACCCTAAGTAGCTCTGACATCTCTGAAGTTATTATTAAAATGACCCCATTAGAATACGAACGAATTTCCAAAAATCCTTTCCTGCCTACACGTCCTGAAAGGAAACTCCATGCAATATTTCAGCTTCGCAGCTCTTGTAGTTTCATTGATCACTTGAGGAGTCACCCAGTTTACTCTTTTATTAATGTTAATTTCGTACACTAATGTCGACGTTCTGACGTTGTCGCTATAAAGGGTGGGTTTTTGAGATGTCAATGAATGGCCAAACCGAAACTATGAGAAATAGAGGATCAAAATCGAGGTCGTCTAAGGAGTCATGACCTCGATTTTGTGTATGAAAACCTCATAAACAATGTAGATTTTTTGGCAGTAGTACTATTAAAAACAAAATTTACGAGAATTTGTCGCGACAAATTCTTTAAATTTTGTAGGCATTTTTTGTTCGAAGCACCCGTGCTTCGAATAATTTTGGTTGATCTCTTTTGCAGTTTGCAAGTGAAGGAGCAACAAAATTTTATATTTAAAATTTATTAGCGAGATGCGATAACATTACCGTTTCTGAGTAAGTTAAAACGTGTGTCTAACAGCACCAAAGAAAATAAATTTTCTGCAAATGAAACCTAAATCCAATCACATAAGACTCACATTTCAATGCGCAGACGCAGATGAGAAGCGCGCCGACGCCGTCGCCGTATTTCTCCGCTATGGCGGGCGCGTCTTGCGTAGTTGCTGCGATCACCACCGCTGGGTATAGAACGTTGCGTTCCAGAAAGCAGAGGTATACGAATATCTGGAAAAAGAAGATAAACTTATAAAATACTACGAAGAGATATTTACTAAAAAACTAGAACCCCCGAAGATTTCACTTAAACTCGGGTACAGAGGTGACCCACCATCAAATCATTGGAACAGCTACAACGATTTCAATCGAACATCCTCATCAGCAAACTTCCACTGCTGCCACGCATGGCGGATTGGTGCTGGCAGTAAGGGTCTTAGCATACACTGTAGGAAGCTACTGCCCTTCCTCTGGTGGGTCCCCTTACTTGGCTCTGACGACATCCACGGTCTGAATTGAAAACGTCAATTCTTACGCCACGATTAGCCACAACCATTGTCTGTCTTGAGTAATATAATAAGTACCTTCTCAACCAGCATAGTCTTCTGCGGTTCAGTGACCTCATACATAGCATGCTCGTGAGCCTTAAGCACGGGCCCAGCGAGGCAGAGCCAGGGCTGCTGCTTGCGGAGTTGCGGGATCAGGTAATGCAGGCCCCAGCCGAGGATGCCGGCTATTATCCATAACACCTGGAAAATACAGGATTATTGAACATCATCGTCAGCAGCTCATTAATCTACATAATTACAAAACTTAGCTAGCATATATATTCCGAACGCATGGTTTCAATCATTCTAAAAACTGAGGTCTATAAATTATAATATTGGTCGAGTCTACTTTCGGGTATGACACGGATATGGTACAGACAAGTTATCGGAATCAATAAGAGAATTAAGCCGGAAGCACACTATTGACACGGGACCGGACAGAACGCGATGCGAGTTAAAATGAATCAAATCAGTGCCAGGTCATATAAAATGTATACAATTAGATTCAACTCAACACACATCGCGTTTCGTTGGGTCGCTTGGCGTTTCAATAGCTTGTAGAGCCCATTACTCAAAACAATAATCTAACTCACCGTGTTAAGCTGTGGTCGAAGCGTGGTAAACACTGTGGTACAATGCAGTCCAAATACAAGCAGTCCAAGAAAGGTGCAAACGATGACGTCGTTTTTAAGCCGCGCGTTCACTGTCGCCTGCAGCTTCTTAGGCAATGGGTCCTCCATATTCTCCTCTGACATTTCTGGAAGCTCTTGTTTATCTTTATCTTTACACTCCTTTTTCTCTTCACCTTCAGTAGTTTGGTCCCCTTTGAGAGAAGACGTAGAGTTGGTGTCACCCCCTCGGGGATCCATTTTTAGAGAACTAACACTAGATGTTTGTGAACGCTTTTGTGTCCTAGCTATGTTCGTTTCAGAGCTGAAGTTGATCTTCGATGCTGAGCTTCCTATTGAGTTCTGTTTGGATATATTGCTCTCAGAATGCTGTTTTTTGTCGTCTGTTAAAGCATTGGGGTCAGGTTTTTCTAGTTCTGGGTTGCATTCTGGGGTATGCATCGCGTAAAGCTCGGGCGGTAATAGATGTTTCTTTATTAAGTTCCAAAGCAGGCTGTAATCACTAGCGGATCTACTCAAGTGATACGCGATAGGCACTAGAAGACCGCAGAAAATTGAGAAGAGAATGTTATGCTTCTGATGATGGGACTTCTTCCCTTCAACGAGACCGCTGTAAGCGAATCCGTACAGCACGCCTATAGCAGCTACCGACCGAACTATGCAGTATACTGCAGCACTCAAACTACTTGTCGCGTTTCCCCCAAACACATGCATGTCTATTTGCTCCAAGAAGTACATAAGGAATGTATTCACTTGCGGAAACAAACCCAAACTGAATGCGATGGGAAAAAACAGTAGGAACTTCGTCAGTAGCTCCTGAATTATGAATAAAAAATTTCGTTCGTTGATTTCTAATCCGTATATAGTCATCGGTTGTTCCAAACTCCTTCTATTTCTAGAGTGGATATCGTCTATAGGAGCTGTTTGCTCTAAGTAACTGTGAACTCCGCATAACAAAGCTGTACAGATACAGAAGTATACAGGTCGCGAGAAAACCACCATTTTGTTGAAACCATGGACCGGTGACGCGGAATCGGGTTGCACACTTTTTATCAAGGAATATTGACTGCCAGCCATAATGAAACAGAACCAAAAAGCGTACACATCTTTGTAAAATCCGAGGTTCAAAACCATTGAGCCTAAAATAGCTACCATTATAGCTAAGACAATGGTGCAAAACGTATCGCTGAAGCTCAAATTTCTGTCAAACAAAGCCAGTAACTGCAGCCTATCCATTTTCACTTTGAAGTTGAAGAATTTGCAGTTGACTAAGTAGTAGCTCTTTGGTTTCGGCTGGTTTGCTTTCTCTATTTCGTCCATCAGTTTGGAGAACTTGCTTCGTATGTTGTTTTCTACGCTTTCTTCACCGATCGAGGGCATAAGACTGGGAACATTTGCGGAGGCAGTTTCAGCCTGTTGAAGGGCTTGTTGCTGTGCTCTTTGCTGACTCATGAGGTAATTGATATGCATACTCGGTAAACCCATTCTAGATTGGCGTTCGGCCTCAATCTGTTCCAGTAAACTATCAGTGACGTAAGCGACGGGGGATCTAGGTTGATCCGTGTAAATGCCGTTCCCAGTTCCACCGTCGAAAACGTAGAACCTCTTATTACTGGTACTGTTCGTTGTGATAGGGATAATGGAAGCGACGTTATTATTGCTGGCTATCAAGGGGTTGTTGCTGCCTTGGTTCGAGGAGCTTTGGTCGGCGCTGTCAGCACGTTTCGGCTTTGGTATACACTCGCTGTTTCCCGCTTCGGACTCTAGAGAACCGCAGCTGCCTTCGCCGGCCGTTTCTTGGGAATTGTCTGGGTTTGTGTCGAGGGGTTTGACTCTGTTTATCCGCATGCCGTCTTCTTTATCTGGTAGTGGAATGGACTGGGCCTGGGGACGTCCCGAAGTGTTCTTATCAAACGTGTACGACATCCAGTTGCCATACTCGTCCATAAAACAGTGTATAGCTCCATCGGTTGTGTCTTCGTGCGAGGTCGCAAAGTGACCTCGATTTGAACTGTTCTGGACGTTCTCATTGTTGGCAAGACGATCTTTCCTTTCGGGGTTTTGTGACTGTGGATTGTTCCTCTGCCTGGTCGAGCGTTTGATTTTCCGTACCCTGTTTCTGTGGTTTCTATCCATGAGGGGTCGGAGGGGTCTAGGGGCCTCTTCTGTGCTTTGCGGTGCGGGTTCCGGTGAACCACCTTCGTTGGGGCCGGGGGTCACATTGGGTGCACAGCAGGGTGAGAATTCTACTCTTGAGTTTAGGAAGGCAGCTAGTAGGGGCATGGAGGTAGGGAGAAGGGTGTTGGCGGAGTTTTGAGCTACTTCCTCAATGGAGCGTTTTCTCGTTTTGTGCATGTTTTCTCTCTCACCGCGCAGGCTCTGCCGGTGAATGCGCGATCGCTCGTCGCCTCGGTTAGCTTGCGGCATGACCACGGTATTCGCGTTCGTCGCGGCAAATAAACATTCCAAGCCTTGTACCAAAGCAGCCTGAGCTTCCACCGCATCCATGAGAATTCTCTCCTCGTTCTGATTCTCGTCTTTCTCCTTCTTAGAATCTCTCTTCTTGTTCTCCTTCTGTGATGAAGCTCGCGAACGCGCTAAGTTTTTTATTTGCTTTGGTATGGCTCCTAAGTTTTTTGGAACGTTGGAAGACGTTTCGCCGAGGCTGGTGGCAAGTTTCTGGCAAGTTTCTTCTGGTAAGGCACATGCCTCTTCTTCTTTCCCGCTGGAAGCCTCTTGTGCCTCTTCGAACAGCCAGTCTAAGCTGTACGTGCTCTTTTCGTCTGAACTTTTGAACTCATCTGATTGAGCTTCTTTCATTTCTGCAGCCGCTTTATCATTGTCTTCTTTACAGTCTTGTTCTGGTGGTTTCTCGTGGTTTATCTCACTACTACTGCTAGTGTTAGATATATCATGGTCCCAGAGTTTCTTTTCTACGGCTCTATCATCAGTTTTCTTATCGCTATCGGGGTTTTCATTGGATTCTAGGCTAGACTTCTCTATGAGTAGATCTTTGGAACTCGCGCTGGCTTTATCGAAGTAATCTACTATGCGTATTACTGCTACGTCGCATGTCGGTGCGTGTCGCTCACGTTTTGAGTCGCACTGTTCGGTTCTACCCTTTTTAAGTCTCACAGCTTTGCTTTTTTCATGAGGATTGGGATTGTACCTATGGTTGGGCCGACGATCGACGTAGTGAGACGTGACTCTAAATTCGCGTGTATTACATCCTCTCACTATGCGCTCCTGAGCTCTATCTAGCAGCGGCGATCGTGAGCCATTGTTCTCATAATCGCTGTCACTAGACCGTAAAGCCGGTGACTGTTCTGCTTCCCAATCGAAGCCTCTGAACTGCTTCTCATCCTCGTAATCACTGTAGCTCTCGCCACTCGAGTCAAGATCTGTCTCTTTTTGTGACGTTTGCATTTCATCTGATATCTCAGCGATGGGATAAACTATCTCAGACCCATATGTTAGGTATGGATAGCTGCACCCTTCACCGGATTCATTCTTGGGGTATAGGTTCAAGTGTGGGCCGCGAGTTAAGCTCTTGCTGGGAGGGGGTATCACAGCACTTTTTGGGTTTTTTAGCATTTGACCGCCTATTGTCTCGGCGCTGTTGGGGTGGGGGCATAAATTCGATACACTAGGAGGGGGGCAGCCGATTTCTAACGCCGCGCTTTTTATCCTTCTCACTCCCGGGCTTTTTCCTTTGGCTTTTTCGGCTTCCCCGGACGGTGCTTCCGCTTTGACCATCATGTATTCTCCGAGCTCGACGCTGGCAAAGAACCCTGTATCCGCGTTGTTGGAGTGCCTTCGCATATGAGACACAAGCTGAGCTGTGGAGTTTAATAGTGGCAACTGTATCGTCGACATAGTCGAGTTGGTATTCCTCCTTATATTCGACGGCTGCGCGGTCGCCAATGCCGTCGCAGATTTGGTGCAGCTCTCTTCCGGATAGTTGTTATACCTACGCCTATGCGCCAGTCTTTTCTTCGGCGACGGAGGTCCGACGCTAGGTTCAGAGTTGTCCTTAGAATCTGAGCTTAGTTGCCGAGCGAACTTTGACTGGTACGGTTCGCCGGCCGCTTCTGCCGCGTCTAGGTAGAGCCATTCCTTGAAGAAGTCTCGATTGCTGGAGCCGCGTCTGTGAGGGCACTCATGATAACGCCTGCTGACTTTGGCAAAGGGTCCTTCGTCGGCTAACATGTGAACAGGAAGGTTGTTATCTACTCTGGGGCTTCTGGCGGCTTCGACTATAAGCTCGTCTATTCTAGTGCCGTGGGTTCTTCGCTTGGACGTGCGTTCCCGTCTGTGGCCAGACTTGGACCGGCTTCTGGTTGGACGGTACTTGGGATCTCTATCGGGCGCGTCGGCACCCTCCGCAGTGCATAGGTCATACTTAGAGGCAGCTTCATCTGGCTTCTTAGTGGATATGGCGCTGTCTTCCATGCTAGATTCTGAGCTATTTTTGCGGTGGACGTCTACTTTTAGATCTGGAACAGATGTTTATGAACACTTGAATACAATATTTACGCATAATACAATATTAGATGCAGCCATACATATTTTATTTGCTACATAACCTAACATAGGTAAACAAATGATATGGTACCTATCTGGTGCAGCGCATCAGTATTGCCACACACCAGTGTCTTGGGTATGCTACCAACTCATTGATTTGGATCAGTTGCTACCTCTAGATTGTTTGTAACAGTCTGAAGATAGCTCAACTGTCTCATGTGTATTTTTATAATACTTGCTCCAATTAAATAAATATATAATGTTGGACAATTCACACAGCATTATCTAGCCCCAAGCTAAGCAGAGCTTGTGTTATGGGTACTATATAACTGATATACATAATACAATATATTACATAGATAGATATTTTTTATTATGCATAGAAAATACCCAGAACACCGGAGACAAATATTTGCAGATCGTACAAACATTTGTCCCAAAGCGCGAATCGAACCCGCAACCTTCTGCGTCGCAGGCGGACCTTCGCCCGCCGCGCCACATCGGTCGTCGATTAAATCTTAATCTTGCCTCCAGGCATTGTTGTTTAAATGGATTGGTTGGCTTGATTTAGGAAGCAAACAATTTAAAATCTATAAATAAATAAATAATGCTGGACAACACAGCATCATCTACCCCTATATCTATGAACTATTATAGTAAGTATACAAACCTATGGTGCTGTTGTTAGGTTTATGGTACTCCAGTGATGTGATAGACTCGTTATCGGAGCCCCCGGTTGCCTGGCCACCCATTCGAAGCATCTGCATTTCTACACCTTCTATTGGGCTAGAGATCATAAATGTCATGTAAGATTCGGATCACAAAAAAATGTCTTAAATTTTGTATGAGCTTGGAGGGTTTTATTCGAAAACAATTTATTTACAGAAAAACATTACTTTTTAATCTCATCAGAAAATCCAACAAAAATATGCCTTGACTGTTTCGAATGTATAACTGACACATTCAGAGGATATTCTGTGAGCCAAATCACATAAGTAACAAAAGTTATATAAACTGAGAAATCTGTATTAAATAATGAATAACACTAGCTTTTGCTGTGATTTCATGCAGAACCATCATGATTTTTTTTATATAGTCTATAGACCTACCTTTGACCACAATCTCTGGCAAGAAAATCTCTTGAGGGAAACTGATAATGTGGCTGACAGTGTATCACAAATCATGAAATAATGCACATGCACCTCAACCAATACCACCCACACTGGGTTCTCCTGTTGCCCAGTCTCTTACGAGACTGGTGTCCTCAGTAGCACCCCCACAAAATCATCACATCACCTATAGGTATATCAAAGTCACATCACACTGGGTTCTCCTGTTGCCCAGACAGAGACTGGTGTCATCAGTAGTACCCCCCACACAAACATCACACTTAACATAACACAAATAATCACTCTATGCCAGACATACAGGTACAATATTATTTGTAAGTTAAGTATATTTGTTTATGTATAACTGTAATAATCTTTTTTTTTATATATATTAGCCCACAGAGTGGAACTGGTGACCAGTAATAGAGGTTCTTGTGAAGCTAAAACAGGCAACAGTCTCTCACAATGTTAGCTATAGTATCTATGAGTATTATACTACTATGTATACTAGCAATAAACTGCTTTGCGAGAGATAATAAATGTATTTAAAATTGAATTGAAATAATGAGATAATGTAGCATTAATTTGTGAAAGAATTTCATAATAGGGCTAGTAGTACCAGAGATTGCCGTCTAATCACAAAGACACAAACAAACAAAATTAACCTCTGTATTATTAGTGTAGATAACTGATGATAATGTAGATGTTAACTAATAAATTACTTACTCAGACTTCTCATTACCGGTGACAGGGTCCGTTGTTTGTTGAACAACTATGCACTCCTTGGTATCATACATATGATGGAGACCATGGTTTATAACCTTCAGTGCGGTGAATACAATGGCTACCAACACACAGTAGATTAACCAGCCGAGACTAGCTGGAGGAAAATACTGTGGACAATAAAATGTATATCTTATTTACAGACTAGTTAGGCCTTATCTTTCATGCATTATTATAGCCTTTTGAGTATTCTTGTTGGGTAAATAAACATCAAGAGCAAAAAAGAACATTTGAAGATAATCCACTACAAGGTCAAAATAATCACAACTTCCCCCAAGAGCATTGACACATAGCACACAATAACTCAAATATTTTTCTAATCACAACATCACATACCCTAAACAACTTGACCTGATTACAGATATTTACAAAATAACCTTGCTATGTGATGCTACTGCGCTATAGATACAGTAAGGCACTCACCAGGTACACGGAGAATGGTAAACATAGCAGGAACAGCCACACGTAAAGATGTAAAGTGTTGCAAAACAAATTCTGATGAGGATCGTAAAACCAGCCTCCTGTAAGAGAAGCCCAAACACCCTGGCGCAGTATCTCTAAAGTCTGCGAACCCATCTTACACGTTATGTCCACATTTCCGCGGTTAGCACATCCACCGATACCAAACCATCATATAATCATAAAAACACTTTTCCGCTGCAAATTGTTACTGCCATTTTGGCTGGCATTGTAAGATACAAGCGATTCTATGCTCTATCGACAAAGTTTCTTCCGCAATGATCACTTTCACAACATTTAAATATTAATAATAACGATCTGAACGATTACACAAAAATTTACTCAATAAGCAAATAACATTGAAAAGATCTAAATAAACTGTACGGAAATTCACGAATCAACATTTTTTAGAAATGTTTTGTTGACAGCAGAGAAGTGCGAGAAATTGACAGACAGCTAGTGTTTTCATCTAAGATTTTGGTTTTGCCTTAAATTCTTTGGAAATTATGCCTAAAATCCCTATTTTTTTCTGAAATTTAGGGCGCGTAAATAATATTAAAAATATTTTTTTACATAATTTAATACGAAAATTGAACATTTTTAATAATTGGAAAAGTCGGAAATTTTTTGCAGGTTTTCGCGGCTTTGAACATGGCACTATAGCTTCAAAATAAAGGAGTTGTTAGTTTTTTATATTTAAGGACACTGAACAATATTTCTTCTTTATTGTTTGAATATGGAACTGGAAATTGTGAAACTACCTCTTCGAGTAATAATAGTAAATATTCAAATATAAAAATAAGTGTGATATGTAATATTATAAATTACATTGTATAAAATAACAAACGAAAAACTAATTTCTGAGGTCCGAGGATTCGAAATTAATTTGAGGAATCTCCTAAAAGAAGAGCAAAGAGCATAGAACAAATAGGGTAAGCACATCGTTAATTTTCGCAATAAATAAAGCCCTCGTCATTAACGAAATATGTAATTTCGCCCTAAAAAGGGCTGAATCCCTAAAAGTGGAAACACAAGTGGAAAATTTAATCATGACAGATAGTGTTGTCCATTATGTGAATTATAAAAACCGGCAAATCTTGCAGATCACTATTGTAAAGGATAATCAAAATACAGCAATGCTTAGTTTATAAACCGAGCTGCTGTCAGACTTGCGTGTCAGTCAGACAGGGTATTTGTCATATCTACTATACTTTTTTTTTCGTTATGTTTGCTTTATCAGATTATTTAGATTTTATACAAAATAAATACATCGAAACTTTAGTTGTGTTATACGCGGGTTCCTAGTAGGCGGCTTTGATTTTTTTAATTTATCAATTTAGTTAAGTAAGAATGTCAGACATAGATAGACTTTTAAAACAAGCTGCTATGCAAGTTGGTGCTGGAGGAAGTGCAGGGTTTATTGAAGTTTGCATCATGCACCCCCTGGATCTAGTAAAGACTAGACTGCAAATACAGTCAACAACAAAACCCCTAGGAAGGTCGGATCCACATTTATACAATGGTATCGTAGATTGTATGAAAAAAATGTATAAACATGAAGGTATGCCGTCCTTTTGGAAAGGAATATTACCTCCGATACTTGCTGAAACCCCTAAACGAGCTGTAAAGTTTGCTACGTTTGAACAATATAAAAAGATATTTATGTTTGGATCCAGTACAGCAACACCATTGGTATGTTATTAGTTTAATAAAGATTTAATCACGCACGTTCATCATATAAATGCCGCTGGTAGGAAGCAAGATCATTGGTTTTAAGCAGGTAATATATTTTTTAAATAAATAATACTCAACAACCCACATGGCATTAACAAGCAGATTCTAGCCCCAAGTAGGTAAAGGCTTAATCATTGTAATTTTCTATGTAAAGATGTTTACCATATGATTTCAAATTAAGTGAAAATAACCAATTAAAATAATGTTGGACAATACACACAGGAGGAAGTAAAAGAAAAAAATCCAATAGTACTTAGATATTGTTCTATAGCAGGTAACATAAATAAACACTGGTTATTTGAAAATTATATATAATTTATTGCATAGAACAAACATGTAGTACATTCGAATGAATGTATCTATGTATATGGTATAGCTTATAATGAGCAGCCTATCTTATACTGATAAGAAATAAGATAAAACACTTAGATATTGTTAATGTTTACCAACAATGCTTGCTTAGACTACAACTACGAGTACGTCTAGAAAGATTGATAGTCCTACAGCATTAAAGACAAATAAAAATATTGCACTAGACTTAGAGACTAGAATTACCTTCATGCTTATAAGCTTCGTTTGACATTGTGTGCAAGCATTTTCGTGGTATACTTATTAATAACAAATATTATTTACTAACTTAGATACCTATCTAGGTTAGTAAATAATATCTCCGTATTTTCCAGACATTTGCATTGGCTGGTCTTGGTGCTGGATTAACAGAAGCAGTTTTAGTCAACCCATTTGAAGTTGTTAAAGTGACTCTTCAATCTAATACGGCGTTATCAGCACAGCTACCCAGCACATGGTCAGTGACGAGACAAATCGTCCGCGAACATGGCCTTGGTTCTAAGGGTTTGAACAAAGGCTTAACTGCCACGATTGCGAGAAATGGATTATTTAATATGGTCTACTTTGGATTTTATCATAGTGTAAAGGGTTATGTTCCCGAATATGAGGTAGGTGTCATTGAAAAATGAAACAACAAAAATTTCCTGAATAATTTTACTTCGTAAAGGATTGTAATGAAATCCATAGTTTAATTTATACTATACAACCTGTTATGTATTGCTCTGTCTTTTTACACTATCACTTATTTTATAAAACAAGCAAACGTCAAAAGTTACATATCTGTAGTAAGTATGTTTAAAGAGAAAAAGTATGTTGATATTTGTACAATTTAAATAACTATGATAGATAAGATAAAACATAATATTTATTTTAGGATCCTCTTCTGGAATTTGGACGCAAAGTTGCCATTGGATTTACGTCAGGAGTTCTAGGATCTTGTATAAATATACCATTTGACGTTGCCAAGAGTCGGATACAGGGGCCACAGCCAGTTCCTGGTGTCGTGAAATACAGTTCTACGAGAGGAGCCCTTACTTTAGTTTATAGAGAAGAAGGGTAAGTAAATGAAAATCTCTAGGAAATCGAGCAAGGTGAGTCCTAATCGAGGTGAAAAATGCCTAAACTTACCCAGTTAACTTCGTATGAACCTGAAATTGTTAAGTAGGTATATTATAAGTACAATATTAACATTTTGAATTGTTTCACGCCATAAAAGCCTTACCAAACTATTAAATTGAGAGACACATAAATTATATTATTGCACTGAAAGGAATTGGAGATTAGCAAAATAACTAAAATACAAGATTTGCAAATCGGTGACATCGATTCCGCACCAGGCATTTTGCCAAGTGAATCAGATAATGTTTTACATTTAGCTCGGTTTGTTGCAATGGATTCCTGGCATTGTCTGGAATGCGGTCATTTTGTTTATTTTATTACATTAAATGATACATCTCGTCTAATATTTAGTATGAACCTATCTAGACCTACTGCATACCATAAAAAATGGGTACGTATATTAGTATAATAATAATTTTAAAGTTGCATTGTAATACTAACAAACCCATTCTTTCAATTTACCTATTTCAGATTTCGTGCACTGTACAAAGGACTCTTACCCAAAGTGCTGCGCCTAGGTCCAGGCGGAGCTATAATGCTGGTGGTTTACGATTACGTTTATAATTTTCTTGAAAACAAATTTCAAAATTAAGACATTTCTTGTAATAGATATTGAAACTGTTTTATATCTCAATTTATAGCTAAAACTGTCTATGATTAATTATAATCAAAATGCAGAAGTGATTTAGGTCCAACTGCTTAGATAGGTAGGTAGGTAGGTTGGTTCCTACGTACTTTCTTCTATTGACATGCTGATAGTTTAGTTTTACAAATATAATAAAATGTAGGTATTTGACTAAGGTCGTAAGGATATGACCATTATATTTTCTGAATTATATTTTGTACTTTAAGCAGAAATTTGACAAGATACCTGATGATTTAGTTAAACCAGAGAATGAAGTCGCTCGATTATAGCAGCAGTCTACGATAAAATCCCTGAACTATCCAGAAGAGTTTTACTTTCTAGTATCTATCTGTTTACGTAGGTCCGAGTAGGTAAGAATGTATTTTCAATATTATAATATAACCATTTATATATAGTATAATGAATGTGAAAGTCTGTGTGAATGCATGTTACCACGTATCTCCGTAACTACTTAACTTATTTAAACGGTTACGTAAATAGCTTAAGTACTAGCATAGGCTAATCTAATTATGAAAAAAAAAACACCTTGTACGGGCATTAAACAGGTTGGTAAAGTTTTTATGAAAGATTTTATTCCTTGGTTCGATTTGCTCAAAACTCTATACAAATAAACTATATTCGTAGAGTAATGAATGAATTACGTTTTTTTTTTATTTGAAAATCACCCTTTTGGGTGATACATTTTCTATGATTTTTTTTAATTCTTTGACTCGATTCGCTTAAAACTCTGTATAAATAAACTAATGAATTAGAGTTTAGAGATACCGGGAGTGCCATCATACAAGCTCAGCCACACAAGTTCTGGGAAATTTTATGTCGTGTTCTCGGGTGTCCGTCCAGTGCACGAAATTTACATGTCTTCTATTGACATGCACTGACATGCATGGCACCCGAAAATAAATCCAGAAACATCGTCTATAGAGATGCCTTAAAATCTTAGATAATCTAACCCGCTTTCAAAAAACATCTGAATCTACGACACATCAATTTTCACGCGGGCGAAGCCGCAGAACGCAGCTAGTTTTCTATATAAAAAATGCATTTTTTGTTAACTTTGTTCTCTACAAATATTATTTAATCTGCGTGGAAGAATACCAAAAATTGTAACAAAGTTTGAATCAAAGAAAGCATTTAAGTGTACTGGTTGGTGTAAGTACATATTAATTACAAAGAAGGTTTTTTATTTTACATTAAATTATTTTACATTTTAAAGCTTGACATTTTAATCCACACCTACCTGTCTTCCAAAAATCTAATTTTGAATTTCTAAATCAATTAATGCACAATGATTGATAAACTTATTGATTATTGGTACAAGGAAAATAATGTAAAACAAAATGGTTTTGAAATTCCTAGGTATATCTATTCTATTTTTAATTAGGTAAAGTCAGCGTCAAACTGGTATGAGCGTCTAGAGTAGTCAAAATACTACTCTATAACTACATTCTTATAGACGCTCATATCAATTTGACGCTGACTGTACATCTAAATTCATTTACTACTATTATAGTGTATTTTAAGACTGTACCCAAGTATTCGATAGACCGACGACATTGTAGCGGTTGCAGGGAGTCGATGGATGGAGGTGGCTCAGGAACGCTATTTGTGGTGTCGTATGGGGCGATGTAGACCTATGTATAATAATAATAATACTTCTATGAATAAAACTCGGAGGAACGATGGCCTCCCCCGAGGCTAAAGGCAGTAAGAAGAATACTTAAATCATGTGAGTAATTTCGCTCGTCCATAGAACGATTAAAACTGAAAAACCGGTAATCTAATTCCTCACAGAATGGGCATCACTAGAAATGTCAAAAATTACGTTTCGTTTTATCCCAAAGTGCATTTCAAAAAATCGATTTTCGCTTCATTCTTGTTTCATTACTGCGTGAAATGAAATTTAGTCGATGTTGACAAAATGCAAGATTTGATGCAAGAAATACAACAAAATGGAATTTGTTTGGTTTGGTTTGAAAAAACATTTTGACTGTGTCATTCTTTCGTAGCACAATTGAATAAAATTATAAGGTAGTATTGATAATCTCAATGCTTCCCCTCAATTATTCCTTGTAGGGTAATTGTTGTAACCGTTGTAACTACCTACTGTGAATGTGTTAGTAATTGAAGTTAACGTCGTGTCTTGTTTACTTGTATCTTCTTTGATATTATTGGTAAGTAAATAGCTCGTAGACCTTCCTTTCACTTATTTCTTATTAAAATTCTGAATCCCTCTTCATCTTTCCTTAAGATTTGATTTTAATACAGTAAGATTTACCTACATAAAAGTTTAAAAACTATTTTGCTTTGCCAAGTACACGATATTGGTCACGATATTGTACCTTTTGTCTCATACATTTTCAGATACTGGTTAAAGATGGATCACATACAATCACACATACCGCAGCTGGTTCAGGTCTACCAGCCGCCTTCAGACTCCAAGATGCATAACCCTCAGATTATCCAAATCACTCACCCTGGCTTGCAAGCCCAGGGGAAGGTGACTTACCAACAAACAATCACATCTGACATCCATATCCCAATGACTTCACTTCAAAATGAGATGATCTCGCAGAACCAGATAGTGATGTCATGCCAGCAAACTCACCTTCAGTCCATACAGCCTCTTCACGGCCCAGTGCTTCAAGGCACAGATCTGACGCAGCAATTGCAGATAACTTCACACATGTTATTGCCTCCTGTACCTGTGTTCAAGCAGCAGATACTGTTGAATGAAGTCCAACAGTACTATGGGTATGATTATGGAAAGGAGTCTGTTCTTAATAAAGTGGAGGCACAAGATCCACTACAGCTAGACAAGCCCAATGAGTATGTTAATTTTTTTATTATTAAATGTTTGTAGTTGTATGTTAAAATTCATGCCCATGAATGTTGTAAGAGGCAACTAAAGGAAAACCTACTAGAGCACCCTTGCTCTAGTAGGTTTTCCTTTAGTTATGTATTAGTGTAGTAAGGAAGCTAATACCCTTATTAGCTTCCTTCTCTGTTTTTTTACATCTTCACTGTGATCATCAATCTGCCTGTCCATCATGGTAATTATGGCAAAACCCCCTTCGTAGGAGAAGGCATATTCAGCAGTGGATGCATTAGTGCTGATGATGTATTTTGAAATTCAAGACTGCTAGTGATTTTTAGGTTAGAATTAAATAAATAAATTAAAAAGAGCTGTATTCCATAACACACACATAGAGTAAAAAAATAATTTTTAAATCCATTATTGGTGATATGGACCGCATTCGGCAGTGTATGCCTCCTCCAAGGGTCTCCCATATTCTCGGTCTGTAAGCTTAGCAGAATTAGGATACCATTTCTAATAAACCAACTAATGTTTCAGGTGCAAAATAGAAAGTGAGCCCCAACCAACAGAGAGTGAGATAGAGACAACGGACTCAATCTTGAAAATGAAGCGAATAAGAAATGTCACACCACAACCCAGTACTTGGGCCAGCAACATCAGGAAACTAAAGCATCAGAGAGGGGAAGCCTATATAAGTCGCCGAGGCAAATTTGTACCCGAGAGACAAATCAAAAGCACCAAAGACTGCCTACAGAAATGTAAATTCAAATGCAGAGAACAAATATCTGATGACGACAGAGAACAAATATTCAAATCCTTCTATTTATTAAGCAACAATGAGAAAAAGCATTTTATACTCAACAGCACAGAACGGAACACTGTAAAACGAGGCATCACTATTAATGCAAAACGTAAACATTCCTTCAAGTACTCATTTATTGTGCGGTCTCAGAAATACACAGTCTGTAAGAACTTCTACTTAGGTACATTAGCTATATCCCAAAAACCTGTGTACAATGTACACAATGGGAAATCAGACACAAATATCCCTAAACCTGATGGCAGAGGTCTGTCGGAAAACAGTGCGCATGCTTTGCCTGATGAAGTCAAAGACAGAGTGAGAAAACACATACTATCATTCACAACTATAGATTTCAAACCTGTTAAGCAATTTTCTAAGAAAAAGCAGTATTTACTGTCGACTTTAAGTATAAAACGCATGTACACTTTATATTATGATCAATGCAGCAAAGAAAATGTAGAACCTGTCAAAGAATCCATGTATAGAAAGATTTTCTCGAGAGAATTTAATTTACACTTTACTAAAATTAAGAAAGAAGAACCATTATGCTGTAAATGCAAAGGAAGTATAAAAAAGAAGTGATTTAGTATCAGCATTTGGTATGTGCTTACTGATTACTAAAATATGCCCTGAAATCCTTGTGGCTTCCAAAAACAAGATGGAAACAAGAAGTACCTAAGATTATTTTGGTTTGCAGACCATGATTGGAAATTGAACAACTCTGAAAGAGAACATGGCATTTCTACAGCTCGTGAAAGTTATGAATACACCAGGTATTTAGTTTTTTTTGTATCATCAGGAATTCTACAAACTATGAGCATGTCTGGGATTTGCAGGACAGGAAAGGTCTATTGAACTCTTCCTTTTCATCCATAAATTTAGTAATGTGGTGTAAAGTATTTGACATTGAACTTGCTTTGTAAATAAATTCAGTCTTGTATTTGCTTGCTGATTATTATTATAGAGTAGTAAGAAATGTAAAAATCATTCTTTGCTAAGAGTTCAAATTATAACTTCGTCTATACGAAAATATCTTTCAATTAAACATTAACTTATCAAATAATTTTGAAGTTGGTCTGGGAGATACAAAAAAGAATGTGAAAAAAATATATCTTTATTGATAATAAAAAAATATCCTTTTAGTAAAATCACGAGAAAATTTTCAATTAATCAATGCTGATTTGGTTTTCTAATATAAAACCAAAATTATTGTATATAAATTAAGGTTACTTATGGGTACAAAAAAGATTCAAGATTCTTTACTGCGAGTTATGCTGTATGTACATATATTTTATAGTAACTAACATAGTATCAAGCGTGCACCCTGCTAGGGAATTGCAACATTTGTGCTAGGAGGCAACAAGATCTAAGCTTGTGCAAAAATCACAGCAAGAAACCTCGAAATGTTTCAAGCTGTGGGCCCACCGGATCGAAAACGGAGCTTACGCGGCGTCGTCGGTATTTACAATATGCATGGCATCGGTATCGCCAAATATGACGATCCAGTGCACGCTGTGTGTGTGAAATCTATACAAAGCAACAATCCTTACGCTGCGACCCCGAAAGAGGCACAGTTAAAGCAATCTCAAAAATTTCGAATGACAATTCTCTGAACTTTTGTGAGCGGATTCGTCCAAAGCAGAATCTTTTATCTTAATACAATGTGTTCTGATTGCAAGTTTAAAAACTTTATTTAACACAGAGTGCTTATGACTACTCCTTCCTATCGCACAGAATGTGAGACTGGGGAGTTAAGGGCGGCCAACCCGTCTTACTTTTCATACAAACGCTCGTACGTGATTATGGCGCTATAACAGATCTTTCTTTGAAACTTTTAACTAATAGGTAATCTTGTGCACTATATCTAGGTTTCTATCGTAACAAAAAATCGAAATTTGGAGAAACAAATTCAGTATAAGCCACCAAAATCTGCGTTTTAGCACAAATTTTACGTGAACTTTGAGCGTCTATAATGTACTCATAAATTGTAAAAGTAAAGAAAATATTAAGATAGAAACCTTGCAAATATAATGCAGATTCTAAACGACAAAGTTTTATTTGACAAACTTGTAAGGTTTACTGAAAAACACGTATTTCCTGGAACAAGTTTTATGAAATTTTCGCACACTATACTTTCGCGAATAGTGCGAAAGTAACCGAATGCCAACCGAGCGCTCAGGCGCTTTCTCTCTCTTTTCGCTTTGCCTCTTTTGCTAACATTGCGCTGGATGAAACAACAAGCTTTTCAATCACGCTCGCGTTGACGATGGTAGGACCGGGAAGGGCCCCCTTAAGGGGCACCGCAAAAAAAATGCCCTATTCTGTCCTTACCGTTGTAAGATTTCTCTAAAACTCTGAAACTAATCACGAAATATGACCAATATCTAAGCTACATGTTAAAATTTTTCATTTTATAATATTTTGATCACTGTAGAAAAAACAAAAAATGAGCGCCGGGAACCCTCACAGGAAACAGAAAACATTAAAACAACTGCTTCAATATCATATCATCCCTATAAAATATAAATATTTGTATAATAATTATTAGATTCGATACAATATTCATAAAACTACCAAAATATTTTATACTCAACAGCAGTTAATTTTTTACATTTTTTTTAAACAATTCCAACCTTATCATATCAGTTATATTTTATGATTTATTTTGTTAGATTCGTTTTCGTGAAATATTTTAAACGGTGTAGACAGAATTGGGCAATTTTTCACAGCGACCGTTACTAAAAATCGGTCTTAGGTAGATTACAACAAATATTTATTTTGGTTTGTCATGTAAAAATCAACAGGATTGGGCGCTATGGCGCGCTAATTGGGCGTATGTAGGTCCAACAGAGGACTAGTATAGGCTGATGATGATAAATAAATTCGGTAAATCTCATCCAGCACTACTTGATCCTCGCAGGAATGAGGACACAGACCAAGTCTTCATCATTTTCATTCTTCAGCTCCCATTTTACGTCGACTTTCACTTGAGGGTATGACTTTAGGACCTGCATTGTAGTTACGTAGCTCACTTTGTCCCCGCTCTGAAAAAGGAATATTTTTTTAAAGATTTGCTGAAATAACGATGAAATAACGAAAGCGGACGGAATCAGAATCAATAACTTTATTTCTTTAGGCTTACAAAATAAGCACTTAGACAAGTCAAATTTTATACTATAAATATAGTTATTATTATCAAATAAGAAATAAGGTGTTATTGATATTCTCTTCACTTCAATTTTTTTGTCCACTAGTGGAAGAAGTGAAAAACGCGAGCTCTTGGATGCAAAAAATCACATCCTCAAATCCACATTCTGCATAACTAATCGCTTCACCAATTATCGTCACAGAAGGAGGGATGCAAGTCATGTGTCATCTTTAAAATTGTTCTATTAAACTCCATGCCGCACCGTTTCTTTTATCTAAGGATTCTACGTACGATTCTATAACGGTGCCATTGTCATAGTTCACCGTAGTCTAGGGTTATTGCTAGCCAATAACCCAGGCGACTAACACAAGTGACAGAAATCCATACTAATATTACCTATTAATTCGAAAGTCTGTTTGTTACCTTGCTAACACCCTGGATCCAGGATTGCAGTTTTATGCAGTTCCAACTTGCTGTCGTTGGAACTGCATGCCCACTGCACACCGACTGCAATCGCTGTACGGTTGGTTTGCAGTTTTATTGCAGTCGTACTAACTGCATTCAAACTGCTTTGCAGTTGGAGTGCAGTTGAGATGCAATTCGAGCCTAAGGGTAGATTGACTCCATTACATTCGCAGTCAAATAAAACATTAATGTTTACCTTCAGTGGACACACAAGGTTGTTGTCCTTGCACCCGTCAGCGTTTGGCAGCGGGAAAGGAACAGGCAGGTTCATGATGATCCCGTGGACCTCTGTCTCGATCTTTGAAACGGCTACAGCTGCGGGGCAAAGGATTTTCGTCAAAACCGTATAATTTTACCATAGCCATAACGTCCTTATTAGACCAATGAGTATACAATAACTACCGAATAGACGTAAGTAAGCAAGTACAGAAAACCAAGGAATTTATATATGTACTAAATTCCTTGCAGAAAACTATAACCACAGATCAGGTAATGTTAAGTATATTTTCGTCTATAACCCACAGCCCCAGCCAGACACTCAGGTAGAGTCTGTCTATGGCAGACATCGTAGGTTCCAGCCAGACGGATGAACTCAAGGAGCTATTGAACGTAGGCTACTTGATCTTATGATGAACTGATATGGAAGTTTATTTATTTATCGTATTGTTTATTTATTTATCGTAAAACAAAAAAATAACTATGAAATTATTTTTTTGTTTTACCTGATGGTGACTCACTCGAAAGTGTTCTTAGCTATGATTGTTGAAAGTAAAACCTTCAGGTTTCCTAATTTATTTGTCTTCTCTTCATAAATCTCGCCACATGGGCTTATAGCCTTCTCTAAAAAGAATTTCCAAGAATATACTAACATATCCGTCCACACATACCTACAGAAAAGCTGAAACGAAGTTGTCAATCACCAAAAGTCCTGCTCCGTTACTTCAAAGAGCTGGGCTAGTTAGGCCTATTTAGGCAGGGGGACAATGTACAACACTACGCGAGATATCAGTGCAGATCTCAGTTCCCCCACATAGAATTAGAATATACTAACACGGTGTGAAGACTATACTAATGGTGGCGTTGCTGTTTCTCTTGAGGACGCATTCTTTCGCGTCGTCTGCGCAGTTGTTTACCCCCACGCTCTCTATGGTGGCCAGCTTTGAACCTGCAATGCAATATTAAAGTTATTTAATAATAAATTATTGTCTTCTCTTTACCTAATACATAGTGATTGATACGAGTATAATACCTACCCACGTAAAAATAACTATTTAAAATATTTCTAAAATTCAATTAATATTATATAGCCATTATAGACGACCGATGTGGCGCAGTGGGCGAAGGTCCGCTTGCGACGCAGGAGGTTGCGGGTTCGATTCCCGCCTCGGGACAAATATTTGCACGATCTGCAGATATTTGTTCAGGGTGTTCTGGTCGATTTCTATGTATAATAAAAATATCTATATAAGCAATATATTTTATTATGTATATCAGTAATCTAGTACCCATAACACAAGCTCTGCTTAGCTTGGGGCTAGATAATGTTGTGTGAATTGTTCAGCATTAAAAAAATAATATTTGTTTGTGCGGGGATATAGGTAATTATTTTCATCAGCTATTTGACTTGTCTAAGTGCTTATTTTGTAAGCCTAAAGAAATAAAGTTATTGATTCGGATTCTATTAGGTCTAAATAATCGCTTGTACAAGAATTAATACTGCCTTCATAAATACCTGGGTACTAAGTACCGTACCTAGGTACTTAGTACGAGGCTACGCTAATACCGAACCAAATTCATTATAGTTGGTTATACCTAACTAAGCAGTCAAAGTCAAAATTCTTAATTTCCGTAAATACAATAAATGTACACTTAGAAAAGGTCAAATTCTTAGAATCAAACACTGAGTTGGAAATAAAGTGATATTTTTTATTTCGGTCGCTTCGGTATGTAGACTAAATTAAAGAAGCGACGGAGAAACCTTTAGCCTGCTAGGTGTTATTTTTCGAGTTGGAGCATAGCCGTTACATGCTTTTTTATCTTCTATTATAGTCTGTGGCGACCGCGATGCAATGCGAAACAGAGTGTGGGAAGACCTCCCACTCGATGGACCGACGACATCGTAGCGGTCGCAGGGAGTTGTTGGATGGAGGCGGCTCAGGACCGCTATTCGTGCCGTCGTTTGGGGAAGGCCTATGATCAGTGGACGTGTACGGGCTGATGATGGTATTTATACAAAGGAACCGATTTTGGGATTAATGTAGGTAATGTATGATTCCATGCCTAAAATTTGCTGTACTTATGCAAAATTTCATCCGATCCGTTCAGTAGTTTTGGCGTGCAGACGTAACAAAAATCCATCCAAACATTCAAACTATTTCATTGAAATGCTAGGTAGCAGGTATAGCTAATTGACAAAACTCAAAGCTTAATTTTTTTGTAATTTCCTAATGAGAGATTTTATCAATATTACAAAAAAAAACCACCAACAAAACATTCATCATTATTCTTCGATCAAAATACAATAAAGTATCATTGCAAAATGATGAGCCGTTTGTGATGTAAATAAGCAATTTAGTCATAACTAATCACCGACTAAGTAGGCACTAACCAT
Source organism: Eupithecia insigniata (assembly GCA_947859395.1). Classification (NCBI taxonomy): domain Eukaryota; kingdom Metazoa; phylum Arthropoda; class Insecta; order Lepidoptera; family Geometridae; genus Eupithecia; species Eupithecia insigniata. The sequence goes on from OX402007.1 coordinate 1,954,882, forward strand.
TGTCTTCCTCAGGATATGACTAAATAGTGATGATCACTGAGTACCTAATCACCACATAATGGAAGAATGACCACCTGTTCATTTATGTCTTGTAAGTTATTTGCCGAGAGGTAGAGGTAGAGATCCCTCGCGCCTATACCACAAGTTTTCTAAACTTAGTTTGAGCCAGGAATTGAAGCAAATTTGTATAATATGGCTTGTTTTAAAAAACGACTTCAAATTCCCTTAATTTTACACTTATTTTAAGTTTTGCGGGTTAAATACTAATCTCCTGGGGATAAAAATGGATTTATGGGACCCCTTCGGAATCGTTTTCTATACAATAATGGAAGAATTTTCAAAATCGGTCCATAATTGGAGAAATCGCGTAACATACGTACAAAAAAAACTTACAGACGAAGTGATAACCTCCTTCTTTTGAAGTCGGTTAAAAATACCTAGGTCTAAAACTTGTAATAATTAAAACCTACAGAAAATAAACAGAAAATTTTACAACCAGGTGTTCCCCGCCGTTTCACCCGGGTTAAATTCGAATTACACATTTCTAGGGGGATAGAAAGGTCTTTTTCCCGTAAATCTCCCATGGGAATTTGATGTTTTACCAGGACAAAAAGTACCCTATGTTACTCTCCATTTTTTCAATTAACTCTATGCCAAAAATCAAGTCAATTAGTTGCATATTTAGGGCGTGAAAGAAGTACAAACAAACAAACACAGTTTCGTTATGATACTAGAAATTTATAATTTAGAACACGGTTTATGGGAAAAAACCTTTTTATCCCCTTAGAAATGTGAAATTTGAATTTAACGCAGGGAACAGCTAGTTTATTATAATTAAGTATGTGATTTAAAAAAATATTAAGTTAGCATTAAACATCTTAAGGTTTCACGATCAGAACAGATTTTTATTCAAGTAAATTGGTGTTAGGATTGCCAGTATGTAGTAGGTATTTTAGTATGTAGAAGTATTTTTAGCCTATGGCATTTTTTAGGACAACCAGCCAAAGGGTCACTAAAGTTTTTGTAGGTAATCTTCCTTTCTTCATTCTTGCTTTAAGAACAGCATTCACTCAAAAATACATTAAAAAGAGACATACAAAAACAAAAACATGTAAAATGGGCGGCCTTATCGCTTAGAAGCGATCTCTTCCAAGCAACCTTTGAATGGAAAGAAATATATGAATTTAAGAAAGGTAGTTGTGTGGTGCTTAATTAAATTCATAAAATAAATCTTAATTTGTCCTTGTCTTTCTTACTCTTAGAAGAGCAGGGTATCCCTTTTTTTCCGACATTTCAGCAGGATTTCAGTGTAACCCGGAATAGTACCTAAATTATATTCTCTTCACCGTATAAATTTTACGATTTGCTAATGAAACAAAACATACCTAGTAGGTATCGGTGAATAAACAACCTCATTAGCAGTGTTGATAAACTAACGCTATTATAGCGTGGTATGTATCCTACTAGTATTATAAATGTCAAAGTTTGTATGGATGGATGTATGAGAGAGAGAGACAGAGATAACTTATTTACCCAAAAATAAAACAAAGATAACTTATTAACTATACAGTACTTAAATCTAAATAGTATAACAATAACTGTGTAATATAAAAAATATATAAATAGTAGTATGGATATTTGTTACTCTTTCACGCAAAAACTACTGAACTGATTAGGCTGAAATTTGTTATGGGTATATTTTGCGACCTGGAATAACATATAGGCTATTTTTTATCCCGATAAAACGCGGGCGAAGGCGCGGGCAGCAGCTAGTGTATGTAAGATACCTACGTTTTAGATTTTTTAAACATAAACAATATTTTCTGCAATACTTACCCGTGTTTCATTTATTAACTAGCACTACTATTTACTAGCTGCTGCCCGCACCTTCGCCCGCGTTTTATTGGGATAAAAATAGCCTTTAATGTTATTCCAGGTCCCAAACTATAGCCATATCAAATTTCAGACCAATCAGTTCAGTAGTTTTTGCGTGAAAGAGGAACAAATATCCATACTTACGTCCATCCTTACAAAGTTTGACATTTATAATATTAATAGGGAGAACTATAAATATAACAACGTAGATAAGAATAGGCAAGGATGATTCGTTTGTTGATGTAAAATACACTGTTTTAGAGTTTTCTAGAAATATTTTCTACAATAGTACTTAAAACCAAAATTAAGTAAATTATGTACTATAATTAAGCATAACATATGGACGGACGTGGATATCGGCATGGGTGATTCATTTAGGGTAAATCAACACAAGGAAATGGTAGATAATGTTCACCGGGTAATGTTTTAAATTTTGAGCTTCTGCCCGCGATTTTGCACGCGTTTTTCCTCTGGATGTGTTAAGAAGTCTAGAACTACCGGCTCCTTCCCATCACATCCAAAACCAGCATCCAGCACAATTTTTTTCATAAAAAAAAAAAATCCCCCTCACATCCACGAAATGTTTTAGTACAGTCAGCATTAGCAAGGCTTCTAGGCTTTATTTATTTGTATGAAGGACGATGTTCAATCTTTATATTGCCTACCTACATAATGTCCATTTTCAGCATCAGTCGAAGCGTGAAGAGGTTACAAAACCATGAAAAATGTAATGGGTTTGACTAGAGCCAATTTTAATTTACTTCGCGTATTAAATCAGTTTATTGCGACATGTACAATACCATGGCCATTAACCAACCTCCATACCTAATAAAGACTTCATTTTCCATTCAAGAAGTAAAAGATAAAATTGAATAGAAAGAAAATAAGTAAAGACAACAGAGCCACACAAAAAAAAAACGCCTTGACTACAATGTCGTCTGCAGTCGTGAGTAATGTACTCGCCGTTGATGTTGATGCCTAGCCCTTTCCAATCCAGAACCTTGAACACATCCTCCAGCGTAGCGGTGAACAGTTTCGGAGAGATGACGTCTCCCTGTCTCACTCCTCGCTGTAGTGGAATAGGTTTTGAGTTCTGGTCCTGTAATCGGACTGACATAGTGGCGTTTTCGTACAAGCACTTCAGCACTTCGATGTATCGATAGCCCAAGTCTCGACCGAATCGAAGGCTTTCTCACTTTCTCGGAACTCGTATATTTACTCGAAAACTGCGCAAAAAACGTATTTTGCCCTCATTTTTATAACGCCAACACGTTTCAAACACTTCGTTTACACACAATTTTTTTTTTACACAGGATCTTAATCTTTACTTCTTTTTGTGTGGCTGTGCATTCATTATGTAGAGACACGAGCGTACACTTATATTACAGACTTACATTGTCAGTACCACACAGATTATAATGTTTGTTATCAGTTGTTTATTATTCTAGCAACCCGCCCCGGCTTCATACGTCTAGTAGAGCATATTATTATGATAGAATGGATATAGTAAGCTATCCTTTAAAGATAGATATATGCCATCGCGGACTTTATTATTGATCTATAAAAGAGGAACATCCCACTTTGAATTGTTTTGTTATTGCTTTTGATGAATGCTCCCAGGCGGTGCGACGCGGCGGCTTGACTTTTTCCGACACTTCCAACAATTATCGTTATATTTCAACCAATATACCTACACAAACAAAGCCTTGGCATATTATATACCTCCCTAAACCTTCCTCATGAATCATTCTATCGATTGGTAAACCGCATGTAAATCCGTTCAGACTTGACTTCTTTTAACAACTAAAAATGTATACCGCCCAACGAAGTGGGCACGGAACAGCTAGTTGGTAATATGTGTCTGGTTTGCCAAAATCCGTACAGTATATTTTTGAGTTTATCACGGACAGACGACGTGGCGGTGGACTTTGTTTTATATAATGTGTAGTGATTACGTTAGGTACATAGATACCTGTATGTAAAGCATGGTATTGTATATTAAATAACAGACTCTACCAATGACGCTACGCATTGTACATATAGGTACAGATTAGGTTTTACAGAAAGGTATAACCTCCATTCGTCAAATATCTTTGACCAATGTCCAACTTCATCCAATTTACTAGCAACACCGATAATTTGGTCAAAGGTTTAGACACTAGTTTCTTCCTGCGGCTTCGCACGTTATTTCTATGGAAACGTTTAATAATAAATCATTTTTGTACTCTAACACAATGAGCTTAGATTTAAAACAAGAATACAAAGAATAAGTATATAAGTTATTCCTTTCTAAAAACTGATATTCTGTGGGTTAAAAAGAAGCCTATGTTTTATCCCAAACCTATGCGAGATTTCAGCCCGGTCTGTTGAGTAGTTTGGGCGTGAAGAAGTACCTAACAAACGTCCATCCATCCAAACTTTCGCATCACTACATAGTATAAAACAATGTCGCTTCCCGCTGTCTGTCTGTCCCTATGTATGCTTAGATCTTATATCAAAACTACGCAACGGATTTCGATGTGTTTTTTTTAATAGATAGAGTGATTTAAGCGGAAGGTTTATATGTATAATTTAGTATCAGCATTGCACCCGTGCAAAGCCGGGGCGGGTCGCTAGTTTATAATGAGTGTGAAAGTGTGATGTCATTTGATATAAAATCAACGACGCAAATTACAAAGGAATGTTGGATACAAATATTTGACGAGTAGAATGGGCATCCGTCAAAGAAATATGATCAAATAGGCAAAGAACTTGGACAAAGATATTTTACGAGTGGAATACCACCCTAAAACTAGGCACAACATCTAGTAGGTATCATGTCTGTGCACAACAATCTAGTTTTTTTTAAAAGTTATGTTTGGCAGAATAAAAACGTACCACAATCCGTGTAAAACTTCGCCTGCGCACTGGCCAGAAGAACGGCAACTGTCAAATATAACAACATTTTCAAAAATCGAATATATTTCGCGCGCTAACGTGATATCGACTCGCGCGCTTCTGTAAGACTGACCATTGAATGACCAGTCATCAACGGATGGACTATTGTGCTCTGACCTTTATTACTTTATAATGCGCCCGCGTCGGAGCAAAGATAAAGAGGTCAGCGCAGAATGACTAAGATCAAAGATTGTCGAGGTTGTTTTCGTTGGACAAGTGTCAGTGGCCTTTTAGGTCTGTACAGACGATTTGAGTTTCATCTATCAAACGATTCTTCTTTTGCTTTACAGATAGAGTGCCTATGACGCACTTGCCCATGTTTGCAAACAACTATGTACCTAGCGCGTGAAAAACCATTGCTGGTCTTCATTGAGGCAGGGCAGGGATAAAAAAAAAACACTAAATAACATAGAGAAAAGAAAACATTCAAAGAAAAGACTAGACAAAGCGAAAACTATGTAGGTACCGTTATATTATTTTCTACTAAAGTATAGTACCTACCTTATATTCTTAAGTATTCTGTAGGTTCTATTCTTTAGGTTCTCAAAATTAAGGAGATTATAGGAAAAGGATCGACTCAATATCCACTCTACGCTCGCATATTCTTTGCCAGACAAGTCAATCGACTGGAAGGATAGGTAGGTAGAACTCAACGCGTGCGCATGTTTCAGGAAAACTAACAAACATTGCGAATTCTGAGCACTGTTTTGCGCTATTTGATAGGTACTTTGTTTTGGACAGTCAGCATCAAAAATACGAACAACCGTTTTTAGCAGTCTTGTCCTGAAGAACAGTATATTTACCTAATTATACTATAACTACGCATGGCATGTTTATAAGACTCAATTTACCTTCACGCATTGTGGTGAAGTCTGTGGCCTATGGAAAAATATCATGGAAAATTAGCAACCAGAAGGTAGAGTCAGCCATACACCTTATTCAACGATTTTGACAAGTTCTTTCCATATAGAACAACAAATTTAAGACCAAAACTGTTGTAATTATGAGACTTGGAATCTGCCAGGGGGGGGGGGGGGGGGGGGTCAGAAACACCACTTATGTACCTACGTACGTACCTACCTTAGGAATGGGTAAGTTGAGTCGCTATGCAGTCTGACAAAGAAACTAAGATTGGAGATAAGCAGAATGGGTAGGGACTTACCTAGTTGATCTTACCTTAGCTTATACATACATTTAAGCATACTTAACACAGCCTTGGCTTTTTATGTTTGCAAAAATGTTTAAAACGATTTCCGTTATGTTTTTTTGCTTTGTATTGTATAGTATTTTTATCTATTTAGGTATGGTCTACCCTAACGTCAAATAATTTTGACATTTTAGATTTTATTCATAAGTGTACTTTCTGATTATTCGATTTTTATTGTTAGTGTATTGTATGTAAAAATAAGTTGTTGAAAGTATTCTTACCAATAGGTAGGCTACTTTATTGTCTACTAGAGAACTAGAGATCCGCCCCGGCTTCGCACGGGCGCAATGCTGATACTAAATTATACATGATTATATATAATTCTGTATAATTATACATATAAATAAACCTTCCTCTTGAATCACTTTCTATTAAGAAAAACGGATCAAAATCCGTTGCGTAGTTTAAAAGATCTATGCATACATATAGGGACAGACAGACAGCGGGAAGCGACTTTGTTTTATACTATGTAGTGATGTTTGATTTTTGATTTGTGCTGTTTATGTTTGTGAACCAAATAAACCATCTATTAATCTCACACGACCCAACCCCGAGTCATAAAACTAACAGCAATGAAATTACAGCATCTCTCAAATTACGAGTATTCTCACGAGCCTTGCGACTTGTCCTACGAAAACATAACCACCTTTACAAACTAGCGTGGGTGACAAGCAAGCAAGTTTTGGCGATACATTAACCATGGTTCTGGAAATATTGGGATATTCACGTCTTTTTGCAGGGAATAGATGCCTGTGCCAAGTAAAGTGGTTTTTAGCTCTATTAAACATTGCGTGGCTTTCCATCAAAATATAAAAAAAGAAAATCGATCCATAAATGGCGGAGATATCGCGTAACATACATACAAAAAAAACATACAGACGAATTGATAACCTCCTCTTTTTGAAGTCGGTTAAAAACCCTGGTCACCCTATTTCTTGTATGAAGCGTTGTCTCAGGACTGTCATAAAAGTAATGTTGACCACTTTCATCTCGGGTTATGTACATAAAGTAGGAAGGTAAAGAGCTCTACGTATGCCTACTCACTATTTGATGCGTTGTTCTGTCCTACGACGAGATCTTGCTTATTGCATGAATATTGGGGTCATATCCGCAAAGTTTACGAGAACTTCTACTGCCTTTTTATAATAAAAAAAACATCTAATTTCTGTAAAGTAACTAGTGTAAGAAAATGAGATCAATTAGATCACAATGATCAGTGTTCTATTGAAAGAAGCCTTGTTGCTTAGTACAAACAAAATGAATAGACCTATCGGGTCAGAATACAAAGTTCCTACCTACTAAGAGAAAATTCCTGAACACCACACTATTTGTTATTTTCTATTTGCAAATTCCGTTGTTATAATGTTATAACAATAGCCAGACTAGACACAAAACGAGAGCTTGTTTAAGTTTTTAGGAACATAAATTAAATATGTACATAGTTTTAATTTAAAAACAAAATTTATTTAGCTACTATCTGACCCGTGCCTACTTCGTTGGGCGGTAAACATTTTTAGTAGTCTATAAAACTCGCAAATAACGTGTTTTAAACGATGCGTGTTTAATTAAACAAATTCAATAGGTAAAGAATTTTCAAAAATGGCTCAGTAGATTCAGAGATTACCCTTACAAACACACAAACCTTACTTATTTTTATTAGTGTAGTATAGTATAGATTTACATATACCTAGATTTTATTGACTGGACGTCACTCAGCTCCACATTTACCTAGGTATAGTATGCGCTTCAAGAGCTTTTGATAATACCTACTGTAGAATAGGGCACTACACATCTATTGTCCAGTTCTACAACTGGAAGGAAGAATCAGCAGTCGTCCTAAACCTTCACAATTTCTGTCTTGATTCATGGCGTCTCGCAGATCTACATAATTCGCAGCGCGCAGTCTTCTATCATTTGTTCTGTTCTGATGTATACCAAACGCTTCGTTTTAATTTTGACGTAAGTGTCCACCAGAAAACGGTTAAAAAAACCTCGAAACCTTTGCAGGTGAGCAATGCGACCTTCTCTTATTGGTAAAATGTATCTAGGCGTAGAATTGCATTGCAGAAACTTTTTTAGTGTCCAGTCTCGTCAGGATTTCGGATTCACATGTCATAGATCAAAGTTGTATACGTCTTCGCCACGACAGTAGGTATATAAGCGAGTAGAGACTGAAGAGCATCAAATGCCTGGTGCGTTTCGCCAATGCTTTGCAAGCGGTCATCCCAGGTACGCAGTATAATGTCCCGCCCGTCACAGTGCTGATCTACCAGGACGACGGCAACATCATTGGTAGCGAGAGCTTTGTACCAACTGGATGCTGTCCAGTAGGTCGTTTATCGGCACTAATAACAATTTTGTAATCATTTTGTTGGCTTTGGGGTATGGATTCGTATTTTATATCCTACCACGTAGTGTGAACTCAAAGTATCATTCGAATCCATTCAGTAGTTTTCGCGCTATTTTAGGCCGAGAACTGTCACTTCCATCCTCACTCCCAAGGGAACCCTAACGAATTCCAGGATAAAAAGTATTACATGAACCTTTCTCGTGGTATGAACTTAAATCATGCCAAGTTTCATTTGAATACATTCAGTAGTGTCAGCGCTATGCGCAGCCAAGAAATTTTACCATACTGCGGGGGGCCACTACGGGGAACTACTGGGGGTCTCACTGCGGGGCAATGTGGGGGCTTACTGCGGGGGCAAACTGCTGGGGGCCCCCACTGCCGGTGCCCTTCACTATGGGGGCCAACTGAGTGGGTCCCACTGCGGGGGCTACTGCGGGGGGCTACTGGATCCCCACTGCGGGGAAATGTGGGGGCCCACTGCCGAGAGCCCCACTGCCGGTGCCCCCATTGTGGGGGCGGTACCACTGCGGGGCAATATGAGGGGCCCACTTCGGGGGGCCATCTGCCAGCGGCTCCCACTTCCGGGGCCCCACTGCCGGTGCCCCCATTGTGGGGGCTACTGAGGTCCCACTGCGGGACAATGTGGGGGCCCCACTGCGGGGGCTACTGGGAGGGTCCGTTTGCGTGAGTGGCCTCACTGCTGGGGTCCCCACTTTTAGGGCCCCCACTGCTTGGGGCCCCACTTTTAGGGCCCCCACTGCTTGGGGCCCCACTGTCAGTGCCCCCTACAGTGGGGGGCTATCGCTCTCTACCGCCCTTGACCCGCGCGCCATCCTGCAACGCGCAAAATTTCACTTCGATCCTCTCTCATAAGGGAACCCTTCTGAATTCCGGGATAAAAAATATTTTATGCACTTTCTTGTAATATGAACTTAAATCATGCTAAATTTAATTTGAATACCTTCAGTAGTTTCGGCGCTATGCGCAGCCAACAAATTTTACTTTCATCCCCTCTCCCAAAAGAACCTTATTGAAATCCGGGATAAAAAGTATCCTATATCCTTACTCATAGTATGAACTCAAATCCTGCCAAGTTTCATTTGAATACATTTAGTAGTATCGGCAGCCAAAAAATTGTACTTTCTTCCCCTCTCCCAAGGGAACCCTATTGAAATCCGGGATAAAAAGTATCTTGTGCCCTTTTTCGTAATATGAACTTTAATCATGCTAAGTTTTATTTGAATACCTTCAGTAGTTTCGAAATTATACTTCCATCCTCTCTCCCAAGGGAACCCTATTGAAATCCGGGATAAAAAGTATCCTATGTCCTTCCTCATAGTATGATCTCAAATCCTGCCAAGTTTCATTTGAATACATTTAGTAGTTTCGGCGCTACGCGCAGCCAAAAAAATTTACTTTCATCCCCTCTCCCAAGGGACCCCTATTGAAATTTGGGATAAAAAGTATCCTATGTCCTTCCTCGTAGTATGAACTCAAATCCTGTTTCAAAGTTTCATTTCAATACGTTCAGTAGTTTCGAAATCGTTTTTTCAGATCCACGCATGAGGCGCCTCATGCGCGGATCCTTACTTATGTTCAACATCTTACTATAAAGCATAATCTTCATAAGCATGTATGCCATTGCAGGTAATGTTACTGATAACTTGAACTGTTTAGTTGTATAAGATAGAGTTGTAATAAAACATTTTGAATTTTTTTCAGTTTTCAAACTGTTTTTTACACACATTTTTCGTTTTCTTACCACAAAAATTAATTAAAAGAAAATATGTATGTTTCAATCGTCCTCGTTCCATCAAATTACTCCGCGACATTTTTTATTTGTAAGTTTACGTGATTCTGTAATGTGATATATCCAAAAGATTGGTTCTACTGGAATCCGCATAAAAATACAGGATTCATGCTCATGCATCACAAGAGTGCCAAAGTAAGGAAATAGAAAGGAAAACCGCTGTTTGATGTGTAATTGACGACTATGTGGTACGGCGGGCGAAGATCCGCCAGCGACGCATGAAGTTGCAAGAGTGGTTGCAGGTTCGATTACCGCCTTGGGACAAATGTTTGTACGATCTGCAATTTCTTCTTGGTATTCTGGGTATTTTCAATGCATAAATAATAATTTCTATCCATGTATGTTTTGTATTATGTATTTGTATGTTATTTAACAATCAGTCATCTAGTCATAAGCGTAACACAAGCTCTGCTTGGGGCTAGATGAAGCTGTGTGGAGTGGATTGTCCAACATTACTTATTTATTTATATTGTGTTTAGCCTGTACAAAAACAACCAGGTACATACTTACCCAATGAAACAGTCAATTTCCAATTGTCATCAATTCGTCGAGCGTTTGCGATCACATCCTCATTGTGAACCAATGATCCGTGATGGACACAAATTGATGTTATTTGGGAACCTAAAACAACCTACCTAGGTGTTTTTTTTCTTTATAGAGTTTTCACTGTTCTACTTTGAAGACTTTTAAATTTTAGAACCATTTAAAATTCTTGTAAAAAGTAAAGAAATAGGTAGAACAGATAAAGTTTTTAAAACTTACGCAATCTGAACACATTATTATTAAATATTCACGGTAAGTACGGCTGTAAGTATTGTGTGTCGTCCGAGGTGGACATTCCTATAATTTCTCAAGACCAAGTGAGTTGCAAAAAATGCTGCCCCCGCTTCGCAGAGGCGGTAGCTCTAGTACTCCAGTCATCCCGTGACCACGACAGAGTGTGAACCTGTTGAAACGTCGGGAAAAATAGGTAAATACCCGTGAATATTTAATAACTAGCTGACCCGTGCCCACTTCGTTGGGCGGTAAACATTTTTAGGTGTTAATATATATAGCCTATAACACTCACAAATAACGTGGTTTTCAATAGGTAAAAAAGTTTTTGATAGTACCTACTGGAGAATATAGGGCACTACACATCTATTGTCCAGTTCTAAAACTAGAAGGAAGAATCAACAGACGTCCTAAATCTTCATAATTTCTAACTTGATTCATGGCGTCTCGCAAATCTCCATAATTCTCAGCGCGCAGTCTTCTCTCATTTGTCCTGTTCTGATGTACGAACTGAGGTCGAGAAATTCCACGTTGGCCCACAGTGGGACCTCAGTAGCCTCCACAGTGGAGGGCACTGGCAGTGGGGCCCCGGAAGTGGGGGCCGTCGGCAGTTGGCCTCCCGCAGTGGGACCCACTCAGTAGCCCCCCACAGTGAGGGCACCAGCAGTGGGGCCCCAGCAGTGGGCCCCCCACATTGCACCGCAGTGCCCCCCGCAGTTGGGTCCCCACATTGCCCCACAGTGGGACCCACTCAGTAGCCTCCCACAGTAGGGGTACTGGCAGTGGGGCCCTGGCAGTGGGGCCCTGGCAGTGGGGCTCCCAGCAGTGGGCCCCCATATTGCCCCGCTGCCAGTGCCCTCCACTGTGGAGTCCTTCCTCGTAGTATTAACTCAAATCCTGCCAAGTTTCATTTCAATACGTTCAGTAGTTTCGGAGTTATGCGCGGCCAAGATACAGACAGACAGACATGATGAAAAACAAATGCATTTTTGGCATCAGTATCGATAATAGAGTGGCATCAAAAAAATATTTTCAAAATATCTTGAATGTACAGAATTTGACCTGTTACAGTTTTATTATAAGTATAGATACTAAGTAGAACACATTCTCTATCTCGTGGGCCGGGGGGCCGCGGCGGCGTACGAATATCGACCCCTCCAAACTCAACCCGTGGATGTCGTAAGAGCCGACTAAGGGAACCTACCAGAGGAAGGGCAGCAGCTTCCGTCTGAGTATTTTTAAACACCAACACTGCGATCACCAATCCGCCTGCCAAGCGTGGTGATTCCCCCCCTACATGGGAGACCATCCACTCGCTTGACCCGCGACATCGTAGCGGTCGCAGGGAGTCGATGGATGGAGGCGGCTCAAGACCGCTATTTGTGGCGTCGTACGGGGGAGGCCTATGTCCAGCAATGGACGTGTATGGGCTGATGATGATGATTCTCAATCTAAGGAGTCTAAAGAGTTATACATAGAACCCTGTTCAAAGACTGCATGATGGGCGAAGCAAACTTGCTGCCTACAATCTGTAGGATGGTGACAAAGTGGTTCTCTCTACCTTCATCATTCGCACCCCTAAGGTTTGTAACTCACTGCCTGCTCCGGTTTTTCCGGCCAACTACCACTTCAAGAAAAGACTAGGTGTCTTCTAGACCTTCGTGGTAAATCGTCGGCCACATCAACATATATCAGCAGTTGAGTTTGTGGTAAATGATGTTTACAAGTAGCGGCACGTAAGTCTAGCGCTGAGCGATACGCGGAGGGGATAGCTGCGCATGGGTAATGTACCGTTAGCCCCGCCCAGTTACCTTATTTATTACTTCTGCCCAATAACGGTCAGCGCTTAAGTTACGTGCCGCTTTGTATACTAAGTATTCATGATAAAAAAGGCCTGCCCCAGCTACATTTTGTAAGATAGGAAGTATGATACCCAGGTAGGACAAATATTGAAGTAAATAGAAAATTAATAACCCAATAATTATATTTGTAAGAAGTTGTTGATAATTGCTATATGTAATAACTATATAGTAACTTATGTACTACATATATAGCTGTGTTTATAGTATAAAATTTGACTTGTCAAAGTGCTTATTTTTTAAGCCTAAAGAAATAAAGTTATTGGATGTGAATCTGAATCTGTAGTTTTTAATACCACGTCATAATCATTATGATGATACTGAAAGTTATTTATTTAAGCGTGAACAGTCATTTTACCATTGCATTGAGTGAGTAAATTCGTCATAGCCTAAATCAATTTTATCAACTTTAATGGACACTATCCACCCACACATAGTGTGTAAAGAATTAGCCACTAAGGTCGTATCGTGAAATGTTAATTCATCATGACATGTTGAATTGACAGTTTTGAACTTACAAAGATAGGTTAAATAAGATAGGTCTTGATATCTTATACCTTTAAACGAGCAATTCTTATATATATGTATATATATATAATCTGAATCTCAGAAACGGCTCCAACGATTTCGATGAAATTTTAGTATACAGGGGTTTTCGGGGGCGGTAAATCGATCTAGCTAGGATTCATTTTTAGAAAATGTAGTTTTATTCGTTTTTCATTAATCAGTTTTATCGATAGGGCACTCCCATAGACAAGATTTCAACGCTACAAAGCCTTCATGTAGGTATCATGTATGACAGTTTTTTTAATTTACTGCACATACTCGGTTATGACTTCACAATAGGGGAGGAAGGAGGTTGTCAACTAAGATCCGAGGATAAGATAGATGAACCCCACAGACATCGTAGAGCTACGCTGTGATGAACCCATAGACATAAAGTCCATTATTTTTGTTTGTTAATAAAAAGCCGTGACATAAACTGAAAAATATGACTCTTCCTGACATCTATTGACGAATAATATTATTATTATTTTTTAAATTGGGAGCAACTAAATGCTCTAACGACACATCAACAGTAAAGCTACTCCAGCAGGTGCGTTGTTAAGTAACACTAAGCCGAGAGTGTTTAGTTTGAGGTAAGACCAAGAAAACCAATTGTTTATTTATATTATGTGTCTTTTTAACTCACGTGTTAGATATATAATTTCTAAAAAACACAATATACCATAAAAAAAATACCGGTCAACCAGGTACTGTATGTATTATGTACAAAAAATCCAATAAGTTCAACTCGTTGAACATTGAGTTGAACATATTAGAATAGAGCATAATTAGGACGTGTGTTTTAGCTACTTGAAATTATTTTATTTCTGAAATTGTATTTATTTTGTTTCTAGATTTAATTTAATTTTGACTGAATAGTGTAGTATTATTTTAAAATTAAAATGCATGTAGGTATTGTTAATGTAAAGTTTCTCTATGTTGAATATATTAGTTTTATTGTACCTATACAGCCACGTCACCCAAGCTGCCACTGAGAACTTAGTTCGCAATTTTTGCTCACTCCGTTCAATAATTTTGATGATAATTCGCAACTCAATTATATCTAACGTACCAATTCGTTTTGTGAAACCCTTTTAGGCCTGCTAGTAATTTTTGATTAAAAACTTCTTCGAATGAAATTTAAATGACCGGGGGCGTCAGCCACAGGTGCGTTGACCACTGAGAGCCTAAGCCACGAACCCGTCATAGGTAGCTGTACTCTTTGACGTAGGTTCAGGTAGCCACCTAACTAAACTATTTCAGGTTGTCATGGGTACAAGTAGCGGCACGTAAGTCTAGCGCTGAGCGATACGCGGAGGGGATAGTTGCGCATGGGTAATGTACCGCTAGCCCCGCCCAGGTACCTTATTTTTTACTTCTGCGCAATAACGATCAGCGCTATAGTTACGTGCCGCTATGTATTGGTAGGTAGGTACTCTTTGAAGTAGGTTCGACAATGACAATTCAAATAAATACCTACCTAGCGCCTATCTACTGAGATAGGAACAATTTTAATCTACGTAAGAATTAATAAAAAAATCTAACCTTAGCCCACTGCTCGAAAAAGGGTAAAATCTTACTTATCCTCTTATTCATAAACCTCATCAATCTTTACGAAATTGCTGGAAGTCGTACTAATATACGAAAGTCGTTTGTTTTCTTCGGTTCACTTGAGTCAGAGTGAGGAAAAACACGTCAAAGAGTACATTGGAGTTAGGTAGCAAGAGTGAGGAAAAACACGTCAAAGAGTACATTGGAGTTAGGTAGCCAGAGTGAGGAAAACACGTCAACGAGTACATTGGAGTTAGGTAGCCAGAGTGAGGAAAACACGTCAACGAGTACATTGGAGTTAGGTAGCCAGAGTGAGGAAAAACACGTCAAAGAGTACATTGGAGTTAGGTAGCCAAAGTGAGGAAAAACACGATTAGGTATTTTAAATGAAAACAACCTGGCATTGTAACGATAATTTATTATTAATATTAAATAGTACAGTAAATATCAAATAAATACGTATTGTACTACATTTTCTCATTGGGTTTAATTTAACAATTTGTATCAAGTGATGACGTAACATAATATAATTTTGATATTTTTAATGATTATTTTATTTGTTCTGATTATTCCCAGTGAGCTAATGCGTTCTATTTACAATACTATATTTAAGTAAGTTTAAAACGAATACTATAAATATTAAAATTATCTAATATTTTTGTCTAATAAATTTTAACAAAGCTAAAGATTACGATTAATAACAATTTTATGAATTAAATTAACGTCAATTAATTTGAAAATTATCTTTAAGTAAATATTTTAAAAAAATCACAATAAAAGCAATTGATAATATATTAGTATATAATTAATTTAAGCGCATGACTCTCCTTTCGAATTAACTATACATGCTATAAACTTATTAACGATCACAGAATTGGGAATAATATTAACTTATTATTCCCAATTCTGTGTTTACGATAAATTAAATTTATATTAGATCTATTTAGTTGCTAAAGACAATATCATATTCAAAATTAGTATTATATTTATTAATACAATAAAATATAACAATTATTATTAAAATCGCTGATTGCTTTAAAGTATTAGGAAGTATAATAAATTATACCATTAAAATGTAAGTCATTGAAAATCGCGTGTATTTTCTGATTTTATTTCATGAGAAAAATCTGAAAGAAAAAATTATCTCTCAGAGGAGTTTCATGTAGATTTCAAAGAAAAAATAAGAGGATTATTTTTGAAGCTCAACACTCAAGTCTTTTTATATAAACAAAAAATTTCAGACAAAAATAACTTTTTATTTTATTTCATTTTACGTGACTATACATGACTAGTCCTATACTCTTGCCATTTTTAACATACAATATTTGTAAACCAGAAATCTACTAATTTTGTGTCACCATTATATCGACGCTTGAAAGGCAAAAATATCTAAACGACAATTTTACGTGAAATGAGTTATATACACCATTAGAATCGGCAATTTTTTTGCATCGTTTAGTTTTGGTTTCATTCGTCTAAGACGAAGTTTTATGTCGCTTAGATATTGTGTGATTTCCATATGAACATTATTGATGGAAAGATCTCAAAACAATAAGTAAGTAGTGAAAAATCAGTAAAAAAATCAACAACAACAAAATAAAATTAAGGTTATGCTTGTTTGCTATTTGACAAATATTATACCTTGCTTTGGCTTAAGTAGTCGACATTTATTTATTTTGCATGTTTTTACTTTTAGGTTAACCATAGCCTAAGCATAGGTAAATAGATATTATTCAGTAATTTCTATAGTATATAAACTGTATAGAGAAAAACATTAAAAATACTTGTAACATAATTTTTTACAAGTTTTTATGCTATAGTTAAGTTACCTAAGTAATTTTCCATTTAGGTATACAAATAGTTTCTTTTTTGATAGATGAGAGGACAGCCCTTAGTTCAGTTACTCGATAGTATCGAGTCGAATAATAATGAATGCTGGACAAACACACATCATCTAGCTCCATAATACTAATCCGAACTTGAGTGTTATAGGCACCAGAAAACTGATATATTCACATATGTATGTTAGTATAATTGATACATAACCATATCATAGTTTTTTTTTTTAGTATACAAAGAATCACCCAGCGCATCTGAAACATTTGTATGTTTCTATCTGTTATTTATCAGATATGTCAGTTATCTGGTGAGAGGCGGGAATCGAACCCGCAACATTCTGCTTCATAGGCGGATCTTCGCCTGCACCACAGAGGTCGCCGTTTTTTTATGGGTTTTGCGTAGTTTCATGCCCGCACTACAAAGGACCTGTACCAAATAACATCCAAAAATGGATCGTCTCACCTAGAGCGTCGAGCGTCGACGAATCGATACTATCGAGTACCCGAACTCAGGGTCATGTTATGTTTATCCCATGTTTACCTTTAGATTGCCCGAGTCAAAACCAGATGTTAGGGAATTTGTTTATAAGTGATTGCAGGCCCCCCGTCGATAACGAGGGCAAGGTGCCTTGTGAGTGTGGCATTCAACTTCATTATCAGAATTATCATCATCATTAACAGAATCATCATAATCATTAACAGATTCATAATCATCATCATTAACAGATACATCATCATTAACCGACCCATCATTATCATTGACAAATTCCTCATTATCAACCTCATCCTTTCGCCTCGGGAATCTGTATTCAAAATACTCTTGCAGAAGCGAACGGCCGTGCTCAGAATCGAAAGGTACGTATATATAAGGATGATAATCGTGAGCTATTCCATTCCTCTGTGGAAACTCGAAAGAATCATCAGAGAAAGGAGAGTCTAGATTTTCATAGGCGGTGAAATATTCCGGAAACAGAATTGGTAAAGGTCGCGGTTGAGTGTAGACAGCAGCGTCCGTGTTGTAGGTATTATCCCTGGTGTTTCTGTTAAAGTGGAACCTAGCGTGGGGATGCGGGTAGGTGGTGATGGTTCTAACGCCCCAGTCCTGTCCACAGCAGCCCTGGGTCATGGCGATTCGCGTTCGGGTAACCGTCGGCCTCCACGAACGATCTGCGGTTGTAAGATCTACGTACAACGATATTTTTGATTATATTTTTTATTCATTGGATATAGACCAGTTGAGCTACCTGTGTATTGTTTGTAACAGTCTGCAGTTAGCTCAATTGGTTCAATTGTAAATCATCATATCAGCCCATACACGTCCACTGCTGGACATAGGCCTCCCCCATACGACGCCACAAATAGCGGTCCTGAGCCGCCTCCATCAATTGTAAATATTAGTTCATTTTTTTTCACAATGTATAGTAATAATAATTGAGTTTTAGTCATTATGCACATGGAGTACATTTTGGAACTTCAGAAATATGTAGATCGATCTACCCACAGAATGGAATAAGCGAACGTTATTTAAATAAGTAGGTACCAGGTACATAATACTGAAGATTTATTTCATCAATCGGTATCACTAATATACAATGTAATTTTTATTTTATTTTGATGGGTCCGGTCCATCTTGATGACTATATTTAATAGACTTACCCCCTTATTCATAATAGTCTGCTAACTTAAACACGCATTGCCAATTCTCACTCTGTCTTCTTCTATTGACATAAGTCAGAGTGAGAAATAACACTGCTTAGCAGCTGTTTTACGTTAGCAGACCATTATGAATATTTTTTAAATATCAATTAAGCAGGTGTTTAAAAAAACAAATGAACACTCAGGGTCACGGCACAATGAAAGCGAATGGGAATTTTAGAAGAGTGATAGCATATTGACCCCTATTTCCTTCTTTTAAGACCAAAATACGCGTTTTAAATTTCCTTCTATTCGCTATCAGTGTGCCTTGACCAAACCGCATCAAAACATGGTAAATATGTTATATATATACTATGAATGTCCTTCTACTTTTAGCGGGAAGTAATGTGATCAATATCAACTAAACTACTGATGATTTTGATGGACTCTATTTCTGGTACGGCAACTGTGTGACTGAATGAATAGGGGGTCAGAGTACCTACCTATTGTACCTACTCAGTGATAGGCTTGTGAGCTTTCAACCCTTTGGTACGGGCAGCCCTGGATCTACAATTTTTTCGAACCGGGGCTAGCACAACAAGCTTGATAATGGCGCCCTGCGAGAAGGGAGGGAGCCGTGCCGTACGGCTCCCTGAATGCTTTTCCGCTGAAGGGTTGAAAACCAACACCCTTCAGTAACAAGCTAGACATAAAGCATTGTTTTTCATTGCTTTGTCTAGCTTGTTACTGAAGGTAACTTAACTTGCTTTTTCTTAGAACAGTTAGAACAGCTTGCAGGCATATTTTAAACTCCGCTTTTGGACGCTGTCAAAGCGGGGATGGAAATGATAGAAAATGTTGAAATTAAGAAACTACGTAGCGAATCTTGGTGTTGATTGGAGTTGATTATTAAGTCAATAAATTCCTGCATGAATTCTTCAAAGACCTTTAGATCATCAACTGTTTCCTGTACATAATTCAACAGAAATTTCCATTAAATGGTTTCTGGCCGAATTGCACTAAAGAGGAACGATGGCAGGAACGGCGGCAGTGAGGTGGTGTATAAAGAAAGAAGTGGTGTTATCGAAAGTCTAAGTCTGATATCTGATAGAAGAGGCAAAAACACAGGTTGTGCTGACCCCACCTAGAGTGGGAGAAGAAAATGATTGTCTAAGTTAACAGATAACCACAGAACAGGGAAAAATACTAGGAAATAAGCAATATGCCCACCTGATGTTCCCGGTCGGACGCAACAAAGGACGCAGTGCATGAAACCTTCGCATGCCAGAGCCGCCGCCACCGCCACCTGGTGGATAAGGAGAGAGCTACTTTTATCCGAACAGTTAACACATTTACTGCCAATGACGCACTCGCTGTTCTCCGGGTGCTCGTGTAGCAGCGACGACGACGCGTCAGTCTCATTGCTGAAGATTGGCAGCGAACGGGTTAGGATTTTAAAAATTGATCTAGGTGTACACCGATCCCCCCATTTTGGGATCGAATAAAAATACTGTATTTCTTTAATTAGGTATGTACGTGAACCTTACAGAAAAATCAACCTCTTCCAGGATGAAGAGTAATTACGTTACAGAGTGGAAGAAGTTTCTGCGGCAGGTGTCGGCGGCACAGACGCCCGGGAAAAGCCGGCGGCGTGTGCTGCTCGGCAAAAGCCGGCTACGGTGCGGCGGCGGCGGTCGATGCTGCCCCCCGTGTGTGCAAAACCAATATTTGTTCTCAAAAGGATGGATCCTCAAAATAACAAACTCTAGAAAGAAAATCTAGAATTAGCTCTATATCCAGATTCTAGAACTAAAGTTAAAAATTTTTTTGCTTAATTGGCAAAAAGAGCAGGAACTTCTCAGACATGATTCGAGTGCTATTTGACATACGCGTACAAATTATTTATAATTTTCTTAGATTTTAGTTTATAGATTATTTTAGTTTTTTGGTTGTTAAATATTTCTTTCATTTTATTTATTTTGTTTTATAAAGTAGCTGTAACACTTCGCTTTTATATTTGATAAACAACGGTCCCATAGGCCCCAACAGAAAACCAGCGCAGGTTGATAAAACCTGCTGGGATCATTTTGTAGGTAAACTAATTGTATGAATAAGACCAATACCTAATACATTTACACTTTCTTCTGTATGTTTTATTTAAATAACGGGTAATTTAATTGTATTTATGTATGTTTAGTTACAAATAAATATATTTGATTTGAAAAATCTTGGTTGGTCTTGAAAATTTGTGATTGAAAAATAACAGGAACTCATAAGGTATAAACGCATCAACTCAACCAGACAATATCTCACAACGATACGTCAGACACCTAATTCAAAACTTACATTGCACGTCGCATTGTAACCACCAATTTATTCACACCTATTCTTGAAGCAGTAAGATCTAAAATCCCCTGAATGCCATTGACCTTATATGTTACCATTACCATTGATGTACGTCCGTTGAGTTTCAATTAGTATCGTTTAAGGAAAGTTTCGGCTTCCTACTTGGAAGGAAGCAGGAAAATTGGACATTGTCATATGATTATGTACCTATGACAAGCTTGTTTACTGGAGCCCTGAAGGAGATCTCAATTGTGGAAGACGTGGTAAGAAAACGAATTTATGTTACTTCCTAAATAGTACGACAAAACAAGCGCCAGGTAAGAGTAGGTAATATTATGGCGTGTTTTAAAAAACGATAAACCGACTTCAACCTCCCTTACTTTTACACTTATTTTAAGTTTTGCGAGATAAATACTAATCCCCTGGGGATAAAAAAGGGACTCCCTCCGGGTCATTTTCCATACAATAGTGAAATAATTTTCAAAATCGGTTCATAATCGGCGGAGATATCGCGTAAAATACATACAAAATACAAAAAACTTACAGACGAATTGAGAACCTCCTCCTTTTGAAGTCTGTTAAAAATATGTATAAAATTCTAAATTTTCGGAGATACACTATTGTATCTACGAAAATTATTATATTAGAGACTATTAGATATATTACTATTTGACTATTAGTTATATATACTATTATTATTAGATAGACAATAACATGTGATTTTTCTGAGCATAGATCTAAATCTACGCTCAAAGAAATCACATTCTTAACATTATAAAGATATTTCTGATTATACATAGAAAATACTTAGAATACCCCAGACAAATATTTACAGATCGTACAAACATTTGTCGCAAGGCATGAATCGAATCCATAACCTTTTGCGTTGTAGGCGGATCTTTGCCCGCCACGCCGCCGCGCCGCATTGCTCGTCTAATAAGTACATAATACCTTGATTTATAATTAAAAAAGTTTGACGTAGGCTTTAATGATGTTAATTCACTGTACCTAATGACAAATCAACAAATGATTATGTCCTAGGTCGTCCATTAATTACGTGAAGTTCTTTAACAACAATCTTAATTATGTTTATGAATGAAAAAGCAAACTAAACTTCATTTAAAAACTCGTTAAAATTATCTTAAAGAAAAGGCTTTCTACACGCTCCAAGAATTTTATAATGCGTAACAGAATTGAAGTTCCTTGTTTATATACTATTTTTATGTATTTCTTATCTTATTTGTTCGTAGTTTAATTCATACTTATTTAATTTTAAGGGCTTTGTCGTCTGGTCTGGTCTTGTAAATAATTGATTAATTGTCACCTACAATTAGGTACATTCTGTATTGTAGTGGCATTACATGAACTCTCATGTTGATCAATAAAAATTTTGTAAAACCACATGTATGCATTAAATAATTGAATGGAATTGAATTGCAACTTTTTAACCCCCCTCCCCGTGGTGAGTTTTTTGACTACCCCCAAATTTCGTAGGTATCAAAAAATGTCCAATACAGGTATAATTTAATTTAATTCCAGAAATAATATCATAAGAATTAAGTTATAAAATATCCGGCTCAGTAATATCATGTTCAACGAAAAATTTATCATCATCATCAGCCCATACACGTCCACTGCTGGACATAGGCCTCCCCCGTACGACGCCACAAATAGCGGTCCTGAGCCGCCTCCATCCATCGACTCCCTGCGACCGCTACGATGTCGTCGGTCCATCGAGTGGATGGTCTCCCATGTAGGGGGGGATTTGCCATAATCACCACGCTTGGCAGGCGGATTGGTGATCGCAGTGTTGGTGTTTAAAAATACTCAGAAGGAAGCTGCTGCCCTCCCTCTGGTAGGTTCCCTTAGTCGGCTTTTACGACATCCACGGGTTGAGTTGGAGGGGTCGATATTCGTACGCCGCGACCCCACGGCGAAAAATTTATACACTTTATATATCACTAGCGGCGCTCCCTGGCTTCGCACGGGTATTTAACAAAAATTTCAATATCCCTAATTTTTTGAAAATATAATATAGCCTATGTCACCCGGGGATAGTTTTGCTTCCCAACGGTGAAAGATTTTTTTAAATTGGTTTATTAGTTTCGGAGCCTATTCAATGCAAACAAACAAACAAACAATCAAATGTTTCCTCTTTATAATATTAGTTTAGACTACACCCCAGGCCGTGGGGTCGCGGCGTACGAATATCGACCCCTCCAACTCAACCCGTGGATGTCGTAAAAGCCGACTAAGGGAACCTACCAGAGGGAGGGCAGCAGCTTCCTTCTGAGTATTTTTAAACACCAACACTGCGATCACCAATCCGCCTGCCAAGCGTGGTGATTATGGCAAATCCCCCCCTACATGGGAGACCATCCACTCGATGGAGCGACGACATCTTAGCGGTCGCAGGGAGCCGATGGATGGAGGCGGCTCAGGACCGCTATTTGTGGCGTCGTACGGGGGAGGCCTATGTTCAGCAGTGGACTTGTATGGGCTGATGATGATGAGACTACACGACCATGTGATATTTCTTGATTTTTGCCGACCTCCCTGATCCGAGCTTCACGTGCTTAATCGACATATCTATGTAAAAGTCATGAATAACTGTGTCTATTGATAGAAAATTGAATCAAATGTCATCTAAAAAGTATAACTAGGTAACAAAGTTTAAAAACAGTTGTAACTAACCTGATTTAACTTTGATCGCAACAATATAA
Organism: Eupithecia insigniata; assembly: GCA_947859395.1. NCBI lineage: Eukaryota > Metazoa > Arthropoda > Insecta > Lepidoptera > Geometridae > Eupithecia > Eupithecia insigniata. The sequence continues at coordinate 1,978,333 of OX402007.1, forward strand.
AATAAACTCCCGTGACATCAAACATTATTATCTGACGCATGGCAACATTGTAGAACTTTTACTACTATGTTGCCAAAGTAGGTACAACTAACCACAGAATTGTGAAGTCAGTGTTGTACAGTCTATATCTACTAAAATAAGAATGTTGAACTTACTTATTTACAAACTCTAATATGAGAAGAAAAAACGATAAGAAGATCAGGGTAGGAAGGCTTACATGGAACAAAAACCAACACGTATCAATAAATATAATATGGTATATATCAATCAATATCAATAAATATAATATATAACCTAGGGTTATATTTTTTTCATTAATATTCATATCTCTGCATAGTCTGCATAAATCATTAAAACAGAAATAGGCTTTTTAACCTTAGATGAAAATTTATACATAAACAGATATTTACTCCGGATTATTATTTATGTACCTAGGCTTAGAAAATGAAATTTAAAGATAAAGAGCGGTTTATTTAGAAAACATACAAACCTTTGACCTTTTTTCACCCACACTGGGAACGTGATTTAAATAAAAAATTCCAGGCGGGAGTCAAACTAGTTTATCGTGAGGTTCCTTAAACCAACATATACCTATTTTGTGAACAAATCATACAATTGAGACACTTGGTTCATTGCAAAATATTAATGATAATAATTTTTCGTTAACAACCTGAATAATAACTTTTCGTTAACAACCTGATTCAAAGACCAAAACATTTTTTTCATATTTGTAGGCCGAGACAGGTTTTGGGTCGATGAGACACCGGAGAAAAAAATCTCATAAGCATAGGCCATATAAATTATTAACTGGTACTTCACCATTGGTGTTTTTTGTGGGGCACGAAGGCATTGGGGATTTGGATTTTCACTTCTTCCACTAGTGGACAAAAAATTGAAGCGAAGAGAATATCAATAACACCTTATTTCTTATTTGATAATAATAACTATGTTTATAGTATAAAATTTGACTTGTCTAAGTGCTTATTTTGTAAGCCTAAAGAAATAAAGTTATTGATTCTGATTCTGTTCTTATTACGGAACTCTATAAAAACAAAAGAGATGTCTAATGAACACAGGTCCTCACACACCACAGGGCCTGTCTGTCCGATCCGACATTGTATTAGAATAGAATATAATAGAAACGTTTATTTGTAACTCAGACACATACAATTATAAAGAAATGAACATAAAAAAGAAAACAGTTTGCTAGAGTCACAAAACGGTCCCTGTCTCAGCATGGGTTAGTTGTATACGTATGTGTGTACAACCAACGCTGGTCTTCCGACAGAGCCGTTTCGTGAGCGGGTGTCGTCGTATTAATTGAATTCAAGGAAAGTTCACCGTTGTGGAACAATCTAATTGAAGTACCCAACGTCAGCTCTGGAGGATAATACAAAATACAATGAGTAAATCAGATTTTAGATTCAGATTTCAATAACTTTATTTCTTTAGGTATATAAACAAGATATAAGTTGTTATTGATTTTCTATTTACGTATGTCAATCTTTTGTCCAATAATAGAAGCAGTACCAAGTTATCTACTTGATCTTGAAATTAAAATTAATTACCACCCAGAACAAGCTAATATTGCAATAATTTCAGATAAGGTTGTAAAAACTGTTAAAAAATTCTAGCTAAGTATAAAAAAAATAATGTCAACCACATACTACACAGCCAAATCAAAATACAAAAATTAGTGCGGGGTTTTAATCCTCACAGGAAAAAGATAACACCAAATGAATAAAAAAAACATTAAAACTGCTACTTCAATATCGCATTTTTTCTATAAAATAAAAAGATGTTCGTAATTATTACTAGATTCAACACAATAATAATAAACCCCGAAAAAACACACATTTTTGTAAAGTTCCTTGCGAAATAATTAGAGAAAATTTCAATTTTTCGAAACTATTTCAATCTTGTTGGTCATATTTTGATATGATAATGGTCATGTTTCGTAATTTTTTTCATTACATTAGATCCGATAGATTTTAATAAAGTATATATAAGAATTGGCCAATTATACGTAATTATTCACGGAGCTGCTGCACCTAAAAATAAAGAGCGCCTTAACTAAGCTAGCCTAGAGCTATTAAAAACGGTTTACTATGCTCTAGTAGAATCCAAACTGAGATACAGTATACGTTTTTGGGGTAATAGCTACTTGTATAATATAAATCGGGCTTTCGTCATACAAAAACGAGCTATTCGCACTATTGTGGCACCTTGGGAATCATGCAAAGAGTATTTCAATAAGCTAGAAATTCTCACCCTGCCCAGCTTATACATATTAGTTGTCCTGATGGACATTGTACGAAACCCTCTCAAATATGAAACTGCAGAGAAGAGAACAAAAAGACTCATGACAAGAAGAAAAGACCTAGACCTCGAGGTTTATCCGAGGCTTAAAGTAGCAAAGCATGCCAGTAGGTATCAGGCAGTCAAATTATTTAATGTCCTTCCTACTGAAATTAAAGCAATTGACAATCCAAATATTTTCAAGAATAAGTTAAGAAAACTTTTGCTGAAGGGGTGTTTTTATACAATTGACGCGTTTATCAGACGAAAGTAATATTATGTTAGAAATAAATAAATAAGAAATAAGAATTGGATTATCTTTATTACAATTGCATGCTATTAATTATTATTTTGTTTGTTTTGTATTCTTTAGTCAATGTTAAAATTATATAATTGTACCTAAATTCATACACAATGTAAATTGTTTTTGAATAAATGAACTGAACTGAACTGAACTGCACTAACATAGATAATTTCGATTTGTATTTTAAACACCTATCTAATTTATTTATTAAAATATATAAATAAAATAAAAATCGTTTATTTCAGGCACATACTCAATACAAAATTAAGGACCCATATTAATGAACTGAAATACACACAAAATTAAAAAAAAAAACACAGCTAAAATTAGCAATTTACGATATAGATTTAATAACTACATTTAGAAATGACGTAGTAATAACAAATCTCGCTATATTTCCCATAAAAATATACATATCTAAGAAATCTTCCCATTCAATTTCTTATCAGATAAATAATAATCCCACGTTTCGTGAGAAGTGCATTGAATGAAAATTAATTTATCAAGTTCATTTTCTATTTCTATCGAATTTATAAGAAAAGCTATTTTTATCAAATCCATCCAAGATGTTATAACTACCTAGCTAGGTGTCTAGATTATGATAAGAGAAAGTTTTCCGTGATCTTACCTATAAAATTTAATTAAGTTGAAGTAACCTAAAAGTGGGTCTTCTCGTTTTAAATAGGATAAGATGAATTGTATGTCCTTCTCGTCATCGTAGTTGGAATTTTTTGTGTGATAAAAGAAGAGAATGCATCATTTACTTAGTATTAGTTTACGAAGCTCTGAAAAAGACTGGTAGGTAAATCAGTCGCGGAAGAGAACGACGATGGCCAAGATTACAAAAATAAAAAAACATTTTACACTCTTTTTCGACCAAAACATAGGTAGGTAGCTTATTAGAAGGAAGACGTTCTATCGACTTTTTCAATTATATTCGTCGATCATTTTTGATCTAGTTTTACCCACTTTGGGGTGTGCAGATATTTGGGGACACTCTGTACAGGTTTGGGTATATGTACTTACTTAAATATTTATAGCAATACCCCCGGCGACCGGTATCTTTAGTATAGGCTGAACGTATTCAGTATTTATTTCAGTCATAAGATGTAAGATGTTAGTGACTCGGTGATGAAATTATGATCACAGTAATGTAGGTATTATGTATGCCATTTAGGGTAGGTCAAAGTATATACAATACCTTCTTCTTCTTTTAGTTTTGGCTCTGCACATTGTTATTCTTGCATATCTTTGGGGTAGGTACAGTACATCCTGTGACCATAGTTTATCTGTGCCTGTCAGACCAATCAAAGCTTTTACGACGCTTGTGATGACTGCCCATAAGTGGATTGTAGACGGCCAAAACTGTTTGACAAGAATTTACCGCTTGAATTGGGCGATCCTTCGTTAGCCGATGTGATCCGACACCAAGGGTAACTATAATTAATTTACATTGCCGGCATCTGTGAATTTACCTAAGTCTAGCTCGCTTCTCTTAGAAAGCCTATTTAGCCGTTGTACAGTTTGCAGAGTCTTGGCATAACGGCTTCTTGACCGATTGAACACTATTACTAGCGTATCTTGACCAGTGTTACAATAAATGAAAGAAATGAAATGAAGACTCAAAAACCACACAAAACAAAACCACAAAAATCGCTACCTACCCATTCCTAAAGTCGATATAAACCCGCTCGACTCCAAAAGGCGCTGAACTTCCGATGATTAATTTCACCTCAAAACGTAAACCTACTTCTAATACATTTGACGTGCATATGACTGTGAATATGACATGACTCACACAACAATATTTGCATGCCTGCAGGCTGAACACAAAATGACTTAAATGGCTTTATTAGACATTTGGCACTTTTGCAAATTAGTCGATTGATTACAAGGAATTTGTATACTAAGTTCCTTGATTGATTAACACTGTCATTGCCCCTTGACGCGCATGGAGATTTTCATCCTGTGGTTCTTCGGTCGCATTGCAGAGACTGGGCATGAATGCGTTTAAATAAAACATCTCCCAGGCACGCGACTCTTGGTGATGCGCCGCCGGCCAGTACTTACAATGTGAATACAACGCTAATTGTAGGTACTGGCCACCACCGCAGACCGCGTATGTCTGGGAGACAGTTGAAGTCCTGTGTGAGACGCCAAGATCCACTTTGGGTCCCTGAGCCACAGGATTAAATAGAACTTACCGCTAACTGGTGCGTTCACAACCGATGGTGGTCCCTGGAACAGGGTGGATCGCTGCGAGGGTGTCAAAGATGTCAGGGTTTCCAGATTGTCACGGAGGGAGTCGAAGAACGAGCCTACGTCGTTGAGCACACCTGTGGGAAAGAGCTTTTCATTCGTTATGGTAAATGTAGGGTGAGTGCTTGGTGAAATATGCCATAGAATGGATAAGAGATAACGGCGCAATGTCGCAAAAGAGAGAAGAGTCGAAAGAGTAAAATTGTATAGGTCATTAAAAACGTTGCATGTATGCTGGAGACCTGGGGGCCTACTCGGAAAAGGAATATTGAAGTTTCCGATTCGTTTTCGAGCAAAACCAACTCTTATGTCGCTTGCATAGGATTGTTGTTTGCACGAAAACGAATCGAAAACATCCATTTAGTTTTTGCGAGTACGGGCCCTGTTTATTTTATTGACTAGGTAGCTATGTACCTTGAAGTGACATCAAAGTGAAATTTATTGTAAATAGGCTTGAGGCGTATTTATCGTCACTAATAAAAGTCACAGGTATATAAAATTGACGCTATTACGCATTACGCACAGTGACAGAAACTAAATATATCTGTGCCTTTCTCACGGGTAGTGCCAGTGTCACGAGTGCACGATACTTTATTGTTGTTATTTTAATAGGTACCTACACAATAAATCGGTTCAGCTAGATAGTATCGCTTCTATACTCTTTGATAGTATCACTAAGTCAGAATGAGACATACCTAGTATTTTATTCTTGGAATTTTGAAATGTATACCGCAATGTAACAAATTTGTTACATTGCGTTATACACATACAATTCAAGAAGAATTTTCGTTTCGTAGCGAGCGGTACTATTGCTGGAATAAATATATTATTCAATCAGTAAAACAATGAATTTGTACGTGATTGGTAGAAATACTAGCTAGCATTTTGTCACTAGTATTTGTCACAGATATTTTGAAGTCACAGTAACGCAAGTCACAGTATTTTGCCTAGTATAACCCAAGACTAGTAAATCTCACAATTTTATAATACCGTATTTATTTGGAGCGGTTTATATTTAATTATATTAAAAGGGAAATCAAACATGAGTTGGTTTGGTTACGACTTTGTTGGGCTGCTGATTGTTTCATGGACTAATAAAAACGGTAGCTTCTGAGTTTATCGACTTGTTTACTCCTTGCAGATAGGGCCTTGTTATCTTTATTTATTTCTGGGCCAATACTGCGTCACTTGTGAATTTACTTTGTTGACACATAAGTTGTGAAAGACACATCATCATCATCAGCCTATACACGTCCACTGCTGGACATAGGCCTCCCCCGTACGACGCCAGAAAGACACATCAACAAATAAAGTTCGTAGAGCCACCGCTCACATCACATAAATATTATAAATGCGAAAGTTTGGATGTATGGATGTCTGGATGGATGTTGTTGTTGTTGAACGCCTCTTGACGCCAAAACTACTTAACAGATAGGGCTATTTGCATAGATGTAGTTCTCGGCCTGGAATAAAATATACGGTACTTTTTATTCTATAAAGCAGTTCTCATAGGATAGAGATAACCTTAAAACGTTTTGTATAGAAACAACGCGTGCGAAGCCGCGGGCAGATACTAGTTTATAATGAATTTGTCATAGTTATTTTTAGTAAAAAAAACAATAGAGAAAAAAGTACTACGCACTATGAGTTCGTGCTGTTTCCTTTGATTTGACTGATTCATGGCTGGTGAGTCTGAGTCTAGATTTATGTATTTGCGTGGCTGTTTTGGAGTAAGTTTCTAGATTTCACTAATATTAATTACTTTATAGTATTTGTGTTTAAATTAAGTACCTACTTATATACAATTCTTTAAACTGAGGTTAAAGTGGAACTGAAATGTTTAACTTGTAGAGCCGCGTAAGCAGAGGTCTGGGTATCTATACTGATAAGGGAGCCGGGGGCGCTACAATTTGTTTGACGTGTGCAGTCCAATCAGTGACCTGTATTATATAAAAAAGTCTTTGAAACAGAAATAATATTATACGGTTATGGAATATTTAATGAGCAAGGATATTCGACATAATTATGTAATTGATTATATATTTAATTTGGAACTGAAGGACTCTCTTTGGTTCTTAGCCACAATTTTTTGGCCTGTGCCCTCTAATTTGGCAAAAAACAGTGGAAAAGTGAGGACTGCGTCGGGTTTTTAAAGTTTTCAATGAATCACTTTTTCAAAACAGCTGCCAACGCATCTTTTGTTTCATTCACAAAGTCGGTAAAACTGGCCGCTTTTGTTTCACATTGATTAAAGATGTATGTTACAGTGTAGTGTCACCATCTTTTGTTAAGATTGAGTAAATTTTGTTTCTTAAATGAAACGCCTATTGTAAAAAAGTTCCGAGTAATTTCTTGACATCTACGACATCGAAATAACCCTCCTCCGTTGGTAGTAGGGTAAATATAGACAGAGTAAAACAGAGGAATCATTTTATCTCCGGTATTTTTTTATCAACATCCACATCCCCAAATAACGTTATTTTAAAGATAAAACTAAACTAACGTCAGGGTTTAAAGAACATTAAAGTCTAATTACCTATGTTACATTGAATCGCAGAACTTATTAGGTTGGGCAGATATCTGAATAACTTATTAATTTGTTTACTTAACAAAATCGTTAAAAACAACGCTTCGATTAACCATCAGACAGGCTTTTAATAGGTACCTACTTACTTCTATTATACCTACTTCTATACTATTCATTTATTTTCCCTTCACAGACTGTCTGCTTGGGATGTTTACGAAAAGATTCTAAGCTTGCTGTATATAACTATGTAGGTACATATTATATCTTTCTTTAGCTCGTCGTTATTGAATCTAGGTCCCTATTAAGTCCGATTACACGCAAAATATCCTCTTTATCGTCAAAATATCCTATTTATTGCATAAAGAAGTTGACAAAAACCAACCAATTTATCCTTATCAGTTTTCACTTTATTGTTCCGCGGATCATCCAATAACCCAAGCTTCATATTCAAGAGTGTTCAGATGAAAATCTTATAGCCTTCGATATAAGCTTTTCTTCAATAGGTATATTTTCTCCTGCTTTTCTTGACATTAATGCTATAATGCCTGCTGCCTTGTTTTGTAGGCCGAGTTTTTCCTACGTGCTGGATTTAAGGAAAGCAATATTCACATATATTTTTAATGGAAATTGTATTTAATGGAATACCCACCTGTTTATGTTGTGAATAAAGAGAGGAATCAATATAAATGCCAATCAAGTGAGGTATCCGAAGATTCCATTTGTGGATTCACATAATTTTCTGTGACCCGAGAGCTGGTGAGTATCAGGCGCAGCCACAGAATTGGGAATATGGGCGCAGCGCATTAGCATTGCCATACAGCGGGGCAATGCAGCCAGCGCGCAGCGTCTTGAGGACGCTTCCGACTGGTATTGATATGGACCAGTTGAGCTACATGTAGATCGTTTGCAACATTCTGCAGTTAGCTCAATTGTAAATACTAGTTTAATTTGTTTGTATTATTTGATTGTTATTTTCTTTGTCAATAAAGGTAATATTTTCAGTTAGAAGTTCAGTTAGAAAATATTTTTTAAATTATCCTTGATTGACGTATGGGAATAAATTATGCATTTAAAAGGTTGTTTGTAAAGAGATGGTCATTAGTTTTTTAATTTCACTAAATTTGAAACTTGCAGAAGATTGTTAGACATTCTACTTACAAGAAAATCTGTTTGTAATAAAACACAGACCCCTGACAAAAAATAATAATTTCAGATTATACAAATATTCTTCTAGCAGCGGGAATCGAATCCACAACTGCGTCACAGACTTTGTTTATAACATCCTCGCAGAATGCCGACGAGCTTTGAGAGTTAAGCAGGTACACATTTGTCCTGCAATGGGAATCGAACCCACATCATTTATGTCTTGATCGAGCCTTCATGTCCTGCATCGCCTATAATTATAGTCTACACATATGCATGCATCTCTGATAAATGATTCAATGGTCTTAGCTCTAGGGGGGTAATGCCATGTTGTCCACGATGGGTATGCGGGTTGGAGAAGTACTGGGGCGGATCTGTTTTAAAAATAAAATTAATAAACAATGCTGGACGATCCATACAACATCGTCTAGCCCCAAGCTAAGCAGAGCTTGTGTTATGGGTACTAGATAACTGATATACATAATACAATATGTATGTATATTAAATACGTAGAGCAGGCGGACCTTCGCCCGCCGCGGCACATCGGTTGTCAAATTTACAGGGGGTGGTGCTGTCGTTTTGCAGGGGGCGCTGCTGCCCACGCCCGGTGAATATCCCTTGGACTCCCTCACGATACCCGCAGAAAGAAGTGGGGTGGTCCAAATTGTAAGCTGGCTCCACACGGCAGTGCTTACCGACCCCCATATATCTTGGTAGTCGCTGGACTGCCTTACCGAGCGCCGGCGTGGGCTGGCGCCGTCTGCGCCCCGAGTTCAGCGCCGTAGCTACTGCTGAACGCTTGGAGCTCGTCCTGTTGATAAATAACTTTTAAGTACAAGCTTTTATGGACCAAAGTGCTTGGGAAGTCAGATTCAATGAACCCAAACTCGACGTGGTTAAGCCGTTTCGTTTAGGATTTCCCATGGCCACGTGCGGTTTCCATCATCAGACCAGCTCGATGGTACCAATACATTGCATTGTCACCGAACATACATAAGTATGCCAAATTTCAGGTCAATCGGTTGAGGATAACTGGTCTAAAATTGAGTTGCAAGATTCCACCTGAACAAACATTACCTACATTGCAGCTATTGCAAGTTAAATAAAAGCTTGTAAAAATATTTAATTACAAAGTCATTCATTAAACCAATGAGGTATTAAAGTTACTAATAAACTTGTATTTATGAATTAAAGTTCGTAATACATAATGTCTCAATGGCCGTGGGGCCGCGGCGTACGAATATCGACCCCTCCAACTCAACCCGTGGATGTCGTAAGAGCCGACTAAGGGAACCTACCAGAGGAAGGGCAGCAGCTTCCTTCTGAGTATTTTTTAAACACCAACACTGCGATCACCAATCCACCTGCCAAGCGTGGTGATTATGGCAAATCCCCTCCTACATGGGAGACCATCCACTCGATAGACCGACGACATCGTAGCGGTCGCAGGGAGTCGATGGATGGAGGCGGCTCAAGACCGCTATTTGTGGCGTCGTACGGGGGAGGCCTATGTCCAGCAGTGGACGTGTATGGGCTGATGATGATGATGATGAATGTCTCAATTTAAGCTGTCGTAATTGTTATGGTTTTGAAGATTTTGTATTTTAGGCTACCAACCTGTTTTTTTTTTTCAAAATCACAGCGCACAATGAAATTTTTATATTTGGATAGAGGACACTTTTAAAAATAAAAATATCCAATAACATAATGTCCTCTAGAGTAAGGTTTCTGAGATATTCACAGATGAAAATAACTATTGCTCTGATAGTATTCATCAAAGTAAGTTGTCTACTAGTTTCGTCTCTCCACGAGACATCTTCAGGACACCACAATACTCGACCTTGACATTGAGATTGGTCAGCACAGCAACACCGACAGAGTCCCGCCAGTGATGTTGCCTCTCCGAGCTCCTCGCGCCAAGTTACCCTTGGGACTTAACTAGACGATGCATTATGTTTAAAATTTTAAATGCCAACGGCTGTTAATTATGTTTATTCTCTGTCTATACAATATATATATAAAGAGGAAAGAGTAGTTTGTAAGTATGTTTGTAACGAATAGGCTCAAAAAGTATTGGACCGATTATAAAAATTCTTTCTCCATTTGAATGCTACATTATCACTGATTAATATAGGCTATGTCCTGCATTTACTGTACCTGCATGTCTAAATGTATAAAAAATAAATGTCCACCCGTGCGAAGCCGGGACGGGCCGCTAGTAACGTATATTTTTCTATTCCTCTTTTTTGTATAACATGTCGGTGGTAATTTTTTTTTATTTATTCTGGTTTATTCTTTATAGTGCGCCCGATTTTGAAAAAAAAAATACATTGTGTTGTTTTTAGAACTTGGCCCTAACCAAAATCTTCAAACACCGCGAACGCAACAGTTTGTGAAGATGTGTGAAATTTGGGCGCAGACAACGCCCAATCTACTGAGCAGGGCGGGCTGAAATTTGACATAGGGTAATCTAGATAATAATAATAGTTATTTACTAATCTAGATCAGGGAAAACATATTGCCTACTTTTCATTTAATAGAAAACGCGTGGGAAGCTGCGAGCAAAAATCAGCGCCCCTTCGACTGTTTTCAGGGAGCAGAGCCGCCATTAATCTTTCATTAATTAATGTTCTTTATTGTTATTTTGTTAGTAGTATCTATTTATATTTTTGTTAGTAATGTAATTTAAGTATTATAGCAGAAGTTTAACTTATATACTATTATTGTTTATTTACTAATAACATAGACTTAAAAAAAACTTTTGGTAATCTGTCAATCAATTCACTGCAAAGAAATAAAAGGCTTCTTTATTTTTATTTTTATTTATTTTATTGTTATTTTATTTTAGCAGATATTGGTCGTATCTTTGGTGAACTTAGTAATTGTGAGTACACAATCCATAAAAAACCTGCCAGAGCGCAATTATTATTTTGGGTTCGCTCTTGTTAGATCTAAAGTTTGATGGTCAAACGCTTTAACCATAAACAATTTAAAAAAAATCTTACTTGAACTCATCATCAGCTTCGTCGAGGGGAAACGCCGAGTCCATTTCTGGAGGTCTTGGCTCCCAGCGCCCGTACGGCTCATGGGTCCAGGGCTTCGAGGCCAGGAGACGGAGTAGGTCCATTGACTGGTCCTTGTAGTCGCGTTGCGCATTGCTGGTAACAGCTCCTGAGAACGAGGCGAAGATTCAATAAAAAAAAATAAGAATTTGACTGAGCGTACAAACTTTTGTCCCAAGGCGGGAATCGAAACCGCAACAACCTGCGTCGCAGGTGGACCGCCGCCCGCCGCGCCACATGTCATCAGTCTCTATCTGTCTAATTATAATGACCTTGTATCCTATGTCTCCAAAGTCGAGAAGTGAAATGATATGCTTCAAACACTCTTCAACGCTGATGCGGGCTCTTTGATTTGAGTTCAAACTTAGTATGTACTCGTAGCATTGAAATCTATTTCTATAATGAATAATAATCAACCTGTAGCTGGACACATATGAACTTTATTTATTAATTGTTCAATACCTACAAACGAAAGGGGTGTTCGGAGATTCCCATCTGCATCCAACGAATTTAATATCAAGTGGTTGTAATCCACAACGTATTTTTTTGCGATCATAACAAATAAATTTGAATATTTTTAAAACTTTGAAACAAATTTTTCGACTGATTAAGGCTTTGAAATTTTCAGATTCTGTAATGCAATGCCTTCTATTGAACAAAATGCATAAATAAAGTGAATGTTCATTCGTAGTTGCATGCAAAGTACCTTTGTAAGAATCATAGTTGTCCCAATCAAGCCAGCCAAGTGCGAGTCGACGCACACGGAGATTTCCGTACTATCATCAATGACTATTTCGCAAAAAATATCCCTTATACAGATTTTTTTAGATAGAAAAAATGCAAAAACCATCTTGACGCGGTCGCCTATCCAAGTATTGACCGCGCCCGAGTTTGGTTATCTTCGGTGATCGGTACTCAACTTGGTATGGACATTGGACCCTTTAATTATAAAGTTTATTTGATGGTATTTTTTTTATAGCGGCAATAGTTATTCAAACCCTGTCCAAATTTCAACCATCTAACTATTACTGTTCAAGAGATACATTATTGACAAAAGTAGATCAGAAAAAGCCAAAAATATCACAATATCATATTTTTTTAAATAAAATTATTTTATTTTTGTTATTTATTGTTGTAGCAGTAGGCAAAAGAAATATACATTCTGTGAAAAAAAAAATAGTCTACCTTTTACGGTTCATGAGATACAGCCCGCTAAAAGATGGACGGACAGACAGCTACGGCTTAGTAATAGGGCCTGTTTTCACCCTTTGGGTACAGAACCCTAAAAAGCATTGTTAGTCGTAACTATCGACTAATCGAGGGCCTTTTGGGAAATAAGTGCGAAAACCATTATGAAAGCACCAATTACAGCCATTTAACGACTCTAAACGCAGGTTAAACTTATTTAAAGACTAGTCATGCCCGCGACTTCATCCGCGTGGAATAGTGACAGTGTAGTTTTCATACAAACTTTCATCCCCTATTCCCTTTGATATTTTACCCCCTTGAGGGTAAAACTTGTAGAAACTTTAAATGACATTTTTATTTATATCTAATTAACAGCCTAAAAAACAAATTCCAAGCTTTTAGCTTTAAAATGACGATACTTCTATACAACCATTCAATCCCTCTTTCAACCCCTTATTACCATTTTTTGCATTAAAAAGTAGCCTATGTCCTTTCTCAGGCTCTAAAGTATCTGTGTATTAAATTTCATTTAAATCGGTTCAGTAGTGTTGGCGTGAAAACGTGACAGACAGACAGAGTTACTTAGTAAGGAAGGATGGTGTTTGTTGTTAGGAGACAACAAACACCATCCACCATGGGGTGGTTTACTCGTTACCCTAATAGTCACAGATACGGGCTTTTTAGGGTTAAATTTAATTGATTATCTGGGTTAACAACTTTTGATGACACGTTATTTGAGAATTTAACGATTATAATTAGAGAAATCCAGTTGTGGGACAAGACACTACTACAGAACCAAAATATAACTATTTGATTTATTACCGTCTGCCTCCACAAGCGACCCCCACGCAATGGCAGATGGTAACATTTATGGCTATCGGCCCCCACTTATGAAAAAGGGGGCACACAGTAATACAGTACTACCGTCTTCCACTGCGTCTAGTGGCACGGTGGCAGGCGGTAACAATTATGGACTTACCGTCCCCGGTACGGGGTTACCCATTTTCCAGAATTCCATAAAAGGCCGAAGAATGTCTGTTTCCTTTTCACGTTTACATGGTAGAACAAATCCTCATGAAATTTGGCAATGATTAGATGGTATTTATCCAAAGGAATGACATAAACAAATTTTATCTTGGTAAATACGTGAGAAGGAGCAAGCGGGAGCTAGTAACCTATTTTTATACTATTTTGATATAAGAAGATTTTAAAACTTTTGTCTATTACATTACATGACTAACTTTACCTGTATGCTTGGGTAGGTAAGAACCTAACAAAAATTGTTTGTCTGTCGAAGTTTTATTTAATATACTTAACTATACGTAAAATGATTCTCATATAAGATCTAACTAGTTTCTACTCGTGGGTGTTGTATATATAAAAACTAAAAAGTGACTTCTATCCCATGAGAACTGATTTATGGGATAAAAAGTAAACCTATGTTTTATTCCAGGCCTGAAACTACATCTATGCAAAACTTCAGCCCGATTCGTGCAGTAGTATTGGCGTGAAAAATTCAAAATCCATCCATCCAAACCTTTGTTTTATAAATGTGATAAAAGGTAAAGTAAAACAAAACATTTCTTTCTTTAAATCAAGCCCTTCTTCGCTCCGGCGAAGCAAGCTGAAAGCAATAACTTCCAATTTCCCTAGTTAGGTAAGTCAGTTAGTGTTGCCAAGTTTTTCATTATAATTTTATCATGATAATTTATAATTAATTAGTGCCGTTTAGAACATGAACGTTCTAAACGGCATTTGTATTTATTTGTATTTATTTATTTCCACCGTAGGTACACATGTTACACTTGACTATCTTGGGGACGCTTCCGACTGGTATTGATATGGACCAGTTGAGCTATCTGTAGATTGTTTGCAACAGTCTGCAGTTAGCTCAATTGTTTCAATTGTAAATACTAGTTTAATTTCTTTATATTATTTGATTGTTATTTTCTGTTACACTTGATGTCGTTAATTCTATCTATGTTATAATATTCACACAAACTTTTCACATAGGAAACACAATAGGGGATTGTACAAAGAAAAACAGACAAACATGTGCCAAGTGCTGCTGTACAGGGACGTTGTAAAACTAATCTAAACATAATGTATAATAATTTTACATAATCAAAGAAAATAATTAAGTGTCATAATATAAAGTGTCAGTAAAAATCAAATCTAAAATAAATTAATTATAGCGATGTGGCATATGAAATAAATAAAAAAACCGGCCAAGTGCGAGTCTAACTCGAATTTCCATATCGGACTTTTCCTTTTTCAACCGACTTCAAAGATGAGGTTCTCAATTTGATTGTATGTTCTGTTTTTTTTTTGTTTGTTACGCGATTTCTCCACCTGTTCTAGACCGATTTTGAAAATTCTTTCATTATTGTATAGAAAATGATCTAGAGGTAATATAAGTTATATAGTAAATGTTTTATTTCCAGGGGATTAGTATTTATCCGGTAAAATTTAAAAACATTGTAAAAGGGGATTCGAATCACAATGACTGGTAACAAATACTTTTTATGGCAACGGGCGTTGCCATATGCTAACATGAGGTCTACTTTGAAAAACTATGAAGTCAGTTTATCGTTTTTTAAAACACGCCATATGATGTACAAAACGGCTTTCACATCATCAGCTTTGGTTAAACCACCTCTTAAAAAGTACACGTGCAAGCGATCGTTTCTTTTCACCACACATCAGTCAATCCTCCGTCAGGACACTGTACCTATGCATTTGTACCGTTGTTGTACCATTGTGTACGTTCCATCAGCCACCATCAATCTACCAGAATGACGTGGAGAATAAAACGAAGTGGGGTGCATCCGTTTAATGGATGTAGTTAAGTGTAGTATGAAGAAGTAACCTATGGCATTTTATTTTATGAAATACGAAAGCACTCAGGTGGTAATGCTGTACAGAATACTGGACAGTTCAAAACACGCGCTCTGCTTACTTTTAAGGCATTACATAGCCTCGAATGTAGGATGCGTTATGTTCGCTCGGACATTGTACAGATTATCTACGCGCAGTCTGGTTTTTTTTTTGTAGACGTTCATATGACTGAATGTACTTTTTTCATAGAGAATATTCTACCGACATGACTTTTATTTCGAGACACAATAATTCTATTATTTCAGATAGTTTCTGTAAAATTTGAGACATAGCCTCAAAAGTAAGCAGTGCCCGTTTTTTAGGAATCAGAGACCTGCCAGAGCAACTGGGTTCATTTAGACGATAGCAATGAAGTTATTTATTTATAATTATGTACTGGGAAATTAGTATTAAGACGATATAGTGAATTCGTGATGGCTAATTTTTGTATGGGAATTGCGTAGTTCCAAGTCGCTGTACCAGCGTCTCGGTCAGAGAAAAATACAGGGTTATAGGCAATTGACACTGCGTGAGCTGCAGGATCTGACCATCATCACAAACACGTTCGTTCGACGACGCCAGGACTTCTTGTATTTGGTATTCATTTCTGATCCTACTACCTATATCCTACTTCATATCCTACATTATAAACGTCAAAGTTTGTAAGGATGGATGTATGGATATTTGTTACTCTTTCACGCAAAACTACTGAACCGATTAGGCTGAAATTTGGTATGGGTATAGTTTGGGGACCTGGAATAACATATAGGCTATTTTTTATCCCGGTGAAATGCGGGTGAAGGCGCGGACAGCATTTATCAAAGGTACACTGAGAATTCAGCTGTAGGTACACAAAACAAACTTTTAAATACGGCGCTGTAGATCCTGAAATCGCCTAAACACACAAAATAAAAGGGAACAACTGTAAAATTCAACTGGTTAAACGCTATAACGCTCCCTGACTTTAATAACCCTGCCATAATCTTTTGCTCTAAAACCAATATAATTTTAAAGAAGCCTATTTCCATTCTTGATCTCGAAATTTTGTGTTTTGTTTCAGTCAACTGGTGTAATACACCGAATCAGAGTAGATACCAATTTGCACAAAAAAACGAGATGAAACATTCGTCTGCGTATTTTGAAGAAATAAAATAGGCTACCTGTCTGTTTCAGCGGCCGCTCATTTATTTCAGTAGCAGACCGTTACGATCGGCGAGAGGTCAGGCACTGGACCAACGGCTTAACGAACAGATCTACCTACTCTCATACCTAGAAGAGGTTTGGAGTCTTGGTTCCAATTTTGCCCAGCCGAATAAAACCGTACACGAAACACTTTGATTTTCCGTGCGGCGGCGTATCGTAAAGTCATATTACTCACCTTCATCATATTACAATCAGATAGCGAGACGAATGTGACGAGTTGGGACCCTTTGAGTTAGAATCTGACCCTTTTCGCCGTGAATGATTGTCCTTTCCTTGGATTGAGTGACAAAAGTGAGGGTAGGCTGAAAAGGTAGCCATCGACAGCCCCCGTGTGGTAATAAAATACTTGAGTGATAGCACATAATAACTATATAACAGCGATAGGTATCCAAGTTTTATAGTATGTGAGTTTCAGAAGAGTTTGTTTTTTCCATTCATTCCTTCAATTGGGCATACGATTTTTTTTTCATAAGGGCATTTGGTTGATTTTGACTGTTCGTTTATAGTTCCTTAAAAGGTATAAATTATGGTTTTGAAAAAACTGTAAACCGACTTCGAATCCCTTTACAATGATGTTATATGGTTCTATGTTTTTCGGGATAAATCGCTCGATAATTTTTTTTGTGAATATACATTTCTACTTTGCACTGATATCTTAAAAATTTACAAATAGTATGATTATAAATTGAAGTCGTGAATCGTCTATAGCGGCCTTTATGACACATTCCAGACCATAGATACGATGTCTGATTAACAGCCATGCTATCCTTTGCTGGTGATGTAATAAATCCTGCACCTATTCACTCCTCACAACCAATTATCCCCAACGCCGTATAAAACAAAGGGGTTCCTTTGTTAGGGGTGCCTACGTACCCCTCCGTAATTAGCTAGCTAGTCAACACGGCATAAAGTGCACCTACGCTTCCAAAGCTGCTACCTACGTATTACGTATTTGGCTACGCCATTGACAGCGACATATTACGCAGGCTTTGGCTTGGCTTTGACGCTAAAGCTATAGGGATAATTTATAATGTCTTGGATTAATAGAGCATAACGAGCATTGTCTTGAAGATCGAGGAAAATAAAATGCTTTGCTTAGGTAAAATTTACGTGGGGTCATATTGATACTGATTTTTCTAACACTTTTTATACAATATTTTTTTTGGCAATACAATATATTTACCTAGGAAAAAATAATTTGATTAGAAGACTTCGTTAAACTGATATATTTGTGGATGAATGGAAGACGATTGAAAGAGCACTCCTCACTTTTTGCGAATCCTTGTGGAATGATTTTTTGTCTTTTTTTTAAAATGTTAACTGTGCTGTTTTTGTAGTTATAAGCATTTCTATTCCTCTTAGTAAGTTCAATTTCTTGAATTCTTTACTATGTTTATTTGGGGGGATAAAGGGATAAAAAGGTAATTTTCCCGTAAATCTCATATGGGAATTTAATGTTTTACCAGGACAAAAACGACCTTTACCAAAAAGTAGCCTATGTTACTCTACATCCTTTCAACTAACTCTATGCCAAAAATCAATTCGATTGCTTGCTTAGCAAGGGCGGGCGTGAAGGAAGGACAAACAAACACACTTACTTATTAATAATATTAGTTAGGATTAGTAATAACCTTTATGCCGCAGGGTTTCTGAGATCTTGACCAAATTATGTGCAATACAGTGCACTTTCATGACGTTTTTATAGATTTTTTTCTCAATCCTGTTTTCACATTACAGGAACCAAAAGAATAGTGGTGAATTTTATGTAATTCGAGTTTTTTATCATGAGTAATGAAGTATAGGCCTTGTGTCCTTGAGTCATTGTCATTAAGTCCCTACTTTTATGTATAGACACTTAAAGAGTAAAGAGGGGAAGGGGAGGGGGCAGGCTTTGCTCTGTTGAGTGCTATAGTCTTTGACCGGATGTTTAAAAATATCACATGTTCAATATCCTCTTTTTTAAATGTGGAAATCAACATACATTCTACAAAAGACGATGGGTTCAAATCAGTTCAAAGCTTATTCATATCGAAGTGGCTTTAAAACACTTCATACACAATACAACCAGCCAGGCATCAGTTATTTAAAAATAAATCTTTCACATTGAAAATATCAAACGAAATGGCACTTCAAGCCACAAGCCATACAATACAGTGTGCTTTTCCTTGGCGTTGTATGCGAGAGCTTTCAACTGTTTACGTACATTTACTTTTTCCTACGTAGATATACGCCTTTGGCTTTCATTTCACGCAAGGTTCTTTTTTAACCGAAGAAAAACAAAATAGAGGAGTTGTTGGGCTGTATTTTTTTTATCTATGTTCGTTGATTTATTCGTCAATTATGGACCGACAAGCTGCTCTTATCAGGATAAAAACTAACTTATATGTTATTTCAGGTCCCAAAATATACCCATACCAAATTTCAGCCCAATCAGTTCAGTAATTTTGCGTGAAAGAGAAACATTCTCACTCAGAAACTTTGATATTTATATCGTAATATTAGGACGGTAGGACTATGAAAATTCTTTCGCTATTGGTTCCAAAAAAAAAAAATTACAATAGAAAATTATTCGTGAGGGCTTAGCAATTCTCCCGAAAATCTTAAAAAACAGGTACATATTTGAAGTCGGTATTTAGTTTTTTTCAAAACAATAAAATTATTTTAACTAGCTTAGACACATTCTAGTCAAAATTCAAATACACTAGAGTAACATTACAAAATACTCAAATAATTAGCTTTAATTCGGTCATTATGTTTGAAGTTATTTTTATGAAATGCAAGTATAGAAGTAATTTTTTGACGTATTTAAATATGGTTGAGTGATAATTTACAACTACTCGGCCTAATTTAATAGTACTTACTTCATACAGTAGACAGTACAGTAGGTAACAATTTTTTTGAACACTTGTAGAATTTAAGCTTTAGTTAAGCTTTAGTTAAACCATTGTTTTATACTCCATGTATTACAAGCTGTTTGTTTTATGCATGTAAATTGTATTAAAATAAAATAAATATACCTACATTTTTCCAAAGGCGGGAATCGAACCCGTGCATAACCAGATGGTTACGGGTTGCGATGAGCGATGGCCTGAAAAGCATCTGCGATCTGCATCTGGACCAAAGTGCTTGGGATGACAAATCCAACGGATCCAAACTTGACGTGGCCGTGGGTCAGTCGTTTCGTTTAGGAGTTCGGCGATATTGCATTGTCACCGAATTTACATACGTATGCCAAATTTCAGCTCAATCGTTTGAGAATAACTAGTCTAATATTCAGTTGCAAGATTTGTCCCACACTAACAGGGCAAGTAGAATAAAAGCTTGTAAAAGGAATCTTGTTCTGACTAAGTACCTACTAGAAAAGTCGTTACATAGCCATGACCAAGTGGGTAGTAAAATCCAATATCAATAGTAAACTCCGGAATAGGATTTCGAATACGATACAGTAGGCTGCATTTGTACCGAGGCTCTCAGGGTTTTTAAAAAGATATCTGAACGTCGCGTCGTCAGGTCGAAGCGACGAGTGACTCGAGAGCTGGTGAGTATATGCTGCAGCGCATCAGGATTGCCATACAGCGGGGCAATGCAGCCAGCGTCTTGTGGACGCTTCCGATTGTTAAGTATTAAAATGGATCAGTTGAGCTATCTGTAGATTGTTTGCAAAAATCTGCAGTTAGCTCAATTGTTTCAATTGTAAATACTAGTTCTGATTTTTTCCTATTATTTGATTGTAATTTTCTCTTTAATACGGTAGGTATTGAATAACTATGCGATGCACTATTTCTTCCGCCTTGACAGGAGTACCTGCGTTGCGCAAGTTTACTCCCATATTCATCCACTGCTGAACATGCCTCCTGCAAACAAGGAGGGTCGCAATGAGGTGTTGTATACACTGGTACAACAGGTAGCTGCTGCCCTTCCTCTGGTAGATTTCTGACTCTTATGACATCCACGGGCTGAGTTAGAGGGATCTTTACACCGTGACCTTCACGGCGTTTTTAAAGCAAAGTTTATAGATCGGTTATTTGAAGTGGGTGTGATCGTTTTTTGTTTTTACATAGAAATAACTACGCTGACGTCACAAATCTGTCGACTCAGTATAATATGAAAAACAAAAGAGTTGCGCTAACTCTGGTTGCGCTATCTGTTATATGTCTATCTGTATTTCAAAGCATTTGAAATACAGATAGACATATAACAGAAGTCACTCAAAGTAGAAAATTTCATGAACAAAACTCTATAATTATCTATATCTATAAAAATCTACGTCACAGAATATAGAGTTTGTCTACGTTATCACGATTCACGAATCATCGATGTACCGACGCAAGTAGAGTTAAATATCATAGAAAAATTCAATATAATCTAACGAACTTATTTTCCCAATATGATATTTAAAACATTGATAATAGAAGTCATAATCAGAAACCGCGGACCTCTATGCATGAGACATAGTATCTCAATAATGTAATGGTACCTAGATTATGAACCAAGGGGATAAAACAACGTCTAAAGTCACGGGCGCTAATTGACTTTGAGCGCAAGTCTGAATTTACCTCAAGATTGCTATGTTGCACTCGCGAGCGAAGCGAGGGAGTTATTAAATACTAGATAGAGTTAGCTCAATCTTAAAGTAGAGATTTCAATTTTACGGCCTCATTGTTTTGCGATCTCAGCGGGTTAGGGGACAATATTATGGTTTACGATGGCAATATCAGCCGTTAACAATGTTAATCAATAAGTAATGACTCATCAAACTGCCCTCACCATGTGGGAAATACTCAATAAGAGATAAGAGGGACTAATATTTCTCTACACGTTTACGACCTTTGTGGCGTGGTAAGCGAAAGTCCATCTGAGACACAGATTTCATTTTCGAATCTCGACGAGGGCTTCTCTTTATGATCTGCCAATATTAGTTAGATAGATGATTCGTTATTTCATATGCTTTTTAAACATTCAGTAGTAATTAAACTTATCCTATAGAAAGGCAATGGAATTCGCAGCCTTATCGCTTAAAGCGATATCTTCCAAGCGACCAAGTATTGTTCCAGGCCTGGGGGTTTTCTATGAAAAATATTTAACCTGCATTATATAAATTTTACAATTAAGAATAGATTAGATACAAACAGCGATATAAATAAAGACATACTGATGCAAACAAAAAAGGAGATAAGAAATAGAAAAAACGAGGCATCATGAACGTATAATACAGCCTATTTGGGCTGCTAGAGGGGTATCACAAGACATGATAAAAATTCTGTGTTAATTAGTAGTAGGTAGTTAAAATAATTATGGAAGTATTAAGTATAGAAAGAAGTATATCTTTACTTATTATTTATGCACCATTATTATGTTTCTCATTTCCATGATCACGGGCCATATAGTGACCCGGTCCTTTGGGAGGCATGCGTGGAGCCGAAGTCAACAGCACAGAGGCCCTTTATGAGAATTAATGTAAAGGCGAGAGCTACACATAGCGGGTATCATCCTTGGTTGCACAATATGATACACCCGAAGATGATATGCGCCAGGTGTAGAGACTATTGCAGAAGAAAATGAAAATAACAAAAAAAAGTCATGTTATTGTGGTGAATGGATGGACTGGGTAATTGGGCTATGGGGGAAACTATGGACGCCTGCCATAAACATACTCTCAATACTGTTACAAGCGGCAGACGGTGGCTTGCCGAATGCTGGATGGGTTCCTCTAAATGTTATCGTAAATGCCGGTAAAGGAATAACATCGGTGCAAACGACTAAGGGGTGTTGAGAGGTGCGGCCCCGATTTCACCATCACGAAAACACGTGAGCGGGAGCTTGCTCGTTATTACGCCATTAGACACTTCCACACCCGAGTCTACATCCTAAGATGCATCTCTCGCGACTCCACTCAGACCGGCCAATAAAGGCAAGCAAGAGGTGGGGATCTGGTTCTCTTGGGATACCACTCCGCAAGCGGAGACGAGACCAGGAACTTCCCCGGGAGCACTCGGTATACCCGTGGTGTCGCTACTCACCAACAGCTCGCCACAAGCTGCCCTGCAGGTCGACAACCTGCAGGGCATTATTATTATTACTACTAGGGTTAGACAAAGAAAAAAAAATTGTTTTTAACTTAAGTATAACTATTAAATACTTACAGAAGGAAAGGCGTATTGTTATTATTATTTAAATTTTTAATCATCTGGCACCCACACACACCACAGTCATGATGAGTAAAAATTGAATTTTAATTGTTTCTTAATGCTGGGCATTTGTTTGTTTGTTTAGTTTTATCCTACCTATTGTTTGATTATTCTGTTGTCATTATTATAAATGTTCACGGGTATTTATCGCGTTCATTTCCCTTTTTTCCCGACATTTCAACAGGTTTACACTCTATCGTGGTTACGGGAAATTATATTTGTAATAATGTGTTCAGATCGCGTAAATTTTAAAAACTTTATTCTTTTGTCTCTACGAAAAAAGCTATGATGTATTTACAAAAGACAAAATTAATAAAATAGTATTGTGGAGAATTTACACATACTTTTTTTATGTGACGAATTTACTTTATGGCAAATGTACAAACACCCCTCACACAGATCCTAAAATTAAAAAAAGGTTGGTAATTCTGGACTGCTACACTGTGCGAGTAGCAGTAATCTATCTATTTATTTATACCTCCCTTCTCTTTACCTACAAGATTGGCTGCCGCCTTCCGTGAATTATTCAAAATAATTTTACTTGAACGCAAGATATTATATTTCAGAGTCGAGTTTAAAATACTGAAAAAAACGTGAAACATTGTTATCCTGGAAGTTGATTTAATCAACTTTGTTATGAATGAAACAGGAAGTCGGGAAACCTTGTTACGTAAAAATAACCACTACAACGCTGGCGATACAAGTGCAAACGTATTGCCGGCGTTATTTACGTCGTCCCAGCAGAACTATCGCGGCTGTCATTTCGTAATTTATTTAATATACTTATACTTGTAAATATTAACTTTGAAATCCTGCAAATCCTTAAGGCGAGCCCATGGTTTAAGGTGGTATTGTAGGGCTTTCGTAGGCTTCTAATACCATGAAATAGATACGCTGACTTACGAGATTAAGAATCTGACTGAATATGTAATCAGGGGATCTAACTAAAATTAGTAAATAGGTACATAAAATTATATGGGACGCTCCCTTAAATCGTACAAATAAAATAAATGATTAGAACAAAGTTTATCAGTAGTGTATGAATGTTTGTTCCTCTTTCACGCAAAAACTACTGAACTGATTGAGCTGAAATTTGGTATGGTTATAGTTTGGGACCTGGAATAACATAAAGCCTATTTTTTAAAGGCGCGGGCAGCAGCTATTAATTAATAAATAAATAATGCTGGACAATCCACACAGAATCATCTAGCCCCAAGCTAAGCAGAGCTTGTGTTGTGGGTTCTATAGATGACGGATACACAAACACAGATAGTTTTTTTTTATTATAAGTAGTAAATACGAAGGGGGAATCGAACCCGTAACCTCCTGCGTCGCAGGCAGATCTTAGCCCTCCATATCAGTCGTCCTTGAAAGGGCGGAGGTGTTATTGGCAAAGGCACAAAGACCCTCGTTACCCGACTACAGCAGAGCCAAAAAGGTTATGTTGGTTGTTTGTATTTCCGAGTGGTCAACTGACGCGCCATAAAAGAAAAAATACAATTAAATAAAAGAAACAAATTAAAACTTGTATTAACAATTGGAACAATTGAGCTGTAGACTGTTGCAAACAATGGGCACAGCAAAACAGCGGGGCAATGCAGCCAGCGTCTTGGGAACGCTTCCGACTGGTATGGACCTGTAGATTGTTTGCAAGTTAGGTTGATTTTGCGAATTAAATAGTATCCCATTAACGAGGTGGGAGTTGAATCGTCGACCTAGGTATATGTTTGGGATATTATTTAATTCGTAGCATTGTCCTTAAGAATGGTGCGGATAGCCTTAAAGCCCATACTAACATACACATTTGGAAACTATGTCCCCGATCTTATTGAAATTTTCCATACGTAATCGGATGAAAAATAGCTATGTTTGCAGCGGTTTTGTTTTTGAAAAACATAATGATCTTTGAACGAAACTAATTATAACCACCAAATCAAGTAATTTTCAAGCGATTTTTTATGCATGATAAACACCTTGTGTGGTTAAGCGGTATATACATATAAAAAACAAAAATCTGAGGTTGACTTTGTTCAAAGGTTCTGTTTTTAAGAGTGTGCATTGCGTGCCATTTTGTAAAAAGGATAGTAATAGGATGTTGCGTTCATAGGAGCGGGACAGAGTATACGCAAAAAATTAGTTTTTATCTAATTACAAGTTAATTAAACAACCAATCGAAAAATTAAAAGAAATACTCAAGAAATACTTCAAGCTTTCTTGACAAAACAAAAACCCAACAAATAAAATGTGCTGTTCCTGAGATAAATAGCAAAATTTGTGGACAACATGTATTTTTCAAAATAATATTTTATCGAGAAAATTTTTACCAATCGTGTTTTTAAAACACGTAATCCAAGATAAAAGTTCAAAGTATAATTTCCCTAAATTTGAAGGTAGTAGCTTTCACAGATTCTGAGGTAAATAACGATTTCTAACACTAAATTGATTATGGCACATTCTTAATACAAATTGTATTAAAAGTGCCTTTATCGAGTCTCGAGATAAAAAGCGATGGCTACGGCGTAGACCGCTACGAAGGGTAGACAATAAGAGCTTTACAAAATACAATACACTAAGAAGATAAGACAATATGGTATTGATAATACGTTTTTAAATACTGTTAATAGTGGATAAGAATATTTTAATTCGTGAAATAATTTCGGATATAATATAACATTAATTTAATTAATGCGAAGATGATATATTAGGCCGTGGGGTCGCGGCGTACGAATATCGACCCCTCCAACTCAACCCGTGGATGTCGTAAAAGCCGACTAAGGGAACCTACCAGAGGAAGGGCAGCAGCTTCCTTCTGAGTATTTTTAAACACCAACACTGCGATCACCAATCCGCCTGCCAAGCGTGGTGATTATGGCAAATCCCCCCCTACATGGGAGACCATACACTCGATGGACCGATGACATCGTAGCGGTCGCAGGGAGTCGTTGGATGAAGGCGGCTCAGGACCGCTATTTGTAGCGTCGTATGGGGGGGACTATGTCCAGCAGTGGACGTGTATGGTCTGATATGATGATGTTATCCTATTAATATATAAATGTCAAAGTTTGTATGGATGGATGTATGGATATTTGTTACTATTTCACGCAAAAACTACAGAACCGATTAGACTGAAATTGTATGGGTATAGTTTGGGACCAGGAATAAGATATAGGCTATTTTTATCCCGATAAAACGCGGGGGATGGCACGGGTAGCAGCTAGTGTTATATCCATATATATATAATCAAATTAGAAATTGTATTTACAATTGAAACAATTGAGTAAACTGCAGACTGTTGCAAACACTCTACAGGTGACTCAACTGGTCTATATCAGATGTTATCTTATGCTATTTAACGTGTTTTTGATATACACCAATAAAATCTTGAGTTTTAAAACACTTTTTCCTATGGGTCTTAATAAATGGAAATTATAAAGGCTAAATACTTTTAGACGACAAAGTATCTAAACTTTTCAGTTTAGGAATTCGATGTAGTTAAACTTTAAAATTGAGTTGTAAACTTCAACGATATTTGCCTACGTAAAAAATCCTTTCGCAATAACTTTTAGAGATGGCAGTTGCTGCCCACATTCAACATCTGCTAATTATGTAATACAAGCTGCTGCCCGCGCCTTCGCCCGCGTTTTATCGGGATAAAAAATTGCATATATGTTATTCCAGGTTCCAAACTATACCCATACCAAATTTCAACCTAATCGTTTCTGTAGTTTTTGCGTGAAAGAGTAATAAATATCATATATAATAAAGATCCATACATCCATCCATACAAACTTTGACATTTATAATATTAATAGGATATGATTAAGAGAACCCTAGTGTCTAAATAAACCTTAATTAGGATTTAAGACGCTATTAACTGTAAAGTGGAAAAAAACTGTTTAAATAAATTATATCTATCCATCATATAATCTGCCCACGATCAGAATGGGATGGAACCATTTCGTATTTAAACAAAAGCGTCTTACATTAAAGTACGCGTCGTAAAATAAAAACAGTTTTCAATTGTTCATGTCCCTAACTTCAGCATACATATGAATAACTTATCATAACAAAATTAAGTTAAATTCCCTTAATATTAAAAATTCTAATTAGATTTGTAGACGACCGATGTGGCGCGGTGGGCGTAGGTCCGCCTGCGACGCAGGAGGTTGCGGGTTCGATTCCCGCCTCGGGACAAATATTTGTACGATCTGCAAATATTTGTTCAGGGTGTTCTGGTCGTGTTTCTATGTATAATAAAAAATATCTATATATGTAATATATTGTATTATGTATATCAGTTATCTAGTACTAATAACACAAGCTCTGCTTAGCTTGGGCCTAGATAATGCTGTGTGAATTGTCCAGCATTATTATTATTTTAAAATACTCAAAGTGCCAATGCAAAATTTGAAATCAGTAGACGCACCTATCGGCATTCTTAAAAATACCGACGCAATTCATTACAATCATTCGCTGCGCAGGCGACGATTACGACCCAGTGAAAGCGTAGCTTTTTTGTTCGGCCTTTTTTTCATTCGAGACATTTTTAGCCTAACTTTTTGCTAAGTCGGTTATTTAAATGCGATCATTGCAAATTCGCTTATGGAAGCGTAGCTTTACTTTCACAAGGGCCATCCCATTTCGACAACGGGCGCATTGTATGAGAAATGTTATGTAAAATATTTACTTTGACAAGGTTCTGTCCTATTCTGAACGCACGTGGATTATACCTAACTTGTTACGGAAGGTTCTATCCCAAATAATATAATAATAACAGGTTACGCCATCCATGGCCATCCCGAATATAATATCCTTACTTTACGAGTGTTGCCACGTTGTTGGGATAATTCATGAGCTTGTTTTTTCTTTACATAACGAAGTTGAGGTCTGTTTTCGTAGGTAATGAAGAACAGTGTTTAAGACCTCTTGGTCTTCTCTTGGTCTTGAGGTGCTTTGTTTGTTGACAGATGAGAAACATCTTCAAGGTTTGAATTCGAGTGTTTTTCGATATTCCTCGAACGTTGTTCAAATGTCAGGGAAACAAAAGATCTAGATTTTTTGTTGATGGCTATTTAATATAGGCCATGGATGTCTGCCCATACTGTTGGAGTACTTATAAAAATAAATACTATTTACTATAAAAATTTTGGTACAATATAGTAACAAAGTCATGCTATACTCCAGCTATTCTCTTTATATATAAACTGTAAATATCGTATCTGTTTGAAATATGTTTGGGCAGAAAAATGTGACTTTTGAACTATTCAATCCTACTAATATTATAAATGTGAAAGTTTTTATGGATGGATGTATGTATGTATGGATATTTGTTACTCTTTCACGCAAAAACTATTGAACCAATTAGGCTGAAATTTGGTATGGGTATAGTTTGGGACCTGAAATAACATATAGGCAATTTCTTATCCCGATAAAACGCGGGCATAGGCGCGGGCAACAGCTAGTAAATACATATTTGAGCGAAGTGCTCTGTACTGCGCACGCTTTGTTCTTATTATCGGATCCGGTCTAATAATACGGATGTCGATAGAAACATCATACATTCCTCGTATTGTGAACTGGATTTTTCACAAATTGTTATTTGAATTCCATTGAAGAGAAAATTGGATTTTTAAATCATTGAAAATTTCCTTTGGTACAGGGTGTATAAAACCAATGCTAGCGCTATGATTTATAGAAAACCCTAGGTAAACTTATTAGAATTTAAGACCAGAATCAGTAATCTTTTTAACCGACTTCAAAAACGGAGGAGGTTCGTAATTCGAGTGTATGTTTTTTATGTACCTTACGCGATATTTCCGCCAAGTATGGACCGATTTTGATAATTCTTTCACTATTGTATAGAAAATGATCCCGAGGTAGTCCTTTAAAATCTAAAACTGACTAATTTAATCTCCAGGGGTTGAGTATTTATCCCGCAAATATTAAAAACAGTATAAAAGTAAGGCATTCGAAGTCTATTATCATTATTTAGGAATTTGAATTCGGTTTATCGTTTTTTAAACACGCCAATAATTTTATCAATACATAGTATAAAACAAAGTCACTTCCTGCTGTCTGTCTTTTCATATATATGCTTAGATCTTTATAACTACGCAACTGATTTTGATGCGTTTTTTATTAGATATGTAGAGAGATTCAAGAGGAAGGTTTATATGTATAATTTGCACCCGTGCGAAGTCAGGGCGGATCGCTAGTTTGACAATAAACATCTATCTCCTTTCTTCGGTAATCTGTACCTTTAACAACTGTTTTTCGAAGCCGCCAAGTATTCCAAGCTGCGCAAATGTGGTTGTTTTGGTTGTTTGTAATCACATGGATTTGTCTAAGGCATTGGATTTCGTGATGATGAAGGGATTAGTCGCAGAATAAATTAAATGTGACTGTTTTCCTAAACGCAAGTTACGGTTTTCTTTGTTTGGTAGGAAAGATTGGTAAGTGGTTCAAGTTGTGTTCAAATTAAGTGCTTAACGCGTTCATTGCCAACAACGCACATGTAGTTCTGCGAGTTGTACTAGCTACTGCCCGCCCCTGCGGGTCTCGCCGCAGAGACTGCGGCAGTGAATGCGTTAAGGGCACAAGTTGAAAATGAAGTTGTAAATTGTATCTTTTATCTTATTTTATCTGACAAGGTGCTGCAAAAGTTAAAAAAAGTGCGTGAAAAGTGAATTGTTGCATATTACGGTCTTTATTAATGTTAAAAATAGATGCCTATGACGGATGGTCGAAGTGGCGGCGTAGGTTTATTTATTTACTTATTGTTTAAAAAAATCTACAGCCCTTAAATCTAGACAAATCAAACCATAATGATCTTACTTACGGTCAATTCAATTCACACAGCATTATCTAGCCCCAAGCTAAGCAGAGCTTGTGTTATGGGTACTAGATAACTGATATACTTAATATAATGTATTACATAGGTAGATTTTTGTTTATTATACATAGAAAAACGACCGGAACACCCTGAACAAATATTTGCAGATCGTACAAATATTTGTCCCGAGGCGGAAATCGAACCCGCCTGCGTCGCAGGCGGACCTTCGTCCACCGCGCCACATCGGTCGTTATAGACTATATGAGGGCTCCGCACCTACATTTAGCCTGAAAATAATAGATTTTATACATATAATACCTTTTTGACTTATAACCGTCTAAGTCAGAGGCTACCCAAACTGTTGCTCTACGTAGAGGTAACAGGTGTGCAACTTGGAACTTTCTAACTAAAACTACTTAAGTATTTGTTTAGGCCCACGTGTTTACTGAAATAAGTTCCAACTTATTTATTTTTCCGGTTGGCGGGCATGTGATTTGTTTGGGTGCTATATAGGATTGCGTGGTTATACAAAGAAACCCTGTGTAGGTATTTTACCTTACTCTCAATTATATCAATGTTTTGTATTAATTATGGGAAGCTGGACTCAATCTGTTTGCTTGGTATTTATGGTTACCACCTAGGCTGAAATGATCGTAATAAGATTCTAAGAAGAGATTGCATTCTAGCAAAAGGATCTAAAAGTGTACTTACGGTTGGACGTTTTATCTAACACGTGGGTGAAAAAAAGTTGGACTCAATCTGTTAGCTTGGTATTTATGATTACCATCTAGACTAAACGGAACTTAATAAAATTTTAGAGAGAGTTTGCATCCTGGCGTATGATTAAAAAAGGTACTAACAGTTGGATGTTATATCTACCACTAATGAAGGAGAGTTAGAGCAGAAGTTTTTTTGGACATAACTCGCTTGATAAACACAATCTAGTGTAATGTGACGATGTGGCCGACGATATCGACAACTTCCACTTCTTCAGTCTTGAAGAAATGATACTAATAATATTTTTGTTTAAAGCTTTTTATTATGTTGGCCCTACACAACGCGCGCACAAATTATAACAAAAAAATATCTAATTTTCTGGATTCTAATCCAAGGCAGACCACCTATGTATGTGGCCATACGTAGACCATAGATTTAGGAGGAAAAACATTCTAGGTCTATGGGCTAGACGTACCGGGGTAGTGGGATCGCAGTGGGTGTGATTGGCACATCAGATCAAATGTCGTGATGAGATAAAAAAATATAGTTACAAACTAAAACCCGACTACATTAAAGTCATAAACAAGCGTTCACCTATTCTAGTTCTCATCTATCCTAGTCCTTATCATTTTCTTTTGATACTTAGGTAGTTGGAGGCCTTTGTTAAAATTGTACCCTAGGTATATGGGGTGGGTGCCTCCGACAACCTAAGTATTGGAACAGTAGTTTCAGCGCTACGTGGGACATAAAATTCGGCTACTAACATACATAGGGTGTCAAACTCATAACCCTCGTCCTTCTGTAGTCGCGTAAAAAGGAGGTCTCCTCATCTCTTCACGCCATTCTAAACGTGCTCGCAGATCAGAGCCGCTCTGCTATCAGAACTAAAATGTGCATTCAAAGGGCTCTAACATATAATACTTATTTAGATCACAGACATGATACTAGCTGCGTGTGATTTAGATGCATTTTATATTGACAGATGACGTATAGCTCGCGGGCTCGTTTGATGCTGGGAAGCCATTTTCTCGATGTAAAATGTATCTAAAGATAACGAGCTCAAGCCAATACTAGAATGTAAATTTTTAAGCACATTGTTGGATTAATGTGCGTAGAGCTTTAGTGTGGATGAAACGTGGGTGAATTAGCGCTGAGTAGATGGATAAAAAATGCTTTATTGCACACTTAAATCGAAGGTAGAAAAAAGTAGACTACTAAAGGGTGTCTCAATAAGAGTGCACTTTTTAAATTTGCTGTAAATTTTTTTTCGTGCATATGGCAACTCTCATATTTCACAGCCTTCACCTATGATTGTTCCGATTTATAAACACAAAACACGAGCGTAACACAAAAGAAGAATGTGTTTATCATTCTGAAATCTCATTACGAAAATGGAGAAATGTATGCTGAGACCGTCCGCAAATAAAAAAATAAGCGGTATTCAAAGTATTGTGTCCTTAACCAGTGTCTTTTCGAGTGAGACAAAAATATCCAGTATCTTGAAGTCAGTCAGTTTTTACAGCAGAAAAAACTACGGCACTTAAAAAAAAAATTGGCTAGTGACGTAGTGCGAAATTGGCATGCAAGATATTGTACATTATTGTACATTCTATGACTCTCACTCACATTAACTAGACATTCTAATTAAATTGTGTTTACAGAATCGACACCACAATCTAGTTACTTAAAGTTTTATCAGTGACGTGACGAGTTATCCAGTAAACTATATGTATGATAGAAAAGTAAAACGTTATAATTTTAGCAGCATTGTTATTAACAAAATACGTGGTACACGTAATTGGAATCGTTTTTACTTGACGTTGATATTTATATGGACCAGTTAGCTACCTGTAGATTGTTTGCAACAGTTTGCAGTTAGCTCAATTGTTTCAATTATAAATACTAGTTCTAATTTGTTTCTATTATTTGATTGTAATTTTCTTTGTCACTAGAAATATAATTAGACTAGCTGATGCCCGCGCCTTTGCTCCGCGTTTTATCGGGAAAAAATAGCATATTATGTTATTCCAGGTCCCAAACTATAACCGTTCAGTAGTTTTTGCGCGAAAGAGTAACCATAAATCCATCCATACAAACTTTGACATTTATAATATTATTATTTATATTTAAAATATTATATTTTATAGTAGGATTAGTTATTATACTTAACTGGAGATATTTGTTACCTTTCAATCGATTCTAAAAAAGGGGAATTGCTCAATTCAATTGTTTTTATGTTGTTGAAAGCTTATAACTCGATCATTCAGCGATTTCGCTGAATTTTGTGTCATAAAAATATCGTTAACTGGTTGTATATATCCCAAATAATAATGGGTATATTCTTATTATATTTGTGGCGTCGTATGTGGGGACGCCTATGTCCAGCAGTGGACGTGTATGAGTTGATATTTATGATAATGATGTTCATGATGAATGGGTTAAGGGGAAGCGTCTCGTGTTGGCGTCAGATGATTTTTTTTGGGGTTTATAATTTTTTCTACGTTCTAGAATAAAACCAACAGAAAAATAATAT
This sequence comes from Eupithecia insigniata, assembly GCA_947859395.1. Classification (NCBI taxonomy): domain Eukaryota; kingdom Metazoa; phylum Arthropoda; class Insecta; order Lepidoptera; family Geometridae; genus Eupithecia; species Eupithecia insigniata. The sequence goes on from OX402007.1 coordinate 2,011,464, forward strand.
GCCCTTAATTGTTATTTTCTATGAATCCGTCATAAAACGATTCAATTGTATTTTGGAGAGCATTTTACCAACAAATAATGATTTTTAGCCCAAAATCATTATTTTCCCAAATGCTCCAAAAACACCAATGAACCGAAGTTAGTTTTTTCATACGAAGAGTATAAATAGAAAATTGTTTACAATATGCGGGAAATTACTTTGTCGCTAGTTTTGTTCCTTGAAGAAAGCAGAACAAATGAAAAACTACAAAAAAACTCACGCCAACCCGAAACGATCAACCCTAATAAATAAAAGGTATCTTTCTATTATACTACGTTGAAAAGTTTGTTAATTCATTGGGCATCTATGGCCTATCATAGACTAGCTGTACCCCGCGGTTTTACCCGCGTTATAGTATAGTTTCCCAACACTGAAAGATTTTTTTAAATCTGTTCAATAGTTTCAGTTTTTACAGCTTGGGTTACATTATTGGAATAAGGATCCCATTTTTTTTTAAATATAATATATCCTTTGTCACCCGGGGATAGTGTAGCTTCCCAACAGTAAAATATTTTTTTTAATCGTTTCAGTAGTTTCGGAACCTATTCAATGCAAACAAACAAACAAATCTTTCCTCTTTATAATATTAGTATAGATTTATCATAGATGTAACACGTTTGCATCCAATCATTCTAATGTACTTTCATTATTTGGTGACTAGCGTTACTTCAATTTCCAGAATCGTTTAGGCAAGGCCTTATTTGATTAATTACTAACGAATTGGTACGAAAAACAATTTTAAAATGTCAAGGTATTTGTTTTTTGTAAAACGTTTTTTTTAGCTTGTATCTAATATGGCGTGTTTTAATAAACGATAAACCGACTTTAAATTCCCTTACTTTTACACTTATTTTAAGTTTTGCCGGATAAATACTAATCCCCTGGGGATACAAAAATTATGGGACACCTTCGGGATTATTTTCTATAAATAACAGTTAAAGAATTTTCAAAATCGGTCCACAATTGGCGGAGATATCGCGTAATATACATACAAAAAAAAAACATATAGGCGAATTGATAACCTCCTTCTTTTGAAGTCTGTTAAAAAGGTATTTTATTTTGTTGACGTAAGTGTGAACGATAACTATATTTGCATATTGTTTACTACCTAATATATGAATTGATATATAGAAATAGATCGATTTCGAATCTTCTATATATATTAAATTATATATTCATATTCATCAGCCCATACACGTCCACTGCTGGACATAGGCCTCCCCCGTACGACGCCACAAATAGCGGTCCTGAGCCGCCTCCATCCATCGACTCCCTGCGACCGCTACGATGTCGTCGATCCATCGAGTGGATGGTCTCCCATGTAGGGGAGGATTTGCCATAATCACCACGCTTGGCAGGCGGATTGGTGATCGCAGTGTTGGTGTTGAAAAATACTCAGAAGGAAGCTGCTGCCCTTCCTCTGGTAGGTTCCCTTAGTCGGCTCTTACGACATCCACGGGTTGAGTTGGAGGGGTCGATATTCGTACGCCGCGGCCCCACAGCATATTAAATAAATGATATGTAAAATACAATTGCTGTTCGTTAGTCTCGCTAAAACTCGAGAAAGGCTGGGCCGAATTAGGTGATTTTCCTTTTGAAATGTTTGTCGTAGTCCAGGGAAGGTTTAAACGGTGAGAAAATATGGAAAAATTGCGAGGAAGATAGTAAAAACAATAATTTCATTCCCGCCCAACGAAGTGGGAACGGGTCAGCGAATGAGAAATAAAAACTCATTAGATCCATCATGGGTCTGATGTAGTCGATAAATCTAATGAGAACCATCCAATAAAACCTAAATACACACAAATCCCCTTGTAATATACAATGATTCTATCCATTTAACGTTGTGTGGTGGAGTTAGCTCTTGAGCGATAAGACCGCGAACCGTCACTTAGTTTTTAAGTTGTTTTGTTAGATTATTTTTATTTTGCGAAAAATAATTATGTATATAACGGCATTGTCTATAACTAATATAACACTTGTCTATAACTAATATAACACTGTTTATATTAAAACTAGCTGCTGCCCGCGCCCTCGCCCGCGTTTTGTTGTTGTTATTCCAGGTCCCAAACTATACACATACCAAATTTCACCCTAATCGGTTCATTAGTTTTTGCGTGAAAGAGTAACAAATATCCATACATCCATACAAATACAAATACAAAAACATTTATTTCAAAAATATGTTTGACAATGGTTTTGGTACACTGTCTCCTGTGGTAGCTACAATGTAGCTGTGTTACAGGAGAACAGCTTACAGCTTCTTCCCATAAGTAGTTAACATATGGTCCATCCTTACAAACTTTGATATTTATAATATTTTATAGTAGGAAGGATGTCGAGGCAAGTATTTGTGTGAAATGTTTGTTTACCTAGATTAGAACACAGAAAACGGCATAGATAAACAGACAATAACACTCACCCTTATTTCACTGCAGACCACAATGAACAAAATTAAATAAAGTCATAGTAAAATAGACACAAAACGGGATGCCTCTAGAAAAATAGGATGATATACTTAACATTTATCAAATTATGATAAATCGTCAAAAATAAAATTATCACGACGCGGGGACGATTTTAATATTTAATAATATATTTTTGTGCGTCATGTTGGTAGTTTTTTAAGTAAGTATTCAATTAATTTTTAATTAACTACTCTATATAAAATCGATAAATTTATTCATGTTTTTAAATAGCGTATGAGCGAGCATTTTGAACTTAAGAAGGTTTAGTAGGTAATTAAAATTTATTGGTCAAAATATTTGCTCTGATTTTATCATAACGTTAAAAATAATGCGATAAAAAGAATAATAAAACTTATGTTTGTTGAGTTATGGAATCAATAAAAAACCGAGATTTAAATTCTGCTGACACAAAATTAAATTCAGTTAAGAAATGTAAAGTTAATACCATTAGATTAATGTAAATAGAAAACATTTGAGAAATTGTCACTTTTGAAATGACCTGAATACTTATTAAGTAGGTAAAATTCAAAAAGCAATGTTAACATAAAATTAAAACAAAATGAAACAGAGAATAAAACAACTTTATGAAATTAAAAAATCTAAGTAGGTACAAGAAATAAATTCAAATAAGGAATGCAAACTTTGAAACTAACCGGACAGGAGCAGAGCCAGCACGGCGGTCGTGCAAACTGCGTTGAACTTCATGGTTCCAAACTGAATGCCGCAAAAGGTGTGTGCGTCGCCTTATATCTTAAGGGTGGCTCGTGTTTGCGCCCCGTGAACAAACCCTGACAGTTGAAACGAATTTTGCAGGTTTTTCACTACATTCTATACATAATTAGATAGCTTAGCCTTTGTCATTTCTCCGAACCGAATTGTTCCAATATTTTTGCAGGTTGTACTGGTTTCTTTGCACACAATAAAAAATAATCAAGATCAACATGGTTTTAGGTACCTACATAAAATATAAGGTACGTGATAACTTATGATAAGTATGCGTGGTTATGAATTTTCTTGAAATTTTTACTAATTTATATTTGCAAGGATTACTTATCTATCCTCACCTCAGGCAAATCTCAACTCAACCAATGTTGGGCTTATGTCTCTGAGTTTGGGTGTCTTCGAACTTATAACTCGAAATTAGACATGAATGGATCCTACAAAAATAAGGTACTAAGCATAAAAAAGTCGATTTTTTTATGCATTCATCGATATTTATGTACCGATTTTAGAAGTTAGTAAACACATGAATGAATTTACATTCGTGAGAATTTAATTTTCAGGGATTTTAAAAGTTTTAAAGAGTTTTAAAGGATTTTAAAGGGATGATTAATGAAAATGCTCTATTTTCCTTTACGCATTCCCGTTTATACCTTATATTATTGTGAATAAATTTGATTTAGAATAAAAAAAAAATTATGAAGTATTTTTTTTTATATTCTGTGACGATTTAATATTACTTAAATAGTTTATGCCCGCGGCTTCGCACGCTTTGTTCCAACGTTAAAAGGGGATTTTATTTAATGGGAACTGATTTATGAGATAAAAAGTAGCCCATGTTTAATTCCAGGCCTAAAATTACCTACCGTTCAGTGTTTGTTACCTATTTACGCCACACGTGAATAGGTAACAAACATACATCCAAACTTATGCATTTATAATATTAGTGTTATAATAACTCATGACAATATTTGTAATTTACCGATAAATTGTATACATTATGTATATTAGGCCGTGGGGTCGCGGTGTACGAATATCGACCCCTCCAACTCAACCCGTGGATGTCGTAAGAGCCGACTAAGGGAACCTACCAGAGGAAGGGCAGCAGCTTCCTTCTGAGTATTTTTAAACACCAACACTGCGATCACCAATCCGCCCGCCAAGCGTGGTGATTATGGCAAATCCCCCCCTACATGGGAGATCATCCACTCGATGGACCGACGACATCTTAGCGGTCGAAGGGAGTCGATGGATGGAGGCGGCTCAGGACCGCTATTTGTGGCGTCGTACGGGGGAGGCCTATGTCCAGCAGTGGACGTGTATGGGCTGATGATGATGATGATGATGATGTATATTATACTCACAGTTTGTTAAGCTACCGTAGTGTCATGGTATTTAATAGTACCTGACTGACCGAGCTTTGCTCGGTATTTTTTGTTGGTATTATGCTGGAGTAGCTTTAGTGTTGTTGTGTCGTTAGAGCAGTTAGTTGCAACCAATAAAAAAAAATATCTATTATATATTATTCGCCAAAAGATGTCAGGAAGAGTCATATTTTTCAGTTTATGTCACGGCTAGAGGGAGTGTATGGCCTTGTCTATGGGTTCATCTATCTTAGCCACAGACATCGTAGAGCTACGCCTACCCCAAGGAATTTTTGTTACGTTAGTATAAAAATTCCTTGGCCTAGCCTTATCGTAGCTGCCAACTTTCCTCCCCCATTGTGACGTCATATCCGAGTTTATGCAGTAAATTAAAAAAGGTGTCATACATGATAGATAAGGTTTTGTAGCGTTGAAATCTTGTCTATGGGAGTAACCTATCGGTTTTTTTTTATACTAGAATTGCTCGTTTAAAAGTATAAGATACGTATGTATGATCCTTTCTGTAAAAATGTTCTGAATAAATTATTTTATTTTTTATAAATTGTACAATGATAGACATATAAATACGTCGACTCTGTACAGTTTGTAACTTTGGATAGCATCCTTCTATGTACTGCCAGGTTCATGGTAGAAAACCCATAAACTTGTGTAATTAGAATAGGAGAAAGATAAATAAATAATGCTGGACTATTCACACGGCATTATCTAGACCCAAGCTAAGCAAAGCTTGTGTTATGGGTACTAGATAACTGATATACATATACTCTACATGGATAGATGAGATAATATTTGCAGATCGTACAAACATTTGTCTCGAGGCGGTAATCGAAACTGCAACCTCCTGCGTCGCAGGCGGACTTTCGCCCACCGCGCCACAGAGGTCGTCAATAGATATATCTGCTATTCATAGGTATACATTGGAAATAGCTCATAGAAAATTTTGTAGGTCAAAACACCATTTGCCAAGAAGCGATATTCAATAGATACAAGATAGATAGAAAATACTTTATTGCACACTTAACAAAACAGTTTACAAACAATTTGAACAAAAAAAAAAATGAGACTGGCGGTCTTATCGCTCACGAGCGATCTCTACCAGACAACCTTGGATGGATAGTATCGTTGGATTGAATACGGGGAATACAAATTACAAAACTCTTATCAATACAAATTACAAAACGAATAATTTACAAATCTTACATACGAATACCTACATAAATAACAAGAATACCTAAATACATAAACCTATCCATACATACTTATATATATACATACTAGCTGACCCGTGCGCACTTCGTTGGGCGGTAAACATTTTGTGTAGTCTATAAAACTCGCAAATAACGTGGTTTAAACGATGCGTGTTTAAACAAATTCCATAGGTAAAAGAATTTTCAAAATTGGCTCAGTAGATTCAGAGATTACCCCCTACAACCACACAAACCTTACTTATTTTTATTAGTGTAGTATAGTATAGATTTAAATATACCTAGATTTTATTGACTGGACGTCACACAGCTCCACATTTACCTAGGTATATTATGCGCTTCGAAAGCTTTTGATAGTACCTACTGGAGAATAGGGCACTACACATCTATTGTCCAGTTCTAAAACTGGAAGGAAGAATCACCAGTCGTCCTAAATCTTCACAATTTCTATCTTGATTCATGGCGTCTCGCAGATCTACATAATTCTCAGCGCGCAGTCTTCTCTCATTAGTTCTCTTCTGATGTATACCAAACGCTTCGTTTTACTTTTGGCGTAAGTTTCCACCAGCCATTTTAATTTTGGCGTAAGTGTCCACCAGAAAACGGTTAAACAAACCTCGCAACCTTTGCAGGTGAGCAATGCAACCTTCTCTTATTGGTAAAATGTATCTAGGCGTAGAATTGCATTGCAGAAACTTTTTAGTGTCCAGTCTTGTCAGTTTTCGGATTCACATGTCGAAGATCAAAGTTGTATCCGTCTTCGCCACGACAGTAGGTATATAAGCGAGTAGAGACTGAAAATCAAATGCCTGGTGCGTTTCGCCAATGCATTGCAAGCGGTCATCCCGGGTACGCAGCACAATGTACCGCCAGTCGCTGATCTACCAGGACGACGGCAACATCATTGGTAGCGAGAGCTTTGTACCAACCGGATGCTGTCCAGTAGGTCGTTTATCGGCACTAATAACAATTTTGTAATCATTTTGTTGGCTTTGGGGTATGGACTCGTATTTTATGTCCTCCCTCGTAGTATGAACTCAAATCATGCTAAGTATCATTCGAATCCATTCAGTAGTTTTTGCGCTATTTTAGGCCGAGAACTGTCACTTCCATCCCCACTCCCAAGGGAAACTTAACGAATTCCAGGATAGAAAGTATTACATGACCTTCTTCGTAGTATGAACTTAAATCCTGCCAAGTTTCATTTGAATACATTCAGTAGTTTCAGCGCTATGCGCAGCCAAGAAATTTTACCCTAATGCGGGGGGGGGGGGCACTACGGGGGGCTACTGGGGGTCACACTGCTGGACAATGTGGGGGGCCCACTGCGGGGGCAAACTGCCGGGGGCCCCAACTGTCGGTGCCCTCCACTGCCGGCGCCCCACTGCCAGTGCCCCCACTGTGGGGGGCTAATAAGGGGTTACCACTACGGGGAAATGTGGGGGGCCCCCTTCGGGGGGCCATCTGCCGGCGGCCCCCACTTCCAGGGCCCCACTGCCGGTGCCAGGACAAATAGTGTTCCTTTGCCATGCCCTTGAATAATGGTAGTGACTTTGCACGCCTTACTGAGGCTGGCAATGTGTTCCAGAGCTGTACAGCACGGGCAGTGAATGAGTTTTCATAGAAGGACAGGGACTTGGAGCATAAGAGTTTCTGAAGAGCGTAGAGAAAGAGTGTGAGATTGATGAAGAAAAGTGAAACTTTCCTTGGGATAAGAGGGTGCAGAAGAGAGAAATAAGATATTATAGAGAAGAGATAGAATGTGACTATTACGGCGTAGCCGTATAGGTAACCACTTGAGCTTCCTACGAAATTCCGAGACATGGTCATATTTGCGCAAGCCAAATATAAACCTTATCCCGACATTCTGCAGGCGCTCAAGTTTGTCAAGTTGTTGCTCAGTAAGATCAAGAAAGGAAGAATCAGCGTAATCAAGTAATGGAAGGAGAAGAGATTGTGCAAGAGAAATCTTAGTGGCGATAGGGAGAAAGTTCCGTAGTCTTCGAAGGGAACCGGCTGAGGCAAACATCCTACGGCTGATTTCAGAGAGCTGCGGTCCCCACGACAGATTCCTGTCAATGAGGACAACTAAATTTTTCACCGTTTCGCTTTGCCCCACGGGAGTCCCATCAAAGACCACAGTTGGAAGACTACTCCAGTTTACCCGGGCTATCAATTTCGCTATCACGCATTTGACGACCGATGTGACGAGGCGGGCGAAGGTACGCCTGCGACGTAGGAGGTTGCGGGGTCGATTCCCGCTTTGGGACAAATTTTAATACGATCTGCAAATATTTGTTATATAAATATGTTCGGGTGTTCTGGGTAGGTATTTTCTATGTTTAATTAAAATATTATCTATCTATTTATGTATTGTATAATGTTTATCAGTTATCTAGTACCCATAACACAAGCTCTGATTATCTTGGGTGGGGCTCGATGATGCTGTGTGTATTACCCAGAATAATTTATATTTATTTTTATATAGCCACCTACGTAAATACCTATTATTTTTACTCCTGGAACTTGAGTTTACCTAGGGTATCCTAAATAGGTACATAGCCTACCTTCCTCATCAGAAAACAAACGTCCAGTGCTAAACAAGTCGCCCCACTAAGGGAGGTTTTGCCATAATGGGCATGCTCGGCAGGCATATTGGTGATCGCAGTAAAGGTGTTAAAATACACAGTAGGAAGCTACTGCTCTTCCTATGTTAGGGAGAGCTCGACTTTTAGTAGCGATACAAACCCGCGACACCAAGGCTACAAAAAGTCGCCGAGGGTGCGCGCTTTTATTGCTAGTTACGACAACCGACATCCACGGGCTGAGTTGGGTGTCGATTTTTACGCCGTGACAACCACGGCTGCGACATAGACCACCCACAACTTACAAAACAAAAAGCAATGGCATTATTTATGACTAATAAAACTCGATTATTATTTTTTCTCACGCGATATATCACAAATCGTTTTAATACGATACCTATTGCATTTCTTGAACATCGTTACCGCAATTTATGGGTTTTTCAGGAATGAGAGGAAATACGTAAATTTTTATGAGCAACTATTTTTTATTCATTTTACTCTGTACTAGAATGCTAGACATCTTTTGTAAACAAAGACTTTACAAAAAATAGATATTGGTGAATAATATTTACGGCACACGATATCGGAGCGAATCGCTAAAAAAATGTTTTAGATTACCTTGCTGTTTTCTGTTTTTGTTATAAATTTTTATGGTGTTTTCATTCATAAAATTCTTTGTTCACATAAAATATAATACTTAGGAAACAAGCGTAGGTTTGTTAACAATTTTACACGCATCATATCCTGATATAAAGTTTCATTATTATGTATTTGTGTTACTAGCTAATTACATTAGTTACATAACATGTAATTCCATGCACAATTATTGATAACAGATTCCGCCGTAACAAGCTACGATGCATTAGACGTAGCAGGCTACACGTAGCAAGCTGCGATGCCGTCGCTACAACGTAGCAAGCAAAGATGAAATCGCTACGACGACGACGTAGCAGGCTACACGTAGCAAGCTGCGATGCAGTCGCTCGAACGTAGCAAGCAAAGTTAAAATCGCTACGACGTAGCAGGCTAAACGTAGCAATGCTACGATGCAGACGCTACGACGTAGCAAGCTACGGTGTTGTTGCTACGACGTAGCAAACCACGCTGCAGTCGCCACGTAGGAATTAACATCGTCTAGCAAAATTTACACTGACACTGTATCTTTTCTATTGTTTTTTATCTTAAACAGTATCATTGGCTTCTAAGCGATTTGATCCGCCTTCGGATTTCATCCGTTCTTTAGAAAAGAGCCATCCGCTTACGTAGCAATAACGAAACTGGCTTTCAGGGTTTCTCAAGTAGTAACGCTTCCTAGTAAAAAGCCTTCGTCTTCTTATTATATTCGGATATAACTATGTTTTCTGCATGAGTTTTATTTTCAAATCTATTTATCTATCTATTCTTAAGAATAAGGAAGCAATAAAGTATATTAAAAGAAGAACTCCATCTACCATTCTTCAGCAGCGGACATGGTGAGTGCTAGTGATGAAATATCCTACATAGCCCAAGTGTCGATCTCCGGCAAAAATTAAAGCAGCTTGGCGGCAGAATGTTAGGTCTATACATACATACATATATGTACTTCAGTCTTCCCTAGACAAGATTTTTCACAAAAAGCCCTACCAACTTTAAAAATGTTTCGAAAGAGATGGAAGTAGGCACTTCACAACACACACACACCAGCTCTATCACAAGCCCTAAAACTTTTAAAAGCTATCGCTTGCCACTTGTCTTCATTTCTCGTAACGGGGCCGTTAATCTCGAGGGCGGACGTTGATTCAACAACTTCAACAAAAAGTCAGTCATTGTGACTCCGCGGAACTTCAAAAGGGTTACAGGATAAAAAGCTTTGGTGTGCTTAGGCGTGGGTCTGTTATTAAATATTTTGTCGCTATAAACAGGCCTTTATGACTACGATAGGTAGTTCCTCAGTTTTCTTGTACTTGAGGGTTCTATATCTTAAAAATGGAAAGAGTGACCCCTAGTGTATCATTTGTGGCTCGTTGTCTGTATGTTTGTTATGACACTTCTTAGCGAGCTGGCCAATTCAATAATAAACGGCCTTCTACGTTAATAAAAACAGTTTTCACACTAATATTATAAATGTGAACGTTTGGATGGATGTTTGTTACTTACTCTGACAAAACTACAGAGCAGATTGGGCGGAAGTCAAGAAGTCAATAACTTTATTTCTTTAGACTTACAAGACAAAGTAAGCACAAGTCAAATTTTATATTATTAAATAATATATAGTGTTATTCATCTCTTCTCTCATTTTCTCACTAGTGGAAGAAGTATATAGTTTATTACTGCTGTATAATAGGACTGAAATCAAAATCAAATAAGTTTTATTTCTTTAGGCATATAATAAGCTAGTGGCAAAATTAAATTTATTATCAAATAAGAATAAAGTGTTAATTGGTTCTCTTAATTAAGTTCTAATTGTCCATGGGTAATTATTTAATCATTATACAATTTAATAAAAAATGGGCCGTGGGGCCGCGGCGTACGAATATCGACCCCTCCAACTCAACCCGTGGATGTCGTAAGAGCCGACTAAGGGAACCTACCAGAGGAAGGGCAGCAGTTTCCGTCTGAGTATTTTTTCAACACCAACACTGCGATCACCAATCCGCCTGCCAAGCGTGGTGATTATGGCAAATCCTCCCCTACATGGGAGACCATCCACACGATGGACAGACGACATCGTAGCGGTCGCAGGGAGTCGATGGATGGAGGCGGCTCAGGACCGCTATTTGTGGCTTCGTACGGGGGAGGCCTATGTCCAGCAGTGGACGTGTATGGGCTGATGATGATGATGATGATGAATTATTAAATAATAAAAAACGTCAAGTGCGAGTTGGACTCGTGCACCGAGGGTTCCGTAATTATAAGACCTTGTTTCTAGTAAAATTTCATGAAACTAGGTCAACGGGATGTAATTACCCTATAGGTTTTGGTCGCTTGCAAAAACCAAAAATATGTTTTTTATTGTGAATAGGATACGTATTTACGGTTTTCGGATTTTTCCCTTTACTTGTGCTATAAGGCCTTGCTTCTTGCTGCATTTCATGATTCTAGGTCAACGGGAAGTACCCTATAGGTTTTTGGTCCATGGTGAGAATCAAATATAATTTTTCATGTGAATAACCTACAAATTCACCCTAAAAAGCGGTACAGCTGTGCGCAAAATAAAAGTACCTACCTAGTACATACCGTATTCTTGTTTCTGATTCCACACAAGCTTTAAGATGAGATGATGCTGTAAATCCAGCAAGATTGGTGTCACAAGAAGTCCTTGTACAACGTCTTAGGTAGGAAGATCTATCACACTAATATAATTGCGAAAGTTAGGATGGATGGATGTTTGTTACGTAAAAGCTACTGAAAGACTCGGGTTGAAATTTTGCACTGATATAGACATGTCCTACGACTATACTAGATGAAATCAGTGCAAAATTCATAATTAATAATTTTTTATTGCATAAATTACTCCACATGTATAAAACCTAAAAACGCTCTTATATAACACCAATTAGATATTTTACTATAAAAAAGTTTCGTAGTTTGACGAATTCATTATAATTTAAGCGGGTTAACAACGAATCTAGCTTGTGTTGGATGAACATCCTTAACTAGGGACTTCATCAGGGTGAGTGCAGTTCGAGTCGCGCTCGTTTTTTTTACTTCCAACACAAACTAGGTTCGTAGTTAACCCGCTTAAATTATAATGAATTAGATCTTTGCTGACTTGGAATAACGTATATACAAGATAATATCCACATCATATGGTTCACCACGTTTTTTATGTGTAAAAATGTTAACGGTGGAGACATTACCGGTTTAAGAAAATCTTTAATGTATCACAGTATATATATGTATATATATATATATATTTATGTACTGTCTGTCTTCCAAATAAATAAAAAGCTTTTTATAATGGAAACAACGCGTGCGAAGCCGCAGCCAGAAACTAGTCATATAGGTATGATTCCTTGTCTCCGTCGGCGCAGTCGGTTTGGATTTGAATAGATCAGCGCCCAGATTTTGGGAACCAATAGTAAGGATTTTCACAGCTTCTGCTAAGGAATATTTGATGACAATGTTATTTCACACGTTTTAAAACTTGTTGATTAACACTTTCATGGCTGCACGCAGATGCCCTCCTCCAGCGCCGTAAGGCAAGTTGGCGCGATTTTGCTGGGTCTACCGCCCAGGCTGGGCAATGAACGCGTAAATATACACCAGCTATGCACTAGCTATGACCAAAATCTAGATATACCTAGTAGATCACAGGCACGCCGGTTGTATTTCTCTTTGTGAAAAGGCTGTTTGTTGTTCAATTCAATTCAATTCAAATCATTTATTTACCATAAATTCACAGGGAACACTTGGTCAAGTCAATTTCTACAGAATATAATATAGGTACAATAAAAATAGTAATAATCATAAAGTAATGAGTTAACGAATGGCTGTAAAAAGCCATTAATAATAATAAGTTTATATAATCAAATAAAGATTAAAATGAGTGCGGCTGTAAAGAGGCTTTGTCTTAAAAACTAAGGCTATCTAGTCAGTCCACGACTTTTTGTCATTAATGTGTTCAAAATTTAATAGCTCCATAGATTTATTTAGGCACAGTTGCTAATTAATGGGTTTGAATGCAAACAATCGTAAACAGGCCGGTTATACCAATTCTTTATTAAAATGCAACGGTTAACGAAAGAAATATCAATTATAGAGAAAAAAAAAATAACAAGCTGCTGCCCGCGCCTTCGCCCACGTTTTATCGGGATATAAAATATGTTATTTCAGGTCCCAAGCTATACCCATACCCAGCCTAATCAGTTTAGTAGTTTTTGCGTAAAAGATTAACTAATATCCATCCATACATCCATCCTTACAAACTTTGACATTTATAATATTAGTATGATATCCGGATGATAAAAGTGTTTTGTTTTTCAAAAAATTACCGACGAAATATTCCCTAAATAATAAATTAATTTCTACTTGCAATTTTTATACTTGATAACGGCACTGAACATGAAGCGTAAGGTGGGTTCTCCCTATACGAACGGTTAGTAAACATTATCTAACCTTGTGTAGTGAATTCATAACGTGAATTTTGATCTCAAAATCAATAAAATAACTACTTTAATTTCTGTTCTACAGGATGAATTATGTACCGGTACCGTGTATGTATCTATATCTACCTACACGGTACCAACAACGTCAACGCAACTCACAACGCTTTTGATGCAGTGGCGGCGTAGCGAGGGCTGGTACCCAAGGCGGTTTTCTACCAAGAAGCACCCCTCCTCCCCCCGGAACTAAAATACTGAGCCGCCTTGAGGGTTGACAATCCTGACCCTCGACTCAAAACAGCAAGCATAAGCAACAGCGATTACAGATTACAGCAAGTAACGGCAAGCGAGATTTTTTTACGTCATTTACGAATTTTTGGGGATAGCCACAGCAATATTGCGATTGTTTCGGCAAAAAGCAAGGAATATTAAAAAGACAACGAAAAGGACGTTACGACGAGCGGGTCGAGCCGTCGAAATTTTTGATACTTCTTCGAGTAATAACGAAAGTTTAGGAGAATTTGCGGCGGCTGATAAAATTGTAAACAAACAAAGACTATAGAATAAACGGCGAGCGAAGCGAGCAGGATGATGAAGATGGCACCCCTCGGAGCTTGGTACCCGGGGCGGACCGACCCCCCGCCTCCCTTCTTACGCCACTAGTGGTTTGATGATGACCTCCACGACGAATCCGTCGACAGCGAATAAATTAGACACTATCAGTTGAGTTAGCTATTGAATGAAGGGCGCATGTACTCGTACCTATTGACTTAAGCTATATTACCTAGATCTAAGCTGTTTAAATAAACATGTTAGCAAAATAAATAATATAATATGAAATATGAATGCCCCTATTCAAATATCAAAGTAATTTATTTCCTATAGTTACCTAGACCTTTAAGGACTTTAGGACACTTTGATTTTTAGTTCACTTCAATCTTTTTAAGGTCGAAAAAGAAACCCTTACCTTGATAGGTTGTTCGCTTTCGAGTTGGAGAAAAACTCGCCCCAAGGTTTTTTATCCACTAGATAGATAATACTGATTGTATGGCACCGACCCACACTGATTGTATGGCACCGACCCACCCTAACTGATGTGTGAGAAGCGCGCTGGACAAATTAAAACACATTGCAGTGTAGGTGTGCTTTAGTTTTATCATCATTTACTTTAATTATGGGAAGATATTGTTTCAGCAGAAGACGAAGGTTTTAAAGTAAACTAGCTGTACTAATTTAGTTCTGCCCGCGGCTACGCACGCTTATATTTTTTTTTATGGTTTATATAAGTGAATAAAAAAGTTCCTTTGTAATAATCGTAATAATACGGTAAAATATTTGGCGGCGTTAGTTTGGGTCTGGGAACCGCCTTAACGCTTTCACTGCTCAGCGTCTGCGGCGCGACACGCAGGGGATAAACAATAAATAAACAAAGTCGTGTAAGTTACACCACTTATAACTCGAGAACGACTGAACCGATTTAATGATTTTTGATTTGTTGGATTTCTCTCCGTCTGGAATAAGACAATAACTAAAAAAATTGGGTTCCGCACAAAAGTTTAAATTCAACGGGGGCGAAGCCGCGGGTACAGCTGGTAGATGATAAAAGCCAATAAGGCGCTTATCAGGGCGAGGCCTGCGTCCAGCAGTGGACCAGGCTATACATGTAGATCCTACTTCCTACTCCTACTATTATAGTACATTATATATCCTACTAGCGGTCGCAGGGTGTCGATGTATGGAGGCGGTTCCGAACCGCTATTTGTGGCGTCGTATGGGGGAGGCCTAAGTCCAGCAGTGGACGTGTATGGGCTGATATGATGGTGATATATCCTACTAATATTATAAACGTCAAAGTTTGTAAGGATAGATGTATGGATATTTGTTACTCTTTCACGCAAAAACAACTGAACCGTATGGGTATAGTTTGGGACCTGGAATAATATATAGGCTATTTTTATCCCGATAAAACGAGGGCGAAGGAGCGGGCAGCAGCTAGTACCTACATAAAATAATAATAAAATGTATAGATTATGGCATAATTTAATTGGAACTGCTACGGCGGCGACGTTGCAAGCCTCTACGTCGCTACGTCTCGTAGCTGATTCGTAGGCACAAGAATTTGTTTTTAGTTACTTGTTTATCATTCTATACTATTATGTGAACAAAAAAAAAATTACCACTTTATTTTCTAGTTTTACTTATGTTATTTGAAGTTCCCATGTCCTACTGACTACAATTTTACCACCTACTACAATATTTGATATAATAAATAATGCTCGACAATTCACACAGCATTATCTAGCCCCAAGCTAAGCAGAGCTTGTGTTATGGGTACTAGATAACTGATATACTTAATATAATACGATACATAGATAGATATATTTTTTTATTATACATATTAAGATTAACATCCAGAACACCCTGAACAAATATTTGCAGATCGTACAAACATTTGCCCGAGGCGGGAATCGAACCCGCAACCTCCTGCATCGCAGGCGGACCTTCGCCCGCCGCGCTACAGAGGTCGTCGATAATATTCACTTCAACTTGCACAGCTCTTACCGTGGTTATGTATGGTTGAAGTACCTCCGATTTACAATCCAAGATATTATTTTATGTCAACAAAAACATTTATGAATGAAAACTTAACAATAACTGATAACTACATACATCACATACTAGAACATATCACTAAAAACTAGAACACAAACTTTATCAACAATGCATGTAATATTAGAATGAAAAAATATTTAGTAACAATTCCGCGTATAACCTTCTCTGATAGTATTCATCAAGTTTCGTCTCTCCACGAGACATGTTCAGGACACCACTATACTCGACCTTGATATTGATATTGGTCAGCACAGCAACACCGACAGAGTCCTGTTGCCTCTCCGAGCTTCTCCGCATGTAATCTCACATGTATAGAAAGAAATATGTATTTAAATTTGAATTCGATAACAAACAAGAAATCAATAAAAAAAATGATTTCGGGTGTTTTGCTTCGATGATACCAATGTAGTTAAATATTTTCCTTGGGTTTTGTAGCCCCTTTGTATAAGTACAAAAAATACAGAGGTTTTTGAATCGAAGTATAGGTAGGTGCTTTTTCGGACAAAGAAACCCTTCAAGTAAACGAACTCATCAAGCATTTCTTCGAAAGTTTCGACCAAGTTCATGTGAAAATAATCATCAGATTGCTTTACGTTCTGTGAAAACACGTCAGCAATTGCGCAATTTGGTAGAGATCGGAATCTATAGGTCACGCCCCGGTAGATTTTCTCTTTGTGAATTGTAAAAAGGATGTTTGTTCTACTAAAAAATTGTTCTTATTCCGTAGTGTTAGTTAGCAGGCTTATTCAACAAGGATTGTTGTCATGAATCTTATGTTATGTATACGAGTTGGAATAGACAGGTACTACGGTAATATAGTGTGACTAGCTGCTGCCCGCGCCTTCGCCCGCGTTTTATCGGGATAAAAATTAACCTATATGTTATTCCAGGTCCCAAACTATACCCATACCAAATTTCAGCCTTATCGGTTCAGTAGTTTTTGCGTGAAAGAGTAACAAATATCCATACATCCATCCATACAAACTTTGACGTTTATAATATTAGTAGGATTTAATTTGACTAACTTATATGATTATTATATATATTATTTTTATTTTATTAATCATTTATTCAAAGATATACAGGTACATGCTTTTTTTGTAATATGTACCTTTATTTTATTTTCCTCAGACCTTTGTACCTGTCTTCCATTTTAGATATCATTGATGATATCTACCTACCAGTGTCTTCACTAAAGCCAAACAAATTTGTAGCGGTTGGCATAACATACCAATTACTAATGGTAGGTAGTTCAATTAATTGTATCGTGTTTTTCAGCCGTTTCATATATGAGATACCTACCTTATATATAAATAGATGGTTTATTTGGTTCACAAACATAGACAGCACGAGAAAAAAAACAAACATAGACATTGTAGTAGGTAGGTATCAGTAAAGTTAACAAAGGTAATACTTTTAGGTAGGTAAAACACACAAACAACTTACAAAAGAACAAAGAAACATAAAATATTAAAAAGCACATGCACGCATAAAAACTAAATTTGAAACTTAGGGTAAGAGTAGGTAGAATAACTACCTACACGTGGGCAAGTCTCTAAGCAGGTATGTCAGTGCTGCCAAGGTGAGCCAAAATGGATCAGACCTACCTAATCTTAGGAAGATAACACTAGGCCAAAACCGATTTTTGTTTCGAAATTGAGAGGTACTCGTGTACACGACCACTGTTGGACATAGGCCCCCCCTTAAGACGCCTCAAATAGCGGTCCTGAGCCGACTCCATCCATCGACCCCTTGCGACCACTACGATGTCGTCGGTCCATCGAGTGGATGGTCTCCCAACACTCCGTTTCGCGTTGCACCGTGGCTGCCACTCGAGAACCTTTAAAGCTAGATAGATACCAGAAGGTAATTCAACAATAACATTACTATACCTATGGCATTTTTGTCAACACCTAATGAATTACTAAACTTATTTTCCAATCTTTGTAAAGTCTACGTTTTCGCGGAATTTTAATGTTATTCAGAAAAATAATTAAAATTCCCGAAACCACATGATTGGTTCGAAAAAGTAAAACTAGGTGTTTGCTGGGTTTCTCAGTTATTTCGCAATACGAGGAAAATCTACCTTTGCCTTCAAACTTAGTTTTGGTACCTATAATAATAGATGTATGGATTCTTGTGAAAAAAGGTTCGTCAACTCAAAAAATCCGCTTTTTATCAGAGTTGTAGGTTTTGAATTTCAATTCAATTTAGACCAATGGTAAGTTTGTTTCCAAATCCCTAATCTTAACTTATATCTTTAAACGAGTAATTCTTGTATATATATAATATAATATCTGAATCTCTGAAACGGCTCAAACGATTTTCATGAAATTTAGTATACAGGGGGTTTCGGGGGCGGTGAATCGATCTAGCTAGGATATATTTTTAGAAAATGTCGTTTTATTTGTGTGTTCAATAATCAACTTTATCGATAGGGCACTCCCATAGACAAGATTTCGACGCTACAAAGTCTTCATGTATCATGTATGACAGTGTGAAAGTGTGTTTATTACGTTTATTAGTATGTCCTTCCTTCACGCCCTAACTAAGCAACCAATCGACTTGAATTTTGTCATAGAGTTAGTGGAAAGAATGGAGAGAACATAGGCTACTTTTTGTCCTGGTAAAACGCCATATTCCCATGGGAGATTTACGGAAAAAAAACCTTTTTATCCCCCTAGAAATGTGAAATTCTAATTTAACGCGGGAAACCGCGGGAACAGCTAGTAATTTTTATAGTACTGGTACTGCTAATAAATAATAAGTTTTTTAGGTAACTCAAAATTGTCATAGTGCGTAACGTAGGCTACTGTTATTTTAGAAAAAAAAAATCTCTGTGCTATTATTTAAAACCCAAGATTTGCCGATTCTACGCGGGCGAAGCCGTGATCACAGCTAGTTATAAAAAAATATTTTTGTTATATTAAAAAAAACGGTTTTAATAACAAGCTTTTATATCGTATATGACCAAAGTACTTGGAGGACAAATCCAAAGAACCCAAACTCGACGTTGTTAAGTCGTTTCGACTTCCTATGGCTACCTTCGGTCTCCATCATCAGACCAGTTCGATGGTATCATGACATTACATTGTCACCGAACTTACATAAGCATGCCAAATTTAAGCTCTAAGCCAAATTTAAGCTTATGTAAGTATTTTAATAACTTAACTAAGTACCTAGACATATATACCAATTTATTTGCTAAGTAATATTCCCCTACATGGGAGACCATCCACTCGATGGACCGACGACATTGATGCGGTCGCAGGGAGTCGATGGATGGAGGCGGACCGCTATTTGTGGCGTCGCGTCGTATGGAGGAGGCCTATGTCCAGCAGTGGACGTGTATGGGCTGATATGACGAAGTAATATTCGCATTACTTTAACAAAAATCCTAGAAATTTCTTTGTGCAAGTTTTTTGCTATACGTTCATGTAATTTTTGAGAGAACATTATGCCTCGCTCGTAACTAAAATACATACATCCCAAAATTGCATCAACAAATGAGTCACACATAACTCATGGACATTCCAAAAGTTCATCGTGAGTCATGTGACTCATTATACAGTTAAGTTGTTAAGCTCAATCGCTTGAGGATAATTGATCTAAAATTCAGTTGGAATGGATTTATCCCATACAAACTAATAGGGCAAGTAGAATAAAAGCTTGTAATGTAGGTATCAACAAAATATATACTTTATTAAACTAATTCCTAACAGCTACAATGCTATGACATCTCGGCGATAGCACCGGATCAAACAACTTCACCAAATAAGTATCTTCAAAACCATTTTCATACAAATACATTATTCTATCTAACAATATCAAACTCTCCACCACTTGCGCTAAACATAATTTCATTATATAAAATAAAACCAACTTCTTCCATGTTTTATTTTCATTTTCTATTAATTCTTGTAGAAATTTGTCAGGTAATGTGTCATATAGACCAAGTTTTAGGATGCTGTCAGCCATTTTGAAGTAGGTGTGGAATGAGTCAGCCTTAGATGATATTCTTTTAAGCTTTCCCGTTGCTAGTTTGGAATGTGGTGTGTGAGTTTCTATGATGACCTGAAAAAAGGAGATCATTCTATGAAGGCTCTAGACAAATTTGGTCAGGTAAACTGAGGTTGCGATTTCTGTCGTATGGGTGTCCAGCGGTGGACGTCTGTGGGCTGATATGATGATGAAACTTAGGTAGAGTTTGATTTGACGCCCTAAGGCCTCTGCCTCGAATCTTGCGGGCAGCGGGGCGGCAGCGGCAGCAGCGCGGGGGCGGACAACGAGCGTGCACTCCAGTCAAGCGGTGACCGCCCGCGCGTTGCAGTGTTGTGTTATTCCAGACTCTAAATCACCCTTGATAGCTTCAAGAATGTAGTCAAAACTTTCTAAACTCATTTTGGTGTTGTCGCAGAATTTGTCGGGTCATTGTCTCTGTTCTTCATAATTTAGATAGAACTCACCTTTTGTTTTCCTTGCCCTATAGTAGGGATTCACGAACACAACACTACGCCGCTATAGTGCCGCGCGATTTGCCCCCTGGTTTCGAGAACGAGGTCTGCGTTGGCCGCACCGCTCCCGCGCCGCCGCCGCCGCCCCGCTGCCCGCAAGATTCGAGGCAGATGCCTAATATTTCAATACTTTTTGTATAATACCCCGCTACAGATTTTTACAGACCATACAAACATTCGTCCGTGGGAATCGAACCCGCAACGGCGTCTGACACGGACACTACGCTACAAAGGCCAACCAGTAATTACCTCAAGCATAGCTCTGTAGAGGAGGCTTCTAGGCGGCAGTTCTCGATGGTAGACCATCCTTTCTATCGAGTGATTGGCGAGCATACGCGCGTTCCTGCCCAGGGAGTTACCTGAAAAACTTAATTTGTCAAAATCACAACATATTATAAAACAAAGTCCTCTGTCTGTCTGTTCGTGAAACTCAACAACTACTGCACGAATTTTCAAGCGGCGTTACCAATCCATAGAATGATTCATGAGGTAGGTAGGTTAGGTATATAATTTGTCAAGGTTTTGTGTAAATTGGTTGTAATATAACAATAATTGTAGTGTCCGAAAAAGTCAAGCCGCCCCGGGGAGCTTTCATTGAAAACGCTGCCAAAATTGAGATATAACATATTTTACTAAGCTTGCCTAGGCAAGCTTAGTAAAATATGCCTCGCGCCTCTTGCAAACCTTTTACGCATTAGAGAACTAGCTCTTTTTTACAAGCTTTGATTAAACTTGCAATGTATGTTGGTTCTCTATCTATCGATCTATCTATCGATCTATCTATCGATCTATCTATCGATCTATCTATCGATCTATCTATCGATCTATCTATCGATCTATCTATCGATCTATCTATCGATCTATCTATCGATCTATCTATCGATCTATCTATCGATCTATCTATCGATCTATCTATCGATCTATCTATCGATCTATCTATCGATCTATCTATCGATCTATCTATCGATCTATCTATCGATCTATCTATCGATCTATCTATCGATCTGTCTATCGATCTATCTATCGATCTATCTATCGATCTATCTATCGATCGATCTATCGATCGATCTATCTATCGATCTATCTATCATCTCTTGTGTGAGGAGAAGAGAGAGCATAATAAGTGTTATTTCATTCACCTGAAAGACACTGCGACATGGGAAACCCCTCGTTTTCTCCATCCCCCTCGTCTCTCTCGGTCAGCAGGTGGTAGCAGCAAGGTACGTTGAACACAGCCGTAGTAGAGTTGTGCCTTTCGAAGAGTCGCAGCGATGTAGGGCCCAGGTCGCCGCAGGTGTGGAGACCTTTAAATATTCAAAAGGTTTTTAAACTTTTTACAGGGGTTTGTATAAATCTTAGATGTTAGGGACCCTAACATATTTACTTCACTTTTTACATCACTACTGGTGACTTGTAAAAAATCAAATTCCCATAAGAGATTTACGGGAATAAGACCCTTTTATCCCCCTAGAAATGTGAAATTCGAATTTAACGCGGGTGAAACCGCGGAGAGGAGCTAGTGTGTTCATATTATAAACAATGTTTTCATATAACCGAGACCCAGGACCACAAAATTGGAGTACATACGTAACAGAGCAAGACTCACAAACAGTGTGGTATAGGTCGCGTCATGGTTTAATAGCGCTAACCTTGATGCGCAGAAGTCGATTTTTAGATTTTTACACCGCTTTACACTTGCGCAGAACCCCCCTCCACTTTCGCCAAGCGCCATTAAACCGTGACGAGATATGTACCGTTGATGGGTTGTGAATAAGGTCCTAAGGTCTTGGTACCAAAATGCTTATCAATTCACCTGTTAACAGAAGCCTGGGATCCGCATGCTCTGGAAACTGTTGTCGAACGATACCGGCCAAGTCAGAGTCACGGGTGATGTAGGCAGCTGCAAACCTAAAAAGAGACCAGTACCGTCAAGTGTGATAAATACTCGCGCGCCAAGGGTTCCGGAATTAGAGCCCACGGCGCAAAAAGAGGGGCTTCATAAGGTGAATGTGTGAACCAGAATCATTTATCATTTAAGATGCTTATATCTCATAAAACAAAAAAAAAATCACTTAAAATGAGATAAAAAAAGTTCTTAAAAATATTGCATAGGCTAATATAGCTGTACCTACTATTCATAAAGTGTGTGTCTGTACGACACAATCGCCACGGCTAACACATGGATTGATGAGCCCGTGGATGTGGTATGAGGCGACTCATAGAATCCGTGATCCAAAAAAACAAGGTCTGCTCTACCGGGAGTGACACAAGGTGACGTCACTGTCCAGTTACCACTCTATTTCAACAATATGAAGAAATTGGTAAACAAATGTGATAAGAGTCAATTGAAAAATCAATAAAAAATTACAATCGTCAATTACTATGTTTGTTAGATCAGTCAAAACAGCGCTAGTTAAATATAAGTCAACTAGCTGCTGCCCGCGCCTTTGCCCGCGTTTTATCGCAGTAAAAAAAGCCTATATGTTATTCTAGGTCCCAAACTATACCCATACCAAATTTCAGCCTAATCGGTTCAGTAGTTTTTGCGTGAAGGAGTAACAAATATCCATACATCCACACATCCATCCATACAAACTTTGACATTTATAATATTAGTAGGATGTAATAAATAATGGGTATATCAAATAGTTTTTTCAGATTTATACAGGTCATACAAGGCGTTCGGGGAGTTACGATTTTACGCTACTAGTAACACCAGAAAAACAGATTCGCCTTCTCATTCGTCGAGGGCGTCGACCCCACACGTGACCGTCGTGTCTCGGCAGACCATACCTTATTTTCTTATGATGGAATCTACTACGGGAAAGTGCTGCCTTTCCTGTGGTGGATGGGATCTTAATGAAGATCTGCAGGGCAGTAGACGGTATCGCGAGGACAGAAATCATCATATCAGCCCATACGAAACTAGATCTTATACGAACTAAGAACCTGTTACTTATTGAGTGCTATGTACGTAGTTAGCTCTATTATTAATGACATTTTGTTCACTTTCCTATAAAATAAACATGTATTAGACACATAAGTGATATTATAATGTGCTAGTGGTTTCTTTTTCACTTCTTCCACTAGTGGACAAAAAATTGAAGTGAAGAGAATATAAATAACACCTTATTTCTTATTTGATAATAATAACTATGTTTATAGTATACAATTTGACTTTTCTAAGTGCTTATTTTGTAAGCCTAAAGAAATAAAGTTATTGATTTTGATTCTGATTCTATAGTTGCTAAGATCTGCTACTTTGTTAAAACCAACTGTATTAAATAAAGTTTTTTTTTATACATTATCAGTTGTGTGTATTAATTTCGCTTACTTGTTGCTTTCTTATCACCATTTTTCCACCCGCGGAGTGGTGCCCCCACTACTGACTTTTAATACAGGTTTTATTAATCTACCACAAGCACCAGCCTCTTACAAAACAGGTCAATCGTGTTATCATCATCATCATGATTATCATTAGCCCGTATACGTCCACAGCTGGACATAAGCCTCCCCCATACGGAGCCACAAGCGGTCCTGAGCCGCTTTAGAGGACAGACATAGTCTACTTTTATTCCGGAAAAGAGCGTGCGAAGTAACGGGCAAGAGCGAGTTATTTATGAAATTAGATCAGCTCTTCTAATGTTATTACGATGGTTGAAAGTCAAATGGTCGGTTGTTGTAGTACGTTGATATTAAACTATCACGAACCTGTGTAGATTCACGTCATTTTGCTGTACTCGTGGCTCAGTGCTGCCATCTGCTCGCTTGGCGATCACGTGCCATTGTTTCTGATTCAAAGACAATAATTTATTTATTTTCAATTTCAATTTATTTATTTGTGAAAGTAAGTAAACATAAATTGTATATACTATAAGAACATTGGAAACTGCTTTAGTTTAAAACTGTGTTGCAGCTTCCAGTGCCCAACCTTAGACTAGAGCTCAAACTTTACTTAATCTATAAAAGGTGCTAAATAACGTATTATGAGGTATATATAATAACAAGTAGGTAATGATTACTTAAGTATTAACATGCATGCATGCAGTAATTATGAAAACAAAGTTTATGAAATATTTAGATTATTAGTTTTTACAATAGTTAAATAAGAGGATTATATTGTATGTATTCATAATTTTAGATAAGTCACTATCCCCGTTCAATTGTGTATGCTGAATAATGTAGTTGTGTGTGCAGGTCTCCTGAAGACACCGGTCTCATATGAGTCAGGGCGACAGGAGACCGCGCGCTTGTGTGTGTGTGTGTGATTGCGTATGTGTGTGTTTGGAGCTCCTGAGGACACCGGTCTCTGAAGAGTCCAGGCAACAGGAGCTACCAGTGTTTGTGAGTGTGTGTGTTATCATATACTAAGGAACCAAAACTGATATATTGAGCCATTCGCGGTATCGCCTTAATACAGCTTAATAATAAAAGACATGCATGGCTTAATCTTTGAGACAAGCATATAACTACTGGCAGGATCAACCAGGGAGCTATCGACTCTGTTAGAGCTGAGAGCATCATTCATTCCCAAGCCAGCCGCTGAGCGCGACGTGCGAGGGTTGTCTTTTTACGACTGAATGTTCATTATTGTATAATTTTATGGCAACTTTGTGTCGTTACAAATGTACTTTCCTTTCAGGTGACATCCACGTTTTCATTAAACTGACAATACAAAAATTATTTATTGCACGTACACCAAAAAAGTTACATGACAAGATGAGATATTACATAAATCTAGTATAATTGGCGGCCTTACCGCTTAGCCATCTCTTCCAGGCAGCCTTAAGCGATTTAAAAAGAAGATCAAAATGGAGCTGGACATCCACGGCCTAAGTTTTAGAAGTCGATTTCTACGCTGCGACCACCGAGGTAAACTATGGAAGCTACCAGAAGCATTATAATTCAAGCGTGTTTTGATAAATTAACTATTTTATTACTATTATCTACCTATGCAATGTATTATATTATGTATATCAGTTATCTAGTACCCATAACACAAGCTCTGCTTAGCTTGGGGCTAGATGATACTGTGTGGATTGTCCAGCATTATTTATTTATTATTAAAACCTCGACTGCAATCACCAGTTCACCTGCCAAGCGTTGTCTTAATGGCAAAACCTCTATTTTTGGGGTCATGTCTTCGGGCATGTTTAGGGCATATTATCATACCTTTATCATACGAGCTCGTGTCTCAGCAGCTGCCAAGGCCTGCTCATTGCAGTCCACTGTGAGACTGGGCACTCTGTACCCGAGGCATAGCGCCACTTGTAGATGGCCTCGACCGCCGCCGGCCTCCACCGAACACGTGGCCTTTGTGGCATCGAATAGTGATGCAACTAGCTGGGACATCGTTTGAACCTGGAAGTTAAAATATTGGTGTTGAAGTATGTCTTCTTCAACGAATGGTTAAAAATTTAAGTGAAGTGCATCAATTAACATTTTATTTATTATTTGATTTGACTATTCTTTGGATAATTAGAGATTACCAGCAACCCTCCCTTTGGCCGTGGGGCCGCGGTGTACGAATATCGACCCCTCCAACTCAACCTGTGGATGTCGTAAGAGCCGACTAAGGGAACCTACCAGAGGAAGGGCAGCAGCTTCCTTCTGAGTATTTTTCAACACCAACGGTGCGATCACCAATCTGCCTGACAAGCGTGGTGATTATGGCAAAACACCCCCTACATGGGAGACCATCCACTAGTTGGACCGACGACATCGTAACGGTAGCAGAGTCGATGGAGCAGCTCAGGACCGCTATTTCTGGCGTCGTCGTATGAGGGAGGCCTATGTCCAGCAGTGGACGTGTATGGGCTGATATGATAATGATGAGCAACCCGCCCCGGCTTCGCACGCGTAGTCGAGCATAAATCTCAAAGGGCACGTTTTCGATGAAAGCTCTCAGGCGGCTTGACTTTTTCTGACACTATCAACAATTATCTTTATATTTCAACCAATTTACACAAAACCTTTACAAAGTATATATGTACCTACATAAACCTTCCTCATGAATCACTCTAGCTATTGGTGAAAACAGCATGAAAATCCGTTCAGTATTTTTTGAATTTATCGCGAATAGAGAGAATAGAATTTTTTTCTTGTTCTAATGGTGAATTTTTCTACTACTGAAACCGTCAGCTCAGCGAATTTTTCGATATCTTGCACCAAGCGCATTTCGCTTTCGCGTCGATTTTCGTCGAGATTTGGTTTTTCCGCAACCGTCGACTTTTTTGTTAATAATTTAGAAGAGTACCTAAGTTAATAATTTAGAAGTGTACCTAAGTAATCTTTCAATTACTTAGGTACTTATCTAAATTATTAACAAAAAAGTGGATGTGGGTATTGAGCAAAGAAATCTAATAGGGAAGCAGAAACAACATTTCTAAAACTATGCGTGCCAATTACCCCTACATACATACAAATATCACGTACAAATGGACAATCTATGGTCCGAACTCAGGGACAAGGGGGCAAGGGCATTACAACTGTGGCATTATCTATTCCGATAAATATACTGCCACATTTACAAATAAATAAACACAGGTTGTATGTTCTTTATTTTTAAAACAAAATACTTGTTTTAATGATTTCTTTCCGTTGAATTGCTTTGCTTAGCATTAACTTTTATTCTTAAATCTACATAAAATTTAACAATAGCCTAAATCAATAAATGCAAATGATCAAAATCGTGTTCGTCACTGGTCTTAAAATCGCAAACATAAATAATTAGATTATTAAGCTATATATACATAATCACACTAATAAAGTGTATTTCCTTTAATCTGATCTTCTTTTTCAATTTATTCAGTTCATGTTTACCAACCAAGTATTTGTTAGGTTTTCATGCTGAAACCGGAAAAATGTTAATATTGTTAAATAAATATATTAGAAAAATACAGTCTATTTGATACCTATCAAATGGATACTAAACCATAAAACTGCAAACAAAACTTCGTCACACACACTTCTAAAAAAGCTGGACCCAGGCTTGACCTACATGCGGCCCTTGAAAAATCATATAAGTATATGAAACAATGTTTAAAAAACTGATAAATGTTATTACAGGACTATTTAGATGCGACCTTCGTACATGTTTTACGAGATCAAATAATCAAATAATCATTTATTTCGTTGATTTCAGGAATAACACGTCACATTTATTTTAATTACGTACAGCCACATAATTCAATAATAAAAAATTCAAATAATCCTGACATAGAACAGTTAGTCACTGTATAAATAATGCCGAATTATCGGCCAATATCCACACAGTAATCCAAAAACAATTTGAGATATTGTGTTGTGGTGTTTTCCAACGATGCCTTGCCGCACAAAGGTGCACTACACTTCGCCATTTATTTCAGTCTTTTTCGAACCTATTTCACGAGATTTATATTAAATAAAGAACACGCACAATACTTTCATAACATGACAATTGGCTGACATTTTTCGTTTGTTGCTTAGCAACGTGGCATGATAATTTACTTCAATTTTGTCTATAGGTGAGTTAGCGTTGTTACAGTAAAAAGAGGTGAGATAGGCTTATTCATTTTTGGTTAGAGAGAAAGTGACCAAAACATTATTTGATTCTTCTCTATGTAATTGTGAAAATATGTTTAGTCTGCTTTCGGCGCAGCTAGTATCATGTCTGTGGTATTGACCCACTATGCACATGACGATGAGGCAGCGACTCGCAAATGCTAGTTTCACTGAAGAGGCTTCGCAGCGAATGTATTAAGTAGATTTAGTAAGCAAAACTAGAGCAACCTATTTAAATTATAAAATCTCTTAAGTAAAAAAAATAGTATCTTAAAGAGGCAGTTTAATTTTTTGTAAGTAGTTTAATTTTCATTCAAACAAGGCCTTTAAAAAGTGTAGGGCTAACTGGGTTGAGATACGTGAAAGGAATGGGGCAGGCCTATTCCCGGTAGTGGAACACAAGTTTATACTCTAGCCAAATTAGATGGGAATGTTTGTAATAAACCACAATAAATCGACTAAAATCAATTGCTTGGCGTAGAGTTTCAGATATTAGCAATATTACAGAAGGAAAGATTTTAAATAGACAAGAAATGTTTACTTTTATATGCAGTACGCATATAAAAGTATACGACAACGGAGTGGATTTTAGATTGGCTATTTGTTTACACATCGAATTTGGCTGGCGTATAATTGTAAGTTCTATTCAAGGTTATAACTTACTTCATAGCTCTTCTTCTGGTTCATAAACTCTGTAACAGTGAGCTCGTGTTTCACCGTTCCACCCCAGGCCTCGATCTTACGCTGCAGTTGATCAGCAGACAAGCACAGTTGGTCAGTAATGGTCACGTAGTGGCTTCGAGCGTCCGATATCCACTTAGATAGCTCCGATGTATCTGGTCAAAATTCAGAACAAATACACAAAGGTATAAGAAATCAAAGTTCCTGAGCGGAGACCGCGACGCGACAAACGTAGTGAAGTACCTACGCCCCACGACCAGTTGGGACCCGAAAGATTGCAGCCACATATTGGATGCGGCAAGCTCAAGACAGGGCGCTTTGGCGCAAATTGGGGAGGCCTATGTCCAGCAGTGGACTTATATAGGCGTGATGATGTAGTTTTTAAAGGCTTGTGATTGAAAATGTCAAACTGCCCCGCTCAGATCATTATTAATTCGAAAAATATCAGTCCCAATATTTATCTTTACGACTTTTACACGAATTACAGATTTTATTTAAAAAATATGATTTATGCAGGACTAGCTGCTGCCCGCGACTTCGCCCGCGTTTTATCGGGATAAAAAATTGCCTACATGTTATTCCAGGTCCCAAACTATACCCATACCAAAACAGCCAAGTCGGTTCAGTAGTTTTTGCGTGAAAGAGTAACAAATATCATCCATAAATACAAACTTTGATATTTATAATATTTATAAGATCATCATTGGGGGAGGCCTATGTCCAGCAGTGGACGTGTATGGGCTGATGATGATGATAAGATCAGCCTTTAATTTATAAAGATTTTTATTTAATAAAAAATCTACAACAGATCCTAAGGAAAAGTTGTAGATGGTGGACATGACATAGAAATATCATTTACATGACATGGTTAACTTTGTTTTGTGAATTTAGGAAATTTAGGGATATATAAAGGCATGATTAAAAAAAAAATAGGTGAAACCCATATGCTCTGCCTTGGGGCACTGTTAAGCGGAATTAATAATACTGAGGCGCTTTGTGAAAAAGACATGTTCCTACCATTAATTCCCTTGTTACTATGACACTGCCAAAACTCCTCAGCAGCTTCGCCCAGCTCCTTTCCATCCAAATAGCACCGTAACGGCTCTGGTAATAAGGTCCAGTGTTCTCTGGTGATGAATTCCACCATGTGACAATTGGCGATAGGAAGCAGTGGGGTCAGGTAGGTTGTGATGGCCTTTATACGGCTTGTTAGAGCTTTAGTCACTGCCATTTGGTTAGAGTAGGTACTACCTATAATTTAATAACAAACAAAATAAATAAATAAGTAAATGGACAATTACACAGCATCATCTTGCCCCCAGCTAAGTAGAGCTTGTGTTATGGGTACTAGATGACTGATATACATAATACACTATGTATATTACATAGATAGATATCTTATAATACCCAAAACACCTGAGAAAAATATTTACAGATTGTACAAACATTTGTCCCGAGGCGGGAATCGAACCCGCAACCTCCTGCGTTGCAGGTGGACCTTCGCCTACCGCGCCACACAGGTCGTCATATGGTTCAAGATGCAAAGAAGGTAAATTGTTGGTTAACATGAAGCAGTTTTATTTTTGACTTAATCTTTCAGAGTTGTATGATCTATAATTAATACAGTTACGCACAATGGACCAACCGGAGTCTCAGTGCGGACAAAAGAGTACACTCACCATAACCATAACCATAACCATTAATACAGTTTGCCAGATTTTCTAATCAAGCTGTGTGGAACCTAAATGCTTAAAAAACCCAAAAACTTAACGATTTCGGCGGTACTTGAACGCGCGCCCTTCCCTCAGTACGGGACTGCACTAACCAACTGCGCCACTACATCAAGTAACCTTCTTTGAGATTACCCCAAGTGCAAGGGCTTACACACTATAATAACAAAAACCCTTAGCATCTTAAACCTCTCAGGAAACAAAACACATTATACATTGAAATTCATTTCCCATGGAACTGAATCATGAATTATGTCCCATGACACTTTAACGGGTTAATTAAAAATTTGGTGATTGATTGTGTTTTAACAGTACAGAAAAACAATTTTAGGAATAATATAGGCTAATCATCATCGTCATCAGCCCGTATACATCCACAGCGGAACATAGGCCTCTCACAAACAACGCCACAAATAGCAGTCCTGAGCCGCCTCCATCCAACGACTCCCTGCGACCACTACTATGTGGTCGGTCTATCCAGTGGGAGGTTTTCCCACACGTATCGCATTGCCTCACGAAACATAGTGAAGTGAAAAAACCTTACCTGTTTTAAAATGAGACATCGGCATCATATGGATTAGCTGATGATATCTTCAGCAGTGCACAGGCTTTCTTATACTGTGCTCGTATAGTCTCTGCTAGCCCAAGAATATCAAACTCCTCATTATTATCTCTAGGGAACGACTTGATGAGGTCATTGACCTTTGTCAGCTGGCTAAGAATTTTGTCGGAGTATTTTGTTTCCGCTTCTGAATTTAGATTGATGTGGTGTGTTACTATTCCTAGGTAGTACCCTGAAAATATGATTTCATAGCAGTTTGATATTAGCGATCTATCTATATAATATTAAAAAGGCGACAGGTTGAGCCATTTGAAAAGTTTGTGCACATAGAATACAATACCAATATTACTGAATGGGTTGGGCTGAAATTTTGCACTGATGAAGTTGTGTACCTAGAATAACGAATAGGTTACGTTTATAACGAAAAAACGGGAACGAAGCCGCTGGAAAAAGCATTTAGGCATAACATGGCCAAATTGAATTGATACTTTTTATATATTTTTATTATGTTAAGTCTGTGCAATAAAGAACCTATCCTATCTAACTTACCAATTTCCCTGCCTAGTTCAGCCCCGCGATGGTATCCTAAATGGTACCCTTCAGGGTTTCCCGCATCAGACCCAGCTTGGAACCCTTCGCTGTAGCTCTGCTTGTGTTCTCTATTCTCAGAGAGGAAAATGTCTTCTAGCACAGCATTGTAGTCATCTGGTGCATCCATTAGAATATGATATAATAGCGATGCTTTTGTAGTGCCTTGCACGCCTTGCTTTGTTTTTGTATTGATATTTTTTAGGTTATCAAAGAGAATACAATACTTTGTACAATACTGACAAGTAGGTTATTTTCGTTCAACTTCTTTTTTAATGGCAACGCTTGCCAAACTCTGCCAAAGAGAACATAAATCGCTTGCTTGCTTTACGACTCATGGTTCATGAGAAAACCAAAACCCCGAGCCAAAACCAATCACATGACTATGACATATTATTGACAAACTAAAGACAAACCGTCATCTGTCAATAGTTAATATCAAAAATATCAAATCAATATGTAGTACGGATGGGAGTTATTGAGTTTTTTGGCCATCGATGATTAGTTGGGTATTATGTTCCAATACCGCTAGCACCAAGAGGTACCCAATACCGTTATACCCCCCCCCCCCCCCCCCCCAGGAACGGAAACAAAAATACTGAACCGCCGCCCCCTTACGCCGCTAGTGCCTAAATATGACGACACGAAGGTAACATCAAATCGAATCATCATCAGCCCATACACGTCCACTGCTGGACATAGGCCTCCCCCGTACGACGCCACAAATAGCGGTCCTGAGCCGCCTCCATCCATCGACTCCCTGCAACCGCTACGATGTCGTCCGTCTATCGGTATCCCATGTAGGGGGAATTTGCCATAATCACCACGCTTGGCAGGCGGATTGGTGATCGCAGTGTTGGTGTTTAAAGATACTCAGAAGGAAACTGCTGCCCCTCCTCTGGTAGGTTCCCTTAGTCGGCTATTACAACATCCACGGGTTGAGTTGGAGGGGTCGATATTCGTACGCCGCGGCCCCACGGCCCAAATCGAATAATGCTGGACAATTCACACAGCAATATCAAGCCCCAAGCTAAGCATAGTTTGTGTTATGGGTATATATGATAACTTGATAACTGATATACCTACTTAATATAATACACTACATAAATAGATATTTTTTACTATACATAGAAAACATCCAGAACACCCTGAACAAATATCTGCAACTTGTACAAATATTTAACCCGAGACGGGAGTCGAACCCTCCTGCGTCGCAGGCGTACCTTCGGCCACCGCGCCACAGAGGTCGTCACGCTTTTGTCTGTTTCTAAGACTACTGAATCCATACAGCATCATTTTGCCCCAGAGTAATAAGAGCTTCTGTTAATAGGTAGATAATTGATGTATGTAGCAACATAATACAATAGATATATATTTTTTACTATCCTTAGAAAACATACAGCTACTGAACAAAAGCCCTTTTAAAAATTCATAATATTTAAAGCGCTATCTATCGATATGCTCGTGAATTAAGTTGTATGTACGTTATATAAGGTGGTTATTCACAGGTGGGCGCCATATTGATTTTTTATTGTAGCTTTTAATTTATTCTGCTTTCTTCAAGGAATAAATCTAGCGGAAAATTAAGTTGGCGGAAATTGTAAACTATTTTCTATTTACTTACAAACAACGAAATTCGGCTCATTGGTAGTGTTAGAACATTTTAGAAAATAAGAGATTTTGGACTAAAAAATCTCTCATTATTTTCAATTACTTTTCCGTTAATTTTGTTCTTTGTAAAACGCAGAATAAAATTAAAATCACAAAATAATTTGAATCTCGCGCCAACCCGTGACGATCACCCATAATATCAATAGACAGTGCTAAGAATCTAGGTCTGATTGCGCACTAGGTGGCGCTTGATAGAAATAGATAACAATATTATTGAAAGAGCTAAAGATTATTTATAGGGTATTTTATCGCGTACCTTTTGTTAAATTTTCCCCTTTGTTCGCATCGCGAATGTTCAAAAAGTTTATCACGCTATATGGGTTAGTAGGTAGATAAGTATTTTAATGCCCTTTTTATTATTTTCTTGCTACTTAATGTTGATTTGACCTAGATGGCAGCACTTGGTGCGCGAAAAAGAAATTCGAGAATTACAAGAGCAATTCAAATTGCCACAGAATATTTGATAATATTGTATGACGTAATAAAAATAATAACAAAAATCAGAGGCAACGCTAGCTTCACCTATACATGGTAGGAAGGTATTCACTGCCAATTTAAATAAAAAGATGGTAGGAACCTATATCCGCGCTACCAGTGAAAATATCTCGTACTAAAATTCAGTTGAACCGTTGAACGCAGTGCCACAGATTAAGGTAATGTTACTACGCTCGATGGAAAATAGCCTAACTATCTCTTTTACTCGGATCAGAATCTTGGTGTTAGACAGGGATGGCCACAAGTATTGGATATTTAAATTAGCTACCTATCTCGTTTACTTGCAATTAAATTCTAGTGTTAAACAGGGATGCCAAGAAGTATTTGGTATTTCTAACCAATTTGGTTAGAAATACCAAATACTTGTTGCAGCTACATAACCTTACGGGTGAACGGTACGCTAGTATGCGTAGATGATAGTTAGATATTAAAGCGTTGGGTAGTTATAGTATTGAAGCGTTAGGTAGATATGGCGTTCATCCGTAAAGTTATGTAGCTGCAACAAGTATTTGGTATTTCTAACCAAATTGGTTAGAAATACCAAATATGTGTTGCAGCTACATAACTTTAAGGGTGAACGGTACGCTAGTATGCGTAGATGATATTTAGGTATTGAAGCGTTGGGTAATTATGGCTCATGGTCGATTACGCGCGATGCTCGCTTTGCACAGGTATTCCCTAGCGGTATGCAGACCTTACAATATCGTTAGATATTTTAGGACAATGCTAACAGTTACTGAGTTAGTTATTGAATACCGAACTCATCTCTAATATGTAGTCAAAAATCAAAACAAACACGGTTAGTCGCAGGATCTTTATCGAATTAATTCAAAACTTTAGATCATTCCCATAAAATTCCCAATCCACATCCCGAAATGTAATGTAAAT
Source organism: Eupithecia insigniata (assembly GCA_947859395.1). Classification (NCBI taxonomy): domain Eukaryota; kingdom Metazoa; phylum Arthropoda; class Insecta; order Lepidoptera; family Geometridae; genus Eupithecia; species Eupithecia insigniata. The sequence continues at coordinate 2,046,234 of OX402007.1, forward strand.
AATATTAAAATCCAAAAAACAGCTAAAAGTTAAATTCCAAGAGTGGTAGAAGATTATAAATAATTCTGTCAAACCCGAATCATCTGTTTGAAAATTTTAAAATGCTTCGCGAAATATCACTTGCAGAGGTGATAAAGCACAACAGTAAAAAAAGTGATTGGATCGTTATCCACAATGAGGTTTACGATGTCACCAAATATCTCAGTGAGGTTAGTATCTGGACCCAGCTTTCTGGGTCATTCACTTGGCCCCGCGTGCCTTGATAAGTCATCCAGCCAAAATACTGATTTGATAGTACATTTATCTTGTAATCAAAGTGTACCTACATATGAAAGAAGAAAACTTGTTGCGCTGATGACTAAAACTAGCATTAAAACGAGCAGGTCGTGCAAATTAAGAACAAAACATCTTGCCAACCAGTTGCCAACTTATTCTTTTAATTCTTTATTGTACACAGTGACGCATTGCATTTACTTATCTATTAAGCGAGCTTAACTCTGAAAAATAGTTTTCTTCCAGCAAACGAATAAGCAATCTATAATAATAAGTGAGTTTAACCCTGAAAGAGAGTTTTCTTCCAGCAAACTTTAGAGTTATCATTTTGCTTTGCTGCTTATCTTTACAATAGAGATTATGAGATTATGAGGGGCATAAAAGTACTTTTAAACAGACTCCCACTTGCTAGGGCATGTTAATATTTTGCCATATGTTTAAACTGGCAATTTACTTGGTTCTCTAGTAATATTTTCTGCCTGCTGCTTCTCACACTTTGTTTCTATGAAAACCATCAAAGGTGCATGGCCACGGAGGAGGCAAGACCGGCCGGAGGAAAACAGATTGAAGAATCTCATAGAGATATCAAATCCATTAACAGATACAGAAAAGCTGAAACCAAAAGTCCTGCTCCGATACTTCAAGGAGCTGGGCTGGTTAGGGCCTAGTTAGGCAGTGGGACAATGCACAATACACTCCAATGCGAGATGTCAGTGCAGATCCCAGTTCCTCCACCTAGAATTAGAACCATCAAAGGTTACTGTTATCTTAAGGGAAATGATTTATAGAATAAAAAGTACCATATGTTTTAAAAATAAATAAATAAGTGACGACCGATGTGGCGCGGTGGGCGATGGTCCGCCTGCGACGCAGAAGGTTGCGGGTTCGATTCCCGCCTCGGAACAAATATTTGTACGATCTGCAAATATTTGTTCAGGGTGTTCTGGTCGTTTTTCTATGTATAATAAAAAATATCTATCTATGTAATATATTGTATTATGTATATCAGTTATCTAGTACCCATAACACAAGCTCTGCTTAGCTTGGGGCTAGATAATGCTGTGTGAATTGTCCAACATTATTTATTTATTTATTTATTTTATTTATTTATTCCAGGTCATCTGTGCAAAATTTCAGCTTGATACCTTTAATACTTATGCAGCCAAGAATAAACATTAATCTATCCATCCTTTTGCTTTTACAATATTAGTGTGCCTCGCTTACCCCTCATTTGATAAAAGCCGATAAGGAGCTGATCAAGGGGAGGCCTGCGTCCAGCAGTGGACCAGTATAGGAAGTAGATGAGAGGAGTGTGAAAAAAATATTCCTGAACCTGGTTTTCTTCTAGCATCCTGGTGGTGAAGACACTCTGTTGGAAGTTGCTGGGCAGGTGGCCACTCAATCCTTCGAAGATATAGGTCACAGTGATGATGCCAGGTAATTGTTACAATTGATATGGATCAGTTGAGCTACCTCTAGATTGTTTGCAGATAGCTCAACTGTTTTAATTGTTAATACAGTTATAATTTGTTTGTTTTATTTGATTGAAATTTTATTTGTCAATAATATACTAACTTATCCAACTATCCTCACCCACAACGACTTTTTGTAGCGATGCTGACGTGCATTCGCATCGATATAGTCGCGATTCAGCATCGATACAGAAATGTCTGTGAACGCGCGATCGCCTCTCTCCACTCTTTCTCTCGATGCGCGGTCGCATCGGGGGAATGGTCGCGCGTTTGCATCGATACAGTCGGGATGCTGTTGCTACAAGAATATGTAATAAAACACCTGGAACAAGTATTTTTGTACAGATTGTACAAAAATGTCTCCCAAGGTAGGAATCGAACCCGCAACATCCAGTGTTGCAGACCTTCGCCTGTTGCACCACAGTCGTTATCAAACTTTGCTTCTATGCCGCAAGGGATCAGTAATATTTATACTATCAGCGATAGGCCAGCATGGGCGATTTTTTTTATCAGTTCTATATTTTCAGAGAAATTATGAAAAAATTCAAAATTGGGATACTACCAGCAAATGAGCACTCAGTTGCAAATTCAGAGGGACCAATAGGGTAAGTTTAATATTATCTCGTATTACCTTACTTTTTATTCGCCTGATAAACAGACAGATAATTTTACACGCTAGATAGCAATTCGACGACCTATCTGACGATTGAAAAATCAAGCGTAAATGCATGAAACCAATATGCTTCTGACTCAGAAGTATATCGCCTGAGAAGTCCTGAGGCGAAGCACACCACACCAAGGTATAGCTAAATTACTGAAATCTGGTGCTTTCCCTGACGCTTTTTGCCGCCTTTTTTACTTCATTGATTGTCAGCATTTCCTTCTGTTGGTGTATTTTGTGTTTGTGTGGTACTCTAAAGAGTTATCTATCTACATTTCTATCTATCCCCTTTAGGTGTTGGTACATTTTTTGCAGCCCTTCTGTATATGAAATTTGGTTTGGTTTTCTTCTATGGGTAGATCTAATCTTATAGAACGATAAAAGAAATCAGGGCCCGTACTCGTAAAAACGAAATCGAAGTTTCTGATTAATTTTCTCGCAAACCCTAATCTTATGCAAGCGACTTAAGAGTTGGTTTTGCACGAAAACGAAAAAGAAACTTCGATTTTCCTCTGCCGATTACCCCGACTGCCCCAGATATAAAATTGATCCGAAAATGGCCGTTTCTTAATCAAGCGAGAATGTGAATTTATAGGAATTTTACCTACTTTAATGATTTCTATTTTAATTTTGGAGTATTTTCAGTTCTAAGAAGAAAAAACCCAGGTTAGAAATTATTTTAATTGTAATCATAGTTAAATTATTATCTTACGTTATATATATATTATTATTATTATACGAGTAGTTTTCTATTTATACAATGTGTATGTATTTTCGAACCTTGATAAAACGAGATGTGCGGATACGTGACATACATATGTATATTATCATATATTATATAGATAAAAATTAGAAAAGGCTGTCTCAAAAATCAACGCGAAAAAAATGTTAAACTACCTCATTTTGTTTTTTCTTCGTTTCTTTTACCACGGTGTATCTTATTCAAAGTAGTCTCATTTGGAAGATAGATTATAGATACACCGTTTACTTAAAAATAAACGAAAGAAAAAAAAAACAAAATGATGTAGGTTTCACTGATATTTTTTTTCTGATTTTTATCGATAAATATATTTCACGTAGGTACCTATACGCACATCTCGTTTGATCAAGGTCCGTAAATACACATTGTAGGTTTATGAAGTATATAGAAAAGTAACATGGTTGGTAGTTATCAACTTATTTACATTAAGTACTTAAAATGTATTAGTATGTATGAAGGATGGTTATGTCGGATAGTTTGGTTAGGATAGGTCACAAGGATGGTTTGTAGGTACCTATTTGTATAGTTGTAAGTACTAATAATTGTATGAATTGACCTATTTGTAGTGTATTTATTAGTAGCAAGCTAGGATATAACCTTCGTATAAGTTATGATTACTTAGATTACAGTTCCGCGACGCAGGAGGTTGCGGGCTCGATTCTCACATTGGGACAAATGTTTGTACGATCTGCAAATATTTTCTCGGATGTTCTGGGTATTTTCTATGAATAATAAAAATATTTTTAATAAGTATATCAGTTATCTAGTTCCCATAATACAAGCTCTGCTTAGCTTGGGGCTAGATGATAGTGTGTGGATTGTCCAGCATTATTTATTTATTAATTGACGGGTAGATAAATATCGTAATAAATAAATAAATAATAAATAACTAAATTAAGTGATAATTAGGTAATACTAAGTTGATCGTAGCGGTAGATTCAAAGACGATAACTAATATTGGAGTTAATTCTGTTGGTTCCTAAACTAAAATAATTTGTACTTAAGCACTAAAAATTATAATTCCATCGTCAACAAAGGATATTGCGTGCAAATACGAATGAAAGGGGACGCTAACATTTTCAGTGGTATCAAAATATATGAGTTTAACTACCAGCTGAATCGACACCAATAACACACTAGTCAAATTCGATGTAGAATGTTTGTAAACAAACCACGACACAAATAAGCGCAAACTCACTTGATTGGCGTCCAGTTTCAGATATAATTGTAAGGAATATTTTTGAAAGAAGGATAGCAAATCAACCGTTATCTAATTAAATTGCGTATAAAAAGAGGCGGCAACAAAGTGAATTTTAGGTTAAGTATGTTAAGTTGTATGATTTGTTTACAAAAAATTACATCGAATATGGCTAGTGTACTGGTAATCGTTTTACGTGTATATTTTAGAGATGCGGAATCGTGGAGTACCCCATGGAATAGAGAATACGTAGTTTACCCTGCGAAGACAACTCACCATAGGTTATTATTATTACATTTATTAGTAAATGAATGGAGTTAAGGCTCTCGAGTGGCGACCGCGATGCAATGCGAAACGGAGTGTGGGAAGACCTTCCACTCGATGGACCGACGACTTGATTGTAGCGGTCGCAGGAAGTCGTTGGATGGTGGCGGCTCAGGACCGCTATTCCTGGCGTCGTTTGGAGGAGGCCTATGTTCAGCCGTGGACGTATACCTATGGGCTGATGATGATGATAGTAAATTAATGGTTGACGACCTCGGTGGCCGCTATTTGTGTCATCATATGGGGGAGGTCTATGTCCAGGAGTGGACGTGTATGGGCTGATATGATGATGAGGACGATGATAATGACTTCGGTGGCACAGCCGGCGAAGGTCCGCCTGCGAAGCAGGAGGTTACGGGTTCGATTCCCGCCCCGGGACAAATGTTTGTACGATCTGCAGATATAAATTCCGGGTGTTCTGGGTGTTCTATGTATAATAAAAAAATATCTATCTATGTAATCTACCTCCTATTGAGTATATCAGTTTTCCTAGTATCTAGAACACAAGCTCTGCTTAGCTTGGGGCTAGATGATGCTGTGCGGATTGTCCAGCATCAATAAAATATTAATGGTAAAATAAAAGATTCTAACATGAACGGCAATTTTTTGGAGTAACGCTGTTGATGATTGTTTTGTAACATACATTTGCAATATATATTTTGTAACTATTGGCTAAAAAAATCTACCCGCCCCGTCTTCGTTCTTCCTGAATGTTTTATAAGGGTTGTGAAATAAAGAATTATATATCTATCTTCGTAACGGGCAGCAGAGCAGTTCAATAGATCTCGGAAAATCGCAAATTCTTTTCATTGTTGCTGTTTCTACGAGGAACAAAAATATTTGATAAGTAATTTGCGGCAAACACACCGTGTTATTACAAACTTCGATTCAATGGTACCTACTTTTGTAGTCGGTGTTTGTAAATACTAGAGTTTTGTAATCAAATAAATATAAATAAATAATGTTTAGAGATTAATAACGGGTTAATCTAAAAAAAAATTTTTTCATGAGAATTCATTCGGATCACAATTTCATTTGATAGTGATTGAGAATGATAGAATCTTGTAATTTACCATTAATATGAGGTCATTATGAGAGTGAGGGCACAGAGAGTGCACTTGTGCTTGCGCACACACTTGTGGACTTTAGTCTCAACAGAGACTAGCCAGATGCGCAGGATATAATTATAATGCACAAGTGTGTGTTGAGCCTGGTCACGTAGCCGTGGTCGAATTTCGACCACGGCTACGTGACGATGTGTCCTATGATATATCACGTTCACGAAGCACGAAGGTCTTATAATTTGTCCCTTAAAACTTACTAAATAGTGTTCAAATGCAGGAACTGTAAGGATTTTAGTTTTTGCAGAAAAAAAAAACACATCTATTTTTTTCTACATTCAGCTGTGGAGCTGATGAAGATCGTGATCGTGATCGCTTATCAAGTGGCAAATCATCGCGAAAGTTCGATGGGAATCGTAATGTGTTTGTGATGTTTTATCTATTAATATTAATTAGATATCATTTCATTATTCATTTGTTTCATGTGTACATCAAGTTTAAAGATATAGTGACATCATAACATGAACCCCATTGCAACATAAAACACGTCACAGTTTAATAGCGCTCGGCGAAAGTGGAGGGGGTTCTGGGCCCGTACTTGTAAAACGAAATCGAAGTTTCTGATTATTTTTCGTGCAAACGCTAATCTTATGCAAGCTACATAAGAGTTGGTTTTGCGCGAAAACGAAAAAGAAACTTCGATTTTCCTTTTCCGAGTAGGCCCCCAGAGTAGGTGTAAAGCGGTGTAAAAATATAAAAATCGACTTCTGCGCTTAAAGGTCAGCGCTATTAAACCATGATGCGCCCTGTAACGGTATCGATTCTGTTAGAATAAAACTAATTATGAACAAAAATAAATGTTGACACCATAAGTCTCGTCTCGTAACACTTCCGCCATAAAAAGTGTTGAGATCATAAGAGCCATTTTATTATCTTCTACTATGAAGTTGGCAAATTACGAAACAACCACAAAATGGCAAATGTCTAGTAGTGGTGTAGGTAGGTATCTAGTAGTAGTGGGTCTTTGACTGTTTTTGCGTTAACGAAACGAAACCGTTTTCTTTAAACGGTCAACTAGTTGAAAAACCAGTTGACGTTTAACGTTGACGTTTGGTTCGTAGAAACGTTAACTGTAGTAACATTAAACGTTGTGAAACTAACTCGCCAACTGAATGTAATTATGTTGAAAAACCAGTTGACGTTTAACTGGTTCGGTTCGTAAACTGTAGTATAAGGAACTATGCGTCAAACGTTTTAAAACCAACTCGCCAACTGAATGTAGTAATCTGTCCGTGTGTTTCATTCGCTTATCTCGTTGAATGAATTAACCAGTTAAATAATCAACTAGTTTTGCGGTAAAAAGAAAACGGTTAACTCGCTAACTATAGAAAAACTATTTATGAAAACGGTTCGTTGATTGAACGCTCACTACTAGAACCTAGTTAAGGCGCATAGTGACACGTATTATCATTATGGAAAAGCATTACAAAAAGTTCTCGACGCCAATGGATAATACCCAGTAGAAACTATTTTGCGATACCTCTGTAATAATTTGTTTTTAATTTAGTATTAGCAGAAAATGTTTTATTGCGTTTGGTGGCCACCAAAATTAAAACCCATTTTCTGTTTAATTGTAATAAAACAAAACTATTACAGTGGTATTAAAATAGTTTATACTAGGTATTATCCATTGGCGTCGAGAACTTATGGTAATTTTTCTTTAACGATAATACAAGAATATTATAAATATAACTTTGAGGGTAGGTAATTTGCCAACTTCATAGTCGAAGATAATAAAATGGCTGATTTGGCTCTTGTCGTGATCTCATTGATCTCAACACTTTATGGCGTGTCTACCGAGGCCCTGACTTATTACACATCCTTACTTAGGAAGTGACCTTCATGACCTTCATCGAGAAAAGCCTGTAGAACATAGCGTTCAAATATTTTAACTCTATGCTCTAGACTCTATGCTCTAGAAGGAAATATAATATATCCTCCTTTCGTAGTGTTACATTCTCTTCGCTCATTTCAAGAGTGACACGTACCTATTATTGCGTAGATGGAGGATTTATGCTTACCCTAGTATTATTGGATCCTCTTTGAGTGTCACTCATACAAAATGTCAAGTAATACAGAAGTTGACTTAATATTATAAATATGGAAAATACGGAAACTCAGACAATCTATCTTCAACGCCTAATTTACTTACAGAACCATATTTTATTGAATCCCAACCAGATACCTAGTCCTATCTGAGAGCCATGTGTGACTGTGATGATTTGGAAGAAAAGTTTCGGTCACCGCCCGTACCACCGTCCGTACCACAATCCGTACCACCACCAATAACACCGCCAGTATTCTTTTTATTTGCTAAGAGTGGCGTTTGTGTCACTGCGGCTATGGTAGGCCTATTGTGATCGCCACTTCATGTGTTCATCCTTGGAAACTGCGGCGTTCATAATTCGCCACTTACCCTTCCAGGTGCTTACAATTGAAGGATTTTCTTCGGCGTGATGTCTCGTAGTTCTTGTAGGCTGAGCAGGTGCTTGCCCAGATGAAGATGGATGCTACGTTTTCGCATCAGCGATCCGCACTCTCCTAGCAGATGGAGGCGCGTGTCTTCCGCCTCCTCACAGAATCTGCAGGATTTTGTGTCGCATAGCCCCAAATTGAACATGTGCTTGTTAAGGCAACAGTGTTCAGTTAGGACTCTTGTCATGAGGGTCGTGAGGGTTGTCTCTGATTAGCGCTAGGATTTGGTTGGTGTACCGTTTATCGAAGGCTTTGATCAGTGATTTTGAATGATTCATACCCGTAGAATTATTCCAGAGCTTGGTCGATTCCTCGTAGCAGTAATCCAAAAGGATTCTTAGAGCCAGGTTTTTGGGTATGCCACAGAATGGCTCTATTTATAAAGTTTCCATTGCCGTTGATTCCCCCGTGATCCGATATCCATCTTAGGACAACTCTGTTGTTCGAGCCCAGAGCGTTCAGGCGTGACAGACAGTCCTCAACTAACCTGCACGTGATGACCTTCGAATCCAGTGCTAAGAGGGCAGCCTGGCTGTCAGAGTTGATAAATATAGTTTGGTTGGCGTATCGCTTTTGCAGATTTATATTAGCGCATTCGCGAATGGCGAATACTTCAGCTTGGAAGCTGGAGGTGTAGTTACCCAGGTTAATGCTACTACCAAACCTGGGTCACTCTCCATACACTCCATAGCCTACGTCCAGTCCTATTTTGGAGCCATCCGTGTACCAGTTTAGGCTCCCGTCCTTACAGAGTAGTTGGTTGTTGAACCAGTCTTCTCTGGAAGGCAGTTCCAATACCACCAGTAACACCACCGCCACGACCACCTAGGTAAACCAAAATTACTGATCACGTTACGAGCTAACAAAATATGTTGAATTCAATGTCCGATTTTCCTCACTACTTATTAGTAAAAGGAAAAAGGTTTAAATTTTCGCCACACTAACAACAAAGTTAAAGAATTATTATAGACACATACATACATATGAACACAAATAGTATATATAAGAAAAATAATATTAAAATATCAGTGACGAAAAAGGGACATCGCTCGCGCTGAAGCGATAGGTACATATCGCTACAGCACGCTGCTGGTTTTATACAACTCTCAGATTTTATTAGTTGCAATGTCTCTAGCAAAACTTACATTGGTTCGAGTTTGTAATTTTCGTTTACCAGTAGAACCACAGGGGTTAACACCAAAGTCCGCGACACAGTCTGGCGGGTCGGTGCGACACTTCAGTGTATGAATGCTGCAGGCAGTCGGCAGTGTTTTGTCAACTTGTCGGCTGCCTACCGACTTTTGATTTTGGATGGAGACTCCACAGTCCATACTGTTAAAAGTCTTATTTTTTATCGTATTTTTTAAAATATCGGTTTGCGGTATATCTCCTGTTGAGTACAACAGCGAGCCCTCGCGGGCCGTACGCGAGTAAGAAGTCTACGAACCTCTCCCAAACGGAAACCGATTTTCCCATACGGAATTGTTGTTGTTTCACGTAGAATGAAATGGGGCGCGCTATGAGTGAGGAAGCGCGTCTAACCAACTAATACGAAGCTGTCATGTGGCTGTGTGCGTGTGCTTGGTGATGGCACCATTTTTTGATATTTTTTCGTACTTTCCGATTAATTTTGAGAGAGAAATATTTTTGATTATTTATAATGTTGAATATATTTCGGATGTTTGCAGCGCGACAGATTTTCAAATAAAGGTGTCAATCATGCATAAAAAATCGCTTGAAGATAACTCGATTTGGTGGTCAAAATTAGTTTCGCTCTCATTTAAATATCATTATGTTTTTTCAAAAACTAAACCCCTGCAAACATAGCTATTTTTCATCCGATTACGTTTGGAAAATTTCAATAAGATCGGGGGGACATAGTTTCCAAATGAAGCGGAAAGTACGTTTGTATGGGGAATAACGTTCCGTTCCGTCCGTCCTTATAATCGAGACGCGCAATAGAGCGTCAGCCAAACCGTACCTCTCGCCACATCACCATCTAGACGTGCCAAGTCGCGTCGCGCGTGATCGCTTTAAAACATTGATTTAATTTCAGTTAAATTATTAATAAATATTTGTAAATCAACAGAAAAAGACCACCACCTGTGGCGAAATCGACGTCTGCACCGAGGATAGAAAGAAGAGTCAATGCTATTGTAGTCCCGAGAGAACGGTTATTATAATTTTATTTCTGACATTTCTAAAGGACAGACCTAAACTACCGACAGTACAGTACTACATAGAATAATAAGACTAAAGTCGCTAATTCATTTGATTTTAATCAATATTGAGTTTAAAACTCCTTTAGTTACAGCTCCTACGTCCCTTTTAGACAAATTTAAACCAAGTATTGAGTTAAATGTTCTGTCCCTTGTATAAAATACTTACATTATATAAATTACATTATGTTCTGAACACAGATGTTCATATTTCTTCGCCTTACTGGTGAAGAGAGCTCAGCCACACTTTTGACAGAATTGAGTTATGAACAGTAGTTTATATAGAATATCATTATGAACACCCTATATTAAACGTTAAATGCAGATTCTATTTATGAATAGATTTTTTGTAATTTCTTTCTTTATTAATCAAACATAATCCAATCTTATAATTATTCAGACACTCTAAACTAGAGAAGGTTTGTTTAGTGTCTACGGTTACAACGAGACATGATGTTATCGAACAATATTATATAATAAACATACTTAATCTAGGTATAGATGTAAGTAATATGTCAACTAGAAGTATGTTTTTCATTCAGAAGTAACGTTCTAACCGAAATATTTCCAATAACTTCGAATATAATGCAGGGACTTAAAGCGTATAGCCATAATTTCTTCAAATGAATGATTATTAACTTCTCGCAGGATCACTCTCGTGAGAATGTGGATACAAATAGAGGAGATAGAACAAAAATATTTGTTACCGACTTCAAAAAAGGAGGAGGTTCTCAATTCGTCAGAATGTTTTTTTGTTTTATCTCTTTCCAAAGACCGATATGCATTTTTTATCGACGGGTACTGTACCTAGTTTTGTGTTGGCACGAGAATCCAAGACAAAAAAAAACAATCTCGCGCCAACACGCTAAACGACCAACTATAAGTTCGCTGGTTTTACCTCTCTTAACTGGCTACTGCTTATTTTTTTTTGTTATTGGTATCTATTTAGTTGTTTTTCATTTCTTTATTACTAACTAATTTATAACTTATTAATAACTTTCTTTTTTTTAAGAAGACATCGTGGACGTCCCTGCGATGATGGGTAATTAATATTTATTATAATTATTTGTTTTAGTACTAGAAGAAGAATTTGTCGTCGTTCATCTTCATCTATTCCACCTGAGAGGTTAGATTTGTTTTTGAAATGATGTATCGAAGCTATTATACTATATATCCTACTAATATTATAAATGTCAAAGTTTGTAAGTATGGAAGTATGGATGCTTGTTCCTCTTTCACGCAAAAACTACTGAACTGATTGGGCTGTGGTATGGGTATAGTTTGGGACCAGGGGGGCAATTCTGAGTATCACGTGATACTTTATCGAGTGATACTCATTATCACGGTATATAAATATCATGTGATAAATATCGAGTACCGCCAAAAACTGCATTCTCGTGCGACTTATCAAGCAACTCATCAAAGAAAAACCCTCGATAAATATAGAATTGCAGATTTTCAGAATACGCGTGTTTATCACTCGATATTTTGTCTACAAAGACATTTATGAATGGAAACTTAAAAAAACCGATAATAATAACGGAAAACAACACGATAACAGCAAAGTTATCACTAAAAACTAAAACACAAACTTCAACAACGCATAATCTCACCTGTGTAGCAAACAAATTTTAAATTTGATTTCGAAAACGAACGAGAGATCCATTATACAAAATGATATTGAAATATTTCAAAACCAAAAATTGTTAAGAGCTTCTGTGCTTTGCTTCGATGTTACCAATGTCGTTCCTCCAATATTCCTTGGGTTTTGTAAAAAAGATAAAGATAAAATTTATTTATTTACCCACAAATTACAAGAGCAATAGGTATATAAAAAGTCTAAAATTAACGTATGAGATAAACGAACTATTTTTACTTTACTCATTATTAAAAATGGGGTAAAAGGGGTCCCTATCTCAGCGTTATGCAGTATTGGGCAATGAATTGTCCAATACTGCGCTGGTTTTCAGTAGGGACCTTGTGGAGTGCCGACGACGGCAGAGTGCCTGACAAGTATGTACATAAATATTATTATTAGTAACTACTGTTGTAAACCCTTTGTATAAAAAAGTAACCAGATTTTTGAATCGGAGTATATATTTTTCTACGATTTCTACTTTCCTCTTCCATTAGTATAATTTTATATAGGTATTATCATCTAAGAAATTTTAATATTAATTTTAATAAGATCCCAAAATCTTTCGACTTCGACGGGTCTTGAACCTGCAACCCTCCCTCAGTAAGGGATGCGCTGCCAATTGCGCCACGAGTTCATGTGACGTAGAATTTCATATTATTATGTTTACCAAAAATATACATTGTGTTACGTACCGCTTATGTACCTGTGAGTCTTCGAACTTATTAGACAGACCGTACATGTTTGTTACTATGTATTTTTTATTGTAAGTACATATATAATATTGGATAAGAAAGCATAACTTTATTGTTGATATTATTCCGACGGCCGCTGGGGCCGCAAGGCTCTAGAGTGGCGACCACGTACCGGAAAGCGCGGTGTAGGTAGACCCCCCACGCGATGGACCGACGACCTTGTGAAGGTCGCGGGAAATCGCTGGATGCGGGCAGCGCAAAATCGGTCATTGTGGAGATCCTTAGGGGAGGCCTATGTCCAGCAGTGGACGTCGATCGGCTGATATGATGATGATGATGATGATATTATTGTTCTGAAAGATGTAGTAGGTAGGCACTCTAGTCTTCTATTCTTCTCATTTGACATTTCACTTATTGTACAATAATTAGATTTTTTTATATACAATTTTAAAGAAGTTTTTAAAATTTAACCATTATTTTGTTTTATTCTTGTCATTTTACCTATTGTGCAATAATTTAAATTTTATTACATACAATTTTAATTAATTATTGAAAATCTATAAAACTTGTTATCCTGTGAATTATAATTACAAACTGTAAAGTTCCGACAGAATCTAACAATTGTTTACGAATAAATGAAATGAAACTCATTTAAAACTAAGTTAGTAATTATGATAATGCCCCTAAGATAAACTAAGATAATAATTCTGACCTAAAATACCAAGTAAAGATGCGCGACTGTGAATGATTTCATTCGAATTATTCGACTTGACAAGTCATTCGAACGATTCAAATGACTAGAGCAAATTAGTAACTAATTTGGTTAGTAATCGCGCGTCATTCGTTCGACTGCCTGAGTCGGTTTCGATTCAATCCCCGCAGGAGCGACGAATAATTCATTCATCACTCAAAACCATCGGTCGACTAACAAAGTCGAATCGGAGCCATGAATGATCCATTCGTAGAGAAATTAGTAATTACTAATTAGTAGTTTCATTCGACTTTGAAGATTAGTATATTACTTATATTCAAGTCGAATAAGGAAATTAGTAGTTGTTCATCATTCGACTAGACAGATAATTCGCAGTCGCGCATCTTTAATACCAAGTGTGTTGACCTACCAGAGGAAGGGCAGCAGCTTCCTTCTGCGTATTTTTAAACACCAACACTGCGATCACCAATCCGCCTGCCAACCATGATGATTATGGCAAATCCCCCCCTACATGGGAGACCATCCACTCGATAGACCGACGACATCGTAGCGGTCGCAGGGAGTCGATGGATAGAGGCGGCTCAGGACCGCTATTTGTGGCGTCGTACGGGGGAGGCCTATGTCCAGCAGTGGACGTGTATGGGCTGATGATGATGATGATGATGAAGGAAATTAGTAGTTGTTCATCATTCGACTAGACAGATAATTCGCAGTCGCGCATCTTTAATACCAAGTGTGTTGAGCTTTAGTATTTATTATGTTGAGATTCTGAATTTACAACTGCTTCTAAAACTTATTATTGGACTTGTTTAAAACAAGACATCACGTTGTTTTTATTTAATTTCATTATTAGATTAGTTTTTTTATCTCAAAGCATCAGCTGTGTGAGTTGTCCAACATTATTATTATTTACTAGCTAACCCGACAGACGTTGTCCTGTCATTCAAGTCGAACAGCTGACAGTTATTTCAAACGTGCTTAGCAAAGAGTATACTATATATGTACATACATATATACTACACCTAACGCTAAGGTTACATTTAAAAAGTTTATATTAAATGTATTCGTTAAGTTTTTGCGCAATTTTCTTAATCTTTTTTCAACTTAAGAACCTTCTACAAAGAATTAGAAAACGCTTAAAATGAATGAAATCTGTAAAGCCGTTCTCAAGTTATAGTCGTTCCAGGAGAAATAGGGGTTAATTTTCTATACATAGATTTATTTATATTTTTTTCTGTTTTTTTTACAGTGGCAATTGGTGGAAATGGGCCCTTCTTCTCCTCGCGGGTGCTATCACTGTAGGTTTAATAGTAAAGAAGAAAATGGCCACGTGATTTTAGAGTTAATTTGCTATTCTAGGTACAGTCGTATCTGATCAACTTCTGTAAAATAAAAGACGCAATCTAAATGGTAAAAAGAAATATTGTAAAGGTAGTATTCGGACCTCGGCGATGATGGCGGCCGAGGCCCTGCAGCCGAGACCCATTGTCACTGCTGTGCGGCGCTGCCAGAAGCTTTCGGATAGCAGCGACCGCGACCCGGGCAGCGACTGCCACGCGCTGTAGTCAAACAAGAATCAGTGCGAATGCACAAAAAATATATGAAATTGCCATAGAAACTTGCTTGCGACCGGCTGGGCAGCGCGACCGTACTGTCTCCGTAGAGGCTCGGGGTCTCTGTTAGGGTCCAGGTCATGCGCAGGCCACGTCCCCAGCCGCGCCGCATGGTCTCTTGCGACGGAAAGTATTGTATACATACCCTACAAAGCGGTGCGGCGCGATCGCGGTCGCGGCTGCCGGGCCGCGTCCGCCGCCCCGTGCCACCCCCCGCCGAGATCAGAATTCTACCTTTACGAACAGCTTTTCTGGTTACTTTCAAAGATGGACCTATCTGTCAATGGTACCTTGAGTTAAGCTTTCATAGTCATGTTAAGCCAAAATATGTATGCCACAAATATTATAATAGGTACGTTTGAAAAAATTCAAGTAGCCTCAAGAAGACGGCGCGGCGTCATAAATGAGAACAGATTTATTGGATTCCAACCAACTATGTGCCCAATGGCCATTTTGCTCCTTTTACAAGCTTTTATCTAGCTATATGTATGTATGTTTATTCGGGTAAAATCTTGCAACTAAATTTTAGACCAGTTATCCTCAAACGAAAAAGCTGAAAGGCATACTTATGTAAGTTCGGTAACAATGCAATGTCATGGTACCATCGAGCTGGTCTGATGATAAAAACCGAAGGTGGCCACGACCTAACCACGTCGAGTTTGGGTTTGTTGAATTCGTCTTCCCAAGCAATTTCTACCTATGTAGATGATGTAAAAGCTTGTATCTAAAAGTTTTATATATTACAAATTGTATAATGTATATTGGTTGTGAAATGTATGTACCTTGTACCTCTCATATGCAGTAGAAATAGAAGAAGCATTTATGTAAGCAGATTTACTTACTACAAATATGTAACTAACCCCCGAATACTCAAACGAATCTCAAATTTAAGCACGACTCAAGTGACGATTTTTTGACAGATTTTCATTGAAAACTGTCAAAATATTGCGACATAAGACATGCTTACATCTGAGTTGCGTTTGAGTATTCGGCCGTTAACTACTATGTACTTGATTTAGGTATTTTTTGATTTTATATTTGTTTCTAATAATATTAAATATTCTATAAAATTTATATTCAAACTTGTAGGTAGATAATGTTTCATAATTTCACCTTGTATGTGTAACGTACAATTGTATCTATTTATTTATAAATATTTATAGGGAAAGTGACTGTGCTTAGGTTTTTAAACGTTTTGTGATTGTGATCGTAGAAAAAGCAAATTGTGCGGCAATAATGGAAACCTGTCGATATTAAATATTATTTAGTTGTAAACTGTATTTTTTATTTATTCATCTACATATATTTATAAAAGAGTAAACTGCCAACCCCTAAGCGAGAATGCATAACATAAGTAAAACTTAGCTTAGGCTAGGAAGGGCAGCCAGCAGCTTCCTTCTGAGTATTTTTAAACACCAACACTGCGATCACCAATCCGCCTGCCAAGCGTGGTGATTATGGCAAATCCCCCCTACATGGGAGACCATCCACTCGATGGACTGACGACATCGTAGCGGTCGCAGGGAGTTGATGGATGGAGGCGGCTCAGGACCGCTATTTGTGGCGTCGTACGGGGGAGGCCTATGTCCAGCAGTGGACGTGTATGGGCTGATGATGATGATTTATGATGTGCCAAGGAGGCGGGCGATGAGGCTGCTGCACAGTATTGAACTTGCCTCATAGTTCATTTGGAACTTATGTATTTAATAGTACCTTATTCTGAATAAGTTATTTTGTTATTTTTGTTTTTGTTGATATCGTTTACGTTCTGTAGGCATAGAGGTATGCACGGGTGCACTCGTCTCGTCTCAGACTTGCGCGAAGGCTCTCGTTCATGTCTCGGTCGCTCGTCGAGAAATCTCTACGAGTATGGAATCCCGGTATGAAACTCTGATTCGACTAGGGAGAAGACTTGGTCAAGACTAGACTTCTTTGTTATTGGCAATATGTGTCTGGGTTTGGTCAAAACTTTTTCCCGATGACTTTACTCTTTGGTGTATTCTCTTTGCTCTTTGGTAATTACCGTAGGAAGACCGAGGATTTATGGTTACCCGTAATTACAAGTATTGTATTCTCTTTGGTAACTACTAGAAAATACCAATATAGTCAGAGTCAAACAAGTATTATAGTTACTAACAGAGTCAAGTATACATATTAATCTGCTCTAAGGCGAAGAGATAAATATCTCCCATCGCTATCTCTAAGTTCAAAATGGTACACAAGGTAGTCAAGAGTGGAATTTGCATAGCCTTTGGAGCCCTCGCACTGCTTGCCGGTTTGGTCATGCTGTTGGGCTGGCCACTTTACTTCATGACGCAGTACAAGCAGGTAAGAGCTAAGCACCGTGGTATACCCGTCGTGGCGGTTGGGGGGCCTAAGAATAGACCCTTCGCAAATGTAAATGTCGAAAAAGCGACCTGTGTGTGGTTAAAGCTTTCTATGATTACTTTGCTTATATAGCTGGTTTGTTTTTAGATAGGTATAATATGAGCCGTGGGGCCGCGGCGTACGAATATCGAACCCTCCAACTCAACCCGTGGATGTCATAAGAGCCGACTAAGGGAACCTACCAGCGGAAGGGCTGCAGCTTCTGCGAGTATTTTTCAACACCAACACTGCGATCACCAATCCGCCTGCCAAAGCGTGGTGATTATGGCAAAACCCCCCCTACAGGGGAGACCTGACTGACAACATCGTAGCGGTCGCAGGGAGTCGATGGATGGAGGCGGCTCTGGACCGCAATTTGTGGCGTTGTATGGGGGAGGCCTATGTCTAGCAGTGGACGTGTATGGGCTGATATGATGAGGTATTATTAGATCATCCTGCTTCGTTGGTCTAGCGGCAACAGCTGATGATGTGGTCCCAGGTCCAGTCCAGTCCAGGTCGAGCCATAATTGCATACCCCCTCCCATGCCTCTCAAAGCAGCTGTGTTTGTACACATACTTCCGCACTTTGATCCTGCGCGGCCTTTTTCAGAGGAAAAAAGCTATGTGGCTTGACTCCTCTGAGAAAGGCCGCCGTGATCGAAATTCGGCTAGAACGACATCATCAACTTGGTATTATAAATAAGCTGTTCTTATCCATTCATTTCAGATAATGGTCCTCAAGCCTACCACTGTGGCCTACAATATTTGGCAGGATCCAAAGACACCGTCGTATCTAGAGTTCTTCATGTTTAATCTGACGAATGCTGATGAACTGCTTGTGAACAGATCAGACCATTATAAACTGAAACCGATAGTTAAGGAGTGTGGGCCCTATGTTTATAGAGAAGAAATTGTAAAAGTAAGCAATCTCTTTTTTATCAGACCTGTGTTGTTCCACTGCTGGGCGTGCTTATATATATTACTAATACTAATTTATATATATTACTAATAAAAATATTGTTGGTTTGAGTACTTTTGAGTGTTTTCTGGCTAATCTATCATCCAATTATATCCTTATTGTTGGTCACAGGCTGCTCTATGATTTGGATTCATTATAAATAGTAAGAAAAGCTATTATATTATAAATTTATGTGGCTCATTAAAAGAGAGTTAATTCAAAACTTAATTCATCAACACAGAGTCAACTCTAAATGATAAAAATATAAAAACATACTTGTTAGGGCAAAAGGGAAACAACTAAAAAAATCCAATTTTCAGCCCAAATACATGCCTAAAATACAAAAATCCTATTACATATTTCTTTTAGCTGAACATGTATGTCATAAATATATACAAAACACTCCTCCATTGCATAGAAACATGGTAATCAGTTTATCGCCTTTTGTTTTTTTGAGTTGAACCTGTTTAGATCTAGGGGTGCGATATGTACATATTCAGGTCCGTAACCTCTTGGAGCTGTGATATAAATCAAACCCCGCTATGCTATTGAGTTCGTCTACACTGTAAACGAACTCAATAGCGTAGCGGGTGAAGTTCCACCTGCGACGCGGGAGGTTGCGCGTTCCATTTCCCCCTGGGGACAAAATATGTTTGCACGATCTGCTTGACGATATTTGTTCCGTTGGGTGTTTTCGATGTATAATAATATCTATGTAGTACAATCTATCTATTAAGTATTTCCCATAATAGAAGCTCTGCTTGCTCAGCTTGGGGCTGGCTAATGCTGTGCGAATGGTCCAGCATTATTTATTAATTATTCTGATTGTCAACAGGAGAATATAACATGGCATGATAACAGCACAATAGA
This sequence comes from Eupithecia insigniata, assembly GCA_947859395.1. Classification (NCBI taxonomy): domain Eukaryota; kingdom Metazoa; phylum Arthropoda; class Insecta; order Lepidoptera; family Geometridae; genus Eupithecia; species Eupithecia insigniata. The sequence goes on from OX402007.1 coordinate 2,065,588, forward strand.
GTTCGTGAATCAGCGGAACTTAATATTCCAACAGGGAATGTCCAAAGGAAAACTGACTGACCTCATTACCAGCGTAAATCCTGTCCTAGCGGTAAGACCCGTCCGAAACCTACACCTATTAAAGTGTGTTCGTTTATCCGCTAACTCCTTCAAAAACACGCAATTGATTTATCATACAGTTTGCCTATGGATGAAGCGATAATTTTTAGGATTCCATATAAAGGTTGCCATCAAGACCCTTTTCTCTCATCATCATCTTCAGCCCGTAGGTATATGTCCACTGCTGAATATAGACCTCCCCCAAACGACGCCACAAATAGCGGTCCTGAGCCACCTCCAACGACTCCCTGCGACCGCTCCAATGTCGTCGGTCGATCGAGTAAGAGGTCATCCCACACTCCGTTTTGCATAACATCGCGCTCGCCACTCGAGAACCTTTACTACCCAACCTTACGTGACCTTAAAACCATAATAGTTCTTTATGGTTCTCAATCCTCTTTACCCTAGTTTTATATGCTGAGTAATAACGAAATATTCATTTATTTAAACGGTTAGCACGGCCTATTATTTAAAATTAATTGCGCATAAGGAGTCTAAACGACACAAAATGTCACTTGGACTCGTTTTGCTAAATGAGAACATCATATTTATCGAGAGTCCAAGTGCATTTTTAGCCATATCTTCCAAAATAAATAATTAATTTGTAATTTTTTCTTGTAGCATGTTGAATTACAAATAGAAGCTTCGAGCGAGGTATACATAAATTTATTTTCAGATAATGCAATGTAAATCTCCTGCCAACAAAAACGCGTTGATGTAATTTCCCACAAAACTGAAAATCGCCATTTTCAGACTAAATATACTTAACTGTAACCAAATAAAGTATGGTCTTCTGAGACATGATGGTCATGTGGATGTCCCTTGCTTACGTCATCATCTCCATCAGCGAATGAAAAAACGAATCTGTTTATTGGCTTTACTAAGCGTAAAATCGTAACTCCCTAAGTTCCTTGTATTCCCTGTATGAATCTGATAAAACTATATGGTTTTGTATTTACCAATTATTTATCACATTCACTCGTGTTTAACTAACGCTGTTTTGACTAATCTAACAAACATACATGGGTATTACTAACAAAATGTCGAAATTTAATTTTGCATTTCTAAAAAAAATATATATGTAAATTTAAAAATGTTTTTTGCAGAAATACAATGTTTTACTTTAATGAAGCTTATTAAAAATGAAGGTCCTCCATTTTAGAAAAATTACTTAAAAATACTATGGAGTGAGGGAATGACTGATAGGATGAGTGAATGATGTTTATTGACATTAAAAAAACGTTATACTTAAAATATATAAAAACAAAATTAAGAGCGTAAGTTTAATTAATTAAGAAAAGCAAAATTGCTTTTCTTAGACATAGACATACTATTATTAACGCTTTAATTAATATCTTTGTACTCTTATTATTTATTAATCTCTGTATTCTCTTATTAATCTATGTATATATGTAATAATAATGTAGCTCGTTTTTCCCTATATACTTTACTATTCTATTTCCATTGTTTTCATTTTAGTCTAGTTTCTCTTGCACTCATAGAACTTATTGATATAACTTGACCTTTACTCTTTTTATTTAAATACCCTATTCTTTCTTTTTCACGCAAAACTTCTAAAGACTCAGCATTACTGTTCATTTTAGCACGCCTGTTTTGGTCGTAATCTTTCTTTTTTAATTTCTATTCTTCGTCACTTAACTTCTTGACTTTCCCCATTCTTGATGTTCATATAACTGTAAAAAATAAAAAAGCATGCTATACAAGCTGAAGAAAAACAATAAAACACAATTTTATATATGCAAAAATCATTCCCTCATACTTCATCTATGCTCATACAATAGACCGTGAGGGAATGACAGATTTAAAAAAACGTTACCAACCGTACATAACCCTCAAATTAATTTAGCATTTTGTGAATGGATTTTACTCCCAAAAACAATATAAAAATCATTAAAACACTCGAATAGTATAAAGACTTACCTTTTAATATCAACAGTGAGGTAAATGACACAGAGAAATGTAATGTTTTAAAAAATTTAATCAAAAACTTTTTCACTATCACGGAACTACTTTCACTATCACGGAAATCCGCCAGGTTGACATTGTTCGCACTGTTGCCTAGTTTTAAAAACTCAACGGCTGCTTTCAAGAAAGTAAAACGGTGCGTTCACAAAACCAATATTTATAACCGGTGAGGGAATGATTTTATTTCCAGGGACATAATGTTGAAGTCGATTTTTTTATATAAATATTTATTTTGGAGCAATGAAAGCTTGACTATTCAATCATTCATCATCATCAGCCCGTACACGTCCACTGTTGAACATAGGTCTCCCCCAAATGACGACGCTACGAATAGCGGTCCTGAGCCACCTCCATCCAACGACTGCCTACGACCGCTACGATGTCGTCGGTCCATCGAGTGGGAGGTCTTCCCACACTCCATTTCGCATTGCATCGCGGTCGCCACTCGAGAACCTTTACTCCCCAACGATTATCGGTTCTACGAGCTATATGGCCTGCCCATCGCCACTTCAGCCTGCTGATTCTGAGAGCTATGTCGGTAACTTTGGTTTTTGTACGAATTTCCATATTCCGGACTCTATCGCGTAGAGAAACTCCGAGCATAGCTCTCTCCATAGCTCGCTGGGTGACTGAAGCTTATGCATAAGGCCTATAGTGAGCGACCACGTCTCGAATCCGTAAGTCATCACTGGTAACACACATTGGTTAAAGACTTTCGTCTTGAGGCTCTGCGGTATCTGTGACGAGAAGATATTGCGGCACAGACTTTCGCTTTTATAAAATTCAATCATTACTTATTACCAAATATTTAAGCAATATTAAATTTATAAGAATATGAACAGATCTGATGGAATAATTTTATTTTATTATTAATTTCGGACCGAGGGAAAAGTTGAGGGAATGACATGTAGACTAATAAATTAACTGTTATTTTTTTGTGAATATATTTATATAACTTTTTTCGTACAAAATATTAGTGTATATATAGTGTAATAAAAATTTTACATGGATGATAAATCCATACAACGTAGCATCAATGGCTCGGGACATAAATTTCTACATTTTGTGAGAAATACCTACATATTTGACGATTTATATTTTTTTTATAAATTTTTCAATTGATCCTTAAAACATTTATTTCCCAACTTTTACGTTTTGTTGAAATAAAGTGGCAACCGGACAGTGACGTGAGCAAGTGACACACCCGGAGGAGCAGCCTTTGTTTTCTTGGATAATTGTATTTTTTTTTAATTATGATATCACATTAATTTCCAGACATTAAATTACAAACATCGCTGGTTCAGTCCAGAATACTACGTGTATTACGACCATGAGGTGCAAAGACGAATAGATCGCCTGAAAGAGATAGCAGAAGCAAAACGCAGAAATAAAGAAAGGAGGGATAGAAATTACGATCCTACAGCATATGTTTATCAAGAGACGCTTCCAGACCCTCTCCCGAAAATAACGGATTCATACGATGATTTTCGGAAAGAAATCGTAAAAACACATAAAACCATGTATACCACGGCCACGGTTTCCGAATGGTTGTTTGATGGCATTAATTTTCCAGTGGTTAAAAGTTTACCGAAAATGAAATTTGGGAAGGACAGTGCGAGGACTTTTTCAAAAGTATGGTTGACATTACCCTTTGATACCTTTGGATGGTATTACGACGTGAGTACAGGGGGAGCTTCATACGAATTTAGTTCTAAGAATGGATTTTAGTTTTTAAAGCCGGCCACACACTCGACGAGTGGCTTGGGAAGTAGCGAAGGAAGGAGGCAAAGACGTAGTGTGGGGCAACATTACTCGTCATGCCGCATGTCATGCTCCTCGTTCTGCCAATCGCTCCCTATTTTGATGGTTTTTTGAGCGCGAGTCAAAGGGCCGGCAATAGAGTGGCTGGCCACAGTACAGTCGCCAAATTTCGTCCCCAAACCTAATTTCGTCCCCTTCAATATCTACTTATGTAAAAAACACCATCAATTGCTAGTGATCCAAACTGAAAGCTAGTTGCATCAGTCAGCCATTGTGAAAAAGTGAAGGCGGCACGACGTTCGTATATGGAGATATTTAAAAAAACAAAAAAATGTTCAAGGTGATCTTTTTATTTTTGATACTCTCAGATTCCAAGAAATATATGATATGCTGATAAAATCTTTATTGACAAAGAAAGTAACAATCAAATAATATAAACAAATTAAACTAGGATTTACAATTGAAACAATTGAGCTAACTGCAGACTGTTGCAAACAATCTACAGATAGCTCAACTGGTCCATATCAATACCAGTCGGAAGCGTCCCCAAGACGTTGGCTGCATTGCCTCGCTGTATGGCAATGCTAAAATGCTAATGCGCTGCACCAGATAAATTGATATGCTTGACTTAATGACGCATTTTTTTCGAAACTGTCTATAATAAAGCTAGAATGATATAATCGACTAGGTAAATTGGCAGGTTATGACACGTTTTTGCTATGTGGATGCATGTTCAAATAAATAGAAAAATCCTAATATCGTCCCCTTACGTGAATCTAATATCGTCCCCGATGAAAACAAAGATCATGTCACTCAAATTTGCATGTCAGTTTTGAGCTGATATAGAAATTCATTAAATGTCTTTTTTAAGCTTTTTAGATGCTGAAAATAATACTGTGGGAGTGTTGGAGCAATGAAAAAAGCCGTAGAAGCTGTTTGGAGAATTAAAATCATGTATTTGTACCATGCCAATGAAAGAAGGACCGAGTACTGAGTAGATAAGAATATTATAGATAAGCTCAGATTTGTATAATATAATATTGTTAGGTTGTGTTGCAACTTCAGTTCAAAATCGTCCCCGGGGACGGAATTAGGAGCCAAATTTTTATTTTTCGTTATATGAGTATTTTTGCTAAAACTATGTTTAAAGTTTTTCTAATAACGTTAACGTGTTTTGATTATATTTAACTAGATGCTGCCCGCGCCTTCGCCCGCGTTTTATCGGGTAAAAAATAGTCTATATGTTATTCCAGGTCCCAAACTATACCCATACCAAACAGCCTAATCGGTTCAGTAAGTTTTGCGTGAAAGAGTAAGAAATATCCAATATATCCATCCATACAAACTTTCACATTTATAATATTAGTAAGATAATAAAGGAATATTGACGCTAATGTTTGAGTTTCACGTTTCATTTATTACTGCCGTATTTTTTTTTAATATTTTTTAGAACATGTTTACAAAAAAAGGGACGATATTTGGCGACTTTACCCTACTCGTGCAGTCGCAGTCCGCATCGAGCGCTCACGCAAGCTGCCACCGTGTCTTCGTCATACAACATAGTGTGGCAGGCCCATAAAATGGAGGCCATAAAGGAGCATGACGATGACCAGCGCGAGGACTCGCGCTGGTCATCGCCATGCTCCTCTCGCTGCCGCGATTTTGCCTTCTCTACCCACACACTGCTCTACTCGCGCAATGAATTTTGACGTAAATCTTAAAAATGACAGGAATTATGAGTCGGTTTTTAGTAAAGTTATTAGAAAACACCGTCAGAATTTCAGAAAACGATGAATCAAATGTCTGATCGTTTTTTAAGAAGAATCTATATACAAAATTTTGTAGGTCTATGGCTAACGGTTGTTGAGCTACGGGGCATATTTATTTAAACTAAAGTTTTTACGTTTAAACTTAGATAAACGAAAATACCGTCAGCATTTAAAAATATGAACTTGAAACTATGAATTAAATGTGTAATCATTTTTTATGAAGATTCCACCCACATGTAAAATTTTGTAGTTCTATTGCTAATGGTACTTGAAATATAGAAGTATTTTGTTTCAACTTTTAACCCCTATTTTGAACCTCTTAGAGTGCGAATTTTCAAAATTCTTTTCTTAGTGCTCACTTTCGTACCAACACCTACACACCCTGCAAGTTTCAAGCCTCTGGGTTAAGTGGTTTGGGCTGTGCGTTCTCTATATATACATATGTCAGGACAAAGAGTTTTATATTAGTACAGATTTATTTAAAGTAAAATACAGTTGGTACCTATCCATAACACAAGCTCTGCTTATTTTGGGGCTAGATGATGATGTATGGACTGTCCAGAATTATTTACTCATGTCTTTCACAGCGGTGGGAGCCAAAATTCGAGGGCTCCTACCTCATGAACACTGGCAAAAGCGACTTCGAGGAACTCGGTAAGATACATAAGTGGCGGAACACTGACCACTCTACATACAAAGGCAGATGTGGTAACGTAAGGGGCGCTGAGTTATGGGGCCCAAATTGGGGAAAGCCAAGAACCATATCTATCTTCAATAGTGATATTTGCACGTAAGTATCTGTTTTTCACTGTATGTGCACGTAATGGTAGAATAGAAACGCACTATTGAATCAAATCAAATAATTTATTCGCAGGAATGTTGGTACAAAAGCTCTTAATAATTGTAGTAATTCCAATACATTCTGCCTCGTCGAGGCGTGCGAAATTGAAATATTAGATTTTATACACTAATATGTAAAAATTTGTTGATACTATTCAGATATGTTATTCATCATCATCATCATCATCCCATACATGTCCACTGCTGGACATAGGCCTTCCCCGTACGACGCCACAAATAGCGGTCCTGAGCCGTTTCCATCCATCGACTCCCTGCGACCGCTACGATGTCGTCGGTCCATCGAGTGGATGGTCTCCCATGTAGGGGGGGATTTGCCATAATCACCACGCTTGGCAAGCGTATTGGTGATTGCAGTTTTGGTGTTGAAAAATACTCAGAAGGAAGCTGCTGCCCTTCCTCTGGTAGGTTCCCTCAGTCGGCTCTTACAACATCCACGGGTTGAGTTGGAGGGGTCGATATTCTATGCCGCGGCCCCACGGCCTGTTTTTACTATTCAGATATATTTGTTGATACTATTCAGATATGTTATTACACAATTTAAGGACAAAAATCATGTTTTACTTCGAATAGGTTAAATAAAGTTTTATAGTCAAAATATTCCTTCATGTCATAAAAGCATCTATCCATTAACCACACTTTTAATTTGATTTTAAATAAATTAAATGGTATAGCTTTTAGTTCATTATGCAGTTAGTTCTAAATTGTTATTGCCTGGTGAAAGGCATTCTAAGTTCCACTCTATGTATATTTCGGGGCATAGAGCCGTGTTGTGTTATATTTACGCATGAGAAATGTATCTATCGGTTTCATTGTCTTCTCTTTGGGTTTAATGCACATTCTTAAAGTGACATAACTAGTAATAATGTAATTCTATTAAGAAACCGATATTTTTCTCACATGTCACATCGGTTATGTTTGTGTTAGAACATTCTTTATTGCACACTTATTGTGGAAAAAACAGATATACAAAAAACAATTTTAAAACCAAGTTACAAATGGCGGTCTTATCGCTCGAGAGCGATCTCTACCAGACAACCGTGGATGGACAGGATTGTTGGATAGTACTAGAGGATCTGTGTGCTATAGATTTAATAATATATAATACTCATAGTTAATATTATGCCTAAAATAAACTACATTTATAAAATGTGTTCTGACTCTTGGACGTTTCGGTTTTAACTGTAAGTCTTTTTTGTAAAATAAATAAATTAAATGAATAATCTCACGATTCGAGGATTCGATCTCATGATCCCAGTCGCTTTCCTGTCCCGGAAGTTCCGGGATTACCCAATGTTGGTAATTTAAAAGAATTAAGTCTGTATTGTATTGTTTTGCCGTTGCATTGGGCCGTGGGGCCGCGGCGTACGAATATCGACCCCTCCAACTCAACCCGTGGATGTCGTAAGAGCCGACTAAGGGAACCTACCAGAGGAAGGGCAGCAGCTTCCGTCTGAGTATTTTTAAACACCAACACTGCGATCACCAATCCACCTGCCAAGCGTGGTGATTATGGCAAATCCCCCCTACATGAGAGACCATCCACTCGATGGACCGACGACGTCGTAGCGGTCGCAGGGAAACGATGGATGGAGGCGGCTCAGGACCGCTATTTATGGCGTCGTACGGGGGAGGCCTATGTCCAGCAGTGGACGTGTATGGGCTGATGATGATGATGATGTATTGTTTTAGGTACATGGTCTTCGATAGAGCTGTAGAAAAAAAGAAATTGGGATTTAAAGCTATCGAATATCAGTTGCCAGAAAACACATTTAATAATCGGCATAAGGGATCTGGCGATGTATGATATTTTATATAATTATAAGGATATATTATATATATTAAGCACATAACATGAGTTTTCATGTAGGTTAGTTTTGGCTATTGGTGATGAGGGTAACTATGTCACATTTTTCAGAAATGCTACTGCTCTTCAACCTCTAAATACAGCACAGAGCAATGCTTACCCAGAGGAGCCATGAACATCACCGATTGTCGCGGAGTCCTAGACGAGAAAGGAGTGGGAGTCATCCCTCTCTTCGCTAGTCAGCCCCATTTCCGGGGTGGGGACAGAATCTACCGTCAAACAGTGTCAGGGATGAAGCCGCAGTGGTGGTAAGCACCGTCGCACTAGCTACACGTCTCGTCACGGTTTGATAGCGCTGGACGAAAGTGGAGGGGGGTTCTGCGCAGGTGTAAAACGGTGTAAAAATCTAGAAATCGACTTCTGCGCATCAAGTTCAGCTTTATAAAACCGTGATGCGACCTGTAAGTAGTTATAATAAAGCTATACTTACATCCACTAGGTTGGAAACGGAGCGTTAACGGCCCCAGTACATATTTACAAAAGAGGCGATAGGGTGCGTTTATTTTCTCTCGACGGCTGGCGTCAATTGTCGACAGCTGCCGTCGGCACGTGTCGACAGCTGCTGTCGACAAGTGTCAACGGCTACAGTTACCTATGCCGTTGACACTTAGCCGCTCGTGTATATCAGCACTAAGTTTAAAACACCTGTTATGTGTACGTACTCGGACTTACTTGAATGTTTTATATCGGTATTTCGTTTACAGGCGTATGAAATCCCTCTTCGGCTTAGAGACTTTCACTGGGACAACGTTGTACACGAAAATGACCCTTCAGTTCAACATGATGGTCACAACTATGAGAGGAGTACAGTAAGTACTATCTTTAGGCCACGGCTGCACTGGATGGTAGATGGTAGCTTAGCGGATTGCTTCGATGATAGCTAGGCGCGTGGCTTAGGCCCGCTATACACGGACTGCTCTTGCAGTCATAGTCAACAGCTTGAAGATACCATTGATAACTGCTCGAGCAGTTGATACCAACTGCTCGCGGGCGGGAAAAGCGCCACGTGGAATGAAGAGCGTGGGTGGAGGTAACTGCGCGAGAGCAGTCGACAGCTCGACCAGTCAGTTTATGCCTGGCGACTGCTTGTCCGCACGACCGCCCGAAGCTACTGAACTGCTCGAGCGGTTCCGTGTATATGTGTGTACGCACAAGACAGTAGTTTCAGTAGTTTGCTATGCAGTCGCAGCTTGAAGCAGTCGATAATGGCTGCTCCAAGCAGTCCGTGTATAGCGGCTCTTAGAGTGAAAAATCAATTTGCGTATACAGGGTGGATTTTTGAGACGGGACAGTAAGGGCAGGTACTTCGTCATAGTTACAGGAAAACGTTCCTACGAGACCATCCATAACTTTTGAGATATTCTGAACTGCTTTCGCAGATTCAGGAAAAAATGTAGTCAGCAAGAAAATCGCTATTTTACACGAAAACGTTTTTGATGCCAATCGATCCTGTTTCTTATAAATATAAAAAGTTTATACTGGACCGACTGTGGTTTGAGTACTAGAAGTGTCAGAAATCGCGAAAAACTTTTTCCATACATTTTGTACGAAAAATCGGTTTACCAACTCGAAATATTCATTGTTGTCAAACGATCCTATTTCTTGAGGCCAACTGAAGTTTGAGAACAGAAACTACGGTAGGTAAGTCACAAGACTAGCCTTATACGCGGGTATCTTATGCAGGAGGTATAACATAAATTTTTCATTTTTGTTAAGTCGGCGTCGTGGTATAAATACTGTACCTGGAAGCAAAAGTGCCTACCTAAATCATAGTTGCATCGATAATCTTCTATAACAACTATAACCATAATAAATAAAAATAATATACAACAATTTTCACATCATTTTCAAACACAGACGAAAAACCTTAACATTTAGGTGATTTACGAAATTAATTGCGCAAAATGTCCGCCGTTTTCACGAATAGGGTACATAAGCTCACTCGTTTTGTACTGAAAAAGTAGCAGCCGATAATTTTCGTGGATGGAGATCATTCAAAATTCTTTTTAATACATCTTTGGCAAGTTGAGCCAATGAAGAAGTTGGACTCTCTTACCGAAATGTATGGAAGTTTTTCGCAATTTCTGAAATTTTACTACTCAAACCTCAGTCTATAGAGACTTTTGATCCTTTTAAGAAAATATTTAATAATAATTTATTTTTATTATTATTTAGTAGGTTTTTTTTTTTTCATTCTAATATTTTTATAATGAATGCTGATAAATTCTCTACAACTTTGGCTCTACACTTTTTACCTATTCCATATCGTTGTCATGTTGAGTTATGATTTTCTTCTTCCACATAGTGTAGTGTAGTGTGTGATCGGACTGAATTTTTATAGATGTTATTCTAAGCCATATTCTATAACATATACCTAAGTATATACACATAATTGTATATACACATAATTTTATATACATATAATTCCAGAAAACGCGTGCGTCGCGAAGCTGCAAGCTGGGCTAGTTTATTATAAAATGCATCTTTCCATTTCAGAATCGGCATGAGCCTTCCCAAAAACAACACGCTGATGCCCATGTTCTGGTACCGGCGATGGTCACAGATTGCCGAAGACAATCTCGCAATGATAAGTCTGGTGCATCGACTCAGATTCGGACTGCCTTACGCGTTCTACGCGCTCATTGTAAGTCTACCCGTGTTACTAATCCCCGAAAACTCTAAAATTAGTGTTCATGTACATGTATGACGGCTGCCGTCGGTGCGTCTATGGCTGCAATAACCTCTGCCGTTGGTACTTTGCCGCTCGTATATATGAGGACTTAGGTTGATACCAACTGCTCGCGGGCGGGAATGAAGAGCGCGGGTGGAGGTAACTGCGCGAGAGCATTCGACAGCTCGAGCAGCCTGGCATCTGCTTGGCCAGTAACTTATTAATCTACTTTAATAAGCGAAGGAAGTTGAAGGATGACATCGGATCGCACGAAACAAACAACTTTACCGCCAAGTTGCTTCGGGCGTGTGCGTGGGCAATACTATATATGTACATGTGAAAAACATTTTGATAGTCAGGTCATTGAAAGAACTGACCGGCTTGGTTCGTTTTGTGTGATCCGAGGTCATCTCTCAACTTGGTTCCTTTTTCACAGAAGACCAGGTCTAAAAGAAGCTTTCAAAGAAGACCAGGTCTAAAAGACGCTTTTTTGAGAGATCTTCATTCGCAGCTGTCATTTGCCATGGCTGTCGCGGCACAAGAATATAATTTTTCTACTCAGCCCGTGGATGTCGTAAGAGACGACTAAGGGACCTACTCGAGGAGGGGCAGCAAATCCTTCTGTGTATTTTTAACAGCTTCACAACGATCACCAATGCACCTGCCAAGCGGGGTGGCGGTGATTATGGCGAAAAACCCCTTATACTGCTGAAGGTGCGTCCTTGGGGGACGCACCTTCAGCAGTGGACGTAGATAACCGTAAATTTTAAAAAACTTTAAAAATCTCTTGGAAGTGTTCGGTTATGCCTACCAAGGTTTGTGCAACCCGACCTCTTTTGCGCTATCCGCATCCATAGACATCCTGACCTGACCTCAAATTTCCCCGGTTGTGTCGGTCTGCCATCCCATCGGATTAAAGTGGTGCATTAGAGAGTATATGTACATGCATTTGCGCACACAGTTGTGCACTTGGCTAGTCTCCGTTGAGTTGAGACTGGCCGTGCCGTTGCCGAAATTCGGGTCATCAACTAAGATTTTATGCTTTTTGTTTCAGTTACTTGGACTAATACTAATTATGTGTGGATTACTAATTCTGTCAAAAGGGTTGATAAAGTTCATACAAAAGCTGATGCAGACTAAAACGAAGTGTTGCCAACTGTGTCGTGATATTACCCGTAAGATGAGGCGGTAATTGGTAATGCTGATGCGCTGTGCCAGATACCAGCTCTAGGCTTACGCCTCGTATCGACCAGACGCTCAGATATTTTTTAAATACCCTTAGAGCCCTGCTACCACACGGACTTAGGGTCTCGACTCCAAGGGAAGCAAATGCGTAGGCTCCGTCGAGACCATTGTATCTATTATTTTTGATATGGGCGGGTACGGTAACAAATAGCAATAAAAAATACTGACGTATTTTTATTTATTCCTTTTAAAAGCGTTTTTAGGTGTTGCTCGTTAAAACAGCGCAGCGATTTCTACTGTAATATTTCTAAACTTAACATTTTATACCTAATAAAAATATTAATAATATAATATTGTTTTATTATTATTGATGGCTGTCACTCATCGCAAGCATTCGCCGTTACCAGTACAGGTTATTCTGTGTCCTAATTACCGCTTCGTCTGACATTGTTAACTATATTATAATACCTAGTAGGTAGACTGAGAGTAACTGTACTAATAAATTCACGGTCTACGTAAGAGCAGACAGTCAGACACTGTTCTTATCTATTTTCTTTATGTATGTAAAAGCTTCCTGTACTTTATTTGTAATGTTTCATGTTATGTTGTGTTACGTATGGCCAAATAAATCTATTTTCTTTCTGTCTTTCTTCAGAATGTTCAAAATTAATCTTGAAGGTGGGCTTTGCCTAAATGAACAAAGAGCTAGAGCTAGAATATGAACATTCTTTTAACCTTCAATGTTATTATTATTAATCTTCTTTTAATCTTTACGAACCTTTGTTAGGAACGAGTCAGAACAATTCGCTGTCAACAAATACTGTTAAAAATCTCAAAATAGAAAATTTCTACATTAAAGCCTAAAAAAAAGTTTTTGTGTTTCGCCCTGGACTAAAACCTACTTCACCCAGAAGGAGGTTTTAGTCCAGGTACCTACACTACTTTCCATTGACCTACAATCATGATAAGTTATTTTTTACATGATATTGGGCAAATAACAACGTCTTATATTAATTATTATACGGAACCCTCGGTGCGCGAGTCGACTTGCACTTGATATTTTATTTATGTTGGTTTGACCGTTCATAACACCAGTTGAACTTAGTTCCTATAATAGTTCAATTTGTTGTTTTTGTTTAAGTATACCCTACAGGTTTTCGTCCATGACGAGAAATCAAAATTATTTTCCTTGTGAATTAATTACTTTGCGGTTGTCAGATTTTTTTCCTTACTATTGCTTCTTGCCATATTTCATCCATGATTCTAGGTCAAAGGTACCCTATAGGTTTTCGGTGTATGTTGGTTTATCTTGGTTTCAAAATATTTGGGCATGGCCCTTACTTTTTATTGCATTGACGTAGAAGTAAAATTATATCACGGCTCCAAGAAGTTATGGAACTGAGTATTTGATGTTAATTTCAATTCGATACCCTCCACGCGTTCCTGAGAAAAGGGGGTTGACAGACGGACAGCAAAGTGAGCCTATTAGGGTTCCTTTTTCCTTTTGAGGTACGAAACCCTCGAAATGAACGTAAAGTTACTATTCGAATTATTAATTATCCGAATTAACCGGATAATCCGGACAAGTTAATGATGAAAACTTCAATATCATAATTTTTCAATCCCTATCAGACGTCCAACTATCGCTATCTCCTACTGTATACGCCGAGGGCTAGTCTATTTACTCTATTCCTCGGTCTACGTTGGCTCACAGACATGGTAGAGCTGCGTTGGCTACACAAATGAGGGCTTTTCGATGCAATCTTTAAAAAAAGCAATCACGCTTTTATTTTGAAACTAGATGGCGCTGCACAAGTCAAGAGTAAATGCCAATTGCCTAAAATAACGAAACGCAATTTTACACACACTGAGTTTCATATAGCGCCATCTATCTTAGTCTCTGGCAACCACTTTTATTTACTAATTGAAAACCTCTCATTGCCAAGTTGTTGAATGCACCGTAGCCAGTATCATGTCTATGGTGAAATGACACTATCCCGCTGCTGAGATAGCAGCAGTTTTTACTCTATGGATGAAAACTTCAATATCAGAATGTTTCAATCCCTATCAGACGACAAACTAGGTAACGCTATCTCCTACTATATACGCCAAGGAATTTATATACTACGTTAGTATATAAATTCGTTGATATACCTACGCTGAGGACTAGTCTATTTACTCTATTCCTCAATGTACGTTATTTACTTATTGATTTATTTGTGTCTATTTGCTGGTGTTCCCTATCTATATATAAAAATTACTCTATGTTATCTATTCTCTGAGTACCTACTGAAACTATTTGTTAATTTACCCCTAAGTCTATTTGTTGATTTGTTCAATGCTTTAGGCGCAGTATCATGTATCTATAATAGTATAATGTCTGCGGTTCAATGAATATACAATAACTACCGTGATTTGTTACGAGTTAGTTATTATGACTACTTAGTACATAATTATGTAGATAGATGTGTTATAAATTATAAAACAAACTCGCTTCTCGCTGTCTGTCCCTATGTATGTAGCTTAGATCTTTAATACTATACAACGGATATTGATGCGTTTTCTTTTAGTATATATAGTGATTTAAGCGGAAGGTTTATATGTATAATATAGTATGAGCATTGCACCCGTGCGAAGCCGGGGTGGGTCGCTAGTATGTATATATAATAGATTTTAGGTTTTCTCAGATCACTGTGGTATCTTCAATTTATGTTTTTTATACCCTCTGTACATCCTCTGTAAGGTTTATGACATGCCAATGTCCGTAATGCTAAGTGCATTACGGACATTGGCAGTAGTATTATATTCTCTTTGGAGCCATTAACCAAGAGTTGAATAGTTATTGTATACTCTTTGAATTAAGTTGACCTCGTAAGTATTGTATTCTCTTTGAAATTGACTTTGAATTTATTTGTTACAATGAGTATACACTATCTACCGTAATTTGTTACGAGTTTTACGATATACAAGATACGTTGAGATTATATCAGAATTATATCGATTCCTGATTGCATTTATGTATAAGAATGATCCGTGTAACGTCGCACACAGAATTGAAAAGGCAAAACAGTGAGAAAAGCGAATGGAGTTTGATGCACAACAAGGTTTACGAGGTTTCAATAAATGGGGTAGTAAATAGGTAGGTACGGTGGGTGGGTAGGTCTTAACGCATTCAATGCTCTCAGCCTTACCCGCGTGACATGCAATGGCATGTTCTCAACGAACAGCCGAATCTGGTGTGAGTCTGGTATGGAATCATCATCTTTATCATCTTAGCCCTTGTGGGCCTCTATGCTTATGCCATTCGCCTCGTTCCTGCACTAGTCTAGGCCAGGTGTAGCCCACGGCCTACATAGCGTCATATACAATACATAATAATATTAAGTGCTCATATACACGAACACCAAAGTGCCAACGGCAGAGGTAACTGTCGACACCAGTCGACGGCTGCCGCCGACTGGTGTCGACGGCCGTTGACAGTCGACGGCTGCCGTCAATTGTCGACGGCTACAGTTACCTCTACCGTTGGCACTTTGCCGCTCGTGTATATGAGGTCTTATTCAGTGTAAATATTTTGTAAACCAGAGGTACATACTAACTTACTGGGTTTATTCCAGCAATGTAAAGGTGAAAAAAAAGGAGACGATTCGTTCCAGCGAATCGTCTCCCTCCCTCTCGAAGCCAAACAGGATACTCAAGAGCATATCGGATTCATCGATGATTTTAGGTATGTCATCATCATCATATTACCAGAACGACGTCCACTGCTGGACATAGGCTTTCCCGTAAGATCTCCATAATGACCGATATTGCGCTGTCCACGTCCAGCGATTTCTCGCGACCTTCACGTCGTCAGTCCACCGCGTGACTGCGCCTTCCGGTACGTCGTTGCCACTCAAAAGCCTTGCGGCCCCAATAAGGTATTTACATCCTACTAACCTTATAAATTGAGTGTGGGAATACCTCCCACTTGATGGACAGACGACATTGTAGCGGTCGTAGGGAGGGAGTCGATCATGCATCGACTCCCTACTCAACTAATAAAACAGTCGAATAATAAATGATTTATCCATTATTTAATCGTAAAACAGCTGATTTGCCGTTGCCAAAACACCGAAAAGACATATAATAGCGATTTTCGAGCTATTCAGCAGTTTTCTGTTATGTTTGCACTTCTAGACGGTCGTGATTAGTTTGGTTCCCACTGAAAACCAGCGCTGGGTGCATACATCAGTGTGTATTCAGCACAATGCTGAGCGGAGCTACGTTTGCCTTGCGTTTTGCTACGCACAAAATTGAAATCACGTAGCCTAGTATTAAATATTGAGTACCTATAGATTCATTTTGTTGTATTTCAAAAGGCAAATAAAAATCTTTCATTTCATTACCTTGAAAAATAATCAAAAATAATAATAAACAATGCCCACGTTTTAGACGTACCCAATCCTGGCCTGCAAGGAGTAGAGATATCACGGTGTTTACATCGACGTCAGCCCAAAGGTTATTAAAAATGAATTTTTGCTTTTTCTATTCTTTGCTAAGAAGTAGAAAAATATCCAAATGTTTAATGGAAGCTGCGAATTCCGCGTCTTATTAAATGTATACCTATTAATTTAATTATACCTAGTATTGTGACTCTTGAACTTCAACTGCATCATCATCATCATCATCATCATCAGCCCATACACGTCCACTGCTGGACAAAGGCCTCCCCCATACGACGTCACAAATAGCGGTCCTGAGCCGCCTCCATCCATCGACTCCCTGCGACAATTATGATATTAACAATTATTATTAACCACATATATGCATAATTGCAGTTAAATACATGTATATATTAAATTTGTAATCGTTTGGGGGAGGCCTATGTTCAGCAGTGGACGTGTACGGGCTGATGATGATGATGATGATGATATATTAAATATATATATGAATAATACCTAACCCCATTAGGTAGGTACTGTATGTACTGAATGTTTTTTATATTTTCACGTGCACTTAGTTAAATTTTGGTGCTTCAATATTTATTTTTTACGTTTATCTTTCAGCACTAGAAGAACTGACCAGGAACGCAAAATTCCGCCTAAAAACTCTTGGAGATCGTTTGATTTATCAGAAGAAGAGTTGTATGTTTAAAATTAATTAATAGTTTTTACTACTACCACATATATGTATAATAATAGGTACTATAAGATATTTTACTATCAGCAGTGTAAATAAATAAATAATGTTGGACAATGCACACAACATCGTCTAGCCCCAAGCTAAGCAGAGCCTGTGCTATGGGTTAACTGATATACATAATACAATATATTACATAGATAGATATTTTTTTTATACATAGAAAATACCCAGAACACCCGAAACAAATATTTGCAGATCGTACAAATATTTGTCCCAAGGCGGGAATCGAGCCCGCAACCTTCTGCGTCGCAGGCGGACCTTCGCCCGCCGCGCCACATTGGTCGTCATGTTACCAGGACCCTTGAGTTGTAAGTTGCGTTTCGTTTCCTGAATTATTGCTGTAAAAGTTACATTATTGCTTTTTTATTTACGTGTTTTGGGATCGGAGGCAAATTGATGAGCCATGCACGTTTATTTTCTTTTTGTAGCACGAAACCGCGCGAGCGGTGTGAACTCGCGAAGTGGGAAAGGAGCGCGCACCCGCGAAAGCTAAATCAAGTTTTAATCCATCCTAGATACGTTTCATTATGTCATGGCGTGTTCCATTCATCATAATTCATCTCTGAGTGTGATGTGATAATATACAGTGAAATACTTGAATACCACACATACAGTGAATACCAGGTGGTCTGGTAGAGATCGCTCTTGAGCGATAAGACCGCCCATTGTCACTTATGTTGTGTTTGTCTCATTTGTAAACTGTTTTCTAAAGTGTAAAATAAAAGTATATTTTCTACCTATCTATCTACTTTTTAGATGCACCAGTTTTAGGTACCTACGTTCAATATGGATGCGTTCATAAAAAAAAATATGCCTTGGATAAAAAAAAATTGTGATTTTTTTTGGATTGAAAAAAATTATGCCTGTTCAGCTATTTTAGTCGATAACTCTATTATAATAATATTTGCTGTATTATCTTAACTAAAGTATAATAAAATTTGTCAACAGAAATAAACCACCCAAAGTCCCACCTCACCTTATGCCATCGAAAAAGCCGCGGGAATTTGTTCCGGAAAGAAGAGTCACTCGATTCGTGGTTTTCAGTCAAAGGTTCATAAAATTTTAATTTTCTCGTTAATTTAGATATGTAAATCGACCCCTCCAACTCAATCCGTGGATGTCGTAAGAGCGCAGACTAAGGGAACCTACCAGAGGAAGGGCAGCAGCTTCCTTCTGAGTATTTATCAACACCAACACTGCGATCACCAATCCGCCTGCCAAGCGTGGTGATTATGGCAAATCCCCAAATACATGGGAGACCATCAACTCGATGGACCGACGACATCGTAGCGGTCGCATGGAGTCGATGGATGGAGGCGGGGCTCAGGACTGCTATTTGTTGCGTCGTATGGGGGAAGCCTATGTCTAGCGGTGGACGTGTATAGGCTGATATGATGAAATTAATAATTGTTTTTTTTTCTTTCCTAAGACGTCCCGGCTTTCAATGTCACTGCCACATAGGGTAATTTTATTTTGTTTTAGTACTTAGGTCCGAGTAGACTTGAATTAGGTACTCAATTTTACAAAGTACACAGGTTTATTTATTCACACTATTTACTGTTGCATACTATTTAATTAGTTTTATTTTAAATCGTGCTAATTTCCATAATTAAAATATTTATTTATTTTGTTTTCAAAGTAATTATTACATAACTACCTAATTACTTACATACCGTTCCTTACCTTCCATTTTACCTATATTTACCAAAATTATTAACTCACTATTGTGGTGTTTTGCTTATTTTGAATATTTGCATGTAAATATACGAATATTATTATTTTATTTAAAGCTCTACAAAGTATTGCAATGTTTATTTGATGGTAACTCAAAAGTTATGTAATAGTAAGAACATATTCATAATTCTCATGAAAATATGTAAATACATATTATTATGTAACTCATGTTAGTAGAAAATAAAGGCATATTTTTTTTTACTCAAAAGTAATAATTTTTTCTCTTTTGTAGGTGGCTGTACCTCTTGATTGTTTTAATCCTTGTCGCCGTTGTAAGTTACATAACAAATTATATATATTCAATTCTTACTGTTTGGATGTATTATACGAACCTTCTCAAGAATAAGTACAAAAATAAAACGAATACACAACTACGGGTTCGGCGGTTTTTACGAGGGACAGTTGATCTTGTATGAACTTAACTTTCCAGTGGTCGCGCGCGGTCTCTGAGTCCGCAACGAACTTGATATGTTTTTTTATTATGATTTGTACACGCAAAAGACTTCTTTTCGTTATCAGGCTATACAACCAGACACGTAATATTGCGGAATCACAGACAGCGTGCGATTACTTATGTTCCGCGCAAGGGCGCGACTACTCGAAGGTTAATTTTGCTATAGCTTCGGTTTATTGACAATGTGCAGAAATAATAATTCATAGTTTTTATTTGTAAAGGTAAAAGAATACATCAAAATAAATTATTTCTTCCTTATTTTGTATCTTATTTGATTGTTTTATTTATCATAATTTCATTCAAAATTTGTTAATTAATTTGAAAACAATTTTGTTTCAAATTTGACTTATATATGAGCTTATTTTATAGGCGTACAAATGATATCTATTCGTTTCTGTTTATCATAATTTCATTCAAAATTAATTAATTTGAAAACAATTTTGTTTCAAATTTGACTTATCTATGAGCTTATTTTATAGGCGTACAAATGATATCTATTGGTTTCTGTTTATCATAATTTCATTCAAAATTTGTTAATTAATTTGAAAACAATTTTGTTTCAAATTTGACTTATCTATGAGCTTATTTTCTAGGCGTACAGATATAAATGGTATCTATTGGTTTCTGTCATGTAGGTAAGTTTAACGTAGTCTGCATAAAGTGTTTTGTTTACCAAACATTTCAAAATCGCCAATAAGCAGTCAACGATAGGAATTTCTGAACGAGTTTAATTTTCATAAACTGGTATACAAACGTCAAGCGTTGCGATATTGAACAACAATTTGTGTCGTTAGTATTAACCCATTCACTGCCCAGCCTCTGCGGTGCGACCCGAAGAAGCATACCACACAGTTATGTACATCGCGAGCGAGAAGTATTGTACTTAGCTTTTTCCCAAAAAATGCATTAACTTATACGTACGAGTATTTATTTTATAAACTAATACAACTGAAACCACCACGCTCGTAAAAGACGAGATAACAACAGACTCTGTATGCCTAGTTGCAAAACTGCACTGGTACAAAACAGTATAGTCTGGATGGCATCTAAAATTTATAATAAGTCACCGAAGTTCTTTTTGAATCTTAGTGAGTTTAAAGCTAAATTAAAACAATTATTATTAATTAAATGCTATTACAATATTAATGACTTTTTAGTTGAAGATCTAAAACTTTGACCATTTATTTAATTTTGTGAACAATTTGCGTACTGTAAATATAATTTTGAATATTTGCATGCCTAATTTTAAGGTAGAACATAATTGAAGCATATAATATATTTAAGACCTACAACTGTAACCTACATTATGTTGAAGCAAATAAATTGATCTTTATCTTTACCAGTATGTATGTAAAGATACATAACGTTGAAGCAAATAAATTGATCTTTATCTTTATGTTTACCAGTATGTATGTACATATACATACTGGTAAAGATACATAATGTTGAAGCAAATAAATTGATCTTTATCTTTATCTTTACCAGTATGTATGTACATATACATACTGGTAAAGATACATAATGTTGAAGCAAATAAATTGATCTTTATCTTTACCAGTATGTATGTTCATATACATACTGGTAAAGATACATAATGTTGAAGCAAATAAATTGATCTTTATCTTTATCTTTACCAGTATGTATGTACATATACATACTGGTAAAGATACGTAATGTTGAAGCAAATAAATTGATCTTTATCTTTATCTTTACCAGTATGTATGTACATATACATACTGGTAAAGATACATAATGTTGAAGCAAATAAATTGATCTTTATCTTTATCTTTACCAGTATGTATGTACATATACATACTGGTAAAGATACGTAATGTTGAAGCAAATAAATTGATCTTTATCTTTATCTTTACCAGTATGTATGTACATATACATACTGGTAAAGATACATAATGTTGAAGCAAATAAATTGATCTTTATCTTTATCTTAACCAGTATGTATGTACATATACATACTTCATTCATCCCGTCACCAAAACTATTTGTCCCGATATTTTAACAACATCGGAAAAATTTGTTATATAAAAATGCAATAGGTAGGTACCTAAATACATACCCAATAGTAAAATGACTGCTAATTCAATTAATATTATCAAAAAAATATTATATTCCACTATTGCTATTTTTAGAGAACCCTAGGGTCTAGCTATGTAAACCTAATTTAGGATTTAAGACTAATAACCAGATAAATGTAATATTTTTTACAATAAACTTCATATATTTATCTAGTCCCGAACTGAATATTGGGTATTATTACATACATTACTATATACTTAAACCTTCACTAAGGTTTGTCCTTAATTTAATGTTATTCCCATGAAACTACGTTATCCCATAGAAGTTATGATAAATGAATGACGTGACGTCGCGACGGCGCCGACTGGCCAGGGTCAGGGTCGGCGCCGTTGGAGGCGAGGAAGCCGAGCCAGTACATTGTGGATCGCGCGGTCATACGCATGGCTCCCATGCTTTATTATCTCAGAGACCAAAACAATAATTTAAATAATATAAAAAAAATGCTAGAGATCAGCTGATAAAAACGCCGAAATAATTAATTTTTAAGCAAAAAAACAGCTTTTGAGTGAACGAACAAATTTGCTGACTTCAAATAAAATAACGTAAAAAAGTTTTTTAAATCTAACATGGAAATTATAATTTTTTTGTATTCGCATGAAAATAATCAATTATTGGCATGCAATTATTGTGCTGGCTGAAATGTAGAACTCAAAGTCAACAAAACAAATAAATATCCAGATCAGAATGTTTTGAATAAATACTCGAAAGGCCAAGTAAAAATAAATAAATGCATTTTTGACATTATAAATTATGAGTTCATGGACTCTTGAAATAAACTTTATTTCGGGAAGCGAGAGTTTCTCAAGCTGTCATTTAAAATTATACTGGACCGTACAGGATTTTGCGACCATTAGGTACCTAACCTAACGGCCGCCGCAAAATCAATATTTTTTTTATTAATTGGTAGTTGTATCACGTTCTCTTCCTAGAGACCACAAATTCAATTTTAAACAGTTTTTCATAAAGGCCAATAATAACTTAATCACCATCGCGTATAGTAATAGACTTTTAATGGGCGAGTTAAAGGTTTTTTCAACAAAAAATATATTTAGCTGAATCAAGGTGAACACAAACTGCTATTTAGCTGAATCAACTCGAGGGCAATTTAAATTTAGAATAGACGCATCAATTTTATGTAGTAGGTACACCCACCCACACACACACGCTGTAATTATAGTGTATGTAAATAGAATGAACGACAACGCGTTCCAACTTCAAACACTTGATCAAATTAAGTCGTTCATTGTTCATTCAAAATAAAATGAAATACCTGCCAGTGTAAATAAACTATTGACCCAATAGCAAAAATAATAAAACTACAAAGTGTAAACTAAAATAGAATAGTGCTTGTGCAAAGTGGATGTTTTGGAATACATTTTGTTTCGTTGACTTTTGCAAACGCATTTATTAGTGTTTTGATGCTTGGATTGTTTTGTCACAAGAAAAAGTAAGTGTCTCTTGCCTAAAATATCTATTAATAATCCTACTAATATTATAAAAGTCAAAATTTGTGCCGTTGTTGTGAAAATGTTTGGCAAAAGACAACGCCAAAACTACTGAATAGATTGGTCTGAAAGGGGTTTGAAGATTTTGGCTCGAATAGCCCGGCTACACGCTTAAACATTTGTGCATGCATGATTGCACAAACACAGTCGCAAGCAAGATGGAGCGTGTGGCCGGGCTCAAACCAGTTTGCGCAAGCAAGTTGAAGCGTGAGGCTGGGCTCATTTTGCTACTGCAAACTGGTTTGTGCAATCTTGCATGCACAAATGTTTGAGCGTGTAGCCGGGCTATAACATCGGTTTATCACACTTTTTTTTTTTTCAAAATAGCTGCCTCAATTAGTAATTGTTATTATTTTGGAAATAGGACACTTAAACAAATAAAATATTTCAGAAACAATTTCCTAAAGTGTAAGGTTTATGAGATAATCACAAACTTAATTACTATTGCTCTAGCTAGTCAATTATTTTCAAGTGAATATCTCAGAAACCTGACTCTTTAAGCAATCTTATTAAACAATGTGTATTTTCGAACCTTGATCTAACAAGATGTGCGGATATGTGACTTATACTTTTGGATAAAATCTGTAAAAAGTTATATGTTAGCTATCTCAAAAACCAAGGCGTTTTAAAATGAAACTATATCATTTTGTTTTTCTGTAAACGGTGTATATTATTTGGACCTTGCTAAAAAAATTATTTCTTTTTAAATAGCCTTGATTTTTGAAATAGCTGACATATATATTTTTTTCCTGATTTTTATCCATAAATATGTATAGGTATGTTACATATCCATAAATTTTGTTTGATCAAGGTTCATATATTATGTATACATCTATATATATATATAAAAGAAAGTCGTGTTAGTTACACTATTTATAACTCGAGAACGGCTGAACCGATTTGGCTGAACTTTGGTGTGCAGGTAGCTTGGAACCAGGAAAAGGACATAAGATACAAAAAAAATAGGGTTCCGCGCGAAAAAAATAATTCGACGGGGGCGAAGCCGCGGGCAGCAGCTAGTTGTATATAAAAACAAAATAAAAAATGACGGGTCCTAAATTTTTATCGAAAAATAAATAAATAATTTAATAAAACCCCCAACTATTAGGAATTTGATAAAACAGCTATCATAATGTATAATCAAATACTGTTTCCTAATTTTTTATCATCTAACAATAATAATTAGAGGTAAGGTACAAAGACAAAAAAACATACGTCGGGGCTGACCAGGACCCACACAAAAGATATCTTCAAACCCCTTTGCACAAAAACATGAAATAAAATATAGGATAATTTTTATTTAAAAAAAAACACGTGCGAAATTCTTGGTATCCATAAAGGTAGATGACGGCCGTGGGGCCGTGGCTTACGAATATCGGCCCCTCCAACTCAACCCGTGGATATCGTAAGAGCCGACATTAGGTAACATAGGTTCCCTTACCAGAGGAAGGGCAGCAGCCTCTTTCTGAGTATTTTTCAACACCAACACTGCGATCACCAATCCGCCTGCCAAGCGTGGTGAATATGGCAAATCATCAAATACATGGGAGACCATCAACTCGATGGACCGACGACATCGTAGCGGTCGCAGGGAGTCGATGGATGGAGGCAGCTCAGGACCGCTATTTGTTGCGTCCTATGGGGGAGGCCTATGTCCAGCAGTGGACGTGTATGGGTTGATATGATGATGATGAGATGACGGCCAGACTACAAAATGGTCAAGCTATCATATCTATGTATCAAGCTATCCTCTAACATCCAAGTGGATGGTAGATGAAAAAAAAGTCGTATGAAAAAGTACGGGACCGGCTGGCTACACAACAAGAGTCCATGATCCAAGAAAATAAGGTCTGCTCTTCCGGGAGCGACTCCAGGTGACGTCAGTGTCCAGTTGCCATTTTATTTCAACAATACGCAGAAGTTGGGAATCAAATGTGATAAGGGTCAATTGAAAAATCAATAAATTACATTCGTCAATTATGTGTGTTAGATCAGTCAAAACAGCGTTAGTTAAACACGAGTCAATGTGATAAATATTTGGTAAACACGAAACCATATAGTTTTTTCAGATTTAAGTATACAGGTAATACAAGGAGTTCGGGGAGTTACGATTTTACGCTACTGGTATCAACAGGAAACAGATTCGTCTTCTCATTCGCCGATGGCGTCCATGACGTAAGCCACCCACGTGACCATCGTATCTCGGAAGAGCGTACCTTGTTTTCTTAAAGCATGCAAGAGTTTATAGTCGCTTAGATTTTGCGATGTCTGTTTTGATTTTGAACTGTTCATCACGTGCTTATAACTACTATTGTTACGGTAGTTATTGTATACTCATTGTACTATTGAAGCAACCAACCAACCTACCTACATCCTACACGGCCGTTCCCTAAGGGTTTTGATTCGATTGTTGACATCCAAATTTCACCCACAACCCATAAATACGAATATAATCGTACAAGGCTAAGTGAATTTATTATTATGTTTGCAGATTAATAAAATATTGAAATTTGACTCACAAATTGTGTCGCAAAAGTGTGAAATTATAGCAATGGTTAAATAATTTTTCAGAGACTTGGCGATGCCACTAATCAGAAGATGCGGGTGCCTGCCGCTGAAGACAGGGTGTCTCTTGGTCTGTGTACTGTCCACTGTAAGTTTCAATCCAATACAAAAACGATAACAAATGCTATTACATAAGTGTATGTAGACAGTAACTTACACAAAATATTTATATTATGTAGTGACATAATATAAACATTTTGTATAAGTTACTGCCCTGTGCAGCGTTAACTAGACTTATGTATGAGTTATGATATGATACATAAAAAGCCAAGGAAATCTCCATAGGCTTTACAAAACAATTTCTGAACTTTGTCAATTATCAAAATCTCACACTCACATTTTAAAACGCTTTTGGAAATTGAACCCTGTTCAGCGATTTTTATCGATGACTGTATTGTATACTGCTTATGACACTAAGAATGGACGTTCCGGGGCCTAACCGGATTCATTTTTTTTAATTTATCGGCTTTACTTGTTTTTGAATTAATATATCCGTATCAGCACACATCTACTGGTGGACAGGCCTAAACAAGAAAAACTTTCTATAACCACCACGCTTGATAGATTGCTGAACGCAGCGGTGGTGTTAAACCACAGAAGGCAGCAGCATCCTTCTGTGTTTTAACACCACCGCTGGTGCGCGCCTTCCTCTGATAGGTTCTCTTAGTCGGCTTTTACGACATCCACGACTCGGGCTGAGCTAAAGTACACCGCTTTCTGACGAGTTGAATGACTATAATGTATAAAAAAAAGTTTTTTATTTGTAAAGTTAGTTAAATAAAATTTACGTACCTATACGCCACCGTCTATATCTTGTAAAATAGCTATGTGTCCAGAGGTTGCCTGGAAGAAATCGCTCTTAACGATAAAACCGCCCATTGTGCAACTGTTTCTGTGTTTGTGTTTTCCTGTTCTACTGTTATTTTCTCTATCTTGGTGTACAATAAAGAGTATATTGTATACCTACCAGAGGAAGGGCAGCGTCTTCCTTCTGAGTATTTTTCAACACCAACACTACGATCACCAATCCGCCTGCCAAGCGTGGTGATTATGGCAAATCCACCCCTACATGGGAGACCAACCACTCGATGGACCGACGACATCGTAGCGGTCGCAGGGAGTCGATGGATGGAGGCGGCTCGGGACCGCTATTTGTGGCATCGTATGGAGGAGGCCTATGTCCAGAAGTGGATGTGTATGGGCTGATATGATGATGATGATGCTGTATACATATTTTCGCATATTCTATTATTTTGTAAGGAGTTGCCCAAACAAGGTAACTACGAGTTATTATAGAGATGCCTATAATTCATATCCTACACACCTCCGGTGGGCACGCCTTATTAAAGAGTTTTTATTGCCGAACGAAACAGTAATAAATCGCGTTTTTCACGCAATGGCACCTATGTATTAATCAAATGAAATACTGGAATGTTAGCATAAGTTTGACATGTGTTTCTAAGTTTGGGTCAACTTTGCCGTATGCTACCCTACCGGTTTTTTTCCCATTCCAACTTGACCCGTGGGTGTCGTAAGAAGCGACTAAGGAATATTCACTGGGGGCAGGTAGGAGTGTCTCCTGCCTGCAGAACAGATCCACCGCCAAACTGCGGTCCCAAACCTGCATGTCTAGCAGCGTAGGGATTATGATATTACCCCCTATTTTAAGAGGTAAGATCCATTATGGTGCATATCAAGGGAGGTCCTACATTGGCAGTACAGTATCTGTTGTCTGTCTGCGGAATCGTTACTCCCAATGGCGTAAACTAAAGTGATCTCGATAAAAAAAATATTTGAAAAGCGACGTCATCAATTTGTTTTCTTCGATAGAAATCGTTGCAGCAGTTGCCAATGCAATGATAGCTCAAAACCGCTGTCCAATGTTACGATAGTTTAGAACGAGAAGTACCTAGTAGAAGTTTGGAATTCTGTTATTTTTTTATGTCTTATTGTTAGTACATATATATGTGAATAAATGTAAGTATGTAATTGTGTAAGTAGATAGATATGCTAATTAAAAATGAAAGTTTAATAGGCCTAAATCCTTAGTTATACGGCCTTGCCCCGGTCTCCCCTACACCCAGTGGGTGAAATCTGGCTATAAATGATACTAACGATGATGGACAAAAACCATGCTCACCTAATAAAAATTAACTACGTTCCAGCTAGCATGCATAGCCAACATAGTGGCGGGCGCGTGGCACCTCCCCAGCCACCGTGAGAGGGATCCGGAAGACAACCTCGTCTCTCTCAGCATGATCATGTTCTCCAGCCTCTCAGCTGTCAGTAATGCCATCGCATTAGCGGGCATCTTCCTAGTAAGTAGCTAGCCAAAGAATTAAAAACAAAAAAATCTTACTTCTCTACCAGAAAAACAACATTGCAAAAAGGCTTACATAAGAAAAATACAAGGAGCGGCCTTATCATTTAAAAGGTTTAAGACACTTAAATATATAAATAATGTATGACAATTCAAACATCATTATCTAGCCACAAGCTAGGCAAAGCTTTTGTTATGGGAATATATGTATGGCTGATACATACATACAATACATACATCAATAGAGATTTTTTAAGGCATAGAAAATACCAGGGAATTAGTATTTATCCCGCAAAACTTAAAAACAGTGTAAAAGTAAGGGATTAGAATTCGATTATTAGGTGTTTTTAAACAATCCAATAATGACAATGACTGGTAACAAATAGTTTCCATGGCAACGGGCTTAAACAAGAGTCTAATTTGAAAAACAAATGACAATGTTGACGGATGGCGGATCGCGTAAAACGACGGATACCCATCTGATGTTTCGATGACCTTTTAAGAAAATGATTGACTTTTATTTGTTAGAGAACCGATACAAAATGTGTTTTTAGTGATATATTGTCCGAAGCAACACACTTTTGCACGTTCAGCAGCAGCTAAGGTTGTTCCGTGTTAGTTTCGTGCGATCCGTCAACCGAAACTTCGTATTTCGTGTTTCAATGTTCCTTTCCTTTCCTTGGCAAATTATAGATTTCTGATTTCAATAACTCTTTATGGCTTACAAAATAAGCACTTACAAGTCAAATTTTATTATCAAACAAGGTGCATCACATTATCTTATTGACTGTTATCAGTGTTATCACAAGGGGGTAATGTTATAATCCCCATGCTGGGCATGTTGCTTGGGGCATGATATTATAATTTATAAGGTATTCCGAGACACGATGGTCACATGGGTGACACTTGCACACGTCATCATCGCCATCGGCGAATGAGAAGACGAGTCAGTTTTCTGGTGTTACCAGTAGCGTAAAATCGTAACTTTCCGAGCTCTTTGTTTTACCTGTATGAATCTGATAAAAATATGTGGTTTTGTATTTGACCAATTATTTATCACATTGACTCGTGTCTCACGAACGCTGTTTTGACTGATCTAACAAACATACTTGGCGAATTATATTTTTTTATTGATTTTTCAATTGACCCTTATCACATTTGTTACTCAACTTCTACGTTTTGTCGAAATAAAGTTGCCAGGGCATGTGTTCCACAAGGAACATTGAAACACGAAACTTCGTATTTCGTGTTTCAATGTTCCTTTCCTTTCCTTGCCAAATTATAGATTTCTGATTTCAATAACTCATCTTTAGGCTTACAAAATAAGCACTTACAAGTCAAATTTAATTATCAAACTAGGTGCATCCAGCGCCTTCGCGCGCGTTTTATCGGGATAAAAAATAGCCTATATGATAGTCCAGGTCCCAAACTATACCCATACCGAATTTCAGCCTAATCTTTTCAGTAGTTTTTGCGTGAAAGTACAGAGTAACAAATATATACACCATACATCCATCCATACAAACTTTGACGTTTATAATATTAGTTTGGAAGAAGTGCAAAAATAAACTACTAGTATATTTATCGCTTAGGTATGTGTCTAATAATACAATTATT
The DNA here is from genome assembly GCA_947859395.1 of Eupithecia insigniata. Lineage (NCBI taxonomy): Eukaryota > Metazoa > Arthropoda > Insecta > Lepidoptera > Geometridae > Eupithecia > Eupithecia insigniata. The sequence continues at coordinate 2,095,257 of OX402007.1, forward strand.
ATTTTGCCTATCTAAATCTGAATATACGTATAATGGGATTAAGATACATGCCGTTGTCAAAGGTGGCGGTAGAAAAAACAAATCACTTGAAACTCCCACTCAAATTGATTTATATCAATCAGTAAATTTTAGAAAACATAGCGTGTTTTAAAAAATGATTTACTGACTTCAAATTACCTTACTTTTACACTTATTTTAAGTTTTGCAGGATAAATACTAATCCCCTGGGGATACAATTTTTATGGAACCCCCTCGGGATCATTTTCTAAATCGGTTTAATAAAAATTTTATAAAGAAAAAAATTAGTTCCAAATATCTCAATAGGTGGCAGGGGGCGTCAACTGGAAATTAGTGTATGTCAATGTCAAATAAAAATTTGTAAGTTTGTTTTCCTTTCATTTGGCATCGGCATTACCCTATTTCCAGTTGACGCCCCGCCATCTATCGAGATATTTAGAACTATTTTTTATTTTTTATTGTAAATCGAAAACCCCTCATTGGCGGAGATATCACGTAGCATAGGTACATAAAAAAACCTACAGCTGAATTGAGAACCTCCTCCTTTTGAAGCCGGTTAAAAATAACTGTTTCAGAAGCGTCCAGGCTACCTCCACCTCTCGCTGACATCGAATTGCGTGTTCATAATCTGCATCTTCGTGGTAGCGGTGGTGACCTGCGCGTTCCGGATGGAGGGCTTCGTGACTCAGCCTCTCTATGTGCTCCTAATTGTGCTGTTGCTGTGTGCGGGCGCTGGTATGTATTACGTGTTAGCTTAGTTTACTTGGCCTTCACTCGATGAGAGGTCCTTAATAATACATATTATTAATTTCAATTAAATTACCTAAACACATTATTATATCATCATCATCATCAGCCCATACACGTCCACTGCTGGACATAAGCCTCCCCCGTACCACGCCATAAATAGCGGTCCTGAGCTGCCTCCATCCACCAACTCCCTGCGACCGCTACGATGTCGTCGATCCATCGAGTGGATGGTCTCCCATGTAGAGAGGGACTTATAAAATACATTATTATATAAATTAACTTAATTCTCATCACTATTCATATTTTTTTTTCTGTTTTTGGCTTTGTTATTATTATTTTACTTATGTCTAACTAGATGTTGTATTCATACTCCCCGTAGGAGCACAGGGCACACTTGAATACGTCAATTTACAAAAATATAGCCTAAAATAATTGGTGCTTAAATTATAATTCAAAGCCATAAATAAGACATGAAAGGGAAATAATCAAGAACTTAGGTTTTCTAAAATAGTAGATTAATAAATATATATCAGTTGTAAATAGGCATCGTTATAGTCATGTTAGTAAAAATTATAAGTTCATAGTTCTGTGTACAACAGTAGAAGGGCATTGTCTGTCATAATTAATTCCTTATGAAAAATAAATAAGTATCACAGTGATGCAGTTACTTTATCGAGGTAAAATAATAGTTTAGACATGGTGGTCGGGGCAAATTAACCCCTTCGACTATCCCTGGATGTCGTAAGAGCCGACTAACGAGTAACGGAACCTGGCATAACTTTATCATAATGACTATTTTCACAAGGGGGTAATGTTATAATCCCCATGCTGGGCATGTTGGTTGGGGCATGATATTATAATTTATAGGGTATTCCGAGACACGATGGTCACGTGGGTGACACTTGCACACGTCATCATCGCCATCGGCGAATGAAAAGACGAGTCTGTTTTCTGGTGTTACCAGTAGCGTAAAACTTCCCAAAGAGCTCGGGAAGTTTTGAGGTATCGCTGTTGCTGAATTCTAAGGTTTTTGTTATGGGACTTGGGGTAATCTCAAAGAAGTTAAATCAAGCGGAGCTAACGGCGCTATAGTCCGTAAGTAAGTCCGAACGATTTTCGACAGGTCGGGTACTTGCCTCCGTGGCGCAGTTGGTTAGCGCAGTCCCGAATTCAGGGGAAGGTCGCGGGTTCAAAACCGCCGGACTCGTAAATTTTTTGGGATTTTATTTAATTTCTTTGAGATTACCCCAAGTGCGGGCTTAAGCTCTATAATAACAAAAACTGTTTAAGGGTTCTAGCAAGATATGCAAGGTGATTTATCTTAACAATCCTTTTCTATTTCAGCCTACTCTGTCCTCTACCTGATGGTGGTAAACAGCTACTATAGAACAATGAAGATGGATTACGGAGAGAGCGCTATTCCTATATGAAGTGATATTAATACGGCAAATATGCCAGAATATTGCAGAAGCCCGTGCCTTTACCAAGGCGAAAATACGGTTAAAGTGACAGATTTTCTACGAAAGATGTTCAAATAAGGGCGAACTAAGAAGCGAGTTTTTCCTCAGAGACTTTCTATTATTTATCTTTACAGGAAAGAGTTTGTGGGAGCTCGTTTCTTAATTTTCAAACTCATTGGAGGCAGCTTGTGTGGGAGCTTGTACTATGTTGTGGTGAAAATTATTAGTGCGCGAGCTTGACTTACTCCTGACCGGTTTATTTATTTGTAATTATATAATTATTGTGCCTTGAGCCTTAATATAATTTGGTGCGTGGAAAGACATCACAATGCTTGAGCTGCTTAATTATAAATGTGACTGAAGTGATATTAAAAGTATATAAATATATAAATTAAATCTATTTAAGAGGTATGTGTAATAAATGTATATTGTTTTTGTTATATAGTGCGTTTTTGTTATTATCAGGGTTCAAGTCACATCGTAGTGATTTATAAATAAATAAAAATAAACGGAAAAATATAAATAAATTTTATATTTTTCCGTTTTTTCTGATATAGTTATTTAGTACATAAACCGGGAAAAAGTTACGAAGTGCGCCGTGTCTGCAATCCTTAACGGGTAAAAGTTTATAATCATAAGAATCACTAAGAGGTTAAAGTTAAAAAACAGAAATTCTACAGGTGTACTCATCACTGTTTGGGATAAGTCTTACTTGTCCTTTTCCTGGTTTCCTTTAAGACTGGTGAGTAGAGGTGGTCGTTTTTACTAACATCGTTGATAATCAAAGATGTCAGTGTCCGTTGTTGCCAACGGATGGTGAACATGGGAACATCAGATGCCAAAGACTTCGATTTTGCCGAGTAATGTTGATCCCCACCAAATCCCCACATCGGCATCGCCAGCGACAACGAACGTCGACACTACACCGGCGCAGTGGCATCGGATGGCGAACAAGTGCTAGCAAGCCCAACATCGTTTTTATTACATCGTTATTAAAATCGGCATCGCCAGCGACAACGAATGTCGACACTACACCGGCGCAGCGGCATCGGATGGCGAACAAGTGCTAGCAAGCCCGACATCGTTTTTATTACATCGTTGTTAAAATCGGCATCGCCAGTGACAACGAACGTCGACACTACACCGGCGCAGCGGCATCGGATGGCGAACAAGTGCTAGCAAGCCCAACATCGTTTTTATTACATCGTTGTTAAAATCGGCATCGCCAGCGACAACGAACGTCCGCACCACACCAACGCGGTGGCATCGGATGGTGAACAAGTGCTAGCAAGCTCGACATCGTTTTTAACTACATCGTTGTTAAAATTGGCATCGCCAGCGACAACGAACGTGCGCACCACACCAACGCGGTGGCATCGGATGGTGAACAAGTGCTAGCAAGCTTGACATCGTTTTTAACTATATCGTTGTTAAAATTGGCATCGCCAGCGACAACGAACGTGCGCAGTACACCAACGCGGTGGCAACGGATGGCGAACAAGTGCTAGCAAGCCCGACATCGTTTTTAACTACATCGTTGTTAAAATCGGCATCACCAGCGACAACGAACGTGCGCACCACACCAACGCGGTGGCATCGGATGCCGTACAAGTGCTAGTAGCCCCGACAACTTTATTGACCACAAGGTTGTTCACATCGGATGCCATTTTTAAAAAGAACGATCCTCATCAATGTGGAAAATCAACGACAACGCCCATGTCTACTGGTGAGACGAATAACTAGTTTCTGTCCGCGACTACGCACGCGTTGTCGGAATTTCAGCCCCCTAGCACGGGGATTTTTCTCTAGGGTAGAATGACATTGCATCGTCATACATTGCGTACATTATTGAAGTTGAAGCAATGAATTTCAAATAATTTACGCATTCGATGACAAAGTGATGTAATTTTTCTCTACATGTATGTTATCAAAAAGTACCTAGTATAGCATTATACTATTTATCTATACTTTATACTAATATTATTAAGAGGAAAGATTTGATTGTTTTTTTTTTTTGCATTGAATAGGCTCCGAAACTTCTGAACCAATTTGAAAAATTATTTCACTGTTGGGAAGCTACACTAAACCCGGCCTATATTATAATTTAGATATTTTGTTAAATACCCTTACGAAGCCAGGTTATAATTATCTTAGTTTATTTATATTATCTATGCACATAGTAACAGATTTTTGAATTGGTACTTTCAAAGAAAAATAAATCTAGGTTTATTGTACTTACCGATCGATCGATGACTTTAAAATTTTGAATATTCGGGTAGGTTATGGGACATACATAACGTACCCGAACCGAACCGTTATATGGGACAAAAAAATAACTGGGTAAAAAATAATTAGCAAAAATAAACTAGGTAAAAAAATAACTAGGTAAAAAATAACTGCGTAAAAAATAACTAGGTAAAAAAATAACTAGGTAAAAAATAACTAGGTAAAAAATAACAAGTTAAAAAATTAAAGTCATTTTCGAATAAACTGTATTTATATTCCATGTTTTCATCACTGTACCTTCAATGCGTTGTTGACAAAGCCATGTTCAGAGATCACAAACATTTTCTATAAAACTAAACTTAATTCACGTTGTAAATAATGACGACATTTAAAGCATTTTATAATTGATCGACAGTTATAAAAGCAGAGGCCTATCCAAAAATTACAATAATATATAAAACTAGTTTCTGCCCGTGTCTTCACACGCGTTATTTCTATGGAAACGTTTCAATGGGATTTTTATCCCATGGGAACTGATTTATGGTATTAAAGTAGTATGGTATAAAGTTTATTCCAGGCCTAGAATTACCTGTATGCAAATTTTTAACCCGATCCGCTTAGTAGTTTGGGTTACGTCACGAAGTAACATTACCTAATCTACGGTTTGGGCGTGAAGAGGTAACAAACAAACATGCAAACATCCAAACTTTCGCATTTATAATAATTAAGTATTATTTTTTACAATCCTAGTTTATAACATTATAAATGTTAAAGTTTGTAAGGAAGGATGGATGATATTTGTTCCTCTTTCACGCAAAAACTACTGAACTAATTGGGCTGAAATTTAGTATGGGTATAGTTTGGGACCTGGAATAACATAATAGGCTATTTTTTATCCCGATAAAACGCGGGCGTAGGCGCGGGCGTCAGCTAGTAAATTAATAATGAATGTGAGTGGGTTAGTTAGTATTGGTTAGTATTGCAAGACCATAGAATTTGTTTAACTTGTAGATATTTTGCGATTACAAACTACATAAATTTTTAAAAGCTGCCGCGATCCTCTTTTGTTTTTCGTATACAGGCGGCCTGGAATTACGACTTCAGCGTGGATAGTTGTATGAAAAAGCAAAAGATATTTGCACCAGCTTTTAAAACTTCATCTACAGTATAGTTTGGGCGGTGATGGAAAATCCGAAAACTAAACATCGTGGGCATGACTCATTGCAAGACTTTTCTCTGACTCTTGTGGTTTCGGACTTGGTCATCTCGGTCCTTTTTAAACATCCTGTATATTTCAAACGCTAAAAGCATTTGTTACCAAAACTGCTTCCATTTATTTCCACTCAGCCCGCGAGCAACTCGTGTATGGTAAGAAAGAGAAGAAAATTAATTTATTGGAACCCAGAACATGATACAGTACATAAGCTGCGCACGGTATGTCTCTATGTATCTTATGGTATAATTTATTCATAAATAACCTATAGGCTCTTTTTTATAACCTGAAAATTATATATATTAAAATTAAATGATATTTATTATTTATGTCTAAGTAGTTTCATATAATGAAGCTATTTTTAGAAGGTTTATGTGCAGATGTGGAGCCTCTTCTGGCTGAGATATGTGTATAAGTACATTTTAATTAGGTGACTAAAACTAAATTAAAATTAAAAAAATTTATAAACGATTCTAAATAGGCCTTTACATATTAAATTTGTTACTAATAGTAGGTAGATATATCCATAATGAAGTAGATAAATAGTTATATAAACGTCAATATTATTTAGGTACACATATACATGATAAAAATACAAAAGTCCATCACGGGATATGTACCTAGTTATGTCAATGACAAATATTCAAAATTTAATTAAATTTCATGATTTGTCGTTATTCGAGGTCAAGCCACTTGAGATTGATGAGCTGTTCGAGTAGAGTAACTAAGAATGTATTTATGTGCGTACATTCTTAGGTACATATGTATGTCAGCAAGATATAAATTGTTATTATATAAGTTTAAGAATAAATAATTCTGGGTAATTCACACAGCATCATCTAGCCCCCAATTAGTAAGCCTAAAGAAATACAGTTAATGAAATCTGAACCAAGCAGAGCTTGTGCTCGAGAATATAGTAAATTTATCTATCATTTCATAAAAAATTAATACGTTTACCTTTTATTTTTATTATGACCAAGAATAGAAACAAATTAGAACTATTATTTACAAATTTTACAATTGAAACAATTGAGCTAACGGATCCATATCAATACCAGTCGGTAGAGCCCCCAAAAAGATGGCTGCGTTTCCGAAATTTTATTGGTATTAAATAGTGATAACGCATATATATATAGGTATACCAATATATACTTATATTATACTCGTACTGTTACGCCTTGCATAATAATTTTTATTTTGACTTTTACTATCCCATTGCTTGGCTATGACCCTAATTTTGACAACACAATTTATTATAATGAAAACATTAATTAATTGTCCTTATAAATCTTGCTGACAATATTTTTCTGTAGATAGAATTTTCTAATGCTACTTTGCTAAAGCGAAGGACGAATTTATTGTCAATATTCGGTTGGTTCTAATGCATTATAAATTTTATTAAAAAGTTCTTTATTTCATGTAATTTTTTTAAAGACTATTTTATTATGAATTAAAAGTCTACCACATCCAGATTCATTTCATAATATATGACTAAAATATTATCTTAAAAATTTTAAAAATTTTAACAACAGGTAACAACCTCTTGCTTCGCTTGGAACTTCGATTAGAATTTTTAAAAAGGTTTGATCCATAAACCCTAAAAAATAGAATATGAATTTCAGAAAATGTAATAAAAACAGTATACTACATGTTCAACACATCTATTTTAAAAACAGTAGTATGACTGTATGTCTAAGGAGTCTATATAAAATAATTTATTGACCCTGAAATGTATTATTCATTTTGGTAAATGTGTAGATATATAAAACTTTATATGACAAAGTATTAGTATTATAATTCTTGTATACATTATTCTATGTAAGAATAATGTATACAAGAATTACGAAAATTATTATCTCTGATCAGTATTTTGATATATGATTATTACGTAAAAAATACTTATTGACATAAAACTTTAATAGAAGATGCAATTTTTGAATTAAATAGTGACAGAACACTACTGTTCACGCCATATACAGCCGTTACGTTGCCATTATTAAATAAATGAGACTTAAGCCTACATTAATAATTGGAAGACAAATATCTAACATTTAAATGATCGTACATAACTAACTACTACATACATATATATAATAGCGCTAAAGTAACTAACAATATTTTCACAACCAGTTTTAATAAAAAAATGATTATGTACAAAGCCAGCTGGTCTACAAAAATCACTATGATAAGCTTAGATTCTTAACTACATAATATGAACAATAGTTTCACAAAACGACCAATTAATTTTCATCAACTTATATACTCTCTGAAATCGAGTATAGATTGAAATTGATGTTGGAACTGAACCATCTTCAAGAGAAAGTAGCCTTATCCTCATAAAATTTACACGATAACATTCTTCTTTTTTAATATTTTACAATGTCGTGATATTCTCAACATTAGACATAAGTACATACATAGATAGGTATCAAATTAGCTCTTTCATCAACTCCAGCAAATCCTGCCAAATCTTGGTCCTTAACTTTTTAACCATTCAATTATAATACACAAGATTCAGAAAATATCCAAGGAATAATACTTATTTCGCCTTTCATCTACTTATCGACAAGATTATTATACAAACACAAATTTTAATGATAATTATACGAAAGATAGTTTGCCAAATCTTAAAACAGTAAATAAGCAATTGATTTCATTGGAGAGTTTCCCTATATTCGCGTTGTAAGAATGATGTCAGTGGAAGGGAAAGGAAGAAATGCTAAAGCGAAAAAATGCTACTTGGCGCTTTAGCATTTCTTCCTTACCACTGACGATATGATGGCCACATTTAGATGAACCTCCAGAAGTTCATCATTATGATAATAATAGATAAGTTTTTTTTTAAGTAAACCGATATTACTTCTATTTATCCAGTTTTTAAAGTTCCACGAGACCAATGGAACAATATTTGTGGGAACACCTCGGAATCCTTTTCTGTAAAAAGCGAATCATCATGAGGTAAATTGGCAAATACTCGATATCGAGTAACATTGAGGTATAAAAACCAGCCACATTACGAACATTCTCCTTTTGTTTTTCAGTTAATAAATACGCCGCTACATTATGCCGACCAAGATTCCCTGAATATAATCTTGCCTTACTTGCGCAATACGTGGAGACTTCCTGCACTTTGCGTTGGCAACCATTACACCACGTTGTCTTCGTTGATTTGTATCATGTAGCTGCGCACGACACTAATGTAGTACAAATTAAATGCTGAAACCAAAACTGGATTTATTATTTTATTCGTAGCCACTACTAACTTCTAAGATATTGCTATGACGTAGAGGTTGCTACGTCGTAGAGATTGCTACACCTTAGAATTTGCTAAGTCGTAGAGATAGCTACGCCGTAGAGATTATTACGCCGTAGAGATTGCTACGCCGTAGAGATTGTTACGCCGTAGAGATTGATACGCCGTAGAGATTTTTACGCCGTAGAGATTGCTACGCCTTAGAATTTGCTACGTCGTAGAGATTGCTACGCCTTAGAATTTGCTACATCGTAGAGATTGCTACGCCGTAGAGTTTGCTACGCCTTAGAGGTTGCTACGCCGTAGAGATTGTTACGCCGTAGAGATTGCTACGCCGCCGTAGGGATTGCTATGCTATGGTGCCGTAGAGATCGCTACGCCTTACAATTTGCTAGGTCGTCGCCGTAGGGATTGCTAAATAGTAGATGTTGAGTTTTAATGTTTCTTGCGTTTTGACATGGACCTTACTTTTTGTTACACCCTGTATATTTATATAGACAGCGATACAGCGTCTGCCAAAATATCCTTCTAATATTATAAATGTGAAAGTTTGTATGGATGGATGTATGGATATTTCTAACTCTTTCACGCAAAAACTACTGAACCGATTAGGCTGAAATTTGGTATGGGTATACTTTGGGACCTGGGATAACATATAGGCTATTTTTTATCCCGATGAAACGTGGGGGAATGCGCGGGCAGCAGCTATATACTTAAGGATATAAGAGATGAAGTTTGAAAATATTAGACTCACCAAGGAACAGTATGTAGCCGATGGCAGTATCAGTTCCCATCTGGAACATCGTCTTCAGATAGCCGATGATGAAGAGGACCACGAATAAGATCCAGAAAATGAAATACTTCTTGATTATGCCGTTCCTCTTCTGGAATTACAAATTACACCTTATATATATGGCATCTAGGTACATATTGGCAATTAGGATTTATATTCGCAACGATACAAAAGTTTGTATGATCTACCGGCATTTGTTCCGGTTTGCCTATCAAAATAATATACATATTAATGCGAAAGTTTGGATGTATAGATGGATGTTTGTTATTTGTTAACAGATGGGGCTGAAATTTATGCATAGATGTAGCTCTTGACCTAGATTAAAACATAGGCTAATTTATAACCAGTAAAATAACAGTTTCCATGGGAAAGAAATAACCTTTTAACATTTTCATAGAAACAAGGAGGGCGAAACCGCGGGCATAAACTAGTTGTAAAATATATGAATAAATAATGTTGGACAATCCTCTCATCATCATCTAGCCCCAAGCTAAGCAGAGCTTGTGTTATGTGTACGTAAGTACTAGATGTCTGATATACATAACACATAGGATACTCTATGATAGATACTAGATATTTTTATTACACAAGAAAACAACAAGAATACCCTGAACTAATATTGGCAGATCGTCCATTCATCTGTCCCGAGGTGGGAATCGAACTCGCAACCTTCTGCGCTGGTGTACCTTCGCCCGCTCGGTCACTTCGGACCACAAGGAGTACTTTACCTACCTATACCTTATAATGATATAAGCCAAAAAGGTCTCACTGATTCTAAAAAGTCAGGAAAACTTACGTTGTAGACCGCCCATACAAACACCAAGTCCGCCAAAAACTTGATGAAGAACAGTGTTGCCATAAACACCAGGATTGCGAATGCCACATCCGAGGCCGGATCGCTTTCTTCGGGTCGCCGGCGCCTCAGGTCATGGTCGCGGAGACCTTTCGCCATTGCGGTTAGTATGAGGCCTAAGAAAAATGTCAGCAGCTGGAAAATTTCACATTTATTGTTACAATAACTTTTCCTCCATTATCGGCCTGTTAACATATCCGAAAGATAGTGAGGCGCCACGAGCGGTCTGACCAAAATCTGACGCTTGTTTGAATGAAGCGCGTGTTTGGGTGTCCTGGACCCGTAGACCGAGGATTGATATTCTTATTTTACGACTGACCAGCTAAGTTTTTGAATTCCATCAACATCAGCTTTTCGACGTGAAGACTGGGAATCTGACACGGGTTTAGTTTCATAGTTTCTGCGTTCAGCTAGAAATAAAAATAGCGGAAAAGTAGTTTCCCACAAATCTTTAACCAAATCTATGAAATCACATTACGACGATTTAATGCAGAATTTGGTTATAGAGAAGGTTATACGCAGAATTGTTACTAAATATTTCTTCATTCTAATATTGTGCAATGGATTTCCGCAAAGTAACGCCTGAATCTATTATTTATAGGTACTGATGTTGATTTTTAGTAATAAATCTCTTTTATTACGAAATATGTTCAGCAGTGGTCGTGTACGGGCTGATGATGATACGAAATATACAAATGTATGTTTGTTGTAGGTAAATAGGTTCGTAGAAAACGTTTTACGTTTTGAGGGAAATCACATTTTCTATAGACCGCAGAAAATATTGAAAACCGCAAAAATATTTGAAATCTTCGCTTCGGAAAGCTGATTTCGTACGAATAAGAAAAAAGCGCGCGTTACCAAAGCGCGTGCGTTTAATTAATTGCAAAAGATGTAATTGTATAAGGAATACGTAGTAGGTATCTAATATACTTACGGAGTTCCCCAGGCCCAGCACGATGCATCCTGTCTTCAGAGGCAATATACCGCAAAATTTATCCATCACTGGCAGCTCCATGCTTGCCTGCGAACGAATATAGCTCTTAAATGCAGATATTCCCTTATCAGTCGGACTACTTGCACTAGTGCATTAAACAACACCTGCTACCCATAAAACTAAGACGTGTTATTTATTTGCAAGACGATGTTATTTATTTATCTAAAATTGAGAGCTCATCATCATCATCATCATCAGCCTATACACGTCCGCTGCTGGACATAGGCCTCCCCCGTACGACGCCAGAAATCGCGGTCCTCAGCCGCCTCCATCCATCGACTCCCTGCGACCGCTACGATATCGTCGGTCCATCCATTATACGTACATAAATGTAAAATTAAGAAATCCGAGGTCAGTTTTTAGTTTTTTCAAAATAATTTAATTATCTTCAGTCTCGTATGGATAACCCTTTTCATTCTCAACTATTAAATATTTTATTTATGTTTGATATAAACCATAGGTTTGTTTTTGCTATACCAAACATTATTTTCACTAAAGATTGAGTTAACATTAAATTTTTTGCATTTTCTGTGACACAGGCCACTTCCAATACCTTCCATTGTTCTCTGATGTGTGCCATTCGCGACCACTTACCACACAAATAAAACTTTTTCGTGTTAAGGAATGGCAGCGTCAAGAGAAAATCATCAAAGGAATAGACCATTACTTAGTAGGGCTTCCCTCGTACGGGAGAAATTCTTCCCCGCTTATAGCTTGCCCTAGTAGGTCAAGAACAAGGGAATCATAGGTATCTACCATATTCTCTTTCGAATGTAAAGAAAGAAAGAAAAGAAAGAAAATTAATTTATTGATACACAAAGGCTTTCAGATATAATTTATAACCTAGCTTAAACATAACAAGTGCCTGCCCTGCGAACCAATAGGACCCACCTCAGCTTAATGTTGCTCCACAAAAAGTTGAGCAACGCTGGTTTTCAGGAAGGACCATGTGCTTCTGCCTTGGATTGAATTTGTCATAAAACGAATATGTCGTTATAAGAATCTAACGTAAACCAAACAAGGAACAGAAACCATCGATGGTCAAGGTTTTTCAAACCTGCGAACTTTCAAAGCACTTCACTATTTATCTAACTAGCAAGATTTTCCTCTGTCTTGTAATAAGTTCCTATTATTTAATTGTGTAGCTGTTTGTATAGGAAACTCCCCAAAGTTCCAAGGCAAGTTTTAATGAAATTCTGCCATAAATCACTTCACTTTTAGCGCAACCAAATTTTCATCACTATCACTCCTTACAATCTTAAATATTAGTAAAATCTTTTTATTTACCGTTAATTCCGCCTTTGGCCACTCAAAACACAACTCCTCACCGACTCTTTCAACGCACGGGCTTTTAACGGGAAACAAGTGCTGATCTGATTGAAGACCTGTTAAGGGGAATACTTGTATAATACCCACTCCAACTAACAACAAAATGAACTTCGCTTATTCCCAGTTGTCTTGTGCAGTAGTTCTGTATAGAAGAACTGGGACAAAAGCTGTCCCAGTTACCACCACACCACCACCATTGTATTAAATTCAGACTTTCTTGTTATTTTTACAGTCCTTTTAAAGGAACTAATGAGTGATATGCAATCGTACATAATAGGTACGTACTTCAGTTTGTGCAGGGAGCTTTGCACGGGTATTTTCTGGATAACAGGAAGCCCCATTGCTGTTCTTAGTTCTAGACCGAAGTAATACATTTACATGTGTATGAATATTGTAGGCACATTTGCTTCGTGGTGAATCAAACAAAATGGGGTCCTTCCAGCATTTAGATAGTAGTTATGGAGGGAGGAAATATCCAAATATCCGTCTAAGATCTTTTTTATTTGCCCATAATACAAGCTCTGTTTGGTTTGGAGCTAGATAATGTTATTGCTTCATTTCAATGTTAATTTTGGAGCATTTTATAGAATACTAGCTGCTGCCCGCGTCTTCGCCCTTTGCCCGCGTTTTATCAGGATAAAAAATAGCCTATATGTTATTCCAGGTCCAAAACTATACCCATACCAAACCACCCAATCAGTTCAATAGTTTTGGCGTTTTCTTTGTAGAAAGCGGAAAATATAAAAAAAAAACAAAAAAAAATATCTCACGGCAACTTGAAACAAAACCGCTTAACTTGGATACAACGCGAACTAACCCTAGTTAAGAAACTAGTCAAAAGAACCAGGAAGTCCTCTCCTTAACCCTGAGTCTGGAGGCTGTACCGCACATGCGCAGAGCGACCTCCGTCGGTCGATACTCATCTGTCAATGCCCAAGGCTTCACTATACTCTGTCCACACGTTTATTTTCTTTGACTTAATGAAAGAATGAAATTTTACGCTATGAACATTATTTAAATAGTCCTAACGCTTAAAGTTGGTTGTCAAAGTCGAGCAAATAAGGTATCTGTTCGAAGTAACATTAATTAATCTGTGCCCAAGCTAAGTAGAGCTTGTGTTATGGGCACTAGATGACTGATATACACAATACAAAACATTACATAGAAATATATTTTTCAATCATCATCAACCCGTGTACGTCCACTGCTGAACATAGGCTTCCCCCAAACGATGCCACGAATAGCGGTCTGGAGCCGCATCCATCCAAAGACCCTGCTACCACTACGATGTCGTCGGTTCATCGAGTCTTCCCCACACTTCGTTTCGTATTGCATCGCTGTCAATATCTTGAATTTTAGAAATTCGTAATCCTACTAATATTATGAATGTCAAAGTTTGTAAGTATAGATATATGGATATTTGTTCCTCTTTCACGCAAAGAAAACACCTAGAACACCCGGAACAAATATTTGCAGATCGTACAAACATTTATCCCAAGGCGGGAATTGAAAATGATGATGTTGCAACTATATACATAGTTTCCTTTTCTGTATTATTTATGAAACTAGTTGATAGCTATACTCCAGCTACGCGTTTATTTTCTTTGAATGATAGAATGCAATTTTTGACGACCGATGGGGCGCAGTGGTAATTTAATATTGGTTCTTGGTATTTTCTATGCATATTAAAAAAATAGGTAAATCCAACTTCGATAAAGAGATCAGCCGACGAATCCAACTCGGATGGGCACCGTTCGGGAAACTTCGCAATATTTTCTCTTCACAGATCTCGCAGAGCCTCAAGACGAAAGTCTTTAACCAATGTGTGTTACCAGTGATGACTTACGGATCTGAGACGTCGTCGCTCACTATAGGCCTTGTGCAGTGCATAAGCTCAAAGTCACCCAGCGAGCTATGGAGAGAGCTATGCTCGCAGTTTCTCTACGCGATAGAGTTCGGAAATCCGTGAAAGAAAGTTACCGACAAAGCTTTTGATGAATTAGCAGGCTGAAGTGGCGATAGGCAGGCGTAGAACCGATAATGATATGATAAATAGTTGGTAGATAGAAAACCACAGAGTTTTATCAGATTTATACAGGTAATACAAGGAGCACCGGGAGTTACGATTTTGCTGTGTATCTAAACTGTAATTTAATTGAAATCGTTTCTCATACTCGCGGCTCAAAACCTATCATGTATTTGCGCAACAGAAGGTAGGTATGATACGATTTAGCTATCTCCACAGTACTCGTTGATCTATAGGTATAAACTTTATTGTAGTAGGTAGATGTAAGTAGATAATGTTCAATTCAATTAGTAAAGGCGATGTGCTCGCGACAAGTGCTTGTGTTATGCGCGCTGCTTGCGCTCGCGCAATGTTCGCTTCCGAAAGGTGTGTTTATTTTGATTTTATCAGATTTGTTTGTTTAGTGTAAATAGGAGTGAACTAATAGTTTTATTAGTTTTCTTCTATGGAAGTTTGGATGGAATGGAACGCCTCCTTATCATTTACGACGAGAAAGAGAAAAAGTAATGTCTACCTATATGTGTTTCAATTAAGGAGACTAGTGCTACAAAACTTAATTTGGTTTGGTTCTTTAATGACAAAGGAAATAACAATCAAATAATATAAACAAATTAAACTAGTATTTACAATTGTAACAATTGAGTTAACTGCAGACTGTTGCAAACAATCTACAGATAGTTCAACTGGTCCATATCAAAACCAGTCGGAAGCGTAGCGAAGACGCTGGCTGCATTGCCCCGCTGTATGGCAATGCTAATGCGCTGCGCCAGATACTCTCCAGCTCTCGGGTCACGCGTCGCTTCGACCAGGCGCTCAGATTTTTTTTTAAAACCCGGAGGTCCTTGGTACCCCAATTTGGTTTAACGTTTGTCGATATATTTTGTTGAGATTCCGTGGTATCGTGGTATCGAGTAGACACTCCTTGTGTCTAGATTCCCTAGTCACATTCCCTAGACACTCGTCTATCATTCGTTAAAGAATTTGAGATGTTGTGGCTTTTGTGGGTACACTTCGTTATAAATAAATATCACGCCAACAAGCGATACCTTCTAAAAATGTGTGAAACTCACTCCCGCTTATGATACCCACAGGAAACTCACCTACAACTTGACAATTTGGATATTTACATCTGTATTAATATCGCTGTTGGATACTAAAATATGTTCCACGATCGCTCACTTGTACGTCTCACATTTCAAAAAATTCAGCTTTTGGCCTATGTCCAAAATATTTCTCGTTTCACTCCAAATTACAAAGGGAAAAGTTCACAAATAATTCCTTGTGCTTGTTTAAGCCCAAACAATGACTTCTGCAACAGTTACATCTTGTTGTTGATGAGATGATACCTACATTGCCGACTTCAGAACATTACACATAAGTATATATTTTTTATTATTATTACATAGTCGATAATACAGATAAATATTTTCCATCAGACCAAGCTCACTGGAAAGCCCTAGCTGAGGCCGAGCTAGCCGAAGCACTGAAGGTAGAACGGAACTTCAACACAGCCAAGAATGTGATTCTCTTCATTGGAGATGGAATGGGGCCCAACACTGTCACGGCTACAAGAATCTACAAGGGAGGGGAGGGGCACAGGCTGTCGTTTGAGAAGTTCCCCCATCTTGGAATGCTAAAGGTAGAGAAAATTGTTTAGATTTATAGCTTCCCTATAAAGATATCGATCCTGACCTGTTTTATGTACGGGCGATGATTCTACCATGAAAATCAGATGAGTTATGTGCTTGTTCGGAAATCAGATTTCAATAACTTAATTTCTTTTTAGGCCTACAAAATAAGTCAAATTTTATACTACAAACAGTTTTTAATGTAGATATTGGGGGAAGGTGGTAATGTGGCTCCTGCAGGTATTTTAGTGGCCTTTTAATATTTCATTATTGAAGCACCTCCACGTTGTAGAAAATAGCTGAAATGGTGGATCCATTTCAGCGTGAGTAAGGTAAGGTAGTTTATACCCAACATAAAGTGCCTGCCTTTCATAAATATTTTTGTTACTTAAGCAAGACGTAACGAGTAAATCCAGGGGATAGGTTTTGCGAGCGCATTAAAATAAATAAAATTAATAAATAAATCATTTATAGTCCTCTAACACAATGAGCTTAGATTTAAAACTAGAATACTAACAATAAGTTTAAGCATTGTTTGTTTGTATTCCATAATTGTGCCAAAAAGTTATTCTGGGTGCACCGGCTGCATTGATTTGTTGAACGTCCTTACTAAAAACAGGTATAACGTAGTATGCGTGAAATATCTAATAGCCGGCCATAATACCTCCTCAGATTAAAATTACTTAGATAGTACTTTTTTATGGAAACAATTTTCATGACTAAATAATATAGGATTTAATAACCCAAACTCAAGACACGAATAAACAGATAATTGCAGAATCTTTCAACGCTTTTATTTATGGCCTATTATATCTAATTTTCCATGCTCAAAACAAATCTCCCATATTACCAACTTCTATCACTCTACTAAAAAAGTTCTCTTCATTAAAAGTAACAGATAATAATGTTATTCCAGACATATTCAGCTGATAAAATGGTACCAGACTCCTCCTGTACGGCTACTGCTCTGCTCTGCGGGTGCAAGACCAACCAGGAAGTACTGGGAGTTGACGCCTCAGTGTCTGTCGGTGATTGTGCCGCTTCCTTGAAGCCTGCGGCCAGGCTGAGCTCCTTGGCTGCCGAGGCTCTTAAATCTGGGAAAAGTGCAGGTATAATATCGGAAAGTATGTTCAAATGTCTGTGACAGTATAATTTTTCATATTTTTAGCTTCCAATTGGCGAGACCTCACTATGCGTCAGTTATTTCTTATATTCAATTCTATAAATAGCGCTATCACAAAACCTTAGCTGATTTGATTATCTACTCATATTGATTCACCTTCCTTATCACGAAATACTTAATTTGGTGATGATATACATAATCACCAAATTATAAGTAATACATTATAATAATCGATAGACTTTATTTATCTGTTCAGATTTTTATATCTAGGTTTTGTGCTGCAATTTTTTATATATTCGTCGATTTCGAACCTGGTGCATCTTCGTCCATACAAATAGTTTGAAAATATGTGTAAAATAACTACTTATGACGGAAGGTTACTGGTGGTGGCACACAGTGAGTGACACTAACCTCAGAGGGTGGAACTCTGAGCTAGGATCACTGGGGTTACTCACTGTGCTAGTTTGGTAACTAGGTCACCTATTTCGAACGTTAACACGCAGCGAAAAGCGCAAATTAAGTCGACATCATCGTTTCAGTCAGCGATATTGGACACGTCGTCGTCACCGGTTGCGGCTGACAACATCGGCTGCAATATTTAGCGTTGCCCCCTTGCCCCGGCTTTCCGCGTGCGGAGGGGGGCATCTACACGTGCAGATGGGAGGCAACGACACGTGTGGAGGGGAGCAACGACACGTGCAAAGCAATCCTTTTGACCCTTTTTCACTTACATCTATGTACCTTTACCTGACGCTTCGCCTGCACCAGCTCCTGTTTAGGCGACATGGAATTTGTGGATAATCTTCGAGGTAGTTCGCAAGAGCTGAAACCGTTGTGGTAGGGACTAGACTAGACCAGTAGAAGATATCTACTGTCCAGCCTTGACGCAGCCACGCAACGTTGCACAGGCGAAGGCAATACGGACGAATTCCTAAAGCTGGAGAAGCTTTACTCTCACTTAAGTAAGCTTGAACTCAAATGAGTTCAAGCTTACTTAAGTGAAATATTACACGTTTCAAATAACATCTCTCGACCGAGTACTTAAATAAATAAATTAATAATGTTGGACAATTCGCACCAAATCTAGACCAAAACTAAGCAGAATGTTATGGATACTAGATACTCATATACTTATAAACTACACTAGGTAAGGTACTTATTATATACATAGGTAGAAAATATCCAGAACACCCGGAATCTCAGATCTGCAGAAAGTACAAATATTAGTCCTGAGGCGGGAATCAAGTCACAAGCGAACCTTCACCTGCCGCCGCACCACAGAGTCGTTAAAATTGAGTGAATAATTTTGGCAGAGGGGTGTCAAGTTGCTTGCCTGCAAGGGCCCCTTTGCAGGAACTTGACACCCCTCTGCCCGGCTTTAAGCGCTCGGAGCATGAATGGAACTGGAATATTATTAGACGAAATTATTCTTTATTTAAAGGTTTTGTTACCACAATGCGAGTGACCCATGCGACTCCAGCGCCTCTGTTTGCACACTGCCCAAACAGGCGGTGGGAGTGCGAAGACAGAATGCCGGCCGGCAGCAGCCAGTGCAAGGACATCGCCAGGCAGCTGGTCGAGAACTGGCCTGGGAGGGACCTGCAGGTATAAGTCACCTATATTAGTCAAGAAATCCTACTAATAGTTCATATTCATTTGATGACCGATGTGGCGCGGTGGGCGAAGGTCCGCTTGCGACGCAGGAGTTCGATTCCCGCCTCAGGACAAATATCTGCAGATATTTGTTCAGGGTGTTCTGGTCGTTTTCTATATACATATAATAAAAAAATATCTATATATGCAATATATATGGCGTCGTACGGGGGAAACCTATGTCCAGCAGTGGACGTGTATGGGCTGATGATGATGATGATGATGCAATATATTGTATTATGTATATCAGGTTATCTAGTACCCATAACACAAGCTCTGCTTAGCTTGGGGCTAGATAATATTGTGAGAATTATCCAGCATTATTTATATATTTATTTATTTATATAGGTATACAGTGGTGGTCATATAATTAAGAACGTTGATATAAAGGGAAGATTTTTTCAAACTAAGATGCAAATCTAATTGCTTGCAATATTTTTTTATTTCTCGCGATATCGTAAAACCTTTCCATAATACCACTGTATTAATTGATACACATGATTAGCAAAAAATAAATAGACAAACTTTTTACACTACTTCTAAACATAGTATTCCTATTTACTGGCTGTTCACGTAATTAAGAACGGTAAATAGTTTATACCTTTATTCCAATTTAAATAGGCAACACTCAGTCGATTTGTTACTGTTTTTTATAATTTTGGCGCCTTTTAGTGCTGTAAAGATTAAAAGTGATTGGTTCTTATGAAAAAACAATGGGAAAAAATAAAAGTTGTGATAAATCTACGCCGACCATCTGCAATTTTCAAATACTACGTACTGCTACGTATCATACTACTTCGAATGTTCCACGTGTACCTAAACAGAGAAAAACAACTCTTCGAGATGACCAAAACATCGTTCGTATGGCAAAACAAAATCCTTTTAAAGGGTCTAATGAGCTGAGAAAAGAATATTTTGGTGAAAACAACCCTTCAGCAATCTCAGCACGCACTATTCGAAGATGTTTGGTAGAAAAAAAATTGCACGGTAGGATAGCAAGAAACCCCATGTTGAAACTTTGCCACAGGCAAGCCCGGCTTGCATTTGCGGAAAGTGTGAAAACTGGACTGTGTGACAGTGGAAAAATTTATTTCTTTCTGGCAAGACGAGTATTTTCTGATGTCTCCCGAATACAGTATTCGACCCTAAGACAAACGACCTAAAACTATGCCCAACACGCTAAAAACAATTTCCAGGTGATCCTTGGGGGTGGAATGCAGATGCTGGTCTCAAACTCTTCAAACACCTCCTCCGATCCTCTAGACACTTGGTCCTGCATGCGCAAGGATGGCAGAAACCTGGTCAATTCTTACATCCAGGATAAGGAAAGCCGTGGTTTGAAGCACAGTGTTGTCAAGAAGAACCAAGAGTTGAGGAACTTGAATATTGATGACACAGATTATCTTCTTGGTGAGTAAGAACGGTAGATAAGCAGCTCGGTGTATGGTAAATCCATGGTAAATCTAAATTATGTATATATGAGTACCAAGGTTTTTGCTATTATAGTGCGTAAGCTTAACACTATTAACACATATTATCTAAGAAATTGAACACTTGATTTGGTGGCGCAATTGACTACCGCATTCCGTATTGAGGGAGGGTTGTGGGTTCAAGTCCCTTCGAATTCGATTTAGATTTTGGGGTATATTAATAAGTTTAATAAGAATTAAACTTATTAATATAAATAAATAATGCTGAACAATTCACACAGCATTATCTAGCCCCAAGCTAAGCAGAGCTTGTGTTATGGGTCCTAGATAACTGATATACTAATACAATACATAGATAGATATTTTTTATTATACATAGAAAACATCCAGAATACCCTGAACAAATATTTGCAGATCGTACAAACATTTATCCCGAGGCGGGAATCGAACCCGCAAGCTCCTGCGTCGCAGGCAGACCGTCGCCCGCCACGCCACAGAGGTCGTCAAATATACCCCTCTAAAAACGAAGAGAGGTACATATATAAATAATAGCAGTATAACAATTCATTCTGAAATCATTGATAGGTTTTGCTACTCCAGTTCTGGGCATATGCGCATAATTATTTATCAATCAATCATATAAATCATTTATTAGTAACTAAAAATAAAAATAGGTACTATTAAATTAACCGTTACTTAATTAAATAAAAAGTAGGGAAGAATGTGAAAATGTAATGGTCTTAAACTTAACACAAAATGGTCCAACTCAGCTTATGCCGGTTTTAAAAACCTGCGCTGGTTTATCTTACGGACGGTAGAAAACCATCCTTATCTGATGGATATACCATCCACTCGTACAAAACGGTTTTCCTCCACCTTCATCATGCACACCGCTAAGGAATGGAACTCGTTGCCTGCTTCAGTTTTTCCGGTGAATTACAATCTGGGTCTCTTCAAGACAAGAGTGAACAGGTGTCTTCTAGACCTTCGTGATACAACATCAGCCACATCATCACTTTCCAGCAAGTAAGATTATGGTAAAACGAAGGTCTATATACTATAAAAAAAACTTGCTACATACAGCAGTGTTCAAGGATCGTGATCTCATCTAGCTGGATGTATTATTATACTATTTAGTAGAAACTCAGAAAACGGACAGTCTCAGCACGTCTCAGTATGTATTTGTTATTTTTACACTCGTTTTCCGATGGAGCCATTTTGTTACTTCACGGGCTATAGGATAGAATATGGCATTGGATTGTCCATTCGTCACCGAATAACGTACCTACACAGTAAATGTTCCACAGGTATCTTTGCCAATGGTCACCTACAGTACGAGTTTGAGAGGGACGACGGACCCGAAGGCATGCCGTCTATTGTGGATATGACAGAAGCCGCCATCAAGGTGTTGCAGAAGAATAAAGAAGGGTTCTTTCTTATGGTAAGAAAACCTGTTTATGAGTAAACTATGACGAGCTTCCCTGATATTAGTAAAACCGGTAATTACGAATCAAACTTGAGCAAACTGGATACCTATCAGTGCGCACGACGGAGAAAAATGGCCGAATATAAAAATACATATTAGTTCTCAGTATCAAATAGAGAAATAGAGAAGAAGCAACATGACTGGGTCATTAAATATTTGGACTTGCTGCATAAATAACGATACGTCATTATGTTGGCCGAGTAATCGCATCTTGATGACACTGAAGTGAGTGAATTCAACATTGAATGAAAGTCAATTTGTACCACGTACCAGTCGGTGCAGTGCGGGTGTCCTAACCACACTGCGCCTTCCGGTACGTGGTCTACCGACGATCTGTTGAAGGCATTTTTTACTCAACAAAAGTGGCAGAAAAGCGTGCGGCCCACCTGGGCCCATCACATATTTTCTGCCCATCAGCCTATGGACGCCTGTAACATCATATTTTACACGCGCGCTGAGGAGGACCGCTCATTGATGCGATCTTTGGTGAAGGCCTTACGTGCATGATACGAGCATTGCACGTCATTCAGCTGGAATGATGATGATGAAATGGCAATAACTTTTCAAGGTGGAAGGTGGGAACATAGATATGGCCCACCATCGTGGCCGCGCCCGTACCGCCATCTACGAAGCCTCGGCTTTTGACGATGCAGTGCAGCGGGCCCTGACTCTGACAGACGAGCGCGACACCCTCATCGTGGTGACAGCTGATCACACGCATACGCTCTCTATCAATGGGTATCAGGATCGGGGATCCGATTTGTTTGGTGAGATATTTGCAAAATGAGGAGAGACTCTAGTTATACACACAACTCCCAAGTCATGTAGGGGAGCGTTTTCAATTCAACCCCCATGGACCCTATTTTACCAATTGGTGCTTTTAATCAAATCACATTATTTTCAGTTTACATACACATCAACATCACAATATCAGCCCATACACGTCCACTGTTGGAAATAGGCTTCCCCCATACGACGCCACAAATAGCCCCCTCCAAACATCGACTCCCTGCGACCGCTACGATGTTGTAGGTTCATTGAGTGGATGGTCTCCCAATATTCCGTTTCGCGTTGTGTCGTACGGCTCTGTACTCCCCAGCGGTTATCAGATCTGCGAGCTATATGAGCTGCTCACTTCCACTTCAGCCTACTAATTCTGAGAGGTTTGTCGGTGACTTTGGTTCACCTACAGATTTTCTTATTCCAGATTCTGTCACGTAGAGAAACGGCAAGCATAGCTCTCAGTTTACAAACACATTTAACGAGAATAATTTTTACATCACATATTTAAAAACTAGTAAAAGGCATCCATGACAATATGAAAAATATTGTACTGAATGAATGCATAGGACAGTCAAAAAGACTGTCCTATGATTTCTAATAGGTTCGGTACCTATTTACCTACTATACAGAATGATTTGTAGCGGGGTGCAAAGCTTCAAGAACAAACCAGAGTAGACCATTTAGAACCATTTGAGCCATGGTTGTCGAAAACGATGTCTCACCATTGATTGGTCTACTCTGGCTTGTCCTTGAAGCTTTGCACCCCGCTATCAATCACCTGTATATTTAGTTTTTACTTTATCCTTTTTGTATCTTGAAAAAGGATCTCGATCTGACTCTCTTTTGCGACTTTATGCAATTTTATTCTATATTAATAGAAATATTAATCTGAACAGTCCATATACTATGTTCCACGCAAATTGGATGTACACTGTTACAATATAAACACCCATACTTTAGGTGAAATGACTCCCAAACCCCACATTTTGAGTCCACGGAAAAGTTCACTCTATTGCCGCATCTTTTATGCGCAATTTACATTACTTATCAATTTGAAATCTCTCAATAAGTATCGTATATATGAAACTCCTCCGTCTGGCCGTGGGGCCGCGGCGTACGAATATCGACCCCTCCAACTCAACCCGTGGATGTCGTAAGAGCCAACTAAGGGAACCTACCAGAAGAAGGGCAGCAGCTTCCTTCTGAGTATTTTTAAACACCAACACTGCGATCACCAATCCGCCTGCCAAGCGTGGTGATTATGGCAAACCCCCCTACATGGGAGACCATCCGCTCGATGGACCGACGACATCGTAGTGGTCGCAGGGAGTCGATGGATGGAGGCGGCTCAGGACCGCTATTTGTGGTGTCGTACGGGGGAGGCCTATGTCCAGCAGTGGACGTGTATGGGCTGATGATGATGATCTGAAACTCAACGCCATGGAAGTGAGTTTTCGTTTTTTTTTTGTCGTGGTTTGTTTTCAAACTTTCCACATCGAGTTTAGCTAGTGAATAAGTATCAGAACATTATTAAAATCCCTACTAGCAGCTGCAGTAACCTCCTGACCTTCTTCCATCTCTATCCAGGCATAGCCCAAGCATCGCGTTACGACAATATCAACTACACCACCCTCTCGTACGCGACCGGTGGACCTGGCGCCATGCATTACTACGCCACGGACAAGACAAATGGAGAGAATGGAAAGCTGGTGAGACAGTAGAGGAAAGTTTTAAAACCCAAGTCAATACATCACAATATAAGAACTTTATCGATAGGACCGCCATGTTAAGACTAGGTAGTACTAGGTATTGCATTTGGTGCCCCTGTATATCTTATAAATATTTTATAAAAAACCTTTTACAGCCAACTCGTACCTAAGAGGTACCTAAGGTAGGTGCTATGTAAAAAATACAGAGTTTTTCGGAAACGAAATACGTCCTTGCCTTACGAAAGTTAGCGATTGGCTGCTTCGTGACTGATGAGAAAGTAATGACGCTAATTTTATAGGGCCGTAGAGAGGGGCCAAGATACTAGGTAAAAGCGACGTAAGCGCATAATGATAATTACAATAGGTGTTGTAATTATAACTTGTGTATTAATGTAATAGTCAAATTTTAATTTAGAAAAAGACATCGTGTTTATATGTAGTATCTACGGTGGAAATAAACGAGATGTTAAAATAGTTTTACTTTTTATAAATAAATACAAACACAAATAATGCAACTAAATTTTAGGTAAAATAAAAACAGCGAAGAGAAGTTCTCTACAGATTTTTTTTTAAATACAGACAGTGAACCATATGAAGTGTCATAAACTTACAAAACTCCTAAACTATAGGGGTGAAATCTTTTAGATCGCGCGCCCACGGCGACTTTTTGTAGCGATGCAAACGCGCGACTGCAAACGCGTAAACGCGCTACAAAAAGTCGCCGTGGGCGCGCGCTCTTAATTTGCCAGTAGGTAAGTATAAACAAGCGTAACTGACTCGAGCGTGACAGTTCAGAATCGAGATCACATGAGTAAAGAGACGGAACAGAGACGAAGCTTCTACGGAGCGACAAAATGTTTACCACGATGGGTTGGCACAGGAGCATAAAATTAAATAAGCAAACCGTTTAAATATCAGATTTTTAAATTACAATGATATTTTACGATTTTTTTACCCATGTGCCCAGATTATGTGTTATAGAAGAAAAGAGAGACGACAATACATTATAAACTGAGCATAAAGAAGAGTCTGCAGGGAGTCGATGGATGGAGGCGGTTTGGACAGTACCCCGGTATTTGTGCCGTCGCGCCGTCGCCGCTCGTATCATATTAGGGAGGCATATGTCCAGCAGTTGCTTGTAGGCTGTTAATGATGATGACGGTGAAAAACAGTTCATTTCAAAGAAAAAAGGTGAAGGCAGGTATTTGAAAATTTATTTACTTGCTAGGTGAGGAGGGAAGACCCTAGTCTGCAGGACACAACAGACTTCCACTACGAACAAGTGGCGGGAATCATAACGGATGAGAATACGCACGGAGGGGGTGACGTCACTGTTTATGCTCGGGGTAAGTTTTTTTCTTTTTCTTTCTTTATTGTTAAATCACAGCGTTGCATAATAAATATACATAATAATAAGTATCTCACTAACTACTCAAAATTAGGTAAATTTTATTTAATTGCAAAGCAAATGACTAAAAAATATAAATTAACAACAGACAGAAAGTTAGAATATTTTGACTGTTTTAAAAAAATTAATAATCTACTTCAAATTTCTACACTCCCGTGTACATTTTTATTAAACCACGTCGGAATCATTCTCAGTGCAAAATAATTTTAAAAATCGGAACATAACAGACGAAGTAATCGACGATCATAGGTACGTACCATCTAGGGTTTATGCCCTGGGAATTCCATCTCGTACCCGGGAAATTCAGGTCGAGAACTCGAGAAATTTCAAATAAAATAACAATCAAATAATATAAAGAAATTAAACTAGTATTTACAATTGAAACAATTGAGCTAACTGCAGACTGTTGCAAACAATCTACAGATAGCTCAACTGGTCCATATCAATACCAGTCGGAAGCGTCCCCAAGACGCTGGCTGCATTGCCCCGCTGTATGGCAATGCTAATGCGCTGCGCCAGATACTCACCAGCTCTCGGGTCACGCGTCGCTTCGACCAGGCGCTCAGATAATTTTTTGAAAACCCGGAGAGCCTCGGTACCCCACGGACCTAGGGTCTCGACTCCAAGGGGAGCAAATGCGTAGGCTCTGTCGAGACCTGCATATTTGCGCCTCTTGAGATCCTCGGCCAAATCTGCCGGCGAACCAGCCCTCACGGATGTCCTTGAAAGATGGGAAGGCGCAAGTGTGTCAACACATGTAGCGTCCCACACAATAGGCCTCCCCAGATCCCAAGGGACTAAAGTCATGCCATCGGGCCTCTTATCATCGTCACGCAACAGACCATTCGGTTCGAGAATAGCTGGTACGTTAGCGGTGACAAAGGCCCGTCGGATGATGTCGTTAAGGCTGGCATGGCGAGAAATCCGACCGGCAGCCCTAGTACACGATAATCCGTGATGACCAAGCTGTTCAACAACAGTACCGCACTGGCATTGATGAGGCGCGCAACACCTTGCACCCAACCGAAGGCATGTTGCTATACGGAAAGTTACGGGATCCAATAGTGTGCCAGTATTATATGAAGGAAATGCTTGCAACCAATGACGCAACCAACCAAGACGGGCACGATCTGCAGAGCTGGAGCACGTTTGTAACAAACAATTCCGTGTCAACTCACACAGAGGCCCGTCCCATTGCCGTTGGGACAAAAGAGATTTTGGGGGAGCAGCATCAGGGCAAGCACTATGCCAAGCCCTTCGAGCCTCGTCTAAAAACGAAATTTTGAATGATTTTCCAGGTGAGACCAAAGACGGCTTTAAAATTTTTTCCACTAAAGAACTAGTGCTGTAGACAGAAGACAAGAACGCTGGCAGGGCGACACTTGAAATTTTGCGGATACCTAAGCCTCCCAATTTGACAGGCAGGGAAGCCTGCGACCATGCCTTGTCATCGAAACAGATATTCAAAACCGATGATAAAGTATTATTTATTATGTTGTCTACGCCTTCTAAGAGCTCGCTGTGTTTCCACAGTTGACAACATCTCAAAGAATACGTAAATTTAGGTACAAACAAGCAAAACCGACTATTGTAAAAGCCATATGGCTATTAATTTTGAGAAGTCTGTCCGAGGTTTTGTTGAAATTTTGAATTTTACTCATCTACAAATGACTGAAAAGACTCATCAAAAATTGGTGAACCAAGGAGGCGAAGTGAACATTTATCTACAACTGTAATGTTGGGAGCCAAACTATTGAATTTTATTATGATATTGTTTTTGTCTACACAAGAGTCCGAAATAAAAAGCTCGCACTTTGAAAAATTTAGGTCTAAACCTATTTGCCGAAATTCATCTGTGATGATTTTTCGTTCATTAAAAACTGTTTCCACGTCTCCCCCTATCGTTCCGTCATCTAAATACCAAACATTAAGTTTGGATTTAAGACGTTGAATTACTGGTTGGATAGCAAGGCTAAATATGGCCGGACCAAGAGGGTCGCCCTGCTGACAACCAACCGCGGATGAAATGATATTGTTTCTGTAAATTAATTTTGACGGTGAACCGTGGCATTGCCAGAGAAAAGGATAAATTTCTGGAATTTTGTCTTTAATTTCTTTTAGCAAGGCGCCCCTGTCTACGGAATTGAAGGCGTTTTTGACGTCTACCTTCACAATTACCTCCCCATCATTTTTGTCCAAAAATGTACGAAGGGAATGTACTGCGGCCTCACATCCGCCTCGCGAACCAAAGCCTAGCTGAATTGGTCGAAAATAATCGGGTAGTCGGCTTCTTTCCGACAGCAGACTTTAGACGCGAGGCGGCGGTAGGTGGTGCCCACGGCTATGGGTCTTATTCCGCCATCCTTCTTTTTTAGTGCGCAAAGATTCGCACCGAACAAGAGTTCTGTGATCTCGCTGTTGACTCGACCTGACAACATCAGGTTGATTAAAGATGTCAAGTTTTCGAGAAGGACTTCACCTGCATGGCCAGACCCGCCAGATAGAAGATCTTTTAGATGCTGTGGAGTCACAGCATCCTGGCCGCCGGCGGAGCCACTCTGGAAAGACATGACAGCTTTAAGCACATCCTGGCTGATCGTGTCCACAGCGACATCACTCGCTTGCGGTGGATCGGGGAGTTGGATATTGGCCCTTGCAGCTGGATGCTTACTCTCAAGATATGAGAGTATCATCGTTATTTGGCGCCATCGTGTCGTTTGAAAAAAGTATGCGAGAGGCACCTTTTATGTCACCATCACTGAGTTTACTCTCTACAAGTCTATAGATAGTAGACTCAGACAATGGTTTATTTGATTTGGAATTTTGTTGTGTGACCTGATCAACAATTGAAATAGGCTGCCCTTCGCACGCAGTGTACCTAACGCAATTTTGTTTGATTCTAACCGTGATAGAAGCTTTGTTGGCCAAATCTTTTTTTACATGTAGTACTCTGTAAGGGAAAACTAGAGAAATTTCAGCAGTTCAATTTTTTGTCTTTAGCTTGTTTTGGCGGCATCCTTTGTTGGTAGAGGTAGAATAACTTGTTAGTTATATTTTGTTTTACATTATTAGATACTACCTAATATATATTTTTTGAAATAATTTACCTTATAATTATAAGAAAAAACTCACAGATTGGTTATGATGTAACAACGTGTATAATATTTTTGCACTTGTCTGCTCTTGCATATTATTAAACATTAAAAAAAATGTGTTGTGAGTTGTGACTAGTTTTGGCCTAATACCTTAATGAACAAAGAAACTTAAAATTAAAGTATAGAAACAAATAGAATTAGTAGGTAAATATTTACAATTCAAAAAGTTGTGCTAACTGCAGATTGTTGTAAACAACCAATCAGAAGTGTCTCCAAGACCTGCGTTGCCCTACTGTATGGCAATGGTGATGCGCTGCACCAGATATTTACCTATTATCTCTTACTTCCAGGTCCGTTTTCCCACCTGTTCCACTCCATCCATGAGCAACACTACGTGTACCACGCCATCCGCTTCTCGACTACCAGTTCAAACCCTGGGGGTGGCGCTCACCACAGTATTCCTGGGTTATCCTACCTCATAATTTTGCTTGTTTTAGTGAAGCTTATGTGATATGCTGATCTCGAGGTTTTTGTACGAGTTGTATTATAGGTTAGTAGTTTAAGCATAATTTTGTTTTATTACAGCCCAAGTTTGTCCTCACTCTCCAAAATATTTCTTTCAAACGAATATTATTTATTAAAGAAAAACATCACAAAATATAGTCAACGTTCTATCAAAATATGACCAAAGAAGTTTAAATTATTATGGGAAAATATCGAATTTGCTACAATTATTTCACAAGGCGCTTTACAAAAATGTTTGATTTTTTGGATTTTTGTACGAAGACCTTTATAATAGGAAAGATATTATGATATTGAATATTATTATATAATACTTTTGTAGTAGTTCTTTTTTTCAGTTGCTTTTTTCTGATTCCGGGGAGGGCTAAAGTCCCACGCTAATTTGTTGTATTTGATACTGGGATTTATTAATAAAACTACACAGAATATTGTAATCACTACATAGTATAAAACAAAGCCGCTTCCCGCTGTCTCTCCGTCTCTATAAAACTTTTTAAACTTTCGCGATTTGTTGACATAATTAAAGATTATTTATCGGGTATTTATCTATTATTTATATAATTGAGGGTAGTATTATTTATATAATTGAGGGTAGTCGTGGATACTGCCATCAATTCTCGGCGGTAGCTCCGAGTACATCCAGTCGCCTCGTGACCACGATCGCTGTAACGCGATGGAAACGTAGGGGAAAATATAACAAAAGATACGCGATAAATACCCGATAAATAATCTTTAATTATATCTGTCTCTGCATGCTTAGATCTTCATAGATTATTTCAGATGCGGTATTTTTAGATAGAGTGGTTCTTGAGGAAGGTTTATATGTATAATTTAATATCAGCATTGCACCCGTGCGAAGCCGGGGCGGGTCGCTAGTATGAAATATTTTATCATGTCGATGCATCAGATGTTGATCACATTTTTATGACTTGTTTCATTAATTATATTACATTAGTTTTAGAAAAACCATTAGGTACAACAAGGTGAGGACAGAATTGGGAGTTTTTACGCGGAGCCCCCTTAATCATACTTTTATCAGTGACGATAAATACGCCTCAAGCCTAGAGTTATCCAGTATTATTTATCACTAGATTCTACCCGTGGCTTTGCACGCGTTTTTCAAGTAGCCTTTGTCTGACCCTGGGATAGTATCAGTCACGCTGTTTTTTTTTTTAGTAATTTACTTAAACTGATGATTTAGTAAACGTAGTAGGTAATTTATGGAATCTGTGAGCATTAATCAATTAATGAGGTCGACGATCTCCAAGTCACGTCTGAGGGACTACTACTGCTTGTATCTAATGACTGGATACTGTTAGACATTAGCGACAGTACCAAAAATTTTCTTTGAGAACATATTTACTAATGAATAAAAATTATAATCAAAAAATAAAAACAATTTAGAACTAGTATTTATAATTGAAACAATTAAGCTAACTGCAGATTAATTAATAAATAACGTATTCAGAATTATGAAATTCCAATGTGAACCCTTAGTTGTGTTGTAAGATTGTAACGGACACCCCAAGATATTGTTTACCTCTGTGCCAAATTTTATTAAGATTGGTTTAGCCGTTTAGGCGTGAAAAGGCAACAGAAAGAAATACAGAATTACTATCACTTTTATAATATTAGTCTGGATTATTTATTGCTGTATGCGATGTTTAGTTTTGAGAAAAAACATTCGCACTTACGAACATTATAACCCCCCGACCGCCACCAATTTTATCGTATTATTCATCATCATCATCATCATCAGCCCATACACGTCCACTGCTGGACATAGGCTTCCCCCGTACGACACCACAAATAGCGGTCCTGAGCCGCCTCCATCCATCGACTCCCTGCGACCTGTACGATGTCGTCGGTCCATCGAGTGGATGGTCTCCCATGTAGGGGGGGATTTGCCATAATCACCACGCTTGGCAGGCGGAATGGTGATCGCAGTGTTGGTGTTTAAAAATAAAAATACTCAGAAGGAAGCTGCTGCCCTTCCTCTGGTAGGTTCCCTTAGTCGGCTTTTACGACATCCACGGGTTGAGTTGGAGGGGTCGATATTCGTACGCCGCGACCCCACGGCAAACTTCGCAGCTTTTCGTAAACTATACTAAATAAAACTATTACAGAGGCATTAAAAAAGCTTATGATAGGTAACACAAACTGGCCAAGGGATTTTTAAAAATTCATTAAAATTTAGTTAAACGTAATAAAACTATAAAATAGGTGGCGGCGCTAGTTTGGGTCTGGAAACAAATCTATAAGAAAGAAAGATTAAAGATTTTAGTTTAAAGTTACACATAAGCAATGTTTTGTTTAGAGACAATTTTTTTATTGAAAATATCTTAATTTTTTAAATAAAACTTAACCAGTATTTTAATTGATATAATTTTTCCCCTAATAACATTAAATCGACCATTTTTTGATACTGTCGTCATGCCTATTGTTGAATATTTTACTTTTTTGTTAATGTGAAAAGGTTGTTACAAAATGAAAGACACAATGTAGAGTATATGACGTATAGTAAATCAATTTATTCAAAAACTGACAATATCATCCAGAGTGAACTTATCTCGCAAGAGCAAGACTTAATAAGAAATATCATATAAAAACCTTAATTAAAAATGCAATAACATAATTACTGTTTATTATAATATAGGTGTTTGATCATAATCTTTCAACATTTGATATGAAAATAACATTTCTTACAATGACACGAAAAACAAATTATTGTCAAACAATAACAAAAACTAGTTGAAAACTATATAAACTTGTAAAACTCATATAAACTTGTAGTACTTAGGTGGTTTGTTATAATTAAATCTATTTTACTTGTATACGAGATTATTTGTAACATTCAGGTTCTCCTTCCTTCCTTAAATAACAAGGTACGAGATTTCAAATGGCACAACTGTATAGTAAACGCTGTTTTGGGGAGCCTAATTTTTTTCATGAAGGGTTTTAAATATAGTTACCAATAAAAACCGTCGAAATTTTAAAATGTACACAAAATACTCTGTGCTATATAATCTAAACAGTGCACAGTGTGTACAAAAACGTGCCTTGGAATGA
Source organism: Eupithecia insigniata (assembly GCA_947859395.1). NCBI lineage: Eukaryota > Metazoa > Arthropoda > Insecta > Lepidoptera > Geometridae > Eupithecia > Eupithecia insigniata. Next base: position 2,128,078 of record OX402007.1, read on the forward strand.
TCTCTTTTTCTCTGTATTTATAAGTTAAAGGACATTTAAAGTGCAGTGCACCTGTAATTATACCACCTCCCTATGATTAAGGCCTCAATACCTCAAGAAGTGAACGAACGCTGAAGAGTCCGTAAAAGACAGGAAACTGATGCCAAAATACATCGCTAACTGGGTTTATGTTTTTTAACTTAGGCCTTATTCTAATAAAATTTATATAAAGCACACATTCATGACAAGAAACGAAAGCCATACAATTATTCTTCAAAAAGCAGTACCTACTGTACTTTGTTGTCTTCCAAAGCAAACAAAGCAGACTCCGATCAAAGTTTACAAGAAAGATGCAATTTTAAGAAGTAACCTTTTTTCAGTACTGACCTTTTAGCGCTTTTCAGTTAGTTTCATCGTAGTTTGAGGCTAGATGTAGCAGAGAGATAGGTCAGCATTATTCATTTATTTTCTTTGTGCGTAAAAATTCAGTCAAATAGAGGCCGTGAGAATGGTTTATTTAAGGAATCGAAAGATCTAGCCATGTTTTGATCATACTTTGTCCTGAGTAAGGGTTAAGTATAACGAAAACTGTTTTTCTCGTGGTACCTATTAGGCAAACCCATCCTAGCCAAACATTGTCTCAAAGACGCGTTTTAAACCCCGATCCAAAGCGCCATTTTTTTAAAACATCTCTGCGTGTATGAAATATTTTGTAAAAATAGGTAAAGCTTCTGCCTAACCTACATATTTATAAATTTTGTTTGACTTGATAGAGTTGTTTGACTTGGTAGGGTCGGGAGTCCGCTTTATTTCCTCGATGCTCCCACGACGGCGGCAGGACAGGTGACTAGACTAGCTGTCTAGGCAGCGCTGTAGATGGCTGGTCCTCGCTCCGGGCTCCTCATGGCGAAGTACTGGCTCCTGATTATCAGGGTGGTGTAGATGTTCCAAACTGAGAGTAAAATAAAAATAAATCGAAAAAACATACGACAAAGTTGGTTAGAGGCGTGGTCAGAAGTCTTCTGTTTTGCAAACTTTACACAGTGGATTTGGGTTTCTAATTGGTGTTAAATATCAAATGAAAGTATTTCAATGGGACTAAGTAAAATATATCGATATATACATTGTACGATTCCCAACATCCGTGACTTTGGACCTTCTGCGGGTCTCTTCATTTTGGATTCTACCCAATAAGGACAGGCGCGGCATGACCTTTTGAGCGAATTTTAAGTTATACTTGATAATATAAATCATGCCTTCGAATTCTAAAACTTAGATTCCACTGGAAACAGCTGAACTCGTAGTAGAAATTTTCCACTGCGTGTTTAGTGGGAAAAGGGATTGGTCAAATGGAATACTTACGGATGTTGAAGATGCTCTGACCGATGGAAGACCTTCCTTCTGCGCTGAAAGCTGATCCGATGAGTCCCAGGATTGAGAGAACGATGAAGATGCAGGCGTAGACCAGGTATGCCTTCAAATGGCCTGGTTTGTTCTGTAACGTAAACAGATACTGAGAAACCTGAACTAGTTATGTTACATCTACAAAAAATACAATTCATCATCATCATCATATCAGCTCATACACGTCCACAGCTGGACATAGGCCTCCCCCATACGACGCCACAAATAGCGGTCCTGAGCCGCCTCCATCCATCGACTCCCTGCGACCGTTACAATGTCGTCGGTCCATGTCTCCCATGTAGGGGGGGATTTGCCATAATCACCACGCTTCGAAGGCGATTTTGTAATCGCCTTCTTATTTTTGTAAATATAATTTTACTGTTTTCGAACTACTCAAATCTTTCGAGACAACTTTCGAACAACACAAATTGTTTAATAAACCCGTGGCATCCTGTGGTAGCACGGTGTGGTACCTATGCGATGAGAGTGTAAGAAAAAAGCAACCCCAGGCCACAAAAAAAAAACTTTTCAATTATTTTTCGTGGGGCTGGGCAAAAGGCCAGTATTATTCTGTTATTTTGTGCAAAAACTATTTAGGACCTTGTTTATTTTCTGAGTTGTGCAATTTGCGTTGAGCAATGGGAAACAAAATAAGTTCGATAAGAGGGGATCCACTGCTCAATTTGCTCAACTGAGTTTAGCAACAGGGAACTCGCAGACTTACCTTATGCAATCCCACGAGGAGAACGATGACAAACGTAAGCATGATCACGACGATCAACAGGATCAGAGCAGAGACCACAATGATCGCAATGCCAGCGACCTGAGCCGAGTTGTCTTCTTTAGCGAAGCCGAAGGTATCATCTTTGTCTTCAAACAAAGTGTCCTGTTTCGAGAGCACGGCGCCACCAATGATTCCTACGATGCCTATCACTGTTAGGATAGAGTATCCAATCTGTGTAGAGAAAAATCATCATTAACATAGAGTAAGCGATCAGTGTAGAGAGAAATCACCATTAGGATCCAATCTGTGTAGAGAGAAACAAAGGTTTAGAATCAGGATCAGTCTGTCTTAAGATTCAAAGATGTTTATTTGATGTTTATTCCCACCTTGGGACAAATGTTTGTGCAATCTGTCTTGGATGTTCTGGGTATTTTCTATGTTTAATAAAAAATGTATATGTATCTATGTAGTAATATAATATCAATCATCTAGTATCTCTACTTAGCTTGGGGCTAGATGATGCTGTGTTAATTGTCCAGCATTATTTATTTATTTATTGCTTCGTTTAAATAATGTGCTCATGTTGCACAATGTTCTAGCGTGCACGTTTTTTTTATTTTTTCGGTAGGAATTATCGTTGCTACTACCTTATACCTCATTAAATTAATTTTTTATGGGGCTCTGTGAAAAATTTCCTAATTCTGTTCTCGCCGTTTTTATTTAAAACTTATCATAAGTAATGTTATTTTTTTTATTTGGTACTGTTTCCTGTGCGGGTTAAAATCCCACGCATTTTTTTTGTATTTTCTCCGGTGTTTCATTACAAAAATACACAAATAATTTCTTAATTTTTATAACTGAAAGGAAAGATATGATTAAATATCATATCTCTCCTTTCAGTTATAGAAATTTTCGTGATTAGATATTAATAACATTAGATTCGATACAATACCAAATAATATCTAATAATAAAACCATAAACACATTTATGTAGAGCGTAGTAATTTCACCTTTCTTCATATTTTGATAGCGTGTTGGTCATATTTTGTAATTTGTTTCAATACATATTCCTTTTAGACACATATTTTAAACGATGCGGACAGAATTTGGTAATTTTTCACGATTCTGCATTGAATATATTATGTAGGTACGTATTATGATCTCTATATTTCTATTTGCTTGAAACAGGTGTCGACCATTGAATGGGTGTCATTGAGCACTGTAAATAGTCGTTAGATAAGTATGTACTTTGTTCCCTAAAATAAAACATTATGTTGTAAGCTTTTTTAACTTAATTTTTTTAACCCCTTGTCTTCACTACGTATTATAAAACAAAGTCGCTTCCCGCTGTCCGTCTGTCCCTATGTATGCTTAGATCTTTGAAACTACGCAACGGATTTTCATGAGTGCTTCAAGAGCAAGGTTTATTGTATAATTTAGTATCATTGCACCCGTGCGAAGCCGGGGCGGGTCGCTAGTATTATATAAAACAAAGGGTTTAAAACATTAAGTTACACTACATTTTATGTTGGAACGTCCCAACAGGGTTCATGTTTGCTATTATACCTTTTTAATGTAAGAACCTTTGTAAGAACATAAAACAGCCGAATAAATGATTCTTCTAAATTATTTATGTATCTTAATTAGGTACAGAGGTACGACGAGTACATATCGGGCGTCAAATTTCGCTTCGTCTGTGAGAATGTCAACTTGTTTTGATTAAGCTACTCATTGAATGCATAAACAAAATGCTCTCATCTACCTGGTGGTCTCTTTCGTATATACAAATCTACTAAGAGGACTTAGATAAATCGTACCTACTCTCCTTACTTTGTCATGCTTTGTGAAAAATTACTACTCAGCAATTGGCATTAGAGCAGCGGTTCTCAAACTTTTTTCGTGACGGAACCCTTTTGGAAAGAGTAATATTTGACGGACCCCCAAATAGAATATAAAGTGTTTAAGTATATTATTTTTATTAATCATATTACAATGCAATGGTTACAATAAAAAATAAACTAGAAAAATAACATAATAATATCTAATCATCATCATCATCAGCCAGTAAAACCCCCCTTGTTTGGGGGGGTACATTCAGCAGTGGACGTAATGAGTTCCTCTTTTATTACAAGCTTTTATTTAACTTGCAATGTATGTTTGTTCAGGTGGAATCTTGCAACTCGATTTTAGACCAGTTATCCTCAACTGATTTGAGCTGAAATTTGGCATACTTATGTAAGTTCGGTGACAATGCAATGCTATGGTACCATTGAGCTGGTCTGATGTTGAAAACCGAAGGTGGCCATAGGAACTCCTAAACGAAACGACTTAAACACGTAGAGTTTGGGTTCAGAATCAGAATCAATAACTTTATTTCTTTAGGCTTACAAAATAAGCACTTAGACAAGTCAAAAGTTCAAAAGTTCGTTGGATTTGTCTTCCCAAGCACTTTGGTCTTAGATGATATAGAAAATTGTACACTTACCAGAGATAGGTATCCAATGATGAAGCACCCTACTTTCAGCTCTATGCAGAAGCAGCACTTTTCGAAAACAAAAGCGCCCATATTGACTCTGAAATATGTAATACAGAAAAAATTATTGCAAAGCTGCCAGCTTTTAGGCCCATATAATATTTAATGAACAAAGAAGTCAAATTTTATAAAGAGAATAGAATTTGTCTTCTCTTAAATATTGTTATTTCATCGGAAAAAGTGAATTTGTCTCTGTCTGACAAAAAAAGAATATTTTGGACGGATTTGTGTAATTTTTGACTTAGCATTTATGCTTATCCTAACGGGGGCTTGCCTAGGCGTAGCCGGCTGATAAACCTAGTGCTCCCAAGTTGGCGTGGTTGTCATTTGCTTTTCGTTGCAAACGGTTGCAAACAATTTTAATTAAGTACGTAAGTATTTGTGTAGTTGTCAATGATATAAATAAACAAAGGATGAGCGCACCAGCTTTCAATTTAACAAACGGCTAGGAGCCTTCTCACCCTGGTGATTTTGCGAGTGATTTCAAAACGACGACGACGACGCGAGTGCGCAGCGATACCGCCGCGCCGCCGCCGCCGCCACCACCCGGGGGCATGCAGCAAGCTTGTCGCGATTAGTAAATTGCAACAAGCTCGCATAATATGCACTCGCCTTAAAATAGCTCGCAAGTCGCAGTCGCAGTGTGATACTGATAAGGCTCATAAAGTATTATAGGTATTGACGAGCGGTTTTTTCCATTGCAGAAAAAGCCCCGCTCATTCCTCAATCACTTTCAATGTACCTACCTAGTGTCGCTTTATCTCGGTTTAGCAGCTATGAATAAGTACCTATATAAGTATAATAAATATTGTTTAAATTCGAAGAGTTTTATTCTTGTTTGGTCAGAGTAGCGGGAACGGAAACCATGATTAGTGTGGCCATTAAATACCGTTTCCGTTTGAATTTATCGAAAAATCATACTGTTCGGGCAGGCTTTAGCATAGTTTACATAGGTAGTTATAGTTTACATAGTTAGCATAGTTTACATAGGCATAGGTTCAGCATAGTTTACGAAATTAGTTTGTATTGTAGGTATTCTGAGATAAATTACTTTTCGTAGTAAGTATGTCAGCTATCCAATTAGTTTCCTAAATTGACTAGTGAGCGGTAATAAGCTGTAGACTGGTACAAACAATCTACCGGTAGCTCAACTGGTCCATATCAATATCAGTTGGAATTGTGCCTAATACAAGTAGCCCATGTAATACAGTTTGCGCAAGCAAGATGGAGCGTGTCGCCGGGCTCATCTTGCTTGCGCAAACTGGTTTGTGCAATCATGCATGCACAAATGTTTGAGCGTGTAGCCGGGCTATAAGACGCTGGCTGCTTTTTCCCGCTGTATGGCAATGCTAATAGCCCAGCTACACGCTCATACATTTGTGAATGCATGATTGCACAAACCAGTTTGCGCAAGCAACATGAGCCCGGCTACACGCTCTATCTTGTTTGAATAAACTGGTTTGCGCCCGGCCACACGCTTCATCTTGCTTGCTCACAAATCTTTGAGCGGGTAGCCGGGCTATAATGCGCTGCGCTGGATACTCCAACTAACGATTTTTATTTATTTATTTATCGGATTGTATTAGCCAAACTCATGCTAGATCCATAGTAGAAAGAGTAGTAGAGTTATAAAAACTCAAAAACTACTCCAGACTTTAATAAAATATGGAGGCGCCAAAGCCCGTTAATTTAGCTTCGTTTAATTAGTGAGGCATTCAATTGGGCGTGTGTACCATTGCGGTCCGTTACCACGCACCAGACAATAAAATAGATTAACGTGGAGCCCACGCCTGGCCTTGAATTTAGCACATTGAATTAATTAGTAAGGCCATATAATTATCCTAACCATAACCGTTTATGCCATGAGCCATTTTTGGGGGTTCTGTTTCTGTACATCCTAACTAATATTATAAATGCGAAATTGTGTTTGTTTGTCCTTCCTTCACGCCCTAACTAAGCAACCAATCATCGTCATTTTTGGCATAAAGTTAGTTGAAAGGATGAAGAGTAACATCGGCTACATTTGGTCTTGGTAAAACTTCAAATTCCGATGGGATATTTACGGGAATAACGACCTTTTTATCCCCCTAGAAATGTTAAAATTCGAATTTAACGCGGGCGAAACCGCGGGAGATGGCTAGTAGTGTAAAATTTTTATATAACCTACCTACATTATGACATCATGGTCTTTGTCTACGTATTCAATAGACACAAAAAAAATAATTTACAACTATAAATATTCAGTCGAAACTACCAAGGATTGCTTGCAGTGAATAACAAAATTTAGCGTTGTATAATCATTATCAGCCACTATAAAAATTATATAACAAAATCCCCGGGGTCAAAATCGCCGCTTCTGTCTGTCTGAACGCGATAAACTCGACAACTACCGAACAGATTTTTATACGGTTTTCACCTATAGACAGCATGATTAAGGGGCTACCCCGACCCAAATCAGCGCCGCCACCTATTTTATCGTATTATTACGTAAAACAAGGAATTTTCAAAAATCCCTTGGCCCATTTGTGATAGCTATCATAAGCTTATTTAATAGTTGCCTCTGTAATAGTTTTATATTGTGTAGCTTAGGAGGAGATGCGAAAACCGAGTTTGGTGGCCAAAAACTGTAACTTCGCGTCTCTTCCTGAACTATACAAAATAAAATTATTACACAGGCATTAAAAGCTTATGATATAGATATCACAAACTGGCCAAGGGATTTTTAAAAATTTCTTTGTTTAACCCAATAATACGATAAAATAGGTGGCGGCGCTAGTTTGGGTCAGGGAACCGCCTTAATGAGGAAGGTTTAAGTTTAGGTGTAATTTATTAAGGTTTGTAACTTAGCGGAAATAAGACCATTATAGTTAAATATATCTGAAAAAATAATGCCTAGGTACCAGAGGAAGGGCAGCCGCTTCTTCCTGTGTATTTTTATACACCCCCATTATGATCAAAAATATACATCTGTCAGCTTGGTGATTATGGAAAATACCCCTTGTTTGTGTGGGGCACGGATTCAACAGTGGACGTAAGTATTTGTGCTGATAATGAGGGAGGAGGACCCTTAAACGTTTGAGTGATCAGCGAGCAATTAAAGGCCTACAAGGCATGGCTGCCTCAATGAAGATTATTATTATAAATTTTTGTACAGTCAGACATTTTATCTTACTCATAAGAATTTCTTGTCACGGTTTGTGGTCACACTCCTCAGAAACCGCTCGACCGATTTTTTTTTAAATTATGTATATTGTCACTTAACTATCAATGGTAGCATCGTTATATTGTTTTCTAAGCAAGAAAGTTAGTTTTTAATCTAGTTTAACAAAATGCAGAAATCTAGTTTGAATTTTGCTACAAACCTAGATTGAACGTCGAGTTTTTTTTTATGTTATGTATAGTATGTACTCAACAAAACTATCACCTTATGAGTTAACTAACCTTGTTTTGACTGATCTTACAAACATAATTGACGACTGTTTTTTTTATAGATTTTTCAATTGACCCGTAACACATTTGTTTCCCGACTTCTGTTTTGTTGAAATAAAGTGGTAGTTGGAGTGACGAGTGAACGGCAACGCTATTCCTATCAAAAAAAAAAACTTATTCTTTGTAATTTTTTTAGTTTTATGTATGGCAGAAAAACGTTCGCCGGTTTAGTATTTTATATACCTATATTTATATTATATTATTTATATTATATTATACCTATATTTATATTTTATTTTGTCTGTATATCTGTCTCAAGTTTCATGACAATAAATGCAGTTTAATGTGACCTGCTGCGATAGGCACTACATAGCATGTGATTGGTGTGTGACTGTGACCACTGTCACTTGACCGTGTTAACACGTTGATTGATACCAAATTACCAATCCTATCCTACTAATATTATAAATGTCAAAGTTTGTGAGTATGGATGTTTATTCCTCTTTCACGCAAAAAAAAACTACTGAAGTGATTGGGCTGAAATTTGGTATGGGTATAGTTGGTGCCCGTAAATCATTTTGATAAAAAAAATTATGATATGGACCAGTTGAGCTATCTGTAGATTGTTTGCAACAGTCTGCAGTTAGCACAATTGCTTCAATTGTAAATACTAGTTTAATTTCTTTATATTATTTGATTGTTATTTTTTTGTCAATAAAGTTTCTAATGTAAGTATTATACATAAGTAGTTAAAAACCCCAATTGTCCTTAATCTTAACTAAATATAGTTCTGTACATGTTAGAAGGCAGTTTAAATTGTTTTTAAAATCAAAACGAAGTCTTCTATCAGTAAAAATGACTAACATAAAGGCTTTTTTATCCCGATAAAACGCGTGAAAAGACGCGGGCAGCAATAAGTATTCCATATGTGGCAAGAAATTGAGAAGACAAAAGATTAAATATTACAAAAAGAGTTAACGTTTTCTGTCTTGGACGGTTAAAACTTCTCGCAGTTATAACTCCCCTTTTTCTTAGAAATACATGGTATACAGCATCTACGTGAAATAAAAACGAATCGATGTACTTAATCTATACTTATGTAAAGTTCTGTAAAGTTATATTGTTAACCCTTTTGTGTTCTCCATTTGAAAATATATAATGTAACTCAACTCCATACCCAATCACCCCGGTAGTACCTAGGAGTAATGTAGGTAAGTAAAATTACTCCTCACTATCAACATCGAAGTGGAAAATATAATTTATACTACACCTGCTCGGAAAATTGCCTATTCCTTTTCCAAATATAAGATAGAGAGTAAGACATTGCAGGCGTATTGGAATCCGGGAGGAAAAACTCTATGGAATTTCATTTCTCACTCGTTTTAGCGGGAGAGAAAACTGTATGAAAATCCATTTCTAACGTGTTATTTTTTTTTAATTTCCTAAAAGATCGGCCGGTATCTATGGTTATTTTCATAATAGGTCAAACGACAAAAAGTTTTTACTCCAAGTCCGCTTGCCTCTTCCGATTTCCGAACAATATTTTGAAAAAAGAACCCAAGTAATAAAGGCTGGCGCGGGAAGTTCTTCTAATTTTGAATTTGGTGTAGGCATTTTATTAATTCTACAGAATGTCATCGAGTTGTAGTGAAAGTTTTATTACACCGCCAGAAATAAAATATTTATTCTGCTTTTTATTTTCCTCGAAGGTGTAGGTGCTTTTTATTTTCCTCGAAGGTGTATAAAGCACTATGTATCACTCGGCAGAAAGTGCGATTCCTACCTCGTGTGTTTTAAGACACTCAAACGCCACACTCGATAGGAATCAGGCACGTTCTCGCCTAGGTGAACAATGTACTATTCCAATGTTGAAATAATTCATAAAAAACTCTAAATTTTAATAGAAATGAAGTAAAGTATAATATCTGCAAATAGGTACAAATAACCTCAATAGTCCTCAAAATCTTCAATACTCAACTCTCAAAGTGCTCTCCTTTAGTTAGAGTTTAGACCTTACAGAACTCATGGAAAAGTCAGTATAATGTAATGACATGACAATACAAAAAAATTACAATAAATTTACGCATTCAATGCGATCGGTTCTTCCACCTGTTAGATATCAAACAAAGCGTCCAACATGAGTACACCCATCCAGCACAAAATACGAACCAGCTCGGCTCAAACAATTCGTTACCAATGACGTCATGTGCCATCAAATACAAGGTCAACATTCGGCGCCAGACAGTCGCTAGCTAGGGGCATCGCGCTTGTGAAAATCTTCTATTTTGTTGTGGGGAAGAATAATGGCGAATGAATGAACACTTTATTTTACCTACTAAAAATTACACAAAATCTCTTATATCTTAAATACAAATTAAGACAGTACAAAAGGCGGCCTTATCGCTGAGAGCGATTTCTCCCTTGGCAACGAGTAATGGTTTTCTAGGGCTCGGCACTCAATTGGTAGATATTTGTGATATTGACATTATCATTACCGATAATGCTAACGTGGCTCTAACTAATGGCTTTTTTATGAGACCACATGTGTCCAATATGGATTTAATAGACGTTCTTATTTTTTTTCTAAGTACTTCTATGTTAATACATGTACCTTGAGTTATTATTCCTACCCAAGGAATTTATATACTACCGTAACTGGAAGGTTCACTGATACAAAAACCGCGGTCTGAAAGAGACTGAATACCAAGGAGATGTGTCTCTTTCTATAACGACGACCATAATTTATGAAAGAAACAGGACGAGACATTCATGATTATTTTTTATTGCTTATATCAATTCATTTTAAGTATCCTTTTAAAACAAGATATTTTAAAATATATTTTTGCTATCATGAAGTTAGATATTGAAAATTCGATTAGTCAGAAACAATTAAAAACGTCACCATATTACCATGAAGTGTGACGTCAACAAGCAGTTACTTTTGTATGGGTAAAAAGTGCGCTGAGATTAGAACCTTTTTTGAAATGACAGAAAATGTTCGGCGGGGCAACGGGCTGAAGACACACTACACTGTCATGCTTTTTGAAATTGCGTTTCGTTTAGACTAAAAATACTAGTGTAAATAAAAAAAAAACACTTTCTTTGAACAAAAATAATGTATAGCAAACCAATTTTTTATATATAATCATTAATCAATCATATTACTATTTATTCAGTTAATTACATTACAATCATATTAAAAAAACAAAACAGAACTAGTATTTACAATTGAAACAATTGAGCTGCCTATCTGCAGACTGTTGGAAACAATCTAGAGTTATCTAGCTCAACTGATCCATATGGCAATGCTGATGCATTCAAGCAATCAATCATACATGATCATATGATTAGCCCAATGGTTATAGGCTAGACACGTCAGATAAAATGGGGGTCTTACGAGATAGCGGGATCTAAGTAAGGATTGATGTTAGTAAATATGCTCGTGTGTGATATCGATGCAAAGGTTTAAAATTCGACTAGATAAAAGTCTTAAATAAGCTTTTACCTACTGTCCTTCTCATTTTGATACTTAGGTAGTCGGAGGCACCCACCTAGGGTACAAGTAGGAATAAAGTCCTCCGACTACCTAAGTATCAAAAGAAAATGATAAGGACAATATAGGTAAACGCGGTAACGTATAATACAGTACAATAATCAGAAAATTTAAAGTTTTGGTGTATTCACGAATGAAAAGTGTTGCCTTGGGCTTTGTTTTTTGTTTTGGACACATAGTGAACGCACACGAAGGCATTGCTGTTGTCTTTTAGTCAATAAATTACAAAAACGTACGTCGTAGCAAGCACGCGCAACACAAACGCTGGTCCGATCGTGCCTGAGGTGGGTGAACCTAGTGTAACCTAGTTTTATCCTTCCAATTTCAAAGAGTTAGTGCCCAATCTTCCCTTTTTATTAGTTTAATCAGTGTATAATGCTAGCAAGGGTGTGAAAGGGACACAGCGACTGAAAAATGAGTCTCTTTCGGGACCGTTTTTCCTTAGAACTAAATTGAATTAAAAAATAACCTTTTTTAGTTGTGATAAGGTTCAAAATCCTTTTTGTATGAAATGTCGAGTGAACTTTCCAGTTACGGTAGTATACATATAAATTCCTTGTTCCTACCTAACCATTTTTGTCTACTTTTGAGTTATTTATCATATTATCATTCGTACCTACCTTTAAGGTTTAGAACTAGCTACTGCTACTGTTTTCCAGCCAACTACTAATATAATAATATAAAAAGTATGTGTATAATAATATAAAAAGTATGTGTATAATAATATAAAAAGTATGTGTATAATAATATAAAAAGTATGTGTATAATAATATAAAAAGTATGAAAAATGTTAAACTTAACTTAACTGTTTAGTTAAGTTAAGTTTAACATTTTAGTTTACCTATTTAAGTCTCTTTCTCTAATCTTTCGAGCAGGCTACAGCACAAATTTATACTTAGGTAAAGTATATGTTTGTGTTGCAGCGCCCCAACAGGAATCATGCCATGGTCTCACTATTCGTAAAAGCTCCATGAAACAACATAATCAATTAATATGAATGATAATAGTTCTAAAATCTGGGTCTCTTTATAACAAGAGTGAATACCTATGTACCTAGGTTACGATGTCATTCAGAATCAGAATCAATATCTTTATTTCTATAGGCTTACAAAATAAGCACTTAGATAAGTTAAATTTTATACTATAAAAATAGTTATTATTATCAAATAAGAAATAAGGTATTATTGATATTCTCTTCACTTCATTTTTTTTCCTCTAGTGGAAGAAGTGGAAAAGAAACCACTAGGACATTTATATATCACTTATGTTTCTAATACACGTTTATTTTGCCTATCTAAATCTAAATTTACCTTATCTGTGCCTAAGTGTTTTCTATACTTTCGTGAGACATGTCGGCCACATCACTTACCAGTAGGACAGTGAGATTGTGGTTTAACGCAATAACGAAGATCTATCAACGGTTGGCAATAATAGGTAGCTTTATAAAATTAAAACTGCTCCATGTTTGGTACTGTTAAATGTTCGGTTCACGCAATATGTACGGTTTTACTCTGCGAATGAATAATGACTTTGCCAGACAACGCCCTAGACAACCAACGTCAAGATAGCCGCACGATTCGCAAACTACGCACAAAAAACACGGAAATGATGTTTGTTCATTCTTTATATAGACAAAAAAATGCTTAACTAAAGATGTATTGTGTTTGATAACATACATTAAACTCGACAAAAAAGTTAGATCTAGATTGGTTTGTTGGAAACTATTGTTTAATTTGTATTAATATAGAGTTTACTAGCGACCCACCCCGGATTCGCACGGGTGCAATCCAAAACTAAAGTATACATATAAAATAAACGTTCCTCTTCAATCTATCTATCCTATCCTATTCTACTAATATTATAAATCTAAATACTACTAATATGTTACTCTTACACGCAAAAATACTGAACTGGTTAGAGATTTGCTATGGTTATAGTTTGGGACCTGGAATAACATATAGGATATTTATTACTCCGATAAAACGCGGGCGAAGGCGTGGACAGCAGCTAGTTAAAAATAACCGCATAAAGATCCGTTGCGTAGTTTTAAAAGGTATAATAAGCATACATAGGGACAGACAGCGGGAAGCGACTTTTTTATACACAGAATTAGGAATTATAAGTTACTATATACCCAATTCTGTGGTTTTATACTATCGTATGTAGTTTAGTTATACACACGCTTTAGTCGCTCAGCTATCGCCATGAAATGCTGGTAACCACTGAGTTATATGCTGGTAAACGACGTCTCCGCGCCGCCGCCGCCTCGGCCGCCGCCCGCCCCGCCGCGTTTGAAAACGTTTGAGCGTACTGATCGTTATGGTACATACCTAAATGAGTAATTATAGATCACTGGGATGACCTTTCCATTTATATGTAAACTAGATATTATTTCCGGTTTGGCTGGTATTATTAGGTAATTGCATGTTATGTCGTAGACGACTAATATTAAAGTGCTAACAAGAATCTTGTTTACTTTTCAATTTGTGTATGCAAGGAGATAGATATGGATGGATATTTAAGACCCGAGCGACAGCTGGCGGTTTACAAAATATATAAACATATATAAGGGAATTTAGAATAATATATCTATTATATAATAATGCATTGATCTTCATCATCATCATCATTTCAACCCATACACGTCCACTGCTAGGCATAGGCCTGCCCCACATCTATCGACTCCCTGTGACATTGATCTTGGCGTAAACTCTGTTCTATAATCCAAGATTTTTTGGTAAAAATTGTTTTAAACCATAAATAAATAATGTTAAGCTTCAAGGGACTAGTGCCATACCATCGTCAGGCCTCTTACCATCGTCAAGCAACAGAAAGTGCAACATAATAAGAGGTACTGTGTAATCAAAATTATTTACAGCCTTATTTATATTGAGTATATCCATCCATCGTTGAATGAGAAGACGACTCTGTTCCCTGGTGTTACCAGTAGCGCACAATCGTAACTCCCCGAGCTCCTATATGAATCTGATAAAACTATGTGGTTTTGTATTTACCCATTATTTAACACATTGACTTGTATTTATTTAATGCTGTTTTGACTGATTTAACAAACATAATTGACGATTGTAATTTTTTATAGGTTTTTCACTTGATCCTTATAACATTTGTTTCCCAACTTCTACATTTATTGAAATACAGTGGCAACTGGACAGTGAGGTCACCTGGCGACACTCCCGGAAGAGCAGACCTGTTTTCTTGGATCATGTGAGACACCAACCGGGCTGCAGCGGATGCCGCAAGCCCACTACTATCCAAAGGGGGAGCACGGGTGTCAATACTGCGGTCGCATCTGACGTTCTCGTATAGGCACTAAAAGTCATCTACGTAAGTGGCTAAAAGCGAACATTACAAAAACCAATCTTCGTTGATACAAAGGCCATTGATGATGATGATTGATGACAATTTTTGTTTTCATAATATCCACTAATACCGAAAGATGCTTGTTTTAAACTCCTACTAATATTATAAATGTCAAAGTTTGTAAGAATGGATGGATGAATGTATGGATGTTTGTTCCTCTTTCACGCAAAAATTACTGAACTGACTGGGCTGAAAGGTATGGGTATAGTTTGGGACCTGGAATAACATATAGACTATTTTTTATCTCGATAAAACGCGGGCGAAGGCACGGGCAGGAGCTAGTATTTCTATAATATTAGAAATGGACTTCAAACCTAATCCATATATGGTAACTTGTCGATTAACCTACCTACTATAGGTGATACTGTTAGAGACGAGATCTGACAACCCTATGTTTAATTATCCCCACTCTGTCTCACCGTTCTGACCCTATTTTACACGGTTTTATTCCTACTCTACGACTAAGTACTGGTTATGATGTGACATAAATACATTCAACGAAAAAACTTGGTTAATATTAGATAATTTATAATATAATTATCATCATCATCATCATCATCAGCCCATACACGTCCACTGCTGGACATAGGCCTCCCCCATACGACGCCACGAATAGCGGTCCTGAGCCGCCTCTATCCAACGACTCCTTGCGACCGCTACGATAATATAATATATCCTACTAATATTTTAAATGTCAAAGTTTGTATCGATGGATGTGTGGATGTATGGATAATTGTTAATTTCACGCAAAAACTACTAAACCGATTAGGCAAATTTCATATGGGTATAGTTTGGGACCTGGAATAACATATAATTAGGCTATTTTTTATTCCGATAAAACGCGGACGAAGGCGCGGGCAGCAGCTAGTATAAAATTAAATATTACTTTCCTTCAAACCTTATCCATATACCTGTCTATTAATCTACCTAAATAAAATCAATTTTGTTGGCGACGAATTCTGACTATGTTTAATTTTGACAACCCTATGTTTAATCCTGACAACCCTAGTTTAATTCTGACAACCCTATGTTTAATCCTGACAACCCTATGTTTAATTATCCCCACTCCCATTCTGTCCCAATTTTACAAAGTTTTATTACTACTCTACGACTACTTGTCATGATGTGACATTAATAGATACAACGAAAAAACTTGCTGGATAATTCGAGTAGGTATAATAATAATCTGAAGTATTTTTATTTAGCTACATTCACAATACGGCGTGTTTTAAAAAACGATAAACTTCAAATTCCCTTACTTTTAGACTTATTTTAAGTTTTGCGGGATAAATACAAATCCCCTGGGGATAAAAATGAGACCCCCTCGGGATCATTTTCTATACAATAGTGAAAGAATCTTCAAAATCGGTCCATAATTGGCGGAGACATCGCGTAACATACATACAAAAAACAAACATACAGACGAATTGAGAACCTCCTCCTTTTGAAGTCATGAAAAAGTAGATGAAACGATCGAACTAAAAAGATTAAAAAATTTCAATTTATTTTCTAATAGGTGACTCTTTTACTTTCCTTTGAATATACAATTACAAAACCCTTTATTGTACACCACAAAGATAAATAAAACACATAGATATTAACATAAACAAGTACAATGGGCGGCCTTATCGCTCAGAAGCGATTTCTTCCAGGCAACGCAGGCAGGCGATGGATAGAAAATTAACAATTTAAGAAAGGCAAGGGTGTATATAACTATAATACATAAAATAAAGTTATACTATAATATACATAAAGTAGAAAATATATTATGTATATATTTATATTTTAAATAAACAAATACCAAGAGCAAGATAGATAGGTACTTACAAATATTTACTTTTCTGACAGATAAAAATCTTTGACGCGAGATATCCAGCTATATAATTTATAATTATAAAACAGTTAGTAAAGGAAACGGCAAAATGATTCATTCCACTGCGGAATTATAACTTTATTTTGAGTTGACATGTGTATCATAAATAACAATAACCCTCGCCCTTCGGTAGTCGGGTAAAAATAAAAACGCGACGAACCTTACCTAACGAGTATGGCAGACCGTTTGATCATGTCAGATGGGTAGTTAATGCCAAATAGAATTATTTTTCTGGACCTAGGTTCCCTATGTATCTACTTGAATTATTTTTCTGTACCTAGGTTCCCTATGTATCTACTTGAAGTGAGAATTGTATTGTACATGCATGGATCTCGTGTCCAAAATTATAGAATACTAGCTGCTGCCCGCGCCTTCGCCCGCATTTTATAGGGATAAAAATTGCCTATATGTTATTCCAAGTCCCAAACTATACCCATACCAGATTTCAGCCCAATCAGTTCAGTAGTTTTTGCTTGAATGAGTAACAAATATCCATACATCCATCCATACAAACTTTCACATTTATAATATTAGTAGGATAGGAAGGAATAGGGTAATGTATATTATTATAATTGGGATATATTATTTCCACTATGACTTATAAATAAAAGTGAACAAATAATGTTATGCTCTATGGAGGAAAAGAATCAGTTTATTATAACACTATCATATAACAGCAACTAAAGTTAATAACGAGATATTTACCATGATTTGAGTTTTGAGTTCTCCAAGAAAGAGGGTAGATCGATATATCTGCCAATAAAAACCTATCTCGCAGTGACTTCAGTTGTTCCGTGATCATGGTGCATGTAACTGTGCCGAAATATTGGAGAACTCAAAACTCAAATCATGGTAAATATCCCGTTATTAACTTTAGTGTTGTAAATAACCATGATAGTTTCATCCATGATAGTTATATCAGATCACTATAAAATTAATTAATGTATTTTTTGTTATTATAGTGCTTATGCCCGCACTCGGGTAATCTTAGAGAACCAACTGCGCCACGGAGGCAAGTACTACAAGTTACTTGCCTCCGTGGCGCAGTTGGTTAGCGCATCCCCGTATTCAGGGGAGGGTCGCGGGTTCAAGTCCCGCCGGAGTCGTAAATTTTTGGGATATTATTAAATTCTTTAATTAACGTAGTTTTGCAGTAGGTATATTCACATTCCTTTTTTTTGTTTTGTTTAGTTGCTAGAAATAGATATAACATCTTTTATAATTCTTTTTTGTATTTAGAATTATTTGCTTCATAGTTTTTGAATATAGCAAAGATTTGCGTCAAAATAAATATAATTAAGCTAAAGTTTGGTATATTCAAAAACTATGAAGCTAATAAATTAAACTTAGCTCTAAAACTCGTGTATCATTTAGGTTCCGTCCGTGTGGCTGTTTATCTTAACATAATAAATACTGCCGTTGTCATATTTTTTCTCATTATGTTAACCTTTCGAGTTCAAAGATGATTGGCGATAAGCATTAACAATAACATGTTATTTTCAGGTATCTCGCTCGAAAACGGTAAATTTGCTGCTCCAAAACATGGACCAAAATCAGTGTTGCAATGACAGCGCGGCGGGCGAAGGTCCGCCTGCGACGCAGGAGGTTGCGGGTTCGTTTCCCGCCTAGGGACAAATACAAATACAAAATATTTATTCAGAAACTTAAAAT
Organism: Eupithecia insigniata; assembly: GCA_947859395.1. Taxonomy (NCBI): domain Eukaryota; kingdom Metazoa; phylum Arthropoda; class Insecta; order Lepidoptera; family Geometridae; genus Eupithecia; species Eupithecia insigniata. Next base: position 2,146,625 of record OX402007.1, read on the forward strand.
ACATTATATAACAGTGTTTGCGACCCCCTTTTAAGTAAAGTATTTACCTGTGTTAGGGGAATCTCGCTCTGCCGCAAACAATAGAATTTGGAACGTACATTAAGTTCGGCTAGTAGTTATCATATATGGCCAAATGTTTGTACGATCTGCAAATATTTGTTCAGGGTGTTCTGGATGTTTTCTATGTAATATAAAAAATATCTATATATGTATTGTATTATGTATATCAGTTATCTAGTACCCATAACACAAGCTCTGCTTAGGCTTGGGGCTAGATAATGATGTGTGGATTGTCCAGCATTATTTTTTTTATTTTTGTTTCTGTGGTTGCATTACTCTTTGTTCCAAATGAGAACGAAAATTTATTTTGCTCACTGGATTTTGAACGGCAAAGTCAACGTTTAAGAGCGATAGTAGTGAAAACAAAATTTCCCATTCATAACTGAGGCGTATCCGCACCCCTGCTTGTAAAATAAACACAATTCTATCTATAAAAGTCAAGACTTCAAGGTCCTGTACAGGAATTAGGTCGCCAAGGGGGCGCTTGGCCGATGACATCAGCCTATGGGTGCGGCTGCCGCTTGTGAACACCATCGGGAACACCACAGATTAAATAAAGTATCTCAAGGAAAATAACCTCTAACCTCTTTATATTTGAATAACTGAGTTTTTGTAATAGCGTACAACAAAGAACATTTTTTAAACGGTAATCGAGATTGATGTATGTATTACTGTAGTTAGTTTGGATTCAAGCTTTCTGAAAGCTTTGTTTTGCTAATTTTTTTCAGAAAAATGTTTTATAAAATGTTATAAGTAGGAACCTTGGTGATAAATCAGAAATACTTAACAGACAAGATCCAAAAGAAAAATTTACAGTTTACATTACAGATAAATAGTTCGACGAAGACACAAAACGCGCTTGGGTTATGTGACCTGAAGATGTATAACCTTTAACGTACACTTATGAATAAATTATTCACAGTGAATATTTTTTTCAGTATAAATTGGATAAGTATAGGTTAGTTCCCAGATAGATCGACTGTTTACCAATCTTTGGAACCTGATAGGTATTTCTGGAGCTCCATGATGAAAATAGTTTTATTGAGCGAACGGAACAAAAATAATGTTTTTCATAGGTAGTACCTATGTAATGTATTAAGACTTATACAGGTATATATTTTGAACAGACTTCGAAAAAAGGAGGATGTTCTAGGTTCGACTGTATCTACCTACTTATGTTTTTTTATGTGTGTTCGTCAATTTCTCCATAGATTAAAGACCGATTTTGAAAATTATTTCGCTATTATTTAAAGGTATATAGAAAAATGATCCCAAGGTATATTTTTTTATTCCTGTGGGATTAGATTAATCCCGCGAAATTTAAAAACAGTGTAAAATTAAGGGATTTCGAAGTACGTTTTTCGTTTTTTCAAAACAATAAAATTATGAATGTCGCAAATATTTGCTAATTAATAGAGATAATGGTTATCTACGCAGTTGATAAAGAAAGTTCAAGATCAGGTGGCTTGTTTGGAAATAATTTTCATGGTTTGAACTCGACCGAGACTTTCTATAAAATATAGGAACAATAACCGGCATTTATTAACTATTTCTTACCAGACATAAAAGCTGCTTATTTTACTTTTTTAAATTTTCCACCGAAGTAATATCTGATCTTGATACCTACTATAAAAAGAAATAATAATCTCATTGTGTACTCAAAGTCAATACAACAGCCACGTGTTTTCGTTACCGGCCTCCCAGACGCCGCAAACTCACAGTAATCTTCTCTTTTAAAATAACTAAAGAATTTCAAACTAAACAAACTGGTGTGCCTCTAAAATTAAATAGACAAGCTCCCGAAAACGCGGAACACCTTGAATTTTAAAAACGTTCAGAATGACGCCATCGTTCAAGGACAAACTAGAAAAGTTTGCGAAAATAGTATCAAATATAAAAAAAAACCGGGAAAACTTCTTTGTTTAATTAGTCTTATCTGTTTAATTAGATAGTAAACTGGTAAGTTAAAAAATTGTATAATACGCACGTTTTTTGATTCTAATTTGGATGACAGATGCCCTCGCTCACGAGCGATGTCCACTACACTATTCTGAAGACTGGCGAGGATTTTCGGGCCGCGTCGGCGATGAAACGGGTTTCAATATATACACAATAGAACATAATGTCGCAGGAAAATAGTAAATTCGGTGATAAGGAACGTTGGCGCAGATCTGGAGGGCAATTCTGGCAATATGATATACGAGTACATATTCTTCTTGATAAATAAGGCAAGAACTGTCGAGATAGTATATATTTAATTAAACAACTTTTTTAGACTTTTCAGTGAATAGCGTCATAAATCCTATGTAAGGTTTATCTAGACTTCTATAACAACTATATATATAGCTATTTTATAAGTGTCTTGTTTTACTGTATAAGGTTGTTATAAATAAATGTATTTCTATTCTATTCTATTCTATTCTATAGACAATAGGGTTCTCGTAATACCTACATAATTATAATTTGCAAGCAAGCATCGGAAAGTGGTGGGTAATGGTGACAATAGGTGAACGCTTGTTTATGTCTTTTATGTAGTCGGGTTTTAGTTTTTAGCTATATATTTTTTTTAAATATTTGGTACAATGATATCCTATCCTATCCTACTAATATTATAAATGCCCAAGTTTGTATGTATGGATATTTGTTACTCTTTCACGCAAAAACTACTGAACCGATTAGGCTGAAATTCGGTATGGGTATAGTTTGGGACCTGGAATAACGTATTAGCTATTTTTTATCCCGATAAATGGCGGACGAAGGCGCGGGCAGCAGTTAGTTCTATATATTTCGTAGAAGCTTCCCGCTTATCAAAAGGCGTTGTAGGTAGGTACTTTTTTAACCGACTTCAAGGAGGAGGTTCTCAATTCGACAGTTTTTTTTGTATGTGTGTTACGCGATCATTCCGCCAAATAAGGACCGATTTTTAAAATTCGTTACTATTGTTTAGAAAACGATCCCGAGGATGTCTCGTAAAAATATTATCCTCAGAGAATTAGTAGGTATTTATCCCGCAAAACTTAAAAACAGTGTTAAAGTAAGATTGGATGTCGATTATTAGGTTTTCGAAACGTAGACCTCTTGTTTACGCCGGTTGTCATGGAAATTATTTGTTACCATGGTAACAAGAGGCGTAAACAGAGGTCTACTTTGAAAAAAAATTACAAAATGAAGTCTAGAAGTGAAGAATTTAATGACAGGATAACGTCTGTCGGGTCAGCCGGTTATCCAATTAATAATTATTCTCTCTAGAACTCAGTTGCAAGAAATCTTACTAAACTAAAAGATAAAAAAAATATACGTACGAGTATAATAGACCGATGATACAATACAGGGTATAAATAAATACGTTCAAGTGCTGAAGTCAAGTTTATGACCTTGAGGGCCACACTCTACCAAAGCGGAGATGTCAATATAGCGGCTAAGAGACGTTTTTCTTTAGCTAGGGTGCATCTGCCGAAGCTGTGCGGAGATGCGTACTGGCTGAAGCGCAGATGTTTACACAATACCAAATGACTAATACAATTGGGTAGGTACTTGATACGAATGGCTCCTATTACATGGCGAGACGCTACGTAGCGAATTCCAATCTCTTGTTACTCCATACAAATTTTAATGCGAATTATTTCCGTTGCGTAGCGCTAATGAATCTCTGAAGTACTGTCTCCGTGAAATAGAAATCTCCCCTTAGGGCTGATCGCGTTGGCGAGTTTTTTTTTGTTGTTTTTAATTTCTTCTGTGTTCTACAAGGAATAAAACTAACGGAAAAGTAATTTGAAGCAAATCGTAAACAATTTTGAAGTGAATTTTTGTAATTCTTATGAGAATAAAGTTTCTTAAGAGTGTGCCATAAGCAATTTAGTGTTAGAAATCGTTATGGTGAAAATTTTCTAGATAAAATATTATTTTGAAAAATACATGTTTTGCACAAATTTTGCTATTTATTTCAGGAACAGCACATTTTATTTGTTGGGTTTTTGTTTTGTCAAGAAAGCTTGAAGTATTTCTTGAGTTATGTCTTTTAATTTTTCGATTGGTTATTTAATTAACTTGTTATTAGATAAAAACTCATTTTTTGCGCTTCCGCCTTTCCAAAAACGTATGCTCTGTCCCGCTCCTATGAACGCAACATGCTATTGCTATCCTTTTTAAAAAATGGCGCGCAATGCGCACTCTTAAACCATATTTTGTATTAACTCATGAAAAAAAGTACTTCGGTTCATTGGTAGTTTTGAAACATTTGGAAAAATAATATGAAGAGAAGAAGATGCTCCCAAACAACTGAACTTCCACAATTGAATCGAAGTTGGTTTTATTCTGGGTTCAAAGAAAATATTTCACGATTCAGGCACAATTTTCCGTTGATTTTATTCTTTTAAAAACAACAAAAAATTTAAATCTTGCGCCAAAACGATACGATCACCCATAGAGTTCGCATCAAGCACACCAAGACCAGACATGAAGGTTCGGTTCCAAACTGAATCATAAAAGCATATATTTTTGAAAATCTTAACATGTGTGTCTATAGAAAACCGGGACAAAATTAATGAAAAAATATAGTGTTAAACTAACTGCTGCCTGCGCCTTCTGGATGAAAAATACCCTATATGTTATTCCAGGTCCCAAAATTTACTATAATAATAATAATAAGCCCGCAGGGCAGCTTGTGGCGAGCTGTTGGTGGGTAGCGTCACCACGGATACCGAGTGCTCCCGGAGAAGTTCCTGGTATTCGTCTCCGCTTGCGGAGTGGCATCCCAGGAGAACCAGATTGCTTGCCTTCATTGGCCGGTCTGAGTGGAGTCGCGAGAGATGCATCTTACGATGTAGACTCGGGGGTGGCAGTGTCTAATGGCGTAATAACGAGGAAACCCGCTCATGTGTCTTCGTGATGGTGAAATCGGGGCCGCACCTCGTTTGCACCTATGTTGTTCCTTTCCGGCATTTACGCCGGCATTTTGAGGAACCCATCCAGCATTCGGCAAGCCACCGTCTGCCGCTTGTAAGTATTGAGAGTAAGTTTATGGCAGGCGTTCGTAGTCTCCCCCATAACCCGATTACCCAGTCCATCCATTCATCATAATAACATGGTTTTTATTACTTTCATTTTCCTTTGCAATAGTCTCTATACCTGGCGGATATCGTCTTCGGGTGTATCATATTGTGCAATCAAGGGTGATGCTTGCTATGTGTAGTTCTCGCCTTTAGATTAATTCTCATAAAGGGCCTCTGTGCTGTTGGGTTCCGCTCCACGCATGCCTTCCAAAGGTCACTATATGGCCCGTGATCATGGAAATAATAATAATAACTCATTTTCATAACGCATCCGTAATAATAAAGTTACTCTTCGAATAAGTGTTTCCCATAAAACAACCTCTAGTTATTCAATTTCAGGTACTAAAATGTCAGTTATTAGGTAATCTAGAATTGCCAAATACTATGCGGAAGTTCCTAAAATGAATGAATAAAACATTAGAAACAAACCATTTATGCCATGTAGCAGTAAAGAACGACGTAGGTAGCAGCAGACGAGACTTATAAAACCAGTTTTCACCTAAATGTGACCTTCGCAGTTTTATTTTAGTTTGGATATGATAAAACAGCATCAGCCTTAGTACGTATTGTAGGTCTATAACAGATTGTTATTGTTCAGTCTTGTCAATCATTTTAAAACTCTCGCTCGTACAAGATCAGTCAAGGGCGAGTGTGACTCTCGCGCTGAGGGTTTCGAACGTTTGTCAGTTATACAAATACATATGTACTGTACAGTAGGTACCACTTAGGAGATTAGAATATACTCGTACCTAAAAACAGTAGGTAGGTACATATCCTACCGAGACCTATCTGCAAACTTCGGATATTAGGGGGTAATGATCAATTTTTCGACATTATCAAAATATTAAAAAAAAGTATGAAACCTACCTTTTTGAAATGTACAAACTGATACCTACCATATATTTGATAACCCACCCCACTTGACCTTGTAGTTCTCTTTTACAACATAATTAATTTGTCTAATCCTAATGTAGGGTACTGAAAACTTTTGATCAAATTTTTATTTAGTTTTTTTTTTCTTTCTATCTGGACAAGCGTACGAAATGTATTACTATATTAAATATTTTTTTTGGTTACTAGCTGCAATAGTTTCTGAGATATTCAAGAGGGAAACAAAGACTGACAGAGCGAAGTCATAATGGTTTCTTAACCGACCCCGAAACCCTAAAAATTATGTTTTTATTGACACATATAATCCATTTGCGAATGCTCATTTTTCATTTATTAATTGTAAATAATTATAAATAAACCACATCATCATCAGCCCATACACGTCCACTGCTGGACATAGCCCTCCCCCGTACGACGCCACAAATAGCCGTCCTGAGCCGCCTCCATCCATCGACTCCCTACGACCGCTACGATGTCGTCGGTCCATCGAGTGGATGGTCTCCCATGTAGGGGGGGATTTGCCATAATCACCATGCTTGGCAGGCGTATTGGTGATCGCAGTGTTGGTGTTGAAAAATACTCAGAAGGAAGCTGCTGCCCTTCCTCTGGTAGGTTCCCTCAGTCGGCTCTTACGACATCCACGGGTTGAGTTGGAGGGGTCGATATTCTATGCCGCGGCCCCACAGCCTTGAATAAACCACACTGACTATATTGTACATGCGAAAAATTTCTTACTTTGGAGCTAGCTAGGTGATGCTGTGTCAAGTGTCCAGCAATATTTATATTCATTTATTTATTCCGTGACTCGGCAAACGTAGTGTAAGATGCCCTTCAACCAGGTGGGCTGACGACCTGCGAAAGACTGCAGGCAAATGCTCGATGCGGCAAGCTATAATAAGCTGATAGGGCGCTATGGCGCTCTTTAGGGCAGGTCTGAGATTTCATAAATTGATTGTCAGTTTGTACACTCCTTCTTTAAGGTTGAAATATGCACAGAAAAATATTGGTACAGTTCTTGGCAAAAGTTTTATGTGTTTTGAATACAGACAACTAGAAACTAACCTAGGTCCCAACGCCATGCGCCATTCTAGCCGGTCATGCGCCACGTACCCTAATCCATCAAATTATCTCATCTGACCATCGGAATGGTGGTCTGTCTCTTTGACTTTGGACGTCTCTGGACCACCATTCTGGTATGGCTATTAGAGTCTGAGTCTTAAAGTCTCTCAGAGAATCTCATGGCTGGAGAAGTTGATAGGGAAAAATGTGTCAATGAGCAATGTCAAAGGGGCATTACGAAGCCCCAAATGTTATACATATGGAGAAATATAGTGGGATGAACCCCAAAATAGATTTTCACTGTTCAAAAGTGAATGCGATACAAATTCGCTTTATTAAGCCACAGCCCCACTGCTGCGCACGGAGAAACTACGCATGCGTATCTGCGTTAATGCACAAGAAAATGTATGTCATAACCATAACGTCCACTGGAACGTCTGTAACACACGCTAAGTACCAATACAATATTAATGACGTCATTGGTACACGTATGGCTTCCTCGAATAAGGCGACCAAGCAGCTCAACGCTATGCACGCGGTACACGCGTGCGTAGCTTTTCCACAAGGAATATGATTCAAAACTGTGCTGCGCCGTACATCGTAGTGGGTTAAACTTCACGTATAGTGTGTGCTGCAGTAGAAACGTAGACTCACGTTGTCAAATAAACGAACCCACACGCAGCTAAAATGCGCCGCAGTGAGCCAGCGGCTTTATCCATCGTCTGGCATTGAAAAGTCAATATGAGTCAAGTAGTTCTTGAGTTACGTTGTTTTGTTAGGTTCCGAAATAGCACCAACAAGTATCATTTTAGAAGACATCTGAAGCACAGTGGACGAAGAGCGCTCTCAGACGTGGAACATTGCAGGTTTGATGATTATTACCTACCTATACCTACGTAGGTTGCTACTATCTGCTTTATTATCAAACGAAGTTACAACTAAAGGTCATCATCATCATATCAGCCCATACACGTCCACAGCTGAACATAGGCCTCCCCGAAACGACACCACGAATAGCGGTCCTATGCCACCTCCAACGACTCAATATCAAATATCAATTCGCATTGCATCGCGGTCGCCACTCGAGAACCTTTACTTCCCAACGGTTATCAGTATATAGTATATATATATATACATATACATAATATGGACGTATACGGGCCGATAATTATGAGTTATGTTATGATTAAGGCAGATGTCGGAGGAAGGTGTTACGATATTTTTTCGCAATAAATGTAAAGTAGGTTACAAAGGTGCATCGCAAGCACTCAAGTACTTGCTTGCACGTGCATTTATGTGGGAATGCTTTCAATTTGGGTTTGGTCTTCGTCGCGACAACGTCACTGTTTTACCTAAAATTGTACCAAGTCGAATAAATTCTAGTTCCAGTTCAAAATATCTTTTTTTTTAAAGACTACCTTGACCCACCCCGTAAACCAATTAGCAATCCGCTTGCTAAGCGTGGTGACTATGGCAGAACCCTTCCCCCTTGTTTGGGGGAGGAGTGCTCAGCCGTGGTGGTAAGTGTACTGACGTGGGTGTATTTATTATACTTAATATTTATACAGCGTTATTGGTAAATTTCTGATACTGCGTGAACTGCAGGTTCTTCACAAAATATGTGTTCGTGATCATGGGCAGAAGTTGCAGTTGCAGTACTCAGCGTCAGCAAATTATCAATAACCCTATTTATCATAATATGATATATAATAACTAGCGGTTGCCGCGCCTTAGCCCGCGTTTTATCGGTATAAAAATAGTCTATAATGAGGCATTCGAATGGTTCCTAGCATTACGACTCCCCAGGTCCCAAACTATACCCATACCAAAGCCCAATCTCTAGTTTTTGCGTGGAACATGAACAAACATCCATACATCCATCTATCCATACTCACAAACTTTGACATTTATAATATTAGTAGGAGTTAGGAAAATTTTGACGCGTTATAATTAACACTTAATTGATTTCATTTTAAAAATCTGCTTCTACGCTAGGGATGGGTAAAAAATATCGGTATATCAAAATATCGATATTTTTTCAAAAATTAATTGATATAATTAGTCGATATTTTTAAACGCGATATATTGATTTTTGATATTTATTTCAGGATTTCAGGATATCAAAATCGATATTCTATAATTGACAATTATCTATTTCATTGTCTATGTTTGACGGTAAGTGTCAAAGTTGTGGTCGATATGTTGGTTTTCTTTCCAAATTTTTGGAGTCAAACTAAGATCAAGCAGCCTACGCTATACTACCTCTTTGGGGTCAAAGATCCTACTAGCCTACGTTCCGTAGCTTGGGGTTAGTTTCATTGGTCTATGGCCCGGCTACACGCTCCGCCGCCGCCGCGCCACTTGCCTGCACAATAATGATAAACAAAAATATCGAAATATCGATATTTTTTACCATGCATATATCGATACTAATAATAAATATCGATACGATATATAACGATACATTTTTTTTAATTTGCCCATCCCTAACCTACGCCTAAAAAAAACATCCTGTACCTCAGTACCATGGATTGATAAGCTAACTCAATAGAAACAAAGTTTGAAGCATAAATTTTTGTGTAGTATGCTGATATTATTATGCACGCTTATTTATTAGCATATAAAACTTTATCAACAAAGATAAATACAATTAGAGAATAAGAAGAGAGAATAGAAACGTGACTAGTATTTAAAATTAAAACAGTTGAGCTAACTGCAAGCTGTTACGAATAATCTATAGTTAGCTCAACTGATCAATATCACCAGTAGGAAGCGTCCCCAAGACGCTGCTGGCTGCATTGCCCCGCTGAATAACAATACTGATGCGTTGCGCCAGATACTTACCAGCTCTGGGACATGTGTCACTTCGACCAGACGCTCCGATAAATTTTTGAAAGTCTGGTGAACATCGGTACTCTTGGACCTCGGACTCGAAGCAGAGCAACAGAGCAGAGGGTAGGCACTGGAGAGAGCTGCATATTTGTGCCAAGGTTTCAAATCCTAAAAATCTGCTGCTGAGACAACGCCCTCACGGTTGTCCTCGGAAGAGGGAAAGGCAAAAGAGTGAACACGTAGCGTCCCACACAATGAGTCTCCCCAACCCCCATGGCACTCATAATATTGGGCTTATGATTAGAATACTAGCTTCTGCCCTCGGCTTTGAACGTTTTTTTGGAATAACAAAAGTCTATTATGTTGTATGTTCCAGGTCCAGAAGTTTATATGTGAAAATTTCAGCCCGATCCATTCGGTACTTTTGGCGTTGTCTCCGGCCATCTGCACAATGGCAACTTTCGCTTTCATAATAATATTACTAGTTCTTCCCCGCAGTTTCACCCGAGTTAAATTCGAATTTCATCGAATTTTCCCGTAAATCTCCCATGGGCATTTGATGTTTTACTACGACAAAACTAGCCTAAAAAGTGATGTGTGAAGTTAGGGCATACATTCGACGTAAAATGTCTGGTTCCGCTCCGATCGTATCCACCAGATAATCTTCTTTCGACATTATGCAAGCTTTTTCTTTGAATTTTGAAACAATAGCGATAAGCAGAGCGAGTATACTCATTTTTGTTAAAATGACGATAAAACGATTCATAAAAAAAAATTGGGGGAAATATTTAAAAAATATTACAAGTTTGCAGTAAATACCATTAATTTGAGTAAATGTGAATTAGAAAAATTTTAAATATTTTTTTTGGTATATAAAGTTACAAAAGTCGGGATAATCCCTTTGCCGGACAAAATTAAGGCAATGGTAGATTACCCTAGTCCCGAAACTATAGAAGCCGATTTTTAGGTATACTTAACACATTTTTATCGAGCCCATCTAAAAGGAGCCGTTAAATTTCAATACAAGTTTCTTCACAATTCCAAGAAAAAGTATAAGACGAAAGTAGGTACCATGGGACGAAAGCAGCATCGAGACATTTGAAAAATTTAAGTCTAGTTTATAAAACGCTGTTACTTTAGCACACCTTAGTGTGGATGCGCATTTATCATTATTCTTAGGAGGAGTACTTCAACAAAAGGTAGAAAATAAATGGGTACCATTAGGCTAGTTCTCAAAAAAACTTTCGGACGCACAAGTAAAATACAGTACTAATGATAAAGAATTTAATAATATCCCAAAAATTTACGACACCGGCGGGACCAGAACCCGCGACCCTCCCCTGAATACGGGAATGCGCTAACCAACTCCGCGAAAAAAAAATTTGGGATATTATTATATTCTTAAAGATTACCCCAAGTGCGGGCATAAGCACTATAATAACAAAAACCTTAAATAAAGAATTAACTGATATTTTTAAGGCCATAGTATATTTCAGAAATATGATCGAAGGAAGGCAATTCACATTTTTTACGGATCATAAGCCTATCATGTTTTTACAAAAATAGGTACTGATAAGGAAAGTCCTAGAAGAGCCAAACAACTGCTTTAGACAGGCGAATTTACTAGCAGTCAGATTTATCAATACCTATTTTTATAAAAGCATAGAATACAGGCTTAATAATGCATGTTAGTGGTACTGGCATTGTAGCAGACGCGTTATCGTGTGCTGAGTCTATTTGCCCTACAGCTATCGATTACGAGAAACTAGCTCAAGCACAGGAAGGCGAAGATCTTATTTCACCGAGAGAGAACAATAAGTTTTCTTTTAAACCCTTTATACTGCCAACATCGACTAAACTTTATTGTGAGGTTTCTGCGAAAAATACGACACCTTATTAGCCATTGAATTTTCAATAAAAGCAAAACAAATAAAAATTAAAACCCGCGACGGATACTTTGTAATCGAAATAGAAATTAATAATGTAAGCCCCTTAAATTATTCCTCATCAGGTGTACAAAATAAAACTATTACAGAGGCATTAAAAAAAAGCTCATGATAGGTATCACAAACTGGCCAAGGGATTTCTGAAAAATCCTTTTGATAAAATAAGTGGCGGCGCTAGTTTGGGTCTGGGAACCTGGCCCTGCTTAACTTGGGGCTAGATAATGCTGTGTGAATTGTCCAGTATTATTTATTTATTTAATTACTCAAAATAGTGATAAGCAGCATTAATTATCCTCTTAGATAACGTTAAAATCAGTTCTTATTTGAAATTATTACATACATTTTTGCTAATAAATTAATTGAACTGAAGACATGAGTTGATGAAGGCGTCATGCCACTAATAAATAATACAATACTATGTATATACCACCTAAACTAGATGCGAACTATTTGTAAACAAACCACCGATAAATTAGATTTTTTTGCCATGTATTATACCTTAAGATCGCGTCATGTAAAAAGAACGCTGGCTGACATGCTGCGCTTTAGTTGATTTACCGGACTATCGAGTTTCGTGCATGGGTCCACTTTCATGATGGACAATATCGACTTTCATGCATTTGCATGATTGACAGTTTGCATGATTGACACTATCGACTTTCATGCATGCTATCGACTATCACTTTCATCCATGTGCAAACATACCGCCTCTGCTTCTTTCAGCAGCGTTATTTTTACGTGACGCGACCTTTATGTTACATTCCTGGAGGACAATTCTGGTAATATATCTACTCGGACCATTCTGGTAATACTCGATAATTATGACAAGAACTGTCAAAATATCGAGTGATTGCTTCGTAGCAAACAAGCGTATTTTCAAAATCTGCATATCGATATTTATCGAGGAATTTTTTGATGAGTTGCTGCATAAATTGCCCGAGAATGCCGTTTTTTCGATACTCGATATTTATCACATAATATTTTTATCCCATTGATAATGAGTATCACTCGATAAAGTATCACGTGATACGCAGAATTGGCCCCCTGGTCGATACCTTACTTCAATAAATATGTAATGCTAACTAACCTCTAACCTATGTCTGAAACTCAACGCTAAACACGTTTAATTTAAGTTTTTTACTGTCGTTTGTTTACAAACATTTAACATCGAATTTGGCTACAATAAATATAGACAAACCACCTTCATATAAGCAATTAAATGCAATAATGTGACATGGCACCCTCATCATCACAATTCTTCAATCATATACCGTTGGCCATGAAACATTAAATACAATGTTCTATTTAAAAAATAGATCAGCGTATTTGACCTGATTATTTCACATTTTCAGAACATTCATTCAACATTAGTCTGCTGAGTACTATCATTTGTTGATTTTCAGCTGCACAGGAGCGTTCATGAAGACACTGTACCGATCCACACTCTCTTGGCGCAGGTGGAAGTAATAGCTTCGAATCACCGTTAGGAAGTAGAAGTAGACCACTGCAATACAGAAAAAAAACATACACTAAGTAAATAGAATATGTTGGAACTTTCATACAGTAACTTTGAGCCCAAAAGCAAGAGAACCACGTATGGTCCCATGTATAATTTAGTATCAGCATTGCACCCGTCCGAAGCCGGGGCGGGTCGCTAGTTTATTATAAAACATGATTCGATGAGAGTGACTGTACGTGACCGGTCGGTCCTGTTTGTTCCATCTACTATCTTGCAGTAAGGCCGTTGTTGTAGTAAAACATCTAGAAAATCTTAAAACACTACAAACCATGAGACTGTTATATAAATAGCCCATTTTATACGGTTTATAAATCCTACTATATCCTATCCTACTAATATTATAAACGTCAAAGTTTGTAAGGATGGATGTATGGATATTTGTTACTCTTTCACGCATAAACTACTAAACCGATTAGGCTGAAATTTAGTATGGGTATAGTTTGGGACCTGGAATAACATATAGGCTATTTTTTATGCCGATAAACCGCGGGCGAAGGCGCGGGCAGCAGCTAGTAATATTATAAACGTCAAAGTTTGTAAGGATGGATGTATGGATATTTGTTACTCTTTCAAGCAAAAACTACTGAACCGATTAGGCTGAAATTTGGTACGGGTATAGTTTAGGACCTGGAATAACTAATAGGCTATTTTTCATCCCATCAAAGCGCGGGTGAAGGCGCGCGCAGCAGCAAGTATTTTTTATATTTGTTTTAAATGCTGGACAATTCCGCGTACCATCATCTAGCTCCAAGGAATTATAAAATTATTTAATACTAAAATTATTTATTACTAAATAAGTTTATAATTCTCACGATCAAACCCAAAATTCTTACATAAAGTTATTTTTAAAAGTAGTATATTGTGAGGCCGGTTGCTACTAAATAGCTAGTAGTTAGTTATAGTCACAACATAAATCAAGTTTATTTTTATTAGGTACGTGGATATACTCAATTTAACGACCGAGCCTAGAGAGCGGTTTCAGAGGCAAGATGAACGACCTTCCAGTGCCCAGAGTCCATTGACGATAGTATCGAGACGTGGTCGTGACGTCTTATTTTTGTTTCGGATTTGCGTAATTCCCCGTCCGCACGATAGAGGCGCTGTTATATAAGAATAGAGTAATATTACAACAGTATATACCTGATTCACAAACAAAAATGAATGCCTGAATTACCTTTCAGCTGTTTTGTCCTTAAAACGTATCAGACAGGCTTAATTACTCTCGGGTAGTCGATGTTTACGATTTCCATAGTACCTACTGCATTAGGTACCTAGGTACCTACAAAATACTCCATCAAAATGGTGCTAACAAAAGACATAGACGCGCACGTATTCCTACGAATTAACATCGTTATTGTTGAAACAGCATCATTCGTCCAATGGGAACATGATTAGATGGTATTGAAGCTATAAAACGACATTTTCGACGTAGTGGCATAACATCTGCAAATATTTGTCTCGGGTGTTCTGGGTATTTTCTATGTATTAATAAAAATATCTATCTATGTTATATATTGTATTATGTATATCAGTCATCTAGTATCTTTTGTAGGGATGGGACGTATTTACTCGACCAGGTTTTAATACCTGGTATTTGCTTGCAAGTACGAAAAACTGGTATGCGTCGAAATACTTTGAGTCTTGCAAGTACGTACTTGCAAGACCGAATACCGAGGTATTCTGGGCATGCGCGGACTCTATCGATGACTTACTTCTGACTGCGACAGTGACAGTGACACGAAGTTCAAGTACTAGGTACATACTTACCTACGTTTTTTTCAATCCCCAAAAATCACCGTTTAGTAATTTTCATCAAAATGGTTTGAGGAATTTCCGACATCTTTACAAACAAATACGATTATGAATTTTATTTCCATGGAAACTTAGATCAATTTCCTTGTATAAGTATTTTACTCTGAACGTGTTCATAAGACAGTGACAGACGTGCGTACATTATTTTATGCTAAAAGTATCGGCTAACTAACTGAAACACAATATCGATTTTATTAGTTGACAATGACATTAAGTGCGATCGTCACGGGTTGGCGCGAGATTCAATTTGTTTTAGATTTTAATTCCAACTGCGGTTTACCAATAACAAATCTACTTAACGGAAAGGTAATTTGGGGAAAATCGAGATCTATTTTATATTAACCCATAATATAACAAAATTCGATTTAATTGTATTTTGGGAGCATTTGAGAAAATGTAGATTTTTGGCCCAAAATCTGTTATTTTCCAAATGCTCCCAAAGAACCAATGAGCCGCAGTTAGCTTTTTCATAAGGTAAATAGAAAATGGTTTACGATTGGCGCCAAATTACTTTTCCGCTGTTTTATTCCATAAATACCTTACAAAAGTCATGTAGGTTTATGTCTCTTAGTCCGAAATCATGCATCTGATAATTATTATGTACCTAGATACTTAGGTAACTACTTTATTGACAACGAAAATTACAATCAAATAATAGAAACAAATTAGAACTAGTATTCTTTTAGAAATTAGGTACCTACTTATCTATCTAGTATCAATCTACTTAGCCACCGAACCTACCATACCTACTAGGTACTCTCGGTACATAACTAGATAGCGCCTGGGTTAGTTCTCTCTGGAAAACTCTGAAAACACGGTTTCCCAGAGACGAGGCGACCTATTTAGCTAAATTTATTTTTTGGTCCTGAAAATCTCAATAGGTAGGTAATTATAGCAATTTTAATTAAAATTGTTTTGTACCTACAGCACATTTCAGAGTTCACAATTTGATTGACATTCGTATCAAATAAATATGAGGTACCGGTATTTAACTGTATTTTAGTCTATGACAAAGTATAACATTTACTACCGTAAGTAAATAATTTAGGTACTGTACTTAAAAAAGTAAAGTACCTACCTAGATAAATATCAATTTTAGGTAAAAATAATGTAAGCACCTGCATAGGTTAGTTGGGTATCTGCATCAAACTTATGTAAATTAGATGAGTGAGCACAATCTCATTTTATATTATTACTTATGTAAATAAGTACGTCATAACTACCTAGAGTGCTTAGAGTGAAAAGTGAGTCCCGTACTAATAAAAACTAATAATAGGTAGAATACCGAACTACGTCCCGTCTCGTCTGCTAAAATTTTTATGCAGGCGTTAGGGTTAGATATAATAATGTAACTAGGTACAACATAGGTAATTTCCCTATTTGGACTAGGTATTAGGATATACCAGTAGGTATATCCTAATACCTACCTATTAATCTGTCAGCTATTTATTACAATTAATACTTTATTAATACTTTATTACAATATTTACTTACAATTAATAATATGAGTATTGTACCTAAATCATAGTCATAGTCAATCATGCTGATAAATTAAAACATTCAAAAGTTTCTAGTTGTACAAGTATTTTTTTGTTCACACTATTTTGTTCTGTATAACAAATGACGCGCGGATCAATTTCCTATGAACGTATTTTTACCCGTACGAGAGCATGGAAGTATTTTTTTTGTAAATTCAATTACGACCTTTATTCTCACACAGACTGTGATCAATTTCCCATGCAAGTATTTTACTTACAAAGTGCGTGGCGCACTGAGACCCGCCACGAGTCGCACCCGCCCGCGCTATCCGTACTTCGAGTATTTTTGATACCACATGGTAAAAAATACTTGTAAGTATTTTAGCCCTGGTTTTTGGCGCTGGTTTTTATACGAGGACGTACTTGGAAGACTTGGTACTCGATTTTACAAGTACGTCTCATCGCTAATCTTTTGTAGTAGCTTTGCTTAGCTTGGTGCTAGATGATGTTGTGTGGATTGTCCAACATTATTTATTATTACCTAATCTGTGGTAGTGAGTAAAAGCAAGCGTGAAACAGAATAGTACCAGGAGAGCAATACTGGCAGTATATCAGTATATGAACTGTCAAAATATCGAGTAATTGCCCTAACAAGTGTATTCCCAAAATCTACAATTCGATTTTATCGAGGGTTTTTCTTTGATGGGTTGCTCGATAAGTCACACGAGAATGCAGTTTTGGCGGTACTCGATATGATAAACATGATATTTTTATCCCGTGATACGAAGAATTGGCCCCCTGAGGGCCTATTCAGAAAACGAAAAGCTATGTTTCTGATTAGTTTTCAAGCAAACGCATAAGTTATACAAGTGATGAGTGACATATAAGAAAGAGTTGGTTTTGAACGAAAACAAATGAGAAATATTATGAGATAGACTAGACGAAGTGTTTAATACCCATGCAAATATTTGTTTTGGGTGTTTTCCATGTACCATAGTATCTCATTCAAGTATTAGAAATGCGTTACGATGAGTTCCATTCATTTAGCATCTTACAGTACGTCTACAGGATACTGAGACTTCTAAGAGGAACTTTCATGTAACAGTATTTCATAGATGATACATTCATAATTCGTTTTTAACCGACATCAAAAAGGAGGAAGTTCTCAATTCAACGTGTTTTTTTTGTATGTTTGTTACGCGATATTTCCCCCAATTATTGACCGATTTCGAAAATTCTTTAACTTTTGTATAGAAAATGATCCCAAGGTGGTCTCATAAACTTTTAATCCCTAGGGGATTAGTATTCAATCCACAAAACTTAAAATCAGTGTAAAAGTAAGACATTTGAAGTCGATTATTATCATCGGGAATAAGAATTCAATTTATCGTTTTTTCAAACACGCCAAATTATCATACAATGATTCCATAGCTGGGCGCTAAAATTGGTATATGGATTGAAGCTTAAACTTTTAAAGTTTCGTAACCTATGCACAGCCCATACTAAGGTCTCAGGTACGAAGTGAGCAAAGCAACCTTTAGAAACTTAGTAAATTACTTCTAAATTTACCATGAGAAAGCATTTCCAACGCCAGCGTTGTCCACTGCCAGGCATCGAACAGCTTGGCCATGAGGTGAGCGTATCTCATGATTACGATGATGCTGAGGAGGATCCTCAGGATGTCGAAGAAGAAACCTCCTACGTAGTACAGCTGGATCTGGTCTTGGATTTTCTGGAAATGGAGAAAGATAATTTTAGAAAAATAAATAAATAATTCTAGACAATTTAGACAACATCATCTAGCCCCAAGCTAAGCAGAGCTGGTATAACTATCTCTGGTATACTGTTATACGTGGTCTGGTATATGCTCTGGTATACCGGACTGCAGTCCAGTCTATGAGTGCTTCAAAGAGAGTATTGGTTAGAAAAGTCAAAGGCGGGAGACATACTAAACATCAAACATACTAAAACGAGTATAGAATCAAAGTTGAAGAAAATTTTATCAGACTTCATTATGGAGCACTAGCTGCTGCCCGCGGCTTCACACGCGCCCTATTTCCATCTCCGGGATACCATCTACCTCCCTGCCAAATTTCATTAAGATCTGTTCAGCCGTTTAGGCGTGAAAAGGTAACTGACAGATAGATAGAGTTGCTTTCAAATGTATAATATTACTAGCTACTGTCCGCGCCTTCGCCCGCGTTTTATTGGGATAAAAAACGCCTATATGTTATTCCAGGTCCCAAACTACACCCATACCAAATTTCAGCCTAATCAGTTCAGTAGTTTTTACGTGAAAGAGTAACAAATATCCATACATCCATCCTTACAAACCTTGTCGTTTATAATATTAGTAGGATAGGATAAAGAAATTTCCATAATCACTTACGAGATGACAACAAAAATCTAAAAATCTAGAGTTATCTCAGCTGATCTATAATCAATACCTTTCGGAACCGTCCCCAAAACGCATTGCTCCGCGTTTAGCACAAGCTCTACTTAGCCCAAACTAAGTAGAGCTTGTGTTATGGATACCAGATGACTGATATACATACTACATATATAGATATTTCTTTATCATACATAGGAAATGCCTAGCACTCGGAACAAATATTTACAGATCGTACAAACATTTGCTCCAAGGCGGGAATCGAACCCGCAACCTCTAGTGTCACAGGCGGACCTTTGCCCGTCGCGCCATATCAGGCGTCAATTTATAAGTAACTAGGTTTGACGATTACCTTATGTAGTCCATGAACCAAAGTCACCGTGATGAGGAGCTCAAACACCATTAAAAGCAGACTCAGGCTGAGAAGCAGCTTAGAGAACTCCAGGTCATTATGCATCAGGACCAGATGGTGATTCGAGTAGTCCGTCAGCTTGGAGTTTACTCCGGAGATTTGGACACAGCCGATGATGAAGTGGATAAAGTGGATGATCTGGAAAACGGGAAAAATGGTAGGTAATTAAGGGATATCCACGAGAGGTTCAGAAAAACAATTGTACCTACTACCGAAATGCAATCCCCAACTAGAGGTGTGTAGATCCGAAG
The DNA here is from genome assembly GCA_947859395.1 of Eupithecia insigniata. Classification (NCBI taxonomy): domain Eukaryota; kingdom Metazoa; phylum Arthropoda; class Insecta; order Lepidoptera; family Geometridae; genus Eupithecia; species Eupithecia insigniata. The sequence continues at coordinate 2,166,325 of OX402007.1, forward strand.
TCAAACGGATCCTGGAGTCGTGTCCGCTCCTGGATCTGTGTGGTTCCGCTCAGGACTGGCGTTCTTGGCGTGTCCGCGGACACGTTAGCCGCGCCGCGTCGGTCTCGGTTTATCGAGTCGAATGAATGTTGGAGCTGTGTGGATCCGAGGTTCGGTTTGGGTTCGGACGTGTTCAATCGAAGGATCCGGATCCATTTAAGAGTAAACAAGTAACTACTACAGACAAATTATACCATATTATAATTTGCTAAATAAATCTATAATATACTCACTTATTTAAATAAGTGTGTACTACATTATAGTCTTATGAACCTAGAAGTACGAAACTTTTGTCCCCTACTCACTAATCTAGGACAATGATTGTAAAAAAACGGGAATGTATGTGTCATAGATTCGTTAGATCCACCGAAACAAACGTGTCCTATACAAACAGATCCAATGGACATGTAGGAACCGTTACTGCAAGCGATTCTAACAGATCCGTCAGATCCACTGAATCAAACAGATCTAATGGACATGCAGGAACCGAAACTGCAGGCGGATCCAAACACATCCGCGGAATCTTATCCTGGATAGTATCCGAACCCATGTGGAGATCCGAACCAGTCGCGGACACGTTTAGCGCATGCCTATCCCCAGCCCAAATGGCCATGGAGAGGCCTGTAGGCCTTGGCGAGATCCATAAAAATATCTATTGATTTAAAAAAGCGAAGTTCTTTGTAATACTTGTTGAAAATTCTATGACTGTGTCCTCGGTAGACTTGCCGCGTCTAAATCCAAACCAAAAAGATTTAAAAAAAAAAGGAAAGAGGTCCATTCTCACCAAGGAAGTTTATAAGTCTACTTTTGGTAATTTTTTTTCTAATACCTTTGACTGAACGTTCAATTCAGAAATAAGCCTGTTATTTGTTTTTTTAAGCCCCGGATTTATGGATTGGGTGAACTTAACCTACAAAGGAAATTTCTAAATGTGTGATAAATAGCAGCGAAGCTGTGTTTTAGTACGTATTATAGACCGGGAGACGCATGGTATAAGAAAACTGGTATGCTCTTCCGAGACACGATGGTCACGTGGGTGTCTCCAGGCTACGTCATCGACGCCATCGGCGAATGTTAAAACGAATCTGTTTCCTTGTGATACTAGTAGCGTAAAACCGTAACTCCCCGAACTCCTGTATGAATCTGATAAAACTATGTGGTTTTGTATTTACCAATTATTTATCACATTGACTCGTGTTTAACTAACGCTGTTTTGACTGATTTAACACACGTAATTGACGATTGTCATTTTTTTGTTGATTTTTCAATTGACATTTTGTTGAAATAAAGTGGCACCTGGACAGTGACGTCACCTGGAGAAGCTCCCGGAAGAGCAGACCTGTTTTCTTGGATCATGGGGAGAATGTATTTACTTACCAGTAGCAAGTATGCGATGATGAAGCTGCCCGCCCTCAAATCAATGCAGAGACAGCATTTGTTATACGTCCCCAACATTATGGAACTGGAACAGAATAATATGGCGTGTTTTAGAAAACGATAAACTGACTTCAAATTCCCTTACTTTTACATTTATTTTAAGTTTTTCGGGATAAATACTAATCCCCTGAGGATAAAAAATATGGGTCCCCTTCGGGATCATTTTCTATACAATATTGAAAGAATTTTCAAAATCGGTCTATAATTAGATCTTTACAGACCAATTGAGAACCTCTTCCTTTTGAAGTCGGTAAAAAAATTCAGGGTAACTACCTACTAATTAGGTGAAAGAAACATACCTAGCCTAGAAACATTACCCGTGGCGATCTCCGCTTACATAAACATTGAGGTCTACTCTTTTTCAACGAAAACGAAGATTCGATCGATCATGGGTGAAATGAACGTAAACGAACGCCTATTTAAAATACTGAGGAAGGTATAAATAAGGCCCTGACTCTACCAAAGCGGTTATATGCGGAGAGATTTCAAATTTCTTAGTATAATAATTACACTGTTTTTAGGTTTTTCTGGATATTATATACCTACTTATTCCACAGGAATTAAAATTTTATAGGACCAGCTCGGGATCATTTTCAATGCAATAGTAAAATATCGGTCCATATTTACGGTTTTAGAATTTAAGTAAGTAAAGTAATTTAATTTATCCAAGAATATACATACTTAAAATACATGCTTACATTTGAACATGGAACATCGTCCTTTTTTTGAAGTCGTTTAAGAAGAAGGAAAAGCCAACTGACTCTTGGTATTATGATACGTACCTACTGTATACTTCATCATCATCATCATCAGCCCATACATGTCCACTGCTGGACATAGGCCTCCCCCGTACGACGCCACAAATAGCGGTCCTGAGCCGTCTCCATCCATCGACTCCCTGCGACCGCTACGATGTCGTCGGTCCATCGAGTGGATGGTCTCCCATGTAGGGGGATTTGCCATAATCACCACGCTTGGCAGGCGGATTGGTGATCGCAGTGTTGGTGTTTAAAAATACTCAGAAGGAAGCTGCTGCCCTTCCTCTGGTAGGTTCCCTTAGTCGGCTCTTACGACATCCACGGGTTGAGTTGGAGTACTGTATACTTACATACTTGCTATTTCTTATATGGAAGTTTATTAAATAATCAAAATGTTTAAGGAAAACAGTAAAAGCATATCATAAAACCCGATGTTATTTACAACTAATAAGTAATAACTGTTTAAGATAAGTTCAGAGGTAAATCGGATAACTGTGAAGTCCCTACATGGACAGCCAGTTTGTGCTAATTTGGATTTTTATTGCCAAGGTATAGAGTTTAAAATGAGTTGTTCATGAAAGTGGTAGTGAGGTTTTCAAGAATTTTTCCTAGTATGTTTTAAGTTTTGCTTTTTTTAGAAAACTCTCTTTATTGTCCTTACCCGTTGTAGCTGCCTCAAGATTGACCTGAACAATTTGGCCAAAAGACGAAAAAGAGGAAAAAATTAGGGCGCTGTAGGTCTTCACACAAGCACCACTAACGATTAAGCTTTTGAAAAATTTTGCGTTATTTTAAATACTCTGATATCTACAGATATTTGAATCTATTATTATACGCAATTTTTAATGCATCTACGATTATATTAGTTTTCTTATAAATGCTTATGGCAAATGTGCGAAGTTTCCCCAAAGAGTTTGCTATAGCAACACTACCGATTTTTAACCAACTTCAAAAAAGGAGGAGGTTCTCAATTTGTCTTTGTTTTTTTGTATGTATGTATGATATCTCCGCCAATTAAGGATTGATTTTGAAAATTGTTTCACTATTGTATAGAAAATCGTCCCATAAATTATCCCCGGGGATTAGTATTTATCCCGCAAAACTTATAAACTGTGGAAAAGTAAGGGAATTTGAAGTCCGTTTATCGTTTTTTAAAACACGCCAAATTATTCTAAGTATATATTAAGGTTTTTTTAAATTATCTGATATCCATTATAAAATTATAATTCATTATAATTTTTATCATTCATTTCCATGATCACGGGCCATATAGTGACCCGGTCCTTTGGGAGGCATGCGTGGAGCCGAAGCCAACAGCACAGAGGCCCTTTATGAGAATTAATCTAAAGGCGAGAGCTACACATAGCGGATATCATCCTTGGTTGCACAATATGATACACCCGAAGATTATTATCATTCATTATTATTATACACAATTTTTAATGCATCTACGATTATTGTTATATATTGTTATATTAGTTTTCTATAAATACTTATGGAAGATGTGGGAAGTTTCCCCAAAGAGTTTGTTATTCTACATCTATATATATAAAGGAAAGTCGTGTTAGTTAAACTATTTATAACTCGAGAACGGCTGAACCGATTTGGCTGAAATTTGGTGTGCAGGTAGCTTGGAACCAGGAAAAGGACATAAGATACAAAAAAATTAGGGTTCCGCGCGAAAAAAATAATTCGACGGGGGCGAAGCCGCGGGCAGCAGCTAGTTTTCTGATAAAATAAACAAACCATAACTACTACAGGGGCATTTAAAAAGGTACCTCTAAGTAATAAGTATCAGATCTCTAACCACATTAATGTTTATAAAAACGCTTTGGACTATTACGAATTTTAGGCATGGAAAATTAGCGGCGCTAGTATGAAGACATTTCAGCGCCTTAAATAGAATCTTTCCTGTAATCTTAACGGTAAAAAAATTTAAAGATTCTTCTTGATATCCAAGATAAGAACGATCTCCCTCTCTCACACTAACAGTGAGGACAAAATATTTAAAAAAAACTGCAAATTATTTCCTCGTGCATGTGGTGGTAAAAGATACCTGAGCCTGGTTCAGCACTCAAACCGGTTTTATTACGGTTTTACTAAAGGGTTTTACCTACATCTCTGGGTTTTACCCAACTCTCTCTTTGAGGAAAACGATTGCATCGTGCTCGACGGATGGCATCCTCAGATTTCCAATTGCATTTAAAAACAAAAACTGATTACACAAATCATTGTAATTAAAACCTTATCGTATTCATATGAAATAAATAAATAATAATGAACAATCCACACAGCATCATCTAGCCCCAAGCTAAGCAGAGCTTGTGTTATAGGTACTGGATGACTGATATACATAATATAATACATACATAGATAGATATTTCTTATTATACATATAAAACGACCAGAACACCCTGAACAAATATCTGCAGATCGTACAAATATTTGTCCCGAGGCGGGAATCGAACCCGCAACCTTCTGCGTCGCAGGCGGACCTTCGCCCACCGCGCCACAGAGTCGTCATATTATGTTTATTATTAATCACATAAGCTGCTGCAGGCGGTTTTGCTCACGTTATTAAGATTATGAGACAATTTTTTACCGGATGTTTCTGTGTGATTGATCGCTATCCCGAAATTATTGTAAAGAATTAAATAACTTATAGTTATACTTTTGTTTTTAATAATATGGCGTACGTTAAACGATAAACAGACGGCGCTATAGTCCGTAAGTCCCAAAGATTTTCGGGTATTTGCCTCCGTGGCGCAGTTGGTTAGCGCATCTCCGTATTCAGGGGAGGGACACGGGTTCAAGTCCCGCCGAAGTCGTAAGTTTTTGGGATATTATTAAATTCTTTACGATAAACAGACTTCAAATCCCCTTACTTTTACACTTATTTTAAGTCATCATCATCATATCAGCCCATACACGTCCACTGCTGGACATAGGCCATTATTTTAAGTTTTGCGGGATAAATACTAATCTGAGATTTTATGGGACCCCTTCGGGATCGTTTTCTATACAATAGTGAAAGAATTTCCAAAATCGGTCCATAATTGGCGGAGATATCGCATACATCCAAAAAAAACTCAGACGAAATTATAACCTCCTTCTTTTGAAGTCGGTTAAAAATGTATCAGTCACGTTAATTAATTTTTTCCACATAGTAAAATCTAATGAATAAATATAGTTTCGAAACTTACATTAGGTACACTTTAAAAATATAAAACATTCATCATTTACCTAGGGTACAAGTAGGATAGGAACAAAGGCCTCCGACCAGGTACCCGAAGTATCAAAATTACGTTGGCAGATTTTAGTTTCTAACGATATTTGTTTATCTGCTTTTTTGCTGATTGCTTGAGAATAATAAACCTTATTAAACTTTGAGAAACAGTTTTGGAAAGTACAAGCCAAGGCCTTTACAATGATGTCCCACACACATATTTACGAATTGGACACATACAAAATGGAATTTTCGCCCTGTACGCTAACCCGTTATACCTCAATTTCGTCTGCCGTCATTATAGCCTACTAGCTGTGCCCGCGACTTCGTCCGCGTGGAATAGTGACAGTGTGATTTCATACAAACTTTCATCCTCTATTCCCTTTGATATTTTACCCCCTTGAGGATAAAATTTTTATTTATATCTAATTAACAGCCTAAATAATAATTCCAAGCTTTTTAGCTGTAAAAATGACGATACTTCTTTACAACCTTTCAACCCCTCTTTCAACACGTTACAAACCTTTTTTCGCATCAAAAAGTAGCATTAGTCCTTTCTCAGGCTCTAAAGTATCTGTGTACTAAATTTCATTCAAATCGGTTCAGTAGTTTTGGCGTGAAAACGTGACAAACAGACAGACTTTCGCATTTATAATATTAGTAAGGATATTCACCGGGGTATTACGAATCAATTGATAGATACCTCATTTAATTTAAAAGGAAATTTAAAAGGATCTATGTAATCGGAAAAATAAACAAATTTAATAAAAAAAAACGGACTAAATGTTTCAGCGCTGCTTGCCAACATATAAATCGGCTATATACATACAAAAACAAACATATAAACATACATGCATGGTGTGCCAACCTCAGAACTCCTCCGTTGGTAGTCGGGTATAAAGCAATTTTGACACGGAGATATAACTGATTCGCGTTGATGCGAAAAAAAGTACTGAGTCAGCACATTGTGTTATATATGATGACTCAAATAAATAGAAGCCTTACTTATGTTGACTGTACAACATTTTGTGGACGCAAATGGGAATAAATATTTACATTGAGTAAATGGTGTCGGATGCGATTGGGAATCTTTTTTGGATGCGATGGGACGGAGCCAAACACAATAACATGCATACAAAATAAGGCAACAGCAAAGCGAAAAGTAAAGTAATGGATGGAGGCGGCTCAGGACCGCCATTGGTGGCGTCGTATGGGGTAGGCCTATGTTCAGCAGTGGACGTGTACGAGCTGATGATGATGATGATGATGATGATGAAGTAATCGAAACATAACTTGTATTTTAAGTTATTTTCCCGTGCTGCTTGCTGTGCTATATACCTTATAGGTATAAAACGACCAAGTTAAAAACACTCTTAAAATCAAATGAGGAAAAACGCACACAAAAACATTGACACGTTTCATTGCATATTTACTCTTATGTACCTACTTAATCAAAATATCGTGCTGGTGTCAAATCTATGATCGAACCATAAGTCTAAGTAAAAAATTTGTTTGTTGAAGTTGAGAAAAAATCTTATTGATGCAAAAATAAAACTGTTTATAAACAAACTCACTGTTATTTCGCAATCCTACGCCGTCACACTACACTGATCACAATGCGCACGCGTCGCAAACTGAACCAAGCTTGTCGCTCAGCCATGTATTTAGGGCCAGGTAGTAGGGTGCAGGATTGAGGGCCTAAATTGGGCAAGGAGCATCATAAATGTTTTATGATACCTTACATTACAAGATGTTTCTACCAGCACTAGATAATATACTAAAACATATAGAGGTCTTAACGTTCGATTTGTACTGTAGGAAAATGAACAGCTAGGTAACTATATAACAAAACTGATGTGTAACTGATAGCTGATTATAAGTTTCCACAAAAAAAATTCTGTGCCCAGGGGCGTACGTCCTTATTTCGCCGCTGCCAATCGGAAAGTGCGCATTTCGACTCGGTTGGCTTGACAAATCCACTTTGCATCAGGCAGGGGAGGTGTGAGTTCGAGTACGGTTCAGTTTAGACTTAGAGGCATTTGGGCATGTACTTTGCAGGTAAGCTGAAATTTGGGTTTTATATTTAAATAATTACGTTGCATATTATATTCTTCTGATTTACATTTATAGGATTTTACTGGATTTCTGAGAAACATTTGAAAAAGTACTCAATTTAGTTAGACTATCTTTTTTTACAAAATGTCTCTAAGCTAACTCTTCTTTTTACAAAATTCAAAATTAAAAGTTTACTACCATAACTAAGAATATTAGCTTCTATTGAATCGTCTTTTGACTGAAATTCAAAATCACTTTATTGTCTTTTCTTTAAACATCTAATTTTAGGGTTCGGTTCGTTGTCACCCGGTCCCGTATTCACCCGGTTCGTTCTTCCTCGATTTGGTTTAGCTACGATAAATTTTATCAGAAGCTATTTTTGATGAAAAGTACTGGCAGGCACAAATGTGTTCAACTTGAGTAATGTAAAATGTAAATTAAGTTATAACAAATTCCGTACGTTCTCAAGAGATAAAAATTTAAATACCAATTCTTTTCATATCGGCGACGATCGATGTGGCTTTGCGGCCGAAGGTCCGCCTGCGACACAAGAGGTTGAGGGTTTGAATCCCGCCTTGGGACAAATGTTTGTACGATCTGCAAATATTTGTTCTAGTGTTGAAACAAAATGTGCGAAGCGGTAAGAAACTAGTGTATAATATAAGCCTTAGATCTACCTAAAGGTGGGTTTTAGATAAAATTTATTTGTGATTTTCATCTTCTTCTACCGAAGAGAGAACTGTTTGTGACGAAAATACAATATTGATCAGAATAGCAGACTCGTAGGCGCCACAATCCTTCCAAAGAGTAAACGGAAAGAAGGACCATGCAAACTCTACCTATGCAGTACCTCGCACCAAGGGACCTACTCAGAAAACGATAATCGAAGTTTATAATTCGGTTTCGTGCAGAACCCACTTTTACGTCACTTACTAAGATATGACAGCATTTGCACGAAAACGAACTAGAAGCTTCGGTTTTCATTTTTAGGAGTACCTATTGGCTTATAGTTATTCACATCCAATTCGTAAAAGATACCTACGTAGGTACGTAAGTGAGAGGAAAGAGGGGAGAAGTGTAACAAAATACTGGCCGTTTTCTAGTCTTTATGTTATTAAAACTAATTTTTTTGATGGTTCAACATTTATTTTGATTTTCTTTTTCCTTAAATAAAATTATATAGTAGCCGCACGAGGTGGGCGCCAAGCTCTCAAGCAATAGCTGAAGCGTTTATTAAAACTTTTAACAAACGCTCTGTGCCTATCTAGTATCTACATCTCCGCGCAGCGCCGCCACCACCGGCACGCTATCACTTTTATGGTCCACGATGCCCATCTACACTCCTTGCAACGCTGCATCCGGCGGCGGCGCCACTGCGCGGGTCGCACGTCCAAGACTGGGCAGTGAGTGTGTTAACGTATAAGTAGGTAAACGTGAATCGAAATACCTACGCTTGTAGGTTACTTTTATTTCGAAGTACCTCTAAAATTATTGCGACTTGCACCGCAGGCGAATGGAACGTTGTCAACGTTGTACTCGCTTCAAAAATGCATGTCCATATCAAGGAAAATATGTTTTATGCTTATTTATTACAATTTAAAGCAATGGTGAATGGGAAATTCGTCGGATCGGAGCTTTTTTGAAGCTTTTGCTCTGGAGGAAAACGATTGACAGGCAACTACCTCATCTGTACTGTAACATCTTTGGCCCACCCCGGCTCATTCAGCATCCAGCAGTCTCCTGGAAAGTTACAAAGGTTTAGTTGTTATTTGAAGTTGTGTTGAAAGTTTAAACTTAGTGGTGAAATAAGTTTTAAGTATACAGTTTAGGTAAGTTTGCTATTTTAAACATAATAGATATGAATTCTGTGGATACAATAATGATAAGAATTCTGGATCTAAATTATTCGATACCTACTCTATGATCTAATTTTTAAATTCACCCTTGAAACATTTATTAGCTTTTGCCAATTATCTTCCCTTTCTTCTACAAAATAATAATTATTGTAATATAGGTAGATTTTTTCAATTTTGATGTAAATATGAAAAATATTAAAATATCAATGAAAAATATTACTGACTAATCTTTGAAGTGAGCTTAGAAGTAGATATGTACCTACCTATTTTAGATCAAATGTCCTTTACAAAGTGGGTGTATCAAGTTTTGATAGACTTTGTACCCTAGTTTAAAATTTAGTTAAAAATGCTATATTTTTAACTAAATTTTAAACCAACCAAACTTGATTGTGACTATCAGATGTTAGGATTCTTGGGATTGCGGAATGGCTGGTTATCTTTCCATCTATTTTCCTGAGGTTTTCCTGTTTTTCTAGAAAATGGGACTACCTCAGCTGAACTCATGCTGCTTTGTGTTCGACCTCAAGACTGGAAACATCATAATGGGCTGCTTGAACGCTGTGAGTATTACCATACCAACATTTGGATTTTCTTGTGATTGACGCCTGATTTATTTAAATATCAATCAAGCTTGTGTATTGCATTCTTGAGACTGGCGTCTGATTCATTGAAATATCATTCATTCAATTTTGAGACTTGCATGAATTCTAATTCTAGTGGGGGAACTGGGATCTGTATTGACATCTCGCATTCGAGAGGAGTGTATTGTGCGTTGTCCCCCTGCCTAATCAGCCAGCCCAGCCCAGCTCCTTGAAGAAGCGGAGTAGAACTTTCGGCGATTGACAGCTTCATTTCAGCGTTTCTGTATATGTGGACGGGTTAGATGTTTCTATGAGACTGTGTTTCCGTCCAGCCTCCTCTATGACATTGAATGAATTATTTATTACCGACCTGATGGCTGATTTTATATGTATAGTACCAGGAATTTTACCGGCAACGAATGATTACAGTCGGCATCCTCACTAGTTAAAGATAAAGATATTAGAATGAAGAAATATTTAGTAACAATTCCGCGTATAACCTTCTCTGATAGTATTCATCAAAGTAAGTTGTCTACTAGTTTCGTCTCTCCACGAGACATCTTCAAGACACCACAATACTCGACCTTGACATTGATGAAGATAAAGATATTTTTATTTCAAAATTACAAGATAGCCTTAGGTACCTATTTACTCCTATTTATACCACTATATTACTAGCTGCGGCCCGCGCCTTCTCCCGCGTTTTCTGGGGATAAAAAATAGCCTATATTTTCAGCTCAGTACCTCGCATGGCGCTTTGGTAAGAGTATTTGGGTACAATACAAGAGGGTGAATGTTTCATTATTATACAATAGACAAGGTTTTTGTTATAATAATGCTTAAGCCCGCACTTGGGGTAATGCCAAAGAAATTAAATAATATTCCAAAAATTAACGACTCCGGCGGGACTTGAACCCGCGACCTTCCCCTGAATACGGGGCTGTGCTATCCAACTGCGCCACGCAAGCAAGTATCCGAACCGTCGAATGGGGAAGGTCGCGGGTTTCCCGCCGGAGTCGTAAATTTTTGGGATATTGTTTAATTTCTTTACAATGGACAAGTTGAAGTTTAAAGACTATAGCATAGAGTACAGTAAAATTTCTAAGAAATTTTTTAATAAAATCCTATAATTTTTGACTTCGACGGAGACGACGACAACGGCTTACGCACTATAATAGCAAAATACAGTACCTAATATTTGTTTTCGAATCCCTTCCAGTTCCTCTCCTTCACTCTACTGGTTATGATGATAGTGGAAGCGGTCACGGTAGACGTGGAAGAGACACAGTTCCAAGAGCTGGATGATATAGAGATGAAGGCAGGACTGACTGGGCTGTTCGCAATGAGCATTATACTGCTTCTGATGTTCCTTGCCAAGTTCTGCTTCGATCTTGCGTTCATCTATGGCGTTATTTCGGTAAGATCATCCATGGATACTATTATACAAGCTTTTATTTTACTTGCCCTGTTCGTTTGTGAATGAATTTTAAGCCAGTTCTCCTCAACCGATTGATCTAAAAGGCATACTTATGTAAGTTCGGTGACAATGCTATGTCATTATCTACGACCATGAAGGTCCGCCTGCGACGCAGGAAGTTGCGGGTTCGATTTCTGTCTTGGAACAAATGTTCGTTATTCAAATATATATTTCGGGTGCTCTGGGTATTTTCTATTCACGATAAAAAAAAAATATCTGTTTAATGTATAATTTAACAGTCATCTAGTACCTACAATACAAGCTCTGCTTAGCTTGGGGCTAGATGATGCTGTGTGGATTGTCCAGCATTATAAATTTATTATTACTCCGCCCACAAACTCTGTAAGCGCACAAGGGGCTAGCAGGGAGTCTTCAAATCCCGAGTGAATAAGTTCCTTCTGGGAAAGCGTGCTCCATCTTAGGCCACATCTTCACTTTCTCAAGTGTGATGGTGGTCAAACGCTTTAACATTATCAATAAAAAAGGGCGCAGGGAAAATATTGCGGACTATTGGGGACCGACATTATAACCTACTTACTACCACATGATTCTTTTTCCAGGAGCGAGCTGGCATCATCAAGTCATACTTCATTATGTGGAGTGTTTTCTTCATCCTGTCACTTTCCATCTTCTTCCTCAATATCCTGAACTTTGACGCGTCGACTGTGTGTACGGAACTCTTATATATTGGTAAGTCGAAAGATATACTATATACCTAATTGTATGAGAATGGTTTTTTTTTCAGAGATAATAATCTTGGCCGTGGGGCCCCAAAAGCGTGCCCAATAGACCATGGGGCACCTGTAATCAATGGCAATGGTTCATATAAATATGTACACTGATATTGTGTCGCCCGCCCGTTTCTTTCCGAACTTTGCTGACGCTGTAACGTCCTTCTCGATGGTTGAATCGTTCACTGATCAGTTTCATAGACAGCAGGCCATTAGTCATCATCAGCTCGTATACGTCCACTGCTGAACATAGGCGTCTCCCAAACGACGACGCCACGAATAGCAGTCCTGAGCCGCCTTCATCCAACGACTCCCTGCGACTGTTACAACATTGTCGGTCCATCGAATGGAATCGAATTTACCTCAACGGTTATAGGTTCTACGAGCTTGCCCATCTCCACTTCAGCCTGCTATTTCTGTTTTAGTTAGGTCGGTAGCTTTGGTTCTTTTACGGATATCTGTTTCCAGATTCTATCACGTAGAGAAACTCCGAGCATAGCTCTCTCCATAGCTCGCTGGGTGACTTTGAGCTTATGCATAAGACCTATAGTCAGGGACCACACCTTGGATCCGTAAGTTATCACTGGTAATACACATTGGTTAAAGAATTTTGTCTTGAGGCTCTGCGGTATCTATGACGAGAAGATATTTCGAAGTTTCCCGAACGCTGAACAGGCCACAAGTATCTCGTAGCAACTAGGGGAGAGTTGGTTTGGGTCTATTATAATACTCTAACTTAATGTGAGTGCTTTAAACTTAGAGTACTCTACTCACACTCTAAGGCCTAGGGAATCCCCGAAAACTCATGTTTTTCACAGTAGGGTAAGATAATCAATACATATAATAGTTAAGTCAAAATTAAGTTGGGCACTTAAAATGAATCAAAACAATAAAATTATACAAAAGTAGAAACATTTATTGAGTTTTAAGTACTTTACTGAGGTAACTACTCGTAACTCTACTTACTGACTAAAACGTACCTAACTTTAACGAAAACAAAAATCATATAACTAATAATGCCTAAGCTGTTCCTGTTGTATAACCGTTTTTATCAAAAAAATATTATTTATTCTTATTTAATTTTCAGCATTGAACGTGTACATGATTCTCCTGAGCCACAGTTTCTACAAACAGCTCAATATGCGTGAAGAAGTTTAATTATTTAGATCAAGTTAGTTTCATATCATGGTTTTTTATTTATTTCGCAGCCAGCGTCTTGGGGACGCTTCCGTATTGATATGGACCAGTTGAGCTACCTGTAGATTGTTTGCAACAGTTTGCAATTAGCTAAATTATTCCAATTGTAAATACTATTTCTAATTTGTTTATATTATTTGATTGTTATTTTCTTTTATAATATAAGTTACAATTGTCTCATTTAATAATTATTTAAATAAGTTCAAGTTCATAGATTCATTTGTACAAAATAGATTAATATAAAAATTATGCGTACAATTTTGTTGATTTAGTGAGCACACTGGTACCACATACCTCGACGCCACATTCACCTCGCCACTAGATAATATGGGTTTATATCGAGCATTTACAGGGCATATTAAGTAAATGCCCAATAATATGTCCTTTTATGCCCGATGTGCATTTATCGAGCAAAAATTGGGCATTTACTCAATACGCCCCGTAAATGCCCGGCATAAACCCATCTGTACTCGCCACATCAAATGTACTAATTCCACCTGCTAAAAATTTGCTTATTATTAGATTTATTAGGTAGGTATATTTATACGCTTTATTGTAGATATTATATATTATAAGAAAGAATAAACGATTATTTAAGCACAGTAGGTAAATTCTTTTTACTACTCAACCTACCGCTATGAAATGACTTTTCATAATTTCACGCTTAAGGAGGTTAAAAGGGGGTTGAAGTTTGGCTGACTCATAGTTTGGCTCAGTAGGTATTGTATTGTATGTAATTTTTGAATGCGTGATGTTATTAACTTGAACTCTACTGTATGTATGGAAAATTTAGTAAAAATCAAACATGTGTTTTAGGAATTCCTACAAAAATCCCTTCCACAAAAATAATGGACACAGTTAGTGCGAGCGTGTAAGCTAGTGTCATTCTGAGATTCAGATTCTGATTATTTATTGGCAACAAAGTTACAGGTCTAAAATAATTATGTACCTAATTAAAGTATATCTACTATTATTATAATAAGGACTGATTTAATTTTATATCAAATCTGTATATCAATGCAAATACAAACGATTATTTTCAATTTATTGACATGAAACTAACAAATATGTAGATCGCTTCATGTTTTGTTATCTGTAAAATCATAGCCGTAACCTTGGCCCTGATTGGTAGGTATTTAATAAAGATTGTGAATTTAAGTTGGAATAACGATTTTGTAAGTTTTTATTTGTTAATTTAATGAGTTCTAGATAGCTAGCTAGTGAATTACATAAACATAAAATTATTAATGTATAATGAAATTAGATATACCTTGTTATCTTATGAAATTGTTAACCTATTATGAATTATATAATTAAATAATAATTATAACAAAACATTAACAATATCAGTTATTGTACTTTTGTATTCAATTAAAAAGTTCAATTATATGTATTAGATAGTGATTGATTGTTCTGAAAATAAATGTTTCAAAACCTGTCTTTTTTTCTATACGTAATTACGTACTTACATGGACGAAAATGTGCTTTACAGTCTAACTTACCTATCAGACTTAAAAGAAATACTAATAGAATACCGGTTTTTTTAAAACCACGCAGTTTCAGACGTAGATTTTTTACTAAACTCGGTTATCGATCGGTACCTATATCGTGATTTGTTTCTGTAAAAAATCTACATGTTCACAAAACTAATGATATCATTTAAATTCTCTTATCTTTCAATACAATTCAATGAATATAAATACAATGATCATACTATTTTCGCCGCTTCTCCAAGGATACATTTTTAATGGTGTACTGTACAAAATGTCTCATTAATGTGCGCAGACATACGGGGGCGATAAATGTGTCTCGTTTCAAATGTGGCGCTACAATAGTCGCAATATGTAATAGGCTGAGTGAGGCCGCACACCAGACATACACTTGTTGTCTGGTGTGCGGCCTCACTCAGCCTTATCATATCAGATTATTGATACTAGCGATTTGCGAGCACTAGCGATTTGCGAGCGAGTTGAAAGCGACAGCACGCCGCAGCTGCAGCAAGCTTGCGGCGTGCGATCCGCTTTTTTAACACTGGTGTCAACGGCAGCTGCAAGCTAACTGCGTGCACGCGACGTCGTTGTGGCATGCTCGCTACAAAATCACAGTGGACTCGCTGCGAAACCGCCTCGCTTTGAAATCGCTCTCAAATTGGCAGTGTCACTTAGTAGGTATCAATTCAAAATGCAGTCAATGAAAATAGTGTGAGCAAGTATTTAGGAATGGCGCAAATGGACCAGTTATACGCACCGAGGCAAAAGAACCGGAACGCTAAATTTGAAATTATACAAAACCTCATGCATTTGACACCTGAACGGCGTGTCGGACGAATCGTTAGAATGCATTTGTTTCTATTTCAATACAATATCGGGTGCCTTGCTTAAATCTCAATAGCTCTTTTCTTCCGATTCTTCTTCATCCACCAAGATCGCTACGCTCTCTGATATTTGTCGTTCGTAGAATCCTCGGCGAATCTGCATCATGTCGTATGCCGTATGAACCATCACAACGGAGTAAATGTGGAAAACTGAAATGAAGAAAGACAATAAAATAATGCTGGCTCGCATAATAATAATTCACAAAGCCTAAAGATAAAAAGTATGGGTATTCATTGTTTTATTTTCTTGCGTTCTATGATTTCATCGCATCTTAACGTTCGCTGAAAAATGTATCCTACATTTTGTCACGCTGTGTATATTGTAACGGAGTAATTTGGCTGCATGGTTATAAAATAGTTACTTCGATAACTGTCCAACCATTGATCCGATTTGCGTGAGATAGGTGTACAGATGAGGCATGTGAAATATGCTAGTAATTTAGGGAATCTAGGGGTATTTGAGATTCCTTATCTCAACCCTTAGACGGTTTAACGGGGAGTAAAATTAAATCAAGTTTGGTCTCATATCAAAGGTATACTGGAGTAAATTTCAAAATAGTTATTATTATTTTTCTAGCATGTATAATTTTTTAAATGATTCGAGTTTTAATAGGCACGGAAGATATTTCAGTGCTAAACACTAGAGCTTGCGCTTCTTCTATTATATTAAAATATTGAAGAAAACAAACAAAAATATGTGTTTTCAAAACGATGTACGCGGAAATATTTTTTCAGTGGCCGCGTTACCCAATAAATGAACATGGTTTTTGGGCATGGCGGTCAACGTGTTATGAAATTAGAAGAATGAAACTGAAACGGTCAACTCACGACAATATTGTAGGTAATATTGGGCTAGCTATTTGTTATTCTGTGGGCAAACTCTAATTGAACTGGTTAAGATGCGTCGCTCACTGGTAACTGTTGAGTCGAGGCGAGGAGGTTGCGAAGACGTTGCGGCTCGGTTGATGCGTGATCTCTATGTTAGTACCTACCTAATATAATATGACGTACTCTATGTAGAGTCGAGGCGTCTATGCTTCTTGTTTATGTGTACACATGTACAGATAAATTCCTTCAAAATGGCGGCGGAATCGCGTCTGTGACGCGACTTATACCAACTCTTGCTTGCGGCTTTGCACGTTTTTTTCCGGAATAAACAGTAGCCTATTATTATGTATATTCCAGATTTAGGACTAATACTATGCAAAATTTGAACTCAATTCTTTTAGCTTAATATAAAAACTTAAATAGCGGTCCTGAGACGTCTCTATTATTTCATTTATTTCTCAAACAAATTTACATTGTGACGGAAATTTTTACATAAGTTCATCGACTTCCTGCGACCGCAACGATTTCGTCGGTCCCAATCTCCGAACAGCTTCGGTGGATAAACTCTTAGCTGAAAAAACTATCATCTCGTTTCCGTTTCGGACATCTCCGCACATGTCCGCTTTGATGGAGTCCAGGCCTTAGGGACCTTTAGGGAGTCCTTAACCCACTTCTATCCATTTCAGTTTTCATAGGATACCAGTGTAGATTTTTAACCCTTCTGATCAAAGTTACTTACTTGATAGTAGAAAAAGGACCAGAGAAATGACCCAACAGGAATCAAGAAGAAGCAGTAGCGCTGCCAGCTGTACCAAAATTATCAACATAGTGCTGAAGATAAAATAACCCAGCACAAAGCTGGGTATGTTCTGGAAATGAAAGAAACAACACGTCATGTGGGCGAGGGGTGTACTTGTACCTCTCAATTGAAAAATCTGATAATAATCATTAAAAACTAACTAATGTTATAAACGCAAAAGTGTGTTTCCTTGTTTGTTTGTCCTTCATGAAATACTGAAGTAAGACATTACCTGGCTTGTAGCAGTGGAAGTTCGTCTCCTGTGTCAGTGGATCTGACCTCTGCTAAAGGATGTTTTCCTCCAGTATTTCGTCCATTTATATTCAACCTTATGTCTCTATTCACCGTGTTTTACCCTATGATAGTAATCTGAGTGTAGCCCAGGTATTTGGTAAAATTTAATAAGTACCTTCCAAATTCCCAGGCCAAGCAGCACCGAAAATCCCATCCATAATAATCCAAGTACAATAATCGTTGGAAGTATGATGTCCAGCGCTTTCTCCGAGAATAAGTCGAGGTAGTCAAAATCAGGACAGGCACGTCTCGCCACGAGAATGGCGATAGATGTCGCCACCAATCCCATTGATATGAACTGGAATTAGATATAGAAACATGCTAAATATTATTTAGGTCTAGATAGGTAAGTACGTCATTCGGGACTGCAACAATTAGAGCACATAATTGATAAACATTTGGTGGGACCTCTGTCACGGAAAATCCGGGTTTTTTGTCATTGGACTGCTTCTGCATAAATACCTTTATATAATTATGATATGATTTAGATAAGTTAACTTTCGACAGAATGTAGGTACCTTTAAATCGACGATGCAGGCAAAGCCGCACGCATTTAGCTTGTATATTAAGATTGTAAAAAGTTATATTCCCTATTATTGCTAGTTCGTGTTTTGCGTCGCAAAATTATACTTTCTGGCTTAGTACATAATTAAAAGTACATTGACATCATCGTTAAAAAATGTTGGACACGCACTATTTATAAATATGTACCTATATACGTGTATACCATTAAAGTTACTCAAAGCAAAATGAGTCCTTATAGCATATACATATGCCTACTCCCTGAGCGAAGGTAATCAAATTTTGTGGAATGCATATAAAGAACTGAATCGGGATTTCCCCGATTAACGGTAAAGCTACGACTGAAGGTCTCGCCACATTAATCAATCTACAATCAGTAGCTTGTTTTTACTCTCAGAAGCGTGTTTTTACTCTGTTACTCGTTTGTTACTGATATAATCCGCTGATGAGATTTTTTTTTATGTGCAGATTATTGTTCGCATTGGCTCATCAATCCCACGTAGGTATCGGTATCGTAGACAAATATAAAAACTACGATGTGTATAGACCAGCATTTTTTATTAGTAGGTATGTGGAATGTGGTTACATAAAGGTACCGTCAATTCAATTCTAATAAAAAATAAGGTTTCACCACTCTAACTCGAAAACGGTGACTTAGCAGCTCAAAAACAGTGAGCAAAATCGGTTTTTGCTCATAACTAGAATAATATGGATATTGTTCAACTTGTTGAAAAAAGTAATTTGGATTCAGAATGCTGTACTCAATTTCGATGGTGTTATAGTTATTGATACTCTGTGGTCGGCGCTGAAGAAAACAAAAAACTACGCGGTCTGCACCCCCCTGGTGCAATTCAACTTTCTCACTGTATGTTACCTTGATAACTTAGCTTGTAAAAAACATTTTTCTAGGCAAACAGCGCCATCTATAAATGATTTCCCAAGCAATAGGCCCGTGAAAGGACATGGGAAACCATCCACTCAATGGACCGACGACATCGTAGCGGTCGCAGGGAGTCAATGGATGGAGACGGCTCAGGACCGCTATTTGTGCCGTCGTGTGGGGTGGCCTTTGTTCAGCAATGGACGTGTATGGGCTGATATGATGATGATATGATGAGGCCCGTGAATTTATAATGGGAGTCTTACCTCTATGAGATAAACTTATTTTAGCTTATCGAAGGGAAGGAGGTAAGTCAACGTTCAACCTTCATAGAATTCGCGGTTTGAAAGAGGTTTAAAGCATTCATTACCCTCCATGGTTCTTGACCAAAATGAGTGTCTATTATTCAACCTCTTTTGTAAATATCATAATATTTTCCCGCTAGTCGAGGTGAAATGTTGTCACCTAGTATGTTGTAATTCGAGAGCAAATGTTTTTTGTTTCGTGCCTTTTAAATCCCTCGCTACCTCAGCGCAGTCTATTTTAGAGCTACTCGCGACGCTCGTGACTATACTCTAGACTGCTTCGCGAGCTCGGGATTTAATATCGGCACGTTCAACAAAAAAACATTATGCCCACTTGTTGAACAAATATTTACTAAATTCATACAAATTGTAAATGTTTATTTTAAGAAAACACTATGTTAATTACATACAAAAATTCATCATTATTTCACTTGGTAAAATAAAACCTATTTCAGCTAATTCGTTGCGTTTTTTTAATGATTTACAAAATTACGGTTATATCATCATCTATCCTCAAAATAAGTAGAGTTTGTGTTATATTATACATATACCAAAAAGTGAAGAGAAAATCAATAACACCTTATTTCTTATTTGATAAAAGATTATATTTTAAATATGTTACCAAACTGGATACTAAACTATGATATATTCACTCTATTATACTTATCTCGATTTTTTTATCATAAATAGTTAACACTTAAGTAAGTATGTTAAAATTAAGTATTTTGTCCTCTATTCATGCATATTTGCCCACTTTTATAACTTTGTCTCTCTCTCCCAATAAGGTTTGCTGGAAGAAAACTCTTTTTAGGGTTAAGCTCGCCTTTGCCATGTTTTAATGTATATTTTATTGCGCAATAATGAATTAACAATTAAACAAACACATAGACCCGAAACAAATCGTAGATCTCACAAACATTTAAGACATAACTTTACATTGTAAACGGCTTAGGTATAGTTTACGCGTTTATAAATGTGTTGAAACCCTGACGTCTAGCTTAGCAAGCGTAATATGACCGAAACGACTTGTATTAGGTATCATAAAGGAAGCAATTTCAGAAAACAATTTCTATGTAGGTAAGGTTACCTAAAAGAGTTATCCTTATCAGCAAACGAATCTGTTGGTGCAAAAATACAGGATAATATCATATTTTTCGAAAAATCTATTGGTTCAATACCTACCCAATAATATATTTATTGTTGTCATAACATTGGCTTGGCTTAATAGGTAGGTAGGTAATTTAATAAAGTAGGTATCACAATGTGAACCTCAGAGGTTTGTACAGGAGCGTTAATAGACTTATTAGCGAGTCAGCCGAGTAAGCCGTGGGGCCGCGGCGTACGAATATCGACCCCTCCAACTCAACCCGTGGATGTCGTAAGAGCCGACTAAGGGAACCTACCAGAGGAAGGGCAGCAGCTTCCGTCTGAGTATTTTTAAACACCAACACTGCGATCACCAATCCGCCTGCCAAGCGTGGTGATTATGGCAAATCCCCCCCTACATGGGAGACCATCCACTCGATGGACCGACGACATCGTAGCGGTCGCAGAGAGTCGATGGATGGAGGCGGCTCGGGACCGCTATTTGTGGCGTCGTACGGGGGAGGCCTATGTCCAGCAGTGGACGTGTATGGGCTGATGATGATGATGATGAACCTTTATTGCATCTGTTTGCCCTGTTTTGCAAAGGCCTCTTCTAACTGCTTACATTCCTCTCTTGATGAGGCAGTTCTAGAACAAGACTGTCCTGCAGTCTCTCTTATTGTGAGTTTGTTAGTCAGCCTACCTATTTTTATACAGTTGTCATTAAGCAAATAAATTAAAATATCACAAATAGGTGCTTCGGTATATAAAATAACGCTGCGATTTCCTGTTCAACCCAAGCATATGCGTAAACTTGAATTAAAAAATTTGACTTAGTGACGCAGTGTAACAATTCTCATTTATTAGGTAGGTAACTACTTCGATTCCCGCCCAAGGAAATCAGTAAATATACTTACAAAACTAAGGTAAAGTAACAATGTGTGTAAATAAATAGGTAGAGTCATAGACCTAGAATTTTTTTATGGGTAGTGATATATTTGTATTAATTATTTATGATTTTTATCTTTATCTATAAAATTATATACATACATATGTATGTAGGTACTCATTTTTACCTGTGGTACCGATGGATTTTTGTTACACTTTCACGCAAAAAACTACTGAACGGATTAGGCTGAAATTTGGTATGGGTAGAGTTTGGGACCTGGAATACCATATAGGGTATTTGTTTATCCCGATAAAAAGCGTGCGAAGTCGCGGGCAGCAGCTAGTGCGTACTTAAAAGTCTATCGAATGTTCAGATCCAAACTAATTGTAAACTTTTTAAATTGCTCTACTATAAATTACAAAATGAATTCTTACTCCAAAAAAAATTGTCTATGGTTTGATGTTATGGTGATCTTGTTTAACTATTCAAGTATCGTACAACAAATACATTTTTATAATTGAAAAAACTTTTAAATACAAGCTTTTATAATTTATATTATCTAGGACGAAAGTGTTTGGGAAGACAAATCCAACGAACCTAAACTCCACGTGGTTAAGTCGTTTGGTTTAGGAGTTCATATGGCCACCTTCGGTTTCCATCATCAGACCAGCTCGAAGGCACCATGATATTGCATTGTCATCAAACTTACATAAGTATGCCAAATTCCAGCTCAATCGGTTGAAGATAACTGGTCTAAAATTGAGTTGCAAGATTTGACCCGAACAAACATACATTGCAAGTTAATCAGCTATTATTAATTAGCCAGACTACTAGAATCATCGGATTCTCATTTACATTCAGATTTCAATAACTTTATGTCTTTACGCTAACAAAATAAGCACTTAGACAAGTCAAATTATATACTATAAACAGCTATAAATATAGTAATTATTATCAAATAAGAAATAGGGTGTTATTGGTTCTGAAGACCTATTCCACGCTGTTTACTCTCGTTATTTAACGCAAATTGGTACCTACTTTAATTCGTTGTATTAGAGTAGACCAATTAGCCGAATACAAATAATATACAATACAAAATACAATACAAAATATCGATTTGGATTGTTCAAAGACCCCATTAATCCAAAACTCTAAAATTTTTCTTTAAAAATCCAGCGTATGGATTATGAATGTAAAATAAAATTTACTAAAAAATGTAGGATACTTACAAAGGTGATTAGTCCCAAAATCAAACACCCCTTTTCCAAGGAGAAACAAAAGCAAAACTTTTTGTCGTTACTCATTTTAACTTTTTAATAAAATTACACTATATTAGGATGACGAACTGAAATGTGTCCATGAGGGCCACTCACTCACTGTAAGCGTTCTCTTACTGTAAGCAGTAAGCTTTACCCTAGTATAAGTGGTACCTTTATACACAGGGCTGTCACAAAGTCGTAAAATACCACTTCCGCTGCTCTGAAACGATGAATACCATAATATGATGGTTTTTCTAAATCTTAAAGGAATGTAAAATCCGTTAATAATTCGAATTAAATTATACTTATTTAGATTAATGTTTTTGGGTTCCGTGCCCCAAAAGGAAAACGAAACCCTTATAGGATCATTTTGTTCTCCGTCTGTCTGTGTTTGACATCAAATACTTAAGTTCGTAACCTGATGGAGTCTTCCTAGGTCAACGCAATTAAAAGTTTATGCCCGAATATTTTGAAATTTCAAAAAGAATGCACCGAAAACCTATAGGGTACTTCCCGGTAACCGAATTATAATAGAATCATAAAATTTGGCAAAAAGTACAAATACTTGTACTACAAATATAGGGAAAAATACGAAAACCGTAAATTTGTAATTAATTAACAAAATAATAAATTTTCGCCATGGACCAAAACGTATTGGGTACTTCTCGTTAACCTATAATCATAAAATTTGGCAATAAGCAAGATGTTATAGCACAAGTAAAGGGAAAAATTCTAATACCGTAAATTTGTACTTTTGCAAAAAAAAAAAGATTCTCGACATTACCTAAATCATTAGGGTAGGTTCCTACTTCCCGTTGGCCTGGAATCATGATATTATTTGGCAAGAAACGACGTCTTATTTATTATACGGAACCCTCGGTCGCGAGTCTGACGCGCACTTGAAGTTTTATTTTATTTTGCCTGACAAATAGTACATCATCGCTGGGAAACAAAATTTATTTGGGTCCTCCCTGGGAATATATTTTTACAAAACCAAAAGTATTAGGTACCATATAAAATACGTTCACAATTATTAAAAAAAAAGGTACTGCACCCGAACATACATTCTTTTTTACGAAATCGATGACCCGCTTACTGCCACTTCAGCCTACTAATTCTGAGAGCTATGTCGGTGACTTTGGTTCACCTACGGATTTCCGTGTTAGATAGATAGAGAAAAATTTATTGACAAACACAACCCTGATACAGCACAGAACAGAAATAGCACTTAATTAGAAATAATAAATGAAAGGTGCAATACAAAATTACGAAGAGAAAAATATAATTCTATATTCTAATAATAAAGCAGTAGGTACCCACCTACCCACTTATAGGATTAAGAAAACGGAAGAAAATATCAGAAAAAAAGTGTTCCGGATCAGAAAACAATCAGAGTATAAGTAAGTATATTTTTGTCATGGTAATATTTGAATTTAGGAGGATTTTGGAATAGGCCTACAAAATACTATTCCCTGATAAAAAAGGTCTTATCATTTTGACAACCCTAATGGATTTGTGGGTCTCTTTCCTCTTCAAACATTCCTATTAACAGGCGTTATAATAATAAACGCATATCTACTTACGTACAGTACCTACCTAGTTGCAACCACAGATAGTATATAATACTATAGGTACAACACAGTTTTAGATATCAATGAGTAAACAATACTGAAAGCGTCTACTTACTAGTTACAGGGGCGGATCGAGGACTCTTTTTGGGGTCTTTCTAATACGGTATTTACGGTCCTGAGTGTATGATATAATTTCAACTCGATAGCTCCACGCATTTCTGAGAAAACAGGGTTGATAGACGGACAGACGGACAGACGGACAGGCGAACAGACGGACAAAAAAAATGATCCTATAAGGGTTCCGTCATTTATTTATTTAAATCACACGTCGTATAATCACGCCAAACAGTGACGAACTGGGGTAAGGAAAAATCTAATGGATCCGGTAATTTTGATTACGCCATAGGTTTATGTCTGGTAAATATGGTATGGTCTGGTGATGTATGGTTATTTTCTATTCGTATGAAATCTCACAATAAAGTCGTAATTTAACCAATTTTTTTCTGAATAAGTTAGGTATTCGTCCACTCGTCCGTCAGTCCGTCCCTGTTCTGATCGTGCTGTTTTTAAACAACTCAGCGTTCAGTTAGCTACTTATAAACTATGAGTACCTTCATAAGAAAGGGCCATGGTGTTCGTTTCTAAGAAATATGTTGTTTAAAATATTACTAAGGAAGAAGTCGTCAACAAAAGGTTACGATTTGATAACCTTCGGTCTTCAGTCAGTGTTTTAAGCTTTGGCAATTTTAAGTGGGTTCTCAATAACTCTCCTAACTATAGTCCCGTAATTTAAGATATTATAGTGCTGAAATTTAAATAGGCACGGACTTGCTATGTATGTACGAGTTTTAGTATGTTTGTATGAGTTTTAGTCAGCTCAATTTAGGGTCATTTTTGGCAGTTTTATTAGACGATTATCCTACTAATATTATAAATGTCAAAGTTTGTAAGGATGAATGGATATTTGTTACTCTTTCACGCAAAAACTATTGAACTGATTGGGCTGAAATTTGCTATGAGTACAGTTTGGGACCTGGAATAGCATGTACGCTATTTTTTATCCCGATAAAACGCGGGCAAAGGCGCGAGTAGCGGCTAGTTATTGTATATTTGCAGTGGTATCGTCGTAAAATGACGTCTATGGATGAAATAATCTTACAATGATAGTTCATGTGGTGCTATTTGCTCGGAGAGATTGATAGAATGATTTCAACCTTGACAATTCAACTTTTCCCAATTTTCCCTTCATCTGTTGTTCATCATCATCATCATCATCATCAGCCCATACACGTCCGTAGGGGGGGATTTGCCATAATCACCACGCTTGACAGGCGGATTGGTGATCGCAGTGTTGGTGTTTAAAAATACTCAGAAGGACTGCACTACAACAGATCTGTAGTTATTTTGAATGGTCCCTATCATTCCGACCCCTTTTAAGTCGATTCCTGCCACGTCGAATCTCGGTACGTCGACTTATTTCTAAGGCGAGAGTTGGAACAGCGCGTTATACTATCGTTACGTCGTCGACTGCAGGACGTCGAGCCAACTACGCGTTATCGTAGTTATATTTTCACGAAGTACAGTAGGAAAAAAATGGTTACGTCGACTGCAGGACGTCGAGCCAACTACGCGTTATCGTAGCTATATTTTCACGAAGTACAGTAGGAAAAAAAATGGTTACGTCGACTGCAGGACGTCGAGCCATCTCCGTGTTATCGTAGGTATATTTTCACGAAGTACAGTAGGAAAAAAATTCTACCTAGTTAAAAAAATTATAAAAGTGTCGTTACGCTCATTGATGAACATCTTCAGGATATGTAAATTTTTCATCAAAGGTAAAATGCCAGGATATGTCATATCAGAAGCGGTTAATTTAGTAAAATAACGGCCTTATAATCTTGCAGCTAAATTTTAGACCAGTTATCCTCAACCGATTGAGCTGAAACTTGGCATAGGTACTTATGTGCATTGTCTGTTTGCAATGTCATGGTACCATCGAGCTGGTCTGATGATGAAAACCGAAGGTGTCCATAGGCATCCCACAAACGACAGCTGGCAGGGTCACTTCGCCGATATATAGATACGGCATACATTTGTCCGAAAAGTTATTTGATGTACTTACCTAATCTAATTCAATAATCTGACTTAATTTAATCGATTCTAATTTCATTTCACTATCATTTAAATTTAAATTTTATTTGCTTTAATTTTATTGAATTGAATTCTTTTTTTTCAATCTGACATATTTTAACTATATTGATTTCAAATTCATCCAATTTTATATTATTGCCTACCTACAGTACCTACATTTAAGTAGATTTTAGTGCCTTAATCTTTTTTGTAAGAGATCTTTAGCATAACTACTAACAAATTACGGATCTTTGGTAGTCCGAAATAAAAGAATTTAATTTTATTTATGACATCCTAAACGATACGACTGAACCTCGTCGAGTTTGGGTTCGTTCGATTTGTCTTTAAGCACATTGGTCCTAGATGTTATATCACCTATAAAAGTTTGAATGAACTTCTCTATCAACTACATTATGTAGTTTTTATTTCAACAAGCGGCTTTGCTCGCGTTTTTAGGAATAAAAAATAGCCTAGCTTTAAGTTATTCCAGGTCCAGATTTTTATGTGTGCAAAATTACAGCTCGTATTTTTTAAAAAGGAATGAATTCTGTAAAGTCTTGCTGAAGTTATAGCCGTTCCAGGAGAAAAAGAGGTTATTTTCTATGTTATATAGATTACAATGAAAAATAACTTGTAATGGATTTCCTCAAAGTAACGCCTGAATCTATTATTTAGCTAAATATTTCGCAAACGGATCTCTGAATTGAGAAATTTTTTTTAGCACCCATTATAGACATAGATTTACAAAAAAAAATTTGACGACCTTTGCAACGAGTCCTTACACGATGGGGTAGATGAGAAAAAAATATTCATCTTCACTTTACGTGTTTGTGTAGCGGTCGCGGGGAGTCGATGGATGGAGGCGGCTCAGGACCGCTATTTGTGGCGTCGCCGCGTCGTATGGGGGAGGCCTATGTCCAGCAGTGGACGTGTATGGGCTGATGTGAATGAATGAATGAATAGGGGCTCTTTTCCGTGCTATATTTGACTATTTTGTTGGTATATCTCAATGCCAAACAAATCACAATTTTCTAGTAGTCTCTGTAATTTTACCATTTTGCCGCGACAATACAAGTAAATAAAGTTGGAGTCTGTAATTAAAAAAAAAAACGCGTTAAATATAATGCATGAAAATATATTTTTTTTAAATGTTATCTGTCTACTTGCTGACGCTGTCTGCTAATATTTGAAACAGCTAGATCGATTTTGACGAGACTTTGGCTGGTAGATAGCTGATGTTAAAGCTGTGTATATAATAAAGTATTTTTTTTAAAATAATTGTTGGCTTTGAAAAAAATTCGGATTTCTGTGCGGGCAAAGCCGTAGGCACACGACTAGTTATTAAAACTTTCACTGCCCAGGCTCAGCACCACCCCCGGCCCCGGGGCGGGCGGCAACCCCAAAGAGGAAGAGTTCTACCTCGTTCGTGGGCACCCTAAAAAGAAACAAAAAAACTGCTTCTCATTACTGTAAAGTACTTATGTAATTAATTATAGATCTTAACTAATATGATAAGTGCGATAGTGTGTTTGTTTATCCCTCCTTCGCGCCCTGACTAAGAAAAACTATTGGTATTTGAAAAGATGTACGAGGTGAGGACAAAAAGTAGCTTAAGTTATGAGAGTAACTTAAGCTACTTTTTGTCCTGGTAAAACATCAAATTCCTATGGGAGATTTACGGGAATATGGTGTGAAACTCGAATTCAACGCGGGTAAAACCGCGGGGAACAGCTTGTTATAGATAATAGTACCTTCCTACATTCACCTACGTTTCTAAATACCTACCTACCTATAATTGTATAACTCTGAGCACCAGCATAAGTAGAGTACTTTTTACAATAGCTTACGATATTTCCAAAAAGATTCAAAGAAGCAACAAAACTGCATAGCTCTCACCTACCTAACCAACCTACTTGCTTCAACACAATCATAAAAGGCATATTACACTACACGGTATTCAGGACCCGGTAGTTGGGGAGGGCGAGGCTCCTTGCAAGGGCGTCGATTATTACACTGCACTGAACACCGGCTCCCTCACTCTCTGTTTACACTCTGAATTCGATTTTTTTAATGCACTACATTACAATACATAACAAATTTGTTTTTTTGTGATACTATACATTACAATTCATACTAAATTTGAATTTTTTATTACATTACTCGTTTGTAACGGCGATTAGGGAGCAAGGCTTGCCGGGACCGTCCGGTCGCCCTAGTTAGGGACCCTTACGTTCTAACTCTTATTACACTACTCTTAGTTAGGGTAAGGGTCCCTGCATACTGTGTATTGGTTTGCTTGTTCATCGTGTATCCATTCAATTCAATACAATGGCGGTCGTTTTCCAGACCGAGTGGACGTGTTATCTGTTGGAATCAAAGTTTTTCTGAATGAGGTCATCATAAATAAAGAATCATGGACAAAATACAATTCACTGTTAATGGACTTCCCTACAGTTTGGGTAAGAACTGTTTGCTAATACAATACCTTGTTATTTTAACTTTTTAATAAATTAGCAAGATATTTATTAAATAGTAGGTAGGTACCTACTTTATTTAATTATTTTTATTGTTTGGTGTCGTTTCAAATTCGTTATTATGATTGGGTACCTAACTAACCAATTCTCAATAAGTACATATTGAATTTTAATTACTTAGGTACTAGTTTAGACATGTTTAGTAACTAGCTTATTTTAGTTAGGTTTTTTATAGTTTTCAAAATAAAAAATCGTTTAGATTTTCTTATCTATAAATTTCTTCACAAATCAGATGCACTCCTTACAGCAGATAAACACTCATTTTGGCCTAAATCCTTAAAGGGCCCTTTGTAGCATTAGATACTAACCAAATTTAAATTTCATATCTCATACTTATATATAACTAGCGACCCGCCCCGACTTCACACGGGTGTAATGCTGATACTAAACCTTCTTCTTGAATCACTCTATTAAAAAAACGTATCAAAATCAGTTGCGTAGTTTTAAAGATCTAAGCATACATAAGGACAGACAGACAGACAGCGGGAAGCGACTTTGTTTTATACTCGTATTATGTAGTGCTAGTGATAATTAACAAACGCCTTAAAAACAAGTATGTTAGTGTTTTTACATATTATATGTTATTGCCCTCACTAAAATACACTCAGTAAGAAGTGGTCTTCGAAAAAAGCCAGTTCACTTTGTAAGGACCTTGTTGACATTTTGATGTAGGTATCTACCTGCTAGGGGACACTTAGGACACACACACTTGGGGCATGGATATGGTCCCAGGAACATTTATCTGGTTATGACCGGTTATATCACAATGCGGTCGAACAAGATGACACATCAATTGCAATTGCATAATTTTATATTAATCCCAATATTAATATGATTGTTTTGAAAAACTAAAAATGGACTAAAATTCCTTAACATTTACACTGATTTTTTAAGTTTTGCGGGTCAAATATGAATCCCTCGGGAATAAAAATGGAACCATTGTTCCCCAACACGTGCTCCTTTAGGTATAAGATCCTAGAAGCATCTATCTATCATCCATCAAACAACTCATTATCCTGTTTATCACATCCTTATGAAATGACTTGACTTATCTTAACGTTCCCACAAACATTTATTTGTAAACATCATGTTAGTTAATTTGTTTATCAACATTAGTTAATGTTAATTATTGTTTACCACTCTCATGCCCTTAGTATTTAAGCGTAGACTTAAGATAAGCTAGTTCAGTTCAAGTTTGTATTCAAAATCATCACCAACTCCTTGTAAATTTACCAACTCAATAAATCTTAGTTTTTTTTAAGTGTTTTCGCAACTATCTCGTAACACCATCTGAAATGGTTCTATAAAACTAAAAAATTCCCTCTACAATTGTAAAAGAACAATATAAATCGGTTTACAGAACACGGAGAAATCCGCAAAAATAATATACAGCCACGAGCAAAAGTATTACGCACCCTATTGTACAAGCTATTTTAAGGAGACTTATAATAGGACATGTACAAAAACAACTTAATATGATTAAATTACTTTATTTTACTTTATTAAATTAATATTTTGTAGGGCCCCCTTTTGCTTTAATGAGAGCAGCCACTCTTTTTGGCATCGACTCTACCAGCCTTAAACAATCCTCTTGAGAAATGCGTTGCCACTCATGCTTTAACGCAGTCAATAACGATTGTCTATTGCTGATAGTGTCTCCGGATTTTTTTCTTTAAAATAGACCAAATGTGTTCAATTGGATTTAGGTCTGGTGATTGTGGTGGCCAGTCCAAAACATCAATTCCATTTTCAGCTATCCATGCCATGGTGTGAGTTGACTTGTGACAAGTGGCGTTGTCTTGCTGGAATTTGACGCCGTCGGTGTTCGTGTCTCCGAAAATGTGCGTAACCGACGGCAACAAAGCAATTTCCAGCACTTCAGTGTACTTAGTACTGTTCATTCGCCCCTAACACAAGAGCATTTCACCGACTCCACCGGTGGCCATGCAACCCCAGATCATAATTGAGCCTCCACCGTGTTTAACAGTGGGCACACTCTGGGTTGTATTCTTCACCCACCCTCCGCCGGACATAGGTCACACCAGGGGTTCCAAACACCTGAAAAAAAAAGAAAAAACATTTTATTTCGTATTTTGAATATTTTCATTAGAGAAGGTTATTTCAAAGATATTGACACGTCATAATGAAAAACATAGAGCAATTAACAATACCTCAAAGTAAGATTCCACGGAGAACCAGTCTCCTCGAAGCGTTTGAGTGCGTATTGAACTGCACATTGCGAGCACTTCACTTCTCGGGCTATGTTTACTTGAGACATGCCTTGTTCGCTTAAAATCTTAATTTTCAAGCGCTGGTCTGCGCTTAGTTCATTAATTTTAGGCATAGCTGACGCGAAAAATGTTAGTCACTTCGAAAACGGGAGCAATAGTAGTGGACCATAGGCGTATGTTCAATGCAAGCACGTACAACACACTAAAATCTCCAAAAAAAATTAGCAAATTCGGGTCAACACCGTGTTGGCTTGCACCTGCATGTCGTATATCTTTGTTTTAATTTGATCAAAAGACGCCGCCTATTCAATAACGAGACCACAAAATATTTACCTGAGCACTATCTGTAGAGATAATGACAAACAATAGGGGTACCTAATACTTTTGCTCGTGGCTGTAATAATTATTAAAATAAAATAATAAAAATTACAAAAAAGGTACGCCGAACATGGACCTCGTTTTTATGAAGTCGGGAGTTTTTTTTATCAGTTACTTAATTACAAAGGGTTTGTTCGCTTAAAAGAATGGAATAGGTATTTATTATAATTCAAAGTACATATAGATGTTAACTGACCAAGCTCAAAGATAGTAGTAGTATTGATAAACACTACCATAAGAATAAATAAGATTATTTATTCTCATAACACTACCTCGTTACATACATTTATATAATTTACTATCTACATATACATATGTATATCTACAATGCCAAGGTCAACCTGACTTGTTGCATCAATAAGAACAGTCAGACGCAAAAATATGCACACCTACACGCAGAAATTTTCTTTTAAAATGTTACGTAGGAAGGTACCTATTTAACTTTTGACAAAAAAATGCCTACCAATTATTAAAAAAACTGAAAAATTCATACATCATCCTGTCCCAAAGTAGTTGAGCTTGTGTTATTATGATGTTACAAATCTACAAATTTGTTTCCTTAGTTGTTCTTCTATAAATATACTATTTATCATACAGTGTTCGTCTATAACTGGTGTTTACAAATGAAGATGAAGTTCATATTTCCCGCGCGTTGATCGTAGGTTAGCGGTCATTGACATTGGTTCTAGCCGCCATCTTTTTTACTTCTCTTATCTCTGCCTGTACATCAGTGAATACATGTGAAAGTCCAAATCAATTCTTTTATTTTATTACCAAGAATACCCAGCCCCCTACAACTGGTTGTACAAATACCTTCCAACCTTAAGACGCTTCTATTTATAATTATTATAACACCTACTGGAAAACCAAATAATAAAAAGAAAAAGTAACATAATACCGACATTAGAGTAGAACCGAACGTTTGTTTTGTGAATTATCAAATGTAAAATTATTAAATTATGTATTAACTAGTAATGTAACAGTTTTGTGTAGTAATGCATATTTTTGTAGTTGACTGTACTCGACCAACGTAACAGAATCATGCAATTATAAACTTGTTTTTTCGTCGGGATATTATTAAGTGAACTGAAGAGCGTTGAAGATAGACACCGAGTGCTATTTTTACCGACTTAAAAAAAAGGAGGAGGTCTGTGTTTGGCTGTATGTATGTTTTTTACGTACATATGTTCGTCGACGTATTTATGTACTAATTTTGAAAATACTTTCGCTATTGTATAGAGAACAATCAGGAGGGCAATTCTGGCAATAATCTACTCATTGCAAGAACTGTCAAAATAAGTGATAAAAAGCATATTCTCCAAATAAAGTGATAAACAAGCTTATTCTCAAAATCTAAAATTGAGGGTTTTTCTTTGATAAAATAATGAGAGCTTTTCAATGCGACCTTTAAAAAAGTGGTTGCCATAGACCTATGTCTACGCCTATGTCTTACAGCGCCATCTATATGGCGCTGTATGAAATTCAGTGTGACAAATCTGCTAACAAATTTGTATAATAGCACCCGTTTCGTTGTTTATTTTATGACAATTGACATTGTCTCTGACTTTTGTGCAGCTCCACCTAGTGTCAAAATAAAAAAGCGAGATTGTTTTTTTAAAGATTGCATTAAAAAGCCATCTTTGCTCGGTAAGTCGCACGAGAATGCCGTTTTTGGCGGTACTCGATGTAATATCACATGATATTTTTCACTTCTCTTGCTCAAAAAGTGTATCATACATAATAGTGTAGCTTAGCGGGCCTAAAACTCGAGTTTAATACCTCGGGCTAAAAATTATTTTTTCTTTTTAATTTTTGTCTAAAATCATCAGCCCGTACAAAGCATTCGTTCTCTTACATAAAAACTCGACTTCTTCGTGCTCCGTCAATCTTTTTTTTTGAAAATAGAACCGTCTTGGTGATATTTTATGAACTCTATTCTATTCTTCCCTTCACGGTAGAATACGACACAGTTTCGTTGCGGGTTCAATAGAGATTTAAAAAAAAAGATGGTATTGGCGCTAAATCTCTAGAATTTTATTCATTCCAAATCACAAACTTTTACGTTTAACTTCCTGACTTTTACTTCCAAATTGTGAACGTGAAAAATGTCATCAAGTGATAGTGAAGATGCTAATATGCAAATGGAAGAAAAGGGCAAAGAAATAATTATGAATCTGTTGCCGACAAAATCACCTGGAATATATTTAAAGAGTTACGAAAATTTTATGAAATGGAGAGATAAGAAACGTGTGGATTCTTTTATAGAAGGGGTTTTACTCACTTATTTTGATGAATTATCGAAAAAATTCAAATCGTCGACTCTTTGGAGCACATATTCAATGTTAAGAATGACCTTACAAACGAAACACGACGTCGATATTAAAAAATATGTAAATTTAACGGCTTTACTGAAGAAATTGTCCACTGGATACAAGGCAAAAAAATCTAAAGTCTTGACGACACAAGAAATCAAAACATTTTTAAATAACGCTCCAAATAAACAATACTTGGCAACAAAGGTACCTACCTACATACCTAAATTATGTACCTAGGTTATTACGATTATTAACACACTTATTTTTTTGTTCAACAGGTTGCTTTAATTTATGGAATCAGCGGTGCATGCAGAGGAATAGAGCTTGCCAATATAACGCTAGAAGACGTAGAAACGGATACAAACCTACAAGCTGTGAGTCTGCCGAACACGAAAACAAACAAAGAGCGTAAATTTGTCATCAGTGGAGAATACCTTAATATAGTTAAAGCCTATCAGGAGTTACGTCCCACTAATGTTTCAACGAGAAGATTTTTTCTAAATTATCAAAATGGTAAATGCACAAGGCAAGTCATAGGCAAAAATAAATTTGGTAACATGCCTAAAGATATTGCCACTTATCTAAATTTACCAACTCCGGAACTCTACACGGGCCATTGTTTCCGCAGAACATCCGTGACTCTGTTGGCGGACTCTGGTGCGAATATAACGACATTAAAACGGCAAGGTGGATGGAGGTCCGATCAAGTGGCTGAAGGTTATATAGAGGACTCTATACAAAACAAGTATCACGTCACGCAGCGGATTACGGAAGGAATCAATATTCTACCAAACATCACAGAACCCCAAGCATCTACATCGCGGGATTGGATGAATATGTCAACTCAGCTGAAGCCGCACTCAGATCTTAATAATGCAGGAAACTCAAGCATGAGTCGAGTCTCTCCAACTTTTACTCCACAACAATCAACTCAAAATATTATCACATCCCAATCACAGAGAACCGAAATAAAATTGCCCGGGAAAAACATATCACTAAACATTCAAAATTGCTGTAACTGCACATTTAATTTTTAATAAAATTTCTGAAAATTGTCTAATTTTAATTGTTTTATTTTCTCGCAATCGAAGTGAAAAGTAGATTGTTTTACAAGGGACTAAACCATCCCATTATATACGAGGTTGTTATACTCCCGAGCGTAGCGCCTAATTATATGGCCTTCACCCGAAGATGGGTGCCCAATTCCATGGACAATAATAATGCATGACATACCTAGTGAATTTATTAAAATAGGTTATGAAAATATTATTCAAAGATGCATGAAAATACATAGGTAAATACATTTCGAACATAAATGTATTATTTAATTTAATGTTACTATTTAATTTAAACCCCAATTTAATGCATAATAAATGTTAATATGAATAAAATTAAGATAAATTGGAATACTAAATGGTAAGTTAAATTATATGTTATTCCAAGGCCAGACCTTTGTGTCCAATTTCTGCCCAATCCGTCAATTATTTTTGGCATTGTCTTGGGCCAAAAATCTTCACAACGGCACAAACTTTCGCCTTTATTCTATTAGGAAGGATAGGTACCTACTATTAAATAGGACACTAGGATAAAAGGGTTAGTTTACCTACCACAAGGAAATATTCATGACATAATTTTTTTACCGCATAAAGCCGGTGGTAGAGTAACTCCCGATATTTCCAGCGGGTAGCGAAGTGACTTCAATAAAGTCACTGAACCACTACCTCCGCAAGTTCCTGCAGCTGTTCGACACCACGGCAATGTGCCACGAGGAATGCTGCGTCACCTGCGTCGTCTCCGTATAGAACGACCACTTACGACATCACGACAAAGACTTGTCATTCTATATCGCGTTAAGCTTATGGGGGGCTCTGTAACTCCTGATTCTTCCAGCGGGTAGCGAAATGACTCCTATGACGTCACTGAAGGACTACCTTCGGAATACCACTTAAACAAATAATTAAATAAAAAAAAAATCATCTGATACTAAAATTATGTTAACCCTAATTTCTTTTGATTTTATGAGGATCTAGACGCAGGATTAGAATTACAAATTACAATATTAAAATTACTAAATGTCTGAACTTACCTACTGTATAACGACTACTTCATACGAGATTAAGTCAAATATCAAAGACATTCTTTATCGCGTAAAGCTAAGACCTTCCGTCCATGCTCTGTAGCGTTAATAAATATGTAATCAAATAATGCTGGACAATTCACATAGAATCGTCACGATGTCTGTATCTCCCGTTTGTTCCAGCGGGTAGCGAAGTGACTCCCATGACGTCACTGAACGACTACCTCCGGAACTACCTGCAGCTGTTCGGCACCAAGGCAATGTGCCACGAAGGAGGTTGCGGCGCCTGCGTCGTCTCCGTTGCCAGAACCAATGCTAGGAGTTCGGAGAAGGAGGTGCTGGCTGTTAATTCTGTGAGTATCACAAAAAAGTTTTTAGCTTCCTAGCTAACGTAGCTACAACCTTATTTTCCAAAAATTCGAGAATTCCCGATCAAATTTGAACTTTGAACGTTGAATCTTAATTATTGCATTTGAAGATTTGAACAGCATAACCGATTTTTTTTTTCAAACATAGCTAAGAATATTCTCTATCTAGTTTTCAGAAGTTGAACTTACATAATCATTAATTATGATTAGGTCCATGATCAGGCAAGTAACCTATAGAGGTACAAAATAAATACTTAATAGAAATCAATTCATATAATATTATTTTTCGTTTTCCTCTTTGCTTTTTGGCTTTTTTGTGGTTTTTATTATGGTTTATGAGAAATAAATAATATTCATTTCTAGTCATAACTTGATAAGTCTATAAGCTTAATCGGAAATTGGAATTTTTAACTTACGTCAATAGAATGTAAATCGTTCGATTACGTATGTTAAACAAACACGCACTAGTGTTTATTGATTGAAAAACCACTGTGATCTCTTGAAGAAACGAGAGTTCTTTTAAATGAACTAAAGTTACGCACGCTAAAAGTGTCGACCAGTCATCGAGCACAAACCCATTTGGTATGTGCTTGATGCGACCATGGTGTGAGTCTTTTTAACGTTAGTAGTTCCACATCCTTATGATAGAGGCGCTATAGCAAATTGTTTGGAAAAAACTGAAATCACGATCACGTCTTGTTATTAACGTCAAATAGACTCACCATCAGTTAGTATGAATAGAATGGAATACCTTATTATTATTTCGACATGCACGTTGACACTTGTCTTAATAATCCAGTGCCTAGTCCATATCCTTTCCTGCCATAAATGGGACATCACTACAGTAGAAGGAATAGGGAACAGAAGAGAAGGGTACCACGCTGTGCAGCAACGGCTGGCTGACTTCAACGGGACGCAGTGCGGATACTGCACACCTGGCATGGTCATGAATATGTACAGGTAATGAGTTCCTTGACTGGATGGAGGCGACTCAGGAACGCTATTCGTGGCGTCGTATGAGGGAGGCCTATGTTCAGCAGTGTTGATGATGTTGGTTGAAGAAGTATACGGGCTGATGATGAATGACTTCCTTCAAATATGGCTTAGGTAAACTGCAGTGAAAAGTGTAAGAGGGACGACGGGAGATAAACAAAAGCCGATAACCAACTGGTGGCCAAGAAATACGAAAAAACTAAGGACCAGAAACAACTAACTACGAAAAAACCAAGCTGAATGGTGGCATCGATGGTTGAACATAAAAAATATTGTAGGGAATCTAATTTCAGCCCTTTAGGCGTGAAGATACAACAAATTATACAGAGTTACTTACGAATTTATAATATAATAAGTATGGATAATACATCTACCGGAAATAAAACAAGATTTTTTAAACAATTTTAGCCTTCACAAAACTAAAAGCAACCTGACAATGAAGGAGGTGGAGAACTCTTTTGGCAGCAACATCTGCCGCTGCACCGGCTACAGACCTATCCTCGATGCATTCAAGAGCTTTGCGACTGATCTCGATCCAGCTTTGGAGAATAGAATTCAGGTACATTAGTTCTCAGGATTTAAAGTCAAGTAAAAGTAAAAACGTATTAAATTTTTGAGAACATAGATACAAAAAAGATATATTATTATAATGAACCTTATGAACAGGGAAACTAATAAAATCTGCATGTGATAATGATAGAGCAGATCATACCATAGCGCTGGTTTTCTGTAGAGACCCTGGTGCGTAAGGTGGTCTGGTACACACACACACAAAGAAAGAACAAAAATAACATTATAATTCAAATAATAAGAGTAGGTGAATATTATGATAATGTCCGTCTTAGCCGTATTTCGGCCATGGCAGGCAGTCTCAGCGGAAACAAGCAATGCCCGCAAAAAATATTATAGCGTCGTAATGTGTGCGCAAACGCAGGTCCACTCTCTATTCTCTCACTCTCATAATCCGGTGAGACAGTAGACTGAAACAACCGGGGAGAGGCCAGGCGCAGAACCTAAAAGCTTAGCGTGTTTTGCAAGGCTCAGGGTTTAGCATCGCCATCTTCATGACTCCAGGCTTCTACTGTGTATTTTTCTTGCTAGAAAACTATTTTCACTTGACCAAAATTTAGCGTACCTGTATGTAGGTACCTACTATGTAGGTACAGGTAGGGTAGACTTAAAATTCAGGAGGTGGGTTTTTCATCTCATCGTAACGTAAAGTCAAAACACCAATATGGTAAAAGAAAATAATACAAACATACAGTTTTAAAAAAAATTTCGTTTGCAAAAAAATTACATCTCTACAACCAATTTAAAATAATACCTATACTTATTTATTTAATTTTTTCTCATGCACATGTACCTACCTATATAAGGCTTGGTAGCATAAGTCACTAGTAGATGCATCATGGTAGGGCACTGCAAAATTATCAGTTTATATTATAGGTTGGGTATAAGGAACATCATTGAAGAAGTTCATAATAACAAAAAAATTTACGTGTTTTAAAAAAAATCAAATTCCCTTACGTTTACACTGTTTTGAAGTTTTGCGGGATAATTACTAATCCCCTGGGGATAAAATTTTTATGGGACCACCTCCGGATCATTTTCTATACAATAGTGAAAGAATTTTCAAAATCGGTCCATAATTGGCGGATATCGCGTAACATACGTACAAAAAACAAACGTACAGACGAATTGAGAACCTCCTTTTGGAGTCGGTTAAAAACTATCCTAAAAAAAATGATTTCAGGATTTAGAAGACCTCCACCAGCTGAAATGCCCCAAAGTGTGCGGAGGTAAACAAGACTGCAAAGACGATTGGTGCATCATTGAGAATGATGAAGAGTTTCTACGAGAAGTATCCCTGCCATCAGGGAGCTGGTACAAGGCTTACACAGTTGGTGATGTTTTCAAGGTAGGAAACGGGCAGAAATCAAATTCCACACATTTAACACATTTTACAGGTCTCTTTATAGAAAGGTAGATTGTAGATTGTATCATAAGGGAGCAAAATAATATTTTTACGGCGAGGGCGCCTTTTTGAATCCTGAACGTAGCGAGGGATTCAAAGTATGTCGCCCGAGCCAAAAATATATTTTGCGCCCGAGTGATACACTCTACTTTTCATCAACCTCTATGAGAAAATAAAAGGTGTCTCATATTTTATTCTAATATTATTATTTAATATAAAATAGTAAGTACATAACAACTAAATGAAATTAAATAGTACATAATAATAAATCAACTAAGTGCTTATATTTCACTGTCACTTGAACTCATTTTTCAAAACAAAACCGAATCCGTGAAAATTTACGAAAACGCGGGCTGTAGTTCGCGCGTTTTTAATTTGACTTCTTTTTTTTTCATTCAGCCGGGCGGCGGCGGCTCCGCAATATGGTCCGTCGCGTCTTACCAGACAGTATTTATTCAAACAATATTTGCGATTTTGATCGATTTTGCTGGCGCTGAAAACTAAGACGTTCCGAATTCAATAACTGCGCGGCAATACACTTTTCCGCGCACTTTTTGAATGAGGAATTTATAAAGAGGAATAAAAGTTCTTTTCTGCCCGCTAAAAATTCCTTATAGAAAACACCACCTTTGGGTGCACATAAAGGAGAACAAAGTCGTCTTTTTCGAATAGATGGGATGAAAATACATTTATAATCTGCCAATTTTTCAGGTTTTTACCCGCATTGGAACAAAAAGCTATAGATTCGTGGCAGGAAATACTGGCCAAGGTAAGGTTTAGATTTTAGTCGACATAAATCCTTACTTAACCTAATTAATTTTATAAATGCGAAAGTGTGTTTTGTTTGTCCTTCCTTCACGCCCTAATAAGCAACCAATCGACTTGATTTTTGGCATAGAGTTTGTTGAAAGGATGGAAAATAACATTGGTAGAGGTCAAGCTCAGGACCCAAGGCCTTATAGTAAAAATATATATACATATATCGTAATGCAGTTCATATTTGGCTTGCGTAAGTATAAACATGTCTCAGAAATTCACAGGAAGCTTAATTGGTTACCTATACGGCTTTGCCGAAATTCTCATATTTTATCTCTTCTCTATAATATATTATGTCACGCCTCTGCACCTTATCTGAAAAAATCCTTTTTACCTGTCTTTATCATTCTCACGCTCTTTCTCTGTCCTCTTCTGAAACTCTATTCTTCAAGTACCTGTTCACTCTACTTCCTTCTTCACCCATTCCTTTACTGCCCGGGCTGTACAACTATGGAACGCATTGCCAGTCTCGGTGAGACGAGCAAAGTCGCTACCAATATTCAAAACCCAGGAAGGAGCATTATTTATCCTGTTGACATTGAACGCCTACCTGAGTCCCTATGTATAACTATAAGTAATACATAAATTAAAATATATACATACATACTATATGTAAGTACTGATATATAAAATGTTATGTAGTATATTTTTAGGCATAATAATTATTTACTAAGAGTATTTTATTTATAAAACCTACATGGACAACTGGTAGAGATCGCTCTTGAACGACAAGACCGCCACTTGTCATTTAGCTTTTAGGTGGTTTTGTTGTAACTATTGTTTCTATCTTCGATTTAAGTGAGCAATAAAGTATTTTCTATCTTATATCTATTTTCTGTCTTTTTCAGGAATCTACCCAATAGAGACCCAGCCAAAGGTGTTCATCGACATATCTTCAATAGCATCCATGAAGAACTGCCTTCCTGACGAGAACCTGATCATAGGAGCTGGCATGAGCCTTACAGAGTTCATGTCGACGCTTCAAGCGTGGTCAAAGAAGAGTGAATTTATGTATCTAGAAGAGTTATATACGCATTTGGACTTAGTGGCTCATATTCCTGTCAGGAATGTAAGTTATTAAAACCTTAGTATCCTCAGTATCTTGTCTTGCGTCCACAGCTGAACATGCCTCCCACAAATGGCAAAACCCCAAGGGCCCAATCGCCTCGCTTGGCAGGTGGATTGATGGTCATAGTAGAGATTCTGTGTTTTTTTTAACGGCTTCCCTTCCTTTGGTTAGTTCCCGCTACAAGGTTGCCCGGGACAAATCGCTGGCAGCGATAAGGCCGCCTTTTGTGCTGTCTTTATTTTTAATTTAGACTCGACAGACGTTGTCCTGTCATTCACGTCAAACAACTGACAGTTATTTCAAACGTGCTTAGCAAAGAGTATAGGTATTATAACGCTCTGGGACTAAGGTTACATTAAAAAAGTTTATAACAAAGGTAGTCGTTAAGTTTTCTAAAATTCTCTAAGTTTCTGCGTAATTTAAAAAAAAAAATAATGCAAGATATACTACGAGGTATTAAAAAATATAAAAAAAGATGAATGCAATCGGTAAAGCCGTTTTCGAGTTATAGCCGGATCAAGAGTAATAGGGGTTTATTTTCATATGTATAGATATATGTATACATAGATAGATGTAAGAATTTTTATTTACTTATGTAAATTTTAGTACAGTAAAGTGTTCATTAATTCATTCCTTAGTCGACTCGTACACTGTTATCAGTTATCAATAAATAGGATTCTGATTCTCACGATACCTATTTTACTTCAGTGAGTTTGTTGTATTTTAACTAATGTCATTATGATTCATCTACAAATTATATTTATTAAATAATTAATAAGAACAAATTAATTATTCATTGGTATCATTCACTTCGATTTTTGTAGGGTTTATCCATTGCTGGATAAAGGTCTCTTCCATCTCTTGCTAATTGCCTCTATTTTGAGCTGCTCTTATCCATTGTTTTCCTGCTACCAATATGATGTGATCCTTCCAGTGGCGAACCCGTCACCAGGGTCTCTCTTTCCCTTCCTTATTTTTTATTTGCAGCTATTATAATAGTCGAAGTAATTTCAGGTTGGGACTATTGCTGGTAACTTGGCGCTGAAAAATATGCACAACGACTTCCCATCCGATGTTTTTCTACTTTTGGCTACTATCGGAGCTTTTGTGACTTTAAGTAAGTTTTAAAATAGCTTTTCGTCGTAGCAATGTTGTTGTAACCTTCAAAAAAAGTCAATTATGGCAATTATGTTGATGACTTTACCGACAATACAAAGATGTTGCTTCAAGAATGGGACCCGAGCTTGGCTGACGCTTTATCCCGCTTCGCGATAAAATAACAAGTCAAAACCTCTTAGCATAAAATTACGGGTAGTAGGCATTGTTAATAATTTTATTTCGCTAATAAATATAGGGTATCTTAGTCACCGAACGGAGTGTTGCGAGACCATCCACTCGATGGAACGATTCCATCGGAACGGTTGCAGAGTCGATGGATGGAGTCGGTGGATTTGTGGCGACTATGGGGGAGGCCTTTATTCAGCAGTGGACGTGTATGGGCTGATATGATGATCATGATGATTAGTCACCTAGCTTAAAACCTAAGTTCTACCCATGTACTTATCCGGCTGTGCCCTAGCCGGGTCCATATTTGATTTAAGACTCTTAAAATATATTAAGTACTAGCTGACCCGTGACCACTTCGTTGAGCGGTAAACATTTTTAGTGAACCGAACCGTGAGACCGAGTCGAAGATCAAAGTTGTATCCGTCTTCGTCACGACAGTAGGTATATAAGCGAGAAGAGACTGAAGAGCATCAAATGCCTGGTGCGTTTCGCCAATACATTGCAAACGGTCATCCCGGGTACGCAGCACAATGTCCCGCCTGTCACAGTGCTGATCTACCAGAACGACGGCAACATCATTGGTAGCGAGAGCTTTATACAAACTGGATGCTGTCCAGTAGGTCGTTTATCGGCACTAATAACAATTTTGTAATCATTTTGTTGGCTTTGGGGTATGGACTCGTATTTTATGTCCTTCCTCGTAGTATGAATTAAAATCATACTAAGTATCATTCGAATCCATTCAGT
Organism: Eupithecia insigniata; assembly: GCA_947859395.1. Taxonomy (NCBI): domain Eukaryota; kingdom Metazoa; phylum Arthropoda; class Insecta; order Lepidoptera; family Geometridae; genus Eupithecia; species Eupithecia insigniata. The sequence goes on from OX402007.1 coordinate 2,209,409, forward strand.
AGTTTTTGCGCTATTTTAGGCCGACAAATGTCACTTCCATCCCCACTCGCAAGGGAACCTTAACGAATTCCAGGATACAAAGTATTACATGACCTTCCTCGTAGTATGAACTTAAATCATGCCAAGATTCATTTGAATACATTCAGTAGTTTCAGCGCTATGCGCAGCCAAGAAATTTTACCCTACTGCGGGTGGGCCACTACGGGGCTAATGTGGGGGGCCCACTGCGAGGGTAAACTACCGAGGGCCTCCACTGCAGGTGCCCTCCACTGTGGGCCTACTGAGTGGGTCCCACTGCGGAGGGTACTGCGGGGGGCTACTGTGGGTCCCACTGCATGGAAATGTGGGGGGCCCACTGCAAGGAAATGCTGACTGCTGAGAGCCCCACTGCCGACGCCCCACTGCCGGTGCCCCCACTGTGGGGGGCTAATGAGGGGGTACCACTGCGGGGCAATGTGGGGGCCCCACTGCCGGGCCCTCACTGTGGGGACTACTGAGGTCCCACTGCGGCGCAATGTGCCCCCACTGCGGGGTCTACTGGGAGCGTCCGGTTGCGTGAGGGGCCCCACTGCTGGTGTCTCCACTTCTGGGGCCCCCACTGCCTGGGGCTCCACTGCCAGTGCCCCCCACAGTGGGGGGCTATCGCTCTATACCGCTCTTGCCCCGCGCGCCATCCTGCAACGCGCAAAATTTCACTTTCATACCCTCTCCCAAGGGAACCCTATTGAAATCTAGGATAAAAAGTACCCTATGTCCTTTCTCATAGTATGAACTCAAATCCTACCAAGTTTAATTTGAATACATTTAGTAGTTTCGGCGCTATGCGCAGCCAAAAAAACTTTACTTTCATCCCCTCTCCCAAGGAAACCCTATTGAAATCTGGGATAAAAAGTATCCTATGTCCTTCATCATAGTATGATCTCAAATCCGGCCAAGTTTCATTTGAATACATTCAGTAGTTCCGGCGCTATGCGCAGCCAACAAATTTTACTTTCATCCCCTCTCCCAAAGGAACCCTATTGAAATCCGGGATAAAAAGTATCCTATGTCCTTTCTCGTAGTATGAACTCAAGTCCTGCCAAGTTTCATTTCAATACGTTCAGTAGTTTCGGAGCTATGCGCGGCCAAGTTACAGACAGACAGACAGACATGATGGAAAAAAATGTCTTTTTGGCATCAGCATCGATAATAGAGTGCCCTCCGAAAAAAAAATCTAAATATCTTCAATGTACAGAATTGGATCTGTTACAGTTTTATTATAAGTATAGATAATAACTTTTGTAATATAAGGTTGCAATAAAACATTTTGATTTGATTAGATTAGGATTTGGATTTGGTTACTGAACCTTTTTGTAATCCAAATATTTTGACGCCCCCTGCAGTAAACGGAAAGCAAGTAAAATCAGCAATGAATATGCAAGATTTTCTGAAATCTGATCTCAAGAACACACTGATTCTTGACGTAAGACTGCCTCCAATGTCAGCGACAAACTTACTGAAAACTTACAAGGTAAGAAACACCTCAGAAATGGGAAAGCATCACCATAATCTTAAAAAAAAATTTATAACTACATATATGCTGACCAAAATTATATTCCTTATTCATATCATTTATTGTGATTTCATGCATACAGGTATTGTTCATAAGTGTAGGTCCCACTGGTGGGGCGAAGCTGGTGGGACGAACAGGACATCACGAATTTTAGTAGGTACACAATGCATAAAAACCCTGTCAGTAACATAACCCTGGTCAGGGCGCAACATTGCCCCCTTAAAATCTCTTTCTCGCTTTTGATACTTTCATAGAAGTTGCACTACTCGTCGATTTATGCTCTTTCTTACAATGCTTTTGCTGAGAGACCAGAGTCGGGCTAAAAAGATAATTTCGGGTTTTCATACAATTTACAAAATTTTTATAAACATTATCATTGAGTATAGCTCGAGTATACATACATATATATAGAAGTATTGTATAGATAAGTGTGTATGACGTAGTAAGCCTATGCAACTAAAAATACAAGAGCTATTTTCAATTCAAACCAACAAATTAAATCCTTGGAATGTATACGTATTCCTGTCATTTTTTTTCTAAATAAATAAAGAGGAACACAAACCCATATGAACATAGTGGAATGACGAGGATAGAAGAGGTAAACTTTTTATCAACGATTTTTTAGCTTGTTCCAGTTTCTCCTTGAAATGGGGATCATTAGGGGGAAACATGGAATCTAAATTTGAAACAATTCAGAATTTCCCCTCAAAATCTTTCTTATTCATATATCAAAAAATTCTTCGGGAGGGAAAGCTGGAAAATGAATTTAAAAAAGTACAGAAATGTCTCTCTTAACTTTTTCTTACTCCACTATTATCCCTGAGAGAAGAACACCTGAAACCTTGTGTTATAGGTACCTCACTATATACATATACTACCTGCATAAATCTTAATAATAAAAGAAATAATAAAATATCTTTATTTTGTAAACAGAACTTAGGTAGGTACTGCAATTATTTATATACTATACTTAATGTAGAGAAGAAACATTTTCTGTGCCTAGGTCCTTTCATTAAATTGGCTCTGTCTCAGCATGAGTTGGTTGACTAGCAAGCTAGCTTAAACACAAACACCTCTTTCAGATCATGCCTCGAGCACAAAACGCACATGCCATAGTAAACGCTGGATTCCTCTTCAAGCTAGATACCAAAAAAGTCACATCAGCAAACATCATATTCGGGAACATAAGTCCAACATTCGTTGGTGCCACGGAAACAGGGAAAGTATTAGTAGGCGAAGATTTGTTCAATGATGGAACTCTCCAGAAGGGTCTCGAGAACTTGAAGAAAGAAGTGGTGCCTGTAGAAGCACCGCCGGAACCCTCAGCTGATTGTAGGAAGATGCTAGCTTTGGGACTGTTTTATAAGGTACTTACCGACTTGGCTATTTCATTTAAGTTTTATTAGATACGAAACTAGTTTCTGCCCGCGGCGTCGCATGTGGTTCTTCTATGGAAATGTTCAAAGGTTAAATCTATACCATAAGAACTGATTTAAAAGTAGTCTAAGTTTTATTCCAGGTGTAGCCCTACAGCTTTATAAAATTTCAGCTTGATACATTCAGTAGTTTTGGCATGAAAAAGAGATCATCTATCTATCCAAACTTTGGCATCACACTAAATATTATACGTAGAAGATTGTGGGTTCGATTCCGCTAAGGAATGAAACTCGCTACCTGCTTCTGTTTTTCTGGCCAATTACAATCTAGGTCTGTTCAAGACAAGAGTGAATAGGTATCTTCTAGACCATCGTGATACACTATCGGCCGCATCATCACTTTCGATCAGGTGAGATTGTAGTCAAACGAAGGTCAATTAACTTTTAAAAAAACGGAAAATTATACGTATGATCAGTTAGGTATCCATAACACAAATTTTACTCTTTGGGGGCTAGATGATGCCATATAAAAATAGGTGTCCATGCAATTTTTTTATTCTTCTAGGCCATTCTATCACTATCCCCGACGGTGAACCCCCGGTACAAGTCAGGCGGGTCCATCCTGCAGAGAGAGGTATCGAAGGGCACTCAGACCTTCGACACAGACTAGTCGCTATGGCCTTTGAACAAGCCGGTGAAGAAACTCGAGGCATTGACTCAGGTTTGTAATCTAAGCATAGCAAAGTCAGTTTGTAGGACGTTATATTGAAAAACCGACCTGCCTCATAGATTACCGAGCCCTGGGTTTGATGTATCGCTAGTATCGACGCTTTATTTTTGTATAGGCACAGATTATATGTATAATACTATATTGTATGGGATTTGCGTAGTTACGCATTCTCATGGTAGAGGCGTCTCTTCCATATCCCATACAAAAATAAAACGTTTCGATACTCTCGGGAAACCAAACTAGGGTTCTGATTTACATTAACATTTAGATCCGTTTAAGCGCTAGTGAAAGTACCTATTAGCGCTTCCAGGGTTTATAATTACATGTCATTCATTACCTATATTAATATTTCCAAAACGTAGTATAAGTACCAACTTTCTGCCTTAGGTAAACTTGCATTTGCTTGTCATTGCAGTGTTCTGGAGAAGCAGACTACGCTTGTGATATGACATTGGAGCCTAGTGCAGTTCAATTGGCATTCGTCTTGTCGACAATTTGTAAAGGGGAGATTGAAGACATCGATGCCAGTGACGCACTTGTAAGTAACCACCACAATCAGCATACTGATCTGGTCTCACGTAATACCACGTCTGAAATATCAGTGAAACGGGCAGGTGACGTCACGCCAATAATCTTGAATTTATAAAGTTAACTTGAAATATTGCAGAAAATACCAGGAGTTATCGCTTTCTACTCCGCAAAAGACATCCCGGGAAAGAACTCTTTCACTTCGAAAGACGTACCCTGGATTGGTGAAAATGAAGAGATCTTGGCTACTGCTGTTGCATATTACGGACAGCCTATAGGAGTGATAGCGGCAGTGACAAGAAAACTTGCTCTGTCTGCTGTAGAACTAGTGAAAGTCAAATACAAGAAAAGTGGTGATAAATTGATATTGCATGTGAGGGATGCTCTGGATGCTCCTGACAAGGAAAGACGGGTAAGAGACAGTGAAGGTGTTATTCACTTTATTGCGCTTAAAATTGAACGTTGACACTAGACACTACTGACTCATTCTCGTTTCCTATTCCAATTTAATCTCACCAAAAGCTTGGAAGGTTCCAGTGGTCCCAAATTTGCTGGAAATTTTGCAAAAAGTCGACTTCATTCGCTTTCATATAAATCCACGCAAATTTTCTCCATACTGTGAGCTACCATACAAAGGATTCAAAAATTTAAGTAAATATCTAAGCTAAGGCTTAGGATTCTGATAACGTGTTTATAAACAAGCGCCATAGGTATCGTTATCTATACGTAGATATCGTACGGTTACAGGTAAGACAAGAATGCAAAACAACACCCAAAGAGCGTGGTAAAGACGTAACAAAAACAATCAAAGGCCGGTACCAGATGCCATCGCAATACCACTATACCATGGAGCCACAGAGTTGTACGGTCATCAACAACTCCAGAGGTATTGTTGTTAGATCCTCAACACAGTGGATGGACCTCGTTAACGCGGCTGTGGGTGATGCGCTGGGTATTGACCATAATCGGTAAGTGCCTTGCTTATCTAAGTTATCTGAGCAAAAAACCCATGACATGTGCAACCCTCAATCGAGATTTCGAACAAATAAAATATCAAGATACAGAACTTGTTATGAAGATTTTTCTTTAGCTTATTTCGCTCGACTGCTGGGCAAACGCTTTCCCCAAATATTTCAGATGCTGAACATACATTTTTCGTCATGTAATTTTAAGGTTACCTAAGTATATTTATTAGGAATATTATAATTACTTAGATATAAGATAGTTTGTAGCTTACAAAGCAAATTTTTAAGCAATTCCTGGTATTTTAAGTCACCTAGCTTAAAACTTAAGTACTAAGTACTTATCTTGCTGTGCCCTAACGGGGTCCATATTTGAGACTGTAAAATATATAATATATTTTTGTACAATATGGTTGCAATAAAACATTTTGATTTGATTTGATTTTAAATAGATAAACAAAGCTCGAAAATCACACAGCATCATCAATAAATGAAAGAAGAGTTTTCTCTTAGGCATTAAATAGAGCTGTTGAATATTTTTCCAGTTGTCTTAATTATTTTAACGTAAATCAATCACAAATCGAGACGTTAACCCCCAAATAGTTTACAACAACAGTTTAAAACTAAAACAATTGCACGAAATGTTTTTTTTAAAGGGTTGTCTGTTACAGCATCGACACGGCCAGTACTCCAAGTCTCATGTAGTGACTTTTTGACAGTTTTTAACGAAAATCTGTCAAAAATTTGTCACTATGACGAACCCCTGGATGGAGAAACTAAGTAGTCTCTCTCTAATCGGTCCTCCGTGTTCGAGTATTGGGGAGTAAAACATTACATAATCTGTGGGAACAGTATCTTTTGATACTGTTAAAATACTTATTAAATTCAGATAACTAATTTCCGAACATTTACAGGGTAGAAGTAGTAGTTCCAAGGATTGGAGGAGGCTACGGAGGGAAAGGAACGACATCTTCACTAATCGCATGCGCCTGCGCAGTGGTGGCTTATAAACTGAACAGAACAGCTACATTGGTGTTGCCAATTAAAGATAACATGGCAGCTGCTGGCAAAAGACAAGAATGCGAGATGGACTACGAGGTAATAATGAACAAAATTTGACCTACAGGGCAGCTTGTGGCGAGCTGTTGGTGAGTAGCGACACCACGGGTATACCGAGTCCTCCCGTGGAAGTTCCTGGTTCTCGTCTCCGCTTGCGGAGTGGTATCCCAAGAGAACCAGATCCCCACCTATTGCTTGCCTTCATTGGCCGGTCTGAGTGGAGTCGCGCGAGATGCATGGATGTAGACTCGGGGATGGAAGTGTCTAATGGCGTAATAACGAGGAAACCCGCTCACGTGTCTTCGTGATGGTGAAATCGGGGCTGCACCTCTCGACATCCCTTAGTCGTTTGCACCGATGTTGTTCCTTTACCGGCATTTACGCCAACATTTTGAGGAACCCATCCAGCATTCGGCAAGCCACCGTCTGCCGCTTGTAACAGTATTGAGAGTATGTTTATGGCAGGCGTCCATAGTTTCCCATAGCCCAATTACCCAGTCTATCCATTCACCACAATAACATAGCTTTTTTGTTATTTTCATTTTCCTTTGCAATAGTCTCTACACCTGGCGGATATCATCTTCGGGTGTATCATATTGTGCAACCAAGGATGATACCCGCTATGTGTAGCTCTCGCCTTTAGATTCATTCTTATAAAGGGCCTCTGTGCTGTTGGCTTCGGCTCCACGCATGCCTCCCAAAGGACCGGGTCACTATATGGCCCGTGATCATGAAAATGAGAAACAAAATTTTAATTAACATTAAATACAGTGGTCCGTAAGAATCAACCCAACTCAGCACGTGGATGTAGTAAGACCGCGACTAAAAGGACTAACGACAGGCGAAAATAATGAATGTTATCCTACTTACACTTACAACTTACGTACTTAACAACTAAATAAATCTATTTTTTTTTGTAGTTTTTGACTCTACTACTAAAAATAACATGGCCGCAGTTTTCACTTCTTCCGAGACCAAAAAGTTTGACATTTGTTTTACTTTTGAGCTTATTTTGTAGTTTGTTTGTGTGTATAAAGAAATTAACGTTATTGATCACTGTTTTCTAAGACAAACTGAATATTTTCCAGATTGGTATAAACGATGCAGGATTGATACAGTTCCTCAATATAACCTACTACAGCGACTGTGGCTGCTCCTTCAATGACGGAGCCGGCGACATCAGCTGGGTCTTTGATAGCTTATATGATACATCCCGTTGGAAGATCGAGGGCTACAGTGTGCTCACGGACAAAGTCAGCATGACATGGTGTAGAGCTCCTGGTCAGTATTTTGGGCTTACTGTGTTACTAAACACTGTTCAGGTAAAAGTTCGGAGACGAACAGTTCCGCACAACGATGTTGTGACGATTATGACAGAGAAAAAAAACTAGGTTTATGGTTATGACACCTATCAAGATAGCTATGGTGCCTACATGTTTTCGCAAACATTATTAGATATAATTTAGTTTTGAGTAGTAGTTTGTTAAAATACGGGACTGACTTATTCATTCGAATGACTCAAAGACCCTTAAAAATTATAATGATAAAAAATATTATCATTTACACGACGACGCCTGAAAAGGTTCTCAATTCGACTGTTTTTTTGTTTTTGTATGTATGTTACGCGATATTTTCGCCAATTATGGACCGATTTTGACCGAAAATGATCCCGCAGTGGTCCCATAAAAATTGTATCCCCAGGAAATTAATAAATATCCCAAAAACTTAAAAACAGTGTAAAAGTAAGGGATTCGAAGTCAATTATTAGGTTTTTGAAATCAATCAAATTATCACAATGACTGTCACACAGTTTCCACGGCAACGGGCGTAAACAAGAAGCAGGTTCAGGAATTTGAGGTCGTTTTATAGTTTTTTTTAAGACACGCCAAGTTATGTTTTTCCAGCGCAATAGAGTCGAGTATCGCAATGACCACGATATTGCGTCACATTTTAGGTAGTTACTAAAGTGAGAGAGCTATTGTTAAACTGAACAAAACAAATCAGAAAGTAGAACGCATTATGTAACTATGTACATAATAAGAAACCTCTGTGAGCGTAGCTATAGATAGGTAACTCTTTATTGTACCACACAAACACAAAATACAATACAGAAGGAAAGGATAACAATCAATGAAGTACAAAGGACTTATCGTTTTGAACGATCCCTTCCAGGCATTATGTCAAGTGATTGGACTAAAAAGTTCAACACGGTTCAACACATCCTTTAAAGGGTTGCCTTTGCAGCACTGAAGCAAACATTTTATAGGTACTTTAACTTATTCACCAACTAAGCTGTTGATAGAAGACTTTAAAATAAATATAACATCGAGAAAAACGAATCCGAAATGATATTTCATTGCAGGCACAACAGAAGCGATCGCAGTAACAGAGCACATAATGGAAAGAATAGCATTTGAGACCAAAAAGGACTCCATAGATATTAGGCTCATGCATATCAAGGTAGAAAACAATGCCATGAAGGAATTAGTAGCCACTTTCAAGAGGGACTGTGGATTTGATGACAGACAAGAGGAATTGAAGAAGTTTAATGAGGAAAATGCATGGAAAAAGAAAGCTTTGAAATTGTCAATAATGGCGTATCCTATCCGTGAGTTTGAATACTTATACTGCCCTCCCTCGTATATGAAAAGTGTTATGAGTTACCGCACTAGTTATTGCACTTTTCTTAAGGAGGTCAGAAGATATAGAGAGAAATTCTAGAATGAGATATTTATTATCTAAATCAAAACAAACGATTTGTTGCAACCTGTTGTATAAAAAGATTTTAGTTACAAACATGGACCCGGCTAGGATTCGTCAATTTTTAATATCCCAGCTCTGTCTGAATAAATTTTGCAATTACATAATCCGACTTCAAAACTGCTGGACATATCAAGAAGGAATTTAGCCCTTGTATTATTCAGTAGTTTTGGAGATAGAGAAGCAGCAAACAAGTTCACATCTTCACAAACTTTCGCTTCTATAATAGGATGGGTGTAGATGCTCCTCTCCAGAGATTTAACTTCCCGAATGTCTTCCCCAGTTTACTCCTGGAACTTCCCCGTGACGGTCTCCATCCACCACTCGGATGGAACCGTCAGCATGGCTCACGGAGGCATTGAGATGGGCCAGGGGATCAACACTAAGGTCGCTCAAGTCTGTGCTTACACGCTCAAGATACCGCTGGAAAAGGTAAAGTTTAGCTTTTGATATAACTATGTAGAAAATATAAATTTGCCCCTTCCCCTTGGAGTCGAAATCCTAGGTCCGCGGAGGCTCAGGTCCCTGAGTGCCTGGTCCAAGCGACACGTGACCCGAGAGCTACCAGCTCTCGGGTCATGAGTATCTGGCGCAGCGCATCAGCATTGCCATTCAGCGGCGGGGACGCTTCTAACTAGTATTGATATGGACCAGTTGTTTCAATAGTAAATACTAGTTCTAATTTGTTTCTATTATTTGATTGTAATTTTGTTTATAAATAAATGATGTTGACTTAAAGGAAATATACTTGCGTTTCGATGTCGAAACGCGAGTATATTTCCTTGCGTTTCGACATCGAAACGCAAGTGTCATTTATACGCGTAAGTGCGTATAAATAAGTGGGGAGCTCCTTTGTCGAAAGGCAAAATTCATGAAGCACACTACACTCCGATTAAGAATCCAGGATTTTTTATGTCAACAAAGATATTTATGTATGAAAACTTGACGACTATTAAACGATGAATGAAATTGTTTAGAGCTTCTGTGCTTTTCTTCGATGATACCAATGTCTTTGAATATTTTCTACCGATATTCCTTGGGTTTTGTAACCCCTTTGTATACAAAAAATATCCAGGTTTTTGAATCGGAATATATTGTAGTAGGCATATTTTAAATTTGTATGTTCTCAGATAACTGTCAGGCCATCAGACAACTACACCTCACCAAATTCCATGGCAAGCAACGGCAGCATCACGAGTGATTGTGTTGCCTTCGCAACTGTGAAGGCATGCGAGGAGTTGTTACGAAGGTTGGAAGCGGTCAAGCAAGGCTTGGAGAATCCTACGTGGCTGGATGTCGTGAAAGCAGCGTTTAATAAAGGTGAGCCTTATCTTGGTTGAGTAGAGTTGATTATTTTGATTGTAGATACCGGTAAGATACCCATACCTACTGCAGGAACCCTTGATTCTCGGTGGAGGTTGCGTAGACCTTTTAAGAGCTTCCATTAACCAGAAAAGAACAAGGCAGAGGTCTATAGGTACATCACAAATAAGCAGACCAACAACGCTATGATATGATCTGCTTTACTATACCAATGCTGAGTGTAGACCGAATTTGTAAGTTTTACTCATCTGTTCTAGCTTAATAAAAAAACTTTAAGATACTTTAAAGCCCATCACAGACATAGCTATAATAAATATATAGTAATATGAATCATAGCAAGGCATAGCGCGATATATTTTCTATACAAATTTTCGAGTGACCGCACAAGCAGCTATAATTTATATTTCTATGATGTCACCAAGCTGTACTGTAATAGCTTGTATTGCTTGCATTAATTGCTATAGCACGGTATATTAATATGTAAGAGAGCACCGTCTGTGATGGGCTTTACTTACAAATATCTAAGTACCTTTATCGAGTCAGAATTAAACAAAGAAAAAGACAACAACCCAGCAGCCGATGATGATTTGACTGATGACATTTTGACCATCATCGTGCTTATGTCGCGTACGATGAACGTCTAGAAACTTATTCACCTTAGTTTTAACGAGGTCCAAGTTGTAACCAACGTTTATAAACGGCAAAAAATATCCCCAGGAATCAACCTCCAAGCGTCCTACATGGCCTCTCCATCCGACAACCTGCAAAACTACACGGTATATGGAGTGTGCGCGGCCGAAGTCGAGTTAGACGTGCTGACAGGTAACCACCAGCTGAGGAGGGTTGACTTGTTGGAGGACACTGGAGTCAGTATCAGTCCGGATATCGATGTGGGACAAGTAAGTTATGGAATTTGGATCCGTACCCACACTTTTTTTTTATCTTTATTATGGAGCTTTGTCCCACAGTGACTATGTCACTCCTATCTCAGGCTTCGTCATCACAATCGATGAGGAGGATTGTAAATTACTTATTTATATAACTTGTAGATACAGCTTGACTAGCATACCCACACTACTATAGGGTGAAAACGGTCGAGCAAAGCAATTTTTCACTTAGAGCGTCGTATTGCCTCTCTTTCCGACAACCTGCACAATTACACGGTGTATCGAGTGTGCGCGGCCGAGGTCGAGTTAGATGTGCAGACAGAAAACCACCAGCTGAGGAGGGTTGACTTATTGGAGGACACTGGAGTCAGTATCAGTCCGCATATTGATGTTGGATAAGTAAGTGATGGGATTTGGATTCGTACCCACTCTAGGGCGAAAACGGTCGAGCAAAGCAATTTTTCACTAAGAGCGTCGTATTGCCTCTCTTTCCGACAACCTACAAAACTACACGGTGTATGGAGTGTGCGCCTTAGCTGGTGGCGCCGCGCCGCGGATGTCGAGTTATATGGTGTTGACCTACTTTGTAAGGAATTTTAATGAACTGAACTTTGCGCGTTAGTCTGCATTCAGGTCAGTACATGTCCAGTCCATCTTAAGTTTGCCTAGAAGAGATCGCTCATTGCCACAAGGCCGCCTTTGTACTTTGTCGTCGTCTACTCTTAGCATTTATTTCTGTATTGTTTTTTAGTCTTTCCGTAGTACAATAAAGTATTACGTGTCTATCATTTGCAAGTCGTCGGAACCAAATCATTAAGGTCACCAAATTGTATAATATTTTCAGATTGAAGGAGCGTTCGTCATGGGCCTAGGTCTATGGACATCAGAGCACCTGATCTACAACGAGGAAGGAAAGCTGCTAACGGACAGGACTTGGACGTACAAACCACCGGGGGTTAAGGATATACCAGCAGACTTCAGAGTCAGCTTCAGGCGAAACTCTCCTAATCCTGCCGGGGTTTTGAGGTCAAAAGGTAAATGTCTGAAATTCTTTTGGAGGAAATGGCGGAAGTTTTTCTAAGAATGCAAATGTATGATGTAGATTTGCATTCTTACACACCTTATATACTACTAGGCACCTTATATACTAGGCACTCTTTTTGTATTTTAAATTTATATAATATTATTTCACAGCGACAGGCGAGCCAGCATTTACGTTAGCAGTCGTGGTAACTTTCGCGCTCCACGACGCTGTTGTAGAAGCTAGGAAGGAGTTCGGTTATAACGATACGGAATGGCTGAATCTTGGTAAGTTTTTATTAAAATGCAAATGTAAGTATACAATGCATTTAATATGTTCACGGTGAACATATTAAATCAATTGAGATAGAAAACCACGGAGAAATTAGACCTATGATTAACGTTTTTAACTTTTTATGAGCCCACGGTATCCCACAGGTGAAGTCATGAAATATTTCCATCGGTCACGATCATATGTGATTTTCCAGGAGTCTCCTTGAATCTCCTTTCGAGGTTGTCGCTTTAGATATTTCTGATGACTAGCTTCCTGGACCCAAGATGTCACTTCGCCTCTCATTATCATTAACTAGCTGCTGCCCGCGACTTCGCACGCGTTTTTTTAAAATAAAATGTGGCCTGTATGTTATTCCAGATCCAGATTTTTATGTTCAAGACAAAGCTACTGAACGGATCACGCTGAAATTTCACTTTTTTATTTTATGGAGTATGGATACGATAGTATTCGTAAGAAAAGATTAGTTTCATAAAATATTTTTGTTTCTTTGAAAAGTTGAATCTTTTTCAGTAACAGCAAATGACTTAAATCATTGTTTCAGAATCACCGTGCAACGTTGAAAGCATCCTAAAAGCGATTTCTCCTAAAACGGAGTTTTACAAGATTAATGCTGTTTAAAATAAAGCCACTGTCCCACCGCTGCGCACGGTGTGCACGGCAACAAGGCGCATTTTAGTTTTTTGATAACGTGGTCTTCGTTTGCACTGCAGCCCCCCTAGCACGGGGATTGTTCTCTAGGGTAGAATAGACAATCATGGCATTGCATCGCCATATGTACATTGCGTACATTATTGAAGTAGAAGGAATGATATTCAAATAAATTACGCATTCGATGACAAAGTGACGTATTTTTTCTCTATTCTACCCTATAAAACAATCCCCGTGCCAGGGGGGAAAGCACACACTATATGCGCACGCTGTGCACGCCCACCCGGCGCATTTTAGCTGCGTGAGTTCGTTCGTTTGACGTGCGTCGCAAGCGTGTACCGCGTACATAGCGTTGAGCGTGGGTGCCATATTCAAGCAAGTATCCATGACTCTATCCTCCTCTTCTCTTCGCAATTTTCATAAACTCCATATCAGAATCTTTGTCTAGTTCCTATCACCTGTCCGCTGACGATCTCCAGATCTACCAACAAGCTCCAATCAATGATCTTACATCAGCTATAAGGTTAATAAATGATGACCTCTCACGTATCCTTGTATGGAGCAAAGCGCACGGTCTTCTGGTGAACCCTAAGAAGACTCAAGTCATCGTTGTGGGTAGTTCAAGGACGACTGCTAAAATCGACATGAATACCTTACCTCCTATCTCCTTTGATGGTGTTACAATTCCTTTAAGCAAAACCGTCAAAAACTTGGGTCTGATCCTAGACCATGAGTTGTCCTGGGGTCCGCAATTGACTGAACTCAGCCGAAAAACGTTCGCATCGGCCGGCTCACTGCGGCGACTGCGCAATTTCCTTCCAACTTCCACTAAGGTAACACTCGCCCAGTCTCTTTTGCTCCCCATCCTTGACTACGCCGACGCCTGTTATCCGGACCTCACTGAAGATCAACTAAATAAGCTTGAGCGCCTTCAGAATTTCAGCATCAAGTTCATATTTGGCCTTCGCAAATATGACCACGTTTCCGAGTATCGCGCTAAACTCAAGTGGTTACCCATCCGACTTCGCAGGAATACTCAAATACTATCTCTCTTGTACAGTATCTTGTTCTATCCTCCCAGCCCATCTTATCTCAAGGAGCGCTTTAAATTCCTCTCCGACTCTCACTCTCTATCTTTGCGTTCCTCTGAAACCCTCGTCTTAGAAGTTCCTTCTCACTCTACTACTTTCTATGAAAAATCATTCACTGTACAAGCTATCCGTCTATGGAATGCTCTTCCCCTGGATATCAGACGTGCAAAATGTCTCCCTATCTTTAAAAAAACTGCTTCATCAACATTATTTATAATCCGTGTAACAATTAGAATAACCTTTATGTTTATGTAAGTTTTTGATAAGTAGGTATTATAGTACGTAGTGTAGGTGTAACTATTATTGTTTTTTATTTCTTATGAGTAACTCTTAACGCCACCGTCTTTATTGTTCTTTTATGTCCAGTCCATCCCAAGGTTGCCTGGAAAAGATCGCTCAAAGCGATAAGGCCGCCCTTTGTACTTCATTGTTGTCAACTTTTCCTTCTCTATGTATTTTGTGTTCTGTGGTACAATAAAGAGTTTTCTATCTATCTATCTATCCATGACGTCATTAATCTTATATTCGTGCGTACGTGTTCATGGGTTGTAGTGGACATTATCTCATTATATACCTACATTTTCTTGCAAAGCGAAATGAACTACGTAGCCTCTCCAAGCGCAGCCGTGGGAAAGCACCGTAATGTTAACTATAACTAACATTTTGGCTTAGTCACCTACATACTCATACGACATAGCTATAAGTCCTTAAATATTAAAAATAAAACAAATGCCTAAAAATATTTGTACTTTTTTCTCTTAATATAATAAAAAGTAAAGTTAAACTATAAATCTATCTAATGATAAGTATTAGGGTATTATTTAAAATGCGTAAAATAATTTATAGTTTTTTTTATTAGAATAACGTAAATTCACAATTCATACGGATATCAACCCCCTATAATTATTATTATTTACATTTAAATAACTAATTATTATTTGAAAATTACATGCTTCCAGGTACAATGTAAGTTCCAATTAGGAAACTAATACAGGTGTTAATATAAAAAAACAGTTTTGGTTTCTGTTCTATTATTTTCAATTTACAGCAGGTTGAAGGTCAATGGGTTTGAATTATAATGAAAGTACCAAAAGCCGATAATATTTACTTAATAAGTAGTATAGATTAAGAATGACATTTTGAATCTCAATCTTTATCTACCCGCCTTTTCCAAAAACTCCTTAATTCCAGTGGAATCTTAGATCATATCGTTCAAAGCGATTTTCAAAACTAAGCACCCAGATTAACATGAACAATTCATAAGATTACTTCCATTTTCAAATATTTGGGGCGATAATATGACCATGATGTATAAATAAACTCGACTCTGAGACAACGTAAAACGAAACGCTCCATGAACCAGCCTTCGTAGATGTAAATGCCATTGATGATGATGACACAGCCTCTCATCAAAGGATTGAATCAGAACGTAATATATAAAACATATTATTTCCAGTGACTACAAACATGTACACGTTCAAAACTCGGATTTAGCCGAGCTTCGAAGTAAAATCAATCATTGAAAGCTAAAACACGGAATTTTAGGAATTTAACGTTGAGGCCTCGTAAGGCTGCCGTAACCTTCCTACCTAGTTTTATCAGTTCTGATGAGATATCCTATGATCTACCTATCAGTTGATGGAGGTAAATGATGCAAGAGGCCGTACGTAGCTGTGTCTACTCCATGCCTGGGGGTAATGGCTCCAATGGGTTGAGGGGTTGCACTGGCATCGGAACAGGCATGGGGGGTGTTGTGGAACCGTATGATGGGTCAGGCTGAAACAAGCGGACAAACATAGTTATAAAACGAAGTGTTCACTGGCAAGTAACGGACCTCCGGGGATGGACTCCTCGGATTTGAAAAAGACCTACAAGAACTTCGTGTCATCGACTGTGCGGAATATACTGTTACTGTACTCTTGCATGACATTATATGGAAATAAATAAATTTTGTATATTTTTTTTACATCCGGCGTTCTTTGATGCCTGAACGGAAACCAAGATCTATTTTGACTCTCTGCGTCACGCCTGTAATTAAGGTAATTTTCGCGTTTCACAGAGCCTATCAAATATCAAAGTGCTTTATTTCCTTTAGACCTTACAGGACTCTTGGACACGTCACAAAAATAAATTACATACATATATAAAACTAGGAAATAAAGTAATCACTTTGGTTTATGTTCCCTTCAATCTTTTTAAGGTAAATGAAAGAAGCGAACAAACAACGATTACCTCGTTAGGTTGTTAGTTTTCGAGTTCGAGCAAAACTCGTCCCAAGCTTTTTCTGATATTTTGTAGTAAGCCTTTTTTTACAAAGGATATGTTTGACAATTTGTTTGAATTAATTGATAATTTTTGTAATCACTTGGAGTTTTGTTGTAGAAGCGCCCTTTAAGAGATATATTAATCCTGTGTAACCTAGTTGTGAGCACATATCACTTACCCCTGTACGACGAGCGAAGCGTGTCGCCCTGTATGGGGTGTATGCAACTCTGTAGCAAAGACGGGTGTGCTTTCCCTATGATTTATTTTCTTCGCCTGTTCGTACATAGTATGTACATACCTGTGCTTGCGACCTGTCCGGCGCGTGGGGGTGCAGCGCGGCGTGCAGTCTCGGCACGACCGTGCAGGCGGGCAGCACGGCGGGCGGGAGGGCGTGTAGTAAGAATGTAGACGCAGGGAGGAGACGCTCGCAGCACTTGATCCAGCCTTCCCATGCTACTTTGTTGTGCCATACCTGATGAGAAGAAACGTGATTAGGAGCGCGCGCCCACGGTGATTTTGTGGCGAGCCAAACGCGCGACTAAAAACGCGCAACGGCATCGCGACTGTATTGCGCTTCTGAAGAGTGGAGAGGGGGCACGGTTCTTTCCTCCGTTGTCGTCTGAGACGGTCGCGCGCTTGCATCGATACAGTCGCGATGCCGTCACGAGTTTACATCGCTACAAAAGTCGCGTTGTAGTATCGCGCTCTAAGGCCACCCAAATTATTTTATTTTTCCGATAAACAAATGAATTTCAAAAATTTAAATTGGGCAGCTTGTGATACCTGTCATAACCGTTTTTGATGCCTCTGTAATAGTTTTATTTCGTATAGGTTAGGAAGAGATTTAGACGCACTTTTTGGTCACCGAACTCTATTTTTGAATTTCTTCCTAAAGTATACGAAGTATGATAAGATAAAATAGGTAGTGGCGCTACTTTGAGGGGGGGCTAGCGCCTGAAGACGATATAAATTAAGGCATGTTTACACAGCAGCATAATAGTAGTGTTGCTAAAGCTTAGTAGGTAAAAAACTAAAATATTGACTGTGGGTTTGTTTTCTGCGTGCAACAGGTGCGTGAATGAATTTCTGCTCGTTTACCAAACAATTTGTATACTGGCTTAAAAAAATCGCCCACAATTCCGCTGATTAGAAAAAACCGCTTAAATACTTTAGGTGACATTTTTGGTTAAAATCTTATAATCTATGAATTTGTAAACTATACGAACCTCCTTCTCCACAAGCAGCTGCAGTATATTCAACGCCAGCGACTCCAGGGCAGGATACAGCGTGAGTGCTTGCAGGACGCTCCTCATCATCAGCACCGGGATCTCGGACTCTTCAGTTAGTCTTTGGAGTACTGCTGATACCACCTATAACGGATTTGGAACGATAGAAGAATTTAGATGTCGTCGAGTGAAAGTTTTATGACACCGCCAGAAATAAAATAATTATTCTGCTTTTTATTTTTCTCGAAGGTGTAGTATAAAGCACTATGTATCACTTGGCAGAAAGTGCGATTCCTACCTCGTGTGTTTTCAGGGCTCAAATGAGACACTCGATAGGAATTTGGCACTTTCTCGCCTAGGTGTACAATGTACTATTCCAAGTGTAAACTACTATATACTGTAAAGGTTTTTTTATCGTAAATCGTTGACCACTATCTCACCTGATGGTAAATGGCGATGTGGCCGAGGATTTCTCACGAAGGTCTAGAAGACACCTATCATTCTATAAGTCTATATACTAGCCAAACTCGAAGTAGAATTATTGTAAGCAACAAACAAAATTTAAATTTAGGCACTTGCGTGGCATCGCATTTCAGACATAATTGTAAGCAATATTTATTGAAGGATCCCAAATCGACAATGTTAATTGCTTATAAAAAGACGCGACAACAGAGTGAATTGTAGGTTAAGTATGGGCGGTCTGTTTACAAAAATTCCACATAGAATTTGGCTAGAGTATAATATTCAAGAGACCCGGGTTGTAGTAGGTCTTTTCATATTATCTTGGACTGAGATACTCACATCCTGAGTGAAGATATGCTTCTCTCCGAAGCAGATGGCCGTAGCTTTGATGATGAACTTGAGATCTGCCTTGCTTGGGTCGATCAGGTGAAGAGCAACCAGCAATTCCGTGGGAGAAACTGTACATATAAAGTATATATTTTTTTGTAACATTCATTTCTTCCAAAGTCTAAAAACTTGTCTCATTCCCCAAGCTCGATGAAACACACATATTTAAAACTTATTTAGTATTTAATACGGACATAAAGTCTTTATTGACAAAGAAAATAACAATCAATCAAGAAATTAAACTAGTATTTACAATTGAAACAATTGAGCTAACTGCAGACTGTTGCAAACAATCTACAGATAGCTCAACTGGTCCATTTAGTATTTAATTTATTATATTAGTATTTAAAACTAGCAGCCCGCGGGTTTGCACGCTCTTCTCCAAATTAAAAAGTAATCTATGTCTGTCCCTGGAAGCCATCTACCTCCCTGCAGAATTTCATTGATATCCTTTCAGCCGTTAGGACGTGATAAGGGAACAGACAGAGTTACTTCCGAATTTATCATATTATATGGATAGTATGGACGATATGATGACTTTATTATGAATGTAAGCGGGTTAACTACGAACCTAGTTTGTGTTGGAAGAACACCAACGTTTCAACTAGGTTCGTCGTTAACCCACTTACATTCATAATGAATTCGTTCTACGAAAGTTTTTATAGATGTGATGACTATGTAATGAAAGGTTGCCACGAAATTTATGTAGTGTTTGAACTCAGCCAGCATTGAGTACTATTTGATACATAATTTTATCACAAACGCTTTAGCCTTTTCGATGCTTCCAAGTATTGTATTACATTCAGAAATCAATAATATTACTTTATTTTCATGTCAGTGTTTAATTTTAATAATTTGACATATTCTATGTGTCTTATTGTACTAAAAGATAATTTTAAAATTTTTGATTATCTTTGTTTTCAGTTAATAGAGTCTCAAATATTCAACCGAATACTTTGGTCCATATTATGAAGCATTCTCAATCATCGATCTATGCTTGAGTAACGTGAAATTTCGATTATTTTTGGTAAATTTTAGCATGCAACATATTTTCATCGCTTGTTATGTTTGCATATTTGGGTAAAATCTAGTTCGTATCAACAATATACCCACCGTATTTTTAAAAGCATTCTCTTGTGAACTAATAAATAAATAACGCTTCCGACACAGAAAAGAATTACTCAAACATAGATCGAGTAAGCTTTTATAATAAGGACTTAGCCACGCGCGGAAGAAAGGTGCAAAACGGCGCTCTTCGGGAAGAAAGGTGCAAAAGTTGAATTATTTTTGAGGTCCCGTGACACATGGTAAATAACCCATTTAAAGTGCCTTCCACAACCATACACTTTCAATCAAAAGGTCCCATCAAAGCCCAAAATGTTTAACGTGATTCAAATTGAGACTAAAGGTCATATTTCAATGGAGCTACCCGGCATCCGACCCGCACCGCCCCACCGCCTCGGCTTGTGCGGACGCCGCGGCGTTAACCAGTGAACCTCATTTTCATGAACGTTGACAATGCGCTGTCAAAGCAAGGCAGGCATGCGATCAGCGAGTTATGACCGAGTCCTCCACGCGCCGTCCTCACGTGGTCGGGGCGGCCGGCGGATGATTCCGGGCGTGGTCAGCTTGCGAGCGAGGCGATCCGAGTTTATGTAGTGAGTGCATATACCTACATACATAGAATTCCATATGAAGAATGAAGAACCGCACGATGCGTGTCGGTGTAGGTCGGGTGCCGGGTGGCTCTAATGAGCTATAACCTTAAAATGTTGAAGCACCCACCTCTATCTTTCCGTCCTGAGTAGTATATTAAAGCTTGTAAGCAAATATAACAATTCATCAAACACACCACACTAATAACAAGTACTCACAAATAATGCTCACTGAAATACGAAACAACAAAAGTTTTACATTAGATTACTCAAGCAAATACGTACTCTATTTAATTTACAATCAATACTACAACTAGCCTCCTTTAGTTTAACTTTCTTCTATATTTTCTCCTTTTTAAAATGCAGGCAAATGTAACTATAAATATTCAGCACCAAGCACACAAATAATATTCAAGTGACGCTATCTAAGGCGGTTGTATGCCGCACACTAGCGCCACACCTATTTTTACTTCTAATTACGTAAATCAAAGGAATTTTAAAAAATCCACTGCACAGTTTATGGCTTTTTATAATGCCCATGAAATAGTTTTCTTTTATTTCCTTTATGCTTTATGCAGAACAGCGAAGTTGCTTTTGGTGGAAATTGGTTAAGCACAAGAATTTTCTAATTCTTGTGCTTAACCCTGCGTATGCAATACAACAACATTTTCAGGATGATGTTGGGGCTACCCCGCTACTGCAGTGCATCAGGGATGTTTGCGGAGTAACAAGTAGATGGGTTCACAGCTATTCTCCGGAAAAAGACCGTCTCCCTGATGCGCAGAGTCCGGGATAGCTCGAACAGTATCCTGAGAACTATTGCTTATAGACTCTCCTCTCCTATATGGATATGTTTTATGCGTAGCATAATTTGTGTAATATGATGTCCTTTATAATTAGTGTGTGTGAGTAGTTACTAAACTAAATTTTTAAGTCTTTTCTATAGTGGTTTTACTAACAAGATATGGAAATTATTATTCGAAATAAAATAAATAGGTGTTGGCGCTAGTGTGCGGCATACAATCACCTTAATACCATAAAATTTCTGGACATCCTGGCATAAGTATTTATACTTAACAACTTTCAATACTATGAGTACATGTACACATAAGGCAGTAGTTATCGACCAGATATGGATCAATGTTGCAATTATACAAACGTTATAGCCCGGCTACACGCTCAAACATGTGTGCATGCATGATTGCACAAGCAAGATGGAGCGTGAGGCCGGGCTCAAACCAGTTTGCGCAAGTAAGATGGAGCGTGTGGCCAGGCTCATCTTGCATGCGCGTACATTTACACATAAGATAGCAGCTATCGACCAGACGTGGATTAATTTGCAGTTATACAAACGTTACTTTCACAAGAATCAAACATGCAATCTTTTGCATCTGAAGCGGACCTTGTGTCTGTGGCTTCCTGCGTCGTAGACTGATCAAAAGATAAAGGTACTCTTCAACTAGAGCGGAGAAAAATATCAAGCACAGGCTATAGGATAAAATACCCCCGAATACTCAAACGTGACAGATTTAAGCACGTCTAAATAAACCAATTTTTTACGCATTTTCTTTGAAAACCGTGATTGTGATAAGTGTAATTTGTGAATACTATATTTTTTTAGTTGATAGACCGCATTCGTTTGACCACAATATCACCTGATGGAAATTGACGTTGTGGCGACGGTGTATCACGAAGGTCTAGAAGACACCTATTCACTCTTGTCTTGAAGAGACCCAGATTGTATTTTACTATAATCATTGTGCTTTTCATGTTGTGTTGTCTTTTTGTATAATCATATTGGTGCAAAATTATAAGATTTATTTCAACGGATAAAATCGACCCTTCATCGACTTCGAATTTTAAGAGACTCAGACACTGGTACACTCTTAGAGAAAAGCAAGCGGTGCCATTAAACAAGAAGTATAAGTCGACGTGCTCAAAATTCAACTTGCGTTTTGCCTGATTTGTCCTCTTGTTTAGAAAATTCATTTTGATACAAAATTAATAGTTTCTATTTCGGTACCGATCATATTCGGTTCACAAAGTTCAGTCACATCTGTGTCAGTGTCACTGGAAGAACCGTAGCGAAAACCAAACGGCGCCATTAAAAAAGAAGTTGAAGTGGAGTATTCGGGCGTTAGGTTTGTAAATCGAGCGATCACTCATGCAAACTGCTTTAGTATGAATAAAGTAGATGGTGACAGGTTTACCTGGACATTGCTCATCCGGGTTCTGTAGACCAAGCAGCTTGTTGAAGACTTCTTTTACGACGGCGGGATTCAGTTTTATGAATTTTGGCAACGCGGCTAATATCTACAACAAAATAAAAACATATAATATAACAACCAACAACCTACAACAAACCAACATATTTTATACTGCGGCTTCGCTTTTATAGCCTGATATCTAATTACTCAGATTATAGATTCAATAAATTTATTTCTTTGCGTACAAAATAAGCACTTCACTTAGACAAGAAAAAAATTATACAATATTGTTCTATGGAAACTTTTTTAGGTTCTCTCTTATCCAATGAAACTAATTTATGGGATGAAAGTAGGCTATCTATGTATGTATAGATTATGATTATTGTATTATGTATATCAGTCATTTAGTACCACTAACACAAGCTCTGCTTAGCTTGGGGCTAGACGATGCTGATTGTCCAGTATTATTATATTTATATTAATTCCAGAACTGGCGACCACTTCTTCACAGACATGTTCGTGATGATGTGCAGAATCAGCAGTTCAAGCAGTGACAATTAATTACTAATAACCCTGAATAATGATGTGTTTCATGTGATGATGTTGTTTCATATGATGTGTTAAATTATTGTTAATATGCCGTGGGGCCGCGGCGTACGAATATCGACCCCTCCAACTTAACCCGTGGATGTCGTAAGAGCCGACTAAGGGAACCTACCAGAGGAAGGGCAGCAGCTTCCTTCTGAGTATTTTTAAACACCAACACTGCGATCACCAATCCGCCTGCCAAGCGTGGTGATTATGGCAAATCCCCCCCTAAATGGGAGACCATCCACTCGGATGGACCGACGTCATCGTAGCGGTCGCGGAGCCGATGGATGGAGGCGGCTCAGGACCGCTATTTGTGGCGTCGTACGGGGGAGGCCTATGTCCAGCAGTGGACGTGTATGGGCTGATGATGATGATTGTTAAAATATTGTATGTCCGAAACGGATATAATTTTAGTTACCAATTAAAGATTTTAATACCCTTCCTATGGATGTTTTACACAATTTTACAGTAAATATTTTCTTATTCTTATTCAACTGACCTCTTTCTTCGATAGCCCAGTGAGTACAGGAATGAGGAAACGCACGTCCGAAACCCGAGTCGCGTACAAGTCTCGGATCTTTGACACCAGCTCGGGGGTTGGGGGCGCTGCAAACATAACAGAAACCATTTATTAAGGAATACTTAACTAATGCTGAATGTTTTCTCATTTTGAAGCTCCAAGATAAGCGATGAAACGGGTTACAGATGTAACCCGGTGTCTAAATACTGTATATTTCGTTGTCTATAATTAGAGATACGAGTACATATCCAATTTCCATAGTAAAGTCACATATATAGTAATGCACAATATTATACGTAAAGTATAATGTAACTGTGTCTTTCCTAATAAATCTGTAAATTTCTGACCTGTGTGATGTTTTTGTCAAGTATTAACGGCTGAACTATTACTTTTATTTCGTTTAAACCGATTTGGACTAAGGTGACTATGTTGATTATTTATGTTGGGAAATAAATATGAAAATCTGCTTTCTTTTCTTTGTTGTTGTTTTTTTCTATTCTTATAGCTATTCAGACACTCTAAACCAGAGGTTTGTTTGGCAACTTGGTGTAACCGCAGACAGCGGTTACACCAAGTTGCCACACATTTGGGATGAAGTTATAGCACAACAAACATAAAAGCATTATTATAATAAACAAAAACGACAAATTGAACAGTGACAAAAAAAAGGAACCTTTTTTTATTCACAAAGTGACATATACATCGACCGACTGGCCAGATTAATCAGTGTAACCAGCATCACAAAGGTGTTGCCAACATGCAGAATAAATATGGTTATTTTCCCATTTAACAGACATACTATACCACCTCGACGGCGACCCACTTTGCAAGAGTTACTAGCTCAGTGGGCCAAGCACGGGGACTGTTCTTAAGGGTAGAATAGACAATAATGACATCGCATCGTCATACATTGCGTACATTATGGAAGTTGAAGGAATGAATTTTGAAATAATTTACGCATTCGATGACGAAGTGACGTAATTTTTCTGTATTCTACGCTAGAGAATAATCCCGAGGTTGCCCAGCAGGTTCTCTACTATACTTACATTTCTCAGTAAAGATGTGCACTAATCTAGTGAGCAGTGTCTCAGCGCCCCGCGGACACTCGTCGAGCAGCGCTGCGAAAGCGGGCCGCAGGCCGCCCTCCGGCACGCCCTTGGCTATGGCGGCCCGCACAGGGGTCTCCACGCAGCGGAGCACAACGCGCTTGGCCTCCGGGTCGCAGCAGCCGTACACTCGGGCCACTTCGATTATAAGGTCTGGGGAGAAGAAAGGTTATGGTTAATATAGAGGAACTTTAAAAGAGTGACATGTTTATTACGCAGACTTGAAGTGAGGTTTTATACGACTAGCAGTTTAACATGCGATTTGAGAGCTGTCAGGGCATAATGCTGGATGAAACAGATTCAAGTCTTATGTTAGCATAATGTATTAGTATTGCAGCAAGAAGTTTGCTTGTGTATGGTTTTGTTTGTAGGTCTATTTGTAAAACCATTATATTGGTCGAAGTGTACAACTCGCTTAACAAATACAGACGGACCTAAGAACAGAATATAAAAAAAACATAGACAGGTACAAAGAGCAGCATAAAATAATAGAAAAAAAGGAAAAAAAATACTATAACATAGAGGTAAGTGATACAAATGGGTGCATAAGTGACCAGATTTGGTTTTGATATTTATTAGTGAGTAATTTCGCACAAAACAATCAAGCAGTCATGTCACATATCACCAAACAGTTGATTGTGTAACGCAGGCCGAATTAAGCCTTATTACGCGGATAGACGGCGGCTTTAATATGTTGATCTGGTCGAGTCCGAAGTGCGACCAGAGCGAAGCATCTCAGCTTTATTGGAAGAGCAACCTTATACAAAGGTAACTAACCTTCATTCTCCAGCAGCAAAGTCATGATCAGATTCAAGCACAGTTTGTAGAAGTGGTCGGTCCAAGGCATCCTAAAGGTAGTCCGCGCGGCGAGCACCTCGGCCGGCGGCGACGCTAGCGCGATGAATCCGAGGTACAGACGCGCTTGCTTCTCTATCACTTTGCGTGTTGCGTCCGTGGAACGTAAGTAGATCTTGGTGATGGATTTTAGGGTGGCTTCGCGAATTTCTTCTTGTTGGTTTACTGGAAGGAGTGGAGATTAAGTTAGAAATGAAGTGTTTTGATGTTGATTTAGTTTCAATGCAAGGCATAGTTTGGCCATGGCGCAAGGTCTGTCGTTTTGCTGTAAGTTTTCATAGTTTTGTAAGTGAATAAACGCAGAATATGTTTCAATCAATTTTAGTACTGCAATATCAATCAGCCTCGTATGTTTCAGTGCTAAACAGGGCATGCTCTACACCCAATTTGATCTCTGGTTATTCTGGACCCAAGGCCTTTTTATTATTTTTGGCTTATATAATTATATTAGTTATAATAAAGTCATTTTAATAATGTCAGATGTTAAATAAACTGTAGAAATTCAATACTCACAAACATGACACACCAAAGCCATCACATACTTATGAGACCGCGGTGGCCGCATGATACAAATATCCTCCAAAATCTCCAACGCGACTGTAGCTACCTTCTCCTCCATGACCAAATGCTTCAAGTAATCTATAGCCTCATCTGTCACTACGGGACATTCAGAGTATATTTTCCTGAGGAGAACTTCCTTGGAGGCTTCTATTACTGGATCTCCTCGTTCACATATCTGAGTAATCAGCGCGCAAAGCAAGTGGCTATAGTTCTGGTCGTGTTTCTCGTGCATTTTTGGCTGTAATGTCACAGGGTGGCGGTTAAAACCCTGCATAAAGGCGTATTCTTCGTACAACCAGTGAAGGGCTAGGTCTATTCTGTTAACTGGGTCGTCTAGAATGTAGTTTAGCACTAGATCACGAATTTCTGGCGTATAACTTGATGCGAAGATTGTTATGAATTTAGATCGGATTTGAGCGGCTCCTCCTATGATGCTTTCTTTCTCAGCTCGTAAGATTCTGTCTACAGCTTGTAAGACCATTTTCTCTTTCGTTTCTTTTGGTATCGGACGTGTGATCTCGTGCAGTTTCAGTAACTTTACTCTCTGCTTGAGCTTTGGTACGGTAGGTGTCTGTGGTGGTATCAGCTTTTCTTTATCTTTCGTTTTGCGTTCCTCTTCTTTCAAATGGTCTGCTCTGGTTTCCTCCATGAGTTTAGATACCGCGCTCGATACAGCGCTTTCCATCTGTCTTTCAGCTTTAGATGTTTCCTGAAGCTTCGCCACCGCGTTTTTGAGAGTATTTTTCTCACTCTCTTCGTCCTTTATCAGAGGTATTTTCGCCGCAATTTCGGAAAGCGATGGCTGAGTAACGAACGGAATTTCCTGGCTTTCTAAAGTGGGAGGCTGTACCGGCATCGGTGCTGGTTCAACCGATTCTAGCTCATTCTGTATTAAAGCCATGATCAGTTTCGCTAGACTTCTCTTCTGCACCTTGCTGCCAGAGTTGGGAATAGGTTTGTATAGAGAGGCGAAAGTCGGTGGTATTTCATTAGGAAGTCCATTCACTAAAGTTGACATCACCAGATCAACTACAAGTTCAACGTTATTTAGTCCATCGAAGAAAGTGTCCTCGGAAACTGGTTTGTCTTCAGGTTTAACGGGAGCTTGAAAGATAGATGCTTGACTGCTGCTGTCTTCATCAGCTTCAATGCGAGTAAAGTCTTCTTTCGGGAGCTCTCGGGCGACTTCGGGACGAGTTTCCGTGATGAACTCACTTCGGCTGTTGCTGTCGCTACTCTGCGAATTCTGAGGTGAGTCTATTCTGAATCTTTTGGACGGTATTTCGCTCATCTTTATCTCCCCTAGTCTCTTACTCCGCTTTTCTTTGGGTAGGGCCTTGTTTATCTCCGACGTCGTCATTCCAATGTCCATAAGCAGCTGAGTCAGCTGAGGCATGTGATCGTTTGCTGACGAATGCTTTATCAAGTTGATCAGTTGCATTTTCAGATGTTTTCTCACTGAGTTGACTTGCGATTGTGTGAGTGTGGGTGGTAAAGTTGTATGGAGATCTCCTAACGCTTGTATGACTCTGGCCATGTATTTTGGTCTTGATTTGCAGAGTAGGCATAGTGTTGTCATACAAGCCATCAAGTTCACGCTAGAAATGTGCTGTGAGTTGTGGAAATTCACTATTAGGTTGAAGATTTGCCTGAAAAAGGAAAAGTAATGATAGAGCATTCTCTGAAATAGTTTTTGTAATTCAGTTAAGGCGACGAGGTCCAAATTAGGAGCTTCACACTAGCGCCGCCACCGTCACCTATTTTTTCGTAACATTACGTTGACAAAGACGGCGGCGCTAGAGTGAAGCACAGAAAAACGAAAATTAAGCCACGACATACACGCCTCCGCACGTTGCTGATCAGGCCTTACCTTAAGCGTCTCAACCGTAGGCGTTAGACAGCATGATTTTCAGATGGCAATGTAATCAATCTATAGTCAATCTTCATTGGCATGACATTGTGGGCCTTTTTAATTGCACAGATAGTGGTTATTTGAGACCATAAGAGCGTCTAAGGCCCATATCACAAAAGCTTGCTCAGACATCAATCTATGATTGAGTAACAATTTCCTACTTCTATTAGTAATTTACTATTTTCTACTTTAATCATTTTGGAGACTTTGGAATCTAGAGAGGTAGATGAAGCTAATCAAAGACATATTCACTTTAACATGTAGGTAGGTAGTTAAAGAGAAGCGAAGCTGTTATGGACTTGACTAGAACAGAAAGTCTTCTATCAGAGACCACGACTGACGATGAGTCCCTACACACGAGGTGTAGTTGTAAATAGGGCTAATCCAAAGTAAATATAACTCACTCAGATTCCTTTTCAAGCAGGTCTCGTTTGATAAACGGCAGGTGGGTCGGTAGGCTGTCCAGACTGAAGTCACTCTCTGTCACTGTCTCCACCGGACTCTGCAGAAGAATCACCTCCTCCAGGAACTTGACTGAGTGCGTCCGGATGCCTTCGTTGTCATTGTCTATCATGTTTAGGATGATGAGCTGCAAGACAGAGATATAAAGCTTAGGTTTCAACCAACAAATACTATGACGACCTACAAATACTATGACGACCTACAAATACTATGACGACCTACAAATACTATGACGACCTACAAATACTATGACGACCTACAAATATTATGAAGACCTACAAATACTATGACGACCTACAAATACTATGACGACCTACAAATACTTTGACGACCTACAAATACTATGACAACCTACAAATACTATGACGACCTACAAATACTATGACGACCTACAAATATTATGACGACCTACAAATACTATGACGACCTACAAATACTATGACGACCGATGTGGCGCGACGGGTGAAGGTCCGCCTGCGACGCAGGAGGTTGCGGATTATGTATATCAGTCATCTAGTACCCATAACACAAGCTCTGCATAGCTTGGGGCTAGAGGATGGTGTCGATTGACCAGGTTATTTTATTTATGTATCCTTACTAATATTATAAATGCGAAAGTAACTCTGTCTGTCTGTATCGTTTTCACGCCAAAACTACTGAACGGATCATAATGAAATTTGGCAGGGAGGTAAATGGTATCCCGGGGACGGACATAGGGTACATGAAAAGCGCGTGGGAAGCCGCGGGCAGCAGCTAGTTTATTATAAAGGCAAAAGTTTGTGCCGTTGTGAGATGTTTGAACGAAGACTACGCCAAAGCTACTGAATATAACGAGCTTACGAAATTTTGGACACATTAATATCTGAATTTGGAATACCACCATGGCAACTTTTTATTAAAAAAAAACTCGTGCGAAGCAGCGGGCAGCAGCTCGTTAATAGTACTGAAATTAAATTTGTTGATAAGAGACAGATGATTATTAATTTTTATTGCTTAATAATCTTAAGACTATACTCCTATTTAGAATCCAAGATATTTTATGTCAACAAAAACATTTATGAATGAAAACTTAAAACTAGTAACTTACCAAAAACTTATAACAATAACATGCAGTTTGAGGATGTGTAGGTAAGCCAAAAAATAGGGGTGGGCTTATTAAGAAGGCTCTACAGCTACGTTCGTTCACACGTACGTTCACATTCTATGTGAAACCTTAATATCTTGAAAAGGTTACTTGAGTCCAGACTAAAATTACCTCAGGGCCATAGTCAAGAAAAAAGTAAAGAAATTATAGCTTAATAGCCTATGAATGAAAATAAAATGGTTTTAATTGTCTTTAGTTGTGAGATTCACAGCATGAATGAATTAGGTAACTTATAATTGTTATTAATTATAAGATTTATGTAAGTATGATTAAACCTTAAAGAATTTAACAAAATCCCAAAAATTTACGACTCCGGCGGGATAACTTCAATGTTTCCCCTGTAGGTGGAGCTAACAGCGCTATAGTCCGTAAGTCCCAAAGATTTTCGACAGGTCGGGTACTTGCCTCCGTGGCGCAGTTGGTTAGCGCATCCCCGTATTCAGGGGAGGGTCGCGGGTACAAGTCCCGCCGGAGTCGTAAATTTTTAGGATATTATTAAATTCTTTAAGATTAAGTTACCAACCTGTGTACATATTAGCAATGAATAAATGAAAGGTACCTACATATGTATGTATATCTAAGACTTAGATTCTAAGTAAATAATAGTAGATTGTTTTACAAGGGACTAAACCATCCCATTATATACGAGGGTTTTAGAGGATGACAAGACCGAGTCATAATGGGTGGTTTTGGCCCGAGTAAAATACTCTACTTTTTACTTCGATTGCGAGAAAATAAAACAATTCAAAATTAGACAATTTTCAGAAATTTTACTAAAAATTAAATGTGCAGTTAGAGCAATTTTGAATGTTTAGTGATATGTTTTTCCCGGGCAATTTTATTTCGGTTCTCTGTGATTGGGATGTGATAATATTTTGAGTTGATTGTTGTGGAGTAAAAGTTGGAGAGACTCAACTCATGCTTGAGTTTCCTGCATTATTAAGATCTGAGTGCGGCTTCAGCTGAGTTGACATATTCATCCAATCCCGCGATGTAGATGCTTGGGGTTCTGTAATGTTTGGTAGAATATTCATTCCTTCCGTAATCCGCTGCGTGACCGGATACTTGTTTTGTATAGAGTCCTCTATATAACCTTGAGCCACTTGATCGGACCTCCATCCACCGTGCCGTTTTAATGTCGTTATATTCGCACCAGAGTCCGCCAACAGAGTCGCGGATGTTCTGCGGAAACAATGGCCCGTGTAGAGTTCCGGATTTGGTAAATTTAGATAAGTGGCAATATCTTTAGGCATGTTACCAAATTTATTTTTGCATATGACTTGCCTTGTGCATTTACCATTATGATAATTTAGAAAAAATCTTCTCGTTGAAACATTAGTGGGACGTAACTCCTGATAGGCTTTAACTATATTAAGGTATTCTCCACTGATGACAAATTTACGCTCTTTGTTTGTTTTCGTGTTCGGCAGACTCACAGCTTGTAGGTTTGTATCCGTTTCTACGTCTTCTAGCGTTATATTGGCAAGCTCTATTCCTCTGCATGCACCGCTGATACCATAAATTAAAGCAACCTGTTGAACAAAAAAATAAGTGTGTTAATAATCGTAATAACCTAGGTACATAATCTAGGTATGTAGGTAGGTATCTATTTAGAGTAGAGTACATAAGTAGGTTACCTTTGTTGCCAAGTATTGTTTATTTGGAGCGTTATTTAAAAATGTTTCGATTTCTTGTGTCGTCACGACTTTAGATTTTTTTGCCTTGTATCCAGTGGACAATTTCTTCAGTAAAGCCGTTAAATTTCGGACTCGGACCCTAATATAGCGGGATTTAAATTGGACCTAGATAATAAGGTATTGAGCGGAGCATCATCGCTCTCTTCTGTTACCTCGCGGACTAGCGCGAAACGCAAGGAACGTGACGAAATCAGTCGCTCAGAAATAATTGACCTTTTTGCTTCACTGAAAGCTTATCTAGAAGCTAAATTTGACACAATCCTTAGTAACTTCACTGACCTGCGGGCCTCCATGGACCTTATGGGTCAAAAATTTTACGAAGTCCTAGGCAGATTGACTTATTTGGAAGAGGAGAAACAGGAACATAGCACTAGAATAGAGTTTTTGGAAAATAAGGTCGAAGTACTAGAACGCCAGATTAGAGGCACGAGCATTGAGATAAAAAAACATCCCACAAGCTCCCAAAGAATCGAAAAAAGACACAAAAAACCTGGTCTTGCAAACTGCTGAAAAATTAAACATTACCCTGGACAGCTCGGAAATAAGAGACGTATACCGTTCGAAGCTCAAGTCGGGTACAAACCCTATAATCGCTGAATTCACGACTGTATTTATGAGGGATAAGTTCCTAACTTCTTTCAAGAGATACAATAAGGACAACCAACAAAACAAGTTTAACACAACTAGTCTTAATATCATAGGCCCAAGTAGTCCGGTGTGTGTATCAGAGAATTTAACGCAAAAGGATAGAAAACTGTTTTATCTAGCACGCGAATTTGCGAAGAACAACGGGTACCAGTTCTGCTGGACTGCTTTCGAGAAAATCTTCATTCGGGAAACTGAAGGCTCCCCACAAATAAGGATCTTTAAAGAAAGCGATTTAGGTAGTAAAAATAATAGCTAAGTGGCAGATTGGAACCTGAACTACATTGTAAATAGTTTTAGGTGTCTCTCATATTTATAATTTCATGTTAAGTTTTAGGTATATTTACTTAGATATTAGCAGTACCGGAATTAAGTGTCAAGATTAAGGAATATAGGTATAACATAATATATGTTGGGGACATCAAGAAAAGAGTTTGGTTTAACTGCACACGATTTATTGCACTAAAAATACTTTAAAGTTAATTGATGGGAAAGACGTGATAATGAGCCGCGATGTTAATGAGGACTGGCGGCGCGGGTGACCGCATGTCGCGCCCCGATCGGTCCCACGGTCGGGAAATGCCGAGTTGCATTTCTATGTACTTATTGTACGAACCGTACAATATATTATCCCAAATAACTACTTTCATTAGATATATCCACTTATTTTATATGCTTTTTGGTGTTACAACTCTTCTTTATATACTTCTGTTGCTATCGTAACTTGTAACATGAGCCAAAATGTGAGAAACCTTTTGGAAGACATCGACGAAGATGTTACAGCTGGTGAGTCCTTTTTATTAAATGCTCCGGAACAGTGTAATAATTACGTTCATCTAACCAAGTCAACATTTAATATTGTCATACAAAATATTCGCAGTATTAATCATAACCTTGATGACTTTAAAATATTTTTGAATAGACTACAGCTTAAAACTGATCTTATAATTTTATCAGAGTGCTGGCTTTCAAAAACACCTTTCTTACCATTAATAGACAACTTTCAAACATACCAAACGCAAAGGCGGATTAACCAAAATGATGGAATTGTAATCTACGCTAAAAAAGAGCCAAGCATAAATGTCTTTGAGCCTAACTACACAGAAGAA
This sequence comes from Eupithecia insigniata, assembly GCA_947859395.1. NCBI lineage: Eukaryota > Metazoa > Arthropoda > Insecta > Lepidoptera > Geometridae > Eupithecia > Eupithecia insigniata. Next base: position 2,242,444 of record OX402007.1, read on the forward strand.
GTCAACTGCTTAGTGATGACCAATTACAGAAACTATGCTGTAGTTAGTATTTATAGGCCACCTTCATTTAAGAACATAGAAAAGTTTCTTTCATCTGTAGACAGGATACTCACAGAATTAAAAGATATCAATCAAATTGCTCTGGTTGGTGATATGAATATTGATATCAAACCAGACAATGAGGATCCTAGGTCCGCAGATTATCTGAACTTGCTAGCATCTCACGGTTTCCTCCCATCACACCTTTTACCAACTCGAGATAGGAATTGCTTAGACCATTGCTTCGTGAAAACAAAATGTCCAGCTACGACAATCTTGATAAACTCTACGGTGACTGACCATTTACCAATTGTCTTATCAATGAACATAATTCAAACAAGATCTATGGAAACTACAAAATTTCGTAAGAGAATTGATTATGCCGCTGTTGCCAATGAACTGTCTGAAATAGACTGGTCTAATATGTTTCAACAGTATGATACGAATGAAGCCACAAATGTGTTCTTACATACAGTGAGAAACAGTATGCTCAACAATACAACCATTATAACTACCCCCTGTAAAAAATTACTCTAAAGCCATGGGTGACGACAGGTTTACTTCGGTGCATTCAAAACAGAGATAAATTAAATCATATACATAAAAAGAATCTCAAAAACACGATATATAAAACAACATACTTGAGATACCGTAACACATGCAATAAAATACTCAAGAAACTTAAAAATAATTATTACCAAACACAAATGAATAAACACAAGTACGACATGAAAAAGCAATGGAAATACATTAGAGATATATGTCATTTGGATAAAACTCGAACAGTAAATAATGATCTCTTAAATCTAAAGCCTACAATAGAACACTCACTGAATTACATAAATAAATACTTCTCTAACATAAGAACTGTGCTTGCAAATAACATTACCAGAGTTCAGGAAAATAAGGATTGTTCGACCGAAAACGGGTTAATAAATTACTCTCACTCTACAGAAAATAAAAATTATTTCGTTCTAATCGAAACTGATGAAAGTGAAGTAATTGACACGATAAGATGCCTTAAAAATAGCCAGTCTTCGGGATGGGATGAAATCCCCTCTATCGTGTATAAGCAATGTGCACATGTTCTAGCTGCACCGATAACTTGGTTAAGTAATAAATGCTTTGAAGACGGCATTTTTCCTGATGCTCTAAAAAAATCGGTAGTCATACCAATTCATAAGGCTGGGAACAGAGATGACATATCTAATTATCGCCCCATCTCACTACTCCCCACACTATCGAAGATATTGGAAAAATTAATAAATAAAAGAATAAAGAATTATCTCGAGAAATTTAATCTCTTATCTGATAACCAATATTGATTTCGAAATAATGTCTCAACATCTGAAGCAGTTAGTAAATTAACATCAAATATAGCACATAACCTTGATAATAATAATAAATGCCTGGGAATATTTTTAGATTTGGCAAAAGCCTTAGATACCGTCTCCGTTCCACTACTTCTAGACAGACTATATAAAATTGGTATCAGAGGTACACAACATAAATTAATGGTAAATTATCTTTCAAACAGAACGCAATCAGTAAAAATAGATAACCATAAAAGCAATGAGGAGACTATGAAATTTGGTGTGCCCCAAGGTAGCATCTTGGTCCCTACCCTCTTTCTTATTTACATAAATGGACTATGCGAACTGCCATTAAACAATGGATGCATAATAACCTTCGCTGATGATACGGTTATACTCATAAATGGAAAAAATTGGGCTGAATGTAACTCGTATGCTAATGAGGGATTCTGGACTGTTCTTAACTGGCTAAACAACAACCTATTGACAGTTAATGTTTCAAAAACCAAATATATAACCTTTAGCATACGAAGCAATAGTCAGCCTCCTCCTGATACCATAAAAGTAGTTGCGCACCACTGTACACAAAAAGAAAACTGCAATTGCCCAGAGCTATCATCTGTTCCCACAATTAAATATCTTGGAGTACATATTGATTGCAACCTAAATTGGAAATATAATGTGAAATCTCTAGCCGGAAGAGTCAGAAAACTAATCTTTGTTTTCAGAACTCTACGAAACATTTGCGATAAGCAACAATTAAAATATACCTATTTTGCCTTAGGACAGTCAATTATCACGTATTGCATGAACTCGTGGGGTGGATGTCCAAAATCTACTCTGATCATATTGGAACGTGCTCAAAGAGCATTGCTTAAAGTCACCTTCTCTAAACCTTACCGATTTCCAACTAGTGAATTATACCAAGAAACTTGTATACTCACAGTTAGACAATGTTTTATACTGGCAGTTACACTAAGACAACATAAGAAGCTTTATAAAGCTAACCCGATAAAACGCAGACAAGACAGAGTCTTCACTATTCCTACACGCAAAACAACATTCGCACGAAGTTTTGAAATTTTTGTCGGCCCTTTTGTTTATAATAAACTTAGCAAATATGCTGATATAAGAAATAAATCTAACTATATGTGCAAAAAAACTGTTACTGAAATTTTGCGGAGTCGAAATTACGAAGATACAGAATATCTAACAATAGTATCATAATTAAATTTATAATAACAATAATCTTATAACCTGCACCCCTAATTTCTGACAAAAATTATAATAAAATATTAAGTATTTATTATTTCATTTATATAAAAAACAGACAATAAATGACCCTGACACAAAACACAAGTTCTGCTTCCATAGGCCGGATGATGCTCTGTTAATCCTTCTCTAAGTACTTAGTATACCATAAATTATGTCTACAATATAATACATACATACCTATATACATTTACTTATCAATTGTTAAATAAACCTTGTACTATTATTATACTATATGAACGATGAGGAGCGAGGAGCGCACTATCTGCCGAGATACAGTGCATAACTAGTTCGGCAGGTAGGGAAACCCGATTCAACCACAGTCGATCCAAGTATTAAAAAAAAATGTAAATTCAAATCTTACTCTAATTATCATTAGGACAGTTTGAAAATATCAACTTTTATTTTGATGTTACAGAGTTCAATCAAAATATATTATAAACTGTTACTCTAGTTCTATTTTAGTCTATAAGTTGAGTAAGTTGTGTAGTATTAAGTGGGCTGTCCTGTAAAGTTGCTCGAATAAATAAATCTATAAAATCTATTTACATACCTATTTTTTAATATCGACGTCGTGTTTCGTTTGTAAAGTCATTCTTAACATTGAATATGTGCTCCAAAGAGTCGACGATTTGATTTTTTTCGATAATTCATCAAAATAAGTGAGAAAAACCCCTTCTGTAAAAGAATCCACAAGTTTCTCATCTCTCCATTTCATAAAATTTTCGTAACTCTTGAAATATATTCCACGTGATTTTGTCGGCAACAGATTCATAATTATTTCTTTGCCCTTTTCTTCCATTTGCATGTTAGCATCTTCACTATCACTTGATGACATTTTTCAAGTTCATAATTTGGAAGTAGAAGTCAGGAAGTTAAACGTAAAAGTTTGTGATTTGGAATGAAGAAAATTCTAGAGATTTAGCGCCAACACCATCTTTTTTTTAAATCTCTATTTAACCCGCAACGAAACAGTTCGCATTCTACCGTGAAGGGAAGAATCAACCTTCATAAAACATCACCAAGACGGTTCTATTCTAAAAAAAAAAAGATTGACGAAGCACCAAGAAGTCGAGTTTTTATGTAAGAGAACGAATGCTTTGTACGGGCTGATGATTTTAGACAAAAACTAAAAAGAAAAAAACTTTTTAGCCCGAGTTATTAAACTCGAGTTTTAGGCCCGCTAAGCTACACTATTATGATACACTTTTTGAGCAAGAGAAGTGAAAAATTATTTATTATATACTTTGTAGTAGATTACCAACTACATTAACAAAGAAAGAATGATAAAAAAATAATAATAATCAGGATACTTGAGGAACTTGTGGACATAATGGGTCATTAAACAAAATAACTCAAATAAAGCAGTCAATTCACCTTGATTTCACTAAGGTGCTCCCAAACATTCTGCATCTCGGCCGCCGCAGCCCTGCCCTTGCAGATCCACAGCAGAGTGTTTCGGTACAGGATGCTGGCCGCCTGGATGGCTCGCTTCTGCACTACCACCACTGGGTCCATCACAAGCAGTTGCAGCTGGCTGATCACTTCCGGCAAGTGCTCGGGAAAGTTCTTGCTGGAATTCAAAGTCAAAGTGCTATATCACACTAATATGAAATTTCTGATCTGTCCAAGAGTCATGTATGGTCTAAAGGAAATTAAAAACTTTGATATTTGATAAATGCGAAAGTTTGGATGGACAGATGGATGTTTGTTACTTCTTCACGTCCAAACTACTGAACAGATCCGGCTGAAATTTGCATAGATGTAATTCTAGACCAGGAATAAAACCAAGGCTTTTTTATCTCATAAATCACTTCCTATGGGATAAAAATAACCTTTGGAATTTCTATAGAATGTGTGCGAAGCCACAGGTATATTGGTATTCTAGTTATTCTCAGAACACTTCAACATGAATGTCAAAATGAAATTTGATGTTATCAACATTGTAAGTCTGTTTCTCCTTTTGTGCTATCAGATTTTCAGTCTGCTGTCTGATTCTATTGTACTGGGCCGTTTATAGAGTTGAGTCCAGAGAGTATGGAAGATTAATGCTTTCGGTGTTCAGCGTCTGCGGCGCAGCTAATAGGACTGCTCCTCATGTGCATCGTGGGCAATGAAAGTGTTAAGCACCAAACCCATACCTGGGCTGGCTGGCTGAGCTCAAATTTATATATATCTGATCTTTATTGATCCTTAATCGTCACAGGCAGCTTTTGGAGCTTTGCTATGCTAGTATTATTTTCTTAGGTACTTACTCCTTTTTTCAGTGTCATGCACATCAAATAATAGGTATTTGTTCTTTAGTCTACTTTAGAAATTGAGTAGAATAATATTCTAAACTATGTAACTTGGCTATTTACAATGTATGTATAAAAATATGCTCTAATGAGGACTTCTCATTGAAAGTTTAGCCATTTAAATGTGAGCCATTACCCTGTTGGTACATGGTAACATTCCTCTTACCTGATCTCTTCAATAAAAACAATGACTTGCTTCTTCACGTTATTAGAACGATCGCCACCAAAGCTCAGAATGTTCTGAATATACAGGGGAATATATTGCGAGCCCTGGTGAAGCAAGACCTCTAGGATCTTTCGGAGAAGGTTCACTTTCTTGCCGCCCTCTGCCATTCCTGCATCGTTTATCCATTGTACAAGCTGAAAATAGATGCATATAAAATAAAACAAGACGTGAAGATTTGAAAACCTTTAATTTCAAGAAATAGGTACAATTGTGACAAGGTAATTCAGTATGTTTTACTGAAATATAGCCGCGCGTCCACCTCGGTCAACGAACCTGGTTTTGGATGGCAAGATTGGTATTTGATGCGAATTTGTTAGACATCTTTGTTGTTACTATTTCGGGATGCTAAATCACCAATATTTCATCGTTTCTAAACAATAAGATTCCGTAAAACACGAGAAAAGTATGAAAATACGATGCGTTTACATTGCCCAACTCATGTCTATTTTTCATTTCATTTCATGCACATTTATTTATCCAGCCATTTTGAATGTGTCTAAATAAAAGAGAAAGCGTACATTGACAGGCATGCAACCCTTTATGAAAAACAGAGAGATCCGAGTAATACGCACACATAAAATGACCTTCAAGTTGGTCGGATTACCACATGGTTACCACATGTGACATTGACAAACACAAGCAATGACATTAGAATCTTAGTGCTGCCAGAACTAAAATTACTGATAAATAATTCAGAAAGATCGTAGATTTGTAAGTATCACGTACAAAGTACGAACTTCGAAAACAGGCAATTTTTCGGCAGTTTTGTATTCCTTTGATGTGGTTTATAATTTGCCTTTACCTCTACTATAAAGCTACTAGCTCCTATTTCCTATATGAATAAGTAAATAACAAAATTACACCCCTATGTTATATTAAGTAGGTAAACCACACCAAAAGGATATTTTTCATTTAAATAGTAGAATTGAAAACTTTCTCACAATTACGCAATGAAGGCATTAGACAAACATTTCGATCAAAGGTACAATTATATTTTGATTTTCACACATATTCTTAAACTAGCTGTTCCCCGCGGTTTCACCCGCGTTAAATTCTTACGCCCTGCGGTAAAATCTCCATGGGAATTTGTTTACTAGGACAAAAAGTAGATAGTGTTACTCTCCATCCTTTCAACTAGTTAACTCTATGCCAAAAATCCATTGGTTGCTTAGTTAAGGCGCGGGCGTGAAGGAAGGACAAACAGACAAACACACTTCGCATATAAAAAATTAATTCACTGATAGTTATGATGTACCTACCTAGTTACAACAGCAAAATAAAACGCACTAAACTTCATATACGCTATTTTATTGAAACTTATGATAGAGTAGGTACCTACCTAATAGCACACTCACAGACATCAGACGAATTTGTAGTTCTAGGTAATAGGTAGGTAGGTACAGCATTAAAAAAGTCTATGTTTGTTATAAATTAAATTACGATCGGTGCCGGTTGATGAATGTATAAATTCTGCATTTCATAAACACGTGGCTTCAGTTGCTCCTCCATCTCAATCTGGGTGCTCCGCACGACGATAATACAAACTGCAAGGGTGACTGAAACAAATAGTTTGCGGTTTTATATGGAGTTTCTAATAAGTTTGCATAAAAGGAGGGTAGATCTTTGGTGTTGCCATACAACATAATATATTTTTAAATTTGCCGCGCTTTTACTTTCTCAGCTCTCCGTAGCCAGCTTGATACTCTTGGTCAGATTCATCCTATCAATATATATGGAATCCCTCATTTTTTGAAATATATATGATAGGTACTTACAAGCCCACTTGAGAATGGGAATCATGGCCACGAAGCCCATAAAAATACAAGTGAGGATAATCAGCGCTAAAGCAAGCGCGAAAAGGAAGTAGGCAGCGCTGCAGTAGAAATTCAGGTACCGTGGCCGGTTCTAGAACAGACGAGAAAAATGTCATACAAGATGAAAATCCCCTTATTTTACTTAATATAAAAAAGGTATACAATCTACTTGATTATGTGTAGGTACATAATATACACACATACATACATAGTTGTGTCCGAAGAGCTGAAGAAGCACTCGACGTTGCAGGTTCGATTCCTGCTGCCAGTTATAACTCACACTTATTTGACACTAGCTCCACCCCCTGTGTATTGGGAATAGTTTCTCAACACCTCCACCATATTATTATAGCCTATGGCTATTATACTGCCCCGTCTTAGGTACCTATATTTTTATTTATTTACCTACCTCGGTACAAAATTATAGCAAAATTTAATTTTATATTTATGTGACAGTGTCCTCTTCCTAGTCGAATGACAGCCAGAATCATGTTATCATCATCAGCCCATACACGTCCACTGCTGGACATAGGCCGATATTTGTGGCGTCGTCGTGGGGGACCACGACGACGCCACAAATATCGGTCCTAGCCGCCTCCATCCATCGACTTCCTGTAACAGTATCATGTACGCTGGATATAATGAAAGTGCACAAGTGCCAACAAAGGTGCACTCCCTATTCCCTCAATCTCATAATCTGATGGGACCACGATCGGGGAGAGGTCAGGCGTAGGACCAACGGCTTAACGTGCTTTCCGAAGCACGGGCGTGTAACACTGCCAACTTCCTGGGGCTGCTACTGCGATTTTTCTTGCTAGAAAAATCCCAAAAACAAACCTGGCACCATTTGGCACAGCCCGAGATTTTAACCCAAAACCTCATTATCAGCTGCACGAGCACGCAACGAGGCAGTCAGTATCATGTAAAGGATCCCTAAAGTCCTCGTAAATATAAATCGTTGGTGTTCTTCCAAAACAATTATGTTTCGTAGTAATGATTCGTCAAAATGCGATAGATAATATTGTAAAAAAAATGAATCATATCATATAGGTTTGTAGGTAAACGGTAGGTACACAACCAAATCCTAGCGCTAAGCAGACAACCTTCGCATTAGGACAAGAGCCCTAACTGGACATTGTCGCCTTGTTCTTTGGGCGATTCAAAATACCTACTGCACATTCAGTCAGGAGGTAGCGAAAGCGCCCCTCCATCTGCTGGGTGCTACGTTTTTGCACTGATGCAAAAACGTAGCACTCAGCTGGGTGGGCAAGCACCTGTAAAGCCCAGACGAGCTACGAGATACCACCCCGAAAAATATCCTCAGTTCCTAGCTACAAGGGTAAGTGGCGAATTATGACCGCCGCAGTTTTCAAGGGTGCACGCACGAAGTGGCGATCACAATAGAGGGCTTTTCAATGCTTCTTAGATATAAAAAAAATCGTTAAAAACAATCATGCTTTTTATTTTGACACTAGATGGCGCTGCACAAAAGTCAAGAGTAGAGGAGATGTCATTGTCATAAAATAAATAACGAAACGGGTGCCATTTTACCTCACATTTTACACATTTTTTTGGTTAGATTTTTGACACTGAGTTTCTTACAGCGCCATCTATCTTATTCTATGGAAACCACTTTTTTTAAAGTGCGCATTGAAAACCCCTCTAGGCCGCAGTAATACGAAAGCCTATCTCTGAAAAAATGGTTTGTACATAGTTAGGTACCTATGTGTAGGCAGGAAGGTTACTTACGGAATGCACTCCAACCACCAGCACTACATGCATAATGAGATTGTACAGAAACACCACCATATAATAGCCGAAGGTGATGTACAGATTCAAAGCACTCTTCTCCAACTCCTGAGCGGGCGGTGAAGGCGGCGCGTGGGGTTTCTCCACGTACGTCGCTACTTTGTACGTGTACAAGGATATAGCGCCTAGACTCAGACAGGATAGTAACTGAAAGATAAATACAATAAATAATAACCTTGACTATCCTAACTAATCTAATAAATTCGAAAGTGTATTTTTTTGTCCTTCCTTCACGCCCTAACTAAGTAACCAATCGACTTAATTTTTGTTGAAAGGACGAGAGTAACGTAGGCTATTTTTTGTCCCGGTAAAATATCAAATTTCCATGGGAGATTTATGGGAAAAATACCTTTTTATCGCCCTAGAAATGTGAAATTCGAATTTAACGCGGGTGAAACCGCTAGTTTTACTATAAAAACTTTGTCAATAAAGAGACTGATATATGTATTATTGTATTATGTACAGTACAGAGCAGCTCGTTCGATCAAGACTAAGCCTTGCGAATATATAAATAATGCTGGACCATTCACACAGCATCATCTAGCCCCAAGCTAAGCAGAGCTTGTGTTATGGATACTAGATAACTGTTAAACCTACAATACATTAGGTACCTATACTAGTTTGGAGAGTCGCACAGCGATCTATGGAGAGGCAAAATTATACTCTATTTGCTCTTAGATTTAATTCTACAATACCATTTTCTGAATTCAGATAATAGTGAAATAGTTACGTACCCCCGTCCGTTTATTTAACGGGTTCTGCAGTAAAATAAAGTTAAATAAAGGAATCAACAATATTAGAATGAAGAAATATTTAGTAACAATTCCGCGTATAACCTTCTCTGATAGTATTCATCAAAGTAAGTTGTCTACTAGTTTCGTCTCTCCACGAGACATCTTCAGGACACCACAATACTCGACCTTGACATTGAGATTGGTAAGCACAGCAACACCGACAGAGTCCCGCCAGTGATGTTGCCTCTCCGAGCTCCGCGCGCCAAGCGGAATTGTTACTAAATATTTCTTCATTCTAATATTGTGCAATGGATTTCCGCAAAGTAACGCCTGAATCTATTATTTTTTTAAAGGAATCAAGTTAAAAAGTACCTATGTAGATAGATAGATCAAGGTAATCAATCAATAAATCAAAGTCGGAAACACAAAATACTTACGATCGAAATATAGCCAATCAAAAGTAAAATGAAGTTAAATAAATGAATTAAGTTATAATAAGTAGATAGATCAAGGTATCTACTTAATCAATCAATAAATCAAAGTAGGAATCATCGAAATATAGCCACACTCAAAAAATTAAGTTATATTAATTATTATTCGTTTTAATAAGTAGATAGATCAAGGTACCTACTTAATCAATCAATAAATCAAAGGAGGAATCACAAAATACTTACGATTGAAATATAGCCAATCAAAAGTGATCCAACTCTGAGTGGTATACAGCAACAACACTTGTAAACTCTTGGATACCAGTAGGTTTGCGTTTGGGCCATTTTAAAATATAAAACACGTTTTTAAATAACTAATTTGTTTCTTCCTCTACAATTATACGTTTTAGTAAAAAACGCTCACAAAAACGACAGAAAACTTGATGACTAGGGTATGAGCGTATGGTTATTGATAAAAACGTGTAGTTATCAATATGATAGTGAGAAAGAGATAACGAGTCACCATTGGACTTCTTGTGAAAGGGACCGGAATACAGATTAGGATAAGTTAGACGTGCCTTTTGGATAAGATCGGCCTCCAAAATTTTTGTTAAAAATCATCTTATTAACTTTTTTTAAATAGCATGCAACAAACACCGTATGTTATGTAGAGACCCGAAAAGACTTAGGCTCCGCGCAAACGAGCCACCGACCACAGCCACTGGTGGCCAGCGACAGCCACTTAACATACTGTTTCATATATTTTGTATAGACGCGCCGCATACGTGTAGCCGGTGGCGGCCACTCGCTTCTGACACTGTTACAAATGTGGTGGTAGCGCGCGACAGCCACCGGTGGTTGTGGTCGGTGGCCCATTTTATTCAAAAGTTGTTTGACTTTATGGGTAAATATATACATACATATACATACACGTATGATACCAATGAACTAAAATTATTGAATAATTATTTATTTAATAACCAATTTGTTTAGGTGGCTGAATGGCAGGATTTTTTATGACAAATGATTTTTTAAATGCAAGATCTAGTTACCTAACTAATTAGTTATAATTATTGCATGCTAGAATAGAGGAGACATGAGTGGATTATTTAGATTTATACCACCTAAACATATTTGACGCAATAAATATCTTTGAATCAAACCCATGTGCCACTCCACACGGCCCTGTGCCAATCGCATTCTCTCTCATCTATATTTTATTTCTCCAACACGAAATTTGTGTTTCGTTTCGGCCAATTGGTATCGGAAGGTACTCTTTTTCACCGAATTAGAGTACCCATTTCGCACAAAAAACGAAATGAAATTATCGTTTGCGTCTTTAGTTAAAATAGGCCTTCAGGGTTTGCCCCGCGACTACGTTAGTGTTTTCGTCCGCCCATCACGCCGCTGGCTGCAGCGCTGAAGAGTTTGGAGACCTATGCCCAGCAATGGGTAAAGCGGGCTGTGGAAGATGATGATGATTGGATAAGCTTGGAAATAGGATGGCATTACGGATGGTGGTAACAGTACATTATTGCAAAGGCCGAGAAATAGGCAATTGCAGGTCGAGTATGAGTTTGAAGTCCGTAGGCGAGGACTTCAATAATATGAGACAGGCAATTGCCATTTCCGTCGAGGCATATGTATCGCGCTATTCTCAAAAGAATGCAGGGAAATAAAACATATGCCGTTTTTAACATGACCATATTTTCAGCATGGAATAAATTGCCCATAATGTAGATGGCTTTTTTAGCAATCTCATTGAAATACGCCAAAAATACTGTTTCGGAGAAAATGTTCACATTTTTCTCGTTTCTCCAACTCATAAAATTTCCATATACTTTCATGTAAGTATTTTTCTTTTGACTTCGCTGGCAGCAGGTTTTCCATTGCCAATTTGGCTTCTGATCTTAAATCTGGTGGAGTACAAGTATATAGAAAAGACATCAACGCGCACCGATAACCTGCAAGTACCTACGTTTATAATTATAAGTCTTTGCGTATCATGACAATTTCAAAAACCCATACACCCAAGTAGGTTCTATCAACTTTGAATAAAAGCTACACTGTTTTATTTAATAAAAATTTATTCAACTTAAAAAATAATGACTGGGATTATCAATGGAAGAATTTTATCATTGTTGTAGTATAGTATAAATATTTCAGCAGGAAAGTAACTCTGGATTAAAAATGATTTAACTAGATAGGAACTGCCAATGGAATAAAAACTGTTAAAGTATGATGAATTAATTTATGAATAACAACTCCGCGTATTACTCTGATAGTATCAATCAAAGTAAGTCGTCAACTAATTTCATGTTCTCGAATAAGCAACATCTCTGGCTGGACTCTGTCGGTGTTGCTGAGCTGACCAATCTCAATGTCAAGGTCGAGTATTGTGGTGTCGTGAAGATGTCTCGTGGAGAGACGAAACTAGTTGACGACTTACTTAGGTGGATGGATTCTATCGGACGATACGCATAATGAAAGCGGGTGAGCTCAGATGATGCCCCTCATTATGGGATCCAAAGCAGGTATTTACCAACACAATAAGGCTAGTTGTTAACCCGCTGACTTTCATAAAATGAATGTCATACTGGTTCACAGGTCCTCGCAATCCCGGGACCAAAGCATTCTGCTTTACAAGTCTGGCATCCATCATTACACATCTCTACGTAGAGACTGTACACCACCACAAATCCATAGAACTCCAGAACTGAAAATAAATAAATAATGCTGGACAATCCACACAGCATCATCTAGCTCCAAGCTAACCAGAGCTTGTGTTATGGGTACTAGATAACTGCTGACCCGACAGACGTTATCCCGTCATTTGATTCAAACTGGAATACTCAAAGAATTTGTAGTACGGCCTCCACCTTACATCTATAATGACTAGACATGCGATAAACGGTCTTAGCGAAATAGTAATAGGGTGCAGGAAACCCATTTCACTAGGGTAGCCAAACGTTTGATAAAGAAAAGAATATTTTTACTCGACTGATCAAAAAACAGTGTACCTACTACCTAAGAGTTTCATAGTCCTACCATTACTTTTAAATACCTAATAAGTTTTATTATGTACTGAGATCTTTAGTAGCCCGTAAAACAGAAGCATTGATTTTTACCTATTATTTTTGGTAATTTATACAAAGACGAAAAATACAGTAGTAGTTCTAATAGTAGCACAGGAGGAAATCTAATACAATTATGAAAAAAAAAAATTGTTTGGACACTCGATAAAATTTGATAGTTGGCTTTGTTTTTTTAATATTTTTTTAGTATTTATAGTTCACAGTTTTCGAAGCTGCGATGAATTCCTACAAAACGTATGGTTTTTTTTTTTTACAAATTTTGACATATTTTCTATTACTCAAAAACCTCAGTCGGTCTGGTAAAGACTTTTAATCCGTAAAGAAACAGGATCGATTGGCATCAAAAAGTTTCTGTGCAAAATTACAATTTTCTTGCTGGCTGTAATTTTAAACCGACTTCAAAAAGAGGAGGTTCTCAATTCGTTTGTATGTTTTTCTGTATGTATGTTACGCAATATCTCCACCAATTATGGACTGATTTTAAAAATTCTTTCACTGTTGTATAGAAAATGATTTCGAACGGGTCCCCAGGGTTGGCATGATTAAAACAAATGGTTTTAAAACACATGTTTAAAACAATGTTTAAAACAGTTTGATTTTAAACCGTGTTTTTTATCACACGTTTAAAAACACAGATTAAAACAAGTTTTAAACATTGTATAAAACGATGAGAAAAAAACAAGCTTTAAAACTACTTTTCATTGCGAATGAATGATATAAAATGAAAGTAATATTTTTTTGATAAGTTATTTATTCAGTCAAACAAAGTCAAAGTCAAAGTTTCTTTATTTCCGTAAATACAATAAATGTACACTTAGAACAGGTCAAATTCTTAAAATTAAACACTGATTTGGAAATAAAGTGATATTTTGATTTCGGTCGCTTCGGTATGTAGACTAAAGTAAAGAAGCGACGAAGAAACCTTTAGCCTGTTAGGTGTTATTTTTAGAGTTATTTTTCGAGTTGGAGCAAAATCCGTCCCAAGCTTTTTTATCTTCTAGATAGTCTGAAATTTTGTAATAAGCCTTTTTACAAAGGATATGTTTGACAACTTGTTTGAATTTATTTATAGAAAGTTTTTGCAACTCGCTAGGGGTTTTGTTGTAGAAGCGTATACATTGCCCTCTAAAAGATACATTAACCTTGTGTAACCTAGTTTTGGGCACAGCGAGTTTATTCTTATTTCTAGTATTTACATTATGTATGTCGCAATTTTTAGGGAACCGATCGATATTTTTATGAGTGTACAATAAGTTTTCATAAATATATTGACATGGTACTGTCATTATATTTATTTCTTTGAATTTATCACGTAGGGATTCTCTAGGACCCATGTTATAGATTGCACGAACAGCCCTCTTCTGTAGCACAAATACGGTGTTAATATCTGCAGCGTTCCCCCACAGCAATATACCATACGACATAATACTATGGAAGTAGCTGAAATAGACCAGTCTGGAAGTATCAACGTCTGTAAGATGACGGATTTTTTTTACTGCATACGCTGCAGAACTAAGTCTCTTCGATAGCTTATCTATGTGTGGGCCCCATTGAAGTTTACTATCTAAGGTTATTCCTAAGAATACGGTAGTGTCTACAATTTCTAACGTTTCTCCTTTTACGTTTACATGAGCCTTAACTTGTTTTACATTTGGTAGAATAAATATAAGACATTTAGTTTTAGTTTCGTTAAGCAAAAGATTATTAACATCAAACCAGTGGACTACTTTTGATATACCATTGTTTACCTCGTCAAAATTTGTGTTTTGTCTAATCATCTTAAAAATTAAAGAAGTATCATCAGCAAACAATACAATCTCGTGATTGTTTTTAACGAGATGAGGCAGGTCGTTAATATAAACCAAAAATAGGAAAGGACCGAGGATTGATCCCTGCGGTACACCCATTGTAACTACAGATCCCGAAGACCGTTTTCCATTTACGTCAACTCTTTGTATCCTGTCACTCAAAAGATCTAAGTACCTACCAAGTACCAGGATTTATATGGGTAATGGGATAAGATAACACGTATTTTTGAAACATGCATTAGATAGTATAGAATATTAAAATTTCAATTTAAAATCAATCAAAAACAAAATTATAACAAACAAAATTACCTATATTTAATAAACATTATAAAATCAAAATTGTTTGACAGTCAGGAGAGTAAGACAATATGACAAGATCAAGATAACAATTATTTTTTCTTTTCCTTATTAAGGTATTTAAAAACTGTAACAAGTTTTGCAGCTTTCTCTGTACCCAGTTTATTTCGTACGTCAGAATGAATAAATCCAAATGTTGAAAACAGTCTTTCAATTCCAGCACTTGAAGCTACAGCAGTGTGAAGCTGAGCCACTAAGTTCATTGTTTGACCATTAATTTGTTTTTTTAATGACTGCCACCATTCGAGAGGTCCGACCTGATTTACTACATGATCTTCAAATAGAAAGTTATGAAAGGGATCTGTCATTGCCCTGTATTTAACAACATAGGGCATCGCCTCTTTGTGATAAGCTTCTATAAATAATAAAGCCTCAGAAATATCTTCACTCGTGAGTTTTTCACCCCTGTACTTAGGATGTAGTAAGTTTGCTGCAAAATGAGCTGGAGACATTGCCATTTCATAACGAGCTTTGAACTTCCTTAAATCATCCAATGAATACTCGGTCTCACGCAGTCGTACATTATCTCCCTCAAACATATTTTTAAGCTCTATCCATGCTTCAGTCACTTCGCCAATACAGCAGGATGTCTTTTGGGAGATGTCAAGTGTAACTGCGATGTTTTCCAGTTTTTTGTAGAGAGCCTGGACTTGTTGCTTCAGCGCCATGTCATTTACTTTCAATGAAATTGACAGATCTATAGCAGTTGAATGATTTAAGCATATATCTGACATTATATGCCAATTTTCTAATAACACTTTTAAGCAGTCAGCCATTGTGTTCCACCGTACCTGTTGTGGTATAACAATTGCTTTTCCACCAGCTTCTTTATATTTGGCAGATGCAAAGTGAGTGTATTTGAAGTACCGCATTATCGACTTAACTTTATCAGTAATATCTTCTGCTTTCAAATCCTTTGCTAGAAGGTTTAATATGTGTGATGAACAGCCGTATGTAAGTATATCCTCGTGAGAAGCTAGTTCTTCCTGTTGGGCTAAATCTCGTCTCATACGGCTCATATTTGCTGCGTTGTCTGTCACTACACTTCGCACCGTACATTTGTAAGTTTCACATTGTTTTATTGCCGCAGTAGTAACTTTAACCAAGTAGTCAGCTGTATGGCTTTCGGCTCCTGTGTCTATTGTATCAATTAAATGAGATGAGTCTGTCAACACATCGGTAACACAGACACAAACTATCGAGTCCTGCCTGACATTACTCCACCCATCAATTGCCAGATTAACAACTTTGTTTTTCAATTCATTTTTTACGGCTTCTTGAGTCGAGTTGTAGACTTCGTCGAGTAGCTTGCTAGCAATTTGTTTGCGGTTTGGAGGTTTATATCCTGGGCGTAAAATTTCCATTAATTTCAGTAACTCTGGGTGTTCTACGTGGTTAAAAGGCGTGTTAGTAGCAAACATATAACGAGATAATTGTAAATCAATTTTCTTCTTATCTTCTTGACTTGTAGCAATAATAAATCTTTTCATTGAAATGTTCACTCTCGCGCTGCTGCTGGTACTGGCATTTTTAGATTGAAGAGTAGTAACAGAAGATGTGGGTGTAGCAGAAGAATTATCTGAAGATCGGGAAGAACCAGCATCACTCAACAACTCCTCCTCCACGTCCCTGTCCGCGTCAAGATTTGCGTCAGTGTTAGAACCGGTGGTGGTGCTACATTGCTGGAAGTGTGCCTCCATTCTTTTCACAAGTCCAACTAGTTCTTTCTTACATTTTCTGCAACGCACCCTATTGGTCTTCAGTGTGGTATTTTCTTGGGGGATCGATGTGAATTGTTCCCAAATTGCATGCTTTTTGCGTCCTGGAGTTGACATTTTTATGAGGTGTTATCAGTCGCAGAATTAATAATGAAATGAAATGTGAGAAAGAAAGGCACTCGTATTTATAGAATTCATATTAAGTAATTCCCCGCCGGTAAAGTCCCGTTAGGAAAGTCCCTAATGGATGGCTGTCGAATGGAATAGTGGTTATTTTATTCCCCTCATTTAAATATAAATATTAGGGATGGGCCTAACTTCGGCATTCTTCCGAAATTCGGTTGAAATGCCGAACATTCGGTATAAGAAAAGAGTGAAATAGTCAGGGTTGGAAAAAAAACAGTTTTTTTTTAATTTTATAAAACAAACAGTTCAAATTGTTTTAAACAAGTGTTTGTTTTGTTTTTTTTTGTTTTTTTTTTTGTCCTTTTTACTTTAGGGCATTATTTTAAATTAATTCGACCTATAATGTTTCATTTCCAGACTAGATCTTTTGACTTTTCAAATTTTCTATAGTAAAATAAATATTGTCAAAAAACGATCAATGGATAAACATTTATTTTATGTTGCGTATCTCTAATCACTACTAAACGATTTACATTCACCCTGAATGTTTCCTAGCAGGACTATACCGGCGGGGAAATACCTATAAACTATAAATTCTATTCTATGAATAGGGGCACCCCCAATATTTATTAATTAGTGATGGGCCGAATGTGGTTTGAACCGAATACGAATTTCGGCCGAACATTCGGTAAAAATCAAAAATGCCGAAGTTCGGTTTTTATTCTGCACTTATATGGTAACAACTAACAAACAACAATAAAATATACCTATAAGTAATTAATATATTGAATTTTCAAAAAGTTTATTTGATTCAAATCATAAGACTTCCTAATTTAATAAGAACTTATTGAATTTGATTTTTTAATTCTAAAACTTAAGATTGAAATGTCGAAAAAGGAAACTGATAATGACAGTTAGTTACTTGATTAATAAATAAATTACCATGATTTTAAATTATGTAAAAGGCTTATTTATTTAATCAGGTATGAGTGAGTATGACAGATTTGATTTTTTTTATGTTTTATTAATCTTAAAATCAAAATTGTGCAACTATTTCCAGGGTT
The DNA here is from genome assembly GCA_947859395.1 of Eupithecia insigniata. Taxonomy (NCBI): domain Eukaryota; kingdom Metazoa; phylum Arthropoda; class Insecta; order Lepidoptera; family Geometridae; genus Eupithecia; species Eupithecia insigniata. The sequence goes on from OX402007.1 coordinate 2,260,544, forward strand.
GGCATGATTAAAACAAATGGTTTTAAAACACATGTTTAAAACAATGTTTAAAACAGTTTGATTTTAAACCGTGTTTTTTATCACACGTTTAAAAACACAGATTAAAACAAGTTTTAAACATTGTATAAAACGATGAGAAAAAAACAAGCTTTAAAACTACTTTTCATTGCGAATGAATGATATAAAATGAAAGTAATATTTTTTTGATAAGTTATTTATTCAGTCAAACAAAGTCAAAGTCAAAGTTTCTTTATTTCCGTAAATACAATAAATGTACACTTAGAACAGGTCAAATTCTTAAAATTAAACACTGATTTGGAAATAAAGTGATATTTTGATTTCGGTCGCATCGGTATGTAGACTAAAGTAAAGAAGCGACGAAGAAACCTTTAGCCTGTTAGGTGTTATTTTTAGAGTTATTTTTCGAGTTGGAGCAAAATCCGTCCCAAGCTTTTTTATCTTCTAGATAGTCTGAAATTTTGTAATAAGCCTTTTTACAAAGGATATGTTTGACAACTTGTTTGAATTTATTTATAGAAAGTTTTTGCAACTCGCTAGGGGTTTTGTTGTAGAAGCGTATACATTGCCCTCTAAAAGATACATTAACCTTGTGTAACCTAGTTTTGGGCACAGCGAGTTTATTCTTATTTCTAGTATTTACATTATGTATGTCGCAATTTTTAGGGAACCGATCGATATTTTTATGAGTGTACAATAAGTTTTCATAAATATATTGACATGGTACTGTCATTATATTTATTTCTTTGAATTTATCACGTAGGGATTCTCTAGGACCCATGTTATAGATTGCACGAACAGCCCTCTTCTGTAGCACAAATACGGTGTTAATATCTGCAGCGTTCCCCCACAGCAATATACCATACGACATAATACTATGGAAGTAGCTGAAATAGACCAGTCTGGAAGTATCAACGTCTGTAAGATGACGGATTTTTTTTACTGCATACGCTGCAGAACTAAGTCTCTTCGATAGCTTATCTATGTGTGGGCCCCATTGAAGTTTACTATCTAAGGTTATTCCTAAGAATACGGTAGTGTCTACAATTTCTAACGTTTCTCCTTTTACGTTTACATGAGCCTTAACTTGTTTTACATTTGGTAGAATAAATATAAGACATTTAGTTTTAGTTTCGTTAAGCAAAAGATTATTAACATCAAACCAGTGGACTACTTTTGATATTGCATTGTTTACCTCGTCAAAATTTGTGTTTTGTCTAATCATCTTAAAAATTAAAGAAGTATCATCAGCAAACAATACAATCTCGTGATTGTTTTTAACGAGATGAGGCAGGTCGTTAATATAAACCAAAAATAGGAAAGGACCGAGGATTGATCCCTGCGGTACACCCATTGTAACTACAGATCCCGAAGACCGTTTTCCATTTACGTCAACTCTTTGTATCCTGTCACTCAAAAGATCTAAGTACCTACCAAGTACCAGGATTTATATGGGTAATGGGATAAGATAACACGTATTTTTGAAACATGCATTAGATAGTATAGAATATTAAAATTTCAATTTAAAATCAATCAAAAACAAAATTATAACAAACAAAATTACCTATATTTAATAAACATTATAAAATCAAAATTGTTTGACAGTCAGGAGAGTAAGACAATATGACAAGATCAAGATAACAATTATTTTTTCTTTTCCTTATTAAGGTATTTAAAAACTGTAACAAGTTTTGCAGCTTTCTCTGTACCCAGTTTATTTCGTACGTCAGAATGAATAAATCCAAATGTTGAAAACAGTCTTTCAATTCCAGCACTTGAAGCTACAGCAGTGTGAAGCTGAGCCACTAAGTTCATTGTTTGACCATTAATTTGTTTTTTTAATGACTGCCACCATTCGAGAGGTCCGACCTGATTTACTACATGATCTTCAAATAGAAAGTTATGAAAGGGATCTGTCATTGCCCTGTATTTAACAACATAGGGCATCGCCTCTTTGTGATAAGCTTCTATAAATAATAAAGCCTCAGAAATATCTTCACTCGTGAGTTTTTCACCCCTGTACTTAGGATGTAGTAAGTTTGCTGCAAAATGAGCTGGAGACATTGCCATTTCATAACGAGCTTTGAACTTCCTTAAATCATCCAATGAATACTCGGTCTCACGCAGTCGTACATTATCTCCCTCAAACATATTTTTAAGCTCTATCCATGCTTCAGTCACTTCGCCAATACAGCAGGATGTCTTTTGGGAGATGTCAAGTGTAACTGCGATGTTTTCCAGTTTTTTGTAGAGAGCCTGGACTTGTTGCTTCAGCGCCATGTCATTTACTTTCAATGAAATTGACAGATCTATAGCAGTTGAATGATTTAAGCATATATCTGACATTATATGCCAATTTTCTAATAACACTTTTAAGCAGTCAGCCATTGTGTTCCACCGTACCTGTTGTGGTATAACAATTGCTTTTCCACCAGCTTCTTTATATTTGGCAGATGCAAAGTGAGTGTATTTGAAGTACCGCATTATCGACTTAACTTTATCAGTAATATCTTCTGCATTCAAATCCTTTGCTAGAAGGTTTAATATGTGTGATGAACAGCCGTATGTAAGTATATCCTCGTGAGAAGCTAGTTCTTCCTGTTGGGCTAAATCTCGTCTCATACGGCTCATATTTGCTGCGTTGTCTGTCACTACACTTCGCACCGTACATTTGTAAGTTTCACATTGTTTTATTGCCGCAGTAGTAACTTTAACCAAGTAGTCAGCTGTATGGCTTTCGGCTCCTGTGTCTATTGTATCAATTAAATGAGATGAGTCTGTCAACACATCGGTAACACAGACACAAACTATCGAGTCCTGCCTGACATTACTCCACCCATCAATTGCCAGATTAACAACTTTGTTTTTCAATTCATTTTTTACGGCTTCTTGAGTCGAGTTGTAGACTTCGTCGAGTAGCTTGCTAGCAATTTGTTTGCGGTTTGGAGGTTTATATCCTGGGCGTAAAATTTCCATTAATTTCAGTAACTCTGGGTGTTCTACGTGGTTAAAAGGCGTGTTAGTAGCAAACATATAACGAGATAATTGTAAATCAATTTTCTTCTTATCTTCTTGACTTGTAGCAATAATAAATCTTTTCATTGAAATGTTCACTCTCGCGCTGCTGCTGGTACTGGCATTTTTAGATTGAAGAGTAGTAACAGAAGATGTGGGTGTAGCAGAAGAATTATCTGAAGATCGGGAAGAACCAGCATCACTCAACAACTCCTCCTCCACGTCCCTGTCCGCGTCAAGATTTGCGTCAGTGTTAGAACCGGTGGTGGTGCTACATTGCTGGAAGTGTGCCTCCATTCTTTTCACAAGTCCAACTAGTTCTTTCTTACATTTTCTGCAACGCACCCTATTGGTCTTCAGTGTGGTATTTTCTTGGGGGATCGATGTGAATTGTTCCCAAATTGCATGCTTTTTGCGTCCTGGAGTTGACATTTTTATGAGGTGTTATCAGTCGCAGAATTAATAATGAAATGAAATGTGAGAAAGAAAGGCACTCGTATTTATAGAATTCATATTAAGTAATTCCCCGCCGGTAAAGTCCCGTTAGGAAAGTCCCTAATGGATGGCTGTCGAATGGAATAGTGGTTATTTTATTCCCCTCATTTAAATATAAATATTAGGGATGGGCCTAACTTCGGCATTCTTCCGAAATTCGGTTGAAATGCCGAACATTCGGTATAAGAAAAGAGTGAAATAGTTGCACAATTTTGATTTTAAGATTAATAAAACATAAAAAAAATCAAATCTGTCATACTCACTCATACCTGATTAAATAAATAAGCCTTTTACATAATTTAAAATCATGGTAATTTATTTATTAATCAAGTAACTAACTGTCATTATCAGTTTCCTTTTTCGACATTTCAATCTTAAGTTTTAGAATTAAAAAATCAAATTCAATAAGTTCTTATTAAATTAGGAAGTCTTATGATTTGAATCAAATAAACTTTTTGAAAATTCAATATATTAATTACTTATAGGTATATTTTATTGTTGTTTGTTAGTTGTTACCATATAAGTGCAGAATAAAAACCGAACTTCGGCATTTTTGATTTTTACCGAATGTTCGGCCGAAATTCGTATTCGGTTCAAACCACATTCGGCCCATCACTAATTAATAAATATTGGGGGTGCCCCTATTCATAGAATAGAATTTATAGTTTATAGGTATTTCCCCGCCGGTATAGTCCTGCTAGGAAACATTCAAGGTGAATGTAAATCGTTTAGTAGTGATTAGAGATACGCAACATAAAATAAATGTTTATCCATTGATCGTTTTTTGTCAATATTTATTTTACTATAGAAAATTTGAAAAGTCAAAAGATCTAGTCTGGAAATGAAACATTATAGGTCGAATTAATTTAAAATAATGCCCTAAAGTAAAAAGGACAAAAAAAAAACAAAAAAAAACAAAACAAACACTTGTTTAAAACAATTTGAACTGTTTGTTTTATAAAATTAAAAAAAAACTGTTTTTTTTCCAACCCTGCTATTATCTATACTCATGCCAAAAATGATTGTTTTTTCCATCATGTCTGTCTGTCTGTCTGTATCTTGGCCGCGCATAGCTCTGAAACTACTGAACGTATTGATAGAAATTTGGCAGGATTTGAGTTCATACTACGAGGAAGGACATAAGATACTTTTTATCCCGGATTTCAATAGGGTTCCCTTGGGGGAGGGAATGAAAGTAAAATTTGTTGGCTGCAGATAGCGTCGGAACTACTGAATGTATTCAAATGAAACTTGGCAGGATTTGAGATCATATTATGATGAAGGACATAGGATACTTTTTATCCCGGATTTCAATAGGGTTCCCTTGGGAGAGGGGATGAAAGTAAAATTTCTTTGCTACGCATAGCGCCGAAACTACTAAAGGTATTTAAATGAAATTTAGCATGATTTAAGTTCATATTACAAGAAAAGGGCATAAAATACTTTTTATCCCGGAATTCAGAAGGGTTCCTTTATGAGAGAGGATGGGCGCGCGGGGCAAGGGCGGTAGAGCGATAACTCCCCACTGTGGGGGCACTGGAAGTGGGGCCCCAGGCAGTAGGGGCCCCAGAAGTGGGGACTCCAGCAGTGGGGCCCCTCACGCAACCGGACCCTCCCAGTAGCCCCAGTAGCCCCCACATTGCCCCGCAGTGGGACCTCCGTAGCACCCACAGTGGGGGGGCAACGGCAGTGGGGCCCCGGAAGTGGGGGCCGCCGGCAGATGGCTCCCCGAAGTGGGCCCCCCTCATTAGCCCCCCACAGTGGGGGCACCAGCAGTGGGACTCTCGGCCGGGGGCCCCCACATTTCCTCGCAGTGGGACCCCCAGTAGCCCCCGCAGTGGGACCCACTCAGTAGGCCCCCACAGTGGAGGGCACCGGCAATGGGGGCCCCCGGCAGATGGCCCCACGAAGTGGGCCCCCCACATTGCCCCGCAGTGGTACCCCCTCATTAGCCCCCACAGTGGGGGCATCAGCAGTGGGGCTCTCGGCCGGGGGGCCCCCACATTTCCTCGCAGTGGGACCTTCAGTAGACCCCGCAGTGGGACCCACTCAGTAGGCCCCCACAGTGGAGGGCACCGGCAGTGGGGGCCCCCGGCAGTTTGCCCCCGCAGTGGGCCCCCCACATTACCCGCAGTGGGACCCCCAGTAGCCCTCCGTAGTGGCCCCCCCGCAGTAGGGTAAAATTTCTTGGGTGCGCATAGCGCTGAAGCTGCTGAATGTATTCAAATGAAACTTGGCATGATTTAAGTTCATACTACGAGGAAGGTCATGTAATACTTTTTATCCTGGAATTCTTTAAGGTTCCCTTGGGAGTGGGGATGGAAGTGACATTTCTCGGCCTAAAATAGCGCAAAAACTACTGAATTGATTCGAATGATACTTAGCATGATTTGAGTTCATACTACGAGGAAGGACATAAAATACGAGTCCATACCCCAAAGCCAACAAAATTATTACAAAATAGTTATTAGTGCCGATAAACGACCTACTGGACAGCATCCGGTTTGTACAAGGCTCTCGCTACCAATGATGTTGCCGTCGTCCTGGTAGATTAGCACTGTGACGGGCGGGACATTGTGTTGCGTACCCGGGTTGACCGCTTGCAATGCATTAGCGAAACGCACCAGGCATTTGATGCTCATCAGTCTCTACTCGCTTATATATGTACCTACTGTCGTGGCGAAGACGGATACAACTTTGATCTTCGACATGTAAATACGAAAACTGACGAGAATGGACACTAAAAAAGTTTCCGCAATGCAATTCTACGCCTAGATACATTTTACCAATAAGAGAAGGTCGCATTGCTCACCTGCAAAGGTTTTGTAGGTTTGTTCAATCACTTTCTGGTTGACACTTACGCCAAAATTAAACGGAGCGTTTGGTATACATCAGAACAGAACAAATGAGAGAAGACTGCACGCTGAGAATTATGTATGTAGATCTGCGAGACGCCATGAATCAAGATAGAAATTGTGAACATTTAAGACGACTGGTGATTCTTCCTTCCGATTTTAGAACTGGACAATTGATGTGTAGTGCTCTCTTCTCCAGTAGGTACTATCAAGCTACTTTGAAGCGCATAATATACCTATGTAAATGTGGAGCTGTGTGACGTCAAGTCAATAAAATCTAGGTGTATATAAATCTATACTAATAAAAATAAGTAAGGTTTGTGTGGTTGTAGGGGGTAATGTCTGAAACTACTAGCCAATTTTGAAAATTATTTTACCTATTTGTTTAAACACTCATTGTTTAAACCACGTTATTTGAGAGTTTTATAGACTACTAAAAATGTTTACCGCCCAACGAAGTGGGCACGGGTCAGCTAGTTATAAGTGTGTATCTGTAATTTTCCGTATTGAATGTGTTAATACTCACAGACAAATAAAAAAATGCCCAAATACCATCCAATCAGAAGTTTGTGAACTAGACATAGCACAAAGAGGCAGGCCACCTCTATCAGCCAAGTTATAAATCGACAGATCATGAACTGTGGTATGCTGTGACAATTTGACTGAAATTATAATTACTATTTTATATTAATTACATTACCTTTTATTCTATCTTGTCCCACAGCAGCTGATCAAAGACCAAATCTGCCGGAAAAATGTTCAGACAGAGCATTTATCGAATTTGAAGACATCGCAGGCGGACACTTGCATCGGCAAGAGCGACCATTTTCTCCGCGATTTTAAATTCGAATAAAACGTACAACAAAAACTAACAAAGAAAATTACAATCAGATAATAGGGACAAATTTGAATTAGTAGGTATTTACAATTATTATTGAAACTATTGAGCCAACTTCAGACTGTTACAAACTATCCACTGTTAGCTCAACTGACCCATATCAAATTCAGTTGGAACCGTCCCCAAAACGCTGATTGCATTGCCCCGCTGTATGACACCAGCTCTCTGGTCACGCGTCGCTTAGACCAGACTCAGATATTTTTTTTAATCCGAATAATCTCGTAACTCCACTGACCTAGGGTCTCGATTCAAAAGGGAGTAAATGGATTCATCATCATCATCATCAGCCCATACACGTCCACAGCTGGACATAGGCCTCCCCCGTACGACGCCACAAATAGAGGTCCTGAGCCGCCTCCATCCATCGACTATACGACCGCTACGATGTCGTCGGTCCATGTGGTCCGGTCGAGTGGATGGTCTCGGATTTGCCATAATCACCACGCTTGGCAGGCAGATTGGTGATCGCAGTGTTGGTGTTGAAAAATACTCAGAAGGAAGCTGCTGCCCTTCCTCTGGTAGGTTCCCTCAGTCGGCTCTTACGACATCCACGGGTTGAGTTGGAGGGGTCGATATTCTATGCCGCGGCCCCACGGCCTCGCGGCTGGAGGCGGCATGGATTACTTAAGCTATAAATAGGTATAGGAGAGGGAAGATTATACGTGTTAGCAACGCCATGTAGCGCTAAAATTATAATCCATAGATTAGAACGCCCATAAAATAATTAAGTACAACATACTAGGTACCACCAACTTACCGCGAAAATTCCCAGTGCCAAAAATAAGCAGAAGACCATCAAAAACGTTTCAGCTACTATCATAAGCAAGGAGCAATAATAAATCTGGAATACATTATCGTCTGTCGTAGTATTTTCGGCATGGACAAATATACTGCCGAACGATGTGGTTTTCTTGACAAACGTCTCGAGAACCACGACCACGAAGAAAAATATTGTAAATAGAGAACGAAACTGAAAACAGAATTATGATTATATGGTAGACTTTCATTAAAAATCCTAAAAATTTTAGCAGCATATATGTACTTAGACGTTAGTAGTTTTTGTGACGCGTCCACTGCCAAGCTTGTCCTTGCGCTGAGTAAATGTGTTCTAGGTCTTTTAGGCATTAGTCAATTTGTGTTTTATCAGATTCGAGCAGCTGACCCACTATGTAGCAGTCGCTAAAAGCTTCAGGTAAATATCAAAGTAGTTGAACTGTGCTCTAGACAGTCCAAGACCGAGCCAGTAATAAAACACAGAAGAAGGCTTTGTTTTTATTTGCTCAAGGTGGATTTTAAAGCTGTGCCATGGTAGGCCTAATTGTGATCGCCACTTTATGTGTTCTCCCCTGAAGTTGCGGCATTCATAACTCACCATCTACCTTAGTTACTAGCACCTCCAAGGGAGCTGCTAGGAACTGTAGTATTTTCTTCTGGTGATATTGTAACTTGTCTAGGCTGAGCAGGTGCTTGCCCAGAGGAGAGAACAAAGGTTAGTGCTGGACAGTTTATTCATACAACATCCACTAAGCCCAAACTAAGCAGATCTTGTGTTATCGGTATTTGGTTACCTAAAAGAATAATGCTGCGTCACAGGCGGAACGTTACCTGCTACGCCAGAGAGGTCGTAATATAAGGCAATTTTTTGCCCAGGAAAAATGCGTGCGAAGGCACGGCCAGATACAGGCGGCAAGTACGTATTAGTAAAAGATTAACTCACAAATGACCAAACCAATACAACAATGCTTCCAGCTCGTAAGCTGTAGATCAGAAGGAAATGTTCCACCGTTGGTAGCGTCAATCCCATTTCGAAGCCCCTCGCTTTTCGCACCGCTAGATATTATGAAATTTCTCTCCTGAATTTTGATGATTGTTTCCTAAATCACTTTCTAAACATAATTTTATCAGTAAAGTGTAGCATTATATTGATTTTGTTGGCGAAATTAAAAAGTGCGGTCCAAATAATATAAAATTAATTTTGTTTTCAATTTCTTGAATTAGATTCACAAAGAGAATACAATACTGACGAGGATAGATTCATAGAGTAACTTTTTATCTAGAGCAATGAGTAGAGATTGGATTCTGTAGTGTGATTTCAACTTCTTCTTTTATAGCCCCGAAGTATATGATACTCTGCCAGTGTCTGTTTCAGAGTATCATAAACTTCAAAAACAAATAAAGAAGTCGAATATGATGGGTTGTTCGTCCAAATTTTAATTACCTAACCATGATTATGACAAAACATAACCGAAAACGGTTAGTTTAATTCTAATCACGAAATTCTATTTACTACTTCAGTTAAGAGTAGGTACCTACTTGCTCTCCTAGGTAGGGATGCATTTGTTTTCCTACAATTAACTACGCTGACGTCATAAAGCTGTACAAAAGGTGTTTGATATTGGAACCCACAGACATGATACTAGCTGCGCCTATTAGATTTCTGTGTTGGAACCGACATAATTTCCACGGATACCACGGATAGAATCAGCGAGTAAACATAATTATATTATTTATTTTTGTTGGAAACTGGTCCCGGTGCTTGTTGGATACAACTTGGCGGGATCAGTAGCAAACTGATCCCGGTATCCGTGGACACAAAAACATCTCTTCGTTTGACCACCTAATAAATAAAATTTGTTATGTCATGTAGCATATCGTTGGAAAGGCTACCGAATAACTGAAAAACTTTTTTAAAGAAAACTTAATTCAATTTGACTTTTTATTGAGTAAATTGTGTCAAGTACTAATTTATTTTAAATTAATATACATTGAAAAATACAGAACAAGGTATTTTGTGGCATTAAAAAATTAAACAAAAAAGATATGATAAATAATTGTGAAATACAAAACCACATAGTTGTATCAGATTTATACAGGTACTAGTAACACCAGAAAACTGATTCGTCTTCTCATTCGCCGATGGCGATGATGACGTGGACACGTGACACCCACGTGACCATCGTGTCTCGGAAGACCATAACTTATATTATTAAACCATGGGTATGATTATGCCAGTCCCATATTTTTACAAACTACTCGGTACTTAAAACTAAATTACATCTAAAACTAATAAATTATTTTATTGCTACATCCATCACTCAGTGCGGCTTAAATAATTTGAATACCACCAGTATCCATTTGTAGGGATTGTTGTTAGGTTTTTTTTCAAGTTAAAATCGTACAAATCACCAAGTTCTGGGGCCGAATTACACTAAATTAATCGGTTCGCCATAACAATAGTATCGTCTCGGAATTTTGGTAAATACACATTTTGGCATTTTAACTATGATTAAAATGGGCGAATCTACTATTTTACCGATCCTTTGTGTCCTTTGTGTTCAGTTTAAAATATAATTGTTTTAACATTCATCATATCAACCCATACACGTCCACAGCTGGACATAGGCCTCCCCCATACGACGCCACAAATAGCGGTCCTGAGCCGCCTCCATCCATCGACTATACGACCGCTACGATGTCGTCGGTCCATGTGGTCCGATGTAGGGGGGATTTGCCATAATCACCACGCTTGGCAGGCAGATTGGTGATCGCAGTGTTGGTGTTGAAAAATACTCAGAAGGAAGCTGCTGCTGTTCCTCTGGTAGGTTCCCTTAGTCGGCTCTAACGACATCCACGGGTTGGGTTGGAGGAGTCGATATTCGTATGCCGTGGTCCCAGGGCCCATATTAAAAACAATCATATTTTAAACTGAAATACAGATTTTATCTTTTTTATCGTTTTTCCATGACAGAAGCACGAAAGGGTCGGTAAAGAAGTTGATTCACCCAAATTGACTACAGATAGAGGACACAAAAAAATTGTGAAATGGCACCCGTTTCGTTATATATTTTATGACAACTGACATTTACTTGACTTTTGTGCAGCGCGATCTAGGGTCAAAATAAAAGAGCGATTGTTTTTTTTTTAATGATTGCATTGAAAAGCCCTCATTAACACCGCACGCACTATCTATGAAGTTTCTTTCATCTGTATCAATGGACGATTTTCGACGATACCACTGTCATTGTAAAGCGATTGATTAGCAGAATCCGCCCCCTGATCTTATAGACTCGCTCCGCTCACGCTCTACTATAAATGATAAATTATAACTTTGTATTAATGTGGGTAAGTACCTTCCTAAGTTGATAACAATGTGTCTTCTGCGATTTTATAAAAGGTCACCGTTATCATCTCAGAAGTAAACATGCAAAATACAAAACAAAATATGCATTATCAACTCTATTCTCAATACTATAAACGTTATTGTAATCAGTGGAATGGCTGGACAGGATTTCCGAATGTTCTTTGAAACTAGCTATCACGGGAACTCGGTATCTGACATTTTTATTGTTTATTTACACTATTTTGTGGGCTTTTTTGAGTCATGACGTCTCAAAATTTTATCGCCATAATTTCTTCAAAACTTGTTCTAATTCCTAGAAATAACTTGCTTTTATCCTTTTACTCATTATAGTTGTTTAGGTTTTATTTTTAACTACTCTACTTTTTTCAAGAGTCTATTTGTGCGTACTGTAACGTTGTTAGCGGTGTTACACCCCCGTGCCTCGATAAACTCGTGAAGCCGTTGGTCCTGCGCCTGACCTCTTCACAGCTGGGGCGTAGCGATCTACCATTCCATTGAATTATGAGGACGAATCAGGGAAGAGATAGTGCACCTGTGTCGCGCCTACACATTTGCACTACTTATAATGTTATTTGCTTTCATTTTAGGTTGCGAGTCACAACTCGCAACCTAAGTATTTTTTTTCTTTTAACTTCCTCCATCTTCAGTTATAATAACATTTCTTGTGTTTACAGAGCCATAGGTTATTACCCACCAACGCAATACGTAATCGCAGTTATTATCATTCATAAATAGGAAACGCAAAACCCCCTTCCCGAGTAGCCCAGTCGGCCAACGTCCATCACAATACCGTCTCCATTAAATAAACGCTCTAGTCCAGAGCCGCCAGTGTTGTCCGGACTTGACACCAAATCAGACATTAACTTTGTTGGTTTTAAGTATTTAAAAAAAAAATCTTTAGTTTTTAGAAATTGTGCGAAGTGTTTCCAAAATGTACTGCGACTGGCCGCGTTTGGGACGATGCTGTTTTTGCATGCCGTTGAGAAGAGGAGTGCTAACGTGTGCTTATATAAATTTGGTGACTATGCTATTAAATACTTAACGAACCAATATAGAAAAAAATGATCCATTCGATAGACGAACGTAATTTTTTGAGTCACGTAAAACGAGTCGCTTCATTCAAAACTTACCTACTGTTTGTGCCACACGATGAGTGAGTTGTGATTTCTGTTCAAAGTAAATAGGTAGGTACGCATTTTCACGGCTACATTTTGATTTATGAATAAGAAACAAAAGAAAATTAACCAACGAGCGGAAAAAATAGAATGAGATAATATTTATGAGCGTATGACTCATAAATATTATCTGAATTTACCAGTAGAAGGGTCAGTGCCCCTCGGGATTCATAACTCAAAAAATTATGCTTGTTAAGCCTCCTTTTACTCGTAATCAGAATGCCATCCATGTCAATATAATGCATGTGGGCAGGTCATATAGTGAGTGGCGGCCACAATTTAACGCGAAACGGAGTGTGGAGACCATCCACACGATGGACCGATGACATCGTAGCGGTCGCAGTGAGTCGATGGATGGAAGTGGCTCAGGAGAGCTATTTGTGGCATCGTATGGGGGAGGCCTATGTCCAGCAGTGGATGTGTATGGGCTGATATGATGATGATGAATCAAAATGCAGCCTATTGAAAATAGTATCTGTGATATACTCAGAAACGAATATATCTCACTTAACCAGCTGGGGCGTCAAACCGGACTTTACTCAAAATTATTTTCTGATTCTAATAGGCGCGTTCATACTAGATTGACCATTACGCAGATTTACACTAAATAATTTTCAGACTCTGATTCTGATTTATCACTACATAGTATAAAACAAAGTCGCTTCCCGCTGTCTGTCTCTTAGTGCTGTATATATGCTTAGATATTTAAAACTACGCAATGGATTTTGATACGGTTTTTTTTAATAGGTATAGAGATTGAAAACGAAGGTTTCTATGTATAGTTTAGTATCAGCATTGCACCCGTACGAAGTCGGGGCGGGCCGCTAGTTAATTTTAAATCAGAATCAAAGTCAGAATAGGTCATATAACCCGCACTGGACCAGTGAGGTGGATCACAGTGCTAACTATCGTCTTATTCATGACAGTCATGAGTTCATGACAGAAATACATTACAACAGGCCCCAAGTTCCCAGTAGCTCGGGTTGGGTATGCTGATAACGGAAGGCAGAACAACCTTGGAGCTAGGGCTGCTCATAATAACGGAGCGCGAGCAATCCCCAATCAGACGACCCAGACTGATTCTGATAATAACGCTACTCTTTTTCTGTTTTAGTTCTTCAGTGCGTTCATGCTAGGACTCTACTGCTATGCTGTTCACTACGCTTTGATGGCGGAGTTGGTGCTCGTAGGCAGGTCTGTCGGCATCATGCCGGCTGAGGTCTGCATATTGTTCTACTGCCTTGAGCTGGTTTTCAATGCGGTTCTCATCTATGGAGCACATAAAGTAAGTTATGCTATTTCTATGCGACGGCAGATTTGGCTGAGGATCTCAAGAGGTGCAAATATGCTCGACAGAGCCTGCGCATTTGCTACCCTTGGAATCAAAACCCTCCAAACTCCTTACCGAGTCTCCCCAGGTTTTCCTACTAATACAAGAAGCCTGGTCTGGTGAGTTTGGAGTAGCGCACCAGTATTCCCATAAAGCAGCGGGATAATGTAGCCAGCTTCTTGATAACTTTTCTATGAATCATAAATTGTTTTCATCCGGGATGATTGGAATACTAGAATTGGTGATAATTCCTTACTCCTGGGTTTCAAAGATCCTTCTATTAAATTATGTTTTCATTAAATTTTTCAACTTTGATTACCAGTTAATTAAGTTGAGAGGAACAAAGGCGGCTTGCCGTGGCGCTCGCTGATTAAATATTGACCCCTCTAACTCAGCTAGTGGATACGAGCTGGTTGAAGGGGTCATTAGAGCTGACTGGGAAACTACCAGAGAAAGGTCAAGAGTTTCCTTCTGCGATTTTTTAAACTAAAACCATTGAGATAACTAATCCGCCTACCAAAGGCGGTGATCTATCAAATGCCCTTGTTTGGGGAGCCTTCAGCAATGAACGTATATCTGTTGATGAGGAAGAAACGTAATAGCTATTTGTATGTGTATTTTCCCCTTCTATAACACGCATTGTGGCACTAAGCGGTAATAATAACTCAGATTTTGTTTCCAGAAACTTTTGAAGTACGTGAAAGCCTTCTACTACTACGCAATAGTGACCTGTATCGCGCTACTCGTGGTCCAGATCGTGGATATATTTACCTCTTATAGCTTTAATGTTATAGAGAAGAGCATTTTCACATTTGCTGGAGTGTGTACGTATAATAATGTATTAATAACCAAATCTTCCCGCGGATATCGTGTCGACGTGACCAGCAGTTCTCCTGTAGAACAGATCCACAATTGAACTGCGATCCCCAATTAGCATGCTCAGCGTGGGAATTGTGACTTTTCCCCGATAATAGCCATTCGGATGATTTTCAGGGAAGACCTATGTCCAAATATGGACCAGCATAGACTGTAGCATGATGATATACTGTTTATTAAATAATGTGGCATAATTATGTCTGTTTGCACACTTGGGCACTATAATATGCCAGGCTAGTCCCCGTTGAGATTGGTCGCCATGGCCGAAGATTTGGCAAAGCGGACAACGTAATTATTATGTCTGTTTGTTTATACTAATAGCATACTAGCTTTTCCCCGCGGGTTCGCCCGCGATAAATTCGAATTTCAACTTTCTAGGGGGATAACAAGGTATTTTTTCCCGTAACTCTATCTTTTACCAGGACAAAAATTACCTATGTCATACATGACATAAAAAAATCTAGCCAAAAGTAATTTTTGCCTGTTTTTTCGCCATTGAATGTGTGAGTATTGGAATCTCTTCACTTCAACCTTTGTTTGTCCTTCCTTCACGCCCTAACTAAGAAACCAATCGATTTGATTTTTGGCATAGAGTTAGTTACATGTATGAGGCGTAACTCTACAATGTATGTTACTAACTCTATGGCTAGATTTTTACCCATCCATGACGGACGTAAAAAAAACCTAATTTGAGATGCAAATTTTTATGGGAACCATTTTTAAGAATATTCACCGTGATCGTAGAACATCAAAGAACTTTCCGAGCGGGTCTCTATAGTTTCCATTGAATTAATCAGTAAAAAACTCGTGACTTATAAAATTTCCTCTTACAGGTCTACAAATCTACTTGATTACCCTGGTGCGAAGCCTAGTCCAAAATATGGAGGTGTCAGGTCCACATACGTATGAGAACCAGCTGCATCCGATTGCAAATGGAGAATTGAATGTAGACTCTAATGGAATTTATAATAATACGACCGTCATCCCTGTTGATGCTTGAGACTGAATACTATTTAGATGTATGTATGTTAGTTGTTATAAATATAATCTATTCTATTCTACTTCTTTGAATAAATGCTTACGGACAAAGATATTAGTACAGCCTTAGTTCCGTCTTACCAAAGACACAGAAAAGGTACTAAAGATTGCAATCAAAATGGAAGATCTCGTATCTTGTAGATATATCTTGAATTTTCTTTCGCTTATTTGTATTTCTGTATTCTTTATTTTTAGCTGTTGTTTGTGCATTTAATGTAAATGTTGTGCAGATCTGTTATGATCACACATTCTATAGTATAATCTTTACACTATGTTTCTATAAAAATGTTTTACTATGTGTTTTGTTGGTACTGCCTTATTAAATAAATAAAAAGATTAAATTATATGAAATTTTATGAATTCGCAAGTGCTACGAAAGTCGTAGCACTTTCCGAAACTAGAAGACAAGTTATTTTTTCTTTCTTTGTAAATAATAATGTACATGGTGATAAGCTTGTAAATATTGTGATTACTTTGACATATTATGTGATATACATTAAAATGAACTGAGGAGATTTCGTCGTTTCTTTATTCAAATAAACCACATAATCACGACATCATAACCTCAAAATTCAATGGAATCATTTCGAACTGATAAAAGCGCGGTCAGATATTTAATTCGAAAAGGTTCTTTTCCATTTGCCAAAGCGCGGATTATACATACCATAAATGTGAAGTAAGTTAGTTTGACAGGGTTCTGTCCCATTCTGATTGCGCGCCAACTATTTTATATATTCTGGGCGTATGTTTGCCGTGATTCTTGTCGCAATCGCAATGACATTGTTCGTCTTTATACTAATTAAAATATCCATTATCAACATCATTTTCATTGCAAGAAGATTCTAGTAATCAGTAAAATAGCTGGTGAGTATGGAAACTTGGTTTCAAATATTTTTACAGACTTGACCGCTAGATAAGCAGGATCATGTATTTATTTTTGCTCTCCTATACCCCGTTTCCGACGATTCTAGTCGGCCAAAGTCCAATTCGGTCTCATTCGTCTTCGAAAAAAGTTTAATGCTGCTTTTGCATGCCTCAATGCAAAAGCAGCATCGTCCCAACTCTCTTCTCTTCTCAACGGAATGCCAAAGAGGCGTTCTAACGTATGCCTATATAGGGTGTACTTTTTTCTGCCCGTTTATTTAAAAGTTTCCGTCATATCAGTATACAGTAGAACATAGATGTTTTTTTACACCTCGATAGATACACATCTATAACTAATGCGTCAGAGTTGAAAATAAATTGATTTAAAATCCAGCAGCTTTTGGATAATTTGCTTGGCTGAGACGAGACTTCAATTTTATTTGCTGGGTCATTATTAGAATGAAGAAATATTTAGTAACAATTCCGCGTATAACCTTCTCTGATAGTATTCATCAAAGTAAGTTGTCTACTAGTTTCGTCTCTCCACGAGACATCTTCAGGACACCACAATACTCGACCTTGACATTGAGATTGGTAAGCACAGCAACACCGACAGAGCCCCGCCAGTGATGTTGCCTCTCCGAGCTCCGCGCGCCAAGTGAAGCAATTTTTTTTTTTTTTTTTTTCGAATGGATTATAATGCTGTTGACCGCAGATGGCCATGACAGCGTTACCGGGCTTTTGGCGGGCGCAGAGGGCGCCTCGCCGGTAAAATTAGGTTGGGGCGACACGCACAAGGGCCACCACTTAGGTGCGAGCCTCGGCTTGGGCTGTCGCCAGATGCTACACAAGAGGGTAATGGAGGTTTCGCCTAGGTGCACGAATGCACCTAAGGGCGGAAGCGGGGAATTCTTCGACCCCGCATCCGGCGGGGTCGGTTTTTGGTCGGTTGTGTAGTGTGCGGAAGCGAATTGGTTGCCGTCACCTCCGGGTTAGCGGCGGTGATTGGGTCAACGGGGTCACCGAGAACGTGTCTCGGTCTACGGAGGAGAGCCAAGTGAAGCAATGCCCGCAAAACCCGCCTTTATATAGTCACGGATCAAACAGTGCGCACACAAAGTTCATAGTGTGTGTGTGGCAGTACTATTGTTTGAAAAGATTCGTAATAACGGTGACCGAGGCAAACCTGTACTAAGTTCATTCAACAGTGTATTATTACTATATTTTGTAATTTCTAAATTTTCTAAGACTGACATCCTAAATCCCTTATCACAAGTATGTAAAATAGAAAAACAATGATTTTGACTTAAAGAATGACCAGATTCCAATAAATGTTTTGCAAAGTTAGATTTTTCTGGATAATTGTTTCTATAAGCAGCTAAATGTTCTTTATACCTAACCTGAAAACTACGACCCGTTTGACCTACATAAATACCATTACATTCGTCACACACCAACTTATAAACACCCGATTTTTTATTGTTATCTAACCTATCTTTACCGTTACAAATCTGTTTTAATAAATTGTTTGTTTTGAACGCTGCGTGTACTTTATGTTTAGACAAAACTCTTGAAACTCCGTCACTCAATGGACCTAAATAAGTTAAACTGCCCACAAATTTGTCTATCCTTTCTGGAGCTACGGGATACAATAAGGAACGGATAATGTTTTGTTGTTTACTTCTTATTAAACCATCAACCATCTTTCTACTATATCCATTACTTTCAGCCGTGTGGTAAATAATAGATAGCTCTCTGTTAAAGTTCTCCTGAGATAAGGGGACTGACATCATTCTATGGACAAAACTACGGTAAGCTGATAGCTTATGTTGGAATGGATGACAAGATGAATTTGGTATTGTAATATCTGTGTAAGTAGGTTTTCTGTAAATTTGAAAATCATGCCTATTGTTTAACCTAGTTATTGTCAAATCTAAAAAGTTCAGTGAACCACCAATTTCTAATTCAAGTTTAAATTTTATTTTTGGATGAATTGCATTAAGTTTGTTAACGAACAGTTCTATTTGACGCAAACTTCCAGTCCAGCATATGATAATGTCATCTACATAACGATAATAATATAAAATGTTTGATTCAAAAAATATTTTATGATACCAAGGAGCGATACTTGCGAGCGCCTGACAATATTTAATAGTGCTAATTTGTTGAGTCAACCCATCCGTCACATTCACATTATAGGTAGATCACATTATAGGATCTACTCGTTAAAAAAATTACTCAAATTAAAAGTTACTGTAGATGATCCTCGCCCAGAACCAACTAAGCTGGAGTATAAAAAAAAGACATACTCATTAGTGGTCTGCATCTGTAATCCAAGTTTCAGTAGCCTTAAACACCTGAAATGATTATGATTTTTGATTAGGTTCTAGATTTGTAGCGCATTGTTGCTAGGTCTTTTCTCCTATCACCTCCACTATGATATGGCGGGTCAGCTCAGTTTGGGCAGATCCATCCACATTCTGCCAACTGACTGCTGACTGACCCCGCCAAGGCCGCAGAAGGCAGGGGGAGTGGCGCACCTCAATACCAGCACTCCTCTCCCACCTCCACCTCTCTGCGGCCATGCCGCCCATACGGCACAGCCGCTCGCCTTAGTTGGGGTATCTCCCATACGACACTGCAACTTACTACCCCTCCAACTAGGCTTAGAAGGCAAAACCCAGAGGAGCAGTCCGTCTCAGGGCTGGCCGTGTCACCTTCTGCGTTGGCATGGCCTCATGGGTTCCTCTTTGCTTCATCGCGGGTGAGGTCACGATTACTAAGCCCCCACCATGGCAAGGCGGGAACTATTGTTATTTTATTCGCAAATGCTAAGTACGACTGCAAAACTAAACGGGCCGTTTAGGATGAATTTTAATATTATTAATTTTCTCACAAAAAAGGCAAAGTTATTTGAAACAACTAGTCGAATTATATCTAATCGTTTTTTTTTTCTTCAGTTCGAAATTTCGTTTAATTCGATCGGTACCTACTCTAATCGAAGGGAAACTGAATTATGACTGGATATGACTATTTCAGTCCGGTATTTAATAAACTACTACTCAAAACTAAATTATTTCTAAAACTAAACAAACTATTTTATTGCTACATCACTCACTGCAGCTTAATAATTTAGATAACATCACAAGAACCCCTATAAATAGATTTTGTTTGTGATCCCCTAGTATTAACCAACAATCCTATCCATCCACGGTTGTCTGGTAGAGATCGCTCTCGAGCGATAAGACCGCCATTTGTAACTTAGTTTTAAAATTGTCTTTTTTGTATTTCTTAGTTCCTTACCAATAAGTGTGCAATAAAGAATTTTCTATCTATCTGTGTTAGGTTTTTTTATAATTTTTTTAGGTCATCTTACAAATCACTAAGATTTGCGTGATAAATAAATGATTTACTTAATTACAACTTTGTATTAATATGGGCAAGTACCTACTTAAGTTGGTATTTAATGTATCTTCTGAGATTTTATAAAAGCTCACCGTTATCAGCTCAGAAGTAATCATGCAAAATACAAAAATAATATGCATTATCAACTCTATTCTCAATACTGTAAACGTTATTGTAATCAGTGGAATGGCTGGATAGGATTTCCGAACGTTCTTTGAAACTAGCTAACACGGAAACTCAGTATCCGACATTTTTATTGTTTATTTGTACTAATTTGTGGGTTTGTTTGAATCATGACGTCATCGAAATGTTATCACCATAATTAAGTTAAAACTTGTGCTAATTCCTAGAAATTACTTGCTTTTATCCTTTTACTTATTATTGTTATGTTTAGGTTTTATTTTTAACTACTCTACTTTTTTCAAGAGTCTATTTGTGCGTAGTGTAACATTGTTGGCGGTGTTACACCCCCGTGCCTCGATAAACTCGTGAAGCCATTGGTCCTGCGCC
Organism: Eupithecia insigniata; assembly: GCA_947859395.1. Lineage (NCBI taxonomy): Eukaryota > Metazoa > Arthropoda > Insecta > Lepidoptera > Geometridae > Eupithecia > Eupithecia insigniata. Next base: position 2,281,164 of record OX402007.1, read on the forward strand.
TGACCTCTTCACGGCTGGGGCGTGGCGATCTGCCGTTTCACTGGATTATGAGCGTGAGTAAGGTAAGAGAGAGTGCACCTGTGTCGCGCCTACACTTTTGCACTACTTATTGATGTTTGCTTAGGTACATTTGTTGTGACTCGCAAAGATAAGTATTTTTTTCATTATTTTAACTTCAGTTTTACTAAACAAAATTGTGTTTACAGATCCATAGGTTATGTTATAATTATAACCCACCAACGCAATACGCAATCGCAGCTGTTATCTATACTAATATTATAAAGATGAAAGATTTGATTGTTTGTTTGTTTGCATTGAATGGGCTCCGAAACTACTGAACTGATTTGAAAAATTATTTTCCTGTTGGGACACTATCCTCGGGTGACAGGCTATTAGGGTACAATATTTGAAAAAAAGGGATCTTGAAATTTTTGTTAAATACCCGTACGAAGCCGGGGCGCGCCGATAGTCAATGTAGTCATACATAAATAGGAAACGCAAAACCCCCTTCCCGAGTAGCCCAACTGCCAACGTCCATCACAGTACCGTCTCCATTAAATAAACGCTCTAGTCCAGAGCCGCCAGTGTTGTTCGGACTTGACACCAAATCAGACCTTAGCTTTGTTGGTATTAAGTATATAAAAAAAAACAAATTAGTTTATTAAAATTGTGCGAAGAGTTACCAAAATGTACTGCGACTGGCCGCATTTGGGACGATGCTGCTTTTGCATGCCGTTGAGAAGAGGAGTGCTAACGTGTGCATATATTAATTTGGTGAGAATGCTATTATCTACTTATTGAACCAATTTTTTTAGTTAATTTAAGTATAACCTGTTTTATAATGCGATGAAATAAATAATTATCATGTTAGTTTCATCAAAAGCCTCTCGTAGTAATGGAATATCCAGAATATTTAGAAGTACTAACAAAGCGGCTCCGTAGGTACGAGTAGGGCAAGTCATAAAGTGAAAATATCAATGCCAATCAAGTAGTAAACATGTGTCAAACATGCAGGGAACTTGATTGCGATATGCAGAAGTTAGGTTATTTGACATCACTCCAAAGAAAATCCTGCAGTTCTTAGCAGCTGCAAGGGTAAGTAGTGACTATGCACGCCGCAGTTTTGAAGGATGAACACATGAAGTGGCTATCACAATAGGGTCCATGGCCGCAGTGACACAAAAACCACACTTATTTAAATAAAATATAATATACATACAGCTATTTGGCAGTGAGGCATGTATCTGTCGTGCTGGTCAATTTAGATAAATTCGCAACTCTATCACTCATTCAATTTTTGCACACATTGATAAATTTTCTTTTGCTTATTATTCGTAATCAGAATGCCATCCATGTCAATGTAATGCATGTGGGCAGGTCATATAGCTCGCAGTACTGATAAACGCTGTGAGAAAAAGGTTCTCGAGAGGCGACCACAAAGTAACACGAAACGGAGTGTTGGGAGACCATCCACTCGATGGACCGATGACATCGTAGCGGTCGCAGGGCGTTGATTGATGGAAGCGCCTCAGGGCCGCTATTTGTGGCATCGTTTGGGGGATGCCTATGTGCAGCTGTGGACGTGTATGGGCTGATATGATGAGGATGAATCAAAGTGCAGCCTATGAGCGGCGAAAATAGTATCAGTGATATAGTCACGAACGACTTAACCAGCTGGGGAGTCAATACGGACTTTACCCTCAATTATTTTCTGATTCTGCTATTAAAGTAAACTTTTCTTCTAGTTCTTCACTTCTTCTGCTATTTAAGTAAATTTTTCTTCTAGTTTGTCCACTATGTACGCGGGCTTACAATAAATAATTTTCAAAATGTCATCCAACTCGCACTGGACCAGTGAACAAGTGGACCAATGTCCTAACTTATGACAATCATGACAGAAATACATAACAGGAAGCCCCAAGTTCCCGGGAGCTCTAGGGTTGGGTATGCTGATAACGGAAGGCAGAACAACCTTGGAGCTAGGGATGCTCATAATCAACGGGCGCGAGCAATCCCCCGTTAGAAGATCCCGGCTGATTCAGATAATTACGCAATTTTTATCTTTTAGTTCTTCAGTGCGTTCATGCTAGGAGTCTACTGCTATGCTGTTCACTACGCCCAAACTACAAAAATGGGCAAGCTAGTGCTCGTAGGCAGGTCTGTCGGCGTCGTGCCAGCTGAGGTCTGCATATTCTTCTACTGCCTCGAGCTGGTCTTCAATGCGGTTCTCATCTATGGAGCACATAACGTAAGCTATTATATTTCTATGCGACGACGGCAGATTAGGCTCAGGATCATAAGAGGTGCAAATATGCTCGAAGGAGCCTGCAAATTTGCTTCCTCCAACTCCTTAACGAGACTCCCCAGGTTTTCTTAATTATATCAAAAGTTTGGTCTGGTGAGTCTGGAGCAGCGCACCAGTATTCCCATACAGCAGCGGAGTAATGCAGCCAGCGTATTGATAACTTTTCTATGTTTAACTATTCACCTATGAATCATAAACGGTTTACATCAAGGATGATTGGAATATTGGAATTGATGATACTTCCTTGCTCCTCGGTTTCGAAGACTCTACTATTTAATTCTATTTTAATTCATTTATTTCAACTTTGATCACCAGTTAAGTTGAGAGGAACTAAAGCGGCTTGCCGTGGCGCTCGTTGATTAAATATCGACCCCTCTAACTCAACTGTTGGATACGAGCTGGTTGGAAGGGTCATTAGAGCTGAATAGGACTAGGATTACTAGAGAAAGGGCAAGAGTTTCCTTCTGCGTATTTTTAATCAAAAACCATTGCGATGACTTATCCACCTACCAATGGTGGTCTGCCAAATGCCCTTGTTTGGCGGAGGACGTTCATTGCTGAACATGGCGGAGGGCCATTTTCAGCAATGAACGTATATTTGCTGATGAGGAAGAAGAGTCATAGCTATTTGTAGGTATATTTTACCCTTCTATAACAGGTATTGTGGCACTTAGCAGTAATAATAACATAAATTTTGTTTCCAGAAACTCCTGAAGTATGTGAAAGCCTTCTACTACTACACAATAGTGACCTGTATCGCGCTACTCATGCTCCAGATCGTGGATGTATTCACCTCTCATAGCTTTTATGTTATAGAGAAGTGCATCTTAACTTTTGCTGGAGTGTGTACGTATAATAAAAAAATTAATAATAATAATATTATATACTTGCAGGGCAGCTTGTGGCGAGCTGTTGGTGAGTAGCGACACCACGGGTATACCGAATGCTCCCGGGGAAGTTCCTGGTTCTCGTCTCCGCTTGCGGAGTGGTACCCCAAGAGAACCAGATCCCCACCTCTTGCTTGCCTTCATTGGCCGGTCTGAGTGGAGTCGCGAGAGATGCACCTTAGGATGTAGACTCGGGGGTGGAAGTGTCTAATGGCGTAATAACGAGGAAGTCCGCTCACGTGTCTTCGTGATGGTGAAATCGGGGCCGCACCTCTCGACACCCCTTAGTCGTTTGCACCGATGTTGTTCCTTTACCGGCATATAAGCCTACATTTTGAGGAACCCGTCCAGCATTCGGCAAGCCACCGTCTGCCGCTTGTAACAGTATTGAGAGTATGTTTATGGCAGGCGTCCATAGTTTCCCCCATAGCCCAATTACCCAGTCCATCCATTCACCACAATAACATGGCTTTTTTGTTATTTTCATTTTCCTTTACAACAGTCTCTACACCTGGCGGATATCATCTTCGGGTGTATCATATTGTGCAACCAAGGATGATATCCGCTATGTGTAGCTCTCGCCTTTAGATTAATTCTCATAAAGGGCCTCTGTGCTGTTGGCTTCGGCTCCACGCATGCCTCCCAAAGGACCGGGTCACTATATGGCCCGTGATCATGGAAATGAGAAACAGAATAATATTATCATGATAATATGGTATCTACCTATACCCTAGATATTCTTGCGGATATCGTGTTGGGGTGGGCAGCAGTTCCCCCGCAGAACAGAGCTACAATCAAACTGTGATCCCCAACCAGCATGCTCAGCGTGAGGATCATAGTTTTGCCACCTTATCATAACAGCCATTAAGTAGCTTTTCAGGGACGGCCTATATACGATAATTGACCAGCATAGGCTGTAGATAATGCCGTTATACTGCCTATTTAATAATGTGGCATATGTCTGTTTGCACAATGTAATAATGTAAGTAATATGTATGTGTTAGAGTTAGTAGAAGGTTTAAAAAAAATATGGAAACCATTTTTAAGAATATTTACTGTGACCATAGAACATGATAAAACTTTCTACATGGGGTCTCTATGGTTTCCATTGAATTAAACAGTAAAAAACTCGTGACTTATAAAATTTTCTCTTACAGGTCTACAAATCTACTTGATTACCCTGGTGCGAAGCCTAGTCCTAAACCTAGAGGTGTCAGGTCCACATACGTATGAGAACCAGCTCCATCCGATTGCAAATGGAGAACTGAATGTGGTGTCTACTGGGATTTATAATAAAACGACCGTCATCCCTATTGATGCTTGAGACTGAATACTATTTATGTTAGTTGTTTTAAATGTAATCTATGGCCTACTTCTTTGAATATATGCTTACCAACAAAGATACTCGTAGCCTTCGTTATACTGCAAACAAAAATGGAAGATGTAAAAGATTTATCTTGAATTTTCTTATTCTTATTTTATAAAATTAATGTAAATTTAGAAAACAAAAGTATAAATTATGTGGAACACATTGTTTTAAAAAGTCGATGCACGTGCTACGACATTCGTAGCACTTTCCGAAACTAGAAGTTAAGTTACTTTTCTTACTTTGTAAATAATAATGTGCTTGATGATAAGCTCCACAAGGGTCCTACTGAAAACCAGCGCAGTATTGGTCAATTATTTGCCCAATACTGCATAACGCTGAGATAGGGACCCTTTTTACCCCTTTTTTTAATAATTGTTAGTTTATAGAATTCTATGTATATTTGTCTCTTATGTTAATTTTAGGCTGTCTATTTGTTGTTCTTGTTATTTAATTTTGTGGGTAAATAAATAAATTTTATCTTTAAGCTTGTAAATATAGTGATATGAATACTTTAATATATATTGTGATAAATAAAAATGAACTGAGTAAATTTCGTCGTTTCTTTTTTCAAATAAATCGCATACCTAATTACGCCATCAGAACATCAAAATTCAATGGAACCATTTCTAACCGAGAAAAGCGCGGTCCGATAGTCACTTCGACAATGTTCTTTTCCATTTACCAATGCACGGATTATACCATAAATGTGAAGTTAAATATTTAGTTTGACAAGGTTCTGTTCCATTCTGATTGCACGCCGACTATTCTGTGTATTCAGGGATTCTTGCTGCCGTGATTGCTTGTCGCAATCGCAGCCATCTTGTACGTCTGCATATTAAAATATGCATTATCAACTCCATTCAAATCTTTTTACAGACTTGACCGCTACATAAACAGTATCATGTAGAAATTTTTTGCTCTTCTATACTCCGTTCCCGACAATCCCAGTCGGCCAATGTTCAATTTGGTCTCATTAAATAAACGCTCTTGTCCAGAGCATCAGTTCTGTCCAGATTTTACACCAAAACAGACCTTAGCTTTCTTTCAAAGTAGTTTTTTTTATTAATTTTGCTTGATTTTCGATAAAAGTTTCAAAAATGTACTGCAACTGGCCACGTTTGGGACGATGCTGCTTTTGCATGCCGCTGAGAAGAGGAGTTCTAACGTTTGCCTATATAAATATAGTGAGTACTTTGTTCTACCTGTTTATTTATAAGGTTCCGCCATATCAGTTTACAGCAGAACATAAAAACTCCTCCTTGTTTTGAATACGTCGATAGATAGACATCTATAACTAATGCGTATTCAGTTTAAAATCCGGCAGTTTTTGTTAATTTGCTTAGCTTGGGCGAGACTTAATTTTTATTTGTTAGTTTGTGTGTAAAATAAGTTATTTTATGATACCAAGGAACGGTCCTTACGAGTGCCGGACAATATTTTATTTTGCTTATTTGTTGGGTCAACTTATCCGTCACATAGGACCTGCTCAGTAAAAAAGTTACTAGTAAAGTAAATAAATAATGCTGGACAATTCACACAGCATTATCTAGCCCCAAGCCAAGCAGAGCTTGTGTTATGGATACTAGATAACTGATATACTTAATATAATAGACTACATTGATAGATATTTTTTAGTATACATAGAAAACATCCAGAACACCCTGAACAAATATTTGCCGATCGTACAAACATTTGTCCCGAAGCGGGAATTGAACCCCCAACCTCCTCCGTCGCAGGCTGACCTTCGCCCACCGCGCCACAGAGGTCGTTAAAGATAAAAGTTACAGTAGATGTTTCTCGCCCAGGACCAAATAAGCTACGGTGCAAAAAAGAAGGCCCATATTATACTCATATGGTCTACATCTGTAATCCAAGTTCCAGAAACACCTGAAATAATTATGTTTTCTGTTCAAGGTTTATAGCGCATTGTTGCTAGCTCTTTTCTCCTATCACCTCCACTACGATATGACGGGCCAGCTCAGCTTAGGCAGATCCATCCACCTCCTGCCAACTGAGGTCGGCATCACCTTCTTCTGTCTAGAGTTGGTTTTCAACGCGATATGCATCTATGGAGCACATAAGGTAATTTTCAGGGTGCTTGACCATTACTGTCACTAATGACAGTAACTGTCATTTTGACAGCTGTCATTGAAAATTATCATCTTCTTATTTCATCTTGTGCCCTCAAAGGATGTCAATAATGAAAAAGATAAACAAATACCAGATGAAGTAGATTGTAAATCACAACGGTCTGACTTTCGTGAGACGTTGGGAATACTTTTCGTGAGACGTTGCGACTGAGCACGTCTCACGCGAGACGTTGGGATTGACTCGTGCCTTCTGACCTCAAGATCGGAGTGTATTGCTAAATTGGGTGTGCTACGAAATCTCGACTCATGCTATATCGATGCACGTCGAATCGCTTCTCGGCCTTTTGGCTAAGATCAAAGTGTTAGTATTTTTTTTTTAAGTTAGCGCGTCAAATCTTATCAAACATTGCGACGTGGCATGACAAACGAATCCGAAACTATGAAAGTTATGGAAAAGTCGTGAAATAGAACTCGTACATAATTTTCTGCCTTACTTTTAATAATAATAATTTTCTGATATAAATAATAATATTTATTAAAAATAATCATATGAATTTTTAGCAATAATTCTTCCCAGAAAGCGTCGGAACAACTTTCTTTTTCCATACACTTGCTTTAGCTATCATCTCAGCACCGACTCTTACTGCTTTTAGTTATTTTCTTTTAGATAGATGCAGTATTTTAAAAGCTTTTATGTAACTTGCAAACTTGTTTGTTCGGTAAAAATTTTGCAACTCAATTTTAGACCTCAACCGCTTGAGCTGAAATCTGGCATACTTATATAAGTTTAGGGACAATGCAATGTCATGGTACTATCGAGCTGGTCTGATGATGGAAACCGACCGTCGAGTTTAGGTTCTTTGGATTTGTCTTCCCAAGCACTTTCGACCTAGATTATATAAAAGCTAAAATTTATAAGTTTTATTAATACGTAAGTATATGTATAATATATGTATTGTGTTTTTTTTTTACAGAAACTCCTAAAGTTCCTGAAAGCCTACTTCTTCTACACACTAGTTACGTGTGTCGCGCTCCTCTCACTTCAGATGGTCTCCATAGCATTCACCAGACATATAATGAGCATTTTCGAGCAGTGCATCTTCTCTTTTGGGGGACTATGTACGTATATCTTTTTATTTTTAGTTTTCAATCACACTTAAATATTTCAGGAGATTGAAGGTTCTTCTATGAGTTTTATACGTATTGTCAAAACTGCTTTTCGTCATTACCCAATTTTTGACAAAGGTGCGTTTTGTCAAATACCTTTTAGTCAAAACTCCTTTTTGTCAAAATACAATTTTTGCCAAAAATGCGTGCAGACAAATAAATTTGGTTAAAATTATCTAATATTAAATAAAGAGGATCAAATAGGCAGTTCTGCTCAGTATTCATTATTACGTACAATTCTATTGATTCTATTTATTTTATGATTTACAAATGCCATTATAATATTAACGACTTCATGACAAATAATAACTTTTGACATCACCTTATTTTACAATTGCACCTCTTGCCACTCACCTCTCTTTCTATTATTACATTTTAATTTTTTGACTTTGTCTAAAACTGCAATATAGGTTAAAGTTAGAACTACACTTGCGAGCTATAAACTGGAATCACTTCATCGCTGGTTTCTGCAGACCATATTTTACAGTTTCCATGGAATAAACTGCAGATTGGTGTATACCATTTGAAAAGAAATTTTGTTAGCTTTTGAATGGTATAAAAAATATTTAAATTTAATTAAGTTTCCTACCTTCATTTAGTGAATTATTACAATAGGTCGAAGTTGTGGATGTTTAAATTAATAAGAAGTAATATGAAAATATCAAATTTTTATTTAAAATCTTTGTTATTTCCCGCTTAATATTTTGTAATGCCCCCCCTGGCCGTAATGACTGCTTGTAAACGGTTTTTCATTGACCTAATGAGTTTCCTGATGGAATCCTGTGGAATTTCCTGCCACTCTTCGATAAGAGCAGTTTTTAGGTCTTCTATTGACGCCGGAGCTGGAGATCTTCCTCGTACCCGCCTTTTCAGCTCGTCCCACAGGTGTTCGATAGGGTTCATGTCAGGGCTGACGGCTGGCCAGTCTATTGTGGGAATCCCGACTTCTTCCAGGTACTGTCTAGTCGCACGAGCGGTGTGGCAGCGGGCATTGTCGTGCATTAGCAGGAAATTTTCGCCAATAAACCCAGCGTAAGGGAGTACATGGCCCAGCAGAATGTCGTTGATATACTTTTCTGCGGTTAGTCCTCCTCCCCGACCTCCACCGGGTACTAATACCAGCTCCGTTTTAGCTTCAATTGAAATCCCCGCCCACATCATACAAGACCCACCCCCATATGCCACTGTTTCCGCTATACAGCATTGTGCGTATCGCTCTCCCAGTCTCCTGTAGACTCTCCGTCGACGGTCGCTGCCATGCAGGCACATCCTAGTCTCGTCCGCGAACAAAACTCGGCTCCATTGCTGTATATCCCAATCTAAGTGATCACGAGCAAACTGAAGTCGAGCTTGTCGGTGGGCTGTAGACAATTTGGGTCCCGTTGCTGGCCTTTTTCGGGTCAAGTTAGCTTCTTTGAGTCTTCGCCTCACTGTCCACTCGCTAACAGTTCTCCCTCAAACTTCTACGAGCTCCCGCTGGACGTCAACGCCGGTTAGATGTCGATTTCGGAGACAAGTGCTGACAATAAATCGGTCATCTCTCGCCGAAGTGCATTGCTGTCGTCCAGATCCTGGTCTTCGGACTAAGTTTCTAGTCTCTCTAAACCTCTTGTATACTTTGGAGACTGGCTCAGATGAAGCTGTCGAGCGATAGTACGCTGAGAGAACCCTTGCTGGATTAGAATGACGATTTGAGCGGCTTCTATTGGTGTGGTTTCCATTTTCTTGTAATTCCAGTATTTTGAGTGACGTGATATATTGGACTGATGACAAAATTGCATAAATTCCCAGTTTTTATAGGGATTCAGGAGTGTGAAAAAATTGATGTTTCGTTCCAAAAATTTATGTCTTTTGTTTTCACGTTCCATGACATATGATGAACATTTTTTTTCGCTATGATATCGAAAGAATTTGAAAGCTAATAAAATTATCTTTAAAATAATATACCACAACCTACAGTTTATTGCATGGAAACTGTAAAATTTGGTCTGCAAAAACCAGCGTTGAAGTGATTCCAGTTTATAGCTCGCAAGTGTAGTTTAAATTTGAAATTAATGTAACATTTGCATGCTAATCTTAGTAGAACATAATTGAAACTGAATATTATTAACATGGGCCGTGGGGCCGCGGCGTACGAATATCGACCCCTCCAACTCAACCCGTGGATGTCGTAAGAGCCGACTAAGGGAACTTACCAGAGGATGGGCAGCAGCTTCCTTCTGAGTATTTTGAAACACCAACACTACGATCCCCAATCCGCCTGCCAAGCGTGGTGATTATGGCAAATCCCTCCCTACATGGGAGACCATCCACTCGGATGGACCGACGACATCGTAGCGGTCGGACGGAGACGATGGATGAAGGCGGCTTAGGACCGCTATTTGTGGCGTCGTATGGGAGAGGCCTATGTCCAGCAGTGGATGTGTACGGGCTGATTTGATGATTATTAACATCTGTGTTACCTACATTGTGTTCAAGCAAATAAATTATCTTTATCTTATTCTTATTGATAAAGATTTAAGACTTAAAATTATTACATCATTCAAATACCCTTTAAGTGACGTTTCTTTTGCTATACTCGGTACGCCAAATTGATACTGTCCAGGTTGAAATCACCTCTATAAAAACTGTCATGTGACCTCTCGTCATCTGGAGGCGGAAAACAGATATTAAGCATCTAATTGTAAAATGGTCAGGTTGACGAGCGTGTCAACGTCGTCATTTTGATACTGGATAGCTTAGCGTGGGTAGAGGTCTTCGAGGTGACCTGAAGATTGGAAGAGAGACGATAACTGTCTTGGGTAAGGCTTCACCCCTCCTTCCTTACAGCACACATACTGCTGAATGTGTTTCTTTCTAACAAGAGAGTTTCGCCAGTGTCATCCCCCTTGGCAGACGAATTGGTAATCACACTGGAAGTTTTCAAGATACGCCGAAGAAAGCTGCTACCCTTCCTCTTTTAGATTCCCTTAGTCGGCTGTTACGACATCCACGGGCTGAGATGTTGATTCTTATGCTGCCGCGGCCACCATGGTTACCAGTCCACGATGGAACTGGTCTACGATGAAAACTCTTTAACCACCCGAAAAAAATTGGAAACACGATTCGACCCCAATCATGTTGAGCATGTGTGAGCAATAGTGTCACTGTAATTTGAATGCAAGATCTTAGTAACTATTAGCACAGATGTTACTTCGTAATTAGTTACAATTATTGCATGCTAGAACATAGTGAGACATGAGTGCATTATTTAGATTAATAGCCCGGCTACACGCTCTAACATTTGTGCAAACACGCATGCACAAACACAGTTTGCGCAAGCAAGATGGCTCATCTTGCTTGTGCAATCAAGCACGCACAAATATTTGAGCGTGTACCCGGGCTATTAATTATACCACCTTTATACCATGTTTGACGCAATAAATATATATTTTAATCTTTGAATCTTTATAATTTTGTTGGTAAAGGTTCTTCATGACGATGGATGTGGCGAGGTGAAAGGTCCGCCTGCGACGCAGGAGGTTGCGGGTTCAATTCCCACCTTAAGACAAATATTTGACGACCTTCAGATATTTTGTTTCGGGTGTTCTGGGTATTTTCTATGCATAATAAAAGAATATCTATGTATGTATTGTATTATGTTTATCAATCATCTTGTATCCATAACACAAGCTCTGCTTAGATTAGGGCTAGATGGTGCTGTGTGGATTGTTCAGCATTATTTACCTATTTACTCATTTATTTGTAGGCAAAATCTGTACAATTTTCTTCTTCGTTTGTGTTTTATACAATTTTCTCGTGCAGGTATACAAATCTACCTGCTCACACTGGTCCGAAGCCTGATCAAGGATCTGGAGGAATCAGGTCCGCATACCTATGAGAACCAGCTCCATCCGATTGGAAATGGAGAACTGAATGTGGAGTCGAATGGGATTTCTAATAATACGACAGACATTTTTATTGATGCCTGAGATTGAGTACTATGTATTTAATTTTGGTAGTTAAATGTTTTTAAATTTTAGAAATTAAAATTACCGACTAGTTACTAAAATTCATTATGAATGTAAGCGGGTTAACTACGAACCTAGTTTGTGTTGGAAGAACACCAACGTTTCATCTCTTAACGAGGGACTTCTTCAGGGTGAGTGCGGTTCGTTAAGTTTAAGGGCGATATGGGATGAAACGTTGGTATTCTTCCAACACAAACTAGGGTCGTAGTTACATTCATAATGAATTTATCAAACTACGAAAGTTATAATAGTAAAATAGTTTCTAAACTGTTAAGCAAATATTGCAATGAAATAAGTATACTTGGAACCAAAGATTTTAAATGTAAATATTTCTTTTAAATTCTCAAAAATGTTAAATTTACGGACAATATAATTTTTTTTTATTTATAACAAACCCAGAATTAAGTTATAACTTATAAAACAAAAATAAGTAGATTATGTTTTAGGAATTCGTAGCAAACGCTACAGCTTTCGTAGCTCTATTCAAAATGTATTAAAAATATTAATTTTGTTTTTCTTTGATTGTAGATAATAAGTTTTAATTATTTTGATTCATCATTCTTTGTTTTTTTTTTTAAATAACAATATGGGTTTATTATAAGTAAATAAATAAACGAATTTGATTGAATTATAGTAATTTTTTAAAATCCTTCCTGAATAAGTATACTAACATTATGTAGCCTAACTAATTGATACTGACCGATGTGAACGTATGAATATAGGATATCCTTTGCCCAGCAATGGGATCATTCAAGAAAATAAAAACATGATTTTTGCGCTTATAACGCTTTGCTCTGTCACGCTCCTATGAATTTGCCCATCCTCCTCACCCAATGGCGTCGTATAGCGGCGAAGGTCCGCCTGCGAGGACGCAGGAGGTTGCGGGTTCGATTCCCGCTTTGGGACAAATGTTTGTACGATCTGCAAATATTTTTCTCAGGTGTTCTGGATATTTTATATGTATAATAAAAACGTATCTATCTATGTAATATATTGTATTATGAATAATCAGATATCCAGTACCCATAACACAAGCTCTGCTTAGCTTGGGGCTAGATGATGCTGTGTGGATTGTCCAACATTATTTATTTATTTAATCATCTCAGTTTCCATGACAATAACTATATCACCACACCGGTCATCAGACAAATAAATCAGTCGACTGACCTTTAATGACCTTATTTATATATCAGTGCATTTGACCTGCACTGCCAGCATTTTTATCATCCTCATTTTGTATACCAGGCGCAATCCTCAAGATGACTAACACTACAGAGAACACAATAAGTTCATGACACGATGTTATTTCCTCCGTAGACTACTAAATAAGATAATTGTAAGTATTCAGATAGGATAGTTGGTCTTTTCCCTCTTAACTCATACGGGCATAACGTGGCGTGCTCAGAGCGCGTCCTCTAATCAGTGACTTGAAAACAAAACAAAACGACATGTTTGAATTTAGAATCAACTCATAGACAAGAATAAAAACTTTTTGATAAGTTACGAGTAGTTTCGTGCGTGTGAAAAAAAAGCATTGAGTCTTAGTTCAAAACCAAACAGGTTCATTTTAACCTCAAAGAGTTTTATGAACGTTTATTATCTTTTTAGATCACCTATACAAAAATGCGTTTCGAGATTCCTGATTTTAAAAGGTGTTGTTTTTGTTGTCCTTTGCGACGTGGAATTATTACATTTGGATATTTAAACTTGGTAAGTGGTTTTGCGTGTATTTACCTAGCCTACTCGCTTTCTATACCCAGTTAGTGGAGTTAAATAATAATAAACTATAAGTACGCACTTTATTTCCCATATTTTAGTTATTAGTCGCCCGCGGCTTCACATGCGTTATTTCCTGCATAAAAAGTAGCATATAGATAAGTTATTCTAATTCAACAAAGATTACAAAGATCCTACTAATAATTATAGAGGTAAATGTCTAAGTTTGTGAAAATGGATGTATGGATGTTTGTTCTACTTCACGCAAAAACTACTAAACTGATTGGGCTGTGGTATGGGTATAGTTTGGGACCCGGAATAACATATAGCCTATTTTTTATCTCGATTCAACGCGAGCGAAGGCGCGGGTAGCAGCTAGTAGATAGATAAACTTTAATTTACTAAATAATAATGATCGAATAAGCTACAATTGGCTATCTTATGGCTCAAGAGCGATCTCTCCCAGAAAACTTTGAATGGATAGGACCGTTGGATTGCACATGGGGTAATATCTGTGTGCATAGTATCGGTATTTACTATTTAGAAAATAAACAAATACATTACAAACTACAATTTTGAAACTAATGATTGTTCTAAAGAAACCTTGAAGGTTATTTATATTCCATGGGTTCTGATTTATGGGATAAAATATGTTATACATCTATGCAAAATATCATCCCGATCCTATACATATCTATACTTTTTTTTTATAATTTTTTTTTTCTATTATCGATACTGATTCCAAAAATGTACTACGAGGAAGGTCATATAATACTTTCTATCCTGGAATTCGTTAAGGTTCCCTTGGGAGTGGGGATGGAAGTGACATTTCTCGGCCTAAAATAGCGCAAAAACTGCTGAACGGATTCGAATAATACTTGGCATGATTTATACTACGAGGAAGGACATAAAATACGAGTCCATACCCCAAAGCCAACATAATGATTACAAAATTGTTATTAGTGCCGATAAACGACCTACTGGACAGCATCCGGTTTGTACAAAGCTCTCGCTACCAATGATGTTGCCGTCATCCTGGTAGATCAGCACTGTGACAGGCGGGACATTGTGCTGCGTACCCGGGATGACCGCTTGCAATGCATTGGCGAAACGCACCAGGCATTTGATGCTATTCAGTCTCTACTCGCTTATATACCTACTGTCGTGGCGAAGACGGATACAACTTTGATCTTCAACTCGGTCTCACGGTTCGGTTCGGTTCACTAAAAATGTTTACCGCCCAACGAAGTGGGCACGGGTCAGCTAGTGATAGTATATATGTGTAGGTGTAGTATACATATATGTCATAGTGTGAAAATGAAACTCTGCAGCACATAAATAAGCAATAAAGTTAATAAATAAATAATACTGGACAATTCACACAACATTATCTAGCGCCAAGCTATGCAGAGCTTGTGTTATGGGTACTAGATAACTGATATATTAATATAATACACTACATGGATATACATATATTTTTTATAATACACAGAAAAAGTCCAGACCACCCGAGGCAAATATTTGCAGATCTCACAAACATAAGTCCCGAGGCGGGAATCGAACCCGCAACCTCCTGCGTCGCAGAGCGGACCTTCGCCCACCGCGCCACAGCGGTTGTCAGTCAGAAAGTTATATTGATTTTAGGCAACTTGTGTGTTTCTACTTGAAATATAATCAAATAAAAATATAATAAATAGGCATTTTTGTGATCTTTCCAGGTTTTCACCATCTTTATGACATCAATAGAAGCATGGCTAGATTTCGGCTACCACCCATCGGATGTTACCATGGGCATGTATCGAGGGGTAGAAATGCACACTCAACTGTGGTTCCACTTCGTCCTGTTTACACTCGAATTTATCTTCAATATCGTGTTACTGGTCGGAGCCCATACGGTAAGTTATACTTATGTAATTGCACCAGTAGCGGCTTGGTGGTCCAAGGTGGATATTGGCTCGGTGGCCAATATCCACTTTGGGTCGCTAACACACACACAGGCATCTCGATTCAGAGCTGTCTAAGATTCCGTTTTATGGCCTGCGACAGGAGGTGGCGGCTTCGATTCCCTCCTTAGGACACATTTTTGTACGCTCTGTAAATATTAGCCTCAGGCTTTCTGGGTATTTCTATGTAGGTATTATAAAAAAAAACTATCGATGTATATATGTATTGTATTAAGTATATCAGTCATCTAGTACCATTTTTTATTATCCTGAGGAAATGCGCACGCATATCGTACTACAACGGGGAGATAGTGCGATTATGTGGGACTCCAAAACCCCTAAAACCCTCAGGATGTTCCGCTTCAGCCGCTTGTGATGGGAACCGCAACGGAAGCGGGGAAGCTTTCGCTTTCTTCCACGAACCCACCGCGGCTAACTGATATGTGGCGCGGCCGGCGAAGGTCCGCCTGCGATGCAGGAGGTTGCGGGTTCGATTTCCGCCTTAGGACAAATGTTTGACGATCTGAAAATATTTATTCCGGGTGATCTGGGTATATTCTATGTATAATAAGTATCTATCTATGTATGTATACTTGTATACTATCTAATTATGTATGTATGTACATATATATCAGTTATCTAATAGGCATAACATAAGCTCTGCTTAGCTTGGGGCTAGATGATGCTGTGTGGATGGTTCAGCTTTATTTATTTAATTTAGATCAACCAAAATTTATTAACAATTGTTGGAGACAGGAGACAATGAGTTACATAACATATCAGCCGAACAGAGCACCCTATTGAAGTTGGTTGAAAACTCTGACGACAAAAATTCCTGTTACAGAAGCAGAACCGACTCATCCGCGTGTATTACTACTACGGGCTGATGACGACCCTAGCGTCCAGCATTATATTCATAATGGTTTTCTTCAACAACACCATCGAGAGAGACTTGTACTTTGACTCCTTGGCGATTAGCTTGGCATTCGCAGGCTTTTGTAAGTAATATCGATCAGCACTTGGAAGACCACTGTTGAAAGTGCCTCGCCCAATATACATAGCATATCAAAGCATAATCACCACGCTTAGCAGGTTTGATGGTTTATGTATAATATTTATTTACATATATTGAGGTACACCACAGCGTTACAATTTCCATTAAAATACTTAACATATATATAACAATAAGGTCAAAAGGGATTACACAGATATTATATAAAGTACAAAAGGAACAGTAAAGTAGAGAGATGAGATAGAAAAAACTGCTGCATTCCCTTTGGCAGGTTCCCTTAGTCACGAGTCTAGGGAGTCGATGGATGAAGGCAGCTCAGAACCGCTATTTTTGGCGTGAAATGGGGGAGGCATAGGCCTCCCCCACTGGCTATAGCCGGTGGATATAGATCCAGCAGTGGACGTGTATGGCCTGATAGGTTGATGATGTTGAATATAGGCTACGTCATTATTGCGATTAATTTAAATATTTTATCTAATGCGCTTCCTATGAATCCAAAACATCCGGTTATTGTTCCAGACATTTCGAATGCGTATCAAAGGATGTTATTTAGGTATTTACTCATCCTGAATAACAAATATAGAAAAAACAATGTTGCTCGAACCTAATCAGTACTGTAGATAGAAAATTATAGAGCAAACATTAGTTCCACTATGTTTGACTTCACGTTTGTCTGCAAACGTGAAGTCAAACATATCCAGTGTGACTCTTTATATCGACATTTGAAAAAACACAGCACGTTCTCTATTTCTTCTATATTATATTCTGTTGTTCTCTAAATTATGTAATTTTTAGTGTATGTAGGGACCCATTTGAGAGCGGAGGTTAGTAATACAAAGCCTCCGCTGTCCGTCCGTCTGTCCGCAGACAAGTGGAGTGACGGAGGTTTTGAGACGGGTTTATGTATCAGGAAATATATAACTTGACACACAATTAAATACAATACATTACATTCTATTGCACACCAAGGAAATACAAATGTACAGGAACAGGATGTACAGGCTTAAAGGCTTATTATTTTGTAGCTAGGATAAACTTAATGTGTTTGTTTGTTCTTTTTTGTCATTTTCTTTTTTTAACCGACTTCAAAGGAATGAAGTTTTCAATTCGTCTGTATGTTTTTTTGTATGTATGTTACACGATATCTCCGCCAATTATGGACCGATTTTGAAAATTCTTTCACTGTTGTATAGAAAATGATACCGAGGGGGTCCCATAAATATTTATCCGCAGGGGATTAGTATTTATCCCGCAAAACTTAAAATAAGTATAAAAGTAAGGAAATTTGAAGTCAGTTTCTCGTTTTTTAAAACACGCCATACTATTTACTTGCATTACTTTCTGATATTTTTTTCGATTAACTTCTTAACCTAAGAAGTTGCCTGTACGCTATTTACCGAGAGGTAGCGTCCCGAAGATCCCCGAAGATCCCTAGCGTCTATACCACATCTTTTCTAAATTTATATGAGAGCGAGGAGTTGAACCAAATGGTGAAATAGGTCTGAAACTTTAGTGCCATGATCGATATAAAGAATCATCATGCATCGTTTACAAAATATTTACGCGAACACTATCAAAATCACAGAGCCCAAACGTTCTCTAATAATTATAACGTAACATTACCCAAAGAGATACAATACACAGCAACAACGTGATTCTTATCATACCAAATGTATGAAACCGATATCCTTCTGGCGCTTCATGACACGACACGACACAATATTGTGTTAGAAACACAATATTGCATTAATATACGATAGGTATTAGGTATAGTATATTACCCATCGTATATTAATGCTCGAAACTGTACCTGAAATGACCTGGAGGGCAATTCTGGCTATATATCTATATATAATATTATCTTCTCTATAAATATGGCACGAACTGTCATAATATCGAGTGATAAAAAAGCGTATTCTCAAAATCTGCAATTAGATATTTATCGAGGGTTTTTCTTTGATGAGTTGCTCGATTTGTCGCAAGTGAATGCAGTTTTTGACGGTATTCGATATTTATTTATTACATGATATTTTTATCCCAATAATAATGAGTACGTAGACGTGATATGCAGAATCGGCCTCCAGGGGGCCAATTCTGCGTATCACGTGATATTTTATCGAGTGATACTCATTCTCACGGAATAAAAATATCATATGATAAATATCTAGTACTGCCAAAAACTGCATTCTCGTGCACTTATCAGACAACTCATCAAAGAAAAGCTGATAAATAAATATCGAATTGCAGATTTTGAAAATACGCTTGTTTATCAATCGATTTTTTGACAGTTCTCGCAGTATTTGTCGAGTAGATATATTGCCAGAATTCCCTTTCCTGACAATTTACTTGTCAGAAAAGCGTGTTTTTTTTTCCTTCCAGCTATACAAGCATACCTGCTGCTCCTCATCAGAGCAGAGATGCAGAAGCTAAAGTACCAGGAAGGACATTACAGCTACGTCAACCACATGTCAGAAGTGGTGCTGGACCCACCCGTGGGTGCTGGGAGGAACCCACTATAAGGAAACCATCACCATCGTATCAACCTGTTGATTCATCTCGATACATGCCTCTATTACAAACTTTAATAATAAACTATGGCAAGTCTGGATACACCTGTGGGTGCTGGGAGGAAGAAATCGGTTATATTTGCTGGATAATATAGTCAGATAAAGATGATTTAAGAGTACCATAGTTACTAGTTTCTACCCGCGACTCTTTGTACCTATTTCTATGTAAGGTAGTGGTATCTATGTAGGTAGGTAAGTGGTTCTTTGTAAGGTTATTTCAATCCCATGGATACTAAAGAAATATTAAGTAGCCTATGTTTATTTCCAGTCCAAGAACTACCTGTATGGGTGTGCAATTTCAGCCCGATACGGTGAGTAGGGAGGGCAAACATCCAAACTTTCGCATTTATAGTATATGTAAGTGTGATTCTGGGACATAACTTTAGGTTAACCACATAACAGAAATGTTGCAGTAGTTGCCCTTGGTTTCAGCTGGAAGAAACCCGCTATAAGATCACCATCATTATCTTTTGCAGTGCCCTACAGGGTGTTGACTATTGACCTAAGCTAACATTAAAAACTAAGCTATATAACATGTGAGCAAAATAAATAATTAATTGTCAACCTGTTGATTGCGCGAGATATAGGCCACTTTGCCATGCTAGCCTATTTCGTTGTATAGATAGTTGGAAAACTTTTCCAACCACCACAATTGTATTTGTAATCTTTTTTAGGGCAACATTATAAATAATACACTAACAATATATTTATTTATTAAAATATGATATAAATATTGTATAAAGTTATATATTTTTTCATTATCCTATCCTTCTCGATTTTAACATTTTTGTACTCTTTAAAGAATAAACTGGATTTTATATAATATTTTTAATTTATTAATTACTAGTTTTTGCCCACGGCTTCGATTGCGTTTTTTCTATGGAAAGGTATATAAGTTATTATAATTAATTAAGTGTTCAGCATTATTTATTTCTTTATTTTATGTACCTATTATTAATATCCAATGGAAACTGATATAAAAAATCACTTTTTACTCGTTTTTGTAACGAAAAAGGAGGTTGCGTTATGACAAATAAAATAACAATCTAATAATATAAACAAATTAAACTAGTATTTACAATTGAAACAATTGAGCTAACTGCAGACTGTTGCAAACAATCTACAGATAGCTCAACTGGTCCATATCAATAACAGTCGGAAGCGTCCCCAAGACGCTGGCTGCATTGCCTCGCTGTATGGCAATGCTAATGCGCTGCGCCAGAAATTCACCAGCTCTCGGATCACTGATATAAGAATTATTTCATGTATTATTCTATCCAGTGGAAAACTATTTATGAAATAAAAAGCATGTTATTATTATTATTACAGGTTTAGACCTAAATCTAAGCACAATAGGATCCGTTGAGTAGTTTTGGCGTGAGGAAGTAAAAAACATACATCTATACGAACTTTCCCATTTGTTATATTAGTGATATCAACAGTGATAACACCGTCACGTGCACGTACCTTGGTTTTCATAGAGATAACACTAATTGAAAATGAACTTTAGATCTTAGCTGAATGCAACAGCGCTCCTAAGGTCACTAATATCAGTGACTATCAGCTAGCTAATAAAATAAGACGTTGGAATTTCCAACAAATATAAAAAATAATAAAGTGAAAAGTTACAGGGTTGAAAAAAAAAAGAAAATGGTGAAAAGAGACGTTGAGAGCTTTTGTTTGTGTCTGTCGGTTAGACAAGGCTTGTTAATTTGGAGTTACGCAAAGTTGGTAAGTATCTAGCTATCCTATGAGTTTAATTTGCTGGTCTTCTTCTTAAAGTGGATCTCCACTACTGGAGGTTAGCTGTCACGTAGTCTTGGGTTATACTAGGCAAAATCCTATAAATGTGACTTACGTTACTGCGACTTCAAAATATCTGTGACAAATACCAGTGACAAAATACTAGCTAGTATTTCTACCTACCGCTAGTATCTATACGTCACGTTCAAATTCATTGTTTTACTGATTGAATAATAATATATTTATTGTAGCACAAGTACCGCTATGTAACGAAAATTCCTCTTGAATTGTATGTGTATAACGCAATGTAACAACTTTGTTACACTGCGGTATACATTTTAAATTTCCAAGTATAAAATACTAGGTGTGTCTCATTTTGACTTAGTGATATTATCAAAGAGATAATATAGAAGCTATATTATCTAGCTGAAGCGATATATCGCCTAATAAAATAACAACGATGTAATATCGTGCACTCGTCAAACTGGCACTGCCTGTGTGACAGTCACAGATATATTTAGTTTCTGTCACTGTAAAATACCGCCAATTTTCTGTACCTGTGACTTTTATCAGTGACGATAAATACGCCACAAGCCTACCGTCACGTCAGCTCAGTGAATTTTTCGCGATCTAGCGCCAAGCGAAATAGGTCTTCCACGCTGGCGATATTCGTCAACTCTCGGATGCTCCGAAGAATGATGATATGATGTGAATTTGCTGGTACTAATAATGTATAACATTATTAGTGAACCATGATAAAAATAAATAAAGTCTTAGAAATATAATAATAATTGATTGTTGGTGAAAAGTTTGTCATATCTTTAATTAATTTCGTGTTATGTGCCAGGTGTCGTAGCGTAAGAATATTGTCCTCTTCATCCCAGCCGCCCCAGCGTGTCATCAGAGCCGACTAAGGGAACACACCAGAGGGCCATTCCTCTGGTTCATAATATTTCTTGTAAGTTTATCGCAGTGTGGGTGTTAAAAATACCTACTCAGAAGGAAGTTGATACCATTATCAACCTCATTTTCAGTAGGTACTTTTAACACCCACACTGCGACAAACTTTCTAGAAATATTATGAACCGTGGCATTACACAAATCCCTACGTAAAGTTATGTCATTTTGTTATTTTTTTTGTTTCCTGATGTCTTAACGTGTACGCTTTACGCTTTAAGCAAAATTTAAAATATTACAAACGTGAAAACTGCAGTAACCTCTTTTCATGCCTATATTGAAGCTGCTCTTCGCTATGGGCTTGTAATGTGGGGCAACAGCACTGATAAAAACAGAGCATTTATAGCACAAAAGAAATGCATAAGAGCTATCGGTGGAATCGCCCCTGATGAGTCATGCAAACCCTTGTTTAAGGAGCTTGGTCTGCTACCTTTACCGTCGCTCTATATTTATGAAGTATCAAATTTTGTTAGAAATCATATAAACTTATATAAAAAAGCATGTGACAAATACCCTAGATTATGTAGAGATCCGAATAGACTTATTCTAAAAGTTATATTAGTGATATCAACAGTGATAACACCGTCACGTGCACGTACCTTGGTTTTCAGCCAAGTTTAAAAAAAGTTGTTTGACTCTATGTGTAAAAATATATGTATAATAAGGTACCGAATGAAATAAAATTATTGAATAATTATTTATTTAAAATCAAATTGTTTAGGTGGCTGAATGACAGGATTTTTTATGACATAAATGATTATTTAAATGCAAGATCTTAGTCACAGTAATTAGTTATAAGTAATTAATTATTGCATGCTAGACTATAGTGAGACATGACTGCATTATTTTGACATAAACAACATTTATACCATGTTTGAAGCAATAAATTTATTTGGAATTAGAATTTTTCGGGTATTCTGTGTACTTTCTATGTAAAATAAAAAATGACTATCTATGTAACATATGTTGGCTGTGGGGCCGCGGCGTACGAATATCGACCCCTCCAACTCAACCCGTGGATGTCGTAAGAGCCGACTAACGGAACTTACCAGAGGATGGGCAGCAGCTTACTTCTGAGTATTTTTAAACACCAACACTGCGATCACCAATCCGCCTGCCAAGCGTGGTGATTATGGCAAATCCCCCTCTACATGGGAGACCATCCACTCGGATGGACCGACGACATCGTAGCGGTCGCAGGGAGTCGATGGATGGAGGCGGCTCAGGACCGCTATTTGTGGCGTCGTACGGGGGAGGCCTATGTCCAGCAGTGGACGTGTATAGGCTGATGATGATGATGATGTAACATATTTTAGTATGTTTATCGTTTAGTCATCCAGTACCCATAACACAAGCACTGCTTAGCTTGGGGCTAGATGATGCTGTGTGGATTGTCCAACATTATTTATTTATTTATTATTTTTCAGATTTTATCCCTCCTAGTAACAATGAGCTTCACATATTTATCAGTGCGTATGTTCGGACGCGTCCCAGAGTCTTATGACAATGCTGTCACGTTCCTACAATGCGTTACTACCACAGTACCTGAACTGCTCGACGTGATATTTACATTGCTCCTTATTATAGCTACTCATAAGGTTGGTTTTACTATACGCTATAGTAAGTGTGCTCCACGCATTCCTAGAAATAACTGATTTTGGATTGAAAACTGGATTTGAAGAAAAGAATTCTTTAACAAAAAAAAAATATTTTCTAGAGGAACGTCAAGATGCTGGAAATCTACTACTTTTACAGCATAACTATGCTCGCCGTCTTCATTCTCGTCGTTCTACTGACGTCCTGCAACATGGAGAAGTTCCAACTGCTGCATGACATGATCTTCCACCACGCTTGGGTCGTAGAACTCGACTACTATGTGCTTGTCTGCTTTGGTGTTGGGAACATTTGTAAGTATTGAACAAAAACAATTGCAAAAGCAACACACCATTCCACAGGGAAGTGAAGAGAGAAGACAGAAGTGGCTGCTAAGTATGAGGGCTACGGTAGCGGGAAAAACATTCCTCATTCCACCAAAATTGGTAGTGCTCAGATTTCAGAGAAATTGTTGCATAGCACGATTATTGCAAATGCGGAAGTTTAGATGGATTGATGGATAGATTTATGTATGTTTGTTACTTTTCCACAACAAAGCCAAAAGCTACTAAACGAAACAGGCCAAAACTTTGCATAGAGATAGGTTTTAGGCCTGAATTAAGATACATCTAGATTACTTTTGATCCTGGAAAAGTTCAGTGTTCACGTGGAAGTCTAGTTATTCACTGCACACTTACCAGCTCCATCGTAAACATAATGAAGTGACCAAAAACATAGATTAATTATTATAAATTCTTTGCAGGCCTTCAGACATACCTGATGCTCCTAGTTAGAAGCGAAGTCCTGAAGCAGAGGGAGGTGAAAAAAGCGAAGCTAGCTCGTCAGAAGTCCAGCACCAGCTTCCGAGGACTTCGAGTTGGGATGATCATGGTTAACTCTCGGACAAACGTTTAGACCTCTAATTTACTGATACAAGACCTGTGTACTTTACTGTCGGTACAGTAAAGTCTTGAAAATAAAATATTTTCTAAATTGATTCTAAATTTTAAAAAAATATTTATTTCCTTTCTTTTTGGAAATATTGCAGGCGTAGTTACTAACCGCTTGTCCAAATCTGGCCGTAGCTGTCCCAGTGTAAGCTTTTTAGATTTCAGTAACTTTATTTCTTTAGACTTACAAAGAAGCACTTAGACAAGTAAAATTTTATACTAGCTTTATATGTATAAAGTAAGTATTATCAAATAAAAATAAGGTGTTGCTATTAATTTTCGTTTCACTTAAATTTTTTGTCCGCTTGTGGAAGAAGTGAGAAAGAAACCACTAGTACATTTATATATAACTTATATGTGCCTAATAATACTTTATTTTGCCTATCTAAATCTAAATATTATGCGATTTAAATAGATGTACATATCAATCAATATTTATATTAGAATTTCTTACATAAAAATCGTACCCTCCAACTCTGCCCGTGGATTTCGCAAGAGATCACTTGGGAAAAAATGGTAAAGAGGATTCTGTTTCTGGTAGGTTTTGCCCTTATAGACAGTAGCTTCCTTCTATGTTCTATGTATTTTTAACACCAATACGCCCCTTGTATGGGCAAAATCCTCTTGAATGAGGAATGATGCCAACAGTAGACGTATGTATTATGTGCTTATGAGGAAGAAGGAGGTCGGTATACACTCTTCAAAGAGTGGGTGAGGATAAAAAAACGTTCGACTGGATGAGAATCGATGAGGATGTCAACGAGTAAGTATAAATGGGGACTAGAATGGCGATACGCAGCATTAGATACGGGCTGAATAGATCCAAGGCACACAACGAACTTCAAGGGCAATTTTTTTTTTAACTTTAGAACGTTCGTAGTGTGACTAATTTGTTATGAATGTAAGCGGGTTAACTACGGACCAAGTTTGTGTTGGAAGAACACCAGGGTGAGTGAGGTTCCAAAATAAGTAAAAATTATGTCCATAAACCGCATCATGTATTGTTACAAATGCAAAAACAATTCGTCGAAGTATTATCAGTTCCGTTTTGTAATAAACTGTTTGTTTACTTACAATAAAAACCTATCTATTCCCAAAATTCTGTCACATTAATGTGGAAAATAAACAACAATGCAAAAATCCCAGTTCCTACCACGGATACTGTTTACTTCAGCTTTTATCTCTTGTAATAGCTATTTATGTGCCCACGAGCTGATAAGCAAGTTCAGACGTATCTCGTGAACTGAAGCATCCACGCGTTTTTATAGTTTTTATTGCCTCGCTCTCATGGACGCTTAGCAATATCTATGTATATATAAACGAATTATATTGTGTTTATTATTGTTGATTCTTTGTTTGGGTGTTGAAAAGATAAAAGATGAAAGTGGAAGCACCAGAGTTCAAGAGATGCCTGTGCTGCCTGCCGCTGCGATATGGTCTTCTAGCTACAGGATATTTAAAGCTGGTAAGTTTACCTTCCGATTAGAGGAAATTTATTTCTTAAAAAAATTACATAATATTCTTTGAACGTTCTAGCTCTAATATTTGTCTTTATTTCATGTTTTGATCTAAGATCGACGTTTGAGATGATCATTGTCCATGTAATTTTTTTACTGTTTGTTGTGCTCTCCCCATTTTTAAAAAATCGGGTATATAAATTCTACTGATTAATTTAATTACATAACTATTTCTCAGATTTTTGAACAATGGGCACAAAAGTGTACAGCCTATAGGTACCTGTAAAAAAAATAAATCGATGACAATCATTATCTGAATGATAAATAATCTTTGTCAATGAAAAATTTATAAATAATGGTGGACAATCCACACAGCTTCTTCTAGCCCCAAGAGCCTGTGTTATGGGTC
Source organism: Eupithecia insigniata (assembly GCA_947859395.1). Taxonomy (NCBI): domain Eukaryota; kingdom Metazoa; phylum Arthropoda; class Insecta; order Lepidoptera; family Geometridae; genus Eupithecia; species Eupithecia insigniata. The sequence continues at coordinate 2,307,339 of OX402007.1, forward strand.
AAAGTCAAAGTTTCTTTATTTCCGTAAATTTTGCACGATTTTGTACATTTATTGTAAATGTACAAAATCGTGTCAAATTCTTAAAATTAAACACTGATATGGAAATAAAGTGATATTTTGATTTCGGTCGCTTCGGTATGTAGACTAAAGTAAAAAAGCGACGAAGAAACCTTTAGCCTGCTAGGTGTTATTTTTAGTGTTATTTTTCGATGGGTAGGTAGTAGATGACTGATAGGTATATGTACCTACTTATGACAATATATTACATGGATAGATATTTTTAGTATATACTGAAAATTACGACATAACGAGATACCCTACTCTACATAACAACTGGCTAAATAATGTGTCTAAATTAATGTCAGAGTTTCATTAACACTTTTTGTTTCAGTTGTTAGGCTTAATAACCCTAACGTCATGGATCATAGAGCTAGTAAAACCGGAAGATGGGAAATACTCACCTGCAGGGTTTATCGCGATCAAGTGTTCTGCGATTCTTGTAGTTCTCGGTGATACGGCACTGGCTGTTGTTTTCGTGATCGGCGGGCACAAGGTAAAAATATTTTGAAATGACTTTTGGCTACATCTAAACTCTCCAAATTCATAGTATTCAAGCGACGAAAACAAGACAAACAAATTATATGAAAACATTTTCTCCGTGCGTAATATACGTTACGATTTAAAACTCATTTTGCAAAGATTCAGCCAGATCTGATCCGTCCACGAATTTTAGCGTTGTCCTGAGCCAGACATCTTGAAATCTTTAGCCTTCATAACTGAATTTTGTTATGATTGAACGTTGAATCATCTCGTTTTAGATGGCATGCAAATTACGTGGTGCAAAGCATCTTTTTGAATGCGCACATATTTTTTACATAGCCATTTAAATTTCTTTTTCACAAATCATAATCTGGCACGTTGTTTTTATAATGCTGGATAATTCACACATCATTAACTAGCCAAGCTAAGCAGAGGTTATGTTATGGGTTTTAATGCCTTCATCGATCCCTAGTTTTAAATTCTACTTCTAAAGTCTCGAGAACATTGAAAGTTAATTAATTCCATTTTCCCCCTATATTTTCAGAAAGATGTAAAGCTCCTAAAGATCTACAATAACTACAGCATCGCCTCCTGTATCATCAGTACCTTTTTGTGGCTTGCAGCATTCTTCTTTTGGTTCAGCATACTAGCTGGATGGGGAGGGGTCTTGTTCGCAACGTATGCACTTAGGTTAATCATCGTAATGGGACTTCTTAATACTTGTAAGTACTTTATTATCATACTAGCGACCCACTCCGGCTTTGCACGAGTGTAAATTACACATATAAACGTTCCTCTTGAATTATTTTATCTACTAAAAAAACCGGATCAAAATCCGCTGTGTAGTTTAAAAGATCCAATCATATATAGGGACAGACAAACAGCGGGAAGTGACTTTGTTATAAACTATATAGTGATGTGTTCCTATTACCTAATGCAAACTTAATAACTATTACCTATTTTATTGACACCTAAATCTAATGGACTTGGGTTTTAAGTTGCTATATACTTACTTATTTCTATAGTTGTAAATGTCAAGTATGTCACAATCAAATAATATAAACAAATTAAACTAGTATTTACAATTGAAACAATTGAGCTAACTGCAGACTGTTGAAAACAATCTACTGTTGTAATAATATGTTCTGATTGCGTAAGTTTAACAATCAATAATGACTTGATTGAGGTTTTCAAAAGGCAGTTGGGCATGTTATCTGAGGCAACTATCCAGATTTTACCTTATCTTTAGTCATTTCATTCTAATTCCACTAATAGTATTAAATTATTTTACAGGTTTTCAAGTTTATCTGATCTTCCTGACCAGGAGTGAAATCTTAAAGCTAGAGAACAGCACTCAGTTCAGTTTTTCTAACAACGCAAATGAAGCAGAGTGCGCTATGGTCAACGAAAATGGAAACTATGTAAAGAATTCTGAAAACTTCGACAACAACTTGACAAAACCCAGTTTAAATGATGAAGATAAAAAGGAAGAGTCAGAGACTTCAGTAAATGATGATGATGAAGTGAAAAGTCAAAGTAAATTATTTAATAAGCTAAATGGAAATTATGCTAAGCTTTACTAGTTTAATTTGTATAAAGTTATTTAAGAATCCTTTTATGTAAAAGTATATTTTGAATTACCAACGTGTGAAAGATGGAGTGTACAGTGAAATTTGTTTGATTGTTGTTGTTTTTATCTTAAGGAACAAAATAAGAACCTAAATAAAAAATCATGAAAAAGCGTTTGTTATCTTTCTGCTTCCACATATGTAGTAGTAACTTTTGAATTTCTTCTTTCTAAATTCATTTTTAGCTCTACTATGTCTGTGGTCTTTTTATATTTTGTCTTTGCCAACTGAGCCCATGGCATAACGCAAAGTAAGTGAAGTAAAGATGCGCGACTGCAAATTATCTGACTATTCGAATGATCAAAAACTACTAATTTCCTTATTCGACTTGAAAATTAGTAATATACTAATATTCAAAGTCGAATGACAACTACTAATTAGTAATTACTAATGCCTCTACGAATGGGTCATTCATGGCTCCGAGCCGACTTTGTTAGTCGAACGATCATAATCCAACGAATACCGAATGAAATGAAGGCCGACTCGGTCAGTCAAACGAATGGAACGACGCGCGACTACTAGCCAAATTAGTTACTAATTTGCTCTAGTCAGTCGAATCGTTCGAATGATTTGTCAAGTCGAATAATTCGAATGAAATCATTCACAGTCGCGCATCTTTAAAGTGAAGACGACCTAAGCACAAATTATTATACCTACTTGTAAGAGCTTCGCACGACACGACACGATCAGAATCAGAATAACTTTATTTCTTTAGGCTTACAAAATAAGCACTTAGACAAGTCAAAAGATCGATGACACGATGATGAGGTAACGACTAAAGATATGGGGGTGACCCAAGACATGATACTAGCTGCATGGGGTGACCCCATATCTTTAGTCGTTAGCTCGATTTCACCTCGACTCGACCTCCAAATACGTATATACGGCTTAGATATACGGTATGCTTAATCGCACAAAATTCCTCCACTCGTACTTACCTCACAAAGTTTTGTCATTCGAGAGGAGAAATGAACTGTCATCTCAAGGTACGTCGCGACCTACCTTGAACGCTCCTCCTCCTCCTCCGAGTTTGTTGTGTATAATATAATGGATTTTGGAGACTATCTTAATTACTTGACGATTATGAAGCCAACAATTAGGTACCAATCGCGAATTAGGTACGTAAAATTTCGGAGCGATTAAGATTTTACGTAATTCAGGTGGGTTTTATTGGTTCTGTGTCTAGATTACTAAACAATGGAAGACTAGTTTACAAAATAAAAATTAACGACGAAGCATACCGAAGTTGAGTATTTTTTGGAGGAATTCTCGAGGCCATTTTGAATGGAGGATTAATTGAGGAATTAATAATTAATTGCGGGGATTTCGCCCGCAATTCATTATCAATTCCTAGGTAGCCTGCGACGCATGAGGTTGCGGGTTCGATTCCGCCCTTGGAATATTTGTATGATCTGCAAATATTTATTTCGGGTATTCTGGATATTTTCAGTAAAAAATTCTACCTATCTATGCGAGCGAGTGGCGCGAGTAATCGCCCGTCGCACTCACAAATAGCTCAGCGACAAAACTATCGGAACTAAACAGTCGCTTCCCGCTGCTCGCCAACTCGTTTTTTTTTTACTTCTTAGCTCTACTCGGTTCTCGTTCATCGTCGGCGGTGGGACAACTGCCTTATGTTTTCTTCTGTCAGTGGACAGGAGTAGGTATTGTTCTTCTTGATATTGGCAGAATTGTGTACTGTATCGACCAGACGCCGAGCTATTAACCAAGAAGTTAAAGTTGAAGTTGGTAGGAAACAGACGTAGACGGAGGATTTATGCCGTAGACTGAGTCTACGGCATCTTGCTCAGGCATGAAGCGAAAATCCTCAATCTACGATTTAGTTACTTTGCTTACCGTAGATTGAGAGTTGAGGCAAGGAATTTATATACTAACGTGACGTTAGTATTTCAGAGCATGTTAGTCCTTGCTCTGAGGTTAGTTTATAAATTCCTTGGGTTGAGGACTCAATCTACCTTGCTTACCCTTCTTCTTCTTCTTCTTTTAGTTTTGGCTCTGCTTGCTTACCCTATTCCTCAGTCTACGGCTCTGATTAATACTGACGTATTGCGTCAAAACATGATCGAACCCATAGAGCTAGAAAATTTTTGTCACTAAATCGAACCCTAGAATAACTTGTTATTGTTCTATTTGTTTTACTTTTCGATAAATTTTACAGCATTACCATCACAAATGTTATCTGTTTTATTTATATTTCCGCTGCTGTTACTAGTGTGTTTTTTATGTATTCGCGGAGCGTGGTGGGGGGAAGTTCAGGACGGTCGGAGTTTCTCTCCGTGGCCGGGTTGGCTTTATTGGGGCTCATGCTGGAGTTTGTTATGAACATGATGGGCCTGGTTGGTGCATATAAAGTAAGTCTGATAGATATTTAAATAAGCTAAATTGACATGAGATTATGGATATTTAATGAAGCTAAATTGAGAGACCAAAGAATACTTATGAAATATTTCATAAGTATTATTTGCTGTCTCTCATCTATACCGGAAGAAACGACAAAAATTTAGCCTGTTGTGTGTGAGTTATTAGTATAACACCTAACAGGCTAAATTTTCATCGCTTCTTTACTTTATTCTTCATACCAAAGCGACAGAAATCAATAATACCTTAAATATCTAAACTATATTTCGATGTCGGTGTTTAATTTTAAGAATTTAACCATCTCTAAGTGTACATACATTTATTGTATTTACGGAAATAAAGAATTTTAGATTTATTTTTTGAAAATGCATTTTAGGTTGCCGTCGCATTGCGGCGAAAGCATCAATCCCTAGATTAATGTTATAAGAACCGACTAAGACAAACTGCCGTATCTCCATACCTATACTAGATTACCTAACCGCCTTCCAAGCGTAGATTGTACCTATATTGCAAAATATCCCCATATTCAAATATAAAAATATACAACACTAAAATTATAATATTAGTATTGTATATTTTGTAATACCTAAGCCTTTTTTTACAAAGGATATTTTTGACACTGGGTTTGAATTAATTATTGATAAATTAATTGTTGGAACTCACATAAGTTTTGTTGTAGTAGCGTATATCTTGCCCCTTAAAATATACATTATTCTTGTGTAGCCTAGTTGTGGGCACAGCGAGTTTATTCTTATTTCTCTAGTATTTAAATTATATTAAACGTCGCTATTTTTAAGTAACCGATTGATATTTCTATCAGTGTAGAACAAGTTCTCTATTGCAATGGTACTTGGGAGAACCATGTTTAGCATTGGACGTATTGTATGCTGACGATATTGTTATACTAAGTTTACGACCATCAAATCACATTTTAGGCAAGTTGATCCCGAGTTCATCTCGATAGTTCTCTTTCACAAGTACTTTGTTCTTTTCAGAAAAATGCCCAATTCCTTAGAATGTATATGAACTACTCTTTCTTATCAACGGTAGTCTTTACCTTCGTCTGCATACTGATCATCGTGCTACATCTAAATTCAACCTTACCCACCAGCAACTACGATGCCTTTCGATCGCATTTTTTGGTGTGGTACGTGGTGGTGGGTCTTGTCAGTGCAAGTGAGTTGATGTAGATAGGTAAATCTACATATCTATTATATTATAAAAAAGTACCTACTCCGCCGCGTCTGTGTATAGAATGGAACGGAACAGAACGAAAAGCAACGCAACGCATAGGAACGGAACGGACCGGAATGGAACGGAACGGAACGGAACAGAATAGAATAGAATAGAATAGAATAGAATAGAATAGAATAGAATAGAATAGAATAGAATAGAATAGAATAGAATAGAATAGAATAGAATAGAATAGAATAGAATAGAATAGAATAGAATAGAATAGAATAGAATAGAATAGAATAGAATAGAATAGAATAGAATAGAATAGAATAGAATAGAATAGAATAGAATAGAATAGAATAGAATAGAATAGAATAGAATAGAATAGAATAGAATAGAATAGAATAGAATAGAATAGAATAGAATAGAATAGAATAGAATAGAATAGAATAGAATAGAACAGAACAGAACAGAACAGAATAGAATATCTAAAAAACTCAAAAACACGGGTATGCTATTTTCAAGTTTCTGTCAAGGTTTTGTGTGGGTTGAAATATAACGATTGTTGGAAGTGTCCGAAAAAGTCAAGTAGATTTCATCGTAAACTCTGCCCTTTGAAATATGCTCTACTAACCGTGCGAAGCCGGGGCGGGTTGCTAGTTCTCTATAAAATAGCAAAGAAAACCGCATGAAAATCCGTTCAGTAGTTTTTGAGTATATCGCGAACAGACAGACAGACAGGCGCAGCGGAGGACTTTGTTATTTAATATGTATGTAGTGATGATCCCGAAGAGGTCCCATAAAAAAATTATTGATATCAATCAATATTATTGATTATTTTTGCAATTTAGCCTGGAAAACTTTAAAATAGTATAAAACTAAGGGAGTCGAAGTCAGTTTTAGTTTTCTTAAACCATCAAGTAATCTCATTCCAGTTCTTCAGACATCTACCTTACTAATGCTGAAGACGAGAATCTACCGAGTCAAATACGTGGAAGAAGCCAAAGTCGACTCCGTAAGCGAAGCATCGGATGATGACCAAGACCATGACCATGTAACAGATAGTAAAGAGTCTTCTTACCATGGTGCAGACTCGGACATTGGTGAAGATGATGAAGGATGGGCCTCTCTTTTAGATGTTATTCAAAAAGAGGGTGATAAAACTGTTTTATTTGGTAATGATGCCTTTTGAAATAGGATGAGGAGAATTTTTTAGAAGACGATGATATTTTCAAAGGAGTAAATCAACGGTATGATAAGCTTATTGTTTTTTTATTTAAATGTTCTCTCTATGGTAGGCTTGTATACTAAATTAAATACATTAATCACAGACAGGTTTGGACAGTTTGGTTTTGCTATATATAAATAAGATAAGCTATATATGCTATATATAAGATAAGGAATTTTTTTATTGGGTCATAAAATAAAAATCATCATCATCATCATCAGCCCATACACGTTCACTGCTGGACATAGGCCTCCCCCGTACGACGCCACAAATAGCGGTGCTGAGCCGCCTCCATCCATCGACTCCCTGCGACCGCTACGATGTCGTCGGTCCATCGAGTGGATGGTCTCCCATGTAGGGGGGGATTTGCCATAATCACCACGCTTGGCAGGCGGATTGGTGATCGCAGTGTTGGTGTTTAAAAATACTCAGAAGGAAGCTGCTGCCCTTCCTCTGGTAGGTTCCCTTAGTCGGCTTTTACGACATCCACGGGTTGAGTTGGAGGGGTCGATATTCGTACGCCGCGGCCCCACGGCTGAAAATAAAAATATAATAATGAAAAGGGTTAAATAGAGAATAAATACAATGTGAGACCAAAAAGCTGCTTTAATAGACCTTGAAATAATGAGAGAGAATCCATAATTTCAAATCACTACATAGTATGAAACAAAATCGCTTCCTGCTGTTCCTCTCCCTATGTATGCTTAGATCTTTAAAACTACGCAACGGATGTTAATGCGATTTTTTAATAGATAGAGTGATTGACGAGGCAGATTTACATGTATAATTTAGTATCTGCATTGCACCCGTGCAAAGCCGGGGCGGGTCGCTAGTCCTACTTCCTACTAATATTATAGTCTCTTATGTAGGTATTTAAAATTAACTAGTAGTTAGCCCCTAACCGTAACGTCGTGACTGTTTTAGTTTCAATCGTCTGTCTCGAGTTGTTCCGGAGCTACATATTATGACGGTTTGAATTTGCAAGACGTAAGGTGCAAAAATAATGAAAAAACAATAAACCAGTTAAAAATGGGATTCTTATTGTTTTTTGCTTTCTCCTGCATAATCTAGAACGGTCAAAGAGGTTCGCTAAGTTTGTTGTAGAAAGCGATGTATGAATTCATATTTCAAAACAAAAAAAAATTACAGCTCGATCTAGGCTACAAGAGCTTTCATTTGATAGGTCGGTATTTAGTGTAAGGTACACAGTAACAACAGCAAAAGGCGCGAGCGTTTTTTCAAGACTATCCACTGCCGCGCCGCACCACTGCAGCTGCCGCGCCGTCGCTGCCCCATGTGCAGTCGATCAGTCAGCGCGCCGACCAGCGACCAGACTGTTTAGATAATCTGTTTTATCAAAACTCTCTAACAAACATAGCAGTGGTGCGCTGGAGATTTCTACTTCTTCTAGCAACCGCAATCACAGAAATCTTTGAAGGAGACTACATTCTTAAGTACTGGAGGGATAAATGATTAGAGAGTTTTCAACGGATTCTCCGGTCTGGTTGCTGGTCGTCGCACCGACGACGACGCGACCGATAGAGGCGGCGGCGGCGGCGGCGTGAGAAAACAGCAGCGCGGCGCCGACGCCACACTTTTTTTTATATTTTTTTTAATTTGATTTTTATTCCTCTAACATGATCAGCGAGTTTATGTAACCTTATTGCATTTAAACGTATTTCTATTTATCCTATGTCTACACACTAACACGTCTACAGACTGCACACTTTTTTCACTTTTCGATTTCAGGGCATGACAGGACCTTTATTTTTTCACAAAAATGTGTGCAATATGTTTGCACCATACATGGGATTAATAATAATTAGGTTTATTGACAAAAACACTATTTTTAACTTTTCATTTGGTAGTGTGCGTGCGTCGCATTTTGACGCACACATTGAGACATTTTCGATTTCAGGGCTTGGATGACATTTTATTTTTTCACGAAAGCGTGTGCAATGTGATTGCACACAATATGGTTATAATAACAGTTAGGTCCGTGGTTAGGTTTACTGGCAAAAACATTATTTTTAACTAGTGCTCATTAGTGTGTCGGCATTTTGTTAACTTACACATTCAAAGACAATGCCACAGTTTTTGGTGTCATATCTAACGATATAAATCTTTGTGAAAGAGTAACAAATATCCATACATCCACCCATACAAACTTTGACAATTATAATACCTATTAATAGGATAAGATTTATGTCCATGAAATCGAATGGACATACATTATATACCATGATACCAAAATCTTTTTATAAATTCAATAAAATAGTAAACGTGATATATTATTCATATTGATTTTTTTGTTGACCGTACTATCGTTAAACTCGGGGAACTCCCGAATTGGTTCATATTATAGTGGGGTCGTACAAGCGATACTATTATTGTTATCTCGGTCGCACTTCGGTCTTAAGCATTAGCGGTGTAAGGGTGGGGCGGAGGGGCGGTCTGCCCCGGGTACCAAACTTCGAGAGGTGCCAAGATGGCAATCCTCGGAGTATGTGATCTGTCGCTATTATAGAGGCTTAAGGGGTGATAGAGACAGCTTACATCACACGCACAGCATAAATAATCTTGCAGCTCGTTTCGCTCGCCGTTGATTATACAGGGTGCTGCAAACGAACGTTACCTGAAATATTCAAGATAGCAAATTTTAATGAAAGGAAATATTCCATATTGAACAGGGAAAAAATGAAAATCTACTACAGGCCTTATCCGACCTTTGAACACAAAAAAATAAACCCTATTTTAATTTCACCAATCGGTAGAGTCAATCATAAGAATCAAACATGTCAAGTAAACATTGCATATAAAAAATTAAAGAAACACCATCACAGAAGCCAAAGAATCAGAATCAGAATCAATAACTTTATTTCTGTAGGCTTACAAAATAAGCACTTAGACAAGTCAAATTTAAACTATAAACATAGTTATTAATATCAAATAAGAAATAAGGATATTCTCTTCACTTCAATTTTTTGTCCACTAGTGGAAGAAGTGAAAAAGAAACCACTAGCACATTTATAATATCACTTAAGTGTCTAATACATTGTTATTTTGCCTATCTAAATCTAAATTTTACGCGATTTAGATACATGTCAATATTTCTATAAAGTTAAACAGAATTGAATTTCTTACATACTATTGACAGTGCGGAACGGAGCGACATCTGGCCAAGAATTAATATCATTGATGTAATCATCTATGGAGTAAAAGGCCTTCCTGATAAGATTTTGTTTAATGTACTGTTTAAATTTACGAATAGGGAGTTCAGTTGCTTCAGATGGAAGCTTATTATAGAAGCGCACGCAATTGCCCATAAATGATTTCCCTACTTTTCGTAATCTATATGCTGGGATGTGTAATTTGTTCTTGTTTCTTGTATTTCTATTGTGAACATCACACTTTTTCAAAAAGCTATCTCTATTTTTGTGCGTATACATTAGATTTTCATAGATGTATTGCGATATTACTGTCAAAATATTTATTTATTTAAATAATTCCCTCAAAGAGTCGCGTGGCTTTAATTTATAAATTGCGCGTACAGCCCTTTTTTGAAGAACAAAGATAGTCTGGATGTCAGCTGCCTTTCCCCAAAGCAAAATACCATAGGACATAATACTATGAAAGGATTCAAAGACTGGGCCATTACGAGTAAACAAGTAACTACCTACTACAAACAAATTATACCATATGATAATTTGTTAAAGCTAAATAAATCTATAATATATCCGCTTATTTAATTAAGTAGGTAGGTAAGATTTATTTTGTACTAGTTTGTAAGGTAAATAAATACTTTCATTTCATTTTTTTAAGGTACTACTATACTTGTATAGTCTTACGAACCTAGAAGTACCTACGAAACTTTTGAACCTACTCACTAAACTAGAACAATGATTGTAAAAACCAGGAAAGTATTTGTCATAGATTCATTAGATCCACCGAAACAAACGTGTCCTATACAAACAGATCCATTGGACATGTAGGAACCGTTACTGCAAGCGATTCTAACAGATCCGCTAGATCCACTAAAACAAACAGATCTAAACGTGTCCTATAAAAATATATCCAATGGACATGTAGGAACCGTTACTGCAAGCGATTCTAACAGATCCGCTAGATCCACTGAAACAAACAGATCTAAACGTATCCTATAAAAATATATCCAATGGACATGTAGGAACAGTTAATTCAAGCGGATTCTAAAAGATCTGCTAGATCCACTAAAACCAACAGATCTAAACGTGTCCTATAAAAATAGATCCAATGAACATGTAGGAACCGTTACTGCAAGCGATTCTAAGAGATCCGCTAGATCCACTAAAACAAACAGATCTAAACGTGTCCTATAAAAATAGATCCAATGAACATGTAGGAACCGTTACTGCAAGCGGATTCTAACAGATCCGCTAGATCCACTAAAACAAACAGATCTAAACGTGTCCTATAAAAATATATCCAATGAACATGTCGGAACCGTTACTGCAAGCGGATTCTAACAGATCCGCTAGATCCACTAAAACAAACAGATCTAAACGTGTCCTATAAAAATAGATCCACTGGACATGTAGGAACCGTTACTGCAAGCGGATTCTAACAGATCCTCTCGATCCACTGAATCAAACAGATCTAATGGACATGTAGGATCCGAAACTGCAGGCCGATCCAAACAGACCCGCGGAGTCGTATCCTGGATACGTATCCGAACCCATCTGGAGTCGGATCAGATCCGATCCAGTCGCGGACACGTTTAGCGCATGCCTACTATTTTGATGGCCCACGTTTGCCGGGACCACCGTGTTGCCGCGTAGCGGCGACGACGAAGACGACCGGGCAGCGCGGTGCGACCCGGAGGCTGGGCAGTGAATGCATTAATCGCGAAGAAACCTCTAAAATTGTTGTGTCTGTCAGACGGACAAAGAGACAAAATAATGAGCTAAGATGAAAGAAAGCTATTTTGATATTTTCAAAACATGTCACAAAATTTCCAAAAAGCCGGTCACTTCACCTACCTATATATTTTAATTATTTTTCTTTTGCTTAATTTTATCAATCACAAAACATCCAAAAAAATTCGGGGGCTTGGTAGAAAACCGCCCCAGGTACCAAGCCATGCTACGCCGCCACTGGTCTTAGGTACGTCTTTGTTACACATAATTGTTGATTGTTGTTCAAATTGCACATGATTGGAAATGTAGATATGAGCGTGTGTTTGCTTATAGTTCTAAGCTTGTAACGCCTGCCAGTTGTTGAGTAGTCGGTGCTGTGAGAACATAACCTATAATTGTTATGTTACATTTGAAGTTTTTACAAACATGGCCGTTTATAAAAATGGTAAGTTTTAAGTTTGTAATCCTAATCCTAACAAATATTATAAATGCGATAGTGTGTTTGTTTGTCCTTCTTTCACGCCCTAACTAAGCAACCAATCGAGTTGATTTTTCGCATAGAGTTATTTGAAAGGATGGAGAGTAACGTAGGCCAGAATTTTTGTTCTGGTAAAAAATCAAATTCCCATGGGAAATTTACGGGAAAAAATTCTTTTTTATCCTACTAGAAATGTGAAATTGGAATTTAACGCGGGTGAAACCGCCGGTAGCAGCTAGTTTAATCTAATTTTAATTTTATTTGACGACGTCTGTTGCGCAGCCGGCGATGGTTCGCCTGCGACGCAGGAGGTTGCCGAGTTCGATTCCCGCCTTGAGACAAATTATCTTCAGTTATTTGTTCTGGGTATTTTCTATGTAAAATAAAAACCATCTATCTATGCATTTACTGTATTATGTATATCAGTCATCTAGTACTAGTACCCATAATACAAGCTCTGTTTAGCTTGGGGCTTGATAATGCTGTTTGAATTTTTTAGCATCATTTATTACTAGCTGCCTGCGCCTTCGCCCGCGTTTTATCAGGATAAATATAAATAAAATAGCCTATACGTTATTCCAGGTCGCAAACTATACTATACCAAATTTCATCCCAATCAGTTCAGTAGTTTTTGCGTGAAAGAGGAACAAACATCTATACATACATCCTCACAAACTTTGACATTTAAGGATTTAATTTTCACACAAACAAAAGTGTTTATATACTCAGGGTGACTATTTGTAGGTATATTAATTTGGTTTGGAATTGCAAAGTTTTGAATTGATTTACTATAGTAGGTAACTCCATTTTATGCGATTTGTTTACTAATTGGGTCTGTGTTGTTATCAGCTTACGTTAGGGCTCATACACACAGCATATTTTTATTGGATCAGTTTTACTGGATCCGTTTATTTTCCCGTGATAGCGTTTGAAGTAGTAGGAGCGAGTTCACACACCTGACATTATACCGGATCCAATAAACGATTTTTTCCAGTAGCTAAAAATCCGTAAAAAACGAACCTATAACGATCGTTTACTAGGTCCGCGGCAGATGTGTGTACGAACTTACTTCTACGAACTACATTCGCCATCACGGGAAAATAAACGGATCCAGTCAAACGCTTCCTGTAAAATGGATGCTGTGTGTATATGAGCCCGTACAGTCCCGATCTGACACTGGAGAGTTACTGGTACACAGCACATTATTATTATGTTTCGTCCAGTGAAGTAAATGGGTACCAGATACCCAAACTCATCACATTATACATATATGTTATAATCTCTCTATCTATGGTTTGTTCCAGGCATCAAAAATCCTAGCCATATTCGTGATATCGAAATATTTAGCGTCGTGGCCTATGTTAATATTTACCTTACTTATACTTCTATTGCTGCTTAAGGTAGCGCTGAAGGTGGAAATTGGATTTGTCATCGCACTTATTGAGGGGCTATATATAGTAAGATATTTATTATATATTTTCTATGTATAATAAAAAATATCTATCAATGTAATATATTGTATTAAATATATCAGTCATCAAGTATCCATAACACAAGCTCTGCTTGATGTTGTGTGGATTGTCCAACATTATTTATTTATTGTGTTTTAGTTACTAAGGTATAAAGGTACGTTCAGATATACGGGATATATGTTGTAATTGCTATCCAGAGCAGCGGCAGAGAAACATTTCGATGTTTCCGTTTTGCACGTCATCCCGCCGAACATTTTGCAAGTAGATACGAGTACTAGCTCCCGTACGTCACCTCACAGGCATCGAGACTTTCATTATGTTTGTTTCCTAACTGGTCCAAGCAAAGTTCCAAACTCAAACTTTCTGCTTTCTACTTTTACATCTACCTTTTGAGCATTCATTGACTGGACTTGAGAACAAAATGGGAAGAATGGGATCTTCCCATTTTGGTCTCACTTTTGATTGATGATATGGTCAAGACTTTATTGTTTAATAGGTAGGTAATATAATCCGTTTTTATGGTTCCTTTTGAGAAATAGTTATGTACGACGGTACGGAATCTTCCATCTGTTATACGACTTGCACTTGGCTGGTTTTATTATTTAGTATGTTATCTACTATAGCTGTTATTTTGATAATTTGTTTCTTTTTTTGGGTTTCAGGCAAGCCTTGCAATTATCCAAGTAATCGGGATCTGCGTGTTGTATGTCATCGTGATCGGCGCCTCCTTCATCATTCACATATTGGGGGTGTTCTGGATGCTTTCTAAGGGAGGTCGCTCACACGAGCTAAAGTCGAGGCGGAGACAAGGCGCAGGCATCTACATTTTCTTAAAGAATAATTGGTAGAGCGCTCAGATACTTTAAGTCGTGGCACGGGCGAGGTGCAGGAGGTGGCGGCGGCATGGGGTCGAAGCGTGGGCGCCGCCGCCGCCGCCGCCGTGCCTGACCGCATCGCGACTCTGCCGCCATTTTGTCATATCGTTTCGTTCGTGTAGACAAAGCTACTTGTGCTGTTCATCTCCCCTAGGATGCCCCCCGCAGTGAAAAAACTATTCTGCCAAAGCCCTACCAGCATAAATACTAGCAGATATACAAAACTAGACAAAAATATCCGTTTACTAATGATCTAGTAATTGAGATAAGTAGGTATGTATGTTACATAGGTACCTAAGTATTGATTTGCCTAGGTCCTATTATTCTTCCTATTATTCACCACACCAGGTTCCTAGCCTAACAATCACGCTGCCAGAACGGAATGTTTAGCAGCGGATTGAGCTACACTCTACCCATTCGACTGATGATTTTTACCCGACTACGACGAGGGTTATAATTTTGACATCCTATGTATGTATGTATGCATGTAGCCGATTTTTATGTTCCCACGTAGCGCTGAAACTACTGGACCGATTTCAACAAATGAGGTGTCGTATGATTTGTCTTAATACCCCGATGGTTATAGGGTATGTGACGTCAGATAAAAATGGGGTTCTATCGAGATAGCGGAGGTCTAGGTAATAAAGGGTCGAAAATCTCAATGTTAGTAAATATGCTCGTGTGTGGTATCGTTGCAAAGGTCTTTGTTTGTACTTTCCGAAACCGAAACTCTCAAACTTTTGTGAGGTTAACGATTCTCAAACTATTAGCAAAAAGGTGTAAAAAAATTAGTTAAAAACTAAAACCCGACTACTTAAAGTCTTAAACAACATTCACCTATTGTCCATAGCATTTTGTTTTGATACTTAGGTAGTCGGAGGCACCCACCCCATATACCTAGGGTACAATTAGCAACAAAGGCCTCCAACTACCTAAGTATCAAAAGAAAATGCTATGGAAAATAGGCGCTTGTTTAAGACTTTTATGTAGTCGGGTTTTAGTTTTTAACTATATTTTTTTATTTTACATAGCGTCTTAAAGTAGGACGTTAATATAATATTACGAACTATGTAGCTTTAGACTAGAAACTATAGGTTTAAAACCCCGAGCGCAACTAGTACCTAGATGAATAAAACAAAAAAAAAATACCTTAGCGTAATCTAACCAATAGCCTTTCTTCCGGGCAAATTGATTTCCGCCAATGAGTGTCTTTCTTCTGTAAACCATTTTTAGTTTTTTTCAAAGCCGAAAGTATCATGTGACATCTCATAAAACTTTTTATTGTTATCGGGATATTTTCTTATGTCACATGTATATAGCTCTGAATCACGAATGCTCCTCTTTCAGATAACATTACCATCACAGTCTGTCACAATGTCATGAATATGGGTGTGTCCATTTTTTTCCTATTTTAATTAATGACTTGTATGAGTGCAACCATGTGTTCATCTTCTGACGACGACATGTTGAATGAATTTGAATGTGTGAAGGAAGATAGCCACCTGCGTCTCGACTCTCCATAGAGACAACACACCTCGACCATGTTGCGGCGTGCCATCGCTACTGGAGGTAATATTCACAAAGAATTTGCAGGACCGATTTTAACGGATCTGACGCTACTGGAGGTAATATTCACACAGCATTTCAGGACCAATTCAAGCCTCGCGCGGTTTCGATCCGATAAAACGGATCAGTTTTTCCTTTGAAGATGGGTTTTTTTACTGGATCCGGAATACTGTACCTATTGTGTGTGAACTCGCTCCTACTACATACGCTATCACGGGAATATAAACGGATCCAGTAAAACGGATGCTGTGTGTATGAGCCCTTAAGGATTGCAGAACCGACGAGGAATTTTCGAAGACAGAACGAAAGAAAAAATTCGCGGTTTCTACCAGCCTAATAGGTAATTTTAATAATCATCATCAGCTCGTATGCGTCTACTGCTGAAGATAAGCCTACCCCAAACGACGACAACCTACGACGACGCCGCGAATAGCGGTCCAAATTTTAGGCTCTTTAGTCAACTGATCCCGCTCTAAACTCATCTCACGGGATGAGTTGACTAAAGAATTAATTATAATATGTTGATAGGTCAATCCTCCCGCTTTAAAAAATAAATTAATAACGAATATTTTTTATTAAAGCGGGATTCAGGAAATAACTGACGAAATATACCTAAGATTCATAACTACATTATTTAATTAATAAAATGAGATTCGTTTTATCCGTAGATTTGTTTTTTATTTTAAATTATTCTCTGTACCTTATATATTTTGTAAATTCTCTTTATATCCGTAGGTTTGCTGTAAGAAAACTCTTTTAGGGTTACGCTCGCCTTTGTGTCCGCAATTTGTTAACTTTTATGTATAACTAGCTGCTGCCCGCGCGTTCGTCCACGTTTTAGAACGAATTTAGTTTGTATGTAAGAAAACAGGCTTTTGATACGGAGTAAGTACCACACTTCTTACAATACTTCTTCTCTTTTTATAAATGAGTGGGAAGAAACTGATAAAATTTAGGTAGTAGTGTAGTTTTCATACCAGCTCTTTCTAAGCTGTGAGCGTATGTCTCATTGGAATTCCATACTTCAGTTATGGTGGAGTCTAGCTACACATGCGCAGATAGTACGCAGTATCAAATGGAGTTCTGTGAATCAGAATTAATAACGTTTTTGGTCGCAGGTTCGGCTAAAAACACAATGGGTCAAAGCTTTATAGAACACGTCAAACACGCGGGACGATAAACGGGAGCGTCAACAACGCGAAACAATTATCTCAAAAAGTCCCCGCGTCTCGGTCGCGTAGGTGTGCAAGAGTCTATTGGGGCGTCGCGTTGTCGTCTGCCGCCCGGCTGACGCTCCCAATTCGCTTTCCGCGTGTTTGACACTCAGGTTTGGCTGAGGCTTATGAGAATTCGCCATTGTTTCCTGTCTTGATCTACGGAGGAGAGGCCATCCTCCGTAGACCGAGTTCTCGGTGACCCCATTGACCCAATTACCGTCGCTAACCCGGAGGTGACGGCAACTGATTCGCTTCCGCACACTTCACACCCGACCAAAAACCGACCCCGCCGGGGATGCGGGATCGAAGAATCCCCGCTTCAGCCCTTTCTTGCATTCGTGCACCTTTTTTTTTTTTTTTTATTATCCTGAGGGAAATGCTCTCGCATATCGTACTGTCACGGGGAGACAGTACGATTATGTGGGACTTAAACCCACTAAAACCCTCAGGGTGTTCCGCTTCTGCCGCTTGTGGTGGGAACACGGGAACGTTTCCTCTTCCGCGAACCCACCGCGGCTGCCCGATATCGGGCCCCTCACTGGGGGGTGTGGAGCACCCCCCTTTGCGACGCACCAGAAACACATGATGCGCCGCGACCACCTCGGGGACCTTACCCTGCCAAATGGGCGCCAGACGACCCCGTGTCAAAACGCCCCAAGGTCGAAACGACGGGTCAGTCGAGTGGTCCCGCCGCCTGCCACACGGTCACAGAGGATAGGGAGAGCGGCCCTCGCAATACCGACACTCCTCCTCCCCTGTGACCCCACCGCGTCCGCCATCAAACGGTGGCGACCCCGTCAAGGCCGCGGGAGGCAGGGAGAGCGGCGCACCTCTATACCGGCACTCCTCTCCCGCCGCGGCCTCCACCTTTCTGTGGCCATGCCGCCCATACGGCACAGCCTCAGTTGCGGTGCCTCCCATACGACACCGCAACCTACTACCGCTCAAACTAGGCTTAGAGGGCAAAACCCAGAGGAGCGGTCCGTCTCGGGGCCGGCCGAGTCGCCGTCTGCGTTGGCTCGGCCCCATGGGTTCCTCTTAGCTTCATTGCGGGTGATCCGGCCGCGATTACTAAGCCCCCCCGCCACGGCAAGGCGGGAACCCTTTGGGGGGGTGTATTCGTGCACCTAGGCGAAACCCTCATGTCCTCTTATATTATAGCAACTGGCAACAGCTCAAGCCGAGGCTCGAGCTGTAAGTGGTGGCCCTTGTGCGTGTTGCCCCAACCTAGCTTTACCAGCGAGGCGCCCTCTGCTGCGCCCGCCAAAATTCAGGTAACGCTGCCATGGCCATCTGCGGTCAACAGCATTATACTTATTTCTAAAAAATAACCTGTCTTGAGCAGTTTCCCGTTAGTCCGTCGCATGAAGCTCTCGCAGGTCCGCTTCTTGAAATTGCACGGTGCCAATATCTTGCCAACACTGCTCCAAACGTTTGATTCACTGACTAAACACTGAACAGAGCATCCAAGTAATTCAGCTAAACCTATTATTTCTCCTGTCTTACTAATATACTATCAATAAAACCGAACGATTTTGAGTCTGCGTTACCCCAGCAGAAAAGTTTCTTCTAGAATGAAGTGAGTTCCACAAATAATTAGTGCGCTCTACGCTGTAAATATGCGTCAAGTTAAAAAAATTGTGCATGTTCACGTTTTGGAATAAAACGCAAAATTCGTTTCCTGCTGGGGTAACGTTTTTCCAGCAGGAAGATTCTAAACGAATGACCCTAGACAAATTTGACTTATATGGGCAGATAACTTATATTTGTGTATAATTGTGGGCCTAAAAATAAAATTTGTGCGTCTTTTGAGATATTCAATTTCCTGCTTGGGTAACGTTTTGCAAAAGCTTGTTTCTCGGAAACCATTGAATGTGCATCTACAAAACATACATACACTAGTAGCTTTTAATTAGTGCTTATTTATGAAATAGTAAAATTTTGGTGGTTCAATTACAATAAATAAACAAAATGTTCCCCAACTTCTACATTTTGTTGAAATAAAGTGGCAACTGGACAGTGACGTAAGCAAGAGACACTCCCGGAGGAGCAGACCTTATTTTCTTGAATCATGAAACCTACTTTTTATCTCTGCGAAGCCGCGGGCAGAAAGAAGCTAGTACTACAAAAAATCTACATAATTATCTGAACCTATAGGACGTCTCATGCATGACGTCTGTCTGGCTCGGGGTCACTCAATCAAATGAACAAAGAAAAAAATATTGGTGCGAATGAACTCAGCTGACGATAGGCATACGATGTACGTACGTAACGTATGTATATAATGACTCTGGTTTAAAAATACATGCCATGCGTCTCTTTCAGTTGCACTCTAGACATTGGAAGTGCAGCGGCGCGGCGTGGGTGCGCGTTATTATTTTGTTTGTTTGGTTTTATTTTTGTATAAAGTAAAATGGACTCTATTTTGATGACCGAGGAACCTCTTATTAGAAAGTGTTGTTGTGTTATACCGCTGAGGATTTGTTTACAAACATGGGCTTTTATAAAAATGGTAATTTTACATATATATACGATACTCTATGTATTCGTAAGAGTTTATTTACTCAGGCTAGATTTGGTTTTTTCAAGCTGATAGGAGTTTCAGAGTCGAGGCCACATGTAAAGCCCGTTTAGTTTGGGGTCACTGTAAAAAATAAATCGAAATCTAGAAAATAGCAATGTGTTGTGTGGTTCACAATTAAGTGTTTTTTCAAGGCTTCATAGTTGCGCGATTTTCGGATGTTGGGTTTTTTGGCAGTGGGGCTCGAATTCCTCCTGAGGCGTGGTATGTAAGTAGCTTAGTAGGTGTACGATACGACCGGCCGACGACGAAGTCAGACACACGCCCCTGTATGTAGATATTGCTATGTGAATAAGCCCTATGGATGCAATTTTTATATTTTCAATCATATAGAAAGCTGCAGCGGCGTGCTTTTCCAGGTCATACCTGTGATCATACCTATTATGCTAGACAGTAAAAGTAATAATATCACATTTACCGCGGCTCAGAACTGCTATTCGTGGCTTAGTTTGGGGAAGGCCTATGTTCAGCCGTGGTTATATATACCAGCTGATGATGATGATGATGATGATGATTCACTGCCCTGATGCGCAGGAGCACGCACGACGGCCGCCGCCGTTGTCGGAGCTGCAAAAGATGCACTCGATCCATGTCCGTCGTTGGCAATGAAAGGCAACAAACCCCATTTTTTTAGAAAGATGACCAGAGCTTTCCTTCACAGTCGTATGAAGATTTCATGGCATATAATTGTTTTTGCTTTTTGTAAGCGATCAAAACCTATACGGTACTTACCTACATCCCGTTGATCTAGATACATGAAATTTAGCAAGAATCAAGGTTTTATAATTACAGAACCCTCGGTACGCGAGTCCAACTCGGACTTGACATTTTTAATTTATAAATAAGGTGTTTGGTTGGTACTTATTTTTTATCATGTTACTTAGGTATATGTATTTTATTATCTTTTGTTCCAGGCAGTCGATCTTGTAGCCATCGGCTACATGGCGCTCGCGGCACTAATCACATTTGCCTTCGGGGGTAGTGGACCCGTTGGTCTTCTTCTGGCATTGGTGGCGGTAGCACTGGCAATAGACGCTGGCTTTCTGATTACACTCACTGTTGGGATATTCAAAGTGAGATCTAGTATTTTATTCTCTTCTGTCTCAGCGACTGAAAGTGTGGCTTGGTTTCTTATACGAATTAATTAATTATAGCAATTCTTATTATTAGTTTTCGTACCTACTTTTATTCTGTTTAATTATCACGAATAATGATTGAATGAACACTTTATTGTACTAGAAAATAAATACATTACTTAATAAAAGATCTTATATCTAAATAAAAATGAACAGTACAAAAAGCGGCCTTATCGCTGAGAGCGATTTCTTCCAGGCAACCCTAATAATCTTCTTGTCTATGACTATGAATAAATAAATAGAGGAAAATTTAGTTTCTAAGTTTAGGTGTAAGAAATAAATATCATATGATATGGTCGTGGGGCCGCGGCGTACGAATATCGACCCCTCCAACTCAACCCGTGGATGTCGTAAGAGCCGACTAAGGGAACCTACCAGAGGAAGGGCAGCAGCTTACTTCTGAGTATTTTTAAACACCAACACTGCGATCACCAATCCGCCTGCCAAGCGTGGTGATTATGGCAAATCCCCCGATAACCCGACTCACTCGATAAACCGACGACATCGTAGCGGTCGCAGGGAGTCAATGGATGGAGGCGGCTCAGGACCGCTATTTGTGGCGTCGTACGGGGGAGGCCTATGTCCAGTAGTGGACGTGTATGGGCTGATGATGATGATGAAATAAATGTACCTAACCTCTAAAATTACATTCAAAATCAGACCGAATATGATTTTTCAAAATCATTAACATCACATAAACTTACACTGACGGACAAACAACTAGACTCCCTAATAAGGCATTTATTTAATTACTAGCTGTTGCCCGCGGTTTCACCCGCGTTTATTCTTTTTCTTTGTTACTCTCCATCGTTTCAACTAACTCTTATGCCAATAATCAAATCGATTGATTGCTTAGTTAGGGCGGGCGTGAAGCAAGGACAAACAAACACACTTTCGCATTTATAATATGCGTTAGGATTGAATAGAACGGCATATCCACCAATTACACTAATTAATTATTTCAGT
This sequence comes from Eupithecia insigniata, assembly GCA_947859395.1. Taxonomy (NCBI): domain Eukaryota; kingdom Metazoa; phylum Arthropoda; class Insecta; order Lepidoptera; family Geometridae; genus Eupithecia; species Eupithecia insigniata. The sequence goes on from OX402007.1 coordinate 2,329,476, forward strand.
TATATATAATATAATGATACGTATGTACATACATACATATAAAACTAACTAGATCTAAAAAGCAGACATGGCACCATTTAATCCTACTAATATTATAAATGTCAAAGTTTGTATGGATGGATGTATGGATATTTGTTACTCTTTCACGGAAAAACTACAGAACCGATAAGGCTGAAATTTGGTATGGGTATAGTTTGGAACCTGGAATAACATATAGGCAATTTTTTATCCCGATAAAACGCGGGCGGAGGCGCAGCAGCTAGTCAACGAATAATTATTTCCATAAAAAATGGGGTAGGAATAGTACCTTACTTAAAAATAATAAATACCGTAAAGATAAAAAATATAACCGGTCGCACGATGACTTGCTAAACATCCTTCTACAAAATCCTATTGGATGTTATTGTGCACACCGCTTACCTCCAACATCTTGTGCCATGCCTTGTGCCCTTCCATCTTAAGAACGGAACGGATAGCCTTATTCCCCATATAAACGTACTTTCCGCTTCATTTAGAAACTATATCCCCGATCTTATTGAAATTTTCCATACGTAATCGGATGAAAAATGTTTGCAAAAGTTTAGTTTTTGAAAAAACATAATGATATTTAAATGAGAGCGAAACTAATTTTGACCACCAAATCGAGTCATCTTCATGCGATTTTTTATGCATGATAGACCTTTATTCGAAAATCTATCGCGCTGCAAACATCCTAAATATATTCAATATTATAAATAATCAAAAATATGTTTAAAATCAATCGGAAAGTACGAAAAAATATCAAAAAATGGTGCGAACACCAAGCACACGCACACAGCCACATGACAGCTACGTATTAGATGGTTAGACGCGCTTTCTAACTGATAGCGCGCCCCATTCATTTCATTCTACGTGAAACAACAACAAATCTGCATGGGAAAATCCGTTTCCGTTTGGGAGAGGTTCGTAGCCTTCTTAAGCTAGTATCATCCAGCAGGCAAATGGCTACGTACTACGAACCACTTATACTCACATATTTATTCGCCGTAGGAGCACAAGGCACACTTGGTTACGTCTATTTACAAAAATGATAGGTATCTATTGAGACAAAACAAATTAAAGCAATACAAAAACAAACAAAATAATTCCCATATACAATGTACCTACTTCGTGGTCATAATTTAGTTTTGTAACAATTCTTTTGTGTTCCAGAAACACATCTACTTGATACGAGTATTCTTTATCTACGAGTGGGTTGCCGTAGCTGTTGAAACCTCCTCCATAATTTTTATGTGCGTGAAGTTCGCAGAGGCTGGCATGAATGCTGATGGCGTCGTGGTAATTCTTATTGGGATCTCTTACATCAGTGAGTACTTGTTAAGTTCTCTACTTATGCTAGAAAATGGTGAGGAAAAAAATGGTGGCTCATCTCTTTAAAAAATTAGGTACCTGTATAAAAAAAGTTATTTGAATGATTTCTATGAATATAATGCTAAGTTTGAGCCACGCCGCCGCCGCCGCCGCGCCGCCGCCGCGCCGCCGCCGCGCCGCCTCCGGCCGCTAACATGCTCCATTCGACCCCATTTGGAACATCAATAAAAATAATTAAATATATAATGCTGGACAATTCACACAGCATCATCTAGCCCCAAGCTAAGCAGAGCTTGTGTTACGAGTACTATTTTAATACACTACACCGATAGATATTTTTTATCATACATAGAAAACATCCAGAACACCCTGAACAAATATTAGCAGATCGTAGAAACATTTGTCCCAAGGCGGGAATCTAACCCGCAACCTCCTGCGTCACAGGCGGACCTTCGCCCGCCGCGCCACAGAGGTCGTCGATACTTATAGTTATATCCAATGTTTTTTTTGTACATGGTTTAAACGTGGTTCAAAACATTTGTAACCTCCTTGGTGCAAAAATAAGTTTATCACCTTCGAAACTTATTCAGATTCTCACTCAATGAGGTAGGTAATGCTCATCGGTCTTCAGTAGATATTTACAACCAGCTTTAGCGAATCAATTCTTTAGTAATTGAGGTTATGCTGAAGCTTATCATTATAAATTGAGGTGTACTATCTATTGCCTGGCTAGACTGAAGATTTTTAAACATTACCACCAATTATCACTTTCTTGTTGTTGATTTTATCACAGAATTTGCACTACTTGATCGTTTGAGCTCTTTCTTATAACAATTATATTTAAAACTCGACCCCAAAACGAGAGTTTTGATGAGCCAAAACTAAAAGAAAAAGAGAATTTTGTTTTTTTGTGATGTTGATTGTTGAACATAGCTTTATTTATTTTCAGTACTGGAACTGTGCATTCTATTAACACTGAAGAGTGAGATGGTAAAGCTTAGGAACAAGAACCAATTCGACTTCTCTCAAATGACACGTGAAGGTGAAGTTTCAAGAAAATTAAGGAGTGAAGTGAACTTGTGAACCGACAATAGTTGTAATAAATGAAATGGCAGATCCACTACTGTGGCCAGTGATTTTTGTATATACGCATGGCATCCTGGAGATGTCATACTTTAGCCTACTCTTTAACTGTTGTTCTATTCTAACGATACCTACAAAACATTATACATATGTACAAAGTTCAAGAGTTTAAATGTTATGGTGGAATAAAAAAAATCACACATACAGACGCTGATTTGTAACGATTCAAATAAATTATTTACGCTGCAGAATGAAGATGCCAATATTGTAAAATCCTTAAAATATAGTTTAATTTTGACTTTTGCTTCACACTTTCTTTTACATTGATAGTAAAATGCGTAGGTTAGTGATTAACGAATACTTACATTCGCAAATATTCGCAGGAGTTCCAATACTAGTAACTGAAATAACTTGGAAAATATTAAAGGAGTTATAAAGAAAACGTTTAACCCACATAAATTACTATTATTTAGTTATGAATCAAGTATTTGGATTGCTTATATAACATACTACACAACAAATCCAACACACTGAAAAATGAAAAGATAGGTCCATTATCCTTTGCTCTAACGACTATGTATCGACCAGTTGCAATTTCCTTATGCATATATACAATTTTCCTTATGTCCGCCGGTAATCCAGAAAATCCAAATTGCTACGTAAACTTTTCAAGGCACTGAATTCCCCTTTCGGAATGTTAGTGGCTTTGGCAACTTCGCAGTGTGTTTAATTTGGTTTTTAGTAAATATAGCACCTTCGATACATTCGGTCGTAACTGAGTGATTTGTTGTTAAAAATATTAAAGTGCACTAGCATTTAGAATCCTATTGAATTTTTTTTTTGTTAATCACCAAGGTTTTATAAAAAATATTATACGAGAGGTGCTCAAACTTTGCAGTAAAAAATTTACAAAATTAAAGTTCATCATCAAGATGTCTAGCAAACTACTGGGCAAAATTATAAAAACATTTGAAAGCGTTTTATAAGCACTATACTAATTCAGTTTATAAAAAAACTAAAAAAATATTGCTTAAATTTTTAGCTATGGTGCACAAAAATGCGAACAAGGGAACATTTTCTTAATATACAAAAAAACTCACGTCCGTTGGCCTTTTAATTTTTTTTGTGTCTGATTGGCGCACAAGCACCTTCAAGGTTAACCACCTAATATAGGACACCGTGTCTGCACATGCGCCGTCATATTCTGATGGCGTCTGTAAAGAGAATACAATAGTATTTACGCAAGGGCGTCTGCATCAGAATCAATAACATTTGATTCCCAAATGTTCAGCTAAATGAGGAGAATATATTACGAATAAATAAACATGTTCGCAGGAGATGAATTACGAAGTATTTGAGTATTCGGCTACAAGAGGACGCTCTACGAACGATCCCGATTTTTGTTTCGTAGTTGATTCAGGTTTTGGCAAGATCATACACCAGTACGCCAATATCTACGCAGCATCGACGCCTTATAAGCAAAACAATTAATAAATAATAATAAATAATACTGGACAATTCACACAGCATTATCTAGCCCCAAGCTAAGTAGAGCTTGTTATAAAAATGAGTTAAATCCAATAAACACGCGCCGTGTTTTCCCAGGCGAGGATATTGAAACATAGGTTATTTAAAACTTCGTGGGCTATATTTTGCCACCTCAAATACTTTGTAATTATCTGCTGCAAACATGTTTTTTTTCGTATGTACGAAGAAAGCACGGCGCGTGTTTGTTGGATTTGTTTTGGTTATTAGGTGTCGATGCTGTGTAGATATTGGGGTACTGCGGTGTATAATCTTGCCAAAAACTGAATCAGCTACGAAACAAAAATCGGGATCATTCGTAGAGCGTCTCGTAGTAAATGCACTCCTAGAAGCTCTACATGTTTTTAGAATGAGAAGTGAATACATTGACCCTTCCCGTCTGTAACAATCCCGATCTAGACGTTTGGATGTGTGGATGTGTTTGATCCAGTAAACCTCCTAGATGCTAACTTAACGTTTCACCATGAACTTAAAAACAACTACAAATTCTTTGCGTAAATAGCATGAACCCTATACTGATTGGAGAGAACCTTTACTGCGCGGCGGCATACGAAAATCGACCCCTCCAACTCAAGCCGTGGATGTCGTAAGAGCCGAATAACTAAGGGAACCTACCAGAGGAAGGGCAGCAGCTTCCTTCGGAGTATTTTTCAACACCAACACTGCGATCACCAATCCGCCTGCCAAGCGTGGTGATTATGGCAAATCGAGTCAATGGTCTCCCATATAGGTCAAGGGAGATCCACTCGATGGACTGACACCATTGTAGCGGTCGCAGGAAGTCGATGTATGGAGGCGGCTGAGGACCGCTATTTGCGGCGTCGTCGTATGGGGGAGGCCTATGTCCAGCAGTGGACGTGTATGGGCTGATATGATGACGTATAAAAGTTACTTGATAAATAGATGCTTTGTTACCAAGTATGTGCAAGTTTTCTGCTTAAGTAATTAGCTACCTCCTTTCATTATTGGACAAATTGCCAATAGTTTTTAAGTTGACTGTCAAGTTAATCCTACTAATATTATAAATATCAAAGTGTGTATGGATGGATGTATGGATATTGATTACTCTTTCACGCAAAAACTACTGAACTGATTGGGCTGAAATTTAGTATAGGTATAGTTTGGGACCTGGAATAACATATAGGCTACATTTTAGCCCGATAAAACGCGGGCGAAGTCGCGGGCAGCAGCTAGTATCAACAACATAATTATGTTCCCAATCCGCAACATTTGTTAAAATAATTCTTAATTTTTTCTCGCCATGGACCAAAACCTGCTATGTATGTAGGTTACCGTTGACCTAGAATATTCAATTTGGCAAAAAGCAAGGTCTTTTAGCAAAAGTGAAGAGAAAAATGCGCATATCGTAAATTTGTAATTAATATACAAAGAAAATAATTTTTAATTCTCGCCATGGATCAAAGTCTATAAGGAACTTCCCGTTGACCTAGAATCATACATGTTCTTACTTCTAAAGGTCAGCGACCCGAGATATGGCTTCTGGTCGTCATCATTTTTTCTGTCTAGAGCAGGTTTCCGTAAGTCCTCCGCTTGTAGTATCTTTACAGTTGTAGGTACCTACCGCGGGCGTCTCACGAGTTGGTGGCCAATTTAAGCATTCTGATCCTCTCCCATCCTCTTTAAAAGTCAAAGTTAGAACCGAATTAACTGACGACTTTGAAGTGGGATCCTGCCTCAATCAGGGTGAGGCGTTGTCACTCAGGGTGAGGCGTTGTCACTCATACTATTCAGAAAAGTCATGACAGTAGACGCCGCTGGTGTTCAACTCAACGGACAGCTAAATTTAGATTTCTGTGGGACACCATAATGGTGATTGGCTACACAAATGAAGGACTTTCTACTTTAAATAATGCACTCAAGGGGAAAACAAGTTCACGAGACACGAATACCGATGATGATGTCATCATGTATTCACGTTCAGAATGACTCATGATGCCAGATTGGTAGGCCCACGAAATTAAAAAAAAAATCTTTTTATTCTTGGAAATGCATGTTTAATTATTTCGTTTTGCTTACAATCTTGCTAAAACTGATTCAGAACTTCAAAACATGTGCAAATTAATTCAGATATAACTAACAGTCTTCCTTATCCTACTAATAATATAAAAGCCTATTTTTGAAGTCAAAGATTTTTAGCTGAAGACGACGCCAAGAATCTATACTTATAATAAAACTGTAACAGGTCCAAATCTGTACATTGAAGATATTTTGAAAAAAAAATCTTGAGGGCACTCTATTATCGATACTGATGCCAAAAATTTAATTTTTTCTATCATGTCTGTCTGTCTGTCTGTCTGTCTGTATCTTGACCGCGCATAGCTCCGAAACTACTGAACGTATTGAAATGAAACTTGGCAGGATTTAAGTTCATACTATGAGGAAGGACATAGGATACTTTATATCCCGGATTTCAATAGGTTTCCTTTGGAGAGGGGATGAAAGTAAAATTGGTTGGCTGCGCATAGCGTCGAAACTACTGAATGTATTCAAATGAAACTTGGCAGGTTTTGAGGTCATACTATGAGGAAGGACATAGGATACTTTTTATCCCGGATTTCAATAGGTTTCCTTTGGAGAGGGAATGAAAGTAAAATTGGTTGGCTGCGCATAGCGTCGAAACTACTGAATGTATTCAAATGAAACTTGGCAGGTTTTGAGTTCATACTATGAGAAAGGACATGGGATACTTTTTATCCCGGATTTCAATAGGTTTCCTTTGGAGAGGGGATGAAAGTAAAATTGGTTGACTGCGCATAGCGCCGAAACTACTGAATGTATTCAAATGAAACTTGGCAGGTTTTGAGTTCATACTATGAGGAAGGACATAGGATACTTTTTATCCCGGATTTCAATAGGTTTCCTTTGGAGAGGGGATGAAAGTAAAATTGGTTGACTGCGCATAGCGCCGAAACTACTGAATGTATTCAAATGAAACTTGGCAGGTTTTGAGTTCATACTATGAGGAAGGACATAGGATACTTTTTATCCCGGATTTCAATAGGTTTCCTTTGGAGAGGGCATGAAAGTAAAATTGGTTGGCTGCGCATAGCGCCGAAACTACTGAATGTATTCAAATGAAACTTGGCAGGTTTTGAGTTCATACTATGAGAAAGGACATAGGATACTTTTTATCCCGGATTTCAATAGGTTTCCTTTGGAGAGGGGATGAAAGTAAAATTGGTTGGCTGCGCATAGCGCCGAAACTACTGAATGTATTCAAATGAAACTTGGCAAGATTTGAGTTCATACTATGATGAAGGACATGGATACTTTTTATCCCGGATTTCAATGGGGTTCCCTTGGGAGAGGGGATGAAAGTAAAATTTCTTGGCTGCGCATAGCGTCGAAAATGCTGAAGGTATTAAACCAGCAGTAGGGCCCCTCACGCAACTGGACCCTCCCAGTAGCTCTCCACGGTGGGGGACACCGGCAGTGGGGCCACGGAAGTGGGGGCTGCCAGCAGATGGACCCCGAAGTGGGCCCCCCACATTGCCCCGCAGTGGTAATCTCTCATTAGCCCCCACAGTGGGGGCACCAGCAGTGGGGTTCTCGGCAGTGGGCCCCCACATTTCCTCGCAGTGGGACCCCCAGTAGCCCTCCGCAGTACCCCCCGCAGTGGGACCCACTCAGTAGGCCCCCACAGTGGAGGGCACCGGCAGTGGGGCCCCGGCAGTTTGCCCCCGCAGTGGGCGCCCCACATTGCCCAGCAGTGGGTCCGATATGGACCCTACTGCGGGGGAGCCACTACGGGGGGCTACTGGGCCCCCGTAGTTGCTCCCCCGCAGTAGGGTAAGTTTTCTTGGCTGCGCATAGCGCTGAACTACTGAATGTATTCAAATGAAACTTGGCATGATTTAAGTTCATACTACGTGGAAGGTCATGTAATACTTTTTATCCTGGAATTCGTTAGGTTAGGTAAGGTTCCCTTGGGAGTGGGGATGGAAGTCTCGGCCTAAAATAGCGCAAAAACTACTGAATGGATTCGAATGATACTTAGCATGATTTGAGTTCATACTACGAGGAAGGACATAAAATACGAGTCCATACCCCAAAGCCAACAAAATTATTACAAAATAGTTATTAGTGCCGATAAACGACCTACTGGACAGCATTCGGTTGGTACAAAGCTCTCGCTACAAATGATGTTGCCGTCGTCCTGGTAGATCAGCACTGTGACAGGCCGGACATTGTGCTGCGTACCCGGGATGACCGCTTGCAATGCATTGGCGAAACGCACCAGGCATTTGATGCTCTTCAGTCTCTACTCGCTTATATACCTACTGTTGTGGCGAAGACGGATACAACTTTGATCTTCAACATGTGAATCCGACACTAGATACAAAAAAAGTTTCCGCAATGCAGTTCTACGCCTAGATACTTTTTATCAATAAGAGAAGGTCGCATTGCTCACCTGCAAAGGTTTCGAGGTTTGTTCAACCGTTTTCTGGTGAACACTTACACCAAAATTAAAACGGAGCGTTTGGTATACATCAGAACAGAACAAATGAGAGAAGACTGCGCGTTGAGAATTATGTAGATCTGCGAGACGCCATGAATCAAGATCGAAATTGTGAAGATTTAGGACGACTGGTGATTCTCCCTTCCAGTTTTAGAACTGGACAATAGATGTGTAGTGTCCTATTCTCCAGTAGGTACTATCAAAAGCTTTTGAAGCGCATAATATACCTAAGTAAATGTGGAGCTGTGTGACGTCCAGTCAATAAAATCTAGGTACAATGTAAATCTATACTATACTACACTAATAAAAATAAGTAAGGTTTGTGTGGTTGTAGGGGGTAATCTCTGAAACTACTGAGCCATGTTTGAAAATTCTTTTCGAATTTGTTTAAACACGATAACATCGTTTAAACGACGATATTTGCGAGTTTTATAGACTACTAAAAATGTTTACCGCCCAACGAAGTGGGCACGGGTTAGCTAGTATTTACATAAATATGTAGTATATTTAGAATTCAAGATATTTTATGTCAACAAAGACATTGTACAAATGAAAACTTAGCAAAAACTGATAACAATAACAGAAAACAACAGGAAAGTTTCTGTTTTAACTTTTACTTAAATTAAAATACCTAAATTAAAACACAAACTACAATAACGCATAATCACACATGTGTAGCAAAACATGTTTAAATTTGAATTCGAAAACGAACAAGAGATCAATGAAATGATAAAAGCTTTCATAACCAAAAATTGTTTCTAGCTTCTATGCTTTGCTTCGATGATACCAACGTCGCTAAATATTTTCCACCAAAATTCCTTAGGTTTTGTAACCCCAATATAGTGAATGGATGTGCCTGAATTTATATTTCTTTGCATAGAGGTAGATAGAATAACATACAGCAAATTTTTATCCCGAAAACATGCATGCAAAGTCGCTGACAGAAACAGTACTAGAAGCACTCTACATGTCTGAACATGGGACGTCTGCGCCTGCGGTTTAAAATACACGACTCTCCCCGTCTCTTTCAGTCGCAATCTAGACATTGGATGCGTGCACGTCAATATTTTGTTTGGTTCTGTGTAATCAATAACGAAGTGTCTTTATTGTTTATCAAAAATGGACTCAATACTGATGAGAGAGGAACCTCTGTTTAAGAAGTGTTGTTATGTTATACCTTTGAGGTTTTGTTTACAAACATGGGCGTTTCTAAAATTGGTAAGTATTCAATAAAACATTATAATAGGTACGCAACGCAAATAAGGTTACTTTTAGAATGTTTTGTTCTGGTTTATTTTCGTACATAAACTTTTTTCGTATGTAGTATTTTTATACATTATGATAAACCACAGTCTCACTGAATATATTAACCATCATCATCCACCATTATCAGCCCGTATACGTCCACTGCTGAACAAAGACCGACCGACCGTCAAACGACGCCACGAATAATTGTTGCCATCATATTGGGGGGGGTTTGCAATAATCACCACGCTTGGCAGGCGGATTGGTGATCGCAGTAAGGTGTTGGTAATACACAGTAGGAAGCTGCTGCCCTTCCTCTGGTAGGTTCCCTTAGTCGGCTCTTACGACATCCATGGGCTGAGTTGGAGGGGTCGATATTCTACGCCGCGGCCCCACGGCCAATAATTATCCGTAATGAAAAGAAACAATGTGGTCGACCATATACCTGGGTGAATCAATTTTTAAGTCACTGCTTTTGAATCCCTGTCATGGAACAAACGATAAAATCTGTATTGCAGTTAAAATATGATTGTTTTAAAGTTAACGTAAACTTAGATTCTCTTCTAACATGGTAGTATCATAGTTTTTAAAGTTCATAGCAAAATTGTTGATTAACCTATGGTAACTCAGCGGAACATTTTATTATACAAAAAACATATGTCCCCAGGTTTCTCCACCTTTGATGACCTTTGACCACTTAGATTGCCTATTGTTCCCCTGAATAACTAAAGGAAAAGTCGGAATTAATTGTATAAATCTATACTTATAATAAAACTGTAACAGGTCCAATTCTGTACATAGAAGATATTTTTTTTTTTTTTTTTTTGAGGGCACTCTATTATAGATACTGATGCCAAAAATGATTTTTTTTCCATCATGTCTGTCTGTCTGTCTGTATCTTGGCCGCGCATAGCTCCAAAACTACTGAACGTATTGAAATGAAACTTGGCAGGATTTGAGTTCATACTACGAGGAAGGACATAGGATACTTTTTATCCCGGATTACAATAGGGTTCCCTTGGGAGAGGGGATGAAAGTAAAATTTGTTGGCTGCGCATAGCGCCGAAACTACTGAATGTATTCAAATGAAACCTGGCAGGATTTGAGTTCATACTATGATGAAAGACATGGATACTTTTTATCCCGGATTTCAATAGGGTTCCTTTGGGAGAAGGGATGAAAGTAAAATTTGTTGGCTGCGCATAGCGCTGAAACTACTGAATGTATTCAAATGAAACTTGGCATGATTTAAGTTCATACTACGAGGAAGGTCATGTAATACTTTTTATCCTGGAATTCGTTAAGGTTCCTTGGGAGTGGGGATCGAAATGACATTTCTCGGCCTAAAATAGCGCAAAAACTAGTGAATGGATTCGAATGATACTTACCATGATATGGGTTCAATCTACGAGGAAGGACATAAAATACGAGTCCATACCCCAAAGCCAACAAAATTATTACAAAATTGTTATTAATGCCGATAAACGACCTACTGGACAGCATCCGGTTGGTAAAAAGCTCTCGCTACCAATGATTTTGCCGTCGCGTCGTGCTGGTAGATCAGCACTGTGACAGGCCGGATATTGTGCTGCGTACCCGGGATGACCGCTTGCAATGCATTGGCGAAACGCACCAGGCATTTGATGCTCTTCAGTCTCTACTCGCTTATATACCTACTGTCGTGGCGAAGACGGATATAACTTTGATCTTCGACATGTGAATCCGAAAACTGACGAGACTGGATACTAAAAAAGTTTCCGCAATGCAATTCTACGCCTAGATACATTTTATCAATAAGAGAAGGTTGCATTGCTCACCTGCAAAGGTTTCGAGGTTTGTTTAACCGTTTTCTGGTGAACACTTACACCAAAATTAAAACGGAGCGTTTGGTATACATCAGAACAGAACTAATGAGAGAAGACTGCGCGCTGAGAATTATGTAGATCTGCGAGACGCCATGAATCAAGATAGAAATTGTGAACATTTAGGACGACTGGTGATTTTTCCTTCCAGTTTTAGAACTGGACAATAGATGTGTATTGCTCTATTCTCCAGTAGGTACTATCAAGCTTACTTTGAAGCGCATAATTTACCTTTGTAAATGTGGAGCTGTGTGACGCCGAGTCAATTAAATCTAGGTGTATGTAAATCTATACTATACTACACTAATAAAAATAAGTAAGGTTTGTGTGGTTGTAGGGGGTAATCTCTGAAACTACTGAGCCAATTTTGAAAATTCTTTTACCTATTGAATTTATTTAAACACTCATCGTTTAAACCACGTTATTTGAGAGTTTTATAGACTACTAAAATTGTTTACCGCCCAACGAAGTGGGCACGGGTCAGCTAGTATGTAAATAAATAAATAATGCGGGAAAATCCACACAACATCATCAAGCCCCCAGCTAAGCAGAGCTTGAATTATGGGTACTGCTGGATGAGTGATATACATAATACAGTACATACATAGATATATTTTTTATTATACATTGAAAATACCCAGAATACTCGATCGTACAAACATTTGTCCCAAAGCGGTCATCGAACCCGCAACCTCTTGCGTCGCAGGCGGACCTTCGCCAGCCGCGCCACATCGGTCGTCAATAAATAAACTAAAATCAAACGGGTATCATTTAAAATATCAGCAGATGACGAACGATTTATTCAGCCGAAAAATGGATTTTACCAGCAGAAAAATTTAATTGAGCTGCATATTGTGGACGGCCAAAATGATTAAATTGGTCAGCAAGTAATGTCACATCATATTAATTTTACCTGAATTAATAAGGCCAAAAGTGTTCTTCTCAGCACCTTCTAATATATGCATTTACAACTCAATATCGTAAATCCTGTTGTTCAATCAAAAATAATGTATTAATTCTGCTGACCAAAAGATTAATTCTGCTGACCAAAATACTAATTCTGCTGAACAAAAGATTAATTTTGCTGAACAAAGAGCTATTTATTTACTGATCAAAAATAATTTACTTGCCGATGGTTTATATTTTATATCCGACCAAAACATTATAATATGGCTGTCCAAATAGTTTTTTAACTGATTTTGCCGGCTGTATAAATATCTAATTTACTAAGCTAACCACTAAAAACATATCCGCAGGGCTAAAAATAAAAGATTTTAATTTAATATTCATTTTTCCAGATAGGAGATCTTCTAGCCATGTGTTACGTCTCGTTGTTGATTGCGATACTATACGGGTACGGGGGTTTCGACACCTTCAACGCCACCTATCTCTTGGTCTTGTTGGTGGTGGCATTGGTGGTCGATGTTGGCTTTCTGATAGCACTTACAGTTGGGATACTCAAAGTAAGATTTAATTTTTAATTACTTTCTATTTTTAATAATGCCGGACTATCTACACAGTCAATACTTATTCTGTGTTTTCCTTTTCTCAAATGCGTCCACATCGTTTTAAGGTGATTGCTAGTTAGTTATAAGTTTATAACTTATAAGCTAAGTTACTTAATTATTTTTTTTAACTAATGCTAATAACTAATTTAAAAAGGATTTCTTAAGCTCATCATAGACGTATGTAGCTATAATATAAAGTAATATGAATCATAGCAAGGCATAGCGCGATATATTTTCTATGCCATTTTTTTAGTGATCGCATACACAGCTATAATTTATATGTCTATGACGTCACCATGCTATACGTCGTAATTGTTTGTATTGCTTGCTTTATAGCACGGTATATTATTATATATTATAGCTATTATTCTTATTCACTGCTGATACCTGTTTTGTTTTTTTGCGATACCCTTACGGGTCATGTCCATACGTTCTATCACGTGTCCTGATCATCGAATCATCATCAGACGGATGGTCTGCTTCTTGGTAGTTCTGCGTCTCTTGGCCACCATTGGGAACCTAAAGTCCAAGCCCAGGCTATTAACTAACATTTAAATTTTTTGTGTTTCAGAAAAGTCTCGCCATTATTCGAGTAATCTATTTCTATGAGCTGTATATCATGGTGGTCGAAGCTGCGATCATAATTTACATCTGTGTGCAGGTCGCGGAAACAGAGATTATGCTTCAAGCCATTATATATACTATTGTGGGAATCCTTTACATCCGTACGTATCTATACCGTTAATATTCCCCTATCCGTAACTTTTTAAGCGTTGTATGTCAATGTCAAAAAAAAAATGCTGGACAATCCACACAGTTATTATCTAACCCCAAGCTAAGCTGAGCTTGTGTTATGGGTAATAGATAACTGATATTAGTAATACAATATATTACATATATGTATATAGTTTTTTTACTATACATAGAAAACGACCAGAACACCCTGAAAAAATATCGGCAGATCGTACAAATATTTGTCCCGAAGCGGGAATCGAACCCGCAACTTCCTGCGTCGCAAGCGGACCTTCGCCCACCGCGCCACAGAGGTTGCCCGCAAAAGTAGCGTACAAACGTAAAAGTATATAATGTTATTAGTATTATTTATTTATATGTTATGCAGCGAGTCGATGGATGGAGGCGGCTCAGGACCGTCATTCGTGGCGAAAAGACGCGTCGGTTAGGGGATGCCTATGATCAGCAGTGGACGTATACGGGCTGATGATGATGATGATGATATATGTTATTAGTATTATATGATGATATACAGGGTGGTTTTTTGAGAAAGGCGGTAATGGCCAAGTTTGCAACCACGAGAGTTAGGGAAAATTATCAAAGGAGTCATTTCCTTTAATTTTTAGTAACAAATTTCTTTTCAAAATTGATCCTTGTCAGCAACAAAATCCATTGGTTCAATAATATAAAGCTGTATTTTTTTGCGAATTTTTTTTCTCTACAATTTCCATCAAAAGTAAATAAGTAATTAAAATAAACTAAATTTCCAGTAACTGTATTCTTATAAATCGAGGGCATGACTCATTTCACGAATTTTCTATAACTATCGTTGTTCAGATTTGGGCCATCACCAACCTTCTAAAAAAAACACCCGTATCATCATCAGCCCATACACGTCCACTGCTGGACATAAGCCTCCCCCGTACGACGCCACAAATAACACCCGTATATGTTATTCCAAAATGTTTCAGATCTAACTAGCCAAAGTTTCAACACGATCCGTTCATTAGTTTTGACGTTTTGTTGACATCTTTACGAAAAATTCGTTTTTATATTACCTATTCGTAGGAACCATATTCCTTCTTCATCATCATCATATCAGCCCATACACGTCCCCTGGACATAGGTCTCCCCCATACGATGACACAGATAGCGGTCCTATCCATCGACTCCCTGCATTCCTCGGCCTTTTTACAATCAATTTAGTTTTAAAGCTAAGGAAGATGACTCATTTAATGTTTTCAAAGAACGATTTAATAACTGGAATACATTAATTTAAATAGACATCATGATATTTAGAATTGTATTCCAGTCAATAAACTGAAAGACTTGCTGTTTCGCTTGCTGTTTCGCTGATTCGGACAAATGTACATATATTGGGACACAGTGTCCCAAATGACACTTTTTAGGTTAAGCTTATTGAGTTTTATTGATTTTTCAGTAAATAATAGGCCTTGGTGATGATGAATACTAATAAATAATAAGTAATAATTTTAAGTCTATGATCTCGGTAAAAACCTGTTTTTTTAACTGACTGTACAATGCAGCTATTTTTCATGGTGTCCGAATCAACAGTGAAAAAATATTGATATCAAAAGTGTCAATTGGGACATTGCGTCCCAATATATATGTCCGAATAGACAGCAAGTCTTTTGAAAATAACAACATCACATCCAGTTTGTTCACTATATAACTATCACAACACTTAAAATTTATTTAACCTACTGTACTCTTTATTTGCAGTACTCGACGTGTGCATAATAGTAACACTAAAGAGCGAGATGGTAAAGCTGAGGAACAAGGACCAATACGATTTCTCTCGAATTTCGCTTGAAGGTGAAGAGACGGGCAATACCAGGAGTGAAAACCAGTGAATCGTTAATAGTTTTTTAATGTTATGTTACGTATTTAAAAATAAACATATGTACAACCACGTTTTAGCACATATGTACATATCGTGGTTGCGATTAATGACTTATAGCAGAATTTTCTGTGAGCGAACCGAGTGAATTTTAAAGATCTCGAAGGAAAAATCTCGTGTGACGGATAAATGTAGAAATTAAAAAAATCGTATGAGTTTATACTTGGAATCTGAGTAAATGTCTCACAACACGTACGTTTTAATTATAAGTAAGTTAAACTTGTTACTTAAAAACATAAGGACTACTATGTACGTAGTTACTCTATTATCTACTTAATTAACTTTCTTTCACTTTCCTGTAGCTGCTAAGATTTGCTAATTTATTAAAACCTACTGTATCAAATAAAGTTATTATTTATTTATTTAACTAGCTGCTGCCCGCGCCTTCGCCCGCATTTTATTGGGATAAAAAATATACCAAATTTAAGCCTAATCGGTTTAGTAGTTTTTGCGTGAAAGAGTAATAAATCAAATATCCATACATCCATCCTTACAAACTTTGACATTTATAATATTAGTAGGATAGAATAGGATAAAGGAAATACACAACAACAAACAAGTTCACGAGAGACGAAGGCGAATAATGATCCCAAGTAATCGATTTGAACTGCCTATATTTCATCAATTATAAAAATATCCTTACCTCATAGTTTCCTCGGAATTGCAGGCGCTTTTTAATGGTTTTGTTTTGCTTATAATATTGACAGAACTGGTTCAGTATACGTCACAAGTCTGAATCACTGTAGCTGATAATGATAAACGCTAGTGAATAGTAAATATACCTGTATAGACGTTTTATGAGTTAGACTGGGCTTAAAAATACATGACTCTAATCCCGTCTTTCACAGTCGCGATCTAGACATTGAATGCTGCACTCATTTATTATTTTCGTGCTGTAAATCACTAGTTTTTTTTTGTATGAACAACAAAATGGACTCTATACTGATGAGAGAGGAGCCTCTTTTTGGAAGTGTTGTTATGTTATAACTTTGAGTTTTTGTTTACAAACATGGGCGTTTCTAAAACTGGTAAGTTTGCAATAGGTATTTAATTTGAAACACGTAAATAACATTATGATTTTAGGTTTAGGTATTCTTAACTGTCCTTGATTAACCGAGTTCTCTTTTCTAGACTTTTTACGAGCACAGCGGGAACACAGTGAATTATAATACCTAGTTACTTTGGCTTTTAGAATTAAACTAATGGCTTTGATGTTCTTCTCATTGAGGTAAATGGGGGAACTGTCTAGAGCGAACACTTTTTAATTATGTACATCGTTTCTTTCAGGCAGGAGATCTCCTAGCCATAGCCTTCACCACTTTGGTCATTGTCATAGTGTACGGGTATGTTGGTTCGTTTTACGCCGTACATTTCCTGATATTGCAGGTGGTAGCCCTGGTGATCGACGCTGCTTTCTGATCGCTGATGGGATATTTGAAGTAAGATCTATCGATCTACCTACTCAAACATGTTTACTCACGTAGCTAGATTCTCTCTCGTATAGCACAGATTTCTTAGCTTCTAATAGAAGTCAGCATTTTAGTCGTACTACTTATTGCTTATTTTTAAATGAGACATTATAAAGAGGTAATTATTCGCATAGATAAAGATTGGGATTGAAAATTTCATGCTGTCCAATGAGATTTTCGTTTGGTGCTATCGCGATGTTCTGCTGATCAAACTTCTACCAATCGAACTACAGGCAAATCCATTAACCTACTCGTGGTTTGATCGATTCAATACCAATCTATATTTATGCGACTTATACAGCTTATCTGCTGGGAGATGCTGGATGCGGCAAGCTGATGATAGTAGTCGTAGCTATTCTCTGGCAACCACAATTGCTCCATCATCTGAACTAAATCATGATTTCAGCCCGTCAACACCGACTGCTAGGTAAAATTAAAGTTTTTAATCAGACATACTTTTCGTTACACGCCATACATTCTCAAGTCTTTTATGTCATTACACTATGAGCGGGTGGTCTGCCTCTTGGTCGTTTTGCGTGCCTTGGTCAACATTAGATAATTAATATATATTACTAGCTGCTGCCCGCGACTTTGCCTGCGTTTGACCTGGATAAAAAATAGCCTATATTGTTATTCCAGGTTCCAAAATATACCCATACCAAATTTCAGCCTCATCGGTTCAGTAGTTTTTGCGTGAAAAAGTAACAAATATCCATACATCCATCCATACAAACTTTGACATATAAAGTATTATTTATAATATTATTAGAATATTAGTAGGATAACTTATTATATTTTATGAACAAAATTTTTTTATCTTGTTTTTCAGAAAAGTGTCGCCGTAATCAAAGTGTTCTACTTCTATGAGTTGTATTTCATTGTGTTCGAAGCTTCCTTCATCATTTTCAACTCTGTGAAGATTGCGGAAGCAGAAATTATGACTGGGTCTCAAGGCATCATATTTATCACTGTTGGAATCCTCTATATTTGTACGTATATCAACTTTTTTGTATTTGCCCCCGTGCCTTATCAGAATAAAAAGTAACTTATAAACTGAGCCATGGCCTTTTTGATTTACTACAACAACACACACAGGCATTTTACTTTGACTTTTATTATTTTTTCGTTTGTTTTTAGTATTCAATACGATAAAATTGTTGTATTTTGTAGTAATAATTAATTCCGCCATAATTAATTTATCTATCTATCTATCCATCTAGCATTATTGCCTATATAAGCTGACCAAAGATCGTTACAATGACCTTCGCGGCTCGCTTCCAGCGTTTTACCCGACATTCACCAGCTCTTCCGTCCCTTCGTATCCTTTTGCAAATGTAAAATCCACTAATAATGAATTTGTCCTACCCTTCATTTCCAGTACTCGACGTGTGCATCATAGTAACACAAAAGAGCGAGATGGTAAAGCTGAGGAACAAGAACCAATACGACTTCTTTCGAATGTCGCTTGAAGGCGAAGAGACGAGCAGGTTCAAGAGTGAAGACCAGTGAACTAGTAAATCGATGTTACATGTAAATAATATTATGCTACGTATTTATGTACCTATGAGTTCAACTTATCCTACTACTATACTATATCTATTATATATATGTATATATACACTATAATATATCTCCTACTATATCTACTAACGATTTCTGACATTTAACATAAAAAATTATGGGCAATATTATCGAAATTTTGTCTTTACGAAGGAAATCACGCACGTGGCGGTTTTTTAACCGACTTCAAAAGGAGGTTTTTTTTGTATGTATGTTATGCGATATCTCCGCCAATTATGTACCGATTTTGAAAATTATTTCACTATTGTATAGAAAATTATCCCGAAGAGGTCCCATATTTTTTTATCTCCAGTAGTAGTAGTATTTATGCCACAAAACTTAAAATAAGTGTACTAAAGGTGTTTGAATTTGAAGTCGGTTTATCGTTTTTTAAAACAAACCATATTATTTTCTAATAAGAACTCCCACCACACAGTTGCCCACTAAAGACGACTCCTAAATCTTACTTTTACTCTACTATAAAACATTTCGGTTATTATAGCTTAGGCGTAATAACGTTCGAATTTAATTTCCTTTTGCTTGATTGAATTTTTGGTGCTTTGATTCTGCGGATGACGGAACCAGTTTTCAATGTAGGTCATGTGTACCATTCGTGCAATGCAAGAGTTTCTTCTCCGTCACTACCAAAATATTTAAAGGGTTATTTACCAAGAAAATTAAATTGTGTTTACACCACACGGTCATACAGTCTGGGTCACGGTCGCAAAACCACGTAAACCATACAGTAGAGCAGTCTCTCCCAATTCTATAAATACCATCCCTCATTCCCTCTCAGTCGACCATGAGTGCAGCGTTCTGTACCAAAAGAACGTTAGTATTGTTTTGCTTTTTGTCAAAGCTGTTTTGAACCTTATTAGCATTTCTAATTGACAATGATCTTTGCAAATGCTGCTGGCATGATGAGGGATGAGCAGCCCAGGGTCAATAAGTGCTGTTTTCCACTGCCGGTGAAGCTGTGTCTTCAAACTTGGACGTATGCGAAAATTGTAAGTGGATTGCTTTGTTTGGATTTGGGTAATTATGTTTGTCGGGTTAATTTTAACTTTAATGTTTGTTTCGTGGTAGCGTTTGGTCATTGGTTATTAATGGAATAAATAAAACAGTCACTCCTATCACAAATAATTGTTTGTTTTTATTCCATTTGTCTATGATTCTGCGTATAGATGTTTTGATTACCCTATATTTAATTTTTATTTATCTGTGATCCATTTCCCTCGAACAATTCTCCATTGATATACCAATTTTAATTAAAATTAATGATATTATCTGTACATAAGTTTTATTTGTTTTTTTTTCAGATAGCAGGCCTTATCATAGTAGTAAGTTTATCACCGGTGGTTTTCGGTGGATTTCAGCGGCATGTCTTCGCTCAGTCTTCGATGTACACTATCCTTGGGGTATTGGTGTTGTTCTTGATCGTTGATATCGGCTTTCAAGTTGCCTCTATTATTGGCCTTCATAAGGTTAGTTAAATATAACTTTGTGTTGTTGGTACACAGTTTGGTATTCACATGTTAATATTACCATATTGTAGATTTTATATCTTGAAATATGAATCTTATCCACAATATTTCCTAAAGTTTTCAAATGTGGGTTCACTACCCCTGTTAGTTTTCTCGTGTTCCTAGAAAATTATAATGTTGAGCATTTTTAGATCGGTCATATGATCTTGGTGATTCATTGTCATAATTTTAGGATATATAGTCATAATTACACCATGAAAATGCCTTAATTCCTTTTTCTGTTTTCTGTTTGACTTAGTTTAACTTTTTATTTCATTATTTTTCATTTCATTATATTAATTTATTGTGTATTTAAATTTATTGTGTAATTGTATGAGTCATGTACTTGAAATAAACAATTTTTATTTATTTTATTTTTTATTTATTTTACAGAAAAACTACAACACTCTACGTGCGTTCTTCTACTACGAAATATTCGCGCTTGTTAGCGACTTCGTGCTGATCCCCGTGATACTGTACACGATAAACAATGAGTATACAAAGGTGGATGTCAAGCAAACCGTTATCATCATTATAGTGGGATCCTTTTATATATGTGAGTACATAGCTAATCTAATATCGTAATTACCTATTAGCTAGATCCAAAATAACAATGATCGTTGGTTTAACATACTTATGTCCGTGGCGCCGCGGCGTACGAATATCGACCCCTCCAACTCGACCCGTGGATGTCGTACGAGCCGACCAGAGGAAAGGCAGCAGCTTCCTTCTGAGTATTTTTGAAAACCAACATTAAGATCACCAATCCGCCTGCCAAGCGTGGAGATTATGGCAAATCCCTCCCTACATGGGAGACCATCCACTCGATGGACCGACGACATCGTAGCGGTCGCAGGGAGCCGATGGATGGAGGCGGTTTCAGGAACGCTATTTGTGCCATCGTATGGGCGAAGCCTATGTCCAGCAGTGGACGTGTATGGGCTGATATGATGAAGCATACATAGGGACAGACAGTGGAAGCGACTTTGTTTTTTATACTAATGTAGCGATATTTTTTTAATTCAGGTAATGTTGTATTGCATCTCTCATTTATTGTTTCTAAGTGCTATTTCTGTTCTGTGCTGTATCAGGTTTGTGTTTGTCAAAAAATGTTTTTCTATCTCTCTATCTCTAATAATCTTGTCCATTTTGTTACCAACATGTTTTCAAAAGTCACAATTCTTTATTTCTGTAAATACAATAAATGTACACATAGAAAAGGTCAAACTGTTAAAATTAAACACTGACATGGAAATAAAGTGATATTTGGATTTCGGTTGCTTCAGTGTGTAGACTAAAGTAAAGAAGCGACGAAGAAACCTTTAGCCTATTAGGTGTTATATTTCGAGTTGGAGCAAAATCCGCCCCAAGCCTTATTATCTTCTAGATATTTTGTAATAAGCCTTTTTACAATGTTTGACAATTTGTTTGAATTTATTTATTGAAAGTTTTTGCAACTCGCTATGAGTTTTGTTGTAGAAGCGTATACATCATCATCAGCCTATACACGTCCACTGCTGGACATAGGCCTCCCCCGTACGACGCCACAAATAGCGGCATGAGCCGCCTCCATCCATCGACTCCCTGCGACCGCTACGATGTCGTCGGTCCATCGAGTGGATGGTCTCCCATGTAGGGGGGGATTGCGAGAAGCGTATACATTGCCCTTTAAAAGATACATTAATCTTGTGTAACCTAGTTTTGGGCACAGCGAGTTTATTGGTATTTCTAGTATTTAAATTATGTATGTCGCAATTTTTAGGGAACCGATCGATATTTCTATGAGTGTACAAGTTTTCATTAATACATAAATTGACATGGTACTGTCATTATATTTATTTCTATGAATTTGTTTCTTTCCTTCTTTGTTGTTGTTCACAGTTACTGTTTATGAGTTGTCCTTTAATTAATATTATTAAAAGGCTAGGCAAAATATGTAGAAAATAAACGCCAGACTCGGTAAGCAGAGCTTCGTTTATAGTATAAAATGTGACTTGTCTGAGTGCTTATTTTGTTAGCCTAAAGAACTAAAGTTATTGATTCTGATTCGGAATTAATTATACTCATACTTCTTTACAGTGGTCGACATTTTTATCATCGCAAAGGTGAAAAGAGAAATAATGAAGATACACAACAAATATGATCTATCAAGTGTTCAGGATTGACCAGAAGCGTTACGAACTGTCTAACGAAGTTGTACCTACAAATGCAGGAAAAATGCATTTTGATTCTAGTTTGAAAAACCTTGCAGGTGTTCGGTATTATGAACCATTATATGAATGATATCTGTCGGGAAAGCAGGTCTAGGCTTTGACGGACCATCGATGTTGTGTAATAATTTGTATCGTTATTGTATTAACAAAACACCTATGTAACTACTCGTAGGTAATTTTCATTAACTTTGCGTCTAATACTTTATTGACGACCGATGTGGCGCGGTGGGCGAAGGTCCGCTTGCGACGCAGGAGGTTGCGGGTTCGATTTCCGCCTCGGGACAAATATTTGTACGATCTGCAGATATTTGATCAGGGCGTTCTGGTCGTTTTCTATGTATAATAAAAAATATCTATCAATGTAATATATTGTATTATGTATATCAGTTATCTAGTACCCATAACACAACCTCTGCTTAGCTTGGGGCTAGATAATGCTGTGTGTATTGTCCAGCATTATTTATTTATTATTATTTATTTGTATGCTGTGTTTACACGTGTTTGGTACACGAATCAAGAAACTACCGTCATCATGCAGAGGACATAAGGACCTACTGACTATTAATTTATTCATATAATGAGGAATAACAAACGTGCGTGTATTTAATATTGTATTTCTGTGTTAAATTGTAAGATTCCGATTCTTTGGAATCTAAGCTTTTAGTATGAGTAAAGTATATACAAAACTAAAAAACAGTGTTTCAATGCGTCCTTCAATGATTCCTACCTAAACAACCTTTTAAGAACATATTTATTTCAATACATACATAGTTGATCGACTGAGCAAATCAATTTTATCAGTCATTTTATTTTTAAGAGACTTTGAGTCATTGGAATTACTATGTCAGCCCCGTATTTAACAAACTTCTACTTAAAACTAAATTATATCTAAAACTAACCTAAATAATTTTACAGCTGCATCACTCAGTGGTGCGGCTAAAATAATTTGGATAACACGAGTACCATTAGGTTAACATCGTACAGATCATTAAGCTCTGATCTTATAGACTCGCTCACACTCCACTAGAAGATGCTGCACATCTTCTAGGACGCCACATGTGTCACAATTGGTCGCCTTGGGCGCTCGTCAGTATTGTATTCTCTTTGATTGGGCGAGTTTATGATTTTCATTAAATACTTAAATTTATTAGCCCAGAGCGCAGTCTATGGATTTCAATCATAATTTAGAAAATATGCTGGTCTTTGCTCAAAAAGGTTTGACAGGCACTCACAAAGTCTTACGCTTAGATTCTCTTGTAATTTTCACATTCCCTTTAATTACAACAATTTAGATTTTGTATGTAACTTTCCAACCTATGTTAAACCGTGACATATGAATGCATGTATAAACAAAAAACGGGTTGTAGACCTAGGGAGGCCTATAATTACGCTAAAACAAGGGGTCCATTGGATGGGTAAAGTTTTTTTTCTATCAAATTGCAATATATACATAAACAATGGACGATTGCCAGTCGCAGCTGAAGTCCCTTTATGAACGAAATTTGTGATTTAAGACCTTAAAATTCAAAATCAATGGATGATTTTAGCGTAATAGGCCCACTGACATTAGTCTCGAGATATGCCCAACTGGCGCAGAAAAAGCAAGGGTTTGAAAACCAGGTTTTCATTTTTCGATAACTTGCTAGTCTTTCGCAGCTATTTTAGAATATCTAGGATAGTCGCGAGATTTCAGTTCACCGTCTAACTGTTCTAACTTTGTGATATAAATTAGTAATGTTACAAATATTATTCTGGCAGACACACATCGGTCACAACGTGCAGCATCCCAGAACACACTCTTTACAAATAAAGCAATGTATAGTGTAATAAACATGCCACAATGAGGATTAATAGCTAAGAGTGGGGACAGGAAGCCGCTTGTTACAGACAGCCAGATAAGTTTCAAGACTTCCATTTGCTCACTTTGCGCGACACGATATGGATCAGAATTTATATCATCAAGCTGTAGTGTAATTTGATCATAATGAAGCTGTGGTAGAGATCAGTTGACAATGGAGGGTTGTTTGGATAAGATGGAGCTGTGCAGAGGAAAGTGTCCAAAATGGACTGTTACGAGAAAGTGCTGCTTCTGTGTGCCAATTCGCAGAGGTGTTACCATCTTTGGATATGTTAATTTGGTGAGTTTGCATTTTACACTATCTAATTTATATTCTCAAGTTGCTCTAGAAAATTTTGTGATTGAGAATCCTAATTACTGAAACTCTAAAACGTGTCATTGTTCTACTGAAACGGGAAGTGACCAATTTGCACAATGTCAGTACCAACCTCTCTGAAACAAATTATCAAAGCAAAAATACGAGAAATTGACCTAATTCCTGAAAACATGGATAAAAAAATAGCCTATAATGTTATTCCAGGTCCCAAACTATACCCATAGCAAATTTTAGGCAAATGCTTTATTTGCTTTAGACCTTACAGGGTTCTTGCACACGCCAGAAATTTCAAATTACATAAGTCCAAATCCAACATTAACATCCAAACTTTCGCACTTATAGTGTGATATGATGATAGGTTATATCTTCAGGTTTCGTAGAAAAAAAATATCTAGGTCTATGGATTCAGGAGTCAGAATTTACGGTTGTTATTGTATACTCATTGGTCAAAATCATGTCAGAATGATAGGAGCCATTCGGATTCTTAAGTAGTTATTGTTTATTATATCTTTTTTATAGTATAAAGTGAATATTTTTCACAAAGCACTTTTTATAGAATGTTAATTATTATAATTTTTGTCCCAAATTAAATTAAGGAAATTCATATTTTCATTACTTTCAATGAAATTGTTAGTTTTCTGTAGAAACTTCAAGAAACAGTAGTAATATTTACCATAACAATGTCCACGAGCACCTACACAATGCCGCAGTTGAAACAAAATAGACGAACTCATAGGAACCCTCTGGACGCGAATATTGGCAATATGTACCACATTATGTTTTTGAGATTTCTATTGCAGGTGAGTGTGACAAGATTCAATTAACCTCAAAAGGCTGCACAGGGAAACTATTCTTCCAAAACATTAGAGTAGATAGATATTTATTATTTTTCTACTTCTGATATAAAGTGTATACGAGTTTTCTTTACTTGTCTCCGTCGAGCGATTTTGGATGTAAAACGTACCCTTTTCAATTACTTAGCGCCGTCACAGGTTGGCGCGATATTCAAACTATTTTGTGATTTTTAATTTTTTCTGCGTTTTACAAAGAATAAAATTAACGGAAAAGTAATTTGACGCAAATCCTGAACTATTTTCTATGAACCTATCATTAACCAATTTTGATATTATTTTATTTTGGGAGCATTTGGGTAAATGTTGATTTTTAACCCAAAATCTCTTATTTTCTCAAATGCTCCAAAACTAACAATGAACCGAAAATCGTTTTTTCATAAGTAAATAGAAAATTGCTTACAATTTGCGCCAAATTACTTTTCCGCTAGATTTATTCCTTGAAGAAAGCAGATTAAATTAAAAACTACAAAAAAAAAAAAAAACTCGCGCCGACCCGTCACGAACCACCGCATGAAAGTAATTTACAAGCATGAGGCTTTGAGGTATCACAGATAGGCCTTATGTTGACGGTAATGGGTCAGAGCATCAGAGAGTAGGCTCTCTGATGCTCTGACCCATTACCGTCCGTACTGCTAGAAGTAGGCTTCTAGCGGTCATTGACTGAAAAACAGCACTGAACGTAAAATGTTCAGCACATGCTGAGCCAACCCCTATTTCGGCGCGGCTTTTTAATATTTTGGGTTTCGTTTGTTATGATGTGTTTGTTATATAATGTAAGATTATATAACAAAACTCCAAAATTTAACTTAACGGATCGGTATGAAACTTTGCAGGCATGAAGTTCGAGACCTGGAATAACCAATGGGCTGCTTTTTATCCTGGAAAAATGTGTGTTAAACTTAAATTTATGCTGCATATGCTGTATGGATTGTCCAGCATTCTTATTATTATATGAAATTGGATTCTTTATAGAAAACACAAAGTTTTATTTACATAGAAAATGAAATAATAGAAACAAATCAGAACTAGTATTTATAATTGAAACACGAAAATACACCAAGACAATACAAAATATTTACTAACATACAAACATATTATGTACCAATTTTTTTTGTCATTATAAGCCTTTGTTAATTACAGCTGTTGGCTCTTCTATCCTTCCCGGTCCTGGTGTTCCTAATGGTGGACCAGATGACATCAGAGAAGGCGCAGAATGATGCGGAATACAAGGTGCTGCTGGAGCCGTCGATACACCTGCCACTCACCATAGCTTTCGTGCTGATCGATGTGATGATGACTGTGCTGCTGCTGATTGGGGCACATAAGGTGCTAATGATATGACGTTTTTAAAAACCCGAGTACTAAGAGTGTGGAGGTTGAGTCAGTGTTGAGTGTACGTATAATTACTTAATTGTAATTAAAATTCCACACACCCTTGATTGAAGCGTTTGAACGTCCAAATCTTAAAAACTGGAACTGCAAGTTTTCGATTAACTCTACCTAGCATTAGGTTGGATCATAATAATTTGCCTGATAAGTTTTATGAGCAATTCTTTTTCATTGCTAGTGCTACCTGAAAGGCTAGTGTGGGTTGCAGACCGAAACCTACACAAACGTTATTTTTAAGCCCGATAATAAGTAGCACAGGGTAAAAGCCTGGAGTGAATACAGGCAGACAGAAAAATAATTAGATAATTTTATTTGAATAAATCTATTTGTTTTGTTTCATCTGGGTGTAAAGTGTTTCAAGTGAAGAGAAAATCAAATAATACTTAATTAAATTTTTGATAATGCTGAATAATTTACAATTTGATTCGTCTAAGAACTTATTTTGTAAGCCTAGCGAAATAAAAGTTATCGATACATGATTTCTGAAGATCTTTTCTGTAAACTGTCAAGAATATTCTAACGTATATCACGTTGGTGTTCCAGAAGAAGAAGATCCTCCTGCAGATCTACTTCTACTTTGGCGTGGTCTTCCAGTTGGTCACGTTGTGCACCGACCTCGTCTACTTCGACTTTCGGGAGTACATTGAGAATGCTGTCTACTTCCTCTTCTTAGGTGAGCGTCTGCCGTTTATACTCGCTTCTGTTTAACCGGCCAACTACAACTGGGCCCTAATTCCACTTAATAAATGCGCAACGCAATTCCTACGTTTTTTGAATTTAGATTAGAAAAATTCAAAAAATCTGGGCGTCGTCGTCGTCGCGTTGCTTCGCGTCGCATTTTGTTGCTCAGCACCGCGTACAACAGTCCCATTTTGGCAATTTACCATCCATACAACTTACAAACTTTGACATTTTTCATATTAGTAGGATTTGATAATAATAATTTAATCCGAAATTTGATTTGTCTGTAAACTTATTTTGTAAGCATAAATAAATAATAGTTGATTGTTACACAAGGGTAGTAAGGGAGCTATTACAGAACAAGATCCAATTTGGCGCCAGTACGAGCTCAGCTCGCAAAGGGCCCTAAATTGGATTGAGTGCATCCGAGATATTTAGACGCCCGAGCGAAGCGAGGGCGAATATAGTTCAAGGGCACTCAATCCAATTTCGCGCCCTTGCGAGCGCTCGCAAAGGGCGCTAATGGATCGAGTGCACCCGAGAACATAGTTCGAGGGTGTAATAGCTACTTGCAACCGAGGTAAGCATTCTACTTTACATCATAATGGCGAGGCAAATAAAACATTTATATACTTAGGTATGACAAAATGTAATTTTTATTAGAAAAATTAATTATTTATTAAAAGATTTTGTACAACATCTTCTGCTTCGAGATGACAGAAATCAGGCGTGCGAACCAGTTCTTCAGTACTTGACATACTGAACTACCACTTTAAACTTGTTTATTACAGTTTTAACTTTTAACTTTAGTTTATTACAGTCGCACAAATGAAATGAAATGAAATGTCGCAATTTCCACAGTTTTTTTTTTCAGTAAAAATTTTCTTATCATTTTATAAGAAAAGAGATTGTTTCACCAAGGAGTTTTGCATAGCTTGAACTGTAAAGTCCTTACAATTCAAACAGAGTGTGACGTAATGAGATTTGAAAATGGAATTCCTATAAAAATGTACTGTGTTGCGATTACCATCTTACACAGCCTCTTTGCTTAATTTGTAAAACCTTCTTGCCGAGCATTATGATGTAAAACAAATAACTCTACTCTTTCTTGTTTACAGGTTTAAATGTGTACCTCCTGTTCTTGGTGTACAATACTGTGCGGTTACTGGAAGATACTTCTGAAGTCCAATACGTGGCCTACCGCGATTCACGACGATAAAACTAGATGAAATTTTATTAGGGCTGTGAATTTGAGATAAAAGTTGCCGCATATTAGGGCCGCAACGCTACCGCACTGCATTAAAATGTGGATTCAAGGCTTTACTCTTAATATTTAGCTGCATTTTATATTGACAGCACGTCACGAAACAGCTCTGTCGGAAGGCCAGCGTTGGTAGTACGAAAATACAAGTAACCTATATAGAGACATGTATAGTTTTGTGACTCTACAACTGTTTTCTTTTCTATATAATTGTATGTGTCTGAGACACAAATAAACGTTTCCATTTCTATATTTCTAGATAACAGACAGCTCGTGTGCCACTCGTTTGAAGCTTGGGAAGCCATTTTGTTACTGTAAAATGTATCGAAAGATAGAAAAGACTTACTAGTCTCTCACTCACTTTACTCTCGAGATCTTAAGCTCTTATTGTTATTTGAATTGTTTTAGTCAGTTCAGTGTTGTGGTGTTGGATGTGCTTAGGTCTTAAGATGACTAAAAGTACCAACCAAGTATTTGAAGGACGAAATGTAAAGACAATTAATCTAAGGTAAAAGATTATTATTTTTCCAGAACAGACGAGTAATATACAGTTATATTACTCGTCTGTTCTGGAAATATATTATAATATCTTAAATAAACAGAAAAACTGACAAAACCGTTACTCTCCACTCAGCATATGCTATGGTAGAGCTGATCATACCATAGCGCTGGTCTTCCGTGTTATTAGTTGTCCAATTTTCACCGTACGAAAAATTACATGATTCCAATAAAATAGGTTAAGATAAAACCAAAAATGTCCTTGGATAAAACGCTGATAGGAAATAAAAAGTAAAAGAATTCAAGACCTCAATTGAGTTCAAGAGGCTTCACTTGAGTTCAAGAGGCTTCCCTTGAGTCAAATAACTTGGTCAGAGATTTTACAACCTTATGCAGAATCTCAAAGTCACATGCAAAGTGATATTAACAGAGTCTCATGTATAGAATGTATGATGGTGATCTTGTCTCATGTATGATGATCAGAATCATTTATTTATTATTTACATACATAAATATCAGGTACAATTTATGGTCTTACTATAAATAGTAGGTTTTATTGTATCTTACCCTGTATCGTCTTATAAAAACGAAGATCCTTCAAACCGGAGAGACGAAATGAATATAACAACCAAAATGTGCTAGTGGTTTCTCTTTAACTTCTTCTACTAGTTAACAAAAAATTTAAGTGAAGAGAATATCAATAACACCTTATTTCTTATTTGATAATAATAACTATGTATGTTTTTAGTATAAAATTTGACTGGTCTAAGTGCTTATTTTGTAAGCCTAAAGAAATAAAGTTATTGATTCTGAACCTATGAAATAGTATCAAACAATGATACTCTATGCAGGAAATATTACTGCCGTTCGTTTCCAGCCAAAGATGAAAGGTATGATTTACATGTTTTGTTATACATTTGTTTTACTTTATTATCTTACTAAATGAAGCCAATAAATTGATTCTATAGGATTTGATACCATATTGTAATAAAATATTTTTTTTAATATGAATATGGGGCAATACTGCCAACTTATCGAAGTTTTTCCGGGAAAAAAAATGGTGTCATTCGCGATAATCTAAGAATTCAAAAGATACCGAGTACATTCAAATTCGTTCAGGCATGAAAATTTTATGGAGGAATAAAAAAGTCACATGAACCCTGACAACATGAGACTCCTTTTTTTGCAGACGTGTAATTATCGTCACATGACCATAACGACGTGGATTCCAGATCCTATTGCTTGTCTTTTTTTTACACATCACCCGAACTTTAGTATATAGCGATACAATCTGTGTAAATCTTAGTTTATATTTACAAGGCGACAAGACTTGATAATTTTTCATTTATCTTGTATCCATAACACAAGCTCTGCAAAGTTTGGGGCTAGATCATGCTATTTGAAATTGTCCAGCTTTATTTATTTTTATATTATATATTTTAATAGCTGTATATACAAAGTGGTTTGACTTGATATTCGAGAATAAAAAATTTTTTCAAAGACCTTTGTTTCTTTTATTCCGTTCTTGTATTTTTAACCTATATCGAAACAACGAGGAGAATGTTCAGCTGTATGTATGTACGTATGTTCGTTGATTTCTCCGTCATTTATTGACCTATTTAGATAATTTTTTACAGTAATAATAGAAAATGAACCCATGAAAAAAATTATGTAACGTTATTTTACTACCGAGGAATGAGCATTTATCCCGCAAAACATTAAATAAAAAACATTTCAAAACCTTATGGATTAATATAAGTCGTTTTTACTTTTTTCAAAGAGTTCCAGTTGACCTGTAGTTTGTTTGCAACAGTTTGCAGTTAGCTCAATTGTCAATACTAGGTCTAATTTGTTTCTATTATTTGATTGTAATTTTCTTTGTTAATAAAGTTTTTTCATAACATTCAAATGATTAGCTATTAAGTTTCTCTTTTAACTAGTTTTTTGTTTTGTAATGTTATGATACATTCACATCTCTCACGGTCTGCCGGCAAATCCATCATTAGCGGAGTGGTTATATCACAAAATGCCATGGCGATCTATATAGAGAAGACTGGCATCTGTATAGTCTGATGACGATCCGTAAGATCGAATGATATTGACAATAACATTTTGAATCGTTGCGAAACTGTTTTACATTAGGACTTCGATCCGGACACATCCGAGACAATACATACATCGCATTTAATGAAAAAATCAACTTTACCGAATTGCCTAATGTTATTCTATAGTTACATAATTTTTTATACAAAACACTGGCTTAGCTGAAAAAAAAAAAGCAAAAAAAACATTGAATTTGGTGAAATATTTTATAAGGTTAAATAATGCAAAAGTACCGCCATGTACATACATATTTAATTACAAAGGTTTTTACACTAAATATGATTTAAAATAATGCAAGAGTGCGTGTAAAACAGGAACAAGAAAAACCGTTATTCTATAAAAAAAAAAATCCGAAACATCGTTACTTAAAAGTTTATCCCCTCGGGGTGGCACACTGTAAAATAGAATAACACGGAATGGAACCCATGGAGCCGACACAGTGAGTACACGCACTTAAACTTTTTATAATAATATACATATGTAATATAGGATGAAAACAAGAAGACTTTTGTATTATAATGATAAACTCAATGATAAACTTTTAAATAACAATGTTTTGGTGCTGTGGCTGCTCTATACAGTTCGCACAAAACGTGGTTGGTCTTAGTTCGTCAGTTTTCTTCCGATCGCGGTCCAACCCAGTCGCCATGTCGGCTACAGTGCAAACCAGTTTGAAGTAAGTGATGTGCGCTTGCGACGGCGAAAGTAATCGGTCAAGCGATTCCGGTCATATTGTGGCATACATTGAGAAATTTTGCGTAAATTGGTTTTTGTTTGCGTGTGATTTTTTTATATTTACAGTGGTGAATGGATTTATTTAAATTTAAAAATTTATATGAATTTTATATAAATTTTGGGTACGGTTTATGAAATATTTAACCAGCCAGCCAAGCGGTTTGATCCTGGAACCTTGCTAAAAAGAGGCTCTCTCGTTAGAGGTTGTTATCCTTTGGTGACACAAGGAATTTTTGCGTTCCGTGTTCAAAAAGTTTGTGCATAATCGAACCTTTTCGGTTTCGACTTCTCTCTGGTTAGAAAATGGTCCCATTTGTGTTTGGAATGCGTGGTTTAATTTTATTTGGTTTGTGGTTTGTGCAAGGGATTTTTAATCATAAACCATCGAGTTGGTAATTAATTCCAACCACAGCCTTGCCTTTTCGTGTGTTATATCGGTAGTTTACATTTGCTATGCAATGAAATGTTTATATTTTGTCGATTCGGTTTTCACTTCGCAGGTTCTAATCGAATTTGACGTACCACACCCGTTTTTTGCTTTCTTTTTCAGTTGCTAACGGCTAGACCTTACTCTTAAATATTTTCTTAAACCTTTAGAGGTGTTGAGAGCCTGGAATCTGCAAATAGACCCTAACTAAACAAATTTGAGATTTTTGACGTTTTAGAAAAGTTATATTTTCCCACTTGTCTGAGTAGAAACCACTCCCATGAAAATTTATAAAAAAAAAACAAGAAGAAAAAGTCCTTACCAATAAATCCATAATAGATTGGAACCCAAAAAATTGTGCCAAATACATGGTTCCATTTTATGCAGTTTGAAAGTCATTTGATCTCCTAAGATGAGAACACACCTACCTACGTAGGTAGCAATTAATTTTTTGTTATGTATCTACTTACCGGTATAGTACCTATTACTTTTTCTACTGTAATTATCATTAGTTATCTGATCGCAGGTTTTATTTTCAACCCAATTTACACAAAACCTTAGTACATTTATGTATTTTAGAACTTATATTGCGTGTGTAATTTATGATTTGATTTAACCTACTTACCGAGAGGACCTAAGTACCTATATAGCTATATAGATATGCTATACACACTCACTTGTTTTGTTTAGTCAAAGGTTTTTTATATTCAACTTTTCCATACAAACAACGTGTATGAAGCTGCATGCAGAAACTATTTTTTTAATAACCCGGAAAGCCTTGTTTAGTACCGCACAGGTTCACGAGTCCCCTTGGACTCGTGAACCTGTGCGGACATGAAAACATGAGGACCCCTTGGTCCTCATGTTTTCATGTCCTCATGTTCTTTCATGTCCTCATGTTCACTGTCCTCATGTTCTCATCAAGTCCTCATGTTCTCATGTTCTCATATCCTCATGTTCTCATGTCTTCATGTCCTCATGTTCTCATGTCCTCATGTTCTCATGTCCTCATGTTCTTATCAAGTCCTCATGTTCTCATGTCCTCATGTTCTCATGTCCTCATGTTCTCATGTCCTCATGTACTCTCAAGTCCTCATGTTCTCTCATGTCCTCATGTTATCTCATGTTCTAATGTTCTCTCATGTTCTCATCAAGTCCTCATGTTCTCTCATGTCCTAATGTTCTCATTAAGCCCTCAAGTTCCCATGTCCTCAACTTCTCTCATGTTGTCATGTTCTCTCATGTTCATAATAAGTTCAATAGGGCATACGGACACAGCTTAAATACGCAGATAGGTAGAAACTAAAGTACTCGTAATTAATTAAATTGTGTTTCACAATTGTAACATTTTGTAACATAGGTATGTATATTATGATGAATCGTTTGCAATAAAACTGCTGTCTGGTAAAAACGGGTCATAGCACCTGAGTAAACATTATGTACCTAATTAGAAAGACATACCTATATTATGTTATTTTATGTATGACTCATCAACAATGACACTAGCATCGATCTTATATGGATAATGTTTCTGCTTGCGGCATCGCTCGCGTTGTTTCTATGCAAACGTTTTAAGGTGGTTTCAATCCTATAGGAACTGTTTTGTGGGATAAAAAATTGAGATATGTAACGCCTAGGGGCCAATTTTGAGTGATAATTTTATCACGGGATAAAAGTATCATGTGATAGATATTGAGTACCGCCAAAAACTGCATTCTCGTGTGACTTATCGAGCATCAAAGAAAAACCCTCGATAAAATATAGAATTGCAGATTTTGAGAATACGCTTGTTTATCAATCGATATTTTGACAGTTCTTGCCATATTTATCAACTAGATTTATTACCAGAATTGCCCTCCAGGTTTAGAGCTACATTTTTTCAGCCCGATCCGTTCAGTAGCTTTGGCATTAAGAAGTAACAAACGTACATTCATGCATCCATCCATCCATTAAAAAATGATTGTGATTTTACTGAAAACTCATTTATGTAGAACTCTACCACTGACACAATTCGCCAAATAATGTGTGTATTTTAATTACCTACTAAGCCAAATTTGCTGAATCTGGACCGGGTGGTTCCGGCTTTCGTTTTAAGATTTTTGAATAGTTACCATTTTTTTAACGAAGAATTAAGAACTAGCCTCTTTAAACGTGTTCGTGATGATGGGCAGAACCTGCAGTTCACGCTGTGTCTATGAATTACCAATAACCCTGTAAAGTCCACTTTAAGACATAAAGACACCAACTAATCTCACATTACAACTACGTGTAAGTGTAACTTAACGCCAACCGGTCCGTGACCATAGTCCTTGACCGTCAAGATGGCATGCCTTCGCC
Organism: Eupithecia insigniata; assembly: GCA_947859395.1. Lineage (NCBI taxonomy): Eukaryota > Metazoa > Arthropoda > Insecta > Lepidoptera > Geometridae > Eupithecia > Eupithecia insigniata. The sequence continues at coordinate 2,364,426 of OX402007.1, forward strand.
AGACTAGAGGTCAAGCAAGCGTAGGTAAATAATACTGTTAGGTAACTTATTTTTTATGTAACTGGTTGTGCAAGCCGTGTTAATCAAATTAAATCAATTAAAAACAATCTTACTGTAACTAGATGATGCTGTGAGGATTACCTATCAAACATTATTTATATAAATACTTTTATTTTGTGATACTATAAATAAATCAGTAATTATACGTATAATAATAATTAAAGTGGCTTATTTTTCACTCAGACAACAAACTACTCGTATTTATTAAAATAGACCTTCTTCTAATAGTGGCTCTCCACTGCTGGAGGTTAGCCGTCAGCTCAGTGATTTTTTCGCGATCTTGTACAAGCGAAATCTCCACTCTCTGATGTTCCGCCACCACGAGTTTTTTTTTATACCAACGCGTCGTTTACCCTCACTTTGCCCACCGTGAAAATAGACCTCAAGTTTTTTAAAATAAAATAATTTTATTAGATATTGTATCATTTTTACATACCTACAATAGATACTTCTCTTTGTTTTATTATTTCTAAACAATGAAATTACCTAATAAATCATCGATATTTATCTTTGTCTATGACTAACGAGAATTGTCAAATGTTGTTACCAAAAATATATTTTTTTGTAACAACATTTGAAAGTTTGATATATCAGCGATTTTTTTGCTATTTTTATCATCGTGCGTGGGCATTTTAACACTCAAATTACCAATTTATATTTTTAGTTTGATTGGTATACGATGGAAGCGTTTTTTTATTAAACAAAAACTTTAAAGTTATCTCATCACATTTGTAACACCATTTAGGCAAAGGTCAAGCGCAACGAATACCTTGTGTAGATATAAATAAAATAAACAACCACCTTTATTTTGTTTAAATGTATAATTTCATGTTCAATGAATTAATTTCATGGAATAGTTATTATAGTTAAGAAAAATAATTTAATTTAGGAAGATGGAAAATTTTACCGGTTTTCCCCGCGTAAAGTTTTCCTCCTCCAGAGCCTTCCATACGTCTTGTCTTGGCCTTGTGCCAAATGCCAAGTTCATCAAGTCGTTACATACTTATTGTTTATACATATTTATACTTGCTACTTATTACTGATTGCTATTTATCTCTAAGATCATAATTACAAGCTTTTTCTACTTTCCTTGTTAGTTTGTGTGGGAGAAATCTTGCAACTAATTTTAAATAAATAAATAATGTTGGACAGTGCACACAGCATCATCTAGCCCCAAGCTAAGCAGAGCTTGTGTTATGGGTACTAGATGACTGATATACATTATATAATATAATTACATAGATTTTTTTATCATGCATAGAAAATACCCAGAACACCCGAGACAAATATTTTCAGATCTTACTAACATTTTGTGAGTGTTATGGACCACTTACCGGGCACGTCTTACCCTCAACCGATTGAACTGAAATTTGGCTTTCTATATGTAAGTTCGGTTACAATGCAATGTCATGATACCATCGAGCTGGTCTGATGATCGAGACCGAAGGTGACCATAGGAACTCCTAAACGAAACGACTTAACCGTCGAATTAGGGTTCGTTGCATTTGTCTTCCCAAACACGTGCTTGAAGATATAACCTTTTTGAAGACTTGAAAGCTTGTTTTTAAAATATAAAACAAATAGTCATTAAAAACATTGCGAGAATTAAACTTGTTAACCAAATTACTGATTTAATTATTTGTTATATAACATGACACAAGTCGGTTGTATCTGTTTCATTTGGAGCTAGATAATGCTATGTGAAACCTGTATCTTTTTTTTATTAGCCTTTACTGTCCCACGTCTGGGCAAAGACCTTCCTTCTCGCATTATAACGTTTAAGTTTTCCCGGCCCAGTTGATCTGCCGTCAGATCGGATTACGAAAGTGAGGGTATAGAGAGTGCACCTGTGTTTGCGCTGACACGTCTGCACGGAAAGAATAAAATTGTAACAGTTGAATTCAGAATAATGACATAACGAACCTACAGAAATTATAGTTTGTGAGACACTCACGGCCGAATACTCAAACGCAACTCAGATGTAAGCACGTCTTATGTCGCAATATTTTGACAGTTTTCAATGAAAATCTGTCAAAAAATTGTCACTTGAGTCGTGCTTAAATCTGAGATTCGTTTGAGTATTCGGGGGTTAGTTTTCTCTACTTGTGATTAAGAAACGTCAATTTTAATCGTAAAAACTACCTACATATATTTTGTTGATTTCATGAAATCATAAACCTTGTATTTCTCGTCTAGCACCGTTGATTGTTTTACTGTTTATTTGTTATAGTTTTGTGTCAAGTGTTTTTTCCTTCCGTGACGTCACGAAACGGCTCTTGCGGAAGACCAGCGTTGGTTGTAACGAGTGTACAACCAGGATGGCAATTCTGGCAATAGGTATATCTACTCGATAAATATGGCAAGAACTGTCAATATATCGAGTGATAAAAAAGCGTATTCTCAAAATCTACAATTCGTTATTTATCGAAGGTTTTCCTTTGATGAGTTGCTCGATATGTTGCACAAGAATGCAGTTTTTGACGGTAGGTACTCGATATTTATCGCATGATATTTTAATCCCATGATAGTAAGTATCACTCGATAAAGTATCACGTGATACGCAAAATTGCCCCCCTGCTCATGCTGAGACTGAGCGTTTTATAACTCAATGCAAAAATAAGTCTGTCTGTATGTACTAACTTTTATTTAATTTTTACTAACTGAATGTTTTTGTATACGAGTTACTAATAAATATTCTATTCTATTCTTCTATTCATAATATCTGCTGCGCACTGCTATTCCCCGTTGTTGTCTATGTGTTATTCTGATGTATAAGCTATATTATTTTAAAGTTTCATTAAAATCCATTCAGAAGTTTTTGCGTGAAAGAGAAACAAACATCCATACATACAAACTTTCACGTTTATAATATTAGTAAGGATTTGTTATTTAATTCTACTGAAACGCTGTACTTACCTGTTTTATGTAAAGTTTATACATAAAGACGTTATTTCCAAGGAAAATGTACAATACTACATCAAGGTAGTGATGATACGCAGTTACCATCATGTGACCATCTGATATCATCTCAATTGAAAAAGATTGTATAATGTGATTTTTTATCGTGACTTATGATCTTTCATACCCATAAAGGTACTAAGTTTTTAAATCTAATAATAAACTTAATTATATAGCACATACAAAAATATTTATTGTACGCCACAAAGTTAAAAAAACATAGACATTACAAGAACAAGTACAATGGGTGGCAATATCGCTTAGAAGAGATTTCTTTCAGGCAACCAATTAGCTAGATTATAAACACCTCTGTACACCTTATAGAATGCAGTAAATGATTGAGTATTTTTTGATACAATTACTCGGAAAAGTCTTATATACAATAGTATGATTACTTGATTACATACAAAATCAAGCAATAGCTTTGTCAATATTATAAATAGACTAGGTGACCCGGCAAACGTTGTTTTGCCATCGACCAAGACCATCGTATATATGTACTTATATATAATTCTATTAAAGCTAAAAAATAAAAAATAAAATTTTGCGGTGGGCAACCCTAATCACTTAGGGGTATAAAAATAGTGAACGACCTATTCCCAGACCTACCAAATATACACAAAAAAAAATCGGTCAATCCGTTTCGGAGGAGTTTGGTTATAAACACTGTGACACGAGATTTATGTATGTACATACATATATACATATATAAAGATTTACTTACTTAATAAAAAGCTTCTGATTATTTAACAAAAAATCTTAGAATAAATATCTTATAATTACTTGTCTAAGAGCTTATTTTGTAACCCTAAATAAAAGAAACTGATTTCTGATTGATTTTAAATAAACAGGTTTAAAATTAATGCTGTTATTATTTTTGATCACGCCACTGTCATTCATTCGTTATCATATCATTCTTTCCGGTTGATATTGTGTTGCTAATTAACAAATAAATTCATTATATTTTTACGTATTATCTTAAATTTCCTGTTACAAATAACACACGAATAGAGATGCGAGGGCCTGCTATAAAATATACAAATAAAGTAAAGTAAAGTAAAAATCGTTTATTGGTACAAATTAGGGAACAGAAATAGTTTTGAAAAACGATGTCATCTGCAGAAGTTTAAAACTGTGTCGCAGAATGACAACGCCCTCCTCACAAACCAGTATGATTAGGTAGAGTACCTCATACAAAAACATTTACAGAGAACTATTAAAAATATTTTATACCTAATTTTAAAATGTATTTTTTAATGTTTTTAGCTTCTATCATAATTTTCTTTTCATACTTCATGCTTGAAAAAGTTACGTTATACGTCATGTAACCGGAACCGAAAAAAATTGTTAATAACCCCCTTGGGTGTAACCTGTGTAGCAGCCCGTATTGGCTGTAAAAAGAGAAGGTTTTACCAAATCCAAACAAATAGAATGAGATCTCTTATTGCGAGTCTCCTTGGTCCACTAGCTAACAACTAGCTTCGCTCGTGAGCTATTCTATTGTAGAATCTACAGTTGCACTCGGAATTCAAAGACGCGCGTGACATAAGACACTGATTTATGCCCTCGGTGTATAATCTACTATTATACTAAAATGGATAGTAATGCATTCCCATAAAACATGGCACCAGTCCCATACACAAGTTTGACGTAGAGAACACAGCAGAGAAAACGTTTATAAACGAGAAAATCTAAAATGTAGAGTTGCTTCACCAAACTACCAAGTTTACAGATGATATCAATAATCACAGATGCCCAACAGTCACTGCATAATGAGCTTTAAAACAAAGGGGTTAGTCTTTTATCTTTTTGACATGGTGAGCTATTGTTCTCGCTGTTTGCCCTGGTTATCAGAGGTGATAAGAGTATAATGCATCGACATTGGTGTTTCAAATGCCAGCGAAGGTTTTATTTTTCACCCTGAACTGTGGAAAACGAAAAGAGACAAGTGTTAAGCTGTTTCTTTTACTCGCGAGGCGAGGGTGATGTTTTTCGAGTGTTTCTATGTTGTTTGTGGACACTCTTTATTACTTCCAAGCATCAAAACGGCTAAAGTGATTTTGATAAATGATATCAAAATATTCATCCGATCTCCTATACATTCCGGAGGGATCTCCGATTCCTCTCTTTTGACGGAAAAAAGTGTGAAAGCGAGAGCGAATCGGGTTTTTTTATTGTTCTCGATTATGAATGTTTTTTGGCAAAGAGTTAGTTGAAAGGATGGAGAATAACAAAGCCTATGTTATTCTCTGGTAAAACATCAAATTCCCGTGGGAGAATTACGGGAAAAAAGACTTTTTATCCCCATAGAAATGTGAAATTCGTATTTAACGCGGGTGAAACCGCGGGAACGGATAGTCTAACAACAAATTAAAAACTCCACAATAGTACAGTTGAAGGTAGTGGAAAGCGAATTTTACTCCTTAACAAGGACCTTTGCAACAATACCCCACTCGAGGATATTTACTAACATTGGGATTTTCGACCATTACTTAGAAACCCGCTACCTCGTTAGACCGCCATTTTTATCTGACGTCACATAGCCAATAACCATCGGGCTATTAAGACGAATCATACGACACCTCATTTGTTGAAATCGGACCAGTAGTTTCAGCGCTACGTGGGAACATAAAAATCTGCTACTTACATACATACATACATACATAGTGTGTCAAACTCATAACCCTCGTCCTTCGGTAGTCGGGTAAAAACTCTGTAAAAACTAAAGAGTAAAATACCGGCAACCCTAAGAGGAATTTATAAAGGGGCAAAAGTGAAATAAGCCCAACAAAGTATTTAGATACACTTTGACCCTTGTTCGCCTAATCAGTTCTGCCCACACCCATGTTGTTATGTGATAGCAACGTCGGTGTTTACAAGAAACCGTGGCTTATATATCATCTACAAACCTCTGATAAGTACATTATTACTAAGGATGGGAGTTATTGGATATTTTGGCTACCGGTTATTAGTTGGGTATTTTGTTTCAATACCGCTAGTACCAACTGGTACCCGATAACGTTACAATACTCTATACCTGTTCTGATTTCTACCTAATATATTTCTAACCGATTTGGTTAGAAATACCATCTAACCGATTTGGTTAGAAATACCATCTAACCGTTTTGGTTAGAAATACCAAATACTTGTTGTAGCTACATAACTTTACGGGTGAACGGTCCGCTAGTACCTATGCGTAGATGATAGTTAGGTAAGTATAGGTATTGAAGCGTTGGGTAGTTATGGCTCACGGTCGGTTAGGCGCGATGCTCGCTTTGCACAGTTATTCCCTAGCGGTATGCGGATTTTACAATAGCGTTAGATATTTTAGGACCATGCTAACAGGTACTGAGTTAGTTATTGAATACCGGACTCATCTCTAAATATTACTTAAATTGTACCTAATCCAACTAATATTATAAATAACAAAGTTTGTGAGAATGGATGTATGAATGTTTGAACTGATTGGGCTGAAATTTGGTATGGGTATAGTTTGGGACCTATATATATCCCCATAAAACGCGGGCGAAGGCGCGGACAGCATCTAGTACATACATACATAACAGAATATTTTTGAAAATATAAAAAAATACATACATGATTAATTTTCGCTTTGTAGCTTATTTTTACCGAGTTTTGAGTGAATCGAACCAAGGAATAATAATTGTTCATACAAACTTTACCGCCATGTTTAACCCCCTCAGAGGTAAATTTTAAAATTAGATTAGGATAATTATATATTATTCTAGAACTTAAGCTATCTATATTCCAAATGTCATCTAAATAAACTAAATATTTACGGATATACGTGGTAACAAACATTCACACAAATTTTCACATTCTACTGATATTATAAATGTCAAAGTTTGTATGGATGGATGTACAAATATATGGATATTTGTTACTCTTTCACACAAAAACTGCTGAACCGATTAGGCTGAATTTTGGTATGGGTATAGTTGGGAACCTGGAATAACATATAGGCTATTTTTATCCCGATAAAACGCAAGCGAAGGCTCGGGCAGCAGCTAATTTATTATATAAGTAGGATGACTATGTTCCTCCCTCCCTATATAACTAGTATTACTGATATAATACTTCTAATTTGCACCAAACAATAAATGGGGGTTGGTTATAGAGTTAAGTAAATAATTAAATTTGTAGGTAGGGATCGCGAGAGAAAGATTTTTGCTAAATATTTGGTAGTTTATTGACTTTCAAACCTACGACAAAATAAAAGAAAATAACAATCAAATAATATATAGAAATTAAACTAGTGTTTACAATTGAAACAATTGAGCTAACTGCAGACTGTTATATTTATTTTAGATTTTTCACCAGTTAGCTTTTCTTCAGGTATTTTTCTTTCTTGTCACTTTATGACAATTTATTTTTAATTTTTTTCGTTTCAAAAGAGTTTGTACGCCGCTTGGCTATGTCTCCGTTACAAATTATCATGACAAATACAGTTTCATTACTCAAATAATTGGCATCCAAATAATAACACTACAAGACTTATGTATGAGCTAGTTTAGGTTAGTAGCTAATGAGATTTCAATGCTACTAATAAGTACTAATTACTTTAATAGTTTATTTTATAAAATAAATCCCTCAAACGAGATTTACTGAAAACTTTTGAAAAAGTTTTCGAGGAATGGTCAAGGTCGAAGTCCTTAAAATTTTTGAAAAAAACATAAGTTTCGAGATTTTAATATATACATAGTAAATATATATAAAAATTAAACCCTATTTCTGCTGGTCACGCTATAACTTGAGAACGGCTTTAACCATCAATTTTTTAAATCTTTTCTACTGTCTACTTCGTAGAAGGTTCTTACATAAAAAAAAAGAAAATTCGCAGAAACTTTAGGAAATTTTAAGAAAACTTAACGACTACCATTATTATATTTTTTTAAATATAACCTTAGCCCCAGCGTTATATACTCTTTGTTAAGCACGTTTGAAATGACTGTCAGTTGTTTGTCAGTAAGTGACAGATCGCAATAGAATGACAGGACGTCTGTCAGGTCAGCTAGTTATATATAAAACTAGCTGGTGCCCGCGCCTTTGCCCGCGTTTTATCAGTTTAAAAAATAGCCTATATGTATGTTATTCCAGGTCCCAAACGATACCCATACCAAATTTCAGTCTAATCGGTTCAGTAGTTTTTGCGTGCAAGAGTAACAAATATCCATACATCCATCCATACAAACTTTCACATTTATAATATAATATTAGTAGGATTAAAATCACATACAAAAATTAAGGAACAAATTTTGAATAAAAAAGTGTATGGGTTCTTAATAAGCTTCATAACAAAGAAATCCTTAAGGGAATTGTAATTTAGAGCCTCAGAATATAAAATTTCTACAAAGTTGTTATGTTACTACATTTCATAATATAGTTTTATAATTCAATTCGTGTCCCTGACCATGAACGTGAATGAGCGTAGAGTTGTATTTTATAGTATCTAAGCGTAAAAGAAAACAGTTACTAATATATACAACTGGAATCGGCAATCCTTTCACCCCACCCTAGCTCTACGTTTTAGAGCGCGCGCGCCCACGGAGACTTTTTGTAGCGATTGACCGTATCATACGATACGGTTGCGCGCTTGCATCGCTACAGTCGCGCTAGAGTCGCGATGCGGTCGCGTGTTTACAGTCGCGCGTTTGCAGAGCTAAAAAAATTCGCCGTGGGCGCGCGCTCTTACCTTCATTTCTCTACCAGGCAAGACACCTTCAAAATAACTAAAAAGTAATTGATCTATTTATCTGTAGGACTATGATAAAAACGCTCACCGAACACGGAAATCAATAGAAAGTGTAAAAAAATAAAGCATGACAAAATTATATTCAGGCATCGAAAATGCAGATTGATAAATTGATAAAAAGTTGATAACTCGAGACTTGGAGATTGATCACCCAACTGCTCTACGAAATTAATTATTATTCAATCGAATGAAGGTCAGGCTTTATTTCTCCTTCGGAAGAATATAATAAATAACTTAATCATGAGAAGATTTCACCAAGTTTCACCGACTTTATCTGCAGGTGCTTGGAAGTCATCGTGCATTGCTTTGTGTTGTAACAAAGAGGTCGGTTCCTGACCTAAGGTCGCAGGGTACCGTGAAGGTTGTAGGTATGCCAGCTTTATGAGAGCATGGATTTACTTGCTTCATTCACTACATATCTAGTATATATCTAGTATTCCAGACGAAGACAAATACTTGTCTATGTAGATGATAGACTTTGATTTATATGGATAGACTAGCGATCCGCCCCGGCTTCGCACGGGTGCAATGCTGATATTAAAATTTTGCATACATATAAAGGTTTCTGTTGAATCAATCTATCTATTTAAAAAAAACCGCATCAAAATCCGTTGTGTAGTTTAAAAGATCTAAGCATACATAGGGAGAAACAGCGGGAAGCGACTTTGTTTTATAATATGACGTAAGGCCCATTTCGGAGCAGAGGCATTTACACCATTTCTTTCGAATATTATTATTGAATAATTAACAATTATTTGCCCTTTCACTTTATAAAGAGCTCTACTATAAACTTCGATGAAACCTTCGAAGCGTTTTCATGCTCATTTCCTCGTATTTTTTGCTAGAATTAAAACGTTTTTATCAATACCCAGACAAATAAAACAATTTGATTTAAAATTCAAGGTTGTTAGATGTTGCATTTTTTGTTGAAGTCAATAAAAACAATGAACAAGAATCATCGCTGGACTTTCCGCGTTGCAGAGGCCAGATCATATCTCATCCACACCTATGAATATATTTACGTTGTAGTGTCTATGCATATACTGTAGTATTTAACTAGGAGTTAACCGCGGCTTTACACGCGTTTTCGATATAAAACTTGCATATACAATACTAGCTGTCGCCTGCGTTGTATCGGGATAAAAAATTGCCTATATGTTATTCCAGGTCCCAAAATATACCCATACCAAATTTCAGCCTAATCGGTGCAGTAGATTTTTCGTGAGAGAGTAACAAATATCCATACATCCATACTTACAAACTTTGACGTTTAGAATATTAGTAGGATGTTTCTTAAAAAACAGTTCAATTAGTACTTTTGACCAAACATCTACACAAACTTTTAACTAAATAAATAATTAAAAATAATAAGAATCCACACAGCATCATCTACTCCCAAGCTAGGCAGAGCTTGTGTTTTGGGTACAAGATGACTGATATACAAAATACAATATATTACATAGATAGATTTTTTCATAATGCATAAAAAATACCTAGAACTCCTGGAACAAATATTTGTAGATCGTACACACATTTCTCCCAAGGCGGGAATCAAACCCGCCACCTACGGCGTCGCAGGCGGATCTTCGCCCGTCGCGACACATCGGTCGTCAGAACCTTTTTTTTACATTACATTATCAGCTATTTGATCTTAATGAAATTTGGTAAAAAGATAGCTTATAACCCGGGAAGTACATAATTTTGCCGGACACATAACACATGCGAAACGGCGGAGAGAAGCTATGCACACTACTATAAAGTAGATAATTAATTAGATGCTTGCATGTTTGCAATAAAACCCGTTTTGCTAGTCTTCTATCGCGGTAAATACAATTTTCTAAAACCACTCTTGCTTTCGCCATAGCGTCACTGTGCGGCCCACTTACGGATAAGGGCATGGTTGGTAGCGTACATACGCTATAGGCATTGGGGATTCCATTAAAATTACTTTCGAATTATTATAAAAAAGGTGTTACATAGAATTGATTTGTTGCTTAGGATTTTTCTGTACTTAGTAGGTATATGTAGGTCTTATGCATAAGCTCAAAGTCACCTACCTAGCGAGCTATGGAGAGAGCTATGCTTGGAGTTTCTCTAGGCGATAGAATCCGGAATACGGAAATGAGTAGAAGAACCAAAGTGACCGACATAGCTCTCAGAATTAGCAGGCTGAAGTGGCGATGGGCATTGGGGAGTAAAGGTTCTCGAGTGGCCACCGCGAAATACGAAACGTGGTGTGGAACTTCCCACTCGATGGACCGACGACATTGTAGCGGTCACAGGGAGACGTGGGATGGATGTGGCTCAGGATCGCTATTCGAGGCGTCATTTGGGGGAGCCCTATGTTCAGCAGTGGACGTATATGTACATTGTGCATTAATTCAAGGGTACGTTTCTAGCCTCCATGCCCTATTGGGTAACGATTTGTTAGTTTATTTGGAAAATCCTCCCTATTGGGAAAATCAGGTGGGCCATAATCGGCTTGATCCAAGAAACCTCGAAAGGAAAAGCCACATAAACTGTAAACCCTTTTTTTATAAATAATTTATTTTTCTTTACAAAGGTTCTCTTAAAGTAGTTTAAAATATAGATATTTTATATACTAGATCTAACCTGTATTGTGAAGACTGGTGCCTGATGTAGGTTTGGTAAAACCAGTATTACAAGGCACCAGGGCTTCACTCTACGGACTCATACAGTACTCTGACATGTAGATAAAAGGCCGGATGTGTTATTAATATGAGTGTATTGGATAGCCTCTATCAAAGTGGATACTTTCATCCGGGGAAAATGTTGCAACAACCAGCAGTAAAGTACCTAACAGCACAAGTTATAAAACTATCGTTATACGTGAACTATGCATGCATACATTCAATAAATTAACAAAAATAAATAAATAAATAGCCTGCCAAGCGTGGTGATTATGGCAAACCCCAAATATATGTTGGCAACAATTATTCCTGGCGTCGTTTGGCGTCGTTTGGGGGCCTATGTTCAGCAGTGGATGTATACGGGCTGATGATGAAATAAATAAAAAGGCTTTGAGTACCCACGGACTGTGAAAAGAATAAAACTTATGGAGTAGTCAATAACAACAAGGTATAATAATAATTATACTTTGCCAGGTATGGCATTCCGAGATACCTAGAACGGTCACGTGGGTGACATAAGCTACGTCATCAACCCCATCGCCAAATGAGAAGGTTTTCTGGTGTTACCAGTACCTGAAAATTGTAATTACCTTTACGTATGTGATAGAACTATCTAGTTTTGTACTAACCAATTATTTATTTATCACATTACACGTGTTTAAAAAATATTTTTACCCCACTGTGCAAGGAGAACAAGAATTTTACTAGCGGACGTTCCTTTGAAGGATAGTTATTAACGGTCATAGTCAGTTTTCTTCAAAATCGTCGAAAGAATAAAAAGCAATGTGTGTGAACAAACTCAATAAGTATACTTGTAACCCGAGTCGAGTAGGGAAAAAGGGTTTCTCGAATTAATAGCAAACAATTTTACGCAGAATAAAGCGATATAGCTATCATCGTGCCGTTTAAATAATAATGTCTGTAGCTTTTATCAAGCTTCTGCCCTCAATTAAATTTATTTTTTGATGTTTTAAATAAACTACAGTCCACGTCCTATACCAAGATGTATTCCTACGACAGCATGCACCCTGTCTCCTTTTGGAATATAAAATAGTTCAGCCGTTTGTTCCTCAAAAGCTAACAGACAGATACAAAGCTTAATTATACATTAATATTAGTGTATCGGCAAACGTAGTGTAGTGTAAGACACCCTGAGATAACGGCCTGCGAAATGCTGAATGCGGCAAGGAGACAGGGCACTATGCCGCTCATTAGGGGAGACCGATATCCTGCTGTAGACTTGGCTGATGATGATGATAAGTGTGGAAGGAGGAAATTTGAGCGGACAATCGAGCTCGACCTTCATCAGTCGCATTTACGTAACAAACGCTCAATACTAATGAAAGATCGTCCGCGGCATTTATCTGATTGGTGGAACACGGAAAGTGATACTCAAACTTTAAAAAATAAGAACCATAATCGCATGTCTTAAACATGCAATGGAAATATAACTAGAGATCTCAAGAGACGCAAATATGCAGGTCTCGACAGAGCCGGTTGAGCGACCTGTAGATTGTTTGTAACAGTCTGTATATTCTATTGTATTTGTGTAAAAGTTTTTAATTTTATATTTAGCATATCTATAGTAGTAATAGTAGTATTAAGTTATTCTATAGTAGTAATTAAGTTAGTAATTACGTTATAGTTGCTATTATGATAAAAAAATCTTCTTACAAAATATAGCTAAGAACCATAGAAGACACCAGATGGTTATTTTGATACCTCTTTTATCAAAATCGCTTTACCCGTTTTGTTGCTTTCAGATAAAGAGGCCCCGCCATACACATAGAAATCCTCCAAAAACATAACCCACGCGGGTAATGAAAACATCCTTCGATCGGAATATTTACCATGACTGTGGTGATGTTTGAGTTCCTAAAACCACTCAACCTACCCAAAATCATGGAAACTATCAATTCTCTGCCTACGGAGTTCATAAAATTGAGAATTGTAAAACCAAAGGAAATTGAAGAAGTAACTTAAAATATTTTTTTTTATAGTTGTTGTTTCTTGTCTGTTACATTCAATTCATACAAAATAATAATTACTTTTAGCTGCAAAGCTAGAAAATTAATACGTACTTTATTCTGACTGAGATTTTTTAGTAATACCGAACTCTCTTACTGTCGTTTAAAAGGCTTGGGTACGGCTAAATTGCTCCATAATACTTTGGAAACATTGAGAATCACAATCTAAAGCGAATAATTGTAAGAATCAAGGATTACCTACCTACTGTGCTAGAGTAATTGTGTGGAATGCCACAATACCAGTCGACTGTTAGGTATAACATGGAGTTACAATTTCATGAAAACCAAACAATTAATAACCAACCAACATATAGGTAGGTATCGCGGTACCTATTATGTTGTTTGGTTCTACAATTCTAATAGGTAGGTATTCTTATGTTATTATATGTTTTCGCTCGTTTGCGTACAATTAACCACTCAGACGTCACAAATCTGTCGATACTGGCCTAATGTAGTTCTTTTCATCCGCAGTTTCGAAGAAAGGCCGCAATTTCTGTCAAAAAATCGAGTGATTGCTTTGTTTGTAGCGAACAAGCGTATTCTCAAAATTTGCAACTCAATATTTATTTTTATGGCCATCGCTATCCATACAAAAACTTTCAACCCCCTTAGAATGAATCAAAATCCTAAAATGGCTTTCATGAATTATTTTACTCCATTCTAGGTTCTTTACTTACTCGTAGGTATCAAATAATGAAAATGGTGTTAGAAATGTGCTTATTTTACAACAGGATGCAAAGCCGCAGAATTACGACTTGCATTGGTCTTCTGTTGCATGTTGAATAGTGATGAATTGATGATTCTATTGAATTGATATGAAGGGCATAAACATGTACATTATATAGGTAATATGTACTTCGCAATACATTTTGCTAAGTGGAGATGCTTACAATGTATGCTGAGTCTTTTATTTTACAATTTGTGGTATATTATGGTGAAGATCATGATATCTGAAGATATTTTGTCCGGGTATTCTCTATGTATAATAAAAAATATTTTTTATTATGTATACATAGAGAATAATTTATTTTCATAAAATGGTTCTATGGTCACCGCAATTAGTCACATAATGACACCCATAATCAAACTGAGACTTTTTCATTGCTATAACACACTAGTGAGGTAAAGATTTTTTTTCAAATTTTATTGCTTTGTTCGTAAAAAAGGTTTTATTAAAAAAAAATCGTGTTCAATAGAACAAATTAATTAATGTTCCTATTGCTTGCTAATTTCATGCAACTTCTTATTTAAATAGATAATTTTAACTCGTACGTGTTTAATAAATAAAACTTTCACTCAAATATAACTTTTGTTTTCTTTGTAATAAAAGAAAACTTTAAATTACCCATTTTGTACGTGGCAGAATAGGCGTAAACCCTATGCGCGGAAAATAAAAAAAAATCTCGTCCCTTCAGTCTGTGGCCGATCGCAATGCGCGCGCATAGGAAAACTGATTAATTTTTCCTGCCGTAGCGAAACATTTTTCACAACTCATTTTCACTGAGTTTTTATTGTTATTTTATTCACAAGTGTGTTGAAAAACGTCTTATGATACACGTGTGTATTGATGATTACCGTCCTCGGCTCTCTTAAGCCCCTACCGCCCAGGCGCTATTGAGACCTCGACGGTAATCACCAATGTTACACACTAGTACCATAATGTACTACTATATGTATTGTATTAAGTATATCAGATATCTAGTACCCATAACACAAGCTCTGCGTTGATGACGCTGTGTGAATTTGACCTTTATTCGGCTTACGTCAGCCCTGGTAATGACATTTTCGTTTTATAAAAATAATCATAGGGTTTTTAGTACATTATTTTAAAAATACTAATTTCCAATCAACTATAATGTTGTGTTGTGATTTTTCTATTTACTTCTATTATCATGAAACGATACGACGAGAAACATCACATTGAGAGCAATGTGATGATAATTTGATGTCATTTGAAGGTAACATCAGCAGTAAACGATGCATGAAATTATCAAGTCATTTTAACACCGGCATCACCAACTTTTTCCATCATGAAAGATTATTTAAGCTAGAACGTGTACCATACAAGCAGTTTAACGACTAAACTTCGAAATAGCTAGGAACCTAAACTTACCGAAGCAATAATATGGCGAAACAACTATAAACCTACTACATATACTTTAAATTCCCTTACTTTTACACTTATTTTAAGTTTTGCGGGATAAATACTAATCCCCTGGGAATAAAAATAAAGCGAAAGCCATAAAAAGAGTGCGAAAGCCTACGTACAGATACCGGTAAAACAATATTCTATTGTTTTTAATTTTACATTGAGCCTGTCGATAATAGTAAATCTATAGTTGCTATTTCGGTAAAAGTATCTTCTATAAATCGGTCCACAATTGGCGGAGATACCGCGTAACATAAAATAAAAAAAAACATACAGACGAATTGAGAATCTCCTCTTTTTGAAGCCTGTTAAAAATCAACGCCAAGGCGGGACTAAAACTCGCAACCTTTCCACTCTGTATACGAATGTGTGCTCTTTTTGAGATGGGAATGGATTGCCAAATCCGAAACCATATGTATAAATAAGATTTTATTTTAAATATGGGATTTTTTTTCTACGCAAGTAATATTAAAATACCTACAGTTATCCAGGTCGCAAAGTAGGTAATTAAAATTAGAAAATTTCATCCTGAATATAAATTTGAAATGCCATCACCATAACTACCACCACAAGAAACACCATGAGAAGTGAACTCAGTTCCCCTAACTGACGTCGTCGGTTAAGGCCCAATCAGAGCCGCCATCAATTTTATCGTATTGTTAAATATATTGTAACGATATAAATACAAAGGAAATTTCAAAAACAAAGTTTGGTGGCCAAAAAGTGCAGCTTCACATCTCCTCCTAAGCTATACTATATAAAACTATTACAGAGACATTAAAAAAGCTTATGATATGTAATAATACGATAAAATAGGTGGCGGCGCTAGTTTTGGTCTGGGAACCGCCTTAAGGGAACACTGAATTCACCATCTCCCGATTTTTCGGTCGATAGTCAGTACTAACAGGTAGGTGGTGCTTGCTTCCTCGACAGCAGCAGAATAGCCTACCTCTCTTCACCATTGTTATGAAATTTCTCCAAACACAAGAACCATAGAACGCCAGCAAATTATCTCTCAAACAATTCCTGGAATGAAATGTCAGGAAATTATTGCTTATCGTACTGTCACGGTCGAGTACGAAGATCACGTCATATAACGGTCATTTAACGTTCAGCTCATTTATCTTTCAACATCTGTATTCCTCATTGTTTACCAAGGCAAACATACCTACTTATTCTCAAAGTAGGTATCTATCTACCTACTTCAAAATGATGGATCTTCTGACGACCGATGTGGCGCGGTTGGTGAAGGAAGAAAAGGTTCGACTGCGACGCAAAAGGTTGCGGGTTCGATTCCTGCCTTAGGACAAACGTTTGTAAGATCTGCAAATATTTGTTCCGGATGTTCTGGGTATAATAACGTGGCGGAACTTGGTCGCTCACTATAGGCCTTGTGCATAAGGTCAAAGTCACCCACCGAGCTATAGAGAGAGCTATGCTCGGAGTTTCTCTACGCGATAGGGTCCGTAATACGGAAATTCGTAGAAGAACCGAAGTTACCGACATAGCTCTCAGAATCAGCACGCTGGAGTGGCGCTAGGCAGGCCATATAGCTTACGAGCTATATGGCTATATGGCCATCCAACGATTCCCTGCGACCGCTACGATGTCGTCGGTCCATCGAGTGGAAGGTCTTCCCACACTCCGTTTCGCATTGCATCACGGTCGCCACTCGAGAACCTTTACTCCCCAACGGTTATCGGAGGACCGCTATTCGTGGCGTCGTTTGGGGGAGGCCTATGTTCAGCAGTGGACGTGTACGGGCTGATGATAATGATGATGATGTTCTGGGTAGGTATATATATAATGTATGTATAATGAAAATATATCTAAAAGCTTCTTAAAAAGAATGACATATTCTTAATCTTGTCCACCATTATTTATTTATTCCTACCGAGGAGTATTAAAATAAGGAGGTGAGGTCATTTACTTAAATGAACTATTATTTTATACTTAAAACTTTATTTATTTTATTTTATCGACTATCTATTCCATAATAAGCTGTTACCAAAAGGCAGACTACCGGAATGCTGACACCATTGCCACGTTGTTGAAGCCTTCAAATTTTTAAGTAATCATTTATAGTGTACATTCTAAGGATTACTCTATGTATAATTTCGGGATTTATGTTTTAAGACGAAGTAAGCTCGGTTTTGCGAGACAAGGACGAGCGAACACCCCGCGGGGAAGGCAAGAGCTTCAGAACGGCCGGCCCGCGCGCAAATTCATCGATTTTTATTTTTAAATTTGGGGATTACTCTCAAATAATACTCTTTCGTAATAAAATAAAACCATAATCCTCTAAAGTTCTATTTATCATTGAAATATGTTAAATAATCACCAAATGAAACTGGTTTTTCCGTAGGAGTATATCTCTGTATCGCGATTTTTTTGTATAGAGTCAAGTTTAGTCAATCACGTTTTGTCTCCCATAAGTTACTAACTAGAATCATAAACTTTAGATGCTCATCAAAAAATTATAAAAAATTCAATGATTTATAGCCTTAAAATTATTTTTGCGTACAGTCAAAACGTGGGTTTTGGGACTCACTTCACCTTAAGAAATCAATCATTATAATGTAATCATAGTTCACTTAACCTATCCTATTCGCCATGAGCTTGTTTACTTTGGAAACAGTTTTACCTCGATATTAATTAAAATGACAAACTGACCAAATTTTATGAAGGCTACAAACCTCTCCCAAACGGAAACGGATTTTCCCATGCGGATTTGTTGTTGTTTCACGTAGAATGAAATGGGGCGTGCTATGAGTGAGAAAGCGCGTCTAACCATCTAATACGAAGCTGTCATGTGGCTGTGTGCGTGTGCTCAGTGTCGGCACCATTTTTTGATATTTTTTCGTACCCTCCGATTCATTTTGAATAAACGATTGATTTCAGAAATATTTTTGATTATTTATAATGGAATAGGATGTTTGCAACGCGACAGATTTTCGAATAAAGGTGTCTATCATGCATAAAAAATCGCTTGAAAATGACAAGATTTGGTGGCCAAAATTAGTTTCGCTCTCATTTAAAGATCATTACGTTTTTTGAAAAACTAAACCGCTACAAAGATACCTAGTATTTTTCATCCCATTACGTATGGAAAAAAATTATCAACATTCAATTATCGGACAACATCTCCTAAAGTGAGCGTAGAGGCATCTCTATGCCTCAACGCTCACTTTAGAGCATAGAGGCTTGAATCCAGGTACGTAGCTATCTCGTTTAGGTTCAGATTCGGAGTTAGTATTATTATATACCAACGACCCGCCCCGGCTTCGCACGGGTGCAAATTATACATATAATACAGTCATGAATCATTCTATCTATAAAAAAAACCGCATCAAAATCGGTTGCGTAGTTTTAAAGATATTTATTCAAGACGTTTATTGTTAAACATCATACAAATAAAAAATGTACAAAATAATCAGGCCAAATACTCGTCAAATCACGTTATATACAGTTTTGCTGTAGAGCGACAATAGTCGCTTTTGTGTGGTTTTTATCGCATCTTCGCACAAATCATTTTCAATGTAGGTACCCAGATACTTTCAAGACTGGATCATAGAACGTTACCTAGTTATCGTCTGACTTAGCATCTTTCGGTTAAATATACAAAGGGTACCTACCTACTTTTACTCGCATGATTCGAATGCATACCTCACTCGTAGAAAGTAGTATAGAAAGCTTTCTGTATTATATCCTTAGCAACATCTTAGCACGATTAGTGCCATTCAAATTCTATGTATATTCTAACAAAAGTAACTATAAAATATAGAAGGCTACGAACCTCTCCCAAACGGAAGCGGATCGGCCCATGCGGATTTGTTGTTGTTTCACGTAGAATGAAATGGGGCGCGCTATGTATGAGTGAGAAAGCGCGTCTAACCATCTAATACGAAGCTGTGGATCTGTACGTGGCTGTGTGCGTGTGCTTGGTGTTTGCACCATTTTTCGTAGTTTCCGATTAATTTTGAGTAAACGATTGATTTCAAAAATATTTTTGTAATGTTGAATATATTTTGGATGTTTGCAGCGCAACAGATTTTCGAATAAAGGTGTCTATCATGCATAAAAAATTGCTTGAAGATGGTAGTCAAAATTAGTTTCGCTCTCATCTAAATATCATTGTTTTTTCAAAAACGAAACAGCTGCAAACATAGCTATTTTTCATCCGATTACGTATGGAAAATTTCAATAAGATCGGGGGTACATAGTTTCCAAATGAAGCGGAAAGTACGTTTGTATAGGAAATAAGGCTATCCGTAAACTTATTCCCGTCGCGATGGTGTTAAAACAATATCGAACAAAAATAATAAAGTCATTTATAACGGGATTTTTATTAAGATTTGAGTTGTTTTGAGTCCTCCAATAAAAAATATCCTAATTTTTAATATTATAAATGCGAAAGTCTGTTTCTTTGTTTCTTTGTTCCTTCCTTCACGCCCTAACTAAGCAACCAATCGACTTGATTTTTGGCATAGAGTTAGTTGAAAGGATGAAGAGTAATTAGGTTACTTTTTGTTCGGTAAAATATCAAATTCTCATGGGAGATTTACGGGAATACTCGTATTTTTATACGAAAATTCGTTCTTCTATACTTACGGGAAAAAAACCTTTTTATCCCCTAGAAATGTGAATTTCGAATTTACCGCGGGGAACAGCTCAGGCAGATACAAATGTCTTTAGTGCTGTGAATAACCATGAACCCATTCAAAAGTTTCATCAAGCCGTTTCATTTTTAGGTCTACCTGTGACGCATGAGGTTCTAAAATCTGCAAATATTTCTCTCGGGTGTACGGTATTTTCCATATATAATAAAAAATGTCTATCTATGTAATATATCGTATTAAGTATATCAGTCATCTAGTAATAGTACCTATACAAGCTCTGTTTAGCTTGGGGCTAGACTAGATGATGCTGTGTGGATTGTCCATCATTATTTTTATTTATAAGAAAAAAGTCTATTACAGTTTTTGGAAGCCTCCTATCCTATGGTAGAGTATAAACCTGCTCTGCTATGGTAGAACAGGTACTCGGTGAAGCCATTCTTTACGTCAATCGGTTACCGACAACCATAGCGACACAATCTATGTAATAACAAGTATGTACAAACACAACTGCATAGTATCTACACATAATAGCTATGTAATCTTCCTTCTGGCAACTGGGCTGTGAGAATCGCACGTAATGACAAGCTAGCGGCTTTTGCAATAGGTAATCCACTCTCAGTTTTGCCCTTTTGTGTCTATATGGTGAACACTTAAGAGTTGATACTATCTGAAATCAGTTATTTTCAACGATCATATCTTCCACAATTCTGAAGCATTTACTTTGAGATTTTAATATGTTATAGTTCAGGATTGATGCTAGACCACTAGCGTCGAAAACACGATTACATGAAATTTTCTCTATAGAAAAAAAAAACCAAAGTTCATTCTAAACTGTACTTTAAACCGTCGGTATTCAATAGATACGTTAAAATAAGCCTTGATACTTTGTACAGTAAACAATAAGAGTATAAAGCAGACGGTGTGTGTTTTAGATTTTCAAATTACTATTATTTTTACCGTATAAAACCAAAAACATTATTTTTGCGGTTATGACGTTCTACTCTGTCCCGCTCATATGAACACGAAATCCCAAGCCTATCCTTTTCACACAATGGTGAGGTATTGTAGACCCTTAAAGGTGCCTATAATTTTGTACATAATACCGTTTTAAAATACTATTAATCAAAAAGCGTCATTATTTACGGCACCACCGTCAGCTTCAATACGTATCGATCGTATACATCCAAAGGCGGCCTGGAAGAGACCGCTGTTAGCGATAAGGATCGAGGTAGGTAAAAATATGAAAACGAAAATTGGTGCAATTTTTTTTAGTTATAAGGAGAATTACAACATTGGATATACAATTGGAAACAAATTTGAAATATTATGTACAATTACGCAAATTTGATCTTCGCCGTCAAAACTCAAAAAAAGGACAATTTTTGAGCGGTTTTTCTAGGTTATACCATCAACTATATATAGATCTGAGACAAAAATATTTTAATGAGAAGTTATAGATTAACAAAAAATGTTTACTTTATGTTCTATTATTTTTTTTCTCAAATCAGTTACTTTTTTGTGTTTTCTAATGATATTATGCGTGAAAGATAAATAAAAAGATTAAATACATCCATTCTCACAGACTTTAACATTTTCTAATATTGGTAGGTCTTGTTAGTTAATGTCTTTATGATGGTGCAATAAAGTTATAATCTATCTACATTATATGTATGTATTTCTAACTAGTTCATTCTCTAAATTAATATGCGCGTGGGTATATTTGTTCCATTCAGTAGTACCTAAAAGATTGTCTCAGATCTGGACGGCATCGCTACCGCACAAAAATACGAATACATTATGGGCTCGTAACGTTTTCAGATGCATTTTTATATTGACTGCATTAGATAACAGACTGCTCGCAGGCAAGAAATATTGTCGGATATTCGAGCTTACCAATTCTTATAATTCATAGAAGGATATAATAATAACTAATAAGAAATATGATCTTTACTCCGCTGTAGAATTAAAGATATTTTATGTCAACAAAGACCGAGAGAGAGAGAAGAATTAATGAATCAAAACTTAACAATAAAACAACAAGGTAATAAAAAAGTTATCACTGAAAACAAAAAAAAACGCCTAATCTCACATGTGTAGAAAAAATCGAACGTCAATTAAATATAAATACATATATAAGTATACATTTCCATGATCACGGGCCATGTAGTGTCCCGGTCCTTTGGGAGTCATGCGTGGAGCCGAAGCCAACAGCACAGAGGCCCTTTATGAGAATTAATCTAAAGGCGAGAGCTACACATAGCGGGTTAAGTATAAATTATTATTAGGAAGGAAAATTTTTACAAAAGATATTTCGAGCTTCAGCGCTTTGCTTCGATGATACCAATGTTGTTAAATATTTGCCACCAATATTCCTTGAATTTTATAACCCCTTTGTATACAAAAAATATCCAGGTTTTTGAATCGGAGTATAGGAAGGTCTAGTCATGATAGCATTGAGCTAATTATAACCACGAGTAGTTGGGTTGTCATCGGAGCTGGTTGTGATTACGGCCTTGATTCTCTTGTTGATGTAGTATTGCCTTTCCGCGAAACGCAATCCATTGTAGCGCATCCTGGAGGGCAATTCTGGCAATATATCTATTTGATAAATATGGGAAGAACTGACAAAATATCGAGTGATAAACAAGCGTATTCTAAAAGTCTGCAATTCGATATTTATCGAGGGTTTTTGTATGATGAGTTGCTCGATAAGTCGCACGAGAATGTAGTTTTGGCGGTAGTCGATATTTATCACATGATATTTTTATCCCGCGTGATAATGAGTATCACTCGTTAAAGTATCACGTGATACGCAGAATTGGCCCCCTGCGCAAGTTAGTATCAGACATGATAACAAATCAAAATCAAAGATTTCATGCATTCAACAATTAATTCGACGACCGATGTGGCGTGGCGGGCGAAGGTCCGCCTGCGACGCAGGAGGTTGCGGGTTCGATTCCCGCCTTGGGACAAATGTTTGTACGATCTGCAAATATTTGTCTCGGGTGTTATGGGTATTTTCTATATGTATAATAAAAAATATCTATCTATTTAATATATTGTATTATGTTTAACAGTCATCTAGTACCCATAACACAAGCTCTGCTTAGCTTGGTGCTAGATGATGCTGTGTGGATTGTCCAGCATTATATATTTATTTTATTTAATAACGAGATATTTACCATGATTTGAGTTTACAGTACTGCAATATTTCGGCACAGTTTCATGCGCCATGATCACAAGACAACAAAACTCAAATCATGGTATAAAAATCACGTGATTAACCTTAGTGTTGTAAATAACCATGATAGTTTCAAAAGTTTTATTAGGAACAATGTTATCCTACGAATATTATAAATGTCAGTTTGTAAGAATGCATGGAATGATGTTTGGATGTTTGTTCCTTTTTCACGCAAAAGCTATTCTACAACTCCTAAAGAACCTACTTAACCATATCGAATTTAGGTGGTTGGATTTGGCTTCGTAAGCACTTTGATCCTAGATGATATAAAAGCTTGTTTTTACAATGTTGTTCCGAGAGGCTGATATTATAATCTTATATATAAAATTTCCATGTCACAATGTTAGCTACCGTACTCCTCCGAAACGGCTGTACCGATTTTTACCAAATTTATATGCGTATTCAGTAGGTCTGAGAATCGGCTACTATGTATTTTCCATACCCCTAAGTGATAAGGGTTAAAGGCAAAAAAACGTTTGGCGGGTCAGCTAGTAAATATATATAATTTGGTGGATTTGGAGTTAAAACTTTTCGTTTGAACTCGAATAAATGTTACTATGGCAACGGGCTCTTAGTATTTCACAAAATTAAAATAATAACACGTTAGTATTTCCATAGACTATTCTCTCCCGCTAAACGCGTGAGAAATGAAATCCCATAGAGGTTTTCCTCCTGATATTTAGTACGACAACATTGATGTAGTTTCTACGGCAGCGGATGGACAGCGGTTTAGGTTAACAGTTAACGAATTAACCATTTCCTTTATACCGCAAAAATAGGTAGTTGATTCAATCGACTGGTTAATTCATTCAATGTCATTAACAGTTAAACGTTTTACAATTTATAACGTATAACGCCTTCTACTAACTTAACTAAACAAGTTAAACGGTAACTGGTTTACATACCAGTTAAACGTCAACTAGCTTACAAACCAGTTAAACGTCAACTGGTTTTTCAACTAGGTAACCGTTTATAGAAAACGGTTCAAAAACAGTCAGCGACCCATTATTACTGTCTACAGTATCGCAATCGAAACAAATAGGTTTAAAACGTAGACTCAGAACAGGTAAGCATAAATTCTCGGTCTACGAATTAAAAGGTAGAGAAATAACATTTGGGACCCATTATTACTGTCTACAGTATCGCAATCGAAACAAATAGGTTTAAAACGTAGACTCAGAACAGGTAAGCATAAATTCTCGGTCTACGAATTAAAAGGTAGAGAAATAACATTTGGTTTTCTTATTTCCAGGGACAAAATCAAGGAGTCCATAGAAATTCCCATCCTGACAAGATGCTGCTTCTGTTTTCCACTGCGGCGTGGTCTCATGGCCTTTGCGTATATCAATTTGGTAAGTTTCAAGTAAACATACTCACTATTGGATATTATTTGGAATAAAAAACACATTTACATTTAATTATCAAATCATTACCACAGGGCCTTTGCGTATATCAATTTGGTAAGTTTGAAGTAAACATACTCACTATTAGGTACTATTTACGATAACAAATGTACTCACTATAAGGTACTATTTACGATAACAAACGTACACACTATTACTATTTACATTAACTTATCAAGTCATAACCACAGAAATCTATTTAAATTTCTGTGTATTAACTATTAACGTTATCGTGGTCCTTAGCCATAAATTGTCCTGCACTCCTAATTAATGGCCTCTTTTCCACAATGTGAGTTTATTTCCTTTAGACCTTACAGGATTTTTGGATATCTCAGAAATATCAAATATAGGATATAAAGTGTTTTCTATGATTTTTAGTTAAATTCAATCTCTTTTTTCTCATATAAATATGTATAATCTCCAGTCATACTAATATTATAAATGTCAAAGTTTGTATGGGTGGGTGTATGGATATCTGTTATTCTTTCACGCAAAAACTACTGAACCGATTAGGATAAAATTTGGCTTTATTATATTAAATTAAGAAAAAAGAGATTGAAATTAACTAAATATCATAGAGACCAATTTATTTCCTAGTCAAAGGATAAAAGATTTTTAAGTAATGCGAATAGGAAAAAAATCCCTTAGGTTGTTAGAAAAAGTTATACATTGCATATAAATAACTTCGTAAACTAACCTATATTAATATGATGCAATAGTTAAAGTTGCACGAGCTTTGCAGGATGTTATCACAGCATGCTTTGAGCTAAATACCAGAGCTGTTGGCTAAACTAAACCTGTTCACGGAACACTGAATATTATCTGGAAAATATGGAGAAATTAAATGAAATATTTGTTCTAATTTAACTTAACAGACTTATGTAACTAGTAACTTAGCTAACTCTATTTAAAACTAACTAAGACTCGTTATAATTTAAGATCAGTAAGGTCATAATTATATTTATTAGGGTAGGTAAGTTGTAAACAAAGGCTGACATACTCTAGTGACTTTCCTCCGTACGAGTTTTCACTGTATGAATAACATTAGGATTCTCATGATACCGACATTTTGCTAATATGTTGAATAAGACGTAAGAGTTTCTCATGAAGAAATAATATTTCTAAGGAATCGTAAAATTATGCAAAGAAATACTGTTAATGCTCGTTTGGATCTTAGGAGAAGGTTTTCTCGTAAATTAATTTTTGATTTGGTTTGCTACTTGTATTTTTATTTTATTCCCTTTTTCTCCCGCACACCACTCTAACATAATTCGCCGGTAAAACTTTTGACTTCTCCTAACTTTCGTTTCCCATGTTTCAGATGCTGACAATCGTGGCGACCTGTTTCCTCT
The DNA here is from genome assembly GCA_947859395.1 of Eupithecia insigniata. Taxonomy (NCBI): domain Eukaryota; kingdom Metazoa; phylum Arthropoda; class Insecta; order Lepidoptera; family Geometridae; genus Eupithecia; species Eupithecia insigniata. The sequence goes on from OX402007.1 coordinate 2,390,659, forward strand.
CCCTGTACATCTCCATCATCAGAAACTCCTCGGAGGCTGACAAGGCGGAGCTGGCTTCCGAGTTCGTCAGGCTGATCGTGGATGTTATCGGGCTAGTGCTGGAGCTGGCCTTGACCGTGGCCTTTATCGTGGCTTTACATAAGGTACATTATTTATCTACTTATAAAGAAATTGCAACGAGTTGTTTCTATTAGTAGAAAGAAATCGTATTTACAATTGAAAAAGTTGAGCTAACTGCAAACTGTTGCAAAAAATCTAAAGGTAACCCAAGTGAAGCAAGACATTTCCAATCGCAAGCGAATCCAAGACGCTGCCCCGCTGTATGGCAATGCTGATGCGCTGCGCCAGATATTTACCAGCTCTCGCGTCACGATACTAAAATACATACTCAGTCAATACAGCTACCAATGTCGCCAACAACTGTTATTACATTTTATACCCACCTTAAGTAGTTCTGTAAATATGATTATACGAACTGCAATAAGTACCTACCTATCCTTCAGGTCTTTATGGAATAACTGTGTTTGGCAACTATTGCCACATCTAAGTAATGGTTCAGTCACATGTTGGCCGAGTCATGGTGAGGCTTGTAACTGATCAAATCTGTCATCATAAACGTGTTTTGTGATGACTTGAGGAACATGTTACTCGTGGAGGGAAGAAATCACCCCACTTCACTAAAGCTGGGTACAGACTGGCGTTACGGGTTGTATTGTAACGTTTTACACAGCGGTGTTCGTTACAAGCAACGAGACAGATTTGAGAAAATGGCATAACATTGTCATTCTCGCTACGAATGGTACATGACGCCTCGTAACTCCACCGGCCAGTACCCACCTTAAGATGTAAGCAGTAATACATCTCAGATTAGTGAAGTGAAGTGATTTCTTCTGTCCACTAAGGGTAGAATTAGTGCAAACTAATCTCTAACTCCTTTGAGGAATGTACCAATTTGCGGTGGATGATACTGAATAGGAAGTAGTAAGTATTTTAGTATTGGCCGTGGGGCTGCGGCGTACGAATATCGACCCCTCCAACTCAACCCGTGAATGTCGTAAGAGCCGATCAAGGGAACCTGCCAGAGGAAGGACAGCAGCTTCCTTCTGAGTATTTTTCAACACTGCGATCACCAATCCGCCTGCCAAGCGTTGTGATTATGGCAAATCCCACCCTACATGGGAGACCATCCACTCGATGGACGATCGACGACATCGTAGCGGTCGCAGGGAGTCGATGGATGAAGGCGGTTCGGGATCGCTATTTGTGGCGTCGTATGGGGGAGGTCTATGTCCAGCCGTGGATGTGTGGGCTGATATAATGAAGTATTTTAGAATAAACATATTTATAAAAACTAATAATTCAATTAAAATGTTTTATGAATCCCGCTATTTTCATCCACCATGAGAACTTGTTTATTTTATATGTATAACTTTGTTAGGCCTATATGGGAAGAAAAACTGCGGCCGATGTAGTATATTTAACTACGTGTGGGTACTAAGTATAGGAAGATGATGAGGTCGTGGAGGTCGCAGCGTAAACATCGACCTCTCATCCCACGAATGTCAAAATAGATGACTCTCTCTCTCTCTCTGTTGAGGTACTTGGAATCTTCTCTACTTCCAGAAACACGTCCTCCTGATGCGGATCTACCTGTACTTCGAGATCGGCTACTCCACCATCGGCTTTGTGTACAGCCTCGCCTTCCTCACGCAGGAGACCGCCAGCGAGCTGTTCCTCATTCTCTTCCAGCTCAGTAAGTGTTTCTATAACGTTTAGAGTGAAGACTCTACTTTTCAAGTAGGCTGAGGCATCGTAAATTTCATTTATTTTGACGGCAAGTCAAGGCCAACAGCCAACATGTAAATGCACTATTCCTATCTAGATACATAAATCCATTAAGTTTTCTTGTCAAAACACTCATTCTATTCATTTCATTCTATTTCACTGATAACCTTTATTATCAAAGAGAATTCCAATCTAAGAATACAAAACAAATAAGAACTACATAGTATTTGCAATTGAAGCATTTCAGCTAACTGCAGACTGTTGCAAACAATCTCAGGTCATCACTGATCCATATCATACAATAGTCGGCAGCGTCCCCAAGATGCTGGCTGCATTGCTCCGCTGGGCACTTTGATTACCCTGTTTATTTTTAGTTAGCTATTTTAGCTTTCTTCCAGCTTTCTCTGTCCCTAGATGTTATGGCCACTCTGGGATGATGTCCAGACTCCTTTCACGCTTTTTTTCTATTCGTATATTTTATTACCAACACCCTCAAAGGGTGTTGGTTCTTGTAAGATGCAATAGTTAAAAATATACTCTGTATATTCACACCCGAGTGTCTCGGGTGTGAACATACAGAGCAGAGAATATGTGGCGCCCAAAAGCTATGAGGGTTGTCTTGAGTACCAAGATGTAAAGTGCGTCGCTTGTTCTAAGCACAAAACTAAAGGAATAATTTATTTTTCCAGTGCTGCAACTATACCTGGTGATCCTGATCTGGAGTTCTATAGTAAAGATGGAGCGAGACGGCACGGTCAAGTACACGAGAGACAGGGACGTCGTGTAGACTAAGAAAGAGACTTTACCGACTGAATTTAATAGGACGATGATGGTTTAAAGTATAAAATCGGAACAGTTGACCAAGATACAATAATTTCCATTTTCTATCAATTTTCAAAATACGTCGGAAAATTATAGTCCGATTCGTCGCACAACCAACTTTTTTTTTTGTATGGCTGTTTTTTCATCCGAATTCAAAAAGAGGAGGAGGTTCTATGTTCGGAGATATGTATGTTTTTATGTTCGTCGATTACTCTGTGAATTGTGAATCGATTTGGATGATTCTTTCGCTATTGCATAGAAGATGATCCTCAGATGGTCCCATCAAAATATTATACCCAAGGAATTATATTTTTATGGGAACACCTGGGGATCGTTTTATATATAATAGTGAAAGAATTTTCAAAATCGGTCCATAATTGGCGGAGGTATCGCGTAACATAAACACAAAAGAAAAGCATACAGTCGAATTGAGAACCTCCTCATTTTAGAAGTCGGTAAAAAATTTGTATGACCATCAGAAGCTTGACTAATATATAGGTATAATATAGTTAGTTAAAAGATGAAATATGTACAATAACAAACACTAGTAGTGACGACAATGTAGGTAGATACAATGGTAATTTGAAAATAATATCAGAACTATATTATATTAAAACTGTTATATTATGAAACATAAACTTTACATTTTAGTTTTTGACAAATATAACATATTTGCTCAAGGCCAGTGCCTACCAAAGCCGAGCGTGGTGTCAAAATAAAGGCCAACCTAGACGAAATATGCCAAAAAAGGTTTAAAAATATTTTCAATAAGCTCGGATTTATTTGTAAAAAGATCGATGTGCCTTAGGAATTTTGTGATTTAATGTCGATTATAAAAAAAAATATAGTTTAGTAAATAGGTAGATTTGCTACACATAGTAATTATAAGTAGGTACTTATTGTTAGTGTGTGATTTTAAAAGATAAGCTGGATCATTGGTGAATATGAGTTTCTAGACGACTATAAATATTGTACTAAACACAAACAAAGAGGGACGGATCGGGGCTCATTCACACAGCATCCGTTTTACAGGATCTGTTTATTTTCCCGTGATGCCGTATGTAGCTGTAGGATCGAGTTCACACTCCTGACTGTATTCCGGATCCAGTAAACGATTGTTGTCTTTTACGGATTTTTAGCTACTGGAAAAAATCGTTGACTTGATCCGGAATACTGTCAGGTGTGTGAACTCGCTCCAACAAAGTACAAACATAGGCCATCACGGGAAACTAAATGGATCCTGTAAAACGGATGGTGTCTGAATGAGCCCTCGCAATGAATCAATAAGCCAGAGTTTATTTCTTTATTGTATGTAAAGCTTTGATCTCTTGCTCGGGACGCACAATGCTGCGGTTGCGGTATCGGACACATATTATGTCCGACCGTCACCGCTGACACAGACTGCGACGGAACAAAAGACCATTCTCGACGTTTTTGGTACGATCATTGTGTCCACCGCAGCGTTGTGCATTCCGATTAAAAAACCAAAGGTTATGGCAGGTTTTAATCAGCGTTTCTTTACAACTAAAGAGATAAAGAATTAAGTAGGCTGAGTCAAATAAGTGTAACATAGATCCTGCATGGGCCGTGTTTATATTTATATCAACATGACATACGATGGGTAATTTCGTCCATCCAAGGATCCGCTCCTCTCCGCGAAAGATCCTCGCTATTCCGGGTACATTATTATTCCTACTATTGCCTAAAGTTGATATATTCACGTTTTATTATTATTATATTTTATATCGCTGTTAGCGATTATATTTGAAATGGTTGAAATTTTAAAATTCAAACTGTTATTCCTAATATACCCACTTTATATTGTTACCAATTTCTGTAGCTATATTTTAAATATATACAAAGTATTTTTGTATTTTTACCAAATTAATATAAGAAAACGAATAAAAGTTTAATGTTGAAGTATAAAAACTTTATTTCTTACATATTAGAGTAATTCGTTAGGATAAAATGTAGGTACCTATATACGATTATACCTACTTCAGATTTTTATTTCGAATTTGACCCTCGAGAAAAATGCATAGTACGTTTATACTAACCAAAATTTAGTCTAAATTAGTAATATATCAAGGCCTATCAGAGATCACAACCAGTCAAACCTGAGTCAAAAAATTTGGATGTAAAATAAAATATTTAGTAGCACGTCCGCGCAAAACTCTAGTAATATCCTAAAAGGTTTGCGTGTACCGCCTGCTCGCCCACAACTTTTGTTGGAGAGGTTTTACGCGGATTTGTTACTAAATATTTTACATATTTTTCCTATGGATTTCTGCAAAGTAAGGCCTGCATCCTGGCCGTGGGGCCGAGGCGTACGAATATCGACCCCTCAACCCGTAAGAGCCGAGTAAGGGAACCCACCAGAGGAAGGGCAGCAGCTTCCTTCTGAGTATTTTTAAACATCAACACTGCGATCACCAATCCGCCTGCCAAGCGTGGTGATTATGGCAAATCCCCCCCTACATGGGAGACCATCCACTCGATGGACCGACGACATCGTAGCGGTCGCAGGGAGTTGGTGGATGGAGGCGGCTCAGGACCGCTATTTGTGGCGTCGTACGGGGGAGGCCTATGTTCAGCAGTGGACGTGTATGGGCCGATGATAATGATGATGAAGGCCTGAATCTTTTATTTATCAAAACTGAGTCATAAATAAGCTTGTCAGTAAGGGTCTAAGCACTGTTGTACCAAGTGTCCTGGTGGACCAGAGTCTTTGCTCGCTCGCCGTCGAATTGTTCCTCTTCAAGCTGCTTGTAGTAGCTGGCCACAAGCATTAGCATGTAGAACCTTATCACTGCAAAAATTTATAGTTTTAAAATGTCTGAAAAAACTAAACGAGTAAACTATAAGAATAAACCAATAACAGCAAAAAATTGCCAAAATGATTCCACATGTTTTATTAAAATTATATATTTCTCTACAAAATTATCAAACACGTAATTCTTTACTAGAGTTAATTTATCGCTCACTGTTCATCTATCACGCTCACTATTATAGCTCACTGCTAATATCAAATTTATTGAGCTATTCAATGAATACCTACTATATCCTAATAATATTATAAATGTCAAAGTTTGTATAGATGGATGTATGGATATTTGTTACTCTTTCACTCAAAAACTAGTTTAGCGTCCAAGCTCAGGATAATCATGATAAATCATCATCAACCACTACAGAATGGGTCAACTATTCGCATAAGTGAAATATTTAAGACCTCTCACATTGTTTGTATTAGGATTGCAAAATAAATACTTGAATACAGTTAATAAAAACTTTTATCGTCAATAGACCTTCGTTTGACCACAATCTCATCTGATGAGAACGAGTGACGATGTAGCCGGCAAGTATCACGAAGGTCACCATCTATTTACTCTAATCTTGAAGAGACCCAGGTTGTTGTTGGCCAGAGAAACAGAAACAGGCACACAGAAAAGAAGCAAACAGCTCTATATTTATAGCTGTTTATAGTAGATATAAAATTTGACTTGTTTATGGCTACTTCCCATTGCATCCAAACCTATTTGTTCTCGGAAACGAAATCGTTCATATATTCGTTCCCAAACGCATCCAACGAGCATTTCAATAATAATTTTTAAAATTATTTTCGTTCATACATTAGTTCGCATCCATGCATAACTTGAGGTACAGTCAGCACGAGAATCTTCTGATAGTATATATATACCTAGGCTTAAGTTATGGAAGCTTAAAGAAATAAAGTTATTGAAATCTGATAAAAATCTATAGATTTTCGCAGAATTCGTATCAAATTGGTACTCACACAGGCTCAGGAACCCAACAGCATACATCAGCAATGAGTTCCCATCAGAATGGTTAGTGAAGTTCGTCACGGCCCAGTGAACGGATAACAACACGTACACCACCAATTGGATCGAGGTCCATACCACCCATGGGCGAATCAGGTGGAGTTTCTCCTGTAACCATTAAAAACTTTAGCGGCCAGTCATAATTAAGGTACATAAAGATCACTGTTGTAATGTAAAAAAAACCTAACTTATATTAAAAATGCGAGAATGTGTTTGTTTGTTTGTCCTTCCTACACGCCCTAACTAAGCAACCAATCGTCTTGATTTTTATCATAGAGTTAGTTGAAAGGATGGAGAGTAACATTACGTTACTCTCCATCCTTTCAACTAGCCTATGTTACTAACATAGGCTACTTTTTGTCCTGGTAAAACATCAAATTCCCATGGGAGATTTACGGCTTAAAAGGCTTATGAATTTAACGCGGGTGAAACCGCGGGGAACAGCTAGTATTAAATAAATCCTACTAATATTATAAATGACAAAGTTTGTGAGTATGGATGTTTGTTCCTCTTTCACGCAAAAACTACTAAACTGTTTGAGTATAGTTTGAACAAGTATATGTAGAACAAATATCTGCAGATCGTACAAATGTTTGCCCCGAGGCGGGAATAGAACCCGCAACCTCTTGCGTTGCAAGTGGACCTTTGCACGCCGCGCCACAGATGTCGTTGAAGTTGAGGCTTTATTCACATGTCTTATATCTCTTACCCTCAAAACTCCGACCAACATAAGAGCAGTAAGGAACAGCGTCACAGAATGCGAGATGGTGACGGCTGTCACCATCCCCATCATAACCATGGACCCGGCGTCGTCAACGCTGGTCAGGGATGCCAACTCGCAGAGGGTCGCGGTGCATTGTGCTAGGACAAGCACGGAGTACAGCTGGAATTAAAAACAAAACGTAAATAATGCTAGTTATATCTTGTATATGTACTTATATAAATTTATATATGTATATTCAAGCTGTTCCCTACGATTGCCCCCGCGTTAAAATTCGAATTTCACATTTCTAGCCGGTAAAATGGTTTTTTTTTCCATAAATCTCCCATAGGAATTTCATGTTTTACCGGGGCAAAAAGTAGCCTATGTTACTCTCCATCTTTTTAACTAACTGTATGCCAAAAATCAAGTCGATTGGTTGCTTAGTTACGGCATGTTCGTTGTTAGTTGAAAAGATGGAGAGTAACATAGGCTACTTTCTGTCCTGGTAAAACACCAAAATGGGAGATTTAAGGGAAAACTACCTTTTTATCCTCCTAGAAATGTGTAATTCGAATTTAACGTGGGTGAAACCGTGGGGAACAGCTAGTGAGAAATAATTAGCCCTTGTTTTGATGGTCCAATTAGTTATTTACGTTTTGATAAGTTGAGGAGGTACCTTCGTAATTGCATAGCATCGTGGTCAGTAGGTACATACATATTTATGAGCCCTTTGGAACTTACTAATGGTGCTGACACATGTCCGCTTACAAAAGAGTACATGCAAAATATCAGAGGAGATCAACGGGGAATAGAGCACGTCATGCTCGGTATATCCCTGGTCGAACTCATAGGTTCGGATACAACAATGCAAAGCAAAGCAAATAAAATATGTAGCCAAAATGTAGCCTCAAAAAAACAAACAATGAAATAGCAACAAGAGCATTGCTTTCAATCCAAGGACCGAGTGGTCGTCAACCCCCGAAGCCGGGGCAAAGAGGCAAAGCCTCGAGGCCTCCTTCCGTGCCCCTAGCAAGGGCCGGAACGATAATCTAGTAGTACGACAGCGCACTTTGTAGACGCAGGTATGCGGATCGCGAGCCTAAAGTCGATATGGGAAGGACATGTTGCAGGCGGAATGATGGCCGATGCACCAAGGCTGATACAGAGGTGACTCTACACCTGGTAGAGGCGTCCTCGAAGTAGACCACCAGATGGTAAGATAACATTGTCGGGGTGGCCAGAAGACTGTGGATGAGGCTCGCACCAGACCGAGTGGAGCTGGTGTGTGAAAGGATGGAAGAAGAATTGAAGGAAAGGACCTATTTTAATGGGTATACTCGTAGGCATCTTTATACAGTGTTATTTTCCTTTTACAGTCATTATACTGGGTAATAGACATTATTTTACATTGATATATTATTAACATTGATGATGGAAACTTACAATAATAAATAAGGCTGATACAATACTGCCAAGCTTCAAGGAGAGGCAGGCAAAACTCCTTTGCCGCGGGATATTCTCCATAGAGAACGGGAAACCTGCAAAATAATAGAATAAGGATAAAATTAATGATATTTACAACTTACATATTTTTTTACTAAAATATTAGGAAGAAACAAAAATCAAAACAAGCAGAAACCCATCACAAAACGTTCTCTACGTCTGCATTGTTTACTTGCTATAAAGCTGATTTGGTGAAAGGAAAATGGCATTTTTTTCTTATCTCGTGTCCTAGAATTATCCCTTAGGATAAGTAGTCAGTCAGTAGTGTTTCTGTTTACAGAAAAGCAAAGAATTGAATTCATGTATTACTTAGTAGGTAACCTACTTGCCTACTTAGTAGTTTTATCTCTCGGGTCAACAGTCTCGTGTAGAAGTATCAATGGCCTACTCATTTTATAAGTGCCTCTTTTGTCATTTAATCCTACTAATATTATAAATGTCAAAGTTTGTATGGATGGATGTATGGATATTTGTTACTCTTTCACGCAAAAACTACTGAACGGAATAGGCTGAAATTTGGTATGGGTATAGTTTGAAACCTGGAATAACATATAGGCTATTTTTTATCCCGATAAAACGCGGGTGAAAGCGCGGGCAGCAACTAGTAATTAATAAAATAATAAAACTCATTGTTTTTTGTTGTGTTTGATAGCAATATAAACATAGAGTAAAAACTCTCTGCTGTCTCAGATTATAAATATCTATAAGTAGGCAAGCCATATATACTCTACCTAAGTATATATCTATATATAGGGTTCAGGGTGTTCTGGATGTTTTCTATGTATAATAAAAATATCTATCTATGTAGGTCTATATATTAAGTATATCAGTTATCTAGTTACCCATAACTCAAGCTCTGCTTAGCGTGGGGCTAGATAATGCTGTGTGCATTGTCCAACTTTATTTATTTATTATTATTAAGTTATGTACCTTTCCATCTACTTTACTTACTTTAATATTCGTAAGCTGTTGGTAAGTATGATATGATAATCAAAATGAGCTAAAATCACAATAAGGCTAGGGCCAAACGAGCTTATTTTTTGAGTTGTGAGTCGCGTAAAATGAGTCTTTCATACAACAGTCATATTTGTGCCGGATGCAGAATTGTTTTATTTCCATTTGTATTTTTACTTGACTCTCAACTCAAAAAATTACTAAGAGTCAAAACCCACCTATGCGACAGGTCGCACGCGTTTTCTCGTTCAAGGGGAAGTCGCGGTGCCGGCAGTTTTGCAGCGACATAAAACTACGTACTCGTATAAAAAATAACACGTACTCGTATAAAAATAAGTAAATAACTTACTGGATAACATTTTTATTCTTCAGCGTCCTTTTTTTATTTACACAAAATGTGTTTCTTCCAACGTACTGTTTTCTTTCTATTTTCAAAACTTTTCACTTTTAATTTCAAACTTCAAAAAAATAATACGTCAAACAAAACAAAAGAGGTTTTATCTCAAATGAGTGAATCCAAACTCTGTGATTTTAAAATTGGAACCGTTTATTTATTTGTCACAGTAGAGCTCGGCTAGTGACTTCCGAACGGACACTGATAGTAGTTATCAGCTGAAGGTTCAGTTATCGTTATCGAAAATAAGATATTTCGCTAATGATAATGACAAATCCGGATAATTTGTCTTATCTGTCCAAATATGGAATAATGAGACGCTGAAAAACAAATACTTATGTGGTTACGGTAATTTTGTTGGTCTAGTCTAATAGCAAAATGGTAGGTTATCGGTCCCTATTTAAAAAAGGGAATTATTATGATTATTTCTGGACTGTGAAATAAGAAAGCCATTAAAATCATCTTTACTTAATTTATTAATATAATTATTATTCTAGTTATTACTATTTACTATTCTAAATGTTAAAGTACATATATATACAGTGTTTTTACAATATATATACTAAAGAAGTTAATTATATTATGTACAGAATCGTTCTTAAAAATATAAACAATGCTGGGCAAGCATAAGAGAGCAATCAACGGTGGGATGGGATTTTGAACTCTTTGCTGCACTTAATAAGGGTGTTGAATACCGTGTCCATGGCTAGAGATGACCGTGCCACTGCTAACGTATGGTTGTGATACTGACGAACCAATACTAGAGTACAACCCTGAACCAATACCACTAGGAACCGCTCCCGAGTAACCAGAACCGATAATACCCGAACCGACTAACCCAGAACCGATAATACCAGAACTGGCTAACCCAGAACCCAACCCAGAACCGATAATACCCGATCCGACTAGCCCAGAACTGACAATACCTGAACCACCAAAACCAGAACCGATAATACCCGAACCACCAAATCCAGAACCGATAATACCCGAACCTATCAGCCCTCGTGCTAAAATTGGCACTCCAACTGGCACCCTAACCGGTACCGCCGACGGTACACTTACAGCATACGGCTGCGGTACCGGTATTCCTACCCCTTGGGTTATCGTTACCGGTACTGGCTGAGCTACAGGGTACGGGAACGGTCTATCCACAGGCACTGCGATTGGTCGAGGGACTATATGGGCTACAGGATACGGTACCGCTACATGTACCGGTCTGGGGCTATCAACCGGTACGCCAACATGTACCGGGTAGGGTACTGCTCTCGGCACCTGTACCGGTATCGCTTGGGGTACCGGTATACCGACATGTGTGTGGTGTTCGGAGTAGGTGTGTCGGATTGGTATGTTGGCGACTGCTGATGATGAAGAGACGATGGAATCCGAGTGTCTTTTCGTTTTATCTGGTATGGGGCTGGAGTATGCTAAGTTTGCGTAGATGAACAGCAGTGCCTGAAAATAAATAAATGAATGAATACATTATTGTACTAAAAATAACAATAAAACGCTTACATGTATTTTAAAAAAAACTTTGCAAAAGGCGGCCTTGTCACTAACGGCGATTTATCCCAGGCAACCTTGGGATGGAGAAAAATATATAAGAAAAAAAAGAGCGGTAAAGCACAGACAGACAAACAACATAAATTTTAAAATTACGAGAAATTTCAAGCCACCTTTAGCATAATATTATGTAGGTTTATAATATATAATAGTATATAGAGTTAGTAAGCCTGTTCTCTGGTTCCCATATCGTAAGCTCTGTTACTTTGGGCACAGATTGGGTAATTTTATTGTGGGCTAGATAGCGCCAGCATTTCTTTTATGGTTCCGTAACCAAAGTGTGACATTAAGACCTATTTACTAATCTTTAGCCCAAAGGACCCAAAACAGTTGCTCGAAACTACCGACAAACTGTCGCACAGTTTGGCAGGAAAGATTTACTGCTATATAATTTTAAGTAAAAATGAACGAAAAAAAAACAATGCATTTTTTATGGAATACTTATTGGCTGCTGCTGTTGACATCAGATATTTTTTAAATAGGTAACAAATAACCTCAAACATAAATTTCATAATTAAGACCTAATTTTATATGTTTCTTGGTTTTACAGTTCTAGATTTTCTGAACGCAGGTAATTTACTAATAATATATTTTAGAAGCTAGTATTCTAAATGATTGACAGCTAAGCGAAAATTATTATCAAATAACTAACTAATTATTACATAAGGGCCATTTTAACTTACATAATGAATCCAGAGCATTTTCTTTAATTATTAGTACAAGTTTTCAATGTGGAGTGAGGAAAGAAAGTGGCTGAGATAGGAACGAGTAGGTATTTATAATGTCATGTGAGTGTAGGGCTGGCGGAACCGGCGTTTTGTGGTACACCCTGTATCTATATGAGAGGAAAGTATCGCTCTATTTATATAGAGTTGATGATATAACGGTAGCAGAATCAGAATCAGAATCAATAACTTTATTTCTTTAGGCTTACAAAATAAGCACTTAGACAAGTCAAATTGTATACTATAAACATAGTTATTATTATCAAATAAGAAATAAGGTGTTATTGATATTCTCTTCACTTCAATTTTTTGTCCGACCCTGGTAGCGACCCTTTTCTTTGTACCAATTTCTTACCAAGTAATACAAACGTGCTGAATAAAGATTGTGTAACAGCAATCATCAAGAGGGTACACTAAATTCTAAGTTCAACTTTATAGGACTCTTTCTCATATAATCATTATATGGTATAGAAGTCTAACGTGACCATAGATCACACACACTAATAAAGCTGAATAACGTCTGAGTACCGTCTATTCAGCTGTTATTCCAACAAAATGGGCCCCAATTTCTGAATCACATCTGATTAACATCTCAGAAGGAGCTAAATAACTGTACAATTAGCTGCTTGGCTTTTGACAAGGTGGAAATCAAACCTGTAACCAGAACTTCACTTGGTGCGCAATTTTTTTTAACGTTTTGGAATCAATAAATCTCTACCAACTATCCAAATTAATGCGTGGAAGGAGCCAAGCCAAAGGAATCGAATGGAATAAAAGCAGTTCTGATGATTTTCCAGCTAGTTATTCAGATTAACACAATGTATTTATTCCAGTAAGATAAAAAAGTTCACTTAAAAAATAAAGTACATTGCCAAGTATGCACATAAAGTTAATTACAATGTCATTGTGCATACTCATTAAAACAACTATCTTATCTTAGAGAATATTAATTTACGCGGTTGAATCACCTCCGTAGACATATTTATTCGACTAATTCACTTACCAGTAAACTTAGTAGCATGAGTGCGTAGTACTAGGCACTCCCAATCTAGATCTGGTATAGACCTACACGTAACATGAGAGCTGATGTAACGTGAATCATAGGGCATACCGTATGTATTTATTTGTTACTAGCTGCTGCCCGCACCTTCGCCTAAGTTTTATCGGGACAAAAATAGCCCATATGTTATTCCAGGTCCCAGTTCAGTAGTTTTTACGTGAAAGAGGAACAAATATCCATATATCCATTTTCACAAACTTTGACATTTATAATATTAGTAGGAGATTGTATACCAAAATATTCATCCGTTACCATGACTAAAAGCAATCTAAATAGGTAAGTTCCAATATAATAAAAACAAATTACAAATAAAAAATTATATCCGAAAAATCTGCGACTCCGTGACTTGACCTCGTGGCGCAATTGGTTAGCGCTTCCCGTACTGAGGGGGAGTGGTGGGTTCAAGTCCCGTCGAAGTATATTTTTTTGAAATAATATTTTTTTTTAAATTACCCTAATTGTGATTACTCTAATAACAAAACTAGTACACATATATAAATTTCCTAAAAATTTAATCCATCATCAGAAGGCAGAGTGCCCAGAATGCTAGCAGAATTGCCACGTCCGTGGCCACTTTGCATGGCAATGCTAATTCGTTGACTGAAATAGAAGCCAGCATTCCATCACCTGTAAAGTAAAGTAAAAAATATTTATAACAACAAAATAAAACTGTGGTACTAGGATATATAGATAACATAAGGAACCCAGGTTCATATCTCTCAATTATATTTTTTAGTTCCTACAAACATATGCCCATTCATGTCGCTGTTCTAAACTGATGTAAGAACGGTAACTGATACAGTGTAGGGGGAATCGACTTGTGAACACAAATTATTATACATATTTGTCCTTAGGTCCTACAAACTTAATAGGCAAAAGGATCCATTCGTTCCACTTACTTATAATTGTTATATATGTATATTTCAGCATCACACAACAATATTTTAGCCGTAAGATGATGAATGCTGAACTTGGGGTTCCCCTTAGAACGCCACATTCGTGAATACAGAATACAGAGAAAAAGGAGGCGCTCGCAACGAGCAACGAGTTGGATTTTAGCACATGGCGTAACGTTTTATGCTCGGTCAGTACCCGGATACAAGTGTTCTTTTTCTACATGGAAAACGATTGTCATTTTCTCCACTGCACCACTTCAATACTAATCTTGTAAGAAAACGTGATGCACACACGTTTGGCAATAAAATGTTAAAAACGTCTGGGGAAAGTGCACAATAGCTAACCTTGGACAGACCATTTTATTCACTTAACGTGTGCTTTACGACATTACACTATATTTGGACCGGCGTCTTCTTGATACCATCTACTAGGTAACCTACTCCACTTTGATGGTGGCATGATCCAAGAAAACAAGGTCTGCTCCTCCTGGAGTGTCTGGTGTTTATTTCACTGCCCAGTTGCCACTTTCTACAAAACGCAGAAATTGGGAAACAAAGGGTCAATTAAAAAATCAAGCGAAAAATGTGAATCGTTATTATGTTTGTTATATCAGTCAAAACAGTGTCAGTTAAATACGAATCCATGTGATAAAAATTGGTAAATACAAAACCACATAGTTTTATCAGATTTATACAGGACTTCGGGGAGTTAAGATTTTACGCTACTGGAAACAGATTCGTCTTCTCATTCGCCGATAGCGATCATAAAGATGATGATGAAGCAAGGGACACCGTAACCATCGTGTCTCGGAAGACCATACCTTATATTCTTATACCATGTAGCTTCTGCAAGGACGAGATGATTTTTTTTATTTTTTTGTAACTGGTAGCTCTTTACTGATGTGAAGGATTGATAATAAGCTCCTTTCCGTGTGCATTATTAGTAATCAATTGGAGCAAAACATCTCGTGCGCAGAAATTATAACAAGAAACAAATTCAAGATACATTATACATATGTCTGCAATGACCGATTGTAGTAGTGTTATAATGGACAGCTAATAAGCTCAAGAAATAATTGTATATCTTAAAAAAAAAAAAAAACCTGCGTTTATATCATGTAGGACCCTTGGGAAGACAAATCCAACGAACCCAAACTCGTCGTGGTAATTTCGTTTAGGAGTTCCTATGACCACCTTCAGTTTCTATCATCGGGCCAACTCGAAGGTACCATGAAATTGCATTGTCAGCGAATAAGTATATCTTTCAGCTCATTCGATTGAGGATAACTAGTCTAAAATTGAGTTGCAAGATTCCACATACAATGTAAGTTAAAAAAAAGCTATCTGCTGACAAAAATTTATTATACAATGAAATGCCTTGCCAACTTGCTAGGCTGCGTCGTCGGTGGTTTCGGTGTCTTGAGTCCATTATAGTTATTTTCATGAGTCTCATACACCAAAACACCATAAGTTTAATTTGTGTCCACAAGTCGATTCCCCGATTACTTTGTATCGGTTACCGTTCTTACATCAGTTTAGAATAGCGACATGAATGGGCAATGAAGTGATCACGGAAGGTCCATGGTACGGATTTTAGTCACGTGTGAACCGTAAGATTAGACTGGGTCATTTGATGCTCAAACTTTAGGGTCGTATTCTAGAACGGTTCTTATCATTATCTGCGTAAAACTATGTATTATGAACCAAAAGCCCTAATTAAAAAAAAGTAGGGGCTGTCATTTTTTGAACCGACGAAAAATAAAGGAAGACGTTTTCAAGTCTGCCATGCCCGACGTATTTACGAGAATATAGTCGGAAAATACGTACACAGGTCCAAAGCCAAGGTGTAGGCATATTAGTTGAGGTGTTAGGATTTTGGGCACTAGAAAGTTTCAGCCTGCTTAGTCTAACAGCAGCAGCACAAATGTTATGCTGCTGCTCGAGTCAGAATCAGAATCAATAACTTTATTTCTTTGGCTTACTAAATAAGCACTTAGACAAGTCAAATTTTATACTATAAACATAGTTATTATTATCAAATAAGAAATAAGGTGTAATTGATATTCTCTTCACTTAAATTTTTTGTCCACAAGTGGAGGAAGTGAAAACGTGAGTCTGTGGTACGATGCCCTCAAAAATAAATCTGGCAACCCGGGCACAAAAGCCTTTGTATTTCCCTTCCACACCTCTCGCAGGGGTTTTCAGAAATTCCATTTCCAAGTATTTGACATGGAATATGACACAGATTCGTGCTTAGTTCAAATATCTTAGCGGTTCATATTTCTGCCTTCTACAGGAAATGTGAATGGTAGGAGAGGCGTTTGCCGAAATCTTTGAACATATTTTTTTTTATTTTAGTTTGGTCTATATTTTTGATCCATATTTTTTTAATCCTTGTTAACAAATTATGATTTTGTGCTACTTTTAGAGGAATTTAAAATAATTATAACAGATTTGTTACAAAATCTTAAAATTACCAATACCTCAAACCATACTTTATTGTAACATGGGTTCATAGAAAATAGTCTGAGAGCTTTGGAAAACTACCGTTCTGTTTGACTTTGCCGTTGTCGAGTAAAAAAGCACGGATGCCTAGAATACGGAATACGACCTATAGAAATTAAAAGCCATAATAAAACCAGGTTCACACGTAACAACCATGTAATCGCAGGTTTATCCTAAAAAGTTCTAAGAAGCGTATACATTACAAAATTACAAAATAGATCGCCATACTGGTCCACTGACATTACATCATTGAGAAATGCAATAAAAACGATGACACTCCCCTATCGCTTGCATATCTAAGAACACTACTGTAGGTCTCTATCGCAATGGGATAAGGTCTAAAATCTATGGTTTAGAGAATATAGGTGGCCAAATGAGGTGTCGAAGGAAAATTCTTGATGACCGAAGAGGTTCATAGGAATGGAGTGGAATGACTTAATCGTACGCCTTGATGTTATTCTACTATAATAATTTTATATATACATATATCCTACCAGCGGCGGCGCAGCGTGGTTTGGTACCCGGGGCGGTTTTCTACCAACCACCCCCTCCCCCTCCAAAACCAAAAAGCGCCTTGGGTGTTAACTTTCTCGACCCTCTACACTCAATAGCAGTATTAGTGACGGCGAGCGGAGCGAGCCGCTAAGTTTTTTGAGACTATTTTGGGAAAATAAAACAAGAGTACCTATGACTAAAGAAATGATAGCGAGTCCCGAAAATATTAAATACTTTGCGGTGGTAGATGAAATGCTTGGTGTGGTCGGTTTAAAGAGGAAGCTAATACGGGTAAGACTGTGACAGGAGATGCAGCATGTTTGCGATATTTTCGACAGAAAGTTAGGAACACAAAAAATTATATAATTGCTAACGGAACAAGCCGTTTAAATATTTGATGCTTTTTCGGGTATCACAAACTAGTTAAGAAATGTATTAAAAAAAAATAACAACTGTTAACTTTTCATGCATAAACGGCTGAACAGATCTTAATGAAATTTGGCAGTGAGGTAAACGGTATCCCGGGGATGCCGCTGCTTCTGACAACAGCTACTTGAAAAGTGCGGACGAAGACGCGGGCAGCAGCGAATATTTTATACAACGTTGTGTTGTTGATAACCTTCCTTAAATTTTTGCTAAACTCCACGTCACAGTCACTGCCCTGAAAGGAATTAACTGACTGAACCATCAACATCTTTTGATTGCAGATCTTCTTTTGTTTATTCTTTGAATTTCGAAATATTAATTCTAGAAAAAAGTGAGTCATATGTCGAAAATCGAATTCAAAAATTCATTACAAAATTTACTTTTGAATAAACAGTGACACGAAGAATTTGTCTTTGCTCTACTTTCCGTGAAGTGTTCAAGGACTTTAAGGGATATTTTTTATATGTGGGATTTTGTCTGCGGAAACTTGAATAACAAAGTTAATTACAAATACAACAAATGAACATCCTTGTCCTTGAACATTTCAAGGAAAGTAGAGCAAAGACGATGCACAATCTATTTTAATTGTTTAGCCCTTGGGTTGAAAATAAGTTAGTATTTTTGCTCTTGAATTATTATTCAAGTTAATTACAAATACAACACTATTAAAAATATCCCTTAAAGTCCTTGAACACTTCGCGGAAAGTAGAGCAAAGACAAATTCTTCGTGTGTCACCGTGCAAAACTAACAACCTATTTTCAACCCTGGTTTTATGGGCAAAACGATTAAAATTGAGTGCGAATTATAGAGACTCTTGGGACGTTTCATGGCATGGTGGAATCTAAAGCTAGGATCGGTGGGAACCGTTGTCCCTTTCGAATGTAAAGTTGTAAGGGCCATGAGTAGGGCAGCCATGAATATAATGAAATTCAGAATCCTAATAATATTATAAATGTCAAAGTTTGTATGGATATTTGTTACTCTTTCACGCACTACTGAACCGATTAGGCTGAAATTTGGTATGATTATAGTTTGGGACCTGGAATAACATATAGGCTATTTTTTATCCATGTTTTCAGGAATTAGGTCAAATTCTTTTTTGGTTTTAAAAAAAAAATCTGTAATCTATTATTGTAAGTTTTATTTTCATCACACTAATATTATAAACGTGGAAGTTTGGATGGATATCCAATACATCTATTTACAATGATTGTTAAGTTCTTCAGATCAAAACTACTGAACGGATAAGGCTAAAATTTTGCATAGAGATCTATGCAAAGTTTGACCTGTCAGACCTGGAATAACACAGATTACTTTTTATCCCCTAAAACAGGTCCCAGGTAAGGGGATAGAAATAGCCTTTTCACATAAAACTTTCCATAAAAACACGTGCGAAACCGCATGCAAAAACTAGTTGTCAATAAAGATATCAAAAGTTCAGGCCAGCTTGCATAATATCTAAGCTGTCTGACATCGCTGTACTCGAAAATTTTATAATGCTCAGTTCATTCAAGAAATACTTGATTTATTGAAAAAAACTTATTATAAAAAATATCTTGATGTCAGATAAACTCAGCTTCATGCGTATTTTTGGTGCATTCCAATCGAAACCATAATATAAACAATAATTCTAATAAGTAGAAACTCGTAAATTATTTAAATGCTCGACAACTTTAAACGCGAGCGCGTTGATATCTTTTGTATTAAGTAAATCCTCAGTACAAAAGACTTAACGCGCTCGCATTCGTAGTACAAAAATAATAAAAAGATCAAATAGATTATTTGTCCTGTATTAATGTTGAACGAAATGGCAGTAATTTTTTACCGATTTTAAAAAAATGAGGTTTTCAATTCGACTACGCTTTTTTGTATGTATTTTACGTGATCTTTACGCCTGCATGCGGCATGATTTGGAATCAGCATGGGACTGATTTTGAAAATTCTTTCATTATTGTGTAGAAAATGATCCCGAGGTGGTCCCATAAAAATATTATCTTCAGGGAATTAGTATTTATCCCGCAATACTTAAAAACAGTGTACGGGTTTCGAGGTCGGTTTTTAGGTTTTTTGAAAACAATCAAATTATTTATATCTAAGATTTTATTTACCTATTCATCGCTTACCATTTGTTATATTTTCCCTTACGTTTTCATCGCGTTACAGCGATCTCAATCGCGAAAGTTTAAAAAGTTTTATTTCTATCCATTTGTAGTTTATTATGAATCTTAGTGGGTTAACTACGAACCTCTTTTGTGTTAGATGAACACCAACGGTCAATCCCCTAACGAGGGATTTCTTCAGGGTCAGTGCGGTTCTAGTCGCGCGGGTTCCACGTCCCTGCGCGTACGCAAGTTTAGCTAATCAACTCATTGTTAGATTCATAATGAATTCCTCAAATCACGATAGTTTTCATCTATTTTACCTAGTTTTTACAATGTTGCCTATCAAAATGAAATTAAAATATCCGCATACTAACAAATTCATGGTTAACATACTGATCAGTAAGATGCTGTTGAAACAGAGCAGTAGCCGGGCAATGATAATATATAAGTACCTATTTAGAGTACTGTCTAGATGCCTATTGAGTAAACTGCTATGAAATACGAACAAATCGGTTAGTATACAATAATGGTGCTTGCTATTTCATGATTTCGGTTATAGCCATAGACTAGACCTAGATTTTTTTTTCATCCTAAATCTATGGTTATACCGACCTAAAGTAAGAAACCAGAAACGTATAATAGTTACCTTAATCCATGTAGGACTATGGGTCTTTCTTCGTTATTTTAAACTAGTTTCTGCCCGCAGCTTCGCACGCTTTGTTTCTATGTAAAAAGGTGATTTCTATTCCATGGGAACTGATTTATGGGATAAAAATTACAATCTTTTTGATTAATATAAAACTTTCAGCCCGATCCGTTGAGTTATTCCCAACGTCTCAAGAGATACGTGCTTAGTCTCAACGTCTCACGAAAAGTATTCCCAACGTCTCACGAAAACGTACCTATGTTCACTAGTTTTGTCGTGAAGAGGAAACAAAAATCGATCCTTCTATGGAATCATCTAATCGTGGAAAGCTTATTATCGACCTACTGCCAATGACTCGATTCTTTTAATGTTTTTTTTTATAATATGTAGGTATCTCAGAGCTAAGGTATTTATTACATGGGCCCTAGTTAAGTTACTTTGAACTTGTCTTGTAGATTCCTGCAATAAATGATTATTTATTTATTTATTTAAATATCCATACTATCGCATCCTACTAAGATTATACATGTGAAAGTTTGTATGGATGGATGTATGGATATTTGTTAGTCTTTCGCGCAAAAACTACTGAACCGATTAGGCTGAGGTATGGGTATAGTTTGGGACCTGGAATAAAATATAGGCTATTTTTTTATCCCGATAAAACGCGGGCGGAGCCGCGGACAGCAGCTAGTTTATAATATTGGTATAATTAATACAAATACAAAACAAGCTCAGCTGCTTCTTTGGGAGTAAATGATGCTATGTGGATTGTCGAGCGTTATTTTTTTATAAATTTTATACTTTGCGATATTTCTATTAACGTCTTTGTCACATATTACATCATAATCAATAAGAAGCCGTCTACACTGTCTACTGGAAACCTATCACCAATATTATAAATGGCAAAGTTTGTATGGATGGATGTATGGATATTTGTTACTCTTTCACGCAAAAACTACTAAACTGATAAGGCTGAAATTTGATATGGGTATAGTTTGGGACCTGGAATAACATATAGACAATTTTTTAATCCCGATAAAACGCGGGCGAAGGCGCGGTCACCAATATTTTAATGTGGGAGTGAACTTTATGCCCTGATCAAACATTTTTATATTGGAGATCAATCACTTACCAACCAATCTTAAACATATACTCTAGTTCAGCTTCTCTAAATAATACCTAACTTGAAATGTTGATAACTGCAAAGGAAAGCTGATCGTCGCAAGGTTGTCTGGTAGAGATCGCTCGTGAGCAATAAGACCGCCAATTGTCACATTTATTTTTTGTATCAAATTGTTTGTAAACTGTTTTGTTATGTGTGCAATAAAGTATTTTCTATCTATCTATCGTCTTCCGTTTGCAATGGAATGAAGACGGAATTTTGGAAGCACGAGGAATAAGTAGGTCTGGGTAGAAAGAAGAACTTAAACCAAATGTTTTGGGTAGAACGGAGCAAAATACCTATCGAGTAAAGATAATAATATGGAGTGTTTTAAAAAACGATAAACCGACTTCAAATTCCCTTACTTTTACACTTATTTTAAGTTTTGCGGGATAAATACTAATCGTCTTCGGGAATCATGGGACCCCTTCGGGATTGTTTTCTATACAATAGTGAAAGAATTTTTAAAATCGGTCCATAATTGGCGGATATATCGCGTAACATACATACAAAAAAACATACAGACGAACTGATAACCTCCTCTTTTCAAGTCGGTAAAAAATTGGGGCGAATGGGGCAAAATACCTATTGGGTAAAAAAATCTTAGGACGAACGGGTAAGCACTCATTCATTTGACCTTCCACATCATTTGGTTTCCGTAATTTACCCGCTCCACGTCTTCTCATTTCACAAACTGAGTCCATCGTAAATTCCAGCTATGTCCAAATTTGCCAATTGTCCGTTCAAACTAAAACTGATGCAAACTATCCAAACTTAATCCTGACCTAGTTATACTAACTACTGCCTACACTATGGCAGCCCCCTTACTAACTGATAGTTATTGTATGGCGATTTGCCATAGTGACTATGTTTTATTCTGTGACTAAAGTGGGGTAGTCCGCCTTATATAAGTACTGGACAGAATCTCAGTCACATATGAACTGGTCTGTTTAAGTGAAGTGGAGCTAAGTGAAGTGGAAAATGAAAGCCTTTGTAAGTGATTTGTGGTTTTGTGAAATAGGTCAAATGTTAGGTTACGGAGGCAGGAGACTGAATATGTTTGGTTCGCAAGGATAATTTTTCCCCGAAGTATCAGTAGTCCGATGATTTAGTCCGATGATGGTGATCAATACAGATCGGACTACTGAGCCTTGTAGTTGCCAAAAAAAATGCATTCATCATCATCATCATCAGCCCATACACGTCCACAGTTGGACATAGGCCTCCCCCGTACGACGCCACAAATAGCGGTCCTGAGCCGCCTCCATCCATCAACGAAATGCATTAACTTCGGTAAATTTTTTCTAACAAAAAAGTAAATATAAAAAGGTAAACAAATTTATTGTTGTAAAGAAAAAATAGGTATTCAGGCCGATTTCTAATTTAGAGGATTTTTATATTCAGACTGCCTTTCTTTATGTCCCCAAAATTTAAGTTATTAGAATATTTTTCGTTTAAATACTGAAATTCATAAATTAAACTATCACTGGACTACCACCGTGAAATCTGGACTGGAAAATCTGAAACAAAACACTTTCTTTCTAGGTTGCCTGGAAGAAATCGCTTCTAAGCGTTAAGGCATTGTACTTGTTCTTGTTAAAGTCTATGTTTTTATATAACTTTGTGGTGTACAATAAGGAATTTTGTATTGTATTGTAATGCAGGAATCAAATCCACGACTTTTCAACATCCTACTATGGTTAGGTACTAACAAATCTGGAACAGCTTGCAGTTGTCTGTGTTTACAAAAAAAAAATACTTCTCATGACTTCTCACCATTAGTAAGACAACCTTTGTGGTGAAGGTGATCGAAGGTTCGCCACGCAATTTAAGGTTTGCAGGTTCAATTCTCGCCGCCAGAAATGTGTAAATATTAATAAAATTATTCAGCACAGCATCATCTAGTCCCAAAGTAAGCACAGCTAATGTTAATTAGAGATGAGTCCGGTATTCAATAACTAACTCAGTACCTGTTAGCATGGTCCTAAAATATCTAACGCTATTGTAAAATCCGCATACCGCTAGGGAATAACTGTGCAAAGCGAGCATCGCGCCTAACCAACCGTGAGCCATAACTACCCAACGCTTCAATACCAATACTTACCTATCATCTACGCATAGGTACTAGCGGACCGTTCACCCGTAAAGTTATGTAGCTGCAACAAGTATTTGGTATTTCTAACCAAATCGATTAGAAATATATTGGGTAGAAATCAGGACAGGTATAGAGTATTGTAACGTTATTGGGTACCAGTTGGTACTAGCGGTATTGAAACAAAATACCCAACTAATAACCGGTAGCCAATATATCCAATAACTCCCATACTTAATGTTAATGGTTCCAGTACGTCGAATGCTTCACATGCTCAATTACCGAGAAAGTCAAAGATACTTTTTTCTTCTAAAAACATTAAAGGCTATAGTTAGGTACATAAACAAGGTACCTACATAATAAATATAGACCCCAAAGCGCCCCGCGCCACCGTGAGTGGAATATCATTACCTAATATTAACTAGAATCTAAAACTAGGCGATGCTACTGACACAATTTAAATCACTTAATTTAATAATAGATTGTTTTACTAGGGCAGGCATTATATACGACATCAAAAAGTCTTTAAATTTCTCGTGAAATCGAGCGCAACAGATGTTTTTTTTTTTTCATTTACATTTATATTATCTTTACTTTTGCTTGATGATGATGACATTATTTATTTATTTATTTATTAACAAAATCCACAGCACTTAAAATATACATAAACTTATCTTATACATTTCACTAACAGCCAATAGAAGGATTTACATTATTATAATTTTGAAAAATAAGAACGACGTCACCATATTCGCCATTAATAAGCCACGTTCACCTTCAATTCAATTTGGAGATCAAAGAATCTTGAGATTTCGCGCTAATACCAATATTTTTGTATGTTTCAACTCAAAAAACGCATTCTGCCATGCAGGGAGAATAACCCTTCATAAAAAAATATCAATCAAGAACCAAGAAGGCGCTTTGAGTTCTGCTTTCAAAAATAAAGTCAAATGTAATGTGTTCTTTGAAACACCAATGCCGGCGCCAGCTGTCAAGACTCAAGAGGGCCCCAGACGCAAGGCGAATATAAATCCTTATTATATTATAGACTAATTTTCCAATATAATTGGTATTGTACAACTGTACATGAGTCTAAGTGAACCACAACGTAGGTAATATAAATTACTTAAAGAGAAACAAAAATATTTGAAGTTTCGTGTCGTGCGTGCGTTATTCTTGAGGGAGGTCTTATACTCTCTGTAAAAATTCTATAAAGGAATTCGAGATAAATTAGAATGATGATGATCTTCTTAAGTTTTGGGCAAGTAAAATCTAATTTAATCTAATGTACCTAAGCTTTAAAACAATATTGTTATCCTTGGTTTACTTATAAACTTTTCCATAAATCTTTGAGCCGAACAAACTTGCAATCACCTAAAATAAAAAACTAAATATGATACGAACCTCCAAACGGAAAATAAAAGATTTCATATTTTCAAGAGTTTTTAGTTAAGGTTCAGTTGAAACGTATTACGGAATACCTTGTACCTATACACAATCAAAATGACCATAAAATGTCGTCTGACCATGCTCAGCCAGGATCAAGAACCTCGTCACGTCAGAAATTTCGTTTTAAATCACTCCGGGCATAATCAATGAGGTGATGTCATAATAACGGCGAAACGTATCGATGCATGATGTATGCAAGTCCATGCTCAAAGTTCTGTAAACAAACAATAACTTTCGATAAGCAAACATTGTCATAGCTTTCGATATTAATAAGTATCGTGAAATCACGTTACAAAGCTATCGTGCTACTTGATCTATCTACATATATAGTGTATTATATTAATTGTCAATTATCTACTACTCCTAACACAAGGTCTGCTTAGCTTGGGGCTAGATAATGCTGTGTAAAGTGTCCAGTATTATTTATTTATTTTTATTGATGGCATAGAGTAAAACCACGCTGGTGCCTATTGATGGTGCCTTAACATTGTAGTAATTTTACCCATTTCCATCTTCCAGATCGCAATACTCTTCGTGACCGCATCAGTTTTAGCCGAACCGAGCAAAGTCATCGAGAAGCGAAGCGGTATTGGTCATTATGGCCTTAGCGCACCTCTGATAGGCGATGGCTACGGCCTGGGCCATGCTAATGGCGGACATTTTGGTGGACATATTGGAGGACTAGGTGCGATCTCAGCAGGCCCTGCGATTGGCTACTCTGGCCCAGGCGTCGGCTATGCTGGCCCAGGCGTCGGATATGCTGGTCCAGGGATCGGCCCTGGCTATGGCCTGTCGGGAGCTATCATTGGTGCCGATGTGCATACGACGGTGACGAAGCATGTTGGCGTACCAGTACCGGCTCCTTACCCTGTGCCGGTGGACCGGCCGGTTCCGGTTCCAGTGAGGGTAAGACATACAGACAGCTCTTTGTGGGATATTTTTTGGATGTTGTTAAGGTTCCAACAACATTGTGACGCCTACTACAATCTGCATACTATAATTAAGTGTTGCTCTTTGGGTGGTGTTCTTTTGATCTTGCCGGCTGGCGCAAAATCAGCAAAGGTAAAATGACGAAGAAAAGCAAAACTAAGCAGTTTGTGTTACCGGCTAGTAAGACTGTAGAACGATCGCTGAAATACATGAAAGTTTTTAACAGAAAAATCTTTATAAACAATATTTTGAGCCCATGAGCACTTAACTCACTGTCACGTGAGGATGTTGGAGATCAGATGACGATGTCAAAAAGATCACATAGTAGAAATGATAGTAGGTAGGTAGACCATAAAACTTTAAGCTAAATAATCAACCTCTAAAATTCTAACACAGGTCGCAGTCCCAGTACCGGTAGACCGTCCCTACGCTGTACCAGTACCAAGGCCCTACCCCGTGGCCGTTGAGAAGCACGTCGCTGTGCCAGTCGACCGTCCAGTGCCCTACCCAGTCCACCATGCGGTTCCAGTGCCAATCGTTAAACAGGTGAGCTATCGTACTGCAAAAGCTCATCATAGACTGCTGCCTCGTGGCAGTTGAGAAGAACATTGCTTCGACAGACCAGTGCCTGTTCCAGTGCCTCATGTGGGTCCAGTTCCAAATGTCAAACAGATTAGTTATGGTTCTACAAAAAATCATTGCATTCCCTGCGAACTCGTAAGTAACTGATTCCTGATCCCAGCAAATTGCTTAGCGAATCTCCTTGAGGTACATGTGCCTAGATCATGGAATATGATGTAATTCAAACGTTTTTGTGGTCATGCATAATTATAAAAAATCTGGTGATATTTGTTATGACTTCTTACCAGACCGGTAAGAAGTCATAACAAATATATTATTTGACTACAAACATCGTCGTTCAAAGTTATTTGTGAAATTAGTGACCTAACGTGTCGTTGTAATTCATACGCAAACTGTTCTAAATATCGTGTAATGCATCGAAGAATGAATCAGAATCAATAACTTTATTTCTTTAGGCTTACAAAATAAGCACTTAGACAAGTCAAATTTTATACTATAAACATAGTTATTATTATCAAATCGAATGATATTTAATTAACCACCTATTGTAGTAGGTACCTTGGAGGTCAGTGCAGCTCTTGCTGAATAAACCAGCTAGTCTTACTCTACCTCTTAACTTCCAGGTCGGGGTGCCAGTACCAGCCCCGTACCCCGTTGCCGTGCCCAAGCCCTACGCCGTGCCAGTCCACGCTCCCGTGCCCATCGTGAAGTCAGTCTACGCGCCGCACGCGCATCTCTCATATGGCCTCTCCCATGGCTTCCACGGGAAACACGGCTGGTAGATACGATACGTAGGTGGAACTGTTTGGTAGATTATGGACTCTCTTTATGGGGTGATTACACAAATGACGTGTAGAAACTTCGATCTTATGGGGCAGTGATAACCTTTGTCAATATGTAGATGTTGATTATGTTATTCTGACCAAGTGGTAAGATATTTTGTGTCTCTGATTGGGGTAAAGTAGGTACTCCATAATCTACATGGGGTGATTCTAGAAGGGACATGAAGAGGCTATGAATGTTGTATAGCTGATTATTTGATTCTAGAAGTCTTAATAGAAGTTTTTGTGGAGGAATACAAAATGCAGCACTACTTGTGTTAGTTAAACTACTGTCAATTCATTCAGCCTAAAAAGGCAGTCACGTCTGATAAATAGTATGGAAGCTGGATAAGGAATTTAGGGTCAAGGTTATTAGGAAAGAACTATTAATGTCAAGAGAATAGAAAGAGCACCATAATCTATCATAAATGAGTTACAAAGAGTAGTTATGTGAATATTGCGTGTAGTCAAAGGATCAGTGTGATTTAGCTATAATAACAATATTAGAATGAAGAAATATTTAGTAACAATTCCGCGTATAACCTTCTCTGATAGTATTCATCAAAGTAAGTTGTCTACTAGTTTCGTCTCTCCACGAGACATCTTCAGGACACCACAATACTCGACCTTGACATTGAGATTGGTAAGCACAGCAACACCGACAGAGTCCCGCCAGTGATGTTGCCTCTCCGAGCTCCGCGCGCCAAGTGCGCGCGGAGCTCGGAGAGGCAACATCACTGGCGGGACTCTGTCGGTGTTGCTGTGCTTACCAATCTCAATGTCAAGGTCGAGTATTGTGGTGTCCTGAAGATGTCTCGTGGAGAGACGAAACTAGTAGACAACTTACTTTGATGAATACTATCAGAGAAGGTTATACGCGGAATTGTTACTAAATATTTCTTCATTCTAATATTGTGCAATGGATTTCCGCAAAGTAACGCCTGAATCTATTATTTAGCTATAATAATTTTAATGGATCGATTTGGGGACTACTGGATTTTTTCATAACTTTATAAGTTGTGAGAAAACTTTTAATGAAGTTATTTATAAATCTAGTAGTTTCTCATAGAGTTGTGCAGTATTTGGGAATCGAGTGCAATTATTAGGGCCCAGCGTTTGGAAGGGAGACGAAAAACTTAGAAGGCTTTAATTCTTGTAAGCAGTTGTGGTTGTGAGTGATAATTTTGCCTCAATGTAAATAATACTTGATGGTGTCCTCCTAGTCGAATTTTCGGCCACGGCACCGCGGCCAGTCTCAACGGAGACCAGACATACCTAGTGCATAAGGATATGCGCAATGTGTAAACAATGGTGGGATGTTACAACTAGACCTGAAGAAATTGCTTAATTCACTCAGGTACGACGTATTGTCGTGTCTCTATCCACCATTTGTACCAGGTGGATAGATAATGAAAATGAAAAATTAAGCAGGTTTTTGAGATCTAGTTAACATCGTGTAAACTTTAGTAGAGAACGAAGACAGAGCATTATTAATATTTAAATCACCTAATAAGCCATGTCTGACGCAATCAAATATCTATGAATGTGAAAAAAAATTCTTTGTACAAAATTATTTAAATTGCACTGCAATTATTATTGCAATTACACACATTAGACTTGGCACTTCTGTACTGTCATATGTTTTTCAATATCAATTTTCACTATTTACAATATGCGGTTGTCTTGGCAAAAAATTCCAGGGCTGTCCAAGAATGAGATATTCAGTATAATTTGTTATATGTATAGTACCTTAGCCCCAATGATAAGAGCTAATAAGGCGCATATAGGGAAACCTATGTCCAACAGTGGACTGGTAAAGGCTGGTGATGTGGGATGTGAAATAGTGTGAATACAAAAGTAATATCAAAATGTTCTCATGATACAAAATTATGCTTGAAAACCTTCAGCGTGAATGTATACAAATTATAATTTCACTTTGCTCTATTTATCACTTACAATCACATGTTTGGAAAATAATGTAATTAACTTGATCTCTCCCTTTGTGGAAGCGTCAAGCGTGAGTGTGTACCTGTATTATGTTGTATATAGTTTGACTTTATGCTTTAGTTATCAATGAATAAGGTTTATTTCGACCGCAGTCGACTAATTTGTACGAACTTTTGTAATAAAATGTATGAAGATTACTCGTTTATTTCATTTTCTTCACTTGTGTATTCCCGAATAAAATGATACAAAAACAGCAAATCGTCTAAAAACCACTGAATTCTTCGAATTCAACAGGAAATGTTAAAAATAATGGCTATGTAAGTATTCAAATCATCGTAAGTTTTATAAAAATATTATTTATTTAATTCTGATTACCATCAGCTTAACTAATTACAGTAGAATTTAAAATAGACACAGAGAGCTAATAACAGGCATTCGCTAATAGAATCATACTAAACTATAAGTGTGAACACTAAAATTTCTTTCGTCGACAATTGCGTACTTACTAATGTATTAAAATTATATTCATTGAATTAAAAAACAAAATAATATAAACAATTAAGAGTATAACAACATTATGTGCAAAAAAAGTTGAGAGTGCATCGCCTTGCCCTGTGAATGCTCGTATTGAAAGGGTCAATGTTCAACGTCCTGCTGAATTCATTGAAAGTTCTACTCGCTCAGACTACAAATGAATTTTGTCTATAATTAGTTCCAACAAGTTGATTATTGGATATAAGAAGAATAGAAGAAGAAAACATTCCTACTATTCGTTATAGCGGAATAAAATAATAAGGCTTATTTTTCCAAGACAGGTGACATGAACATAACTATAAAATCAGTGCCTATACGGCTTGGACCGTGTAGGGACTGATTTTAGGGAATATTTGTCGTGTTGGTCGTGTTATCTACCAACACGTATACGTATATATACAATGTATACGTTCGTTAGAATCGTTCTGTCACTTCCGTGTTCTTTCCACTGGCTTCGGGCCAAACTAGTCCGACACGGAAATCAAATTCATTGGTGTTTTCATTCCGCATTCGTCCCATTTTCAAAGGACCAAAGGTTTTCAAAGGCACTGCAGACTTTAGTACTGTCAGCCACACACTTCTTTTGTGATAAGCGGGGCCACTTGTTTCGAAGTGAAGCTTTATACAAGAATTTCTACAAGACTCCACAAGCCTACTAATCCAGATCTACCCAGGCATAGTACATAGTATAGCTAGTAACATCGATAACAGGCCGTATCGTTACATAACGTCCGGTCAAGCGTACCTTCCTAGGTATGAGGTATGTTATGTCATACCCCATGCCATGCTCCATATGTGGGCCCGACAGCTTTCTATAGGAAAAAGGACGTGTCTCGAATTCTTGGGGTGATGTCATAGGAGGTTATGTAAGGGGGGCTTTCAAATGAGTCAGGTCCCTAAAATTTGCTAAGCTACTCTAGGTACTTTATGGATTATAATATGATTGTTTTTCTTGAACAAATCTAGCGATACCATATCTTAACATATCAAGCGGTAAACTTATTTTTACAAGCTTTTTTCTACTTGTACTGTTAGATATTGTGAGACAATTCTTAGTTCAGTTATGCTCAACTGATTGAGCTGGGCATAGTTATGTAAGTTCGGTCATAAATAAGTTTCATGGTGCCATCGAGCTGGTTTGATGATGGAGTCTGAAAGTGGCTATAGGAATTCCTAACCGAAACAGTTTAACCAAGTCTAATTTGAATTAATTGGATTTGTCTTTCGAAGGTCCCAGATAGTAATATATATAAAACCTTGTTAAAAAGTTAATTAAAAGCCTGTTAAAAAGTTATAGCACTTTGGTCCTATTCTAGATAGTAATATAAAAGCTTGATAGTAATATAAAAGCTTGATAGTAATATAAAAGCTTGATAAAAAGTTTTTTAAGTATTAAAAAATTCGTGATTTTTGAAAATTTTTTTACTGCGTACTTGCCTTTAAAACTTTCCCTGAAAACTGTGAAGACTTGAGTGTAGCAATAAAATTATAAATTACCTGCAAGGCATCACCTCAATGGGTGATTTTATTGCCATCTCAACAGGCGACATTATCGCGGTGACTTTTTCAATTGACCTAATAATCCACCTAAACCATTTCAAAATCTAAAGGGCCGCACAATGCAAAATGTCTATAATTGCAACAGTCTGTGACACGTGGTCACGGAACCGAACCCGGAACATTAACATTAGCCATAGCCACCTTGTGCAATGGGTACAATCAGTGCAATAGTATCTATGGAAGGCATTTGCACTTTTAGGCCCTGAAGACGTTGTGCAGTGGTGCAAAGCTGTTTTCCAAAATTATAGTTGGATTGTTTTGGAAAAACCAAAAACCTACTGCGAATCCCTTATTTTTTAAACTGTTTTCAAGTTTTTCGGGATAGATACTAATCCCTCGGAAATAAAACTTTTATAGGACCACCTCGGAATATTTTTTATGCAATAGCGAAAGAATTTTAAAAACGGTCCATACGAACATAAATAAAAAAACATACAGCCGAAAATAGAACCTCCCCTTTTCGAAATCGGTTAAAACAAACCTTTTCCTCTATCTGGATCGAGATTTGGAGATGAGACGATGTCAACGGGCACCTATGTCAATCAATCAGCGTGTTAGATTGTCTGAGAATTCTATGAATTTAAGTTACGTATACCGTATTATTAAAGTAAATCTATACTAATATTATACAGAGGAAAGATTTGTATGTAAGTATGTTTGTAACGAATTGGCTCAAAAAGCACAGGACCGATTTAAAAAATTCTTTCACCATTGGAATGCTACATTATCACTGATTAATATAATGTAGGGTATGTCCTACATTTACTGTACGTTTATGTTTAAATGTTTAAAAAATAAATGTCCACCCGGGACGGGCCGCTAGTATGAAATAAATAAACGGGATATGTGCAGTAAGGTACTTATTATGATAGCTTTTTTGAACAAGTGACATCTAGCGTTTACACTTAATACAGAAATATTAGCTCTGCAAAGCTCAACTCCCCAACCAACCAATGTTCGGGTTGGAAATGAAACGGCGTAGCTCTACGATGTCTGTGAATGAAACCAATAATGTGTTGCTTGCAATAGCTTGGGCCTTCTGGTAAGACTGTAGTTCGCTGGAAAGCATTGAGATGGAGTCACTGCAGCACTGTTTCAAAAAGTAGTTCATATTGCCATTCCATTTTCTTTCAACGTTTGAAGAGCAAATAAATACCGAGGTATATCTTATAAATTCTGGTGTTTTATCCCGGCTGTTTTGTATCTATTAAGTTGCATAACTTGCATGACCAAACTTCAATGTAATTTTTTTTATCTACATACACATTACACCAACGTCTAGCCTAGCATTTCCCTCAAACCGATTTCCGAATAAATATCCATAAATGGTGGGAGCCTTGCATCGGTGACAGTTTTACGTATTGCTTCAGATTGGACTGGAAGCCTATAGATCACATTACAAAACTACCTACGACTCTGGGATCGAAGAAATATTTGGAACGGTAGAGACACGATGAACATTTTAATGAAGTGTTCTAATTGCCACTAGCACCTACCTAATGTGTGTGTTCTGAAATGCGGGTTAATTAAATCATCATCATCATCGCAGCTGAACGACGTCCACTCCTAGACATAAAGGTCGTCGCATACATAGGCCGCAATATACCGCTACGCCTAGGCGTGCGGTCAACACGATTTGAACTGAAGGCGCGCCTCCAGTCGTTGAAATCGTCGACCGCACGACCGCACGCTGTCCTCATGGTGCCCGCTAGCAGCAAGCTCGCGACTTTTATCTAGCTCTGTGGATCCAGCATTATTTATTTATTCAGTGTGGCTTAAGCAGGGTACTGACCAGTGTTACGTGGCGTAATGTAACATTTGCAGCGAGCATGAAACGTCAAAAATCCGTCTCGTTGCAAGCGCCATCTTTCCTCCTACTGACTGCACGAACGTTCGCTGTGTAAGACGATACATCACGCAACGTAACACTGCTCAGTAAACATCACCAAAAAAGTAGCATTAAATA
This sequence comes from Eupithecia insigniata, assembly GCA_947859395.1. Taxonomy (NCBI): domain Eukaryota; kingdom Metazoa; phylum Arthropoda; class Insecta; order Lepidoptera; family Geometridae; genus Eupithecia; species Eupithecia insigniata. Next base: position 2,424,118 of record OX402007.1, read on the forward strand.
ACAGGACAGAGGAGGTAGAGTAATCGCAAAACTTAATGAGCTCTGTGAACATAGGCACGGAAGCAATACTGCGCAAGTACAATCAAATAGAAAAGTGATATTTACCAACTAGCGACCCACCCAAATCTGGCTCTTTCTTACGATCACTTCATAATTATGGGTGACTTCAACACCTGCTTACTCAAGAAAGACAGTCGGTCCACTACACTTGAAACCCTTGTAAGTGGGTGCAATATGTCAATTCTTCCTTTAAATGCTACTCATTTCTTCCCGAACTCTTCTCCCTCTCTATTTGACCTCATCATAGTTTCTTCTCCTGCTCATTTGGCCAGGCATGGTCAATGTGAAGCAGGAGCTTTCTCTTACCAGGACATGTTGTATATGTCATACAAAATTCGCCCCCCTAACCCAAACCCGAGGTTCTTCTGCAAAGAAATTTTAGTGGCATTAATATGGAGAAACTACGACTTGATGCGGAAGGTATAGATTGGTCTGAGCTCTATGATGCTATGGACGTAAATGTAAAAGTAGAGATATTTAATAGTGTCATTACCAATCTCTATGACAAGCATGCTCCGCTCAGGAAGATAAGGCTCAAGCACCTTCCTGCGCCTTGGATCACACCAGAGTTAAAAGTGCTTATACGTCAGAAATGCGTAGCCAAATCAGAACTGAAGCGTAAACCTACCGACTTTAATAAACAAAGATATATAGATCGCCGGAATCACTGCAATAGAGCGTGTCGTGACGCGCTACGCCGCTATATCCATACTTCAGTAGAGAACTCTGACACTGCCAAGGTTTGGACGTTCTTACGATCTCTGGGAATCAGAACATCAAAAGAACGTAAAAAAAACCCTCCACAATTTAATCTCAATTCTCTTAACAAACACTTTACGTCTATATCAGATCTCTATATCCAACTGAAATCGAAAACTTTGTTTCATCTTTCTTCTACGCCGATTCCTGACTACTCACCCTTTCATTTTAATCAGTTCACGGACTGTGACGTTAAGAGAGCTGTTACATCGATTTCTTCTAAGGCTATTGGCAACGATAGTATTAGTCGAAACATGATAACCCCTATTCTTGTCCAAATAGCTCCCGCTATTAAACACATCCTGAACTCTTCGATATCCACTGGTTTATTCCCACCTGTCTGGAAAGAAGCTCTAGTAACTCCTCTCCCTAAAAAATCCAAGCCTATTGGCTTCTCTGATTTCCGTCCTATATCTATTCTTCCTTTCCTGTCCAAAGTCTTAGAACGCCTTGTCCACCAGCAATTAAGCACATTCCTCTCCATGAATAATCTCCCAAATCCTTTCCAGTCCGGTTTTCGCCCAGGCCACAGCACAGTGTCCGCGCTAGTAAAAATTACAGACGACATCCGCTCTGGCATGGAAGATGGAAAAGTAACTGTTCTTTGCTTACTAGATTTTAGCAATGCCTTTAACAATGTGGATTTTGAAATTCTAGTTGCAATATTATGCTCTCTCAACGTATCTCCAGCAGTGGCTGATTGGTTTCGCAGTTACTTGCATGGGCGTCGGCAGCGTATTCGCATTGATGATGAGTGCTCGTCTTGGTGCGACATGTCTGCTGGCGTTCCACAGGGTGGCGTTCTTTCACCTCTTCTTTTTGCTATGTTCATAAATTCTATATCTCAAAACATAACTTCATCGTACCACCTCTATGCAGATGATGTCCAACTATACACGCAGGCTACGGTAGATCAGCGTGTGCTATTGCCACCATTAACGAAGACCTAAGTCATATCCTGGACTGGAGCAACAGCTTTGGTCTAAAAGTCAACCCTTCCAAAACGCAAGTGATCACAGTAGGAAGCTCTCGAATGATAGGTCGGATAAATTGGGGTACTTTACCAACTGTGGTCTTTGATGGGGCTCCTGTTGTGCAAAGCAAAACGGTGAAAAATTTAGGTATCCTCATCGATAGAAATCTGTCGTGGGGACCGCAGATATCTGAAATCAGCCGTAGAATGTTTGCTTCAGCAGGTTCCCTTCGAAGGCTGCGTAATTTTCTACCTATTGCCACTAAAATCTCTCTTGCACAATCTCTTCTCCTTCCAGTTCTTGATTAAGCCGATTCTGCCTTTCTTGATCTAACTGAGCAACAGTTAGACAAACTTGAGCGCCTGCAGAATGTCGGGATAAGGTTCATATTTGGCTTGCGCAAGTATGACCATATTTCGGAATTTCGCAGGAAGCTCAAGTGGTTACCTATACGGCTTCGCCGAAATTCTCTTCTGAAACTTTTATACTTTAAGTACCTGTTCACTCTACTTCTTTCTTTGCCCATTCCTTTACTGCCCGGGCTGTACAACTATGGAACGCATTCAGTGAGGCGAGCAAAGTCGCTACCACGATTCAAAACCATGGTGAAGGAGCACTATTTAGGCTGTTGTCATTGAACGCATACCTATGTCCCTATGTATATAAGTAAATATATATATATATATAAATTTATATATGTAGTTTATTTTAGGTATAATATTTATTATGTGTATTTTTATTTATTAAATCTATACTAGCACACAGATCCCCTAGTACCATCCAACAATCCTATCCATCCACGGTTGTCTGGTAGAGATCGCTCTCGAGCGATAAGGCCGCCACTTGTAACTTAGTTTTAAAATTGTCTTTTTTGTATTTCTGTTTCTTACCAATAAGTGTGCAATAAAGAATTTTCTATCTATCATCTATCCACCCGGACTTCGGCTAGAAATCCTTTTCATGGTGCTAATAGACACACCTGTTGCAGCTGCAGTCCACTGAAGTACCATTTTGAGGTTGAATTCATCGGCTTCTTTTCTCATAAAACTTATGACATCGAACACCATTTTCCATGTTTGACGACACAGTAAATTATTCCGCCCGCGAGGCATATTTAACTTTTAAGAGAAACAGCTAATATCAGGGAATACTCCACAAAATCGCAAGAATAAACCGAACAACCGTCAAAGACTTTGCTGCGTCATTGTACTCAAAAGCATTCATTCGACAGTATTGCCAACTAGATTATAAATAAATTTGCTACATAGTAATTATTTCATTTTCAAACTTGGGTTAATTGCGTTAGATAAAAAGTTATATTCTTCCAACATTGTAGGTTTTAAATAATCTGTCATTAAGTATAAGATGTTTTTGCATATTCCATAAATATTAAATTGAAAAATATAGTAATGCATAACAAAATGTGCTAGACACAATAAAAATACGCCAAAACTCTTGCTGGCAACCCTGGTTTGACAGTCAGGTCCCCTCTCACCCCGCTTTTTCCCCTCAACGCCTTATTTTTGGTTCAGTGCGCAGCCGTTGAAGCCAACTTCACAGAGCTCATAAAGATTTACGCGTACTCTACGCAGAATCTAAAGGAGGCCTTACACCTAGTCAAAGATATCGGTTGACATAATGATGATGAATAAGGACCCTAAAATAACTTCAACCGTTGAAGGTTAATGATATTTCCATTATAAACTTTGTTATTATATGAGTAGAACCTATCCGTGTCTTCGTGAAAGCTATTAATTGACAATTATTATCCATTACAAAATTTTACGACCGGATCAATTAAGCTTACGATCAGAATGGGACGAGAACTTGTCAATATTAGTTACATTTCTAATACAATTCGCTCTGTCAAAATGCCTTGTCGAAGTGTTGTTGATTGATGTCCGACCGCACTTGTGTCAGTTCGATATCGTTTCATTTCCTGCTTTTCTGGTCGTGCGCAGTAGTCATAAACTCGTATTAGATATACAAGTATCATATTGAAGCAAGAAAAAAAAATTCCTTTCCTAAAACTGATCTTTTTTTTTTAAGTTTATGACACTCCGTACAAGCTCTGGCAGAGTATTAGCGAAAAACAAGAGACGCCATTAAGGAGATGGAAATCGTCGTAATTTTTCGTTGTTTTTAATTTTTTCTGTTTTACAAATAATAAAACTATCGGAAAAGTAATTAGGCACAAATCGTGAACTTTCTATCAATCCATCCTATAAAACCAACTTCGATTCAATTGGATTTTGGGAGCATTTGGAAAGACGAGCAACGAGCAAAGAGAGCCTTCCAAAATATTCTAAAACTACTTGTACCTAATTGTATGGTCCGCGCGGTATAAATGTGATGGATCCTTGTTGGAGTTCAGTCTCACATGATTCAGTCCGTGGCTGAAGGAAACACGGTTAAACCGTTACTTTGAGAAAGTGCCATCACATTTTGGTGAACAAACTTTTGAGAGTGCGAGCGTATTTACAACAGACAAAAACGACACATTCCCTGTAAAAAAGGTAATCATCATCATATCATCACGTCCACTGCTGGACATAGGCCTCCCCCATACGACGCTACAAATAGCGGTCCTGAGCCGCCTCCATTCATCGACTCCCTGCGACCGCTAGGATGTCGTCGGTCCATCGAGTGGATGGTCTCCCATGTTGGGTGGATTTGCCATAATCACCACGCTTGGCAGGCGGATTGGTGATCGCAGTGTTGGTGTTTAAAAATACTCAGAAGGAAGCTGCTGCCCTTCCTCTGGTAGGTTCCCTTAGTCGGCTCTTACAAAAAAGATGATGAAATTTAGACACATTTTAATAAGTTGATTTTACGTGACGGGTAGCTTTTAGCCTTATTTCACCTATCCTATAATCGGGTTAGACCACAAACGTGACCAACAGACATTACCAAACAGTTTTCTATGTAAATGTGTCAAAACAGCGAATCCTCGCGTGTCACATCACTATGTTATCGAACCTTTTGATCGATAGTGCATGCATTTTTAATGGTATCGATTGACGACCCATAAACCCTTGGCTTAGCTTTGAAAGAAATGATTAGGTATTTTGTTACCTAGTTTCAAAGTAGAGCATGTCATCCTTATCCTAACTAAAATTATATATGTAAAAGTCTGTTTGTTTGTCCTTCCTGCACGCCCTAACTAAGCAACCAAGCGACTTGATTTTTGGCATAGAGTTAGTTGAAAGGATGGAGAGTAACATATTAGTCTACTTTTGGTCCTGGTAAAACATCAAATTCCCATGGCAGATATACGGCTTACGAATTTAACGTGGGGAACAGCTAGAAATGTAATATGTGGGTGGCATGGCAACTTAGATGTCGACAAAAGTAAACTAATTTGACAACACTAAAAATGTTACTGAAAAGGCCGGTTTTCATAACGAAGAAAGATTGAAGAAATCGCTTCTAAGCGATAAGGCCACCCATTGTATTGTTCATGTTAATGTCTATGTTTTTTATTTAACTGTATTATTGTACAATAAAGATTCCTTACACCTTATTTCTTATTTGATAATAATAACTACATTTATAGTATACAATTTGACTTGTCTACGTACTTATTTTGTAAGCCTAAAGAAATAAAGTTATTGATTCTGATTCTGATTCTTTATTCAAGATTTTTATTTGCATGCAAAGAGTTTTGTATTGTACTGTATTGTATTAAAAAATTTTTTTAGATGCCGTTCCATCCATCTGACTTCTCTCCGCGAAACAAATACGCCATTGTTATTGAATTCTTATGTCAGAAGACTTTTTCTTTTTGAAAAAAGCTACTTGCACTGAACTCAGATTTTTGCTTTTTGGGTTGAGCCCCAGTGAGCCCCGAAATTCATAGAGACATGAAAATGTGACATTGTTTACACTACTGAGTGTAAACAATGTCACATTTTCATAAAGCTCAGCAGTAATGCATCGCTACCGCACCGCATACCACAAAAAGAAGTTTTACGACCGCGTGGATAGCGAGCGGTCAGCACAATATGAGGCGGAGGGAAAAATTTCAGTGAAGATAAAATCAATAACACTTTATTTCTTATTTGATAATAAGTACTCATATTTCATAGCATAGCTCATATTTATAGCCGTCCCATCACAGACTAGTAGCTATAATATATACTAATATGAATCATAGCAAGGCATAGCGCAATATACTAATTCTAGATATTATATAAACATCTCGTGTCAGTGTTTGTAAGCAAACTCCTCCGAAACGGCTTGACTAATTTTTATGAAATTTTGTGTGTATATTTGGTAGGTCTGAGAATAGATTTTATCTATTTTTATACCCCTAAGTGACAAGGGTAGCCCACGCCAAAATTTAATTTTTAGTTATTAGACAATTTTTTGTATTTTTTTATTCGTTGGAAATAAACAATACGTATAACCCACAATTAACTTTTCTAACACTAGCCCCCATTTTTTAAAACGATCAATGGTCGTTGGCAAATCAACGTTTGCCGGGTCAGCTAGTTTTCTATACAATTTTTTGAGTGACCGCACAAGCAACTATAATTTATATATCTATGACGTCACCAAGCTATACGTAATTGTTTGTATTGCTTGCTTTATAGCACGGTATATTAATATACATTATAGCTACGTCTGTGATGGGCTATAGTATAAAATTTGACTGGTCTCACGCCCGAATATTCAAACGCTTCTTACATGTAAGACGTTCTCACACGCAAAAAAGTTAACAGTATTCAATGAAAAAACTTTCGAAACTATCATGGTTATGAAAATCTGTAAAAATTTTGGCACACCGTCTCAAATGTAAGAAGTGTTTGAGTATTTGGGGGTAAGTGCTTATTTTGTATACCAAAAAAAAAAAAGTTATTATTTCGATAAAATTTAATATTGATATTTTGTAAGTAGGACCCCTCTCGGGTAAAGGCCTTTACCCGAGGCCACTAATTACCTACCTCAAATTCAAATCCATATATTGGGTACAGCATTTAAAAAATGACTTGCAGTAGTTGAAGTTATGTAAAATCGCATTATAAATTTAAATGCGTATATACCAATGTGCCATGCCTAATTAAACTCATAGTAGTAGGTAACTTGTAAATGATATGCCCATTAGAAGGGAAATAGATGAGATACTGTCCGGTTTAATTAGGTCGTATTCAATTATGCTGTCTACGGAGTCAAATGTTGAAATGGAACCCTAATATCACTATCAGTTTGTTCCGGACACAATATAAATTGTAAGCTTCTTTTTTTATGATTTCCCCGGCTCAAATTAACTAGAAGTTTTTTAAGTGAGGGAAAAGATAGAAAATACTTTATTGCACACTTAAAACAAGAAAACAATTTAAAAATGAGACAAAAACAACATAAGTGACAATGGACGGTCTTATCGCTCAAGAGCGATCTCTGCATATATGAACATGAACCGAATATATGAACTTTTCAGTAAAACAAAGGGATAACTTGTGGATTCCTGCAGTTACATAATTGGGTGAACTACGGAATCTCAACGAACGTACGTACGCTATCTAAACAAAAAGTGAATGTAATTGCGACACAGAATAAAAATACTAAATTAAAAATAACTAACTTCCGTCTGCGGTTTCGCTCACATGGTAACCGAATAAAAATAGATAGATTTTTGCGTGAAAGAGAGAACATCCCTAAATACAAAGTTTCGCATTTATAATATTAGTAAGGAAGAATAATGAAAAGAAATGCCATTTCTTGACTTTCGTGTGTATGTTCAAGTACTATTACTAGATACTGTTATAGACTAATTAATAGATAAACACGACAATCAAATTACTTACCACATTCGTGAGAGTGTTTTGTATAATTCCTAAGACTTATATTTAGATAAAACGTGCTTTTGGTTAACTTTTTTACTCTACTAACCTTTGCTCCTAATTAATGATATCCAATTTAGAAGATTCGGCTTCGTGCTTGCTTACTGTGATTCAGAAGTATCTCCTTAATAAGGACCGGATCAAGGTAAACCAAACCCTAATAAAGCGTGCGCTGATACACATTAACTAGAATTTATGGGCCAAAAAATGTAGAATCACTTTTTTACCGTAGAATTTGTCGCAATCGTTAGAAGTCAGTTGACAATTGTGACTATCATTCATTCACATAATCTATTTAAACTCGTATTGAAAACGAAACTCAAACTCATAGTTGAAAAATTCCTTGTAGCATCCTGTAGCACAAGCGTAGAACTCTACTCCACAAAAAACTCTAACAATACTCTACAAAAACAATTTCAGGACATCTTTATAAAATATGCTGTCCGCGCCATCACCCGCGTTTTATCGGGATAAAAATTGCTTATTATGTTATTCCAGGTCCCAAACTATACCCATACCAAATTTCAGCCCGACCAGCTCAGCAGGTTTTCCGTGAAAGAGGAACAAATATTCATACATCCATACTCACAAACTTTGACATTTATAATATTAGTAGAATTATAAAACTATTTTAGGACAAAATTACAAGAAATTTGAAGACTATGAAACGAAGACAGAAATCGCATTTAGTTATTAATACTCTCTGTCTCATTTCCATGATCACGGGCCATACCCGGTCTTTTAGGAGGCATGCGTGGGGCCGAAGCAAGCATCACAGAGGCATAATGCCTCGGTAATTATTATTATTAATATTCATTTATTTCAGATCATAAAAATCTATACAATAGTATATTATACACAAAACTTAAAACTATACACAGCATGATAAAAAGAATTAAACAAAATATCACGATAAATTTAAAATTGGATAAAAATATTACAAATGAAATTACATATTATGAAATTTAAATTAAAAAATAATAATGTGTGTGGGTTTACTATGAACCTTGTTTGTTGGAAGAAGGCCATCGTTTCATCTTCTTCAGTTCAGGGTGAGCTTCTAGTCGCGCGCGGTCCAAGCGTACGGACACAGAATTATTTTTCACGTTCATGCTAAATATTTCCAAGGTTCTGAATAAGGCAAGTTATATACAGAATGTAGTATTTTGTCATCAATTAATCGATATGGCATAGAATTTTCTAAATTCATTACCTACATAAATCTAGCAAATATGTTTTATTTGACATTTCTATAAATATTAGTAATGATTCAATCTATTTCATCGAAGAATTTTACAACAAAGTAGGTTCTTATGGTACTTGTAATGCCGTGGTACTTGTAATGCCGTGGTACTTGTAATGCCATGGTACTTGTAATGCCGTGGTATGTGTGTCTAAAAGTTCAAAAAAGCTAAATAAAACACTTTTCTATTAAAATTACATTTTAATATTAAAATGGACCCCTATTTCTCCTGATCTGGTATAACTTGCGAACGGCTTTACCGATTTCTTTCATCGTTTTTTAATATTTCGTAGAATGTTCTTACATTAAAATAAATGAAGAAAACTACACAGGAATTTTAGAAAATTTAAGAAAACTTCACGTCTACCTTAAACTTTTTTAGCCCCAGCGTTATACACCCTTTGCTAAGCACCTTAGCCGTTTGAAATAACTGTCAGTTGTTTGACTTGAATGACAGGACAACGTCTGTCGGGTCAGCTAGTAAGTAATGAGAATGTACTGTTAGCATCTATTTACTTAGGTAATATAAAATGCATACACTCCGATATTATTTGGTAAGAATTTTACAAATGGCATTTTTCGGCAGTAACATGTATATAATTTTTCACTTGACTTTAGCAATGCACATTTACTGATTTGATATATTTAGTAATTTACCTATTTTATGTTCTTAGTTTTGTTTTCATATCTTGTCTGTTATATACATATGTATATATAGGCTTTGAATTATATTTTATGTACCTCTTATTGTGACCTATGTATTTTCTTCTCTTTTTGCCACCTGCGACACAATATTATATTTCGTATCGCATTGCTTCCTATTTTTGTTATTTGCACCACCAGTATGTTCATAAATAATAATATAATATATATCATCATCATCATCAGTCCATACACGCCCACTGCTGCATAATCCTCCCCCGTACGACGCCACAAATAGCGGTCCTGAGCCGCCTCCATCCATCGACTCCCTGCGACCGCTACGATGTCGTCGGTCCATCGAGTGGATGGTCTCCCATGTAGGAGGGGATTTGCCATAATCACCACGCTTGGCAGGCGGATTGATGATCGCAGTGTTGTTGTTTAAAAAATACTCAGAAGGAAGCTGCTGCCCGTCCTCTGGTAGGTTCCCTTAGTCGGCTTTTACGACATCCACGGGTTGAGTTGGAGGGGTCGATATTCGTACGCCGCGACCCCACGGCTTTTTATAATATTATATATATATATATATATATATGTATATATATATATATATGTATATATATATATATGTTCATAATAATAATATAATATAATAAATAATTTTTATCTTTTCTCTTCTTGTGACCTATTTTTCTACCGTTTTATTTCTTATTGTGACATTGAATTATATAATCCAAGTATTCTTTGCTCCTACGGCGACAATGAGATCGACTTGTAGAAGAAGTTTTATTTTAGTAAACGAATTCACTTTAAATTTAAATGACTGTCATTTTAAAGCTAATTAAAAAGAGGCGAGCTAATCCTATCAAAAAAAAATGTGGTGTTGTTATATTATTCATTAAGTTTTATACCTAGGTATCTTACTTATTGATCAACTGATTAATCTTAATTTATCATAACAATTGACTACGCAACAGTATGTATTGTATTTCTATTTTTATATGCTGACGAAAATAAGACACAATCATTAGAGAAAAAGATTCCACGCGAAGCTATATTTAATTTATGATCTTTTACTTATCGTACTAATAATCCAATACCTTACCATAATTTCCAAATCGTATATTTCAACCTTTGAAACTTTTAAACGATGTTATAACTTAGCTAGACGTAGTCCTCAAAATGGTATATAAGGTGCGCAATCGCATTTAATAGTAACATTACAAACTCACTGCAGTAACCATGAGGGCACTTGTAAGTAATTTATAAAAAATCTGGTATAACTTCTGTTATTAATTACACAAGTTATACCAGATTTTTTATCTAGATTATCCATAAACATTTAACGCCTCATATTTATGGTGGTATTAGAAATATTTAGTATTAACACATGTCAGAAAATTGTACCTTGATTATCATATATCCTGATCCGGATCTAAATGGTAACACTCGTTTTTATGTTAAACCTATGCCTTAAAAGAGTTCCATTTGTGTATTATTAACACCTACACTGCGATCACCAGTCCTGCCAAGCGCGTGGTGGGTTTGCCAAAGCTCACTTGGTTGAGAGCCTTAGAAGAGAGAGAAGTAAGATGACGAGATTTAGTTTATTTTCTGTAAGGGAGATCGTTTTGGGTTGGCGCGAGAGAATTTTTTTTGTGATTTAAATATTTTTATCTTTCTATAAGGATTCAAACTAATGGAAAAGTATATATAATAGATTCAGGCGTTACTTTGCGGAAGTCCATTGCAAAATTAGTAGTAGTTGACGACTTACTTTGATAGATACTATCAGAGTAGTTTATACGCGGAGTTTTTACTAAATATTTTTTCATTCTAATATTTTGCTGCAGATTGTTAACTATTGAATCTCGTGCTATACAAGGCGATCAATCAAGCACATGATTCGAAGAATCTATGTCCTGCCGTATGCACTTAAAGGAAATACCGGCAGCTTGCGCAAAAAAAAATATCTTAGAGCTTGCATTTATTTTCCCCTTCTCGCGCTTGCGTGCCTTTTTCAAGTCACATCCAAACAATACCTCAAATATTATACGAAAATGTTTATATCGAAAATATGTAAAACTATGTTGTTGGAACACTATCTCCTATAGTAGGTACTATAGGAGATAGTGTTCCAACAACATAGTTTAACAATGTGTTACAGGCGAACAGCTTCTTCCTAAAAGTAGTTGATATAATATATTATTTATCTTAACTATTATTATAATAATGATGTAGTTTAATGCACTGTATTTATCTGTACGTAGTTGGTTAATATATTAAGAGTACTGTTCTTTGAATATGCTATGCGTTAATGTTCCTTCCAGTGTTACAAAAATTGCTGAATACCATTAGCGTACAATAGAAAATATTATTCTATCGTTATTTGCCAAGACAAAAGAAAAATACTCTTTCACGGGCATGATAAAATAAAGCATTACAATAAAATAATAGAAACAAATCAGAACAATCACAATCAGAACTTTACAATAGAAACCATTGAGCTAACTGTAGGCTGTTGCAAACAATCTCTAGGTAGCTCAACTGGTCCATATCAGTTTGTTAAAATATTACCGTGGCGGTCGTGGTATATAAGAATTGACCCCTCCAACAACGCAGCCCATGAATTTCGTAGAGTCAATGAGAACCTTCCAGAAGAGAGGGGTAGAAACTTTTTTCTTTGTATTGAATTTTAAGCATCTCCATAGCGTAGCCATGACCAAAGCGCCTGTCAAGCGTGCTGATTATGGTAAATCCCCCTTGAGGAAGGAAAGTTCAGCAGTATATGTAGGTGTGCTGTTGTAAACAACATGGCTCTGGCGGAAGACCAGCGTTGGTTACTAGCTTGCTAGCAACCAGCCCATGCTGAGGCAGAGTCCATTTTGTGTCTTTCGCTCTTATATTTAAAAGTATGTTTATGTTGTTTAAATCGTTGTGTGTAGTTCTGTTTGCACAAATAAATTATTTTATTCTTATTCTTTCTGATAATGGACGATAAAATAGATGGTTAATTAATTTCCAGATCTTATGTGCAGTATTTTCAATTGCCTCAGCCAAGCCCGGCTACCTCTCATCAGGATGGGACGCGCCAAGCGTAAGTTCTTTAGCGAAATGATGAAACCTATTTATTTATAGGAATAAAAACTATTTATTTTCTCACAAAAATACAGGAAAATGCTCTAAATAAAAAAGCAAATCAAAAACGGAGGTGAAAAATTAATCATAAGTCCCGGCTTATGTGAACTACTCTTTATCCTAGTCTTATAATTTTAGTACAGTGCACCTAATTTTAAGACCAAATATGACATGATTTATTTATATCTCAAAAAATTAAAATACTGTTTGAAAAATAAATTAATGAAAAGAAATTGGAAATGGAACCGAAGCTTCGTAACATTCCTACTATTATGTATTCTGTAGTTTATCCGAGCCAAACACTAGTTAATCTGTGCCAGTAGCGCTTAGATACGATGTATTTAAAAATACTTGTAATTTTCAGTTATCTTCAGTAAGTCTACTTCAGCAGCCAGCAGTGCACGTTGCTCAACCATATGTCCAACAAGTGGTGGCCCCACAGGTCGCTTCCTACGTGCACGCGCCGGTGGCTATAGCCAAGCCAGCGGCAACCAGCTACTCTTCATTCCAAAGGGTATGGCGGATTATACCCTATTTTGGCGTGTGGTTACTTACAATCATGCATGATCCGCGAGTCATTTTCCTTACGAGGTGTCTTCTTAAAAAAAAAAAAAAAATTGTTTGACTAAACTGCGGTACCTGCTAGTTCACTGAGAAAACCCGACTATTGCTATTTACTATTACTATACTTATTTAACCCGGAGAAACCCTATTGTTGCAGTATTACAACACAAATCTATCAATATCAAATTATTTTCCAGGTTATCCACCCATCAACACTCGTTCACGCCGCCCCGGTGGTTCATGCCGCCCCCGTGGTCCATGCTCCAGTGGTCCATGGCCCAGTGATTCAAGCTGCCCCAGTGGTTCATGCCCCAGTGATTTCTCAACCTCTGCTTCAATCTTACTCAGAACCTTACATTTCTTCGCTAGGCGGGCTGGAGGGCCATGGATGGTAGATTAACTGATACACTGATGAACACATGACACCGACTTACAAATTTTGACACTCATTTGATCTGTGGGTTTTGTTTGGTAAAGACGATTCTCGCTCTTACCCCCGAATTAAAAATTATAATTATATAAATGCAACTTAGTATTAAGCAATGCTTAAAAAGCGATTTTACCATTGTTTCCGAAGAAAATATGTCAAAAATGTTGTGTTTGAATATTCCGGCTGCTGTATTTGCTATCGTTTTTTTATTAGCATCTTGAGGGTAGAACCACTCTATTGTAAGCTATGTTATGTCACTGAAATAATGTTTCTTAACTAGTTTAGTGCTTGACTCGAAATGATAGTACCTACTTTGTGCACCAAGCACTAAACGTATGAAAGTGATACGCTTTTGAATCGCGACAACAGACATATCTCAATAGTGTGCTTCCAGTTATAGGATATAAAAAACAAATGCCGTATATTCTGTGAAAGATTTTTATATGTTGTCTAAGTTTTATATGTTTATGATACAATGGTGAAACAAGTCGGTGGCGTGTAGACATAGGAACTCGCAAATGTTGAAGGATTAACTTTAGTTATTTATTCGTTGAGATCATGTCCGTAATGTTAATGTGGTGCAAATAAAACTGTTATTATGTCAGTACTGAATTATGTTGATTTTTTAGAGCCCATATAAATAAATAAAAATAAAATAAATAATGCTGTTTATTTATTTATTACTCAGACAAACACAAGAAAATAAAATAATTGGGCATGGGTTCTAATTAGGTACGTTTATTGTATGTTTTTGGGGTCGATGGATGGTCCAACACAAGGTCAGATTCATCCCATCACGTCAGGATTTTGAGAAAACCTTTTTGTGTGGCTTTTTTGTACGGCTGTGTTATATATATTTTATATTAATATTATTTATTTAGACACTGCCAACACAAAGTAAGCAGAGCTTGTGTTATGAGTACCTACTAGATAAAAAATCTTAGATATATTTTTTTAATATACATAGAAAACACGCAGAACACCCGAAACAAGCATCTGCAGATTGTACGAATATTTATCCCGAGGTGGGAATTGAGCTCGCAACCTCCTGCGTCGCAGGTAGACCTCAGCTTGCTGCGAAGATGTCGTCATATGCCATTCCGTTAGAAATGATGATGATACCCTCTTTCAGAGTGTCGAGTCAGGTAGCGATACATTCGTTTAAAGGTTTAAACCAGTCATCCGCAACAGGTGGAAGGTTGAACCTCGGACCACCAAATATTTTTACATACAGGGATGAATTTTCCCTGCCTACATAACTTAAATCGTATTTTAAGTAACTAGCCTTATATTCCTTCGTTTGAAAACCACGTAGAACAGAATCTAAATTAGATTAGTAAGTTGATACAGACTACTTAATGTAGGATAACGCGTTTTTTCGTCTCGGTCGGAGCCCGACGAAAAAACGCCCCCCTACGATACTACTTCTACGATGATTTTCCTGGTAGATGTTGTATAAAGCACTTTTTTTATAGTATATAGACCTTCGTTTGACCACAATCTCACCTGATGAAAACTGATGATGTGGCCGATGTTGTATCACGAAGGTCTAGAAGAAACCTGTTCACTCTTGTCTTGAAGAGACCCAGATTGTAATTCACTGGAAAAACTGAAGCAGGCAGCGAGTTCCATTCCTTAGCGGTGCGAATGATGAAGGTGGACAAAAAGCGCTTTTTACGAGTGGATGGTATATCCACTTGATAAGGATGGTTTTGTGTCGTCCGTTTGCTTGTCCTGGAGTGGAAGGGAGAGGGTGGAATCAGGTCATGAAGTTCCTGGGAGCATTCGAAATGTATCCTATAAAAGATCGAGAGACAAGCAACCTTGCGGCGGTGATCGAGACTTTGGACTATGTATAACTCGAGAGAAAGTGCGATTCTTACCTCACTATTTTGCTTTTGTACACGCAACAGATATAATACAGACAACCACCTTTTAATTTTCAGCCATTTAGACTACTCTGAAATCAATTTTACCTACCAGCTTACTCAACAAAAGTCCCCACTAAAACTCATAATTTTATTTGCTCAAAACACGATTACTGACGCAAATTACTGTCAGTCAACCCCTTTAATTCCCTCATTGACTTACTACCCTACTGATACTGACTAACCCAGTTAGAAGCAATTTAAACCAACAGCATTAAATTTTAAAGCAAAAGTCAACCTTTGAAATATTCAATATGGAAATCGATCTGTTTAGTGATGTGAAAGCTCATTAGCATTATTATGGATACTCGATATCATAGTTTATTAGTTGCCTAGGTTTAGTATGGCCTTTTAGATTTGAGCATAAAAATTATTTGCTTTTAAGTTTTTAACTTTTTGTCTGTTCACAAACTTCAAACTAGATGTGTCCTACCTATGCCAAATAAATATCATGGTAAGTTAAACAAATCGAAATAAAAGGAAAATTAAAATGTGGTTTTAATAATAAATCAATGATTTAAAGGTTGTCTACAGTTTTGATGTTGAAATCATTCAAAAAATTACAATATGCCTGAAATTCTGAAAGTTAACTGATAAATACTTACAAATAGCGCTTGCACATGCTATAAAAATGTACATAGTTATGCATATGGTAGAAAAAACTCATAAAATAAAGAACATTAGCTCGGCTAGCTAGGCCCTACAACTTACACCGGTAATACCATAAAATACTCTCTAAGATAATAATAAGAACCAGTCAAAGCAAAAGCTTCAAATGGCGGCCGTAAAAGCGTGCAGTAGAAAAACTTGAGCGTTACAACATGAATGAAAGCATCGTTTCGCGAGTTGCTGTTGAATCGATACAGCATGGCACAACACTAGCGTCGCGTGCGGCGTACCACATCACCACTGTCCTATGAATCGGATGTAGGATGACCATATATTAAGAATTAAATTAGGATCAAGTTGCAATGGAATGCACGCTAAATAATTAAGTTGGTTCGGTTCACGTCGCTGCGACATTCAAGCTTATTTAGAATACCAAATAAGCTTGAATGTTTTAACTAGCATTAAGCTACTTTCATTCTAGAATTAGTGCTAAGTCGTAGGCATGAACGTAGTATTTTATAAAAAAAAAACACCATAGTAGACTCTAAGTTTTATAATAGGCGGTTAGAATTAAGATCTACCGCTCTCAATTCTGCTATCTTCTCTTAGTTCTGTTTCAAGCTGTAAGGAAACCAAAGCGCCTCATCATCATCATATTGCTAGTTTTGCCTACAAACGTCCACTGCTGAACATAACCACCCCGCTACAAATAACGTTTCTAAGCCACCTTCATCTGTTGACAAGACAAAGTAGGTACCTATATGAAAATAATAGACTTGTTTGTAGGATAGGTAAAAATGCAACTGATAAGTAGAACCTGAGTTTATTTTAGATACCCATATAGGATAAATTGTATAATTGACGACCGATGTGGTGGCGAAGATTCGCCTGCTACGCATGAGGTTGTGGGTTCGATTTCAGCCTTGGTATAAATGTTTGTCGAATCTGCAAATATTTGTTTCGGGTCTTCTGGCTATTTTGAATGTATAATAAAAAATATCTATCTATGTATGACATGGATAGATAGTTTTTTTTATCAGTTATCTAACTAACACTCATAACACAAGCTCTGCTTAGCTTGGGGCTAGATGATGCTGTGTGGATGGTCCAGCATTATTTATTTATAATAATCTGGTTACCACCCACTTAGTTTTAAAATCCATTTTCCTTAAATACTCAAAAGTCGTGCTAGTTATAGGTACTGAAAAATTTAAATGGTCTAGACAAGGTCACTTCACATCGTAAATGACCACCCTAGACCTATTGTTGACCCCACAAGCAATCAACAATAGATCTAGGTCTAATCATCAATCACTATCTACCTAGATCTAGGCCCATTAAATATTTACCGTCCCGCACAAAACATGGTCACAGTACAAAAGCTGAAACATTACTGTAAGCCACTACCAGCTTTCAGTTACCTGAAAACCGTGAAACAGTACACAAGACTGAATTTTTCACAACTAAATAATACGACGATTTTCTAACTTTTCACGTTTTTCACACAACTTTAACTTTTTATAACGAAAGAGCTGCGTCCTAAAGTTTAACTTCAAAAACTTGTGAATCTTTTTCGAAGATTTTTGTTATTATAGTGCTTATGCCCGCACTCGCGGGTTCAAGTCCCGCCGGAGTCGTACATTTTTGCGATATTATTAAAGTCTTTTTCGAAGATGTTGAAGTTATTGAATGCAGAAGTGAATAAGCTTAGTTGTTAAGTTGCAGATAAGTTAGGCACTATGCGAGCTTGGTCCGGCGAGGGAGGCGATGTGATGGGGCCCACAGTTCCACGTAAGTTATATTCATTTTAAGTTGTAGGTACAATTTATCGCAACATTAACGCTCCCAAATTGTAGTGTGTGCAATACAATAGTGTAGTCAGGGACGAGGGAAAATTCTCCTCATCCCTGAGTGTAGACAATAAAATACAAACAAAATATTTATTCAAATTTTCATGATATCATAATCCGAATCATAAATAGTTTGTAGCAAAATAATAATTACCTATTTACACAATAGCACTGAATAAAATACCTGACTAGACCCACGAAATACGACGGTTCTATTGGTCTTTAAAAAAAAAAGAAATCGAGCAAGACGGGGGTGGCAACAGGTCACTTCACAGAAAAATAACCCTTATGGTGGTAAGGCAGATCGGAAAAGATTGGAAACGCTTGGAGGAAGGAGGCTTTCACCGCCACTGGCGGTCCATACACTAACAACTGGAATATAAGTTATTTATCTACTAACCCTATAATTAAGTATAAACTTTTAAATTCAATTTCTTTTGTTATTTGTAACTACAGTGTATTGGAAAATAAAGCTCTTTTTATTTTATTTATGTATATATCAAGACTGCTAGCTCTTTCTTATCTTTGAAACATTAGCTTCGAGCTGATAAAAGCTTTCATTCAAACTCCCAATTTTCATTAACTTTAAAAACTTCAAAACAATAATTCGCCTTTTTCTCATTTAACTAAGTGTTCACGTAAAAAGTTAATTATTGAATTTTGCAGGTAATAAGATATTTCAGTGTATCAGATATTTAAATTGTTGGTTCAAAATTCTAATCATACTTTAATTTTTTTTACTCGAAAGACTCTGAGTCGTTTATTAAACTTCTTTTAAATTGATATTGGTGTTTAATAAAGTTAGAGATATCTTGAAGTTGTCCTACCGAAGACATACCAAGAATGGCCCTGGTCATTCCAGCAGCTACTTCTTGAAGCAAAGGTATTTCAAGCGTTTGGGTCAAACTTGGCTGGTTACCAAGGTTGTGCGGTAGGTAAATCGCTAAGCCTATAGCTGTTCACGCCAACATACCATACCTAAAGATGATATCGTAAATTTTATCGTAGACAAGTGTACCATGCTATGGTCAAGGCTAGAGGGTTAGTTATGGCTTGTGGAATTTTATAGAGCAGGGTAAAGCTTTTTCTTTGATTTTATGCAGCCGTACTTCAAAAATAATATTTATAATATCGCCAGAATTTTGTTCAAGTCAATTTATTTAAAAATGATTGTAAATAAATATAGTTACTCACAATAAGGTTTGCTGGAAGAGAACTCTTTTTAGGGTTAGGCTCGCCTTTGCCATTAATTTTATTTTTAAATATTTTTAGATATACATATGTATGTATATTAGTGTGCAATAAAGAATTAAAATTATTTATACGCAAATTGTACTTATACGGTCCGATTGAAGTTTTTGATGAGTATTTAGAAACGGTATCGATTGGGGTATATTTTTTGTTTTGTGTTAAATGACTATTTTAAAAAAAAACATTGTGAATAATAAAAAATATTTTTTAATAATTTCATTTCGAAAAGTTATGAATCGAATCTCCCAAGACCATTTTCCCGCACCTACAACAAATATCCCGGTGAACCGGTTAAACCTATACTTTTCCTACTATATACATATATGTATATATAATATTATAAATAATGCGCACAGATCCCCGTATTCAATCCAACGATCCTATCCATCCAAGGTTGTCTGGTAGAGATCGCTCGTGAGCGATAAGACCGCCAATTGCCACATTTTTTTTTTGTTCAAATTGTTTGTAAACTGTTTTGTTAAGTGTGCAATAAAGTGTTTTCTATCTTCTATCTATCTATCTATCTAAATGTCAAAGTTTGTATGGATGGATGTATGGATAAATAATAGATTCAGGCGTTACTTTGCGGAAATCCATTGCACAATATTAGAATGAAGAAATATTTAGTAACAATTCCGCGTATAACCTTCTCTGATAGTATTCATCAAAGTAAGTTGTCTACTAGTTTCGTCTCTCCACGAGACATCTTCAGGACACCACAATACTCGACCTTGACATTGAGATTGGTAAGCACAGCAACACCGACAGAGTCCCGCCAGTGATGTTGCCTCTCCGAGCTGGCCTCGGAGCGTGGTCTCGTGGAGAGACGAAACTAGTAGACAACTTACTTTGATGAATACTATCAGAGAAGGTTATACGCGGAATTGTTACTAAATATTTCTTCATTCTAATATTGGATGTATGGATGTTTGTTACTCTTTCACGCAAAAACGACTGAATCGGTTCAGTAGGCTGGGTATGGACATAGTTTGGGACCTGGAATAACATATAGGCTATTTTTATCCCGATCAAACGCGGGCAAAAGCGCGGGCAGCAGGTAGTCATCTATAATTTAACTAACTAATTGTTAATACTAGTTAGGTATTTAAAGAAGGTTTAAGAAGGAAGGCTGATCATCTTCTCGGTAGATCTAAAGAAGGAGCAAAACTAAAATAAAAACTCTATGCAGACGCCCAGATGCCCAAACACTTCACATTTAATTTTGATTTCAGAATGTCAGTTATCGCAATTACTTGTCCAAAGCGCGAATTTCGAATTTTAAATTCAGAATGTCAGTTATCCCAATTGTTTGTGCAAAATTTGAATTCCGCGATGCGATTTTGTTTTCTCACGCTGACGACACGTGACAATTTTTCAGATGTTTTCTACAGCATATTTATCAATTAATTTGATAATTAGATATCTTGTAATTCCAAGTACTTGTTAAGTATTTTATGTCAAAATATGTGTTCTATTATGTGAGATAACGTATTTTTAGGCAATGAGAGTCCCAAGCCGACCACCCCTCCACTGAAGAATGGCAACGATCTAGTGGAATCAGGATATTTGATAGCAGTCGGCTCCAGAACATCAAGGTACGCATTTTCTTTATCATGTTTATTATTACTTTTTTATTTTTTTTATATTTACATCCACGCATTTTCTTTATTATGAGGACCTAAGGATCCTCTTCCTTAGGATCTTTCAAGATCTTTCAAGGAAACCTAATTGTAAAACTATTCAGCTTTTAGAGTGTTTTTATACCCAGTAAAGTGTCTATATACGATGGTGGTCGCTGTGTAAATCGACCCCTCCAATAAAGCCCGTGGATATCGTAAGAACCGTCGAAGGTACGTAGAACCTACCAGAGGAAGTCTAGCAGCTACCTTCTCTATATTATTTATTTATTATTATTAACCAACTGCGATCACCAACTCACATGGACGGATTTTTTTTTAAATCTAGCGCGATTCTCTTTTGTTTTCGTATACTGGAGGCCTGGATTTGTGACGTTAGCGTGGTGATTGTATAAAAAAATTGCAATCGCGTCAGCTTTTATAAACCTACTAGGTGACCCGACAGACGTCCTGACAGTTATTTCAAACGTGCTTAGCAAACAGTACATAACGCTGCGACTAAGGTTACATTAAAAAAGTTTATAGTGAAGGTAATCGTTAAGTTTCTGCGCACCTTCTACGAAGTGAACATTTAAAAAAAACATGAATTAAATCGGTAAAGCCGTTCACAAGTTATAGCCGGACCAAGAGAAATAGGGGTTAATTTTTATGTAAATAGATGTGTTCTGACGAGGAAAGTGTGGACTCTAGAAGATGTTTTGTAGCTAAGCATACCTATGTACTAACCTTTTTTTAATGTATAGTTACCCACGATTTTTCTAGTTTTTATTGGCGAATTTAGATTATACCTACTGAAGGTTATATATATCTTTTTTAGGTTCAGAAGAAAACACAAGGAAAAAATTACGTTTTTTATTCTAATATGCCTGCTTGCCTTGCTCCTGATTTTTGCCATCATTATGACAGTACTATGTGAGTTAATATTTATATTTTAATAAATCTCCTTATAATTTAAGCAAACAACAAATAGGTCCTACCAGAGGAATTAGAACTACCTCGTACCGCTTCCTGTATTGTACCTAGAGATGGGTTTATGCTGGGCATTTACAGCATAAATTGGGCATTTACTCAAAACGCCCTTTTGAGTAAATGCCCAATTTATGCTAGATAAATGCCCATTTATCGGGCATAAAAGGAAATATATTGGGCATTTACTCAATACGTCCTGAAAATGCCCGGCTTAAACCTATCTCCAATCAGAATCAGAATCAATAACTTTATTTCTTTAGGCTTACAAAATAAGCACTTAGACAATCGACAAAGAATAATCGTATCTATAACCATGCGCTTATACGCGCAGTCATTTATTAACAATGTAAATAAATAACCAATTATGTATCTACATCCTGCACAATTACTCTGAAATAAGAGTAACATTGTGCATTTCCGATACTATTTTATCTAGAATTCTATTTTCTCTGTAACTGTAGAAACACTATAGTAAGTGTTATAAATTCATTTTTTGGCCTAAATGAAGGTGACCTGATTTGTATAATATGACATTATGATATCAATTAGTATGTTTGTATTGTAGACGCTTTACAAAAACATCACAAGCCGGTGCGGATCTGCGAAAGCAAAGAATGTTTGCGGTCAGCGGCCAATCTAGCACTCTCTATGGACCTGACTGCGGATCCTTGCGAAGATTTCTATCAAGTAAGTACCTAGAGGAATGCTTTTAAGGCAACGTCGTGTAGAGCTGACAAATACAACGACATTTAGCCCTTGGAACATGTTTGGAATACCGAGAGTGCACCCGATGGCAAAAATATGATACCTACCGAATTTTTCGGACCGTTTCGTCTTATTTTTCTATACCTTGTTGCTTCAGTTCTGATAGGGACTTAATAATAAAGTCAACATTTTCAGGATAAGAAGCCTTGTGTACTAAGTTTGTTGTTATTCTGATTCTAGGAATCCTTTACACTACAACATTTTTTTTACAACATTTTTTTTTCTTTAGCGTATCCGATGTTGACTGAGTCATGGGGAAACTATGTTAACTACTAAAAACTATGTAAAACAAACAACCTTTGTGCTGACTTGGCCAACTTGCAAATAGTCCAATATTCAAGCTTGTTGCACTCATGAAAAGCACCACTTTGCAGCACAGCACAATAATGTGCATTCGAATATGGACTTTAACTCTGAATATTAAGATGAATTTTACATTGACGTCATCAGATGCAGACATCTCGCTGACTCGTTTGAAGCTGTACCACTGTAAAATATTTTTATGCTGTGTGCTAGCGACTTTGTAGGCTGGACAATACTACGCTTTGTCAACTTTATCGCAAAACCATTTCAATGAGAGTTAATAAATGTGCGGGATCTTGCGGGTAGTCTTAAAATGTTTTTGATGTCTTACTAAATCTATAAATTCTTCTAAAATTCTTTTAGTTATTTGTCTTCATTGATATTTTATTTGTAACTGATATTACAAGATTTTAAAACTGCTGTATCTAATTACATTGCATGACTAATTTACCTGTATGCTTAGGTAGGTAACTAATAAAATTATTTGTCTGTCGAAGTTTTATTTAACATACTTAACTATAAGATGTTTCTCATATAAGTGAAATGTATTTTTTTGAGAAAATTAATATTCTTTAAAACGAAAAATCTACCAGACCCCTAACAATTTCTACTATATCTGTCCTCAGTACACCTGTGGAAACTGGGCCGAGGATCACCCTCGGCCTGACGCCTACCTCTCCTACGACTGGTTTCGTGCTAAGCAAGTCAAGGTGTACGCACTAGTGCGGGACTTCCTTACCAAGAACCGCACTGACTACCCGCGCGCCGTCAATGCCGCTAAGGACATGTATGCAGCTTGTATGGACACTGGTAAGATCTTCTAATCGACATAGTTCTTACTTCGTTACTTACTATACTCAAAGAATATTTTCAAGGCAAAGGAAAATTTGGAAATTTTCGTTTAATAGTCGATTTTTGCAAAATAAAATGCCACACCACTTCTTCAAACGAATTTTGTACACCGCTTCGATCGTGCGGATGTGGAACTAAGCAAATCCCATACGAAAATGAGACGACACGATCACGTCTCGTTACTAACGTCAAATGGACGCATCATGTTTTCAATAAGGCTCGAACAATAAAACAATATGTAAGTTCCGTTTATTTTTAAATGGCGTTAAGACTTATTGCATCAAGTTATCTCGAATGACAAGCAGTGTCAATGCATATGTCAATTTAACAGATCGTTCACAACGACCATGCTCAATAACAAGGGCGTTGTGAGCGCGAAGATGGCGCTGGTTATGACGTCATCTATGACGTTCCGCAATCAACTGTAGATGTGCTGACATACGGACCACTTTGTGAGCGCTCAAATCGATTTTATTTATATACGGACCGCAGCATATGTAGAACCTAATAAGGCACATAATCTCTTTATTTAATTTTGTAAACGTTAAAAGTCAACCGAATACCACACATCTAGTCCCAAACAAAACAGACCTAGCATAATAAGAACTATAGAAGCGTGAAATATATCTATTGTCTGTTTTAATCCATATTGCTCATTAACTATTTCTTCTTGGTGAAGCAACCATTGTATTAAAGTTATCGTTCTTCTATCCACAGAAACATTAGACAAGCAAGGACTCAAGCCTATCTTTAGCGTCCTAACATCACTGGGGCTCCCACCCTTCCCCACTTTTATTAACGTCACTGAAGTGGAATATTCTACCTATACTTTCGATTGGTTGGAAACCGTCATTAAGATCAAGACTCAGATCGGCATGGATGTCATCATCGGATTTGACATATTCGCTGATCCAAGTAACTCGTCTACCTATACTCTTGCTATGGGCACGCCAGAGACCATCAATCCCTTTCCAAGGTTTGACGACTATTATAGGTATAATTTCTTTTCTTTTTCTTTCTTTGTTCCAGTAATATTTTTTTTATATATTGGCTTATATTTTTATAGGCTATATCAGGCTACATTTAGGCTATATTTTTTATGCTTGTATTTTTTTTCTTTGCATTGAAATTGTTTTCACAAATCACAAAACATTGTCAGTACAATTGAGCAATCATCAGCAATTAATATGCTTTCTATTAGCTGTCTTAGTGATGTACATACCTTGGGTACATACGTGTACTTATAATGAGTATGTTAGTCTGTAATTTTATTCGACCTTTTAAAATAATTCGTAGAGATACCCAAAAATTTATATGTAGCCCCAAAAGCTTTCGTGATTGTAATTTATTTATAAATCTTGAGTTCTTTAATTACTCAGCTAGTGACTAATAACGTACTTATTTTATTATTTAACATCTTATCCACTTGTTCAACGCGTAATATATTGATTTCAGCCTACAATATAAGCAGAAAGGTCATGGTCATGGTAGCAAAGGCATTCACTTGCCCAGACGTAAACGAAATCAAAACATTATCCAAGATAACAACTTTTCCGAAATGGTAGACGATGCAGATGATGACAAATATAACTTCGTGTATGCACAGCTTATGAAGATATTTGTTAGTGAATCAGAAGAGATCAATGACATGAAACTAACTGAAACTGAGCTGGATGAAAATATCATAACTACTAAAGAGGCTTTTGTGCTGATCAAGGAAATAATTTACGAGGTAACCTTATTAGAGGAGAAGGTTGGTTGGGGGTGTGGGCCCCCATTTCGTTTTTAGCCTGTAAAATTGTACAACTCTCTTTCTATTAATGTGATACGCTGAATGATTTAGTAATTATCTGTTTATTCGTGTCTGTGCCTGTATTTAATCAAATCCAATTATTTTGTCATAAAAATTGTTTATATAAAAAAGTACAAATCTTAATAGTTGGTTTCTGAGGAGGGTATTATGGCCCCCTCCCTAATAAACATTTACTAAGTCATAAATGTTTTAAAGAAAGAAATTATTGAATGATAACTTCCTAAAATCTAAGTCACTGATGTATCAATGCAACCGGTGTGTCCAGAATAACTTTTAGGCACAATTAGGTAATACAAATAAACAACGCTTGCTAAAAACTTATCGCCGGTATTCGTTACAATTTGCTTGAATAACAAACAATATGAAACGCTCTCTAGCGGCGGCTTTGGGTATAAAATAATTTAATCACGTTAACTACCATTTCAACGACTTTCTGCGATATGAAGCTGTTACAATAAGGAAATATCAAAGGTTTCAAAATACCTGCAGGGGCCATATTACCACCTTCTCCCAATATAACTGTACTGTAAAGCTTTTAAATGAAAATAGAGTTATCCTTTACCATATATACCTACTTTATTTTTCTTCACTGTTTAAACTGCTGTAGCAGTAGGTACAGTCAACTGATAGATTAGGTAACATTAATGTATAAGTATAATCATCATCATCATCATCATCATCAGCCAATACACGTCCACTGCTGGACATAGGCCTCCCCCGTACGACGCCACAAATAGCGGTCCTGAGCCGCCTCCATCCATCGACTCCCTGCGACCTCTACGATGTCGTCGGTCCATCGAGTGGATGGTCTCCCATGTAGGGGGGATTTGCCATAATCACCACGCTTGGCAGGCGGATTGGTGATCGCCGTGTTGGTGTTTAAAAATAGTCAGAAGGAAGCTGCTGCCCTTCCTCTGGTAGGTTCCCTTAGTCGGCTCTTACGACATCCACGGGTTGAGTTGGAGGGGTCGATATTCGTACGCCGCGGCCCCACGGACACGGATAAGTATAATAGCTGATAGCTTTCATATTATAATTTAAGTAATTTAAGCATTATCAGACATGCATTCGATTTAGCGTGCGCAATATGACACCTGCATGTCTACCTATTCTAGTTAATAGCAAGTTTGCGTGGGAATGCAGAAAGCATTGGGCTTTATTCCCATAATGTACATAATGATGATTGTTGGGCTATTGATTTGATACAATCTTGTTTGGCCTGACTCTTTCTGTAATGACTTTGATTACTTTGTTTCATTATTTACTTTACTTACTGATGCGATAGTTTGGATCGATACTGTTTGTTTTTGTAATAATAAGGTAATTGAGGTTTTTAGTATCGCTATTTCAGACAACGAACAAATTATTTTTATTTCTCAATATTTATAGCCCACTGTATCAAAATAAAAATTCATAGGGGCTTTATTTCAATAGCCTCTTGTATCCATCAACAAAACGCATTTTTGATATTCTTTAAACATATTAAATATATTTATTCTTATTTCCAGTTAGAAAACGACAATAGCACCGATTCCGATGATGAAAATTACCACAACCTACCGCGATTCACCGTTGACGAACTCCAAAACTTTACCGATGTAAACGTAGTGCACAACAACGCCACCGCTACACCACTCTGGAAACGATACCTCGAGGGGATATTCAACGTTAGTGATGTTAGTCTAGACTTCGAAAATGATAAGATTTTGGTATCGAAGCCTGATCTAATGTATCTAGCGCAAATAGCGGTGTATATGGCTCAGACTCCTCCTGTTATTATTGAACTTTATATTTGGATCAAGGTAAGCTAACACGATTACAAGCACATGTTCAACTTGGGTCTATGCGACACAAAATCCTGCAGATTATGTGAGGAGGCAGAAGGAACGCCCCTCCATCTGTTGGGAGAGTGCGGAGCGCTGATGCAAAAACGTAGCACTCACCTGGGCAAGCACCTGCTCAGCCCGCACCAACTACGAGACATTAGGCTTGAGGCGTATTTATCGTCACTGATAAAAGTCACAGGTATAGAAAATTGGCGGTATTTCACAGTGACAGAAACTAAATATATCTGTGACTGTCTCACAGGCAGTGCCAGTGTCACGAGTGCACGATATTATATCGTTGTTATTTTATTAGGTACCTACGCAATAAATCGCTTCAGCTAGATAATATCGCTTCTATATTCTCTCTTTGATAGTATCCCTAAGTCAGAATGAGACACACCTAGTATTTTATACTTGGAAATTTGAAATGTATATCGCAATGTAACAAAGTTGTTACATTGCGTTACACACATACAATTCAAGAGGAATTTACGTTACGTAGCGGTACTATTATAATATATATTTTATTCAGTAAAACAATGAATTTGTACGTGATTGGTAGAAATACTAAATAGTATTTTGTCACTGGTATTTGCAACAGATATTTTGAAGTCGCACTAACGGAAGTCACAGGTATCGGATTTTGCCTAGTATAACTCAAGACTACGAGAGATCGCCCCGAAGAAAATCCTTCAGTTCTTAGCAGCTGCAAGGGAAGATGGCGAATTATGAACACCGTAGTTTTCAAGGGTGAACACATGAAGTGGCGATGACTATAGGCCTACCATGACCGCAGTGAAACAAAAACGACCCTAAGCAAATAATAAAAAAGCTAACACGATCGTGTTAAAGTCATAAGACCCATTTGACTCAAGTACCTCATTACATTAAAAAAGCATTTGGGACCTAGATGCCATCATGATGAAATACTTGAGACGTGATGCTGAAGATGATGATAGCTATTGAAAGACTTGTTGACATTCCACAGGTTGTAGAAGTAATGGCAATCCATACAACATCGGAGCTACGAAATCTGTTCGAGAAAGCATATCAACAAGAGAGTTCCTACTATTACTCCGGATCTCGAAGCCTGCAGTGCGCTAACGCTGTTAACGACATGTTGGGGATGGCGGTGTCGTATGGAATAGCTGATCCACATTTCTTCAATGTCACAAAACCTAAGGTTATTATATTAACTGGTTACTTACAGAGTCATTATGAAAGGAAAAAAATATAGAGGACCTATAATACAGCCTTGTGTGACACAATTAAAATAAGAGCTGTGCACAACACCCGCAGAAACAATAAACACAGTAATTTAAAACATCTTCTTGTTCCAGATCGAAATAATGCTGAATGAACTGAAAAATTCTTTAGCCCATTTAGTTGGACAGGCAAAATGGATGGACGATGACACTAAACTAGCCACATACCAAAAGATCATACAAATGAAGTCTCTCATAGGTTTCCCAGACTGGTTGCTAGAAGAAGGGAAGTTAGATGAATACTACAGTGGAATACAAGTACAGCCAGGCAAACACTTAGAGAATTTGATAAATATTATACAGGCGTTGATTATAAAAGGTTTTAATAAGTTCCATGCCGTGCACAATATAACATGGGCGACTGAACCAACTGAAGTCAATGCTTACCATACGTTTCAACATAATACTATCAGTAAGTTTATCGACATAATTAACAGACATTGAAACGAATCGCTTATACATATTTTGAGATTTTTTAATATCTTCTTTTATACAATGTGTCTGGTCACCGATGTCAGAGACTTTGGGGGGGTGAAATCCGGTAAATTTTATCGACAACTCACTATCCTTATTTGTTTTTTCTCTCTCCATGATAAAATGGCAGCCATTTTGTTTTCTGCACGGGTGCTTGTACTGATTAAGCTATAGCTACCCAAGTAGAGGTCCTAGAAAGACGATAGAGGACTCATTTCATAGTTATTAATGTAGACAATAAAGCAATGATAACATTGTTGCACTTTCTATTTTATAATAGAGGAAAAGGGAATTTAAAATACCAAAAAAAAGCTTATTTATAGCAATTTTTTAAATTATTAGCTTTTTCATAAAATCGAAATTGTCAAGCTACATTTTTTTTGTTTTTAGACGATAGTACAGAATGTATGCAAAATAAGACGTGCATCTTAGCCCTAAATACGATAGTTTAGAAGTTATGACGTTTTGAATATGACCCTTGACTAAAAAACGATAGCGGAGTCCACGAAACCGTTAGTCTAGTTGTTTATTAGCGGGATATTTAAGGGTCAAGGGTCATATTCAAACCGTCATTACTTCTAAACTATCGTATTTAGGGCTAAGAAGCACAGCTTATTTTGAAGCATGTATTCTGTACTATCGTCTAAAAACAAAACATGTAGCTTGACAGTTTCTATTTTATGAAAAAGCAATTAATTAAAAAAAATGCTATAGAAAAGCTTTTTTTTGTATTTTAAATTCCCTTTTCCTCTATAATAAAATAGAAAGTGCAACAATGTTATCACTGCTTTATTGTCTACATTATTAGCTATCAAATGAGTCCTCTATCGCCTTCCTAGGACCTCTACTTGGGTAGCTATAGCTTAATCAGTACAAGCACCCATGCAGAAAACAAAATGGCTGCCATTTTATCATGGAAAGAGAAAAAACAAATAGGGATAGTGATTTGTCAATAAAATTTACCGGATTTCCCCCCCCCCCCCCCCCCCAAGTCTCCGACACCGGTGACCAGACACATTGTATATAACTACGCTACGCCTTAAGTCTTAGTAGCTACTCTCAATATATAAAGCCTTTCTTTTCAGCTGTTCCTTTGGTCGTTCTTCAGTATCCTTTCTTTGATTTGGGAATCGAGTGAGTATAATTTGCTAACTAATACCTTTCTTCCAATTAATGTAGAAATTGTTATTGACCTACGTTTTGTTTTCAGTTCTCTCAACTATGGATCTTTGGGCACTGTACTTGGACATGAAATCACTCATGGCTTCGATAATTTTGGTAAGATTTACTAAAGTAAGAAAGTTGTATGCCATAAACATATGTTTATATTTTGGTCTTCTAAATTATTTTCTCTCTGACTTCAGGTCGCTATTTCGACAAGAATGGAAATGCTCTTCCCTGGTGGACCAACGAAACGATAGAATCGTTTGAGAACAAGACGAAATGTTTTGTGGACCAATACTCCAGCTATTACTTACCAGAACTACAAAAACATGTAAGATTTATAAGAATGGGAGACTTGTTACTTGGAATCCGATAATAGGTTTCGAAGAAAAACATTGAGGAAGTTTTCAAGAACAGAGTTCTACGGCAGATGCTTTCATGCAAGTTTGTAATTCAAAGTATGACAGATAGTATATTGGATAACTTGATAAGAGATATAATACAACTGTAAAAACTGTAATTCAATAATGCTGAAACTTCCATACAGCCGTCAAGTAAACAAAAATATATGGGTACCTGAAGATATTTTTAATTTTTGTGGCACATTTTATTCAAGATACTTACCGACTATCAGATCCCACAACCTTTGGTGTCTCAGGTAGACCTGCTACCAAGGTCGGCAAAAAAATTTAACAATTTTCTCTCTCGAAACAACATAAAATTATGTATTTAAAAATAAATAGCATTCTTACGTACATAGGTAAGTATCTTGAATAAAGTGTGATTGATCTCTTAAGACTTGACAATAAATACCTACAGGTAGATGGCAAGAAAACCCTGGGTGAGAATATTGCTGACAACGGAGGGGTCAGAGAGGCACTAGCAGCCTTGCGGAACCATCTCAAGAAAACTGGCCCTGAGAAGAAACTACCTGGTTTTGAGAAATTTACTTCGGATCAGATGTTTTTTCTATCTTACGGAAATGTGAGTATAAAACTTTGAAACTGAAAAGAGAACAGAAAATAATATTTTCATAAATATATTTGGAATTATCATAGCTAGAATCATTTTGTCCAAGTTACAGTGGTGTCCTGCAAGGCTAATATGCTATTGGTCCTCTCATTACTGCATTCTATTCCAACAATCTGCAGAACTAAAAAATATCTTAGTCTATCCAATAGGAGAGTAGTGGTGATTATGGCAAAACCCCCCTACATGGGCGACCATCCACTCCATGGACCGACGACATCGTAGGAGTCGATGGATGAAGGCGGCTCAGGACCGCTATTTGTGGCGTCGTATGGGGCAGGCCTATGTCCAAAAGTGGACGTTTATGGGCTGGTATGATGATGATGATGAATAAGAGAGTAGGGATTAGTTCCATAACACTTTGATCAAACGTTGACCCATAACCATAGAGCAACCTACTCTACCTACGTTTTCATAGCCGAATAACACTTTGATCAAACGTTGTCCCATAACCATAGAGCACCTCACTCTACCACCGTTTTCTGGGCTGACTAACACTTTGGTTAAACATTGTCCCATAACCATAGAGCGCCCTACTGTACCTGGTCTACGTTTTCATAGCCGAATAACACTTTGGTTAAACATTGTCCCATAACCATAGAGCGCCCTACTGTACCTGGTCTACGTTTTCATAGCCGAATAACACTTTGGTCAAACATTGTCCCATAACCATAGAGCGCCCTACTCTACCTACGTTTTCATAGTCGAATAACACTTTGGTCAAACATCGTCCCATAACCATAGAGCGCCCTACTCTACCTACGTTTTCATAGCCGAATTACACTTTGGTCAAACATTGTCCCATATCCATAGAACGCCCTACTCTACCTACGTTTTCAAAGCCGAATAACACTTTGGTCAAACATTGTCCCATAATTATAGAGCGCCTTACTCTATCTACGTTTTCATAGCCGAATAACTCTTTGGTCAAACATTGTCCCATAACCATAGAGCACCCTACTCTACCTACGTTTTTATAATCGAATAATACTTTGGTCAAACATTGTCCCATAACCATAGAGCGTCCTACTCTACCTACGTTTTCATAGCCGAATAACACTTTGGTCAAACATTGTGCCATAATCATAGAGCGCCCTACTCTACCTACGTTTTCATAGCCGAATAACACTTTGGTTAAACATTGTCCCTTAACCATAGAGCGCTCTACTCTACCTACGTTTTCATGGCCGAATAACACTTTGGTCAAAAATTAACGTTTTTTTTAAGTTGTCCTAAGTGGTAATAAACTTGTACCGACGACGTTACATCGATCCCTGACTGTGTTCTAGTTATGTTGAACAAATAAGACAAACGGATACTAGAAAGCGTAATGCTAATGAAAGATAGACCAAATGGGTTATTCCCGCTGGTACCCACGTTTTGTCCCCAATGGGGACCAACGGGAAGTTTACTTCCCGTTCGAGCGAAGATCTGCCTGCGACGCAGGAGGTTGCAGGTTCGATTCCCACCTCCCCACTACGTATTTTCTTTGTATAATAAATATATTTATTAGTAGCTGGTGCCCGCGCCTGCGCCCGCGGTATCGGGATAAAAAATAGCCTATATGTTATTCCAGGTCCCAAACTATACCCATACCAAATTTCAGCAAAATAAATTCAGTAGTTTTTGCGTGAAAGAGGAACAAATATCCATACATTCTCACAAATTCAATTCAATTATTTTATTCCGTTTTGATACATGTTATTGTACACTAGGAAAAGTCATAGAGGTACACATGGTTAACAATTATACTTTGACACTGAAGCTTTGACATTTATAAGATTAGGAAGTATGAGTCATCTAGTACTCATAACACAAAATCTGTTTAGTTTGGGGGCTTGGGGCTAGATGATGCTGTGTGGACTGTCCACCATTAGTTTATGCGTTTGTAGAGTACCTATGTACATCAAGTCTAATCGAAAAGGTATTGAAGGTACTTAACTCGTCTGTTCGTGCAAAAGTTTAAACTTAAACTCTTAGTACTTACCAACATAACCGACTGTACTCCTAATTTTTATTTTATTTAGAAACAACATCATTAATTGTCGACTCTTTATTTTTTCACAGCTATGGTGCGGGGTTTCCACCTCAGAATCCCTAAAGTCAGACCTAGAAGACGAGCACGCACCTCAGCAGTTTCGAGTTGCAGGTTCCTTACAAAATGTAGAGGCATTTGCGAAATCGTGGAAATGCAAGCCTGGGTCCTTCATGAATCCAAAGAAGAAGTGCATTATTTACTAGATGTGGAAGTACTCGTAGAAGTAGTGGGTGATACGAGTAGACTGACTTTTAAAGACCTAATGTACATATAAAATTATAAATACCTACATGCAATGGTTAGAACAACGAGAAAAACTGGTTCTTGCAAGGAGTTAGTATTGGTATGCTGATAAAAACCACTTTACCATAAACTTCTATACCTACAAAAAGTTTAGCCATTATACGGCTCTAGAATCGGAGTGCTCTAGGGGAAAATATTTTAAGAATGAGTTATATATTTTTAGTGAAAATGTCCCTTGATAATCGATAATCTATTAGAAAAATGTTGGGTCAATAATGCAATAATCATCATAAATAGTTAATTAAAACCCTACATTTTAAAGTTGTAACTATAAATTAGTTAATTAAACATATTTACTTTTTCACTACAATTCTTTTTATTCGCCGTCGTATTCATCAAGACAGGTAGATTTGTTGCCCTCAAGATAAGTTATCTATTTATCTTAAGGGCAAGTTATGACTGACTAGCCCGCGGCTTCGCACGCGCTTTTCATGTATACCCTTTGTCCGTCCTACCTCCCTGCCAAATTTCATGTAAATCCGTTCAGCCGTTTAGGCGTGAAAAGGTAGTGGTAGGCAAGGTGTAACAGACAGACAGATAGACAGAGTTAATTTCAAATTCATTATATTAGTAGGATATAAAAGGGTGACAAAATAAGCACCTATTTCTGCGAAAAGAGCTTCTTAAAATTATAATGATTAAAAGATATTTTCCACAAACATTTTATTTTCAATAATTCACAAATAACAATTAATCAGCGATGATAACCAATTCCCGACAAATGGCCGAATCCCGACGAGAGGCCGACTCCCGACAATTGGCCGATTCCCGACGAGAGGCCAACTCCCGACAAATGACCAATCCCCGAAGAAAGGCCGATCCCTGACGAAATACCAATTCCCGATGGAAGGCCATATCCATAGCCCGTGGACAACGGAAGTCCCGCGCCTATTCCACTGCCGTACCCTAGCGATGAATACCCGCTAACTCCAACCGATGAGACTGGTACGCTGGCTACTGAAGACACAGCCACTGGTGCCGATTGCACCACGGGGACGGGTTGTTGAACCACCACGGGCTGAGGCACCGCAACAGGTCGGTCTACATGCACCGGGACCGGCACCTGCACCCGTCTCTCTACGTACACTGGATGAGGCACCGGCACCTGCCGATCCACGTACACTGGTCGGTCCACCGGCACTGGCCTGTCTACCGTCACCTGATACGGCACTGGCACGGAAACTTTCACAGGGTATGGCACCTTCCTTTCGTAATAAACAGGCACTTGCTTCGTTATCTCTACTGGAACTTTCTGCACGACGGGGTATGGCACTGGTCGGTCCACTGGCACAGGCACATTGACTCTGTACGGGACAGGCACTTGGCGGTCTACTGGAACAGCCACCCGAACCTGGAACGGCACTTGAACGTGGTTGGTGATTGTGCGAGTTATGAATCGTGGGACTTCTTGTCTCAGTATAACAGGGTTGGGTTGGACGTTGACTGATGTTTGCACGGATGGTGCTGGCAGAGCAACCGGAGCTGCGACGGCCACTGCCGGTGCTGCAGAAACTGCCAAAGCTGGTGCTGCTGAGACCGCCACGGCTGGTCCAGAAATGCCAACCCCTCCAATGCCTACACCCCCTCCAATGCCGTAACCGCCTCCAGAGATGCCTATACCTCCTCCAGAAAGGCCTATACCCCCTCCAGAAAGGCCTATCTCACCTCCAGAAAGGCCTATACCCCCTCCAGAGATGCCTATACCTCCTCCAGATATGCCTATATCCCCTCCAGAGATGCCAATACCAGAACCGATAGCATTTCCATATGAAACACCGTGACCGATTGTACTGCCATAAGAAATACTATGGCCCCCGATAGCACCTCCGTATGATGGTAGGCCCAGGTGCGAGACGTCTCTTTTCACTCCTTTCTCTGATGATACCTTCCCCTTGATTCCACCTTCAAGGAGCAATTTGGATACTTTCTGTTTGGAAACCACTTCTCCAGCTGTTGAAAGACTGCTCAGTGCAAGCAGCACCTGAAAAGAAAATAACCTTTAGAACTTTGACCTAGAGTTAAGAAACCTAGAGTCGTTATCTTTGCTATAAAACCTCAAGCTTACGTAAACTAGACAGTATAAAATATAGCTCAGTGGATTGAAACTGAAGAAAATCTAAACGATTATAGAGACAGCTGTGGGTAAGCTACCTGTGAACTAGGGCAAGGCTAGCCAGACCTAACTAACCTTACGAAACTATACACGGGTTTAGAATCCTAAATATTTTTTGTACACAAACGGGTTAAAAACTCAAGATAATTTAGTGGAAAATATTTAACGACACTGGTAAAATATTTATCAACACGGAGCAAATCGCAAAAGATCGACATAATTTTTAGTTATGACAGCTTCATCATTTCTTATTTTTTTGTCAGTCATCGTTTTTATCATCGTATGCAATTATGCGTCGTGGAAGTATAAGCTCTTATTTAAGTGGTTACTGCTAATAAAATCTTACCAAAAAGATATGGTAAGATGTTATTCAAATAGACTTTAATCACTAGAAATACCTTGATTTCTATAATCGAGTATAGAGTCAGGTGTCGAGGCAGTTTTACACTTACACACTGAGTGACTTGCAACTATTTTGGCCTGCGAAACATTCAACAAGTAATCCTTTACCTACATACTAAATTTTACGGCATTTAGTACTGGATTTTTACAATGAAAGTATTATTGTTACCTACTAAAGATTTACTCATAAACATCTCATAGAGACGAAATTAGCCCGCTTTTCTGACAAGCAGGAAATTAGGTAGAGTGAGCCCCTTCACGTGAAATAGAACATTTTTAATGCGTAAGAAGTCAATTTACTTACATTATATAAACAAACATTAATTTATAGCATTCGATCGGATGGACCAACTCAATTATTAAAATTTCGTAATAGCTATTCAAGTGTATCTAATTAGCCAGACGTAACTGAAAAAGTTAGTCATCTACCAACCGATTCACAATGTTTCAACCTAGTTAAATGGCTGAATACTCTCTACCTTCACTAAAATTTGATAGCTGCATAAACAGTCATCATAGCAGCCCATACACGTCCACAGCTGGACGTATGCCTCCCCTATACGACGCCACAAATAGCGGTCCTGAACCGCCTCTTAAATTGGTAGCTCAATCTCTTCCGGGAATCCTAGCACCCTAGCATAAACAGTATCTGCTACATATTCACTCTGATCATCATCATCAATGCTGTCGGGTGTTACTACCACTGATGTGTTTACTTACATTTAGCAAAGGCGTTTTTCAAAGTTTACCATGAACCACGATCGCATACTGCGGTAGGCGCATTGAATGGCCCCACGATTTGTAGAGGAAAAAATACAAAATTATGTAGGGTAGAGGCAAATTACACCATGAAAACTTCTCAAACCCGCCTTATTTATAATTTATTTATAATGCTGAGACAGGGTCCTTTTTGGCCGCTTATGTTCCTATCTATATACCTATCCTATCTATTCTTCATGTATATACATATAAGTTTCCTGTACTTTCCCACTACTTTCTGTAATGTGTTGTATTATGTTTGTTATGTACGGCCAAATAAATATATTTTCTTTCTTTCTAAAATAGACTTTTTTATTTTTCTACAGATTGCATAATTTCCATTCTTCAACCATTTGTTTTTGTTCCATAACGAAGATTTATTATAAAAAAAACCTATGAAATCAAGAAGACAAGGTTTGTTCGGGGTTGGTTCGGGGCATTTACCCAAATTCCTACAGACAGAAAATTAAAAAACCTAGTTTCCAAATTTTACCTTATCTTAAACAGTGTGCCACCTAATATGTGTCATGTTACTA
The DNA here is from genome assembly GCA_947859395.1 of Eupithecia insigniata. Lineage (NCBI taxonomy): Eukaryota > Metazoa > Arthropoda > Insecta > Lepidoptera > Geometridae > Eupithecia > Eupithecia insigniata. The sequence continues at coordinate 2,461,657 of OX402007.1, forward strand.
TGTACCTACTATTCCGGATGATTCTGGACCTATAGGGTCGCATCAAAAAAATCGAATCACCTTTTTGGCTGAGTATACAATGCAAATGTTAGATATCACACTGTATAAATAAAAAACAATAATAATAATAATAGATAGAAACTAAGATATAAATTATGACTTACCATCAAAACGTGAATCAACGCCATGTTTCCTCTGAGATCACAAATCACATTGGGTTACTTTAGAAATATACAAAAACCAATCCAACATCCACGGGCTACTTCCAATCAATATGTGATCGATACAGTTCACCCTTGCTTTTATATAGACATATTAGTTACTTGGCCTTAGCGTACGTATCCATAACGCAAAACAAATTTGCCTTGGTGTTGAACTGAATTATATCGTTCGATGGATGTGGAGGCAAGCAAACCAAGGTATTAGCTAGGTATAGCTAGCTTTTGTCTATGGACATTAATTAATGGGTTTGTAAAATCATAAAGAAATGACTCGAAATGGAACAGAAGCACAATCATAGGCCTTGGGAAGCTTGGGATCTGAGACAGTCATTGTGGGCATCGATATCTACATACGAGTATGTAGATTTAAATATGCGGACGACGCGTGCGCTCTGCAAATCGGATACGGCGGATCGAAAATTTATCTAAGTCCATTTTTCTAAGGCTTAGATTCAGTTTTTTATTTGTTTTAGAATATCAAATATCAAAGTGCTTTAGATCTTACAGGACTCTTGGACACGTCACAATAAGTAAAACAGGGAAATAAAGTGATCACTTTGATTTTTTGTTCACTTCAATCTTTTTAAGGTAAAGAAGCGAACAAGAAACCTTTACCTTGTTAGGTTATTAGTTTTCGAGTTGGAGCAAAAGTTGTCCCATGCTTTTTTTTATCCTAGATTCAGATTTTCATTTGTTTCATCATTCTTGTGACATTTCTAGGTAAGTCAATTTACCTATGTTGAAATTGTGAATTGTTAAGATAAAATTGATAAGAGAAGAATGTAATGAGGCATAATTTTTTTTTAGCTGTCCTTTTTCCTAGATACCTTTTATGGTGTAGAGCAAAATATCGTGTTATGGTAAGCAATGGACACGCTGACCAATAACTTAATTCAGTCGGTACTAGCTTGTCTCTACGATACGTTTTTGGAAAATAATCAATTCTCGAGCGAATTCCTGTGAACCGGGCATTTTTCGCCTGAATTACTGTCTCAGACAGACACTGAAGCTAGACATTATATTTATTATTACCAGACCCTTCGATCAGGTATCCGCTGGGGCCGGCAGATACCTTGGTCGATGACGAGACCATACAAATTATTTTCTGTCCTCTAAGAGTTCACTTTTTTCCCAAATTATACATAGGCTAATTTCCCCAATACTAGATATCCATAAATGCGAAAGTATGTTTGAATGAATGAATGAATACTTTATTGTACCTATTAAAATTACATAAAAACTCTTATAACTAAAATTAAAATAAATACAGTACAAAAGGCTACCTTATCGCTGAGAGCGATTTCTCCCTGACAACCTTTATTTTTCTTTGTTTGTTTGTCCTTCCTTCACGCCTAAGCAATCAATTGACTTGATTTTTGGCATAGAGTTAGTTGAAAGGATGGAGAGTAATATAGGGTACTTTTGTCATGGTTAAACATCAAATTCCCATGGGAGTTATACGAGAAAAAATACCTTTTTATCTCTATATCTCTACTACTATGTCCTAATCTCTGGTCAATGATTTGGGAGAATCAGAATCAGACTTGTCTAAGTGCTTACAAAATAAGCACTTAGACAAGTCAAATTTTATACTATAAACATAGTTATTATTATCAAATAAGAAATAAGGTGTTATTGATATTCTCTTCACTTCAATTTTTTGTCCGTTCCGTTGTGTAGTGTGGTACATTATATTGAGAATTTATATGATTAATAATCAATAACAATATAATAGGGTAGGTATGTACTAGGGAGATATCTTGATAGTTAGGTACATATGTAGGGTTTGAGATTTTAATAGGACTAAGACAACACTCTAACAAAAATGACAATGTTTGGCCATTTCTAACAAAAATGGCTTGCTTGGCCTAAAACATTTTTTAGGTCAAGCACGATAGTCTACTTTAACACATTTCCTAAAACAAATACATATTTATGACCATGCTGCACTAAATTTGTAGTTTTCTCATAATAATTACAGTATGAAATACAAGATTTAGATATTTTTGGTAGGTAACTCTTATTAGGCTTGTACCTACCTATCTTTTATGGAAAATAGTGTCAATTAGATAGGCACATTACATGGGCAGGACGGTCACTCCTAAGATTTCGCGTCCGTAAGAGGTTATTTAAGCCTGATTAAAATACTGGATATGTCTTCACTATGTATATCTAGTGCGTTTGCATTTCGATGAATCTTACATGAGTTTGCATCCTGATTCGCTTTTTAACGCGTTTTTACTTTTACAGCTCACACACTTTACAAGGTAATTTCCAACTCCTTTACCTACTCTTAATATACATACGTGGCATGATGGGTAAGAAACGAGTTCTCCAACTCAACCCGTGGATGTCATAAGAGGCGACTAATAGGAATCTACCAGAGGAAGGGAAGCAGCTTCCTTCTGTGTACTTTAAACACTACTGCGATCAAAATCCGGCTACCAAGGATGGTGAAAAGGACAAAACCCCCTTGTTTGGGGGAGGCAGTTTCAGTAGTGGACGTTAAGACGTGAAGACGAATTTTGGTAACAAATATACCGTATGATGCACTTTAGAACCGCTTTAAAGTTTACATAATTGACAGCTGCTTTCTACCAATTTAAAAGTCTTCTTTAGTATGACATAGTACTCAGAGAGCCATCAAGGTCCTGGTAGATAACTGGATATAAATAAGTAGATAGGTAATTAGTGTAATTACTAGTTGGTAGATACTAGTCCTAACTAAGGAGGCAAGTATCTTATGTTTTTGTTATTATAGTGTTCACACGCGGGGTAATTTCTAAGAAATTTAATTATATTAAAAAAACTTGGTTCCTATCCGATGGGACTTGAAACCGCAACCTTCCCTCAGTACGGGATGCACCAACCAATTGCGCCACGAGGTCATGTCTTTAGTGACGCCGGAGTCTAAAAACTCTGGGACTTCCTTCGGACTCTAGCGTCAACTACAGGGGAAATATTGAAGTTTGATAGATAAAGAATTTACTGGGTAGGTAATAACAAAAATCATTAAGGTTCGTTATTGATATATTTATCTGTAATTTTCACTTGTATACCAAATAAACAATAAACACCATCTTATCCCTACATAGCACAATATACAAATCACACCAATTGCCTACAAATCACACAATACTCACAAATAAATAATCTACCTATAGCCGAACAAATAATCATTTTCTACACAATGACAGATAGCGAGTTACCAATTTAAAGCGAAAAATAAATAGAGATGTGAAAAAATTTGCAACTGATTTGTATTTCTTTATCAGATAACAAATCTAAATGTGCTTTATTTCCGTTAACTTCAAATCCGACCTTATGTATAGGTACGTCACGGTCAGGCAAAGGTTATACGGCACGGTCAAGCAGGAAATTTTAAATTGCATGCAAAAATGTCTTAAAATGACGATATGATAGAAAATCATAGGACGTTCATCCATATCCTTAGAAAATGGTTTGCAAGCTATGCCAAAATACTTATTTTCATCTTTAGTTAGCTATGTTATTTACGTAAATAAAAATAATTTGATTTTGTCGTTAACGTTAACGTAAAATCACTTTTTTAATTAATTAGCAGTCTGGGTATGGCAACATAAAAGCTGGTTTTGACATTAGCTTACTGTCACGCGTCGAATATAACAATTTGTTCTGGTATACGAAACTATGAGTTAGTCAGTCAAATTGTTTTCTATTTCGTTATAGGTCTACTTTCTAGCTAGATTATCTATGCAACTTACATTTACTTAATCTAATGTCTGTCTAAATAAACAGATAGAGTAAACTGTTTAGTCTTAGAGAGCACAGGGGAACTCCCTACACGTTTACTTTTAGAAACAGATGACGAATTCTTAGCTGCTTTCTCCTCTTTATCTTCCTTAATTTTCTCTGTAGTTTTATCCACCTCTTCAGACACTTCAATATCCTCTTCGGTAGTGGTAGTAACTTCAGTGGTAGTTATGGCAGTTGTGGTAAGATTGGCTAACGCCGTGGTAGTTTCTGGTAGGATTTCGCAGGTTTTGCCGGAAATGCCGGAGGGGCAGTAGCACCGGAAGTGTCCGTCGTCAGCTTCGAGGGATTGACATCTACCGTTGTTTTTGCAGGTTCCTGGGTTCTTCTCGCAGTAGTTTAGCTCTGCAAAGATTTATTGAAAATTGAGAAAGTCGCTCCGCCAATTTCTACGGAACTTGCTTCTACGAATCCAGTTTGAATCAAAACATTTGAGTAATTTTTATTTGCACGCATTTATATTTGGCGTTTTCTGCACCCACTTCTATAATAATAACTCTCTTTATCTCTTCAAAAAATTATCTCGTCTCTGCCATGCATTTTCTAGTTTCGGGTTTTAAGTAAGTATGAGTGAAAGAATAAATAAATAGAAAGCTGGTCAGTAAGCCAAAACAAAAAGTTTACATAAATGTGGGGTACTTTATTCAAAATAAAAATACAAAGGGGTTTGAAGATTTTTGTATGGAAGGTGGCCCAACATCTGTTTTATTTTTCACAATCGCGACGCACAATTAAAATTATATATTTGAAGGACATTTATACAAATAAAAATGTTCTATATACATCCTAACTAATAATATTAATGTGAAAGTGTGTTTGTTTGTTTGTCCTTCCTTCACGCCTGGGCGCCGCCGCCGCCACCCTAACTAAGCAACCAATCGACTTGATTTTTGGCATAGAGTTAGTTGAAAGGATAGAGGGTAACATAGGTTACCTACTTTTTGTCTTCGTAAGATATCAAATGCGTCAGGTTTGTGAGATATTCAGAGATGAAAATGACTATTGTTCTAATGACTTTTTTCATATGATTTTCCTTAGGAAGATATTTGGCAAAGTTAAAAGGTTACTTGTAGCTGAAATGTTTTCAACGAGTCTGCCATTTAAATTGCTCGTATTTTGAACTGTCATAGAAACCGCTAAAATCTCCAGCTAGTGATTAGTTCCTAATAACCTCCAGGAAATTATAAAATTCCCGTGTTCAACGATTAGTAAATACCATTTTGGTATTATAACGATGGTTTAAACACCTTGCAAAGTTATTAGCGCGTCTTATTGGGCAGTAATTAAAAAAAACTTGGTCTAGAAGTCTAGAACTTTTAAGGTGTGGTGTAGATAGAGTTTATTTTATGCCACAAGCTTTAGCCATAAAGTCACGTACGGTTCCGAGAAATGGATGGCAGGTTTCTTATGAAATTTGTGATACATTAATGTAGTATCCACTGGGTTAGGCTGTTGGTCTGCAGACCTTTGATAAGTTGGTAGACATTGCTATTTTTTTCCTAGATAGATCTATCTAGGAAAATAAGTGTTCTTATGGTATCTATACGATAGGAGCACTTATTTTTTATCTAACATTTTTAAATTAAACGGGTTTCCTGTAACTTTTAAACTTGGGGTAATGCGAGTATTCTACGACATGCAAGCGATAAGAGAATGCTAAAAAAAATACCTATTGGTGATTTGAGAAAAAAAAGTCAAATATGCACTTTCGAGTGTGCTTAGGTAGCTGAAACATTCGTAAGACCTTTATCTCAAGACTTATGTATTACAAATTACCTTCATCACAGAGCATGCCGCCCCACCCCTTGTCACAGGCGCACTCCCAGGGCCGGCTGCAGGAACCGTGTACGCAGCCCGGGTATCGATGGCAGGTGCTGCAGTCGGCGCCGGTCCAGCCCACCTTGCAGCGGCACTCGCCAGGCCGTCGGCAGTAGCCACGCTCGCTGTGGCAGCCTGGAGCGCAGATCGCTACCAAATTATAAGTTATTTTATTTACCTACATAAGAAAAACATAAAACATTATAGCCTCCTAGACCTAATTTCTGAAATAAGTTATACAACTGAAATTGTGTAACTTAATTCATAACTTATTTCAAAAATATAATAACCAAAGAAAGAAACACTTATCAATTAGGCCTTTTTTGAGTTTAGGTCTAATAGACCAAAGATCTTATTGAACTTAACTCGTATCAATAAGATCTTTGGTCTATTCATTTTATACTTTCGGTGATCGTACCACAAAACGATCTTCTGTGGGTCCAATGTGCCTTATATGCCTAAAGGTACCTTTTTACGGTTCCGTATATAAAGGGTGAAAACGGTACCCTATACTAAGCCACCACTGTCTGTCCGTCTTTCCGTCCGTCTTCCAGCGGTCTGTATCTCATGAACCGTAAAAGCTAGACAGTTGAAATTTTCACAGAATCGGTCACAAACAAATAATAAAAATAAAATAAATATAATTTAAAGGGGGCTGTCATACAAAAAGATTGACTTTCTGGCTATTTTTGAAGTTCTTTTGTCAAGACTGTAGGTATCTCTTGAACCGTAATAGGTAGAGAGTTGAAATTTTGACAGGGTGTCTATTGCCGTTATAAAACAAATAAAAACAAATAACAAAAATAAATGGTGAGATGACTCACACTTGGCCGGTTTTATTCTTTTTTTCTGCTGTTTAATCAGTGAGAAGTTCGTGCAAATTGTAAATATAATTTGCTACTTACGAGTCTGACACAACAGCCCAGTATATCCCTTCGCACACTTGCACTCTAGCGGTTTGTCACAATAGCCATGTTGGCAGCCCGGCAGGGGCTGGCAGTCTCGGCAGGTCGGGCCGGTCCAGCCGAAACGGCACCGGCACTCGCCGGGCTGGTCGCAGTAGCCGCGGGTGACGTGGCAGTCGGAGCGGCAGGTTGCTATATCAGAAGATTCATTATATAAGAGCATCTTTTGAAGGGCGTTTGTCAGAGCTGCATGTTTTTCAAATAGAAGAAGCAATAAATATCATCATAATCCGCAGCTTAGCGTGCTATGGGCATGTTATGCGGAGAGAAGAATTTTGTGACGAGAAGAGTGTTGAATTTAGATGTGGAGGGAAATAAGGGGAGAGGAAGACCGAAGAAAAGATGGATGGATTGTGTGAGAGGACATGGGTAAGAAAGGTGTAAGTACAGAGATGACGACCTATAGAAAAATACATGTTGTGCCGACCTAGAGTGGGATAAGGGAAGAAAGAAGAAAGCACGTTGAATTTTTTACATTGTGCGATGAACAAACTGTCAATACTTTAAATGTATGAACTAAAAATGTATAACACTGACGGTGCATTCCGAATTACGCTAAAATCAATATCAGCGCGCTCACACGCGTTCCGCATTATCGTGAGCGCGACAACGTTGTCCCGTGTGACGTCATAGATGACATCATTACATGCGCCATTTTGCGATATCAACGACCATGCTGCAAACTGAAATCTCTGTGAGCGTGCTGTCAAATCTGACAATTGGGTTTGTTTACTAACGGTTTTTTCTTTGGGTTTTTTCAACAAAACGTTCGTTTGCAAATTTTTACAAAGAAATGGAAATAAATATAGAAGACCAAATCAACGGTCGGAGAATAACTTTGGTGATCTCTTTTTGTATTGCAATGAGATATTGACATTGACACCACGACACGACACGTGACCGTGAGCGCGCTCATAAGTGTTCCGAATTAATTTTAGCACTCAACTGTCAATATCGTGATATCTAATTTGGAACGCAAAATATTTTTGTGATCGCTATCAGCGCTGTAATCGTAATTCGGAATGCACTCATACACTAAACCAATAAGGTTGTACACATACATACATAAGGTTGGACTTTCGCTCTAAAAAGGTGACCAAATATAAAATATTTCCTACACATACTGGCTAATTGTAATAAATTAGCCAGTATCATCCCATTGTCGGACAAAGGATTTCTCCCTTTTTCAAACACGTGGAAAATCAACGGTAATAAATAAGTAAGTACATACATATGTAAGCCATATATTTCCAAAGCAATCTTGTATATTAATTAGACCGGCCAATAAAAAAACATAAATAACTTCTCTCCAAGCACACAATATATCAGCAGGTAGGTATTCTTACGTTCAGAGCAGAAGATGCCATCCCACCCTTCCTTGCAAATGCACTCGAAGGAGACATTGCAGTACCCGTGTAGGCAGCCCGGCATGGCTATACATTTGTTGCACTTATCGCCGTAGAAACCGAGTTTGCAGCGGCATTCACCAGGCCTCTTGCAGTACCCTAAAATAAGACAAAAAAAAATCTTCTAATTCTTCTTGTAATTCTTTATTGTACATACATTGCATCAATTTATCTAATTACATAGGTGTATAGGCGAGCTTAACGCTAAATAAGAGTTTTCTTCCAGCAAACCTTAGAGCTATAGGAGAGGCGATGAAACAGGTAGAGGAAGTGTACAAAAAAATATCAAACAAGATATCAACTGAATAAATAAACTAATAGCAGGTATCTATATACAATAGATTTATAATTTTAATAAACATCATCAAATCAGCCCATACACGTCCACTGCTGGACAAAGGCCTCTCCCATACGACGCCACAAATAGCGCTCCTGAGCCGCCTCCATCCATCTACTCCCTGCGACCGCTACGATGTCGTCGGTCCATCGAGTGGATGGTCTCCCATAATAAACATACAACATTGATAATAATCATAATAGGCTGGTTTACACTGGCCAAATATAAAGTCTAGCCATGGTGATCTCAGCCAAACGCGCCGAGATCACCATGATTTATGGCAAACAAGAGGCTTTGGTTTCCCCCATAGCAGCGTAGATGAGAGAAGTAGTAGAAAACCACCAAGCAGGTGGTTTTCTACAACTAGAATACATCGTGATAGTCATGGTGATGATGTGACGCTTTTCTGACACATTAGACACAGACTGTTATTAGACCAAAGTTGTAACTGGAAATCCCATATTGACCAAGTAAGAAAGAAATTGAATAAATTTATTTATATTATTTACAGGCTTCGGAAAACTTCTAGCCTCAATACCATTCTGACTGCTTATCATGGATTCGTAACTTCTACCTTAAACTACGGACTTATTCTATGGGGTAATTCTACAAACACAGAACTTGCCTTCATTGCTCAAAAAAAATGTGTAGGTACGCGCAAATGTAGGAATACCTCCATGGGAGTCGTGCCGGTCTTTCTTCATTAAATTGAAACTATTAACATTGCCCAGTATGTATATTCTAGAGGCTGCTAAATTTGTAAAAGAACATTCGAATTTATTTGCTAAAGCAAGTGATAAATACCCTAGATGTGTACGAAACACAGAAAGAATTGTTCTGTCGAGGACTCATAAGACAGCCTTATATCATAAAAACTGTCATGCCATGTATGGCTTTATATTTAATAAAATCCCTAGTGACATCAAAGACTTACCGTTAAAACTATTCATATTATGGCTTATTGAAAAAGCTTTCTATAGTGTTAAGGAACTCATGGACCTAAAATAGAAACATTAGTAAGTACCTAATCACCATTACTGAATTTATTTTTATTTAATTATTTTTCAATTATATAGGATCCTATTTTTAACAACTTTTGCATGCCAATGTGTTTTGGTGAAGGATGTGACACTATTCTAATCTTTAATAACTTGTATTAAGACCATATTTCTTGCAATAAATGCATTGAATTGAAAAAAAAAAGATTCAAGATTTTTATTTGCAACATGTTGTACAATAAACGTCTTACAATTAGGTACAAGTTTCAACATGAGCCCGGGTGGGGGCACTGCAATTTGGAAAACAGTTTCCAATCGGACAACATTCAACATTCGACAACATCTCCTAAAGTGAGCATAGAGGCATCTCTATGCCTCTACGCTCACTTTAGAGCATAGAGTGAATCCAGGTACGTAGCGTTTCGCGAATCGTTTAGATTCATATTCGGAGTTAGTATTATTATATACCAACGACCCGCCCCGACTTCGCACGGGTGCAAATTATACATATAATGCACCTTAGTCATGAATCATTCTATCTATCAAAAAAACCGCATCAAAATCCGTTGCGTAGTTTTAAAGATATTTATTCAAGACGTTTATTGTCACACATCATACTAACAAAAATTTACAAAATAATCAGGCGTCAAATCACGTTATATACAATTTTGCTGAATTTTGCTGTAGAGCGGCAATGGTCGCTTTTGTGTGGTTTTTATCGCATCTTCGCACTAAACATTTCAATGTAGGTACCCAGATACTTTCAAGACTGGATCATAGAACATTACCTAGTCATCGTCTGACTTAGCATCTTTCGGTTGAACATACAAAGGGTACCTACCTACTTTTTCTCGTATGATTCGAATGCATACCTCACTCATAGAAAGTAATATAGAAAGCTTTGTGTATTTTAACCTTAGCAACATCTTAGCACGATTAGTGCCATTCAAATTCTATCTATTATTATAACCTTAAAACATAAGAAAAGTACATAACTATAAAATATAGAAGGCTACGAACCTCTCCCAAACGGAAACGGATCGGCTCATGCGGATTTGTTGTTGTTTCACGTCGAATGAAATGGGGCGCGCTATTAATGAGAAAACGCTTCTAACCATCAAATACGAAGCTGTCATGTGGCTGTGTGCATGTGCTCGGTGTCGGCACCATTTTTTGATATTTTTTCGTACTTTCTGATTCATTTTGAATAAACGATTGATTTCAGAAATATTTTTGATTATTTATTATGGAATAGGATGTTTGCAATGCGACAGATTTTCGAATAAAGGTGTCTATCATGCATAAAAAATCGCTTGAAAATGACACGATTTGGTGGTCAAAATCAGTTTCGCTCTCATTTTAATATCATTATGTTCTTTGAAAAACTAAACCGCTACAAAGATACCTAGTATTTTTCATCCCATTGCGTATAGAACATTTCAATAAGACCGGGGACATAGTTTCCAAATGAACCGGAAAGAACGTTTGTATGGGGGCTAAAACTATCCGTTCCGTTCTTAAAATTAAATTATATCTACCTACCTAATACTTTACACAGCCTTTAAAATTTTAGAGGAATGACCGCAATGTGTTTTACAGTTAACGTTACTCTATGTAGGTCACAAGTACCACAACTTGTATTTTGTATAATTACCCAGACTAGTAAATAAACGAAATGTCTAATTTTGTAATTTTATTCACATATGTAGATACCACATAGTATTTCTTAATTGAAATAAAATTATACTACACTTAGACGGCTCGTGAACGGCATACACTCACGGTCTATGAATCAATTAAAAAGTTATTTCAAATATTAGAACTGCATCTTAAATGGTGTTGTTTATGATCAAAGACATGCTTGGGTAATTAATTATTCAATTACATTGGTAGGTCAATTGCTGGAATATGTATAATGCAATGGATGCAATGGACCGATGACATTTTAGCAGTCGCAGGGAGTCGTTGGATGGAGGCGGCTCAGGACCGCTATTCGTGGCGTCGTCGTTTGGGGGAGGACTATGTTCAGCAGTGGACGTATACTTACGAGCTGATGTTGTATTTATGTATGTATATGATGCAATAAACATTACGCTATTGATTGCACGTGCGTCGTGTGCAGCTAAAGGTTTAATATCTCGACAAAGATGTCATAGAGAAAGGTAGTCGCTAATAAAAAAAAAATGATTACCTGACATTCGGACGCCGAGTTAGTTTTAGAAGAACATAACAATACTATTTGGTATTAGTATTAACCAAATAAATATATATTATATATACTAGCTGACCCGGCAAACGTTGTTTTGCCTTCAACCCTTATCACTTAGGGGTATGGAAAATAGATAGTAGCCGATTGTCAGACCTACTGAATACGCATATAAAATTTGGTAAAAATCGGTAAAGCCGTTTCGGAGGAGTACGGTAACTAACATTGTGGGATGGAAATTTTATATATAAGATATATATACTTTAAGCTTATAATTTAGGTAATATATTAGTGTAGTTGTAAGGCCAACACTGCTTATTTCATAATTTAATCTAGAAAACATGTGTAGGAGGGAAGACTGGTTATCTGTAATACGGTTTAATCTAAACTAAAACAGAAACCAGGGTTTCATTAGACTTGTTTTGTATATTTTTATGTGAAATAAATGATTTTGTAATTTGTATTTGTAATAGATATATATATAACTTAAGACAGGTTATCCATCGACTCCCTCGGTCGGAGGGAGTCGATGGATGTAGGCGGCTCAGGACCGCTATTTGTGGCGTCGTACGGGGGAGGCCTATGTCCAGCAGTGGACGTGTATGGGCTGATGATGATGATGATGATGATGATGATGATAACTTAAGACACTTTATTAACAAAGAAAATTACAATCAAATTATAGAAACAAATTAGAACTAGTATTTACAAGTGAAACAATTGAGCTAACTGTAGAATGTTGCCTACAGCAGGTAGCTCAACTGGTCCATATCAATACCAGTCGGAAGCGTCCCTAAAACGCTGCTGGATGCATTGCCCCGCTGTATGGCAATGCTAATGCGCTGCGCCAGATACATCTGATCCCGGGATCCGAGGACTCAAACCCACCTACTCACCAGCTCGCGGGTCACGCGTCGCTGCGAACAGGCAGCAAATTTTTGAAAATCCTGAGAGCCTCGGTACCCCACGGATATCAAATATTATTTAAATCTTTGACGGAAATGGGGTCTCGACCCCAAGGGGAGCAAATGCGTAGGCTCTGTCGAGACCTGCATATACATATATAGACATACATATATCACATAAGACGTTTTTCAGAAGTTTACATACCTTGTAATGGATCGCAGCCTTTCTTGCAGATGGGCACATCGCACAGGTCACCCTGCCAGCCCTTCAGGCACTTCGGCTCGCCCTTATCTGTGCAGACGTAGTGGCTGTCTTCTGATCTCTCGGCTGGGGAGCACGCCTGCGAAAACAAACGGTTTATAACTTTATCTCTCTCTCGCAATAAGGTTTGCTGGAAGAGAACTCTTTTTAGGGTTAAGCTCGCCTTTGCCATTAATTTTCTTGTTAAATGTTTTTAATGTATATTTTTTTTCAATAAAGATTTACATTATTTCGTTCATGATGTAACAGTACAGAGTATCAACATAAGGGAGCAGTAACATAATTACGTATTTACCTACATAAGATTCTTCAGATATTCTTTTAAAATAATAAATGTCATAGTATGTCAAAGTTTGTAAAGATGGATGTATGGATGTTTGTTCTGCTTTGACGCAAAAACTTATGAACTGATTGGGCTGAAATTTGGTATGGGTATAGTTTGGGACCTGGAATAACATAATAATATAGGCTATGTTTTATCCCGATAAAACACTAGCGAAGGCGCGGGTAGCAGCTAGTCATATTTATAATAGTATTTATGCCTAATAATATTATAGTAACGCATTCGCATTCAGCGCTCCCTTTGTTCTTGATTTGAAGCTTTCATAGCATAGAGAAGAAGACGCGCTCAACAAAAACTAAGGATTTCATCTACTTCTATTAGCAGAAATGTTTACAGAGCTGCGCTTTCGACTTTTAACCTTGCAATGGTTGTAGCGTGTTAAGATTGTTTAGGTATCTATCCATCCCACATACGATCACTTGATTAGGTAGGTATAAATAAATATGCAAGTCACACTCGGATTTCACTTTCGATGTTTTGGAGCCAAATTGGACATTGACAATGAATTACGTAACAATTGAAAGTAAAGATATATATCCAAAAGGGTAACAGCTATTAGAGTATTGAGCGTGCCTATGAGCTAAATAGAGAAGAGAGTCAAAAGATCCACAGTAAAAATAGGTATGCTGCTCTAGATTTTATTCTAACGCCTTTTCAAATCGATATCAATTTCGATTGCAGAATGATCTTCAAGACTATTAAGTGCAAGAAAGTAAACAGGAAATTAACTAGGAATCATTGGAGACGGTCGTCGGGGACAAGTAAATATAAAAGGTCATAAAAAGGACAAGTTTCTCTAAGAAACCTTAAGGATAAACCGGCGCCGTTAATCTACGTGAGTCAGCCAGACTTTCTAATAAACTCGAGAAAGCCCGTGAAAGCAGGCCGCGCCGCGAAAACAAACACGCTCGTTTTAAAACACCTAATAAATTGAGTAAATTGCATATTTGGCTGACTTTTTTGCCGGCCAAATCCGGTGCAGTCGAATGCATCCTTAAGTAGACCGGACCTTAACGGGAGACGGGCGGAGAGCCAGGCATTTCAAAAACTCGTCGTAGATCATGTTTCAAGTCCCGAAATTAGCATTCTAGATCTAAATGGTAAAACATCTTTTAGTATTACAGATCTTGCTAAGTTTAGTAAAATGGAAGGATTTATTTAGCAGGTTTGCGTGGTTTTAGTATAAAATGCGGTATAAAATTAACAAATGGACATGTTACCATACAGGGAAGTAGTATCTGACAATATTTACGGCCTACGAAACGCAAGAACCGCTACGAACTTTTCTAAAATTTTCACGAAAAGTAGCAAGAAACGATACAAAATTCTGATTTGCAGGTATTACAAATTATGCTTACCTGATTATTTACTACTAACTGCTGTGTGCGCCTTCGCCAGCGTTTTATCGGGATAAAAAATTGCTATGTATTATTCCAGGTCCCAAACTATGAATTTGGGACCTGGAATAACTGAACTGATTGGGCTGGGTATGAACCCAGCCCAACCAGTTCAGTAGTTTTGGCGTGAAAGAGGAACAAACATCCATACATCCATGCTCAGAAACGTTGACATTTATAATATTAGTAGGATTGTATTTATGGTAGGTAAGTAGGTACCTGCTAACTGTCAAGGGTCACGTTATACAATTGGCCTATGGAGAGCAATAAAAATAAATTATGAAAAGTTAATTCAATAGTTTAAATTGTTTACTCACCTGTTTCTTCCATTTCGCGACATACTTAGCCGGAAGGACAGTCGGCACAACACACAACAAAACAACAACAACAACAGACTTCATCCTACCACCACACCACTCTTACTAACTCCCTGCTCATACGTTCAATACCGATAATTACCGGGATATATCGGGAATTCCCGGAGTATAACGGATAGTTCCTGGGAAGTGGGAAAAGCAGGGATGAGCACTCGTTCGCGTCTCAAAGTGTACTGTTACGTGTTAATGAACTTGGCTTGTGTAGCCGGACTTTCTCCGCCATCGCTTTTTACGAGGCTAGGAAGTTGGCGGGTTTCCGACCGGATATAGTGCGAGGTACCTACATAGGTACAGAGAGCTGCATCTATAGGTAACCCCAAACAAACTACAAATCGATGAGTTAAACGAAGTTTGGGTACTTTTAATTTTACATTGTCATATCAGTCCAACGACGTCCAGCCACGTGCTGAACACAGGCCTCCCTTAGAGAACTCCATAATGATTTTGCACTGTTCGCATCCAGTGATTTCCAGCGACTAGGTCGCCGGTCCACCGCGTTGGATGCCTACCCACACTGCTGTACTGCGCCTACCGGTACGTACGTGGTCGCCTCTAAAGAGCCTTACGACCCCAGCGGTCGGGATTTCTACGAGCTATGTGCCCTGCCCACTTAATATTAAAAACTATAACTCACGTAATTACGAGAACCTGTCAGGGGGTACCTATCGACGCCCACCTAGATATGTACCTACTACCTCACTGCAATGTCATTGTCAATGCATGAAGAAATCATAAAAATAGAAGTTTGTTTTGAAAGCTTTATTAAAACTCAAAAGATCGATGCTATCTCGAATATATAATCTCGAAGCTACGAAGCTTCGGGGTTCAGAAATCCTATAATTACAATTATTATTTGTTTTACTCGTGTAAAACAGCTTACTTAGTGGCCCAACATGCATTTTATTTCCCGTTTTCTCGTTATAAAACTTGCAGTGCATTTCTGATAAATTGACACTATAAAGTTTCTGTAGTAGTCAATCCAGTTTAGAGTTTAGTTTAGTTTGAAAGATATCTCTGTTGATAAATGGAAATACGCTACCATATTTGTGATATGGGTCTTTTTGTAACTGAACTAACACGTTGAGAGCAAACTTTTTTCTTACCCCAAGACATATGTACATACTAACCTCTCCACACAGCTGTTGTGAGCGCCCGCGCCGCTCGGGCGTTTCCAAAACATGTTACGGCTGTGCTGAACTTTTTTGTGTTACAAGTATCAACACCAGAAAGATCGACCGAACGATCGAATACTTTTAAAATTGGGATTCGATCACTCACGGGTCGTTATCGAGTCTCTGTGGTACGATCACTATCGACACATTCGACACAGGTCTACTCCATACATCTACGTACTGCAACGTCAGCTGCCTTTTTGCTTATTTTCTATTTAAAAACAGTTTTTTAGGGTTCCTTTGGTGGAATAGTTGTGTACGATGATGGTACGGAACACTGTGTGCGAGTCGACTGCACTTGACGGGTTTTATTTACACTTGTTTCTTATGCTCATTCATTACCTAGTTAATCAGCGTACGAAGAACCAGCTGTCCATTAGACCACAAGAGGAATGAAATATTTATGTCAGTGCTAATTGAATGGTGATAGAGATATTTTTTTAAAAGAGATGGAATCGTGACCTTTTCCATTTTATTTTTCGTGTACTGGAAATTTGTAGTGTGGATAATTGTATGACAAAACAAAAGATAATAGTGCACGCTTTTAATAGTAGATTGTTACACAAGGGTAGTAATGGAGCTATTACAGAACAAAATCCAAGGGCCCTAAATTGGATTGAGTGCACCCGAGATATTTAGACGCCCGAGCGAAGCGAGGGCGAATATAGTTCTTTCCCGTGAAACTACTGGCCACAGTGTAGTGTCACTGGAAATGAACGTTTACCCGTAGCACTACCAGTAGTGTCACGGGAAAGTAAAATTTCCCTTGACTCTACTAGTAGTGCCAAGCGGTAGTGCCTAAGGAAGTAAACGGTTCGAGGGAGCACTCAATCCAATTTCGCGCCCTTGCGAGCGCTCGCAAAGGCCGAGAACATAGTTCGAGGGTGTAATAGCTACTTGCAACCGAGGTAAGCATTCTACTTTACATCATAATGGCGAGGAAAATAAAACATTTATATACTTAGGTATGACAAAATGTAATTTTTAGTAGAAAAATTAATTATTTATTAAAAGATTTTGTACAACATCTTCTGCTTCGAGATAACAGAAATCAGGCGTGCGAACCAGTTCTTCATCTGATGAAGTACTTGACATACTGAACTACCACTTTAAAATTGTTTATTACAGTTTTAACTTTTAACTTTAGTTTATTACAGTCGCACAAATGAAATGAAATGCCGCAATTTCCACAGATTTTTTCAGTAAAAATTTTCTTGTCATTTTATAAGAAAAGAGATTGTTTCACCAAGTAGTTTTGCATAGCTTGAACTGTAAAGTCCTTACAATTCAAACAAAGTGTGACGTAATGAGATTTGAAAATGGAATTCCTATAAAAATGTACTGTGTTGCGATTACCATCTTACACAGCCTCTTTGCTTAATTTGTAAAACCTTCTTGCCGAGCATTAAGATGTAAAAATATATATAATACAGAGTGTTTGGTGGAGGGTTAGACAAACTCTGAAATTAAAGTAGAACACCCTAACTGTTAACAAATATTATTAATCCTGTTTTTTGAATTTTTTTACGATATTCCGAAATTTTACCTCTACAATTTATCTTTGAACATGTTTTCAATTTAACTTTTTATTTGGTTTTGGTCCCAGATTTATCCTTCGTCTATTGAAGGCATTACTCGTTTAAAATAACGAGTAAATAATTAGGTCAAGGATCTCAAAGTAAAAAAAAAGCTAATCAAGAAGGTCAATTCTGTATCGTTTTAAAAAAACTCTAATAGCGATCTAATAGCCCGGCTACACGCTC
This sequence comes from Eupithecia insigniata, assembly GCA_947859395.1. Lineage (NCBI taxonomy): Eukaryota > Metazoa > Arthropoda > Insecta > Lepidoptera > Geometridae > Eupithecia > Eupithecia insigniata. Next base: position 2,479,619 of record OX402007.1, read on the forward strand.
TAAAATTTGTGCAAACATGCATGCACAAACACAGTTTGCGCAAGCAAGATGAGCCCGGTCAATCATTGCTTATTACAACGGTATACCACATGTAGCCAAAAAGTCTATAAACTTATCAAAAATTAACCTACCTGACAAGCGTTGAAGATATTACGCAAAAAGTTTTAATGTCTGACTTAAAATTAAGAAGAAAACGCTAAATGTCGTCAATCACAATACACTTTATTATATTAATTCTTCTATATACAGTTTAATTTAAAGCTATATACACAGTTTAGGTCCATATAAGATCACCATCAGAAGCTTATAAATAACGTTCAAATGTCCAACAGACGCTACATTTACATTAAAAAATAAATATCAGATTTGTGGAAAATACATCTAAAAAACAATATCTATGAGAGGATACTTGTATCGAAATAATAACATGAATAAATAATTTCTAATAAACGGGCAATAGTGGTGTATCTCAGGGTTCCATACAGGACCATTCCTGTTTCTCTTATTCAGCTTTAATATTAATAAAAAATCTCTTATTTTTATTGTTTCATTTCATTTGATAAAAACTATTTATTTACACAGAAAATAACAATCAAATAATAATAACAAATTAGAATTAGTATCGATGAAAACTGTTATAGAACATTATTCATTTATTTCGATACAAGATACCAATAAAAAATCTACTTTAATAAAAATTACAGTGTACAAAATATTGCATAAAATTCACTCTATGTATTTGTATGATTGATTATGAAAAATACACGTATTCACTTCTATTTCTAGAATGTAAGCTGATAAATGCTGTATTTATACATTTTATTAAAGTTTTTGTTATTTATTTACATTAATTAATAACAAAAACTTTATAAACAACGAAAATTACTATCTAGAATAGAAACAAATTAGAACTAGTATTTACAATTGAAACAATTGAGCTAACTGACTGCTGTAAACAATCTACAGGTAGCTCAAGTGATCCATAATATCAATACCAGTCGGCTAATTAAATGCTTATTTATTATGTTTGAAGTTACATTATAGGCGAATATTATATTACGACATTTTTAAATATTACCCTTAACAGAATAAACAACAAGCACATTATTATACATATATGTATAAAACAATTATTACTGGACTTTCTCTTCATTCATAAAAGCAAATGCCTATAAACCATAAAAATTTTAGAAAAGGTTTTAACACATCATCTGTAATATTTGCAGCTGGTAATAGTTACAGAAGCTGGCATCCGCTCACTGAGTAAATAACTTATACAGGTGTCCACAAGTTAAAAAACATACAAACTTCAACCTTATTACATACATGATTTATTATTCAGTGTATTTATTATTTCCTTACATCGTATATTTGGGCAGTGTTTGTTGGAAATATTCATATAGTATGATTACTGGGGTAATCTATTAAGTAAAAATAAAAATATAAATGGAGCAACATACAAACTTAAAAACAAAATGATTTCATGGTATAACATAAATTTAAAATTAAATTTAAAAGAAAATATAACCCGACTGCATTGTTTTAGCAAGTAACTGAAAAGCGAGAAAACAAGCTTTGGTATAATATATTATCGAAATTGATAAAAAAATTAATAACACTATTTTGAAAATTTTTGGCTGACTGGGGCAATATTTATGGTAGATCTATTTGTCCCCTTCTGCTCTATATTTAAAAACTAATTATTTCATATTTCATGTTTATTAGTGATATATATTTTTGAAATCTGCTGAGAGAGGACTACTTAAAGATGGAATAAGCTATAAGTTTAGTAAACTTTAAGATTATTCTTTTCCATCACTATATAGTACCTTCATTTTACCTACATATATATCTTTTCTCGCGGGCGTCATCTTAATTTCTTGAGACTCGCACTCGATTCATAATGACACCTCACATGCCAAAATCCATCCACCCGTTAAGGTCGTTGAGCGTGAAAAAGAAACCTCCCACATACATATTCTCAAAAACATAATTCTCCTTCTACGCAGTCGGGTAAAACGAGGAAATATAACTGCTTACGTAGTTAAAAAAAACTGCATCTAACAAAATTAGTTTTTTTTTCATATTTCATAAAATCTTATCAATCTATAATGTAAACTTTTTATATCAGATCATACGCATAGGAAACTGCACAATAGATAAAAAATACAAAGTAAGAGTAAAGAAACACTATACATTTCAAAATGGCAATAAACACAGTGAAGTATTCGAAAAAATTCTAGTTCTACAGACTTTCAACTAAATAGTTGAGAGAACTTGGAAAACCTTATTACAGTTACTCATTATGATAGGCCTCATACGACCACTTTCGGTGATCTTTCTTGATAGAAAATTCAAGCATACCGGCCTGCGAAATTTTTATATTAATAAGCCCAAAAACTATCACTTTTAATATTATGGCCGTTGACTAAAGAAAATTCTATGCGAAGTGAGAAACATCACATTTTTCTATAGTTCTTGAATAGAATTATATTAAATAAACTAAATGTTGCACAATAAATGCTTAAATTTGTAACTATGGTCAGTAACATAACTACTTATAAATAGAAAAACAAAGTAACATTTCTCTGTTCTTCATAAAAAATGTGTCTTTTGCGATTTGCGTCAACGAATATTACAGGTGGAGTTCTTCCGAAAGATAAACGTCTGATTATTTAACAAGGGGAGGGCACGACCTTGGGATTTCGTTTTAGGATCAGCTTTCTCGTATTAATTGTACTCCATTAGGGTCTTTATTCCTTACAATCCTAACGCGCGACGCTCACCAGTTTCATGAAAATGGCCTTAAAAAATCCGAGCACAGCTTATATACTAGTGAGTGAGATTGTACGGTAGCTTGCAGCACGATTCTCATGAGGGAACCGTTATTGCGAGAATCCACTGGTATTTCAGAAGAACACCCACCCTTTATGAGAGGGTTATAATAATCTATATCGTGGTTCGTACTGGAACTGGGTGTGAAAGTAGACAGTAATGGAATGTCTATAAAAAGATCTAAGATATTTGAAGTATAAAGTAAGTTTCATTCGAGATTTTCATACGACATGCGATAAAATCGTATCAAGATAATTTGGCGTGTTTTTAAAAACGATAAACAGTCTTCAAATTACCTTACTTTTACACTGTTTTTAAGTTTTGCGAGATAAATACTAATCCCCTTGGGATACATTTTTTATGGGACCAACCAAATAGAATAGTGAAAGAATTTTCAAAACCGGTCCAGAATACAAAAAAAGACATACACGTCAAATTGAGAACCTCCTCTTTGAAGTCGGTTGTAAAATCGATTTAAGAATGTAATACATATATGTATCTTGTAAAAAAATATGTAGGAGATTCCGTTACATATTTTTTTACTGATCAAGGCAAATACTTTTTATCTACCATTTCATAATAACAAGAGACACGCATTAACAAAGTAAAACAAATTTCCGTTGCCATTAATGTCTTTACATTCAATGCGTGTAGTATTTTAGTGATATCTTACCTATAAAAAAACATTTTACATATAACAGTGAATTATTCGACTTATGATACAAAAGTATTCACAAACTATAAAAATAATATTCTACAAGAATTTTACAGGTAACACTTTAATTTCAACATTGCACTGTTCCAAGTGTTTATCCTACATTATTTCTACACAGGAACTTAATTAAATTAGTATAAACTAGTAAAATTAAATTAGTATAAATTAAATTATTAAAAAAGTATAAAGGTTGCCTGGAAGAGATCGCTTCTAAGCGATAAGGCCGCCCATTGTACATGTTTTATGTAATGTCTATTTTTAATGTTTTCTTCGTGGTGTACAATAAAGAATTTTGTAATTGTAATTGTAAACGACCTCCAACTCAACCCGTGGATGTCGTAAGAGCCGACTAAGGGAACCTACCCGAGGAAGGGCAGCAACTTCCGTCTGAGTATTTTTAAACACCAACACTGCGATCACCAATCCGCCTGCCAAGCGTGGTGATTATGGCAAATCCCCCCCTACATGAGAGACCATCCACTCGATGGACCGACGACGTCGTAGCGGTCGCAGGGAGTCGATGGATGGAGGCGGTTCAGGACCGCTATTTATGGCGTCGTACGGGGGAGGCCTATGTCCAGCAGTGGACGTGTATGGGCTGATGATGATGATGATGAAACGACCTCCTTTTTGGGTAATGACATTTTGTATGCCTACATTTAAAAAAAAATCTGTTCTATTTAACCATATAGAGCACAATTATCATATATTAAAGTCCTATCACTTTTGAGTTTCAGCTTAAAAATAACAACCTGTCAATGCGAGTAAATTAATCAATGTGTGTAATGCTTTATCAAAACCGATAAAAAGTTAGCTTAGAGGGTTTCTCAGACGGGCGCGCCCTGCGCCCCTTGTCTATTAGGCTGGCTATGGGCCACTATGGTTCCGGCAAGAGACCGAGACCGCTGATCCTTGGAGGAAGCATACACCGCCGAAGGCCGTCCATATCACTATGAAATTGACACCGAAAAACATATAATATTACGAATAATTTTATTTATTACACGAATCTATTCAAAGATTGTTATCAATTCTACATAATTTTTTTTTTTGTTTTTAATGTTAATCGTATTTTTTCAAAAAAGTGTTTTGAAATTTATTTTTTAACCTATGTGATATGGAATAAAACTCTTATATTTTATTTGATTAAACGTTGTCGCTCACATCTCCAACTCCATTGCCGCACAACACATAAAGGAGCATTCTTTAAACATTTAGATACATTTTACAGTGACAAACTTGCTTACCGCAAGATTCAAGCTCACGCGCTGTCTACTAGTTTATACCGAAAAATTTGTGAGTTAAAGCCCATATTTGAATGTTCATTTTTGTGTTGTGCTGCAGTGGTGATGGACGTGTGAGCGCCAAACTATATTTTCAAAATTGTACCGGCCGCCACTGCAGGTCGCTTCTGTCTGAGAAACCCAAAGGCTAGATTTCAGATCTCACATACATATATTCAGTAACAGAATCACCGATAGACTTCTGTTCATTTCATTTCCTCCTGTGATGCAGACAAGTCGATATTCAATTCCTCTCGAAAGTTTCGTATTCCATTGCGGGGTTTGTCCGCTCCTGGACAGGAAGTATTTGTTTGTTTTTTCCTATTTTTCACGTAACAACTTAATAGATATGCCAAAATTAACAAATTGCTGTGTACTGAGTGCTTGTGTAGGAATATATACAATACAATAACAAAATCACAGAATCGTAGAATAGACAGAAAAATGCTAATAGAAGATAAATGCGTTAGAGTTTTACGTTCTGACAATACAGATATTCTTTTATGTAGCTTTGTATCCCCTTCTAGTCTGTTTTTGCTTATTTGCGCATTATTTCGGCCATACAGTACTACAAGAATCTAAATCTTTGCGATACATTTTTTTTTTATTATTGTCTGTGACCAATAGTGTTTATTTTGAAAGCTTTAACGTGGCTGATATATGTATATACGTCTATTACATATTCTGGACCACGATTTTGCTAACATTTGTTATATAAATCAGAGCGAACCAAAGCATAAAGAAAACCAAAATATACAGCCATCTTATCGAAACAAAAAATAATTATTAATAATTTTTAAAAAGTTTTTATATCATCTAGGACCGAAGTTCTTGGGAAGACGAATCCAACGAACCCAAACGTGACGTGGTTAAGTCGTTTCGTTTAGGAGTTCCTATGGCCACGTAAAGTTTCCATCATCAGACCAGCTCGGTGGTGATATGACATTGCAATGTTACCGAACGTGCATGGCTATGGCAAATTTCAGTTTAATGTATGTATTGTATTTATTTTCAGATAATAAAATCCATAGTTAATTGGTTGAGGATAACTAATAGGGCAAGTAGAATAATTGTAAAAAGGACGGTTTTATGTTTTCTTGAATCGAGATTGGCTTCGATATATCCACAAATATTAGTAAACTCAAAGTCTACCGGACATATTTATTAGTCCGGTAGACCTTGAGTTTTTAGTAATCTCTAATGTTATAAGAATCTATAATCTCTGATCTGAAATCTCTAATGATAACAAAACTAAAATTTTATAAAATTTTAGTTAGCACAGCGGCGTCGGTAAACGCTTCTAAAATAACTTCAAAATCTTGACTGTCGTTGTTTTGTTTAGATTTTTTGTGCAAATTGGTACTCTAATTCGGTGTATTAGAGTACACCAATTGGCCAAAATTTAGTGCTAGAGAATTAAAATAGGCCCCCTGGTATCAGGTTTCAATTGTGAACTCTATTGCTAAGACGGAACATAGAAAACTAAGTAACATTAGTGGAGATTCATAGGTATAGTAATCGCGAGAGAGTCAATTTGTGTAGTATACGAACGGAGAGAGGAAGTGCTTAAAAATACTGGCAGCCTACGAAAAACTTTTGTAAGCTACAAGTATTTCATATGATGGATTAATTCATATCATTTATTTATGAGAAAAACATTTATTTATTTTCAACTAGCTGCTGCCTGCGCCTTCGCCCGCGTTTTATCGGGATCAAAAATTGCCTACATATATGTTATTCCAGGTCCCAAATTATACCCATACCAAATTTCAGCCCAATGAGTTCAGTAGTTATTGCGTGAAAGAGGAACAAATATCCATACTCACAACTTTGACATTTATGATATTAGTAGTATAACTTCAAACGTAGGTACCTACTTCAAAACTCCTGAATGTTTACATTGTTTACGAGACAAATAGTAATTCCTATGGCATAAAACTGGAAGAAACATTAAAATAAAAAGTTAAAGACAAATAATCAAAATCGGTTATCATTTGGCGAAGAAATCATTTAACAAAAACCCCCTTAGGACACATGAAGCCAAATTAAGCATCTCTCTATTTTTTTTAAGCCTTTTGAAAACTGGCCAGTATTATCTTCAACTTCCTTCAACTCTTACCGCCGTTCGCATAAACATTATAACCTGCGTTACTTATAAAAGGGATTGAGAATAACGTCATTTCGCATTCCAGATCGGATGAAAACTGAGCAGTAGGGTAACTATCGATCATAAGACATAACGTAACGCACGTTATCAGCATTATTTGTGCTCATTTTAACGTGAATAACGCATTACTTTCGTTAGTCGTTAGCGTTAATTTCTTTATGACCCAAAGAAATTTTGTGCTTTGTTTGTAAGGAGTGTATGAGGCCACCTTAGGCACCACGGTCACCACGCAAGACCAGCGCTATGGTATTCTCTACTATAGCACATGCTGGGAGAGATCTTGTCAGTTTTTCTTTTTATTTAAGTTTAATTTACTGTATATTACTCATCTGCTCTGGCAATTAGTGGCAATCTGGCAATTCTGGCAATCTTTTTACTTTTACAAATTAACGCTCACACAAAGCGGTTTTCCTCCACCTTCATCATACGCACCGCTAAGGAATGGAACTCACTGCCTGCTTCAGTTTTTCCGGTGAATTACAATCTGGGTCTCTTCAAGACAAGAGTGAACAGGTGTCTTCTAGACCTCCGTGATACAACGTCGGCCACATCGTCACTTTCCATCAGGTGAGATTGTGGTCAAACGAAGGTCTATACAATATAAAAAAATTACGCGTTTTTCGCGCTACAATTAGCGTAACGCTTATGCGTAACGCTCATGTGTTATGATCGATAGTTACCCTACAGGACAGCTTGAGATTTCTTCCCTTCTATAAGAACCCAGGTTTTACACATAGATGATTAACCCTTTTGCTCGTACTATAGAACAGAGTACATAGAACATACATATATTGTGCATATAATGTAGTGTAGTATTATAACTTGCCGTGTCGCGTGTCGCTATACAGAGGTACTTGTTTATACTCCGGGAAGGGATATAGTACTAGGTGGTCCGCTGTTTTGTACCAGGGGACGAAACCGTTCTGAAACAAAAACAATTGCAGTGTCAATTGTCCAGTATTCATTTGTTGTTAGAAGACGTGTTATAAGAATTCGTTTATTACACCTTAAAATTTAAGCGCCCTCGTTTTCACCACAACTAAAGGGAGATGAAGGATGTACATAATCTATCAATCCGATGTTATGCGATGGTATTGGTTACTTTCGAATATGGAATAAGGAAATCCGTAGAAGAAACAAAGTTACCGACATAGCTCTCAGAATTAGGAGGCTGAAGTGGCGATGGGCAGGCCGTATAGTTCGTAGAACCGTAACACACATAATATGTGTGTTACCATGACAGTTATGAAAGTTTTATCTTTGTCAGTAGCAATAGAATCTTTAACTTACAAAATTAGTTCTCTTATTGGTGCCTCGTCCGAAGCCGTTCCAATGGTTACCAGCGATACCGATCTGATCTCCCACCTGCGACAAACACATTAGTTAATTAAATTGTTCTTACAGCTATCTGATAGTTCAGAAATAAAAAAGATGTTGGCATGATGTGGTACGGAACCCTGACTGTGCGAGTCCAACTCGCATTTGGCTGATTTTTGACAGTAATTTACGATAGCAACTGTCGTCCGAAAGACTCCGGGCATATGGACTAGTGGGTCGACAAGGAGATAAGATTTATATTTGCACTAGCTGCTGCCCGCGCCTTCGCTCGCTTTTTATCGGAATAAAAAATAGCCTATAATATGTTATTCCAGGTCCCAAACTATATCCATACCAAATTTCAGCCCAATCAGTTCATTAGTTTTTGAGTGAAAGAGTAACAAATATCCATACATCTGTACATCCATACATACTTTGATATTTATAATATTAGTAGGATTAGGACCAGCAAATGAAAAAAAACGAGCAGAATTTTTTGTTTAGTTGGTTTCTGTGAAACAAATTAACCAAAAAATTCTGCTCTACTTCCATAATAACCACGGCCAAGGAGTGAAACGATGCATCCTGCGACTGTTTTCCCGTTAGAGTACAATCTTTGAGTCTTCAAATCCAGAATGAATACGTTCCTTCAGGGAAAGCGTGCCTCATCTTTGGTCACATCTTCAATGGCCAATTGGTGGCATAATGGTAGCCAAATGCTCGATTATCGAATAAAAATTATACAATACTATAAAGATGAGCGACTGTGAATGATTTCATTCGAATTATTCGACTTGACAAATCATTCGAACGATTCGACTGAGTAGAGCAAATTAGTAACTAATTTGGTTAGTAGTCGCGCGTCGTTCCAGTCGTTCGACTGCCCGAGTCGGGCTTCATTTCATTCGTTATTCGACGTGGATTGGTTGGATTATGATCATTCGACTAACAAAGTCGACTCGGAGCCATGAATGACCCATTCGTAATAGCATTAGTAATTATTAGTTGTCATTCGACTTTGAAGATTAGTATATTAATAATTTTCAAGTCGAATAAGGAAATTAGTAGTTTTCTATCATTCGAATAGTCAGATAATTCGCAGTCGCGCATCTTTACAAACTACATCCATACAAACTTTGACATTTATAATATTAGTAGGATATTATACTAACATCAAAAGCCATGATATTCTCATTATTAGATCCGCTGTTAGCCATAACCGCCACTCTGTCGTGCGCGATCTGCCCGCCGAAGTAATAGATGTCGTCGAGAGAGAAGAAACTGTTTGAAGCGTCAAGACGGTTCGTCTGCATTATCTCGTACGCTACTCGACCGACCTGGAACATTTTAAGAGTTTGATATAAGTTTCGGTGTACAATTCAATTCGTCTATTTCAAAACCCCTGCCATATCGCTGTCTTTCGTGTATCAAAACATATCTCCCTTTGTGTGCGGCGGCGTTCAAGGTCGATCAACTATATTTACAAACCATACTTCCCACTTCTGAGCGAGGTCTCCTTGATTTCTAGCATTTCTTGCCGTCCGAGTGCTATCTTAAATTATTTAAATAAATTTTATTTAAATTAACGATGGACGGGTCACCCTGGAATGCTAAGGAACTAGGAATGTGTAGCTAGGGAACTAGGAATATGTAGCTAGGGAACTAGGAATGTATAGCTAGGGAACTAGGAATGTGTAGCTAGGGAACTAGGAATGTTTAGCTAGGAAACTAGGAATGTTTAGCTAAGAAACTAGGAATGTGTATCTAGGACACTGGGAATGTGTAGCTAGAGAACTAGGAATGTGTAGCTAGGGAACTAGGAATGTATAGCTAGGGAACTAGGAATCTGTAGGTAGGGAACTAGGAATGTGTAGCTAGGGGACTAGGAATGTTTAGCTAGGAAACTAGGAATGTGTAGCTAGGGAACTAGGAATGTGTAGCTAGGGAACTAGGAATGTGTAGCTAGGGAACTAGGAATCTGTAGGTAGGGAACTATGAATGTGTAGCTAGGGAACTAGGAATGTGTAGCTAGGAAACTAGGAATGTGTAGCTAGGGAACTAGGAATGTGTAGCTAGGGAACTAGGAATGTATAGCTAGGGAACTAGGAATGTGTAGCTAGGGAACTAGGAATGTTTAGCTAGGAAACTAGGAATGTTTAGCTAAGAAACTAGGAATGTGTATCTAGGACACTGGGAATGTGTAGCTAGAGAACTAGGAATGTGTAGCTAGGGAACTAGGAATGTATAGCTAGGGAACTAGGAATCTGTAGGTAGGGAACTATGAATGTGTAGCTAGGGAACTAGGAATGTATAGCTAGGGAACTAGGAATCTGTAGGTAGGGAACTATGAATGTGTAGCTAGGGAACTAGGAATGTGTAGCTAGGGAACTAGGAATGTTTAGCTAGGAAACTAGGAATGTGTAGCTAGGGAACTAGGAATGTGTAGCTAGGGAACTAGGAATGTATAGCTAGGGAACTAGGAATGTGTAGCTAGGACACTAGGAATGTGTAGCTAGAGAACTAGGAATGTGTAGCTAGGGAACTAGGAATGTGTAGCTAGGGAACTAGAAATGTGTAGCTAGGGAACTATGAATACGTAGCTAGAGAACTATGAATGTGTAGCTAGGGAACTAGGAATGAGTAGCTAGGGAACTATGAATGTGTAGCTAGGGAACTATGAATGTATAGCTAGGGAACTATGAATGTGTAGCTAGGGAACTAGGAATGAGTAGCTAGGGCACTAGGAATGAGTAGCTAGGGAACTATGAATGAGTAGCTAGGGAACTAGGAATGAGTAGCTAGGTAACTATGAATGTGTAGCTAGGGAACTATGAATGTGTAGCTAGGGAACTATGAATGTGTAGCTAGGGAACTATGAATGTGTAGCTAGGGAACTTTTTACTGTTATGTTACCTGACTACTGAAAGTGCAGACGATGTAGTCACTCAGAGACAGCATGTGTAGATCCACCAGCAGCCCGGTGAGAGACAGCGGCGTGTAGCGCCGGTGTGTGGCCGCGGTCTTAGCGATGGACGGGTCGCCTAGGAATGTGTACGATGGAAACTTCTTCCGAGCTTCTGCTAGGACCTGGAGGAATACTCCTTCTCATGAGTCATGGATTCTAATACAAGTATTAGTATAGACTTTATTTGTTCTCCTGGAGGACGTATCAAAGTCATTGAGTTACAATAACGTACTGACATTATCATCGTCCTTATCTAGATAGACGCGTCGTTGGTCGACATGTTGCATGAACTCTAGCTAGTCATAATACTCCTTCACATGAGTCATGTATAAAATATTTATATAGACTTTATTAAATATTTCTATAGACTAATATTATTTTATCTATAGGCTAATTTATAGACTAATCTACGACCATCTATAGACTAATATTTGTATAGACTTTATTAGTTCTACTGGAGGTTTTATCAAAGTACTTACATTAGCATCGTCCGTCGCTAGATAAACGCGTCGTTGGTCGACATGTTGCGTCAACTCTAGCTGGTCATAATACTCCTTCACGTGAGTCATGTATTCCTGAATGTGGTGGAAAGCAGCTTCGGTGCCCACTTTGTCTGTCCGTCGAATATGTACGCTGGGAAAAAAATGTTTTTTTTATAAATTAACTTGCACATAAGTAATATAGCTCGCTTTATATAGTCTTTCATTAAGCGCTTCCTATCTATAAATTTAAACAAACAAACGTTTATTTCGAAAATATGTTTGACAATGGTGTGGAACACAAATTAAAACAAAGTGTGTGTGTGACACATCATTGAAATTTTTTATTCCTTTGAAAGGTCATCGATGCCATTGTGTTTTGAATATAACATCGTTCAAATGCCCACCGCGGCTTCTCTGGGTGGCACGCATCCGAAATGCCTAATTTTTCATGATTCTGGCGCATAAATTAAGCTGAATTTGGCGGATGGCATGGTTTATGTTGGCTTTGAAGGCCGCTGTGGTTTGTGGCTAAGTGCTCATATACACGAGCGGCAAAGTGCCAACGGCAGAGGTAACTGTAGCCGTCGATACTCGTCGATGGCAGCAGTCGACAGTCGACTGCTGGCGTCAATTACAGCGCGACCGTAAAATGGTTGTCTGAACAGAACACCCATTTTGATAAAACAATTTTATCATTTGCAAGTGTTGTTGAACGCTGTATCCATCCATGATGATGTGGCAAAATAGGTTGAATAAATGACATCTAATTTGACAGATGTAGCTTAAAAATCTGGCCGCTATAAATTTTCAATGAATCAGAATCAATAACTTTATTTCTTTAGGTTGACAAAATAAGCACTTAGACAAGTCAATTTTTATACTATAAACATAACTAATATCAAATAAGAAAAGCGGTGTTATTGATATTCTCTTCACTTAATTTTTTTGTCCACTAGTGGAAGAAGTTAAAAAGAAACCACCTAAGTTCGGTAGTCCCTATAGAAAGACCCTTTAGATACAGAAGAACGGACCCGAGTCATGAGCACAAATGGAGAGTGCCCCACCACCACACCACAGTGTACAATAGTGGAATAACACATGTGAGGCCTTACAGACGACTACCTTCGTCTCAACGAAATAATTGCGTCCAGCATTGACGCGACACTGTCACTATTGATTTCTATTCCCTTTGATATTTTACACCCTTGAGGGTAAAATTTGATTCGAAACTTTAAATGACATTTTTTTTTTGTATCTAATTAACAGCTTAAATAATAAATTCCGAGCTTTTAGCTTTAAAAATTACGATACTTCTATACAACCTGTCAACCCCTTACAACCCTTTTTTCGCCTGAAAAAGTAGCCTATGTCCTTTCTCAGGCTAAAAGTATCTGTGTACCAAATTTAATTTAAATCGGTTCAGTAGTTTTGACGTGAAAACGTGAAAGACAGACAGATAGACAGAGTTACTTTCGCATTTATAATATTAGCAAGGATTTAGTAATAAAAGGACCAAACATAATGGGGTTTAGACTTACCCAACTATAGGATGTTTGAAGTCCATCTTAGCTACGGTCTCGTTGATAGCCTTCTGCATGGCAGCCCGCGGCTTCAGAATGTATTTGACCATCTGTCCGATCCACCACGCCGAGGGGTCGCCGTTGAATCGGATTATCCTGGAAGTTATAACGGTTATTAGAATGAAACTTATCGATTTTATATAGTGAAATCGGCTGAGTTTCTCCTAAAATCTTGCAGTGTTATGCCATTGGTTGCCTGGAAGAAATCGATTTAAGCGATGAGGCCGCCAATTCTTTTACCTTTTACCAATATGTTTAGTTTTTCTGAATAAAGCATTATCTATCTATTTCTTAATCTTATATTTAGAATGTGCAAGTAAGAAAAATGGGTCGAGGAAAAACAAAACAAAGCAAATATTTTTTCAAACTTCAGCTTTTTTAGTTCCAGACCATCTAACTAAAAGCAGCATATTTTTTTTTAAATAATTATCTATGTCCTTCTTATTTCAATCTAATCATTCAAATATGTCTGTCCTACTTACATATTTCAATATATGTATTTGAAAGGAAGTCATGTTCCTATGTGTTTTTGTAACGTAAGGTGACAAGAACTTACCTATGCGCTAAATCTTTGGGAACAGCTAACGGTAGGAATTTAGGCTTCGCCGTGAGTGAGTCGATGAACGGGAGAGAAACCACTTTTGTGTCGTACATAACTGAAACAAAATACGGTTAGTTATTTATTTGGTTGAAAGAATGGAAGACGATCGCATAGTCTATAAATACGCCTTATCAGTTATTATAAATTTGTAAGTTAAAAAAAAATTGAAACACGCAAATAAAAATCTTAAAATCTTGAGACAGCTTAAAACCGAGATGCCTGGAGAAAGATTATCCGAAAACCAAAGCCAATGTACACAGAATTAGTGTGGAAGTGAAGATAACGCACTAGTACATTGATTTGAGCGGATATGGTCACGTATGACAGATCTGACGATCGTTTCAGTGCTACGGCGGGGCGCTGTGGAACGATCGCCCATCCCAGTTCGTCACACGAAGAGAGCCTTGCTACAGAAAGACATGCCATCGCAGTGCGGGGAGCGAAGCGAGTCGCGCTTTGTGTATCTATGTAACATATTCATACACAAGCTCTGCTTAGCTTGGGGCTAGATGATGCTGTGTGTTAGTGTCCAGTATTTTATATTTATATATTACTAGCTGCTGCCCGCGCCTTTGCACGCGTTTTATCGGGATAAAAATAGCCTATATGTTATTCCAGGTCCCAAACTATACCCATACCAAATTTCCGCCTAACCGGTTCAGTAGTTTTTGCGTGAAAGAGTAACAAATATCCATCCATACAAACTTTGACATTTATAATATTAGTGGATACCTACAAGGCGCGTCAGTGCGGTGAGCGAAGAGAGCCGCGCTGTGGGTTTAGACATACCGAGTCGCTGTGTAACTTTACTGGGACTACGTCCCTGCTAGAGCCTTTCCGATTTGTTCATACCGCTAGCCTCGCGAGTTGAGAATGAGAGTGGGCTGGGTGGGCTCGCCACAGTAACAGCGTCAGTAGTCACCTGGCCACGAGTGCGCCTTGTCGTTGTAAGTGCTGGTGCAGGTCTCCGAGAGGGGCTGGAACACGTACTCCCAGCCCTTGCTGTTGTACCGCCAGCCGCGAGAGTTGAGGATTAGGGTCCGCTCCGTGGCATACGCGAAGATCAGGCAGTATACTATGTGGTGGAGCTGGCAACCGAAACCGCAGCCCTGGAATAGAATGACAATATTTTAATTGAAATGAAAAAATGTTTATTTGGCACGACACAAGACATACTTAAATAAGAAACGCTAAGCTAGGAATTTACAATAAATATTTTAGAAAAACAAATAAATAGAAAAGTATACAAATTAAATCTAAAATACAACTAAGGCTATGTTTAAGGTACTAATAAGAACTTTCTCTTTTCATACTTCTTACTAGCATTGGTACTGCCACTAGCTGCTTGGTAAACCACCGAGTGTCGAGCCAAAAAGGTGTCAACTCAGCATGTTGCTGAGTAGGTAAGTGGGATTACCTACTCAGCGCTGGTATTATGTTGACCCTCGTGACGAAAGTTACGTCACCAACGGCAAAGCTAAAACATACCTAACCAGGGTAGGGGTACGCGTCATTGTGGTTTCTTTTTCACTTCTTCCACTAGTGGACAAAAAATTGAAGTGAAGAGAATATCAATAACACCTTATTTCTTATTTGATATTAATAACTATGTTTATAGTATAAAATTTGACTTGTCTAAGTGCTTATTTTGTAAGCCTAAAGAAATAAAGTTATTGATTCTGATTCTGATTGCGAGTGCATAACCTTTGTGTGTACACGAGCGGTCGCTCGCGATGGATCGAATGCCTGTGACATATTTTATGTACGTGGAGTTCTACATTCCCTGTACAATTATGTACATTTCGCCTAAAACCTAAATATGTAAGCCTCTCTCTGATGGCAATTCTAGATCGCTCGCAGTGGAATTAGGATCACTGAGGATCTATTGAAAATAATATTATGGCGTGTTTTAAAAAACCATAAACTCAAATCCCCTTACATTTATTTTAAGTTTTGCGGGATAAATACTAATCTCCTGGGATCAAATTTTTATGGGATCACTTCAGGATCATTTTCTATGCAAAACCGGCCCATAATTGGCGAAATTATCGCGTAACATACATACAAAAAAAACATAAAGACGAATTGAGAACCTCCTCCTTTTGAAGTCGGTTAAAAATGTGAAATTCGCTTGTGAAGCTGGTCGAAAAAAAAAGTAGCAGTCAAAAGAACGGAGTACACAAATAGAACGCAGCCGTCAAGTGGGCTGGTGCATGTAAAGAAGGGCCACAACGCATTTTGTATGCATAATTTGGTAGATACATACATAATATGTTTTCTATAATTTTCATTGACAAAGAAAATCAAATAATATAAAGAAATTAAACTAGTATTTACAATTGAAACAATTGAGCTAACGGCAGACTGTTGCAAACAATCTACAGATAGCTGGTGAGTATCAGGCGCAGCGCATTAGCATTGCCATACAGCGAGGTAATGCAACCAGTTAAGCTATCATATATGTTTATTATTATATACACACGATTCAATGTAAGATGAGTAATGAGTATCTCAAGTGATGGAAACTATTCTAGTAGGTACAGCGGCTTGTCCTAATACGCACAAGCAGTAAGTACATTTTAACATGGTACTAAAGTTACCTTATTAGTGCAGCCGATTGTAAAATGAAAAAAAATATACAGCCTAAACAAAAACCACCATAATGGAGCAGTAAATTTGAACCACCGTCATTACAGTAATCGTTGCTCTCTAGACCGTGTCCCATCATAGTTTATTGTACTGAAATACAATTTGTTTATAAAACCAATTTACATGTCAAAATTTTGTAGATAAGTGCAGAATTGTATTTACAATACAAAATAAAAAATTAAATGCAACTTATTACCGAGATATTGACCAGGCAGGTAAATATGGCTTATGTACATATTGTACATGGAGATAGGATTTAAATTACGTTTAGCTATTACATTATTATCTTCTTATACTCTAATTATTACTTGCTCTAATTAATAGCTTTTATTAGATAAAACTCTTATGCAAGACTTATTAGAGTCTAGTAAGTCTTTCATAAGAGTTTTATTTTTAAAAATTGTAGCTTGGTTTCAATGCCGTGACTTCTGACCGTATATCAAGCGTGACTGATAACAGTGATAACTCTGTTAAGATAAGAAATGTTAGAAAATTATTTTTAAAGTATCAAAACTAAATTAAGGCAATTTAGCGTTACATACAACAAATCAGGACTACGATAAATACATATTAACAACTGATTTAATACTCTTTTGCACAAGTTACGCGCCCAACTTATTTCAAAAGATGTTTTTGTTTTCGAGTTATTTAATTTTTTTCTCTTCGGTTTCCTCGCGCGGTTTTTAGTGAAAACGTATTGAGGTTTTTGGAGTATTTAGGAAATAAAAAGGTAATTCGGTGCCCTTCGTTTATTGAGCAGTTATGTACAGTCAGCAACAAAAGTCCATGAACACATCCAACAACAACAAATGTTACTACTTTTTTTATTTTAAACAAAGTAAAATGTTCGTTTTATAAAATGTTTAAAGAATTTTGGAATATTAGGTATTGTTTCATAAATTACTGTACTCGTGACAAAAATAGGTGAGCTGGGTAAAACGTTAGTTTTATAAAATGTTCCATTACTTTTGGAAAATTGGTGTTCATCGATTTTTGTAACCGTACAACAACAGGATAATTTCGTTGTTTAGTCTGTCACTCAATTGTGAAACGATTTAGAGTTAAGAAGTTTTATTTATTTTATGTAAAATAAAATAAATAATGATGGTAGATAGATTTTGTAATGTTGGATGTTTTCATGGACTTTGGATGCTGACTGTACATTGTTTAAGACCTCTACATCTGTTACGACATTCTACCATAAACACATTAGATAAACCATAAACATTGTATTGGATTATTCTGACCTCCTGCGAATTTTAGAAGGAATTGATGACGAAGAGTTTAGTTGTCTGTCGACCACGGTAGTTGCACACAGTCGCGCGGTGCGGAGATTTTTCAGTTCCTCACTAAGGACTTTTTGGCAGGGCCGAACTAAGTGCTGGGGTCGATTCCTGGGATTTCGTAATTATATTTTAGTGTTCTGATTACTAGTTGGGTTGTCTTTGCACATAGAGTAGCACGCCACGTCTCTATCTACTTTCATAATGCAACTACTAAGTAGGTATAATTTCTCTTAAAAAGCGAATTGTACTACCTATCCTACTTAAGAGTTGATACTATCTGAAATCAGTTATTTTCAACGATCATATCTTCCACAATTCTGAAGCATTTACTTTGAGATTTTAATATGTTATAGTTCAGGATTGATGCTAGACCACTAGCGTCGAAAACACGATTACATGAAATTTTCTCGATGGAAAAAAAATCCAAAGTTCACTCTAAACTGTACTTTAAACCGTCGCTATTCAATAGATACGTTAAAATAAGCCTTGATACTTTGTACAGTAAACAATCAGAGTATAAAGCAGTCGGTGTGTGTTTTAGATTTTCAAAATTACTATTATTTTTACCGTAAAAAAACATTATTTTTGCGGTTATGACGTTCTACTCTGTCACGCTCATATGAACGCGAAATCCCAAGCCTATCTTTTTCACACAATGGTGAGGTATTGTAGACCCTTAATATAAATTTGAAAGTAACTGGGTCTATCTCTCTGTCTGTTACCTTTTCACGCCTAAACGGCTGAACGGATCTTGGCAGAGGTAGATGGTATCCCGGGGATGGAAATAGGGTACATGAAAAGCGCGTGCGAAGCCTCTGGCAGCAGCTAGTTCTCTATAAAAATAAATCTCTTAGACCATATTTCAAAAAGAAGTTTCAAAAAAGGTAGGCCGTGGGCGCCGTTGTTATCCAGTCGTGACAGTAACGTCATCGCTATGGCGAGTAGTGCTGTGCTTTACTACTATTTTACTTGTAATGTTTGTTTTTTATTTATGTACAAAATTATATTGTATTAAGAGTGGGAGACAGCACAAGATTAAATAAAACATCCCAGGTTTTAAGAAGTCGTTTATTGGATAAAAAACAACGAAATCAAGTCTCTATGTGTTTATCGACAATTTACAATTCATAGACTCTTGGCAGCACTATTTTTTTCACAGGTATTTTTGTTAAATTTATGCCTTGGCGTTGAGAGCACGGAAATGCGTTTGGGGCGTGGCGGTCAAAAGGTTAAAGTAGAGCTTATGGTAAAAAGTTATTATTATTTGGTTAAATACCAACATGCATGTAGGTAATTTTAACTACTACTAAATGAAATTTAGGTATTTTTCTGTAAGTATTCGGTATTTTTTTAATACAAGTCAATTTTGCGTACATTATTTCCAAGATAATGATTAATGAGGTATGTTTAAGTGGGTATGTGTATGAGTGTGTGTGTGAGGTTGGGTGCTCCTGAGGACACTGGTCTCTTTGAGAGTTCAGGCAACAGGGGCTACCAGGGTGTGATTGTTTGTGTGAGTGAATATACATTATAGCACGGTATATTAATATATCCGCAAAATTTCAAGTGTAGCCCTGCCAGCGTTCTTGTCTTCCGTCTACAGCACTAGTTCTTTAGTGGAAAAAATTTTAAATCCGTCTTTGGTCTCACCTGGAAATTCATTCGAAATTTCGTTCTTAGACGAGGCTCGAATGGCTTGGCATAGTGCTTGCCCTGATGCTGCTCCCCCAAAATCTCTTTTGTCCCAACGGCAATGGGACGGGCCTCTGTGTGAGTTGACACGGAATTGTTTGTTACAAACGTGCTCCAGCTCTGCAGATCGTGCCCGTCTCCTGGCCGTTTCTAAATGGGAGTCAGGACATTGGTTGCAAGCACTTCCTTCATATAATACTGGCACTCCATTGGATCCCGTAACTTTCCGTATAGCAACATGTCTTCGGTTGGGTGCAAGGTGTTGCGCGCCTCATCAATGCCAGTGCGGTACTGTTGTCGAACAGCTTGGTCATCACGGATTATCGTGTACTAGGGCTGCCGGTCGGATGTCTCGCCATGCCAGCCTTAATGACATCATCCGTCGGGCCTTTGTCACCGCTAACGTACCAGCTATTCTCGAACCGAATGGTCTGTTGCGTGACGATGGTAAGAGGCCCGACGGCATGACTTTAGTCCCTTGGGAGCTGGGCAGGCCTATTGTGTGGGACGCTACATGTGTCGACACACTTGCGCCTTCCCATCTTTCAAGGACATCCGTGAGGGCTGGTTCGGCGGCAGATTTGGCCGAGGATCTCAAGAGGCGCAAATATGCAGGTCTCGACAGAGCCTACGCATTTGCTCCCCTTGGAGTCGAGACCCTAGGTCCGTGGGGTACCGAGGCTCACCGGGTTTTCAAAAAATTATCTGAGCGCCTGGTCGAAGCGACGCGTGACCCGAGAGCTGGTGAGTATCTGGCGCAGCGCATTAGCATTGCCATACAGCGGGGCAATGCAGCCAGCGTCTTGGGGACGCTTCCGACTGGTATTGATATGGACCAGTTGAGCTATCTGTAGATTGTTTGCAACAGTCTGCAGTTAGCTCAATTGTTTCAATTGTAAATACTAGTTTAATTTCTTTATATTATTTGATTGTTATTTTCTTTGTCAATAAAGTTATTAATATATATTATAGCTACGTCTGTGATGGGCATAATGCAGCCAGTTAGGAAAAAATGTTTTAAAATCGAACCTTAATGATGAGAAATAACTAACCTTTGAGAAGGAAACTTATAATTATATGCACGTAAACATTCTTGTGTTAGAAAACAACTCAAATCGTGAACATTTTTTAGAAAGATTACCCGATTTGGTGGCCAAAATTAGTTTCGCTCAAAAAAAAAAACTGTCACCTTGCTAATTGATTTTTGCTTGTATTTTTTCAGAAAGAGTTTTCTACGGCCTTTGGGGAGCTTTAGAGCTCTGGGGCCGGCGGTCCACCATCTAGCGCGCATCAGGTATTGTTTTCCAGGCCCGGGACAACCTTAGCGCAACATAAATTGAAAAGGTGGATTCTCTCTTTGTAGTTTGTTTCCGTTGATTTTGACAGAAGTTTCGTCTTTGTTATTTTTCTGTTCACAGTAAGGAGGGCGTTTGCCGTGGAGCCCGGCGCCGGGCTACCACGCGTGCGCCAGCCGCTGTCATCCCGTTAGGTTATTTAGATTTGTAAGAATTTTTATTTACATTCGTAAGTTCATATTGTGATGATACAATGCACGCAATCGTTAGATGCAATTAGGAATGCTACGGGAATCAATCCCATCGTGTCTGTGCAGCCTCTCTTAGAGTGCACACAATGTCCCCAGGCTCGTTTTTTCAAGGGACAGAGAGGCCTCAAAATTCACCAAACAAGAATTCATAAGGATCCCATTATCCCGCTGTCTGTTCCGGTTGCAGGAGCGGTAGATATTTCGATGATGAAAAATTCTAATAGTGTGGCTGACACATCCCCGTTTTGGAAAGTTCTGAGTGAGTACAAAGCTGCAACCCCTGTTTTTAAACGTATTCCTAGAGGTGCCCGCATCTCTGTCGCTTCTGCTCTCTCAGAGGCCATTAGGAATACTGTATCAAAAAACACCAAACGAGCTTGGGAGCATTTACTAGTTTTCCCTTACAGAGTACTACATGTAAAAAAAGATTTGGCCAACAAAGCTTCTATCACGGGTAGAATCAAACAAAATTGCGTTAGGTACACTGCGTGCGAAGGGCAGCCTATTTCAATTGTTGATCAGGTCACACAACAAAATTCCAAATCAAATAAACCATTGTCTGAGTCTACTATCTATAGACTTGTAGAGAGTAAACTCAGTGATGGTGACATAAAAGGTGCCTCTCGCATACTTTTTTCAAATGACACGATGGCGCCAAATAACGATGATACTCTCATATCTCTTGAGAGTAAGCATCCAGCTGCAAGGGCCAATATCCAACTCCCCGATCCACCGCAAGAGAGTGATGTCGCTGTGGACACGATCAGCCAGGATGTGTTTAAAGCTGTCATGTCTTTCCAGAGTGGCTCCGCCGGCGGCCTGGATGCTGTGACTCCACAGCATCTAAAAGATCTTCTTTCTGGTGGATCTGGCCATGCAGGTGAAGTCCTTCTCGAAAACTTGACATCTTTAATCAACCTGATGTTGTCAGGTCGAGTCAACAGCGAGATCACAGAACTCTTGTACGGTGCGAATCTTTGCGCACTAAAAAAGAAGGATGGCGGAATAAGACCCATAGCCGTGGGCACCACCTACCGCCGCCTCGCGTCTAAAGTCTGCTGTCGGAAAGAAGCCGACTATCTAGGCGATTATTTTCGACCAATTCAGCTAGGCTTTGGTTCGCGAGGCGGATGTGAGGCCGCAGTACATTCCCTTCGTACATTTTTGGACAAAAATGATGGGGAGGTAATTCTGAAGGTAGACGTCAAAAACGCCTTCAATTCCGTAGACAGGGGCGCCTTGCTAAAAGAAATTAAAGACAAAATTCCAGAAATTTATCCCTATCTCTGGCAATGCTACGGTTCACCGTCAAAATTAATTTACAGAAACAATGTCATTTCGTCCGCGGTTGGTTGTCAGCAGGGCGACCCTCTTGGTCCGGCCATTTTTAGCCTTGCTATCCAACCAGTAATTCAACGTCTTAAATCCAAACTTAATGTTTGGTATTTAGATGACGGAACGATAGGGGGAGACGTGGACACAGTTTTTAATGACCTAAAAATCATCACAGATGAATTTCGGCAAATAGGTTTAGAACTAAATTTTTCAAAGTGCGAGCTTTTTATTTCGGACTCTTGTGTAGACAAAAACAATATTATAATAAAATTCTATAGTTTGGCTCCCAACATTACAGTTGTAGATAAATGTTAACTTCGCCTCCTTGGTTCACCAATTTTTGATGAGTCTTTTCAGTCATTTGTAGATGAGAAAATTCAAAATTTCAACAAAACCTCGAACAGACTTCTCAAAATTAATAGCCATATGGCTTTTACAATTATTCGGTTTTGCTTGTTTGTACCTAAATTTACGTATTCTTTGAGATGTTTTCAACTGTGGAAACACAGCGAGCTCTTGGAAGGCTTAGACAACATAATAAAGAATACTTTATCATCGGTTTTGAATATCTGTTTCGATGACAAGGCATGGTCGCAGGCCTCCCTGCCTGTCAAATTGGGAGGCTTAGGTATCCGCAAAATTTCAAGTGTAGCCCTGCCAGCGTTCTTGTCTTCCGTCTACAGCACTAGTTCTTTAGTGGAAAAAATTTTAAATCCGTCTTTGGTCTCACCTGGAAATTCATTCGAAATTTCGTTCTTAGACGAGGCTCGAATGGCTTGGCATAGTGCTTGCCCTGATGCTGCTCCCCCAAAATCTCTTTTGTCCCAACGGCAATGGGACGGGCCTCTGTGTGAGTTGACACGGAATTGTTTGTTACAAACGTGCTCCAGCTCTGCAGATCGTGCCCGTCTCCTGGCCGTTTCTAAATGGGAGTCAGGACATTGGTTGCAAGCACTTCCTTCATATAATACTGGCACTCCATTGGATCCCGTAACTTTCCGTATAGCAACATGTCTTCGGTTGGGTGCAAGGTGTTGCGCGCCTCATCAATGCCAGTGCGGTACTGTTGTCGAACAGCTTGGTCATCACGGATTATCGTGTACTAGGGCTGCCGGTCGGATGTCTCGCCATGCCAGCCTTAATGACATCATCCGTCGGGCCTTTGTCACCGCTAACGTACCAGCTATTCTCGAACCGAATGGTCTGTTGCGTGACGATGGTAAGAGGCCCGACGGCATGACTTTAGTCCCTTGGGAGCTGGGCAGGCCTATTGTGTGGGACGCTACATGTGTCGACACACTTGTGCCTTCCCATCTTTCAAGGACATCCGTGAGGGCTGGTTCGGCGGCAGATTTGGCCGAGGATCTCAAGAGGCGCAAATATGCAGGTCTCGACAGAGCCTACGCATTTGCTCCCCTTGGAGTCGAGACCCTAGGTCCGTGGGGTACCGAGGCTCTCCGGGTTTTCAAAAAATTATCTGAGCGCCTGGTCGAAGCGACGCGTGACCCGAGAGCTGGTGAGTATCTGGCGCAGCGCATTAGCATTGCCATACAGCGGGGCAATGCAGCCAGCGTCTTGGGGACGCTTCCGACTGGTATTGATATGGACCAGTTGAGCTATCTGTAGATTGTTTGCAACAGTCTGCAGTTAGCTCAATTGTTTCAATTGTAAATACTAGTTTAATTTCTTTATATTATTTGATTGTTATTTTCTTTGTCAATAAAGTTTCGCTCTCATTTAATTTAAATATAACACGTTTTTTCAAAAACTAAACCGCTGCAAACATTGCAGAGACATACCACTAGAAGAAGGGATATAATTGGGGATTTTACCCCCAGGTTTAATATATCAAAGCACAGTGTCCGATACCAGGCTCTGAGTCTTTATAATAAATTGCCTATCTCGTTCAAAAGTATCCATGATCCGGATAAATTTAAAAGTAAACTCAAAACCTTCTTGTTGGAAAAGTGCTACTATTCATTAGAGGAGTTCTGTGCTGACAAATCTGACACTGGGAATCTATAAATAATAAATTCGACATTCTACATAATTATACTTTATCTTTTAAGCTGTGACACATTCTATTTATGATTTGGTATTTTTATATTAATAATTTTGACATCGTGATATTTTAATATTGTTATTTAATTATTTTTAAGTTGAATCATCAATCATTATGGTTACAAGATGTGCCTTTCTCTCTATATAACTAAACTAGTATTAAATACCTACAATTTCCGACACAATGTAATAATTGTTTGAGAATAAATGAAATGAAAATGAAATGAGCAATTTTTCATCCGATTACGTATGGAAAATTTCAATAAGATCGGGACATAGTTTCCAAATGAAGCGGACCGTACGTTTGTATGGGGAATAAAGCTATCCGTTCCGTTCATAATCTAATACGGGATGTCCACAGACCGTCTCCATTATAATTAGACAGACAAACAAACATGCTGAACGTTTGTCACGATTTGTTAGCACGTGTCGGGTCGACGACCTCTTATTAGGAAATGTTTGATTTGACATATTGAACCTACAGAATTGAGAAGACGAAAATAAGTTACCTACTAATATGTACCGACTACTTTTGACTAGCAGGTTAGATTCCCACCTTGGGACAAATGTTTGTACGATCTGCAAATATTTGTTACGGGTGTTCTGGGTATTTTTTATGTATAATAAAAAATATCTACATCTATGTATTGTATTATTACGACCGACGACGACGTATTTGACGACCTCTGTGGCGCAGTGGGCGAAGGTCCGCCTGCGACGCAGGAGGTTGCGGGTTCGATTCCCGCTTCGGGACAAATAATTGTACGATCTGCAGATATATTTTCAGGGTGTTCTGATTGTTTTCTATGTATAATAAAAAATATCTACATTTGTAAATATTGTATTATGTATATCAGATATCTAGTACCCATAACACAAGCTCTGCTTAGCTTGGGGCTAGATGATGCTGTGTGGATTGTCCAGCATTATTTATTTTACTACCTCGTCAGTACACAGAGTAGGCACGAGGGATCCGTTCAAAAATCTCAGTAAACCTGAATGTTAACTGAAAGCAGGAGTCGGCACTTTTCTATGAAGTTTGTTTCACTAATTTTTATGAGTTTTCCGGCGCGAGATTTGAATGACCTCATGACGTATGAAAACCTTAACCACAAATAGGTTCTATTTACATAACAAGATCTCAGATCATTGAAATGAAACAATCAACAATATAAACAATACAATCGGATCTTGAAAATAAACAAGCATAACTTTATTAATTTCTTGGTAACGAGAATGTTTTTAAGGTTCCCTGCCTCAAAAGGAACCCTTTGTTGTCCGTCTGTCATGAACCCCCTTTTCTCGAGATAGAAATCAAACGTCTAAGTCAACGCAACCAACAGTTAGAGATTTTGCTCACCTTATTAAGACTACAGATGAGTTTCTTAGCCTCCTTACAGTCAGGTGGGTTTTGCAGATAATGCAGCCTCCTTTGCACGAGGTCGCTCACATTGGCCGCTTCTATGTGCCGCCAATCGTCGTACCCATCTAGTGATGGAAGCTTCTCTTGGTCTGACAGGAGGGAACTGTAGAAAAAAAAGATTATTACTTCATCTATTAAATTTCCACAAATAACGTGTGTATTTTCAATTTTATTTAATCCTAGCTATGAATGTGAAAGCATTTGTTTTGTTTTATTCTAACTATTGCTTGATTGTCTGCTGTCTCTACGGAAAAGGCTATGTGACGAATTTACAATAACCAAAATTAATCGAAAGTCAAAAAGAATTATGACGAATTTACACATACTTTTTTTCGTGACGAATTTACTTTGTGGCAAATTTACAACAACCCGTTCCTTCTACTTTGTCATGTACATTTTCATGGAGATATCGGTTGACGAATTTACCACCATGTTTGCAGGTTATGATATAAATAAATTTTTATAATTTAAAAATCTTTTAAATTCAAGCTTTTATATCGTCTACGACGAAAGTGCTTGGGAAGACAAGTCCAACGAAACCAACTCGACGTGGTTAAGTCTTTTTGTTTAAGAGTTCCTATGGCCATCTTCGGTTTACATCATCAGACCAGCTCGATGGTACCATGATATTGCATTGTCACCGGACTTACATAAGTATGCCCAAAATCAGCTCAATCGGTTGAGGATAACTGGTTTAAAATTGAATTGCAAGATTTTACCCGAACAAACATACATTGCAAGTTAAATAAAAGCTTGTAAAAATAAATAATGCTGGACAATCCACACAGCATCATCTAAAACCAAGCTAAACAGAGCTTGTGTTATGGGTACTAGAGGACTGATATACATATATACTTAATATAATACTTTACATAGATTATTTTTAATATGCCCATAACGAAAGCTCTGATTAGCTTGTGGCTCGATTTGCCTTCAAGTTGTGCCAGACTCGGACGGACCCTGTTCCACCTGTTATTTTTTTATATTATCAAGGTTCAGAACTTAGCAAACGCAGTAAATTTTAGTAATTATTTCAGCTAATTAGAGCAAAATCACCGATTAGTTGATCGTTGATTTAACAAGCGCTTGACTAGAGAAAAATGCCTAATTAGCGTTCCAGAAACCCATTTTGATGTTTGACAAGAGATTTACTTCAATGATTTGACAGATTGGTCAACTAATCTCTGTTCAAAATCATAGTACGTATTCAACATTCGAGCAACCCAAATGATACTTGATCAGAGATTTGATCATTGATTAGTTAATTATAAAGATGATCTGCGTTCGAGAAACCGGCTGTTACAGCACTAGCAAAGAAATAATAATACCTGAACCTTGTTGTTAAATTACAGGCGTAATGAATGAAACAGTTAAAAAGAGTTATATTATAAATATTCAAAAGATATAATACATCAAAACCTTTATCATCAATTTTCTCAAAACTTCATTTTTCGAGATACGCCCTTGTTGCACCCAATGCTTCAATTGATAACACTTACAAACTAAATTAACTATACTAATGAACGCTCCACAATATGTAGCTAATCATCGTAAAATTTACACCCAATAACTAATTATTTTTATCGCTATTTTACCAACTGTTGTTTTTACGATAAAAACTTAGTGACCGCTTTACGGTTTACCTTTCCTTATCGGCAACTTAATTCGTCAAGTAAGGTTTTATAATTTGGTATTAATGGCTTTTAGAACATACTTTACCCATATTCATAGTAATTTTACGTAAAAATTTAAATCACTCTAATCTTATCAAGTCATTCGTGTTTTTTTTTGGATCACGGTATCGGTGGATACAACTTGGCGGGATCAGTGGCTAATTTAATCTGATCCCGGGATCCGTGGACACAAACCCACATTTATTTAAAATTTCAGCCGGATCCGTTTAGTTTTAGTTTGGACGTGAAGAGGTAACAAACCTCGGTTTCGTGTGACATGACAGCTCTTGAACTCTGTTTAGCGCTTGAACCGGATCAACTTTAAGCCAGTAAGATGCGCTGAACTCGTTTAGAGTGCTAAACGGAGTATATCTTGAAAGCGTTCAATTGCCACGGTAAATTTGGACCTAATACGTAAATTAGAATGTAAGTAACTATCCGATTATGGTTTTTTGTAAAACACATGCCTTAGTCTGTTCAATTTCCTTCTATTCACTAAACTCTGGTATAAAAATGGATTAGGTCAAGCTACTACCAACCTTTTCCTTTCTGCCACTTGGTCCAAAATGGCCTGTACAGCTTCGCCGCTTCCGCCTTTAGCCAATTTGCTTAGCTCGTGGTTAACATAGTACCAGAGTTCTTTGGTGTTAGAGTTGATCCGCCTCCTTAGGGTCTCATATTCCTCCACAGGCCCTTGACCTGAGTCCAGGAATAGAGACCCATCTATGTCTTTTAGGTTGTTAAACCTAGAAAAAAATTATGTTTTAGAATTCTGATACAGAAAGGCTATAAGGCAATGCGAAACCCACAGGGTTTGATTCCAGCCTAGGAACAAATATTTGTACGATCTGCAGATATTTGTTTCGGGTGTTCTGGATGATTTCTATACATAATAAAAAATATATATTATGTATATTAGATAACTGATATTATGTACAGTACATAATATCAGTTATCTAATATACATAATACAATACCTATAAGTAATACAAGCTCTGCTTATATTGTCTAGATAATGCTGTGTGAATTGTCCAGCATTATTTATTTATGTACTTTTAAGTCAACTTTCAAACAGCGCTGTCAAGCCAAATTCTGAAAGTTTAAAGGTCACTCCAGGACCCCGGATTCAAGTAAGCTTGGACTTTTTAAATTCACTTCTACCATTCAAAATCAGCAACAAGTATTGATTGAAATCGGCCTGGGAAAGGGCCACTCGAGCGATGGAGCGAATTGTTTGCGATAAGCCTTACATAGACAAGGCTGTATTCAATTACGTAGATTAGATTATCATCTAGACTCAATTACTTGGGTTATTTCGTTTTTAGGGCGTGCGTTTAGAAACTATATAAGTCTGATTGCTAATATTTGTATACATGTTAGATACTCGTAGATAGATACTTTATTACGTAAGTTGCCTTATAAAACATTTAAGAACGGATTAGTTTTTTTCGTTTTTTATAGTCGATAGCCCTTCGTTTGACCACAATCTCACCTGAAGGAAAGTGACGATGTGGCCGACGGTGTATCACGAAGATCTAGAAACTTTTGTCTTGAAGAGACCCAAATTGTTGTGCCTTCGCCCGCGTTTTATCGGGATAAAAAATAGCCTATATGTTATTCCAGGTCCCAAACTATACCCATACGAAATTTAAAACTAATCGGTTCAGTAGTATTGCGTGAAAGAGTAACAAATATCCATACATCCATACAAACTTTGATATTTTTAATATTAGTAGGATAAGGACCAGCAAACGCACAGAAAACAACTAACCAAAAAATTCTGCTCTACTTCCATAATAACCACGGCCAAGGAGTGAAATGATGCATCCTGCGACTGTTCCCGTTAGAGTGCAATCTTGGAGTCTTCAAATCCAGAATGAATACGTTCCTTCAGGGAAAGCGTGCTTCATCTTTGGTCACATCTTCAATGGCCAAATTGTGGCACAATGGTGGCCAAACGCTCGACCATTATCAAATATAAATTAATACAGACTTGTTCTAATTGGTTTCTATTCTTTGAATGTAATTTCCTTTAATCTTTAAAAAATCGTAAATAGAAAATTATTCTAAAAATTATTTCTATTAATATACTTATGTAAACGTAACTCTGCACTGTCTGTACGTTTTATGCAGAAAAGCAAACGTGGGTAAAACTAATTTGAAAAATATTTGGCTGATAGGCCTTAGTTGACAGACTTATTATCATAAGAAATTCTATGCTATATTTAGTGCACAGGGCCACATCTATTTCCAGCCACAAAGCATAATTGATAACAAAAACAAATCGCGTGATAATTCTCGTGATTGTCCTTTGAATATGGTATCTAGCTGTTTTTACAGCATTGTTAGGTAACAGCATTGAACAGTTTGGATAAGTTTAAGATTTTTTATTCATGAGGCTACCAGTTGTACCAGTTATTTTAACTTTTTAACAAGGACTAAAGTGTTCAAAATATTTAAAATCTGCCGTGGCGGTCAAGACCTTAGAATCGACACTCCCAACTCAGCCCTTGGATGTTGTATGAGTCGACAATCCCTTGTCATACGACATCCACGGGCTGAGTTGAGACCCTTCTTTTGGTAGGTTCCCACCTACCAGAAGAAGGGCATCTAGCCCGAAGCTAAGCAGAACTTGTGTTATGGGTATCAGATGACCGATATACTTAATACGATATATTACATAGTTATTTTTTATTATACATACAAAATACCCAGAACACACGGAAGAAAAATATTTGCAGATCGTACAAGAATTTGTCCCAAGGCGGAAATCTAACCCGCAATCCTCTGCGTCCCAGGCGGACGTTCGCCCGCCGCGCCACATCGGTCGTCAATCCGCCTGCTAAGCGTAACGAGCGAAAACGAGGCATGACGAGCTGAAGGGAACTTTAAAACCTCTGAATTTATGTGATTCACTTAAACTTACCCATCAGACTTCTTGATCTGCGAGATTAGATTGCTGTGCTGCTGGCGCAGTGTGTCCAGCTGAGAAGTGACTCGCTTTAATTGCTCCTGCACGTCCTCAGCTTCGTCTGTGTTGCCGCTACACCTGGATTTCAGATACAGGTTAGTTATTGGGTTTATAGTGGTTAGACCTTAGCGCCTACTTCTGTCTGGGTCATCTGGGTCTCTTCAAGACAAGTGTGACATCATCATCGTGACATCTTAATTGAGATTATTATTGTTATTTATTAATTGATTATTTGAAAAATAAAACTATTACAGAGGCATTAAAAAAAAGCTTATGATAGGTATCACAAACGGGCCAAGGAAGGGATTTTTGAAAATTCCTTTGTATGTCGTAATAATAACGATAAAATAGGTGGCGGGTCTGATTGGGTCGGGGTACAATTGCAGACAAGACTAGCTCGGTGTGTATTACAGTTTTGTTCTGTAGTATCTATCTACAGTAATTTGTAAGTCAGAGACTTGTGCTGTAAATACCACGTCCCTTCCAGATGCTGGACAGTTCTCCCAAAAATGGCCACAATGACTGCTCCTGCGCTAATTGTATCTAGCGATTTCCCTTTCACAAGGTCATTATTATATCTAGTGGAGGGTCGAGAACCTCCTTCGTTTAAAAAAACTACTAATTCCAACATACCTCAGCGGAGATATCACTAAATATGTCACAACTATCCAGACGACTAGTAACACCACCGCGGCCCGCTTCCATTTAGCCAGGTACATCATTATGTAGTCATAAAATGACAAATGACCATTGGAGTAAAGTCTGGATTCCCGCCGCATCACTATGCATCCCGCATCGTTGGCCTGAAAAGAGGTTTTATTTGATTTATTATGTAATTTAATGGCGGGTCGCATACTCATTCATTAGCCGTTTCTCACCTATATTTAATATAAAAAAAAACATGAGAGGCGTCACTAAAAGACTCAATATTGAAGGTAGTGAGAGTAAACAAGTTATTTATGGACTGTACCATGCAGCTGCACAAATAAAAAAATAACATGCCTTCATAGAAAATGGTCTACGATTCGTGGAAAACTATTTTTCTGTTAGTTTTGTTCCTTGCACAACGCTGAAAATATTAAAAACCGCGCAAATATTTGAATTTCTGAAAGAAAACTCTGCTTTTGCCGTAATTCCCAGGCTGGGCATGCAGGTTGGGCGCAGGGCACAGTTTTTTTCGCACCGCAGACGCTGCTGCCCAAAGGCCAAAGGATTTAGCTGGCTTTATAGGCTACGCTGTATTGCAATCAACCAATCGGGAGAGGGCAGGTGAGAGGAGGAAAACGGGACAGGAAAGTGGAGAGGGGATCGAGTATACTGCAGTAGTATACTCGATCCCCTCTCCACGGGGATAAAAAGAATGTGGCATTAGCAGCCTAGAGCAGTTCGGGGTCGTAACCCGTAGCGCATCCGGCCCTATCGGTCAGATACCATAGCCCTGACTATTAACTTATAGGATAGGATTACCTAATAGCGCCGAGACGTCATCGTTAGGTACTTCTCATTTTGTATGGGATTTGCGTAGTTCCATGTCCGCGCTATAGAGGCGCTGTACCAAATCCCATAGAAACGGAGACGTCACGATGACCTGACCATAGTATCGAGTATCATCAAATCGAACTCAGGTCTCTGGTAGATCACGGTCTTAACGAATTACCTACCAAACTATAGGTAGTTGAGGTACTATAGGTATTATTTACTATTCTATTTAAGAAGGCTACGAACCTCTCCCAAACGGAAACGGATTTTCCCATGCAGA
This sequence comes from Eupithecia insigniata, assembly GCA_947859395.1. NCBI lineage: Eukaryota > Metazoa > Arthropoda > Insecta > Lepidoptera > Geometridae > Eupithecia > Eupithecia insigniata. The sequence continues at coordinate 2,511,959 of OX402007.1, forward strand.
TTTGTTGTTGTTTCACGTAGAATGAAATGGGGCGCGCTATGAGTGAGAAAGCGTGTCTAACCATCTAATACGAAGCTGTCACGTGGCTGTGTGCGTGTGCTTGGTGTTGATTTTTGGATATTTTTTTCTTACTTTCCGATAAATTTTGAGTAAACGATTGATTTAAAAAAAAAAAAAGATTATTTATAATGTTGAATATATTTAGAATGTTTGCAGCGCTACAGATTTTCGAATAAAGGTGTCTATCATGCATACAAAATCGCTTGAAGATGAATCGATTTGTTGGTCAAAATTAGTTTCGCTATCATTTAAATATCATTATGTTTTTTCAAAGACTAAACCGCTACAAATATAGCTATTTTTCATCCGATTACGTATGGAAAATTTCAATAACATCAGGGACATAGTTTCCAAATGAAGCGGAAATTACGTTTGTATGGGGAATAAGGCTATCCGTTCCGTTCTTAAGTACTCATGTTTCATAGCAAACTTATTACTAACTCAACATACATATGTTACAGGTATCATTAGAGTAAAAACTAATCAATTTAAACAATTTGGAAATATAAACCCTAGCGATCAACCAATAGTGTTTAATTCTGCATGCCATAGATGACATCAATGACATGAGTCAGATAACAGCAACACAATAGAATTCTGATAGAATAGATAGAATGCAATGATAATGATAACATTGTTTTCCGTTGAAAAACCATAAATAATAGATTCAGGCGTTACTTTGCGGAAATCCATTGCACAATATTAGAATGAAGAAATATTTAGTAACAATTCCGCGTATAACCTTCTCTGATAGTATTCATCAAAGTAAGTTGTCTACTAGTTTCGTCTCTCCACGAGACATCTTCAGGACACCACAATACTCGACCTTGACATTGAGATTGGTAAGCACAGCAACACCGACAGAGTCCCGCCAGTGATGTTGCCTCTCCGAGCTCCGCGCGCGGACTTGGCGCGCGGACTTGGCGCGCGGAGCTCGGAGAGGCAACATCACTGGCGGGACTCTGTCGGTGTTGCTGTGCTTACCAATCTCAATGTCAAGGTCGAGTATTGTGGTGTCCTGAAGATGTCTCGTGGAGAGACGAAACTAGTAGACAACTTACTTTGATGAATACTATCAGAGAAGGTTATACGCGGAATTGTTACTAAATATTTCTTGTTTCTAATGTTGAAAAACCACAAAACATGCAATGTTGGAACTATTTTATAAACGTCCTTCTACATAATGTAATGTTTATCTAGAAACTTTGTACTTTTCTTTCTTTTTTATGTAAATACTGACTTAGAATCGAAGATATGAGTCTGTTTATCTAGAAACTCTGTACTTTCCTTTCTTTTTCATGTAAATATTGATTTGAAATCGAAGATAGTCTTCTCATACTAATGTCGACCTTTGATTTGTGTACTTTTCGTTAGATATACATGTAAATTCTTACTTGGAAACGAAGATATGAGTTCCTCCATTCTCTTACATATCTTATTTATACATGTTTCTCGTGATTTCGATAGAACATCCAAATAAGACTATACATGTTTCTCGTGATTTCGATAGAACATCCAAATAAGACTATAAATAAGATATGTAAGAGAATGGAGGAACTCATATCTTCGTTTCCAAGTAAGAATTTACATGTATATCTAACGAAAAGTACACAAATCAAAGGTCGACATTAGTATGAGAAGACCATCTTCGTTTGTTTCGTGTCGAGTTTCTAGATAAACAGACTCATATCTTCGATTCTAAGACAGAATTTACATAAAAAAAGAAAGAAAAGTACAAAGTTTCAAGATAAACATTACAATAACCATCTCACTGCTGATTATAGACTCTTTCTTCTTTATTGAATTTACTTGCCTACTTATAAAATATTCTTTCTTCCAATGAATCATCGAAATTAAATTAAGATAAAACAGCATAACAAACAGTACCTATTAACTAGCTAGCTTCTGCCGCATAAGCCTATTATTAACTAGCTAGATTCTGCGGCAGAAGCTAGCTAGTTATCATGCATAAAAAATCGCTTGAAGATGACTCGATTTGGTGGTCAAAATTAGTTTCGGTCTCATTTAAATATCATCTAAACCGCTGCAAACATAGCTATTTTTCATCCGATTACGTTTACGAATTTACGATTACGAAAATTTCAATAAGATCGGGGACATAGTTTCCAAATGAAGCGGAAAGTGCGTTTGTATGGGGAATAAGGCTATCCGTTCCGTTCTTAAGTTTAGTGTGCTGATGGTTTCGCTAAAAGAAATAAATAAAAAAAAGTACAGGATGATTGGAAGCCGGGTGCAAAGCTTCAAGGACAAGCCAGAGTAGACCATTTAAATCAAATCAATAGTTTTTTGCAACCATATTGTACAATAATTTGGTGCGTTTTAAAAAACGGTAAACCGACTTCAAATTCCCTTACTTTTACACTTATTTTAAGTTTTGCGAGATAAATACTAATCCCCTGGGGATAAAATTTTATGGGACCCCTTCGGAATCATTTTCTATATAATGGTGAAAGAATTTTCAAAATCCGTCCATAATTGGCGGAGATATCGCGTAACATACTCGTACATACCTACAAAAAAAATCTGACGAATTGAGAACCTCCTCCTTTTGAAGTCGGTTAAAAAGATGTTATATATTTTTAGTCTCAAATATGGACCCGGCTAAGGCACAGCAAGATAAGTACTTACTACTTAAATTTTAAGCTAAGTGACTAATAACACCCACTAATTGCTTAAAAATTTGCTTTTTAAGCGAAGAGCTATTTTAGAACCATTTGAGCCATGCCGTCTATTACGAAAACTCACCATTGATTTTCTACGAATTTTTTTGGTTAGTTGGGACCACAGAATTGGGAATAATAAGTTACTAGAAGTCTCATAGCCGCGTAACCTTGTCACCGAACAGGTGACTAATGAGCCACCAGCGCGCGAGTAAGCTTGTTAGTATTGTTCGAGATAGCGTACGTGAAAGAACCAATTAAAATGGTGTGTTGCAGCATAATTGCGGAAACTCTTCCACAACTTGTAATTATACCAATATGAGGATTACATTTCATCTGGTTCATTTTCTTTTATTTTATTGCTGTTTTTTAATAAAATAGACGTAGACAAATTATTCACTTTGAGAATCATAGTTTATTCCATTTATCGTCACTATGCATACTATTGCTGTATTAGTTCTTCAACATCCGGAGCAATAGGTACAAGCGGACATAGCAATGTAATGTTAAACTTACGATATTATCGTGCTCGCATATCTTACATGGTACGGCCGCGGGTCGTGGTCGGGGCAAGCTAGTGTGTTCTAATTCTAAGTGGGGGAACTGGGATCTGCACTGACATCTCGCACAGGAGTTTATTGTGCATTGTCCCCCTGCCTAACTAGGCCCTAACCAGCCCAGCTCCTTATTAATAATGTGTTAATTATTAGACTATATTCATCGCAAAGAAGTAAAACAATACAGTTTACTGTGTAACAGCTTTCTGCATTGTCTACTATCATTATGTATTGTTTAAAAGACTGGTAAATGAGTGTTTGATTTAACGACAAAGGCCAACATTTACGTTCCACCTCCCTGAATATCAAAAAATTATAGCAGCCAGAGATTGGATAGTACCTGGGTAGGTAGGTATGCAGCCAAACACAAGTTGTTGAAGTTACAAAGTTTATTGAGTAGGTAGTACACGGCACACAGATAGGCAGGTACACAGTCTATTTAGCCATCACAAGTTCTAGGTACGAATGTCTTTACACTATCACCGGTACAATTCTCTACTGTTCATATATCTAGCTAGATAGATCTAGATCGCGGTGGGTTTACACGTCGCGTCAGTGGTTAATAAAATACACGTACCTTCGTCGTAAATTTATAATAGGATCGCGTGCGCCCCGCATGTTGTAACATCGATAATATCAACAACTTTCAATTTTTTTTATATTTTTTTATTGCAATTACTTAAATAACTATAAATACAGTTTGGGGTCACTTTTTAAGCAAAATTTGCTTGTGTTAGGAGACCCCGCTCTTACCAATAATAAAATAACAGTATTTAAGTAACAAATTAAGCTATTCTAATAGGGCTTTAAGTAAAAATATTACAGCAGAAATTATTTAAACTAAGAATAAAGGTTTTAAATTAATAATTACAACAAATAAACAGTATTTTAAACCAATCAATCACATAAATATTTGTGAAAAATATGCACCTTAGGTTGTCATCCTCCAATGTCACCAGGCTCATAAGAGCTTGGGTACCAGATTAGGACAGCCTCAAGTTTGCATAAAATGTGAGTTATTACTAAGGTTAGAGCCTCATCCTTTGCACAATATTCTCAACTTCATCGTAGGTTTTCGTCATCATTCAATTAGATTTGTTTTTCATTTAAAATATGTCATCGAGAATATACCTATTTGTGAATTTATTAGATTATAAATATAAGAAGATTGCCAATAATATTGCCTCATTGCAAATGTAATTTTAGCAGTTACTTTTGGTACAGGATTCAATTATATCAAGCACTAGCGTATAGGGCATGCAGAACCGGTTCCGTTTCCAAATTTCTGAATTCCGGTTCCGGTACGCTGTCAGAAGCGGGGGAACCGGTTCCCCTGGTTCCAGCTAAAACGATTTAAGGAATTTTTTTTATGAGTAAAAATCATATTTTATTTGAATATATAAATCATTTTTTGAAAGCAGCTGGATTACCGGCGCTTAAAAGTTCTTCAGAGGCTGTTCAACTCCTTTAATCTCGATGGGCAAACGCCAGTGGCGTAGAACAGAAGCGTGGTATATTCCTTTTCTGACTGTTCCATAAGAATGGTGACAATTGTGATAAAGCTCTTCCTGAGAACTATAGGCCCATCTCACTGCATTTTGACGGTTACAAGGTTTGATCACTTCCAGCCTAGCTCTAGCCGGATTCCGAAAAGGCTTTAGTACTGTAGACCCCATACTTATATACGCAAGCAAAAGATTATACAGAAAATAGATGACCATAATCAGCGGTTACATCTGGCGTTTGTGGACTACGACAAATACTTTGTTGAAACTTGGGCAGTGCTACAGTCGCTCCAGTGATGCCAAATCGACTACCGATACCTATATCCAAGTGCTGAAGTGTTTGGCAAGGTCAAAATGTCTATCCGGTTCCAGAACCTGAGCACAAATCAGATTCCTATTGCAAAATGCAGTGAGTCAAAGCTCAAAGTGCTTTATTTCCTGACTCATGGATACGTCACAAAATAAAAATTACTTAAGTAAAACTGGGATATAAAGTGAATAATTTGATTTTTTGTTCACTATAATCGTAAGTAAAGAACATGGTTGGTAGGTACTATTATATTTAGTTCTTTGAATTTAACACGTAGCGATTCTTTAGGACCCATGTTATAGATTGCACGAACACCCTCTTCTGCAGCAGAAATACGGTGTTAATATCTGCATCGTTCCCCCACAGCAGTACGCTACAAGACATAATACTATGGACGTAGCTGAAATAGACAATTCTAGAAGTATAAACGTCTGTAAGATGACGGATTTTTTGCCTGCATACGCTGCAGAATCAAGTCTCTTCGATAGCTTGTCTATATGTGGGCCCCATAGAAGTTTACTAAGGTTATTCTTGAGAAATTACATCATCTTCAACGTGTTTTACATCCGGTATAATAAATCTAATACGTTTAGTTGGTTTCGTTAAGCAAAATATAATTGACACTAAACCAACAGACTATTTTTGATATTGTATATCAAAAATTGTGTTATTTTCTAATCATATAAATAATTAAAGAAGTATCATCAGCAAATAATACGATCTCGTGATGTTTTTAACGAGATGAGGCAAGTCGTTAATATAAACCAAAAATAGGAAAGGCACTACATATTTCGAAGACCGTGTCCTATTAATATCAACTCTTTGTATCCTGTCACTCAAGTAAGAAATAAGAAGACCCAAACAGTTGTCATTTATTCCATAGTAATGTAGTTTCCTGATTAATGTTCCATGGTGTATACAATCGGATGCTTTTGACAAGTCGTAAAAAACGCCTAAAGCATCTTGCAACTTCTCCCAAGCATCAAAATGCGATACCAACTCCACACCGGCATCAGTAGTTGACCTGCCCCGAGTAAACCCGAATTGCTTACGGTGTAGCAGGTCATTGCCATTGAAATGCCTAAGCAATTGATGTAAAATAAGTTGCTGAATGTAGGCAGTACTGATACTGCGTACTGATGACGGCAGTAGTCTGGGAGAGTACCCTATCTTCACAAAACTGTTCAGCTCTGCATTGGAGGATAAAGCTTACATATTAAGCTCTTGGTCTAGGAAAGATATGGCTTCAATATCATTATCGATTACAACACACACCTTCGTTTTGCCGACGATCATTATAAGGCCGAATCGCTAGAAGACCTAAGCAAGATCCTCAGAAACCTCAACATCCGACATGTAGGTCTTAAAATGACCATATAAGACAAAGATCATGTTTAATGATCATGTCGCACCCATACCAGTCCATGTTGAAAACGATGTTATCGAAGTTGTTAATAACAATGTCTACATAGATCAATGTGTGTTGCCACCATTGCCAGTACCTATGGATCCGAGGCGTGATCTCGTACATAAAAAATGCTCAGAGCTTAAGATGCTTAAAGTTTTGCTACTTGACAGAATCCAGAATGAGTTTTTAGATGGGTAGTAATCTATTTTTCGTCAAATCTAAGTAGTACCTAATCGACCTATTTTCTTTCCGAACATAGTTTCCTCCCCCATGTGAAATTCTACCACATTTAATTTTCAAAGGAACCGGGGGAACCGGGTTTACTGCTTTTAGAACTGGTTCCACACATACCTTGCAAGAACCGGGTATACCCGTGTATCTCAGAACCGGGTAGAACCGGGTGCATGCCCTACTAGCGTATTATGTCAAGTTTTCATAGTGTTGGTAACTTCACAGATAACCATTTGTGTGTGTGTAAGAACTAATCACATTTCAAGATCCTTTATGAAGTGCTGTTTATGTGTGTGTGGCTGTGCATCTTATTTTGTACTAAATTCTTAACAATTTTCTGAGCCGCCGCAAATTATTCCAAATTTACAGTACTTACTTTGCATGCTGTTATTTTTTTCTACTCTTCCTAATTTGTTCTTATTTTAAGATATGTTTTCCAAACAGGAAATCTCAAAAAATATCAAGTTTCGCTCTGCTCGCTGTTACTTATACTTACTATTGTTAGGAGTTGGTAGGGATTGTCGACCCCCAAGGCGGTTTAATATTTTTCTTTAGTTTTCTTTTTGGTGGGGGTGCATATTATCAAATCGCCCCTGGTACCAACGCTCGTTACGGTGTAACGAGCTTTGGTACCAGGGGCGATTTGATAAGGTGCGCCGCCGCCGCTACTGATATCCCGGTCGACGTTCCCATGTTTATGGCAACCAAATAAAGGTATCAAATAACGGTAGAAGAGACACCATGGATCTGGGGGGCGGATATTAGTAATTTAGTGTTGATGGTCTATTCTAACATTCAAATATCATTTTGAGAATAACGCACAGTGGTGGCTAATCATAAAATATATAATGCATTAAATTTATAGCCACTACGTGGTTCAAACATCTGAAACACCGCCTCATCAGAAAAACCAGAATCCTGCCGCCGTCGTAAAATGTACTAAATAAAAATAAATCGGTAGTACATACTTACACGTATGATAGTAAATATTTTACGTGATTCGTGAGGAGAATTATTGTTGTATCCTTGTTACACTCATCTTACTAAACTTTGATGCATGCAATAGTTATTTACTTATTATTTTCCAAAAAATACGCACATTCACTAACCACGAAAATAATTAAACTGTCTGACTGATTGTAAGTCAAAAAACAAGTGTCATTCGTCCGTCTTGTCGTTCCAACACCTGTCAAAGTAGAATTCTTCTTCTTCTTCTTCTTTTAGCTTTGGCTCTGCAACTGGATTGATGCAATTCTGCAAGTGTCAGTTAGGTATGAATTGCGCATTTAGGAACAATAGATAAAAATTTAAGGAGGTTGTGTTTGGATTTTTCAGAAAATAAATAATTTATACAGGGTGTCCCAAAAACTGACGTCCAAAAGAAAAATTTTGATGCCTCACTTCCGGGGCTATCCAAATATACCCCATGTATGTTCGCCGATTTTTTGTTTTTTTCGAGTAACTAATTTTTAATTTTCGGGCCGAGCAGTTTAACATCATGTAACTTTTTTTGGTTACGTTTTTTCTCAGTGATTTTTTTTGTGACATCATCCTCTCAAATTGTACTTTCACACATAAAACAATCAAACAATCATCCTCCAGCAATCCATTTAAATCATTTTGCAAAAAATTCAAATATTCGACTCCATTTAATCTCGCTGGCAATTCGAAAGGCCCAATTAACTGGCCATTCACAATCCCTGACCACATGTTCACACTGAACCGCACTTGAAAGTTGGAGGCTCTTCCTAAGTGAGGGTTCTCTCAAATTTGTTCATAAAAAGTATTACATGGCTTTATTGATGGCCAGTACCAAATTAGGTTCGGCCAAATAAAAAACAGTTTTTATGTTACTAATAACAGACTCTTTATTACACATTCTACTTTAGTACGTTTGAAAGTCATATCCAGCTAATTATGCCCTATTAAGTGTCACTTTTTTTGTATTATTTTCAAAGTTTAGAGTCTGGCAAAGTTTTTAAAATTACTTCTGGTCTTTGAATTCTGAGATTTTAAGTTTTTTTTTTTACAAAATCAAACTTTGATTTGCTCAAAGGTAGAACTTTAACTTTCGGTCAATTTTATTGTAACTTGAGTCAAAGTTGGGAAGCTGATTGTTTTATGTGTGAAAGTACAATTTGTGAGGATGATGTCACAAAAAAATCACTCAGAAAAAACGTAACCAAAAAAAGTTACATGATGGTAAACTGCTCGGCCCGAAAATTCTTGAAAAAATCTTTACAAATTAATTACTCGAAAACTACAAAAAATCGGCCAACATACATGGGGTATATTTGGATAGCCGCGGAAGTGAGGCATCAAAATTTTTTTTTTGGACGTCAATGTTTGGACCACCCTGTATAATCTCAATCAAGTTCGTATAGGTACAAAAACAAACAGAAACAACCAAATTAAAAGTTAAATAAAAAGCGTTAACAGAAGTCAGCAATATACGAAGTAACATAAAATATATACCTTCGTAATCTAAAAGCTACAATTGTATACTATTAACAGAAATAAATCTACAAAGTTTAGATACAAAAGGGGAGAATACTAATGGAAAAAGGGTCTTGGAAGAGAAGGGGCGGGGGATTTCAGGAGGAATAATATCATGAAGAGAAATTTTAAGCCTAGGACAGACGAAAAGAAGATGTTCAACATCTCCTTCATCCAAACCACATTCACACAGAGATTGATTCCTGACCCTTATCTTCGTAAGAAACACAGGGGTACATACATGGCTCAACCGGAGACGGCATAAGATGGATGTGCTGGTTTTGCTGGCCTTTTTAAATTTGAAAAACCAAGTTTGAGAGGAATTTCTGGTTGCAAATTACCATAGTGCTTGCCTTTTAAAAGTCTAGATGAGTTCCACATTTGAGGCCAAGAAGTAGTTAGATGGAAACTAGGGGCTGAACAAAGATCATGAGCAAAAATTTTAAGGTGTTCCTCTGAACCAAACTGATTTGCTTGTTTCGCACAAGAATCAGCGGTTTCATTTCCTGGAATCCCAGAGTGACCCGGGATCCAAGCCAAGATAACATTAATGCCACGACTTTTACACCTGAACAAAGATTTACGAATTTTAAGAATGATTGGAATTCTAGATTTAGAGCGAAAGGGGCAGACTGAAGAGAGCTTTTAGAATCAGAGAATATTATGGAATTATTGAGGTTTTGCGAGTCTACAAATTTAATACCTTCCAGCAATGCTATAGATTCCGCAGTAAAAACCGAGGAAATCGATGGGCATTTATAATTTAAAATTATCTTGGACGAAGGAATCCAAACTGCAGCGCCAACAGGACTAGACTCATTTAATTTTGAAGCATCTGTAAAGATGGAGAGCCAGCCATTATAATTAGAATCAAGTAGACGACTTAATTTAAAACAGCAGTTGTAATTGAACTACATATTTTGATGATCATGTTGGCTTACTTTACTAATTGTTCATATACGTATAGTTGTATTATGTACGCATGTCATAATAAAGGAAATTATTTACTAAACTACATACCTACTGTATTCGTTCTGTTTTTATATAGTGGAAATTTTAGCGATTTTTACAGTACGACCGTTTTTTGTTAGTGGTTTTCTGGTGGTTTTGTTAGACGTTGAATCTAGTGGAGAGCTAGCTAGTCTAACTCAAAGAGATGGTCTAACTGTTGGCAACACTGTTCATTTTCTGGTGCAATTCTGCACAAGTGCACAGTATTGTATTTTCTTTGCAATTCTGTTTCAAGTATAAAGAAAAACTCTCCCAAGATGCCTAAGAAAGCAGCAAAGAATGCTTACTTTTATTTTATGATAGACTTTAGGGAGGAGGAGAAAAAAAAGGGAAATATTTACGCAAATTTGAAAGAAGTGCAGAAGTCGGCAGATCCCGTATGGAGGGTAAGTTCTATCAGTTCAATTCATTATTAGAGTACGTACCGTTCTCCTTGAGTAGGTATACCACAGGATGCGAAGTCCAACCGTGATAATTTTCTCACTTATTTCCCAGGAATGCAGTGCTGCCGTACGCGCAAAATACGAAAGAATAGCTAAGGATGAAAAAGCTCGATACAATATACCTGAACAAAAGTTCACAACTTTTGGTGTTCCGTTCTCCGAACTTGAAAATCAAGAGAGACTGGCCAAGGAAGCTGTTGATAGGGAGCTTCAATATATCCAAAATTTTGTCTTCCAAAGTCTCGTAGGAAAGAGTAAGTTTTAGAACCATCTTATCTTATGTATCTGTAAACTGTATGCGACATGGGACTAAGCCTTTATGGTGTTATTGAGAGTTTTAATTAAATGGAGAGGAGGATAAAGCCTCTATTGTGTGTATTAATAAAACTTGCTTCAATACACAAATATTTTCTCTTACTGGCCATGTTCATAGCTTGAAAGTGTGAGAGAAACTAAGATTATGAGAACCTAATTGACAATACATGACATATGCTAATCTGAGGTAAACATGTGTGAGGCAATTGCAACAAACAAAAGGATTTTTTTTAATACTTGAGTATTGATACACTCAATGAAACATCACACCCACTTGAGTGGGTGTGATGTTTCATTGAGTGTATCATTGTACGGACAAGGTAAACCAACCAAAGCTAAGTAATTCCGATGTTCTAGGGAGTGTGTCATTAAATCAAGTGTTGCTATATGGGTTAAAATACTATTATATACACTATATATATTACTATTTTAAAGTATTTGATTTTTTTGTGTCCCCAGAGAAAAAGTTATGTTTTTGAATTAGTATAACATATTTCACAACTTCCTAATGTCTATGTATGCATAATGCTATGGGCCAGAAGCTAATAATTTTTTTAAGTTTTAAAGACTCCAGAGAAGTGACACCATGTCAGGACACACACAAATTGATAAAATTCTATCAGTTTAAAGTGTTAGACACTTGTATTGTTTTTATTATATCTTGACATGAGATGTGAATATAAACAAATCATTGAAAGCAGTGCATTTGATTATAAATTAAAACTAACTCAAAGGAAATCAAACCACTTCTTACGAAAAAAGTAGGTGAAACCACATAAAAACAAATTAAATATAATTAAAAATAGGATATAATAATAAGTTAGAAGTAACATGGCTTTAATGTATCCTTATGCATACAAAATGCCAGGAGAGTGATGCCAGAGAAGTGACAAAACCACTATACCTTAAAATACAGCTATATGTACGCGTGTGCTTCTATATTTCTATGCAATTAGCTCTTCTTGCTCACAATGATTGTTAGTTTTTTACCATTTACACTTACCCACGTAAATACTGCAACAACTGGCACAATCACGTTCCATGAAACCATAACGATTAGATGCATGCATATTTGTAAATCTTCGCTGCAAATGGCTTATTGCTATATTCATTTTATTCAGTACTTGCCTGTCAAGGTAAAAATGATGTTTTGTCCTATATTTAGTTACATAATTATTGAGGAAATATTATTATAGCAAGTAAATAAAAAAATATGGTTACAAGTTTATTAAATTGAGGCAATGGGCATGCCAGGGAAGTATACATTTTTCTACCTTTTAGTCATTTAGTAGTCTGAAGTGGTATAGCTCATTATCATCATCAGCCCATACACGTCCACTGCTGGGCATAGGCCTCCCCCGTACGACGCCACAAATAGCGGTCCTGAGCCGCCTCCATCCATCGACTCCCTGCGACCGCTACGATGTCGTCGGTCCATCGAGTGGATGGTCTCCCATGTAGGGGGGGATTTGCCATAATCACCACGCTAGGCAGGCGGATTGGTGATCGCAGTGTTGGTGTTTAAAAATACTCAGAAGGAAGCTGCTGCCCTTCCTCTGGTAGGTTCCCATAGTCGGCTCTTACGACATCCACGGGTTGAGTTGGAGGGGTCGATATTCGTACGCCGCGGCCCCGCGGCCATTGGTATAGTTAGTGTAATTTAAATAAATGGCTTCAACAAAACACAAGATTAATATTACTTTAACATGTCTAGGACAATAAATTGATTAATTTTGTGAAAGTATTTTGATGGGGCCTTTACAATACAAATACTGTTTCGGACGGTTACCAGGATGGCCTGGTACGCCCTGGGAAAGTATCCCACTAAGGTTCGACGTGCGTTCCTTTCCTCTTCCTGGCTGGTAGACGCACGCCGCCACGCACCCCTGAATGCGTAAGTGTGGGTACGCCGACCTGATGACCTTCGGGAACCTCGACTCGAAGAAAATGAAAGACAGCGATTTTCTGGTCTGGATCCTAGGCTTCGGCTCGTTCCTATTCTCCCTACCACTACTTGCTGTGTTCCTTTCACTTCTTGCCTCTTCGGTGGCTGAGCTGCGACAGACTGCCCGGCTTTTTTTTTCGAATGGATTATAATGCTGTTGACCGCAGATGGCCATGACAGCGTTACCGGACTTTTGGCGGGCGCAGAGGGTGCCTCGCCGGTAAAATTAGGTTGGGGCGACACGCACAAGGGCCACCACTTAGGTGCGAGCCTCGGCTTGGGCTGTCGCCAGATGCCACACAAGAGGGTAATGGAGGTTTCGCCTAGGTGCACGAATGCACCTAAGGGCGGAAGCGGGGAATTCTTCGACCCCGCATCCGGCGGGGTCGGTTTTTGGTCGGTTGTGTAGTGTGCGGAAGCGAATTGGTTGCCGTCACCTCCGGGTTAGCGGCGGTGATTGGGTCAACGGGGTCACCGAGAACGTGTCTCGGTCTACGGAGGAGAGAACTCGTGGGAGGGTCGTCAATGGGATAATCGGGCATGGTGGATATAAGGGGATTGAAATGTTCCGAGGCCTTTTCATAATGACGCTGTGAGGCAGCCTTTATGAAGTGGGCAACGGACTCGAGATTAAGATCGCGATGGAGATCTTTATTGCGCATGTAGAACGGACAGCCCGTGACTTTGCGCAGAAATCGGTTTTGGACAACCTGGAGGTGGCGAACATTGGCCGAGTGGCCAAATACCACAGAGGAGTACATCATGACAGGACGTATGACCGATTTGTAAAGTGTCACCTTATTTCTAAGGGACATTTTACTCTTCGCTCTAAGGAGACTGTTCAACCGGCTAAGTATGACTTTGCGCAGAAATCGGTTTTGGACAACCTGGAGGTGGCGAACATTGGCCGAGTGGCCAAATACCACAGAGGAGTACGTCATGACAGGACGTATGACCGATTTGTAAAGTGTCACCTTATTTCTAAGGGACATTTTACTCTTCGCTCTAAGGAGACTGTTCAACCGGCTAAGTATGAACTTGGCACGGTTGGCTACAGTGCGAATATGGGTGTTGAAACTAAGGCGGCGATCTAGTATCACCCCTAAGTATTTGGCTGACTTAACCCAGGGAATGGGTTTGCCAAAGAGGGAGAGGGTTTTGGGCTTAGAGTAATTCCGCGAAAAGTACACTGCTGCACTCTTCGTCGGATTCACTTCTATGCGCCACTGTCTAAACCAGACACCTAAAGTGTCTAGTGCGGCTTGCAGCTTTGAACTCACCCGATTTGCATTTAAATTGGATGTGTACAGAGCCGTGTCGTCCGCGAAGAGGGCAAGTTCGACTTGCGGGTGACGGGGTATGTCGCTGGTATACAGCGTAAAGAGGAGCGGGGCTAGTACGGATCCCTGGGGGACTCCGGCTCGGACGGGTCGGGGGTCGGAGAGAGTGCCCTCCACGCGGTAGCGAAAGCTACGATTCGACAAGTAGTCTCGTAAGATGAGTACGAGTCTGTCTGGCACACCAAGAGTGGAGAGCTTGTAAATCAAGCCATTGTGCCAGACTTTGTCGAAGGCTTTCGCTGCGTCGAGGAAGACAGCTCCCGTACTGGCTGGCCAAGTGTGATGCCACATGGACAGAATGTGCTCCGTTATGCGGAGCACCTGTTGGGGACAAGAGTGATGAGCTCGAAAGCCGAACTTTTCATCGGGTAAGAGCTTGTGCTCGTTTACGTGGGACCAGAGGCGACTCATAAGGAGACGCTCGTAAATCTTCCCCAGGGAACTGAGGAGGCTGATAGGACGGTAGGAGGAGGGTTCGTTTGCCTTTTTGCCCGGTTTGTGGATGCCAATGACATTGGCTTCCTTCCAGACATCGGGGAACGAACAGGTGGAAATGGCTGCATTGAAGATGCTTACGAGGAGGTAAATGAGGGCAACAGGGAATCGTTTGAGAACTCTATTGCTGATGCCGTCCGAGCCAGGGGACTTTTGGAGTTAAAGTCGCCAGCCAGAATGACTGAGCTACCGAGACTGAGTACTGATTCTAGGTCGCTTTGAAGAAGCTTCCTATTGGGACTGAGGTAGCAGGATGCAATGATGACCGATTGATGACCGGTCATCACAAGCCTGCAGACAGAGACTTCTAAGTCTTGTAGGGGAGGGGGATCGAGGGGTATGCAGTGCAGGGACCTCTTGAAGTAAATGGCAGTACCGCCTTTGGGGGCGTTCGTTCTGTCATTTCGGACCATTTGGTAGTTAGCAATCCTAGGACTGCAAGTGCCCTGCTTCAAAAAGGTCTCCTGCACTAACAGGATGTCAATTTGGTGATTGACCAGAAAGTGGTGGACGAGTTCTCTCTGAGTTTTGAGGCCGTTAGCGTTGAAAAACGCTAACGAGATGGAGCGGGGTTTAAGTCTCTCAGGTTGTACAACCATTATTGAGACTTAAAAGAGAGGGAGTCAAGGGAGGCCATGACGTCCTGATGATCAGAGATGATCATTAATTTTTCAATGGCCGTTTGGGCTTGGCTAAGCTTGCGCAGAAGCGCCGTGACTTTGCCGAAGTCCACGGGAGGGGCGGGCCCCGTAGAGCTAGCCTTCGCAGCAGCGGGTGCTGCTTGGCTAGTCGGTAGGGGGCGGGGGCAGGGGCGCGGGTTTGCTCCTGTGAGCGGGGGAGGGGAGGGGAACAAGCTTTAGCCTGAGGGGCCACACTTGTGTAGGGCAAGGGTTTAGCCCATGCTGAGGTAGTAGGGGGGCGGGGGGGAGGGGGGGCCATAGACACCTTACCGAATGTCTTGATGTACTGAGGGGCGGGGGCGAAACGCTCCGGAGCCCTCGACTTGGCCTTGTTGTTAGCCCTTGGCGCTTTGGGACATCCGCGATAGTTCGCGGTGTGGCCCTCTGCGTTGCAGAGCACGCAACTAGGCGGCGTCGGGTCCTCGCGACTGCGTTTGCAGTCAGCGGTGCCGTGGTCGCCCAGGCACTTGACGCAACGCGGACGCGCGTTGCAGTTGCGCGCAGAGTGGCCATAAAGCTGGCATCTGTGGCACTGCCCGGGACCCGAGCGGAAAGGGGCCTCGACCGAAAGGCCGGAGAGGCGGCAAACGGTTTTTAAACCGAATATCGCCTTTCCTTCAGGCGAAAGATCTAGAATGACCAATACAAGGTCAAAGGGGCGTTTGCCTCTGCCGCTGTACATGCGGTGGACTTCCCTGACGGGGAAGCCCTGGGCGAGGAGGTCAGATTTGACTGAGTCCGGGTTGAACTCCGCGGGAACACCGCGGACGACAACCCGGAGGGATTTTTCGCTCTCGATAGCATAGGTATGAAAACCTATGTTCTCGTCGCGGAGGAGGGAAGTCAGACGTCGGTGGTCATCCGACGTCTGAAGTTGGAGTTTGATGGACTCCTTGACCGATTGGGCCTTCAGGAAGTGAATGCCCTTAAGGGCAAGGAGTTTTTCAATATTGGACCATTTCTCCTTTTCACGGAGAAAAATTGGGGGAGGGGGTCGCTCCTTGCGGGGAGAGGGCTGGGACGCGGGGGTCGCGGGGGTAATGGCGGTTGCGGGAGCCGCGGGGGTCGCGGAGGTCGCGGAGCCGAGGTTTAAAGTCTTGGCTGGGGTGACCGCAGCCGACTTTGGGATGGCATTTGCCTTCCTCCGCTTTCGGTTACCTACGACGAGGTAACCGTCGTCGGAGGACGACTCGGGAGAGGAAGGGAGACTGCCCGGCAAGAAACGCGCCGTATATGTATATGGTCGCGCCTTACCGGCAAGACGACGGCCTACCTTATAAAATAATAATATCTAAATATTTATGTACAAATAAAAAGTTCCTAGAACAAAAACTTACAAAAAACTACAGTTCGGAACGTTTTCCTTACACAAATCTTAAAATATCTCTAAAACTAGTTATCCGATTAATTCATATATTCATAATTCAAACGGAAAATTAATCCTTAAGCCTAGACCTTTCTAAAAACATCAATTTCACAACAAAATATCTACAAACAAAAATGATATAAATGCAAATATCGTAAATCCTAAGTGAAAATTGACATCTATCTAGCTTAGAGATAAAACTATGAAATAAACCTTTCTAATTACAATTAAGCGACGTAATCTATCTTACATAAGGGTTTTATCGCCGACAAATACCATATATTGACCCATATAGAGTTTACACTGTAGTATCTCAAAATTCTTACAGGTATAGTGTTGCTTACAGGAAACACTATAATGCAGCCAAACTCAATTTAAAATTGTTATAAATAAACCACAGAAAAAAAAACAATAGGCATTGAGTTTCAGACTTTTTATTTAGTATCCAAAATCCACAGCCCTTAGAACTAAGATTGACAAACTTATTTATAGATCCTATGGCCAATACAGGATTTACATTTTTTAAATTTTATATAACTTACTTATGTACATACGCTCCAGCCAAATTCATTGAGAAATGTTTGTAAGGATCATGTATACTAAAGTTAGCATGATGTTTTTATTTTTTTATTTATTTTAGAATATTTGGATGAAGACATTTACATCATTGATGTGAATGCACTATGCGAGTCAAATGCTGGCTACGTGTTCGGCGAATTTAGCGTCATACGTTTTAATATCAGGAAAGGTGTTATAGACAATATTCACAGAATAATAAATCCACGTAAGTATATTTTAACTTTACCTTGCCTTATGTAGTCTGAAATTAACTGCAGCGCACTGACTGACAGACAGCAGTTGTTTAGTAAATAGTTCCCATTGGCACCCTTTGCTGACAGAACCCTTATAAGTATTACTTTCTAACCCAGCCTAGAATTAGTGTAAAGAAGCCCCTAATCACTATTTCTTGGTGGTACTTACCTAACATTATCAAAAAACTTTTAGGGCAGCCTACAGACTGTTTAGTTAAGGTTATCACAGATCATGCTTCCACACAGCACAATTTTTTGCTGTACGATAGGTCTGTACCGAGTCAGAGAATCTTAATAAATCTTACGTACTGATAAGATAAAGACTGTTAACCTCTGCCAACCTGCTGTCTTTCTAGTTTTTGCGGGGCGTCTGGCATGCATGTCAGCACTGGGCCCTAAATCCACTAAAATTACTTCATCTTCACAATGGTCACAATGGTATTGTCTCAGAATAACACAGTTTGGCATTTTAACTTTGATCAAAGGAACTACAGATGGAGGGACTCGTGTCAAAAGTTTCAAGGTTGAAACTATTCTATCAATCTCTCTGTAAATAGCATCTCGCTCACTATCTAGTGTTTGAGTTTCTTTAGACGATTCTGTGACAGTACCATTGTCATAGTAGGCCATTGGTACGCACAATTCTACCCCTGGAAGCTAACTGAACTTTTAAGAATAGATATAAGGTTTCCTGGAAGAAATCGCTATTAGCGATAAGGCCGCCCATTGTGCAACTATTTCTGTGTTTTCCTGTTTTGTTATTCTATATCTTGGTGTGCAATAAAGAGTATTTCTATTCTACCTTTTCGAATTTGAATATTACCTAACAACTTACGTTCCAATAAAGTTAAAAAAGCAACTCTGTAAATATAGGAATAAAAATTGATTTCGTTTTCTAGCAAAAATACCGATTGGCTATGCATCTGACATTAAACATGGCTGCGAAACTTTTGCTCTGGACATCCCCGATCCTGATGGAACCAAATCAGACTACATGAAGTTTTTGGCCCTCATTGTGTCATATCTGAAAGAGAAAGACCCTGGTTCAAATGTATGTTGCATGATTTACTTTTTAGACTTTATATATATATGTAAACTAGCTGACCCGACAGACATTGTCCGGTCATTCAAGTCAAACAACTGACAGTTATTTCAAACGTGCTTAGCAAAGAGTATATCTATAACGCTGGGGCTAAGGTTACATTAAAAAAGTTTATAATAAAGGTAGTCGTTAAGTTTTCTTAAATATAAAACTGAACGACTACCTTTCGACTTTGAATTTTTTTCTGCTCAATTTTCTTATTTTTTTAAGAACGGAAAGTATAATAAAACATTAGATGAATGAAATCGGTAAAGCCGTTCTCAAGTTATTCGTCCATATCGTGACCAGGAGAAATAGGGGCTCATTTTTACCAGACTACCGGAGGGTTATGATTTTAGCACCCTATGTATGTATGTAGCCGATTTCTTTGTTCCCACGTAGCGCTGAAAATACTACTTCGATTTCAACAAGTGAGGTAACGATTGATTCGTCTCATTACCCCGATGGTTATAGGCTATATGGTGTCCGACAAAACTGAGGGTCTTAAGAGATAGCTGGGTCTAAATTACACCTGGAACACTTCGATAGCGCGATAAAATTTTGCAAGAGACGACATCGAGTTAATTTAGTTTGATGTGATGAGTGAAGGATGCATGACACGCCCGTTGTCATGGAGACCTTTTGTTTACAGCTGTTGGCATGGAAACTATTTATTTGTTACCATGGCAACGGGTAATCTAGGGATGGGCAAATGAAAAAATGTATCGATATACATATATTGTATCGATATATGTATGGTAAAAAAAAATATAGTTAAAAACTAAAACCCGACTACATAAAAGTCTTAAACAAGCGTTCACCTATTGTCCATAGCATTTTCTTTTGATACTTAGGTAGTCTGAGGCCTTTGTTACTAATTGTACCCTAGGTATGAGAGACTTAGTTCTGCAGCATATGCAGTCAAAAAAATCCGTTATCTTACAGACGTTGATACTTCTAGACTTGTCTATTTCAGCTACTTCCATAGTATTATGTCTTATGGCATATTACTGTGGGGGAACGCTGCAGATATTAATACCGTATTTGTGCTGCAGAAGAGGGTTGTTCGTGCTATCTATAACATGGGTCCTAGAGAATCCCTGCGTGATAAATTCAAAGAAATAAATATAATGCCTGAACTATGTCAATATATTTATGAAAACTTATTGTACACTCATAGAAATATCGATGGATTCCCTAAAAATTGCAACATACATAATGTAAATACTAGAAATAAGAACAAACTCGCTTTGCCCAAAACTCGGCTGCACAAGATTAGTGTATCTTTTAAAGGGCAATGTATACGCTTCTACAACAAAACTCCGAGTGAGTTGCAAGAATTATCAATAAATAAATTCAAACAAACTATCAAACATATCCTTTGTAAAAAGGCTTATTACAAAATATCAGATTATCTAGAGGATAGAAAAGCATGGGACGACTTTTGCTCCAACTCGAAAACTAACAACCTAACAAGGTAAAGGTTCCTTATTCGCTCCTTTACTTTACCTTAAAAAGATTGAAGTGAACAAAAAATCAAAGCGATCACTTTATTTCCCTGTTTTACTTATGTAATTTTAATTTAGTGACGTGTCCAAGAGTCCTGTAAGGTCTAAAGGAAATAAAGCACTTTGATATTTGATATTTATTTGATATTTGTATATGGGGTGGGTGCCTCCGACTACCTAAGTATCAAAAGAAAATGCTATGGACAATAGGTGAACGCTTGTTTAAGACTTTTATGTAGTCGGGTTTTAGTTTTTAACTATATATTTGTTTTTTAATTTAGACTAGATGACCCTATATAAAAATCAACCCCGATGATGATCGACCTCTGAGGGTTGAAGATTATGACAGTACTAACTAATATCGCGGCCGTGGGGCCGCGGCGTACGAATATCGACCCCTCCAACTCAACCCGTGGATGTCGTTAGAGCCGACTAAGGGGACCTACCAGAGGAAGGGCAGCAGCTTCCTTCTGGGTATTTTTAAACACCAACACTGCGATCACCAATCCGCCTGCCAAGCGTGGTGATTATGGCAAATCCCCCCTACATGGGAGACCATCGACTCGATGGACCGACGACATCGTAGCGGTCGCAGGGAGTCGATGGATAGAAGCGGCTCAGGACCGCTATTCGTGGCGTCGTTTGGGGGAGGCCTATGTTCAGCCGTGGACGTATACGGGCTGATGAGGTATTTTAATATATTTTTTGCTTTCGGTAGGTGCTGCCGCCGATGTACACCATGCCAGAGAAGGAAGACCAAGTCTTAAATTTCATCAGCCAGCTTTGCAGTGTCACGTGTAAGTATACATAAATAATATTGGTAATTTTCACACAGCATCGCTCATCCCTTTTTAGGGTTCCGTAGAAATAGTAGTATCCTACTAATATTATAAATGTCAAAGTTTGTAAGGATGGATGTATGGAGGATATTTGTTACCTTTTCACGCCAAAACTACTGAACCGATTAGGCTGAAATTTGGTATGGGTATAGTTTGGGACCTGGAATAACATATAGGCTATTTTTTATCCCGATAAAGCGGGCGAAAGCCCGGGCAGCAGCTAGTAGTATAATATAATGCGCCATGTCCGTCTGTCTGTCCGCGATTTAGTAATTCAGTAATCCATTTAATGTTTGTGAATTAGGTACATACAATCAGTTATTGTTACTTAGTCTAGATCGTTAGATTCTGTCACTTGAGCATTGATTATTACAAATTCATATTGGTTTTTAGAGAATTATAAAGTACATGTACTTACTTTTTTTTAAGATTAGACAGCATGCATAACATTAATAAATTAAACAAAGCTCAAACTTAGCTCAGATACTAAGTACTAGAAAGCTGTATTTTTGGATGGATATACCTACACATTAATCACGCCGACGAAGTGCTTAAATAAAATCAGAATAAAGTTAGAATACAATGAGGCAGCAAAGTCTTTGACGGTTGTTTGGTGTTCGTTTCGTTGATTTGATAATTTGTTTCACCAAAAGTACCGACACCATAGCCATATTGGTATTTTACATTTAGGTACCTGTGTATGGGCGACCCCGGGTACCAAGCTCCGAGGGGTGCCAGCTTGGCACCCTTTGTGATGACAGTGACAAGTCACACACAGTCAGAACATAAACATTTTCGCGGCTCGCTTCGCTCGCCGTTGTTTCTATAGCTTTCGTTTGTTTACAATTTTATCAGCCGCCTCAAACTCTCCAAAAATTTTGGGATTACCCGAAAAAGTATCAAAAAATCGTATTAGTGGCGGGTTAGTAAGACTAATATCATCTTGTTTTGGAGTCTGTCTCTTTCCTTCCTTTGCTAGTCTGTCTGCACCCAGACCCGAAATAGATAAAGTAAATATATGTCTTTGTTTTCAGTGGAAGATGAAGACAAATTCCGGATCTACAAGCTCGATGTGCTTTTCTTTTACATCATGAACTCTATCAAGACTCACAATAATGAGGGGTTCCCAAAGCAGTCCCTGGCGTTGGCGGCTCTAAGGAAAGACCCCTTCAAGTACTCGCCGGGGCTTGGCTGCGTGGTAGGTATTTCTGAAGAGTCACAGTAACAATGGTCTACCAAGGAGTCCCTGGCGTCAGCCGCTCTAAGGAAAGACCCCTTCAAGTATTCGCCGGGGCTTGGCTGCGTGGTAGGTATTTCTGAAGAGTCACAGTTACAATTGTCTACCAAGGAGTGCCTGGCGTCAGCCGCTCTAAGGAAAGACCCCTTCAAGTACTCGCCGGGGCTTGGCTGAGTGGTAGGTATTTCTGAAGAGTCACAGTAACAATGGTCTACCAAGGAGTCCCTGGCGTTACCCGCTCTAAGGAAAGACCCCTTCGAGTACTCGCCGGGGCTTGGCTGAGTGGTAGGTATTTCTGAAGAGTCACAGTAACAATGGTCTACCAAGGAGTCCCTGGCGTTAGCCGCTCTAAGGAAAGACCTCTTCAAGTACTCGCCGGGGCTTGGCTGAGTGGTAGGTATTTCTGAAGAGTCACAGTAACAATGGTCTACCAATGAGTCCCTGGCGTTAGCCGCCTTAAGGAAAGACCCCTTCAAGTACTCGCCGGGGCTTGGCTTAGTGGTAGGTATTTCTGAAGAGTCACAGTAACAATGGTCTACCAATGAGTCCCTGGCGTTAGCCGCTCTGAATCAGAATCAATAACTTTATTTCTTTAGGCTTACAAAATAAGCACTTAGACAAGTCAAATTTTATACTATAAACATAGTTATAATTATCAAATAAGGTGTTGTTGATATTCTCTTCACGCTCTATGAATAAATACTATGAACTATTAAATGTATTCTCCGTCCACAGCACCACGAGAACGGCGAGCGCCCCACAGAATGTACTAAAGCCCGCGTCACGCGTTGGGCCTACACAGTCCTGGACGTCTGCTGCCCGGTCGCCGGCGTCGAAGCGGTGCCGGGGCTGCATTTGCCGGCGGGTATTGACCTAGAGGTATCTATTGGCATTCATACCAGAGAGCACTAACAACCAGAAGGTCTTGACTCTGAGGCACAGACTTCGTAACAGATACCTTACTTGCTCGACTTCGAGATAACCATTGATATGAAATAGTAATACAATGAAATAGCCATCTTCAATTGAGCGTAGTTAAGCAGAAAACGACCAGCTATCATACACTTTCTTAGGACGCTGGTCGCTTTCTGCTTAACTACACTCAATTTAGAATTGTTTGTTTATGTTTGTATGACTCTTGTGTTTGGTTAGTGTTTATTGTGGTGGTTATTACTGGACCTACTGTACCTACATTTCAGCTTATAAAGTATTATGATTACTTCGCCAATCAACTTTGAGCTTTAGGTATATGGAAATAATGTTCATAACGCTCTGCTCGCTATTAGCGAGGCGACTCGCTCAAAGCTATCCACGTCCCCTCGCTGGCCTTTCGCTTGATGGTAGGGTTGACCCTTTAGAGTCTGACAAAGTTCGGAAAATAGTGCGTAGTCCTCTATAATTGGATCACTTCGTGAAGGTACAGTGGGCGTCCCAAATAAATAGCTGTATAATAAATACCTCAAATGTTTTGTAGCCAAAGGGTATACTTAATTCTGACGCGCACTTTAAATATGCGACGGTTTGCTGACTAAAACAGTAAAGGATTTAAAAAAAGACATACGTTCAACTAAATACAAAAAATGATATTCAAAAACCATTACACATTTTATCATGCAAACTCAGGGGGAGTTTGCATGATAAAATGTGTAATGAAACGCAAATGATAAGTTTCAAAACAACAGTCAGTGTCATCTCTGGAAATTCTTTTGTAATACCCATATGAGTATAGTCTGCTGATGTTTCCCTAAATAAATTTTGAAGTGGAGGAATGCGCTCCACGCTGACATTTCGTATGGGAGTGTTTTCTGCATATCCCTCTGCGTAACTAGGCTCTAACAAGCACAACTTCCTTGCAGTAACGGAGTAATTTGTTGGTTGACAGCTCTTGACAGCTGCTGCTTTTAGCTCGCTAGAGATAGGTATATTAATAACACATCTCAATGGGACAATAATTCAAAATAAATAAATCGTTTGTTTGCAACAGTCTTCAGTTAGCTCAGCTGCTTCAATTTTAAATAGAATAGTTTTATTGGCAAAAAGAATCATTCAAAAACACATCACACTAATTTGTATGACATATGAAAAGTATTATGACACTTAAAAAATTATTGTCCAAAAAAAAGTTGGCCTCAGCTGCCTAAAATAGACTGAAGTCTGTAATATAGGCAGCTGTGCTCCCCTACGATGTTACATAATAACCTCTCGACACCCCTTAGTCGTTTGCACCGATATTGTTCCTTTACCGGCATTTACGCCAACATTTTGAGGAACCCGTCCAGCATTCGGCAAGCCACCGTCTGCCGCTTGTAACAGTATTGAGAGTATGTTTATGGCAGGCGTCCATAGTTTCCACCATAGCCCAATTACCCAGTCCATCCATTCACCACAATAACATGGCTTTTTTGTTATTATCATTTTCCTTTGCAATAGTCTCTACACCTGGCGGATATCATCTTCTGGTGTATCATATTGTGCACTTGGTTGCAACCAAGGATGATGCTATGTGTAGCTCTCGCCTTTAGATTAATTCTCATAAAGGGCCTCTGTGCTGTTGGCTTCGGCTCCACGCATGCCTCCCAAAGGACCACTATATGGCCCGTGATCATGGAAATTCGAATGATGACGTCTTTAATGATAGAATATGACACATAAAAAGTATATAAAATTTTAAACCTATCATCATCAGCCCATACACGTCCACTGCTGGACATAGGGCTCCCCGGTACGACGCCACAAATAGCGGTCCTGAGCCGCCTCCATCCATCGACTCCCTGCGACCGCTACGATGTCGTCGGTCTATCGAGTGGATGGTCTCCCATGTAGGGGGGGATTTAAACTAAACTACTATTTTAACTTGTTTTTAAACCTATACATTGCCATAATTCTAATCTTGCTATAAATATTTGTTTAAATAGATTTACAAAAGATTATGCATGCATTTTATATTAATTCCAATCATAAGTAGTTATTATATAAATAAAATAAAAATCAGTAAAAAAAAATACTAGTTTTAGTAAGTCTACTTCTAATACATGTACTTGACACAAAGAACTTTAAAACCAACAGTATCCTGCAGGTCATTTCAGATCGCTACGACTTGCCAGTAATGAAGACCTTTATTCGTGTCATGATCAAGTTAGAAAGTCTTCCTTGAGATAACTTGATCGGGACAGAATCAGAATCAATAACTTTATTTCTTTAGGCTTACTAAATTTTAACTTGGACAAGTCAAATTTTATACTATAAATATAGTTATTATTATCAAATAATGACAAGAGTAAAGGTCCTTAAACCTTCCTTTTAAATGTAATGAACATGTATTTTAACATATACAGATTTTAAACAGCCTTAAAAACATTTTAACATCGGTTAACGACGAACCTTGTTAATGTCCTCGTCAATAGGTGAACAAAGTTTGTGTTTAACCTGTTAAACATCAATATGAAAAATATTTCTTTAATATTGATGATATCGTATAATTTATTTTTGTTTTAGGCTGTTCTCACTTACAAGGAGAAGAAAATGGAGGCACAGCGTTATCCGCACTTTAGGGTAAGAAACTGTTTGTTACTTTTTACAGTGTTCACCCCTATCTACATACATAGGTGGCGTAGCTGTCACGTAAAAATCGACCACTCCAACTTAGCCCGTGGATGTCGTAAGATTCGACTAAGGGAAACTACCAGATGCAGAGCAGGAGGTTCCTTTTGTGTATTTTACCTGGAGAGGCGGTTGATGTTTTTTGAGAGGTAGAGACAGTGTCCTCGAAACATCCAAACGGTTCAAGCGATTTTGAATTGAGGTATGAAAATACTCGTCTGCATAGCTATTCTAACTCGATCGAAAAGATCACGTCTCGGAAATGGCTGAAGACACACGTTTACGAATGCCCTACCGAGCGAGGTCAAAAACGCGATTCATACTCGCTCTCGGTGGCTACAAGAACAAGGAAACACTTTACGGGGAATGCTTTAAAAATGGTAGGAAATGTACACCATGGTAGAAATTAGAACGTTGGAATTAGTAAGAAAACTATAGCTAGAAATTAATTTTGTAATTATTTTTCAACTATTTAGTCATTAGTTGATGAAATAAAACCTTTATGAGATTATTTGGGAAACTTGAAATAAAGTGTATGAATAAAAGCGCAACCTTACTTCGTAAACCTAACCCAACGTTAGCTTTTTTATCTGTGGGGCAACCTAAGTGTGGTGGCTAGTGTTGCAACCTTAGCCATTTACAAGATAGATCTAACCTTTTTACAAAATGAACCGGTTTGACATTTTTGACAATGAAACATACTAAATACATACTTACAAAACCTATCTTACCACGCTTATTAATTTGATTGAAAGATTTTGCTCGTCTTGTGGTAGAACATTTTCATAATTCTGTTTAATTAAAATTTTCACTAATAACTTAAAATTGTTTTCGCGTAGAAAGCGTTTCCTCCCTTAGAGATTGACTGCGGAAGATTTTATCAATTAAATTTTATATTATTTCAATATCAACGTCGTATGACAGTATAAAAACATACCTTTGATCTCGCGGTAAATGTCAACAAGTGACGCGGTACCGTGAAATTTACATTGGAATCACGTGCACACAAAATCTATAGGGTATTTCCCCGTTGACCTATAATCATAAAATTTTGCAAAGCAATGTCATATAGCACAAATAAAGGGAAAAATCCAAAAACCGTAAATTTATAGTTTATTCATATAAAATCCAAAAAATTTAAATACCTAGTGAATTCACAAAAAATAAATATTTTTGGTTTTTACTGGCGGCCAAAACCTATAAGCTACCTACATCCCGTTGACGAATAGTTGAAGAATCATTAAATTTGGAAGTCACAAGGTCTTATAATTATTATTATTATGAAGCCCTCGGTGCACAAGTTCAACTCGCACTTAGATAGATCGATAGATGGTTAATTTGGTTCACAAATATAGACAGCAAAAACAAAAAAACAAACATAGACATTGTAGTAGGTAGGTATCAGTAAAATATACTTGTAAAATACACAAACAATTTAAAAAAGAAGAAAGAAACATCAAATATTACGAAAGTACGCTCAAGCATAAAAACTAAAATTTAAACTAAAGGTCAATAGGTTTGTCAGTGCTGCCGAGGTGAGGCCAAAATGGATCAGTCAGATCAGTATGCTATTTTGCACCAGGGTACAAAACAGCGCTGGTTTTCAGACTGACCCAGTCTAGGTGACACGACGTTCACTTGACGTTTTTATTTTAATAGAAGATGTATATTCTGAAGGCGGATATTATTTATTTTAATTATTTGTGTCGTTTTCAACTAATTTGAGGGCATAAATAACAAATAATGCTGTTTTTACTAATCCAAGATGGTGGATAATTTTTATTTAAAATATGGGTATCGTTTTCAACTAATTCGAAGGCGTGGATAACGAATATGCGATGTTTTTTCAAATCCAAGGTGGCTATATCGTTTTTTGTGATGATATTGTTTTTGACTAATTAGAGGGTGTCGGTGTAGATTAGGTCTCGAATTAGTCAAGAAAAAGTCCAGGCATCTTGGTATTAAAAAAATACCACTTATTGGTAATATACACGCTCGAATTAGTCGAAAACGGGAGTAACATATGAAAAAAAAAACACTATCTTGAATTTGAGAAATACCCAATTTTAAGTAATGAACATCCTCGAGGCAGTTGAAAACGATATATTTGTTAGAAAATAATTATTATAAAAAATGGATTATAGAACGTTAGCTACATTGGATTTAAAAACTTATATTTTCTTAATTTTCTCCCTTGAGTGAAGCAAAAATCCTAAGATTGAAAACAAGGTTAATCGTATGGATGGAAATATTTTCCTTGTAGCAAAAGTATTCATTTTCTTATTTAGCCCTTTCTTGTCCTACTTGTAAAAACTGAGTTCGTCTTTTCTAACCCTTTTGAGGCCCGCTAGCCCCTTTTCGGAAAACCAAGGTGGCAGCACCACGCCGCCCTCACAACAAAACAATAACAAATCAACCAATTCGAAATACAAACAATTTTCGTTTATTCTCCTTGCATTGCACAATTTTACTAGTGCAGTGAAGTGAATAAATGATCCACTAGTCTCGCAATAATAATTATGCAAGAAATAAACAAAGTAAGTGCCTTTTTTAGATGAGCCTAAATTTTAATTTCACTTCACATGTTGTAATCAATATAATACAAATTTTCAGGGTAATAGAGTGAAAGTTTCACCTGATCAGAGAATTATAATGCTCAACTTCGTGAAGGCTCACGTGGACTACGCCCGCGGTCGAGTAACGGGCCCCGATGCTGCTTGAGAACGCAAAACAAAAAATGTGAAGAAATGGTCCGAATGCTGAACGCCTGTGGTTCAGGAACAACTAAGACCCCAAAGAAATTGGTGAAAGTAAGAATCATAACTAAATTATTGTTATTGTTCATTTATGTACATGTAGTAAATATCAATTTACATACTATTTACAGTGCTGGCAAGATTGGCGCTGTGACATAAAGGCCAAGGCACTAAAGAGAGAGAAATTCATGAGTGGAACTGGTGGAAGTCCGTGCCCCCACCACTCTCGGAGCTGGAAGGATCCTTAATGGAATTAAATCCATATCAATACCAGTCGGAAGCGTCCCCAAGATGCTGGCTGCATTGCCTCGCTGTATGGCAATGTTAATGTGCTGCGCAAGATACTCACCAGCTGTCGGCGGTACCCCATGGACCCAGGGTCTCGACTCTAAGGGGCTCTGTAGAGACCTGCATATTTGCGCCACTTGAGATCCTCGGCCAAAACAATTATATTTTAAGTAGTAATTAGTATTAAGCCAAGATTGTGATTATTGTGGTTCTCTATTGTGTGAGTTTATTCAAAACATGGTATTTATTTAAACATTGATGTTACAGATTTATTACTAGACTTTATTAGTGTAACTAGTTGTAGCAATTTGTAATTATGAGGTGATCTCATTAAGACTTGATATAACTTAAAGATATTACAATTATCTAAAAATAAAAATAGCTCTTTATTTTCTAGTATTTTATTAGTAAATATCATTTGTTACAAAGTGTTCATAAATAATTTATGTAAAGAATTAAATTTAGATACAAGATATCTCAAGTCTCTTATGCAATATTGTGATTATTATGGCTATTAATAAATATACAATACAAAACTCTTTATTGTACACCACAAAGACAAATAAAACACATTAACATAAACAAGTAGAATGGGCGGCCTTATCGCTTAGAAGCGATTTCTTCCAGGCAATATACCTACATTATTATTGTGTTATCTATTCCATTAGTAGGTTGTATTGCAGGGAAACTAGTAGTAGTGGCGGTTCATTGACTGTTTTCTTTAAACAGTGACCCATTTAAACTAGTGGGTGTTCAAATGTGTGTGGTGAAGAAACGTGAGCAGGTTTTCTCGTTATTACGCCATTAGACACTTCCACCTCTGAGTCTACATCTAAGATGCATCTCTCGCAACTCCACTCAGACCGGCCAATGAAGGCAAGCAAGAGGTGGGGATCAGCATCTTCATAATTCCCAGCACGCAGGGCAATGTCAGATTTCTGTAGTTTCTGAAAAAAGTTAAAAGTGCTTTTAATTAGTTATGTAGGTGGTTCATTTGTTCTAATTAGTGATTAGGTTGTATAGTGATCTCATTATTCAAGTATTAGGTATTATTAAATCTGTCTTATCCTGAAAAAGTTAAATGTTTAAAAATAATAGTGTGACTAGATTATTATGTAGGTTTAAGAAAAGGTACCAGCAGTAGTAATTAGGTAATATTTCATTCAATGCTACTCAAATAAATAGCTACTTTTGGATTGTGCTTTCTATCGCATTAGTATCGAAGGGAAACCTTATCCACCTGCACAGTACTGACTGCCTGTTTAATGCATCTGTTGTGTCATTAATGGCCCTGCAGACCGATGACTGACTCAGGCAGAAAGCGTACTCCCTCCCATCCGACTTTTGGTAACTGCCTTGTGCGCAAAAGTGGAGGGCAGACAAAAACTACAAAGCAATATGTACATAAAGTCACAAATAGGTACCTATAGGTTACATAAAGGTAAGTATTCAATTGTTTGTAGGTAATGCTTACTTTTAGCTCCACTGGTACCGCATTAAAAAGCTTCGTCCAAGGCTAATACGCACGCAGGTCGTTTATCAAATTCAGAGCCATGTCGGGAGAGTCTGTATATCCCCCGAAAGTTTGGATCTATAAAAGGATTTGTCAAATCCCGCAGAGTCAGGCACCGACGGAGTGTGCTTATCCTCTGTCTTGCTCCATCACGCCGGTTTTGGTGTTGTAAAACGAGAATTATGCTCCATCTAAAATTGTTTTGTTTACTATGCACATAACCTCAATGTATCACAAAAACATGCAAAGAAAGATTTTTGGGGGCATAAAAGTGCTAAAATCATTTTCATTCACTAATTACTTCACGTAGAATACGGAGGTTTTCTCCAAATCATGATAATTTGTTAGAAATTGTACCTCGGATTAGATTCCATCAAGCAACTACCACTCTAAATAATTCCGTGAAAAGTTGGGTCGATTTCGACAACAATTTCCGTGCTCGGACGCTCTGAATAGCCTATTTCAAAATCCGTCTCGGAAACTAGCGGTTTCCGAGTAAAATCAACTTCGAACACGAAATCGAGCCACTCTGAATTGCCCTGCTGGTCTCCTTTATAGTTCTTAATAATTACCACGCTTAGCAGGTAGATTGGTGTGGGGTGGAGTATCAAGGATAATGTATAATTATCCTTGATACTTCACGGAGAAAAGCTGAAAACTAAGTAAAGTAAAGTAAAGTAAGTTTTATTGCAACAAATACATGTAAATAGGTACATAGGTGGTATATGCTTAAATATGAAACAATGTATTTCTACCAGTGTGGCGTGCAATATTTAAGTACAAACAATGTCAATAGATTAATAAAATTAACTAAAATAAATAAACACTAAATCGAGACAATAACCAATACGAAATTTATATTAAAGAAAATTAAATTAAGAGTCGGGTTTTTTTAAAGTTTTATATTATTTAATAGTTAACTCCTCAAGTGCGATCACCAATCTACCTGCTAAGCGTGGTAATTATGGCAAAACCCTAGAGGGAGGCACGTGCAGACGGATGTGTGCTGTGGTGGCTAACTACATAGCAAACCTATGTATTTGGATTAACAGCCTAACCATCTCCTATGTATTTTGATTCGCATCCTCACCTATACCTATGTATTTTGATTGGCATCCTCACCTATACCTACATATGTATGTATTTTGATTCGTAGCCTCACCTCTACCCGTGTATTTTGATTCGCGGCATCACCTTTACCTATTTATATTGAATCGCAGTCTCACCTTTACCTATGTATTTTGATTCGCATTCTCACCTTTACCTATGTATGTATTTTATTCGCAGCCTCCAAGTTCGTCGTCCCGCGCCAGCTCAGTAAATGATTCATACGACATGCGCTCGCAGTCCGCAGCGAGCTCGGTTGCATCTGTTGCAAGTGAGTACCATAACATGCTTATCGAAATCTTAATGTTAAACTCCAAGAAACTACTCTTCAATCTACCGAAATATTAGCGTTTCAACGCAGACGATT
Organism: Eupithecia insigniata; assembly: GCA_947859395.1. NCBI lineage: Eukaryota > Metazoa > Arthropoda > Insecta > Lepidoptera > Geometridae > Eupithecia > Eupithecia insigniata. The sequence continues at coordinate 2,543,910 of OX402007.1, forward strand.
TTGCGCAGTGGAGTCGATTTTTAGGGTTCCATACCTTAAAAGGAAAAAAGGAACCCTTATAGGTTCATTTAGTTCTCCGTCTGTTAACCCCTTTATATCAGAAACGCGTGGAGATATCAAGTTGAAATTAACATCAAATACTACTACAGGATTTTTTATGGTCTCTTTATTATATTCATGGCAAACAAAGTATTATTTTAATGTATTTTTGTGTTACAGAGCCGCCACCGCGCACACTCACTCCGCTGCGTAAACCGACTAGTGATACACTGGGTAAGTAACAATATTAGCTATAACCTGCGTACATAAGAATGGGAATGCTCAGATCCGATTCGAACTGAGCAGGACAGCATGAAAAATGGCGTCATTCTTGATCGAATTGAAGAATGTCGCCATAAGTACACAAAGGGTGTACTAGTGGTTTATTTTTCATTTCTTCCACTAGTGGACAAAAAATTGAAGTGAAGAGAATATCAATAACACCTTATTTCTTATTTGATAATAATAACTATGTTTATAGTATAAAATTTGACCTGTCTAAGTGCTTATTTTGTACATATTATGTTTAACTAGCTGCTGCCCGCGCCTTCCCCGCGTTTTATCGGGATAAAAAATAGCCTATATGTATGTTACTCCAGGTCCCAAACTATACCCATACCAAACAAATTTTAGCCCAATCAGTTCAGTAGTTTTTGCGTGAAAAAGTAACAAATATCCATCCTTACAAACTTTGACATCCTAGTAATATTATAAATGTCAAAGTTTGTATGGATGGATGTATAGATATTTGTTACTCTTTGTAACCAGCCCTCGCGGATGTCCTCGGAAGATTGGAAGGCGCAAGTGTGTCGACGCCTGTAGCGTCCCACGCAATTGGACAGTAACAAACTATTGATTGCAGCAAAAAACATAAGGAGTAAACATTAGGGGCAATTTATTAACTAGGTATAAAAAAGGTATCATAAAGGTACAGGTAAGAAGAGTCATCATTTGAAGATTGAGTGAAAATCAAAGTGATCACTTTATTTCCCTGTAATTTTAATTAAGTGACGTGTCCAAGAGACCTGTAAGGTCTAAAGGAAATAAAGCACTTTGATATTTGATATTTATACACAAAAAAATAAAGAAAAGTGCAGACATCTATAAATAATAATATATTTTATGAAAAACCTATTGTGATAGGGACAAATAAAATTATTTGTTGCAGAATTCCAGAGCACTGTCGTGGTGCCCCCAGGGTTGTCAAGTGAAATAGAATTCCCTCCGCTGGGCGCGGGCCTAGGACGAGGTGAGTTATATTTTACTCTCGTACATATTACTGAAATGAAATTTTCAGGGTTTACTCTTCATGAAAGCCTTGAAAGTTTTAAAAATAAATTGTAGAAAAAAAATATATGTGAAATATTTTTTTAGAACCATAGAAAGCAAAATGTAGATATTAGATTTTGAAAAGAAAATTGACCAAGATTTTCTTATTAGGTTTTTTATAAATCGAAGAGCCTGGTTGGTATAGGGATACAAAAGGCCCACTATTGATCTTGTTTAAAACAAAAAGGCAGGGTCGCAGACCTAATGGTTTGGCTGCAATTGCGAAATTCACACTGAAATCTGATTTTGACAAAAATTTTACCAAAGTTCAATTCACTTTTGAACCAATTCACCTTTGAACCACTGAATATCGCAGAACATAAATGGGGGTTAAATCGATAGGTACTGAGGTCCCCCACCCCCTAATCACCGATGATCCAACCCTCATGTTACACCGTAATATTAGTAAAGACAAGAACATTAGAAACTGCTTTAGTTTAAAACTGTGTTGCAGACTGTGTACAATGTGATGGTTTTGCTGTCTTTGAATTTTAATTATTTTCTATAATCTATGCGTCAGTTTATTAACATAAAGTTTTTTCTGCAGGATCTGGACGCAATATCAATGCAAGTATACAGAAACTTAATCTCAACAAGTAATCCGTCGGTGTTTATATAAACAATAAAAAAAAAAACGTGTGATCAGCACAAACATGTTTTTAAAACTGATTATTTTTATAGTTATAGTCGTAAAAAAACGATGTTCTTTTACGTGACAAATATAAATTAATGTATAAGTTTACTCATTCTCAGTAAAAATTGTTTACCTACAAATAAAGGTCTTAGTGCATTATCACGTTATCGAACTGTCCGCTCGCTGTCCACTTAGCGTCAGCTAGCAAAAACCGCTCCCGATGTTGAAATCGGACATCCAAATATAAAATGCAATCCATTAAATTTGACTATTGAATGGATCGCTTTTTGTTTTTGGGTGCTATTGGATGTTGTCTTCGCGTTATTCGTACCCAGAGCGGCAGCGAAGAATTTCGCTTGGTTTCGCGTGTCATCCTGCCAGGCGTTTAGTTTGTTCCGGATACCCACTCTGCTTTCGGTGCCGCTGTGGACAGCGAATACCGCGTTCTTAACAGATATACATAAGATACTGCTAGCTATTTGATGTTAGATCTCTATTGATACACTTAAAATCAATAGATGCCTAACATCAAATAGCAGTATCTTAAAATATACAAATTACCTCAAGAAGGTACACAAAAACTAAGACGTGCAGCACTTTACAGTTATATTTGATGATGTCGACTGGCAGCTAACGCGGTGTCCTAGTACTCCTATCTGAGAGACAAACACGAAGTCACCTGCACTTTTTTTAAATTTAAAATGCCACAATTGTATTTTTCGCGTCCCGGTTTTTCGCTCAGCTAAGACACCGCGTTACATAATTATTATTGAATCGATAATGGCATACTTGATTACTTTATTACGAGCGGTGTTGTTATAATGTGCAACGACCTTAATACTCCATGTGCTTACTGTAAATAAATGACCCCGCAATTTAGTAATATTAAGGTGATTGCTCATGCGTAAAAAAGTTTTTACTATTTTATAGGTAATTTAAATAGCAGATAGGAAGTCTTGCGCACATTGTAAGCAGCATTTACTATTATTATTTGCTAAAACAAACTTTGAATCAATTGTAGTTTTGTAGTCATGAATATTTGCAAAAACAATCTTAGAGTCAGTTATAGTTTTGTAGTCATGAATATTTGCAAAAACAGTCTTAGAGTCAGTTATAGTTTTGTAGTCATGAATATTTGCAAAAACAATCTTAGAGTCAGTTATAGTTTTGTAGTCATGAATATTTGCAAAAACAATCTTAGAGTCAGTTATAGTTTTGTAGTCATGAATATTTGCAAAAACAATCTTAGAGTCAGTTATAGTTTTGTAGTCATGAATATTTGCAAAAACAATCTTAGAGTCAGTTATAGTTTTGTAGTCATGAATATTTGCAAAAACAATCTTAGAGTCAGTTATAGTTTTGTAGTCATGAATATTTGCAAAAACAATCTTAGAGTCAGTTATAGATTGGAATCATGAATATTTGCTAAAAACAAACTTTGAATCAACTGTAGTTTTGTAGTCTATTGACACAATGTTGATTTTAGTAATAAATCCTTTGTCAATAGACTCCAAAACGACAGTTGATTCCTAGTTTGGTTTAACGTGAGTTCATAGCAAAGGCTTATACCTAATGTGCGCTATCTGATATCTAAATTACTTGTAGAACCTTTATAGAAAATAATAAAATCCTGTTTTTTTTTTCACGCGTATTCAACTACCTTAATTTAACAAAAATACATTCGTCTTACAGAATTTATATTATGATGTGGTAGCTCGTTATCGGCTCGGCCTAAGTGCAAACAATCTCACTACTTATTACTTGTTTTTTTTTTCCTTAATTGCAAACGAAAATTTATTTCGGCGCATCGTTTATTCATTATTCAGAAAATTTATTATATTTTCTTGTTTTTATTGCCAAAGCTGAAAAATAATTGTAAGGTAAATGCTCAGAACCAAAAAGTATTTTTATCTATTTTTGAAGATTATACAATTAATTAAGACAAAATTTAAAAATACTTTAAAGTTACTTTTAGTTTAATTTGGGCTTTTTCACCATCGATAGAAAAGTAAGGTATACATAGACTGTACTTTCAATTTAAGATTTAAGCGACGTATTGTGATCCTATTAAATAATTTTGAAGATGGTGAAAGAAGTCCTTATGGCGGAACGTTACCGGTCGCGCGGGATATTAAAATATTTCTGGTATTTTGTATAATTTCTGCGTTTCAACAATTAATATATTAAAACATTAACTGTCCCAGCCGATTTGCTCCTTAGCACGGTACATCCAGTGCCCTATATGTAATGGAGGCATGCCCTACATGTGGGGCACGAATATCACGGCTATCGTCACAATGACCTATGTATATGTAGGGCATGGACAGTTAAAGTACAGTAAAAATGTTATGCTAACGTCACAATGACCGACCTACATATGTAGGGCATGCACAGTAAAAGTAAAGTAAAAATGGTGTTTATTGACATAATACATGTAAAATATGCTCCTGGACTAGTTAAAAACTGTATTCCAGGAGCAAGTGGCTTCTCCAATTAATATAAACCGATAGTTATGTCAAAGCAACATAACATAACTAATCTTAATTGTGTAGTTAACGTGTTAAACTAGATGGTAGGTAGTTTTGCGACAATTCTAAGCCATTTGCTATGAACCCATGCTAAAAAAAAACTCATAATCGATGTCGTTTTGGTGGCTATGGACATGTAAAAGAGTTGTTACTAAAATCAACATAAAGTCATGTGTAATCAACACTCCAAAATGACGATTAAATCGTATTTAGATAGATATTATTATTGCACACTTAAAACTAGGAAACAATTTACCAATGAAACAAACAATAACAACTTATGTGACAATTGGCCAATGCGATCAGCCAACCGGAAGGCCAAGGCCGATCTCTGCCAGACATTAAATCAAATTTAGTAGCATGGGTCAAAGCAAATAGCTTACAATGGTCGTAAAATGGTACAAAACGATCTATTATCTAGATAAATTCCTTATAGAACACGTAAAAAAAAACATTTTTTTTTTAATTTCGCTTTCGACCGGTACATACCCGTCTTAAAAGCTTTGTTATGATTCCTCTAAATAACTTTGATAGTTCTGAATTTGTGATAATTATACCTTAACTATTATTTTTGCTCTTAGAGCATTCAAATTAATATGTAAGGTCAATTCGGGTAAGACCGGCATACTTTATTGAAAAATATAAACAAATGAATAAAAAAAGAAATTGGTAAGTTCTAGGCCGATTTTTAGAATTCCATGTGAAACACATTTTCAACGACAATTTTTGTTTTTTAAGGATTGCATTATATCATAGACAATCTTATAAATATAAATCCTTTTTTAAAACTCGGCGTGTAGACGGTCTTTCCGTGCTATTGGAGGCAAGACCGTCTAATGACATTTTACAAGTTATTTGGTATGTTATCTGTATGTTTAAGTACAGCTTACTATAAAAAAGGTAAGTCCTTCAAATATGCACTTTAATTGAATAACAATACAGTTCAAATTCGAAGAGAATTAACGTTTTCGTATTTAGAAGGTAAGACCGTCACATATCCTCGAAAGAGGTTGTAAACATTTTTCTTGAATATTGACGATCTTACCCTTTAAATATAAAAACGAGATATTCTGTATAGCACTTAATAAATATTGTTATTATTTTTATAACAAGCTGTCAGAAATACCCTAAACAATTGAACTTGCAAAAACTAGGTTCTGATTTAAATGAAAAGATAGATAAAATGGGACAAAATATGTATATTTTAAACAAAGCGTTACAAAAATGTGTCTCACACGCCCTAGGTCTTCCCAATATTGACCTTATGTCAAAAATATCTTGATATGAATTAATATATTTTTAAAATATAGATATCATCTATTGTTAAAATAGAGGTACTTACATCTGAGGAACTATCACATATGTATAAATATATTTACTTAGCTGAGTGTAACCTTCAGGGTAAATAATAAATATTAAGTATTTGTTAGCAGTGTTTACTTCGATTTCCCAGTTAATTTATATAAGTATTGTAGAATTTTACTTAGGTAATTCATGATCGAAGAAAACAAGGTCTGCTCCTCCGGGAGTTTCTCTTGCTTACGTCACTGCCCAGTTGCCACGTTATTTCAACAAAACGTAGAAGTTAGGAAACAAATGTGATAGTGGTCAATTGAAAAATCAATAAAAAAGCTAATCGTCAATTATGTTTGTTAGATCAGTCAAAACAGCGTTAGTTAAACACGAGTCCATGTCATAAATAATTGGTAACTACAAAACTACATATTTTTATCAGATTTATGCAGGTAATACAAGGAGCTCGGGGAGTTACGATTTTACGCTACTGGTAACACCAGGAAACAGATTCGTTTTCAGCTCTACCATGTCTGTGGTTTTCTCATTTGCCGATGGCGATGATGACGTAAGCAAGGGGAACACACGTGACTATCATGTCTCGGAAGATCATACCTTGTTTTCTTATAATTATATACTATGACTTAGGTAAATTTATAAACTTTTTAAAAACATTGCACAAATATTTACTTATAGCCGTATGTGCCCCAAATTTATAAACTTTTTAAAAACATTGCACAAATATTTACTTATAGCCGTATGTGCCCCTTGCACATTTACCTACAGCTTCACAAATTAAATTAGGTACCAATGAATATCGCGTTTTATGACATTTTACTTCACGAGTGAGACCGCGCCTCGGCAAGCGAAGTGCAGGACGCCACTAAGAGAGATCAAAACCGTTCACACATTACAGAAAAGCTGAGACGAAGCTGTCAATCACGAAAGTCCTACTTCGGTACGTGATATGTTCTTTGAAGTATGCTAACGTAGTGATTGTATAAAAACTTCTGTTAAAACCGTCAATTCAAGACTAGCGACCTGCCCCGGCTTCGCACGGGTGCAATGCTGATACTACATTATACATATAAACGTTCCTCTTGAATCACTCTATCTATTAAAAAAAGCGCATCAAAATCCGTTGCGTAGTTTTAAAGATCTAAGCATACATAGGGACAGACAGACAGCGGGAACCGACTTTGTTTCATACTATGTAGTGAAGACCGTTCGTTCTTTAATAAAGTTATCTAAAATTAAAAGTAACTTTCTTTTTTAAACGGTTAATTCTGCGCGAGTCCTTCGACCTTCACTAAGACTTTACCATACATTTTTAACATAACGTAAGTATTACGGGCTAACTTCCTCTTTGACTGCAGTTTCTAGTTTCGGTTCTGTTTCCTTTTTACGTCCATTCTCATTTTTGTTCATTTCGAGTTCAGCTTCTGTGGCGTTTTCTAAATCGTTATTTATAGGCTCATCACTAACAATTTCTACAGTTATCTCCGGGATTTGGTCATCTTTTGATTCGTCCTTCGGCTCTTCGCTTGAAATAGAAACATGTTCTTTTGTCTCTTTCTCGACCAGGCTGCTCATAACCAGCGTTGGTAATTCTGCTTGCTTTTTCTCCCATTTTATCTCGACTATTGCGCTTCTGACAAGCAGAAGAACATAGATTTGGAAAACTGAAAAAAGATAAATGTTTAATAAATGTTCGTTCAGTCAAGAGAAATTTCGTGCACCTATTCTATCATCATCATCATTGACCTATTGACGAAAGATGATTAATTTGCCAGCAAGTCTTTTGTCTATTGATAAGCAATAAGGCCACCCATTGTACTTGTTTTATGTTATGTCTCTAGATAATATTCTTATCCTAGTGAAAAATAAATCATTTTAGCAGATTTTGGAAATAGGAGAAGGCTCTAATGTTCGTCTGTATTTAAGTTCGTCGATTTCTGTCCGTCAGTTATAGACCGATTTTGATAATTCTTTCACCATTGTATAGATAATGATCCCGAGGTGGATCCATAAAAATCTTATTTCCGAGAAATAAGTATTTGTTCCGCAAAATTTAAAAACAGTGTAGTGTAGGGATTCGTCGGTTTTTAGTTCTTCCAAAACAGATCATTGTATTGTGTATTGAACCATGTTCAGTCTATACCTACTGCACTGACAGTGGAACACCTGTGCAAAAACCTGATTTGCTTGCTGATGTAACGGCAACTTTTCTACTTACCTATAGCAAAAATCATGATGATCTGCGTCAGCCAATCAATAGCCAGGATCACGAGGGAGTAGACCATTAGCGATAGAACCAGAGCAGCCACGCAATAGTACATGTACACACGGAGAAGCACCAGGTCTTTCTGTTGAGGAAGAGATTCTGAGGAAGGATTGTAAGTGGCGCCCTCGTTGTGAGAGGTACGAAACTTTAGTGTTAAGGCTAATATAATGGTAAATATTGTTCCCTTGCGTTTGCGTACTTATGTAGTTGAAGGAGCGAGATCCCACACCTGACAGTATTTGTAGTAATATTGGGTTGTGGAATATCGGATATATGTATAGTATAGTAGATATAAAATTTGACTTGTCTAAGCTGCTTATTTTGTAAGCCTAAAGGAATAAAGTTATTGATTCTGATTCTAATTTCTATCTTTGGTCTCGTATGTTATAATAAGAAGCGATCCAAATGCACTTACTATTTAATTATATTAAAATGTACATATGTATAAGACGAGTGTGAGCACCAACACAAACCTAGTGTGGTTTAATCGTGCAACATTTATAGACACATCTATAAATAAAACCCTTTAAATAAATAAATATTCTATTCTATTCCGGATCCAGTAAACGATTTTTTCCAGTCGCTAAACAAATGCGTAAAAAAATATAGTTAAAAACTAAAACCCGACTACATAAAAGTCTTAAACAAGCGTTCACCTATTGTCCTTATCATTTTCTTTTGATAGTTAGGTAGTCGGAGGCCTTTGTTACTAATTGTACCGTAGGTATATGGGGTGGGTGCCTCCGACTACCTAAGTGTCAAAAGAAAATGATAAGGATAATAGGTGAATTTATGTAGTCGGGTTTTAGTTTTTAACTATATTTTTTTTATACCTTTTTGCTAATAGCTTGAGAATCGTTAACCTCACAAAAGTTTGAGAAACGGTTTCGGAAAGTACAGACAAAGACCTTTGCAACGATACCACACACGAGCATATTTACTAACATTGAGATTTTCGACCCTTACTTAGACCCCCAGCTATCTCGTTAGACCCCTATTTTTATCTGACGTCACATAGCCTATAATCACTGGGCTATTAAGATGAATCATATGACACCTCATTTGTTGAAATCGGACCAGGAGTTTCAGCGCTACGTGGGAACATAAAAATCGGCTACATACATATGTACATACATAGGGTGTCAAAATCATAACCCTCTCGTAGTCGGGTAAAAAACGCGCAACGGTCCTGTAACAATCGTTCACTGGATCCGGAATACTGTCTGGTGTGTGAACTCGCTCCTACAGCTACATACGGCATCACGGGAAAATAAACGGAACCAGTAAAACGGATGCTGTGTGTATGGGCCCTAAGTTGTAGTAATACATTTGATAAGACGACGCGCGACGTAGTCAACACTAGGAGGTAAAACCGTGCCTAAATGAGTTGGTGAGATGAGCTTGACGAATAATATAATGATGGCCTATTTATTTATACGGGATACTTAATAAATACATACGCCATCACAGGACAATAAACGGATCTAGTAAAACGGATGCTGTGTGTACGAGCCCTTACGCGAAATATTCCACACAGACACAGCACGCTAAAGGCGACTTCCGTGATGTACATCAAGAAGGGAACGGCTGTTGTGACTGCATCCTCATTCAGCTTGTTCTGCACTTGTATTAGAATGGTCGGGAAGGAGGAGTTAGCGGTTGCGAGCAGGCTGATGATCTGGAACAGACAATCTTCATCGTGATTCTGCTGAGGGCATCGTGATACTTCAGTCTTGCCTAAATTATAGAACACTAGCTGCCCGCGTTTTATCGGGATACTAAATAGCCTAGACGTTGTTCCACTATACCCATACCAAATTTCAGCCCAATCAGTTCAGTAGTTTTTATCGTGAAAGAGGAACATCCATCCATCAACTCTTACAAACTTTGACATTTATAATATTAGTAGAATTAGCTTCTGCTTGCGGCTTCGCACGTTTCTTTATGATATAAAGTACCTGGCCCTTTTCCAGGTCTAGAAATACATGTATGCAAACTTTCAGCTCGATTTGTTCAGTAATTTTTATTTGAAGAGGTAACGAACATCTAAACTTCCAAACTTTCGTATTTGATATACATACTCGTATGTGCGACTGGTTCGCCTTCCGATAAAAAGCCTATGCCCATCTATGGGATACCATCATCTGTATCAATACAAGATTAAGAAGGTACCTACCTACCTACGTTAAAATCCGTTTAGGCGTGAATACATTTTTAATGTCAGAATGGAAGGGCTCATGGACATTGGGCTAAAACTGCTTTGCGAAAATGTAGCTCTAAATTCGTACCCATATAATTGTTTCGGAATAATGATGTTAAGCTTTGGGCATAAACTGTGAAAATCAAATATGGAACCAACAGACCAAAATAACATGGACAAGCAGGGTTTACCTGCTTTTCCATATTTCTTTTTTATAACTTTAAGCCTTGGCTTTAATACTTAATAGTAAGAATAAATAGTAGCTAATTAAAATGTAGGTAAAATCTACCAGAGTACTTACCGCCATAATCGCATTGAAGAAACCAGTTAAAATCAAACCAACTCTGACGGGGAAAACCCAGCAACAGCTGTCCATTCGAAAATTCACCACCACCGACTTTATATAGTTAAACGGCTCCATTTTACTAAAAAACTTTACAATTAATTTACTAATTCACTAAAAATTGTGAAAATCCTAGGAGAGTTACAATTCGTGTGCCATTCGTGAAGTTTATCCCAAAAATGTGGAAGCTGCATAATAATTAGGATGTGGCAAATTAAAAGGTCAAAACTGTATGTACCTAGGTGTTAAATTAGCGTCCTAATTGTCCGGCGGATAACAAGGACTCTATGTAATTAAAATCAATGGAATAAATACAGTCAACGACACAAATACATCTTAAATCTTTGCCTTTAGTCAGACATACCTACCCTTTTAGCTCCACGCCAAAAACGCATTCCCGTGTTCTCTACGCCGCCAAAGCAAAAGTGTACAAAAGATATTCCAAGCGTCTCGTTGGCGCTGAGGGTTTTTCAGGTGATTTGTCATGTTTATGTGACTCTGGCGGTCAATGGTTCAAAGCGCAACGAAGCATTAATGTAATGCTACCGAGTACCTTAGGGTTGACGCTAAGAGTCACGGCTCTATCCCCACACGTTAGCCACACATTTCTTTTTATACTCTGGCTGAACTCAAGATACAATGTTTGTAAACATTTTCCAGATACGTAACCTAAAAATAACTTTTTTGATGTTGATTTTACGACTAAATTAGCAGTACTTATCCATTTGATTCCATAGAATCTAATACCTACTGACAATATTTTTCAAACTTGACGCTAAAAAGAGAATTTTGGATTTTTATGTTGCGAGTTGTTTACAAACATTGGATCATAATGGCTTGAGAACAGATATAAAAAAAACGTACTTATTCGACGGAATGCTTGCTTTTTGGCTTAATGAAAATGTTGAGTGTACTCTACCCGACAGGTGAGTATTACTATATGTATATTGTCTGCCGACAGGCTACTCTACTCGGACACCAACGTATCTTTTCACCTGTACTATAGGATACTTAAGTATGTAGGTACTCAGGGAATAACCCAGTTCGATAAAACTTTGGTAAAATAAAAGGAAAGACGGCAAGTTACAAACAAATTATTTATTTCTTACGAAACATAACTATTAAATATGTATTTGTGAATATTTTATACTTCCAACTAAGTTACTAAGTTATTCAATAAATTATTGTAATTTGTAACATAATTTCAAGTTAGTAACATCAACATCACTTGTAAAGGAATTTGAATATTGACCTCTCATGATGTATATGAAACTTATAGATATTTTATTATTATTGAGTCAAAAATATTTTATTTTTCATAATGTTGGGCAATGCTTAGGTATAAATAAATAATGCTGGACAATTCACACAACATTATCTAGCCCCAAGCTAAGCAGAGCTTGTGTTATGGGTACTAGATAACTGATATACATAATACAATATATTGTATATATAGATATTTTTTATTAAACATAGAAAACGACCAGAACACCCTGAACAAATATCTGCAGATCGTACAAATATTTGTCCCGAGGCGGGAATCGAACCCGCAACCTCCTGCGTCGCAAGCGGACCTTCGCCCACCGCGCCACATCGGTCATCGAAGGTATATTGCTGATTCATCATCAATTTATTAACAATACAATAATAAATAAATTCAATTATGACACTAATAATTGTTTTGAATGAAATAATCTAAAAACCGGAATATTTTTGTACCCTTACGTTAAACTTTTTTGATACAGTACGTCCCATAAAAATATAATAAAAATAAAAACATTCTTATAATCCCTGTAACAACGTGGAATAAAAGACAAAAGTTAAATTTAATTATATCATCATCATCATCATCATCAGCCCATACACGTCCACAGCTGGACATAGGCCTCCCCCGTACGACGCCACAAATAGCGGTCCTGAGCCGCCTCCATCCATCGACTCCCTGCGACCGCTACGATGTCGTCGGTCCATCGAGTGGATGGTCTCCCATGTAATTATTAATTATATACAAATACATTATTTCATAACGTTAGCAAGAATTTGCAAAACTTTTCCAGAATTTATACGTAAAAGTATTCTTATGTCAGAATGGTAAAACTTAAAATTGCATAGACAACATTTTCAACAATAGGTACTCTAAGAACACCTCCGTTGCTATTTCTAAATTAACTTACAGACACCCAAATCAATTAAAACATAATAATGAATAATACAAGATTTAAAAAATATTTAGACATTTTTTTCATTCCAATATGTTGCAATGGACTTCCGCAAAGTAACGCCTGAATCTCTTATTTATAATAATGAATGTATGAAATGAATCCGCAATATTATCTAATACAACAAACTTGCTCCTAGTTTACGCTACCCAGAAACCTAATAAGAACAAAAAAACGTATGCTTCCTTCAGTTTCGATTTTGGCGTGATATTTTTTAGACTGATTCTGTCTGAAAATCCAGTCTAGTTCTATTCTAAATTAGTTTTGGATGACATAATTAGATTTTTGGATGACGTAATTAGATTTTTGGATGACGTAATTAAATTGTGGTAAAATAAACGTTCAAAGCGGTGAGTAAAAAATAGCCATTTGAGCGTGAGATTTGGATTATGCCATTATTTACTTGAATTGCTAAATTGGTATGGCTCTAAATGTGTTAGTAACCATTCTCTCGAGTTTTATTGTAAATAGCAGTGTAAGAAGGAAGGAGTTTAAAAAGAAGAAGAACTAGGTGGTACTTTAAAGTCTCCTTTTGCCCTTCAGCAACTAATACAACTTAATCCTCATCAGCACTTAAACGTCTTCTGCTAAACAGCCCCCTAACAAGGGGGGTTTTGCCATAATCCGCTTAAAAAATAAATAAAAAGTAAATAATTTATTTATTTTAAATAATTAGCAGGTGGATAGGTGTAAAATACACACAAAAGCTGCTACGCAACAGAATACGCCCTAGTATTATGGCAGTTTTTCGTTCACCGTTCAGAACAGACCATGATAAAAGTAAGTTCCTGGTAAATCAATTAATATAAGGTCTACATTAAAAGTATTGATATAAAAGCTTGTTCCCTTTACTTCATAAGCGCGTGCACGACCGCGTTTGCGTTGAGCGCCTTCAAATCCGTATAGGTCTGTCCGGTGCCCACGAACACAATCGGCTGGCCTGTTATGTACGTCATTGATATCGCTGCGCCGACCTGTTGGACGAAAATTATTATGGTAAGTATCATTTATAAGGAGTAGTCAATACTCAGGATACAATGTATCCTCTTGCAATTTCATTACGTTTTTGCAATTGTCAGGTTTGCCAGACGTGAAATCAGTCCTTTGAAAAACGAATTACTGATTTGACGGATCGCACAAAACGACTGACGACCTATCCGTTCTTTTGATGACTTTACTATAAAAATGATTTTAACATTTATTTCTTACTAGCTGTTCCCCGCGGTTTTCCGCGTTTTCACATTTCTAGGGGGATAAAAAGGTCTTTTTTCCCAAAAATCTCCCTTGGGAATTTGATATTTTACCAGAACAAAAAGTAGCCTATGATACTCTCCATCTTTTCACTAACTCTATGCCAAAAATCAAGTCGATTGGTTGCTTAGTTAGGGCGTGAAGGAAGGAAAAACAAACACACTTTCGCATTTGAAGGGTACAGGGGAAAAAGGATCATTGTCAACTTTTCAGCAAAAAAGAAATAACGCCATCTAGAGCAAAAATAAAAAATCTTTTGGGCTATATTAAAGAAAAACGCTTAAGATCAGAGCGCACAGGGGACTCAAAAAAAGATTGTATGGCTGCATCGCAGAAAGATCAATGTCACCCTTGTTGCAGAAAAAAAGATCATTGTCTATGGAAGTTGATCTTTGCTGTCATTTTGACACTTAGCCAAATGCCCCTTGCTTCACGTCCTGTCCGAATATTATCAGTCACAAAGAAAGCACCAAATCAGATTTTAATTAAATCAGATCAGTATAGTGGCAGGTATGATTCTTACATATGTGTAAAGCGTGGACAACCTTTAGTGCCTGATATGGATGGCATACAAAATCTTTATTCAAATCCGATAAAAATATGAAGATTTGCAATGCTTAAAAAAGTTTTGTATGCACAACATTTTTACTCACAATTGTCCAAAAAGTAACATTAAATTACTGACAAGTCTTTTATGCTCCCTTAATATTTTTAAGATTTTTTTAAGTTTAATTGTAGGTACGTGAACATGTTAAAAGGATCAAGGTCATTGATCTTTTTTCCTTGTTATTTTTTTTTAGCTAATTTAAATATTCTTTTAAATAGCAGGTTATTTATAATATTTTTATTACACATACCTGGAATATTATAATTAAATTGAGTTAGAACTAAAATACATAAATAGGTACTCAAATTGTAAAATAGAGTTGTCAATTGACTATGATCTTTGTTAGAAGTAATATTTTGCAAACATTCTTTATTTTTTTAATTACTTAAAATGAAGAAATAATAAAGAGTAGAAAACCCAATTATAATTTAAGCTATGGGACATAGTTTTAAGTGCTACTGTATTAAATAGTTTATTAAATAAGGATTCAAAGTAAATACAGTTTTTACTTTTTTCTCACAATGAATCACATTCGACAATTACCCTTTTTCCCCTGTACCCTTCATTAAGGAAATGACTTTGTGTGAGGTAGGTTACATTTGAGCATTTTTATTTTTATTTATTTTAATTCTAATTGATTGAACTTTACACAATTTTTATTTAGACATTAATTTTAATTTTATATTGATGAAATGTACTTTTATTACTGTATTTTTATTTTTTTTAGCTCGGTTTGTAATTGAAATTTAATGTGTAATTTGGGCCGATTATATTTTCTGATGTTAAATTATGTAATGTTAAATTAGTTATATCAATTTTAAATGCTCTGTATGAATTTTTATGTGTGTGTATATGGTACTATTGGTGCTGAAATAAACGATTTGAATTGAATTGAATTAATAATATTAAGTTCGGAAGTTCGGATAGATCAAAACGAAAGTTAGTCACTCATCCACAACTTGGGGATAAGACTGTTCGTTTCACGCGATTCGTTAACTGAAGCTTCGTATTTCGTGTTTCAAAGTAAAGCCCTACGGCTTCTAGTACACAAAAACAAAAGACGATTTCGCCAACTCTGGTTGCGCTGCCTGTAAGTTCAAGGATCGAATTCCACCAATAAAGCGCTTCATCATAACAATGGTATCGTCTCAGAATGACACATTTGGGCATTTTCATTTGTTGCAAGAAACTACAGACGGAGGGATGCGTGTCAAAACTGCCAAAGTTAAAACTAATCTATAAATAAATAAATAATAAATAATGCTGGACAATTCACACAGCATTATCTAGCCCCAAGCTAAGCAGAGCTTGTGTTGTGTATAACTGATATACTTAACCTTCTAATGGCCGCACGCAGTCTCCGAGTCCGCAACGAACTTTTGACATGTTTTTTTATAATGATTTATACAGACAAAAGATTTCTTTTCATTAGGAGGCTGTACAACGCCGTTAAATATTTATTCGTCGTCTGAAACCAGACACGTAATATTACGGAATCACAGACAGTGCGGGATTACTTATGTTCCGCGCAAGGGCGCGACTCCTCGAAGGTTAATATAATGGACTACATAGATAGATATTTTTTATTATACATAGAAAACATCCAGGACACCCTGAACAAATATTTGCAGATTGTACAAACATTTGTCCCGAGGCGGGAATCGAACCCGCAACCTCCTGCGTTGCAGGCGGACCTTCGCCCGCCGCGCCACAGTGGTCGTCCTATCTATCAATCTCTCCTTGCAAATCGCACCGCACGCACCATGTAGAATCGTAGAGTTTCTTTCATCTATGGACGATTCTACGACGATACCAGTGTCATAGCTAAACGATTGTTTAGCAGAAATTGACGACTAATGTAGCGCGGCGGGCGAAGGTCCGCCTGCGACGCAGAAGGTCGCGGGTTTGATTCCCGCCTTGGGACAAATGTTTGTACGATCTGCAAATATTTGTCTCGGGTGTTCTGGGTATTTTCTATGTATAATAAAAAATATATATCATCATCATCATCATGAGCCCATACACGTCCACTGCTGAACATAGGCCTCCCCCGTACGACGCCACAAATAACGGTCCTGAGCCGCCTCCATCCATCGACTCCCTGCGACCGCTGCGATGTCGTCGGTCCATCGAGTGGATGGTCGTGGTAGCCCCCTACATGGGACCATCCACTCGATGGATTTGCCATAGAAATATCTATCTATGTAATATATTATATTATGTATGTACATATATCAGTCATCTAGTACCCATAACACAAGCTCTGCTTAGCTTGGGGCTAGATAATGTTGTGTGAATTGTCCAGCATTATTTATTTAATTATTTTATTTAATTCGGTTTATGGTAAGACTTACGTACCTTATCGTCGATGGTGTCGAACTTGGTGAGCACGATGCCGTCAATAACGTGCGGGTTGGTCGAGGCGCTGTGGTCGGCCAGCGCCTGGTTGAACTTCACCAGTTGGTCCACAGCTTCGTTGCCAACCAGAGCTTCGCCTACGAATAGTACCATGTCGGGTTCGTTCACCTGAGGATAGGAGAAAATCTTCTTTTTCAAATATTACGTGATATTTGAATAATGACAAAATAATCGAACATTTTTGAAGAGATATTTCTCCAAAACAATTGGAAGTTCAGTTTATCCAAAACCAAAAATTTTTAATTCGAAGGTTTTTTTTATTAATTAACTATAGAGCAGAAACATTTATTGGTAAAATTTTCACAATAGAAACCGTTTCCGAAAATATTTGTATTTTTTACATAGCACCGTAAGAGAACTGGCAATTATCACTTGACTGCAATTTAAGAAGCCATTGTCAAATTCTGATATTGTTGAGTTTTTCGTGTAACTCTAGATTTTTTATCGTTTTTGTACTTTTTGAAATCCAGAGTGAATAAGTTCCTTATGGGAAAGCGTGCCAGAGCTTAGGCCAAATCCTCACTTATTTCAACGCTCAATCATCTACAGTAACAGTAAAAAATCTGAAAATATTGTGTGACTTTTACGGGCAGAGTATACCTTAATGAGTTTAGCGAGTGCTGTCATTTACCTTGATGATGTTAGCGAGTGCTGTTATTTACCTTGATGAGGTTAGCGAGTGC
Organism: Eupithecia insigniata; assembly: GCA_947859395.1. Lineage (NCBI taxonomy): Eukaryota > Metazoa > Arthropoda > Insecta > Lepidoptera > Geometridae > Eupithecia > Eupithecia insigniata. Next base: position 2,561,738 of record OX402007.1, read on the forward strand.
TGTCATTTACCTTGATGATGTTAGCGAGTGTTGTCATTTACCTTGATGAGTTTAGCTAGAGCTCTCATGAGCGGCTCGTTGTCCTGCATACGTCCGGCCGTGTCAATCAGTACGACGTCAATACGGCTGTCGTTGGCGAAGCGGATCGCCTCCATCGCTATACCCGCGGCGTCTTTACCTGGAAATAACAAAATACCATACTATGGGTCTATACACACATTATACAACTTTTAAAGGGGCCCTGAGCCTGTCGAATTATCCTAATTTGAGTTAGGTTCTAAACAGTGTTTAGTTGTTATATGCCTGTAAAACTAAAACAGTGTTGAATAGAGACGTTTTGAAACAAAAATAAAAATCTGTGTGGTTATTCCGTGATGCGCCGTGCGCACGAAACTGTGCCGAAATATTGGAGAACTCAAAACTCAAATCTTGGTAAATATCCCGTTATAAATGGCTTTAATGTTGTGAATAACCATGATAATTTCAAAAGTTCTAACAAAACTCTGTCTAGTCTCTAGTCAGAGTAGTATGTATCGAAGTGTTGAATGGAAAGAATTTCGAGCTCCATCAATCTGAGCCTTGGGAGCTTTCTCACTCCTCAAGAAGCCCGCTAACAATTTCGAGAACGATTTGATTTCGATATGCAAGGTATGTACGGCGCGCTGATTATAACGTCTAAGTGGCTTTGGCAGGCGTTGCCCATGATGTTTGATATTTACACCAAGATCTGAGTTATTTCTCAGTTTGCGAGTGTCATTATGTACCTTGATGAGTTTATCGAGTGCAATAGTTAGATAAAGAGACATTAATTGACACCTTTGTTATTTTTAATCTTCATTAATGATGTTTTAAAGAACTTTATTCACTCTAAATGCAATCTATGCAGATGATACGAAAATATTTATGAAAATATCATCTATGTCTGATTGCTTTCTACTACAGAGTGACCTGTCTAGGCTTTTTGATTACTGTGTTGACAATTCATTATTTCTTAATACTAAAAAATGACACGTGATCTCTTTCTGTCGTAAACCTACACCCATTATTTTTGATTACAAATTTAACGATAGTATTATATCTAGGGTATCTGTTATTAGAGATCTAGGAGTTTACTTAGATAGTAAACTTACTTTTAATGCTCACTTTGAGAGTATCACTTCTAGAGCCTATCGTATGTTAGGATTTATTTTGAGAGTTGGTAGAGCGTTTGGACACCCTAGTACCTTGCTACTCTTGTACAACAGTTTTGTCAGGTCGGTGCTTGAATATGCTTCCTCTGTTTGGAACCCTCAATATAAAGTTCATATTGATAACATTGAATGGATACAGTATACATTTTTAAAGCACTGTAGGTATCGTTTTCCGAACTATATCGATAACATTTTGAGTCTTGAAGATCGTCGTAGCGTCAGAGATCAAATCTTGTTATTAAAAATTTTGTTCAACATTTTTGACTCACCTTTTTTGCTTCAAAATACATTCTTCCATTGTCCTCGTATATCTACTCGTAAAAAGAAAACATTTTGGACGCCCGTGTCTAATACAAATTATAGAAAAAATATGTTCCTCTCAAGAGCCTGTAATCAATTTAATGACACCTTCTGTGATATTGATATTTTTAATACTTCATTGTATAAATTCCGTAAAGATGCTATGTTAAGCGTTGCCAATCGATGATGTTACTCTTTATTTGTTTAGCCTTTTATCATTCTGTATGTATTTTTTTTTCTTGCCCTTCATAGTTATTATTAAGTTTAATTGTTCCTTGTGTTTTTAGTTGCATATAGGAGCTCTGAACTCTGTATTCTCTTCTAATGTTCCATTTAATGGTGGAAACTTTGCTGGTTTCAGTGTTAGTTAAGTATTTTTATTAATGTATTTAAAACAACTGTATATTTCCCTAATAAATAAAAATAAAATAAAATAAACAACAGCGAACAAAAAGAAGCAAAATATAAAATAGTATCTACCTACCTAGCAAATAAGCTAGCTAAGTAAGTAGGCAAGCAAGGTAGTGGATAGTGTCTAAGTGCTTATTTTGTAAGCCTAAAGAAATAAAGTTATTAATTCTGATTCTGATAGGTCGGCTACCGAGTGCGTGCTCTGTGATATAGCTATGCAGGCCAAAGGGTTCCACCTCAGCTTTATGCTACCTCACATTTAAGGTAGCGCTGGTTTTCAGATAAGACCTGTTTGAGGTTGAAGGTAGTTACCATATCCCTTCTCATATAGCTGCACCATGGTCCGCCCTCGGTGCCTCTCGGCGGGATGCAGCGCGTTGAGATGTCTCACGTGCGTACGGAGTTGCTCCACAGCGCCGGCACGGAAGGTGTCACACGCCGCGATCAGTACGGAGAGACCGTTTTCTATCAGCCAGAAACAGATCTTGGCAAGGTTCGTGGATTTGCCCACGCCGTTTACCTAAAACAAATAAACTTTAGATTTTGTGATTTCAGGATAACACGCACAAGTTAGGCACTCAAAAGCCAAATATGAGTGGATTCTATGACCAGCTGATGTCAGCGAAAATGCTCTTTGAGTTAAATTTATTTTTAAGTACATATCAGACGTTTTTATAGTGCTTATGCCCGCACTTTGGGTAATCTTAAAGAATTTAATGATATCCCAAAAATTTACGACTCCGGCGGGACTTGAACCTTACCCTAAAACCTTAGAGATTAGCAACAGCGATACCTCTCGTCAAACGATCTAAATGTAACTTTTGACTTTGAGCAGGTTTGGATAACTTCAATGTTTCCCCTGTAGGTGGAGCTAACGGCGCTATAGTCCGTAACTCCCAAAGATTTTCGACAGGTCGGGTACTTGCCTCCGTGGCGCAGTTGGTTAGCGCATCCTCGTATTCAGAGGAGGGTCGCGGGTTCAAGTCCCGCCGGAGTCGTAAATTTTTGGGATATCATTAAATTCTACATATCAGACATCTAGTACTCAAGCTCTGCTTAGCTTGGGGCTAGATGATGCTGTGTGGATTGTCCAGCATTATTTATTTATTTAACAAAAAGCACTCATCAGATGATATTGTCATTAATCTAGAATTGATAAACGGAGGGTGTGTGTTTGTGATCACACGATAGAAATGATAAGCTACATAATTTTCTGTAAATGTACACCAGCCGAATGCAGCTTATAAACATTCAGCGTAATCAATCCAAGCGTGACGGTCAAATTGCGTATTTATTTTTAAATTTAATTTTTCTTTTTGTTTCTTTTTTACAGATTACAAGCGTGACAGTCAAATTGCGTATTTTTAATTTTTATTTCCTTTATTTTCCTTTTATTAGACCTTACTCTTGGACACATCCAGTTTCGTTCAAAAAGTGCGCCTATTCCGGTTATCATTTCGGTAACTCACTCACCCCACAGAAAGACATAACATAAGGTCGTCCCTGCGACTTCGCATGAAGACAATCGCGCAAGATGTCCACGCGACGCTTCGGAGACAGGATCTGCACGAGAGACTCCGTCAGGGTGCCCTTCACTGTCTTGGCGACGCTGTCGAATGTACCCAGCACCTGAAAAATGAGTTAGACTTTAAAGAGATAAAATGAAACAATAAGGAAAAAAAATTTATAAACCATAAAGAGTCAATAACGTAAAGGTAAAATAATTTCATGGTTTTTTCCACAACGTAGAAACCTAGTTTATTTCTGAATATTTAAGTATTTTTTAGTTTGGGGGTTCCCCACTATCTCTTGGAAATAAAACTGTTATAAGTGGCTACAGAGTTGTACGATATCAGCGGCTACATTCTTGTAGACTTCTTCCTTCCCTAAAGACAAGACTTGCACGCATCTAAAGCAAACTCGCTTACCGCGACTGTCAGTCTATTTAAACGCTTACTTTTCCTGATCCACGCACAGATTTGAATACTATTTTCACCAATGGATGAAGTGATTCATAGAAGGTCGTTTGATTGAGCTGAAATATGACGTTGTTACATGTAGATTTCGAAAATAAATGATGCCGACTGGAAGCTTTGCTAGCATGTGCCTCGTGAACTATGAAAATAACTAGCAGCGCCCCGCGGTGTTACCCGCGGATAAGATCATTATAATACTACAAAGCGACAAACCTTCCCTTCCAGCTTGGTGGCTACAGAGTCGCAGAGTTTGTTGGCGATATCAGCGGCTACATTCTTGCCGATGAGGACATCTCGGAGCTTGTCCAGCGCGGGACGCATCGTCTCTTCTGTTAGGGCTTTGGAGCCGACGAGACCTTAAACATTTCACTACAAATTATTATCATTATAAGCTGCGGACGGACGAATAGGGGAAAATATTTGACTTATTGGACGGAGGTGACTCGTCTTCGCGATTTCTGGACGGGATGATAGCCGTATTTGCGTTGTCAGGTTGTAGGGTAAACAGGACCATAGGAGTAGACAATAGAGCGGAAACTTCCGCCCCGGACCGGCTCAAGGTCGCGATATTAGCCTTCACGTTAAACAGAATACTCGAGTGAGTATTCTGTTTAACGTGATATTACATATGAGTAGACGAGAACGTAGACTGACATAAAGACTGAGATAGAGTTATCTTAGTCTATGTTCTTGTCTACTCATATGCCAGGGCTCATAACTTCATTCCAAACTACAGTAAGGAAGATATTTTCCACTGTAAGCTTGCGTTGCTTCATGGCGTTTAGGTAATGGTGTTAGTTAGTGGTAATTATAAGTGTAACAAACTAGATTGTATCTTAGCCACAAATAAAGATTTTACTTATTCATATTCTATAACACAGGCTTCACAAGCCTAGCGTAGATATCTAAGGCTAACCAATTCAGTCAACGCATACATAGATTTAAATTACCTAACTATAAGATAAATTTAGAAAATTGTTTGTTTAAGGAATTGTTTTGTGTTTTCCATACAATAAATTAAATGTTATTTAATTTCATTCGATGACGGAAAATTTTCGCTGACGAAACGTTAAAACGACCCTCACCCTCACCTTGAGGTAATACTGAAAATCAGTGCTTTGCTCTTCGAGCAAAGCTTTAAGCTGAGTTATTGCCTTTTTGACAAGCTGCAGCACACACATAATTTCACTAATCCGTTCCTAATTTTAGATTGTTTACCTACATAATGTACATGTACCGACTTTTTGTCTCCGAGCTTTGTTCCACCCATAATTTCTTAGTTTTTCTGTGTTATGATAATATGTATGATGTACCTAATTTAATGTGATCTTTGTTTTGTGTGTTGTAGTTGTAGTGTCAAATAAATATTTTATCTATCTATCTATCTACCCTTGAAGATGCTGAACATCCCTCCGGCCTTCTTGGGCGCGACTCGTTCCTCCTCGTACTCCTCCTCGCTGCTGCTCTCCTCTGACTCCACCTCCAGGTCGCGGATGGCGCCCTGCATTTGACCCACCAGCTGGAAATGAATTTATTTATAGACAGAATTCAATGGTAATTTCTTTAAAAATATGGGTAGCTCCTAAGACCATCTTCCTGTAGCTAAACCGGTTAAGGTCTCCCCGCCCCCCTTATTGCCCTATACAAAAATCCAGTATAAAGAAGAATACATTTTCACAAATTATCACTAGCTGTTCCCCGCAGTTTCACCCACGTTAAATAAGAATTTCACATTTCTAGGGGGTTAAAAAGATTTTTATCTCCCAAGGGAATTTAAGCTAGCCTTTCAACTAACTCTTTGCCAAAAATTAGGTCGATCGTTTGCTTAGTTAGGGCGTAAAGGAAGAACAAACAAACACACTTTCGCATTTATGATATTAGGACAAATATGCTGTACCTGTGTATCAGGGTTGATCTCCGCATAATGTTCTCCATCCTTGTCGCTGCTGAAGTCCAGATCCGGCAGGTCGCGCGAGTTACCTCCCATCTCCCACACGCGGGGCTGCTTCACGCGCTCCTTCTCTGACACTTTGGGGCTTTTCGGCGATTTCCTGTGAAACAGAATTTCTAGAAAAAACACTTCATTTCCAATTATAATAAAATAATAATAAATAAATAATGTTAGAAATACGACACAGCATCGTCTAGCTAGCACCAAGCTAAGCACAGCTTGTGTTATGGGTACTAGATAACTGATATACATAATACAATACATACGTATATATAGATATTTTTAATATACATAGAAAATACCCAGAACACCCGGAACAAATATCTGCAGATTTGATATGAATGCATCTAAACAGTCTTTGGAGACCGTGATCCTAATGAGTGGATCAGAGTCAAAACGAATGTTAAAGACGTGGTGGAACTGATTGGGGCGCGAAAGTGGAGCTGGGCGGGGCATATTGCTCGAATGAATCCGGACCGAAGGATGCGAAGACTGCTGGAGTGGAGACCACGACAGCACATCAGACCGAGGGGAAGACTACCAAAAAGATGGGTTGATGATATCCGACAAAACGCAGGCCATGATTGGATGTCGAGGGATCAAGACCGTCTAGAGTGGAGGTTATTGGAGGATCCAGAAATGAATTCATTACAGGCCGCGATGATGATGATGATTACTCACTGCTGGGTCTCAACATATCAGCCCACACAGTTCCACTGCTGGACATAGGCCTACCCCATACGACGCCACAAACAGTGATCACTGAATTCTGTTGTTTAAATATACACTCTTCTGTTCTTCTTTTATTTTATTCTATACAAACTGACCCGACAGACGTTGTCCTGTCATTCAACTTACTGTCAAACAACTGACAGTTATTTCAAATGTGCTTAACAAAGAGTATACAACGCTGGATTTTGCCTTTATAATAAACTTTTTAAATCTAATCTGAGCACATTTAAAAAGTTTATAATAAAGGCAGTCGATAATTTTTTTAAATGAACTCCTAAAGTTCTGGGCTAATTTTTTATTTTTTTTTATGTAAGAACCTTATACGATTTGTTAGAACATTAAAAAAAAAAGATGAATGAAATCGGTAAAGCCTTTCTCAAGTTATAGCCGAACCAGGAGAAATAGGGGTTAATTTTTATATATATATAGATAGATTTAGCACACATACTTAGGTTCCTTTTTTCCTTTGTTGAGTTTCTGCGCGAGGCGCGCGCGGTTGGCGGCGATGACGTCATCTTCGATCTCGGCCGCCTCTTCCGCCCTGCCATTGGTCAAGCTCTTGTTCTCTACTATTTTCACTGAAATAAATCAAAACCTATATTTTACTTGTTTTTATTTTGAATCAGTTGTTGTATTATAGTGCGTAAGCCCTTGTACTCGGGGTAATCCCCAAAATTTATAATTTCGGCGGGACTTGAACCCGCCACCTTCCCCTACGGGACTGCGCTAATCACGCGGCTACTAACTATGACGACTAACGGCGCAAGAGTCTGTCAGGAAGTCCCAAAGATTTTCGACTCATCGGGTACTAGATTTCGTGGCGCAGTTGGTTAGCGCAGTCCCGTATTGAGGGGAAAGTCGAATATCAAATATCAATTAAGTTGCATGTTTTGGAGCTGGGCTAGCCATTTCTGCTATTCAAAGACAGGTGGACCCAGATCACCCCAGTGGAGTCCCAAATGCGTAAGGCATTGTGATTGATCCAATGTGAATGATGGCGTGACGAACTGGACATCTTAAGGCTCCAACTGGCTCAGGATTGTGATAAATGGAGGGAACAACCAGGGCCTGGAAATCTTTGCTCAATAGTGGGATACATCAGGTAAAATGAAAGTCTGGGATCTATATCAAAGACTGTCTGATTGACTGGAAAATTGAATTGTACAATACACAAATTCAATACCTGTAGGAAAACCACAGATCAAACAAGTATGTATCTGTTTACAGCTTAGTAATGTAGATAAGTAAAAATAACAATGAAAACTAACAACCTAACAAGGTAAAGGTTCCTTGTTTGCTTCTTTACCTTAAAAAGATTGAAGTGAACAAAAAATCTAAGTGATCACTTTATTGCTTAGTTTTACTTATGTAATTTGAATTTTGCAATGGGTCCATGAATCCTGTAAGGTCTAAAGGAAATAGAGAACTTTGATATTGGATATAAGTGGGTAATCCATCTAGTAAATCAAGTCAGCGTAACTATTCCAATAAGACTATAATTAGGGCAAGCATAAATAAGTTGCTTTGTCTTTACTAAATTAGTCATTGATTGTCGAGTCATATATGTACAATTTGTTTTTTTTATTGTTTTAAGGTGAAAATGTGACCTAAGATGGAGCACTTTCGCAGAAGGAAGCTGCTACACTTCTCCAGCTACAAGAATCATAATTTCTTACCAGACTTTTTTCCTTTCTCCTCCCCTTTACGCTCTATCATAGAAGCTACTGTCTTTTTAGACTTTACTGAGTCTTCAAAAGTTTTCATTCGTTTTGGAATCTTAGCCTGTAACTTGCCTGAAATTGAAATATACACACATGTCGAAATTAATGATGTAACATTAATAAATTATGTATATTCTTATGTAAATTGATAATATGGAGTTGGTGATTACAAAACTTATTAGAATGATAAGAAAGGTAACCCTATTCATGTGGCGATCACAATAGGCCTACCATGGCCACTGTGACACTAAAGCCACCCTAAGCAAATAAAAAAATAACCCTATTCATATTTGTTTTGTAGGTAAATCTCAGCTTTACATAATAATATATGGCAATACATAATAAAGGACTATATAATATGATATAGGGAAAACATTGTATCAAACAAATTTCAAGGGAATTCCCCACTGGAATGACTTGTATATTTATCAACATGTAAACAGTATACTTTTGTATTACAAAAGGCCACTCTATAGCAATTCAGATATCAGTGGAAGCATAGAACCATGAGTTAGTAAAAATATATACAAGTAGCGCCATGTAAGTCTAGCACTGAGCGATCAGCCTATGTTAAACTGGCATCTTTTAGATAAATTGATAACCCACCCCACTCCTCAGCATCCTTGAGAATGCGGTTGAAGTTCTTGATAAAATCAAAATCAGTGAGGTGGCTGTGGCTGCCTCCAGTCAGCTCATTCTTATACTTGTCCCTGAACTCGAGGTGTACATCATTGAGGAACTTATCAATATAAGATAACTGCAGTATACGCTGATACGCGACCACAAACACCAGCTCAAACTCATTGTCGAGCTTGTACTGCAACGTTAACGCGTTGTGGTTGTAAGTATTGTTACCCGTCCGCTCCTGAAAAGGTAGAACAGGGCTCAGAGAGATATTACCTTGACCAGTTTCTATAAGGCCAGTTTTATAAATAACATGATTCGAAGGCTTTTGCATGGCAGGTCAGTATAGCATTTTCCACGTGTATGAATTACTAATTGAGTTATAAACAAGTTACATTTACGTTCCAAAGCGATAGTACTCACTTGTAATATTACACTTCGTATTAGAGCGTTTACCGAGGGTGAGAACATATCACCTGTGCTTTGGAAACACCATAGCACAATGCCTCCTTTGCTGAAGATGCTGAATAGGTCTAACATTTTGTAAAAATTTGAAATAAATTGCTTTTTTGATCAAATCGCGAACAGATGTTTCGTTTCGCACTGCGTAGGAATGTGTGTGTGACGTGCGTGACAGTCTAGCTAGCTAGCTAGCTAGTGACAGTTTTGACACTGATGTGACAACTCACAACGATTGTTCTGAAACTTATTTCATACATAATAATTAGTTTGGCCATCTTTCACGGATTATTTTCTCCTACTAAAGAACGTAGAAGTAACAAAATTACAAAATAAAGTGACTTTACACTTATGACAAGTTTTTTGAATGCAGATTTTTCTAGCCAAAATCATGGTATACAAAATATACTTGGATCATGATCAAAATAAAAGCTTGGTTACCGAACACAACTTACTAAAATAGTAATTATTGTCTATAGTTAAGGGTTTCCAGCATAAAACTTAGGTACCCGAAATTGTGTAATATTATTTATTTATTTACCTCTTTGTTGTGTACCAGCGTGTTGTTCTAATGAAGGCAGAAACATACGTGTCGTGACGTCTCGTGTCGTACCAGCAGCATATCGGTTTCATACCTATAGTAATGGTTAGTGACATATTTGTAGGTCGTGTCGTGTCGCTTGACACGTTCTATCTTGGCGCGGCGCCCCCGCTATAACGTCACACGACACGACGGGCAAATGTGTTTCTGGCTCGTAGCGCATCAATCATTAAACAACGTGGACAACTAAAGGACGGTTGTTAGCAGCGTGTTTCTGAAAAATAACTGACGAGTTGAACTTGTAACTCAACGAAAATTTTTATATCACAAAGTGGAAAGATCATTTAATTTTGATCAGAAATGCGGCTTTGGAAATAATTGCTGAAATATTTAAAGAATCCTTTTTTTTGCTGTCAAGATGTTTAATTGCTAAGTGAACTTGAAGATCTACGTCAAAATCACTATCCAAATCCCAAGAAAACTTATAAGTACGTTTAAACACTGCACAGGTTCGGTTTACCTAGGTACTTTTCAGAAATAACGCCAGAGCACACCACGACACGATACATTAGTGTGTACACTCATTGCCACGACAGAAGCACCACGACATGACACGCCGCGACACGTAAGTGTTTCTGCCTTTAGTTTCTCGGGGAACGAAAAATCTTAGCAACTTATTATTACGTATTTTCTTCTTTAAAATACCTACAAGTGATATATTCACTAACCTACTAATCCTCTAGGTAATATTAGCTATATAACTTGCAGAACAAGAAAATATTGAAAAAATGACTATAAGTTTGACTTTATCTATGACTATGACTTTTTTTATAGTGTAAATTTTTCTCATAAATTCGGGTTACTTTTGATTTGAGTTGGATGCATCGCACTCGTCACTATTGTATTCTCTTTGCATCGCATTGTCTCTGAAAACAGAAAATTGTCAATTCATCTATTAATTTGTGTGTAATCATTTCGATTTCGGATTTTAGAATTTACTAAAGAATTGTGTGAACTGAAAGAAAGTAAGTAAACCCAAGATGAATATCACATCAGCCGCGGGGATAATCTCCCTGCTGGATGAACCCATATCTGAAGTCAAGGAGTTCGCTTTGAAGAGGTTGGACAACATCGTCAATGAATTTTGGCCCGAAATATCTGAATCTATCGAGAAGATCGAGATCCTGCATGAAGATAAAGTGTTCTCGCAACATCAGCTAGCTGCTCTAGTAGCCAGTAAGGTCTACTATCACTTGGGAGCGTTTGAAGATTCACTGACTTACGCCTTAGGTGCTGGCGACCTATTCGACGTAAATGCCAGGAACGAGTATGTCGATACTACTATTGCCAAGGCGATCGACTTCTACACGCAGAAGAGGAAGGCTCTCTTCGTGGACAGTGCTGCAGAGGTGATTGACCCTCGTTTGGAGGCCATTGTGAACCGAATGTTCCAGCGATGCTTGGATGATGGACAGTACAGGCAAGCCTTGGGATTGGCGCTAGAGACCCGCCGCATGGATATCTTTGAGATGTCTATCATGAAATCAGATGATATACCGGGTAAGTGCATTGTCATTCTCATTGCAGAAACATTATAATTAGGTTTAAGGCAAAGGTAAACAAACAAAGACATAAAACCTTTTTTTGTTTACCTTTGAAGAACCTGAAGTTACCTTGCATTAAAGTTCTATTATGAGAGTCTTCCCAGCTACTCTTCTGCAAACAACCTCAACATTTTTATGCAAATTTGCAGTAAAATTAAGTTTTTTAAACACTTGGTCTGAACACATTATTATAAATAATCATGGGTATTTATGAAAAAGAAGTAAATAAATGTGATAAATACCTGTGAATATCAATAATTATTGCAGCAAGATTTTTTTTTACTTACTAAACAAACACATTTTGTTACAGGAATGCTCGTCTATGCCTTCACTGTTGCTATGAGCCTGCTCCAAAACAAGGGTTTCCGCAGCACAGTTCTCAGATCCCTGGTAGGTCTCTACAGAAACCTTAACATCCCTGACTATGTCAATATGTGCCAGTGCCTCATCTTCCTTGAAGATCCCCTCTCAGTTGCAGAAATCCTCGATAAACTTACACATGGCCCACAGGAATCTGTACTCATGGCATATCAGATAGGTTTCGATTTGTATGACTCAGCCACACAACAGTTCCTTGGTAGGGTATTACAAGCCCTCAGAAGTACAGCTCCAATTCCATCAGCCTTAGGAGGTAAACCACAGCCACAAGGAGGTCCGTTCCCTGAATCTTCTGGTATGGAAGTAGACCAACCACCACCCACTGAAGAAAAGAAACCTGAAAGAGATATTGACAGTCTGAATGATGAGGAAAAAGAACACCAGAAGAGAGTAGAAAAATTAATATCAATTTTAGGCGGAGAAGTTTCAATAGGGTTACAACTACAGTTCTTGATTAGATCTAATCATGCTGATATGCTTATCCTTAAAAATACTAAAGATGCCATTAGAGTATCAATCTGCCACACAGCCACAGTCATAGCTAATGCATTTATGCATGCAGGGACCACCAGTGATCAGTTCTTGAGAGATAATCTGGAATGGTTAGCCAGAGCCACCAACTGGGCCAAACTGACAGTAACTGCTTCTCTTGGAGTCATACACAGGGGTCACGAGGGTGAATCCTTAGCTCTCATGCAATCTTACTTGCCCAAGGAAGCTGGACCATCATCAGGATACTCTGAAGGTGGTGGTCTGTATGCTCTCGGGCTGATCCATGCCAACCATGGCGCGAATATCATTGATTACCTTTTAACGCAACTAAAAGATGCTCAAAATGAGATGGTGCGCCATGGAGGTTGTCTCGGTCTAGGATTAGCTGCAATGGGCACCCACAGACAGGATGTCTACGAGCAACTGAAGTTCAACTTGTATCAGGACGACGCTGTAACCGGTGAGGCTGCTGGCATCGCAATGGGCATGGTCATGTTGGGTTCCAAACATGCGGCCGCCATCGAAGACATGGTGGCGTACGCACAAGAGACTCAGCACGAGAAAATTCTGCGGGGCTTGGCCGTCGGTATTTCGTTCACGATGTACGGTCGATTGGAGGAGGCCGACGCCCTGGTGCAGCAACTATTGAGAGACAAGGATCCGCTCCTGCGACGCGCCGGCTGCTACACAATCGCGACCGCGTACGCCGGTACCGGGAACAACGACTCTATTAGAACTCTGTTGCACGTCGCCGTGTCCGATGTTAATGACGACGTGCGCCGCGCGGCAGTCACGGCATTAGGTTTTTTACTCTTCCGAACGCCAGAACAATGCCCATCTGTTGTCTCACTGCTAGCGGAATCTTACAACCCTCACGTACGGTACGGAGCTGCTATGGCTCTCGGCATCGCTTGTGCCGGCACTGGGAACCGCGAAGCTATCGGCCTGCTCGAACCTATGGTGAAATTTGACCCCGTCAACTTCGTCCGCCAAGGAGCACTGATCGCGTCCGCCATGATCTTGGTCCAGCAAACTGAGACGCTCTGCCCGAAAGTGACGTACTTCCGCCAGCTGTATTCGCAAGTCATCTCCAATAAGCACGAGGATGTGATGGCGAAGTTCGGAGCTATCATGGCTCAGGGTATCATTGACGCGGGCGGACGCAACATCACCGTTTCTCTGCAGAACCGAACAGGGCACATGAACATGCTCGCGGTCGTCGGTATGTTAGTATTCACTCAGTACTGGTACTGGTTCCCGCTGGCGCACTGCCTATCGCTAGCTTTCACGCCGACCTGTCTGATCGCGCTCAACTCCGATCTCAAGATGCCTCAGCTGGACATCAAGTCGAACTCGAAGCCGTCTCTGTACGCCTATCCCGCGCCCTTGGAAGAAAAGAAACGCGAGGAGAGGGAGCGTGTTACCACCGCAGTGCTTTCCATCGCAGCGGCTAAGGCGCGCAGGAAGGCGCATGGTACTGACGGCTCCGCCAGCAGCAGCATCACCTCATCTACCACCTCGAAAATGGACGTCGACGAGGAAGAGAAGAAGCCCTCCAAAACTCCCAACTTGAACATCACCTTCCATGGAAAGTACGACAAAGAGAAGGAAACCGTCGTGGCCACGGCTGCGACCAGCAAGGATGTTAAGAAAGATGACAAGGAAGGAGAGGAAAAGGAGACAAAGGAAAAGAAAGAACCAGAACCAACTTTCGAGATACTGAGCAATCCCGCCAGGATTATGCGGCAGCAACTTAAGAACATCACTATTGTGGACGGATCTGGTTTCAGCCCATTGAAGGATATAACCATCGGAGGCATTGTGATGCTGAATCACACTGGTGATGTGGAACAATTGTTGGTCGAGCCCGTAGCTGCTTTTGGTCCTAAAACAGAAGAGGAAAAAGAACCTGAACCCCCAGAACCTTTCGAGTACTTAGATGATTAGATTGAGTGATAGCATATTTTAAATTTACCCATAAACTATGAGCAAGATGTAATGCCTACCTAGAATAAAGTTGAAGTACATTCATCACTAACAGATATTAATACCTACAACTGATTTTATTATTGCCACACATTATGTATTTCCTTCAAATAAATAAAATGATACGAAGTAATCCTTTTTTAACTTGACCCAAATGTATTTTAGTATATTAGAGAGGTATCTGCCCAGCCCGGCTGTGGGGTATTTTCAATTCGTTTAAACCAGACAATACATAACACTATTATAGAGTTCTCCAATGTGTCCAATCAAGGACACCTACTAGAGAATCTTTCTTTCTCTAATTTCTAGGTAGGTAGGGTAGTATAGAATAAAAAATTCTTAGGTACTATATCTAAAATAATTAATTGATTCAGTTGGGTTGATGAGACTATTAGTCCTTTCCTCGATCGATCTCTTTTTTTGTTGTCAATAGATAAATAACCCAACTCGGTTTCACAATTTGATGAACAAAATCTAGTCTGTGGTACCATCTATTGACGACGAACGGAATCAAACCCTACCTACAGTTGTTTACCCTCGGATGAAGTATTATTATTACATACTCTATGTGTTTACCAATTCTACTCTCCGCTAGATGACGCTGTTCTCCCGAACCAGAGACAAGTTGTAATATTTTTGTACAAAATTTAATGTCAATGATAATGTCACTGTCAACAGTTCGATTCTCAAAAATTCATGGCCGGCGCTTGTTTTTATCCAACCAACAACGTGGTTATTTGTAAAAACCAAATAAATTTCATCAATTCTTACCATGGATTGGGATTTGCAGTACGGAGAGTTAACGAAGGATTTGGACTTCGTCAATAAATGTGAAAATTTGAAGGAAGACTTGCTGGGTGTGCAGAAAGTGCTAGACCAGATTTTGCCGCTGAAGGCCCATTACGATAAGCTGTCCGTGGCTTCGCAGATCGACCTGGACTTACTTCTGGCGTTCACGTTGAATTCCTTGCATTGGGTCAACCTGCGGATTCAAGGCATTGATCCTACACAGCACCCTATCAAAGGAGAGCTCCAACGAATAAAGGCTACTATGCTGAAATGGGAACAAGTCAAGGACCGAGACAAGAGACCAACAGTCAACTTACCTGTTGCTAAACGCTTTGTCAGAAGCGGCCTATACGACCACAAAAACATTTCATCACCTGACAACTCAATCCCACCAAATAAGAAGATTCGTTTTGAAGATAGTGACAATGAGTGAATTATTGGGTTATTTTAAGGCTGAATTTACTAATTAATTATATTTTTATTAAGTATTTCACCTACTGAATGTTCTAAAGTACCTATTTAGATTTTAGGAGTGTTTCTAGTAATAGTAATTTTTAAGAACATGTAAAGTTATCAATAGACTTTCTGGCTAGTGAGTAAAATTAATATGTAAATTAAATGCTAAAAGATCTTTATAAACTCACTCTATTCTCTTTTCAAACTTTTCATGTGTTTCCAAAGTTGATTTATGTTTGGAAGGTATGTTGTATTTGCAACATACCACATTTTTAGTTTTAGTACATTATGTTGTCGACTAATAAGTATCTCGTTAATTTACTGATAAGTTTGTTACTACATGAGTGCAACACCTGTATTTGTAATTATCATAGTTTTTAAGATTTGAAAGTAAACATGTTGTAACTAAGTACATTTTTATTGCGCAACAAAGTAAATTATCCAAAAGAATAAAATTAGGAATGTTTATTAGGAATATCATAAATTCATTAAATTAAATAATAGCTTATTCATGTCAAAACTAAAAGTAATTGCTCGATACCACAACAATAAAACGGTGCCCAAATGCAAAATTGTGATATTTCTAATGGGGCTTTTGCATAACAATGACTAAGTGAACACCAATATCAAAAGTAAAATTTAAAAATTAAGAAATTGTTCACTTTTGGACTTGCAAGACCAATCCTGCAGCTGAGATATTATCCCCAGCCCCTGCTGTCAAGCGTGCCTCCTTGCATACCAGCACTGGAGCTATACAAATCTCCACATCCTGCTCATTCACTTCCTCATCCCAGCAGGCGATAGGTTCATTAGAGTCAAAATACACTCTTCTATTGTCATTCTCATCTCTAGTCACAGCAAAGCTCCCATCAAGTAAAAGCTTGCAATTATCCAACTCAATTTTAGAGTTATCACAGACATATCTGTGTGCTGTTAGGGATGCTTTTGCTGTGGCAGCTCTGGTCCGTTTCCAGTTAGATTCTTTCACTGTTAAAATAGCCTGATAAGCTAATGTGTGCACATGAATCCGGGTCAAGTTCCTATTGCTGCTATGCTCCAAATTTAACTGTCTGGTTCTCTCAAATATCAGTCGCATCAAATCTAAGGCCATAGCGATTCTAGGATTGGAATCTGCCACAACACTGACTTCTCCATACTCCAGCACACTGCGTAAGTTTGCCAGCTCTTGCTCATTCATGCCAACGGAATCAACAAAAGGTAGTACTTTTGTTGTAAGATGCAAAAGCAGTTCTATGTCTACATAACTGGCCATTTCAAAATGTATAAGAGTATTGTTTGATTGTTTTAAGATTTGTTCTTTTACTAAATCCAGTCTTTCTTCTCTGAGATCTGAAAGAAAATGAGTTTTACAAACAGGTCAAACTTAATAAATGTAACACAACACCAAGTTAAATTTTACCTGATCCATCAATTTGGAAAGGAAAGTTATCCATCATCTGTAATCCACTAATGACTAGTAAGTTAGGTTGGAACTTAGGCAGGATTTCTCCAAACTTTTCTAAAGAACTCAATAATGGATTGTTCTGATCATTATGCATAATGTATCTGTTGGCCCTTGGGGCTTTGTACTCTCCAAACTCTTCATCAGCTTTGTACTCTAGAATCATGTGAATATCATCCTTCACTTCTTCATTTGGCTCATCACCAACAATCTGTATCTGGGAAGGGATCAACTCCTTCAGTTTTTTACTCATTTTGGCAGCAAATAAGACATTCCACCCCTCTGTGTGAAATCTCTTTGCCATAAGTGGTGCATTACCTCCGATGGCCCATCTAGTGTCCGGCAGTCCCAGGGCTTGTTCAATAAGCTCATCATAAAGGTCTGAGTTGGACATAAACCTTCTGAAATCAAAATAGGGTGTTACAATTTAAGAGGAGGAAACAATCAGCTGATAATAAGAGGAAAAAGTTGATAGCTTACTCAGCGGCAGCACCATGTTGAAAGAAATAAGTAAAACTCCGCAGTAATTCCTGTTTGTCTGTGATTTCATTATAATGTGCCGGAATTCCTCTTAGTTCTCTGTAGTCCAAGAGTGCTGTAGCGTTCACAAAGAGGTCGTGGCAGCCTCCGTAACCTAGGGCCACTTTCGGTTGAAGTTTTCCGATGCCTACGGTGTTCTCGCTTTCCAAAACTAACATATGGTTTAGAAGAGATTCCGGCGACAGCCGCACGTCCAAAAACTTTTGCCCTAAGTAAATACCGCACACTAAAATATTTATTGAGACCACCCATTTTCGAGCTAGGTCACTGAACATTTTGGAAACTTAAAAAAACTGGAATGATGATGAAGTAACAGCGCCGGATTAATTTTGAAGTATCTTTACGACCCCTTCGTCATGCTTTTTTAGACAATGCGACTATTTTTATCCGTTTCAGTGATAATAATCAATAACAAGTAAATAAAAACGTCAGCCAGACGTAATTCGAGAATTAGTTTTTGCTGGTTGCTGAGTAGAGAGAAAAAATACGTAAAATGGAATGAGAGAGGGAGAAGCAGCAGCTCGCGGCGATTCAACTTCTTCTTTTGTGGCACCGCTTGCTACGAGATTGTCATAAACTTCGAAAACAATATAAGTTTACGAAATAAAAACTATAAAACTTTGCATCAAAAAGATTTTACTAAACAAACGGACAACATGCGTTGTGTTGCGTTGCGTTGACACTTGACAGAAAGTTTACGTTGACGTTACCTCTAGATTGTTTGTAAGAGTCTGCTGGTAGCTCAAGTTAAAGAGTAAAGATGTTCCAATTGTAAATTAGTAGATATGATAACTATAAATATAGATTTTTATATATAAACAAATTGTTTAAAGGTATACCACCTATATAGTATTTTTTCTTAGGTCAGAAACTTTCATGTTGGTATAATTAAGCTTCTCTCCTCCTCTGTATGGTTGGTAATTTTAATATCCTCTAATATACTATTAAAGGATAATATATTATAAAATAGAAACTGCAACAATGTTATTATTGCTATATTGTCTACATTATTAGCTATCAAATGAGTCCTCTATCGTCTTCCTAGGACCTATACTTGGGTAGCTATAGCTTAATCAGTACAAGCACCCGTGCAGAAAACAAAATGGCTGCCATTTTATCATGGAGAGAGAAAATACAAATAGGGATAGTGATTTGTCGATAAAATTTACCGGATTTCACCCCCCCAAAGTCTCCGACACCGGTGACCAGACACATTGTATAAATGAATAAATAGGTAAGTGTTTTGCCTTGTCAACCCAATCTAATATATGGGGGGGGGGGGGGGGGGATCGGCTGACCAAAACCTCTAAATGATACCAAAGGGAATAGGAATAACAAAACCTTACCCACCCGCATTAAAGATGCAAAAAGGTTGTTACGGAAAGAAGGCTACTAGGATCTTTGTTCCACACCAAAGAATAGAACCGAGTTTATCGAGTGACACTCATTAACACGGGATGAGTCTCGCCAAAACCTGCATTCTCGTGCGACTTACCGAGCAACTCATCAAAGAAAAACCCTCGATGAATTACATACCTACGAATTGCAGATTTTGAGAATAGCTGCTTGCTACGAACATTATCTATCTAAAAAAGGGGAGATGTGGTACTGGGTTCTCGAAAGTGGAAGGCTCAAACTAGGTCCAACTAGGGTCCCATTCATAGTCAGACCGGCGGCGGCGGTGTTACACGTTCTTGCTACGACGTAGGTAGGTGATTTACTGACTAAAACACTACAGCGATGCTATACTATATATTCGTGCGTAAAAAGAGATAGCGATATACGTCTTCACCGTGCACGGGTACCGTCTCAGAGGGTAGCGTATTGTTGTCTCGGTCGCACTTCGGTCTAGGTACGCCTTTCCATCTTTGTTGTTCATTAGGTGCACAAGATTGGAAAGCGGGTGTCTGCGTGTACTTGTAACAAAACAAAGTTCATTTTTTGAGCTAGCTCTGGGAGAACCTGGCCCATCTTCCGAATTGTATTTAGATCAATAGCTACGAACCAATCTCAATCACTCGATATTTTGACAGTTCTTGCCATATTTATCGCCTAAATATATTGCCAGAATCACCCTCCAGGCTAAAAACTAGCATGCATGAAAATTCAAAAAGTACTTAGTATATGCATCAATAAATGAGGTGATCTCCGATGCAAGGATCCGCTGCGTTTTCGAAAGCCAAAAACTTGTCCGTAAAAGGCACGACTGCTCTCCTAATATGGAGAGGAGCTTCATGCGCAAATTTGGTCACATGTCATGGAGTGTAAGTAGGTAGGTCCCTAGCCAATTAAATATGTACAAAGTTCATATATTGCAAAACAGTGATTTCTGATCAACGATAAAATTACGAGATTATTCATCCAACTATTCTGCAAATAAACAATGACTGATACACACAAAAGTATCATAAAATGTACCTAATAAATATAACTGCTACGAAAATATAGGCCACTAGGTATCTACCTATACCTAGGTACTTCTTTGCTTTAAGTCCTTTGGGTATAAAATAAAATAGAACAAAAATAGCGGGCTAAATTGGGAATAAAAGTGTGATTTCATGGCAGATTAGATTGTAACTGCATTGCCTAACATGGGCTTGTTTTAATGGAACAATAGACACTTTATCACTCCAAATTAAGAGAAATGTAAATATTATGGTAAAAAGTCAGGTTTAAGAGCATAAATGACGCCTCTTATGGCGATCAAGTTATTGTAGCCGCCAAAATAATGTGCAGATGAAATCTGGTGCTGTAATGTAACTGACTGGCGCCTGCGCCGCCCGTAGTCCGTTGGTAAGACTGGGAAAACATTGAACCTCGTTCAAAAAACGAGAAATAGGAAATAATCTCGATGAGTATGCCTACTTAGTGGGTACATATGTACTCATCTAGACTCAGAACTCTCGACTCACCTTAGTAGGTAATCATCGACTTTAACTGATAAAAAGTTATTTCTTTCTTCTCGCTTTTCGAACGAGTACCTACTTAAGTACCTGTTTAAATAAAATTTTCTTATTGCTTTGTCTTGGGGACGCTTCCGACTGGTATTGATATGGACCAGTTGAGCTATCTGTAGATTGTTTGCAACAGTCTGCAGTTAGCTCAATTGTTTCAATTGTAAATACTAGTTTAATTTCTTTTTATTATTTGATTGTTATTTTCTTTGTCAATAATAATATCCTTGTTAATATTTTCTTATCTTTTTTTGTGCCATATATAACGCTTCAGATTTAGTAATCTGTAATGTTATTATAGTGTTTAATAAACTAAATTAAAATAACAGATTTCAGAATTTCTGTAATAGTTGGTGGTTGGTTACAGACTGGCGCAGGAGTGAGGCAAAATGCACTAGGAAACTAGGAAACAAGGACCTACCTTGGATTGATTAACTATAAGTACCTATCTAGGTAGGTACTCCTATTTTCTAAGGTTCCATACCTATAAGGACTGGAACCTTACTGGAACGGGTTCAATTCTCGATTACGAGACATTTGTTCCGAATCTGTGTGTTTTTTGTGTATAACCATTAACAAACTAATTACCAAAGCTACCCGCCGTATTTTTACATCCGCTCTCCTAATATGGAGAGGAACTTCGTGCGCAGGTCACATGTCACTTAAGTGTACTAAGTAGGTTAAAAAATTTAATATTATCCCAAAAATTGACGACTCCGTCGGGACATGACATTATTAAATTCTTTAAGATTACCCCAAGTGCGGGCATATAAGCACTATAATAACAAAAAACCTGTAAGTAGGTTACTTCATAAAATAATACAGCACACCAAACCACTAAATAGCAGATTTTTATTGAAATAACTGTAGAAAACTACTTATTGTTAGTGGCGTGCGGTGCGGCGCGGCGGCGGCGCGCCGACGCCTGTAAAATTATCCGAAGTTAGAGTTTAAAAAGACAAGTTCAAATTGTTCATAGTCCGGAGGCTGCATTGCGTGATTCATCTGAGGTCAGACTGAATACCTACTTTAGACTTCGAATAAAATTATTAAGTATCTTATATTATCGCCTTACTGTCAACTTATTTTTGCTTTCTTGTTTATTGCCATAAATAGAAATATGTGCTTCATGGAACTCTTGGAAGCGACGATACGCCTACGCGATTCATCATCAATGAGTCGACATTTCATGTTAGCAGGATGAATGATTAAATAAATAAAAAATTCTGGACAATTCACATAGCAAAACACCGTGAACAAATATTTGCAGATCGTACAAACATTTGTCCCAAATAGGTACGAGGTAAGTAGGTGTAGATATTTTTTTAATAGCTGGCGCTTTCCCATTGAATTTTTCGTATATGTGGGTCTCGTAGGGTATAGGTACCTACTGGCTGGATTTGTGACGATCGACCAAGGAATTTATATACTAACGTTCGACTGCGACGACGTGGATAGTTGTATAAAAAAACAAAAGACAATCGCGCCAGCTCTACCTACAGTACAGTCTCCGACAAAAATCCTGAACATGGTTAAGTTTATAAAATGATTTGCAGAAAGAACAATTTTTCGAAAACAATTCGTCGAGAACAATTCGCCGAAAACACAATTCGCCGAAAATACAATTTGCCGAGAAATAGTCATAAAGATTTTCAAGTATAGCGGGAAATACTCAGTTTTGTCCTACATCAGAAAAATTGTGTTCAAGTATAGCGGAAAATACTCAGTTTTGTCCTACATCTGAAAAATTGTGTTTACGGCGAATTGTGTTTTCGGCGAATTGTTCTCGACGAAATTGTTTACGACGAATTGTTCTTGGCGAATTTTCCGCAGACGTCCATCCCTAGATGCCCTTAGCCACCTATAGGGCACGTCAAGGTCTCAAAGCTTTTACACCAAGGACCTAACTTTAATAAAAATAGCTAGTGAAATAAAAGGTGCCCGTTATACGCTCTGCGGGGTAGGCCACTCGGTAGACTTGCGTTCGTTGTGACAAAAATAGAACTTTATCTTTATTTGGAATCTTTATTTTTAGTGTGTAGCACGCTCCATGGTTTTACTTCTTTTTAGAAGTGACTGTTGTTTACAGAGGATAATTCTCTTGCGCGTACTTTGTATTTTTCGATTTTTGAGTTTTTCTTTGTGATCGATAAAATCTTATAATGATATAGAGAAAAGTCGTGATAGTAGTTCTCTTTATTATACACACATACTTTACGTATGTGAAAACGAAACCTTTATACCTATTTAGGTTTTCTATCTTTAACATTTGCAGGAAATCGCAGGAAAAAAACTTTGTATTGCACCAACGGATTCGACTGATAAGGATTAACGTTTGCAAAAAAAAAATGCATTGAAAATGAAATATTTTTTTTTTTAAATTTTAGTTGGAATACTCACAAATATGTATCATAGTGAAAATTTTGAATAGGAACCTAATCTTTTGGAGCAACTAGAGTGCTTGCCACTAGTCAGGATATTTAGCCCGTTTTAATGGGTTATATCCTCGATGGAATATATTTTCATAATGAATTTTGTAAAATTCAAAGCAAAAAAAACGTAAAAATATATTAAATAAAGAGGTATTTGTATTCATTTATTTATAAAGAGGTACGCTGAAATTTTATTTTCTCGTTAATTGAACCTTTCTTTCACGACATCTCTAACTCACATTTTTCCTGATTTGGCCATCTACCCCGTCTTAAAATGCCATCCTGTATTTATAATAAAAAGGTTGCCTGGAAGAAATCGCTTCTAAGCGATAAGGCCGCCCATTGTACATGTTAATGTCTATGTGTTTTATTTGTCTTTGTGGTGTACAATAAAGAGTTTTGCATTGTATTGTATTGTATAATAAAAAAAAAATGTCTTTTGTCAGGTATACAACTAAATTAATTGAATAAAACATAATCTGGATCTACCTATATCGTGTAGGTAATATCTAAATCGTACAAATACTCCTTCATACAAACGAAACGAACAAAGCACCAAACTTATTTATTAAATAATTAGACCAAACAATTAAAGTTTAACTGATAGTCTGTTATACTTTCATCGATATATCGTTCTGGCTGTAATTATTTAATTGAGAACGACGAAACACGTGGGAACAAGCAATATGGGGCATTGAGGTCTAATTATTGGCTCTACCAACCTTCTTTGTTTTATAATATAGGTAAGTGAAGCCTCTACTAAAGCAATTCTTGGTATTAATTATATATTTTCTTGTGTACACAGCAGAACTCAATGGTAAACCCCTATTTTTTTCTCCGGAACAAACATGGATGCCAATACAAACATGACAAAACAAATGTTTTTTACACTTTGAACTTAAAGTAATAAAAAATACCTAAGCATAGAAAATACTGGAAGGAGAGGAGCTCTTTGCCCAGGAGTGGGATGACGACACGGGGGCTAAAATACCAAACATAGTACAGGTCACGTCATGGTTTAATAACGCTGACCTTGATGCGCAGAAGTCGATTTTAAGATTATAACACCGTTTTAGACTTGCGCAGAACCCCCTCCACTTTCCGAGCGCTATAAACCGTGACGAGACGTATCGATACGTATCAAGACCAAGCGTTATTTTGGATACCTATGTAGGTAGGTAGAACCTTAAATACAATAAGAAAAGAAT
This sequence comes from Eupithecia insigniata, assembly GCA_947859395.1. NCBI lineage: Eukaryota > Metazoa > Arthropoda > Insecta > Lepidoptera > Geometridae > Eupithecia > Eupithecia insigniata. The sequence goes on from OX402007.1 coordinate 2,585,944, forward strand.
TTAATTACAGTACCTAGTTATCTCTATCTAATTGAAAACGATTAATTAGTCTCGAGAAAGAAACAGGAAATGAAAACGACTCGAGCGAGTCTCAGGCGCCGAGAATGTTATAAAAACTCTGCAATGAAAATTTATCAATGAAACTCGAGGAAATATGGTAAATTACCAATTAAATTAGCTCTCAGCCACCATTATAAAACTTTTTGTGCGAATTTTAAAAATAATCTTTAACTAGTTTCATCGTTGAATGAAACGAGCGATTTTCAGTCGTAAGTTCCTCTCAATAAGCATTGTTATCTCCTATCAGGTCTGTTGATAAGTTAAACGTCTATTCTCGTAAAATAACCAATTAGTTCAAGTAACATAGACCATCAAAAGAGATATGTTCTAGGAAGTATCCTACCTTATACTGAAGCCATTGATTGTAGCCATTCTCAAGCAAGATTATATACAGAGTTTGAAAACAACTCATTGCCGTAAAATGCAAAGTTCTGCACTGCTATTGTAACTCGATCGAAAAGTTACAGTGACTCGAAATCTGGCACAAATCCGCGCGATATTCAAATATTTTAACGGTTTTTAATATTTTCTGCGTTCTACAGGCAATATCAGTAGCAGAAAAGTAGCTTAATGTAAATCGTAAAACGAGAAATTAATAATTTATGAGATGTATTACTATAAATCATCATCATTACCAAAAGCCCCATTAATAGTACTTCATTGGAACATAGATTCATAGAAAAGAGTCAGCGATTTATGAAAAACGTAGTTTTATTCCTTGTAGAACGCAGAAAATATTAAAAACCACTAAAATATTTTAATTTCGCGCGGATTTGTGTCAGATGTCGAGTCACTGAAACTTTTCGATTGAGTTAGAATTGCCGTGCTGGTTTCTTTTTGCGTCGAGTTTGAAAACTATTCATTGTACGAAAATGGTCCAATTGATATGTTACCTACCAAGTCAAATCAGAAGCTTTAGATTTCGATTTCAAACTTTATTTTCATTAACTTTATTCCTTTAGGCTTACAAAATAAGCACTTAGACGACAAAATTGTTTACTATAAACAGCTTTATTATCTACGGAAATCGACATGTCTTAGGTATCTTTTCTTTAGGCGTAGGTTACTTGCTGCTTTGCTTAAAAATAATCTCTTCTGCAAGTATGAACTTTTAGACGTCGAAGGTTCGATTACAATCAAAAGCCAAATTTTATTAAATTTCTATCTATGCAGTATCCAATTTTATTTAACACTAGCTGGCCCGCCCGCGGCTTCGCCCGCGTGGACTAAGAAGAATATCCGACCATGCATTGAAGCATTGTTTTGTTATATCTCAAAGGGATTAAAATAAAGTAGTTTTCAATAGAATTTAATAGTATCCCAAAAATTTACGACTCGGGCGGGACTTGAACCCGCGACCTTCCCCTGAATACGCGGCTGCAGATTTTCGACGGGCTCTTGCCTCCATGGCGCAGTTGGATAGCGCAGCCCCGTATTCAGGGGAAGGTCGCGGGTTCAAGTCCCGCCCGAGCCGTAAATTTTTGGGATACTATTAAATTCTTTAAGATTACCCCAAGTGCGGGAAGCACTACCTTAGTTTTCAATACCTTATATTTCGGGTACCTACTTGCCCTCCAGTAACATTCGTATATTCTTACCTATATGTATTCTACGATGCATGTATTGCAGTTTGTTATGATAAGTACCTACCTACCTATAGCTATTTATATGTCATCATCATCATCATATCAGCCCATACACGTCCACTGCTGGACATAGACCTCCCCCATACGACGCCACAAATAGCGGTCCTGAGCCGCCTCCATCCATGGACTCCCTGCAACCGCTAGGATGTCGTCGGTCCATCGAGTGGAGGTCTCCCATGTAGGGGGGGATTTGCCATAATCACCACGCTTGGCAGGCGGATTGGTGATCGCAGTGTTGGTGTTGAAAAATACTCAGGAAGGAAGCTGCTGTCCTTCCTCTGGTAGGTTCCCTTAGTCGGCTCTTACGACATCCACGGGTTGAGTTGGAGGGGTCGATATTCGTACGTCGCGGCCCCTACATGACATATAAATTATATACATTGTATACCTAGTAGAAGAAATAGTCCAAATAAAACAACATGCTTTAGGTATCTGATATTTTTCTTCTATTATTTAATTCGGCTTCGATCTTTTCATCAAACAGTAAAGTCGTTTTTAGCTTAGCAAATGTTTCGTTAAGGGCATGCGATAGGACAAATAAGGCACCAACCACCTTTATATGGAGAATCAACATCATTCTAGTGGAGTCATGATCGTGCTTGATGCATTGATTGATTTTATGACCTAGTTGAAATGTTGATGGTTTATTTTAGGTTTATTTGGGTCGCGTGAATATTAAACATGACTAGCTGCTGCCGGCGCCTTCGCCCGCGTTTTCAAAATATGTTATTCCAGGTCTCAAACTATATCCATACCAAATTTCAGCCTAATCGGTTCAGTAGTTTTTGCGGGAAAGAGGAACAAATATCCATCCATACATCCATCCTTACAAACTTTGACATTTATAATATTAGCAGGATTAAGAATTCGATTTTATTTTATTGCCAAAGACCTTCATTTGACCACAATCTCACCTGATGGTACATTTTTTTTAAATTCTGGATTATTTCACACAGCTTTATCTAGCCTCAAGCTAAGCAGAGCTTTTATGGGTACTAGATAACTGATATACATGAAATAATATATAAACATGAATATATATTTTTTATTATACATAGAAAACGACCAGAACATCCTGAACAAATATTAGCAGATCGTACAAACATTTAATTTTGTCCCTAGGGGGGAATCGAACCCGCAACCTCCTGGGTCGCAGGCAGACCATCGCCCACTGCACCACAGAAGTCGTCAAAATTCAGTGATGGAAAGTAACGATGTGGCCCATGGTGTATCACGAAGGTTTAAAAGACCCCTTTTCACTTTATCTTTAACAAGTATTTCATTATCATCATCATATAAGCCCATTCACGTCCACTGCTGGACATAGGCCTCCTGCATACGACGCCACAATATTATGAATGCGAAAGTGTGTTTGTTTGTTTGTCCTTCCTTCACGCCCAAATTAAGCCACCAATGGTCTTGATTTTTGGCATAGGTTTAGAATTCGAGAGTAGTATAGGCTACTTTTTGTCCTGATAACGGGGAAATTGAACATAAAAAATTAAATTGAAACTGCGGGGAACACATTATAAATAAAACTTAAATAAAATAAACATTAATGACGTAGGGGAAAATATAACAAAAGGTAGTGATCATGGTATAAGAAAAGAAGGTATGCTCAGGTATATGAGACACGGTGGTCATGTGGGTGTCTCTTGCTTACGTCATCATCGCGTAAAACCGTAAATCCCTGACCTCCTTGTACCTATTACCTACATAAACCTGATAAAACTATGTGGTTTTGTATTTACCAATTATTTATCACAATAACTCGTGTTTAATTAACGCTTTTTTGACTGATCTGACGAACATAATCAACGATTGTAATTTTTTTATTGATTTTTCAATTGACCCTCATCACATTTGTTTCTACTTTTTGTTGTAATAAAGTGGCAATTGCACAGTGACATAAGCAAGAGACACTCCCGGAGGAGCAGACCTTGTTTTCTTGTATCATGGTAGTGACAAATACCCGGTAAATAATCTTTTATAAACATTGTTGAATTTAAAATACTTCGCACGCCACTACTAATACAAGATACGCACCTACAAAAATAAATACGAATACAAACGAAACCTGTAGGTATTTCACCTACCACACAATGTGTTATATTATCAGGATGGGAGTTATTGGGTATTTTGGCCACCGGTTATTAGTTGGGTATTTTGTATCAATATCGCTAGCACTAGCTGGTACCCAATAACGTTACAATTGGTTTATGGATAAAAATGTGGTAGGAAACTATTTCCGCGCCACCAGTAAAAAAAAACTCGTAGGTACTAAAAACGTTGAACAGTTGAACGCAGTGCTCAATAGAAAATCATAGCTATAATAATATAGGCTTCTATCTCTTTTACTCGGATCAGAATTCTGGTGTTAGACAGGGATGCCTACAAATATTGGGTATTTTAATTAGCTACCTATCTCGTTTACTCGCAATAAAATCCTAGTGTTAAACAGGGATGCCAACAAGTATTTGGTATTTCTAACCGATTTGGTTAAAAATACCAAATACTTGTTGCAGCTAAATAACTTTACGGGTGAATGGTACGCTCGTATGCATAGATCAGGGGTGGCCAACTTGATAAGACCCAAGATCTACTATTTACTGACGAAACCCAGTGAGATCTACCAATTACATACTTCTTAAAATTGTAAATGTAACAGTATAGTTCAGTTTACAATTATATTATGTAGTATGTTTAAAGTTATAGGAGGGAAGACATAAAATGTATAATTATTCTTAATAACTATGTACTTAACTAAACCATGTACCATGACACCCCTCAGAGCCTGGTAACCGGGGCAGCGGACCCCCTCCCCCCGCCCGCTACGCCGCTAGTGCTGTTTTACTCTTGCCTTGTAGTTCCAGATTTAAACTGCTTAGTTTTCCATTAATAATATAAATATGATTATTAGGTACCTATAATAATTTGCAGTTAGCGCAATTGTTTCAAATGTAAATACTTGTTCTAATTTGTCTCTTTTATTTGATTGTATCTTTCTTCGTTAACGAAAACTTAAGTACTTATATATTTTTTGCCTTGCCACCTAATTGCCACCTAATTGCCAACTAATTGCCTTATTGTCGCAATCGACCGGTCGATTGCGATCGACCAGTTGGCCATACCTGACATAGATCATAGTTAGGTGTAGGTATTGAAGCGTTGGGTAGTTATGGCTCACGCACGGTCGGTTAGGCTCGATGCTCGCTTTGTACAGTTATTCCGTAGCAGTACGCGGACCTTACTGATGGTACTGTGTTAGTAATTGAATACCGGACTCATCTCTATTATATTATAAGTGTGATAATAACAAGTTTGTGTTGGTTAGGTTCAAAATTTGTACAAAAATGCGCTTTAAGCCTCACTCCCTCGAGTCATGTCTCGACTCGAACATCAGCATCAAAAATCAGCATCGATCAATGCGGATGCTGATGCTGATCTTCAAAATGATGCTGATGATCAGCGGATGCTGATGCTGATATTCGCAACAACCCTGGTACCTACAAGTGGTTCACTGATGACCGTCATAGCGAGGCGGGCGAAGGTCCTCCTGCGACGCAGGAGGTTGCGGGTTTTATTCCCGCCTTGGGACAAATGTTTGTATCTGCAAATATTTGTCTAAGGTGTTCTGGTATTTTCTATGTATGATAAACATTATCTATATACATTTACAAGATATCTACAAGCTCTGCTTAGCTTGAGGCTAGATGATGCTGTGTATATTGCGCAGAATTTTTATTTTTTTATAGTTTTAGAGCCTCCCTATATCCTATTATTTTCTTGCAAGCTAAACTAACTCTGTTTGAAATTTTAGGTAGAGGTACCTACCTAATGTTTTCATTATTAATGGTGTGTTGCACTCTGATTCCTATCCGAATATGTTGAAATGTTCACGTGTAACTCCACTGTACAAAGGCAAGGGCGAAATTTCTGATGTCAAGAACTATCGCCCTATTACAATTGTACCCACGTTATCCAAGCTGATAGAGTCAATCATGTCGGAATCAATAATGAAGCATCTACAGCATAACAAACTCTTATCAGACTGTCAATATGCGTACAGACCCGGTAAATCAACTACGTTAGCAACCCTGAAAGTCATACATACCATATACAAAGGTCTGGAGAACAAAAAGCAAGTAGCAGGTATCTTTTTAGACCTTTCTAAAGCTTTTGATTCTGTTAACCATCAACTACTATTAGAGAAGCTCAAGGTCTATGGGATTAAAGGCAGTAGTCACAATCTTCTAAAATCTTTTCTAGAGCGTAGGGAACAGACGATAGAAATTAAAATAAATGATAAACATCTTAGATCGAAGCCGAAATGTATAAGTACAGGGGTTCCACAGGGGTCGTCGCTTGGAAATACTCTATTTTTAATCTTTTTGAACGACATTGCCCATGTAAATATATCAGGGGAGATAATACAGTATGCGGACGATACCACCATAGTAGTTTCTTCAGACACTATGGAAGGACTACTGAATACCATTAGCGACACAATTAGTACTTTAGGAAATTGGTTCACAAGGAATGGACTAATGCTAAACGAGGAGAAAACTAGTGTTATGGTGTTTAATGCAGTGTCTGCTAGACGACCATCACTAAATATCCCCTTGAAAAGTGGTAGATCAATAGGTAGTGCGAAATTAACAAAACTGTTGGGTTTTGAATTAGATCCGGCCCTAACTTGGAAAAATCATATAGACTCTACCTGTACAAAAATGGCTAAAGGTATATATGCTCTAAAACAACTGCGCCCTATGACATCCCAATTAAATCTGAAAGATATTTATTACTCGTATATACACTCTTTAATAGGTTATGGCATTATACTGTGGGGCAACTCTACCGACTGTGAAAGAGTCTTAAAGATGCAGAAACGTGCAATAAGGGTGCTGGTTAGCGCCAAATTTAAAGACTCTTGTAGAGAACATTTTAAGAATCTGAAAATACTAACTTCTGCCGCGCTATACATCTACGAAATATTAAAGTTTGTAATACAAAATATGTCTCAATTCAAGGTAAGAGGAAGCCAAAGCAAATACAGTAATAGGCATCAAATGTATTTAGAATCAACTGCTCATAGACTCAAATACATCTCTAAAAAGCAACCGGAAGTTATTGGCCCTAAATTTTTTAACAAACTTCCATTGTGTATTCGACTCATAACTTGTGAACAATCATTTTTAAATAATGTGAAACTTCTTCTGCTAGATAAAACCATATACTCTGTAAGTGAATTTCTAGACAATGACTATAAACAATTTGTAATTCCCCAAAGACGAACCTTTCCTGAACTCTACATGCCTAATTCAATTTCAAATTAATAGATGTAATTTAAACCTAAGTGAATTGACGAGAAACTGATAACACCTTACTTTAGATTAACATTGAGTTAACCATTGTTATTGTGTATTTCTTTTTCAATAAATATTTTCATTTCATTTCATTTCATTTCATTTCATAATAAGCATTCCTGTATGTACTATCGGCGTAAGATCTGCCTTACCACCACAAGGGTGATTTTTCAGTGAAGTGACCGGTTACCACCCCCGGCTTGCTCGATTTCTTTTGTTTTTAAAGACCAATTAGGACCTTTTATATGATTACTTGATTAGCATGGTTTATTCCATGAACAATATACAGGTACTTACCTATTTATTATTTTAAAGTCGAGTGATTATGGTAGTGTGAAATATGAATTAAAATCAACAGAGCGTAAAATGTTAGAAAATTATATGGTTTACTAGCGTCGCCTCCCGGTGTTACTCGCTTTATAAAGTAAGATTATATATATTATATGATTATAATTCTAAATTCAATGTTTAATTGTATAATTTTAATTCATATCTGTACATGGAATGTAATTTGTATTAGGAACTCTTTTTTATAGATACGAATGTGACGTGTTTTTCATGTAATTATCTAAAAAAATTATTATTATTGATTATTATATCGAATAGATTATAAAAAATCTAAATAGATTATATCGAATTATTGTATCACTCCACGGAAAACTGAAATTTTCCGGGATATAAGCTATTCTGGTACCGAATTTCATCCAAATGGGTTTAACCGTTTGAACGTGAAGGAGTAACGAACATACAAACTAACGTTTTTCTTATAATTAACATCAGATTATTATCTTCTTAATTACCTACTATATAAGTTTTTTGAACTTTAAAAAGCCATGTTACACGCACGATGAACAGTAAAATTAGAGCTAGGTACCTACTTATTTAGTATCTAGCAAAATTTATTCTATCTATATCATCATCGTCATCATCAGCCCATACACGTCCACTGCTGGACATAGGCCTCCCCCGTACGACGCCACAAATAGCGGTCCCGAGCCGCCTCCATCCATCGACTCTCTGCGACCGCTACGATGTCGTCAGTCCATCGAGTGGATGGTCTCCTATGTAGGGGGGGATTTGCCATAATCACCACGCTTGGCAGGCGGATTGGTGATCGCAGTGTTGGTGTTTAAAAATACTCAGACGGAAGCTGCTGCCCTTCCTCTGGTAGGTTCCCTTAGTCTGCGCTCTTACGACATCCACGGGTTGAGTTGGAGGGGTCGATATTCGTACGCCGCGGCTCCACGGCAATCTCTCTATCTATATAGTCAATTTAATTTTAGAGCGAACCTACGATAATTGCATGAATTCTATTAATGCCTCTACTTTTTTTTTCTTAATTTTTACTTTTACTTTGCAATAAAACTTAGAGAAATAGCATCTATAGAAATTATTGCAAAGATAAAATTGCTCTGTCTAGCAGAAAAATACGCTAGTCTACTTTAACCCTCTCACTGGCATTACTTTATTGTGAAAAATATAGCAAAAACGTGAATAAGTTTAGATTTTTTGATATTTTGACCCCGCAAGAATATTTTTTTTGTTACATTGTCGATGTTTATAAATGAACAGGCGAAAGCCATTATAGCCATATTGCATTGTCTTTCGTTTATTTTATTTTTACTCTAGTAAGTATAAATACACACACGTCTTTACTGGTCAGCCTTTAGAGTAAAAACTCGCTGCTGTGGTCAGCCATTTTCTGTTTACTCACGCAAGATGAATCAATTAACTTCTTTTATATATGGTTCGGCGTTTGGTATGAAATATTTCTGCCAATGCCCGTTTCAGAAAAAAGAACACGAAAATTTTTAAAATTAAAATGGAATAATCAATTTGAATTTGGAACTTGCGTATCCAAATTCAAATTCACAGCCACGTCTTGAATGACAGACAACAATCGCGCCGAGATTGTCTCTAGTGTTAAACTAGCGTGTGCAAAATGCAAATGCTCAACTCGAAGGTCCACAACTCCATTTATGGCACTTTGGATATTGTCTGCTAAGTAGGTTGAGTCATGATTATATTAGCGTATTCACCTGCTCATTATAGTTTTGTCGCTTCCATAGCGTCCTCCTTCTTAAAGGAGAGAGAGAAAAAAACAAATTTATATGTAAAAGCTAGTTGCGAGTTCCCTGTTGCCGATATAGTTACGTGATAAGCGCTTATAGTGATCAATGTGATCATTGTGCTTAATTATATCAGCTCATACACGTCCACTGCTGGAGATAGGCCTCTCCCATTGTGATAACTGTCGTCCAAAGCCAGGCTCTGGTCTGAATCTAACCAATGTTGATTCGTCAAACATAGAAGTACGTACTTACCAACTTATAAGGTTGTGCTCATTTTTCTAAGCTTTATAGAGGTACTTTCGTGGCATAATAATACCATCCTAACAATACAAACGAGTTCTATTACATACACATAAGGTTTAAAATATCTGAAAACAACAGGGCTGTCAATCTATTAGGTCCAGACTCCACCAAAGTGGAGATGTCCGGAGATGTCCGGGAGCGGAGACGAGGTGAGACGTTTTTCAGCTAGGGTGACTCAATCGAAGCTGTGCAGAGATGCGTACTGGCAAGTTAAGATAAGATAAAAGATAAAATGTATTTAAAGATAAAAGATAAAATTTATTTTCAACACACTTGCTCAAAAATTGGCTCTATGGTCACCGCAATTAGGCACATAATGACACCCATAATCAAACTGTGACTTTTTCATTGCTATAACTCACTAGTGAGTTATAGTTTTTTTTTTTCAAAATTTGTTGGTTCAGTTGCTTTGTTCTTAAAAAAGGTTTTATTTAAAAAAAATCGTGTTCAATAGAACAAATAAATTAATTTCACTATTGGTTGCTAATTTCATGCAACTTCTTATTTAAATAGATATATTTAACTCGTACGTGTTTAATCAATAAAACTTTCACTCAAATATAACTGTTGTTTTCTCTGTAATAAAAGAAAACTTTAAATTCCCCATTTTGTACGTGGCAGAATAGGCGTAAACCCTATGCGCGGAAAATAAAAAAAAATCTCGTCCCTTCATTCTGTGGCCGATCGCAATGCGCGCGCATAGGAAAACTGATTAATTTTTCCCGCCGTACCGAAAAATTTTTCACAACTCGTTTTCACTGAGTTTTTATTGTTATTTTATTCACAAGTGTGTTGAAAAACGTCGTATGATACACGTGTGTATTAATGATTACCGTCCTCGGCTCTCTTAAGACCCTCGCCTACGGCTCGGGTCTCTATGGCGCCTCGGCGGTAATCACCAATGTTACACACTAGTACCATAATGTACTATTATTTAAATCACAAGAACAATAAATAAAGTAATTCTAAAATTAACATAAGGTGATATATAGAATTACTAAATACTAACAATTATTAAAAATGGGGTGGGTCCCCCTTTTTACTCCATTTTGCGCATCGATATCTCAGCGTTATGCAGTATTGGGCAATTAATTGTCCAATACTGCGCTGGTTTCCAGTTAGGGCCCTTGCGGAGTGACGACGGCAGAGTACCTCGGCTAGAATGGAGCGGATATATTGTGTGCTGGCTAAAGCGGAGGATGTATGCTGGCTAGAGCGGCTGATCTGGGTGCGGCGAGCGTCGGATGTTTGTTGAGATAGATAGATAGAAAATGCTTTATTGCACACATAACAAAAGAATTTTGAAACAAATTGTAACAAAAAATTAACAATTGCCGGTCTTATCGCTCACGAGCGATCTCCACCAGACAACCTTGCTACTAGCGAGGCACAACTCATAATTATCTCCGCTCATCTCTTCTAATCTCCGCTGTTTTCCGGAAATCCCCCACGAGACGGATCGATTTGATTTGGGGGATTAGCGGAAAAAAAATCCGCAAATCTCCCACGTGGGGGACGGCCTAGGGGGATTAGAGGAATAATCCTCCGCTGCGTGACGTCGTCGCCAGCTTGCGAGGTAAAGCTCACATCTCCGCTTCGATCTTTCTTTATTTCTTCGCATACAAATAGGTATGATACATCTCCGTGGTGTCCACTCAAGCTGAGCGCAGACGAGATAAATTAATTCGTTTTTCTAAGCACTTACCGGCGTTGATCCCGCCGGCGGCGGCGCCGCGGTGCCTGTGTCGGTCCAGCGCCGGGCCGGGTAATGCAAAAACGCCTATTTAAAAGACATCTCCGCTCAGCTGTTTAAAATACATCTCCACTCAGCTCAGCGCAGCTTTGGTGGAGTCTGGCCCTAAGGAATGGTTGGGAAAGAGGCCAAGAGCTGTCAAGCCAATACAATGTTATGGAATTTTTTAGTTGTAATTTTTTCTTGTGTCCATGAATGGGCAAGACATTTTCTATAGCAGGCACTTGTTATTTTGAGAATGGTACAGTTACCCTATATTACATTGTAAATAGGTAGGTAGGTCTTATTGATGGAGTTAGGAAAGCGTAGCAAATTGTTCGGTTATGGAGTGAAGGATGCTCTCTTATGCACTAGCCATTTTAGCCGACTTCGAAAAAAGGAGGAGGTTCTATGTTTGGCTGTATGTATATTTTTATGTATATTCGTCGAATTCCTCGTCTAAGAGGCGTTTTCTTAAAGTAAAAAAATATATCGATCAATTAAAAAAAAATAGTACATGTTTACTTTCATTACAATTTGATATGGCTCTACCACAAACTTTGTTCTTGCAAGAAAGGTCCCTGCCATCTAAATGGAGTTTCCTAATTATGATAAGAAGAATGATGGAATAAAATTTATATAGGATATAAATTTTATTCCATTTATAATAATAAAATAAAATTTATATAGGATATAAATTTTATTCCATTTTGTTCCGCAAAACTTAAAAAACCGTGAAAATGGAATGGAATTTGAAGTCGGTTTTTTTTTTTATATTATATTATTTATAATCTATGATTTCTAGCATCGATAATAATGGAATTTTAAATAGGTTTTTCGTTTTTGTATAAACATATAAGGTATTTAAAATCTATGATTTTCTTCTGGCATCGATAATATAATATGGACTCTCTTTTATAGAAGGCTCTAAGTATCATGAGAGATCAAGAGATACGGCTTAGGCTTATCTCAGCTTCGTGGTTAATCATATTGGATTTTTCCACTCAACCAGTGCATTTCTGTTGGTCCAAAGTGTTTTCTCGATACCCTTGGCCTGTAACCCCTCGGTCATTTGCGAATCAGTTGACCTTAATATGACACAGCCTTGTTTTACCTTTACTTGCGTAACCTGTTAGTTAACTTCTGTATGACTCAGATATCATAAAAATATCCTAAAACATGAAAATCTTTGAATGAATGTATGAAAACTTTATTGTACTAGAAAATAAATACATTAATTAAAGATCTTATATCTAAACAAAAATGAACAGTACAAAAGGCGGCCTTATCGCTGAGAGCGATTTCGTCCAGGCAACCCTGAACCCTTTATAATCTGATAAAATCTTATCGATTCAAGGTTGTCTAGTAGAGATCGCTCTTGAGCGATAAGACTGACAATTGTCACTTAGGTTGTTGTTAGAGATTAATATAGAAATAGAAACGTTTTTGTAACTCAGACACCTATCACTACATTGTATAAAACAAAGAAGCTTTCCGCTGTCTGTCTGTTCCTATGTATGTTTAGATCTTTAAAACGACGCGATGGATTTCGATGCGGTTTTTTTTAAAATAAAAGATAGAGTGATTCAAGAGGAAGGCAGTGGCGGATTACTAGATTAGTAGAAGACAATATATTTTGGCCCATATTTGCCGCCCCCTAAAACCAGCCGCCCTAGGCTTCAGCCTACTTAGCCTGCTGGTAAATCCGCCACTGGGGAAGGTTTATACGTATATTTTAGTAATAGCATTGCACCCGTGCGAAGCCGGGGCGGGTCGCTGCAACAGTTTGCAAAACAGTTTGCTAGAGTCACAAAATGTCTCGGCATAAGTTGAATTTGCGTACAACCAACGCTGGTCTTCCAACAGAGCCGTTCCGTAACTTTACGTTTTAATTGTTTCTATTTGATTTTGATTTACATAAGTGTGCATTGTAATATATATCTTACCCCAAAATCTTCTTATCTATTCTTACAGGTCGGCGCCACTTGTTTTCTCTTCCACTCTCCATAATTTTCGTACTCAAACTTATCTTACACTGTCTTCTTTCACACAATCCACACATCTTTCTTCCTCTCCCATATATCCCACTTCACAAGGTACCTTAAGCTGGGTACAGACTGCTGTAACGTAGTATGCAATGTAAATGTAACATGCAATGTAACGCGCAATGTAATATGCAATGTAACATGCAATGTAATATGCAATGTAATATGCAATGTAACATGCAATGCAATATGCAATGTAACATGCAATGTAATATGCATAGTTCATAGTTTTTTATTTATAACGATTATGTTACAGGTCACATTATAGTACATATGTACATAGGTATCAATAAAAAATATTACATAATGAAATGATAAATAAATGAAATTGGTAATTAATTACATAAAAAAGAATATTATTAACCTAAAATTAAATATTTAGGTACATTTTAAAGTCATAAATTCGTTTATATCATAAATTGTCATACTTATTAGCCATTTTTTCAATCTTGTCTTAAAAGATAATGTGGACTGTGCGCTGGTGATAGGAGTCGGAATACGATTGTAGACAGCCGTCCCCATCACATGCAGCAATTTGGACGTCTTTGCCAGTCGTCGTGGAAGCGCTTTCAGCCGATGCAAGTGCCTGGTGCTGTATCTATTTCCGTCCCCAAACCTTGCATATTCATCCAAATTATTACGCACATATAGTGCGGACTGGTAGATGACAAGGGCGGGTAGGGTCAAGATACCTAAGGTCATAAAAATACGGCCGCGCGGACTCATCTTGTGGTATACGCACTATCGCCCTTATCGCTCTTTTTTGGAGTCTAAAGGCGCGCTCCCAATCGGATGCACGCCCCCAGAGCTCCACGCCATATTGAAGAAGCGAATGGACTGTTGCAAAGTATATGCTTCTTACCATAGCTTTGTCTAAAGTAGCTGAGAGGTGCCACAGAGCGTAGCACGATCGACCTATCTTCTTACATACGTTTTCTATGTGCGCCTCCCACGTTAAACTCCGGTCTATGGTGAATCCGAGAAAAGTTGTACTGTGCACTTGGTTAACTACTTCACCTCCCTCCCTATGCAATGTAATATGCAATGTGACATGCAATGTAACATGCAATGTAATATGCAATGTAACATGCAATGTAATATGCAATGTAACATGCAATGTAATATGCAATATAACATGCAATGTACTATGCAATGTAATATGCAATGTAACATTCAATGTAATATGAATTGTAACGACATGCAATGTAAAACGCAATGAAAGAATTAGCTCCACATTGTCGCAACGTATCATGCAATATGTAACAGAATTCCCATAGTGTGGACGCCTTACGCGCACGCACCGCCCCTCCTGTCATGTTACATTGCATGTTACATTACATCAGTCTGTACCCGGCTATAAGTGAACATTTTATTCGAGCCTCCTTGCTAAGTCTACTTTATAAAAAGCCAAGTTAGAGACAACAATCGAAAAAATCAATCAATCAATGTAATATTCAGTTAGGTACAATTTCGTGGCCTTTTAGGTGCGTGGGAAATATTTATGTTTATCTTCTTATCCGTGATCTACTTATCTTATCATTAACATACACCTACTTACCTTACTAAATATGAGACAAAAGGTAAGGCTAGTATATAGTAAGTATAGTATTTTATAGGAATCGTCTTTGAGAAGAAATAAGATCGTATAGGACAGCTTTGGTCACATAGAGTAAAACCTTGCTGCTGTCTCAGCTTGGTCAACTTTTCATGGGAGTTTGTATGGAAAGTTTGTATATAGGTGCAAAGAATTTTAGAAAATTCAGAATGCTCATTAATATTTCGTTTTGACCGAAGAGAATCTTTCTGAATTCTGCTGCTTTTGTAGTAGGTAACAGGCGGCCGGGGCGCGGCGGCGAGCGACGCTGGCGCATGGCGGCGGCTTGGCGCTTCGATACGCCTTTTAACTTTTTAAATACAGCCTTAGTTCGTTATAAGATCGTATTATGATAATCAAGCCATTATCAAGGTAAAATGTAAACAACTCACAACGACGTGTGATCCGAGAGCTGGTGAGTATCTGGCGCAGCGGATTAGCATTGCCAGACAGCGAGGCAATGCAGGCAGCGTCTTGGGGACGCTTCCGATTGGTATTGATATGGACCAGTTGAGCTATCTGTAGATTGTTTGCAACAGTCTGCCGTTAGCTCAATTGTTTCAATTGTACATACTAGTTTAATTTGTTTATATTATTTGATTGTTATTTTCTTTGTCAATAAAGACTCACAACACAAAAATCCAAAATCTTTTTTCGTCGTGTTTGTAAAATAATTGTCAACATTATGCATTGCAGGATCATTCCTCAAATCAAGTATCTAGTGCAAATTCTGTCAAAAATAAACCAAAAATAAAGGCGAATGTTTACAATCATTGTATATTGAATTTGGCTAGAGTATAGGTAATATTCAGACGTTGTTGGTTTCAATTTCAACTAATTCTGATGACAGTTGTCCACCTCGCTAGATAAAGCTAACCCATAAACAGCGCGTCACAATTCACATCACAACTATGTAGGTGAGGGTTATAGATTTCTCACACGCTGGTTCTAGACCTAGCTAACTAGCGTACCTACTACTGTACCTAGTACTAACTAATACCGATTTAAAAACCTGGATTTTTTTTATATACAAATAAAGAAGGAATAATGGTGGAAAAATATTTAACAACATTGGTGCCATCGTCACCTTGGGTTTGTGTCCACGGATCCCGGCATCTGATTAAATGAGCCATTGATCCCGCCAAGTTGTATCCACTGATACCGTGATTGGTTTCCAACAAAACACAGGTATGTATCCACGGATCCCGGTAGATACAAAAAAATAAATAAAGTAATTGTAGAAACGGATCCCAATTGTAATGTAAGTACCTGTAGCAGTTTAAAAAAAAACAATCTGTTTAATAGGTCCTTACAGGAATTATAACAACTTCAAGTTCGGAACATTTTTTTGCTTTGAAAGCTTTCTTTCATCATTTAAATGATCTATCTCTTCGCTCTCTCGTTTTTGAATACAAATTTAAATTTTTTTTCTACACGTGAGATGATGCGTTGTTGAAGTTTGTGTTTTAGTTTTTAGTGATAACTTTGATGTTACCTTGTTGTATTCTGTTATTGTTATTAGTTTTCGTTATTTTATCAAGTTATCATTCATAAATAGTTTAATATAAATTAATAAGTAATATAAATAGAGTGCAAGGGCGAGACTCCCTGCCGTCATACGGTGAAAACTCGTACGCAGGAAAGTCACTTGAGCTTTTCAGGCCTTGTTATTTTACAACTTACCTACCCTAATGAACATAATTATGACCTTACTGATCACTAATTGTAACTAGTCTAAGTTTTTCTAAGTTAAAACTAACTTAGAAAAACTTACAATACTTACTTAAATAGAGTTAGTTAAGTTACTAGTTACGTAAGTCTATAAAGTTAATTTTAATGGATTTAAACATTTCATTTTACAAAAAGTAAACCCTGTATTGGCCGTAGGTTCTATAAATAAGTTTGTCAATCTTAGATTCTAAGATAGATAGATAGATAGAAAATTCTTTATTGCACACTTATTGATAAGAAACAGAAATACAAAAAAGACAATTTTAAAACTAAGTTACAAGTGGCGGTCTTATCGCTCGAGAGCGATCTCTACCAGACAACCGTGGATGGATAGGATTGTTGGATAGTACTAGGGGATCTGTGTGCTTGTATAGATTTAATAAATAAAAATACTCATAATAAATATTATGCCTAAAATAAACTACATATATAAATTTATATATATATATATATATTTACTTATATACATAGGGACACAGGTATGCGTTCAATGACAACAGCCTAAATAGTGCTCCTTCACCATGGTTTTGAATAGTGGTAGCGACTTTGCTCGCCTCACTGAGACTGGCAATGCGTTCCATAGTTGTACAGCCCGGGCAGTAAAGGAATGGGCGAAGAAAGAAGTAGAGTGAACAGGTACTAAGGGATTTCTAAGGGATTTTGGATACTAAATAAATAAATTTCATTTCATTTCAAATGTCTTTGTTGACAGAAAATATCTTGGATTCTTAATCCGAGTTTAGTACTAACTAGTACCCCGCTGGCGCCACCTGCTGTGGACCTGTGTGGTACTAAGTTTTTTGCATAAACTTTCCAGCTTAAAGTCCCCTTGACTTTATGCTGGAAACCACCGTGCCAGATGGTCTGCCAATTATCTGCTGTATCTTTGATGCAGACTGTGATCACGTAGAAATCAAACAAGCAAACATCCTTGCCTTGATTTATCATCATTCGCGGATTTTAGCGAATGCTGGATATGTCTCCCGAATTTTGTGACCGACGACAACGTATCGATCGCAGGGAGTCGATGGAGGAGGCGACTCACTATTTGTGGCGTCGTATGGGGGAGGCCTATGTCCAGCAGTGGACGTGTATGGGCTGATATGATGATTAGATAAGTCTAATAAAATCTTTTGCCCTTACACGAAAATGAAATAAAAATGTCAGACCGAATATGTCGCTAATCAAGATTTCTAACAATTTTTTCTTGAATCTATCCCGTTAAGGCGTTAATAATGGTCTGTTGCAATTAACTGCTATGTGACACTTATTGGTAAATAGCCAGGGCTGGATCTAGGCTTGGTTAGGCAGGGGCTCTACCAAACACAGTGGAAATACATGAGAAACAAGAATATTACCAACACGACACATACACTTACTAGCGTGGCGCAGTGTTCCAGAGAGGATCTTGGCCTCCGACACTAGTGATCGCTAGGTCCCTTGGTCCCTTGCCGTTTCAGTCCAGTCCATCGCACAAAGTTCTTGTAGGTCTTTCTCAACTTCGTCGCTCCAGCGGTACCTCCGACCAAAAGGCCTTCGGCCACTTAGGATACCCATTTACGCTGGCCATTTATGCTGGCTACCATCCTCCCTCATTCCGACTAGATGCCCGAGCTATTGTAGTCTCGAGGATTTGCTTTTTCCTAAAATTTTGCGGCTCGGAATCAGAATTTTCGGTGGGTTTTTCAGTAGATCTTCCTTCCAGCCGCCGGTAGTTTGTGCTCATACACATTGTTGAGTATTTTATTTTCTTTCATTTCCGATTTAAATTAAGAGCACGACGACGGTTCAGTTCATATCAGTTTTAGCTTTTAAAGTTATACTCCATCAGACATACATTTTTTTTTTAAGTTAAGATTTATTGAGTTGAAGTGAAGAATTTAAACCTTACTTGGATTTTCGTGTTTTAAATAAATAGCATCTACAAATGTGTGTACGTACCCGTTGGATAGATTTCTGCCGGGTTGCAGAATGAATTTCCAGAGATGCCCCAGGTACACTGTCCTAGATCCGTCTCTGGACAAGTAGCACTTCATTAAGCTCTACGGGTAGCAAACGACTAGCATTTATGGCAACTTATATACACCTAACCGTTATTATCTTGAGTTTTTGTTGTATCAAATAAATACACTCTTGACCCCTCTGAAATATTTACTGAGATTTTGTATCGGCTAGGTTAAACTATCAGACGACCGATGTGGCGCAGCGGGCGAAGGTCCGCCTGCGATGCAAGAGGTTGCTGGTTCGATCCCGCCTTGGGACAAAAGTTTGTACGATCTTCAAATATTTTACGGGTGTCCTAGATATGTTCTATGTAGGTATAATAAAAAATATCAATATACATATTTATGTATTGTATTAACTATGTACATATGTATTATATCAGGCATCTAGTACCCGTAACACAAGGTCTGCTTATCTTGGGGCTAGATAATTCTGTGTGAATTGTCCAACATTATTTATTTATTTATTTTTAATACTCCTATACCTATTTGGTTTTAGAATTCTTGGTTTTATATCTGAACTTATCGAAGTTCCCAAAGGAAGTAGGAAGTAGGAGTTTGAATTTGGAACCTCTGAATACATACATAAATAAATGTTGACCAAGAAGACTCGGACCAAGATATCTCATTCGAGTAGTTTAAATTTGGCACCTTTTTTAGCTCACATGGCTACAATCACTTGCTTTCGGTTTCGGCTACATGTCGTAAAAAGTACGTTTTACGAGCATAGAGTGTGAAAAATATTTTATGACACATCCGTAAAACTTCGAAACACAAAAACCATTTTGGTTTTGACAGCTTTCATTGATCATTTTATTTCTCTCTCGTTTTTTAACTCTAATTTACTGTTTTTTTTTTAGTTTAATTCCCCTGTTTGGCTACTACAGTGCAAATAGGCGTATTCGAAGTTTTTTCTTGTTTTCTTTGTATGCCTTGATGGTTAGAATTGTTGGTTGCTGTTAGGTACTGTTAATGTTATTAGATTTTGTGAAGTTTTCTTTAGCTTGATAAATGTATGTATATCCTTATTAATAAGCGATCTTGTCATACATAATTAAGTCAACTTCTGCCCACGTAAATCATGCGAAGAACTTGTAAGATAAAATAATTTAATTCACTTTCCCTCTGGTTTCTTCTTGGTAATGCAATATGTTTTGGATTTGATTACCTTATAGACTCATGTCAAAGTGATCGCTTGTATACTCTGTTCTAAAATTATACATATTAGATGTAAACACTAGTTGATCCGCCCAAGAAAATAGGCCACTCGAAGTATTAATCCTGAGCAGACAAAGTAGCAGGCACCAGCATCTTAATAATTGTAGCGTAAAGCTATATTATTGAAAAGTTTCATTAAAATCCATTCAGTAGTTTTTGCGTGAAAGAATAACAAATATCCATACATCCATCCATACAAACTTTCACATTTATATTATTAGTAGGATAGGAAGTAGGATGTCAAAGTTTGTGAGAATGGATGTACAAATGTTTGTGCGTCTTTCACGCAAAAACTACTGAACTGATTGGGCTGAAATTTGGTATGGGTACCATAGGTACCCACAGTTTGGGACCTGGAATAACATACATATGTAAATGTTTAAGTTACTTTTTATCTCGATAAAACGCGGGCGAAGGCGCGGGCACAGCACAGCTAGTCAGTTATATATAACAATAAAATAGGCATTACGGAAACTACTTTTTAACCGCTTCCCAATTAGTAGGTATCAGTTTTTTTCGTACGTTGCGATTTTTCGACGTATCGCATCGTGCGTCGTGTATAAATTTATACCAGAATAGGTACCTAACCTAACGTGACCAAACGGAGAAAAGCATTCTTGTTGCCAAAATAAGTTGCAAATGTTCCGTAAAAAGGACCACACGAAGCCATCCGCATTTGTCAGCCAAATTCGGCGGTTCGTGAAAGGACAAAATAAAATGCACGGATTTATTTGGGGTTTGGTACAGTCAGAGGAAGAAACTTATTGTTAACTAAAGCTAATTTAATCCTTTCCAGGTTGAAAATGAAAATCTACTTAAACTTGGCGTTCTTCATCATCGGGCTGATGATGAAGAAGGCCAAGTTTAAGTATGTCCACATATAGACATTGGCTGCCCATGCTCTGGAAATGAGCGCCATAGCGCCCTGTATGCGCCCTCTCCGCATCCATCATGAATTTAGTCTGCCTCCCTGATTTTTAGAGAGAGAGTGACAATATATTCACCCATAAATAAAACATTGTTAACTTATTAACTAAACAATACTTAAATCTAAATACTACGTAACACAGACAAAAAAATTATGATAAGGGTAAAATGTGTCCTGCCTCAGCATGTTGCATAATGGAGTATTATAGGGTTTCTTAACTAAATGGTGAAAATGAGACCATTACCTCCGCTATTTGTCCGTCTGCCCGTCCGCCCTTCATGGCGATGTATCTCATGAACCGTAAAAGGTAAATAAATAAATAATAATAAAATAATGCTGGACAATTCACACAGCATTATCTAGCCCCAAGCTAAGCAGAGCTTGTGTTATGGGTACTAGATAACTGATATACATAATACAATATATTACATAGATAGATATTTTTTATTATACATAGAAAAACGACCAGAACACCCTGAACGAATATATGCAGATCGTACAAATATTTGTCCCGAGGCGGGAATCGAACCCGCAACCTCCTACGTCGCAGGCGGACCTTCGCCCGACGCGCCTTATCGGTCGTCAAAAGGTATAGTCATAGAGCAGCATCTGTAGGCTCTATCTAACTAGCTAGACATACCGACTATCATAGTCAGAGTTTAGGTTTTAATTAGGTACCGGGTAAAACGGGGTGAATAGAGACTCTAGGGTGAATAGAAATGGACGAAATACTGGAACTAGATATGACCTGGCTGGTAGCAGTGGAAGTAACCGTTCGGAAGTCCGTGACTGTTCACGTCCTGTCTAGTTGTTTTTATGTAGTTTTTATGGAACAGATTAATTTAAGTACTTTAAATTGTTTATGCTATCATCATCATCATCATCAGCCCGTACACGTCCACTGCTGAACATAGGCCTCCCCCAAACGACGCCACGAATAGCGGTCCTGAGCCGCCTCCATCCGACGACTCCCTGCGACCGCTACGATGTCGTCGGTCCATCGAGTGGGAGGTCTTCCCACACTCCGTTTCGCATTGCATTTTTCTTCAGTATTTCGTCCATTTCTAACCCTGGAGTATATATTCACCCCGTTTTACGTAATTATTTTTATTGTAAGCGCGTTTATGTCTTTTGTATGGAAAATTGAACTGTGTAACTCCGCCACGTGAAATTAATGTTCACCTACATTTATGCAAAAAAATATTATCATTCATTCATACGGGCTTTGCTTTTTAAAGGGTCTATATCAAAGATTATACCAGCAAAATCTGGTGCTACATTCATGATGATAAAACAGTCAGTCAAAAACAATTTAGAATTGTGTTCGAAAATGGTAGGTTAGGTACATGGCATTTTGTA